>OY754471.1:5142200-10142200 GCA_963575645.1 Xanthostigma xanthostigma | reverse complement strand
TATTCACTCAATCCAGTCAACAGGTATCGCCATCTTCTATGGTTGTTAAGTTCGTTGCGATCTATTGAATATTCACTCAATCCAGTCAACAGGTATCGCCATCTTCTATGGTTGTTAAGTTCGTTGCGCCATCTATTGAATATTCACTCAATCCAGTCAACAGGTATGGCCATCTTATATGGTTGTATTATGACTGTCAAGGAATAGACAAATAATTTGCAATAAAATAATATTGCGACTATAAATTGAAATGTAAGCTATCCTATCTTTCAAGTTGGGTCGAATTGCACACGGTGTGCAAATCAAATTTAAAATCGGTTCAGTAGTTTAGGAGTTCATCGCGGACAAACATGTGACACGTAATTTTTATATATAAAGATATAATATATTATCGCGTTAAAATAAAAACGCTTTTCATGATTTTTTGCAACGTAAGTCGACGAAAAAACGGTGGAAACCTACAAAGTCGGGCGAAACCGGACCGTGCTGATTAGTATTTAAATAAATACCACTGAGTTCAAGTAGACCGAGACAGAGAGCGATATTGTCGTTGTTGAGTGATGATGTAACTGTGTTTAGCTTACGTTTGAACTCTTCGATGAAATTCATTTTATGACAACGTTCAGAGATTTAGCATTGCGTAAAAGTTGAACATGCCTGTATTTATATCATTTGAAAAGAAATAAACTTAACAATCTGAATTGAGTCAAATGAAACGGACAAAACGAACCATTTAAATATGCCCGTCTAGAATCTAGTACAACGTTCCTTTGAAGTGTTTTGTATTCACCAGGTATCAGTATTTTATTCAGCGGAGTGAACACTCTCAAAAACCCTATCTCTTAGTTTGCGAAAAGTAAAAAAGTTAATTTACTTCTAGATTTTAAAGAGAAAATGTGATAGCTATAGCTGGATAAGCGCCAGATGGAGGTGGGAGTAGGGCTACGTTTTCCGTGCCATCTAGGTTATGCGCGACCATGGTGATGGTGGGTAGGTACCCACTGTATATTTACAAGGGATCAGTTAGTTCGAGTTTTAAAATTGAGTTCATCGTAGCGCTTTAAGACGGCTAGAAATTATGTTCCCTTTAAAACTCTCTCCATCTATGGATCACAAATATTATAATACGCGCCACGAATCTAAAAGGCTCGAAAGTTAGTTGCGAATGCGAGCTTGAACTTGTACAGTCTGTCGAAAAACTACAAATTCGCAACTCAACAAAAATAAAATAGCAATAACAACTTGACAATTATAGCGTACTCGACTGTACTTTAAAGCAGGAAAGCGAACAAGTGATAAAGGCAACGAGCGATCACGGCCAATCACCGACGAGCGCACGTTCCGTGCAGGCAGCTGGGAGGTAGTGGGAGTATCAACGACTCTAAATAATGTGCCTTTGCGACGCTGTTTGTGACTAACTTCCGAACCTTTTAGATCCGTGGTGCGTATTATACTATACGCTAGGAAAGTATCTTTTCACAAGCGACATTCGCGTCGTCTCGTTTTTTTTTTAACTTCTGGTTCAGCCAAAACTTTAGTGTCATATGTTATACGTGCATTTTAATAAGGATTAATTGTTGAATAAAATGGGTGAAAAGCTATCAAATCAGAAGTGCTGTTTGTTGATTGTAAAGATACACCAACTAAACATTCAGAATTATAATTCTACCGTTTTCCTGGATTTTTTCATGACTTAGAGAGAAAAAAATGGATGTCAAGGGTAATTTAAGTTTATTTTACGTCTGTAATCATTATTAAATATATGAAAAATATTATAATACCTACTTGTGTTGATAGAAAAAATGTTTATCATTTACTTTTGTATTCAGAGTAAATTATTTCAAATTTTTTTACTGACATTGTGCTTAAATATTATTTAGAGTTCAGAATAAAGCTGGTTTCCATGAGTTTGTAAGTTTTGGGTGAACCACTTTTGAAAAATCAAACACGAGATGGTGCGAAGGTCGCGTTTCAAAGATACTTTCCTAGCGTGATTAAATATACTTGACAAATAAAATTTTAATTAAAAAATGGAAATTGTAACAAGTGAATTCCAAAAAAATCATTAACGGCTAACCGGTATCCTAAACATCTATCTATCCTAAAATTTAAAATTAAACTAACCATCTGCGGGGTTAACCATTGAGAAAGTTACATTATTGTGCTTTTAAGTTGGTCAGTATTTTTCAATTCATCACTTAATACTGTTGTTTCCACAAAACCCTAGTAAGAAACATTATGGAGAAGTTTGAGGCTACTATATTTTTCTATCAGCACCAATTATTAGATTTTTGATTTATTTTTTTTACATAAATGGAAAAAAACGCGTGTGACGTCGTAATGTTTTTATGGCTTTGTATCCATGGTAATTTTTATAGTACTTATATTATACATACACAAAAATAAACAAGTTTTAACATTTAAGGAGGTTGAGCCGTTTTACGAAGATAATGAAAAAAATCTAAAATAAAGTTTTTTTCATAGATTTTTTTATGACAAAATTTTCTGTAAAAAATCCAAAATCATTAGGAGATTTATAAAGTTAAAAATTAAAAAGAACTTTTACATGTAGTAATTAAAATCTTTGATTAACGTCTGAATAGAACTCTTCATTAATTTGTTTGATTCTTTCAAACATCATCATTCGTGTAATTAGATAATAATTAATAATTTAATACTAATTAATTTTTATATTTTTAGATTTTTCTGAAGAAGGTCCAAAGCCGGATCGAAACGTCATCTTATGTTGTATTGATTTGTTATTTTTTATTTTGTCAATATATTGGTCTGAGAAAAATTGGTCGACAATTTTATTTATTTTACATGTAGTCTTATGGAAAATATGTCAACCTAGCATGCAAACTGTTCATTTTAATTTTTTGCAAATAACCAAATAATGTCAGCAGTTCCGAAAACTAACTATGTAAACATCGATGTCTTACGCATATTTTAATATTTTTTCCAATTAAAAAAATTATTAAACATTAGCACTTTTCGATTATGGACTTTTATTCTTGACAATTTTAACAATTTTAACTGAATTTTCAACTTTTTAATGATTTAATTTTAATTTTTATTACTTCTAATTTCTTTTTTTAATTATTTACTTCAAAAAATATGTAAAATACAGATATTTACATAAATTTATTTTTTTAACCTAACTTTGTACAAAAAATTCAAAAGTTAGAAATAATTAATTAATATTAAAAAAAAATATTTATTTATGTCTTTATGACAATAATTTATTGGTATCATCGACTTATAACCTTTCGTAAAAATTTATTATGGAAAAGTTCCCATTTAGAATTCGACTTACTTTTGATTGGGACTGTAACGCATCAACCTCCTTAACGGCGTCACAAATATTCCTGACGCGTTTTATAGTCATGTGATATTTTATAAAATTTTATACATTTTAATTAATTTATTACTTATTATCTATGACTCTAAACTATTTGAAACTGCGATTAGCTGTAAAAGTATTTGATGGCACCGAATTTAAATGTTTCGAATCCCGATCGTGTCGGTGTTGTGCCGCATCAGTCAGGGAGCAGCAGACGTAAAAAAGGGAAGAAACAGATAAAAACAAGTGTGGTAATCTTGAGGTCGTGACGGAATACAAATTAATCAGCGACAAAGAAAGACAAGTCAGATGGAGGGAGAGAAAAACTTGTACAAAAGCTGAAAGCACGCGTTACATGAAAACACTGTTTGTGCGGCGCTAGCATATATTGTAAGATTTGACGTTATAAGAAATACCTACCTTCTATAAAAAAAACTTTTAAAAAGAAAAGAACAGTCTATTTATTTATTGGAGATTTTCATCTGATTATTATTTTTTACTCGCGAGATTTCGTGTAAAATTCGGTTTTTTTATTTAAACCAAAAGAATGACTGAACCGATTTTGAAAAAAAAAATGTTTCGCATCATATTTACGTAAGTACGTGTCGGTTGGCAGCCTAATGTAGTCGATATCGTTTTTTATTTTTGAGATTTCGTTGTAGAAAGAAATGACCACGTACGTACCTATGCACGTACAAACACACACTGAACCATTTTTTTAAAAATATTGTAAAAATACCGTAGTGGCCTAGAAATTTTGTTGAAAATTTTGATTTCGATTTTCGAACCCCTTTCATACATTAATTTCAAATATAATGGAAAGTTATTGATTTTGGGGTGCCAATTGAAGCGTATTAACGTCAATATGATCGGAAAGATGTTATACCCAAAATTTTTTTTTTTTAATAAAAAGGCTGCAAAAAAGGGTATCTTAGTATACTCTGAAAAATATTTCTCTGGTCGTGTGTATCTCAAGAGTGATCCATAACATAGGTATTGCTTTTGAATTTTCAATATTATTAAAATTAATTTTCACCGAATAAAAGACTTATTAGGAACTGATAGATTAGAATAGAATAGAATAATAATAATAATGGCCGATTCCTTCATAACTTCCAATAGATGTCTCTCAGATAAATACATAAAGTGTGATATTACACGATACACCAACTTAAAATGTTTTGTTTTCAAACTTTGCAAATATTGAGAAAAATATCGTATTTAACTATTCTCAAAATTTGAACACCAGTTATCGATGAATTGTCGGAGATATTATGTAAAAATGACGAATAATACATGGACCCTTATGCCGGACAAATGTTTCCCGTGACTTTTGAATTTTTCTTGAGATTTAGCAACCAATAATTATAGTTAAAAATATGTATAAATAAATTGAAAAATTTCCGAAAATTTTGATATACGTAAAATATGTTGTTACCGAATTAAAAAATTAGAAAAATGAAATCAAACTTTCTTTTCCATCTTTAATTTACCATATAGAGAAAATGTTTAAGCAACGCTTAGCAACATTGTTTAGAATAGCTGATTGTATAACGAAAACATAATGCTTTTTGACAAAGTACTAAAGTCATTTAATTACTTTTTTATTTTAATAAAGATTATGTATAATTTTTAATGCTTCATATATTTTTGTTATCTTAAATTATGCTTTTACATATTTTTGAAATAACTGAAAGAAATAAAAAAATGCAGTAGTTGTAATGACTAGAGAGTTCCTCGAAAACTTTCTCTATTCTTAATTCTCTGTAGCAACGGCACATTATTATTTTTATAAAAAACGAGTGGTATAAATTGACATCGATTTTAAAAATGAAAATTTTTTCGACTTAGTATTTATGGTTGCCTTTTTTGTTTTTAAAAATAGTGTATTATATAAAAATTAAAATTCGTGCTTATTTTAAACAAACGGAAAAAGTATGGCGGATTCACCGAAATTGCTTCCTTCAATTCTGTGCAGTGTAGTTGGTAAAAGCACATTTATATTTTTATATTTTTTAATGTAATAATAATAAACGTCCGTTTCTCGACATTATGTCATAACAGACGCCATTCGCACCATTACTATTTTCCATCTATTACACTTCCCGTTATTTTCTACAATTTTTAAACTTCAACTTAATTAATAGCAATGGGCGAATGAAGGAATTTTTAGGAAATTAGGATAAGGTAAGCAAATTTTGAGCATAGGAATTTGACAGGTAATCGGTCATGGCCTTGAATAAGGAACCATTCGATATTTATCTGGATTTGTTAAGGGAAACCATGGAAAACCTCAACAAGATGGCCGGTACAGGAATTACCGTTTCTCGGCGAGAGGCAGTAGGAAAAAGTCCCAGCCACATCTGCCCCCGCCGGAATTCGAACCCGGTACCTCCCGCATGCGAGTCTAGTGCTCTCACTGCTACGCCACCCCGCTCGGTTATTTTTTAATGTATCTGAAAAACTATATTAATCTTTTTCATCGAACAAACTAAAACATTTATGCGTCATATAATATTATCGATTTTAAAATGTGTTGATTTGTACCACGTTAATTATTAGATAAATTGACTCAGTTCTAAATCGCCCTAATGAAACGAAATAACTGAGCGACCATAACAGTAGTGTATGTATCTCGTACGTAAATGCAGTTACTATGTTACGAGTTGTGATTTTATTACGAGTCATAATAGTATAATGTATTATGAAAAGTCCGGCTAGCAAGCTCAGCGGTGCGGTGGGTTCCGTTTTTTTAAATTTGGGCAAACGTGCTTAAAAGGGCTTAAAAAATTTTAACTAAAAAAAAACACTCAAAATTGACACAGGCGAATGCCTGGAATAAAAATCCTACCACCTACCACTCGACAAATAAAGACAAACACAACCAAAACCGTTTTTAGTATTTTTCAAAAAAAAAAAAATTATTTAATAAACAAGGGAAATCTATTGTCAATCTCAAGAATATTAAATATCGTATGTGTCGTACCGACTGATATCAGAAAAGGGCGCCAGGACAAAAAGACCAAACGAGGCAACACAAATGGTCCAAGATTGTGTGCGAGAAAAAGATTCTAGAAATCCTTTCCAACAAATTAACCCTAAAACCAAATTTCAGACAAAACACAAAATTGAATCATCTAAGAAAATAGGTACCCCATAAACTTAATCCAACTACAAAACTGACAATTCAATTCCTACAATACTCACGGGTAACACATTAAAATCAGCGGTGTCAGCCACGCCAAAAGACAGGTCCGCCACTGGCAGCATCGTGAGATCTTTTTAATAATTATTTAAAGATCCGTGGAATAATTATTCAGTTCTTTTTAATAATTATTACGATTTTTTTTAATAAGGGTTAAGATGTCAAAAAAACAACAAAAAAATCAGCGAAACCAAACTTCAGCAAAATCCGACGACCAAAAAAAAATCCAATCTCAAATCAAAAATAGACAAATAGTCAATCAAAATGACCTATTCAAATCCAACAACAAAACGCCAGAATATCAAATTGCCAACCAAAAACATTTAGTTCAAACGCAATCATCCACAAAACATAGTTTTCTCAAATCAAAATCTAAAATCGCTTCTATATCATCGATGCGGCCACTGTGACGGCTCGCCGGCCTCCAGACCAGATCGCGACAGAATCTGACAACAACGTACTCACTTACACGCATCACAGTCGACTGGCCTTCTCGCTTGCACTCATTTACTAGCGCGTATTCCGTTTTCAAACATGATCAGCTATGTCGTCTGGCGCTCGTCAATATTACACTGTAACAATATTCAAAGCCAGATTTTGACTTTTTTTAAGGCGTCGTGTAAAAACACATTTTCTATGGACACGAAATTTATCTGAAGGATTTATATCTTTGTTATATCTCAGTCTTTGAAGATATTTTTTGGATTTATCCCATCCGACCGACGTCAGTAGTCAGTAGTCCGTAGTGTATTTGCCATACGGCATTAATCAGTTCTATGAACTTCACTGTTTATAGTGGTTGTTTATTATTTTATTCAACTCATGCGCGTTTTTCATGTTTTATCATGCCTAAAAACCGAACCCTAAATAGCCATTTACCGACTGGTGACAATTACTTGTCATAACTCAATGAAGATTCCTACTAGCTCGGCCATTGTAGAGTAATGAAAATAAACGTAACTATTTTCTGAGTCGTAACGAAATAGTAGGTAACAACAACTCCGTTGTTACCCATTGAGGCTAAAATTGAGAGGCCGAATGTTTTCGACATGGAGTTTATTCATAACCGGCTAACCTCAAACCAAAACATTGAATCGTGCTGTTTGGTGCTGTTAGTATTGACAGTTTTTTTTATAAAGAAATAAATAGATATTTACATCTCATTATAATTAAAACATGAATAACGCGCAATTGTTGAATAAAATTATGGGCGCAACTTGTAGGTTAAGTCATGACCTGTCAGCGCGATGAATGACTTAGACTACTAGTTACGCCAATAACTATTAATAACCGAAAAAAATACTAATACTAAAAACAATTTTCAGCAACGATGTCTGCATTTACTCTGGGAACTTCACTTGGATGGGCATCTCCGGCCGGTGTAATCCTAAAAGACAAGGAAAAATTGTCAAATGAAAATATAGCGTGGATCGGAAGTATTATGAACCTCGGAGCTGCCTCAGCAATGTTTCCGATAGGATTCATAGTTGACATCCTCGGCCGAAAATGGACAATGTTGGCACTTTGCCTGCCTTTCGTTTGCGGCTGGTTATTCATCGCCTTTGCTGGAAGTGCAGTGGCTCAGATATGCGTCGGAAGATTTATATTAGGATTTTGCGGAGGCTCATATTGTGTCGTCACGCCGATATTTACTGCTGAAATAGCTCACCCTTCGATAAGAGGATTTTTGGGGGTGCTTTTTCAATTGCAAATTACAATAGGAATATTGTTTGCGTACACCATCGGTTTTCTAGACGAAATGGTTGTAATGTGTTTAGTATGTGCAGCAATTCCGGTAATATTCTTCATACTTATGAGTTTGTTCGTCAAAGAAACACCTATGGGTTATTTATTAAAACACAAAGACGACAGAGCGTTAGATTCACTGGAATTTTATCGGGGTAAAGAATATAAAAATATAGGTCCAGAAATGAAGGAGTTTAGAGATAACATAGCTGCAGTCATGCAAATGAAAGAAACGAAAACTCCATTCAAGGAGCGCTTTTTGACAAAAGCTACCATCAAAGCGTTCGTCGTTTGCGTCAGTTTGCAAGTGCTACAACAGCTAAGTGGAATCAATGCTATAATATTTTATACCGAAACAATCTTCAAGGCAGCTAAACTGACCATGTCCGCACGAATTCCACCGGTATTAATGGGTGTAGTTCAGGTCTTGGCCACTTTCGTGGCAGCTTTGTTGGTTGATAGAGCCGGTAGGAAAGTGCTGATGATGGTATCCTTGGGGATAATGGGTGTGTGCAATCTATTAGTTGGAATATATTTCAAAATGCTAGACGTCCAAGGAAATGATCTCAATGTGGGTTGGTCTTGGATGCCCGTGATCAGCGTCTGTGTATATATTTTGGGATTTTCGCTCGGCGCCGGTCCAATACCCTGGACGATGCTCGGCGAATTGTTTGCTCCTTCAGTAAAAGGACCCGTGGCATCCTTGTGTGCATTTATTAACTGGATGCTGGCTTTCTGTGTTGTCAAGTCATTTTCCGCGACAGTAGAATTCGTTGGAGAAGCCGTAGTATTTTGGATTTTTGCAGTAATATGTATTCTAGGACTTGTTTTCACACACTTTGTATGTATTGAAACCAAAGGCAAATCTTTGGACGAAATTCAACAAGAATTGGCTGCATAAAACATAAAAATATATTATTGCCTTATTTTGAATATAACTTTATTTGGGCAGATTTAGTAAGGCTGTAATTAAAAATTAAAATTATGAGTACAAAAATATTCATACTACAAAATTATGTTCATCTTTGAGAAATTGTGCACGAAAATAAAATAAATTTTATTGAGTATTTATATAGTCTTTTTTATTTTTTACAATTTGTTTCTTTCGACAAAATCAATTGTTTTATTCTCTAGTTCCGTCTCTTTTTACCATCTGAAAGGGTTGTTTTCGAAAAAGCACGAAACACTTGTTTATTTATTTGTTGACAGGAGTAATCCTGCGCATTTTCGAATTGATACACCTATCTTATATGATTTCTCCATTCAAATTTTTAACCCCCGTTACATTGAATTTTCACAAATCTGTTCTAAGCGATGCCTACGTCATAATAACTATCTGTGTGCCAAATTTCAGCCCAATCCGTCCAGTGGTTTGAGCTGTGCGTTGATATATCAGTCAGCTAGCCAGCCAGTCAGTCATTCAGTCAGTCAGTCAGTCATTCAGTGAATCAGTCACGGTTTCCTTTTATATATTTAGATTAATCATTACGTCATCTTTCGATATAAAAGTGTTTGACTTCAAATGATTTTACTGCTCGGATTAATAACTATCTGTGTGCCAAATTTCAGTCCAATCCGTACAGTGGTTTGAGCTGTGCGTTGATTGATCAGTCAGTAAGTCATTCAGTCAGTCAGTCACGGTTTCCTTTTATATATTTAGATTAATCGTTACGTCATCGGTCGATATAAAAGTGTTTGACTTCAAATGATTTTACTGTTTGGATTAACCTATTTTGGTACATTTTACTTGTATATTTGTATATACATGTACATGTATTAAGGCATGCGATCTGACAAATACAATTACAAATGCTTTTGATTTGATGCGTGTTCAGTTGGCGGGCGGCTTGTTCAGGCGGCCAACACGCAATTACATTAATCAGTTTCTGTGTAGTACAAGAACTTCCAGCCGATATGAATTTATAGATGTTTGCCGAGATTACGCACCGAATTGGTTCCGTGTGACCTTGTACTAAACGCCACCGCCACCGCCGCGTCACCGAACTCTGCTGCGTAACGTGATATGGGGTTACTCGCCAATTTATCTGACCTTTCAAAAACGTACGCCACTCACGATCCAACGCCGCAGTACGATTTTGTCATTTTTACACGCTTTATATTAACTTCACTTGTAAGTTTGTATGTATGTATGTATGTATGTATGTATGTATGTATGTATGCATGTATGTATGTTTGTTTGTAACCTTCGTTTGGACTACAGCAAGTGGTTTATTACTGTAGTATAATATGCCAGCACTGTAACTACAGTGGTTAGCCGTGCGGTCTAAGGCACGGGTCTTCGCTGACGTCAACTCTCGGAATCACGGGTCGTGGGACTAATCCCGTCACGCCGAAAAAAAAATTGTTTTTTTTTCGGCAAATTTTTGACAATAAATCGAACTAAAAAGTGGAAAATAAATATGGTTTAAGAAAAACTAAATAACACGCTTTATATAGAACTAAAAAGTAAAAAATAATTTTTTTAAAATAAACTTAAAACAATAATGAATAAAAAATACTAGTATTATTGTGAAAAAAGCGTGGGGCGCTCGATGTACGAAAGCGCCCCACGCTTTTTTCACAATAATACTAGTATTTTTTATTCATTATTGTTTTAAGCTTATTTTAAAAAAATATTTTTTACTTTTTAGTTAATATAAAGCGTGGTTTTTAGTTTTTTTTTAAACTATATTTTTAATCGGAAGAACGACAAATAAAACGGTAAACATGTCGGACAAAAAATATTTTTTTGCGACTCTTGAGCTTTGTATAACCGAAAATGAGAAAAAACTGCAAGAAACTGATTTTAGTCACAATACACGATCAAACAGACGATTCAACCGACAGTATTGTACTGCTGCAGACTGTGTGATCGAATCGCGTCGACTTGGTCGGGCGGCATATACACGATCGAATTGTATTCGATTTTTGTTGCCAGGGGTGCACAATGCTGATACTAACATGGTTAGCGAAACGTGCGTCAAGAAAATGTTCTGTAGCTATTTTTTCAATATTCAATGTTTAATAGCGTAACTTATTAGAATTTACATAAATAAAATTCAATTACCGCATGCATATGAAAGATGATCACTCGAAAACAGTTCGACCGATTTGGCTGATTTTTTTTTGTTGTGTTCGTGATTGTTAGAACTAGGTTTGTATGAAAGAAAATTTTATCCACCAGAAAAGTTAGAAATTTCGATGGTATTTTTATATGGAAATCTCAATAAATGTGCCGATCAGTTTGATAGTTCTGCTGGTAGTTGGGAAGGTCAATATAATATTTCCTGAGAGAGAGCGAGAGAGATAGACAAACAAGGAGAGATTATGTATTAATAAATCTTACGGGTGATACCGGGACGGGCCGCTAGTATTTAATTTTGTTGTTGAAAATGACGATTTTTAGATTGGAATTAGATCAAGAAGTTTGCAAAGTATCCCCCTTACACCGTTGTATTCTCAAAGAATGCCATGTAACTATTAAATATTGTAGGGGATTGATTTTCCGTAGCCTGTAATAAAATGTTGCAGTCTTCTATATTTTGTGTGAAATAAACAACGCCTATGTACTATAAAACCATTTCCTACAAATTATGATGTTGACTTTTTTATGAAAAATGTACCTATTAGCATTTGCGTTATTTTTACAGTTTTTGCTTAATCAAATATATATATTTCAAAAAATTCTATTTCATTGTTTTTTTTTTTTTTTAAAAATTTATTTCAAATTGAGGCTTGGAATAGCTATTTTTTAACGCAACCATGAAAGTTGAATTACGAAAAATTTTACTTACAGATTTTTTGCAATACATAATTTTACGATAAACACACAGTTAGCATGCAAACATTTCCCTCATTCGAGTACAATTTTCTATCACCAGATGTCACATTCCCGTTTGATAGATCCCAATAGTTTAAATCACTAACAAATTAAATGTTATTACAAAATAATACTCGTCATTGAGTCACTAATATTGATTCGATGTAATTAACCCAAATAATTACGGTTTATTATCTCGTTTTAATTAATAACGTTTGTGTGGCTGTAATAGTTAATCACAAAATAGACATTCCTAACTTGAATGTTAAATAAGTTATTATAGAAATACTAATAACATTGAATATATAATTAACTAGTCACATATTAACAGATTAACGGTTTGAAAATAGTTTGATAGGCTTTAAAATTAACGATCTCTAGATCATAAATTGATTTTATATATAACTATACCCAAACTCAATTATTAACTGCATTTGGGAATGTTTTGTTGAAGTGACAAACGTCTTTTCTTTACGATGCATTTTTGTATTTAATTGTGTATACGAAGTATTCACTTCAGTTGTGTATAACACCACACATGGTTTTTTGTCGTGTCAAATATAACAAGAAAAGCTAACGCTTTTCACAGAAAACCCTTCTGGTTTTCCTGAGTAACTGTGTGTACAGAAATTAGAAAAGATATATTGCATAATTGCACTGTATATTAAATTGTATACCATTGATACATTTACAAAACGGTCTGTCTATCAGTGTAAGCTTTTTTTTTATTAACTGATTGTTAACGGGTCTATAGAGCCCGCAACAATAATACATCGAGCGCAGAGCGTCTGTTTTCAGTTGACTAATTATTAGTTTTAAACGCCTTACTTATGAATACATCTTAAAAACAGTTTGTACAAACATTATTACTTAACGACAACAAAAAATAAAATCATTGTTTTATAAATTCTGATTAACCTAAAATTCTTATCAGCGACAACTGGATAAACGAGATTTTACTTTACTTAAATGAATATGCTAAGTGAGCCAGAAATTGACTCTGCGGGAAAAAGAGTTGACAATCGTTTGAAATATAGAATTATCCAAAATTATGCAAAAAAGTATTTTGAACGTATTTACAACATTGAAAACTATGTTATTTACAAACAAAACGCGATTTCTTAAAGTTTAGAACAAATTTCGTGATAAGTGGAAAGTTATTAAAAAAATTTTTTTTCTGGCAAGCCAACAGAAATTAATTTATTACAGCAGACGCAGATAGATAGCAATACATTTTTTATGCCAGTCAGAAAGATAATGAATCTCCTTCAATAGTTTTTTTTTTTTTGTAGCTTGCATGGTATAAAAGTTACGTCGGTTTGTTTAACAAATTATGGCTAAAAGGGCACTAATTTTTTAGTTACATAAATTAAACTTGGCAAAGCTCTTGACATGATGGGAACGCATCTGTGTCCAAAATTTCGTCGAAAACAGATTTCAGTTACTCGAGAAAACGTATGACAGGATTATTGCGAATACAATATACATCGAGGGCTTCGATGTATAATAATTATTAAAATTGGCCTTTAATTGCAATAACTAAGTGCTGATTAGATAGATTATTTTTTTTTTTAAAAGATTCCGTCATTGACTGTGTAACGAAACGAGCTGCTTATAGTGAAGTCGTTCAAAACGGTTCTATGGAAAAATAGAGTCGAATTGTTGGGATAAATCAATAAAACAGACAGCTTTTCGTTAATTGGTCCGCCGAACCTAGTTGCAACACTACTAACTCTGTGTGTTAAAAGCGTTTATTTATTCTAAGGGGACCAATTAATTAGTTTAATACAACTGTCAAATTATCCAATCCTTGACTGACAAGTGAGACAGTTTTCGGGATGTCGAGTTGTTGCACTGCCTGGAGCGAGAAACGGTTGGTAACTACCGTAACCCGGGGTTACTTTGACTTTGTTAGTAACTTTGACAATGCCCCAGTTAATATTGCTTTATTAACTATGCACTATCGTGTTAAGGAGGTTGAGCCGTTTTACGAAGATAATGAAAAAAATCTGAAATAAAGTTTTTTTAATAGATTTTTTTATGACAAAATTTTCTGTAAAAAATTCAAAATCATTAGGAGATTTATAAAGTTAAAAATTAAAAAAAACTTTTACACGTAGTCTTATGGAAAATATGTCAACCTAGCATGCAAACTGTTCATTTTATTTTTTTGCAAATAACCAAATAATGTCAGCTATCTATGTAAAGCATCGATGTCTTACGCATATTTTAATATTTTTTCCAATTTAATTAGGAGACTTTTAATCAATAAAAAAAATTATTAAACCTTAGCACTTTTCGATTATGGACTTTTATTCTTGACAGTTTTAACAATTTTAACTGAATTTTCAACTTTTTAATGATTTAATTTTAATTTTTATTACTTCTAATTTATTTTAATTATTTACTGCAAATAATATGTGAATTACAGATATTTACATAAATTTATTTTTTTTAACCTAACTTTGTACATAAAATTCAAAAGTTAGTCCATTTAAGTAAAATACTGAAATAATTAATTATAATTAAAAAAAATATTTATTTATGCCTTTATGACAATAATTTATTGGTATCATCGACTTATAACCTTTTGTAAAAATTTATTATGGAAAAGTTTTCATTTAGAATTCGAATTATTTTTGATTGGGACTGTAACGGATCAACCTCCTTAAATTACAGTGAAATAGTATATCCTAAGACAGGGGTCGACAACCTGTGGCTCGCGAGCCGCATGCGGCTCTCCAGTTCCATACGCAAAAAATAATTGTTTTATTATATAAACCCTTAAAAAACGTCCAATCGAGCCATGATTGAGTACCATGTCGATCTCTCAGCCATTTCCACTCGCGGCTCACCCGCACCGCCCCCGTCGCGACGTGTCGCCCTCGGATATATAATATATAATACCTATATAAGCAAATAGTGTAATACTGGAACGAAAATGTTAAGTGGCTCTTTAAAAAGTGGGAAATTTTGTAAATTGTAACTTTTGGCTCTTTCGTCTCAAAAGGTTGCCGACCGCTGTCCTGAGACAATTATTGCGTGTAAATAAGAAGAAGCAAGTTATACAGAGCTCTATAGAGCTGTTCTGGATCTGCTATAGTAGTGACATGTGTTAAATGTTTTACTTGAGTTACTGATCCTTTGAGCCGAGAAAAAAGTGACTCGGCTTCCGCAGATCTTCTGTCGGAATCGAATATTTGAATCGACTCAGATCTGAATTACCCAACCCTATATATAACACATTTCCAGATCTTTCAATACACCAGCTGTCACATAAACTACTCTATGCAGCAAAAAATTGTGCAATTTCCTGTGAACTCGTTCAGCAATTTAAGATAAAGTTAATTTTTATTCGACTCTTTGGATATATTATATGCTTTCTCTTTTCCATTTTATTTTTTCAAAGTATGAGCTGAGGAAAATCTCCCTTGTGTAAACGGGAACACATAATATATAGTTGAGCGGAAATTAAATTATAGATGTTACATTTTTTGTTATACGGCATCTTACAATATAAAATTTATGCCAGGAATATTATATCAATATTATAGGTATTACTTATGAAAGTTACGAAAAGTAAAATATAGTCAATAGAGAAGTTGCTTGATTTTCCATAAGTATAAAAAAATTTCCAGTCAATAATTGTGCGACTAATATAATTAACAAAATAAAATTTTTGATATCGCGTGAGGTAACTCGGATAATGGCTAGTATTCAATATGATAAATTCTATTCGTTGCCATGGTAACCTACATAATAGGTTCCACGTCATGTAAAAATTAACTAGTTTATTTCTGACAGATCTACAAAACAAAAGAACAGTTTTTTTTTTATTTTCAAAATATTTCCGAAACTATAGTTTATAAAACAAAATTTTTAACAAAACTTTCTTGAAAAAAATAAGTACCATAATCAACCGTTATCAGAGAGAGAGATTGTGAATTATAGACGATCAACAGCTGAGGTCAATAGTGTCTATTAAAACGTTATGAAAAACATACATTAATATATAAAAAACAACGTTATAGCATATATCTCTTTTGCGCATGCACCGATTTTCTCCAAAATTAGTAGGGCTCTTCATATTTACGTATCGAACATCCTCCTGAAATTTGGTTTCAATCCGTTTATTCGTTTGACCTGTATCAGCAGACCAACAGACAAACAGACGCACATAGTTTTTACAAAAATATGTCTTTTGGATTGGAGGACCTCAAAACGAAAAATATTGTGAAATTTTGAAAAGTGAATTTTGACCTAAATTAGTTCCATTCCCCATTTGTGGGTTGGAATGGTAAAATATGACGTCACGACTTCATGTGAGCAAAGACGCTTTTTAGCGACCTGAGTTTATACAATTTTTTTTTTTGAGTTACATAGAAATCGTAAGGACGTCATTTTGTTCAGGATTTACTGCTCAGTTAATATGCCACAATTAAAAAAAAAAGACGGGTTGCACTCCGGGAGTGCCGGCAGAAGTGAAAACTTGAATATTAACGTCTTCATTTTTTGCATTTAGAAGCATTGTTTATTTATTGACAACACTTGTAAATAAAATGGTTTGTATCATAGATTGCATTTTTATGTACGATATTTCAACGCTAGATGTCTAACGTTGTATAAATAAAATGGTTTGTATCATAGATTGCATTTTTATGTACGATATTTCAACGCTAGATGTCTAGCGTTGTATAAATAAAAGTTCGATCAGGACACGTGACCTGACGATCACTTAGAGAGTCTCACCCAGTTCTTACTTTTCCTGACGCGAGCTTAACATTTTTTACCCATTACAAAAAAAGTGTACAGCCACGCTAAAGAAGTTTTCACTTCAAAAATTATCTATTCATTAGGCAAATATCCTATTAGGTATAAAAATTTCTATCAAGAAATTTGGTTTTCTAGGTTAAAGACTGCGATTAAAGACTTGCAATAATAAATTGTTAATTAATCATTGTTAATTTCGTTTATTTGTTTTAACAGATTCATAAAGTCAACGCGCCTGACCTATACCGTTGTTAGAGCATCGTAAATAGAAAAGGGTTAAGTTAGGCTTACTAAACGTTTTCCCACTGGGGTTTCGGACTACTCTTTTTACGCTCGTTTGCTAAAATTACATTCTGTACGAAAACGAGAGTTCATTTAGTGAATTGGCATGACGTGTAATTATGTCCAAAGTAAATTAAATTTCGTGAAAAAAAGGTTTCTCTAACGTATAGCTTTTTCTGTGTTATTATTGCAACACTGAAATTCAACTTATTCAAAAGCAACTATATAATTCAGATTTCTCTGATAAGAGATTCTAAATTTAACATTTTTTTATTTTGCATATTTTAGAAAACAAACGTTATTTTATTTTGCGTTATAGTTTCTGTAGACAAAAAAAAATTGGTTGTCTGTAAAGTCGGTTTACGGACGATAGTTTTACGTGATAACGTATTCCGCTCGAATAATACATAACCTAAATTTTAGTAGCTGTCAAACTTGGGCCGATCGTGCGCGGAACGTGACACATTTCGGAACGTGACACTTTTTCGTGCATGCAGCCGGCGTTCATCAATTTATAAGACGTTATCACGTCAAAAAAAAAAACAAAATAATAAATAAGTTACAGAGTAGCTACTGTTTGCTACAATTGTTAAGAACACCCATTGTTACAAACGCTATCAACATTTTAATTTTTCAAACAATGTCACCGTCGGGATACGAACCCCGAATCTTTCCACTCTCGCGGCGGATTCGGAATGAGTTACATTACACCACAGTGACACAACTAACAGACAATCATTCTAATATTTACAGTATTTGTAACTGTTTTTTTTCACATCATGCGAGAGCCAATTATATTAGTTAACGCAGATATGAACCTTCACAGTAGTGAGAGCTATGGATGAATCAAAGGTGAAATTGTTTCCTTACATCGTATCCCGACGGTGACATTGTTTGAAAAATTAAAATTTTTCTAATGTTGATAGCGTTTGTAACAATGGGTGTTCTTAACAATTGTAGCAAACAGTAGCTACTCTGTAATGTATTATAGTAATTACGAACTATAGATACTGTAAAAGAACTCATCAACATAATAAATAAGTATTTTAAAATTGTACTTTTTAACTTGTTTTAATCCAAAATTTTCCGTAACGAAACTTGGCAATATTCTGAAAAATAAGATTATAAATGCATTGTTAAGACTGTTAAGGACATGCATTAAGAACATCGTTAGCGTGGCTGCTTAATGACTATTGAAAATGTTAAACCCATGTTAAATCCCGAATTGAAGGTATATTTTTTTAAATTTATTATATTTTGGATAACAGTTATTGTTAGATATGTTATTGTTTGCCAATTTTATTGAAAAAATAAACACAGTATGTATTTACGAATAATAAAATTGTAATAAAAAGTTTCAATTTTACGCTGTGGGACGATGTCATACCTGATTATTTTTTTTGTTCAATATACAACGGTTTGTTGTATATTCTAAGGCTATTTGATTTACTTATTTTATTGAAAATATTGTTGACTAAAATAAATGAGATTGTACGATTTCTGTTGTTATATTTGAATATTTGAAAAATATATCTGCTCAAGTACTAACTGCAGGTCAATATGAAGCTTGTGGGTTGTTCAATGATTAAACTCATAAGATTAATGGAGCATTCGCATATTTTGACGTGATAACGTCTTATAAATTGATGAATCACCAATCTTATAAATTGATAAAACACCGGCTGCATGCACAAAAAAGTGTAACGTTCGTAACGTTCCGCCTGACCCTGTGCGTGCTTTTCTCGAAAACGGCCCTAACGATTTGGATGAAATTTACTGAAAAGGGATTTTGGGGGGCAAAAAATCGTTTTAGCTAGGTCTCATCTCTCGAAAAAATCGTTTTCATACAAATTTTATCATTATAAAAATCAATTTTTTGACGTATGAAAATACTTAAATATTGTAAGTAGGTTTTGGAATTTTATATAAACAGTGAAACAATTGTTTTCAAAATATTATGACAGCTAATCTTTGAGACTTAAAATAAATACGAAAGAAAGAAAGTTAAAAAAAACAATTATATTATATGGTGAGTAATTTTAATAAATAAAATTAACCTAAATTTGAAGCGAAAGATGCAATATCATAGATTCGAATTATTATAATTATTATATAAATTTAGGTTATGTATTACGGAATACGTTATCACGTAAAACTATCGTCCGTAAACCGACTTTACAGACAACCAATTTTTTTCAGGGGTATTTGTTTTGTAGTTAAAAATGAAATAGGTCAAAAAATTAAGTAAAACGGTTTTAAATAATTATTTAACAGTTGAGCCCACCGCGGGTAGAGCATGTCTGTACTAGTTCGTCTCGCAGGATTTGTTTTGTCTATGAAGTCGTCGCGCGTGATAGTCGCGAATTAGCTTTGTGTAAAGTTTTTTTGTCAGTATCGCGAATACGGCACAACATGACTTCATGAAATTTATGCTGGTTATTTAGTCCGTCTTACAAATTTTTGTTTGATACCTGGCCGACCTCTTATTCTATTATTCAATCCTAAAAGTGTTATGCAATAGACTTTTGAACCGCGGGAGCTTGGACTTTTAGCCCACCCCATGTTTTCAATCTCGTCGTGACCCAGTTTCACATTTTCATCGTATCGCAGTACGTCGTTATTATTTTCAGTATTTTATTCTGTTTTGTAAACATAGCCATATTTGCGTCCCATTCACGTTTCTCAAATCAAATATCAACACCTTGCACAACAATATTCGAGAGTTCATTGTGACGTTTGGAAACGTCTCTGTCATGTCTACTAAACAAATGAAGGCAATGTACTCTTTGTAGTTTGTCTTGTAAAAGGATAAGAGCTTGTCGAACCGACAAATGGAAATAATCAATCGAAACGTATAGCATTTGTTTTCCCACAATTTTTAAACCAATACAAAATCTCTGTTCTCAAATTTCATTGACTGGAGAAAATGTCAATTGGGTTTGCAATCAGTCAGTCTGAAATTTTCTAGATCTATGGAAATTTCCATAGACCTGGCAATACTGAGCCATTCATAAAAGCGAAACTGGGAGTCCGACTGCGTGTCGAGTAAGTCTGTAATGCATTAATGATTTCCATAAATCATTAATGCATTACAGGATATCGTTCCGTATAAAACGCAACATAGACCGGATCGTATTCTAACTACGAAGACTGTTCTGGTGTCTGATTCATTTTATTGATGTTATTGACATTTTTCTTGACAGTATTAATATTGCCTAACGAAAAAAAAGTAATTCAAAAAATTCCATTGAGTTTGAAATTAAAGGTGGATTTTTTCTGAAAATTAATTTGTGCCCAAAAGTGTCGGACTTTTCAATTTTTTGAAAAACAGTCACTCGCTGAACGCTTCTTCGTGTGTTGGGAAATGTGTGCATAACCTATATTTTATTCTATTGTGCATCTATTTGCAAGATGCAAATTGCATGGTATACGAATATGATATTTCTAATATTATGACAATATGTTTACGTTGTTCTGAAATACAAAACATTTGGATTATATATTTATATATTTGTTTAAAAGGAATGAAAATTGAATACGTATGTTCAAAATAATAAAAGTAATTATTATTTATAAAAAACGTTAATATAATATAATCATAAACATTTCAATACATAATTTTTTCACTGCAGGTTAAGTTTTGATGCCCGCTAGATATTTTTTTGAGTTCCAAATACGTAAAACAGCTTCATTATTAATAAATTTAGCTTTAATAATATGAATATTATATTCGTGTATCGTTATTCTAGTTTATTGAGTTAGATATTTAAGGGCTCTACCCTTGCGCGCGCTGAAAACCTAGTCAATTTGAAAAATTATTATGAAAGGTTATATGGTGAAAAAAAAATTAAATTGTTGATTTTTTGCATTGTAAATTTTATCGACATATATTTCTGCAAAGAAATCTATTTTTTTGTAACGTCGACAAAATTGTTTTCTTGGACAGATGTAATGACCATTACTGAAAAGGCGTCATAAGATTTATTATCGTGTCTGTCATACATTTTAGTAAAGAAAAATTGTGTCTAATAAATTATCGCTATCACCTTATTTTGACATTTGTGGCGAAAATGTTGCATACGATTCATGACTAATTTGTTTCTTTAATAAAGTAGATAAAATGTTTTAGTTTTATGTTATGTAATGGTAGGAATCATAAAAGTTGCATTTAACAATTGATTGATTAAAATGTTGCTGTAATGAAATACGTACCAGTGATACAAAAAATTGTTTTTAAATCAGTTTATTGAATAATAAATCTGAGTGTAAATACAGAATATTAGTAGAAGCTGTACCTAATTGGCAGTTGACATTCGTGGATTAACGACATATAGGAATGGATAGAAGCCAGTCGAAAAGGAATTCTGAATTAAGGTTTGTTTAGATATTAATGTAACGAAGACGGATCGGATCCAAATAAAGAACTGGTGACTTGGTTTGCCAACTGTGTAAATTTTATGACGCCAGGGCTCAGCGTTGGAGAGTGGGATAACTTAGGGTACTTTAGTACTCAAGCAAGCCTACCACTTAAAATATTATGATTAAACAACAAATTTTAACTCAATATCATGGTTTGATCTATTGTGAACGACTACGGATATGTTTTTCTCGATATGTAAAAATACATTAATGAAAAATGGCATTTGCCCTGTATATGGGGGTATACTAGGATACCTACCCTAATTGTTTATATTATCAATCATCATTAACTTCTCTTTTAAAACAAAAGAACAAACAAACAAACGTTAATAATTATTAAATGTACATTGCTACGAAACGAAATATTAACCACCACAATACAGGTTACAAAAAACAGTACTGTTTAATTCCGCGTGTTTTTTTAA
This sequence comes from Xanthostigma xanthostigma, assembly GCA_963575645.1. Taxonomy (NCBI): domain Eukaryota; kingdom Metazoa; phylum Arthropoda; class Insecta; order Raphidioptera; family Raphidiidae; genus Xanthostigma; species Xanthostigma xanthostigma. Next base: position 10,120,190 of record OY754471.1, on the reverse strand, counting down.
CGAAAACACCGATTTCGAGACTTTTTTGTTTATATAGCATAATCGGTTGTCGAAATGCCGTGGATCGCTCATGGTCACGCGCCGACTGACGACCAATCAAAGCGAGCCATTTGACACTTTGCACGGCGTTCCATTCGAGCCGCATGAGAGATTCCCCGCTATGCCCCATTCTGCCCTAATTTTTATTTTAAAGTTTAGAGTAATGATTCTTAATGTTTTTGATTATCACAATTATTGGTAAGATGAATAGTTTCATCGCAAAAGCATAAAACGATGCACGTGTGCAGATTCGAAGGTGTCTCGGAGTGTAATCTGACAGCTTAGACTGTACTTTATTCATTCACATCAATACACACAGTTCGGTCTTTGTCAGGGTTTGTTACATTGATGTATAAACAGACCTCGAGGGAGGCGGCAAATATCTCACGAGTCTGCTGTGTGTCACATTTATACAAACGATGAGTAATGGTGATATTTTTAATACTTTAGTCTATTCTGTGTTCCATGTCGCGTTTCCATATACCGCGTTGTGCGAGACCCCCGTTCACTGCACACAGAAGTCGCCACAAAAATACGGTACCAATTAATAGAGGTACGCTAATGGAAATAAATTACTTATACTCTATTGCTTTTGAAAAGTAAGTTAAAAATGCGTTATATGACCGCCATAAATTAACTTTTACGTTTATAAATACCAAGTGATCGACAATAACATTTTTATGACACTGAAATGTTGAGTCAACTGAAGGAAAGTAGACAGAAAACTGTCGATATTTATTGAAGTAAAACTTCTTTAGGCAAGCTTGACTTGGGGAGTGAGCTGGTAAATGCCTGACGAAATCGTTTACGGAAGTGCATCATCGCGATGTCTGCCGAAATCGTTTACGGAAGTGCGTCATCGCGAGGCGAACGGAGTTGAGAGGGAGATATAAGTTAGTGAAGATAGTAAGAGAAAGTTGCGTTTCGTATATTGGAAGTTGAGAGGGAGATATAAGTTAGTGAGTTCAACAAAGACGGAGCATTAAGTTGAGAAGGAGATATAAGTTAGTGAGTGCGACAAAGATGGAGCATTAAACGAAATTCTTTAATACATTTAATCGAATTTTGTTGCATTTTGTAACGGGAAATAATGTAGGTTATTTAATAAATCCTTTTAAATGTATTATAAATTATGCTAATAAATATATATACCTACATATTTTGCCTATTAATTAATCAAAAAATTATATTTTGTAGATATGTGCTACAGAGTGAGGTTATATTGTGTTCGATAAATTTTGAGACGAACCGACTGCATATTATTGTTCGTTTATGAATTTAACATGAGCAAATTTGAAGTATTTACGCATTATTCTTAATAAATACCTATATTTAAAATAATTATGGCAGGAAGAAGTTTTACTTCAATCGTGTGGTATAAAGCACACTTGCTTTTTTTATCTAAATTATAACTATAAAATAATTTTGAAATCATTGAATTCATGCAGTTATTGTGCTTGAATGTGACTGTTTAAAGTTTGCTAGTTGCGTTGTTCTTTTCTCGACTTGTTGGAGTAAGTTAGTTCTACTCTGGCGATACCGGGTCTGACAACCTCTGTTATATAAAGGCCGCTGCACACGAGGCTGGAAACATTGCGTGAACATCTGCTGGCCGGCAAGCTGGGTACGAAGCTGGAAATTACGTCACTAAAGGCTCGCCTGCTAGCTCACAAGATAGATTTTAAAATTAGAACAGGGGCTTTTTTTCTTGATAAGGTCCTTTGCTCGCTCTGAGCAAAAACAATCAGGAAACAGTAACAACGCCCACAAACCAACATGGCGTCATTCTGCTCAGATTCAGATAACAGATACGTTTTGCTCAGTGTTTATATTTGAACTGTCACTGCGGGCGCACCAGATCTATCCACAAAGCAAGCTTGAAAAAACGTTTCGTGTGAAGCGAACACATAAAAACAAAAACGCCCACAAACCAACATGGCGTCATTCTGCTCAGATTCAGATAACAGATACGTTTTGCTCTGTGTTTATATTTGAACTGTCACTGCGCGCGCACCAGATCTATCCACAAAGCAAGCTTGAAAAGACGTTTCGTGTGAAGCGAGAACATAAAAACAAAAACGCCCACAAACCAACATGGCGTCATTCTGCTCAGATTCAGATAACAGATACGTTTTGCTCTGTGTTTATATTTGAACTGTCACTGCGCGCGCACCAGATCTATCCACAAATCAAGCTTGAAAAGACGTTTCGTGTGAAGCGGGAACATGAAAACAAATTGAGAAAACCAGCGCTAGAAAACTGGTAGACAAATCTAGCAAGGAATTTAAGCGACAAATTCAGCCTCGTGTGCAGCGGCCTTAGGACACCGCATGATTTAGCATTTATTAATTTTTGGACGTGTGGTACTTTACCAAAAGGTAATTATTCTTGCATCAGTATTGAATTATTAATCTTCGTTTAATAGTGCAAATTTAACAAAATTTACCCGAGGGATGTACCCGGTATCGTTGTCTGTGAAACCACAGATTCATTAAATGTGTATTACGCGACGGGAACGTCATAAATAATCGAATAGGAGGTAATTTGTCGCGGCGAATCGATCTCTGCTAAAGTAGATGTTATCGGCATTAGTGTATGAGTTTGAAATAGACATGACATCACCTTGTCTATCTAGTTGTATTAGGGGCGTGCTTGAGTGCATATCCCTGTTCGTGTTGTATCTGACGATGGCCTTTCAGGATCAGCTCGTCCTGTCTGACGCTGACCTTATGATCCCATGCGACACGATCTGTCGACACAAAATACTCAGCATTTGCTACATAACCGATAACCCGTGCATCCATACAATCACTTTTCATTTTTATGTCTTGGTTCGCGAGACACAACTTTTAAAATAATTGTAACAATAAAAATACATATACAGTAGAGTCATGATTATCCGACATAAAAGCACAAAAATAACGGATGTGGGAAAAAAATTCCAGCCAATTGGGCGACGGGACCATTCCAACTTCAAAAATGTTGACATTTGATTATAATAAAGAAAATCTTATATCGCGTGAGGTCACGCGGGTAATGGTTAGTATTCAATATGATATTTGCTATTCGTTGCCATGGTTACCTACATAATATATTCCACGTCATGTAAAGATTAATCAAAGCATGCCGAACTAGTTTATTTCTGACAGATCCATAAAACAAAAGAGCGGCTGAATTTTTTTTATTTTTAAAAATATTTCCAAACTATAAAGTTGAGAAAAAAATATTTTTAACAAAACTTTCTTGAAAAAATAAATAAAATAATAAGCCGTTACGAAAAGTATACCATTATTATATAAAAAACACCGTTTTAGCATATATCTCTTCTGCGCATTCGCCGATTTTCCCCAAAAACAACAGGGCTCTTCATATTTGCATACCAAACATCCTCCCAAAATTTGGTTTCAATCCGCTGATCCGTTTGACCTGTATCGTGTTCACAGACAAACAGACTAACAGACGCAAAGAGTTTTTTCAAAAATATGTTTTTTGGATTAAGGGGACCTCAAAACGGAAAGATATTGTAAAATTTTTGAAAAGTGATTTTTGACCTAAACTAGTACCATTCCCCACTTGTGGGTTGGAATGGTAAAATTCAAAATGAATAAAAACCCCGCACCAAATACATGGTAAAGTGTCGTTTGGTGAATGTTTTTCTAATTGGAAGGAATGAATCAGTCATTTGATGCTGAACAAAGTTTCCAATACAACTTGGGTCTGAAAATTTCGGTGTCCAAAGTTGCAAGCTTATCAAAAACGGCTGTTTTGTGGCAATTCGAACAACGTGCAATGTGTAGGCACTTGTGGAGATATATGTATGATATAATATAAGAATATGATAACTTATCGATAAGCAGCTGAGCTAAACATATGAAAGATAAGCCCAACAAACAAAATCTTCGGTATGCATGATGCCGACAACAAAGCAACAAAATAACAAACAAGTACTGTTTATTGCTTATTGATGATGTATTGTTGTCGTTATTTAGAGTGGATGTGTCGTTATTTAGAGTGTATCATAACAAGTTAAACCAACTGAGTTAAGTAATTTCGACGTTTTAAGGAGTTTGTCGTTATATCGAGTGACAATAAATAAAACTGTATGTTTTCTGTAAGCTTATTACACAGTTCTATGTCGGCTACTGTAAAATTTCATCCGAATCTATGGAAAGATAAGGCTGTGACACAGTGACAGACGGACGGACATGACGAAAAAACGATCACTAACATAAATTTTCTCTTTTAACAACCTAAGAAGGGTACATTATTTAAAATAAAACTGATAATACATGCAAATGTGTCAAGGTTTTTTATTCTTAATGATCTGAAGCAAAAACGTGATAATTATGCAAGTTTAATGAATATTGTGATGTATAACATTAAAAAAAATACCTGTAAAGAAAAGTTTAGGCGGCATTAATAAGGTTCTTTTATAGAGAAACTTTTATAATATAATCTATTTTATATATGCACATCGACGAAGGCTGAAAGTAACGTTTTATTACACTTTACATAAGTAACTCTGCAGGATGACTTTGTTCTGTTTATGCACAGGAAATAAGTCGCATGTATACAAACTAACGTGCGGTATTCTAAACCTAATCACTTTCCGATTGTTCTTTGTCGATACAAGCGCTTGATTGACAAATGACAATCGTTTTGCTGAATATTCGTTCAGTTTGCTGTCTGTGTACCGAATGGACTAACGTGCGGTATTCTAAACCCAAAAACTTGTAGATTGTTCTTTGTCGTTACAAGCGCTTGATTGACAAAGGACAATCGTTTTGCTGAATATTCGTTCAGTTTGCTGTCTGTGCAACGAATGGACTAACGTGCGGTATTCTAAACCCAAAAACTTGTAGATTGTTCTTTGTCGATTCAAACGCTTGATTGAAAAAGGACAATATTTTGGCTGAATATTCGTTCAGTTACCGAATGAACTAAAGTGTGGTATTCTAAACACAAAAACTTGTAGATTTTATTTATTGGTTACACATTTCGAGAGCTACGCAAAAACGATTTGTTTTCTCAATTTTATTGTGTTTTATTTATTTCTCACTTTCGTTATAAATGTTTATAGAATGCTTCTTATTATAAATTCGATTTTTGTGCTGTTGTTTGAGAGCAACACGTTAAGTAATATTATGCATTATATTGTATGTACTGACAGTACATGTAATGCAACATCATGTCTGCCAATGTGGAGATGCATATAATAATGCACAGAAGGCATGCAGCTACACAGGGCTTTCGCAGAAAAATATTCAAACTTTATTTGAACAAAATATTATAACAAGTATTTTTTCTTGTTAGTAATAAATAATTCTCAAACACTATTTATTTACTGCTGTTCTATTGCTCAGTTGGTTTATAATACGCGCCACGGATCTAAATGGTTCGGAAGTAGTCACAAACAGCGTCGCAAAGGCACATTTTAGAGCCGTTGATACTCCCACCATGTCCCAGCTACCTGCACGAAACGTGCGCTCGTCGGTGATTGGCCGTGATCGCTCGTTGCCTTTGTCACTTGTCGCTTTCCTGCTTTAAAGTACAGTTTTTATTGTTATTGTTGTTATTGCTATGTTAGTTTTGTTTGTTTTGCGAGTTTGTAGTTTTTCAACAGACTGTACAAGCACAAGCCCGCATTCGCATCTAACTTCCGAGCCTTTTAGATTCATGGCGCGTATTATACTAAACAGTTTAGTTTTTTATATGAAAGGAAATGAAATAAAATTGTGTCCATTTCGAATGTTTCTGTTGCTTTGAATTTTTTACCGCTTGCTATAATAACAGTTATTTAATATCCAAATAAATTATGCGTATGCAATTAGATGTAGTACGTAGGCTTGAAAAAAATTTTAACAATGACGACACAATAAATCGTTTGTGACTACAGAGCATGTTTGCATCAAAATTAACACGGTTTTGTTTTGGTTTCTATAAGCTACAATCTTAAAATAAACAAGTAGAAAACGTCTAACGATTTTAATTAAATTTCACACGTATAAGATAGTTTCTTGTTTCTTCTAGAAATTAGACAATACAGGGAGAAAGACTGCAATATATGTATGTACTGGGTAGACCCATGCCACGTAAAAGTACCTACGGGGGAAATAATGGAATTATGATTGAAAATTAAAGAAGTTTACTTCAAAATAATCCTCTTTATTTTCCGCTATTGAACTTTGACGTCTGAAAATTTTCCAAATTACATTTATTGTATTTGGACTTAATTGCGGCATAATAACCAGATCTCCCAGTAACTCGTCTAAGTCTTCCCTCCCCGAACAAAATGTTTTCGTACCTACGACCTTGTATAGAGGTCTATGAAATAGAGTTGTATCGGGACGTTTATTTTATGTATGAAAAATGTCTTTTAAATTTTACGCCAATTTCGGAACCCTGTACATAATGATCGGAAAATAACCGCGACATGCTAGACTTTAGCGCAAGCCTGCTTTTTTTTATTAATTTTGGAAGTGTGAAATAATTAACGTTGCAAAATGGCCGCTAAGTCATCTGTTAAACGAATTTTTTGGAGTGGATTGACCTTTAAGCGGCCTACACACCTTGATACAAGCTGCGATGCAGGCATCGACTCTATGTTTCATGAAACTTGCATCAGTTGAAAAACGCCTACTTAAATCAAAATCTATTGCGATGCCTGAATCGACTCCATGTTCATGCAACACAAGAACAGTAGGTTAAGTTATTTTCTAGGTACCTAGTGCTTGACGAATAAAATGAGGTACGTTTTGCCAACACCAGTTTTATTGGCAGTAGTTGGGGCACTCTTTATACTCCATAAAATAAAAAGGAAATCAAAGAGGAAATGGTCAAAAAGATGGTTTATAGAAAGAAAACGTTATTCAAATACTTTATTAGAAGATCTAAAAGTACATTTGTATTCCAAAGACACGTATGCAGATGATAAATGTCTATGAACTCTTCCCAAAATAGAATTTACACACACAAACAACAAAGTAACCTCTAAAATGGCGCGGAAAAATAAATTAATATTGTCTTGGCATCGACGCAATTCTATACACGCTGAAACTTGCATCAGCATCACCGACTCGGCGTCGTGGCTCGCCGACCAAAATGGGATTCTAGACTCTGCATCGCTGCAAGCCGCAACTGATGCCAAATACGTGATTCAGTACTACACACACTGCTACTTGCATCATGAAACATAAGAGTCGATGCCAGCTTGTATCAAGGTGTGTAGGCCGCTTTATAGCATCTAAACGATGCGTCAGGTCGGTGAATGCGTGTTTATAAAAAAAATGTTATTAGTCTCGGCTCTTTCTAGTACTCTAGATGGTGTTTTTGCTTTAAATTTTTAGGGAGTTTCATTAGCTGCGGCAGAGCGCAGATTCACTTATTACAGACTGAGTTACGTTTGTTAGCATTATTTTTATTACGTGTTTGCAGGGCTTGTTCTGTCAACAGTCGTGAACATAATATGGTTGTTTTTCTACCATGTTACGTTCGTGGCTGTCAAGACCTTTTTGCATCTTAAATACTTAAATCCAATGACACTTTACTGCATTGTTTATATTTTCATGTTGCTTTCAAATAACTTGCACTCACATTATAAAATGTACAGTATTTTGCTATAATAAACCCATCCCGCTTTAGTATTCCATCGTCTGGAATATTAGTTATTCCTTAATTTACATATTATCATATATATTAATACGCTAAGGTTTAAGATGTTTGCTTCCCTTTTTAGAAAAAACCTCACAATTTCTTCACATAAATTATATATCATTTTACAGATAATTTCTTGCTCTACTGACATCGACAACTAAAAGTTTATTATTGCTTTTGTTTTTCTAAATTAATTAAAATACAGCAACGCTGAACAACGTCTGCCATCTGACGGCTTTAATTTCAAAACAACGTCAACACTTCGATCTGTCATCTGACCTTCATATTGTAATATAACAGACACAATACTGCATACTGCCATCTGACGACTTTAATTTTGAAATAGCGAGCAACGCTGAACAACGTCACAGCAATGCTGCATGATACCATCTGACGGCTTAGCTCAACGCTTTTGCTACTTGCGCCTCTATATGACAATTTTAGTAAAATATTTCTTCGATCTGTCATCTGAGCTTCATATACAAAAAGAAGAACGTTATAAGCAGTGTGCAAAATTAGAAACGAATTGAATACTTGCAATCATATTTAAAAAATAATTTTGTAAAGTGATAATTATTATACTTATTTAGTGCGAATAATTCGCATGGGTCACTCTAGTTTTATAAAATGCGTATTCACAATTGACAACAGCGTATTCCTGGACTATAGATTTTATAACCATTTTTACGATAACTACCGCTTACTTTTGACAAGTAACCAATGAAATTGAATGATTTAATTACTGTGAATGATGGACATGAAAAAATCACCCGTTTCTGCAAATTTTCTATTAAATATTGACTTTTGAATAAATAAATACTAACATAACGATAAAACTGTAACGAGACTTCTGGCGTTTCGTTTTATATTGATCTATTGAGATTTATAATACATTAAATATTGAATACTTGCAATCATATTTAAAAAATAATTTTGTAAAGTGATAATTATTATACGTATTTAGTGAGAATAATTCGCACAGGTCACTCTAGTATTTGTTATTCCTTAATTTACATATTATAGGACCTCTAATATGGAAAAAAAGAGATACCCTAATATAGGTACACATTTTTTTTAATCTGTTTTGCGACAGGTCCGTTCCAGCTTCAAAAATGTTGACATTAATTGACTCATTGAAATAAAAAAAAACTCGGGTCGCAGTGTGAAACCCTGCCGACAATATAGTGTATTTGCTTTTATAGGCAGTGTGGCTCTATTGTATGAGCTTAACTTTGTTTTTGAACAAAATAAAAAAATTACCCCTTAATACAGCCCTTAAAACAACATTTTTTTAGTTAATTTTAATACTACATATCAATTCAACATATCTAATAACTAACGTTTTCATAAAATTTTTAAGTCTGGTCCTGTGGGGCCGATTTTTTTAATATTTTAGCGGCACATTTTAATAATTACTAAAGGGTTAAATTTCAATTTTGAAATGATTCTGAGAATTTTTTCGGTATTTTTGGGCCCGAAAACTTTTTTCAACCCCTAAATACCACCCTTAACATGGCCCGATTAGGCCCATTTTAAATAGGCTTCGTGCGGTGATAGATTCCAACGTGTGGACCAAATTTCGTTTAAATCGATTAAGTCTGTCGAGAGTTATCGTGCTAACACATATATATATATATATATATATATATATATATATATATAAATATATATATATATATATATATATACATATATATATAAACATTTCCAAAAATGGTGCCAAACTTCTTAGAAACTTATGAAACGTGGAGAAATTTCGGTCCGACTCCTAGGTCCCGCCATCCGACCGACGCCAATAGTGTAAGTGCCTTATGGCAAATACACTAAAAAGTTTTTGTTAATACGTACAGTCACGCGGTTAACGGCTAGTATTAAATCTTATAATATTTGCTATTTGCTTGTATGGTTACCTACATAATATCACGTCATGAGCATGCAACTAATTTATTTTTGACAGACCTTCACAAACAAAAAAAACACCACTTTTTTAATTTCAAAATATTTTCGAAACTATAAAATTTAGGAAAAATATTTTTTATAAAACTTTCTTGTAAAAACAAATAGAATAACAAAACGCTATGAAAATTATACCGTTATAAGAAACAACACTATAACATGAAATATCTCTTCTGCACATGCGCAGAAACAATAAGGTTTTTCATATTTGCATATCAAACGTCCTTCCAAAACTTATTTTCCAACCGCTCATCGTGTTCACAGACAAACATACGCACAGACTTTTTTATGGACTCGAGGGATCTTAAAACGAAAAAAAATATTGAAACGTTTTGAAAAATGAATTTTGACCTAATTTAGTACCTATTCCCACTTGTGGAGTTAGAATGGTAATAATTAAATCAATTTATCAACAAATTGTAACAATTTGTTTTCTAAAAAATAAAAAAATTGGTTGTCTGTAAAGTCGGTTTACGGACGATAGTTTTACGTGATAATGTATTCCGTAATACATAACCTAAACCTCCCAAAATTTGGTTTCAATCCGCTTATCCTTGGTGTCGGAATGATAAGAAATGTCAAAAGTGACGTTTGCAACTTACAAAGTATTATGTTCTAATAATAATTAGTTATTCCAATACTTAACTTAGAAGGCTTTGCATTTCACAATATACTAATGTCAAAAAATTGAATTAAACATTAGAAATGCAGCTGTTTTCATGTTAAGACAAGACATACGTTTGCTTCTAATTTCCATGTACGGCAAACAAAGACAACCGACCGCGTCGCGCCATGCATTACACAACATTGCATTTATACAGCTATTTTTCTATATAAATTTGTATAAAATATTTTTCTATATAAATTTGTATAAAAAAACTGTTTAGGCAAATTCTGTTATACGAAATCTATGTAAAATGTTCTCCTCTTTCGTTTAAGACTGGTTTCAAACCGATCTGATTTAAATTGAGCGAGAAATTAGCAAAAAGCACGCACAGGGTCAGGCGGAACGTGAGGAACGTTAGGAACGTTACGTTACACTTTTTCGAACATGCAGCCGGTGTTTTATCAATTTATAAGATTGGTGATTCATCAATTTATAAGACGTTATCACGTCAAAAAATATGGAATTTTCGGGCTTTAAACTAGTTTGTAGTAAAATTTTGTAACTGCAGTTTTTATCATTTACAACTTCGTACGAGTGCTAAAAATACAATATATGAATCTTTTGTACAACGAACCGAAGGGAGAGAAAATTTTGTTTTTGTGAAAACCGTAATTGCATTTTAACTAAATAAACTATACTAATATATTCTCTAGTTTTCTTTTTTCAAAAAAATAAATTCAGTTGTAACTGCACATATTTTACTGTAATTTATTTTTATGTGATTTATCGCTTAGCGTTAGTTACTGTGTACTATTTGTAATGTGTACTATAATTTGTACTTGAAAATTAATTTTAAATAAACTCATTAATTTGTTCACAGCTGACAAATGTTTAGTTATTTTTTTAAAATATGTGATAGAATTCAAGAATTAATTTAAGTAGGAATGAATGACATTTTATGATTTAAATAAAATTTGTAACAATTATTATCATTTTATTCAACATATTTGTTAACGTAAATTTATAACATGAATATTATTTCATTCAACATATTTATAAACGTGTTTGTAACATGAATATTATTTAATTCAATACATTTATTAATTTTAGTTTTTTAACATGAACACTACTTCCTAATTCATACGCTCCGCTGCCATTTTGCCTCTGTTTCTCTACATGACCACCAGAGTACACCAGTGGCGGCGTGGCTTTTTAAGACGTGGTGTTACAATTTATATTAATTATCACAGTAAGAAAGTCATAGTTTGCTATAATTGTTACAACAATTGTAGCAAACTATACCTATCTTGATTCAATGATTTAATAATATATAATAAAATTCAATGGAAATATGAAAAAAATGTGATAAATATATCCCTCGCTAAACATACCTATCTGTAGCTAAAAAACCGAGTATGCTTTAGACCACACGACTGAAGTAAAACTTCTTCCTGCCATAATTTGTTATTATTCACCCGAATATTCACAAAATATGAACTTTAAAATGAATTTACAATTTTATTCACTCTAAACGTAGAATATTTAGTGTATTGAACAAAATATTAATTTATAAAATTGTTCAAGAACGAAATGAAATGACGAAATAATCAAGAAATCACTGTTCGCGTAACCCTATTCCATTCGTCTTGCCCGAACACACAATTTTCGTAACGCTCTCGTCACGCATTCACCAGCTTACTCCCCAAGCGTGCGTAAAGAAGTTTTATTTCAAAAATCTATTGGTGTTTAGGCTATGCGTCCATGAAGGACACTTTTTCTTAGTGATCTTTCAATTATAAAATAAAACCATTTTCGATCAATTTAACCGAGAACCAAATCCCATAAGGTTTGTGCGGGATCTTTTGGATGAGCAGTAGCTCTCCATATCTACACCTCAACGGTTAGGTCGACCACATGCTATCATCGTATCATTCTGAATCTGAAAGTCTACAGATAAATGGCATTTCTTTGTCAGAACAAGGGTTTCATCGCCTACTTTGTCCTATAGCTGCAGACTTGGATGTATAAACGGACAGTTGCGCTTAGATCAGCATATTATTTAATGTTTGAAAGGCAGGTCTATAAAATCCAAACGTATGATTTATTCGATTTTCAACGTGTGCATATAGATCGCTAATAAAGAAGGACTTGCCAAAGGCTTCATACTTCCGCGTTATTTTCAGCGGCGATGCAGTGCAATAGAAATTTTTCATGTCGAATAATAAACTTGCACAAAGAAAGTATAACATATCATGGGCGTACAATCATTAGCAACAATAATCGGAAAACTTCTTTAGCGGCGTTGTACACTTTTTTTGTAATGGGTAAAAAATGTTAAACTCGCGTCAGATCGAAAATTCGTAAGACCTGATCGAAAATGCGTAAGACCTGATCGAAAATTCGTAAGACGAAAACTTTTGTACACTTTTTTTGTAATGGGTAAAAAATGTTAAACTCGCGTCAGATCGAAAATTCGTAAGACCTGATCGAAAATGCGTAAGACCTGATCGAAAATTCGTGAGACGACAACTTTTGTACACTTTTTTTGTAATGGGTAAAAAATGTTAAACTCGCGTCAGATCGAAAATTCGTAAGACCTGATCGAAAATGCGTAAGACCTGATCGAAAATTCGTGAGACGACAACTTTTGTACACTTTTTTTTGTAATGGGTAAAAAATGTTAAACTCGCGTCAGGACACGTGACCTGATCGAAAATTCGTAAGACGTTAATATTCAAGTTTTCACTTCTGCCGGGACTCCCGGAGTGCAACCCGTCTTTTTTTTTATTTGAAACATCTATTAGCGCACCTTGGCAGTAAGGGGTCCGAGGAATGGAGGGGGGGTTCTCAAAATCTTACAATGCCCTTATCTAGGGGGAGGGGTGACCAAAGCCAATCTTACGTAATATTTTTTAAGTCGTAATGTGGGATTTCTAACATAGAATGATGGATATTTGAGAGAAAAGTGTTGGGAGAAACAACTAGGTATGAGATCTATTTTTTCTTTTTAAATATACAATCCTATTTATACACATTTTTATTTTAAAAATTACGATATTTAAAAAACTTACTTAATTATAAAACTGGTATTAGAAAGACTAGACAATTATCTAATAATAATATAATCATAATCTAAATCCCACAATAATATAATGGTATAATCTACATTCTACATTATCTTTTAAAGAATAAAAATTATTCATTAACGTCAAATTATGAGTTTTAGTGCAATTGATTCTTTCCTAAAACCAGATAAAATCTTACGTGAGAAGAGGGAGGGGGAGTCCGAGAAATCTTCCTTACATGGGGACGGGAAGGGGGTCAAAAAGACGTTTTACAGTCTTGTCAGGAAAAAGTCCCAGTCGAGATTCGGACCCAGTACCTCCAGAATGCGAGTCTGGTGCTCTCACCACTGCGCTGGCGCGCACTCTGTTGGTTTGTTTAATATATTGTCAATATTCGAACCATGGTTCACGAGGCGCTTATAACGGACGTCATAAAACGCAGTGCAGCAAAGATGTAGGGTACTCGCTTCGGAAATGTGCAAATAAAACCAGCAAATTTTTAAATTTATTCAACGATACCTACTTATTTATACATACAGACAGAATAAATTAACCTTTCACGGTTACAAGCACGGTGGGAAAATATATATAATAGTCCAGACGTAACTGGAAAATGTAGAAATATACATATTTTATTTGGTATCAAATGTTTACTAAAAACATGTTTCTAAATTATCACCTAACATTAAAAGAAATTGTGTTCTTTAAATCATCCACGTTCCAATATGAAAATTGGAAGAATGATGATGGGGTCGGAAAATCGTACTACCCTCAAACAATAAAGAAAAGTGTTTTTCAGTATTGTTGCCGTGCGTGTTTGTCTGTAGAATTGTCATTCATTCACAATAACTTTTACAAGAATGTTTTTTTTTATGTTTGTATCAACTCAGTTTTCTGGCACGTCACATTATGAATTAAGAAAACAATTTTGGAGCCTAAACGTCACGCGTGGAAGGTGCGCTTTTGACATATTGACTGCAAGCTGCAATTATTGCCAGCATGTCCTAATTGAATTTCTGATAGTAATAGAGTTATAGCATTTGTATGAGCCGCTTCATTAAATTAAAATGAGGGAATATCAGGTAAATAATAAACCGCAATGGTTTGTAATTCGTCAGTCACCCCAAAATGGGCACCACCTGCCATTGTAAACACGGTCGTCCCACATTTTTTCCCTAGTTGGGTAGAGTCAAATAAGCTATGAAACAATTTTTTGAGTTTTTTTTTGAAAGCTTATTACGCGATAAAAAATATTCAAAAATGTGCTAGCTCACAAAATAGGTTTGAAAATTAGAACAGGGGCTATTTTTCTTGCTAGGTCCGCTGCTAGATATGAGCAAGAACCAATCAGGAAGCAGTATCTTGTGAAAAAACGCCCACAAATAAACACTATGCCACAGTGTGCGTTCTGTTCAGAGACAATAAACTTACACTTTTGTTAACTTCCTATCACAGCGCGCGCATCAAATCTACCTGCAGAGCAAGCTTGTAAAGACGTCTCGTGTGAAGCGAGCACATAATAGCAATCAAGTAAAACCAGCGCTAGAAAACTAGTAGTGAAATCTAACTAGGAAGCTAGCGGGAAATCCAGCCTCGTGTGCAGCGGACTTAGTTAACTTACATTATTTTTTTACGAACTGGGAATAATATGAACTTGTCAAAATAATCAAATTATAACAGGTGGGACGGCCCCCACTGTTATTATTTATTTGTCAATATTGGCGGGATATTGTTTTCATGGAGCTCATTCAAAAGCTTCAAATCCATATTGGGTTTCGTTGCGCTGTGGCGTGGATTTGGCTTGATAATTATAATACGTACGTAGATAATATCAGTACACAAATTTATAATTAAGTATCTGCTAGTACAGATTAATTAAGTCTGTATAGGTACAAACAATAATACGCGTCTATAACTACAGTTACCTGCGTGCTGGTCAGAATACAGTTGTGATAATTAATAGTAGCAGCTATTAGTGAATGATTTCGAATTTCAAATTTACGTCTGTACTGCAGTCTGTATAATAGAAATAGAAATAGAAATTTATTGCCTCTGTACACAAGTAAAACTTGTATAGATATGTCATAAATACAAAAAATATACATTACACCTTAAAAACTATTTAAAAACTGTTAAAACTTCAAATCAGTGGTTAAAAATCGTTTATATTGTATAATGCTGTCGTCATAAGAAGTTTTTTGACTTTATTATAAAACTGAGTCTCATTTAGTTTTGTCATTTCAATAGGAAATTTGTTATATAGCTGAATCCACATATAAGATGACATTTTTTGGGTTCTAGTAAAATTAACTTTTTCATATTTTATCATGTGAGCGTTTCTAGTCTCACAACTATGCATCTGAGATGCACACTTTAATTTTATTTTATTACTATGGACATTACGCGCCACGGATCTAAAAGGTTCGGAAGTTGGTCACAAACAGCGTCGCAAAGGCATATTTTAGACCCGTTGAGATCCCCACCACCTCCCAACTACCTGCACGAAACGTGCGCTCGTCGGTAATTGGCCGTAATCGCTCGTTGCCTTTGTCACTTGTCGCTTTCCTGCTTTACAGTACAGTCGAGTACGCTATTTTCAAGTTGTTATTTTAGTTTTGTTGAGTTGCGAGTTTGTAGTTTTTCAACAGACTGTACAAGCGCAAGCCCGCATTTGCATCTAACTTCCGAGCCTTTTAGATTCGAGTATTAATAATACGTGCCTCGAATCACGTGAACAAGTATAATACGTTATTATACTTGTTCACGTACTATAGCTCGCGGATGTGAGAATTGCAGGCGACATGGCGGCCATAGCACGATCGTGTTCATGTTGGCCGTGATAAACTTTTCTGAAAGACATCAAGGTCGACATAATTATAGTATTCATTAATGAGACACATTTATTTGACATGTTCATCAAAAAATTTAAAGTTGTATATTTAAGAAATTCATTAGTAGAAAATTCAAATGAAATTAAATATTGTTTTTTCCATACTTTATTTTTACATACTTTCGGCATCAAATATAAGGCAAAGTCTAACATTTACGCATAGTGATGCGGGAAGTACGTACGTTCTGGCGACAGCAAAGGAAATAACCTATCAACTGTTGTTGAGATGCTGTTTCCATAGCAACCCTATTACATTTTAGCTAATAGTCGCGAACAGCTGTAATTCGTATTTTTACGTATAACTTCAAAGCTGCTTGCTTGGAATTTATCTGTGTTTTTATGTAATTAACACTACAGTACACGCCCCTGTTTTTTTACACGAGTGCTCGCGTGGTCGACTATAGTAGGCCTTTTTATAATATGCTTATTTTTTGTTTACTTACAATATGAATAAAATAGTGTTTGATATCAGTTCTTTATTTATTAGTCTTATGATAGGAGCATAGTTTCAGCATTAATTTGCTTTTTAAACTATAGGAAATAATTGGGCTTTTGAATGAAATTTTTTTTTGTCATAAATGGAAAGATCGTATATAAGTTTTATAACAAAACTATTTTTCTTTTTTTTATTTTCGTTATAATTCAAAAGTTATATCAAATTAAAAATAAATTTTTGTACCCAGTTCCGAGAACGCGCCGACATTTCCCGAACATAATGTGACGTCATAATGGTAATTTATATTATTATAATAGTACATGTAGAAGCCATTGATAGTATACTGCGTATATACATTTTAGCATTATGACGTCACAACTGTCAAAAACAATTTTAGTGCGTTTGCAGTCACGTGATTTTTTTTAATATTTTATCAATTTTAAATTGCTTATAATTAATTTAAAAAAAGTTTTTTGAAAGTTTTTCGCATCGATTATCAATATTATTTATAATAAAGTTTTAAAATACAATAAAAAAATCGATAATTATTTTTTTTTCAAAAGCCTAATTAACAAATAAAAAACTTAAGAAAATTAACAACAATATGACACTCTTGAGGAATTTCTTTCCATAACTTAAAAAACTAATTTTTGGTTTTATTATTTCAAGGATTCGTAACAGGATATACGACAGTTTGATGATCAGAACAAATCCATTTATTACAGGATTTACACCACTTTTTTGTGGATCGATTATGTGCTCTTGAGCAAAGTGCGCATCGGCCAACTAAATTGTGGACCCGCCCGTATGCGCCGGTGTCGCACGTGTTACTGACCTTACGCGTAATTGTCTTTTTGAGGAATAGCTTGAGGCACAACGTGTTAGCGCGCGAAATAAAAAAGTTGCAGTCAAATATGTTACCATGGTCTACTAAAAAGGCAAAGGGCAGTAAGTGACATTTGTTGAAAAATGAGTTCATACTGAAGCCAACGACAGCAGTAAGTGCTGCAGCAATAATTTTATTGTCTTTAAAAAATGTTTCCCCCATGTTTTGGTTTCCATAATCTGAAATTCTGGACGGTCAAGACATTTTTAGTAAATCTTGATTTACTCAAATTCATAAGCTGGTCACTCACTGCCTTTTGCCTTTTTACGGCAGTATAGTAGGCCACGCGTGTACTCTAGTGTTAATAAATAATTAATTAATGTATTTAATAAGCGTACTTACGACCGTGGTATGGAGAAGAAAAATAGTATACTAGCCAAAAGTTTGATACCATTGCATATCGGCTCGTCTCGGGCATCATGGCGCGCAGTGCAAGAACATCACATTTTCGGCCATTGTGGTGTAAAATACTATTTTCTTTAAGTCGTATAAGAGGCTTTATCAAGCCCGCGGATTATTTGAAATACATTTTAATTTTATGTCAATACTACTGAAGCTCGAGCTTTAGAAACGGCCAAACTTGATTGTGTCGCTACCACACATTAATCGATCTGTATAAAATAATGTATATTATATGCATGTTAGAGAATAGCACAGTTATATACACGTGCGGTGTCGTTACGGACACGTGTGTCGCGAGCTACACGCAGAGACGACGCTCGACTGTGACGCTCCGACCACAGTGCGACGCCTAAACTACAGGGGGTGCGCTACGAATTGCGCTCTGTCGTAACCGTAATTTTTTTTGACGTGATAACGTCTTATAAATTGATGAATCACCAATATTATAAATTGATAAAACACCGGCTGCATGTACGAAAAAGTGTAACGTAACGTTCCTAACGTTCGTAACGCGTAACGCATAACGCATAACGCGTAACGTTCCGCCTGACGCTTTTTGCTAATTTCTCGCTCAATTTACATCAGATCGGTTTGAAACCAGTCTTAAACGAAAGAGGAGAACATTTTACATAGATTTCGTATAACAGAATTTGCCTAAACAGTTTTTTTATACAAATTTATATAGAAAAATATTTTATACAAATTTATATAGAAAAATAGCTGTATAAATGCATTGTTGTCTATTGCATGGCGCGCGCGCGACGCGGTCGGTCGTCTTTGTTTGCCATACATGGAAATTAGAAAATAACGTATGTCTTGTCTTAACATGAAAACGGCTGCATTTCTAATGTTTATTTTTTGACATTAGTATTTTGTGATTTGCAAAGCCTTCTAAGTTAACTATTGGAATAACTAATTATTATTAGAACATAATACTTTGTAAGTTGCAAACGTCACTTTTGACATTTCTTATCATTCCGACACCAAGGATAAGCGGATTGAAACCAAATTTTGGGAGGTTTAGGTTATGTATTACGGAATACGTTATCACGTAAAACTATCGTCCGTAAACCGACTTTACAGACAACCAATTTTTTTGCAATATATCAGAGAAATCGGTTCAGTGGTTTCGGATATTAGCGCGAACGAAAATCGTGACATAATATAATTTATATATGTCGCCGGGATATTGTCAAATCCGTGATTTTGTAATTTCACTAGTGAAATTACAATATCACGATTGACAAAGATTCGTGATAGTATTATAATTTCACTAAGTGAAATTATAATATCACGGGTTTGACAATATCCCGGGCCCCGGCGACATATATATGCATATTAAAGAATTCAATTTTTTAAATAATTTTATGTAAATTAACTGAGTGAACTGTAATACTGTATCATTTTTATATTATGTACTAAATATTATTGAATTCTGCATATTCTCAAATTTTCTTTATTTTTTATTTTTTATCTCTTTTTTGTTGCATACGCTTATTTAAGGCTTTCTTTATATTTCTTTATATTTGTTATATGTAATTTGTTATTGGGTTTGATACCTGTTTATTACTATAATAATAAATAAATAAATATCCCTTTAAAAATGCGATTTTTAACGAAACCGAAATCATCATGCTTATAGAAAAAAACACGCTGTGTCTGTATGTCTTTTGGTTTAGACGTTATTTGCGTTTATAGTTTTCCGAAAATCATATACAACCTTCAAATGGCCGTAGTTTCCAAACTAAAGGAGATACAGACGTATGCTTAGGCTCATTGAATTCAGCGTATTTTTTCTGTAAACATTCTCAATAGCAAAAGTATATTAAAGAATTCGATTTTTGCCATTTTTACAAGGCATACCCCTTAAAAAAATGCGATTTTTAACGAAAATCGAAATCTTTCGGAACTTCGGCAAAATCATCACGCTGAATTCAGCATCGTGTGTCGTCCAAGACAAGTTTAGAACTAAAGAAAATAGTATTAAACCACCCCCCTCTCCCTTTACAATTAACGCTACTGGCATCGTTGCCCACGAGCTAGTAATAGAAAAATAATTAGCATAAATTGACCCACTTCTCAAAAAGGTTCGCCAGCACTGATCTAGGACAGGGGTCGGCAACCTTTTAAGACGGAAGACCCAAAAGTTACAATTTACAAAATTTCCTAGTTTTTAAAAAGCCACTAAACATTTTCGTTTCAGTATTATAGTATTTGCTTATATAGGTATAGTATATCGACACGTCGCGATGGAGGCGGTGCGGTTGAGACGCGAGTGGAAATGGCTGAGAGATAGACATGGTACTCAATCATGGATCGATTGGAATATTTTTAAGGATTTATATAATAAAATAATTATATTTTGCGTATGGAACTGGAGAGTCGCAACTTTACATCAAAAGAGACGCATGCGGCTCGCGAGCCGCAGGTTGCCGACCCCTGGTCTAGGGCTTATTCAAACTCACAGCACGGCACGTATGTATTTATACACCTAGTCATGTTAGATCAGTTTAACCCCTGCTTTAGGAATACAAATGTCATCATTCCAAGCACAGACAAGCTCAGCGCTCACATAACTAAGGATATTTATCTAAATCTACATATCTATAGCTGGATCATTCTTCCATGGCGCGTTGATTTCTTTGATTGCGTTTGAATTTAACCCGAATCCAAATGCGTTGTTAGGAGAAGTTCAGAGGTGAATTATTAATTGTGCAATATCCCTATTTTTTGTTTTATTAACGTAGAATTATACCGGAAAAATTACATAAGACTTTTAATAACAAATTGAACATCCAATGGATGCTTTTACCTGTTATCTGGGAACATAAAAACGGCATCTCTACATACTCGACTACCTTCAAGCAGTGTTGCCAGAACTTTTTTGTTTTGCGTACTAGATCAGGGTTGAAAAAAGTAGAAAAAAGTACTAGAATTTTTTTAAGATTTGTCAACCACAAATGACCTTTTTTAACAAACTGCGGCTTAAATAATTTTGTTGTGTGCACAATTGGAGAACAAAGAAAAATAAACAAAACGAATGACCTATTTTTTAACAACCTAATTTCACAAATTTTATCGTATATGGGCATAGTGTAAGAGAGCGAAAAAAAAGAGCCTTTCATTTCCACAACAAAAAAGTCTTTTTTTGGTAATTTCCCTTTTTCGTTTGTTGTGGTGAGTGTGTGGACATTGGGTATTAAAAAGTACTAGGTTTATTAAAAAGTACTAGATTTTTGCTTCAACGTACTAGCGTACAGAAAATGACACAAAAGTACTAGATCTAGTACAATTGTACTAGACTGGCAACACTGCCTTCAAGCCCAATTAATTTCACCGCATCATCTCAGAAGTATTGAATTTTAACCGATACAAAGACGGTATTTACAAATTAAATATACTACTTATTAATATTAATTGTAAAATGTGGGTGGTTGGAAATTTTGACTCAACGCTCCAATTCTATTTGAATAATCGTCTTATGACAGCTTTTCTCTTTGTTAAATATTCGTGATGGTTTAATGGGCCCTTTAAAATACAATATGCATGGACCGCTTGCGAAGATAATATTTCTGTATAACAGGCCAAGCAATGGCGCACACAGCGTATTTGGTTTTTGAACTAACTAGGTACGGTTTAATTTTTTCTGTTATTTCAAGCTAGGCAAGTAATGACGCAAACTGTTTCAGTCCTTCTATAATGTACCTCAACAGCCCAACAGCAGACAGCTGTTGGCTATTGGGTTGTTGGCTGTTGGGCTGTTGTTTATAGCGGGAAGTTAAAACAAATGTCAGTATTCCACTGAGTGACAAATGAATCATTTCATTAAAAAAAGTGTGTGTGTGTGTCAGCTCCAATGCACGACTGGAGTTTACTCCTTAGATACGCTGTGTAATTTATTCCATCTCATTCTTTTGCTCATTAAATCCTACAGATATATATGTTTGTCTCTTTTGTATTCCATCTTATTCTTTGGTACGTTAAATCCTACAGATATATATGCTTGTCTCTTTTGAAGCGGACGAGCGTAACGCCTCACCAATTGATTTTACTACTCATAAAATTTCCGTGCCGGGCCTTATAACTCAAAATCGTAAATTAACTCCAAAGAAAAACATTGTTAGTTGCATATGTTTAAAATCAGCACAAAACATTTACGGAAATTTTCATTTTCCAATCATTTTTGCGGTTGAGTGACATTCTTAACGTCGCTATATCTTCATTCGGTACCACGGTATTTTTTAAATGTCTGTTTTGCATAAAGAAATAAAATTGTCCGTGTAGTATTTTTCCAATTTTCTATTTAGTAGGTACTTGCTCATGCGAGAAACTATTTCCACTTGATTTGGAAAGAGGCAGCCGGTATCTTTATTATAAATTAGCTTTTCGACTGACTGAATCCCAACAGAGACGTCACTGGGGTCCTCGCATATCTCGGCTATTAAATGAGAAGTCAACATTGAAAACAATGCGTGTAACTTGGTTGAGGTACAATAAATTAAATCAGCAACAAAGAGGGTTAAAGTAACTCGCGACCGGAAGGACCCGCTGGCCGTAACAGGGAGAGCGAGTTGTAACCGGTTGACCTGCGCCATACTAACATAGACTTGCCATCTCTTCATCTCGCGCCGCAGAGTGGATAAATATCGGGGTAATAGCCCGTCCTCCAACCCGCTGCCGTTCGCTTCGCTGGCCGTTTTTAGTAATTTAAAGTCTCACACACACAAGTTCGAATCTCTTTGAACATTCAACATGAACGCTTGTCTTCTTTTCAATTCATGCTACAAAATTATAGTTTAATCACTAATTCACAACTTATTATATTACTGGATGTCCGACACGGGTTCATATTTATTCTGGCTAACTGCCAGGAAACAAATGACGTAGCGATGTAAAGCACTCACATTCATACGGATTGGCCAAGCACAATAATCTGTGTAAATTTCACTGCGCATTTGGAGTTTTTGTGTGACGAACGGATATTTACTATTATATAATTAAAATAAGCTTTGCTCTCGTCCATATTACTTTTAATCTAGCGCTTGCTATGGCAAGGACGTAGATAAGGGTGGAGGGATAAAGGGAGTAATTACCCTCTCAGGATCATAATAATACAAAAATAAAACTGAAAATAATACGAATACCTGGCTAAAAAATAAAATTTAGAAATACTTCTTGAAAAAAAAAATTGTAAAATTAATTTGGGAATTAGTATTTTGCTTGACACCTTCCTTCGTGAATATTCTTGTGTGATATTAATAAAACTTAAAAAAAAAAAAAATTTTTTTGCTTTACCCCCCCAGGAAAAAAAATATCTACGCCTTTGTGCTATGGTTGATGCAGGCAAAGAAATAAATGAGAAATCTAACATGTGGTGGAAGTATCGGTAATTATGGTGGGAGAGCGTGTCTTTACCTGGAACATCCATTCAAGAAAATTCTTGTTAATAACATTCATAATTCGTAGTTAAACCTATAAAATATATAAACAATTGAAAAAAAGTATTTAATTTGAAGTTTCAAAACAATTTTTCATAATTCGCATAAACTGTTGACTTATAAAAATTTTTAAATAAAATTTATAGCAATAGTTTACCAAAAAAGTAGGTTTAACTACGAATAAAAGTTGTTTTTAATATCTGGTAAAAATTTTAGCCCAAAATTTTTAATAGTTTTTGTCGTCCACTCATTACTACTATTTGCAGACTAAGATTTAATCATGCCCTATTCCCCAATTATTTATTTAAAATTAAAAGCGTAAACTCACCGTATTGTTCATGTGATAACGTATCTATAGCCGATGCGATACATATACTGTTTGTGTGCCCTATTTATGAGAGACAAAGAATCCAGCTATCCAATTCCATTACGGAAGCTGGAATTAAATTACCTTTGTGGTATCCCGATGTGCTAAAATCCGAAAACAAAAAATTTTACTCTGAAATCCTTAATTTCCTAAATAATATTAACATTCGAGTATGATAAATAAGGTAGGTTCGTTATATTAGAAATAGTATACTCAAATAATTATGTACTAACATTACCTCGTGTGTCTTACCTATCCTACCCCCTCCGTCCGTGTTCCCGGCTCTCTTGTTCGTTTGTCCTGCGGAGTCGAGCCCAATGCACCTCCATGGTTCCTTCCAAGAAAATCCCTTGTCCATCCTTCATGTATCCCAGTGTTTTATGCAAAGTATTTTTATTTATTTACTAAAATTTTTAGATTAATTTTATAACACAGTCATGGCTAATTACGCGTATTACAGACGTAGAAGCCAACAAACCGTATATTAAAAAAAATGATGTTTTGAGAAAAACGCGTTTAAAAATAATTAGGTTTGATAGTAAAAAAAAATTGGTTGTCTGTAAAGTCGGTTTACGGACGATAGTTTTACGTGATAACGTATTCCGTAATACATAACCTAAACCTCCCAAAATTTGGTTTCAATCCGCTTATCCTTGGTGTCGGAATGATAAGAAATGTCAAAAGTGACGTTTGCAACTGTCAAAGTATTATGTTCTAATAATAATTAGTTATTCCAATACTTAACTTAGAAGGCGTTGCATTTCACAAAATACTAATGTCATAAAATTGAATTAAACATTAGAAATGCAGCCGTTTTCATGTTAAGACAAGACATACGTTATCTTCTAATTTCCATGTACGGCAAACAAAGACGACCGACCGCGTCGCGCCATGCATTAGACAACATAAATTTGTATAAAAAAACTGTTTAGGCAAATTCTGTTATACGAAATCTATGTAAAATGTTCTCCTCTTTCGTTTAAGACTGGTTTCAAACCGATCTGATTTAAATTGAGCGAGAAATTAGCAAAAAGCACGCACAGGGTCAGGCGGAACGTTACGCGTTACGCGTTACGAACGTTAGGAACGTTAGGATTTAGGAACGTTACACTTTTTCGTGCATGCAGCCGGTGTTTTATCAATTTATAAGATTGGTGATTCATCAATTTATAAGACGTTATCACGTCAAAAATTTGTAACGATCAAACATAAGATTATCCTAAGTATTATCGTAAGGAGTATCGTTTTGAAATTTTGTAGGCTTATTCTAAAAATGTTAGTGTATTTTGAAAGCATGCGCTTTAATATTTAAATCCATAATAAATATTTTGTTACAATATGCTGTGCCGTGCTTTCTCTAATTACGTATTCTCTGGCAGCGTGTCATGCTTGAATAAAGCTTATTTATTTATTTATCTCAGCTCAACTTGCGGCCAAACAGTCTTAAGTTTGCATACAGATGCAATAGAGTGTTTTGTTTTGCAATCTACTTAAAACCTACGTCTTGCTGTGCTGCTTCAGCAGTCGCTTAGTGTGAACGCGGCTGTTAATATTGATGGTTCAAGCCGCCGCAACGCGGCATTATATGGTACAGCATCAGACCGACCGGTGGTCCGGCAAGCATGCTAACCGGCTAATGGAGCGAAGCAGGCTCATGAAACATTTGCTGCTCGTCTGAGTTATTCAGCTGTCTGTATTGTTGTGCATTGAAATCGTATTCGGTGGTGGTGGTTGTGTGTGAAAGTATGGCGGGGAAGACCCGTTGATTCGATGTGCGGATTATGGTCTGTACTCTACAGTGTAGTCTAGTGTACTCTTGTTTTGGATGTGTGTTTGTGTTCGGGGGATGACGGGACGCATTAGTATTACTGTGCTGCGCACCAGTCGGTTTGTCGAGTGTTTTGTTTTGTCGGCAATCGGTCGTTTTATACAGTGTGCAAACTGTTTCATTGGAACATAGCATGTTCTTCTGGGAACTGTTTGCAACTGGAGATATTTTTTTAAAAATAAAAATGTCTATTCAAATCTTTGATTAACGTCTGATTAGAACTTTTCAATAAATAAAATTATCGAACAATTTTTCAGACAATATATTAACAAAAAATTATATAATTAATACATTAACGTTTCAATCCGGATTTGGACCTTCTTCAGAACTGATCTAAAAAATATAAAAAATAATTAATATTTAAAATCTAATTAGCTTTTTATAAAATCTTTCAAAATTATTAATGATTATCAAAATAATGAAAAAATAATTTATTATTTATATTTATTTATTTTTTCATTATTTTGATAATCATTAATAATTTTGAAAGATTTTATAAAAAGCTAATTAGATTTTAAATATTAATGATCTTTTTTATATTTTTTAGATCAGTTCTGAAGAAGGTCCAAATCCGGATTGAAACGTTAATGTATTAATTATATATTTTTTTGTTAATATATTGTCTGAAAAATTGGTCGATAATTTTATTTATTAAAAATGTCTATTATTAATTTATTGTTACCCAATAAAACATCTTTTAAAAAAATAGTCTCTTTAACCAAATATTCTTGGTTTCCGGGCTTGTATGCCGTAGTCCGTTGGTATTTCTACCTGAAGTTTCGTCTACAACTGCGGTAGACATTATCAAAGGCGATGTGGTAGCGGGCCAAGTGTCCTTTTAGGATGCTCACAGGTAAGTGTGTCGACAAGTGCGGTACTTTCGTCTTTTATTGTCAGCGTGCTCGTGTTCTCTACTCGGTCGTAGTATGCTCTTCTGTGATTGGTCGTATCATTCAGTGGGTTGGTATTGCACAGTGCCTAGAAGGACACTTCGCCCGCTACCACGTCATCGCCTTTGATAATGTCTACTGCAGTTGTAGACGAAACGTCAGATAGAAATACCAACGAACACTCTAAATAACTATACACCCACTCTAAATAACGACAACAATACGTGATCATTAAGCAATAAACAGTACTCGTTTGTTATTTTGTTGCTTTGTTGTCGGCGTCATGCGTACCGAAGGTTTTAAGAAATTCGTTCTTTTGTTTGTTCGGATTATCTTTCATAAATGCTGACAATTATCTCGGAAATTTTTTAGGTTCCAGACCAACCCTCGCCTGGAAACCCCATCCGTAATAGATGGAGTTAACAAGCGAAGTGTTTATTAAACATTCTGTATGTCTAACCTAATGCGAGCTATGTACATACGTGTGCCGTGTATGGGTTTGTTGTTTGCAGTAATTGCTGTTTTCTTGTATTTAACGCGTATTGTTTTACTCTAATGGCATATCTGATTTAATAATGCGAGCAATTATGGCTGAATATTTATATGAATATTACACATCGTTTTCAGCACGTTAATAATTTAGCGACCGCGTCTGTGTTCAATTATTTATGAATGTAACGACTTAGATGCCCATAGCGATCTGTTCTCTGTAGAGAAATTAATTTGCAAACAAAATATGTAGTAAATATTTGCATAAATTAATGTTTGTTTGCTTGTTCGTCCTGTATGCGTTTCTATACCATTACATTACGATGCAACTTTGACGAGTTGTTTTGAGCACCTGGTCAATAAAAAAAAGAAAAAATTCTGTCTGTTCGTCTATTTGGGACCTATGCGTTCCTATGCCATTCATCCGATTAGGGTGCGCGTGCGCCTGTGAAAGTTTCTAACCTAAAAAAGGGAAGAAATTTTTTTTATTGAATTAATGTTTGTTTGCTTCATTAGTGCTGTCACTGCCGCAAGGCAAGGTTAAATACGATGGAGCCGAAGGCTTCATTACTGTTGTCGCCGGGCTATACAGCATTAAATCGTATTAAATACATTTAGTTAAATGCTATCAGTCGTCGAGAGTCTATAATCCATTAGCTATCTTTTTCTGCTCTGCCGACTGCGGTGATACATAATTGGTAAATTGCTTATAAATGTTGACAGCTATTTGATCAAACGAAAAAAATGTGTCAGAGACAAGCTTTTTTTGGTATTTTTAAAAGGCAAGCGTTTTGTGCTTTAATAACAGTTATCTGAAATAACAATTTTATTGTCCTGGTTGTACAAAATAAACAACGCTATCAATCTTTCGATAGCTAACATGATTCAAGTCTGATAGTCGATATGTTTTTAGTCTAGACATTTTGCCTGTTTATAGCCAGTTATAAATTTAGAAAAAAACTCACCCAAGCTTACAAAAATGCTATTTTTGATAAAGTTCGATATCTCTCAGAACTATTTTTTAAAGTCAGTATGCTTGTACAAAAAGACACGTTTATTCCGATGAGTACCTATGTACCTCTTCTGGTTTAGAAGTTGTATCGATTTTAATTTTCTCATAAAAAAGTATTTTCGAATTCCCATAACTTCTAAGAAGAAAAAAAATTGGTTGTCTGTAAAGTCGGTTTACGGACGATAGTTTTACGTGATAACGTCATAAAGAAACATTGAAAATTATTAAGAAAATCAATTACAGTTATTATAGGTATTTCTATACACACCATACTCGTAAAGTGTTGAAAAATAACTTTTTTTATTTTTCACATTATACGTATACGTTTCCAAACATTTATTTTTACATATTTAAATAGTAAAATTAGAGTTCTAACCAACTGTAGAAACGGTTTTTAAATATAATGAACCGTTTTCAAAATACACGCAGTTTTAATAAACGGACGGTCGGGTGGTGTGGAT
This sequence comes from Xanthostigma xanthostigma, assembly GCA_963575645.1. Lineage (NCBI taxonomy): Eukaryota > Metazoa > Arthropoda > Insecta > Raphidioptera > Raphidiidae > Xanthostigma > Xanthostigma xanthostigma. The sequence continues at coordinate 10,091,771 of OY754471.1, read as the reverse complement.
TTTTCACTCCATGTAAGTATATATACGAGCGAACTGTGGCAGTCTATTGGAAGTTTGTGTCTTGTGATCTTTAATAAATAAATTTTAGTAGCTGTCAAACTTGGGCAAATCGTGCCTCTATCGCTTATATCGCGCTCTCGCTTGCACGATCAGGCGGAACGGACACTTTTCGGAACGTTACACTTTTTCGTGCATGCAGCCGGTGTTTCATCAATAATAGATAGCTGATTATTATTGGAAACAACATATTTTTCTCTATAAAGGTCATTACTTGAGAAAAATATAAAAGATTTTGATTTTTGGTATTTTTAAGGCATATTTAAAACATCGCAATTTTTGATAAAATTCGTAAACAGTCAAAACTTTTGCAAACTCTGTACGTATGCTTCGTACAAAAACACACGCTGCAGATTACAAACGTATTTGAAAAACGTTGAAGTTCAAAGAAACTGCAAATGTTTTATTGTAACACATTTTTCAGACACGCTGGTCATCAATAGGAGAAAAACCACGAAAGTTGCAGATATACAAAAATAAAAACAAACGCTCGCAATACATGTATTATACTGAATGTCAATAGATTTATATCTCTATGCCATTTAACAGTATTGCAATTGCTTCTGTCTCTCGATTTGAAAGCTCAGCGTTCGAGTTTTCTAAAAATTGCTTACGTAAATCGTTAAGCAGGATACGTTAATATAATTCACATACCGCTACACTGCTACCGGGTGTGCTCTCTTATCACTTTACTCGTCAGAGCTGAGTTTTTTCATACAAATAGTTATATCTAAAGTTAACTTCGCAAAAAATTGATTTATATTGTATTTAGCTGTTTGAAAAGAGAAGTTTCTGCTTTATGAAGTAAAACCGTTTCTAGGTTGATTTAGGTCTATAATAATTCCTAAAATTTTAACTGAAAATGTGCGACCAGTATGTACGTTAGAGCTGTAAAAGTAACGAGAAATTGTGTACCCGTATGTATTCGTTACTTAAAGAACCAGTACCCGTTACGTTACTCGTTACTTTTCATACGACATACAATCGTGTACTAACAGCCAGAGAACATATCAAGCATATATACCATCGCGTCAAGGCGCGTCGCATACGTGATACGGTATGACTTCGTTCGTATAACAACCGCATCAAACGAGTCGAACTGACTCCATGTCAGTTCGACTTGTTTGATGCGGTTATGGATACGACAGATGCGAGTAACGAAATGAATTTGTAAGTAACGATTCGTTATTTCGAGTCAGACGATGTACCCGTTACTCAGTAACGAATACATACGGTTTGTTACAGCTCTAATGTACTTATGTACCAGCGTTGCCAGTTTTTTTTTTGCCAAGTCGGGATTTTGGAACACTTTGAGTGAAAACAGCGGGATTCTTTCGTTGAAAGCGGGATATAGTAAAAAAACGGATATAATCAGAAGTTTTCAAATACCTATTTATCTTTTTATTTGAATTAAAATTACGTTTACGTGACAATAGATAGCAAAAATAGCCATAGAAAATGTATTTTAATAAAAATATATTATTTTAAATCAGATTTATCCTATCGTAAAATAATTAAGTCTTATTCGTCTTCAGAATAAAAAAAAAAAAATCAAAATCAAAAAAGATTTTATTCATTAGAAAAATATGGCGTTTCAAACAATAGTCTGTGGATTGAGTGTTACAAATTGCAACTTACAATAAATAAGAGAATAATTATTTATGAGAATTACTTATTCATGATATTTCTGTGAAGATTTAACTTCTTTTAAAGTTATCCCCGAGTTATCCCCGAAAAGCGGGATTGAGCCTGTCCCGCACGGGACATTTAATTTTGATTTAAAAATCGGAACGTCCCGCCAAAATCGGGACGTCTGGCAACGCTGGTATGTACATCCGAGCTGTACAAGTTGTAAGACTTGATGAATTCCATAGCAGTCATCGACATTAATAAACCAACTTTAAATTCTCAAATTATTACTAATATAACTTAATTATTATAATATGGAACATATTATTATTTGCGAAATCAAATACATAGGTTATAGTAATCTTCACGCAAAATGACTTATTACTGTATTATATTTCAGAATGGTCCAATCTGTACAATGTATACAATGTATAACGTAAGCAAGTGTTGAGGACACAGCCGAGACATCAGATTTCGTTTCCAATACCATAACTTGTGTTTTAACATAAAGCGAACGACGTAGCCACTATAATAAACAATGCCGTTTCCCTATATTTACGGAATAAGCTCGTTTATTTAGACGACCGAGTTTGGCTGCCTGTTTACTCCGTTTCCTTCGGATTCTTTATTTTTTGTCTCCATAAAAGATATTTTGCCGTCAATTTAATTTCATGTGAAAATATTTTTATCTCTGAAACCAGAATTAATTCGGAAAATAGAAAGGTTATGTTTATTTCAATTGAATTCTTTTTATCTTCCAATTTGTTATTTTCATTTGGAATCACAACAAAAACTAACCAAACTTATAACAAAAGTGTCACATTTTGTGTGTCTTAAAAATCCGACTAATTTTTTTATAAATCTCGCTATAATTTCAGTTTTCTATAATTTTATGTAGGTTCTTCATTTTTAATATGAATAGCAAACAGTAATATTTTACTACATAGAACTGTCAAGAAATACTTATATAATAAGTACGTCATTTTATCTAACAAAGACTTTCCGTGAAGGGGTGCTATGAAGGCATGCTGTTTTGTGGTATTGTCTAAATAAGAATTCATCCGTTATGTATCGACTCTAAAAAATATTTCGTGTTTTTGATTAAAAAAGTATTTCGCAATTTTTTATATTTTTAAATGATTTTATTTTTTTGCGAGGGCGTGAAATAAAATTCTTTATAAAAATTAAACTACTGAACGTATTTCAATAAACTTAAATAGGGTTATCTTCTGATAGTCCACAAAGCGTTAAAAATTTATTCCGACACGATTTGTTAAAGTTTGCAACCTGTATCGCTCGGACGTATATACAGACCAACCGACAATTGCTGTTCGCACTGGTTCCAATAGAACAGAATATTACCGCTTCAAAAAGCTGCAATACGAATGGAATGTGTGTGCAATATCTGCCAGTTTCGTCTGCATCTATGGAAAAAAAGCCGAGCATATGACATTTTGATGGCAACAGATAACGATAAAGACGAATTCTGACCACGAAAGGGCGACACATAGCTATACCGTGCATGTAGGGGCACTATATTACATAGAAAGGTTTTCCCTGCTGTAAACACATAGGAATATCTGAAATCACAAATGTCTGCGTAGACATCAGAGGGCAATGAAAATGTATTAGGATATTTTACTTTGGGAAAGAATCTGCTATCCCAGTCTGCGATACCGTGACTTCTTTTACCACTGATCATACAGAGAATTATACAGTTGAAATAATTTGATTTGTCTCGCCTTTTTAAAACATTTTTTTTGCATCATTGTAGTTATATTTTATCTTTAGTTTTGTTGTTGGTTGTTTCATATTAACATATTTAAATCAGAAAATCTAATTTGACAAATTATGATCATATACTTACAGTTTAATGCCGTTGTTAAACACTTATGTAGACAACTAGACTGAGCTCACAGGAAAATAAATGCCTGATCTACATATAAAAAGATTGCTTTTCAAGCTATATTTTTATAAAAATGCGTAGAAACGTGTTTAGAAACGGAAATATATTGTTTTAACCGTTGAATTACATTTTTAAGCGGCCTACACACCTTGATACAAGCTTCGATGCAGGCATCGATTCTATGTTTCATGAAACTTGCATCAGTTACATAAACGCCTACTTAAATCGAAACCTATTGCAATGCCTGAATCGACTCCATGTTCATGCAACACAAGGACAGTAGGTTAAGTTATTTTCTAGGTACCTAGTGCTTGACAAATAAAATGAGGTGCGTTTTGCCAACAGCAGTTTTATTAGCGGTAGTTGGGGCACCTTTATACTCCATAAAAGGAAATCAAAAAAGAAATGGTCAAAAAGATGGTTTATAGAATGAAAACGTTATTCAAATGCTTTATTGGAAGAGCTAAAATTTGTATTCCAAAGACACGTATGCAGATGATAAATACACGATCACTTTCCATCATGGAATTTACACACACAAACAACAAAGTAACCTCTAAAATGGCGTGGAAAAATAAATTAATATCGTCTTGGCATCGACGCAATTCTATACACGCTGAAACTTGCATCAGCATCACTGACTCGGCGCCGTGGCTCGCCGATCAAAATGGGATTCCAGACTCTGCATCGCTGCAAGCCGCAACTGATGCCAAATACGTGATTCAGTACTACACACACTGCTACTTGCATCGTGAAACATAAGAGTCGATGCCTTTAGAGCAGAATCGATTTTTTCTTATAGAGACAAAAGCACGGCCACCATTTAATGTCATTGAAAAACTATATTTTTTGAAGTGAAAACTTCTTTTGCGGCGTTGAACACTTTTTTTGTAATGGGTAAAAAATCTTTAACTCGCCGTCAGGTCACTTGTCCTGATCGGTCACGTGTGCGTAAGACGGAAACTTTTATTTATACAACGTTAGACATCTAGCGTTGAAATATCGTACATAAAAAATGCTATCTATGATACAAACCATTTTGCTCTTAATATTCAATTTTTCACTTCCGATGGCACTCCCGGAGTGCAAACTTTTTTTTTTTACTTAGGTAATGTAATCCGGCATGTGGGTACATTTCTAGAGCAATAGCATATTGTCTAAACTGTATTGAACTGTCTGTATTTTATGCAGGGTGCTGCTCGAATGTCTATATGACGATGCTAAAGGAATTTCAAGTGTTTGCGGATCACAAACGGATTTCGTAAAATCTCTGCGTCTACCGCAGGCCGTTTTCGGTTTGATGCGTACCTGTATCGTTGGAACATATTATCTATACATAATCGAATTTATGTTAAATGGATGTCCGACTGTCAGTATAAAAAATGAACGGTGTCCGTTTGGAATGCGAATTTGGTTTTCATAATATAACGATAAAAAAGGAGATCTTTGGGCAACGTTGTACGAAAATACGTGAACTAAATAGTCCCCCATTAATGATTACCAATAAAAAATATTAGTAAAAAAATTTTTTAAAGACATGCTTTTATTGAGCTGTATTTAAACAATGAAAACATATTTTTTGATTGTGGAGAATAACTCTAATAATTTAGAGTGATGATGATCCTGTTTAAATGTTAGAAGATTAAAGGATGAATCCTGGTGGCATAGGATCGATGAACTAAGCAAATACTGATGGTTTTTGACGTGATAACGTCTTATAAATTGATGAAACACCAGCTGCATGCACGAAAAAGTGTAGCGTTCCGAAAAGTGTAACGTTCCGAGAGCGCAGTAATGTATTATTAAATACGATATTCGAGCGGAATACGTTATCACGTAAAACTATCGTCCGTAAACCGACTTTACAGACAACCATTTTTTTTTATTGCATTTATTTGTCTGACGTTTCGGCAAACTTTAGACACATTTATACAATTTTCAGTAAAAATCAGTCGTTTTTTTAAAAAAAATAGTAATTTTAAGACCCGTTGATGACATTTTTTATTTTAATTTATTTTATACATAACAACAATACTGAGAAAACTGACAGCATTGATTCTCCGAAGATGGCATAAAGTTTGCCGAAACGTCAGACAATAAAATGCAATAAAAAACCGTCAGTATTTGCTTACTAATAGTTCATCGATCCTATGCCACCAGGATTCATCCTTTAATCTTCTAATATTTTATTATGTGAGACATCTATTGGCGCGCTTAGCAGTACGAACGTAGCGGCGCTCTCTTGCCGTCATACCCTCTCTACGCCACCGCTCTCGATTCACTTGTGTGTGCGATTTCTGACTATAGTATAGTTGACGCGTTCACCGCTTGTATTCGCACTTTGTAGGTATTAGTTACAGAGTGAAATTTAGTAACTAGAATTTCGCTTAATTGTATGCCAGGCGTCCCACGACCGCTATTTTTTTATAATTTGGGCTCATAATTATAAAATTGGGAGCTCTAAACATGAACTTTCGTTATCTATATTTGATTTTTTTAATTTTTCGTCATTTTACGATTTTATCCCTGTAAAATGTGTCGATAGTTTTGAAGAATTCCGGCATCAATACATATTCAAGGACATAAATCGGATTCTATACATATTTATTTTGCAGCTACGTAGGCTTGGGAATACGCTAGAAGTGTAACATGTATGCCTACTCCCTACACATAATCGAAAGTTTTTTGAATTACGGTTTTTCAGTAAGATAAAACGTAGTATGTAATGCGACTTGTGTAGAACTTACCTAGTTCCTATGCATACACGTTATTTACTATACTATGACGTAAGGTAAGCTATCCATCAAAATGATATGTTCGTTTGAATTTTAAAAACAAAATTTATTGACACGAAATATTTAGGCAAAGAGATATAATTTAAACGATATATTCGCCCCACCTGTGAGAGCTGTGTTTCTTCACGAAACAGTTATTTTTTCAGATGTCAAGTTGATTTGACTCAAGTATACAGAATCTTTCAAAACAGTGTAATTTTTGACGTGATAACGTCTTATAAATTGATGAATCACCAATATTATAAATTGATAAAACACCGACTGCATGTTCGAAAAAGTGTAACGTAACGTTCCTAACGTTCCTAACGTTCCTAACGCGTAACGTTCCGCCTGACCCTGTGCGTGCTTTTTGCTAATTTCTCGCTCAATTTAAATCAGATCGGTTTGAAACCAGTCTTAAACGAAAGAGGAGAACATTTTACATAGATTTCGTATAACAGAATTTGCCTAAACAGTTTTTTTATACAAATTTATATAGAAAAATATTTTATACAAATTTATATAGAGAAATAGCTGTATAAATGCAATGTTGTGTAATGCATGGCACGACGCGGTCGGTTGTCTTTGTTTGCCGTACATGGAAATTAGAAGCAAACGTATGTCTTGTCTTAACATGAAAACAGCTGCATTTCTAATGTTTAATTCAATTTTTTGACATTAGTATATTGTGAAATGCAAAGCCTGCTAAGTTAAGTATTGGAATAACTAATTATTATTAGAACATAATACTTTGTAAGTTGCAAACGTCACTTTTGACATTTCTTATCATTCCGACACCAAGGATAAGCGGATTGAAACCAAATTTTGGGAGGTTTAGGTTATGTATTACGGAATACGTTATCACGTAAAACTATCGTCCGTAAACCGACTTTACAGACAACCAATTTTTTTTTGTTTGCTTCTGAACCCAAACTTACAAACATTGCTACTTTATAATATTAATATAGACAAAATTCAGCTTATAAATCGCGCGTTTGCGATACATCAGTTGTGTATTTCAACAACTATAATCTACGGGCTTACGATGTTGATTGCTGCATCTGACGATCTATAATCGTGATAAAAATACTGGCGTGTCTGTGCTGGCCCTAAAATTCGACGAAACACGGATGCATTCTCATTATTTGGCATAGTTATTCCTTTCTCAAGGTAGACCCCCTAATAAACTTACAAATTGATTCCGTTCACGTGATCAACGTCCTGAAAAACCTTGAAAACGACACCCATGTTGATTTTTAGACTAATTATCTCTTTACACCCTCTGAAAGGGTTGTTTTCGAAAAAGCACGAAACACGTGTTTTTTTTTATTTGTGGACAGGAGTAATCCTGCGCATTTTTGAATTGATACATCTTATCTTATATGACTTCTCCATGCAAATTTTGAACTCCTGTTACACCCTTTTAAGGGTTGATCTTTTAAAAATCTGTTCTTAGCGGATGCCTACGTCATAATAAATATCTGTGTGTCAAATTTCAGCTCAATCCGTCCAGCGGCTTATGAGCTGTGCGTTGATAGATCAGTCAGTCATACAGTCAATCACGGTTTTCTTTTATACAGGGTGTCCCATGACATGACTGCCATGGCCTGGGACTGTGTTGCTGGAGTGATTTCAAGTCAAAAATGTCTAATGAACATATACCCGGAATGCTATCCTAACTGAGCTAGAAGCATTTGAAATTTTAGATAAGTAGTAGTAGGAATTCCCTACTAATTTAAAAACCATTTAAAAAGAAATCGCTCTATTGAATTAGTTGCTCAAAATGTCCACCCAGTTGCTGTATACATAGTCTAGAACTTCTTAGAATTGAAGTGGTAGCTCTGCGAAGAGTCTCAGGATCAGCACAAATAAATACTAATGGTGATTCATAGCCACCTGGTCTTTTTAATAATAACAAAACCAACAGCCGAACCTAATACCTGCATTAAGCTATTAAAAATTTCAAATGCTTCTAGCTCAGTTAGGATAGCGTTCCGGGTATATGTTCATTAGACATTTTTGACTTAAAATCACCCTGTATATTTAGATACCAAACTTTATTGAAATCCAATTATGACTGAACAGACATACATATTACATACACACAATCATCATTTACAGTTTTTTTACGAATCAAGAAAAAAATATGAAAATGATAGATGATACAATTTTCTCGAAACCAAGCGAGGTATGATGCGTTTCGTGTTTGTTTTAAACGGTAGATGGGTCCTTTTAATGGTTATAGTATCCCGCTGGTGTATGTGTCGCCGGGAATGTTTCGCAGTTCCTGACTCACCTGCTGTTGAACATCATACAGGATTAGGACGACACGGCTTGTGTCCGGTGTTACAACGATCAACGGAGGAAATTCCAATTTCCGGTTTAGTATTACCGACAGCTTTGTTTTTGTGAAGAAAAATAAAACGGTTGTTTCCTGTTTTACTCTCGTCCTTAAGAAAATATTTTTACGACATATACATTTTCAAACATGACATATCTACTTTGATAATAATAATTAATAGATAATAATAATAATGATGTGTTTAGCGTCCGTTTCTCGACTTGATGTCATAACAGACCCCATTCGCACCATTACTATTTTTCATCTATAACACTTCCCGTTATTTTCTACATTTTTTCAACTTCGACTAATTAATAGTAATGGGCGAATGAAGGAATTTTAAGGCTTTAAGATAAGATAGGCAAATTTTGAGCATAGGAGTTTGACAGGTAATCGGTCATGGCCTTGAATAAGGAACCATCTCGATATTTATCTGGAATTGTTGAGGGAAACCATGGAAAACCTCAACAAGATGGCCGGTACAGGAATTACCTAAAGTTTCTCGACTAGAGTTGAATTTGAAAAACGCTGGAAACGGGTTTGTTTATTTTTAATAATGTTGAATTCAATGATTTTTGTAATATGACCATTTTATCAGGAACCTGTACACCCCCTTTACACCCTCTTAGGATGCGAATTTCAAAAAATCCCTTTTTAGTGAGTGCTTACGTCATAAAAGGAACCTACTGTCTAAATTTCAAGTTTATAGCTCAAGCGGTTTGACCTGGGCGTTTGATTAATCAGTCAGGACAAATGATTTTATATACATAATTAATTGATTCACCCAATAACATTTTGGTTTGACACTTTTATTTTTGCAAGAGATTATTTTACTGTTTTTCGGAAAGAAGTTCCACCTGCATCCTAGGTCAGCCTTATTAAAAGAAGATCTGGCCGTTTTTTCATAAATTATCTTAAAGAAACTAGCTTTGTGCCAATTTCTATTTTTTTAAAACATTTTATTTTTAAATAACATTAGCGCGAGTTTGGTTATTCTCAAACTTTAAGCTTGTACATTTATTGAATGATGTATCATTAAATGTTTAGAATTGTATTTAGTAAAAATAAATTCAAAGGGTCAGTAAAAAGCTGTTTTACAGTAATCTTTTGAAATGAATAAAAGAACGTGAATGATAAAATATGACTAAATGAACAGAAATTTATAGACATGTGTTTATGTTACACAAATGCTTTTAATCTGAAAAAATATCATTTGCAGTGAAAACATGCTTCGTGATGTGTGTTTTATACGAACTGGTTTCTAAACGTTGTCTCAATACTTCAAGATTTAATCTGAGAAAGAATTTTAAAATGTTTTTCTTTTCATTTCAGAATTAAAAAGTCCTTCAACTGCAACAGTGTTAAGGTACGTTAGCGATTCAATAGCTTTTTTAATTTTTTATACAGTATGTAAACATGTAAGGTGCACATAGAGAAATTAGCATTGGAAAAAAATACTTGGAGCAGAGTTAGCCGTGACTGCATTAATTGTTATTTCTATAGAATTATCGTGGTAATCTTGAGGATTTCTATTTTATTTTGATTTGTTTTTATTCTACTTGACTTTTTTAATAATAAAAAGCTTTTATAAATCATTATTTTAATTTTTTTGTTCAAAAATAAAACAAAAAAACAACTCCATCTGTTTGGAAACATTTCATTCAAAAATTGTCTGACTGGTATGACGTATGCGCGTTGGTAAATCAGTGACCCAATGTCTTTAGGTTCAACACGAATAGACGGAGATATTTGATTTCGCACCATATTTAAGTATTTTTGGAAATTTAATGTCCCATTAATAAAAAAAGTCCGATTATATTGTAATCATTTGAATATTTTCTTCGGTAGTATACACATTCATTTTGCAAAAGAATATTATCTGTCAAATTGAAAAACAAGATTTCAAGGCTCGCTCTGATCCAGTCATTTTTTCCCAATGTTAATTTCCCTATGTGCACCTTACGTGTTTACATACTGTATAATACTTATACTGCATTTGAAGTGAAAATAGTCTCGTGTGAAGCGAGTACTTAACAGTAATCAAGAAAACCAGCGCTAGAAAACTAGTAAGCAAATCTATCAAGGAATCTAGCAGCGTTTCTAGCCTCGTGTGCAGCGGACTTAAGTTATGAATGGAAAATGAAACGCTCACTTGTTGAAATCTATATACTGAAAGAGTACTTTATTTTCAGTAACTTAAAAAGAAATTTGTTTTGAAAATTTTCTTTGCGAAAGTGTTTTGAACCCAATGTCCAAGTTGACGCAAACATTCTCTGTATCGGCCAGCATTTACAGTTTGCGGATCGGACGTCATTCACATAAAAGGCCATTAGAACGATATGTTTAATGAAAGTCCCTTCATTTATCTCGTTAAATACGGATGTGCACATCAAACTTTTTAAAGGCAACAAACATTAACTCTCTCCCATTTTATTCATCTCGCGATAATAGGTGTGACCCATTTAAATTACGGCTGTACATTATCGTGCCATAATGGAAATGTATTTATGCGTAGGTATCGTGTAATCCTAATTTGACTTTGTTACTGACGCCAAATTAATGCTATGTTTATTGATTCTGCCCATTAAACAAGTACTTTGACGCCTATATTTATGATTCGTTCCTATTATAACGTTTTATAGTTTAGAATTTAAATTGTTAATTAACAAATTTTAACGCAAAATAACCATAAAGTGTGCATATAGAACTTTTAAACTTTTTTTAGGAAAGAAACAAAAAACTTAACCTTTATGTAATCTATCGTGTAACAAGAAAAATAATTAAATAATGTATAAATTAAAGAACCGAAGAGATATAATTTTCACTATCTACCAATGCTTCAAAAAAACCGAAATTTGTCTCTTAAAATTATTAAGAGTATCCCCAAAAATATCAATATCCGTTCTATTGTTGATATCATTGAAAATGTACGCCATTCTAAAAAGCGGAGAGTTAAAGGCATAATTGGTCGTGACTGAGGACAAATAAAATAGATCTCTATTCCTAGTGTGGTAGATTGGAGCAGATAAATAAAATTTTGCTAGTAAGTCGGGTGAATTAATTGTTCCGTTTATAATTTTATGTAAACAACACAGATCAGAAATTTTCCTTCTAACTTCAAGAGTTTGTAGTTCCATTAAAGATGGTCTACTTTCGTATGTTAATTGTAAATTTAATTTCCAATTGACAGTTCTTAGAAATATTTTTTGGATAGATTCAATGCGACTTATTTTGTTAAAATAATATGGGCTCTATACAACAGACGGATATTCAAGCTGAGATCTTACCAGCGAGCACAAGGGCCGAAAGTTTGATGTGCAGTGCAAGGATATCAAACTTTCGGCCCTTGTGGTGTATACTATTTAATTCATACCTCGGTCGTAAGTACGCTTGTTAAATACATTAATTAAATACTTATTAATTACATAAAAACACAAATAAATTCCAAGCAAGCATCTTTGAGGTTACACGAATGACAGCTGATCGCGACTATTAGCTAAAATGTAATAGGTTTGTTATGGAAACGACATCTAAACAACAGTTGATAGGTTATTTTTCTTTACTGCCGCCCGAACGTACGTACTTCCCGCATCAGTGCGTGTAATCCCATCAATGCGTAAATGTTAAACTTTCTGCCTTACAATTGATGCGGAAAGTATGGACTTTCGATCGAGGTATGAAGAAGAAGTTTTTTAACCCGTATATAAACATTTCGATAGTCAGAGCTTAAAAAAATATTTTACCTTGAGTTGAGGGGCAAAAAAATAGATAGTAGGGAAAACTCAATCTGGCAACATTGTGAGAATAACACCATTACACAGTTTGTTTAGCATGTATTCGCGTCGACTGTGAATGTATGTGTGTAGACTTGCACCTTAACGATGTTGTCTTTAATTGTTACAATCTCCAATTAGAACAATGCTGTAGAGGTACAAACAACCAGTTCATAACGCCCACGTTTTTGTGTGTGTATTCGTTGGTGAGTTCATGTTATTGCCAACACATGTCGGCACGTTTGAATCTTTCCCAACCAATGGTGGGATTCACTGATGCGACGGATATTCACAACATTGATATTATATAATACTAGCGGTCCGTCCCGGTTTCACTCGGGTGCGATAGATCTAATTCTGCAAAATGTATTTTGGTTTGCTTCTAAACTGAGCAAATTCTACCAGATTTGCTTCTGAACTAATAGCTTTGAGCGAATCATATCAGATGTCGCTAATTGGTACTAAAATGTGTTGTTTGTTTCCTTCTGAACTAATAGCTTTGGATAAAATCTATGAGATGTTACATGTTATTAAACCAGTTTTTTTGAGAAAACACCGTCATTTTGTACAAAATATTTAATGAAAACTATCCTATAGCGTAAGTTGTACGAAGAAAGACATTTACAAAATTTCATTAAAATCAGTTCAGTGGTTTCGGAGATTAGCCTGGCCAAAATTGTGACACGAGAATTTTATATATATAGATATAATATAGGTATAATTAGATATTTATTTAGTTGTCCGAGCAACTGAAGCTATTGAGGGGCCCCTCTTTAACTTGGGGAAAGTCATTTTGAACAATCAATAATGATTTCTAATTTTTAAAAATATAACAACGTTATGTGTTGACTACAAACAAATGATCATTATGTTCTGTCTATTTTACCTTTGTCAGACTGTTTTGTGTATAACGAGTACTTGTATTGCGTTCATTATAGTACTGCTGATTGCAATTACTAAACTTGAAATTAGAATAGAAATTTCTATTATTACATTTATAGTGACTGTTCTGATAGTACGCAAAAATCGATATGTTTATTTTTATCAGTTAGTATAATGATTGTATATATTTTTGTTACTTTAGATTTTATAAAACTAATTTACAAAAAGTATAAAAAAATATTGTTTCTTTCATTTTCAATTCAACAAAGAATTATTAAAAAATCTGATTAGAAAGATTAGATTGTGACTACACATATTTCTCCATTACACTGCCGTCAAAAGGCAAAAGGCAGTAAGTGACCAGCTTATGAATTTGAGTAAATCAAGATTTACTAAAAATGTCTTGACCGTCCAGAATTTTAGATTGTGGAAACCAGAACATGGGGGAAACATTTTTTAAAGACAATAAAATTATTGCTGCAGCACTTACTGCTGTCGTTGGCTTCAGTATGAACTCATTTTGAACAAATGTCACTTACTGCCCTTTGCCTTTTTAGAGCAGTATAGAATTTTGAATGGTTATATAATCCAAAATACAGATTGTTTAAAAGCTGAAAATTCTTCTATTTTTCATCTGTAACTAATACTAACAATATTTGTTGAAACACAATTGAAAGACCTATTTTTAAAGTGAACCTGTATATAAATTATAATACACAAATATGGATATAAACATACACACAGCCATGATAGTTTCGAAGAACAGAAGAACGAAATTGTCTGAACGAGTCATTTTCTTTCCCCACGTTTGTGTGTCTGGTTTCCAGCCAGTGTATGTTTTGGTGTTTCACAATAATGAATTCTTTATGTCTTAATCTTTCATCAACTGTACCGTGAAATAGTCTCAAATGTAACACACAATATCGCGACGGTGCCTACAACACAGTTTCTCTCTTTCTTTTTATCTCTCTTTGTTTCTGTAACGAAAAGCGAGAACCAAGAATGCACAACGATCAAACTTCTATTTGCCAACATTTCAAAAACACATTTATTTTTTATTGTGTACTAACGTTATCTATTTTTAATTTCGTGTCAAAAATAAAATGCAATATAAAGAACTCGAGTTTGGTTGAGGTTATGAAATCTAATTTTAGCAAAGGTAAAAGACAATATATTATTTCTAATCCATTTCCATTTGTCTAATTAACTTTGAAAATTGAAAATTCTATATTCTTATATTATGGCTCTAATAATATTTAAATAACAAGTTAATAAAAAGGAGAAAAATGACATGTGGTGGAAGTCTCGGTATTGATGGTGGGACAACGTGTCTCTATCGATTTTACAAGCTATTTTCATGTATTGAAATATGACTTATTTAAAAATAAAATAGGTTATTGTTTTTTAAATGTACTAATAAGAAAAAAAAGGAACTTACATTCATACAATGAAATAAAAGAATGCAGTATCATAGAGCTTACGATTCACATTGTTATTTTAATTATTTTTAGTACCTACATCTTAATAAAAAAACTTTTTTATTTATTTTATTTTTACTTAACCATGCACATTCTTAAATAAGATAGTGACGTGAAATAAACAATACATTTTTGTTCTCGTGAGAGGATCGCTTCAGGAAAAGAAAACATACTACAATAATATACCCCAGGCCCACCACGGCTGGCTAGATTGGGGATTCTTAACTCTTGAAAACAAGGATTTTTTCTACATGTTGCATACTAAAGTATATTTTTAAAGAGCTCTAATGCATAAACATTAGATGTTTTTTTATTATAGAAATATAGATATATTTGAAAATTTTTTCTTTCGTCATAAATATAATTATTTCATATTTATAATTTATTTTTCATAAAAAAATATGCAATTATAGACCACAAATCTGGAATCTTGTAAAAATAAATTATATGGCATTAAATAATCTTTTATTTTTTTATTTAAAGAACTTATTAAAAGATGTATTAAAAAAAAAGAATTGTAATAAAATAGAAAAAGAAACATTATTTTGTTGTTACGTTGTGTAAAAAGCTGAACAATTTTGAACAAATATATACCAGAGTAGACGGAGAGAGAAGAAAAAATATAGAAATACAGAGAGAATAAATGTGAAGTCTGGTTATGTTTTATACAATTCCCGTTGTGCATTGAATGAAGCTTGCGACACTCATATGCTCGCACTGCGCACACCTTAACGAACTTCCCACCTGTATAGACAGGTGTATTGTATAGTGCCAGACGAGTTATACGTACACAATGAACGGATATGCTCACACGTTACCGAACTATAATCGTGCCGTCAAAAAATCTTCTTATTTTCACGATTTCTCATGAAAAATAATCGATTGACGAAATGACGTTTTTGATCACTTCATAAATAAAGTCAAACTTCTTTACCGCCGTATCTGTTTCTGTGATTTTAAAGGGGAAATGATAGCGGGGAAATATATGAGTAACCTTGAGCTCGAGAAAGGTAGGGGAAATGGCATACATATACATATTTACACGTGTATAACCTATGCGGAAAGATTGATTTATTCAATAGTTTTGCGTAGGTTTTATAATATTGTATAACTGTCAAAGTACTATATAATGGAAAAAGTGTGTATTGATAATTTATGTATTCTGTGCAGTGTTTATATATTGTATACATACACACATTTACATATATGTATTTATATTCGTGTGTTTTAATAAATGCATATAAACGTGTGTATTTTGTTTAGTGTCAAGAATTAAATAGCTACTAATGCCACTAAATTGAATTTAAAATAGGTTAGTTATGTATCGTGTTAACAATATGTGGAAATGTAATGCTTGTTGAATTTTGTTTGCCGCATGATGAAGGCTTTACACATGATATTTATATATTTTCTTGTTTGCAATATGCTTTCTTCTGTCAATAGTTCTCAACCCTCTGTTTAGATAGTTGATAATTTAGAACTTTCAGTGAATGATAATATAAATAAATATAAATATTTCATACTCACATTACTAATTATCGACATATTATTGAATGTGAAAATGTCACTGCTGTAACTTTTTTTTAAATATAGGTATGTATAGTTATTTATGAACGCAGTTCAAGTTTTACATTTACCGCGTGTTCTTGACATGATATGTTAAAAAAGACGATTTATAATGGAAAATTAAGTTGACGTATATAAACGTACAGATTTTCTACCACCATCATATTTATACCCGCACTTCCACCATATTGAAAAAAGAATATTTGAAACTGCTACGAAACAGTAGAGAGCTAACAAAACTAGGAAAAGTAGAGAAAAAGGCAATGAAAACATAGTAGTGGTAAAATTAAGCAAACTCTAGTCTACTTTTGTAATTATCTCCAGTAGTTTTAAAATTAATTAAAAGTACTAAATTTGATGTATATTCACCATATACAAATAAATTACACTCTTTGCGGTTTATTAAAAACGCTGTTCATTTAAGCAGGTGAACTATCGTTAGAGTCAATTATGTTTTATTAATTGTGAAAACACTGTTTCCAATTATATTAAAATTTGTAACAATTATCCAGTAGAAACTTTTCCAAAAATAGTTTCGCACAATATAGAATAGAATAGAATATTTATTTATACTGTATCTAAAGAAACTACAGTGACATAAAAAGTACGAAGGTAATCTTTTTGCAATTCGAAAGAAGATAATTTATCTACAACTTTTATTGGTATTACACATTAAGTGAACATCAATTAATCATTGAATTATTGAACAAGAAATATATCTTCCCTGTTGGCAGCTGGATCAGTAGACAAGTTTTCGTATATAACAAGTTTTCTGTTGGGAACGGTACAGCACTTTAACATATGCCGGACAAAGAGTTTGTTAATATTCTAAGAGTGTAATTTTGTTTGGAACTACTAAACTACAACAAGGCAGGCACGTATTATAATATTTTCATTTTGTGTGAATATATTAAGAGTTCTTTGTAATTCTTTTATTTCAACGAAGACATGAATATGATCCTTGGTTGACTATGATCTTTAGATTTTTATTTTTTTATTTTTATTATTATTAGAGTGATGTTCATTAGTAAATATTATGAAAAGAATTAGTGACATTGTAACATTTACATCTTATTTTTATAATTATGTATTATTTTCTATTTAAAACAATTTACAAAAAAATACTATCCTAAACCGTATTTGAGCTCCGAAGAGAACAAAAATAATTGTCAAAACGTCAACATAATAAATGCAATTTCTACTATAGTGCTGCTTTTTTCCTGATCATATGCTACGAAGAATTTCTTCATCCAAACATAATTAAAATTTTGTTATTTTTGACGTGATAACGTCTTATAAATTGATGAATCACCAATCTTATAAATTGATAAAACACCGGCTGCATGCACGAAAAAGTGTAACGTTCCTAAATCGTAACGTTCCTAACGTTCGTAACGCGTAACGTTCCTAACGCGTAGCGCGTAACGTTCCTAACGCGTAACGTTCCGCCTGACCCTGTGCGTGCTTTTTGCTAATTTCTCGCTCAATTTAAATCAGATCGGTTTGAAACCAGTCTTAAACGAAAGAGGAGAACATTTTACATAGATTTCGTATAACAGAATTTGCCTAAACAGTTTTTTTATACAAATTTATATAGAAAAATAGCTGTATAAATGCAACATGAAAACGGCTGCATTTCTAATGTTTAATTCAATTTTTTGACATTAGTATTTTGTGAAATGCAACGCCTTCTAAGTTAAGTATTGGAATAACTAATTATTATTAGAACATAATACTTTGACAGTTGCAAACGTCACTTTTGACATTTCTTATCATTCCGACACCAAGGATAAGCGGATTGAAACCAAATTTTGGGAGGTTTAGGTTATGTATTACGGAATACGTTATCACGTAAAACTATCGTCCGTAAACCGACTTTACAGACAACCAATTTTTTTAAACCAAACCTTTAGATTTTATATAGACTATAGTCATTTTTAAGGTAATTTAATTTAACATTATTTCTATATATCGAACCATTTTTTTAATAATAACACTGCTTTTTAAATTTTGCAAGGAAATTAAAAAATCCGCCACATTTATTTAACCACGAAAAGAAAAAGAAATTAATTTCGGCTAGTTTTTGAATACCCAATTATTGAGACAAGCAAGTATTTTTTCAGGAATTTATTTGAATTGTAAGAGCCTAAGCGACATATCTATTTATTTAAATGACGATTACAACACAAATGTTTATGACAATGGTGGGGCCAGTTTGTAACAATTACATATTATTATTTTATTCAACATATTTATTAACGTAAGTTTGTAACATGTATATTATTTAATTCAATACATTTATTAATTTAATATTCATGTTACAAACTTACGTTAATAAATATGTTGAATAAAATAATCATAATTGTTACTGCGCGAGCGTCTCAATTTGTGCATTTGTTCTCGGCCTGGTTTTAAGATGAAAATATGCTCGATACGTTTCTGTAAAACAGTTCTTATATTCACGTCAGGCCACTTCGTTGTAGCGAGAGTTTGTAAGTTTTGCACAAATAGATTTTTCTATCCATCGTTGCAGTAAATGTTGTAAGTTCGTTGTACGTTCATTTAGTGGGACGAGACGACAGTCAAAAATACAAATGTAATAGTCGCGAATGTACTTTATCAATAAAAATAAAATTAAATGAAACTAAAACCCGTCTACGAAAAAGTAGAAAGCAAGCTTCCAATATGAAAACTAGTCTGGTAAAAAAGTTTTGTTTTAATTATCCAACTATTTTTGTTTTCTACTTTTTTTTAGTCAAGTTTGAAAATGCTGTTTTTATTTAGAAGTTTTTGATTTTGAAATGCACTTACCAATCTCTTTCAGTTGAGACGGTATAAGATGTTCATTTCTCCACATTTTTTCTGTAGTCATCAATAATTTGCGTTTATCATCCGGCATATTGGCTCTGTGTTGACATAATTACCCTATAACACACTTGCCAACAAAACGAATCATCAGATACCTTACTTGTCTAAAAAGCTACGCTGGAACATACACTTATCCTAGATAGATACATCGCGCACTAATGTTTTAAATTATTTAAATTATTTTTTCGAGCAACCAGTTTTAAGTGGCTGGTGCGTTCAAATTTGAATAGTCAAGAGAATATGCATCTCTATTTGCGCGTCGAAGTATCTACATTAAAATAATTTAAAAAAACGAAGACTGTGATTAATAACAGAAAAAATACAGGTTTTTTTATTAGAAAAATTTGTTTATTACATCTTCTGTAATAATTGCAACAAAATGTAGACTATTCAACAGAATTTTTATTAAATTTTATTTATTGAAGAGTAAGTAATCAGACGCTAATCAAAGAATTTTTGTTATTTTAATACACTGATCACGTTTTTACACATTTAAAGTATCATTCAACACAGGCTAATGTTAAAAACGATGATGTTAGTTCCTAATTTTATTAAAAAAACAATAAAAACAATTAGCAGTTTTTTAAATTTAAAAATTTAATATTGATGTTTCATTAAAACACAAGCTCAACAGAGATAATATGAATGTTTACATTTTTACACATTTTTTATGCAAATAAACATAAAATATATATATATATATATATACATTTCATTTGTAATTCACTAGATAATTTTATCATGTTTATATAGTCTATGTTTTCAGACTTTCTAATTAAGAATTTAAAATTTAATTATTTTAATTACTTTATAATTTTTAATAAAAAAACACAAAATGAACCTCCGCGTTTTAATTTAAATTTTAAACTCTTACAGAAAATAAGAGGTTTCTTTCACACAAGTTATTTGTTGTGGGATACTGACTTTTTACGTTCAACTTCCAATGTTACTTGTAACTAACTCACAAAGTCATAATCTTCTTATCCCATTAGAATATAAAATTCAAAAACACTTAATTGAACTAATTACGCAACGCAGTTTATTTATGAACACGAGGTGTCTCATAAAAAGCAAAAATTTAACGATTTCTCCTGTCAAATTTTGTATTCTGAGCAGTGTTGCATTTAAGTTTAGTACCATATTGACCAAGTCGAAATTGGCCTTCTTCAAAAAAATGTTTTCGTAAGGGGTTTTTTATTTATTTATTGTTTGTCAGATTAAGGTCGGTAAAGTCGTGCTTGTATTTTACTACACTTACAATAATTTCTGCCGTAAAAAGGTAAAAGGCAGTGAGTGACCAGCTTATGAATTTGAGTAAATCAAGATTTACTTAAATGTCTTGACCGTCCAGAATTTTAGATTATGGAAACCAAAACATGGGGGAAACATTTTTTAAAGACAATAAAATTATTGCTGCAGCACTTACTGCTGTCGTTGGCTTCAGTATGAACTCATTTTTCAACAAATGTCACTTACTGCCTTTTGTCTTTTTTAGAGTTCTGTCGCCCAGAGCTATCGTCCGGTCGGACAATATGTAAATATACGTCTGATATATCAATGAAGAAAATATATAATATAATACCTATATTGACATAAAAAATAAAATTATAAATCAGTATTACAAAAGATGACGTTTCGATCCGGATTTGGATCTACTTCAGATTTGAGAAATAATCTAAAAAATATAATAATTAGTATATAGGTATCTAAATATTAAATAGAAAACCACTTATCTGTTAAAATTAATTTTTATATTTTTGACGTGATAACGTCTTATAAATTGATGAATCACGTAAATATAAAAAGATGAAACACCGGCTGAATGCACGAAAAAGTGTAACGTTCCTAACGTTCCGCCTGACCCTGTGCGTGATTATTAAATATGATATTCGAGCGGAATACGTTATCACGTAAAACTATCGTCCGTAAACCGACTTTACAGACAACCAATTTTTTTAGATTATTTCTGAAGATCCAAATCCGGATCGAAACGTCATCTTTTGTAAAATTGATTTATAATATTTTATTTTTTATGTCAATATATAGACAGAAAAAAATGGTCGACAATTTTATTTATTTGAAGAGTTCTATTCAGACGTTAATCAAAGATTTAAATATATTTAGAAAAGTCCATTGTGAATTCTTTCACTAATAGTACCACGGTTAAAATATAGGTATCACAAAAAATGTTTTGGCGTCGATTTGTAGGTAATTACAATTAAACAACAGAAATAGCAGAACATTATTTATATTTTTTAATAGAAAGAAAACAGTTTGAAATTTAGAATTAACAAAGGAACTGCGTAGAGTATTTTTTCATAACAGGGTATTACACCGAAGTTACAAAAATGTCATATATAAATACCTACTTGAATTGTTTTGCTATGTGGCCACAGATATTTCATGTGCATAAATACAAAAATAGAACGACTTAAATAACGCTTAAGGATTATGCAACAGGCGGAATGTAATTAGTAATTACTAATTATAATGCAGATTGTCGCGCAATGAATAAGAATTAAGTATACCCGTGTTTAGTCACGTGATAACAATAAATAAATTATGTAATTTATAAATGATAGAATGAAACGTACACTCAAGATTAAAGTTGCAATAATATTTTATAATACAGGGTAATCATAGAATTACAGATTTGAATCTTACGATTTTTCATTAACTTTTTAACATTTATCAGTAATACATTTTAACCGACAATAAATTATTATTGTTTCTGATTGTAAACATAATATTGGGTTGTCCGATAAGTTCTTGCCGTTTTTTTAAATTAATACACACAACATTGTCTTCCGTGGATGAAGATCTTGCTTCGCTCGCGGGGTCGCTTGTTTTTCTTTCAGCTATGGCACCCTCTCCGTATACGGCACAAATCTCTCTAGCAGCTTCCGTGGCTTTGGCACCTCGGTTAAACGCAAAAAGAAGGTGGTGTCGAAAATGCTCGTTTTTGTCGACTTGACACTCCATTTAAATGCTCTAAAAATTAACAAAAATGAATCCAAACAAAAAAACTAAATAGACTTTCTTGTAGAGCGAAAAATTCTCTTTCGAATAACACAAAACATTTTACCAAAAAATTTCATTTCGATCGCTAATTTTTTAATTTAAAAAAACGGCAAGAACTTATCGGACAACCTAATATAAACGAATCTCTTGAAGAGGATGTTTTTTGTGAAGACACATTTTTTTAAACCTTTTCGGCTCCATTTTGTATTCAATATTGGTCATACTGGGAAGTTATTAGTGTGAACCTCAAGGGTTGCATTTGTAGTGTTCTAAATTCTGGACCCACCTCAGAGCTTACTTTTTATGTTTTTTACAATCTCACATCTGAGATATTAATTGATTCATAAAATCACAGCAATAGATTTATTGAACAGTATAAAAAATTTATCGAAGAGTTTAAAGGTACTGATTAATGATTAGTAATTATAAAAAGCGATTAGTGAAATGTCGAGTTCAGAATGTCGTTTGTTTGACGTCTTTAAATGTCACACACCTTTCGGAAATAACAATTGCACAGTGCCTTTCCGTGAAACCAAATATTCATACTTAGCAGTGTATTTTACTGTGTAAACGCCTATTGATCACCAGGTGTATACTGAGATATCGTTATAAAATTAGCTCCAAAATTTTGTGCTCCAACAATTAATCGCGTACCGATGCTGTTAAATTAAATAAATTCTAATTGACTTTTTGGATCAATTTCCCCTATATGTTAATCATAAAAATCGAGCCTAAAATGAGAGAATATGACACACGGAATTGAAATATATTCTATACATAAATACAGATCGTCCACATAAACATACCTTGTAAATAGTTGTGTTTTGTGTACTTTCAGTTCATTTGTTTTGTTAACATTTAATTTGTGTTCATATTCTCTCATCTTAGGCTCTATTTTAATGATTAAGAATATCGAGGAAGTTGATCCAAAAAAGTTAATTAGAATTTATTTAATTTAACAGCATCGGTACGCGATTTAGCTAGACAACTTATGTGCGATTTATCAATGTATATATTGTCTAACATATAATCTTTATCATCATCAAATAGAAGATATTTCTATAATACCGGATCTCGCACTATCTATAGAGTTACATAAAGTGTCTATTTTTAAAGCGTTCCTATAATTATTACTAGTGGATAATGGCGAATTTTGGATTCAAAATTTTCTGTGCCAATAAATAAATAAACATATTTCAAATCCATAAAATTGTCGACCAATTTTTTTTCAAACTATAATATATTGACAAAAATAAAATTATAAATCAATATTATAAAAAATGACGTTTTGATCTGGGTTTATATCTTCTTCAGAAATATCTAAAAATATTAAAAATTAATTAGTAAAATCTACTTATTTTATAATAGAATGCAGAAAAAAAAACTTGAGTTTTGCATTTCCGAAATGAGACGACCCGATATTGGAGACCCCTAGTTGGAATCCATTTCTGTATTATTATTTAACATAACTTTGTATTCGTCTGCAGATGCAAGTAATAATCTGCGCAACATACATAATTCTATAATCTGGCGTTCGCTAGTCTGGAATCACAGATAATCCCGAGCAACAGTATCAACCGAGTACATTGACGCCAACATGCAAACTTTCTCCTTTAATTATTCTCAAGTCATGTAATTAAGTCAGGGCGGCTTTAATTATTTTTGCCTCCCTATCGAAACGTGTTATTTTCTTTTCCTTTAATTATCTGCACCCCATACCTATATATAGTATCAAACTTATCTATCTGTCTCTCTCGTTCTCATTCAACGAAGTAGTGGCAAAGTGCGTTGGGTTGCCTTTTGCTCCGAAACAGTGGAACTGTTACAGATTCCGGTGCAAAGATCCATTGATTTATACACTTGAATGAATAGATCAGTCAGAGGTTTGTAAAAATTTAAAATGTATTTGAACGTATGTATTATTTAGTACGTACCTGGATTCTGCTGCTGCCTGATGACCTATCATATATATTAATACGCTAAGGTTAAAGATGTTTGCCTCCCTTTTTAGAAAAAACCACACAATTTCTCCACATAAATTATATATCATTTTACAGATAATTGCTTGCTCTACTGACATCGACAACTAAAAAATTTATAATTGCTTTTGTTTTTGTAAATTAATTAATTAACAGCAACGCTGAACAACGTCTGCCATCTGACGGCTATAATTTTGAAACAACGTCAACACTTCGATGTGTCATCTGACCTTCATATTGTAAATACTGTATACTGCCATCTGACGGGCAACGCTGAACAACGTCACAGCAATGTTGCATGATGCCATCTGACGGCTTAGCTCAACGCTTTTTTTACTTGCGCCTCTATATGACAATTTTAGTAAAATATTTCTTCGATCTGTCATCTGAGCTTCATATTGTAATACAACAAAAAGAAGAACGTTATAAGCAGTGTGCAAAATTAGAAACGAATTGAATACCTGCAATCATATTTAAAAAATAATTTTGTAAAGTGATAATTATTATACTTATTTAGTGCGAATAATTCGCACAGGTCACACTAGTTATAATTATTTGTATCTTAAATTTTAAGTTCGGCTTTAAGCTAACGATTGATAATAATATAATTGTATCTAAAATAGTTTTTTGAATATATTGTAACAAGACTGTTACTAAGTGGTCTTAAAAATGTCTATTCACAGGAATGAAATATACTTCTTACAAAAAAAAAAACAAAATAATAATAAATAAATTCTGATCTATCAAATTGAAATGTTATAACGCGTTATTGAAATATTCAATGAAATATGAATGATGAATTGAATTGATTAATAGATCTAGAAATTTTATTGACACAACTGCGTAGGCTTTCACGGCCGGTGTTGATCCAAATCTTCTTGGTTTCGGGGCTTGCATGCCGTGGTCAATTCCCACTGAATGGAACGGCCAATCACAGAAGAGCATATTACGACCGAGTAGAGAACACGAGACCAAAGTACCGCACTTGTCGATACACTTTCCTGTGAGCAGCCTAGAAGGACACTTCGCCCGCTACCACAAGGCTTTTGATAATGTCTACCGCATTTGTAGACGAAACGTCAGGTAGAAATATCGATGAACCACGGCATGCAAGCCCGGAAACCAAGAAGATTTGGATTTATTAACACAGTTTCATTGATAGATGAAATTAATCCGTTTAAAATTGACTTAGTGGACATTGTAAAATAAGTGGTGAAATAACGTAGCAGCGAGGTTATGATGTAAAACTTTTTTAAAATTTATAAATCAGTTATTTTTGGTAATAACTTCAATATGAAAGTCGATCATCAATTTTCTTTTGCTTCTTTTTTCGTGTACAATTCTTGAAAGCAACTTTTCAAACTTGAGAAAAATAAGTAAATTCTTTGAAACACTTCTTTGAAACATGTCCATCTATATTGAATTTATTACATCATTGAGTCAATTTTTATTATTCGCGATTTCGTATAAAAAGTATGTTGTGGAAGGTTTAGATTAAAAGACTTACGAGAAAAAAAAGTAAAAAGTTAACTAGAGTTAAACTTTATGAGATTTGATCTTTGCCGCTTGTTATGGATATTTATGGAAAAGGTATGTTAAATAGATGAAAAATAGTAGCAAATTATTTTAAATATGTGTAACTTTATTAAAATAAAATTATTTATACTTGTTTCCTATGTTCAAAAAAATACTGATAATGTCTTTATGAAAATCTTGTCAAAGTTGATATTTATCATCCAAGTTAATGACAAAGCTTTCCGCGTTTAATAGTTGACAATTTTTGAAAATTGCTAAAACAGGAATGTTCTGATTTTGTCGCATTTTGAGTTTTTACTCCAGTGGGACAAAGTAATTTCCATATTATTGTTGCTCTGGATATTAGAATTACTATTGTATAGAATGCTTTCATCGTGCTTTACAATTTCAGGCTACCATCTAAAAGTGTATATTATTGTAATGTTGGAAATAATTATAATAATTATTTATATTTTAATCTTTATTAAAAATGCTGTTCTAAATCGAAGGCAATCGGAATTAGATTTCTTCACGGTCAATATCAATAAATATATTTTAAAATAAACATAATCCGACACAATAAACTATATTGCAATTACTTATTTTGACAACTTCACATAGTTATGAGTTATTTTAAAAAAATAGAAGTATGAATGGAAATTGGAACAATGATAAAATTAAGCGTTAAAATAATAAAAAAAATGAAAAAGGAGACGTTTCAAGTTGTAAATGAAGCTAGTGCAATGGCGACACAGCTGTCTGTGAGAATATTAGCAGCCATTCGGATCGGACGGGGTTACTCAGCCAAAGTGGCTGAAGTGACAATTGACACCATCAACCCTTATTACTTTACAGAACCTCTTACACAAGGGTGGACGGAACATCACGACGTTAGAGTGTAGTGTTAGCTGACGTACGCTGATATACCATACTATTTTCTCCGTCCGTTTGTGATTGTGTTAAAATCTGCTTAAAACAAAAGAAAAAAATAAAATAAATTAAAGAAAAAATATATTAATATACCACGTGTTTAAAGCGAACTAAAAAGTCTAAAATATTTTTTTTATTTTGTAGGATTTGAAACGAAAAACGTGGGGCGCATTATTCGTTTTATCTCATAAATAGATTTTTTCATTGATAGCTACTCTCTACACTTCTTATAAAATTGACGCATGCGCCCCACGTTAATCGCTGTTTTTTTCAGTTTTAATTTTTCACTTCCGTCGGTAGTCCTCAATGACTACCTATTTTTTTTATTGCTATTATTTATTTATTTATTATTTTTGACTCGAACCCACGTCATTTTGATCCAGAAGCCAGCACGATGACGGTTACACCAAGCTGTTTATTTTAATTTGTTTATATATTTTCATTGGTTTGTTGCCTTTACAAGTGTTAGTATAGCATAACATTCGTGGAAAACTTTATGGGAAAAGGTACATTATTTCAAGTCTACCATATGCTCACTAGTCCAGTCGTCGGAGGAAAATCAGGTCTCTTCTGGCTAGACAATAATTGAACTACATTTTTTATGATAAAGTAACTTAGTGTGTTAATAAATATAGTTTAAAAAAAACTAAAAAACATGCGTTATATCGAACTAAAAAGTAAAAAATAATTTTTTTAAAAATAAGCTTAAAACAATAATGAATAAAAAATACAAGTATTATTGTGAAAAAAGCGTGGCGCGCTCGATGTACGAAAATGTGGAACAAAGCGCCCCACTCTTTTTTCTCAATAATACTTGTATTTTTTATTCATTATTGTTTTAAGCTTATTTAAAAAAAAATTTTACTTTTTAGTTCGATATAAAGCGTGTTTTTTAGATTTTTTAAACTATATTTATTTTTCACTTTTTAGTTCGATTTATTGTCAAAAATTTTCCGAAAAAACAAAACAATATTTTTTTCGGCGTGGGCGGGATTAGAACCCACGACCCGTGATTCCGAGAGTTGACGTCCCGTGCTTTAGACCGCACGGCTAGCCAGTGTACTTACAGAGCTGGCATATTATGCCACTATATAAACCACTTGCTGTAGTCCAAACGAGTTTACAAACTTACATACTTATGTACATGCATATATACATACATACATACATACATACATACATACATACAAACTTACAAGTGAAACTAATATAAAGCGTGTAAAAAGGTATTTCAGTACACTATTTTAATTCTGAAAACAGAAAATAATTTAATATTGAATCTTCTTGGTATGTGGGCTTGTAGGCTGTGGTGCATTGGTATTTCTATCCGATGTTTCGTCTTCAACTGCGGTAGACATTATCAAAGGCGATATGGCAGCGGAAGAAGTGTCCTTCCGGATGTTCTCCCCTCTTTTATGCTAAGCGTTTTTGTGTTTGCTGCTCAATAATTTATAAACTACGGTGTATATATGATTTTTTGAGTGAGAAATAAGTTTTAGTTCGAACTTTCTTTTAATCCCTGTAGCATGCACACCGTCTTGTCGACAAGAGGTTGATTAGCCGTTGAGTTCTGTACGCCGCGGTGTCGTCTGGCCGCGTTGTCACAGACTGCTCTGTCATCACCCGGCACTTTATCCCATCACCATACCCATTACACCCATTGCTACTGTACATGTATAAAAGTATAGAGCTCTCAGCTCGGATGTTTTGTATTACATTTTTAGATAATTGAATTTGTAAGTGATACCTTTTCCTCATTTCGTCTGCTTGCTTTGTATACGTATTAGTGATGTGCCGGATCGTTAACAATGTATATCCGCGGATACGGATCTGAATACGAATTTTTGGTTTCAAGATCCGCTGATACAGATACGGATCTTAACTTTCTTAGAGTACGCGGCGGTAAATATTGCACATCGACCTTTGGGAAGAGACTATCTGTTATGGGAAAATGTTATTGACTTCTTTAAGAGTTAACTTTCATAACAGATTGTCTCTTTTCAAAGATCGATGTGCAATATCTCATTATAAAGATAGTTGATTTAGTACCTTTGAGTTATTTACTATTAGTATGGTACTCACTACGATAAATGTTTGCAATATAAAGGTGCCAAATACGATTTAAAAAAATAAAAAATAATCTGAATGGAATTTAACAGCTTTTTATTATTACTTAATCACCTATATATATAAAATTTCATCTATGAATTGAAAATTAATAAGGTAAAAGATCCGTAAACGATCCGCCAAAAACTAACGGATACGGATACGGATCTTCCTTCTCCCTCGGATATCCGCGGATACGGATACGGATATCCGGCACATCACTAATACGTATGCTGTATGTCCAAGCAGGGACGTATTTGTAAAATTTGCGTTTCGGGAAAAGACGATTTGCAGTCATTCTTTCAGTTCCATTTTCTCTGCGCAATTCACATTAAAAAGAAATAAAAGAAAAAAACTCAAGTCGCAGTGCGAAACCCTGCCGACAATATATAGTGTTTTTGCTAATACAAGCATTGTGGCTTTATTATGTGAACTTAACCCTTTTGTTTTTGGACAAAATAAAAATTTTAACCCCTTAATACATCCCTTAAAATAATATTTTGTTTTCTTAATGTCAATATTACTATCAATTGACCAAATTAAATTCACTCTTCACTGAGTAAATCCATATACAAACTCACGTTTTTATAAAATTTTTATTTCCGGTCCTGTAGGGCCGATTTTAATAAAATTTTGGTAGCACATTTTAATCATTACTAAAGGGTTAAATTTCAATTTCAAAACGATTCGGAGAATTTTTCGGTATTTTTGGGCCTAAAAATATTTTTCAACTCTTAAACCCCACCTTTAAAGTGACCCGATTGACCCCTAGGTCCCGCCATCCCAACGAAGCCAATAGTGTAAGTGCTTTATGGCAAATATACTAGTAAAAAAAATTATTGAAATGTGATAACATTAATATATTGTATGGTTTTATAATACCTAACCTATAAACGTAGAATATATCTACAGTTGCTCTTATGAATTAATTTATGTGTCGTTTATTATCATTTCGTAAAGTGTATAGTTGTAAAAAATTAAAGTT
This sequence comes from Xanthostigma xanthostigma, assembly GCA_963575645.1. NCBI lineage: Eukaryota > Metazoa > Arthropoda > Insecta > Raphidioptera > Raphidiidae > Xanthostigma > Xanthostigma xanthostigma. The sequence continues at coordinate 10,061,961 of OY754471.1, read as the reverse complement.
TTTGGAAGTTTTGTGTGCAATTGGGTTAGGATAAAATATTATTATTTTATGAAACTTTTTTTTTGACGTATACACTAGCGCCATCGGTCGGATTTTTGGGTGAACGTTAAAATATTCAACAAAAAGAGCAAGGAGTATAGTGCAGTGCATATTTATTCTTTAATTAATTTTCTACCTGATATTTTGCTTGGTGAATTGAAAGTAAATTTTATTCTAAAAAATTAATTTGTTCTAAGGTTAGTATTTCTATCTTTAATAGTGTCCGATGAATATGGCCATCAGTAGGCATTTGACTCAATAATAAAGTATTTTATTGCTTGATTGGCTCTCAATTTTATGAGTACTCTTAAACACCTATACTAATAAATTCGGAAAAGCTCTTTGTTTCCTTGTAATATTTTATGCACTGAAGCTGTACTTCGCAAATTGTAGACGCATATCAAAGCAGGTAGACCACACACGTGCGTCTTCATGTTATGCATGGTTTCGTTGGGACACGCGGAGCTGAAGAGGGTTAAGTGGCGGTCAACTCTTCGGTCAACGTCAAAACACTGAATGACATTATTTGTGATGCCTCAAACATTTGTATGAACTTCTTGTACTGTTTGTTTTGCTAAAATGTTATGTCATATCAGTTTTCGTCTATGTCGACTGGAAATGGTCAAACAAATAGAAACTACACCGTGAACAGAAATTTTTGACATTACGTTACGGAAAACGTTTTCTGTAATATTTAAATTGAAATGTTGTCATTTTTCAACGTGCTTTCTAAAAACTCCCTCCTTGCTAATATTTTACAAATGAAAAATCAAAAAGGAACATAACTGTCAAAATATATATTACTAGCGGTCCGTCCCGGTTTCACCCGGGTGCGATAGATATAATAAATAAAACTATCGACCAATTTTTCAGACAATATATTAACAAAATTGGTTGATAATTTTATTTATTGAAGAGTTCTAATCAGATTCAAACGTTAATCAAAGATTTGCGATAGATATAATTCTGCAAAATATATTTCGTTTGTGGCCCGGCGTCTGAACTAATAGCTTTAAGCAAATTCTATTAGATTTGCTTCTGAACTAATAGCGTTGAGCAAATTCTAACAGATGTCGCTACTTGGTACTGAAACATTTTTTTTTTGTTTGCTTCTGAACCCAAACTTACAAACATTGCCACTTTATAATATAAGTATAATATATGAAATTCAGCTTATGAATCGCGCGTTTGCGATACATCAGTTCTGTATTTCAGCAACTATAATCTACGGGCTTACGATGTTGATTGCTGCATCTGACGATCTATAATCGTGATAAAAATACTGGCGTGTCTGTGCTGGCCCTAAAATTCATTATATTTTTTAGTTAGAGTTAAGCTTAACAGTTGAGGTATAAATTTTTCTGCGGTATAAAATTTAGTGTAGCAGAATGAGGTTGAATCAAATGTATTTACTGTAGGGAAGAAACGTAAATAAAAAACTTTCTGGAAAAAGTTGCGGAAAATATTGCATTGCACACATGTGCGTGTGGGAAAAAATGCAGCAGTCTATAAAAAAAACCGAGGGTTGCTTTGGTTCAGTAAATATTAAGAGATAACTCTTGTCAGTTAATTATCTAAATAGTACAATCAATCTGGCGAAAAAAAAATCATTTCGTATCAAAATCACCCAAAAAGGTGAAACTTGGTGAGTCGTTAGAGAATGATGAAAAAAAGGTTACCTGGCAATGGCCACCTGGTACCTGTTCAAATAGTCAAAAAAAACTCAAAAATATTTTGAAATGCATTTTTCTCGAAAACTATGCATTTTACAGAAAAATTTATTGAACAAAAAATGTAGAGGGCATCGTTATCTACAATTAATGTCATTGGTGCTATGTTGTACAACAAAAATGTGCGCAGTAGGTGGCGCTAAAGTGCCAAAAAAAGTGTTTTTCCACTTTTTTGCCCTGAAATTTTCATTTTTCAGTTACGATTCAAATGGAAAAATTGTTCCTTTTTATTTTATAAACAACTTTTATTTCAACATTTTTTTCATACAACTTACTTTTCATACAACTTATTTTCACTTCAACAAGCTGCAGCTCTGAAACGGTAAGTTGTATGAAAAAAATGTTGAAATAAAAGTTGTTTATAAAATAAAATGGAACAATTTTTCCATTTGAATCGTAACTAAAAAATGAAAATCAAGGCAAAAAAGTGGAAAAACACTTTTTTTGGCACTTAAGCGCCACCTACTGCGCACATTTTTTGTTGTACAACATAGCACCAATGACATTAATTGTAGATAACAATGCCCTCTACATTTTTTGTTCAATAAATTTTTCTGTAAAATGGATAGCTTTTGAGAAAAATGCATTTCAAAATATTTTTGAGTTTTTTTTGACTATTTGAACAGGTATTTGAACAGGTACCAGGTGGCCATTGCCAGGTAACCTTTTTTTTCATCATTCTCTAACGACTCACCAAGTTTCACCTTTTTGGGTGGTTTTGTTGAGGTTTTTGCCAGATTGACTGTACTAAAAACATACATTCTTCATTTGTGGTCACCATTTCAGTGTAATGTAGGTTCGAGAAACACGTAAAAGAAACATTCTAACTGATTGAATGCTCTATGCCTAATATAGGAACGTATATTTTCTAAATAATTGTTGTAAATAATCAAAATACAATATCATAAAATGCACTGGCAGTTACCAAGTTGGGCAGGAAATCCTTATTAATTTATAAAATTTGGAACTTATTGTAACATGTTTTGAGGAAATAAAATAAAATAAATAAATAAATACATAATGAGGATATAATATACAGAATTAAATTAGGAGATTAATTTAGTTACTCTTCGTTATTATTAACGATGTTTGGTGTGTCACCACGTGACGTGACATTTTCATTAAGAGGCAAATCTGATTTATTCTTCACCATCGTTAAGGGTGAGTTCAATTTCCACATTTTTTTCTTATTTGAACGGCGCTCACTCATGTCCTCCACAGTCCACTAGATTGTTCACTTTATCAATTATTATCGCTATAACTTCGGTAATAGTTTGAATTTTGGAATAGTTAAACGCTTAAAATATTCTCAAAGGTACAAATAATTCATTAACACCCTAAAAGAAAAATCGATTTTTTGAAAATCTCTAGGTGGCGTAACCCCTTAGTGGAAGTATTCTTGGTATCTGTTGTTTAAATCTACTCATATAAATAAAATAGTTGGCAAAACCAAAAGTGCACATCCCGCAAGTTTTCCACTGTATGATAAAAAAAACAATTGAAAACATATTCTTAAAAAATTTATAAAGATTTAAAAATTTAAGGAAATAAATAATTAAAAATTGAAAAAATATTTTTTTAAGTTTGAAAAAATAAAAAAAAAATAAGAACTATACACAATATTATAATATATAATTAATATCAAGTGGAATAAAGTGGAATAGAAAAAATAATAAAAATCAATTACTTCGTAAGGAATCGAACCCAGGACCTTGCCCTTGTGGATCTAACGGCATAACCATTACGCCGCAAAGCTTGCTAGGCGTTTAGGTGTTATTACGGTATAGAAGTGTAGCACTTGTTTTATGGATTTACACTATATTTACACAGTAATTTTTTTTATTTTGTTTTTTCAAACTATTAGCTGTCAAAAATAATAAAATAAAACTGTTTATAAAAATTAAACTACTGAACACATTTTAGTGAATTTAAATAGGGTTCTGGTCTGATAGTAAACAAAGTGAATAAAATATAACCCAAGCAGTCCGACCAAAATTGCGATCTGTAGAGTCGTGACGTACATACGTACGTACGTACATACGTACAGACCAACCGACAACTGCTGTTTGTGATTTTCAATTACAATTTTAATAGTATTTATGAACTCGAATTGATTTAAAAATGGTTCTGTTTTATAGATCAGAATCTCCTCTTTTCAAAAAGTTTCAATTTTAATGGATTTCGTGTGAAATTAACTTAGATATAACTTCTTATATGAACGAAAGTCAGCTCTGATGCACAAAGCGATAATAAAGCACATACCGCTAGTTTAGCGGTATGTGCAATTGAAGTATTTGCCTGTAATATTAGTTTAAAGGTAATTTCGTGATCGAAACGTTGTTTAAAGTAGATGTTATCTTAAAACATGAATAAAGGTAGTCTTCTGGAAGAAACGAAACAAAAGGTCTCGGCGTACATATTATGTTAATTGGTAGATTCATTCAGGCGTGCAGTTTAAATACTTTTTTGTTGTTTTAACGGTTACGAGTTGTGGTTGCTGTTTTTAATTATAAATTTACAAGTTTGTTTTTCATTCTTAATTTAGCTCACGAATTTAATTTGAATTGCAAATATGAAATTTATTTTCTGCATTTATTTCAATGGTTAATTGAATCTTACGTAACATTTTTAGATAAGAGTTGCGAATAATTTAATATTTAATATGTAAACAAAAACTCAGAAGTGGTGTTCTAGATAAGGTAAAGTAATATTTTTAAAATAAAAGAATATTTTTATGTAGATATGAGTGTGTGTATTTTTGCAGAGAATGTTTGCTAATGGAAAAAGAAAGATGGGAAAAGAAATGAAAAATATAGTTTTATAATATTTTTGCAAGGCAAGTACAGTACGCTCTCGTTAATCGCTCCTAACGAAAACAATTAATTTAAGGCCGCTGTACATGAGGCTAGTTTTGCCTATGGAATCACTGCTAAAACATGGGCTGATTGGCGTGCTAGCTGCAAAGATGGAAATGACGTCACAGCTATTTTTCGTGTTTCTTTACCTGCTTGTTTTGGGCAAGAACCAATTAGGAAACACTATCTTGTCATGTGGACGCCCACAAACAAACATGGCGTTAAGTGTGTGTTTTGTTCAGAGACAATAAACGTTCATTTTTGTTCACATTCGAACTCTCGCCAAATTCATCTACAAAGCAAGCTTCAATACACGCATCGTGTGAAGCGGACACATAAAAGCCATCACGAAACACAGCACCACAAAACGCTTGAAATCTAGCAAGGAATCTAGCGGCAAAACCAGCTTCGTATGCAGCGACCTATAATTTCGGATTGTGTGGCGGATTACAGGGTATATATGTGGTAAAACAATATGTTATATAAATGTTTTAACATTATTAAAACAGTAATATATATAATATAGAACTGACGGATTTAATGATCGTCTTCAACTAGTTTAAAAATGGTGGTTTGCAATCATGCAGTAGTTTATTATACATCGAAACGAAGACCGATGTATATTGTATTCGCAATAATCCTGTATGAATTCCTATGTCGTATGTTTTCTCGAGTAACTGAAATCTTTTTTCGACGAAATTTTGGACACAGATGCGTTCCCATCATGTCAAGAGCCTTGTTTACTCTGTAATGAATAGAAAACATGCCGTTGGGCATCTATCTGCTACACTAGTGCTGAAATGTAGATATTCTCCAGCTGTGCAACTACCACGTAACAAGACTGTATCAGTTTAGAAATATGAAAAATTAGATCTTAAATATGACGTTACAACTCTAGCTTACAGAAAACATTTTCCATTAACTGATAGATAACTTAAATGGGAAATGTGTTAACACAGACGTTTGCCCTTTAATAATATTAGCAAGACATTTTACAAGATTTTTCCAGACTGAAGTTTCATTTATGCATTAATTAATAGATAGAAAATACTCGGAAAATACCGTCTAAGCGACATAAAAAATTAAGTGAGTAAAGCACGTTCTAGGCATTAAAATTGCATAGCAATTATGTTCCGGATAGAAAGTTATATACGAGATGTATATTCTTTTGTTTTTTTTCTGTACTTGTTATATCAGACGTATTTCTTTGAAAGTGTCATTTAGCAAGAGATATAATAAAAAATATATAAAGAAAATGTATTACATATCATGCTTATTTAGAACTAACTGTAATTAATATGAACTAAAATTGTTTTCAATGGCTAATGATAATCATTACGATTAAATTCCAACTACAGCATATTTTTTTCACTGAATTAGTGAAAGCATAATATTAAACGATTTTATCGTCATAATATTTTTTAGAAGGCTTATATATAAGAAAAATTTAAATGTCACTGTCGGGACTTGAACCCGAAACAACCAATTTCGCGTTGGCTGAGTTACATTACTCTACAGTGCCCACGACAGTTAATTTTTGATTTCTCTTATATATAGCACAATGCACCGCAGAATCGACTACCTGCGAGAGCTATTTTAATAACAACATTACAAGAATGTTGACTTTCTCCATTTTAGCCGGACTTGCTTAATTTAAACTAATAAACCGAGAGAAAGATTGTAAAAATAATACAGTAAATAAAAATCTTTCTCTCGGTTTATTAGTTTAAAATTGTTTTGAACATATTTTATCGACGATTTTAAATATTCAGTATTTATTTAATTATGTCATTGTATTGTTTTTAAACGCTTTATATTAGCTTGGGTTGTAAGTAACTATGTATGTATGTATGTAACTAACTACCGTAACGGAATCTTTGAGCATAATTTTCACCAATTTCCCGAAGTCTGATTAATTTGAAACTTTGCATACGTATCAAGGACCGATGACAATGCAATAATTTGATAACAGTTTCCCATTATCCTTATTAGGACCCCCAGGATTAATAAATTCTTTTATAGATCCTCTGTAGTAAACGCTTTATTTTCACCAATTTCCCGAAGTCTGATTAATTTGAAACTTTGCATACGTATCAAGGACCGATGACAATGCAATAATTTGATAACAGTTTCCCATTATCCTTATTATTAAACGCTTTATATTAGTTTGGGTTGTAACTATGTATGTATGTCCGTAACGGAATCTTTGAGCATAATTTTCACCAATTTACCGAAGTCTGATTAATTTGAAACTTTGCATACGTATCAAGGACCGATGACAATGCAATAATTTGATAACAGTTTCCCATTATCCTTATTAGGACCCCCAGGATTAATAAATTCTTTTATAGATCCTCACTAAAAAGTGAAAAATAAAATATAGTTTAAAAAAAACTAAAAAACACGCTTTATATCGGACTAAAAAGTAAAAAATAATTGTTTTAAAATAAGCTTAAAAAGCGTTGGGCGCTCGATGTACGAAAATGTGGAACAAAGCGCCCCACGCTTTTTAAGCTTATTTTAAAACAATTATTTTTTACTTTTTAGTCCGATATAAAGCGTGTTTTTTAGTTTTTTTTAAACTATATTTTATTTAATTTTAAAATTCGTTGTAGGATATTTATTTGAATTGAGCACCGATAAAAATGATTAATCTGGTTCTAAACAAATAGTTGAACGAATAATACAATAATTCGTGTGTATAAAGTATTAAATATTATTTAATATTGGATTTTGTATCATTTGTAAATTGTAGCGACTGTTGTGTCAAGTGAGGTTTGTGTAACGGCTTTTGGCTGATCACCAATCGATACAGACAATAAATATACAATGTGATCTGAAATCTTCTGAGTGTGTTCGGCACCCCTTATAATCCGACATGCCTATAACAGCTATAAAGCACATTTTTTTTTAATTTTTATTTTAAAAGGAGCGAATCGGCTTCTATGGCCATTAACGCTTAATAATTTACAAATGTATATGTACTAGGCTTGGGTAACTCAGATATGAACCGGTTCAAAGAGCCGGCTCCGACAGAAGATCCGTGAGAGCCGGCTCACTTTTTTATGAGCCGACGGCTCAACGGATTCGCATAACTCAGTGAAACACATACGGGATTCAGATGCAAAGATGCAGATCACTAAAAAGACCCGTTTAATATGTACATAGGCATGATAATATTTAAGGTAAGTACATATTATATTACATATAATCACAATTTTTAATAGTAATTAATAAGGTAAGTAGAATAAACTGGTGTTTTTAAATGTCTTTGTATTTATTTATACTTTTTAGATAGTTAATAGTTGACTTTATGTTTTTTCCTTCATTATTTAAAAATGTTTCCAGATCCTGCGGAAGTTCAGTATCCATCCGTTGGACATCGTATAGTGGGCAGGTCACCAAAAGGTGTTCTACCGTCAGAGGAACGTTGCAGATCACGCATTCCGGGGGAGTAGAGCGATCCAACAGGTAAGAATGTGTGAGTCGAGTATGTCCTATTCTTAGCCTTGTTAGTACAATTTCCTCTCTTCGGTTTAAGTTTCCGGGAGATTTCCATCTTTCTACGCAGTTTTTTATTTTCTTTAATTTGTTGTCTTCTGTTCGTTCCCATATTATTTTCCATTTATTTTTTTATAATTCGATTGGTGTAGCACATTAAATTGCTGAAAGTGATATCATTTTCATGTGTTTCAAAATTAGACCTGGCTGCTTCCTTTGTTTTTTTGTCTACTAATTCATTGCTAATGCACATGTATTGAGGCAAATCTTCGTCGATGCATGCTTGAATATTGTTGTGATTTGTTCGCGGCACCGCGACTTTTGTAGTGTATATGATTTGACGGATTACAAGGTACTCCTTTTCAAAAAAGTTCTGGACTGCAAGGGATTGGTGGCATTACTCTATAGTCCGATAAATTCGATTATCCGACACCGCCTGACAAAGCGTTTGTCGAATTACCGCGGGTCAACTGTATTGCCATCTGCCTCCGACTATTGTGTGACTTTGAAATCTATCCTAATTTCATCACGGTTTTACGGAACTAGCTGCGGAAGTTCAAAAGTTCTTTAATGGCGCATGAAGTAATAAAATTTTAACCGTGGCTGCAAACACTCTGTATAATATATAGTGAAGTTATTTTTGTTCGGAATTAATGATATCATTACACATTCAATAGGTAACAATAATGGAAGTGGTCATTTGCCACAAACCGAAAGTGAAAACAAAGCTGAACTATGAGTCTTTTTTGGTCTCGTGGTGACAATGTTTTTTGATATCAATTATTTATAAAAAATAATAGGTACTATTTGACCAAGCTCCAACGTTTCGTATTTTTTCTTGTACTTGACAACATATTTTTTTAATTGAAGTGCTTACTAAAATTATGTGTAGCCAAATTTTACAAAGAAGTAAAACTTATTTTTATCATAACCTATTTTGAACGTTAAATTGAATATGTGGGAATATTATTTTTGCGTGAGTAATATATATATTCGGGGCCCTGCTAAATTCGGGAGAAATAATAAATTACTTCATGTTGACGCGTAGAGTGCTAATAATGAGCCGAAACTGTACGATAATGTATTACTGCATAGTTTCTGAACCAATAGGAACGCGGTAGCGAGCCGAAACTGTAAGGTAATGAATTATTACTGCATAGGAACGCGGTAGCGATTTGTATATATGAAAACAGCATCGCAATTCAGCGAAAGTCAGGACTATCTTGTGTGCATCCAGGGCGGTGGGTACGTCAATCAGTGAAGTGATTTATTATTTTTCCCTCTTTTATCAGGGTCCCGATTACATATTACTCGTGCTAGTTGAATAAATTATTATGTGCGACCAATGATTGAAGGAGAATATTCCAGTCGCGCATGGAATCTTTTCCTTCTCTCACTACTCGCACAATATACTATTACCTAATATACATATTATTATATTTTGTCAGCTTTGCATTTCCTATACATGTCGATGCGTTTCAGAACAAATTACTGGTCTGGCTCCCTCCTTCCCAAATTATTGTAGTGCCTCGGTGTAAAGTTATGAGCACGAACGGAAAATTTTCAAAATTAATGCAATTTTTTCATAAAAAAATTTTAAAAAAAACATTGGAAATCAAGATGAGAGGCGATTTTTATTAGTTTGTCCATGATCCGAATATAAGAAATTAATTGAAAGTTATTGAGAAATCCAGAAAACTTTAATGAATTGTTGCTACAAGAATTTAAGCAGCATGTTTTGAGTGCAATCAGTGATGTGTTATTTATTCACTCGGTGAAACATTTTAGTTTATTATAATAATAATAGTTTATTATCCCTGACATCAAAAAATCTGTGTGGAATCGTCATAAAATTACAAATTACAATAAAAATTACACATCATTAAAATTAAATGAAAAATATTCTTTAGCAGTAGTGACATTATTTTATTTTTGAATATGTACTTTTAAACTTTTAATTTTTCTAGTATATAGTGTAAGTTCTAAGCCTGATCTAATGACGTTAGGCTGTGGGTATATAAATACGCGTTCTATTCATATTATGTATTTGATTTTGCGCTGTATGTAATTCCATACCTGACAAAACCATACTGAAGAAAAAAAACATGATTTTGATTTGTATGATGGTTTAAAACTGTCATATAGACGTAATTAATTGCATTGGTGGCTTTGTAACTCATATGCATTGCTTTGGCGGACGTACAACAGGACCGTATTCTACTTTTTTATTGCATTTTATCTAGTCTATGCTCAGATCTAGTACTATTTATAATGTTTTCCGTTGAACAAGGTTTTTGAGAAAAATATCTATGCGTACATATTTTCGAATGAATAGTACAGTTGTGTAGATAGGATTTTGTACTGGGGCGTCGACCATTTTAACAATCAATTCAAATAATAGTATAATTATGACTAATAAGGTTTTAAATTGAAAATAACTAACTTCTAGTTCAATAATGGTGACAGATGTCGAAACAGCGTAATGAAATATACAATTGATGTGTCGCAAGCACAATAGCTATGTTCCAACCTCTCTGCGAACGGTAATATAATCATCACAATCATGCGCAGTAGCTAAAACGTGTTCCAAACAAGATTACAGTGATTCTAGAACTGTGAATGTGACGATAACATTTAATATTTAATAATTTTATCTACTTATTTAATTTCTTTATTTTTTTTCTTTTTTTTCTCTTTTGTTCCTTTTTCCTTTGATCCTTTCCCTGTGCGCTAATAACCACAGTAGTTGATGTACGCATTTTTTTTATTTTTATTTCAACCTTAATTATGTATATTTATTTGTTTATTTTTTTCTTGTATTATTTTCTAAAAAAAAAATATATTTAATAATTATACGTTCGCGCGACTTCAGGCCAAATGGAGCTTACGAGGCTGCTAATGCGAAACAAACGCATCGATCGCAGGATCGCGCGACAGTGCGATTGAGTCTTGATGCTGTAGTCAAATCGTGCGACAGAACGGAAAATTTGGTGTAACTGAGTAATAGTCAAAGCGTGATGCGGCCACGTACAGTCTTTTTCGTTACGAAAAGTACCTTGTGTGCTAATAAAATTATTGTATGGTAACATGACGATATAAAAATTACGCTGGGCCTGCTGTTTGGACCTTATGTTGCATGATTTAAAGCATGAGTTTAAATGCAAAATTGTTTGTTTAACTCCCATTCATGTGTCTGTACAGACTATGCATATCGGGTGTTTTTTGGTTTTTGATTCCGCTTTGGGCTGAACTGATTTGCCATAAGGCACATACACTATTGGCGTCGGTCGGATGGCGGAACCAAATGTTCTTGACGTTTCATAGCCTCCTGAACAATTTGACACCATTTTTAGAAATGTTTATTGGAAAGTAAATTTAGATTATTTTGTAAAATACTACAATTCTAAATCTTCTTTGTTTCCGGATTTGTTGGTCGTCGTCTAAAAAAACATTTTTATTAGTTTTTCATCTTCTTGACGTTTTTTTCGGGGGAGTTTTAAGTATTTTGTATCGATGAGGGAAGGTTATGGTTGAGGATCATAAATAAATAAGCTTTACCAATGTTTCGCTAGTGGCCAACGTTTAGAAAAATTTATTTTCATCTTGAAGCACTGAATTGAAAATACATTTTTCGAAACGTTGGCCACTAGCGAAACATTGGTAAAGCTTATTTATTTATGATCCTCAACCAAAACCTTCCCTCATCGTAACGTTCTATTGGATCAACACTACTTTAAGCTGAAGACAGTATTTTGTATATTAAAAGAGGAGAGCGCATTTCTAAAATTATTGTCTGTCTGTTTGTTTCCGTATTTTTCGAAAAAGTTGCACCAATTTTCATTAAATTAAAATCGACTGTTGTAATATTGATTTGTTTGTGTTGAGATTTTTTTAATATTTTACAGTAACCGTTTTCATAGACGTACGGTGTATACAAATATTTGTAAATACATAATATTATGTACCAACGCAAATGTGCAATCATCACAATTTCGGAATCAAACGTGAGTCAAAATATTTTTACAATTTGTTTTTATTTTTTTAACGTGAAATATACTGGAATAATTTTAAAATCACATAGAAACCAATACACCAGTTCAGATCAACGGATGTTGATATATTAAAAAAAAACACCATCACAATGGATGAGATATTATCCTTAGTAGGATACGGTCGAGAGAAACAAATACCATGCTTTTGCAGTTGACGACAAGCGTAAGAGGTTCAAATTTTATTGAGAAAATAACGGTTTCTGAATAGCCTTTTATGATTTTTTACCATCGAAAAAATTATATGGTTTTATATAATACAAGTCACCCATACATTATTTTCATGTAACTTTTACTATTCCCGCAGCGGACGCCGTAGAAGCTCTCAAGAGGCACGACTTTTTCCGACTTAGTTGACGAATATCATCATAACTTTAGCTAATTTGCACATAATATACATATATATAGGTCAGGAATAATGTACCTTTCAAACGATGAAGGAATTTTTCAAATAGGTGCAGTGGTTCCGGAGATTACCTTTCACATACACACAAACTCACAAAATTTGCTATCTCTCTTTATAATATTAGTAGGTATAGATAAGAATTGATTAACTAAAATACGAGTATATAAACGTTGAGAAAAAGTTTGGTTGAGGAACAATTTAAAAAGAAGCGTTGCCAAAGCTGCGAAAAAAATATTTTTATCTTCAGGAAATCTTTAATACGTGATCATCTTTCTTTGTCTTACCACAAATTTATTTATTTTCTTTAAAATGCTTTTATATTTAAAATTTATATTAAAATAGTTTGTTGACGTGATAACATCTTATAAATTGATGAATCACCAATCTTATAAATTGATAAAACACCGGCTGCATGCACGAAAAAGTGTAACGTTCCTAACGTTCCGCCTGACCCTGTGCGTGCTTTTCTCGAAAACGGCCCTAACGATTTGGATGAAATTTACTGAAAAGGGATTTTGGGGGGCAAAAAATTGTTTTAGCTAGGTCTCATCTCTCGAAAAAATCGTTTTCATACAAATTTTATCATTATAAAAATCAATTTTTTGACGTATGAAAATACTTAAATATTGTAAGTAGGTTTTGGAATTTTATATAAACAGTGAAACAATTGTTTTCAAAATATTATGACAATTAATCTTTGAGACTTAAAATAAATACGAAAGAAAGAAAGTTAAAAAAAAACAATTATATTATAGGTGGTAAGTAATTTTAATAAATAAAATTAACCTAAATTTGAAGCAAAAGATGCAATATCATAGATTCGAATTATTATAATTATTATATAAATTTAGGTTATGTATTACGGAATACGTTATCACGTAAAACTATCGTCCGTAAACCGACTTTACAGACAACCAATTTTTTTAATTATGAGCATTATGAAATTGAAAATAATTTTTCGAAACGTTGGCCACTAGCGAAACATTGGTAAAGCTTATTTATTTATGATCCTCAACAAAAACCATCCTTCATCGTGAAATTGAAAATGTTACTGATCGTGTATTTAAAAATAGTACAATTTATCACCTTTCAAATAACCTGGGCCTTGAAGATGAAAATAAATTTTTAGAAATGTGGGCCTCTTTTCTAACTTGTTCCTTAGCCAAAGTTTCCTTCAACGTTATTTTTTTATTGGAACAAAACTAATCACGGATATTAATATAGGTATAAATATTTAGTGAGCGAGGTCCCGTTTAATAATCAGTTTGCTCAGCAAAATTTCAATACGCTAAAACTTCTTAAACATGCGATTTGGTTTTATTTTTCACGTATAACATTTAAAACTGATAATAAAACTTTACACATTTTAAAAAAGTAATTAACTATTTAGTAGACATAGCTATTATTACGATCTCTATTAAAATAAATATTGCACAAAGGTGGTGTAATAAAATGGAAATATTCATTAGTTACTTAATGTGAAATAATGAATAACATTAACTTTAGTAACTTGTAGAGCTGGTGTTTAAAATCATACTTTGTAGTTAGTTTTATGTAACTTGCAACATAATTTCACGCTAAGTGCTCTTGAACTTATAAGCTCTAATATGTATGTTTAAGTTAAATTATTTAATAAACTTTAAATTATTTGACTCGTTATGTGTGCGAAATATTAAACAATTCATTTAGTTTTAAAAGGTAATATAAAAAAACGATAAGAATTACGACCATTTTGTGTCAAAAATAAACTTATGACACAGTGTTAATTTGAGTTATTTTATCAGAATAAACTTTCACTAAATTGTGATAATTAAAATGAAAAACAATGTAATTAAACAATAATTTAATTGGTTGCAAATTTTTGTTTTTTTGTTGTGTAGTTTGTAATTGCTAAAATATTAGCTTTCAGTTAAAATAAACTGAAAACGGTGAATTTTAAATGTAAATTTACATTGACACTGTTGAAACACAGGCAAATATAATACATTTAGAAAGGATGTGTACAGATATTAGTGTTATACAGTGTGTCATAAAATAATCGAAAGATAAGTTCGCTGCACACGAGGCTAGAAACGCTGCTTGGAGTTATGCTGGCCGGTACGCTGAGTTCGAAGCTGGAAATGATGTCGCTTCGGGCTCGCCTGCTAACTCACAAGATAGTTTTTAAAATTAGAACAGGGGCTATTTTTCTTGCTAGGTCCGCTGCTAGGTATGAGCAAGAACCAATAAGGAAGCAGTATCTTGTCACGTGGGCGATTTGAACAAACGCCCACTAACCAACACGGCGTCATTCTGCTCAGAGTCAGACAACAGACACGTTTTGGTATGTGTTCATATATTTGAACTGTCACTGCGCGCGCACCAGATCTATCCACAAAACAATCTTGAATATTAGACTCGTGTGAAGCGAGCACTTAACAGCAATGAAGAAAATAGGCGCTAGTAGGCAAATCTAGCAAGGAATCTAACAGCGTTTTTAGCCTTTAGAATATAATTTCATACCTCGGTCGAAAGTACTTACTTCCGGTATAGATTTTAAGGCAGAAAGTCTAACGTTTATACATTGGTGGGATTACACGCAATGATGCCAAAAGTACGTACTTTCGACCGCCTATAAAGAGAAATAGTTATCATGTACACCGCTCCATGAGACTGCCGCTACTGCTGCCAGCCAATAACTGTCATTCGTGCTTTTACGTATATAACCTCAAAGCTGCTTGCGTGGAATTTTCTATACATTTTTATTTAGTTAATAAATAACTAATTAATTAATTAATGTAGTTAATAAGCGTATGTTCGAATGAGGTATGAAGAAAAATAGTATAGATTGATACTGCACCACACGCGCAAAAAGTTTGAGATTCTTGCACTGCGAGTTCAGGGATCTCAAACTTTCTGCCCGTTGTGGTGTAATATACTATTAGGGTAGGACGGGGGAATGGCGTTCACTTAAGGAAAACATGGTGTATTTTTTAAATTATTTATTATAAATCAAAATTAAGAAGAGTAACAAAATCTTTAATTATCGAGTAATCAACAATTTAACAACAAAAGCATATATCTTTCACCTACTAGTAGTAGGAAAACATTATTAAAAAACATGTTTGAGCGGCATTGCCCCTGACTTTGGGTAATGCCGCTCAGGGTCTCATAAAGAAGTGTACCCAATCCAATCCGGCTGTTTTGCTGCTTTGATCAAAATTGTTTTTGTTATTGTTGCGCTCAGCAAATTTATAAACAAATTTACGCAAATCTGCAACACTAAGTCCATAGTATAGCGAGCCCAGCAACTTAACTTGTTCAGCACCTAATTAAAAATTAGATCAGCGCGGCCGCAAACGACTAAACGCTTTTCACGTTCGCATTACGCGAGCTGACTGTCCGTTTGCATCGCTGTCTATTAGTGGCCCCCTCCCCTCGCCCTTCACGCGACGTGACGTGTTGCTACGTTCCTTTTTGACAGAGTTAAGGCCCCCATACACCTCGTTCTTTTTTGGCAGTTTTAACCGCCGGGTAAAACTGTACGGTTAAACACGAACAACGGCCATCCCCATACACCTCGTTCTTTTATGGCAGTTTTAACCGCACGGGTAAAACTGTACGGTTAATTAAACACGAACAACGGCCATATCCACACAGAGAATCTATTTTCTTTTTTACACATTCCTTTGTTGCTGAATTATCTATACTTCTCTTAATTTTATAATCATGTCTTCGTAAGCTTTATTTTTTTTATCCCTATCAGAATACTCACTAGATTTTATTTTCCAAAGGCACGAATGGCTTCGATACAATTGTATGAATTGAACGAGCTGAAACTTGAACCTGGGGATTGGTTCAATTACCTGAGAATGGACGAACATACTTATTTTGAGTTATTATTAAAATATAAATCAATACTCAAACTAATTACAATCATTTAATTAATATGACTTATTTGCTGTACGTCGCACCACTGAATAAACACGTCGATTCTTATCGGAAAGCGCCACACATTAAGGCCCCCATACACCTCGTTCTTTTTTGGCAGTTTTAACCGCCGGGTAAAACTGTACGGTTAAACACGAACAACGGCCATCCCCATACACCTCGTTCTTTTATGGCAGTTTTAACCGCACGGGTAAAACTGTACGGTTAATTAAACACGAACAACGGCCATATCCACACAGAGGCGTTGTTTTGTTCAGTTTTTCTGAAGTCGTGGCATCATTAATACGATCTGCTTTGATGGATCCTACGACAACGTTAGCAGTTGCAGCCGCAGTGGCTATACAATTAAAATTTTCAAAAAGAAAACGTTTAAAATGGACTAAAGAATGGTTACTTAAACGCAGGCAATTTTCACACGTAAATCTTCTAAATGAATTACGGCTAGAACCAGGAGATTGGTTTAATTTTCGATGCAATTGTATGAATTGAACGAGCTGAAACTTGAACCTGGGGATTGGTTCAATTACCTGAGAATGGACGAACATACTTATTTTGAGTTATTATTAAAATATAAATCAATACTCAAACTAATTACAATAATTAAATAATATGACTTATTTGCTGTACGTCGCACCACTGAATAAACACGTCGATTCTTATCGGAAAGCGCCACACATTACGATTTGAAACGACAACCAGCAAACACGTCGTGTTTAAAATCAAGATTCGGCAGATATAAAAACTGCCGTGTTTCATCGACAGTTTTTGCCCTTACACTTCGGTTTTGACCGACGTGTTTTATCGTGACGATGAAAACTGCCAAAAAAGAACAAGGTGTATGGGGGCCTTTACAGAGGTGAGCGCCATTCCCCCTCCCTCCCCTAAATGTGATTTTTTCACTAATGGACAAAGATCGTATGTACTCTGTATCAGTGTCAAATGCCGTACATGCATAGAGGTAGACATAGTCGCTATGTAGATGAGGTGGTGTATACTGTATTGTTAACGACGTGGACTGAGCACACGAGAATGAGTATCGATTCATCATATTCTACACCTCCGACATCAGTTGGTACGTTGGCAATAGACTATGTAGATTGCCGCCGCCGCCGCCGCCTGCAGACTCAAGTCTTCTTCTGACGCGGTCCATTAGCTGTATTGTCTTCGGTGTACCACACCTGCAGCTATACAAGCACGTGGTGCCCCCCCCCCCCACTAACTCGATTCGACTGATGTAAAATGAGACTGTACGTATATACCCGTGTATCTAATACCTTTTAGACGGAAAGCCCACCGTCAGATTTCCTAGGTAAGACACATTTTCTGTGTGGCATTTTTTCAGCGTAAAGTAAAGTTTTAAGTCTCAGTCAAATATATTAAAAACAAAAAATATAAAGATGACTTCTATTTTTTGTGCTACAAAGTCCGGATAGTTTTTCTACACTGAATAACTTTTTTGTTAGAATAATAAAAAAAATTCCAGCCAATCGGGCGACAGGACCATTCAACTTCAAAATTGTTGACATTTGATTATAATAAAGAAAAGAAAATTTCTGATATCGTGTAAGGAGACGCGGGTAAGGGCTAGTATTCAATATGATATTAACTATTCGTTGCCATGGTTACCTACATAATAATATGTTCACGTCATGTAAAAATTAATCAAAGCATGCCTAACTAGTTTATTTCTAACAGATCCATGAAACAAAATAGCGGCTGATTTTTTTATATTCGAAATATTTCCGAAACTATGAAGTTTAGAAAAAAAATTGTAACAAAACTTTCTTGAAAAAATAAATAGAATAATAAGACTTATGAAAAGTATACCATTATTATATAAAAAACAGCGTTTTAGCATATATCTCTTCTGCGCATGCGCCGATTTTCCCCAAAAACAATAGGGCTCTTTATATTTGGGTACCAAAATTTGGTTTCAATCCGCTACATCCGTTTGGCCTGTATCGTGTTCGCAGAGTAACAGACGCACAGTTTTTCCAAAAATATGTTTTTTGGAGTCGGGGGACCTCAAAACGGAAAGATATTGTAAAATTTTTGAAAAGTGATTTTTGACCTAAACTAGTACCATTCCCTACTTGTGGGTTGCAAAGGTAAAAATAGTGACTCAATAGTATTTTAAGTGATCTTTGTTTTTAGAATAATATAATTGTAGGTATGTTCCGTAATTGATTAATTGATTAATAGGTGTATATTTGGTGTAGGTATATCTCTGGGAACAACATAAAAAATGTATATATGTGCTTGTTTTCCCGTTTTAAATAATATGTTCGTTGTAACATCTGGTTTCGAAACGAACATTCACAAAACGCAGTCCAAATAATAGGTGATAAAATATAATTCATTTTTAATAAAACTGTTATTTTATGAATCGATTTTAAACATTGCGAAAACAAGTATCTACACAAAAGAATCTGAATTGCGACTATATATTTACGAAACAGTTTTTGTGTTGTTGAAAATATACGTAGCAGTATATTTTCACGATATGAAAAAAAATCACCCCTACTTTTGTGTTGTCTGTTGAACAGGGTGTGAAAAACACTCGAGAGGGGTTAAGTGAAATATTTTGTGCCGATATAAAAATGTTCACAGTTTTCACATAATATATAGTACGTGCATTTTGAAATGAACTTACACGATTTTCACTGAAAAATAATCGAGATATTTTGCAAAACATGATGCTTCTCAATCATACAATCATACATGTTAAATTAAATTACTGACCTCTGTGGTATATAAACTTTAAAATGTATGGACGGATTTATATTGCCATCAATAATATAGATGGCAACTGAATATTAGATGCTAGATGATTATTATTATACCTTGCGCACTTCGTGCACTTCGAGATATTCTTGTAAAAAATACTGCCAGAGTATTGATCGAATTGCTCGATGTATCATTGTAAGGTATTGATCGAATTTGCTTGAGATATCGAAAGCAACTTCACGATGTAAAAAAATCAGGAGTTGGGAAAGCCGAACGAAAATGGCTGCCTAGATGAGAAAAAACGGCAACTTCACTCTTGTATTCTCACTTTTCTCTTTTAGATAAGCAAAAATAAAGGATGAGTGTACACGTACAGTATTTGAACTAAAATTCATGAAAAGAAAGGATTTGTTGGGTCAGATAGAAATAGAGAAAAAAATTATCGTTTGTTGTATAAATTGATCAATAAGTTGCAACGTATACAATAATTTATATTGTGTTGACGAACTATTTCAATTTACTTTAATTATTTATTTAAACTTGACCAGTGGAATCCATACTCTCTGTTACAGATTATCTAAAGCGGCTTACACACCTTGATCCAAAATGATGCAGCCATCGACTCTATGTTTCATGAAACTTGCATCAGTTGCATAAACGCCTACTTAAATCGAAACCTATTGCGATGCCTGAATCGATTCCATTTTCATGCAACACAAGAACGGTAGGTAAAGTTATTTTCTAGGTACCTAGAGCTTGACGAAAAAAATGAGGTACGTTTGGCCAACACCAGTTTAATTAGCAGTAGTTGGGGCACTCTTTATACTCAAAAAGGAAATCGTCAAAAAGATGGTTGATAGAAAGAAAGCGTTATTCAAATGCTAATTTATTGGAAGAGCTAAAAGTACATTTGTATTCCAAAGACACATATGCAGATGATAAATGTTTATGAACTCTTCCGAAAATACACGATCAGTTTCCATCATGGAATTTACACACACAAACAACAAAGTAACCTCTAAAATGGCGCGGGAAAATAAATTAATATCGTCTTGGCATCGACGCCATTCTACACACGCTGAAACTTGCATCAGCATCGCCGACACGGCGTGGGCCGCTTAAGATTGTCCAACTAATTAATTATTCTGATATCTCATATTTTGTGACCTTGTCAATATCATAATATTAATAAAATATAGTTTAAAAAAAACTAAAAAACACGCTTTATATCGGACTAAAAAGTAAAAAATAATTGTTTTAAAATAAGCTTAAAAAGCGTTGGGCGCTCGATGTACGAAAATGTGGAACAAAGCGCCCCACGCTTTTTAAGCTTATTTTAAAACAATTATTTTTTACTTTTTAGTCCGATATAAAGCGTGTTTTTTAGTTTTTTTTAAACTATATTTTATTTTTCACTTTTTAGTTTGAGGATCTATAAAAGAATTTATTAATCCTGGGGGTCCTAATAAGGATAATGGGAAACTGTTATCAAATTATTGCATTGTCATCGGTCCTTGATACGTATGCAAAGTTTCAAATTAATCAGACTTCGGGAAATTGGTGAAAATTATGCTCAAAGATTCCGTTACGGACATACATACTTAGTTACAACCCAAACTAATATAAAGCGTATAAAAATAGAACCTTTTATTGTGTTCTCAGTGTTCAACAGGAGAATACTTGTTTGGCTACATATTTGCCATTAAAAATACATAATTTTAAAATATAGTTTGAATTTTGATACACGGTGACTTTTTTATTCAAGTTTTGTGTAATATTACTGTACTTTGCATATTGTTACTTCGTTTTTTTTCTTCTTAATATTAACATAATTTATGTAGTTTACACTCTGCAGTGTAAAATGATATTGACCATGCCTTACAAAATGCGATTACATTGAAAATAATTTAATTACTTATTATTATAATAAATACAGTGCCGATCATAAATAACTATTAATTAGTTCATGCTTTTATTGAATTTTGTGTTTAATGAAACGTGATTTTTCATTCACTATTTTCTCAATAGTGTATTCTGAGCTTTTGACTATTTGCAGAAAAAAATTCAACTCATGGGTGAGTTTGTTATGTTTCGATAATTATATTTTTTGTTATTGTGTATATTGTCTATATTAAGTATATAATGATGCAATAATAATAATGTGTAACAATTATTTATAATATAATAATAATAATAATAATAATAATAATAATAATAATAATAATAATAATAATAATAATAATAATAATAATAATAATAATAATAATAATAATAATAATAATAATAATAATAATAATAATAATAATAATAATAACAATAATAATAATAATAATAATGCGTTTAACGTCCGTTTCTCGACTTTATAACAGGCGCCATTCGCACCGTTACTATTTTTTTCTACCACAGTTCCCGTTACTTTCTACAATTTTAAACTTCAACTTAATTAATAGCAATGTGCGAATGAAGGAATTTTTAGGAAATTAGGATAAGGTAGGCAAATTTTGAGCACAGGTAATCGTCCATGGCCTTGAATAAGGAACCATCTCGATATTTATCTGGAATTGTTGAGGGAAACCATGGAAAACCTCAACAAGATGGCCGGTACAGGAATTACCGTTTCTCGACTAGAGGCAGTGGGAAAAACTCCCAGCCACATCTGCCCCCGTCGGGATTCGAACCCGGTACCTCCCGAATGCGACTCTAGTGCTCTCACCGCTACGCCATCCCGCTCGATTATTATTTATAATATTGAATTTAAACTTCGGTAATGATTAATCCAGTGATTTATTGAAGAGTTCTAATCAGACGTTAATCAAAGATTTATATTAATCCAGTGAGTTGGATATCCATTGTTTCCACCATCTTTGTGTGATTCTTAGATAATATTTTCTTGACGCGAAGTTGAAATACCTTTGTAAGATATGAGAAGGAAATGCGAATCATAAAGTCTCGTGAACGTTTGAAACAATTGGGTTGTTTTGTATTATTTGTGACACCCCTGCCTGCGTAAGAGATATTATTATATCGTATTGCTTCAAGGTGATATTTCCCCCCCTAAACCGTCGTATTTCCAGCATGTTTTTATGGACCATTTACATTTATGTTTAAAATATGAGAGAAAAAGAAAACGGGTTTTGTTGAAGGGTGCTCTCTAAAATAGAAACTGATCTGTGGCTTGTTATATTTTGTTGCTAATATAAAAAAAATATTTCTCGTGGAATATATATAATCACATATAGACAGGTACAATAGCTGACATGTTGCATTTGTTTTTATTCTTTTATATATTGCATTAATTTGGCATGTATAATATTGCCAGTATTTTATATGAATTTTATTTTGTAATATTATAATATAAATTCCTGGGAAAATTTTAATTAAATATTAAAATCTCATTTTCATCGAAATATTAATTAGTTCCAATAGTTTGCATTCATTGATTTGTCATTCGTCAACATATTTTATTCTGCATTTACGTAATTTGTTCGTCTCTTTTATGTAATTTAAATAATAATTCAAACAAATTACATTTTATTCAAACTAGAACTACTAAAAATAAAAAAAACAGACAAAACAAACTGTATCTTATTCTTGTTCGTTATAACTTTGCGTCTTAATATTAATAATAATAATATGAAAAATTCGCAGGTATTAAAAATATAAGATAGATTTATTTGTTGTACCTACAAAACAGTTTACATCGATTTTGAGCTTCTGCGCATTACAGTCTTGCGCAGTAGCAAGACTGTGACGGTTCTGTGACCGTTCTCTGACTGCTTGGAACAAACCATATATTTTCATTTTCATATTTTGATAAAATATCAACACTAAAGTTATAGACAGATATTAATGCGTGTAGATTTTAAAAAGGACTGGTGATATTGAAGAAGACAATGAAGAATTGGTCATTGTTAGATTAAATGTCAATTGTGTTTAATAACTGCCCATTGTTCGGATACGATGCTAACTGCGTAGGCTAACAAAAGAACTCACAGATCGATGTAACTACTGGATCTTGGACAACAATATGTCATTTTTCGTTAGGATTTAACAGTTTTAAGGCGGGTTTAGACAGTACGATTTCATTTGTCAATTAAACTGGTGGATCAACAAAACAGGTCCGTCTTAAACCCACTATTAAAATTTATTTTAAAATTATGTAACATACAAATAATCCAGTGAAGTTCGTAGTGTCTTTTTTATATATTTAATACCATTTATTGCTAGCAAAGATCGGGAGAAAGACTTAAACACTACGGTGCAGACGTATATACGTCTGTCTCACTTATTATACTCTGAGTCTCATGCGCATGTCCGTGAATGGATGCGCGTCAGTTGCAACGTCATTTTGCACATGGAAGCACTGAAATATAAATAAATATACTGGAACGGGCACTGAGTGGCGGAAAGCGAGCCGAGAGAGAGAGTAGATTTGTGGAGAGTCTGTCTTTGTCGTACAGTCAAAACCAAAAACATTTTCTCCTGTGTTCACCTTATGGTAGTGGCTCAAGGGACCCGAGACAAGTAGAATTACTATGATATTAAGGTTACATTTTTTTTTCTTAATATTCAATTAATTACTATAGGCGCTATGGTCATCACTTCTTCTAATAACGTACTACAACAGCACTGCGAAAAAAGGAATAAATTTTTGAGATGGGGTGTAACGCATGCGATGTGCTGTATTGTGCGCAAGCGCACAAGGAGAGAGTGAGACGGACTCTCCACAAATACTCTCTGTCTCTACCGCGTTTACCGTGCATGGGCCAGGCATGGCAGTGCCCCTTCCAGTATATTTATATTTCAGTGCATGGAAGTAAGGTGTGAAAGGGAGGTGGCTTTTTCTATTCCACTACAGACGCCACACTTGCGCACAACGGGTCAAGTAAAAAGAAAGAGATAGAAAACAGTCATTTGCTGTCTCACTTCATGGGCCATGCTTCTACTTACGGCCACTAGCAATATAGAACTTATTAAATATATGATCTTTTCGCCGTGACTTGACATTTTGCTGAGCAATAGCGGTTAATGATATATTTTTACATTTTTTTTGCGTTGCGCGTTCTTCATCTGACGTATTATGATAACGCCACGGTTATATTATAATATAAGACATTGTAGTGGGTACATATTTTGGCATTAGAGCTAAATAGGCATCTATCTTTCGTGTAAGAGATAAGCCTGAAGGTATAAAGAATATCTGCTTTACTTAATGTTGGGGTTAGTTAGTGAGGTATGTTAAAGTCTATAGTTAAAGTATACGTCCGCATATATTATAGTCTACATTCTACATAAAGATACTAATCGTCTACTTGCTACGTTACCTGTACACTTCAGTGGCGTGCATATAACATCGAAAAGCTGTTATCATTTTAATACCAATATTTTTTTATGTGAAACATCCGGGGCCTTAATTACCTTTCTTGGGACTCTGCTCAAGACTTCGTCACTGGGCCCCCCTGCACTAAATTTAATGATTTTGAAAAAAGGTACTTATTTTCCCAAAATTTCCATAAAACGAATTCACTTTTATTAGAAATTGCCAGGCAATTACGTTGCGCGGCTCTACTAAAAAATGGTTGTCTGTAAAGTCGGTTTACGGACGATATTTTTGCGTGATAACGTATTCCGCTCGAAGGTCAGGCGGAACGTGACACATTTCGGAACGTGACACATTTCGGAACATGACACTTTTTCGTGCATGCAGCCGGTGTTTCATCAATTTATAAGACGTTATCACGTCAAAACGAGTGTGCTTTAGACCACACGAGTGAAGTAAAACTTCTTCCTGCCATAATTTGTTATTATTCACCCGAAAATTCACAAAATATGAACTAGAATAAACGTAGAATATTTAATGTATTGAACAAAATATTAATTTATAAAATTGTTTAAGAACGAAATGAACAGTCTAATGTAAGAAGAAAGAAATAGTGAAAACAAAAGTAATACATTGCAATTACTTAGCTCTCGTTGGATTTTAAGCGTAAATCTTTATGATGTGAAGTATTTGTCATCCTCTTTCTATCTTCACTAACTTATATCTCCCTCTCAACTTCCGTTTTACTTCAAAAATTAATATTTGCCTCCCGGGTAACGAGCTACCACTGCTGTAAATGCAACTGATATGCTTTACTAGTTATTAACGTTATTATATTACACAACCTTCTCGCGCGCCATTCTTTGCTTCGGTTCGGAATAACAGTCTTTTCGTTACGGCTCCTAGGGTCGACCCTAACTGATCTCAAACGACTTGCGACATGGTGATTGAATTAAGTCATCGGTAAACAAATTACGTGGGCAATTGTTGCAAGAAATTTACACATTATTTCGTTATAAATAATTAAAAATAGAACGGCTAAAATATTATCAAAGAGAATGGTCTTGGAAGATGTAAATAGTCAAAAATTAGTGATGATTTTCTTCATTCTTAATATCTTCTGAGTCGTATATTTCCATTCATATCTTTATATATTATAAAAATTACGTGTCACATGTTTGTCCGCGATGAACTCCTAAACTACTGAACCGATTTTAAATTTGATTTGCACACCGTGTGCAATTCGACCCAACTTGAAAGATAGGATAGCTTACATTTCAATTTATAGTCGCAATATTATTTTATTGCAAATTATTTGTCTATTCCTTGACAGTCATAATTATCTGTTGACTGGATTGAGTGAATATTCAATAGATGGCGCAACGTTTCATATAAGCTACAATTCAATAGCATAACCACCACGTGTTGCTGAGGTTAAGGTATCGAGCACGACGGCGCAGCCGGAGTGCTCGAAATAGAGCAAGTGTTTTAAAGACCAGTTATCCACGAATACTTTACGCTATTTTTTTTCGAGCACGACGGCGCAGCCGGAGTGCTCGACAGACACACATATACGCCCATGTATATTTTAAAATGGCTAGCAATTAATAAAATAGATAGATAAATAGATAGATGTTCCAATTAAATTGTTTTATTATTTCACTTTATACGTAGCGAAGCACGTACAGGGCCGCTAGTTTATATATATAAATTTTTATAGAGCATGCAGCGTTCTAAATTCATTCAACTTAACAAGTTTAGTGAATATAATTTTTGAGTGACATCTGAACAAACAATAGTTATGTACAGAATAAACGTCAACACTCAAAAATAAGTGCCATTTCAACTACAATTCAAACTTGATATTGGGAGAGAGATAGAGAATAAATATAATACATACGGGTGTTGAATAGACTATTATTATGTAACATAGAATGGAGTATTGATGGCTCGATTTGTTTTGATTTGAATCGATATTGGAACTCACCGATTTAATTGATTGTTAAAATAACTATATTTGCTATACTTGTAAAACGATAATTGATTCTTGCTCTGTTATTTTGCGTTCATGGTAAAGTTGATATATCAATAATTCTCACGATGGGCTGGCAAAAACTCCCACAAAATTAGCGTAAGAATTTAAATGCAGTTAAGATTAACAATGATTGCTCTGTTCAGTGAATCATTTGCTTTTCGGGTTATATTGTGAGCTGGCACTAATTTCTTTATATTCAATTAAATATTTGACATAAAATTCCAATATGCAATCAGTTCATTTCTCGATTTTTTTAAAGCTTAAATAATTGTAATAGCTTGAAAGCGAATAAGGTAGAATTTTATTTATAACTAGTGGCTTCATCCGAATTTGTAGGATGCCACCGTTTTTTCTTCGACTTACGTTGCAAAATCCACGAAAAGCGATAATTATATAGTCTGTAGCCATCCTGAAGCTCCATTTTAAGTATTGGTGAAAACATTTTTGGAATCGGATGAGCAGTTTCGGAGATTACCTCCTGCATCCAAACTTTACTTGCTTATAATATTAGTATAGATTTCGTGTAAAGTAGGATTTTCACTGAAGGGAAAAAATCAATTTTGTGAGTAAGAAAACTATCCGCTCATCTAAAAAATCCTATACCTATGGTTATTGGAATGAATGATAGAACTGATTCAAAATTTCGATTTATATTGTTATTAGCGGTAACAACAGGTGGTAAAGAATGTCGATTAATAAAACATTACAAGGTATATGATTAAAAGGAAACTATTTCTCTTTAGTGGTTCTGCTAATATGTGAGCTGTTAATGACATAAACAATTCCTCGAGAGAAATTGTTTACAAAGTGTTTTGCGCAGCAAAAAATTAAAATTACGGCAACCTAAAATTGAATCTTTTATAATGACATTATTTTTTCTCGATATTGTCAGAAATCATAACTCAAAAAGTTTTAAATTCAAAAATCCATTTATCAATGACCATTTTGAATAAAAATAAACAGAAACGGCGAAGTGGGAAATATAATACGCGCCACGGATCTAAAAGGTTCGGAAGTTAGTCACAAACAGCGTAGCATAGGCACATTTTAGAGCCGTTGATACCCCCACCACCTCCCAGTTACCTGAACGTAACGTGCGCTCGTCGGTGATTGGCCGTGATCGCTCGTAGCCTTTGTCACTTGTCGGTTTTCTTGCTTTAAAGTACAGTCGAGTACGCTTTTGTCAAGTTGTTATTGTTATTTTAGTTTTGTAGAGTTGCGAGTTTGTAGTTTTTCAACAGACTGTACAAGCGCAAGCCCGCATTTGCATCTTACTTCCGAGCCTTTTAGATTCGTGGCGCGTATTATACTCAACGTCAGGGGTGGTGGGCTCAACTATTACGGCCCGGGAACATAACATAATGTGTCCACTGTGGACATAGATGAGGATTAAAGTGACAATAACTGTAATCCACGTGTTCAATAAAAGAATAAATCGTCATTTATCTACTAAATATCTGGCATAAGCTACTTTGCTTTTTTGGACTTTATAATTCCGCTCAGGTTAATATTTAGTATTGGCGGTGTTGCCTGGCATTATTTTTACATATGCAGACATTATTCTGCTAACTACATTCAGTAATTGCTCTCTGCTTTGTACGTCGCTCAATTGTGTACAGACAGTGACAAAAAGCATTTTAATTTCAAATGAAATTAGAACGAAATAAAAACAAGACTCGTGCATCGATTACTTATTAAATTACATTTCATTAAATTAAAACTTGTTATTTTTTTAAAAACTTATTAATAATAATAACCCGAATTAGTAGTTATTGCGGCAATTCCAGAATTTAGTTTGTTGGTAAAAAGGTTATTTTTATTTGCAGTAATATACCAATCACGTCGACTTAACAATTTAACGCTTTTTATGAAACAGCTGCATAAAGACTATACCTAACTTTGTAAAAAAAAATTAAGATATAACGATATTTGAGGTGTCTTTTGAAAGTCAAAGAAGTGTACCTACATTAGTTTATTTATTATACAAAATTTTAAAATAGCGAAAAAGACAGCACATATTATTCCCAATTGCGTATACACCTAGTGTATTTTTCTTAAAATCACTACTAGACCCTCTATCAGCTCCGTATCTAGGAGCTGGTTGACATAAAATTTATTTTATTTCAAAATAAACCAGTTGGTATTTTTTAGGGTTCCGTAACTTGCATCGAAAGAAAAAAAACGTAAGACTTTTACAGTATGGCTTCACAAACCCGAACACTCTAAAAAATCGGACGGGTAATGTTTCTGGACACTTATCTCTAAAATTCGGACACTTACATAACCCGTTTAAAATTACAAAACTGCTCGTGAATCAGATCTTATTTTGCTAAATGGTTAATAAACGTAAACAAAAAGCATTACATCTAGTTGAGAAATATTCTGAATACTTTCTGTGCCAGGAGCGCCAATACAACTTGAACCTCCATCATCAAATATTTCAATTTTGACAAGGACTGTACAGAAACGGCCATTCAAACCAATACGCAGATCAAACTGTGACGTGAAATAACAACCGTCTGTTCTTTCATAACGGGCTTCACGCTGTGAAGTAATTAACGTAAATAATTTACACATAACATGATCCTATTTGTCCGCTTATGCTCCATCTAAAGGGACATAATGAAATGAATATCTGTGATATTATAATAATTTCCATAGAAACATTATTATATATATATTATTTTCACTGGATACCAGACGGCCTATCACAAAATAAAATACATTTTATACTGAACCTACAGATTTCCATGGTTTGAATTAGTGTTCGATCGAATTTTCCGTTTCGGCGAGTTTCGGCATTAAATTAAACTTAGTTTCAAAAACTCTGCCGAAACTAGGAACGAAACCGAAAAAAGGTTCGTGAGCTTCCGTGCGGCGTTCGGGAGCGATCGGCGTAATGAAGCGGCGGCGGAGAGTGTTAATATCACTGTCGGCTTCCCCTCACGCCCGTGCTAACTGTCCGCTGTCGTGAATTGCCCACAAGGTAAGTTTCGATTTTCTGGGGCGTCTGTCTCCTAGAGGTTTTAACATATGAGCTTAAAATGTGTATAGGGTCTTGATGAAACGAACCTTGTATAGCATGTTAGCTTTATGGGAAGGTAAATTAAGTTTGGTCATGTGAACAATACCCAGTTACTTCACGCCATACGTCTAAATTTTTGCATTCTCTGTCCTGACACCAATATACGAAAGAGAACTTACCTATATCGCTCAATTAAATTTGGTTATGTTATAACGCGTATTGTGATGTGAGGTATAGATATTGAATTTGTTTGTAAATTAATTTTGCGGAGAATAAATCTCCCGTTATATACATCTATGTTATACCTATTTGTGTGTCGGCGACATATTTGCTATGTGTTATCTACAGGATGGTTTTTTTCTCGAAAAATCGATTCCAAATTTAAAAAAATAGCAGGCGTGAACTAAGGGGTTATTTTACTTATATTGGTTTCGGTTTATTTCGTACGGCAAGAAAATATCAAAACAAATTATCCGCTGTGTAACTGATACGTGGTTAATGGAGCAAAGGGGTCACATTTTGAAGTTAACGTCACAGTATCAACATTATAATCAAGTTATCTAGTAGTATGGGTTGGTTTAATTTGCCCCACGCTGTACAAAGCTGAAAATAAATATATTAAAATCAAAACACCATTCGTGCAAAACCGGAAGTTGTTATCCTTTAGAGCCATTTTCTTCATTGATTTTAAAACAGGAGTGCTGTGACTACCGTCTATATTATTTAGATAGAGTTTACGGAATATTTCCTTGTAAATTTTCTCCAGGGGAATATTTCTCAAAGACATATTTCTTGATCACCTCACAACCCGCATCTCAGACTGTTGCTTCGAGAAGTGAAAGATTTTACGACAGCAATATTTTCGAATCGGCTATATTAGGTTTTTGATTTACGACACGAAGAAAAAATTGTGTGCATACATTTATGAGGGATGAAATATTGGGTTTACAGCGCATTGTATAATTCCAGACGACGTATGTTTGTGATCCAAAGGGAGGAAGGGTTTGTGTGTACGTTAAATGGAGGCTACGACGCCGGCAACGTACGCTGAAATTTAATATTAATATTTCGTAGGTATTTAGCTAACCACGTCGCGAACGACAATTGTGTTTGCAGGGAGGTATATTTCAAAATTTAACATTGATATTTTGTTGGAATTTAGTTTCACGTACGTAATAAATGCAAAACGCGTTAGCGTTTATGAAAATGTTTTATAAAAAGTATGATCTATATTGAAAACTTCGTCAAGATTTAATAAAGATCGAACATTTATGGCCATATTCACCGAACGCAAGTAGTTATTTATTCGGTTCATTTGTTCTTCAGGTAGCTATTCCTCCGAATAAATAGCTATAATTCAATACACCAAACGTAATTATGTTTACTGAAGATATAAACCTATTATGTCTTACTTTGAGGGTATAAATATTTATTCGCCTGATAAAATAATAATGGCTGCCACATAGATCATAATACCTAGTGGAGTATTATATCTACAGTTGCTCTTGTGATTTTATTTGTGTGTTGTTTACTAACCTTTTATTAAAGTTAGTGGAAGTTTTGTGTGCAGTTGGGATAGGATAAAACATTATTATTTTTGGGTGAACGTCAAAATATTCAACAAAAAGAGCAAGTAAATTTTATTCGAAGGAATAAATTTGTTCCAAAGTTAGTAACTTCTATCTTTAATAGTGTTCGGTGAATATCGGCATTAAACAAATACCTACAGCAGACGTAAGCACAGAGAAGAACGTAACATTAGCTGAATAACCACTGCAGGATTTTGGCACGTTCATTTTTAAATATACCCATTCTTCATAACACTACCCCAATTTCAATTTGGTCGGCAATGATTAAAATTGTTTCATTATGGTAAGCGAAACTCACGTCGAGAATGAAGTGTATGTGGTTTGGTGTTTTGCGGCTATTTTTAATATAGGCACGCCCCACGCTGGGCGCCAATTATAACACTTTTAAACACGTTGCAGTCGAAATTAGACTGACGCGTTTTAATAAAAGTTTGTGTTTAAAACTGACATTTAATAAAAAGACGAGTCGCAGCCACGTTGTGTTCACGACAAACAAATTAGTAGTTTTGTTGATAATGCAATTGTCACGTTGCACATTTATTAGCGACTTTGTGCGCAAAACTTGTTTAAGTTCCCGCATTCATTATTTCTCGTCATAGTTAAGTTCTGTGATGTGTACAATTGGTGGAGAAATTGCAATTTGTCGGCAAGTTTAATATGTACTTAGAGTTTAGACATATGCTTAACGACATGACGAGTTACGCTATATACGTACTCTCCTGTTTATCGTTTCAACTTGTAATAAATCAGACGCCTGTCAAATAGATCTTACATTCGCATTAACAATACTCTAAATATGTACAGCGACACTGTCGTAAGTCTGGTCTGTGGAAACAACATTTTTTTGACGACTTCGTCCGCGTGGAATCAGTGCGTACTATTGATAGCTATATCTTTATATATAAAAATTACGTGTCACATGTTTGTCCGCGATGAACTCCTAAACTACTGAACCGATTTTAAATTTGATTTGCACACCGTGTGCAATTCGACCCAACTTGAAAGATAGGATAGCTTACATTTCAATTTATAGTCGCAATATTATTTTACTGCAAATGATTTGTCTATTCCTTGACAGTCATAATTATCTGTTGACTGGATTGAGTGAATATTCAATAGATGGCGCAACGTTTCATATAAGCTACATTGCATAACCACCACGTGTTGCTGAGGTTAAGGTATCGAGCACGACGGCGCAGCCGGAGTGCTCAGCTCCAAAGCATTCTAACAGATGGCGATACCTGTTGACTGGATTAAGTGAATATTCAATAGATGGCGCAACGTTTCATATAAGCTACAATGCATAACCACCACGTGTTGCTGAGGTTAAGGTATCGAGCACGACGGCGCAGCCGGAGTGCTCGAAATAGAGCAAGTGTTTTAAAGACCAGTTATCCACGAATACTTTACGCTATTTTTTTTATACATACATATACGCCCATGTATATTTTAAAATAGCTAGCAATTAATAAAATAGATAGATAGATAGATGTTCTAATTAAATTGTTTTATTATTTCACTTTATACGTAGCGAAGCACGTACAGGGCCGCTAGTACTAATATATAATGCTGAAGAGTTTGTTTGCTTGTTTGTTTATTTGGTTGGTTGAACGCACTAATATCAGGAACTACTGGTTCGAATTAAATTTTTTTTGTTGGATAGTCCATTTATCGAGGAAGGCTATAGGCTACATAATATCACGCTACGACAAATAGGAGCGGAGCATCAATGAAAAATGTTGTAAAATATATCTCAAAATTTGTCCGTCCGATGAAAACTTTTGAACGGTAACTCCGATCGTCATGAAATTTGGACACAACATTTATCTCGGTAAACTAATATGAACGTACGTACTTCCATTCGTTCTTTTGCACCCGGGTGAAACCGGGCAGGACCGCTAGTCTTCTATATATATAAAAATCTCGTGTCACTATGTTTGTCCGCGCTATTTTCCGAAACTACTGAGCCGATATTAATGAATTTTTTTTTATTGTTTTGTTTGGTGTAACTTACACTATTGGATAGTTTTTATTAAATATTTTGTACAAAATACGGTGCTTGTCAAAAAAATCGGTTTTAGACATTAATTGACAGAATTTGCCAAGTTATTAGTTCAGAAGCCAACCAAAAAACTGTTTTAAGACATTTCTGCGCTGTAGTCATTTTCCATTATTTTCCTATAACGCAAAATAGGTATATCTATCTCATCCGGGTGAAACCGGCACTAGTGATTTATTAAAAATCAAATGTATACACACTGAGTCCACGCGGACGAAGTCGCGGGTAAAAACTAGTTAATACTACGAAACCCTATCGTGTGTGTGCTCAACACTCGCTTGGCTGATTTTTAATTTGATGGAATTTAAATTTTGAACATTGCTTAATATTAGATTAGAACAGGGAAACTGAGAAAGACTGAAGTTAAGTTGACTCTAGTATAATAGTTTCAAATTCAAACATACTCTTCGACCTTTCGATAAATGCAGTGCAAAGACAACATTTCGATGTCTAATTAATGTTTCCAACATACGGGTGACAATTTTCTCTGTCATCTCAAAAGTTTCTTATCAAAGTATAGCATAGTTGCAGTTTCGTTTATCCGCGAACAGTGAAATAATTAATCATGAAACTGTACCAACTGCATATGTGTGTTAATTGGAAATGACAATAATTATTGACAGTGTTCCAATTAGAAAGACAAGCTGTAAGTGTCTTGTTGTTGATTTTTTCGGCAACATTTTAACGATTGCTTTTCGACATTTTCATGCAGTCCGGTCAGTTCACGTGTGATGAAATAAAAACGCTGACATAGATGTTAAAATACATATTAGTAAAAAAAGATTGTTTTATTAAAATGGACTAAAAACGATTTTTTTTTTAATTTAGGTTCAAAATCATAAAAGCGTTTTTCAAAATTTTTACTGAATAGGTGAATGAAAGTTGCAAATAATCTTGATTTTGACTTCCACATCGTTTGGATTATTAATCAAGTGACATTGGGATCGGACCGGAATTATAATTAGTTTGATCTGATTCCCGGAACAACAGAGCTTCTGGTCGATAAAAATCTCAGAAGTGAAACGCTCCAGAAAATTTGGCTATTCGTAATAGAAACATTGTTGTTTGTTGTTAAATTATTAATATTATTAGCCCATCGTAAACTGTTTTTGGAATTTTAT
Organism: Xanthostigma xanthostigma; assembly: GCA_963575645.1. Classification (NCBI taxonomy): domain Eukaryota; kingdom Metazoa; phylum Arthropoda; class Insecta; order Raphidioptera; family Raphidiidae; genus Xanthostigma; species Xanthostigma xanthostigma. The sequence goes on along the minus strand of OY754471.1, from coordinate 10,027,575 downwards.
ATTAGATGTCGAATGCAGATAGAACATGTCAATAAAAAGTTATTGATTAAATTGTCGACCAATTTTTCAGACAAAATATTAACAAAAAAAATATAATTAATACATTAACGTTTCGATCCAGATTTGGATCTTCTTCAGAACGGATCTAAAAAATATAAAAAATAATTAATATTTAATTTCTAATACGCTTTATATAAAATTCTTTCAAAATAATTAATTAGTATCAAAATATTGAAGAGTTCTAATCAGACGTTAATCAAAGATTTGAAAAAGTTATTGATTTGATGTGTATTTTAATTTTGCCAGCTCGTCTGAAGTCAAATGTCAAACATAATATAACATATAAACTTATTCCATTTACCAACTGCATACCTAGCAAAGGCAACACTATATCCCTTTACGAAATACACATGAATGCATACACAATTTTAGTATTCTCAATTGCTCTGTGATAGTTCTACCACATATAAGTAACCCATTTTACGAATAGACATTTTGCACATATCATATATATTAATACGCTAAGGTTAAAGATGTTTGCCTCCCTTTTTAGAAAAAAACACACAATTTCTCCACATAAATTATATCTCGTTTTACAGATAATTGCTTGCTCTACTGACATCGACAACTAAACAATTTATTATTGCTTTTGTTTTTGTAAATGAATTAAAATACAGCAACGCTGAACAACGTCTGCCATCTGACTGTTTTAATTTTGAAACAACGTCAACACTTCGATCTGTTATCTGACCTTCATATTGTAATACAACAGACACAATACTGCATACTGCCATGTGACGGCTTTAATTTTGAAACAGCGAGCAACGCTGAACAACGTCACAAGCAATGCTGCATGATGTCATCTGACGGCTTAGCTCAACGCTTTTGCTACTTGCGCCTCTATATGACAATTTTAGTAAAATATTTCTTCGATCTGTCATCTGAGCTTCATATTGTAATACAACAAAAAGAAGAACGTTATAAGCAGTGTGCAAAATTAGTGTTCATTCTTTCTAAAATGGATTCATGAATGGCAGTAGATATTATTTAAAACGAAATAGTTTACCAATTACGCTACGAAAGACAGATGATGACATAGCGAGCATGGCCATGGATTGGAACTCACAGGGATATCGAAAAAAAGGGAGACCTTAAATACTCTGGAGAAGAACTGTTCGTGAAGAAGTTATGGAACAAGGAACTACCTGACTTCAAGTCAAAAATATGGCATACGATAGGATCTAATTCAAAATTGTTATAGAGAACCTCCACTTAGGAGGAATTTATTATTACAAAATTGCTCATAAAATGTTCATTAATTCTTTCTAAAGTCAACGGTGCTGGATGTTCAAGCATGCGCTGTTCGAATCGAAATTATTTGCCAATTCATTATGGCTATAGCATCTGCAAATACATTGAATTGTGAACTGAAAACTGGTTCCTCTATTTCATCAATCGCAGTTTGTAGATAAACTCCCGTCTTTAAACGGGATGGCTTCAATATTTATTAAAATTTGACTGGGACAACGTCCCACCTATAGTAAAAAATCGTTATTAATAGTCACTAAACTGATCTCTACAAAACAACTCCATTTTTATATTCTACTAGCCGCTACCCGCGGCTACGCCCGCGATTGAGATGGAAATCGACTTTTGACATGCATATCAGGGGTTGAGGTATTGCACGTATTTTGACAAACAATTTTCTTATTTTTCGTAAAAAAAATTTATTTTTTTTAATAAAAAGTATCCTATGTTACTTCTAATACCTTCAAGAGTGTATGTGCAAAGTTTCATGATGATCGGTTAAGTAGTTTTTGCGTGAAAGCGTAACAAACAAACTTACATTCGCATTTATAATATTTAACGTTTTCATAAAATTTGTAAGTCCGGTCCTGTCGGGCCGATTTTAATGAAATTTTAATAGCACATTTTAATCATTACTAAAGGGTTAAATTTCAATTTTGAAACGATTCGGAGAAATTTTTCGGTATTTTTGGGCCCAAAAAATGTTTTCAACCCTTTCTTATTTTTCGTAAAAAATTTTTATTTTTTTTTTAATAAAAAGTATCCTATGTTACTTCTAATACCTTCAAGAGTGTATGTGCAAAGTTTCATGATGATCGGTTAAGTAGTTTTTGCGTGAAAGCGTAACAAACAAACTTACATTCGCATTTATAATATTTAACGTTTTCATAAAATTTGTAAGTCCGGTCCTGTCGGGCCGATTTTAATGAAATTTTAATAGCACATTTTAATCATTACTAAAGGGTTAAATTTCAATTTTGAAACGATTCGGAGAAATTTTTCGGTATTTTTGGGCCCAAAAAATGTTTTCAACCCTTTCTTATTTTTCGTAAAAAATTTTTATTTTTTTTTAATAAAAAGTATCCTATGTTACTTCTAATACCTTCAAGAGTGTATGTGCAAAGTTTCATGATGATCGGTTAAGTAGTTTTTGCGTGAAAGCGTAATAACAAACAAACTTACATTCGCATTTATAATATTAATTAATATGATAAAAGGCATGACCATATTATTTGTTTATGATTTTTGATTAGGCTAATAAAAAATATATATCTGCGCAATTTTTCTTTAGGAAATATTCTTTCCCTAAATCTATACTGTCTTTAGAACGAAAACTAAGATTTGATTACTATTGTATTATTTAGAATTTTATATTTTTTTCATTTATTTTAATATGTGACTTTGAGAGAATTTTCATTGAATATCTCAAGATCCACTGAACCGTTAAATGTCTCATCACTATTTCAGATAGGTCGCTATCAGTCATGAATATTGCAGTGTACAAGGATGTAAAGAGTCAAACTTGTACGTATTTTGTACAGTAACATTATATAGCTAGAGTAATGGAATCCTGTATATATACAGCGTATAAGCTTCTCTATATTGACTCCAATTAGAATGAGTTTGTGGAGTATTGAGACTCCTACACTATCTGCTAACTTTGCCTTCTGTTACTATTTGGTAAATAGTCTACACACATAATACATGTAAAGTACGCTTTGATTATTTCTTCTTTGTTCATTTTTATATATCATTAAATTAGTCGTTGGTGTTTAAAATTTTTCTTCGTGTTGGTGTTTTGAAAGAACTCGAGTGCAATTCTTTCAGTTGCTTTAAATGTTAAATGATCCGGAATATTAGATTTAATTAGTGGTTTTATAAATAAATAGATGGCTAGGTGGTTTGAGAAAAGCCGAGCTCACAGATATTTTGGTGTTAATGTGGCGTTTCCCAATGTACAAGTTTTATTTACAACTAGGAATATTATAATATTGCGATATTATATTGTTAAAAAAAGTTAATTGTGTTTATAACAGATGTCACCACAAACCCACAAGAAAATAGCCACATTTTTTTCTGTAATGGAATGCGTCCACTTTTTAGTATCTACATATATTGTAAGAAAATACAAAATTACTAGAATATTTTTTTTGCCAAAATTGTTAAACATTATTGTCGAGGAAAGTTCTGCTTTAACTATTTTCTTGAACGGCAATTCTACGAGTCTTAAATAGATTTGACTTCTCAACCAGTTCCCCATTTTAATCTTATCATTCTTCAGTCAATTTGTGCATCATCCATTAGTATAATCGAATTTGCGTTTGTATCTATGTACAGATGTTTCTGAAGGAAATAGAACATTTTGTTCACAGACCAGATTTAACCTCAATGCGGTTTGTCGAAGGGTTTATATTTTTTCCATCCAATGAATCTGATTAATTTCACTAACATTTTTTGTCATACACTTCGGTTTCGTCCAGACGTAATATTTCAATAGAGCTCCGTGAGATGAGAAATTATTTAGAGGAATCTCACATTCTCAAATGGTTTTAAATCATTTGTTTTAAGGATTTCTCAAAAATTCTAAAACACAGACGTCGTTAGGAAAATTCACCCGAAAACTTTCCACGCGTTTAATTGTTTTGCTTTTAAGGTAGACATTGGAATATGATAAGATGATGGAAAATATCATGACAAGGCAGAAGAAGGACGAAATATATAATATGTTGGAATGATTACATAGATAAGGGTTTTTAATGGTTGGAAATCCCACACTTTTAGAAGGTGATGTCTTGAAAATGTTTTTCAAGAGCAGAAAAAACCATCGGATTTTGAAAATACGAACTGGTATTAGGTTAGTGGTGGGGACTTGTTGCATTTTATGGAAAGTTGGGAAACGTTTTCGAGAGAGAAGGCATGGTTTCTGGAGCTCCAGAACTACCCAACTCTACATTATATAACTATTTTAATAAGGTATACTTCCTTCTTCGAGTGCAACGACATCCTGTATTTGTTAGATAGTACGAAGGCAGGTAGAGGGTATAAGGATGTGTACCAACAGTCTTATCGGAATCTAGCTCTTCGTTTTGTTTGTAGTCGTAGACAAGCAGACAATTCAATATGCGGCTTTGTATGCATACCGATCAGCTCGGCTATATAGCCGGGGGATCCCCTCCAGCGTATCTGTCGGTTTCTGTGTTGGTGTGTTGTTCGCGACCCTGCGGGAATATGCAATGTTCAGCAGGAGAAACTCTCTCTACCGCTGCCGATGGTAGATGTGTGTAACTGGGGTAGTCTCTTCGTTGATTACGTTGCCCGCAACAACAACAATTGCAACTATTTACTTCTGTTGTCGTTCAATTTGAAAGAAGGTAGTCCGTGATTGGTGTTTGTGCTAAATTTTAACGCATGTATTTGCAAACAGTTACGACCAAAATTCAAAATTACATTTAAATTCTAAAGGTAATTTAATAAAATGGAATTTAAAGTAAATCAAAATATTTTATATCGTGATAATTCTATAAAAAACGATAACAATTTAGTCCTTTTTGCTATTAGGTATACTTCATCTAAAACTAAAAGTTTATGTTTTTGTCAAACATGGAAACGTAGCTTTCGAAATGTATATATTATACAGAGTGAGTCAGACCACCCGTACCGTTCGTTTTTTTTCGAAAACGGTTAGTCGTAGAGAGTTGTGTCAAAAATCTGTATTATAAAAGCCCTAATGAAGAATCGAATGGTGATATTTTTTTCCCCGGAAAGGTCGGCTTCCCTATTAGTTTGCTCCAGAATGTTCAGAACTCCGGAATATTAAATGACACGATAGGTCGAAAGTGGTATTGTTGAAAAGATCTTTAAAAAATAAGCAAGTTTTGTAAAACATTTTTTTACTGCCACCCTTGTTAAGTAACTCAAAAGCTACCGAACGCATTTTCATACGGTTCTCACTAATAGAAAAAGCGATAAATGAGAAAGGTTTCTGTATATAATTTGTAAATTTTTTGTACAAAATGGCTGAATTATGACGGTGTTTTGTCAAAAAAAAAACTGTTTTCGTACGCTTACATGGTTAACTCTGACAAAATCTTTAGAGATACATCAAAACAATGTATTTTGATAGTTCTTCTGAGTAGATGGGAAGATCAATATAATATTTCCAGAACAGTTTTGCACCAGGGTGAAACCGGGACGGGCTGCTGGTTCAATAATAAAATTGTTGCGATTAAGAAGTGTCTATACTATTATTTTTTATTGTTTCCAACCAGAACCCCAAAATTTTAATTCCAATTTTCTTTATTGTTAGTTTTATCCTATTCCTGACGATTCAGTCTGAAGTATTCGCTGGTAAAAATTGAACAGAATTAAATTCATTAACTAAAGGAATATTGACTCTGAAATATGAGACGATCCCAGACAAGTATAGCTTGTGAACTGCTCGGTTTAAAAAAACGAGTTTAGAACTTATATATAGTTTTATTAAAAACTTTGGTTTATGGATTCACACAGGCGATGAAATGAATAAACCTAATAATATAAATGAAATGGAAAGATATAAACGGGTACTGTTATCGTGTACATATAAAATGTCATAACTTTTAAAGTTGAAAAGTAGTAAATAAAATAAGATGTACAGAAATAATACTAAATAATCCACATCGGTGATGCAACAAAAAACTACTTACAACATTAGAGAAAAATCCTCTTCAGGGAGTTGAGCTTAAAAGCACAAAGGTTATAAAATAGATAACACGCTTTTTATGGACGCTTATATAAATATACAGGTCTATTATAAAAGTTCACGTTTCTTCTTTTCACGAATATACTTATTTCTAGCATGAAGTAGCTGTTATTTCGGTCATATTAACGTTATTCTGTACAATTTTCTTACTTTAGTACAAGTTTTTCTTCTACAATAATATAGTTGCAATGATATATTTAGTGCATTAGCATAATATGGCACAAACACTATCGGCGTCGGTGAGAAATATTATATTACACCACAAGGCCAGAAAGTTTGAGATTCTTGCACTGCGCGTCATGATGTCCGAGGCTCAGTTCAAAGCTCTCAAACCTTCTACCTATGTGGTGTATACTATTTTTCTTCATACCTCGGTCGAAAGAACGGTTATTAATGACATTAATTAATTTATTAATTACATAAAAACGCAGATAAATTCCAAGCAAACAGTTTTTACGTTATACGTAAAAACACGAATGACGGCTGTTCGGTAGAAAGTACGTACTTCCGGCATCAGTGCGGGTAATCCCAACAATGCATAAATATTCTGTCTTAAAATTTATGCCGGAAGTACGTATATTTGACCGAGGTACGAAGAAAATAATATTTCATTTGTTAATAAAAATTGGAACGCGGAAATGTGAATTATTTTAAGGGATGTATTAAGGGGTCAATTTTTTTATCTGTGCCTATTTAGAGCTACTTTTAATTTATTTAAATAATCACAATAAACACAGAGCAAATGTAAACGTTTACATAAAAAAAGAAATATTAAAATCACAACAAAGCATTGCATATTTAAATTAACTATAAAAACTTAAATGATTCATAAAGTAATTTAAAAGCAAAAAAAAAACAGTGAAATCTGATAGATTTTTAATGAGACGGGCTAGAATTTTCGTGGCCCTAAGGAACGTACAGTACAGAATAATAATAAATACATAGTAAAAGCTTTTTACATAATTTATATTTAATTAATAATGAAAATATTTAAAGTATACTTTATGTTCGTTTTGCAAATGCAAGCGAAAAACTTTAACGCGTAAAGATAAAACTTTAGTCTAACATATTCTCGAATGTAGAACAAGTATTGGAAATGCAGACAATGTATCTAAATGTTAATTTTTATGATTGGTACATCTGCACTTTGAATTTTAGTTTCAGTAACTTTCTATTCTCTGTATTTGTAATTGTAAGAAGAAAACGTTATTAATATTGCAAAAATATGCTAAATTTATAAACAATGTAGTGTGTGAACTGTTTTTATTTTCATCGAATTGTTTTAAAATCAGTTATTTTCAATAAATAAAATTATCGACCAATTTTTCAGACAATATATTAACAAACAATATAAAATTAATACATTAACGTTTCAATCCGGATTCTTCTTCAGAATTGATCTAAAAAATATAAAAATAATTAATATTTAAATATAATTCGCTTTTTATAGAATTTTTCAAAATTAATTATGATTGTCAAAATAAAAAGCGAATTATATTTAAATATTAATTATTTTTATATTTTTTAGATCAATTCTGAAGAAGGTCCAAATCCGGATTGAAACGTTAATGTATTAATTTTATATTGTTTGTTAATATATTGTCTGAAAAATTCGTCGATAATTTTATTTATTGAAGAGTTCTAATCAGACGTTAATCAAAGATTTGAATTTAGTTATTTTCAGTTGCAAATGAAAAAAAACCTGTATTTAAAATATGACGTACGTAATAGTTCAGTAGAAATATTGGCAAAATGAAATATCACGCTTCGGGTGCCTCATAGACAAAAAAATGTTTTTTTAAAAATTAAACAAAATTAAATTTTCGACAAAATATGCTTAATACATTTTTTTGCTAAACTGGCTGGTGCGGCACCCGTTCAGGGTCAAGAATTATTGACAAAAGTCATGATTTTTTGCAATTTATTTAAAAATAACGATAAGGTGCTTCGAGTTAATAAATAAACGAAAAGAAAATGAGACAATCATAATAAAACTTGGAATTATTATAAATTTCCCATTTTATTTTAAATATGATTTCTCTGTTAGTTAATTCCCATTAGAGAATGGGTTATTTTCAAAGGATGATGTCCTATATTATTATAATTTACATATATCAAGAGTAATATTTATGATAGTGACCTTAAGTGAGATTTCTAGGCAACAGAACATCATATAAAACAATAAAGACAATTATTTGTCCCAGGAAAGTTAACGCGTGCGTCGCTCTCTAGCAATCATTTCTAGGGTTTTACGACTTGTGTTCGTTATATGGCCAGTGGTCACATTGCATCATGTGTGTTCAGAACCCTTTTACGTACGTATACACCGGAGGATACCGGAGCAACAAAGTTATATCCGGGGCACCGAAAACATTCGGACTTGCGCTATTCTTAACCCTTCGCCAATATTAAACAATACTGAACGACAGTTTCAAAACAATAATGTATATTTTACTTACGAATCCTAAATCATATTAGATTTCACATTATTAACGTTGGACACTAGTATACTACGTGCGGCGAAAAATGAAGCCACCGCGTCATAGTGACGTGAATGCATTGCGCCTTCTTTCAAGCTTGATATTGGCTGTTTCGGAGATCCATATGCGTTGAGTGTTTATTTTTATTCTACCGCTATATCTACCTGTATAAATGGATATGTCGAATTTATTCACACGCCACTGTCTGCGGGCAAGTCGGCGTTCACTAGCATATTATTGATGCCTATAGTGCCCGCGGTAAGAGATGAAGTCATGGCTTCATCTCTTACCGCGGGCACTATATTTAATATACCGTGATCTATATTACTATGACTGCACGATGCTAGAAACGCTGCTTTGAGTTCTGGGGGTCGGTAAGCTGGGTACGAAGCTGGAAATGACGTCACTGCTGGCTCGCCTGCTAGCTCACAAGACAAGTTTTAATATTAGAACAGGAGATATTTGCCTTGCTAGGTCCGCTGCTTGCTCTGAGCAAGAACCAATCAGGAAACAGTATCTTGTGACGTGGGTGACTTGAACAAACACCCACAAACCTACATGGCGTCATTCTGCTCATAGTCAGACAACAGACACGTTTTGGTCTGTGTTTATATTTGAACTGTCACTGCGCGCGCACCGGATCTATTCACAAAACTAGCTTAAAAATACGTCTTGTGTGAAGCGAGCACATAACAGTAATCAAGAAAACTAGTTGGTAAATCTAGCAAGGTATCTAGCAGCGTTTCTAGCCTCGTGTGCAGCGGCGTTAAGAATATGTAAACTGGATACAGCCATGAATTTACTTTAATGCTGTATTTTGATTTTCGAACAAATAGAATTGTCCCGTTTAAATTATTGTAGTCGGTGAACTGTGAAAGAAGTAAATAATAAGTTTGCTATTGGTGTATCTTATAGTAACTACAAAAACTTGTCTGTTATATTTGTGTATTCATGTGTACCTATACACACTAGAGTTGTAACGTTATGTAATAGTTACAATGTTACAAAACGTGGTGTTTTATAGTCGAAGAAATTTGTTCATTTATTAAATAATCAGTACCTATTCTAATAGTTAGGCCCTTCGCACACGTGAGGTTCAATTTTTTTAAAAGTTATTTAATTTCTTACTTTTAAGCGGCTTTGCACGTTATTATCTACCTTCTTCATTAATATTTTATTAGTCAAAATCGGTTCACAAATGCTGAAGATATGAGTTGACATATACGAAAAATACCTTCTTTAAAATGAGTAGAAAACGACTGTACCGATTTAAAAAAAATTGAGATACAGGTCCGTAAACATTTTGAACAAAATGGAGTCGACATTTTCAAATGGGTTAGCCCCTCGAAAAGTTTTGACTGAACATACTTACATAAAAAATATACTTGACGAATTAATAACATCTTTTTTTGTCGGATAAAAATAAATACCCTCTTTTTTCGTCTGTTGTAAATAAAATTTAGTTTGGCTTATTTAGAAGTTGCCTACAAATATTCCTTGCACTCGCCATCTTAAATTCGTTTCCTTCCCCTAAAAACAGTTACAGCTTTCCCGAGGTTATTTTTAAAGCAAATCAAAAGTCCAGAACTACACTACAAATAGCTACAAGGAAAAAATTGAAATAAACATTTTCTGGGAAATCTTCACACGTAGCAAAAAAAGAAAAATTGCTGGGTATTGCAGTGCAGTTCTTAATCATTTATTTAGCGTTAACCCGTACTGTTTAGCTTTTAAAATAGCGGCGGGAGAGTTGCAACCGTGTTTGGGTGCGGAAAAGAATCTTTGCAGGTAGCATATTATACTCCAAACGATGGTTATTGTCTTTGTAGTTGTGTTATGTAAGGGTTTGTACATAATCATTGCACCACACGACAAATGCTTGGAACAGTAGCTATGAGGTACCTAACCTACATAATATGTATATAGGTAGGTAGGTAGCTAGTAGCTACCAATTGAGCATTGCTTTATGATCTGTGAAGTGAGTTATATGTGTCTGGTGACCCACCACCAAACAGCTACCAAACCACGTTTTGTATTGTCGTACCCTTCCGTATGTGTAGCGACTAACTGGGCTGTGCGAAAGACTACACCAGCTGGGTTATGTCTCCAGTCGGCTGAATTTTCATTGAATTAAAGACAACTGAAAGAAATTCCATCCGTTCCGTGTGCCTTCAGTGGGTTACAATTCGCAATTTTCAATTCATCAGTATGACTTTTAGATGTATGTATGTATGATGATCCAGATAGACAAGTTCATAGAATGTAGTCGAGTTTGTTTGAAAGGGGGTCTGTATGCAGACTGGGGAGCAAGAGCGTAGATTTTTTTTTCTGGGGGGGGGGGGCTAAATAATAAAAATAAATTTAATTGTAAGTAAACGGTAATCTAGGACTAATTAGTGCAGTTAATTATTTATTCCACCAACGTTTTATATTTTTTAACGGACATAGAACACAACATAATGAAAATTAATATTTTTTTAAGTTTTATTAACATCACACAAGAATACTCATGAAGGAAGGTGTCAAGCAAAATATTAATTCTCAAATTAATGTTACAAATTCCTTTTTAAATTTTAGCCAGATATCCGTATTATTTTCAGTTTAAATTTTTTATTATTATGATCCTTGGGGGTGGGAGTAATTACCCCCTTTACCCCTCATATCTGCGCTCTTGCTGAGGAGGGGGACTATTGAACTACTCGTTGAAACATTATTTCGGAAGAATAGTAGTTTGTCTTTATTTATTTCTAATGAACATAAAATTATTTCTTTAACTTCTGTCGCGATTTTAAGATATAGAATTAGTCGCATATTTTAGTTGAAAATGTTTATACATTAAAAACTTAAATTATATCCAGTTGGAGGACTTCCTATTGCTGTTGAACAAAATCTTTATGATTGTGAAAAATAACTAATAATTTAGAGTGATGATGATCCTGTTTAAATGTTGTAAGATTAAAGGATGAATTCTGGTGGCATAGGATCGATGAACTAAGCAAATACTGAGGTTTATTTATTGCATTTTATTGTCTGACAATACTGAGAAAACAGACAGCATTGATTCTCCGAAGATGGCATAAAGTTTGCCGAAACGTCAGACAATAAAATGCAATAAATAAACCTTCAGTATTTGCTTAGTTCATCGATCCTATGCCGCCAGGATTCATCCTTTAATTTTACAAAATCTTTATATTTAAAAATTATTTTTTACTTTTTAGTCCACATTGCTATAAAAGAGGTTTTTAAATTTTGTTATTTGTGTTATAATGCCACAGCTGAGAGTGGCCAGAGTCTATTATTTGGAAGGCATAACCTGACTAAACCAATTTTACTACTACCTACGTAGTATTAGTATTAGTACTATAAATGCCAGTACTACGGTAAATGTTGTCACTGCTAGAAGACTGTAAGAAGTAGTTAAGACGGTATTCCGCTGCATATTACCAACTGTATATAATATGTACAGTATGTAATGCCAACTTCATATATGTAATAATACACTAACTGTATATTTATTGTTTTATTCCGTGTATTTTATTATATTGCTTAATGATGCTGTGTATAAGGAGTTATAAAATTATGTGACCCGACAAAATGACAGAAATTATTATTTGGTTTACTTTTATGGTCTAGTTTATGTGCATTGCTGAATTTATCTAGATATTCGTTCTTTTCTTTCAGGAATTATGAAAACCAGTATTATCTCCCCTAGCGCTGGCTCTGCCAAGTTAGATACGTTAATTCCAGAATTAACTGTAAGTTCATCGCATTTTATTGTATTTTCTATTATGGAATAAATTATTATTATTATAATGAAGTGGATTTCGGTTATAACGGATATGAGGGGACCACATAATTCCATCGCTATATCCGGAAGTCGCTATATAGAAAGAAAAGTATACTTTAAATTCAAGGGACTTAAGTGTTACGTCGCTATAACCGAAAATGAAATTCACTGTACTAATTTTATAAAGAGAGAGTGCAAATTTTGTGAGTTTGTGTATATGCGAAGGGTAATCTCCGAAATTACACATCCGATTTCAAAATTTTTTTCGCCAATGTTTAGAACTGACCTTCAGGAAGGAAATAGGCTATATAATATTGCGTTAAAATAAAAACGCTTTTATGGAGACATGAAATACAATGATACAATGAAATACAATAATTAAGACAAGTTCTAAGTACGTTTGATTACAACGAGTTGAAAATTTATTTCAGCTTGTTTGTTTCTTCCGTATACTTAATACTCCTATATTGCTAGTTCCCGTTAGTGTTGGCCACCAAGAGAAACAGAAATTGCATACTTCTGTCTCACTTATTTATACTGGATTAGTTATGCGCATGCGTTGCGACTGCAGTTGGTAAGTGGGCAAGTGCATGCTCCACCATTCTCGGACATGCGCATAACATTTGAGGTCTAAATGACGGAGACAGACGTAGTATGTCTGCACCGTTGGGTCGTCTTTCTTTTCCAGACCCCTACTGGCAATATAGTTGTATTGATATTGTTTCGTAAACGTAGCAAAAAGACCAATGGTTGAAAATTGATTTTTGTAGAAAGTTATGTTTGAAAATATATCTGGTTTAGAAAAAAATCTCAATTTTCAACATATTGATTTCTTTTATTGTGTCGCCAATTCTATATGTCCCAATTCAAATAACGGTTTAAATTATAAGAATTCGAGTATATATCAAGTTTTATTAGTGCTAGTTTAAACTTTAGAAACTAAATGTTATTTAAAAAGAACAAAAGTAAGGTGATAAAATTGTCGGTTTATTTATTCTAGAAGGAAAACCACTTGGAGAGAAAAAAAGGAAAAAGATTCAATTGTTCTCAAGTCGAATTGTTGAATGGTGGTATTGTACGTATGTGATGTCATCAGTAGCTAAGCTTTTTTATTCTATTTAGCTTTTTTCTTTTCCCGAATCGTATGCTTACAGTATGATCGACATGGGATTTCGTCGATTCTATGATTGATTGCTAGTTTATGCAGTACTCACTTGTCGAATATAGAATTTGTCTTATCTTACGACATCGGCAGTACAAGCTATTTCTTGTCGAGTATAAATTAAAACACGAACATGTAACTGACCCCAGGATTAGTGACCATTAAACACGATCATTTTCTTCGGAATGTTTACTGTTTTTACACTCCACCAACTTTCAGGGTGTCTGCTACGAAAGTCAATCTTAAATCCAGATTTAAGAATTTCATTTACTTTCAACCAAATGGAGATCTCTGATTGCTTGAGGTAAGATTTAAAGCTGTAAGTCGTACCAGAAACCGATAATTAGCTTATTAATTGTGCATTTTTTATGGTTTGTTTGGCTGAACGCATCGAAAAATCATTTTTTTTTTGTTTTGTTGATTTTCAACGACAAACACCAATCGAGTGACATTATGAACTCTTGTCGTAACCGAACTTCTTCGCTTAGTAGTAACATACATACATATTGCATAACTACATACGCTGCCTTGTGCTCGTTCGTTCTTCTAAACAGACTTCTCCATTCTTATAAATCGGTCGCATATAAGACGATCACCATTCAAGTAATCCCTTTCTTACAAATACAAAGTCTTTTCCACGTTAAACAAAGCTTCTGTTCTTCTTCTTTGCCACAGACCTCTGATCTTCCGAATGAGCTGAATCGAACGCGCTTTATTACTCTTTCTATTTTTTTTTATCTTTTTTTACTTATTTTTAAGTCATCTTGTTTCTTGTTATATAAAATTATGTACTTACATAATGCGTTATTCTCAAGCATATATACAAACGGTGAACGCAAAAAACAGTTTCGATTTTACAGATGATAAATCTTTTATAAAATATATAATGACTTCAATCTTGACAACCCTACGAGAACATGATCCAACAGCGGGGAAACCCTATCAGTAATTATGATTTTATTAAATAAATATTTAAATATAAATTATATCTTATAATCTTTAAATGCCTAATTTTATATAAATGACTAAATTGTTTCTAAAAAGTTATACGTTCAATTTATTATTTTATAATTCATAAATTCTTATTTATAGATTGGTAACATATTGTAACAAAACTGCTGTAGTCCGTGGCGGAAATTATTTATTTACAAGAATAAATGTTTAACAAAAATAGTAAAACACAAACGAAAGCGTATAACGTTAACAGAAACAAAACTATATAGTAGTTCTAAATTATAAAATAAAAGACGTAGTAACAGAGAATAAAGAGTCACTAAATTATACACAAAATATTCACAACACACAGGAACACAACAAAAAGTTTAACAGCACGCTTGTCTATTCACTATAAGTCATTTATTTAAAACCACTCACTAGACTTATATTTATTTCCACAGTATAATTTATGTCGTAATAATTATGTCGTAATGCCAGAGCACCGTATCACGAACAGCTCGAATACTAACTGACTGACTGACTCACTGGGGGCGAAATACGCAACAATATATTTTTTTATCCATCTTCTGATACGTTTCAAAGTAACTTTATGTAATGTTATAAAATAAATATATCGAAATTATGATAAATTTTCAAAACATTATACCAGTTTATTTAAACTGTAGTTAGAAAATGAAGATGTAGCAGCTGCAATCATTGTACTAAGAGTATCTGTAAGGTTCATCTTCAGTTCAGAATAATATTGTGCGGCCACTAAGCGCCTAACAGCGGAAGTGACGTTACGCGGGCGCGACGGTATAAAGCTTTGTTTAAAGCTTCTCTAAGCCATTCGGAACTGACGCTTAAAGGTGTAATGTAATCAATAGTTAAGGAGATTGCTTATTTTTCAATTGAGCACGTGAGAAACAACATACAATGCTTTTATGGACTAAATAATGCCCAGAAATTAAATGAATAGAGTTTCAACTTCAATTCTTTTACCATTCCAACTCCACAAGTGGGAAATAATTTGAAAAGACGTTGATATATTTAAAAATAAAAGGAATACAAAGTTGCGGATGGTCGGAATCGATTCAGCTAGACTTTTTCTATAAGTTCGGTTAATATAAAACCGGCCAAAAGACGTTTAGTGGCTTAATAAGTTGCAGATTTGCAAAACGCATGAAAACATGACAAGATTTACGATATTTGGGAAAATATATAAATTTCTCAGATATGCTTAATAATGAGGTGTCTTATAAAAAAAACTACGTTGAATCGAATAGGCCTATAGGCACAAATTCGTATCTCTTTTAGTTTAGACGCTACGATGGTTTAAAATATCAAATAAATTTAAACAGTTTAAATTGGCTATATCTCCGAAACTAAAAGAGATACAGAGTTGCGGATAGTCGGAATCGATTCAAAATGAGTTTTTCTATAAGTATGCATAATATCAAACGAAATTGAGCGAAAAAATTTCTCAAAAATTTTTCAATTTCGAAAGAAAAGTCCCCCCCCTTTTTACTTTTTCTGTTAAAAAAAAACGAGAAATCTGTTAGATATTGTTCACAAACGACTTACAACTGAGGTTATTCTTATAGAAAAAGTCACGCTGAATCGATTCCGAACACTCCCACCTCTGTATTGTTTGTTGTTAGACGTTACAGCGTTTTAAAGTTTTTCTAAAATAATATAAATAAACGCTCATATCTCTGGAACAAAAGGTGAGAGAGGGTTGCGAGTTGACGGAATCGATTTAGCTTGACTTTTTCTATAAGTTCGGTTAATACAAAACCGGACAAAAAATATGACTGGATCTACGATATTTTGAAAAATATATAAATATTTCAGATATGCTTAATATTAACGAGTTTTATGGAAAAAAAGTATTCTGAATCGATTGAGCCTATGTGAAATCTCGTATATTGATTTGTTTAGATGCTATGAAGGTTTAAAATGTATTAACATTTAAACAGTTTGAAATGGCTTTAATTCCGAAACCAAAAGAAATACAGGGTTGCGAATGGTCAGAATCGTTTAAGAACGACTTTTTCTATAAATTGTATCAAATGAAACGAAACGAATTTATTTCTCAAAAATGTTCAATATTTTATGAAAAATTGATACAAAATATAATATCAGTAATTTCATGTTTTTTGAGTAGATGTCAGTTATCATATAAATAATATTAACAATTTCAAAACGGAATATATGAAACAAAAAATCTATTATATAAAAAGATGACATTATTTTATTATATCTCGCTCGCATTTAGTCACACTATGTAAATGTGTCGTCGTGACTAAATGCGGTTTTGTTATTCTGTTCTATTTGCTCGTCCGGTCTGTTGACCCGAAACTGAAGTAATTTATTACAAATACGTTAGACAAATTAATAGATTGAACAAAGCGGACTGAGGTCATGACAATTTCCTACAGCGCACTGCACTGCATATGAATGAAGCCGGGATACACAGGGAATAGGCGACAACAGTCGACGTTCCCAATAATATGCATTACATGACGTGTTTGTCCATATTAAACTTGATACATTTAAATAGAAATAACATCGAATTTTTTGTATTTCTCCCTAACTGAATCAATCATATACATAATCGTGACTCGTTGAAAATAAATTAAGAATACTTCAAATGAATAAAATTGTCGACCAATTTTTCTCAGACCATATATATTGACAAAAAATAATAAAAATACAAATCAATATAACACAGGATGACGTTTCGATCCGGATTTGGATCTTCTTCAGAACAAAAATAATGAAAAATTAATAACAAACAAAATTTATAAACCGTAGTCATGGATATCAAAGTACCCATGACTACGGTTTATAAATTTTGTATGTTATTAATTTTTCATTATTTTTGAATCTTTCAAACTTTCAATCTTGCGTGCAATCGATTAGTTAATAAATAACTTAATACTAATTAATTTTTATATTTTTTAGATATTTCTGAAGAAAATCCAAATCCGGATCGAAACGTCATCCTGTGTTATATTGATTTATATTTTTATTATTTTTTGCCAATATATATGGTCTGAGAAAAATTGGTCGACAATTTTATTCATTTGAAGAGTTCTATTCAGACGTTAATCAAAGATTTAAATTAAGAATAATTAAACCTACTGTTGACCCATGGTTTACATCTTGCCGGACCTCCAGATGGGAGGAAGTGGTCCTTACTCGGCTTCGCATCGGTCAATGTAGGTTGACTCATGGATTCTTGATGGCACGCGAGAAACCGCCATACTGTGAAACGTGTGATACTCGAATCACCGTCTCACATATTTTAATTGAGTGTGTCCAGTTTAGGGAAACACGACAGCTGATCGGATTGTCAAATGATCTGTCTGTGATTTTAGGGAATGACCCGGAAAATGTCGATCTGCTGTTTCGATTTTTAAAAGAGACCGGTCTAGATCGATTTCTTTGATTTTATTTATTTATTTGTTTTTGTTACTTGTTATTGTTTATTGTTAATTTTTATCTTTTTTTTTAATGTTGTTATTTTTATCTTAATAGAGTCATTACAACTCTTTTTTTGGTTAACAAGTTGATTTTTTGTTTTTTATCTTTTATTCTCTTTTATTTTTTTATTTATTATATAGATGCTGATGACCTCAGCTGTTGAGCGTCTATAATTTACAATCTCTTTCTCATAATCGTGACAGTAAGTTCATGAATCGATGAAACGATAAAGCGACATGAAACAGATACAGTAAACAAGAAAAATATAACAACTTACACACTGTTTAAAAATTATGTGTTACACAACGCATTTGTTTGGCACTGTCATCTATGATTGTGGTAGGCAATGCAGTCAAGAAGTTTCACTTCTACCTTGTGAAGTGGCCGTTGGAGCGAAGCTCTATGCAACAAACTTTTTTATTAAATTATACAATTCGAATCTATCCCGTTTTAATATATTTTAGCAGGCACTTTAAAATAATGTCTAAACACGAAGTTTTATCTCTGAGAAGTTTCCGTAATTGAACTTTTTTGAGAATTTTGTATTTTCTAAAATTGATTGTGTGCGCTTTCATGGCCAGTTCCGTTCCAAATCTTCTTGGCTTCCGGGCTTGTAAGCCGTGGTCCATATCGCCTTTGAATATGTCTACCGCAATTGTAGACAAATTGTCAGGTAGAAATACCAATTAATCAAGAAGATTTGATTGAAAATAGTTCAATGTATGCGCAGGCAAACGTAGGACGTGCGCTATTAGGAGAGTGGATAGCTCCACACATATTACATGATCTGAGGTCAAGTACCCGATTAATCGAAGACTGTTTTTAGTTAATGTTTTCGATTGTAAATAAATTCGTTATTCCCATAAATCAATTTTACGTAGATTAAGGTAATTTATACTGAGCTTAAGGGATTTGACCTGAATGTGTTTAATAAGAATGAAAAATGTTGATATTACTTTTCTTGTTTACTTTATTATCTCATATTTTACTACACTTAACGTATTTCAAAAATAGTTGGTTCTGTTATTTCGACTAAAATCATAATATTATCTTGTTGCTTCACTTATACTGTAGATTATAAACGTTCATCAACTAAAGTCATTAGCATCTACATGTATCATCTATCAAAATAATCACATTTAACCAATTAAAAGCTATCACGATTGTGTCTTTAATTACGTATTATTAATTAATTTTCTGTAATATAAATCAATAAAGTTCTCAAGCACAGTTTTCAATCAATATTTCACTTTAATCAGACGTATTTTCAGTTTCTTCCGTTACAAAAGCTCAGTATACAAGAATGTCGAGAAAACTGGCTTTTTAATATTTTGCTCTAGTATGTGGTTAGACTTAGACGCCTAATATGTAAATTTGAAACTTTATAATGTTTTACCATGAAACCTTTACTTGCAATTATACTCGTCAATATGTTTTGTTTTGCAGAATGTATTTCTTTAAATAATTTGCTTACTCTAATAGCGGCGCAGGCTCTATTAAAATCATTCTAAGATTATAAAATACACATTTTATTGCTATGACCTTTTACAGTCTTTTCTATATAAAGGGTGGCATTGAAAATCGGTAAAGCCGATTTTATAAGTCTATCAAAATTAATTATACTAACATTACGACAAAAACTCCAGCAAGGAAAAAAAATTGGTTGTCTGTAAAGTCGGTTTACGGACGATAGTTTTACGTGATAACGTATTCCGCTCGAATATCATATTTAATAATACATAGCCTAAATTTTAGTAGCTGTCAAACTATATTTTTACGGACTAATAATTTGATCAACCAAAGCAAAATACATATTTTTAAGCAATTATAAAAGACATTTAAAAGAATGTATATATATTATAATATATTTGTTAACAAACCGTATAATTTATCTGGCCATCTGTCAGATGTAGCTTTCGCTGGAACAGCCGGAAAAAATGTTGAACGCACACTACTCTCTGACGTCACGCGAGAAGAGAGAGACTATCGCTTATGCGCTCTCGCTTGCGGAACGTTACTCTTTTTCGTGCGTGCAGCCGGTGTTTCATCAATTTATAAGACGTTATCACATCAAAAACACAAACACGTTTCGCTATACTTTTGTTTGCAAAGAGAAATCAGAAGGGAGACATTTTTTTCAAACTATCTGTATATTCTAATTCTAATGAGAAGTAACACGGCAACCCTTTGTGTTGCCTATCACCGTTGTACCAGTACTACACATCGTATGTAATTTAGACATTGTATCAAATTGAAACCAAATGCTTCCTCCATTCCACACACATGAATGCAAATGTTTATCTCCTTCGCTCTCTTTCCCACTCCGTATTTTATTAATATTCGCAAATATAAACTGAATTTGTTATTTTCAATTTAATTCACAGAGTTATCGTGTGGTTTTATGAATTCAAACTGTTTGAAATTTAATTATATTGTATTTAATTTTGTCAAATGAGGTCAAATACAAATTTGCTTTAAAAGCTATAAACAATATAGGTAATTAATATTATTTTAATGTGGGTATTAATTTTATGTGCTTCAATTACGTCTTCAGCTAAATTTAAGTGTCATTCATGATAAAACGGCAATAATGACACTATTAGTTTTGCCATCACGATGAAAAATTGTACTTATTTTTGCCCGACCGCACTCTCTAGAGTATATTGCTAGCAAAGATCGGGAGAAACACTTAAACACTACGGTGCAGACGTATATACGTTTGTCTCACTCTGAGTCTCATGCGCATGCCCTTAATCGAGCATGCGCGTCAGTTGAAGCGTCAGTTTGCACATGTCATTCGTTTTAGAATTCTCGTAATAGTCGGTCGATTTTCAGTTTCAATTGTGTTTCATTCAAGTGCGTACAAAATATTTTGTTCAAATTTGAGTTATTCAAGACACTATTTGAAAGCTGAAAAATATATTCTTCAATAGTTGATATCAGTGATAAAAATTCCATAAAGCGTTAATGATAACTTATCATGATAAAGATCAATCAAATGTCAGCGTTTCATGTTTATAAAAAAAAAGACGGGTTGTACTCCGGGAGTGCCGGCGGAAGTGAAAACCTAGATGTACTTAAACTAAATTTCGCTAGTAGCAATATAAGTTACATGCAGTGCAAAAAATTATAAGCTATAAGCTTTGACAAAACATTAAGAGATGTCGCTATGCATCCAGGTTTCGTAAAACTACAAATTTATAAAATTACATGCAGCCAGTCAATGGATGTAATTTTTAAATTTGTAGTTTTACGAAACCTGAGTACATGGCGACATCTCTTAAGGTTTTGTTAAAGCTTATAGCTTATATTTTTTTGCACTGCATGTAACTTATATTGCTACTGACATCTAGCGAATTTTAGTATATGTACTGCCGAAGCAAGTACGGTAGACCGTCTCAACAACTCGTCAGGGTCACGTGACCCTGACGCCTGACGCGTCAGATCTGACGCGAGTTTAACACTTTTTACTCATTACAAAAAAAGTGTACAACGCCGCTAAAGAAGTTTTCATTTCAAAAATCTATTTTTTGAACCTTGTCTGATTTCGGACATTGCCCGATGTGGCTCGGGCATTGTCGACATTGTCCGTATTCCGGACATTGACCGTAACATATATAATTTGTATATAGATACAACATTTCTAATATCAAAAAGAAATACTTTTCATAGTTTATAGTTAGACGCTAATAACCTTAGATGTTAAGCGTCTATAATCTACAATCTAATCTAGAGTTTACAATGTACATTGTTCTTTACTGAAAACGAAATTTCCGAAACGATTTCCGTGGATATTTAATTGAATAAAAATCGTAAACGAAATTTATAGTAGATATATTTATATAGGTCAGCGTAATAAATAATTACGGTAAATTAAATTTTATTCGGGGGACATTTTTACCCTACATAGATCACAAAAACTCACAATTCGTATACGCAAACCGATAATCCGTGCGGCGGTGGGGCAAGTCGAGGTGGACGAGGGGGCAGCAGGTTTGGCGGAGTCTGAGGACTGCGTGTATACGCAAACATAATATGTGTGACCAAATATGTAGAATGAAAGGACCTTTGAATAGCGGTACTCTTCTCAACTGCGAGGGAGCTGGCGAAGATGGAGGATGGCTGTTGTATACTGAAACTGCTGAAGACAGTTTGCTTGGTCTGCAGAAACGGTGGCTAACCTTGCATATGCGATGTTCTAACTCTCAAATCTTCTCGACTAAATATTAAAGTTCGATTCACAATTGCTCTGTATTCGCATTCCCGTATTTTACATTGGGAAGTTATTGTAATGGGTCCGAAATATGGAGGGTAGAGGCTAAGGAGAACCATCTCTGTGTACGAAAAAGTTTCCGTCAAAAAGCGTTAAATTAGGGGATCGCCACTGTTGCTAAAAGGTAAATTTTAAAGCAAGCGTATAGAGAGCAAAAATTATTAGATACCGATAGAAAAATAAACGATGATAGAAGAATTTCCGCTTTTTTATGACGCAGTTTTCGAAAGTAAAACAAAAAATTGGTTGTCTGTAAAGTCGGTTTACGGACGATAGTTTTACGTGATAACGTATTCCGTAATACATAACCTAAACCTCCCAAAATTTGGTTTCAATCCGCTTATCCTTGGTGTCGGAATGATAAGAAATGTCAAAAGTGACGTTTGCAACTGTCAAAGTGTTATGTTCTAATAATAATTAGTTATTCCAATACTTAACTTAGAAGGCGTTGCATTTCACAAAATACTAATGTCAAAAAATTGAATTAAACATTAGAAATGCAGCCGTTTTCATGTTGCATTTATACAGCTATTTTTCTATATAAAGTATAAAAAAACTGTTTAGGCAAATTCTGTTATACGAAATCTATGTAAAATGTTCTCCTCTTTCGTTTAAGACTGGTTTCAAACCGATCTGATTTAAATTGAGCGAGAAATTAGCAAAAAGCACGCACAGGGTCAGGCGGAACGTTACGCGTTACGAACGTTAGGAACGTTACACTTTTTCGTGCATGCAGCCGGTGTTTTATCAATTTTTAAGATTGGTGATTCATCAATTTATAAGACGTTATCACGTCAAAAATAAAAAATAAATATGATATAAAGTTAATTCTTGATTTAAATGTCTTTTATAAACGTGCTATTATGCATTTAGAACTCAACAAACGATTATACTGATATGATTAAACTATTAAATGACTAAAAAATATTGGTAAGACCTAACAAAAACTAAATCACGCTCAACATTATCTCACAGCAGGTTTTTAGGTTATTTTTTTAAAACTATTTTGGACTATGTAAACAGTTTAGAGTTTACATACTTTTTATATACTGTCAGCGTACTTCAATTCATTTTTTACTGCTATGGAAGCTAAACAACTGCTAAATTCATTTTATACTCGGATGCAGCGCTAGCGCCATTTCGGACGATTTTTGAACTGTTATTAACAGCATTTAGATGGACACATTTTCAACTTATCTTCCATATAAGATAGTCCTCCTTACCTCTACCTTCCATAGTCCGAAAATAAATTTTTTCAAAAAAATTTTTTTTTTTTGAATGAATGAATTTCTTTTATTTATATACAAATACAATTTATAAAAAATACAAAATATCAATTAATATACAAATTCTGAAGTGTTTTCTGCCCAACTTGGCGATGCCAGTGCTAGGGCAGGACCCAGCATATTATAGTTGTGCAGACCAGAATATATAAATATAAATAAATGTATTTTTATGTTTCAAGGTCACTGCACACAGATGCACACAGATGCGTGTGTGTGTGTGTACTATGTGCGTGATTTACAAGAAAAACGCAATCATTTAGTATTTAATCGCCTATAAATTTGCATTGTTTATCTTTTGAATCACAGTTTTTTATCATGTTGATGTGAATCACTTGCGGATGGCAAAATATAATATTTTAATGTTTTACGTCTACTAATCTATGATTGCTACAACGTTGCACTTTTATTTTGTCCCGCTTGTGGGATTTAGTTTTTGCCGAAGGTTTTAAAATAAAAGCAGCAAAACCAGTTTTAACGTTCGTCTTGAAAATGTAATTGTGTATCGTGGCGTTGCATGGTGTGCCTTGAACTGTACGAATCTGTTAGCTCTATATATGCTCTACTAGAGGAGACAATTTATTGTTTTGTGCGGAGCAAGGGTTGGCAAGGAGGCGCTGTAGGGCCAAGTCATTTGGTTTGAGGTTAGATCCGGACCGTTTAAATAACGGATACGTGCTGTTTGTGGATAGGATACGCCGCATTAGTTCCTATTTTCGACCGCCGCGCACTCCTTGGCGTTCAAAACACGTGCTCTGACTATTTATGCATGTTTGATTATTACACGTGTCATATAGCAGACGACTGATTTATTGCGATTGCTAAATCATGTCCAGCAACTGACAAAAAGTAAACTTGCTCGGCAAAACACTCAAAACGTACGAGTTCTTTGACGTGTAATTTATTGCGCGAATATTGCGCAAAAAGGTAAACTTTAAACAAATTAACAGATGTTTGTGATGTCGTAAAGTTTGATTATTGAATACCTAAAGTCAGTTGAATATTAAACAGATAAATAATGAGACCATTTACGCTTGCTTTTCTTTGTTTCAAAGTATACTTTTGTGAGTTTTTTTAAATAATTATCGTTAGTTATTTGCTAGTTGGTATTATTCTTTCGACGAATTTTGTGCAGGTCCGGATTAACCCTGTCCGGGCCCCTAGGCAATGCATCAGGTCTTCTCAAGTTGATAAAGGGATGTGAGTAACTTCCAGATGATCGGTTCCAGGCATCCTGTTACTTCAATGTCTTATGTGATATGATAACAACATAATTACTTTAACTAGATGCTGCAGCATCGCCTTACTTGACTTGTTAGCTTTATTGAAATGGTCTTAATGAAGAGATTATAGATAATTGATGATCCAGGTTTTTTGATGGGTCAGAAAAGAGAAATGAGACGTGACGTAGTTATTTTAAATTTTATCTTGCAATAAATTACAATAAACAACGAAAGAAAATAATATTGTTGTTGGGAAATTTCATACAAATTTTCAAGTAAAATTTTCGTTCCGTGAAAAGTTTTTTTTCTTGGTGTGTGCACGGGCCCCTAGGCAGTTGCCTACTCTGCCTAATGATTAATCCGGCACTGATTTTGTGAAAGCACCTTAAAGCGTATATCTGGCAGTACGACATGTTCTAATGAAGTAAAAAATTTTTTTGAGCCATTTATCTATAAACAGAGTTTATATACATCGTTTTATTTAACTTAAAAATGTATCTAGAAATAAAATGTTCCTATACAGTACAATTTTTTTTCAAAGTATAAAAAAGAACTCAAATTTTGACGCAAATCACTTTGCATTCAGTTCATAGCTGTAATATTATATAATATGATGTTTACAACTTAGAATTCAGCAATTTGAATAGACCGTATTATTTTTTTGTAATGTAAAATAAGCTTGAAAATGATATATTTCCGTTCTGGTTGTCTGCCGGGAATAAAAGAATTCTGTGTGTATTTTATCGCAAGAAAACTAAATATAATATTAATGTTTTCACATGCATAATATAAAAATCTCAGATAAACTTTTGTGTAGATATCAGCAACAAATCTTGGCATTTTATTATTTCCAATTCTGTTCTATGTAGAAATCTTTTAAGGCGCTGTGAAAAACACCGACACTATTTCATCTGTTGGAAAGCTTACAATAGTACATTAAATAAAAAGTATTGTCCACATTTCCGGTAGCTACGTTCTTTTCAAAGTCCCAACTCCCTCTTGTCTTTTATTTGTGCTCTGTCTTACGACTTTGAACTTTGTTAGTGAGTGTGACCTAATGTATACCATTGTTTGGTCTTACACTGACAGTTCGTTCTTTTTAATAAAACTGTTTTTGTAAAAGGTATATTGAATTCGTAATAGTGTTTTTTAATTAAAACTGACAATAATAACAATAATATTTATTCAACACGCGTGAGTAATATATAATTTCGGGGCCCTGCTAAATTCGGGAGAAATAATAAATTACTTCATGTTGACGCGTAGAGTGCTAATAATGAGCCGTACAGTGTGATAATGAATTTTCTGGACCAATAGAAACGCAGTAGCAAGCCCAAACATGCAATAATGAAAAAAAACTGCACGTAGCTTCTGGACCAATAGGAACGTGGTAGGCGGTATTGTATATATGAAAACAGCATCGCAATTCAGCGAAAGTCATGGCCATCTTGTGTGCATCGAGGGCGCTGGGTACGTCAATCAATGAAGTGATTTATTATTTTCCCCTCTTTTATCAGGGCCCCGATTACATATTACTCGTGCTAGTTGAATAAAATATTATGTGCGACCATTGATCGAAGGAGAATATTCCACTCGCGTGCGTTTTACCGCACTCGCTACGCTCGTGCGGCAAATTTCACGCTCTCACTAGTCGCACAATATACTATTATTGGTTAAAGCCCAAAAAACGTATGAGTTCACCTAGGAGCTGTTTTACAATTTAACCTACTATTATATAACTACACGTATGATGATTTATAATTTGTCTGTGTGTCTGTGTGTCTGTGACTAACAAAATACATATAAGTTTTATTAACACTTCGTATCTGTGACTAACAGAGAAACATGCATTTTAAGAAATATACATATAAAACCCAACGTGGCTAATATTAGCATCGTCATATTGGCGTAATATGAGATTTCTTTTAAATAATTAAGTGAAATTATGTAAAGTTAGAGACAACTCATTGCTCCATTTTTTTCTGAAGGGATTTAATTTTAGAACTTTATATTCCGGTGGTACTTTTTTATAGAGATTGGCAGCCAAATACGAAAAACTCCCTTTATATTAGGTGTTCTATGTCTCAGGGTTTCTAATTGACATTTAGCACGGAGTTTGACAGAGTACAAATTCTCATTACGCCAAGATATTTTTCCAAGCAAATATTCAGGTTGACCGGAGGTAATCACTTTATGTAAGAGACATAAAAAGTTGATAACCATACCATGATATACGATAATCATATTAAAAAGATTTCTATAGTTTGTTATGTGATCAAATTTCCTTATTCATCAGTTTACCTAGGATCTACTTACAGACTTATAAAGTTTTCCAAACATTGCAAAATTTTCTTCAAACGTTTAAATGAATGAGAATACAAGAGACTATGTTTATTGGAGTCATTATTTTTTAAGCATGGTCAATTAAAAAAAACTAAAGCTTTTGAAATCTATTTATACATTTTTTTACACAAAGAACTGCATTTTTACGTCAGGTTGGTCACAGTGGAAAGTTTTATTAAAAAAATAGATTATAAGTCATATAAACAGATATTTTTTGTGACAATTTTTATTCATTGTTTAAACAGAACTAAAGCCTTTTTTTAGTTCAACGCGTTCGTTTTAATAGAAAAGAGAAAAAAGTGAAGCTTAGACAGAGATAATAATTTGTTATTCAATATTAGAGCAATTCAGTTTTGTGCATTTATATTTTTTATGGTGTGAGAAAAGGATCATGGTGGAAGTCAAGGGTATATATCAATGTTTACATTTGTAAATAAACGATTCTTTGTGAAGTTGAAACACACATGTAAGTTCAAAATTTGTGAAGAAAATTGAAAAACTTATCTCGAATTTGAAATGTATCCACAAAATTTTAATTTTAATGCGAAACTGTTTCTTCAAAACATTGAAGACGGAGTTTATTGTAGCGTGCGTTTGTGGAATTTCCAGGTGTCGTACTTACTACTGTATTAACAGTCTGTGATAACAATGACCTGATTTATAGAAGAAATACGTTAGGAATTTCTTAAGTTGTGAAGAGATTGTAAGCGATTAAATATTGTATGCGCAGTCAAAGGGAATAAACGTTTTCAATAACAATAATAATTATTGTTATTCTATTCTAAGCGTTCAAACTTCAAATGACATATTTTAGAAGATCACAGCGAGTCCGTTCACTTATTATTTTAATGAACTGAGTCTCTTCTCAAACGAATCATTGGCGCCTAATTCGACTTTTATACGTTATGATTCTTAATTAATAATTTTATAGCACTGGAACAAATAAAAATACGTGAGATATATTATAAAAAAGTTGTGACTTTTAAAAGTTGCCGTTTGTATTTTAAAATTTCAACTGGTTTTGTTTTTGTTTTAATATTTATTTGTACTAAATTTTAACTACAAATGCGAGAAAATGAAGATAAACACTGCTTTTTAGGTTAGGACAGTAAAATATTACTTTAAAGATATCGTAGTTACAAAACTGTTTCTATATCCAAAACGGACGTAAAGTCGATCGAAGTGGCTTTCAAATAAAATTTCGGAAATAATGGGTGTATTCATTGATTTCTTCTTTTTGAAAATTACCATCAAAGTGACAAGAGGCGCACGCGCAGTCAAAAAATTGACCGCATTTACTTACAACAATTTTGATTGAAATCTGTAAAAACGAGAAATCTACGAACACATCCGTTAATAAAATTTTAAGTTATTTTGAATCAGTAATTCTTTGATTATTTCGACCGATTCCTTTTGTGTGACGGTGTACAGTTGTACGTAAAGTTAGTAAAGATCATAGGGTGCGTACTAATAGCTCGATTGTTATAGCTTGATTGTTGTAACGATTGAATGCGTCCGAACTTTAGCTTTTAGACCCATATTGTCCACAGTTTCTCAAGGCGTAGTACAATAAACTAAAAGCACAATACGCACCCGTTCTAATGAATCATTATTTATTGGCTGTGTTGATTTGTCATTAATAGTAATAAAGCCAACCATTACTATGGCTAAAATACTTAGTAAACTATTAATTTTAGACACATAAATATTGTAATATTCTAGTCACTGGAATTTTGCAAGAAATGTTTTAACTTTTAAAAAATAGTTATTCGTTCCCCACGTTCAGATAAAAAAATGTAGTTTTTTTAGGGTAACGCAAATATTGAGTTTCTAATATTTATCCGTTGTTAATAATTCGCCGTAACTAGTTTTTTACTGAAAATTTCAAAATACATAATTAATGAATTTTTTACGTATTATTTTCAGAGCCAATTTTTTTCAACCTCTAAATTTAATATAATACAACAGAAGTAACAGAATAAACTCATAATAATAAAAATATTAACAATCATATTAGTAGAAGTTTTGTTCCAAAATATGTAATGAAGGAGATTTATTTGGTTGAAGAACAATAGAAATAAGCTTTACCAAAGTATCGCTTGTGGCCAACGTTTCGAAAATTATATTTTGCATTTAGACCCTGAGGATGAAAATATAATTTTCGAAACGTTGGCCACAAGCGATACTTTGGTAAAGCTTATTTCTATTGTTCCTCAGCCAAATAAATCTCCTTTAATTAACAATTATAGCATTTATATATTAGCGATATCAGTATAGTCGTTTAAAATTAATTCAAAAGTTGAAATGATAAAGTATTATTTCATTTATTTATTTAATTAAATGAACTAGAGAAGCATGTATTGTTTTAAATAATTGGTCGTGTTAATAAAAACTTTTCCGTATTCAGAATTAAAACAATATAAAATAGTTTTCTAAAGAGCATTTTTACTATATCCTATAAAAACGAGAGCGGTAGTTTTTTGTAGTAAATAAATACTCGTTAACTTGTTCAGAGTAGTTTTTTATAATTCCACATAAAGCCTTACATGACTAGCTCTCTGTATTATGTAATTTTAAATACTCCCCGGCACTTTTCTAATTTATGATTCAAATCTCATAGGATTACAAACTTTCCTAAACTATCAACAGCAGTTTTTAATTATAAAAACAGTGATCGCAGTACCCCGTGACGACTAGTCTAGTTGCTAATACATGCTTTACTGAATGAATGTGTGATTTATAACTTAACTAGAGCTCCGAATGCGCGGTTGACTCGGCTCTACCGTATTACAGCTTCGCCTCGCGGGGCTACGTGCCGCTCGGTAGCAACAACAAGAAGTATTTTTCCCGTTAAATTATTCGATCAAATCAGTACCTCATTTTTTTTTCCTTTCCGTATTTATAATAATAATAATAATAATGCGTTTAACGTCCGTATCTCGACTTTATGTCATAACAGACGCTATTCGCTCGAATTCTATTTTCTACATTTTTAAACTTCCACTTAAATTATTAATAGCAATGGGCGAATGAAGGAAATTTAAGACTTAAGGATAAGGTAGGCAAATTTTGAGCATAGGAGTTTGACAGATCCATGGCCTTGAATAAGGAACCATCTCGATATTTATCTGGAATTGGGCTTTTGAATGAATTTTTTTTGTCATAAATGGAAAGATCGTATATAAGTTTTATAACAAAACTATTTTTCTTTTTTCTATTTTCGTTATAATTCAAAAGTTATATCAAATTAAAAATAAATTATTGAATCCAGTTCCGAGAACGCGCCGACATTTCCCGAACATAATGTGACGTCATAATGTTAATTTCTATTATCATAATATGCAATTGACAGTGTTTTAACCTCTCATTGATTGAATACAGTTAATATATTAAGAAATTTATCAAAAATGTGGAATCTTAAATGTTATCATGCTTGCTTTGTACAAAGGTGTACGAATATTACAGAAATGTATCATTTTTTTAGAAAATCTGTGATCATAAATAATATCTACAGTAAGTATATCAGCAGAATTGGCTTTTATAAAAGCTTTGTCACACATTATTAAATATAATTACTTGTCAACAATATTTTTTTATACTAAATTTAGGATAGTTTTAGTCAATACACATGTAGAAGCCATTAGTATACTGCGTATATACATTTTAACATTATGACGTCACAATTGTCAAAAACAATTTTAGTGCGTTTGCAGTCACATTATTTTTTTTGAATTTTATCAATTGTAAATTGCTTATAATTAATTTAAAAAAAGTTTTTTGAAAGTTTTTCGCATAGATTTTCAATATTATTTATAATAAAGATTTAAAATACAATAAAAAAAATCGATAATTATTTTTTTTTTCAAAAGCCTAATTATTGAGGAAAAGCATGGAAAACCTCAACAAGCAGGAAAAAGTCCCAAATACATCTGCCCCCGTCGGGATTCGAACCCGGTACCTCACGAATGCGAGTCTAGTGCTCTCACCACTACGCTAGACCTTATTTATCTGTAGATTTAGACATAAGAAGTTTTACCTTTAGCTTAAAAGATATAAACTCGATATAATTGACTTCTGTTCGATGAAACTTCGGTCTCTTTCTTCTTGCGCATTCAGTAGTGAGAGATTTCTTGTACACAACATACATTAAATACCGAGGGTTTACTTTGCACAAAGCATATCTATCTGCGGCGCGCGTGTGTCTAGCAAAAAGACGTCACCGACGCCGACGACGACACGGTGTTATTCACGCCTTTACGCGTCTGTGAGAAAACGCATCGTGCGTGAAACTTATGACATACATACATGGTTATGAGTGTTCCCTGTTCCACAACTCTCCATGTCTCGTTTCTGTCTTAATGTGTATGTTATATTATTTGCATACTAACCAATCAGCTTTTTTTGGGCCGATAACTTGGCGTAACAGTTATCGTGCTGCCCTTTGGATTAAACTGTCGTGGGTTCGAATCCCACTTCTGTTCATGAATGTTTTGTGACGTTTAATTTTAATTTGTGATTAGACTTTAATGGTCACCCAAGTTGGGCAGGATATCCTCTATTTGTATATTTTGTATATTTTTATTGAGGAAATAAATAAAAATAAAAAAATTTAAAAAAATGACCTTAATTATTTTACCATTCCAACCCACAAGTGGGAGTGGTACTAGTTTAGATCAAAAATCACTTTTCAAAAGTTTTACAATATCTTTCCATTTTGAGGTCCCTCGAATCCAAAAAACATATTTTTGAAAAAACTCTGTGCGTCTGTTAGTCTGCTAATCTGTTAGTCTGTGACATTATACAGGTCAAACGGATGAGCGGATTGAAACCAAATTTTGGGAGGATGTTTGGTATGCAAATATGAAGAGCCCTATTGTTTTGGGGGAAAATCGGCGCATGCGCAGAAGAGATATGTGCTATAACGGTGTTTTTTATATAATAATGATATACTTTTCATAACGGATTAATTATTCTATTTATTTTTTCAAGCAAGTTTTGTTAAAAAATTTTTTTCTTAACTTTATAGTTTCGGAAATATTTTAAAAATGAAAAAAATCAGCCGCTCTTTTGTTTTATGGATCTGTCAGAAATAAACTAGTTATGCATGCTTTGATTAATTTTTACATGAAGTGGAACATATTATGTAGGTAACCATGGCAACGAATAGCAAATATCATATTGAATACTAGCCATTACCCGCGTTACCTCACGCGATATCAGAAATTTTCTTTTCTTTATTATAATCAAATGTCAACATTTTTGAAGTTAGAATGGTTTCGTCGCCCAATTGGCTGGAATTTTTAATCTACAATAAACAAATTGCATCGTCTGTTCTAGTTTCTTTCGTGTTTGCAGTACGGAAGAAACTGTTAGATTGTCATTGACATATAAATAGTCTAATCTTGCCTTTTGGATAGGACAAGTTTTTTTTTCATCGTTCTAAAACAGTTGCACATCTGGAACAAAGCTGGAGATACTGTTATATTTATATGGTTATAGAATAGAATAGAATAGAATATTTACTTTATTAAAAACCAAAAAGGTATAATAGCATCATTTAGGATAAAATAAAAAAAAATAATTGGACAGATCTGTCTTAGAATTGCACGCGACAATTTACAGTGTGGTCACTTAAGTGTGAAACATATGGGAAAATTTTTAATTAAATGCACAACCAAAATACAAATATTGCCAAAAGTTGGTGCATGTCCGATAATCATTTTCAGTGCTCTTAGAATTGTTGAAACTCAAACAGCATACAGGGTGTTTAATATCGTTGCAACAAACATACAGTTTGTGATTCCATAAAAAATTAAAAATCTAAGTTAATTTTACGAATATGCCTGAATTTGAACAAAGTTATGCGAAATTAATTTGATTTTGAATAATTTATAAGTATAAAAAAAATTTTCAAAAAAATTATAATTTTGGTTTTTCAAAAAAAAAACATTTTTTTCTTAGAAGGCCATGTTTTGGTATTTGGGCATACCTTTTAATTCTAAACAACTTTTTCTTATAACATTTCGCTGAATTTTTTGAAATAAGGGCACTTTATTCTTGTACAATTTTTATATTTTTTTACCCATGCTGTATGCTGTTTGAGTTTCAACAATTCTAAGAGCACCTAAAATGATTATCGGACATGCACTTTTGGCAATATTTGTATTTTGGTTGTGCATTTAATTAAAAATTTTCCCATATGTTGCACACTTAAGTGACCACACTGTATATTTTTATATAAAATATAATAAAGTTGTGATTATTTTCGTTTGTTCGAAGACCGTATTAAACTACTCGATCAACTATTGCATTAAACTTGCAAGATATCTAAAGATTAAGTTAACTTAAAACTTTGTCTATAGACGCTGACATGCAATTATCAGTTGAGTAACAGTTAAGAACTGCCAATGGCTAAAACCGCGCTCACATACGCAATTTAACGACACAAAACAAAAAGGGTTACGCAACT
The DNA here is from genome assembly GCA_963575645.1 of Xanthostigma xanthostigma. NCBI lineage: Eukaryota > Metazoa > Arthropoda > Insecta > Raphidioptera > Raphidiidae > Xanthostigma > Xanthostigma xanthostigma. The sequence goes on along the minus strand of OY754471.1, from coordinate 9,994,081 downwards.
TGGCGCAATCGATTAGTTTGCATCAAAACACAAACTATATGGTTTGTCAGATACGGTTGAATATCAGTTGCATGCGTTCGACCGTCATATAATCCTTTCATAGAAATACACGCAACTAAACTGCTAAAGAACTGACAATTGCATGTTGACACCAGACCTTATAGGGCAATATCATGTCAGCATTTTAGTAGAAACTATTGGTTTGGGGCTTGGGGCGATGAAACGGGATGCGATTATTTTTTTTGTGAGAATATATTTATTATTACATTTTTCCACACAAAAACTTTAGTATTTAGTATTTTTTGGGGCCTAGGGCTTATAGTGCAAGATCCCGGTTTGACTCGATCTTCATCCATCGAGTTTTCTAATGAAATTTTAATTTTGATAATATAATGTAATAATAGTTGGCAAAACCAAAAGTGCACATCCCGCAAGTTTTCCACTGTACATATTATAGGTAATGAAAAAAAAAAATTAAGAAAATAGATTTAAAAAAAAACAATTAAAAAAACAGAAAAAAAATTCAAAACAAAATGGAATAGACTTGTGTCAGCGGGTATCGAACCCGACACCTTGCTATGGACCAACGCTTTTAACCGCTCGGCCATTCCGATATCGTAGCTTGCGTTGTTATTGTGGCATAGCAGGTATTCTACGTAATACACTACATATTTTACAATAACAGTAATAGGTATTTTTTTGTTTTTTTAAGGTTTTTTATTTTAACTATTAACTGACAAAAATAATAAAATAAAACTGTTTATAAAAATTAAACTACTGAACACATTTATGTGAATTTAAATAGGGTTCTGGTCTGATACTAAACAAAGTGAATAAAATATAACCCAAGGCAATCCGACCAAAATTGCGATCTGTAGAGTCGTGACGTACATACGTACATACGTTCATACGTACATACGTACAGACCAACCGACAACTGCTGTTTGTAATTTTCAATTACAATTTTAATAGTATTTATGAACTCGAATTGATTTAAAAATGGTTCTGTTTTATAGATCAGAGTCTCCTCTTTTCAAAAAGCTTCAATATGAATGAATTTCGTGTGAAATTAACTTAGATATAACTTCTTATATGAACGAAAGTCAGCTCTAACGTACAAAGCGACAGTAAAGCACATACCGCTAGTTTAGCGGTATGTGCAATAAAGAAAAACTGATTTGGTTGACATTCAATTTCTTGACACAGCTATTTTTGATAAGAAATTAAAGTTATTAATTTTTGTAAGATTAAAGGATGAATCCTGGTGTCATAGGATCGATGAACTAAGCAAATACTGAAGGTTTATTTATTGCATTTTATTGTCTGACGTTTCGGCAAACTTTATGCCATCTTCGGAGAATCAATGCTGTCTGTTTTCTCAGTATTGTTGTTATATATAAAATAAATTAAAATAAAAAATGTCATCAACGGGTATTAAAATTACTATTTTTCTTGAAAAAAAAAACCCGACTGATTTTTACTAAAAATTGTATAAACATTTATACAATTTTTAGTAAAAATCAGTTTTTTTTTCAAGAAGAACAACTTTCAATTTGCGTTTAATTTTAATCAGTTAATTAGTCAAATAGAAACTGCACTCATTGTTGTGATTGGAAGCGATAGGATAATCACCATTCACCGTCTAACCGTATACAATGTGTTCGATAAATACAATAGGATTTAAATGTAGTTTATGATGTGCCTTACATTCCAAAAAACTGATTACACGTAAATCTCACGGGTCTAAAGTTAAACTTTAAGGATAAACTAATAGTAGATATCGTGTCCATCGTGATAATAAGAATAAAAAAAAAAATGTGAGCCGTCGTGGGGCGCCCGGAAGATGTGAAACATAAATTTAAGCTTTCCAAATGTAACTTTAGCCCTATTTACACTCCACGGACACTTCTAAAGGCCTATGAACACCGCAACTTTAAGGGACTAGCAGTAGCAAGACTGTGACGGTTCTTTTACCGTTCTCAGACAGCTTGGAATAGACCTACTGCTAAACGAAATGACCCTTGTCACGATTTTGAAGTTTTACTGCAAAATTGCATGTAGTTGTTGTTGAAATATTCAATTTTAATTTATTACAATGTGACGTCACTTGTTATCCACAAATTTATTTGTCTCATATACTTATTAAACAAATAAAATATAGTTTAAAAAAAACTAAAAAACACGCTTTATATCGAACTAAAAAGTAAAAAATAATTTTTTTAAAATAAGCTTAAAAAGCGTGGGGCGCTTTGTTCCACATTTTCGTACATCGAGCGCCCAACGCTTTTTAAGCTTATTTTAAAAAAATTATTTTTTACTTTTTAGTTCGATATAAAGCGTGTTTTTTAGTTTTTTTTAAACTATATTTTATTTTTCACTTTTTAGTTTGAGGATCTATAAAAGAATTTATTAATCCTGGGGGTCCTAATAAGGATAATGGGAAACTGTTATCAAATTATTGCATTGTCATCGGTCCTTGATACGTATGCAAAGTTTCAAATTAATCAGACTTCGGGAAATTGGTGAAAATTATGCTCAAAGATTCCGTTACATGCATACATACATAGTTACAACCCAAACTAATATAAAGCGTTTAAAAAGCATCTAATTCCTTTGTTTATTTGTACAGACACACGGTATTCGGTAACTGGAATGCACTCCAATTTTGTGTACGTTATTGACTATATCCGATCTGAATATTACAAGATATCGGATTGTTCGCTGTACACAAGCGCGCATCCGTAACGGGATGGCATTGTCTGTCGTGCTGTGCTATCTGTACTTACCTAATATTATATGTACATACTGGGAGCTCAAACATTCGTGATATACTTGAACTAATAAATAGCCAATTCAAATGTGTAGGTTTTCTGGACTTGCGGCTGTAATGCATTGGTATTTCTACCTGCCACTTCGTCTACAACTGCGGTAGACATTATCAAAGACGATGTGGTAGCGGGCGAAGTGTCCATCTAGGCTTCTTACAGATAAGTGTGTCGACGAGTGCTTTTCTCCCTTCTTTTAAACTCCGCGTGCTAGTGTTCTCTACTCGGCCGTAGTTTACTCTTCTGTGATTGGTCGTTCGACTCAGTGGGTTGATATGGCGGTGTCCTTAGGTCATAGAAATAAATAAACATGTACATAATTTCAATCGAAAAGAAGAAAGCTTGAGTCTAAGTCAAACCTGGACACTGCGCAATAACCGCCCACTAAGTGGAACGACCAATCACAGAAAAGCAGACAGCATAAAAAAGGGAGAACAGCACTCGTATTTATATTTGTAGTTTTTTAAAAAAAATATTTTCTTTGTTGCTACTTTATGCACCAACCTTTTTTTGAAAAGGAACAGAACTTTTGGTGATACTGAACACTAAGTTTTCAAAGACCACGATCACTTTTTTTCTCAAGACGAATTTCTCGCGTTTTGTTGTTTTTTGGAAACTTTTTTGGTAGTCAGTGTAAATGTTCGTATGTACTAAAACCGATACTACATCCTGTATATTTTAATATAGGTATGGTTGTTGAGATTCACCAGTGAACTAAAATATTCAGATAGTGACAGAGCTGTCATCTATGCTTCTATTTTATCCAGTAGTAGTTTTTTTCATACACTGCGGTGTAGCTCACATTATTTGATATCATTTTTCCTACAATTTATTTATCAATGTATACCTACATAAGTCTAAGGTAAAATAGTGGGATCTTTCGTTAATGCTGCAGTATTTTGAATTTATTCGCACTTTTTTAGATAAATACTTTTGTCCTTTATTTAAGTCACTATTTTAATATGATTGTAATTTGTTTTTTTTTATATTTAATTGTGATTTATTTATTTTTCCTGAAAATATTTCTAATCAAGTATTTAGATTTTGTAAAAAAAATTCTATAGATTTTTTAGCAAAATGTTTCAATGAAAGCAATTTAAGGTAGTATCTCTGATAATTTGTCTATATGAAATATGCACTTCAAATTTTGGTTCAGTGGATAAAATTTTCATATTGTTCCTTGAAGGGAGTTTTCTTATTTTGACAAACGTTGAAACCAGATCAGATATAATAGCTGATAGTTTTCTAGTGCATACAGACTACGAAGCTTGAGTACAATAACATCCGTTCTTATGTAGATGTTTAGATAGAGTGGAAACAAATCATTACATAACTTCTTTTCATCTAATATATATACACACACATACATCCAATATACATACAAACAAATTCGTTTAAATATTGATTTCGAAAAATTTATTTTTAATCTTCAGGGCCAGATGAAAATAAATTTTTCGAAACGTGGGCCACAAGCGTAACATTGCTAAAGCTTATTTATGATCCTCAACCAAAACCTTCCTTCATCGTAACATTCTATTGGATCTACACTACTTTAGGCTGAATGATTATTATTATTATTAATAAATTAATATAAATAATAATATTTTATTTAAAGGGATATGATTATTGCAATAAATCAATTAATATTTGAGTTGTTTTATGGAACAGTTTGGGACATTCTTTGTAAGCATTTTATTTGTTCGAGATATCTTTCAATTGCAATTCTTTTACAGTCTATTGAACACAAGTTTTCACACTAGTAATATATTATATAAAATACAGCTACTATGTCAACTTTTAGTTAGCAGATTGCAACACCCTAACGTTTCCGTTTAGAGCAGCCAATGCTTCAAAACGCCGGTTTTCAACCTCTTGGCAATAGTGCCGTTATTATTATCTCTCGACGTTGCAAGCTTTTCTTAAGGTTGGTTTACAAAAGAATTGGTCGGTCAATATTGATTGTAAATAGTTACGTCACATTTAAAAAAGAAGACGAACGGAATAGTAGGTACTCCACTGTACATCAAAGTTGCAAAGAAGTTTATAATCGCAAAAAAATATTTGTTTGTGATGTAACTACAAATTTACGATTTTCTAATGTTTCCCTTTACTTGTGCTATAGACATTGCTTCTTTCAAAATGCGAATTAAAACACTCAAATCGGTACCACAACTTTATTTATAATTATTTATCGATAGATAGATTTTGAGGTTATATTACGATAACTGGATTTGCAAAATATTCATTGGAAATACACAATTATTATTTTAAACAACATAGAACAGTATTATTAACCGTTTTAAGTGCGGAAAATTGATTTTTAAAAATTATTTTTTTGCGCGGTAAAAAGTGGGGAGAGGCGTTTGGAGGAGTTCTTTAAAAAACAATTACGGGGTCGTATCTATGCGATGGCGTTTTTTTATGCGCAGTGAAAAGAGGAGGGTGTTTGGGGGGGAGTTCTTTAAAAAAAAATTACAGGGTCGTGTATAAAAAACAATTACGGGGTCGTGTCAATGTGATTAGTTTTTTTTTTGCGCAGAGAAAAGGGGAGGGCGTTTGGGGGGAGTTCTATCAACAACAATTACGGGGTCGTGTATAGAAAGTGAGATAGTAATACAGTAATTCTACACCAGTTGTTATGGCGTGTATATGTGATTTCTGATTGGCTAGATTCAAAAAATGACAGTGAAAGACAAGTTTTTACCTATTTTTGAGAAAATTTGTGAATAATCCGTAAAGTGTTATTTATGGAACGTCAAAATTTAGCGTTTTCTATGACTTAAAAACAAAAAAATCAAAATTTTGGATACATCCAGTTATCGTACAGGACAACTGTAATCATTAATGTCCATCTAAGAGATTTGGAATAGAAATACGAATATATATTAGATATCGTGTCCATCGATAATCATTAATAAGAAAAAATTCACAAGTCTTAAAGATAAAACACCTATTTTATATCAATCTAATATCATTTATAAAATACCTTGTGTATGTAGTAAGTGTTATGTGGGGCAAACAAGACAGTTACTAAAACATAGAATTTACCAACACAGAATGGACTGTAGAAACATAAATTTATTAAATGATAATAAGACCGCGTTGTCATCTCATCATTTCGACACTGAACATAAATTTCTATTTAACGAAGTTCAAATATTAGATAAAGAGTCAAATTGGAAGAAACGTAATATCAGTGAAATGTGTTTTATTAGAAAAAACAATTATATTAATTATAGAACAGACACACAAAATTTAAGTAGTCAGTACAACTATATTTTGAAATTGAACTAACTTTCAAATTTTTAATTTTAATTTTTATTGTTTAAAAATTTATACATAAACTTGTTGCCATGTTTTTATCTTATGTACTTTAACTTTTGTTAATTGCTGTGGTTAGTAATTAATGTTTATTTTCATAATTATTGTTTTAAATAATTTTCCATTTGTACTAGAAAAAGTATAAATTTATAGACGAAACGTCGTACATTTATAAATATAACTTTTGTCCACAAACCTGCGAATTTTTTCTTATTAGAAATACGAATGCTTAGCATTGTGACGCCATTGATTGTTTGTTGTCGAGCGTCTATATAATTTATAACGTCTATTTGGCCGCTGGTTATTTTGTCCCGATATTGATTTATAATTCAGTTTAAATGTGAATATATTTATAACTGAAGTATTTTGTGAAAAAGGAAACATTGTAGGGAGAGGGTTGTGAAAAAGGCGTCGACCGATGGCGCGGCGCGGCGGTGGAATGCCAGCAAGCGATATTTTATTTAGTGGCGTGTGTTGTGTAGAGAGTGTGGAGAATACGCGGCGTGTTCAATAGACCGTGGAAGCAAATCGCAGTATCTCAATACGTTATTTAGTGAGCCGTCGGGGGTGGGCCATCAAACGGCTCACTGACACACTGGCGTACACGGTGCCATTAAATATCGGAATTTGTAATATTTAAACTTTCGTACGGAATCGGAACGTAATGTTATAATTATATTAATAAATAGATATCAATAAATAAAATTATCGACCAATTTTTCAGACAATATATTAACAAACAATATAAAATTTTGATAATCATAATTAATTTTGAAAAAATCTATAAAAAAGCGAATTATATTTTATTATTAATTATTTTTATATTTTTTAGATCAATTCTGAAGAAGGTCCAAATCCGGATTGAAACGTTAATGTTTTAATTTTATATTGTTTGTTAATATATTGTCTGAAAAATTGGTCGATAATTTTATTTATTGAAGAGTTCTAATCAGACGTTAATCAAAGATTTAAATAGATATCAATCTATTATTTTTTGTTTAACTAATAATAATTTTTTACTTGTTATTTTTAAGTATAAGTATATTGTGCGACTAGTGAGAGAAGGAGAATATTCCACTCGCGTGTTACCGCACTCGCTACGCTCGTGCGGCAAATTTCACGCTCATGGAATCTTCTCCTTCTCTCACTAGTCGCACATAATACTTTATTCAACTAGCACGAGTAATATGTAATCGGGGCCCTGATAAAAGACGGAAAAATAATATTTCACTTCATTGATTGACGTACCCACCGCCCTCGATGCACACAAGATGGCCCCGACTTTCGCTGAATTGCGATGCTGTTTTCATATATACAAATCGCTACCGCGTTCCTATTGGTCCAAAAACTATGCAGTAATAATTCATTATCGTACCGTTTCGGCTCATTATTAGCACTCTACGCGTCAACATGAAGTAATTTATTATTTCTCCCGAATTTAGCAGGGCCCCGAAATTATATATTACTCACGCGTGTTGAATAAATAATATTTTTTATAAATCATTATTGTTATAAATATAATTATGTGTTTCGTCGACCTTTGCTAGTGCTCAGGCCGATCACAAAATTGGTTTGCGTCCGTGGCTATATTTCACCTTTCGTTCAAGATGGTTATATCCTTATTACTACGGTAGTGGATACTGCGCAAACAGACCATAGACTTTTTACTGGACGTTATTTCCGTCCGAAAAAAGATTTAAGTTGTTCTCAAGTCGTGCCAAAAGAAGTTTCACTTAAAAATAGTATATAACACCACGTGGGCCGAAAGTTTGATACCTTGCACTGCGCGTTATAATGGCCCACCAATGCGTAAATGTTAGAGTTTCTGCCTTACAATTGATGCCGAAAGTATTTACTTTCGATCGAGGTATGAAGAAAAACAGTTTAATGAATTTAGGGTTCTCAATAAAACTAGAGAAGGGATGGAAAGCTACACAGATGTTAAAATTTGCTGATAATTTATTCATTTCTCGGTATACTTCATGTCTTTTTTAGAGTGTGAATGCTGAAAGAAAAAAATTGTTTGGCAAAAATAAAACTCGGGTGTTTATGTTAGTCACGCACGTCACTGGAGTGACAGGAGCCATTGGCAAGTAGCTGATGTTAGCCGGTTGTCGGTAACTGGTAGCTGAGTCCCGTTTGTTGTAATATATTGCACCATACATGTCGTCCATATGTCAACGAGCCATATGTGTACAACAACTCGGATACTATCCCTACCTAACACGCAGGACGTTACAATGAACGCGACTGTTGCTTCAAAAGGGTGTTCAAAATAACACCAGCTTCATAAGAAATGTACATCACAGTTAAAAATTTTTATATTTTTCAAAAAATGAAATTTTGAGGCTTATGTCTTGGAAAGTTTTGAATCGTTTTTATAAACAGTTTATGAATCAGACTTTTTGTTAAATTGTAAAAAATTCTTCTATAATACCAAAATGGTGAGTTTTTCATTGAAATTTTAAACCTACAATTTAATCAGTCAATGATAGCTGCTACTATGCCAAATTTAAAGCAAACCACGAGGAAGATAATTGTATTGAAAAAGATGTGTGCTTACCTCCTAAGTCTTCATAATGTACAGCGGTTTTTCTTTATTCCTTTTTGGAAATTCAGAGGAGAGTACGAAAAAATTGGTTGGTAACATTTCTGTGAATTGGCTCCAACGATTTTATCGTATTTAGAAACGCTATAGGGCAGTTGAAGAAGTAATTTCCCATTGAAACACACTTTTTTCTTTACGAACGCTTGACTTGGGGAGTAAGCTGGTGAATGTGTGACGAGAGCGTAACGAAAAGTGTGATCGCGCGAGGCGAATAGAAAGCGTTACGAAAAATGTGATCGGGCGAGGCGAACAGAAAGTGTTACGAAAAGTGTGATCGGGCGAGGCGAATGGAATTTGAGAGGGAGATATAAGTTAGTGAAGATAGAAAGAGGGAGAGTTACGTTTCGTATATTACTGTAGGGGCAAGAGAGAGAGAGACGTGCGCGCGCACATTTTCTTTCTCATACTAGTTGCTGGCGTCGTAGTGTCATATGCAGCGTTCCTTTTTCCTTGTCTATTGTCTCCCTCTACTAATACGCGGCATTCTACTCTCGACAAAGGTGAGTGCGTATCTCATACCAGAAAAACCCCCGAAAAAGTTTTTCCGACTCACACAATCCACTAAAATAGGAAACGGGATGAATTGAGAATAAAACAGCGGTTCACGATGGCATCAAATCCAAAAATGTTTGGTACAAGAGTTGATCTCTTTGACCCAAAGAACAATAATCCTAGATAAAACATACAGGGTCGTATTTAAGAAAGTGTAGGTGACCTTGATATTTTGGAGACACCTCCACCAAACGAAAAAAAAAAATTGGTTGTCTGTAAAGTCGGTTTACGGACGATAGTTTTACGTGATAACGTATTCCGCTCGAATATCATATTTAATAATCACGCACAGGGTCAGGCGGAACGTTAGGAACGTTACACTTTTTCGTGCATGCAGCCGGTGTTTCATCTTTTTATATTGACGTGATTCATCAATTTATAAGACGTTATCACGTCAATAATTTATGTTCTATTTCTCCTATCTTCTACATATAATAATTATAATAATTCGAATCTATGATATTGCATCTTTCGCTTCAAATTTAGGTTAATTTTATTTATTAAAGTTACTCACCACCTATAAATATAATTGTTTTTTTTAACTTTCTTTCTTTCGTATTTATTTTAAGTCTCAAAGATTAACTGTCATAATATTTGGAAACAATTGTTTCATTGTTTATATAAAATTCCAAAACCTACTTACAATATTTAAGTATTTTCATACGTCAAAAAATTGATTTTTATAATGATAAAATTTGTAAGAAAACGATTTTTTCGAGAGATGAGACCTAGCTAAAACGATTTTATGCCCCCCAAAATCCCTTTTCAGTAAATTTCATCCAAATCGTTAGGGCCGTTTTCGAGAAAAGCACGCACAGGGTCAGGCGGAACGTTAGGAACGTTACACTTTTTCGAGGATGCAGCCGGTGTTTCATCAATTTATAAGATTGGTGATTCATCAATTTATAAGACGTTATCACGTCAAAAACTACATCACTGTTCTTCCCCCTTGATTTCCTGTAACTTTTGTCCGAAACTTTTTTTTCGAAAACCCTTCCTCTAAAAAATAAAAGGGTGTTCGGTTTTTAAAAAACCATACTGTATATAAACATACATATATAGATGGAGATAAAGAAGTTTTACTTCAGTCGAGTGGTCTAAAGCATACTGGTTTTTCTTTTTTTATGTATGAGGAAGAACACTGTTAAAATTATCAAGTTTTTATATGTAGAACAAAACTATTAAGAGGAAAATCTTAACGTGAGATTAGATTGTAATTGAAGAGATTGTTTTCAGTCGACAGTGTGAATCTTCAGTTGTTTGTACGGTCCTGTCCGCAGTGCTTCATGTACTTGATGACGTCTGGATGTGCACACTATATACACATATTGATATCGCTGTTGATACGTCATGCATATAGCGGCAATATGGGGATACAATGTATGCACATTGCTCAATGACTTACACGCTCATGGTTTGGGCCTTCTTTTCAGCTGCTACATGTCAAGAAAGTCATTGTTTTCAAAATACGCAGAAGAAAAATGACGGACACGAACCCGTTTTTCTTTTACATATTGAGTTCAGATAAATAATACATGTGTCTATAGGGTATGCAGTCGTCGATATATATCACATTCGTCCGTTTTAAATTATGTCGAGTATGTTTGCAATATTTTGACGTGTGTCAGATACGACTATCATTTGTTATTTTTGATGTTTTCTTTACAAACAGAGAAGGTCGTTTTCATTTCAACAAACTTGAAATGTTGGATTTTTGTTCTGTTTATGTCATCATTATCTGCTCATATCTGACGATTTGAAATGTGTTTTATTTAATTTTTAATTTATTGGGAACCGCGATATGGACTACTCTATCTGGCGGTGAAACTTACTAACTAACATGTAAGAAACAAGTATATGAATCGTACTGTCAATGAATACTGTTTATCGTGATTTTTTTACAGTAATACCTAATAAAAAAAACGTTGATAAATTAATAAATGACTTATTATGGAACCTGCGAAGTTTTCACCTCGTGCAAACATAAATAAAAAATTAGTAAAAGGTTGTAATAGTACCACGTCATTTCAATGCAGATGATTAGTTATTTTACCAAGTAAGTAGGTACTATACTTAGTCTTAGTATTGAAAACTTAATTTATTAATTTAATAGTTATTATTATTAAATAACATTAAGAATTTTGATCGAAAAAAAATAAAGTTGAAAATACATTTTGACAGATGACTATTTTTAGGTTGTTGCAATAAGGTAATGTTTCAATAAATGTTTGCAACGTTCATCAACACTGCATTGAAATAATTATCTCTATTTACCATTTTTTTTTCTTGTGGATTACTCTTTAAATCGAAAGTTTGTAAACAGAAAGCATAATTAAAATTCACCTTACTTGAAGGTTCTGTTTCAATTGAATTTTTGCCTAATTTTATGATATGGGCGGCATTATACAGATTGTATCAAATCAAAGCAGTCCATAGAACATTCTGTGTGTAAGACAGAGACGATATTATATAAAGCACTAAAGCAGTAAGTAAGAATGAGATAAATGATCGCTTATAGTTACTGTGGTTATACAATCTGATAGTATCGTCTTTGTTTTCTACAGTAAAAATCACAATTTTATCAAATGTCAGTATTCACTAGTGAAATTATTGATAAAAAGATTTACAGTGTACGGAATTATTTATTTACGTAACCACAGTAACTACGAGCCCCGTCCCACTTCAGTTGGCCCACTTACAAAAAACTCAATTATTAGTCCTCAATTAACAGAAATCGAAACACTAGCGTAATATAGGTATTTTTTATTTTGTACCAAATATTTTACAGACTTTTTACACAACCTAAGCCTACTAGATAATATATTCTTACTAAGATAAAAAATTAAATAGAAAACCGAATAAAATATGCATTCAGACAAACTAAAACTCGAAACGTATTTCAAAAGTTACCATTGGGTAACATCACCTTTATTGGTTATAACGGCCATTATTCTTCGAGGCATAGTATTAACTAAATTCTGGCAGTCTTGTGGAGTAAAGTTATCCCATATTTCTTTGAGTTTTTGTCTTAGATCTGAGACCGATCTAGCGGGAGTAACACGTAAGCGTTTTTTCATTTCATGCCAAAGTGTTTCAATTGGGGACAAGTCAGGGCTACTGGAAACCCACTCTAAGAGTGGAATAGTGTTCTCTGAGAACCATTTTTTAGCTTTTTTTGATGTATGGCAGGCAGCTCCGTCTTGCTGAAAAATAAAATTCTCTCCAGAGACCAAAACTTCTTCCATTGTTGGCAGCAGAGACTCTTCTAATATGTATAAATATTTGTCTGTATTAACAATGCCATCAATAAAGTGCAGTTTTCCTACACCTCTTGCAGACATTGAGCCCCATACCATAACAGATGCTGGAAATTTCACTTTCCTTTTTAAACAGTCGGGATGGTATGCTTCATTTTTTTGACGAATAACTCTGCTCCGACTGTCACCTACACAAACTTCAAACCGAGACTCATCACTCCAATGTATGCTGTTCCACTGTTCAAAATTCCAATTTTTGTGTTCTTTTGCCCATTGCAATCTGTTTTTCTTTTGTTTCTGTGTCAACAATGGCTTTTCCTTAGCCTAAACAAATTACGTATGTTAGTTTTTTGCAAATTTAAATTTAAGACAGCGGATTAAAAATATGAGTAATACCTTGTACGTTCCAAATCCTAACTTCTTTGCTTCCCTATGACATGTAGATCTCGAAATACGTCTTCCCACAGTATTGCTCCAAAGTACGCTCAATTGTCCGTAGTTAGCACGTCTGTTTTCCTTAATTATTCTTTTCAATGCCCGTTTATCACCGTCTGTTAGTTTGGTTTTCTTCACGTACCGGGGCTTTGAGGCGATTGAACCATTTGTTTTGTACAGTCTCACAATATTTCTAACACTATATTTTGATAAATTTAACAATTTCCCGATTTCGGAATTTGATTTTCCGGTTTTCCACAAGTTAATAATGATTACTCTAAGTTTTTGGTCAATAACTGCGCCTCTACCCATTTTTAAGTTAAAAAAATATTATACTATTACTTTTTGACACTTTTGACAAATTACTATCAATAAATAACAATTGTTTTATCGTGTTTTTACATAGCCACCTCTAATATCACTTAACTTCTTACATAGTCTAATATTTGTTATGTTGACGCATAAAACGCATTATTTACACCCATTTCGTTTTTATGATAAAAATTAAATATATTTGAATACATTTTACTTAATGTTATGAAAACAGCTTTTAATATGAATATTTACAAGAAAAAAATGTAAAGTGGCAGTTAGTTTAACACTTTTTTGAATAAATCTTAAAGAAATTGAAATTTCAGTAAGTGGGCCAATTGAAACGGGACGGGGCTCGTATATTAGCGATCATTTATCTCATTCTTACTTACTGCTTTAGATCTTTATATATCGTCTCTGTCTTACACACAGAATGTCCTATGGACCGTTTTGATTTGATACAATCTGTATATACGTTCTCCTTCAAGGAAATTTCTTTTTCGCTGATTTGTATCAGCCCAATTACATATTCTGCTGACACTTATCATTCCATTGCACTTAGAAAAAATTCACAATTGCAGTGTTTACTATATAGTAACCATAGTAACTATGGGAAACGATACTCCATCGTCGCCATGTTTCTAAAGCTCCACCCATTTGACGACCCCAATTTGATGAATTCAATTTATATTCAGTGGATTTTTGCATAGCAAAATTTTAAAACCAATCCCTTATATTTAAGCACGAGATCCAGCTCGAGCGTAGCAGTGGACCGATACCTTTCGCATGAACCAATATAGCGTCAGCTACTGGGTAACGCACACGTAGTGTCTGTGAATTTAAACAACTTTGATAATTATGACGAAAATAGGGGGAAAAAACCGAAGTTTTCCCATAGGTAGTAATAACAGCGTCATTTTGTGTGCGCCAGAAAACGGTCCGTCTCGAAACACAACTAGCATAGGTCTCCTGGTTACAGACTTCGTGTCTTTAGGATTTATATTAGAATTTCTATTTGATGGCTACTTTTATTTTATAATTGAATTAACAATTTTTTAGTTGTTAACAGGCACATTAGACAATTTTTATTGTATGCAGTTCGGTGAAATAATTAAAGATAAATTCAACTTGACAGTTTCACTTAGACCAATTAATGTTATTGCAACATCACGAAAAAAAATAATATCTTTACACTCTGAAAACTTTGCAGTGAACTAGTTCGTTTGGGTTAAATAGATTAGTCTCGAATTGTGTTCAAATTTATGTGACGTATTATTCCGGGAAGCTTTTTTCACTTTGCAGGATAATTTTGTTCTGTCGATATTCGCGATTGCCATAAATTGTACACTGCCAAATGTACTATAAGAAAATTTAATCAACTTTAAGTAATCTAATTCATTAAGGAAATGGCACGAATAACTGTTAAAATATTTTTTGTATAGAGAACTTTTATGGCGTGATATATATCATTTTCTTTATTTATAATGTTTTGATAAATAGCTTTGTTAATATTTCACTCCTTTTGAAAGCTTTCTTTATTTAAAACACCATTGTCTTTTTATGAAATGGCCTTAGTAAAAATTGTGGTATATAGGAATAATAATATTATTATTATTATCATTATTAATAATAACAATGCGTTTAACCTTCGTTTATGTCATAACAGACGCCATTCGCACCATTACTATCATTTTTTCTACCACACTTCCCGTTATTTTCTACAATTTTTAAACTTCAACTTAATTAATAGCAATGGGCGAATGAAGGAATTTTTAGGAAATAAGTATAAGGTAGGCAAATTTTGAGCATAGGAGTTTGACAAGTAATCGACCATGGCTTTGAATAAGGAACCATCTCGATATTTATCTGGAATTGTTGAGGGAAACCATGGAAAACCTCAACAAGATGGCCGATACAGGAATTACCGTTTTCTCGGCGAGAGGCAGCGGGAAAAACTCCCGGCCACATCTGCCCCCGCCGAGATTCGAAACCGGTTCCTCCCGAATGCGAGTCTAGTGCTCTCACCGCTACGCCACCCCGCTCGGTTTGTGGTATATAGTAATAACAATAATAATAATGCGTTAAACCAAAGTATAGCCTTAATCTTCTGTATACCTCAGTTCCGTTATTTTCAAAATTTTGCAATTTTTACTAAAGGCCGCTGCCCACGGGCCTAGTTTTGCTGCTGGAAACTAGAACTTAAGCTGGCTGCCGTG
The DNA here is from genome assembly GCA_963575645.1 of Xanthostigma xanthostigma. Classification (NCBI taxonomy): domain Eukaryota; kingdom Metazoa; phylum Arthropoda; class Insecta; order Raphidioptera; family Raphidiidae; genus Xanthostigma; species Xanthostigma xanthostigma. The sequence goes on along the minus strand of OY754471.1, from coordinate 9,978,555 downwards.
CTGATTACGAAGATGGATATGACGTCACTGCAGGCTCACCTGCGAGGCTACAAGATGGATTTCAAAATTAGAATCCGGGGCTATTTTTCTTGTTTGTTCGTCTGAACCAATCGAGAAACAGTGCCTTGTCACGTGGCCGACGTTCACAAACAAACACTGTGCCATAGTGTGTGTTCTGTTCAAAGACAATAAACGTCCACTTTTGTTAAATTTCGAACTGTTACTGCGCGCGCACCAAACCCATTTACAAAGCAAACTTCAATGCACGCATCGTATGAAGCCAACACATTAAATTCAACACAAAAACCGGCGGCAAAACCAACCTCGTGTGCAGCGAGGCTAGAAATGCTGCTAAAAACGCTGCTAACCGGTAGGCTGGGACGTCACTGCGGGCTGGCCTGCTAGCTCACAAGATAGGTTTTAAAATTAGAACAAGGGCTATTTTCCCGAGATTTTCTGCTAGGTATGAGCAAGAACCAATCAGGAAGCAGTAACTTGTCACGTGGGCACTTGAACAAATACCCACAAACCAACATGGTGTCGCATTCTGTCAGACAACAGACAAGTTTTGCGCTGTGTTTATATTCGAACTGTCACTGCGCGCGCACCAGATCTATCCACAGATAGTCTCGTGTGAAGCGAGCACTTAACAGCGATCAAGAAAACCAGCGCTAAAAAACTAGTAGGCAAATCTAGCAAAGAATCTAGCAGCGTTTCTAGCCTCGTGTGCAGCGACCTTAAGTTAAACAAAATAAAAACTTCTGTTGTAAAACTTTTAATTAGATTTAACGTTCAATATATTTAAGCTATAGGTATGTTTGTTAAATTGTTAACTAGTGAACATGTAAATTATTTATATATAAAAGTTCCAAAATGTTTCTGCTATAGTATTTATTTTGTCGAAGTGAATGTTTGTTTCTATTCTGAACTGGAAATCGGCCTCATTCCATTCCATTAGTGAGCTCCATTTCAATGCATCTATTTATCTCCCAGTGGTACAGAACTTTTAAATAAAATAAAACACAAATTTAATTAACAAGCACAAAAACTCACTCTTCCCGTCCTCTGCAAACTTCAGCTCTCAAACTCTAATGACTTTAAATCGATAATTATATGTATCATCGCAGTACACTGTGACCAGAAATAGTTGACAATGAAGCTTTGCGTCATTTTTATGACACGCCACTTCCATGACATTTCATTCATCGACGGCGTCGTTGATCGACAAATTAATTATCTAAATTCGGATCCCAAGGGATGAATACGGAGTGGAAATCTTCATTGAGGTTATGTTGGAGTGTCTCTTAACATTGTTTAAGCTCAAAACGCGACGTTCGGAACCCTAATAACGAATTCTTCAATTTCTTCACCTTAAGTAATTTGTAAAATGTGTATAGATAGGATGGAATTGAATTTAATAAAATATCACTTTATATTAAATACAATAAATGAAATAAAATTTTATGATAAAATTATTTATTGATGAATTAAGAATTGACAAGTTCAAGCTTCAGCGGTTTGTAATAATTTCTGTGTTGGTCCGTCATCGGTTTGTCTCTGCGAGACGTCATGCTCAAAAGAAACTAAAATACGTGCCACCAAGTGATAGTATCATGGTAATCGATGCGAAGTTATTTAATTTGTTTTTTAATTTATGTCTCTGTAGTTAGTTATGCAACACATTTAAATAATTTTTATTCTCATTTAAAATTTAGTTTCACTTTTATAGTCGTGCTGTCGGTGGTGGCAATAATTAACGTTTAAAATTATTTGCTGTAATTTTTTTCTGAAATTTGCGTGTGTACGGTTGTGGTCAAGTTTTATAATTTAGAAGATTAAAGTGACAAGGCCGGGTATGCTCAAAGTATGAAAGACCTAAACTGTGCATTTGTTTTGAAAATTACATTTAAAAGTGAATAGGTACTGCATTATTAAAAGCCTTCTCCTTTTTTGAAAACAGCTTTATATTTTCAAAATATTTTGAACCTACAGCACTTTTTTTCAAAACTTTATTTTATAATTCACTGGTAGTAGGTCCAATCGCATCAGGCGGTGAAGTGTTGCAGACATGGTCTTTGTTTATTTTTCGCAAAGATATAACGTAATTAACAGAACAAAAAATATTAAGTTTCCATTAAAAACCAACAGTTTTTTTTATTGCAACTTTTACCATTCCTAGACACAGTGTTATGGTAGCTGTTGTGTACACATCTAACTTTTACCGATTGAAGTTTTTGGTTAAAAAAGCACGGAGACTAGACATAGAGTACGACCTGAAACGTTTAGTCAAAACAAGTAAATTCACATAAATATTATGATTCGAATAACGCTATTATTGAAATTGCACAATTTTTCGCTAATATTCCAGGAGATCCTGTAAGTTTTCTCTGAGAACTTCCATGGTATATATTATTATTAGTATAATCAAAATGTTGCCAGATATGGTACACGGCTGCTTCCGTTAAAACAGAGAATATTTTACTCATTTCTGTATCATCTCACTTCCACCTGCCTACTTCCGCTGCCTCAGAAACCAGAGGTGTACCATCTATTTTTCTTCTCTCAAGAAATCACAACTGTATTTAAAAAAATATCTCAAAAAGTCATGGTTATCCTAATGGAAAAATATAAATTATCTTCTATCTATATTATTATATACCTATACTATAGCGGTCCCGCCCTGTTTCACCCGTGTGAAAAAAAAACGACTTTCGGGACAAACTAAAACTAAAATATTATGAATATTCGATACTGCGATGGTAGCGCAGTCTGCCGGATCCAATGTAAAACATTCCGCAATCAACAACTACTTACAAATAAAAATTAATTAAAAAAACATTTTCCAGTGGACCAAATTGTGAATCTAAACCACACAAAAAATTTCATCAAAATCGGTCCAGTCGTTTAGGAGGAGTTCAGTGACATACACACGGACAGAAGAAATATATGTAGGTATATATAAAGATATAAAAATATCGTGTCACGATGCTCGTCCGCGCTCATCTCCGAAGCCACTGAACGGATTTGAATGACATTTTGTAACTGTGTCTTGCCTGATCCAACTTACACTATAGGATAGTTTTTTTTTTTTTATTGTAAGAAACAGGGAGAGAGAGAGAGAGAGACTATCCTTATATATGAAGTATAGGTATCTATACCGTGTCATGATAGAATTTGCTCAAAGAAGCTATTAGTTCAGACGCCGGGCCACATTTTGCAGAATTTAATCTATCGCACCCGGGACAACCGGGCCGGACCGCTAATATGATGTATTTATTAAATTTTTGTTATAATATATACTTTATTGAATTAAATATCCCTTAAAAAAATTGAAAGTATAAAAGAACAAAAGCAACTATCAGTATTGAAAAATTCTAGCGCGATAGTTATAAACCATTTACTTGTTTATTTCTTTATAACTGCAGAACTAAAATTTGGCTATAGAGTCCACGAGTAGCGAGCTAATAACACGGAACACAAATTGCGCAACTATAACTTAGACTTGATCGATTTTTTTAATCAAGTTTTCTCTTTCGAGTAACAATGCACGAGTCAATTGTAAATAAATTGATTCAAGTGCTGCTTGCACGCCCGAAATTCCGATAACTATTTGTGACGCTACTGTTGAGTTAGTTGATGTCGAAATATCGAGCGTGTAGTCAACACATAAAATCACATTTGGTACTAGTTAATGCACGTGTAAAGTAGTTACTAGTAATATAGCTAATTAAATAATTAAATTTACATCTTTCCCTGCTTCAGTAGATAGCAATAGACACAATAATTAAACTTGTGCTGTTTAATTGTTACACTTCTGTTTATTTACTCATTTATTTTATTATGTCACGTGTGAGAATTTAATTTTCTTATTAAATTTCAAATAATGATGATTGCAATTAACTGACACTCATTATCGTGAATTAATGACAATGATTGTGGTTTAATCATCGTTCATTCTCTACATATCTTCGCAGAAACATATAGTTTTTCATTGATGCAATTTTAAAATAATCAGGTAAACAGGTTATGTGAAATAACAGCTGTAGAGCACACAACTGCTTAAGAAGTAAAAACAGAACTATGTATGACGAATGTTTGATAGAAAATTAACATGAAAGTTAAATGTACAAATTATAAAATTACTAGCGGTTCGTCCCGGTTTCACCCGCGTGCGATAGATATAATTCTGCAAAATGTATTTCGTTTGCGGTCCGGCGTCTGAACTAATAGCTTTGAGCAAATTCTACTAGATATGCCTCTGAACGAATAGTTTTGAACAAATTCTATCAGATGTCGTTACGTGTTACTAAAACAGTTTTTTTGAGAAAACACCGTAATTATGTACAAAATATTTAACAAAAACTATCCTATAGCGTAAGTTGCACCAAGCATTCACAAAATTTCGTTAAAATCGGTTTAGTGGTTTCAGAGATTAGCGCGGTCAAAATTGTGACATGAAAACAATAGTATTCATAACGGGATTGAAATCTTACTTTCACGGTGGACACAGGGCCGGAATAGTTGAGCCCATCCGACCCTGTATTCGCTCAAAAAACTGTTGGAGCTACTTAATTTATCATATTACTTTAATTTAATTTTGTTCGTTTTTTACAATATACTTTTGCGGAATTTCAAAAAAATATTCAATATTAGTTACCTGTTTGTTTTGATAAAGTTGCTTTGAGAATAGGATTTCCACTGTAGTAAAGCTGTATAAAGCTGCATAGCCTGCTATATATACTAAGCATGCAGTTTCAAAGGCTTTATCTGGAAATAAAATCTCAATTCTCAGTGCTTTGAGACGGAGGTGATAGAAATGATATCAAAGGTAGCCCCTGTACATTATACTGTGCGTCATAGTATAGCTTTAATTGTAGTAAGCTATTTGACATTTTTTAAAAATAATATCTTTTCAACTTTACAAATACTGATTTGACGTAAGTATTTCTTGTTTCTTTTCTGCATTACTTTAACAGTTTTTAAGCTAAGAATTTGTGTACAAAATAAAACATATTTTACCCTAAAATTGTGTATTAAATGTCCAACAACTGCAATAGGAGTTATATTTTGACAACTGAATATGTCAAAAATGATTGATTAGCTAATTACACTTGCATTAATGAGTGATAAAATTATACACGTTTCGTTACATAGTTATCTAATATACAGAATTTTTAAAAATAATATCAAGAAACTTCAGACGGTAATTTTTAGTACATTTTTAGAAAGTAATCATGGTTTAAACAAATAAAGTTGTGGTGTCGATTTGAGTGTGTTAATTCACATACATTGTGATGTAACATGCATCATTATCCTCGTTTTAATGAAGGGAAGTGCACATTATACGTTTCATCACGATGTGTACGAGTTAACATAGGTAAAATCGATTTAGGAGAAAACCTCAATAACGTTCTAACTTACAACTTCAATGAATTACGGTCGAATTTCGACCACTTAGTAACCACTAGTATAAATAAATGTGATACATATGTGAGGCCCAACCTAAAGCCAGCCTCAGGAAAATAGCCTATAGTTAACCTCAATGGTTAATACGGTTCTAGGCTAAAGGTTTACTGCTATTGTTGCCTGACACTCCTTTGACGTGAAGATGGATGCAACGTGTCGTACAGTTGAAATATGCATTTTTTCATGTAACTGACTTCAGCATATTATTATGTGACATACTGTGTGTCTATATTTGCTGATGGTATCAAATGTGTGAAAGAAGTATTTCAACTTTGAACTTTGTGCCTGTGACCACGTTTTATATAAGTATCTTACACTTCCTCTGTCCCACATACTATCACTAACTAAAATATATTGTGAGCTTGAAAGCATTGCGCTATGTACTTAAAAAAAATAATGCTCTTAAGGGGGTGCCTTCGTAGGGAGGCAAGGGGTAACTCCAAAGTTTTAAATGGCAACCGTAATTTTTTGACGTGATAACGTCTTATAAATTGATAAAACACCGCCAGCACACACGAAAAAGAGTAACGTCCTGCAAGCGAGAGCGCGATATAAGCGATAGAGATGCACGATCGGTCCAAGCGTCGGCTTGTGCGCATTTCTCTCTCTTCTCGCGTGACGTCAGAGAGTAGTGTGCGTTCAACATTTTTTTTGGCTGTTCCAGCGAAAGCTACATCTGACAGATGGCCTTTGTTTTATAAACCGTGGAAATTAAGACTTAAAATCAAGATATCTAATAAAAATGTCATAAATTATCGAATTTTTAAAGCAATTTTTCAGATAATACATCGTTATTTGTCAATTGATAGTTTGTACACAAACGCAGCTACATTTTGTATCAAAAACAAATCTTGGGATATATCTGCATTTCATAACAGCAGATAAATTATAGGTACGGTTTGTTAACAAATATATAATATATATACATTCTTTTAAATGTCTTTTATAATTGCTTAAAAATATGTATTTTGCTTTGGTTGATCAAATTATTAGTCGGTAAAAATATAGTTTGACAGCTACTAAAATTTAGGTTATGTATTATTAAATATGATATTCGAGCGGAATACGTTATCGCGTAAAACTATCGTCCGTAAACCGACTTTACAGACAACCATTTTTTTATTGGGTCGAGTTATTCGGGTAAAAGAAATGCAAATTCCACTTTAAAAACGACAAACTATCTTTAAAATTGTTATCAAGGTCATTCCTTGACCTGTAACAAAATGAACAAATTTTATTTGAGGGGGTGAGGATAACTCGGAAAATTTACCCCGCGTACTTGGTGATCTATAGCTTTGGGACAAAAGATGTCTTTTTGGCCCGAAGAACTCGACCAAATATATAAAATTGCGGTTGTCATTTAAAATTTCGGAGTTACCCCCTACTCCCCATGAGCGCACCCCCTTGGAAGGATTTTTGTGATCGAAAAAAACATTACAACGAATAGAGCAACTTTCATTCGCAACATTTTTCAAAAAAACTCGAATATTGTATTATTTGCGATTTTAATCGGATATTATTCTTGACAGATATAAGAAATTTTAATTTTGCATTTTATAATACTCGTAGTTATTTACATTAGATAATAACATACCGTGCTCTTATTTTCTAGACGTTTATTTAGCTTTTCTTAAATTATTAAAATAGCCTGAAACAACGTTTTTGCTTTTATAAATATAATTAAGGTATAAAATGGAGCAGGTTTTAAAGAAGTTGGCTTGTCTGTTTATTCACTTAAGAAATAATGTATAATAATATAATGAATTTTATCCGGGAAAATACATGCATAATGTGAAGCTGTTTTTGCGCATTGCTTGCAGCGTTTTACGATAGTTACTAATAAAAGAATATACCTATAGTCCGATATTTGAACACCGAACTGAAACATTTCATTAACAGATACAAATTTTACTAGTATCTCCACAAACGCTTCAAGGAGAGTCTATCGTTGACCACCATTTTCATTTCATGGACCTACAATTTTTTTTCCCGCTGACATGAACCCCTTGCAAGTTGTCGTCGACCCCTGGAGGTCGATATAGACCACTTTGGGAATGACTGCTTTAGAAGTACGCCTCTATATAAAATATTATTTTATAATTGCTACGAGTAATTCTGTGTTGATGGCAGACTATGTAGGTTGGTTTTGTATACTTAAAGTTCAACTTCTAACTTTAGTTATTAAGTCATACAGTAAAAGACTCGTAAACAGCTTTTATAAGATAAAGCTTTCACACAATCATATAATGTCTTATATCACGTACACATACCTGCTCTCTTCCTATATTATGTATTATTATTCCTCAGGGATGAATGAGCAAAGTTGACATATAGTCAGAGTATAGTGAGGTACACAGCTTTTAAAATCTTTTTAAGAAATTATATCAAATATGTTACTTTGAAACTTTGGCAGCATCAATATTAAATTTTGTTTAATGAGAAGCATTTTGTTAACACTCGCTGTACATGTACGGGCAGCACGAAAAAAATGGTTGCATCCAATTTTGTGAAACTTGCGACATATCAAAGAAGAATTGTAAATATTATAGAAATATTAGCATACCGTCCCGGTTTCACCCGAGTGCGATAGATATAAATCTGCAAAATGTATTTCGTTTGTGGTCCGGTATCTGAACTAATAGTTTTTAGCAAATTCTACCAAATTTGCTTGTGAAATAATAGCTTTGAGCGAATTTTAACAGATGTCGTTACTTGGTACTAAAACAGATTTTTTTGTTCGCTTCTGAACTAATAGCTTTGAGTAAATTCTATCAGATGTCGTTGCATGTTACTAAAACAGTTTTTTTGAGAAAACGCCGTAATTTTGTACAAAATATTTATTAAACACTACCCTATAGCGTAAGTTGCACCAAGTAAGACACATTTACGAAATTTCATTAAAATCTTTTCAGTGGTTTCGGAGATTAACGCGGGCCAAAATTGTTACTAGAATTTTATATAATATATCGATTTACAAAATTGCAATAGAGATTGGAGAGATATTTCTCCAATGGAAATCTATTCACTTGTTTTAGTTTTGCGGAAAACTATAACATATTTTCAATAGCTTAGGTACTCGTTTTATTAGATAATTTTATAGTAGTTATTGTTTATTCGTGCTATAGTTTATTACCTCGAGGCCGAGTGTAGAAAAACGTAAATACTAAAAGAAAATGATCGTTAAGCTGGATTATGTTACGATCGCGGCTTAACTGTATTTTTACAGCCACAAAGATCATTAATTTTTTATAAATTTATAAATTACTATATCTGCAGATACTTTTCTCGGTATTTATGAAATAATATTTTTAATGTTTCTTTTATAAGTGGATATTTTACTTTGTTTTAAAATAATTAGTTCTTTTAAAGTATTTTTTTTTTAATTAACTATACTGCGTTCATAGGATGTTCATACTTGTGATTGAAATATTCTCTTTGCAAAGTAAGGCCGGTAAAGACGACGACAAATAAAGAAGTCGCTATTATCTTTCAGAAAAATTTGGGTGTTTTTAAAAATTAAACTAATAACGAAAAAGAAGAGAATAAGTCGGAAAACCTCAACACGCAGCGGTGGGGGCCTGTTTGTCTCTTTAATTTGTTTTTGAATGGGCCCTCACTTGCTTCATGTTAAGGTTTTCCGACTTGTTTTCTACTTTTTGATTAAAAGTTTACATTTTTGTGCTGTCGGGTTTTTGTTTGTTTTTAAATAATTAATTTTTATTTCCTCCCTTTACTTAGTCATTTTTACGCATTTGAGTTTTTCCAAAATATATTTTTTTAATTTCATTTTCCTTTTATGATGCGCAGACGCCATATTTAAATATTGTACCCTTTTGTCACGTCCACATTTAAGACGACTCCAACGGCCCTTCCATTGCTTTGCCGTTCCATTGAGCAAACCGTACTATAATGATTCACTTTCTAGTCTTCACTAATTCAGAACAGTAGTCTAGGTTCAAAAATAGTGACTTCCGGTTTGTACAGAAAATTGTTTGTAATATTTCCTTCCATATAATCCTACTCTCAATAATGAGTATTGATATAATATGGCATCGTTAACTTTCCTTTGAGAAACAAAAACAAAGACCGAAGTAAAATTCTTAATGCCTTAAATACTTTCTTAGGTAGGCGTTACAGCTACATGTAGTAATTTTTCAGTGGTTTTGTAATCACCACTTAAAACTTTTATTACAGAAGGCATAAAATTTTATGTTTAAATACATTACAAGCAAAGCAAGTAGACAGTTTATTTATTTTTCTATTTGCGTTTCTTAACTCTTAGAGTATGAATAGATAGAGAAGAAATGAAAGTTGTTTTCCTGCGTTTATAGAACGGTATAATCTTTATACGAAAATACAGTATAAGTTAGTACATTTTTTGTGTCAAGATTTGCTGTTCTATGATTCAATAGACTAATTAATAATAATAATAATTAGCTGAAACTGTACGGTAATGAATTATATTACTGCATAGTTTTTGGACTAATAGGTAGCGACTAGCGATTTGTATATATGAAAACAGCATCGCAATTCAGCGAAAGTCAGGGCCATCTTGTGTGCATATTTTTCCCTCTTTTATCAGGGCCCCGATTACATATTATTCGTGCTAGTTGAATAAAGTATTATGTGCGACCATTGATCGAAGGAGAATATTCCACTTGCGTGTTACCGCACTCGTTACGCTCGTGCGGCAAATTTCACGCTCATGGAATCTTCTCCTTCTAATAATTATTAATAATAATTATTATTACTGTTTATTGAATTAATAAATTGAACGTTTATCTCGAATTTTTTCTTATGTAACCTTATGCAAATTTTATATGAATTTATAGAGAAAAATATGGAGATTTTGAAAATGTAAAAAAAAATATTTTATATATTTGAAAAAAAATGTATGTACACATCCGGTTGAGTTTGAAGTACAAAAAAATATATCTTAGCAGTTTCTGATAGTAATTAATATCGAGTTAAGCAAAAACAAAATTTTTACTTTTTTTGTGCTGTTGCTCAACGAAAGTGGTAACAATGAATAATTCGTGTAGGTATCCGCGGTCTATGTAAATAATTACTCTATATTATCTATATATCTGAATGAGACCATAAGGGTAAAACGGAAAGTCTAAAACAGATGTAGAAGATCTGTTATCGTTGATCACAAATCGTAAAACTGCGAGCGTTTTCAATATAAATACGAAAACAATTACATTTCTATAAAGTTACTCGGAATTACTAAAATAGAATTACTTACTATAAATCATTGCTTTCTTTGCCGTTCAATAGTATCATCTGATAGAGAAAGTTTTAAGCGTCTTACGCTTGTTAATCTGAAATTATTAAGGATATTATAAAATTTATTTTATTCTAACGGACATTTTTTCAACATTGTAGGTATCTGCTTAAATTAATATCAAAAGGTAAAGGTACGTTTACAGTACCTATAAATATGACATGAAATAAATAAAATTGTCGACCAATTTTTTTTTTCAGACTATATATTGACAAAAAATAAAATTATAAATCAATATTACAAAAGATGACGTTTCGATCCGGATTTAGATTTTCTTCAGATTTAAGAAATAATTTAAAAAATATAAAAATTAATTAGTATATATCTACTTACTTTATAATTGGTCGACAATTTTATTTATTTGAAGAGTTCTATTCAGACATTAATCAAAGATTTGAATATGACTTATGAATTGTTTTTTATATGCAGTAGACTGTCATTTTTGTGCTTTTTACCCGACTGCGGCGAAGTCAAAAGGAAGGGTTATGAGTTTAGCAGTCTATATTGTATATTTGTATTTACGGATGTTCCATCGTAGCGCCTAAACTACTCATCCGATTTTGATAAATAAGGTGTAAATCGATTCGCCAGGGTAGCATGGAATACATTTATTTTTGAATTTTGGTCCCAGGGGTGAGCAAATTGAAAACAAATAAAAAATAAACTAAAACCCGACTACTGAAAAGTATGAAAGAAGAAAATATTCTCATCTAAGGATAGCCTTGGTCGTATGCCATCTCATAATATATGAGACCCCTCTAGAAGATCGCTTACTACTGTTAAAATGTAATGTTTTGTTAGGATAGGTGGCGTTTGACCGCGGCTAAACTCAGATAAGAATATTTTCTTGTTTCATACTTTTCAGTAGTCGGGTTTTAGTTTTTGAACTTATTTTTTATTTATTCGATTTAATTTGAATATGAAGCCCATTTAAAATGGTCGCAATAGAAAACTGATTTGTCAGTTTCGATGTTACTACAACGTGAAATGTCGATAGAGAAAAGAATTAACCAAAGCTATGTATAAATTATCAAACAAAACCGTTCTTAACTCTAAACGGAAGGAACAGTTTCTGATACATTTTTAATGGGGCGCCAGTAGCGGCCTCTGTCTTGACAGGCGCTAAAATTCAGAAGGAACAGTTGACACAAATATTTGTTCAAAAAGTGTTTTAGTTAGTTAGTACAAATAAGCACACGTATTTTTTTCTTACGGTGACAGAAGAAATCCAAGTAATAAACTATTTTTTATGATGAGGCCAGCCTTGCATATGTCGAGTCGTGTTGTCATATAAACAGGGTGTACAATGTACATGTGCATACGGGGTGTGTGTAATCGTGTCTGTGTGTGAATGCATAATATACCGAGTGTTTTGAGATAAACTATTGATATAAAATTGCGATAGGTCAAGAGTCTGTTGCTACTGAAATAACACTTGTTACAACACATAAAATGAGCCGAAAGACCTTTTTCTTGATAATAATAAAACATTTTGTTCCTTCCGAGAGTCTAATGTTGTTAGCGCCAAACATCACTGCCTACTAACTACAGCTCATATATTTAACACGGTGACATGACACTTTCCCCGAACCATTATCCCCGACGACAATATCCCCGATTTTAATCCCCGAACGACATTATCCTCGACGACAATATCCCCGATTTTATAATTATTCGTACGACTACTGTATGAATAATATATAATTATAAAGCTATCTTGACATACTCAAAGGTGTAATTGGTAGCGTGCCTGGCTCTCACCCAAGAGGCCCGGGTTCGATTCCCGGTGCCGGAATGAGTTTTGTTTTTACTTTTTATTTTTTTTTCACTCTGAGACTACAACTTAAAACTCACATTTTCATGAATATTGAAAACCACCGCTTTTTTTGATAAAGGGGTATGCGAATTGTCTCGCAGTGAAACGGGAAGGGGCAAATGTGGAGTTTTTAAAAAAACAATTCCGGGGTGAACAATAAACGGGTATGAGAATTGTAATTCCGGGGTGAACGATAAAGGGGTATGCGAATTGTCCCGCAGTGAAACGGGAAGGGGCAAATGTTGAGTTTCGCAGGGATAATGTCGTCGGGGAAAAAGACGTGGAATCATTTAACACATCTATCTGCGAGATCAGTGTACTTGAGACATAGGGGGCTTGCTTATATAGAGTTTTTAATAATTGCAGCAAATTGCGCTTTGATTTTAGTGAAGTAGCGGATATTGAATTTTAAACATTTGTATCTCAATTAATACGTAACAAACTGGATTAAATAAACGTCATTTTGTTTGTGGCAATGCCTTCCCATAAAAACAATTATATATTATTAATTTATTTTTTTATTTTTTTACAGGGTCATTCCAGAAATGTCAAGAAATAATATGTGAGTAAATACTGTTAATTTTTTGTATTTATTGGAATAATATTTTAAGGGGCTTAAAAACTTAAAAATAAAAATCTTTAAAATAAAATTTAACCGCCTTCAAAAAAGTGTTACTAAATAGGGTAAGATAAACTGGTGCCGATCTCAAAATTTCGTTATTTTACCCTTTTTAGTGACCCTTTTTTAAAGAAGGTTTCCTCTTTTTTAGGGAATCTCTGAACGTGCTTTTCAGTTTCGAGCATAAACAAGTCGGGTTGCCATGTCATAATCCATTAAATTTTGCAGAAAAAGCAGAAAAAGTAAATAAATAAATATTGCTGAATAAGCTAAGCAAAGACCCCCGCCCCCCGTTGGTGCTTACGTAATACTTGAATGGCCCCTAAGTCTCTGGATTTGCAATTTCATATTTATTTAAATGCGTTTTTTTACCCACGCACTAGGAGAAAGTGCCCCATTTTATTACGTCTATGAATATCTAATTTGATAGATTTAAGGAGGTTGAGCCGTTTTACGAAGATAATGAAAAAAATCTGAAATAAAGTTTTTTTAATAGATTTTTTTATGACAAAATTTTCTGTAAAAAATCCAAAATCATTAGGAGATTTATAAAGTTAAAAATTAAAAAAAACTTTTACATGTAGTCTTATGGAAAATATGTCAATCTAGCATGCAAACGGTACATTTTAATTTTTTGCAAATAACCAAAAAATGTCAGCAGTTTCGAAAACTAACTATGTAAAGTATCGATGTCTTACGTATATTTTAATGATTTTTCCAATTTAATTAGGAGACTTTTAATCAATAAAAAATTATTAAACCTTAGCACTTTTCGATTATGGACTTTTATTCTTGACAATTTTAACTGAATTTTCAACTTTTTAAAGATTTAATTTTAATTTTTATTACTTTTAATTTCTTTTTTTTAATTATGTACTGCAAAAAACATGTAAAATACAGATATTTACATAAATTTATGTTTTCTAACCTAACTTTGTACAAAAAATTCAAAAGCTAGTCCATTAAGTAAAATACTGAAATAATTAACTAATATTAAAAAAAATATTTATTTATGCCTTTAAGACAATAATTTATTGGTATCGTCGACTTATAAACTATAAAAGTTCCCATTTAGAATTCGACTTACTTTTGATTGGGACTGTAACGGATCAACTTCCTTAAGTATAATCGTTTACGATTAACTTCTTGCTTCGAGCTCAAATTTACAGACAGTCGGTATATTATAGTGATGCTTTGTTGCATGTGTGTAGCTTTAGACAAATAAACCACTCTTATAAAGTATCACTAACATACCATATATCAGAAGTATAACGACTGGCGCTCATAAGGGACTCGTCAACCGGGTAGATTTTTTGTTTCTAAATCAGAGAGCACCAGACGCCTTTTAGAATTATAGCGCCACTAGCTTTTACCCGCGACTTCGTCCGCGTGGAATCAGTGTGTACGATTGATATAATTGGTTAAAAAAATTCATAAATTCATGCAAGAGTCTAATTCATAACGACGCTTTTTGAAAGACACAACCCACAGCTAGTGTAAATCGTTGGCGTTCATAACAAAATTTGTCAATTCAATAATTGTTTATAATATTGGTCATAAATTAAGTCATTGTTTATTGGCTACATAACATATCAAAATGAAATTATTTTTAGCTATGTAAAATGCTTAATAAGAAAATGACACGCATACATTATTATGCTGTACCTACGAATGAATTTCATTTCGATACATTTTTATATTCATTAACTCAGATGACACCAAGTGAATAAGAACAAAATAAAATAATAATTCTAAAGTTAAATGACTTGTATTATTTTCAATTCCCTTAATCCTTCTAACGTAAATTAACACCAAATACCTATATATTAATTATTTATGTGTTATCTTGGAAGATAAATTAATAACATAAAAATTAAACACGATTTTTATACATGTACACTTCAAGTATTATAAACAGTAAATTATTGATATTTGTGTTTTGCCTTATACACCTCGCATGAAACAAAGGTGCAGTTATAAAGATTTAGCAACGAAACTAAAAATAACTAAAGTTAGGTATAGGTATATGTTTAATATTATACTTCAGTGTATATGTGAAATCTATATAATAGACTAGGATAAATTGTCTATCATTAATTTTCCATTTGCATACTAAATACGCAACATTAAAATAAATTATTTGAATGAATTAAGAAGAAGTTTTCGTTGGTACTCATTTATAACAGTTTTTTTACATGCATTTTTTGCCGCTACATATTTTATATTAATTCATATAAGGTGAATCCTTCAACGATAAAAACAGCCATTTTTAACACTTGATATTGACCAACGTGTTTCGACCTTTTTTAAATTCCTTATACTCCAGAGCAGTGGCCAATCATGGACGCTAATAAAGTTTGTTTTCGAGCGTCTGCAATCTACAATTACGAGGAAATACTTTATGTTGCGCGAGAATTTTGAAAAGCTTTCCAAAAAGTTTACTTCTCACTTTTTTGTAAAAATACCAAAATAGTTGGCAAAACCAAAAGTGCACATCCCGCAAGTTTTCCACTGTACATTATATTATAATGAAAAAAATTGAGAAAATAGATTAAAACAAATAAAAAAAAAATAAAAATATACGAGAAACATTAGTAAAATAAGAAATTTTTTTTAGCAATTATGCACGGGTTTTGCTCTCAAAAATCCCGATTTTTTGAGTTTCTTGTCCTAGTTTATTGACTTTCTAGTTTATCGAAGAACGCATTTTATAGACACAATATCCCAAAACACTATTTTTCAAGAATATCCCACCGCTACACTAGCGGTATGTGCAATAGATTAAAAAAAACAATTAAAAAATTAAAATGAAAAAATAAAATGAAAAAAAAAAATAATAATAAAAAAAATATATGAGAAATATATTATATATATATATAATATATAAATATTAAGTGGAATTAAGTGGAATAAATGGGAATATAAAAAAAAAAAACTCTTATGTCAGCGGGAATCGAACCCGGCACCTTGGGATTACAGGACTTACGCTTTAACCGTTCGGCCACACCGATGCCGTACAACGCCTTTGTTATTATGGTATAGAAGTGTAGCAGTTATTTTACGTATCATACTACATTAATTGAGTATATTTATTATGTTTTTTGTTTTTTTATTTTAATTAGCTGTCAAAAATAATAATAAAAAAACTGTTTATAAAAATTAAACTACTGAACACATTTTAGTGAATTTAAATAGGGTTCTGGTCTGATAGTAAACAAAGTGAATAAAATATAACCCAAGGGGATCCGACCAAAATTGCGATCTGTAGAGTCGTGACGTACGTACATACGTACGTACGTACGTACGTACGTACGTACATACGTACAGACCAACCGACAACTGCTGTTTGTGATTTTCAATTACAATTTTAATAGTATTTATGAACTC
Organism: Xanthostigma xanthostigma; assembly: GCA_963575645.1. NCBI lineage: Eukaryota > Metazoa > Arthropoda > Insecta > Raphidioptera > Raphidiidae > Xanthostigma > Xanthostigma xanthostigma. Next base: position 9,961,980 of record OY754471.1, on the reverse strand, counting down.
GAATTGATTTAAAAATGGTTCTGTTTTATAGATCAGAATCTCCTCTTTTCAAAAAGTTTCATTTTGAATGGATTTCGTGTGAAATTAACTTAGATATAACTTCTTATCTGAACGAAAGTCAGCTCTGATGCACAAAGCGATAATAAAGCACATACCGCTAGTTTAGCGGTATGTGCAATTAGTTACGTTGCTATGCGAAATTTAATTGACGAATATAAAGCATTTTGAAAAATTAACTTGACTAGGTAATGCTTTACACGTGTTTCGTAATTTACCCTTGTCGAAATGTATGTCAACGAGATAGGGGTTCCTCGATATTTTACTAAATATTTCAAGGGATTCTCAAAAACAAAAAAAGTTGGTAATTACGGCTCAAAAGTTTGTCGGATGCATTTTGCCACAAATTGCAAAATGGTTTATGGCAGACTTTAAGAAAAATCAGCAGCGCTTATTTCATAGCAAAGGACTGTCGTGCTGGTCAAGCGTTATTTTAAAACATATCTTTTTTCTTGCAAAGCAAAAAAATCCTGATAAAATACAGTGTGTCCCTTCTTTTAAAGCGTAGTGGAGTTTCGAGATTTACTTCGATTAATGGCTCTTTTTATAATGGCGGAAAATTGACTACTGGCCACTGAAACATAAAAAGTTATTTTTTATTTGGAATATTACAGAAATATAACGCAACATTGCCTACACAAAACTAGTGGATATTGTAAATGAACATTTTTTTATGGAAAAATAATTTCAAAACTTATTTAAATTATCTTGTTTTCGACAAAATAATTTTAACAAATTTTGGAAAAGTTTTTCTATAAAATATTTTACATTTACAATTTGAAATGTGTTTCTGTAATAAGTGCAATGTTACTTTAACTCTTTGATGCATTAATATTTTGAAAGCTGATAAATAATATCAATTATGGGACATATGTTATTTTGCCTTGCGACCACAGATTACAGAGTTAGTAGTAGATAGTAGTTCATTTACGGTTTGCATGTTATTATTTAACGACCACTAGTTTTATTTTAGATAAAGTTTAAAATACTTAAGATAATAATATCTTTTTATAATTAGTAATTATATGAAAGAAATTCACCTTCAAATCGAAATTGTAAATTTTTTATCACTTCTTCGAGCTGCTAACTTTTGGAGCTGCATTTTGCGTGTTTATTGTAAGCAAAAATATTATTGTAATAAATATTAGTATTGAAAAATCTATCGCTAAATAATTTTCATATATACCTAATGGCATCTGATTTTTTATGTAACTTTAAATAAAAAGCAAAAATTTGGTCACCAACCGATGAAGAAGGTCTTTATTTTTTTCATTTTATTTATTTATTTTTTTTTAACAAGATGGCCTTTACTCTGACGAGTAATTAGCCAGGGCTAGTCGTTTTATTTCATAACATAAATTTAATTATTAGCTTTATATGTGCATTCTTCACATTTTTGAATATTTTATTTATGAATGGTTCACGAATTTCTGTTTAGTTTTTTAAATATCAATAATTATTTTTTATCAATATTAAATTATTAGACCAAACCGTCTCTAAAATTTAATTTTTACTGTTTAAATGTATTCCAGATAAAAAAACATGATTATGAAAATAATGTTCGTACGCCAATGATGTAAGACAACTTCCCCTATGAACTGGTCCTCTTGCGTATAACAAGCCACTATCGTAAATATTTGTACTGTCGAAGCGTATCTTCCCTTATGTGTTCACTTGATGTTCCCTGAGATGTAGCGTCCCGGTCCCGATATTCCTCCTCCCATCACCCGAACCTCCTTGGTTCATTCTCTTGTGTCTTTTTTACCGATACGATATGCGTCCTGCGTTGTTTTTTGTTTGTACGCCATATCCTTCTGCTTGCCCTTGTCTCTACTAGGTTTGATGATCATTTTTTAAAATATTTTTTCATGCATGAGACAGTTAAGTGTAATTGACCGAACATGTTGTGTTGTTTTTAGCTCTGTTTGATACGAAACATTTCTGTCGAAGCAAACCGTCAAACGATGTAATATTAGATTGATTAGAGACGAGTTTGATGGCAGACTTAACAGGCCTGATAACTTCGCACAGCGGTTAACATTCTGGTCTTGAGATGAACCCACCTACGGTCGTAAATGTTTTCATGATTTCATTTGATTGACGCTCAAGCGGCTTCAATAAACGTAATAAACAGGCCCTCGAAAATACCTATACATAAATAAAAGAAAGAAAAAAGTTGTAGTACCTATTTAATTCGTGATCATTGTAATGAAACATACATCGTTCTCTTTGGTTTAAGGACGTAGTCCTATGTTCAGGCTCGTTTTCAACCGTTATTTCAGAATTTTTTTTAATATCAAAATAATGTACTATGTTTTCAATTTGGTTACATGTTTTTACAGATATCGTAAACTAAGAAAAAAAATTTTTTTTGCTTAATTTTACGCCATTTTATAATTGTTTTTTTAACCTAAAGTAGACAACTTTAAATGGAGGTAGATGGGTAGCGCGGGTGATACCGTCACTTGGAGTCAACTGAATTATAAAAACTAAATTGGTTATTGTTTCGTAGGCTTATGGCTCTATCCCGTACTAGAAATAAACATTTTTATTGAAAAATAACAAAATGGCGGGTTTTAGAAAAAAAGCAACGAGAAAATCGTGATTTTTTCGTTGAAAATCGGTTAAAAAAAATAGAAATAATTTTTATAATTAAGTAATTCTGGTACCGGACGGAGCTATTGTTGTGTAGAATACCCTGTGCAAAACTGAAAGCATTCGGTTGTATACAATTGTTTCAATCACCCGCGCCGCTTAGAAAAACGTAGTTTTGAGAAAAACGCGTTTAAAGTTTTAATTTCAGATTTCTTACAAAAAAATAAAAATGAATATTTACACCAATCAGCTATGCTTGGTGTCTATTAAACCTTCTGTTTCTTCAAAGGCATCGTTTTCTGTTAATTTGTTTGCTCTACTCTGCGAGAGTATAAGGGTAACGTGATAACAATTGAGAGGTAAGAGCAGGTAAGAGTCTTACCGTAAGACCGTTGCTGCTCTCGACTATATGCTATAGCTTTGTAAATATTCAATATTTCGGTCTAAAATTTTTACAGTATTTTCTCAATATATTATACTTACTAAAAATGTAAAAAAAATAAATTCGTTTTTTCAAAACCCGAACACCAGACTACGTCCTTAATGAGGGAAAGTGTGCAATTTATGCTTAATCACGTTGTGCACGAATTAATACAGGTAAAATCGATTCAGAAGTTTGTTATATGTATTTCGTATTGAAAATGGACTTATAACACGCGCCATGGATCTAAAAGGTTCGCAAGGGCACATTTTACAGCCGTTGAGATCCCCACCACCTCCCAGCTACTTGTACGGAACGTGCGCTCGTCGCTGATTGGCCGTGATCGCTCGTTGCCTTTGTCACTTGTCGCTTTCCTGCTTTAAAGCACAGTCGAGTACGCTACTGTCAAGTTGTTATTGTTATTTTAGTTTTGTTGAGTTGCGAGTTTGTAGTTTTTCAACAGACTGTACAAGCGCAAGCCCGCATTCGCATCTAACTTCCGAGCCTTTTAGATTCGTGGAGCGTGTTGTACCCCCGTTGACATGCTGTATTTATACCAATGCCGTCTAGATACTGATACCGAAAAATGTCACTGTTGTACCGAACTATCATTCAGCTACCGATATTACACTAAAATGATATACTTATATATCTATTTTGGTGCCTTGGTATCTTTAATCTGTACTGAAAATGTCGATTTTTATTTCTAAACTAAATATGTTAAACTCTATCTTCGTCGTAATTTTAAGGAATGTAGGTCTTTGCGAAACTTTACTGTCCCTCGTAACTTCTCTAAAGAATGTCATCTAGTTCTTTATGTAGCAGAAGACTGTCGTATTTCATGCAACAAAATTATTCAATTTTGGAATTTGATACACGGAGATTTTGGAGGACGACAAATTTATGCTATCAATAAGAAAATTGTGTGGGCCTCGGAAATTTTTTGTCGAGCGCTGGTGAATTGAATTCCTTTCTAGTTTCGGATGTGACAAAAGTATACTTTATTGTGGTGCAGATGTTTTGCACCGATATACCTCTTGTTTGTGCTCAACATGGATATGTTCTGTGAAGAATTGCTCAGATATTGTTTATTTACGATATTACGTATCTGTCGACAAAATATTGTATTGAAACATGCATTTGAGGTGACAAATAAACAGATCATATTGTAATAATAATAACTTTTTTTTGCATGTCTGTATATAGCGGTTGTAAAGTGATTCATTTCGCACAAGTGCGTAAAGTATAATAAATGTACTACCATTTCTATATACTAATAGTTATTGGCGTAACTAGTAGTCTAAGTCATTCATCGCGCTGACAGGTCATGACTTAGCCTACAAGTTGCGCCCATAATTTTATTCAACAATTGCGCGTTATTCATGTTTTAATTATAATGAGATGTTGTAAATATCTACTTATTTCTTTATAAAAAAAACTGTCAATACTAACAGCACCAAACAGCACGATTCAATGTTTTGGTTTGAGGTTAGCCGGTTATGAATAAACTCCATGTCGAAAACATTCGGCCTCTCAATTTTAGCCTCAATGGGTAACAACGGAGTTGTTGTTACCTACTATTTCGTTACGATTCAGAAAATAGTTAGGTTTATTTTCATTACTCCACAATGGCCGAGCTAGTAGGAATCTTCATTGAGTTATGACAAGTAATTGTCACCAGTCGGTAAATGGCTATTTAGGGTTCGGTTTTTAGGCATGATAAAACATGAATAACGCGCATGAGTTGAATAAAAGTATGAAAATCATATACAGGTTACAACATAGAAGTGAAGTCGCTCAAAAATGAACTATCAAAAATTTTGAAAATTACTAAAAGTAACTACTTCTCATGATATTCATAAACTATAAAAACGAGATTTTTAGTGTGACAAAGTTCACTGTATAATAGTTGTATTATACTAAATATAAAGAAGCATGTTTTGTGGTTTTCTCTAAGACATCGCTGTGTTTTCACGTAAATATTTACAGCTTCTGTTTATCATCGCTACACAAACAATCTGTGCGCCCTGCGCTCTGTTTGTGTGTACAGACCTTGTAGTAAGCTTGTTGCTGTTTATATGTCATGAATGGGGCTGGATTAATTCCCCAACTATACATCATGTTTTTAGAGATGCCGCGAATAGTTGTTATAGCGAATAGTTGAATACCGATTAATCGTCATTCCCTATGGCAAATAGTCGAATAACTCGCCATTATTACTCGACTTAAAAAAAAATTGGTTGTCTGTAAAGTCGGTTTACGGACGATAGTTTTACGTGATAACGTATTCCGTAATACATAACCTAAACCTCCCAAAATTTGGTTTCAATCCGCTTATCCTTGGTGTCGGAATGATAAGAAATGTCAAAAGTGACGTTTGCAACTGTCAAAGTATGTATTATGTTCTAATAATAATTAGTTATTCCAATACTTAACTTAGAAGGTGTTGCATTTCACAAAATACTAATGTCAAAAAATTGAATTAAACATTAGAAATGCAGCCGTTTTCATGTTAAGACAAGACATACGTTATTTTCTAATTTCCATGTACGGTAAACAAAGACGACCGACCGCGTCGCGCCATGCATTAGACAACATTGCATTTATACAGCTATTTTTCTATATAAATTTGTATAAAAAAACTGTTTAGGCAAATTCTGTTATACGAAATCTATGTAAAATGTTCTCCTCTTTCATTTAAGACTGGTTTCAAACCGATCTGATTTAAATTGAGCGAGAAATTAGCAAAAAGCACGCACAGGGTCAGGCGGAACGTTACGCGTTACGAACGTTAGGAACGTTACGCGTTAGGAACGTTACGCGTTAGGAACGTTACGCGTTAGGAACGTTACACTTTTTCGTGCATGCAGCCGGTGTTTTATCAATTTATAAGATTGGTGATTCATCAATTTATAAGACGTTATCACGTCAAAAACAATTAATTTATTTATTATCAAAATTTAGTAAGCTTGCTAAACGATACTTAATCACACCAGCAAACTCTGTTTATTCAGAAAGATTATTTTCTGAGGCAAATTTGATTTATGAAGAAAAGCGCAACCGACTTGATCCCAATCGTGCAGAAAAACTTATTTTTTTGCACCATAATCTGCCCCTTTAGGACTTTAAATATATAATTAAAAAACCTATCTACTTAATTTCGTATGATACCTTGCTTGGCCGGGTGAAAAAAAATCCTCAGTAATGAAAATATCAAAAGTTCACTTGTTTCATACAAAGCAAAAGTTGTTACAAGAGATATTTAGAAATGACATTTTGCTCAGCCCTAGTTTTCGATACACACGAATGATCTAAGTAAGTACTTGACATTCGTTCGTATATGGTCTCTTTCGAAGTTCAAAAACCCTTTTTTCAACTAAACATCTCTTTAACGTGAAACAGTTATTTATTATTGTTGTCAAATATTAGTATTTGTTATTATTTTCAGAATTCAAAGAAATTGGTCGGCAAGCCGAAACACTTAAAAGTATTTATTATGCAATACCGAACCTTTTTATACTGTCTCTATATAGGGTGTCCTAGAACGATCGTCTGCGGACTGTAGGGTGAAATAAAAAAAATTCTAAGACAATTTTTGATCAGATCTACCGTCAATTAATTATAATGAGATCTTAATTAATTACTTATCAACAATAAGTGACGGAGTACGCGTGGTTTATCAGTATTCAGATGTATTTCACTGAACTTATTAACTCATTAACGGTACATCGAATCATAAAATATTTAAAGACTTTTCTACTCAGAATTATTTTCTCTATTTCATTGGACGGCTGTTCTGAAACAGTCTGTATGTAAAAAGGAATTAACTCAACATTTACACACATTCATTTTTTCCACGAAGTATAAATTCATTAAACTAATACAGCTGCTTACTGTATTATATTTAAAATTTAAAAAATGGTAGAACCGAAGAATATCATATATCTGGTTTGCCAAAGTAACAAGTCAGTACATAATCAAAAATAACATCTTTTTTTTGTTTAAGAGTATTCGTCTCTGCAAACACCCCCTGCACCCTTCATCTCAAATCTTTTCCCCTCGCCTAAAAACGGTTCGCGCTCTCGCGACGCTATTTTTAAAGCTAGAGGGTTCTGGTAAACGCCAAATGAAAGACAAAGAATCAGACTACAGATCCTTCAAGCGAATTTTTTGAAAAACAGTTTCGCCTACGTGTGAAATATTACGTAACTTATTATTTTTGTCAAAAGGTTGTAAGTTTTTTCAGGAATTTTTTTTCAAAGAATTCGCCTGAAGGATCTGTAGTCTGATTCTTTGTCTTTCATTTGGCGTTCACCAGAACCCTCTAGCTTTAAAAATAGCGTCGGGAGAGCGCGAACCGTTTTTAGGCGAGGGGAAAAGATTTGAGATGAAGGGTGCAGGAAGTATTTGCAGGGACGAATACTCTTAATGCTGTCCCGTACATCTCCAGAAGATTTAGTTAAAACCGACTTTTAGGACAAATGCCATTATGATGAATGAAAGTGTTCATTTAGCTATCGATTATTTTTTAAATTACAAGGTATAATAATATCGCGTTAAAATTTCAATTTCGTGCAAAGTTCTTTAATTATAATACAAAATGTAACTAAGTAAATCTGTGTAATAAATTCATCAGTCTTGTCGTGAATAATGCGTGGTTGGCGAGAACGTGAAGACAGAACCGTCGCGACGTCGGCGCGAGCGACGCGTAGTGCGGGCAGGAGAGCCGTACTCATTCTGATGGCCGCTGCACTCAAAGAACAATGAGTGACGTCACTGAAATTAAAACAGGATCCTTTTAGTGATAAATAATTCTTGCGTAAGATTTGATTGGTAAACTTCTTCCTTTATGTACCTGTACTGTGTGCAAGAGGGTCGTCCAACATCTAAAAATTTGAAAATTTTTAACAGTGCATATAAAATAAATAATTCAAATCTTTGATTAACGTCTGAATAGAACTCTTCAAATAAATAAAATTGTCGACCAATTTTTCTCAGACCATATTATATTGACAAATAATAATAAAAATACAAATCAATAAAACAAATCTGTTGTTATATTGATTTGTATTTTTATTATTATTTGTCAATATATAGGTATATGTTCTGAGAAAAATTGGTTGACAATTTTATTTATTTAAAATAAATAATAATGTAAGCCAAATTTCGTTCTTATACTCGTAGCTTTCTCCTTAGTTGCAAACAAGAACTAAAGAAATACCTATATAAAATAGAATAGAATATTTATTTTCTGCTTTGTACAATATGTACATAGAAAATTGTCGTAACCACAAATAATCATAAAAAGTCATTAATATTATAGTGACACTTATCACACAGCTGGTCTTTTATAGTTTCTTTTTGAATTTATGCAGCGGTAATTTTTTTATTTCTGACGAAATTTTATTGTATATTTTAATTATAGAATTTATTACTCCTTTCTGAACTACAGTGAGACTGGACTGCTGTTGTTTCCATTTTTCTTTCTGTCTCGTGCTGTGCATATGCTCAACAGAATGTATATTAAACAAATCAGGATTTTGTTTAGCAAGGAGTATATGAATATCCGTAAGAGTCAATATTTTTAAAGATTGTAACACCACGTTTTAAAAAGCCACGCCGCCACTGGTGTACTCTGGTGGTCATGTGGAGAAACAGAGGCAAGATGGCAGCGGAGCGTATGAACTAGGAAGTAGTGTTCATGTTAAAAAACTTTAATTAATTATTTAAATTAAATATTATTAATGTTACAAACTTACGTTAATAAATATGTTGAATTAAATAATATTTATGTTACAAACTTACGTTAATAAATATGTTGAATAAAATAACAATAATTGTTACAAGATTTAAATAACTCTTTAGAGCTGTCACGATAGCCAACTTTACAAATGATTTTTATGCATCGTATTTGTATTTTAAATACATTATTTGCCTAAAATATATTAAACGAAGAGCATAAACCGTCAACTATTTTTGAAGTTGGAATAGTTCTGTCACCCAATTAAATAAAATAATAATTATATATGTTTATGAAAGCCGTGTTATTATTGTATTGTATAGTATTGATTTTGTGAGTTATTCGCAATAATCTAAAAAAATCTATTATTATTTGTTCAAAAACTGTTTCCAAACATATAATATGATAAGAATTTTTTTAACTGATTGTAACATTAATTAAATTAAAATCTGCTGTTTCAATATCAGAACGGCGTATTTTTGTATTAAAATTGAAATTCAATCATAAATTAGATTGCCTTGGGATACATTTTTAAATAAAAAGTAGACAACACAGTTGATATCTTTTGTTAAGCCAAGTACCTACATCCAAATACAACGCAAATATTCTGGCGTAGATACTATACACTTTGCTTGTGGATTATGAAGAATCTCTCAGTTATTTGACTGCTTTTTTAACTCAAAATCAATAAATGTGACAACTATTTACCAAAAACAGTATATTCTTAATACATATTATTTCTGAAGAAGATCCAAATCCGGATCGAAACGTCATCCTGTGTTATATTGATTTGTATTTTTATTATTTTTTGTCAATATATGGTCTGAGAAAAATTGCTCGACAATTTTATTCATTTGAACATATTATTCTTCATCATTGCTTTTGTTAAATTAAGCGCGAAAATACAATAAACATGGCTATAGATTTTAAATCAATAAACAAGGTACTGGCTTTTGAATCAGAGTGTCGTGGGTTCGCGCATAGATGTTTTGGTAATGGTCATATTCAACGAACGTAAGTAGTTATTTTCATTAGTTCATTTGTTCTTTAGGTAGCTATTCCTCCGAATAAATAGTATTACTTCAATTCACTACCCATAATAATATTATGTTAACTGCAGGTATTACTTACTTACTGCATTACTTCCAGGGTTACAGGGTATAAATATTTATTCACCGGATAAAATAATAATGGTCGCCACATGAATCATCTTACCTAACCTATAAACGTGGAGTATCTACAGTTTGCCCATGTGAATTTATTTATGCGTTGTTCATTAACATTTTGTGGAGTGTATAGTTGTAAAACACTAAAGTTAGTGAAATAAATAAATACTGAAAACGAGCATCGCTTTTGCAATTCTCTTCCGAGCTCGTGGATAAACGCACTCGTAAATATACGCGGTGTGCCCGGAACCCCGACTGTAGTGTGAGCGCCGCTTTACGTCTATATCCTGCTTCGGCGCAGACTTCAGCTGGTGTCGCGGTGGGAATTCCTTGTACGCAGCACTCTCGACCACATAAATAATGTGTTGATAATTACATTTTCGGCATTGTTTTACATTATAACCGACAGTGCGCCTTTACTACAAACTTGTATATATACATCGTCGGAGTTATACCACAACCTCCGCTGAAAAGCAGCCACCCTTATTCTTGAACCACTGTAGCGTAACCGACAACGTCGTGTACTACTACTCGCCAAACAACTCAAACCATTGAGTCAAAAGAGACACAAACGTGTTATTATTTTATCTGTGTGGACAAAGTGCTATTTTTACATTTATAACTTGTCTTTTGCAGTGACAGTTTTTTTTTTAATTTATTTGTTTTTTCTCAACCACTATTACAATGATTACTAGTTGATGTCTAGCATGAGTAATTAACTCATCAAATATTGAGTACGGACATAAGTATCCACTTGATAAATACTCGTCCAGGACACATTACCAAGTCAGAGATAGATTTCAAAAGTTCCAATGATTAAACTTCATTTGATTTTTATAACGTTTTTTTTTGACCTGATAACGTCTTACAAATTGATGAATCACCAATCTTATAAATTGATAAAACACCGGCTGCATGCACGAAAAAGTGTAACGTTCGTAACGCGTAACGTTCCTAACGTAACGTTCGTAACGCGTAACGTTCCGCCTGACCCTGTGTTTGCTAATTTCTCGCTCAATTTAAATCAGATCGGTTTGAAACCAGTCTTAAACGAAAGAGGAGAACATTTTACATAGATTTCGTATAACAGAATTTGCCTAAACAGTTTTTTTGAACAAATTTATATAGAAAAATAGCTGTATAAATGCAATGTTGTCTAATGCATGGCGCGACGCGGTCGGTCGTCTTTGTTTGCCGTACATGGAAATTAGAAAATAACGTATGTCTTGTCTTAACATGAAAACGGCTGCATTTCTAATGTTTAATTCAATTTTTTGACATTAGTATTTTGTGAAATGCAACGCCTTCTAAGTTAAGTATTGGAATAACTAATTATTATTAGAACATAATACTTTGTAAGTTGCAAACGTCACTTTTGACATTTCTTATCATTCCGACACCAAGGATAAGCGGATTGAAACCAAATTTTGGGAGGTTTAGGTTATGTATTACGGAATACGTTATCACGTAAAACTATCGTCCGTAAACCGACTTTACAGACAACCAATTTTTTTTTAATTGAGGACCTTTGTAGAAAAGAACACGCTTATTCCAACGATCACAATCAAAACTTTCTTTTTAAATCGAAATTTTTGGAAACTATTTGGATACAAAATCTAAACCAAAAGAGATTTTGAAATTTATCTTCATAACACGTAAATTTCAATAATAAACAATTTTAGTGTTGGTCCAATAAACTTTGGTACGCTGGAGCTTGGATTATTATGGCTGTTGTGTAGATTTCGAGTTGACGAACTATTTACATTATAGCTGACTTTTCTCCCCTTCGTTCTAAATCATCGAACTGTAACAGGTGAAGGAGAAACTCACAGTTCCAACTGTAAAATCAAAGGTGCTCTGTAACTCTTACAAGGTGTGGTTAGGAGGATACTTTTAACAAGAATGTCTGAATGTATATATACAATGTTTGCCTATATTTCTTAATTAACATTAGGGATAATGAATGCTCGCAAAACATTAAAGCTAAACGTTAATGAAAGATAAGTGAACAGTGAAAATTTGAAAGCTAAAATTGTGTTTTCAAATTTATCACTTATTTTCACTATGTTTATATTTTGTTTCTTTTAAACAGTGTTTATTTTTAAACTTCTGAAATGTTTTACTATTTTATGTCTAAAATTACTCGTAAAAATTTTAGTTGTGTTATCTACGATCGTTTATTATATGCAATATTATTTTATTTATTTTATAAAGCGCAAAGCGTGACAAACGAAATGTCTGAATTTTGCATAAAATAAATTTAAGGAGAGTTTAATTTTTTGATAACATAATTTCTAAAAACATATCTAAACTATTGTTTATATTTTAATTTTTTTACACAATGGACGGAAATTACTAACGTTATTTAGTTTATCAAAATATAATTAACAAATAAATAACGAAGTAATCAGCTTTCAAATAAAATAGAGTTTAAATTGTTGATAAATACAGTCGGTCTGTCCTGCCTCAACACAGAATGCCCTTGTATTGTTAACCAAATCCTGTTGATAGTTGTAGGTACGAACAGTTTTCTTAATTTTTTAATGCAAATGTTATTTTATGCGACCGTTTTTTACATTCTAGCAAATTTAAATTAAATCTAATGAATCCGTGATATTGTCAAACGTCAAATTTATTTTAAGAATATTTTAAAGAAAGATCAACAAAATATATCGACTACTTTATAGATAACAATGAAAATTAAATTATGTTCATCGAACGACTAAGCACTTTTGTTTTCAAATATTTATTTATTGTGCTGGCAATGCAACTAACATATTCGTACCTCGACGACAAACCATATAACGAACTATGTACAAGTTTTTCTTATTAGTTTAGCTCCATCCACTTGTACATGGCACATAGTATCTAAATATTTTCATGGAGTATGTTTCATTACGTATTTATTTTTCTGTGTGTGGATTTCATAGAACACTTTTGTGTTAAAAGTGATAATAATGCAATTTCTGATATTCGTAGGCACACTGTACGATAGAAGAGACTTTATCCAGACAATGTGTTTCTGAAATACTTAATATTCATAAGAAGTTTTGTTAAGAAGGTTTCTCTGGCGAATGAAATCGTATGCTTTCTGAAGTTTCCCCCCGAGACGCAGTCTCTTTTATACGGCCATAAATAAAGTTAAACGGAATGTTTAACGTAAACAAATAACATCATTACGTAATGTTTTCATTGTATTTCAGTTTATCGTTGGCAAATTAATTTTGTTGTGATTAAATTGTTGCCATGCAGGGTGTTGTATATATTATTAAACAATAATGTACTATATTGGAATGGGTCATTACATTTTACTTAATTTGTTTGCTCCCTGTTGAAACGGAATGGCATTGTCTTGATTTAAACTCAGATCAATTATAAACACAAAATACACCGATTTCGCTAATGTTCGATACTCAACCCTGAGTCAAAACGAATCACACTTCTCCAAAACACTATTACTTACGATGAAGGAAGGTTTTGGTTGAGGATCATAAATAAATAAGCTTTACCAATGTTTCGCTAGTGGCCAACGTTTCGAAAAATTTATTTTCATCTTCAGGGCCTATGAACATGTATATATGTTTATAGTTTAGATCATAATATTATATCTAACAGTTACAATAAGTTTTTTTATTAGATCTATTACATACAAGCTGGTCGAAAGGTGGGAATTGTTAAAACAACATATCATGTATGTTGTTTTAACAATTCCCATTATTATGGGTTAAAAACCTTCCTTCATCGTAACATTCTATTGGATCAACACTATTTTATGCTGAAGACTATTACTTACGTTGATTTCATTACAGACAAAAATGGAACTACTCCTGGCTCAGAACTTTCTTAATCAATGAAAAAATGGTTTGTAACTTAGAGCCAACAAACCAATATATCAAAGCCAACCATTTATATCCTCATAGCTAAACAATTTATAGTATAAAGAATGAGAATCGGTGAAACAAAATTACATCCAATGCTTACTGTTTTTAGTTTGTAGTTATTAGAAAAAAAAAATTACTTAGAGTTAGTCACCTAATAAAATTGAAATATTTTTTGAAAACTACTTTTCGCGTAAATGATGTTTCCTAATTTTTCGAAAACTTTGAATATATACTCAGTGTTTACTGTGAATTATAGACGCTCATCAACTGAGATCACTGGCGTTACTTAGAAATTTAAATTGTTTATAAGTAATTATATTTTTAAACGAAAAATTAAGTAGCTGTTTATTTTTGTTGCGCATGAAGAACATATCAAAATTAATTTAATGTAGTTTGTGAAACGATTATATGAATAGAAATCTTGGAGATAAGTTTTTATTTCGAAACGATTATAACGTGTTAATCAAGTCATTAGAGTCGTTGGTTAATTGGGACGTTATTCATTAGTGGAAGTTTTAGTTCATATCTACATTCCAGGAATATTGTCGACGATTGCTTGGCGGTGTGTTTGTTTTTTTGTACTCCTGAGAGCGAGCGAAGAAGCTTGTATTTGTATTGTCCGCATTCGTTTGGTGTTATATAATTGGTGTTAGTAGATTAGTAATTTGTGCTTGCTTTCTCACAGTATACGTAAAAATAAATTGATTTTAAATAAAACATTATTTTGGCATCCACATAGCAATATAAAGTATATAAAGTGTAAACTATATATAGAGAACTTCTATTTAACGAAAAATTCCTTAAAACGTAGAAATTGCTAAGGTTTGTTTGATTTACATTGTTACATATTTGATAATAAATAATAATGGGAAATGGAACTGTATTCTGTACAATATTTTTATTTTTATTGCCAACGTTTCGTCTTAACTTAAGACTTCCTCAGGGCTCAAAATTGTAGATTATTGCACATTCGTCTTTCTCTGTAACCAGTCACTATTATTTATTTTTGGAAAATCCATGGTTTTTTTATTTTTTTCTCACAAAATAATTTTAAAATTTTAAAATATTAAAAACGTCTGAAAATTTAAAATGTCAAAAAACGTCTAGACGAAACTTTGGCAATAAAAATAAAAATATTGTACAGAAGAAAGTTCCATTTCCCGTTATTATTTATTATCAAATTTACATAAGAGGAACGATAACAACATAAAATATGAATTGTTACATATATTGAACACTCTATATAGCGTAACAATCACTCTCAATAGCGCAACAATGCACCAATATTTAGCCCCAAAAATGGGATTCTTAGAAATGTGTACAAGCTCTCCATTCCGCAATTGTATTAGAAAATTTTTTGTGTGCTTTAAAATTCGTATTTATTTAATTTTATGCGTATTTAAAGATGTCAGAAATTTCTACGTTGAAAACTCTTAGTCCAGACAAAATAGTATTTCTAGCTACGAAATAATGTTGAACTGGATTTTAACTTCTTAAAATATGTCTTCATGGGGTTGCAAGGCGTCCAAGAATCAGTTATTTAAAAATTACTTGAAAACAGTGATTTTTGCGATAAATAAAAATCACTACCTGGTTATAGGATCTCGCAATAGAAATCATTTGATTTTTGAAGTATCAATCTGAAATCAAAAAATTCAAAAAAAACTATGTTATAAAAAAATTTGAAAAGAAGTTTGACCCTGCAGGCTATCCCTGTAACTTCCCGCTATTTTCGAGTTCCAAACGCTCAAAAATATATAAAATATAGCAAGAAGTTTATTTTTTAGCTCTTCGAGCTCAAAAAAAAAAACTTTGTTACGAAATTTTCGTCCACGATATCTCATGAACAAATGAACCGATTTTGATGCGATTTGCGGCAGTCGACGCAATTTTTTATCCTAAAAAAGTAATTTATTACAGAAAAATCGATCTCATAGGAATTTTACGAGCAATTTAAAAAAAAACACTTTTTTACAAATTTTTCGTTCACGTTATCTCATGAACAAATGAACTAATTTTGATCTGGTTTGCGGCGATCGACGCAGTTTTTTTAACCTAAGAAAGTAAATTATTACAAAAAAATCGATTTGATAAGAATTTTACGAGTAATTATAAAAAATTACTTTTTTCCTAATTTTTCGTTCACGTTATCTCTTGAACAAATGAACCAATTTTGATCTGGTTTGCGGCGATCGACGCAGTTTTTTTAGCCTAAGGAAGTAATTTATTACAAAAAAATCGATCTGATAACAATTTTAAGAATCATTTTAAAAAAACACTTTTTTACGATTTTTTCGTTCACGGTATCTCGTGAACAAATGAACCGATTTTGATGCGGTTTGCGGACATCGACGCAGTTTGTTAAGGAGAAGAGCTGATTAGATTTTGGAATTAATCGGTTTAGTAGTTTAGAAAATATTTTACAAAAACAAATTTTTAAAAATTTTTGAAACTTGTTTTTTTAAGATTTCTCAAAATTTTTTGGGCCGAATCGTTTCAAATTTTCAGGAAGTCTAAGTTCACCAAGATCACGTCAGATGCCGCAAACCGCGTTTCAGTCGGACACTCCGTTCAAAAGATATAAAAGGTTTACATACACACACACACACACACACACACACACACACACATACAGCCCTACGGACATCATTGCCAAAATAGTTTCAATAGCTTCCTAGGACCTCAAAACGTCGAGATCTAGCGAAAACTCGATTTTCGAAGATCGGGGTGAAACCAATAACTTCCCGATTTTTGAAAAAAAAAAATTTTTTTTTTTTTTTAAAGCGGGAAGTTAAAAAAATCTATAAATCATTACTCTGTCAAACCGCACAAAAATCATCTTGCTGCGTCGTTTTGAAAATCTAAGTCTTCTGCTTCGAAAACACTTGTCCCAAAGTTCGGTGAGACGGTCATTTGAAGCATCTAGATTTATACTAACATATAATAATGCAAGAAGCAATGGTGTTAATTATTTGTGTTGATACTATGTACCAAACTGAAGAGTTAATTGGATAATGAGATGTTAATGGCATCTGCTTGCCTTCTGCAGCGATTCACTTAAATAAGTAAAACTTTTTATAAATAAGTACTGCTTTAATAGCGGTCTCTGTAGTTTGTTTTTACAACTCTTCACTTTGAATCTACGTAAACTTCTACCAGAGGAAAATTATAGGTTATCTATATTCGATAAATTTATACCGTATTTTGCTACAGCTTAACCTAATTATCGTTTGTTATTTTAAATTTTAAAACCGACACGTCTGTAAAATTATACTGAGTTTGTCAACAAATCTAATTTATCAGTAGAGAAGTTAAAAGTTTTCAAGATATGCGCTCAGTGCAACATTTTATAAATAATTTTAAAATCTTGACACTGTTCAACAAGTCAGAAACAATAAAGAAATATGAATTTCCAAGAACTCGTGTTATGCTGAAATTTTTATCTGATTTTTGCTGATAAGAAAACGGACAAAAGACTCAAATTTGTATAAATAAGACGCCAATATTATATATTACATTTCTTTTAATTAATTAAAAAAAATTTGTTTCAATTAATGTTCCAAATATAATGCATTATTTTTTTAATGAAGAATTTAATTTGGATTATTTATTTCAGGCAATAACACTGTCAAAATTACGGGACTTTTAATAAAACAAATAATTCGTATAGTTGAATATTTGGGATTATTCTTTAAAAAAATAATCCGCTATTCTGTGATTTTTACTTCCTGAAAATAATCCGTAGTGAAATTGACAATTAAATTGAAAAAAAAAAATGATATTCCCTAAATAATGAATAATTACATTCTAGTCAATTTTAGCGACCCATCCCGGTTTCACCCGGGCGCAAAACTGTTCTAGAAATATTATATTGACCTTCCCATCTACACAGCAGAACTATCAAAGTACATTGTTTTGATTTGGCCAGCGTTGGCCATGTAAGCTTACGAAAACAGTTTTTTTTTGACAAAATATCGTCATAGCTCAGCCATTTTGTACAAAACATTTACAAATTATGTACAGACTTCTTCCTCGTTTATCGCTCTTTCTATTAGTGAAAACCGTATGAAAATCCGTTCTGTAGTTTTTGAGTTTATCGCGTTCAGACAAACGCGGCGGGGGGACTATATATACTATAAGATATTGAGTATCATAAAAGAACAATTTTGTTGAACCACAATTTAATTAATTTTAATACGAGCTAAATTGGTTGCATACACGTCATTCAGCTGCAATAACCAATAGAAATTCAATAAATCGCTTGGTAGTACCGCACGAGCACTTTAATTTGCTGTATGTTGCACTTTCCTTTTAATTAAAGAAAATTTCTCTATACGAATGACATTTTCTTAGATTATTAATTTTTTCTTTAAAATAACTCATTTATGTGTAATAGAAAAAACTATTCCAGGCATGTTATAATTAAGGATGTTGATGCGTTTCAGTCTCAATCAAAAGTATGTCGAATTCTAAATGGGAACTTTACCATAATACATTTTTACAAAAGGTTATAAGTCGATGATACCAATCAATTATTGTCATAAAAGCATAAATAAATATTTTTTTTAATATTAATTAATTATTTCAGTATTTTACTTAATGGACTAGCTTTTGTATTTTTTGTACAAAGTTAGGTTAAAACAAATAAATTTATGTAAATATCTGTATTTTACATATTTTTTGCAGTAAATAATTAAAAAAAGAAATTAGAAGTAATAAAAATTAAAATTAAATCATTAAAAAGTTGAAAATTCACTTAAAATTGTTAAAATTGTCAAGAATAAAAGTCCATAATCGAAAAGTGCTAAGGTTTAATATTTTTTTTTATTGTTTAAAAGACTCCTAATTAAATTGGAAAAAATATTAAAATATGCGTAAGACATCGATGCTTTACATAGTTAGTTTTCGGAACTGCTGTCATTGTTTGGTTATTTGCAAAAAATTAAAATGTACCGTTTGCATGCAAAGCTGACATATTTTCCATAAGACTACATTTAAAAGTTTTTTTAAATTTTCAACTTTATAAATCTCCTAATGATTTTGGATTTTTTACAGAAAATTTTGTCATAAAAAAATCTATTAAAAAAACTTTATTTCAGATTTTTTTCATTATCTTTGTAAAACGGTTTAACCTCCTTAATTAAACAATAATCTCAATCTCAAATTTTGTAAGTCCATCTTTCTATAGTTTAAGAGTTACGTATTTTTTCACTGTCAAAATGTTATTGTTTTATATAGAGTAAAAGCTGATATTCTCTTATATTTTGTGCTGTCGTTGATATGGGCGCTTCTGTCTCTATCGGCACGATGGGGTTTCGATCCTATTTCCATACTCTATATTCCTGTCTTTTTTCGACACAACATACGTTCATACGATTGTAAAGGTGATATATTGTAGGTATTAGTGCCAACGCGTCGCGAGTTCAAATCCCATTGCGGAAAAGTTACTCCATTCAATTTCGCAGATGTGTGTGTGACCTAACACATATATACAGTATGTTCAAGCTGTGAGTTTACACATAATTACGGTTAGTTCTACGAGTAGTAGTTGAAAAAACCGCAGTGTGGATAAAACTTCGTCAATTACAGTTCCGTACAATTTAGCTTATTTTGACTTCTGCAATCAAAAATTCGTCAACAGAATAAAAGACCCCATTTGTCAAATATTTCTTTAGTATACGTTTAAATTTCCGTACTTTCAAGTTCGGAATTGAGCAGGGTATCTTATTATTACTGAACATTAATGTATTTATCATTAAAATGTCCTTCAAATAGTTTCGGTTTTTACACGCTTTATATTAACTTCACTTGTAAGTTTGTATGTATGTTTGTTTGTAACCTTCCCGTGGAATACAGCAAGTGGTTTATTACTGTTAGTATGTTATGCCACTAATGTAAGAGCAATCGTTGACCGAGCGGTTTAAGGCGCGGGTCTTCGCTGACGGCAACTCTCGGATTCACCGGTCGTGGATTCTAATCCCGTTCACGCCGAAATAAAAAAATTGTTTTTTTCGCAAATTTTTTACAATAAATCGAACTAAAAAGTGGAAAATAAATATAGTTTAAAAAAAAACTAAAAAACACGCTTTATATCGAACTAAAAAGTAAAAAATATTTTTTTTAAAATAAGCTTAGAACAATAATGAATAAAAAATACAAGTATTATTGTGAAAAAAGCGTGGGGCGCTCGATGTACGAAAATGTGGAACAAAGTGACCCACGCTTTTTTCACAATAATACTTGTATTTTTTATTCATTATTGTTTTAAGCTTATTTTAAAAAAAATATTTTGTACTTTTTTGTTCGATATAAAGCGTGTTTTTTAGTTTTTTTTTTAAACTATATTTTTAATAATAAGAATCACACTTGATAGACCGAGGGAGCTACCGAACTTCGACGTTTAAAGAAACGATGGTTATAAGATAAAGATAAGATAAAATTTATTACTTATAAAATATGTACAATAAATTAACAAAAAATTTTTGGACAGCGTTCCGTTAACCGACTGCTTAGTGTACAAAAAAAAAACAAAAGCATTAAATATTACAAAGTATTAATATGGGAAAAAATACAAATAAAAAAACCCAAACAAATCCAAACTTAGGCTTGTGTATATAACATTATAACACACTTTTTAACGTTTGTCTAGTAGATGTTTTATTCTTTTGTTTGCCATTAGTAGCACCACTATCATAATTTCCTATATCACTGATAATTTTAATATCACTATTACGATGGTTATATTTCGAATATAACCTACGTTGCAAAGTGCATACGAAGAAAAAAAAAAAAATCGAAACGGATCTTATATTTCGATCCGATTTTATCGGAAATTCTGTATGGAGTTTTGCAAGATTGCAACGGAATAAATGCATGCGTTCAAAATCGAAACGTTTCAATTTTAAGTGAACATCGACTCCGAAGTGTACGAGAATTGAATTACGTGAAAGAGCTGAAAACTTGTCGACGACGGCTTCGTGACGCAGAAGGATTTATTGTTTCTAGCTAGTTTCACAACTTTCGCGACTAGTTTTCAATGTTTTACATACGTACATGTTACGAGTACATGCTTTCTACAGGTGAAAATATTTAACATTGTGCATACTTTCCATCTCGGAAACTAACATCTGGATATTTGTGCATTTCCCTCAAATTTTTCATAAATTTTCCTTCGTGATATAAATTAAACTTCAAAACAATTCGTAACTTTTTACTGAAATTTTAATTTCTGGTATTTCTTTTTGCTACTTTTTTGTAGATTAATTAAAAAGTCTAAAAAACATGACATAAGTTATGTAATGAATTTGGAATCTGAAATATTTTGTTACAAATTAAAAAAAGAAGTAACACTGTTAAATCATTACTTTTTCGTAAATATTTGCCTATAAGAACCTCTTTACTCGATTACCTTACAAAGAGGGTAATGTTTGTTTAGTGTATGTATGTAGTTTCTTTGGCACGCTCTATAGCGAACCTTTTTGAGAAGTGGGTCAAATTTTGTTAATTATTTTTTTTAGTACTAGCTAGTGGGCCACTATCAGTGGCGTAGCTTGTAAAGGAAGAGGAGGGATAGTTAAATACTATTTTTTTTAGTTCTAAACTTTTTTTGGACGATACACGACGTTTTACGACCATGCTGGATTTAGCAGTGTTTTTTTCCATAAGCATGGTGATTTTGCCAAAGCTCCGAAAGATTTCGTGTTGCAAAAATCGAATTCTTTAATATGCTTATAAATTGGGCATGATTACAGAAAAAAATGCACTGAATTCAATGAGCGTAAGCAAAATTCTGTATCTCTTTTAGTTTGGAAACTACGGCCATTCGAAGGTTTTATATTATTTTCTGATGAAAACTTTAAACGCAAATAGCTTCTAAACTAAAAGACATACAGATGTTTGCTTGTGCTCACTAAATTCAGCGTGTTTTTTTGTATAAGTATGGTGATTTTGCCAAAGTTCCGAAAGATTTCGGTTTTCGTAAAAATCAAATTTTGTTTAAAGAGGTATGCCTTGAAAAAATAACAAAAATCGAATTCTTTAATATGCTTTTGAAATTGAGCATGCTTACAGAAAAAATGCGCTGAATTCAATAAGCATAAGCAAATGTCTCTATCTCTTTTAGTTTGGAAACTACAGCTATTCGAAGGTTTTATATGATTTTCTGAAAAATATAAACGCAAATAACTTCTAAACCAAAAGAGACATACGTCTGTGTTTATTGGAGAGAGACTATCCTTATATATAAATTATATTATGTCACGATTTTCGTTCGCGCTAATATCCGAAACCACTGAACCGATTTCTCTGATAACTAAAAAATAAAAAACAGTTATGAAAACCTCGACATGCAGCAGACGGGGAGCCATTCAAAAACAAAAGAAAGAGGCAACTAAGCCCACTCTGGCTTCGCGTTGAGGTTTTCATAATTGTTTATTTCTTTTTAGTTATTAGTTTCATTTTTTAAGCAGTCGAGTATCATATATATTAATACGCTAAGATTAAAGATGTTTGCCTCCTTTTTTAGAAAAAACCTCACAATTTCTCCACATAAATTATATATCATTTTACAGATAATTGCTTGCTCTACTGACATCGACAACTAAAAAATTTATTATTGCTTTTGTTTTTGTAAATTAATTAAAATACAGCAACGCTGAACAACGTCTGCCATCTGACGGCTTTAATTTTGAAACAACGTCAACATTTCGATCTGTCATCTGACCTTCATATTGTAATACAACAGACACAATACTGCATACTGCCATCTGACAGCTTTAGTTTTGAAACAGCGAGCAACGCTGAACAACGTCACAGCAATGCTGCATGATGCCATCTGACGGCTTAGCTCAACACTTTTGCTACTTGCGCCTCTATATGACAATTTTAGTAAAATATTTCTTCGATCTGTCATCTGAGCTTCATATTGTAATACAACAAAAAGAAGAACGTTATAAGCAGTGTGCAAAATTAGAAACGAATTGAATATCTGCAAACATATTTAAAAAATAAAGTGATAATTATTATACTTATTAAGTGCGAATAATTCGCACAGGTCACACTAGTTTTTTTTTTAATAATTTAAATCTATAGTGGTATTAAACCTGTGGTTCAAGCAACTTTCTCGGATCTTCTCGACCCCAAGTAATATCTTACGAAAGGGCACTTATGTGTGACGTATGGGCTATTTTTGTGAGTAATTTCAATTGACTCAGTTGTCTGTTGGTTATAATGCACATTATATAATAGGATTTCCTTCCTCACAATGTACTCAGTGTTCTATTAACGACATACATATGATATGGGTTATGAGTAACGTATCTCTAGCGACCAAACTAACCATTGGTCGGCGCCTGCTGTTTGCCGAACAACGCCGTTGTTTCATTAACGTCATTTACTCTCCAGATAATTGTACATTGTAAGGTTGTAGGAAAGAAAATGCGACGATTGCATTATCAATTAAAATAAAAAACAATCCTAATGAAATAAAAATCGCTTAAGGTGCTAGGCCAGGGGTCAGCTGCCTTTTGAGACGGAAGAGCCAAAAGTTACAATTCACAAAATTTCCCAGTTTTTAAAGCCACTAAACATTTTCGTTTCAGTATTATAGTATTTGCTTATATAGGTGTAATATAGTATATATCTGAGGTCGACACGTCGAGACGGGGGCGGTGCGGGTGAGACGCGAGTGGAAATGACTGACAGATAGACGTGTACTCAATCATGGATCGATTGGACAATTTTTAAGGGTTTATTTAATAAAATAATTATTTTTTGCGTATGGAACTGGAGAGCCGCAACTTAACATTAGAAGAGCCGCATGCGGCTCGCGAGCCGCAGGTTGCCGACCTCTGGGCTAGGTCACCTTGATGCTCGGAAGACTAGGTATAAAAAGAGACTTTTTTTGGCGCAGCCAAGTGTATATAGTGTGATCTTTATTTTAAACATATATATACAGTAGTTTTATGAACAATTTGTAATATTGACAATTAAAAAAAAAAATTTAAAAATGGCGGAGAAATAAGCCAATCAGTATGACCCTCTTTTGAAAATTCTTGCTGGTAGTGTACACGATTTCTCGGTTAGGCATTGTCAGAAACAAAAATATTTTTTCCTTATTTAAAAGAAAAATGGCTACAATGTGACGTAGGATAAACATTTTCAATATTTTTTTTGTAGAAATGACAGCTGTTTAAAAAAAACTCTTATTTTCATCGAAATTTTGAGTTTGAAAAATTTATATCTTTTGAACACGGTACCCAATCAGAAAAAATAAGTTTTGTAAATTTTAATCAAATCGGTTGAGTGGATCTTGAGATATTGTGTACACCGTTTAGAAAATTGTATATTTTTGTGAAAAACTCAATAGAAAAAACGAAGTTATTGAATGATCTATGACTAATATGAACTTGTTATTACTATAACTTCGATGATAGTTTGAATTTAGGAATAGTTAAACGCTTAAAATATTCTCAAAGGTATAAACACTTCATCTATTCCTAAGAAAAATAAAAAGGATTTTTTGGAAATCTCAAGATAGCGTAACCCCTTAATACATCTTTCAAAAAAATAATTTTTAATATTACAAGTGAAATCATATATTGAACCTATATTTTTATACGTCTTATATCAATTATATATAAAATGTTATATTAAAAATATAAGAATATCCGAGCGTGTTGCAATACCGGTTTTTATGTGACGTTTCCATAACTCCTGTATTACAGACTCCTATAGTTTTTAGGTTCTAATCTCAGAACTGATAAAAATATCATTTTGATAATAATAAAATCAAAATATGAATTCTGCTAGGCCCACAAACCCTTTGTCGGTTAAAATATTATAAATATAAATGTGGTGGAGGAGCAGGGATAGAAAACAGACGTGGTAGGAACTATGGTTATTTATATTAGCTAGATTAAAAAATTATGCACATTGCAACTATCAACTTTTTATAATGCATGAGCTTCAGAAATTTATCGATATCAGTAGCCTCTAACAGTTGAATTGGAAAAGTTATGTAAATAAGTAAAAATGTGGTGGAGGTGCGGGTATCGAAAAACGAAGTGCTATTTCATATTAGCTTCAAAATATATGCATGGCAACTTACCGTTTTTTTTTCAAGGTCATCAACTTCAATCTGTTGACTTGGAAATATAATGACCGTCCTTTAAGTTTAACAAATGTTTATAATTTACTATTTGTAAAATGAACGCGTCTTCTTTAATTTCTGAAAACTAAACCTATTTAAAGATTGTAATTGAGTTATTTTTTTGGAGTCACTGTTTTCGACTGCAAACTATAGTTTGTTGTTTGAGCAAAGCTTCAATTGCGTATAATCAGTTTATACAAGTCAAACACCAAATTAGTACACGCTGTTATATAAGGTAAACATTATTACATAGGTTGTAAACATTATATACTAATGTACATAAACATAATATCTAAGCCAACTTAATTACAGTCGATATTGCGTCAGTTTGAATTTTAATATATTTTACACTCAACTCAATAATGCTAATTTAAACGGAAATATAATTTTTGAGGAGAGATAAAACATTTGTAAATTCGTAATGGCTATTAAATATTATTATTATTAAATATTAAACACCCACCTACTCAGAGTTATAAGACTACATTTCCTTTCACTGCTGAGTCACCTATTTTAAAAATTATTTTTTGTTATTTTTTAGTTTTAATACGAATACTAAAAGCATTGTCGACGCGTTGACCATTAATGTACCTAATCAAAAAAAATCCAACCGCACAAAAACTAAAAAGAAGAAGACAAGCTCTAAAACCTCAACAAGCAGCATGTGAGGACGCCATATTTAAGTATTATATCCTATGTCAACTAAGACGAATCTGACGACACCTCATGTCAAAATCCATCAAGCCGTTTAGGCTATAGAGCGTGCTAAAATATAGATAAACATACATACACCCGAAAAACATTACCCTACTTCTATAGCAGTCGGTTAATGATTTTGTACATTGATGGATGCGGATGCTTAGTGATCGCATTAAAATTTAAAACAAAATATTTGTAAATTAGTTATATAGGTACAAAGTAGGTATATATTCATTTTCTAAGATGGTGCATAATTCAATAAATAAAATTATCGACAATTATTAGACAATTATATTAACAAAAATATTTAATTATAATTCAATACATTAATTAATTTTTAATATTTTTTAGATCAATTATGAAGAAGGTCCAAATCCGAACCGAAACGTTAATGTATTAAATTATAAGAATATATTTTTCTTAATATAATTGTCTGAAAAATTGGCCGATAATTTTATTTATTGAAGAGTTCTAATCAGACGTTAAACAAAGATTTGAATAGGTGTATAATATTACATTCCAAAATATAGCTATTACCCTATCGTTACAATATGCAAGATAAGTTCCCACGCGACGTATTATAATATTGATAATAATTATTGTTTATTTCACTAAAGTAAAATGTACCTATACTATTATAATGCACAATATTCCGATAAATATGCATAATTATTGCTTGTTTCGATGAAAATATAAAATTGTAATATATTATACAATATTTCTATCAACATATATTTACATAATAGCCTGTGGGCGTTATATTTCACGCATAATGTTAAATTATCTTCACAACAATATGTACTCACTAACGTGTCTTGTAACAATTAAAACCTTTCATCAACAAGCATAAAATTAGCATCATGTTGTTACGTAGGCAGTACCTTATTACTACGTTATTACATGATAATATTATTGTATTTTATGTTACCTGACATTGACAAAGATCGCGAGCAAAACGACGTCATAAAGATGATTATTCGCAAAGTGAATTGAAAAAATCAGTACGGGGAATCACTTTCATAGTCCAAAATTGTTTTTGAAAATAAGTTTCAATATGTACCAGCGAATTCGCTTTTATTAATGTCGGTATTTTAGATACCTTGTTTTAAATCAATCGCAGCCTACTAAATGCATCTTTTATCTAATTTTGAATTTAGTATGTCTGTATTGTTAACAAGTTCCTTCAACAAACATCCAATATTTACAGTAAATTGTATTTTAGAGTACTTATTTTGTGTATCAAGTTGCATTAAAATTGGATCAGTCGTTTTTAAAGTGAAGAGTATGATTTTAAGTATGTTAATTAGGGGACCATCACTGATAATTTGGTACCTCTTCTTTCCTGTAAATCACACTTTTGTGCTTAATTGGATTTTACTATTACAGCGTAAACTCTATATAACGGCACTCAAGGGACTGTGCACTTTGTGGCGTTATTGAGAGTTGTCGTTACACGGAGGGAAGAAGTAATCTATTAATATTTTTTCACTATGATATGTATTTACTTATAATATACAAAATTTACAACTGACAAACAAACATTCATACTATCACACATCTGAGCTGAACATATGAAGGATAATCTCAACAAACAAACGAATCTTAGAATCTTCGGTACGCATTATGCCGACAACAAAGCAACAAAATAACAAACAAGTACTGTTTATTGCTTAATGATGACGTTATTGTTGTCGTTATTAAGAGTGTACTTATCATAGTATGAGCAACAAAGGTAAACCAACTAGACGTTTTAAGGGGTTTGTCGTTATATCGAGTGACGTTAAATGGAGTTTAGACTGTATTTAAAAAAAAATCATGTTATATTTTTCAAAACTTGTTCTTCCCCACAGTTTGCATGTACCCGTTAATTTTACTTTTCTACTCGTTAAAAATAGTGAACAGTATTATCTATAGAAGTAAAACCACTGTATCTTTATTCAGAACTGCAATCGCTAACAAGCCAAGAGCCTTTTACGCAACGCTTACGAAGCCCATAGTCCGTACCACTACCAACATTCATTAAGTAATGTTGACACCCGATATAATGGAGCAATATGTTTTGTGTATCTTTGTAATTTAAAGCCAATGTTATGCAATAGGCGGTAATTCCTACTAGCAAAGTGCCATAAGATAAACAACAATAAAGGTCGTAACGGTCGCTTTTATTACCGCGCGATGATGATTGTAAAGCGGAGATATCTGATTTAGTCACGACTTACAACGCCGTTCTGTTAACACGCCGCTTTTTGTTTGCTGTAGATGCAAAGCTGAGCCTGTAATTAATGTTAGCGGAACCTTAGTTTTATATACTGACCAATATGGCAGATTAAGCTAGGAAGTTTCTAAAAATTTCAAGAAATAAATATTTTTGCATGACTCTTTAAAAAATAGCTGCTTTTCATGTTTGTATAGCCATTGCGAAATGACATATTTATAACACAAGTGTTGGAAGGTTATGTTTACCGCGGACAGTTATGTTCACGGTGGATACAGTTGGCCATGCCACGGTAGCATTAATTAAACAAAATAAAAATGTAGGATACAGTACGGATATTTTCTTATGAAACTAAGATTTGTTTGACATTCCGAAATGTTACGTCGTTGTGAATGGGCACTTATTTATCACATCGTGTAGTCTGCGTTAATATGTTGGGCTAACCTTTACATGATGAATTGTATTTTAATAGGGCAAAATTGTGTCAATATTGTAATGCATTTATAAATATTTATATTTAGCTAATTGTTCGATTATTAATTTAATGTCAAAGTTATAAACGAGTCGATAGAAATAATTTCCATTTATTATTGATATCAAATCATCATTATTAAATTTATTCTTTAAAACAAATATTTAAGCGTATTTTTTTTCAAAAGTCATTAATATCTAGAGTTATTTAGGCATAACATAAATAAATATTTTTAATTTATCATTTTTTTAATGATAAATTTAAATGCCAATTTACACTTTCATCAGTTCTCGAATTAGAACTTGAGGGCCGAGAACTTGTAATAGAGGAGCTTTGGATATGTATTTTGTAGCTTAGCTATAATTGATGACAAACATCTACGTGCTATTTTTTTCAAAAATGTTTAATGTAGCCAAGACAAGCAGCCGACCAAATTTAATTGTCAAAAAAATGAATCAAACATAGATAAAAATAATAATTTTGATGAGCGCCATGAAACTTTTACGTATTTGTTATTTGGTGGTAGTTAATTTTTTCGACATCTAGCATATTTTTAATGCCAACAATAATAATCTGTCGCGTGCAACCTGTGGCACGCGTGCCATAGGTTCGCCACCCCTGATATACATGAACGAAGATCGGATTCGCGTCTAACAGCTGTATCCCATTTTGTAATTGACACAGTTTTTCCCCTACATCATGTTTTCATTGGCTCATCAAAATCTTGTTAGAGCACACCCTTGCTTTAATATTATGTAACTATATAGTAATGACTCGATACACGTGTATATTATAAAGCTAGTGTTAATATTCAACGGGTGAACTAATAAATCATTTCCCTTGGCTCAATCAACCACTATTACCGAACGGACAGCATACATCAAAGTTGTGTTCTGCAGGTTTAGACTACCAGAATGCTGGTGCCGGTGGTGGCCTAGAGCTAGCCTTTAGCCAATAGCTTGTAGCCACTCACCGTACTGCTACTGTGTGTTGTATATGGCTCTATGAAGTCATTATATGCTCAGACGACCTAACCTACTCACAGTAATACGTGTAGCGTGTGCACAATATGTAAATGCAAATAACAGAGCTTGTGCTAGAAGTCCGCTTGCGACCGCATTCCATTATTCCGCCGTTGTATATAGAGCTTTTATTTGATCCGAA
Organism: Xanthostigma xanthostigma; assembly: GCA_963575645.1. Classification (NCBI taxonomy): domain Eukaryota; kingdom Metazoa; phylum Arthropoda; class Insecta; order Raphidioptera; family Raphidiidae; genus Xanthostigma; species Xanthostigma xanthostigma. Next base: position 9,932,421 of record OY754471.1, on the reverse strand, counting down.
AATCAAAGTTTAATCACTATTTCCGTTTTACTTCCACAGCAGTTTCTACTCGACAAATTTACATTTTTTTTTTTTAACTGAAGCCTGTGCTATAATTTTTTATATTATTTTAAAGAAACAATTCTGAGTGCTCCCTGTGTTTGCGACTTGCGTATGAATCGGGTTTCATCGGAACTGCTAGGTATTGTTCGGAGAAGTTTAAAGTAGAACGTTCAAAATTGTTATTTTGTAATAAAGCTAGAGCCAGACCAATGCCAAGACTGGCCTAATAGTCACTGGCAAATATTTGTTTCAAATCTCGTCTTTCTCTAGTCCAGTCACTTTAAGCTGGGAATTCACTGACGCAATGTTGCTTTGCGAATATTTGCTTCCTGAACACTTAACCTCAATTATTTTGGAAAAAAGTGTGGTAGCGATTAGAGTGTGTTAATTCGCACACATTGTGATGAAACATACACCGTTCTCTTCGTTTTAATGAGGGGAAGTACACAATATGTTTTAATCACGATGTGTACGAATTAAGCCGCTGGTCTACAATTTTTACGCCATGAGTTGCGTCCAGCGTTCGCTGACGTAGCGTACAACGTTAGTACGTCACTCGCGACTTAAGTGGTCACTATAAAAAGAGAACGTCGTGCGCGGAGATCGCTCGTCGTCAGTATAGTTCGATCTTTCAACTAGTTTTGTTAAAAAATGGATGCTAAAACAATTTTAACGCTTCTTTTACTCGAGGAAGATGAGGATGACGATGACCTCCTAAGAATGTCACTGCCGAAAAAGAGACGAAGAAAACACGAATTATTTGTGAGGAGGGATACTGAAGGATGTTTTAACATGTTGCTGAAACACATAAATAACAATAATATCAAGTTTGTGGAATATCTTCGTTTGTCAAGGGAACAGTTCATGAGCGTATTGAAACTAGTTAAAAATGACATATCAATACAACTCGTCCTTTTCTTTATCAAATCTACTCATTGCGCGGCGTATTTCACAACGTCCGTGACGCTACAATGCTCGAAAATAACTAAAGACGCTGCCTACAACATTTAGGTACGACGGGTGGCATTTGGACGCTGCGTTTAACGTGAAAAAGAGACCGTATGTATACATTTCCATAGTAAGCATACAGACGCGGCGTATGGCGTGACGCTGTATGCGACCTACGGCGTTTATTGCAGACCAGCGGCTAACACAGGTAAATTTGATTCAGGAGAAATCCATATAATTACAAAAGAACTAGTAATCGTTATTAGAAGATATTGGGCCAGACTTGCCATGTATGAAGCCTAGGTTTAATGTAATTACGGTTATTTTTGTTCTTTCTAAAACGGATCTTTGTTAAGAGTATTCGTCCCTGCAAACACCCCCTGCACCCTTCATCTCAAATCTTTTCCCCTTGCCTAAAAACGGTTCGCGCTTTCCTGACGCTATTTTTAAAGCTAGAGGGTTCTGGTAAACGCCAAATGAAAGACAAAGAATCAGACTACAGATCCTTCAGGCGACATTTTTGAGAAACAGTTTCGCCTACGTGTGAAATACTACGTAACTTATTATTTTTTTCAAAAGGTTGTAAGTTTTTTCAGGAATTTTTTATCAAAAAATTTGCCTGAAGGATCTGTAGTCTGATTCTTTGTCTTTCATTTGGCGTTTACCAGAACCCTCTAGCTTTAAAAATAGCGTCGGGAGAGCGCGAACCGTTTTTAGGCGAGGGGAAAAGATTTGAGATGAAGGGTGCAGGGGGTATTTGCAGGGACGAATACTCTTAAGCTTTAATATTCTAGATTGTTCCTATTTAGTTTCTTTGACACGTAATTCAGTAGATCATTTTATATATTATTAGCAACAACAGTTATGCAGCAAGGGTTATATTAATGTCTAAATTGGCAATATATAACGCAGACTTTATCGAGCAAAGAAAATGACTTAAGAGTACAGGAAAATGTTAAAGTATATGGTGTCAGACTGTATGCTTGTAAGTACTTCAAGTGTATATTTAGTCGGCAGTGTTATTACCATTTTGATATGGCTTCAAATCACGAATCGGGTTTCGTTTAAAACGAGCAAACCGTAGCTAGTGCTTTTGGACAGAGAAAAGTCTATACAGATTTACATTAAAATACTTCTTTGTTTATTTTGAGTCTATTGTTCGCATAGTCATAACAGACTTGTAAGCAAATAGCGCTTTAAAACGATTTCTGAAATTGTATTTTGTCTTAATTTATATGTAGTACATGTTATACCTGTGTTTACGAATGAGATATTTATCAAAGTTTGCGAAATTACAAAAAGTACAGATACGAAAAACATATTACAACATTGCTAGATTATTTAAGAGACCTTTTAGATGTGTTTGGTATCGTGCACCAGTATAAAAAGTTATAAACTTACGCGTTTGTTAAAGCCGTTGCACACAAGACTAGAAACGCTGCTAGATTCCTTGCTAGATTTGCCTACTAGTTTTCTAGTGCTGGTTTTCTTGATTGCTGTTATGTACTCGCTTCACACGAGACGCCTTTTCAAGCTAGTGACACTTCAAATACAAACACAGAGCAAAACGTGTCTGTTGTCTGACTCTAAGCAGAATGACACCATGTTGGTATGTGGTCGTTTGTTCAAGTCGCCCACGTGACAAGATACTGCTTCTTGATTGGTTCTTGCTCATACCTAGCAGTGGACCTAGCAAGAAAATAGCCCCTGTTCTAATTTTAAAACCTATTTTGTGAGCTAATCGACGATTCCGCAGTGACGTCATTTTCAGCTTCGTACCCAGCCTACCGGCCAGCAGAAGTCCAAGCAGCGTTTCTAGCCTCGTGTTACACTGTTTGGTATTTCAGTGTCAGACTAACAGTATAAACACTACTTTAAAATATGAATTCGTACTAGTTCTAGATAGCCGTGAACCTAACTAAATATTTTTTAATTTCATGACCCAGTGACCGATCAATATGTATTTCCAAACCAGTTTACGGAAAAAATGTTTAAAAAATTCAAATATACACTCGCGTGTTTTAAAACAGTCATAATAAATTACTTACGTGCTACAAAATATTGATTTTCATGCTTGTAAAATAATGCATTATTTTACAAGATTTTATTGCGTGGAAGATTTAATTTTTACGCGGAAATTTCATTTTATTGATAGAATATAGATACTCGAAAACTGAGGTCATCTACTTGCCAAAAAACAAAGTAACTTGAAATTATTTTATTTTATAATTCTGAAATATTTAACAAAAATATTAAGAGCACTGTGGTTTGAATCTAATAAAAAATAGAGAATAGTTACTTCTTAAGAAGTAACTATTCTCTATTTTTTATCTGAAATATTTACTATGAGGGAAAAATATCTTAAAGTTAAAAGTTTTTTATTGTGTTTTTTTCTACATCATCATATATTCAATATTTTATTCATTTATTATTTTATGTTTACATATTAATGTTTTTCAAATAAATCAATATTTTTATTTTTTAATGAGCTGTATTAAAATTGGCGTACGAATTTGCAGTTGTTTTTGAATACATTCTTATTTCATAAATATTCGCAAAACTCATTTCATATTATGCGAAATTTAAATAAATGTAATCGGTTTCACAAAACCACATGTGCATAATTATATACTGTATAATATTTTATAGGCATGTTCAACATAATATAGTTCAGAAAGAAAAACAAAATTTTTGCGTGACTATATTTTTAAACATAAATCATTTTTTTAATACATCAGTTAAATCATAATAAATGCAAATATAAAACTTTAAAATTGGGCGACGTTAATCGGTTAAAATGTTTGGGTTGTACGCTGGATACAAAAAGCGGGATCACAGATTCACAGACAAGGCGAGTGCTATTGCTTGAGTCACGCTTAAAAAAGGCCTACACATAAATGCAGTTTTAAGTAGAGGTGCAAAAGTTGGGACCTTACCTATGTCTGCAAAAATAGAGTAAAAGCAGAGCTGGGCAGTGTTGAGAACTTAGTACTTGTAATTAGACATGGGAAAAGTCGTTACTATGAGATCACAGTGACTGTTATTCCGGTTACACAAAAATCACAGTGAAAAATCATCGTGACTTTGTCACGTCGATCACTCACATCACAATAAATGTTTCCTAGTTTTTAGGATTTTTTAGTTGATTATCGTTACAGTTGTCACTCCGATCACGAATACACCATTTAGTAATAGGTTGTCATCTGATACGGCGTTACTTGTCTGTTATGATGTTTAGATGCAAAGATATAGTTAATTCAAAATAACCTTCACACATTTACAGGCTTAGGACTGTCGCATTTGATAACATAACGTAAATATTCTTTTTTTCATGGGGAAACGGCAATCAATGCAAGGTTTTTTGCGATGCGTGAGCTGTTTTCTCTAAACATTTAGCGGCATTATATTTTTTGTGCCAAATTTAAAATTTTACCTAAATGGTTAGAAAAAGCCGTTTACAAGCCGCAGCTAGTGACTGCGGTGACATGGAACGACATACGTTACTTTGAAACATAGATCTATTGGAACTTGGAGCGAGCATCGTGACTGCGGTGACATGAAACGACATACGTTACTTTGGAACGTAGATCTATTGGAACTTGGAGCGACCGTCGTGACTGCGGTGACATGAAACGACATACGTTACTTTGGAACGTAGATATCTCGTCAGATCATAGTGTCATGTTTGAGCGACAGTGACTGCGGTGACATGGAACGACATACGTTACTTTGGAACGTAGATATCTCTTGTCAGATCACAGTGATTATTTTAGACGGCTTGTCACAGTGATTTTTTCATCGTGAAGTTATTTTTTCCCCAACTCTACTTGTAATGATGTTATTAAAAGATTTGAAATGTTTTTTTTATGATCTACTAGTAATAGTTTGAACAAGTCTATTATAATAATAAATTTTACATATTATGCAGCATCGGTAGGTTTATATTATTATGGATAGGTAGGTAGGCATTAGGCACTATGCGGCGTGTGTGTATGTATGTAGAAGACATGGGGTCAAGGTAAACGGGCTTCGTGTGACAAACGTGTGATTAAGTGCGGGTCGGAACCAGAAAATATGAATTAATTAAAAATAATTTGAATAAGTAATTCTAATGCTTAGTGTGATTTATTGATAAATTAAATTATTTATAATACTGTGTCGGTACTTCCATTTTCGAAATTCTATGTTATTTGACAATAAGGATAATATTAAATTATTTTTATATTAACTAGGTATATAGAATTAATGGCCCTTTGAATACAATCATTTTTAATGCATTTCCTTTTTTAAAAAATCACAGCGATTAATAATACAGACTCTGTTAAATTTTATGTGAATATACAGGTGAGTTTTAAGTTGATGCTTTTTTTTTACAGCGTGTAAAAATCAAATAGACGAGCAAATATTTCAAATAGTTTTTTTTATCAAAACTCAAAAATAAGAGAGAAACAGCCTTTCGAAATTTAAATAAATTTTATTAAATTTTCTTTAATTTTGAGGTCGGTCCTGGAGTTATATTATGTCACTATGGAAATATGTTATTATTATCAAGTATTCACAGAAATAATTGAGGCACACACAATTCTCTTTAAAAAACAGAACAATACACATACTTGATAATAACAACTTATTTCCATAGTGACATAATATAACCCCAGGACCGACCTCAAGATTAAAGAAAATTTATATAAACTTCGAAAGGCTGTTTCTCTCTTATTTTTGAGTGTTGATAAAAAAACTATTTGAAATATTTGCTCGTCTATTTGATTTTTACACGCTGTAAAAAAAAAGCATCAACTTAAAACTCACCTGTATATGACATTTTTTTTTGTATATTTTAATATAGTTTCTAAAATATATTTGTATACTTTGATTATTACAAAACAATCTAGATAAGCTGTGAAAGTATGTAAGCAGAAGAAAATGTTTGCTTAGTTTCCTTCAAAACCTAAAGCTAAAATTCTCATAACTTAGCCTCAAATAAATTACAAACTGAATTCTTTATTTTTTTATTGAAATCACTACCTTATGTTAACGGCGCTAAACTTTGTATTCATTATATTTCCTGCAGATGCGATCAATAACTTTGTTCGTGAATACACTCCTATTAAACGGAACATTTTCTTTAGATCATAAAAATTCGATAACCATTAACTTTTTAATACAATAAATTAAATATTATACTACACCAATCTTGATCAAATGTGCTTTTATGTATTTTGATAACGCTGAAGATGTATTTTATTAACGTAACGCTCGCACTTTATTTGGAAAGTTGGACTCGTTTACACCGGCTTTTATTTGTCATTATGTCAACACATTTCCGATAAATTGGACCGATCGGTGTAGCGTAGTGGTGAGAGCACTAGACTCGCATTTGGGAGGTACCGGGTTTGAATCCCAGCGGGGCCAGACGTGATTGGGTACTTTTTTCTGCTGCCTTTCGCCGAGAAACGGTAATTTCTGTACCGACCGTCTTGTTGAGGTTTTCCATGGTTTCCCTCAATAATTTCAGATAAATATTGAAATGGTTCCTTATTCATGGCCATGGCCTAATACCTGTCAAACTCCTATGCTAAAAATTTGCCTACCTTATCCTAATGTCTTAAAATACCTTCATTCGCCCATCATTGAAGTTGAAAAAATGTAGAGAAATAACGGAAAGTGTAATAGATGGAAAATAGTATAATTTTAAACAAGTTAAAGTAGACACATTTATACAATTTTCAGTAAAAATTAGTCATTTTTTTAAAGAAAAATAGTAATTTTAATACCCGTCGATGACATTTTTTATTTTAATTTATTTTATACATAACATTAAAACTGAGAAAACAGACAGCATTGATTCTCCGAAGATGACATAAGGTTGCCGAAACGTCAGACAATAAAATGCAATAAAAAACCTTCAGTATTTGCTTAGTTCATCGATCCTACGCCACCAGGATTCATCCTTTAATCGTACAACATTTAAACAGGATCATCATCACTCTAAATTATTAGAGTTATTTTTCACGAAAATAGTAATGCTGCAAATGGCTGTAATGACATAAAGTCGTGAAACGGATGGATTAGTAAAATGGAATCACTTTTGTTTTAATTTACGTACTAGTGTGAAAAATGGTCATTTTACAACCGCCGTACAAACATGAAAAAGCTATAGGGAGCGTGTAAAAATATTGTTCAGCTAAGTTTATCACAGAGCGAAATAATGCAAATTCTGTATTACTCGAAATGAAATGGCGAAGCTTTAGCAAAATTCGAATTAGCACAGCTTTGTGATGTAATATTCTGTGTGAACGAAGTCTATAAATTATATGTGTCCACAGGCAGTCTGCGCTTTGTTAATAAAACATTATATATTTGTCATTAACTTTATTATAGTCGTCATGTTTAATGTACAACGCCCATTCAGATTCTGTTAAAGTGCCATTGTGTTCTGAAGGAGAGGGTTGTTATGTGTCAAACGACTTGTACAGGGTAACAAAAAATGCTGCGAGACGGACGATCAAAATATCCACGATCACAAGACAAATTGACGTACGTTACAATTTTGGGAAAATAATATCAATGTACATTAACAGAGCCTAATCTTTGATTAACGTCTGAATAGAACTCTTCATATAAATAAAACTGTCGAGCAATTTTTCTCAGACCATATATTGACAAAAAATAATAAAAATACAAATTATATAACACAAGATGACGTTTCGATTAATTAATTTTTCATTAATTTTTTGAATTATTCAAACATTCAATCTTTCGTGAATTCTATTAGATAATAAATAACTTAATACTAATTAATTTTTATATTTTTTAGATATTTCTGACGAAGATCCAAATCCGGATCAAAACGTCATCTTGTGTTATATTGATTTGTATTTTTATTATTTTTTGTCAATATATATGGTCTGAGAAAAATTGGTTGACAATTTTATTTATTTGAAAAATTAACAGAGCCTATTTATATATCTAAAGAGTTGGTCAGAGGTAGCATTGTAAGCGGTCGAAAACAAAACATCGTCATAGTTCAGCCATTTTGTACAAAATATTTACAAATTATATACAAAAACCTTTCTCGTTTATCGCTCTTTCTATTAGTGAAAACCGTACGAAAATCAACTCGGTAGTTTTTGAGTTTATCGCGTTCAGACAGACAGACACGGCTGAGGGACTTTGTTTTGTAGATTGTAAACGTAATAATATTTAATTTTGTGTGCAAAATTTGAAGGAAAGCCGTTGTTGATTCGATGACTTCTCAATTACAAACCCCTAGTTTGTAAGTTCTAAACCGAGAACTGGTAAAATAATAATTGGATTATTTATTATAAGAAACGAACCAGCTGCAAATATTAATCGACTGAAACAGAAAAAAACAATACTGTGATTCATTTTTACAAAAAAGAGCCTAAAAAACATAATAAACCAACATGAACTATCCTGATTTGCGACCGTAGATATAAGAAAGACATTTTTTCACCATATATGTTTGAGAGATCTTCTATGTGGTCTAGTCTATTATGTCATGTATAAATGAAATATTATACATAATAATAAAAAAGCAACTTATGTAGATAAAAGGAAACTATCTTAACGAGTAGTCGTAAAGCGACACCTTTAAATAGTTGTTTATAAAAATTTTGATAATATAAAATGCTTTTATTTTTATTTTGCGAAATGGCATTCGGGAGCTCTCTTATTTGAAAACAGTCCTTTTTTTGTAATAAATCATCGCTCCATTTTCACACTATCGACATTTCTTCTCCTACTTCTTCTTCTTCTTCTTTTGTAAATTATAGACGTCCGACAACACAATTTATCAGCAATTGACGTTCTGTTTTCTTATTTTACATTTTTATTAAATTTCATTTATATGTTTCGCGTTAAAACTTTGCTACATTCAAATTTCGATTTTTATACAAACCTTTGGAACTTTCAAATAAATCTTTCGCAATATTTTTTTTATTTAAACCTGTTGGGTTTTTGCTTATTCAGATATACAGAAATACGGAAACCCGTCACAAAGCTAACTATAGGCTTTATCAAGGCTGATGGACAGGTGATTGCTTTTGCGGCTAGATTCGTTGCCTAATTTCGCTGCTAGGTTTCAAACGTGCTGTGTCTAGCGGCCTATAGTTAGAATTCGGAACCCAAAGGAATGGTGAGACCTCTGGTGAGAAATGCGCCGTACTGTCCTAAGGGGTTTTTTGATAGGTAAACATTGATTTAGAAAAGCATGATGGAGGCTAACATTGATTTAGAATGGCATGATAGAGGCTAACCTAGCCTCCATCATGCTTTTCTAAATAAATGTTTACCTGTCAAAAACCCCCCTTAGGACAGTTCGGCGCATATTTCTCATCAGAGGTCTCACCATTTCTTTGGGTTCAAAAATAAACGTAAATTGTAATTTATAAAAAAAAACGTATCACTACTATTTTGGAATTAAATGAATAAATAAATAAAAATTGATATTCGGGTTTGTTAATAATTGCAGCGAAACCCAACGTAACCCAGAATTGTTTTTCTGAACGGTCTGTATTGTATAAATACATAAAAATGAATAATATTCCTCCGTTCATTGGAAGCGCTGTTTTTGCTGTTAATGAAATAATATATAATATAAAAAATGTGTGTAACGGTTCCCGTGCCCAGAAGCCTGTAAAAGTACTACCTACCTGCCAAAATGCGTCAGGAATTCCCAAACATTTTTGACGCAAGTCTCCTTAAACCATAAATATTTTTCATGTGCCTCTACAATATGTATTTACTTACAGTGTAAACTCCATTAAACGTCACTCGATATAACGACAAACTCCTTAAAACGTTGAAAATACTTAACTCTAGTTGGTTTACCTTGTTGCTCATGCACTCTAAATAACGACACACTCACTCTAAACAACGACAACAATACGTCATCATTAAACAATAAACAGAACTTGTTTGTTGTTTTGTTGTCGGCATCATGTGTACCGAAGATTCTAAGAAATTCGTTTGTTGGGATTCTCTGTTTAGATCAGCTACTTTGTGATAGTATGAATAGTTTGTTGGTCAGTTGTAAATTTTATATATCATGAGTAAATACATATTGTAGTAAAAAAATATTAATGGATTATTTCTTCTCTCCGTTTAACGACAACTCTCAATAACGTCACAAAGTGCACAGATCGTTGAGGGTCGCTATATAGAGTTTACACTGCACTGAGTTTTTTAACGCCCAAGAGAACACGGTTCACAGTTTGTGAAACACCTACATATTATCAAAAGTACACACATTACAAGAGAAACCGTGAACATGACCTTTGTGACATCGATTGACTCTTTCAATATTTACTGTACGCTTATAAAGCATAACGATTTTATTAGGTTTTGTACACTGCAGATATATTTTAACTTTTATCGATTCATATACAGCTATATTATGATATCCATATTTACATCTCTATTGAGAATTTGTCATATTTACCGAACTCTATTATTAAACTGAAACATATTTTTAATTATGAATGCTGTTTATTTACAAGCATGGACGATTAACAGGGAGATAATCATAGCGAAAAATGAAATAGTTTAGTGGAAGATCTATCTATACATTCGTTTTCTTGTAAGGTATTTGATTTTTTTTACCTCGACATGGATTTCAAAGATGAAACGCTGAGAGGGGTAAGCCGTTGTTTATTGGCGTTTCCATGACCTGAAGCAAACAGGCGACTGTCATTCACAGGGAAAATCATAAAATATCATATTATATAATATATTCGCATTAAATGTTTTTTGTCTGTCTCAATGCTTGTACCCATCATTGGCCAAAAACTGGTTAACCGTTTTTGATTAATATTTGTATCAGTCTTAAAAGACTTAAAGTACTATTTCTTCTTTAAACACTTTGGTACAAAAGGAAACACGCGTTTAATAAAATTATTTACTTGTTTTATTAAAAAGACAAGAGCTAATAAGAAAAAATAGGGACAATTGCGATTTGGTCGATCCAATTGACAATGGCAGTGTGGAAGATGTATTTTAACCTATCGGGACTAATCAACTCCTGTATTTTCAACTTCTTCATCCTCTCTTCGTGGCGGTCATGGATCAATCAGAAAAAAACATGTTTCAATTTGAGGTTTCAATTAGCTGGGAGCGTCGAAGAAGACACTTTCCTAGAGAAGTAGCGACTAAAAACTTAAAAATACAAATCAGTTGAAAATAACTGGTGTTGAAGATACTCGAGGGCCGACCGTACATTTTCAGTAAAAAACTAAAAAGACTGACGGTCAATAAAATTTGAAATACTATTTTACTTTCAATGTCTGCAAAAATTCATAACAAAACAAATAAGAAAATATGGGATATTTGTCATTGTCTGACTACGATTCTTTATGAACGATTCTATTGCTGCACAGCGCAGTGGGTTGTAGTTGGATGTATCTGGTTGAGCAATGTATGGGTGATAAGTAATCTTATAGATCGGTGTTAAGTAAGAGCAGAAGCATGTTATCATCTAATGATTATAGTCTCACGTATGGTGAGGCTGTCTACTGCGTCGCTCTTCGATGCCCGCTTATATGGAACAACACAAGGTTCTTGAATATTGGTTATGAATGGTTTTTATTTTCTTACTGTGACGTTGCATATTACATCATCTTCAACTGTCGTTACCATTGCTTGTCTATCTGCTTACTGTTTTTCGTTTTTTGTTGACGTGATAACGTCTTATAAATTGGTGAAACACCGGCTGCATGCACGAAAAAGTGTAACGTTCCGAAAAGTGTAACGTTCCGAAAAGTGTAACGTTCCGAAAAGTGTAACGTTCTGAAAAGTGTAACTCATAAAAGTATGCAATTTTTCATCAATGCTTCTTTATGACGTTATCACGTAAAACTATCGTCCGTAAACCGACTTTACAGACAACCAATTTTTTGTGTTAATAACAAATGCTATTTTGTCGGCGAAAAAATAAAAAAAAACGTCTTTTTTTGTAGGAAATGAAACACTACACAAACAATATCGTTTGCGATTTTGGCGTAGTCATATGTACAATTATGCTTGAATAAAATTCCGGATTTGTCTTTGCTTTGGGAGCCGATAGCATTGCAGCCATTAGGGATGGTTGTGCTAACTCCCAATCTCTTATATCATCTAAAACAGTATTTTCTTTTATTGTACTAGCTCGGACAAATCGTGGACGGGTTGGTTGGATATAGTCTTCTGGACCCATCAGAATTCTGGAATTAAACTCTCTCACTTCTGCTCGACTACTACACTTGAATAAAAAATTAGTTGTCTGTAAAGTCGGTTTACGGACGATAGTTTTACGTGATAACGTATTCCGTAATACATAACCTAAACCTCCCAAAATTTGGTTTCAATCCGCTTATCCTTGGTGTCGGAATGATAAGAAATGTCAAAAGTGACGTTTGCAACTGTCAAAGTATTATGTTCTAATAATAATTAGTTATTCCAATACTTAACTTAGAAGGCGTTGCATTTCACAAAATACTAATGTCAAAAAATTGAATTAAACATTAGAAATGCAGCCGTTTTCATGTTAAGACAAGACATACGTTATATTCTAATTTCCATGTACGGCAAACAAAGACGACCGACCGCGTCGCGCCATGCATTAGACAACATTGCATTTATATTTTATACAGATATTTTTCTATATAAATTTGTATAAAAAAACTGTTTAGGCAAATTCTGTTATACGAAATCTATGTAAAATGTTCTCCTCTTTCGTTTAAAACTGGTTTCAAACCGATCTGATTTAAATTGAGCGAGAAATTAGCAAAAAGCACGCACAGGGTCAGGCGGAACGTTACGCGTTACGCGTTACGAACGTTAGGGTACGTCCAAGATGCAAGCTGGTAGTCAGATTCAGATTTTCGGCGTCTGACTGTCTGACTCCGAGCGGCGTTGGGTGTGGCCAATATGAAAGCTGGTTATCGGCGCAGACAGAGCATTCATATTAAATAATTACAGAGCTAACAGTACAGATTGATAATAATAATAATATTTCACCTAGCTATACTAAGTATACATGTGAATAGTCAAATTAAAATCAAATTAAAAGCTAAGAATTTAAATATTCTTTAAATATTGCAGCTTTGTTGCTGCTTGGTGACAATGTTACATCTAAATTAAAACCTTTTAAAAGTGAAATACATCCAATTAATAAATTAAGGTCGATTTACGGGGAGTACAAACACCTTTTTCCGCAATTACTTGCCGACGAAAACCGATTTTTTTAATATTTTATAATGAGTCCGGATACTTTTTACTTTATTTTGTCAAAAATTGAACACAGGCTTACGAAGAACTGGGCCAAATTCCACAAAACCCTTTTTTGAAATAAAATCCTCGATATCCATATTTTATAGCACCTAAAAACAACACTGTCAGACGCAGGTTGTCTGAAACCAGAATGTACAATTCATACCGGTAAATATCTGAGTCAGAGAGCCGGTGCGCCGGAAAACTGCGCGCTGGTGCATTATGGCCATTCCGATTTAGCAATAAAGGATTTTATGCACGCCGACTGTCTGACTCAGAAAACCAGCGTCTGACTACCTGACTACCAGCTTGCATCTTGGACGTACCTTTAGGAACGTTAGGATTTAGGAACGTTACACTTTTTCGTGCATGCAGCCGGTGTTTTATCAATTTATAAGATTGGTGATTCATCAATTTATAAGACGTTATCACGTCAAAAAACTATAGAAACGGTAATGAAACATTTTCTTTACGTTTTAACCGCGAAGTCTTTATTTAGGAGATCTAGCTTCCTGTGCTTGCTATGTTTCGAGATGGACCGTTTTCAGGCACACGCGAGATGACGCTGTCATCACCACCTGTTTTTGCCATAGTTATCAAAGTTGTTTAACTTCACAGACACTACATACATGTAAGCCACGAACGTGCGTGCGTTACCCAGTAGCTGACGGCATATTAGTTCATGCGACAGATATCGTTCCACCTCTACGCTCGAGCTGGTTCTCCTGGTTATTACTTCGTGATTTTATCTTCATTTTGAAATCACTGCCACTATTTCAAAAATATCGAGTTCGGGTTCTGTACCCAAAATTTAAAGTAGTAAGGTTAAAATAAAATGTTATTAAAAAGATCCAGAGATCTGTTTATAATCATGCCGGAAGAAAAGATCACCTTGTAAGAATACAAACACCGTGGTGTTTCGGTAGACACATACGTCTTATGATGACGCGTAATGATGTGAGATGGTTTTTTTATAAGCATTCCATAAACATATTATTTATTTTACTTTCAAGGCAGTGAGAATCCCTCACTGACATCCATTTATCTTACAGTAGAGTCATAATGATTGAGACGTCAAGGTAACAGCTTATGTGCGTCTTTAACTTTGTGCACCTTGTAAGACTCTGTAATGAAAAGTCAGAAATCTCCCTGGCTTTTTTATAAACATTCCTTTCAAGTTTATCATTAATTATCTTATCACTTTCAAACGTCATTTCATTTTCAATCAATACCACGCATCGAATTTAAATCTTTCAATCTATATTTTAAAATGGGGAATTATAAAACGGTCGAATAAAAGAAAAAATTTGGTGACTGATGATAAGATACTGTTTTAATAACTTGAGATATTAAAATAATAGTTGGGTGACTAAGTTACTAAGTGAGCGACTAGAATGCCTTCGGTAATTTTGAAGCAGATATCTTCTTTTGTTTTTACTTTTTATTTATTTTTTTCACTTCGAGACTACAACTTAAAACTCACATTTTCATGAAGATTGAAAACCACCGCTTTTTTTTTGATAAAGGGGTATGCGAATTGTCTCGCAATGAAACGCGATTGGGCACAAAGGTGGAGTTTTAAAAAAAATAATTCCGGGGTGAACGATAAACGGGTATGCGAATTGTAATTCCGGGGTGAACGATAAAGGGGTATGTGAATTGTCTCGCAGTGAAACGGGAAGGGGCAAATGTGGAGTTTTTAAAAAAACAATTCAGGGGTGAACGATAACGGGGTATGCGAATTAAATAGTTTTGTTTGAATAGAACTGTGTTTTCTAAAAAATGTATATTTAATTGACAGTCAATTAAATATATTTTTTTTAGAAAACGCAGTTCTATTCAAACAATTAACTATTAACAAAATGCCGCTCGGAATAAATAAATAATTTGCCAAATTTTGAAAAAAGTGCAGGACGTAACGTTGACACTCAAACAAATATTAGGTCGCTCAAATATTATGAAGTTTCCCATTTTGTATTTTAAGTAATACTCAAATGGATGTTTGTAAGTTGTTGTTCTGATGATTTCTCGTCACGCGCAGTCAGTCGCTCACTTAGTAATTTAGTCGCTCACTTAGTAATTTAGTCACCCAACTATTATTTTTTCGTCACGCGCAGTTAGTCGCTCACATAGTAATACAATAACCCAAATTGATTATTTTTGTCATCCAAAATTGTAATTTACAGCCAGTCGTTTAAATACTACCCTTTTAAAATACACAGCTTCTGGTTGGTATGTGTTACCATAAAGTCCTTACATGAAAAAACAAAAGAATATTCGCTAAGGCTAGCGTTTGTCATTTGCTTTTTATATAATATATTTTTTAATTTACCAGAATTATAGAGGTATATCTTCTGTGTATCGTCAGTAAAAAAATATAATGGAAATTGCACATCCTATTAAAAAACAAGGTGTGTAAAAATATGACTTTATTGTATTCCGACAATATAATGTCTATAATGATTACATTAAGTAATTAAATTAATGATTCATCACACAAATTATAAATAAATAAAATGTTTATTGTCAACAAATACGTGAAAACAGTATTCCTAAAACTATTGTAATGTAGCTTTCAAATATGTATGAATTTAAAATTTAATTTTAGGAAAAATTAAAGAAAATATTATTGGAAATTGAGAAGCAATATTGAAATATTTGGGTAATATGGAAAACATTTTTATTAGGTATTGAGGAACAAGACATGGAATTAAACAATCTTAAGACTGCTATCTAAAGATAATAACATTAAGGAGTGTCTTGATTACAAAAAGAATTACTGCATATTTTTTAACGATTGTCGTTAAATGATATTCAATTTACATATGGATTGGCAAACAGGGAAATATATATTTAAACGGTATTATTTTACAATTGTTTCAATTTAAAATTAAACGAATTAAAAACGCAAAATTTGTCACCTTGGACTTCATACACGCATAGCGTATTTTGTGAGGTGTTTATAAGTGGTGCAGGTGTTACAGGGGAAAGGTGCAAAGAGATGGAGGGAGGTTAAGGGGGCACAGTGCCCCGGACACGCACACAGGTGTGCACAGACATAGTTGTAGATGACGAGATTAATCATTTTATACCCACATTATTCTCAATTTCAGTGAAATATGCGACTATGCCAGTGCTCCTGTACACAGTGCGCGTCAGAAGCGTCTTACACTCTTTTTGAAGTAAAACTTGACTTGACTTGAGGAGTAAGCTGGTAAATGCCTGACAAAATTGTTTACGGAAATGCATCATCGCGATGCCTGACGAAATCGTTTACGGAAATGCATCATCGCGACGGAGCGTGATCGTTCGAGGCGAACGGAGTTGAGAGGGAGATATAAGTTAGTGAGTGCAACAAAGACGGAGCATTAAGTTGAGAGGGAGATATAAGTTAGTGACTTAACCACGTAATTTAAAACGGTGACAGTTTTGATTTTACTGATAATTGCTTTTTTGTATAAAAATCTCATATGAAAACATCTTATTGAAATGGCAATTTTTTTAAAGATAGTGTGCCCTTATATTATGCCAAAAACAGTCTATTAATAAAAAATGAAATAAAAAGTCGTGAGAACTCTACAAGTGTGACCCTTGAGATCCAAATGACCAGCCTTTCGATATGATCAATTATTGAATACATGTTAAATATATATAGGTATTTAATGCATGTGACCCAAGAAATATTTTTCGAAAAATTCTTCTAAGTATATATTTTTTTAAAAGGAATAGGCTTTTGAACCAAACTATATCAACGTACATACAACTGTATCTTTACAAGCGTACTTATGCAATGTATATGTTATAGGTGTCATATTAAAATATTGTGAATTGTGATGAATACCTTACGAGGCCACGCGACTCCAGCCATGCTTCCATACGTCCGTATTTTTCCTAATAATTATTTTATTTATTTATTTAAACATAGGTGCCAAACAGAGTCTAGGTCCAGATCTCCGAGATTGTAACTGTTTGCCAGAAATGCGTGTGGAATGTTGGTAAATGCGAGCCTAGCAGACATGATATGATAGATTTTTTATTTGTGACTGTAAAGCAAAGTAAAAGAACCTCATAAATATATAAAATTAAAAAGAATTACAATAAAGGCATTTCTAGACTAAATAGTCCGTTAAAAGTTTCTTAAATTTATTAAAACTGCCCACTTTTTTTTTTTATGGCAGCTTATTGCAAAGTTAGCTGTCTTTGCACAATGAGCTTTTTCTATATTTTGAAGTTCTATAGTTTTGAATGTAAATTTTATTGATTGTTCTAGTGTACTGAAACCCTTTAAGCGAAATTTTAGTAACTCCCCTGTCAACTAACGAAATTCTTGTAACTAAATATCACCCTGTAACTAAATTTTGACCTTTAACAAAAGCCAAGTTATATTTTAATTTTAATCATCTATAATAAGCATTTTCAAAGTTTCTTTCTAATAATTATTCAAATCTTTGATTAACGTCTGAATAGAACTCTTCAAATAATAAAATTGAATTATATTTTTATATAATTTTTGTAAATATATGGACTGAAAAAAATTGGTCGACAATTTTATCTTTCTAATTATATTCTCCAATAAATTTATAATGTTCTAAACGAAAATATTTGAGTGCGCTGCCTGTAACATATTTGCTGTAGGTATTAAAGGTGGAGGGTTGAACACTGATGGTGATTTCTCTGTTGTTCACTGTGGTACTCTTTCTCCGCGCTTTCACTCATTTGCAGTCTCTTCGAGCGCCTCGTTGTGATACTAAATACACTATTTACAGAACCCTTAAGTGCTTTTTACACTATCGACACCTAATTAATTGCTATACTGCAAAAATATCAAAGTGAGATCGAATTAATTAAACTAGAATAACTTAGCTTTGATATTATATAATATGTACATCACTTCCATAACTCACAACTAATTAATAACACTCTATATTATTAATATCTATCTACTATGTTATCAGCTGTTGGAGCAAAAATACCAGTTTTGACTAAATCTTCACAACTCTTGAAAAAATGATCCTTCGACAATTTTCCAAAGTGCGTTAGAAAGCAGCCCTCTTTAAAATGCAATTATCCAATTTGTTCCTGGATTTTTTTTCGTCCGGGAATAATCGTTTTAAAATATAGTTAAAAACATCTTTGTATCTAGTTTTTGTTATCTAACCGCCATTTTGTTGAAATTGGCGGAATTATAAATATTTTTACGTTTTTCTTCCCATAGGTATATCACTAAAAACTATGTCAAATTGCAAGTTGTTGTAATTTTTTTCCCTTGCGTTCACGACTTGAAAATTTAAGATTAAGGGATTAAGAACATTCAGAATGAGCAAAGACAGGCAGAACGGTAACTCAAAAATAAAAAAAGATTTGAATGTTTTCATCGTGTAAAAAGTGTTTTACTTTTATTTCATATTCATCCACTCATCTACCTGTAAAGGTTATAAATGATTTATTTTAATTGCTTAATTGCTCCCCTGTTTGTACCTACAACACAGAAATGATGTGGAAAAATAATTACAGTTCATTTTTCATTTCCGATTTTTGAAGCATGTTTAGTTGAATCGGTTTTTGCAAGGAAAGTAAGAGTGTGAAAATTATTAAAATTGCCAGTAACTTTATGTTTTAAATTAATACATTAAATGAAAAATTAGTAGTCATTTCTTACGTTCTGCAATTTATATTTTCATTATATTCGTCCATTCAAAACCTTTGTGTGGTTCAACTTGATATATAATTTTGAATTTCAAGCCCTCATTAATAAAACAGGGTGTATATTGGTACTGAGTTGCCAAGGCCTTGTCGGAAAATCATAACGATCTTAGTAGTGACCTTACTTAAGATTAAGATCAAGACTAAATAAGCAAAACCAAGACCAAGACCGATACCAAGATGTCTCAAACCTATCAATATTAATTGTAAATAATTTATAATTTATACTTATAAAAAACCTTGATGTTGATAGTAATTTGAAAAATTATTAAAAAGACGTAGGTAAAGTACCAGGTTAAATGAACAGGATCAAGACTGAATACCTACGCAAGACCAAGATCGAGACTTAATAAGCAAGATCAAGACCAGAAGTATTTAGATAAAGATCGAATAAGCAAGACCAAGCCAATCTCAGTCTTGGTCTTGCTTTGCTCAACACTAGATCTTAGATTACGGTTTAATCAATCAATTAATTATTTTTTGTACCGAATGTAACGTTTTTTGTACAACCTAATAAAATTATTAAAAAAATTACTATTATGTTATTATCGAAAACCGAAGCTAAATGACCATTATTTATTCAAAGCTAATTATACAAACAAAAAGATATTAAACATTTTATGTTCTGTTTAAATTAAGAACAGATATTACTCTTTCAATTACATAGTTTATTACCTCACTGTATTCATTTATCATATTTACGGTCGTTATTCTAATTATTAAGCAGAGGTTTATGGTTTATGTTAAAATATACCTTTAGCATAGAAAAATTCACGCATATACATAATAATATTTTATTTTAAATAACATTGACGACCTTCAAAAGATCGCTTAAAAATGTTTGACATTTTATAACAACTACAAAAGTTATTTCCTGTTCGTAAGAATAATAAAAGACGAAACTTAATTGCGTTGTACCACTTCAAAACAGTTATCAACAATATTTTAAATACGCGCTGCAACAGACGCGCAAAATTCTGTACATTTTTATCAATATTATATTTTCCAAAATATTGCATGTTAATTGGAACTGGCTCATGTTTTAAGTCAGCCGACTTTGGGAGAGGCAATGTGAAGAAATCCATTTCTACTATTTATTTTCTGTTGAGCACTTTCTTGTTTATATGGTTGATCTTTTCTTAATACCTATAATATTTTATAAAAGTTATATTACTAAAATATTTAAAAATCATTTAGTTAAATTTGTCATAAATATTGCGAAATTTTGGTTGTGAAGTTGAAAGTAATAAAGTTCTTTTAGTCCATTGAATTGTAGTCGCAATTTTTAAAGTTGAAACCATTGTTGCCGCTGACACGGTAGTTGTACGTTTCATTGGCCAAAGTATAATGGAATTAGGGTTCGTGCATTGTTGGCTTCAGAACACGGTTCTTTCTTTACATCACAGCAATTAGATTGTGTATTGTTCTGCATTTCTCACAAGACTTTGCGTGCTTAATTTATAATTAATGACATGTAATTTTAGTCAATTAGGGTGACGTTAGTTTAACTCTGACCCTACGGAACGTTATTGTAACAAGTCTTGTTTCTAATGCACTTTGATGTTTGCATTTGAAAAACACTTGCGTTTTGTTTTTATTTAAGTTCGTGTCGTATTTGTTCAATGTGCGTTAAATGAGCACTTTTGAAATCGAAACTAATCGATTGAATTGGGTAATTCGAACATTAAAATTCAGTGGATAATGCAAAACCAAGACGTGCGTATCCAAGTGTGTAGGCTTTCACGGCCGGTGTTGATCCAAATCTTCTTGGTTTCCAAGCTTGTATGCCGTGGTCCATTGGCATACGTTGACTCTAGACAACCATAAGATCCTTTTTGAAGAAACCAAAGTTGTAGACAGAACATCGAGTTACTACCCACGCATATACAGAGAGGCCATAGAAATACACAAATAATTTCAACCGCAAAGATGAAAGTTTGATTCTAAGTAAAATCTGGACACCAGCACAGTGCAATACCAACCCACTGAATGGAACGACCAATCACAGAAGAGCATACTACGACCGAGCAGAGAACACGAGCACGCTGACCATAAAAAACGGAAATACCACACTTGTCGACACACTTACCTGTGAACAGCCTAGAAGGACACTTCGCCCGCTACCACATCGCCTTTGATAATGTCTACCGAAGTTGTAAATGAAACGTCAGATAGAAATACCAATGGACCACGACATACAAGCCCAGAAACCAAGAAGACGTGTGTTTTAGTATCGATGGTTCGCAGCATGCCATCACATAACTGTGAATAGATAATGACAGTTCGTGTCGCTATAACACTCCTGTATCATAATAACGGTTCCAAATTTATTGAAAGCAGATAATGTAAAAATTATGCTTCCAATCTTATGTTGATCGCCTTTTCAATATCGAGGGTTATTGTGCAAAAAGTGATAGGCGAGAGTTTTTGTAAAACTCTGTAAATATTCTTTTCATGAAATGCCAAATTAAAAATCATATTCGACGTATATCCGAGGATTTCTGCAAAAAAAACAACATTCTTTCGAGAAATATTTCTTGTGTTCTAAACTTTTTTCCTTATAAAACCCATTCAATCTTCCAGAAACTAAGTAGATGCCGGCTATATTGCAGAATCTTCGACTACACTGATAACGTGACGCTAATGACCTCACTTGTCGAGCGTCTACAATCTACAATAACGCAATCGGTAAATACATGAATAATATACCACTTGGCACCTAAGTGATTTGCTATGAAGAAGAGAGAAATGGAAATGAAATATTTCATCGCATCAAAATTTCAGAGAACTTTCTCTACAGAATAATTTACGAGAAAAAATTTAAATAAGTAGTATACCTATTAAGTTCGTTTTTGCAAAAAATAAAAAATACAATTTTTCAATCACTTCATAGTATGTATTTAAACACATTTTTATCCTTTATTTTTATAGTTACAAATTAAATATTATTCATATTCTTAAATGCTTGACTGACTCACGACAATAATATAACAAACTGTTTTTGTGTGGCCTGTCATATAATATTTCTGTTTGTTTTATGTTACATATTTATTCTCGTCGCTTTTTAAAACTCGGATATAACGTTTGTGACGTCTTCATGTTTACTTACATACAGAGTGTTTTTTTTTTATACTTGATGTAGATATGTACTTATAACTGTATAATATCCTTCATCAGAGGGTAACTTCAAATTACATTACACCAAAACCAGTTTCGTAAAACTTTAAATATTCATTAACCAAGTTTGCCTTATTATCCATTTTAAGTTTCATTTTTACAGAATAAACTAATATTAAACGGCGTTTAATGTATGTATTGATGTTTAATAAATATTTTATTGTCCCTGTATATTGATGAGAAATTAAATTTTGAAAAGGAAGTATACAAAATTTCTTATTGAAACAATGTTCTTGAAAACATACAGATAAAAGTATCATTTAAACAAATTAGTTCCAAGTTAATAATGCTCAAAGGATAAGCATAAGCTAAAATAAGTGCTAAAACCATATAATTTTGATAGAAAAATTGATAGAAAATCATGAGGTAAATCTGTTAAAATTTTAAAAAAATTACTTCAACAATGACGCGCGTTTTTGGAAAAGGAAGAATTTTTTTTTTTTTATTTAAATTACGTGCTCAGCAACTTTGGCTATATGCACGAAAAGTTGTTGAAATACAACCACTCATATACATAGGTAAGTACTAAAATATAAATATGCAATTAAAAAGGTAAGTAAAAATAATAAAGGGTCTTTCAACAAGGACGGGTCGATGTTGACAGTTTGTGGCGGCCATGCTGTTTTGGCGGCATCTGTCAAATCTGTTTTTTCTTTTTCAGTCATTGATGCCAAATCACCATCGCAAGTTACACGACTGAGCAGCATGTCCAAATGATAAAACTTTATTATGAAAATTCGTTAGTGCAAACGTTGCGCGCATTGCGTCAATTTTACGGCAGACGTGGTGGCCCTTCAAAGTCGACTCTACAGCGTTTGGTGGCTAAATTCGAGACGACCGGTTCAGTAAACAACCAACCAACACCCTTACGGCAAAGGATCGCCGCTGTCCGTCAGAGTGTGCAGGAGACTCCGAGGCAGTCGATTTCTCGCCGTGCACAAGAACTCGGCCTTTCGCAGACTTCAACTTGGAGAATTTTGCGTCGGGACTTGGGCCTGCACCCGTACAACATCCAACTGACCCAGGAGCTCAAAGTTAATGATCACAGACAACGCCGTTTGTTCGCTGACTGGGCTTCGGAGCGTTTGGAAGAGGACCCCAATTTTGGCCGAAAAATAATCTTTAGCGACGAGGCGCATTTTTGGATGAATGGTTTTGTTAATAAGCAAAATTGCCGTATATGGGACGACCACAACCCACATGAGGTTCACCAGGTGGCAATGCATCCACAGAAAGTTACTGTTTGGTGCGGATTTTCGTCAGTTTCAGCCGGATCTATGCAGTAGAGTCATTGAAAATTGGACCTCTCGGATCCGTGCCACCGTTCGAAGCCGCGGCGGACATTTGAACGATGTCATATTCCATATATAATGGCATAAGTGGGCCTTTCAAACAAAAAAATAATTTCGTTAATATCTCACACACAGCTTGTTTTATTCAATTTCAACATCGACCCGTCCTTGTTGAAAGACCCTTTAGTTTGCATAATATTGATAGGGTATTAAGTAATTTATATTTTGTTTTCTAGGTTTGTCAGTTTTAGAAACTGCAGAAGTTTGGTAATGCTGTCGTCTGAAAAGGAAGAATTGTTTTGCATAATTTAAAGAACAAAAGTACATCATTCTAGAAAACAAAATTTACCGCCTCCTAGATCTGCCTCTGGATGTGAAACGGTTATGTTTAGCATATTTTCATCCAGATTTTTAATTAAACATACTGTATGTTGACAACATGTATGTCAAAAGTTAAAAAAACAAACAGTATAGAATTATTCGTTTCATTTCAAAGATTAAAAGTAAATAACAGTTATTATACCGGATTCCTCATTTGTAATCACTTCTCATGACTGTAGCCGTCAATTTACAATGCATTTTGTTTACAACGCGTAACAATATGTTGTTAAATATACGTTTACCGGCAGTTATGTCGTTTGTGCAGGGTGGGCTCCAATATTTCGGCTCTTTCTAGTTTTATACCCGTCGTAAAAAACACAATAAGTCTATTTTTGATATGAGACATCTAACGGCGCGTTTGGTTGGGAATAAAACCGTGCAATAAGCGCGACGCTGTTCATGGTTTTCATAGACTACGATAAGTTTGGTGACATCATTCCACACCCAATATGGTGGACGCCCCAAGATGACGGATTTCCTTTTTCTTTCGTTAACAGAAAAAACTAAAATTTGAAAAATAATACACCACGTCTTAAAAAGCAACGTCGCCACTGGTGTATCCTGGTGGTCATGTAGAGAAACAGAGGCAAGATGGCAGCGGAGCGTATGAACTAGGAAGTGTTCATGTTAAAAAAAAACTTAAGTTAATAAATATGTTGAATTAAATAATATTCATGTTACAAGCTTACGTTAATAAATATGTTGAATAAAATAATAATAATTGTTACAACATTAGAAAAGAAACGTTACTCTTATTGAGATGTAGGTACTAAAAAGGAAAAAAAATATTTTTTTATAATTTGGGTTGTAAATATAAAAGCGTGGGTTTATAGAGTTTACAAACTACGCTTTTATAATTATGAACGTAAATTATTAAACGTTATATTTGTTTGAAATAGATGCTGAAAAACTGTTGTTTTTCATCGAAAGTGGGACAATAAATCAAGCTTAATCCGAACCTACTGTTGTCTACTAAACGTTTCTGTTGTATTGTGTACTTAGAATTCAATTATAGGCATGTTGAGGTATATTAAATACGAACAAATATTTTGTTGATGCTTAAAAAATAAATAAAAAAGTAATTTCTATGATTGCTGCGTTTGTCACCATATGCTAGCATAACACGGTTATCTTATAGGACATTCATTTTTTATAGCACTGAGGCTTCCGGAGAAAGATTATTTCTCAGTCGAATTTTTATGTTTTTGCTTATTGCCAACACGTCTAAAAATATTGCTTCCATATTTGGAAACTAAATATTTAATTAGTTTTACGAACAAAAATATTTAATTCGTTTTGTATTTATCGTGGTATGATTTAAAGAGATTCTTGAAATTGCTTCTTGTATTTTTTGCTTTGATGATATTTCTAAATTTCTAGTGGTTAAAAAAGTATTCCATGGAGTACTTAAAGATCTTGGCATTTAATATTTTATCTTAATTTGTTGTCATTTATATATGTATGCTAGAATGTTCATGGCGTATTTTCATGAGAGTATAGTCGCTGTTAATTATTGTTCAACTTTACATGTGAATCAGTCAGTTTGGGTCAAACCTTGCAACTCGATTTTGGACCAGTACCCTTTGATCTATTACTTTGAAATTTTGCATACTTATGTATAACAATACAATAATCTGATAACTAGGGATTCATCAAGTCAATTAGCTTGGCGTTTTTACTAACTACTTGACTTAATTTATAATTAATCAACGAAAATAATTTTTGGTTTCATAATTTTCCTAAATGCAAATAACACTTCCATTTAAAGAGGTGATTATTTGTAGACTAAACAAATAAATGTAATTTTGTTTCAAAAATATGCGTAATAAGTATATTAGCATAGAAATAAGGTTTGAATCTATACAAAATTTCCGATTGAAAAGGTAATGCTTGGAAATATTAATGCATTTTCTTGATATTAATCATAAAAACGGGACTTTTCTTTAACTATACGAAGAAAGGAAATTTATGAGTCACGTAAATGATTACTTTTTAATGAACTTGAGAAATAATAATGAAAATAACAGAGTAGATTCAATGCAGCTACGTACATATGTATAACAAGTGCATTAAACGCTATTCGTGTTGTGAAAGAAAAAGAATAAAATTTCCGTGGCTGTCTCACGGAACAGGGTACTTCGTTATTTAAATCTTGTAGTTGGGCTCAGAACTTTCGATAGGCGTCGATTTTTGTACGAAACGATTTTTTTCAAGACTTTGGAAGAAGATCACAGACATTGTACTACTGCGACAATGTCTGTGGTCTTCTTCCAAAAGTCATAAAAAAACATTTTTAAACTTGATACTGTATCAACTTACTTGATACAGTATTAAGTATTCTCATGACAGTAGAATAGTATTTCGAAACGTAAAACATCTCAAAATGTCTGTGTCATTTATGATTTTTTGATTAAAATTTTGACTATGAGTACCGTTTTTGAGTTCACCCAGAACTTATCAAATTAATATGTTATACATACGACACGGTCAGTTGATGCTAACCATGGGCGCTGCCATATTGGCCTTGGCTGCTCTACCGAGCGCCTACTCCGAACGCCTTTCACTTTACCCCTACTCCGCGGCCGCCTGTAATGCGACATGCAACAGACGGCCAGAAAAATTCGGAGCGATATGGCGTGATGTAGTTCTGTCCCGCTCAGTACCTTCCTAAAACGGTAAGAGCAAGTGAACAGTCAGACGCGCGCGGCGACGCAGTGCATACGAGTGACGGGATGAGGACCTGGTGTCGGAGTAAAAAAAAGTACCGTAACTTTGAGACTGATTTATGCCTAAACGTATCATACGATCTTGTTGATTTTTTAAGTACCTACTTACCTTAAGACAAAATTTTTGATCTCAATAAAGACTCTCTATAACTATTAGAATTTCATTTTAATAAAACAATTTATTTTATTTTATTGCTTCTATATAAAACACATAAAGTAATTAAAGTATAAAAAAATTATATCTATTTAAACTTTATTTACATTTTAAAATGACGTCTGACAGACACCACCTCAGTCGAATGTATACAATAATTTCACCTCAGTCGCAGAGGGTTAACTAAAGATACATAGATATTTAACACAATTTTCTCGCAAACAGTCTGCTGGAACCTGAAATTGCTGTAACAATGACATTTTAGCATTCATAGTGAATGACAGGCCATCCACGCATTAAACCTGACAATACGAAAATGCCGAAGATGCTTCGCGCCTCGTGGTGTAGGTCGCGATCGCGGTCGCTACATCTAATCTTGCTTATTTAAACGTGACCACACATTCCAAAGATGCTGGCAGCAGTTCAACCTCGCCATTTACGTCGAAGTCTGGAGCGAATTGCGATTTACAGATCGATACAACAAATTTTGTTTTTCTATAGTTGTAGAACATCTCAACTGATTAAACCACGTGACAATTGTCTATTCGATTTCACGCCAGTAACTTACCTATATTTTTTTTATTTTATTCTATCCAAAAAGTACTGGAATCAGAGTTTATCCTTGGCTGGGAAGGCGTTTCATTTCTTTAAATAGTGTGGTATTCACCCAAATACAACCCTCTTTAGTTTTAAAGTAGATGCTTTTAAAAAAATACGATTTATTTTAGTCCTCGATAGTTCTTACGCATGCCAGAAGTGTTGGCATGTCTTGCATGATTTGTGTTTATTATAGTTGTTTACCAACGCCTTCTTGATTGGTTCGAAGAATTGACACTGCCGCAGCTACAGGTGAATTCCTCTTCTTTCTTTATCTTCTTACGTGGAGGTTCTCTAATGATGCTGCTTGCTGTGATTTGCTCATATGTCAGAGATAGTTGTTAACGGAAACGTTTGTAAACAAAGAAAAATACATTAACGCTAATTGGTAATTTATAATTATATAAGTTTTATGTATCATTTATAAATGCACCGGTTTCTTTAATGTTTCCAGTGATTATACCTATTTAAGATTGGTATGTTTGCGGAACGAATAAATATATTTATTGACTATATTATGTTAGAAAGATAATTATGGTGGGTTGTTGCAACCATTTAAAAAAATAATAATAATTAAAATCTTTGATTAACGTCTGAATAGAACTCTTCAAGTAAATAAAATTGTCGACCAATTTTTATCAGACCATACGATAAATTGACAAAAATGATAAAAATACAAATCAATATAACGTATGGTCTGAGAAAAATTGGTCGACAATTTTATTTACTTGAATAATAATAATTAACTCTGTGGTATTTGTCGGTTTTTGCAGCAATGAACAGCGGCTCGTTTATGGATGAAAATGATCTTAGGAGGCAAGAAATTATGAAATATTCAAATTAATTTGTAATCTGAAGAATTTAAATGTACTATTGTACAGACTAGTATTTGAATACGCCAGCCACGAAGACTTTTTGTGTGGGTACCAGAAACCAATAAATTTTCTTCGGTCTTTAAATATTCGATCGCGAATATTCTTCGCAATTTTTGGAACGCTGTTTTGTTCTGGCTTTAAAAAATAAACATCTTACTTTAAAAAAGTATTCAGACAATTTATATTACACAAATGTGGGAATAACGAGTGTTTGACTTTTGTAAACATTTTTTTATGTCTAGATTTAAAATTAATACTTGATAAATATTTAAGAAACAAAACAAATTATTATTAATTAATTATAATATATTCCGAAATTATTGGCGATGTTCATGTAGGCACATTTATGTAAATGATAATTTAAAACAAACTGTATATAATAAACAAGTGTAAACGATTATTTAATCGGTACAATGACACCTAGCAGCAAGTTATTTTTTTGCTAAGTCATATTAGATTAACCACGGTATTTGTAAACGCTTTAATTTTGCATCTAATCGCAGCAACATGCCGTAATTATTAAGATATTATTACTTTACATACAAACATAGGTTGGCGAATGTGTTATATAATAGATGTGAGTAAACTAAAAACATCGAGTCTTATTTAAAATATATTTTTGATCGCAAACTTAAAATTTCCAACTTTTCGCAACCAACGCCTTGAGTTTTAGTAATCTATACACACTTAAAATTTCTTGTGAATTTAGTTCAGCTCGTCGCGTATTAAAAACTTGTTTGTACCAAAAATTAGTACAACATCCCGATTTGGCTCAATCTTCACCCATCGAGTTTTATAATGAAATTTGATAATATAATGTATTAGAGATCCAGCGACAATAATTGTCGATGTGCCGATGAAGCGGCTGTAGATCGCATCAGATCCCCTCTACAACTTTTTCCTCTGGCGTTTCTCTCCAAACCTTTGACAGATTGCGCTAGAGCGCGTTTTAATCGATATGAGATTGATATTCATAGCCAGTGTTCGCGATGTCAGAAAATCATCTTATACCATTGAGGAGGGTCCAATAATCACGAAAATCATATTTTCTGACAAATTCCCCCGATCAAATACTTACGCGGGATCGCCGAAAATTCGCAGGGAAAAAATGTCAGAGAACTGCTACACCACTGACATTTATGTTAAGACATCACGTTTTAAACGTCGTTATAAAAAAAATGTGTTGAGTTGATATTATCGTGTCGCGAGGCATTTAGCTGGCACCAGTTTACTTGCAAACACAACACAATGCGTCCATAATAATAATAGTCAAACATGGTGATTGACAAGCTACGGCCATCCTAGTGAGTGTTGCTGCCAATTATAAAGCGAGCCTTAATGGCTATTTTACACGACAAAAAAATACAACCCTCAATCGATTGGAGGGCTATAGCGTTTTATTGACGGCTGCCTGCGTTTCTTTGTTATTACATAACCGGGGAAAATTACCGTTTCTCTCTTATCGGTTTTTTGACGAAAACTTGTCATAAATTTTATTACATATTATATAGTGACTAGCGACCCGGTTCGACTTCACCCAAATTTGTAGATTGTCACCGTTTTTGCGTCGACTTACGTTATAAAATTGTCCACGAAAAGCGCTTTTATTTTAACACGATAATGTATAGCCTATGTTTATCCTGAAAGTCCATTCTAAATATTGGTGAAAAAAATTTTGAAATCGGATGAGTAGTTTCAGAGATTACCTTCTACATCCAAACTTACAAACTTTACCTCTTTATATAATTTTTTCGCTGCGCATGCGATGTAAGGAGCTTGGATATTTCGAGTGAAAATTGTTGAATTAGTCGATTATTAAAATTTTTGCTAAATGTCCCGAGAGGTTATTCAAAATAATTCGAATGATTTTTATACCTACGAGTTTTAATGCAACCTCCAGTAATATCGTATATTTGAAACACACGTATTATATGTTTATAACAAATAAAGTCAATTATAAAAAAGAAAACTTTTTGGTTGTTTATAAATGCATAATCGGTTTCTGTAGGATAGTTTTTATTGCTGCTCATTTGTGAAATAGGTGAATTATTTTTTATGTTCAAAGTTGGCAAATTGCTTTAACAAGATTGAAATGACGTTATTTCCTTTCAGAAATTAGGTCAGGCAATATTCAAATATTTTTTATTGTTGTACCTATTTAATTTTTTTCCTAACTTCACAAAAACAACAAAATATATTTGTTTCTTTATTCA
Source organism: Xanthostigma xanthostigma (assembly GCA_963575645.1). Classification (NCBI taxonomy): domain Eukaryota; kingdom Metazoa; phylum Arthropoda; class Insecta; order Raphidioptera; family Raphidiidae; genus Xanthostigma; species Xanthostigma xanthostigma. The sequence goes on along the minus strand of OY754471.1, from coordinate 9,902,046 downwards.
TAAGACTATTAAGTATTATGTGTTTAATGTTAGTTTTTGGACAAAAATCTTCAACTTACAAAATTGTAATTTATTGAAAACACAGCGTGAACTGTGCAGAATCAAATTGGCATTTAGAAAGGCTTTAAGCCCAAAATATGTCAAAACTGTATTTAACTAGACTAAATTTAAATCCGTCCAAATTTGCTTATAAGAAAATATTTTTTTTTAATCGAAACTTCGTACATCCCTACGTAGATGATTATGTACATCAATGCAACTCATGATAATTTTAAATCGAACGGCAGACGTGACTTTATAATAATTTGTATTCCTGTTTATCATTTTGGATCTAGATGCATATTTAATCTACATAATCAATCACAAGTATATAGACTGGATTTTTTTAAATTGCACGTGTGATTAAGGCGTTAACAATTTTGTCATTAATATTCAAATGCTGGCGATCTGGCAATATATTTTCCAATTCTTATCCACGGGCGCGATTAAAACGGTCCTTGATTTGAGCTTTTATTGCAGCCTTTAGTCTTTAGATGCAATTGTGCTTTTGATACGTTTTTTGTAAAAAATATTCTGTTTTTAACACGGAGTTACTAAAGGAATGAAATTGACACTCCTTGTAAAATTATCAATATGTAGATTAAAATACGAAGCTCCGCGTCAATGTGTACCTGTCACTATCACATTTCTTTCATTTGACAGATATGTCTGTGAGTCTGAAGGGCGTTTCAAATATACACATTTTTGACACACCTTTGACAGAGTATTGTTGTCACTGCCTTCATTTGTCAAGCCAATTGTCACAAAACAGTTTCTTATTGTGAAATTAAATTACGGTGTACAATGTTATGGAGATTTTTTTTCCGAAATTAATCTTCACGTGTTGAGGACAAGAGTGATTTACCGTCCCAGGACATTGGGAAGTTATTGTAATGGATCCGAAAATTCAAATTTTAACAAATTTGAATGTTACAATACACTAATTTTATTAAAGAAGATATTTTAGAAATACCAGTGATGGCGAACCTTTTTGAGAAGTGGATAAAAATTTATTAAATATTTTTTTTTAGTACGCGTTACTTGTAAAGGGAGAGGGGGATGGTTAAATACTATTTTTTGATTCGAAACTTTTTTTGGATGACGTACGATGTTTTACGACCATGCTGGATTCAGTGTGTTTTTATACGCTTTATATTAGTTTGGGTTGTAACTAAGTATGTATGTCCGTAACGGAATCTTTGAGCATAATTTTCACCAATTTCCCGAAGTCTGATTAATTTGAAACTTTGCATACGTATCAAGGACCGATGACAATGCAATAATTTGATAACAGTTTCCCATTATCCTTATTAGGACCCCCAGGATTAATAAATTCTTTTATAGATCCTCAAACTAAAAAGTGAAAAATAAAATATAGTTTAAAAAAAACTAAAAAACACGCTTTATATCGGACTAAAAAGTAAAAAATAATTGTTTTAAAATAAGCTTAAAAAGCGTGGGGCGCTTTGTTCCACATTTTCGTACATCGAGCGCCCAACGCTTTTTAAGCTTATTTTAAAACAATTATTTTTTACTTTTTAGTCCGATATAAAGCGTGTTTTTTAGTTTTTTTTAAACTATATTTTATTTTCTATAGGCATGCGGTGATTTTTCCAAAGTTCCGAAAGATTTCGGTTTTCGTCAAAAATCGCATTTTTTAAAGGGGTACCTATGCCTTGAAAAAAATGCAAAAATCGAATTTTTTAATATGCTTTTGAAATTGAGAATGCTTACAGAAAAAAATACGGTAAATTCAATGAGCGTAAGCAAACGTCTGTATCTCTTTTAGTTTGGAAATTACGGCCATTCGAAGGTTTTATATGATTTTCTGAAAACTATAAACGCAAATAACTTGTAAACCAAAAAACATACAGACCTTTGTTTGTGCTCAGTGGATTCAGCGTGTTTTTTTCTGTAAGCATGGTGATTTTGCCAAAGTTCTGAAAGATGTCGGTTTTCGTCAAAAATAGCACTTTTTTAAAGGGGTATGCCTTGAAAAAATTGAAAAAATTGCAAAAATCGAATTCTTTAATATGCTTTTGAAATTGAGTATACTTACAGAGCAAAATTCTGTATCTCTTTTAGTTTGGAAACATATAATTTATTTCTTCTTCAATTTTCTTTTTAGTAAGATAAAATATGACCTAACCAGTACCCTTACTTTTTTTTAATTATAAACTTTTGGCTTTTACACTTTTGTCTATTCAGCCACTAACTAAACTATATATAATTCTGACTAAATTATATTATCACAACCACATATATATAATATATATGAAATGGGGACACAAGATGGATGGACCATAAGGATATTGGAGTCAGGACCACGGAAGTGTCTGACCCAAACCCTAAGATAAAATGGTGTTTATAATACGTAAATGTAAATTATTATATCGTTAACATATTTTAATATTATTTAATGGGTAGTTAAAGAGAAAATTGCTAATGACCTATAGCTGTAGAGCGTCTGTAATGTAGAATCAAAGAGAAAATAAGATGGGAAATAAAGAATGATTCCGATTTTAATATTTTCGAGATGAAAGAGATGACTTAAAAGTTCCTTGTAATTTTAATATATATATAATTATTTTACGTGATGTTTTGTGTATTGAAATCGATAACTTGCGAAACAAAATACAAATATTTAATATTCAAATAACGTACAGAGGGCTCGATTCCTCTAAAAGTAGCCTAAATAAACTTACTTTTTAAGTCGTTAAAATTCTTTGCAAATTACTCATAACAGATAGTAGAATACCTGTATTTATTGATTTCACTTTACCCCAGTAACTGCTCCTATTAGCTCCTTGATATATGCGAACATTGTTCTGGCGTCAAATTATAAAAAAACAAGAATTATCCAAGACCGTTCGTTGTATAAAATAGATGGTATTCAATACCGGATCATCTTCAATTCCGGAGTTAGTTTCAATATTGGGTTTTCGGTTTCGAGTGGGTCTATAATTTTTTTTTTTTTTGAGTTAATAAACTATTTACTGCCTTTACAGTGTTCTTTACTGCACAGTCTGTATTATATAGTGTAAATGGGTTGCTAACAACTGGACGTGAATGTTGGCACCAATAGTTAATGAAATTTAAACTCATCTTTAAAAGATTTTGGACCAGTTTTGTTTAAATAATTAACAGTCGTATAGCTTTTTTATATTATTTTTTATTTATAAAATAACAGAAATAAGCGTGGTTGTAAAGGAACTGAAGTGTCAAAACTCATTTAAATAACTATTAATCAGACCTTCCCATCTTTTCTGTTGAATTCACTTAAAATATTTTTTACACGTATAAATAGGTACCTACCACATACAAACATACTAACTGATTGAAGACAGCGATATCATTGACTCAATCGGCACTGCTTTTGGACATTTTTGTATTGTGTTCCATTTTCAGAAGAAAGAAAGAATTATTCATTTTTATTTATCTCGTATTATATTGTACAAATATGTATATTCTTATGCAATCGTTTCGTATATTTTGTAATTTCAGTTTATTTGGAAAACTTACATTTATTTAGTTGCTGTGGCGTAGAATTGTCCCACATATCAAATTTTGAACAGTGCATATATTAATAAAACATAATTATAAATTATTATAATGTAAAATCATCAATTACGTAAACGATTTATATACTACCTACTTAATTAAAAGGTCATCTCTGTAGCAGTATTTGTCAGCCTTTAGTACTGTCCAGTTGTGGTTTAATTGATTTTTTATATTAATTACTATGTCATACGACTGCAATTTATTATTGTGTTTATTTTAATACCATTTTTGAACAGATTATATATACTATATACTTCAATATGTCACTTTGATCTTTTGTCTCCTGTATTTTTCACAATGCAATTATTTATATAAGGTCATTTTTAGTTTGAATTTTTATTATGCAATCACAAATCACTTTGTTACTTCCAGTGTTTTTGTAAATTTGTACAGTCCAGTCGTGGGAAATCGGGTGTGTTTAAATAAATAAATTCTTTTAAAATCAGTGTTGTGATAAATAATAACAACATTAGTATGCTTCGATAAATTCAGAATACAAAAATGGAAACTGGATGAACGAAAAGGTACGAATTTTCCATTGTTTAATTTAATTTTAGTTAAGGTAGTTTGCTCGTGAAACCGATTTTTTTAGGAATTTAATAAAAATTTCTAACTGATGCTACTTATACTATCACGCTAAGCGGCTAAACTATTGTCTACGACTGTCGCGAGTGAACTACCTCAATTAAAAAAAATATTTGTGCGAGTTCCTAATCAATAACAATAAAATGATAACGGCGAAAAGGACGTTCATATGTTTTTCTAATTCTATTTTATTGTGAATCAGTACTCGAATTTCGGATTCTTTCTAAAATTTTAAATGATCGGCGATATTAAAAAATTGGGGATTTATAAAAATATGATATTTGATGCTCTCGCGTAATATTACTATATACTTTTATTCTATACTGAGCATAGGAATAAAATCTCAATCGAACTATTAGGGTGCAAACATATACTTCTGTCTTTTTTTACGCTGTAAGCACTGGCGTATCCAGGAGGGCAAAACAAGCACGGGGGACCCGGCTCAAGAAATTTCTAATTTGCTCCCTCCTGGGCCAAGAGCTGGGTACGCCCATGTTAACGTCATAGAAGAATAAATGCAAGTACATCAACCAATCCTATCATCGGAGAAATCAGGGAATTACATCGAAGAAAGAGACGCAGATATATTTTCGATACGCTTTGTTGCGTTCACTCACAGCACATTGAGTAGATAGGCAAATGATTTATATAGTTAATTAATAGATGTGTGAAAGTTACACATAAAAATATTGAGAACAGCAACTACATAAAACTTGTCATGTAAAAATGCGGATTCTTGAAGATAACATGCAGTTATGGATGCGATGGAATGCTGAACTGTGAGTTTTGTGACAATCTTGTCCAGATGTCCAACGATGAGACACAAGTCTGCTGTTTATTTATTTACGAAGTAGTTGTTTTACTACATACAGATTGGTCAACATTTATTAGCATTCCTCTTTTGCAAAAAAAATTACAAAATACAACATTCGTTCCTTCCAGTATATGTCACTCTTTACACATGATACGGAATACTAAATATTAAATTGGTTCAGCGGTTTTTTTTAAATAAAATAATAAGGAAGAAAGCTGTTAATAACGTGCCACGCCAATAAAAATTCAAAAATAAAAAACTTAAAAAAATTGAACCTTCGTCAAAAAAAGTCACTGAAAACCGACAAATAATTAAGTTTTCAGGTCGGCGTGAAGTACATAAGTAATAGTAACTAAACTGGCACCGACCTCGAAACTTTATCATTTTTCGATATTTAGTAGATTTTTTTGAACCAAATTTTTCAGACAATTATATTGACAAAAAATATAATTATAATTTAATAGATTTACGTTTAGGTCCGGATTTGGATTTTCTTCAGAATTGAGCTAAAAAATAAAAAAATTAATTAGTAATTAGTTTTTAATAGAATTCAAATCTTTGATTAACGTCTGAATAGAACTCTTCAAATAAATAAAATTGTCGACCAATTTTTCTCAGACCATATATTGACAAAAAATAATAAAAATACAAATCAATACAACAAGATGACGTTTCGATCCAGCTTTGGATTTGCTTCAGAAATATCTAAAAAATATAAAAATTAATTAGTATTAAGTTATTAATTATTATCTAATAGATTGCACGCAAAATTGAAAGTTTGAATGATTCAAAAAATAATGAAAAATTAATTATTTTTTGAATCATTCAAACTTTCAATCTTGCGTGCAATCTATTAGATAATAAATAACTGAATACTAATTAATTTTTATATTTTTTAGACATTTCTGAAGAGAATCCAAATCCCGATCGAAACGTCATCTTGTGTTATACCTATTGATTTGTATTTTTATTATTTTTTGTCAATATATGGTCTGAGAAAAATTGGTCGACAATTTTATTTAGCTTTTAATAGAAATAAGTTTAAGTTTTTTTATAATATCGAAATAATAATAAAAAAAGATTTTTTTGAAGGAGTTTCAATTTTTTGCTTAAAGTTTTTTTTTTATAATTTAACCGTGTATAACTTTTATTTTCTATTTTATCAATTTCTCTTGAAACTATTAAAATTTAATGAGCTTAGTAAATATAAATATATATAATAAGTTCACTGAGTACCACGGTTAAATGGGTATTTATCAGTTGTGATCGTTAGTGAAAAAGAACACAAGTCGGTATTTTTTTGTTAAAAAAAACATTCCTGTGTAGACGGTGATTTATAAACGTATTAAGTGACCTCCAAGGTTGTAGGATGTCGCGCAGCAATACCGGTCTTTTGAGGTTGTTGATAAATTATGTATCATCTACCGCGTCGTTCACCCGAGGCTGCAAATAACCAGGTAAACAATATACCTTCAAATAACATTTAGTCTTCCACAGACCTGCTCTGAGAGGAAATTTTAAACTAAAGTTAAAATTAAAAATTCATATATTCAAATCACGAAGTATAGTTTATGTGGCTTTTTTTAATTTGTCTTAAAATGTTCATATCGTAGCATTAGTCTACATAAATTTTTATTTCGCTTAAACGTAACGTTTAATAAAGGATAAAATAGTGCGCAAAATTTAAAATCTATAAGTTGGCGTGTATACACGAGCCGCCTTGATTATCTACTATGACACCATCTTTTTAATATACAAACAAATATTAGAGTCGGTATCGTTTACACGAGACTCGTTTAGGTGTGTTTACTACAATTCTGACGTCACAATTCAAACCATCTGTCGGGAAGCGATTTTTGACATGTCAAAAAATTACAAAATAAAAATTGCAGTAAGTTTTTAAAGTGAAACTTTTATTCTATCGCCCCGATTTTTTCTGGCCGTCTGTTGCATGTCGCATTACAGGCGGCCGCGGAGTAGGGGTAAAGTGAAAGGCGTTCGGAGTAGGCGCTGGGTAGAGCAGCCAAGGCCAATATGGCGGCGCCCATGGTTAGCATCAGCTGACCGTGTAGTATGTATAACACATAGTCAGTCTGTCATGCGGGCAAGTGCTGTACAGTGTTTACATGTTTTTATTCGTGTGTTCATGTGAATATTGTTTATAATTAATCATGGTGGATAAGTGTCTACAATCCAACGCCTACAATCCAATAAAAGTTTCACTTGCGTCGTGGTTTCTTAAACCAACAGTTTACAGTTTTTTGTGAATACAAACCGATAATTTTCACAAGACTGCAATGCAGTGGAGCTGAAGGCTCTAATACAGTTATCGCTTTCATATTTCATCTCGATCGTGTAGGCTTAGTATACGATAAAAACAAATTATCAATTTAACATTTACCAGGTCTATAGTAACGATAGATTAATTTAAGGTATATTTTATATCCAGAAGATTATTTATGCGTGACCCGGCTCCGTTCAATACTCTATTGCTTCGCGCTTCAAGTGACATCTGCACAGTTTCTTTCATCTTCTCTGGAGATACTAAAAGAACTATAAGTAGCTTCAATTATCGTCTTGTATTTAAGTGTTTACATTCATATACATTTGTTCTTTACATGTTTGCTTAAGGTAGTTCACTCGCGACAGTCGTATAGACAAAAGTATAGTAAGTACCAGCAGTTAAAGATGCCCCGCGCATTTTTGTAAGAGACTGTACCCAACACATCTAAGCCTTAATATACAGATATACTTCTATACAATAAGAATTGCAAGTACAAGAAATTTCATTTATTTTCAAGATCTATAATTTTTTAACAAATCTTAAAAAATTCAGTTTTTTTTTCAAAATATTTATAATTTTTGAACTAACAATGCATTGGTTTTTAAGAAATATAACTAAGAACCGTTTTTGAGATATTTTGGAATGTACTTGTTTTTTATGCGTGGTATGCCGTCAGTATGCAAATTATGCACATTTTGATTGTTAATATCTCTTTTTATAGTCGGTGAAAAAATTTCCTTTTTTTAAATTAAATATAAGGCCCTTTTATTAATCTTATACTTCAATTTTATTCAATTCTTAAGACAAGCCATTTTTCCAGTGGACTACCTTAAATAATTTTCATTCACTTTCACCTTTTTCAGACGTCAACAAATTTTATAAAACGAGTTGGAATTAATTAAATATGCTTATTTGTTCGAGAATACACTTAGCTACTTCGCTTTACAATAAGTCGTATTGTTCCAATCTCAAAAGGGGTATGAAGATATTTGAATTTAAAAAATGTACAAATACTGTTGCTTTGAAGAGAATTTTGAAGTGGCTTACTGCAAACAATTTAAGTTTAAATGTTGACAAAATATATAGCATTTATACCACGTCTTAAAAAAGTCACGCCGCCACTGGTGTGTACCCTGGTGGTCATATGGAGAAACAGAGGCAAGGTGGCAGCGGAGCGTATGAACTAGGAAGTAGTGTTCATGTTAAAATAAATTAATTAATGTGTTGAATTAAATAATATTCATGTTACAAACTTACGTTAATAAATATGTTGAATTAAATAATAATTGTTACACATTTAAATAAAAATGTAAATAGTGTGAAATTTAAATAGCGTATTTGCTAATAACATGCATTGTGGTGTTTAAGGAGGTTGAGCCGTTTTACGAAGATAATGAAAAAAATCTGAAATAAAGTTTTTTTAATAGATATTTTTATGACAAAATTTTCTGTAAAAAATCCAAAATCATTAGGAGATTTATAAAGTTAAAAATTAAAAAAAACTTTTACATGTAGTCTTATGGAAAATATGTCAACCTAGCATACAAACGGTACATTTTAATTTTTTGCAAATAACCAAATAATGTCAGCAGTTCCGAAAACTAACTATGTAAAGCATCGATATCTTACACATATTTTAATATTTTTTCCAATCTAATTAGGAGACTTTTAATCAATAAAAAAAATTATTAAACCTTAGCACTTTTCGATTATGAACTTTTATTTTTGACAGTTTTAACAATTTTAACTGAATTTTCAACTTTTTAATGATTTAATTTAAATTTTTATTACTTCTAATTTCTTTTTTTAATTATTTACTGTAAAAAAATATGTAAAATACAGATATTTACATAAATTTATTTTTTTTAACCTAACTTTGTACAAAAAATTTTAAAGTTAGAAATAATTAATAAATATTAAAAAAAAATATTTATTTATGCTTTCATGGCAGTAATATTATTGGTATCATCGACTTATAACCTTTTGTAAAAATTTATTATGGAAAAGTTCCCATTTAGAATTCAACTTACTTTTGAATGGGACTGTAACGGATCAACCTCCTTAAACAGATAATTGTTTAATACATCCCCCAAAATAATTAAATATTGATCAGTTTCATCAATTCAACCCTTCTAGTCTGCGACCGTTAGATGGGACACTACGGAATGACTAAAAAATAGTTTTTTTGACAAAACGCTTCTCTTACTAATATGAGAATGAACTTATGAAGAATCACTGTTTATCGACTACGGACTTCTATCCCTTTTTGGGATCAAAAATTCTTTTCACTTAAAAATGCAAAAGTATCACTGTTTAGAAATATTTTTCTAAATTTGTCAGTTTGTTGACAGTAAAAATGCTGTAGGTCTTCAAGAGTGCTTGTCTTCACATATATCAGTCAAATTTATCACGTACCAACTTTCTGTGTTTGTATTTATACATGTTAATTACACTCGTATCTAAATTTACATTCACATTTCACTGGAGAAATAAAAATAGTAACCGTAACTTTCGTAGTTCTATAAATTTCTAAGCTATCGTTCTGTTCATAGTAATTTAATACTGATTTTAAATCACTGTGCCTGTTGTATTATTCTTTACTGTTGACAATATAATAATATAACTTCGCCTTTGCGGCACAAATTACCGAAAAGTTTAAATTACACACAACCTGAAGTGAACTACTAATTTATAAGGCAAAAGAAATAATCTGTATGAAGAAACATTTGATGTATCAAAAGGATGTCTATGACCGTTGTATTGTGCCACGCCAGGGAATCCTTTCCTGAAGCAATCCTGACATCTGCAACTTGTCTTTCAGAATCGAAACATTGTTTGACTTCCTGATTGAAACAGCTTGAGCCTGAACAAATGAAAAGGTGTGTTATGAGCTGTTAAATGTCGACATTCTTTTTATGCAAGTTTTATATTTTGCAACGCGAATATTTGTACTGAATTACATTTATTCTCAACAATGTTTTGTGCAGTACAAAAGGAGCAGAGGCAATGGAATAAATAAGGAGAGAGTCCAAGAAAGTGGATAACTTATTGCTCTAAACTATTGCATCGAGACAGAGCTACAACAATAGCACCAAAGCACCCGCACGTTGTTCGGGGCACAATGAAAACAGTCGGCGTAAGAAATAATTTTCTTTTCGTGAACCGGTGACCAATTTTTCTTTCTTGAAAGACTCGTATACACATATACGCGTTACCCGTATTATCCACATGTAGTACGTGATGGCAAGTGCCCTATTTAGGGTTGGATCAAATTTTATTACACCTAAAAGTTAGTTACTTTTAGACATGGTCAAAATGATATCGACACTGTTTTCATTTAGCATATCGATGCAAATCAAATAATCTGAAAAATCAACTCATTTGTGCTAGTAATTACCCCTTCCCCCGCCAGGATCATAATAATAAAGAAATAAAACTGAAAATAACACGAATACCTGGCTAAAAAATATAATTTAGTAATACTTTTTGAAAATGAATTTGTGAAATTTATATTTTGAGTGACACCTTCCTTCGTGAGTATTATTGTGTGATATTAATAAAACTTAAAAAATATTCATTTTTTTGCTTTACCCCTCCAGAAAAAAATATCTTCGCCCTTGCATAAAGTACACTAAAACCTTAAAAAGAAAATTCTTAAGAAAATTTAAACGATATTATTGTACACCGATGATGTATTAAAAGCTAGAAAGGAAGCTGTGGCTCTGATCAGACTAAAATAAAATCGTGGGTTGCATTTGGCAGAAAACTTTTTGTTGTAGGCTGCCTTTCGACTGTCTTCTTCGACCTTAATAATATTATCTACCTAATGCACCCTACGATTTTATTTTAATCTGATCATAGCCCTACATTGCTGACCTTATTTTCTAGCTTTCAGTACATCGTGCTTTGTACTTTAAAACCATTTTAATTAAAATGATTTTTTTTACTTATTAGAAATTTTTTTCGTCGATTTCTGACTCTTATTTACTGTTTTTATGTAAGGTCACTAAAGGTTAGTTCACACTACACATGCATTCAAGTATTGCACATGGAATTCTTTCGTGTAGCGATACGCAGTGTTGAATACTTGGTAGTATCCAGTTGGATACTTCATTGCCTTCTCTCAATCGCATACCACATCACACGTGACTTGCGACATGTGCAACGTATGTGCGAGCTTTACAAATAGTCACCACCACATTGAGACAAGAACATCAGCAGGAAGCAATAACTTCGTGGGGATGTGAGCTAATTCTCCGAAAACTCGAGAAAACATTTGACCATGGCTGTTAAAAGTCACACTGCGATTGACATTGAGACAAGAACCTCAGCAGGAAACAATAACTTCGTGGGAATGTGAGCTAATTCTCTGAAAACTCGAGAAATCAATTGCTATCATTGTTCAGTTTAATCAAAATAAAAATAATAATGCGTTTAACGTCCGTTTCTCGACTTTATGTCATAACAGACGCCATTCGCACCAATACTATTTTTTGTCTACTACAGTTCCCGTTATTTTTTACAATTTTTAAAATTCAACTTAATTAATAGCAATGGGCGAATGAAGGATTTTTTAGAAAATTAGGATAAGGTGAGCAAATTTTGAGCATAAGAGTTTGACAGGTAATTAATCGGCCATGGCCTTGAATAAGGAACCATCTCGATATTTATCTGGAATTGTTGAGGGAAATCATGGAAAACCTCAACAAGATGGCCGGTACAGGAATTACCGTTTCTCGGCGAGAGGCAGCAGGAAAAAGTCCCAGCCACATCTGCCCCCCCGGGATTCGAACCCGGTACCTCCCGAATGCGAATAAAAAAAGAACTATCAAGGAATCGGACGGTGGTGGTGTGTGATAGAATTGATTTCAATCAACAATTTGATGCCAAAAGTTTCGTTGCGCTAAGAAAGTTTTATGTAGGCATACAGTTTAGGCTATCTCCCTAATATATGTATCTCAATGATTTGTAGTGGTACAGTGCGTTCCGAACGGGGGAATTCCCGATTTACGATACAAGTTATAGCCGGTTGTACCGTTCACATACATAAATCACATCTACATACGTACCAAATATGCGTTAGGAGGATGTGTTTTCGTCTTAGAACATTTACGTATGGAACGGGAATGTTCTATATATCCTTCCATAGATAGAGTGGCGTGGCGCGAGAAAAGGATGCACAAAGGCAAATCCGAGATACTAATTAGCTGCATGTCAGTACTACTAAAATGTTTTTTTCATTGAATTTATTTTTTGCCCCTTTTCGATATAAATGTAAGTATGCATTACTTATAATATTTTCCTACTGTTCATGATAAACGTTCTGTTTTTTGCTGGCGTTTTCATAAGCTGTTGGTTACTATTCCATATCTATACTAATATATAAAGCTGAAGAGTTTGTTTGTTTGTTTGTTTGAACACGTTAATCTCAGGAACTACTGATTCAAATTGAAATTTTTTTTTGTTGGATAGCCCATTTATCGAGGAAGGCTATAGGCTATATAAAATCAAACTACGACCATTAGGAGCGGAGCATTAATGAAAAATGTTGCAAAATGTATCTTAAAAATAAGCTTCTATTCAGATGAAATGCACTAACTAAATATACTCATATTAGCGTTGTCAGAATACAACGCCGGCTAGCTCAATCGGTAGAGCACACGACTGTCAATATCAGGGTCGTGGGTTCGAGCCTTACGTTGGGCGAATACATTTTTTTTTTATTTTCTACATTGCTTTCTTCTAAAGCTTACATTTAAATTTATTTGAATTTTATTTAATTAATTAAAAAAAAAGTATAAATACTGCTTTTTATCGACAAAAACTTTTGGACGGTAACTCCGATCATCATGAAATTTGGACACAACATTTATCTCGGTAATTCTCCCCATTCGTTCGTTTACATCCGGGTGAAACTGGACGGGACCGCTAGTTCCATAACAAATATTCTAGGGTTTTGGTGAAACTAAGTAAGGATATATTGCATCCAGAAGAACGGGTTGTCCGCAACAGTTCTGTAAAGGGGTCAGAAATATTATGCAACGCTTGTTTCCATTTCGGTAAAATAAGACCAATAAAGATCTGTTCATTCATGATAGCATCAGAACATGGCCGACTGCCAACTTATTAGTTTGTGTCGTCGCCATTGTTATGTAAACAGAGTCACCAATCAATATTGTATCAGTATCGCCAGGTACTTTGTCAACAATACAGTGTATGATACCGTCAACGTTTTTCTCTTTTATTATTCAAGTCAACTGAAACAGGTGATCATTATTTTCAGAAACTTTGAAAACTCTGATGATCTGGAAATGTTTTTTTAATCAGCTAGAATTCTCAGACACTCGACAGTTTTAAAGAAAAACAAAAATACATTGCTGACTATATGAATTTGAAAACACCATTTTCTTGATGTTTCTTTGGCAAGCAAGGATATCACTTTCATAATTGCAATAATAAAACAGCTAAAATATAATAACAATAAGCTTTTATTTTAAGAAACTGTAAATTACAGTATTAAAAATATCAGGTGAATAAACATTACTGTAAATATTCATTTAAATTATTAAAAGCGTTTTCCAGTAAATACGTTTTCAGAGAATTTCTGAAATGTTTTACATCAGTAGCTAATTTTATATGTGCAGGCAGTTTATTAAAAATAGTTACCCCTAGATGGGCTGGGGATCTTTTGCTCAAATTTAAGCGACTATAAGGAATTCATAGAGTGCTTTTTTGGCGTGTATTGATGTTGTGAATATCAGAACCTAGTTCATATTTATCTTTATTTATGAAGAGTTTCCTACAGGAGCTAGACTGTGTCACCCCGCCATATACAGAATGTAAGAGTTTATTTATTATATTTGAAAAATATGCACCTAATAAGCTTCATAATAAAAAAAAAATACTTTGTGCAACACGGAAAACGTAATATGTTTTCTATGCTTTGCTATGGGATTACATTAATCAACACATCTACGTTATGATAAGATTTCGACTCAGAATAAATATTGTATGCAAATTTTAAGTGGTTTTTAAATTCAAGATGTAATCAGTTAAGTACTAATAGTTTATTTATTTATTAAAATTCAAAACCGCTCAACATATAAGTAGAACATTAAATAGCTCATTTTTGAAGTGAAAACTTCTTTAGCGGCGTTGAACACTTTTTTTGTAATGGGTAAAAAATCTTAAACTCGCGTCAGGCGTCAGGACACGTGACCTGAACTTTTATTTATACAACGTTAGACATTTAGCGTTGAAATATCGTACATAAAAAAATGCAATCTATGATACAAACCATTTTGATCGAAAATTCGTAAGACGGTTAATATTCAAGTTTTCACTTCCGCTGGCACTCCCGGAGTGCAAACCTTTTTTTTCTGATAGAATTTGTACTGTATTTTTTAAAGTCAAGTTATTAGCAAAACAGTTATAATGTGTTTTGCCTAAAATAATTTTGCAAGTAGTATTGAGAAAAAATCTGGATTAATTCTATACGGTGAATAATTGAATGCACATTATATTAAATTACAATTTATGTCTTTATTTCAAATACTACTCAATAATGTTCCGGGCTCCGGCTAAGGTCGAACCTACATAATATATTGATGTTAGTTTTGTACTCGAATTTGTGCCTCGTCACGTCCTGTTGCTGCTTCAGCGGTGGTCTTTAAAACGGTTCATTGGATTTTTTCAACGGCTACTGATTGAGGTTTTTTATTGAAACATTTTTTCTTTTCAATGTCTGTAGCACGTTAGAAAGGTATATTTTCGTCGATACATTAACACATTTTAAAGTACTACTTACATAAAAATTCGTAAGTTAGTACATTATAAAATATTTATTTTAAGGGCTACACATAATGCAGATTTTCCAGATATTTTATATCATATTCAGAGTTACGATTAAGAAACTAATGTCCTGTGACACAATCTGACTTAAGCTTTCATGCATAGAGAATCTAGAATCTGATGTTTTATTTAAGTTTACAAATTGATTTAACCATATATCAAACATATTATATCTGGCAAGAATTGTAATGTATAAAAATATTTTTAACAAAAAAATTGAACCGACTTCAAAATATGCACTAAAAAGTAATAAAATAATTGCATTTTTGGAGTCGGTGTTATTATTGCTAGGTATATTGTAGTGTTTCCTTGACTGACACCGACTCCAAAAATGCAATTATTTTATTACTTTTTAGTGCATATTTTGAAGTCGGTTCAATTTTTTCGTTAAAAATATTTTATTTTCCTCTTTTTAGGGTTAGATAATCTAACACTAAAAATTATGCAGTTATTTTATGAAGTATTGCAATGGGTAAAATTTGAGTTTCCCTTGATTTCTCCGGATTCCACCATCAGATCCTGACTTGGTTCCGATGGGACCACCTCGGAAGTGCACTCTTTTGATTAAAAAAAAAATTTGAAAATCGGTCCATAATTGACGGAGAAATCGGTGAACATACATAAAAAAAATATATTTAATATATTTTTTGAAGTCGGTTAAAAATCTATTTATTTTAAGGGCTACACATAATGCAGGGTTGTCCAGATTTTCTAGATATTTTATATCATATTCAGAGTTCCGATTAAAAAATTAATGTCCTGCTACACAATCTGACGTAAGCTTTCATGCATAGATAATCTAGAATCTGATTTCTTATTTAAGTTTACAAATTTATTTAACCATATATCAAACATATCTGGCAAGAATTTGTAAAGAATAAAAAATTAAAATGTATTTTTCGAATAATAATTTTTCGACAAAAAGATGCCTACGCAAAAACTGACGTTAATGCCAGCGATGCCGCAGGTCAAATCAAAAAATATTTTCAACATAGTTCAACTGAAATAATTGCTAATAGAAACGTATTTTAAAACAAAAACCGGTTATATTATATTATATATAAAAGCAGTGGCTTTATGTTTTATTCAGGGCTCGTTAAATAATTATGACAATAAACAGACATGACATTATCGACGTTTCTTTGTATTTCACGTATTCTACAAATGTGATTGGAATGGTTTGTTAAAGATTCATCATAAAAAGGGACCGCGTATTGTCCAAACACAAAAGGGACGATGTGCTTTGGGACTCGTCTAGTGAACTTCCACGATATATATAAACGTGGTACCTACATGCAAACAGACATAATATACGGTCCGCTGTGCTTTATGGTCGAGGAATGCGTTGACACGAGCGGTTCGTCCCTCTGGGATACGTGCCTTAAAGTACACACTGTGCTTGTAACCACTTAAATAATTTGTGTTATTATGGTTTTATTTATTAGTCTACTAAAAAGATTTAAACATTGAGATATGTCGTATCACAACCGATTTATTTCATATCCTCTACAGTGCGTTCTTCGAAAGAGGTAGCGGTGGATAATTAGTGTAACTTCCTAGATACAATAAAAAAGTTTAAATAATTTTTGTTCACCTTGAGACTTACTATCAGGAACTGCTGAAATATATTTTTTTGTACTACAAACTCAACAGGAAGTGACATCCATTTTTTTCAAATGGTTCCTTTTTTTAATTTTTGCTATCTCTGTTTTTTCTCTATGAATTCATATAAAATATTTAGCTAATTGAGGTCAAACTTCATTTTTCAAAATTTTACAATTTTCTTTTGTTTTGAGGTTCTCCGAGTCTAAAGAATATTTGTGGAAAAAGTCTGTTTGTCTGTGTGCACCAGCGTTGCCAGTTTTTTTTTTGCCAAGTCGGGATTTTGGAATTCTTTAAGTGAAAACAGCGGGATTAAACGTATATATAATCAGAAGTTTTCAAATAGCTATTTATCTTTTTATGTGAATTAAAATTACGTTTACGTGACAATAGATAGCAAAAATAGCCATAGAAAATGTATTTTAATAGAAATATAATATTTTAAATCGGATTTACCCTATATCGTTAAATAGTTGAGTCTTGTTCGTCTTCAGAATAAAAAAAAAGAAAAACAGAAATCAAAATCAAAAAAGATTTATAAAAATATGGCGTTTCAAACAATAGTCTGTGGAGTGAGTGTTACGAATTGCAACTTACAATAAGAGAATAATTATTTATGAGAATTACTTATTCATGATATTTCTGTGAAGATTTAACTTCTTTAAAAGTTATCCCCGAGTTATCCCTGAAAAGCGGGACTGAGCCTGTCCCGCGCGGGACATTTAATTTTGATTTAAAAATCGGGACGTCTGGCAACGCTGGTGTGCACGATACAGGTTGGACGGATGAGCAGATTGAAACCAAATTTTTGGAGGATTTTAAAATGAAAATATGAGAAACTATTGTTTTTGGGGAAAATCGGTGCATGCGTAGAAGATATGACGTTGCGTTTTTGTTAAAACGGTATATTTTTAAAAACGGTTCATTAAAATCTTTGTTTTTCCAAAAAAGTTTTATAAAAATATTTTTTTGTAAGCTAATTTTGGAAAAACAATCAGCTGTTTGTTCTGAACATCTGGGACAAGCAAGCTTTGGTTAATTTTAAGCAACCACTTAATATTATGTATAACCATGGAAACGATAGCAAATGTCATAATATTTAGTAGTAGCCGTTACCCGCGTCACCACGTGTAAACAGAAATTTTATTTTATTTTTATAGCATGTCAAATGTAAATTTTTTTGAAGTTGGAATGGTTCTGTCGCCCAATTGTCTATTTGTTAATATTGATAAAATTTCATTGACAGTGACTTTCGAGATGATTTTTTAGTTGGTTTGCAGTCCTGTAAATAGTCGACCTTTCGGTTTATCTATTTCAGACATCAACGAAGGGGCGTTTTAATGAAAAGTGTCAGTCGACATTTGGTGTCTGAACAAATGCATTGTATTTTATCATTATCAGATAAATCTCAGTCTAGCTACAAATCAAATTCAAATCAGTGTCAAAGTGTACCTAACAGTTTTACATTGCATAATATGTATTATGTACTGTATACATAGGTGTCACTCACTGACAGTCCTGTGTGTAAGGCTACATGTAGATTTCAATAAAACTATATAGCGTTGCCAGGTCCATTATGCCAATTTCCGAAGCAGAAGGTAGAAACATTGTTTTTATTTTGAAATCGGGACAAAACCGCGCTTAAAAGTAGTCGAAAATGGTGTCAACCTTTTAATTTTAGATATTTTATTACAAGTTGCCATTTAACTGGCCATGTTTGCCAGTCAGTCAGTGTTTCAGTCAGTTTGAATAAAAATTTAGACTAGAGCTAAGCCAGATGACAATGCATAAATCCAATATGGCGGGCAATCAAGATGGTGGAAAAGTTTTTTTTTCGCAACCCTCTTGACATAGATATCAAATGAAAGAGTGTGCCTGATTAGAATCAACATATTTTTTTCTATATGGTGAACTTAATTATTCCACAAAAACGCTGTACGCGCTCCGTACCTCTTCGTCCAGCGTGGCGACACACTATACTAAAGAAAATACTACTTACTTCTTACAACTAACCCCTAACTCTTTTATTATATAATATGTTACAATTTTAATTTTAACATCTACGTTTAGCTGATAGATTTCTAAATTCTAATATGTTTTATTTATCTATATACTGAGGCGGTATTTTTGACATGTAAATACGTCTCGATTTGAAAAATACAGAGCACCTTAACCTGCATATCGTAAATTAACTTTATATAGACAACCTTTAATTAAATTTTATCTATACTAATATATAAAGCTGAAGAGTTTGTTTGTTTGTTTGAACGCGCTAATCTCAGGAACTACTGGTTCAAATTGAATAATTTTTTTTTTGTTGGATAGCCCATTTACCGAGGAAGGCTATAGGCTATATAATATTACGCTACGACCATTAGGAGCGGAGCTTTAATGAAAAATGTTGCAAAAAGTATCTCAAAAATAAGCTTCTATTCATGTGAAATGCACTAACTAGATATACTCATATTAGTGATGAAAGAACACAACCTCAGGTAGATCAATCGGTAGCGCATGCGACTGTCAATATCAGGGTCGTGGGTTCGAGCCCCACGTTGGGTGAATATATTTTTATTTTTTATTTTTTACATCGCTTTCTTTTAAGGCTTACATTTAAATTTATTAGTTAAAAAAAGTTTAAATACTGCTCTTTATCGACAAAAACTTTTGAACGGTAACTCCGATCATCACGAAATTTGGACACAACATTCATCTCGGTAAACTAAGATGAATGTGTGTACTCATGTCCCTTCTTTCCCCATTCATTCTTTTGCACCCGGGTGAAACCGGGCGGGACCGCTAGTATCAAATAAATAAAATTGTCGACCAATTATTGAGAAAAATTATATAAAAAAATATAAATCAAAATAACAAAGGATGACGTTTCGATCCGGATTTGGACCTTCTTCAGAAAAATCTAAAAAATATAAAAATTATTAGTATTAGTTATTTAATATTATGTAATAGAATGCACGATGATTGAATATTTATTTGAAAAGTTCTATTCAGACGTTAATCAAAGATTTAAATTTTATATCTTCGACTATTAAATAACACCATGATTTTGTACTAATGTATATTGTTATGCATTTGAGGCACAATTGAATACGGCTTTTAATTTGCAAAGCGAGTCAGTTTTTCTCCCGACATTTAGTTCTCGTATTCAGTGTGAATAGCGACATTTAATTCAATGTGTTTCATTTAACAGGTTCGCTGTATCGTCTATTGTAGTTGTAGCTTTATGTTCAGAATGTAAGGGAGTTTCCCTCTGACGACTTATAAGGTATTCAGCACACGGTTGCCCTTCTTATGTTATATGTGTCGACTGATGGTCGCCTGTTCGATTCCCTACACTGCCTCCTGGTGTGATACTCTATCTCTATGGATAAAATGTCACTAGATTACAAATTACTGACGTCATTTATCTTAATGCTCTTTTATTGTCTTTTTATCCCAAATAAGTAGACTAAAACCTTTCGACTAAGCTTAGCAACCTTTGCTGGTTGCTAATAAATATTTGTTTCATTCAATTGTTCACGTATTGGAGCTTGTTAACTGAATATAAATTTGAAATAATCTAATAAAACTATATAAACCTAGGGATATTCGCGATAAACCCATCTCGAAAGGTTGTTAAACAATAAGCTATATGGGAAATGTTGCGACAAAAATTGATAATACTATTAGATTAAAAAAATGGACTTCCGTCTCGAATTCTTCTGTGTAATAATATTATTATTTTTCTGTTTTGTTATAGGTATGTCAAAGAACGTTGGAAGGGTGATAATGCATTTTAGGTAAGAAGCACAGATTTTGAACGAATCGTTTAAACATTTCGGTGTTTCTTTTCCGGTGTTGTACTTTTAAAACATAAATTATGTAGTAACTGCAGATTTTTTTTAGTTTACATATGCATTGTTTAATTCAAATACATATTTAAAAATTAAAATATAAACCGAGAAAAATACAAAAGTCTCGCACCCTTTAAATAAATAAATTTACCGTCATAAAAACTTATCGGAACAACAAATTTATAAGATTTGAAAGAAGAAATCTTTTAGCGCATGAATCCTTTAACAGGAAAACTGAACAAATAAAAGATAAAAATACTACATATAGCAAATACGGTACATCCACAATCAGCTCTCCGAAACGCAGACAAATCCGGCCTTGGAGCTTTACGCGCGTGTCTGTACACCGCCGCGGTTCACGACAATATTTTGCGGCCGCTCACGGCAAATTTGTTTCATTCAGGGTCGACCACGTGTGCCTAGCATCTTGAAATTTACGCCTTGAAACCGCCGGATATTTTTTTCAAACGTGACAGAACATCTTAATATATAAAATTCCGATGTGCGTGTACTCGTAATTCTTCTCCTCCTAGACGGCTCGACCGATTTTTATGATTTTTTTTGTACTTATGGGGACACCTGGATGGTTCTTAAGCATCAGGTAGGTGGCGCTGTTGAGATTCAGATTGTTTTTAATTGTCCTGAGAATCCGGAGAAATCGAGGGAAACTCTGTATAAATGCAATGTTGTCTAATGCATGGCGCGACGCGGTCGGTCGTCTTTGTTTGCCGTACATGGAAATAAGAAGATAACGTATGTCTTGTCTTAACATGAAAACGGCTGCATTTCTAATGTTTAATTCAATTTTTTGACATTAGTATTTTGTGAAATGCAACGCCTTCTAAGTTAAGTATTGGAATAACTAATTATTATTAGAACATAATACTTTGACAGTTGCAAACGTCACTTTTGACATTTCTTATCATTCCGACACCAAGGATAAGCGGATTGAAACCAAATTTTGGGAGGTTTAGGTTATGTATTACGGAACACGTTATCACGTAAAACTATCGTCCGTAAACCGACTTTACAGACAACCAATTTTTTGTTAAAAATATTTTTTGCAAATTTGAACGAATTGGGAACTATCTAAAAACGAGCTGGCAACAGTGACTTGACAGGTTGGCGTGCATATACTGTAGAGTTGTGAACCAAAGCCGAGAGTATGTACGAGAGAGCCTACTGCACTACACCCCGAGGTACTGTGTGTGTGTGTGTGTGTGTGTGTGTAGCGAGTATCGAACACACGATATTCCGGTCACGTAAAAAGCAGTCCCGCGGGTCGCAGGTTCGACATCCATGCGCACACCTCCGCATCTATATGTACGCCAATAGTGCCCTCTTATATGGTGTGAACACAAACCGTTATGTATCTGTTTACAGGGGCTACAAGAAATGTTCCTTGTAAGAAGCGCTCACTAGTTCTGTGCACTTGTGCAATCCTTGATCGCGGGTACTGCAACGTTACCTGAACAAATTATGTACCGTGAAAAATTTTGAAAATCAACAATATAAGCCTCGTATGATTTTGAATACCGCGTCATGTTGGAAAATATCTGCAGAAACCTACCCTATAAAAAAATAGAAATAAAAAAACATTTTTAGTATTCCACGTTTTTAAAGCGAACTAAAAAGTATAAAATAATTTCTTTACAGACAGATTTTTTACTTGTAGGATTTGAAACGAAAGATGTGGGGCGCATGCGACAATTATATGACAAGTGTAGAGAGTAGCTATCAATGAAAAAATCTATTTATAACCCACGTTTTTCGTTTCAAATCCTACAAGTTCAAAATCTGTGTGTAAAGAAATTGTTTGATACTTTTAAATTCGCATTAAAAACGTGGTAGGTATATATTAAAGATGTTTTTTTTATTTATATTATTATTTTTATATTTTTTAGTAAGAAAAAATGAATACATCGTAAAAATATGAAAATATGACATGCCACATGGTGATCGAACCCGCGATCTTCGCGTTGTTAGCACGGCGCTTTAACCAACTGAGCTTTGTGGCTTACAACGGCAAACAAGTAAGAATGTATTATATGTATTTATTAAAATTTCCTTATTTCTTTTATTATTTTCTTCTTTATTTTAGCATTTTCTCCTATTGTTATCTAATTCTGAGTTATGTTAAAAATTTCAAATCCCTATCTCATCAGGAAGTTAGTTTAAAATCAATTACAAAGTTCCGCCCGACATACACGAAAAGCAAGTTAATAATTTCAGGATTTGCGAAATATTACGCTATGGGAAAAGTTTGGGAGCGTTGAGGTTCTGCATCGTTATCTGGGGTAAATCTTGTTATAAACCGGACAGATGCAAGTTAAATTCACGCAGCGAGGGTTCCTTAACGCCAACCATATATTATTTTGAAAACTATATAGCTGTTAAAAACACCGTAATCGTTTTTTTGTAATGTTATGTCAAGTAAGTGTCTTTGCAAATAGTGCAGATTGAATTGAATACATTTAGTGAACACACTGTACATAGGTGTATAAATATGTGAAGATACGGTCAGGTGTTCGGTATATAAACGAGCCGTAAAGATCCTCCGCATAATACCTACCTCCCCTATATAAGGATTAAATTGCAGTCCACTGCAGTGGAGATTGATTTTGTAACATGCGAAGGATTATCAAAGTTGGATGCGTATTGAAATGTTGATACAGTTAGTGTCAAATAATAGCCGCTTATCAAAATCAGACCAAGTTTTAAAGAGATGAAGTGACAGTAAATAAAATAGATAAAGACTAGTGTGACCTGTGTGAATTATTCGCACTAAATAAGTATAATAATTATCACTTTACAAAATTATTTTTTAAATATGATTGCAGGTATTCAATTCGTTTCTAATTTTGCACACTGCTTATAACGTTCTTCTTTTTGTTGTATTACAATATGAAGCTCAGATGACAGATCGAAGAAATATTTTACTAAAATTGTCATATAGAGGCGCAAGTAGAAAAAGCGTTGAGCTAAGCCGTCAGATGGCATCATGCAGCATTGCTGTGACGTTGTTCAGCGTTGCTCGCTGTTTCAAAATTAAAGCCGTTAGATGGCAGTATGCAGTATTGTGTCTGTTGTATTACAATATGAAGGTCAGATGACAGATCGAAGTGTTGACGTTGTTTCAAAATTAAAGCCGTCAGTTGGCAGACGTTGTTCAGCGTTTCTGTATTTTAATTAATTTACAAAAACAAAAGCAATAATAAATTTTTTAGTTGTCGATGTCAGTAGAGCAAGCAATTATCTGTAAAATGATATATA
This sequence comes from Xanthostigma xanthostigma, assembly GCA_963575645.1. Taxonomy (NCBI): domain Eukaryota; kingdom Metazoa; phylum Arthropoda; class Insecta; order Raphidioptera; family Raphidiidae; genus Xanthostigma; species Xanthostigma xanthostigma. Next base: position 9,878,189 of record OY754471.1, on the reverse strand, counting down.
ATTTATTTGGAGAAATTGTGAGGTTTTTTCTAAAAAGGGAGGCAAACATCTTTAACCTTAGCGTATTAATATATATAATTAAAAGTTGATATCGGAATTCTACAAAGAGAACTTGGTAAGCCTCACTAACGGCCAAGTGCGAGTCGGATTTGCGCACCGAGGGTTCTGTACAAACTTGTAGGTATGTAAATAGTCTATCACGGGAATCGAGTCTCGAAGATTTTCTGCCGTTGGAAAACTGTCATCCCCATACATCAATCTAGATCGTGGTCAGTTTACCAATTACAAGTAAGTTTGTAACCGCAAAAAAATATTTTTTTATGATTTAATTCCAAATTTACGGTTTTCGAATTTTTACCTTTACTTGTGCTATAAGACATTGTTGCGTGCTAAATTTCATGATTCTAGATCAACTGGAAATGCCCTATAAGTTTTGATTCCCTTGCGAGTGCCAAAAAAATGCGGCATAAACGGCCGTATCTTTTGATTGCGTTGACTTAGAAGTTTGATTTTTTTGCTGATCCAAGTGATTGCAGACCTAAATATTTGATATTAATTTCAACTTGATATATCCACGCATTCCTGAGAAAAAGAGTATTGACACACGGGCAACGAAGTGATCTTATAAGGGTTCCTTTTTTCCTTTTGAGGTACGGAACCCTAAAAATTAAAAAGACGCAGTATTTATTTAAAAAACGCATGTCAAAACACAAGGTTATTAGAAGAACATAGGTTACCTCGTCACATGAACATACTTTCACAGGTACTGTACTTGTTTCGAATCCGATGAGAGAAGAGCTTGTAGATTATAGACGCTAAACATGTAAACTAATGACTTTGGCTGTAAACAAAAATCAGTAATAAATTTTAAAATTAAGCAACGTACACAAAACTTCGTGCAAATAAATACCTACATAATAATATGTATAGGTATATAATAATTTTATATATGTTTTATCTTATGTTTATATATAACGTCTTTAAGTATCTAACATTTAATATTAGTTTTGTTTTATGATCCCATATAATGTAAAGTTTATAGCTTCAAAGCTCCTGGGCTCCGGGGCTCCAGGATACTAGAGGAGAAATAACCGTTATTTCATGTTTATACTAACATCTGTCACCAGCTTATACCAACATTGAATATATTGATACAATTTTTATTAGTTGCCATTAAAAGCATTCAGTAAAATAAATTGCGAATAAATTTAGATATGAGTTTTTGTTTATGGAATAGGATGTATGTAAATATAAATAAAATATAGTTTAAAAAAAACTAAAAAACACGCTTTATATCGAACTAAAAAGTAAAAAATAATTTTTTTAAAATAAGCTTAAAAAGCGTTGGGCGCTCGATGTACGAAAATGTGGAACAAAGCGCCCAACGCTTTTTAAGCTTATTTTAAAAAAATTATTTTTTACTTTTTAGTTCGATATAAAGCGTGTTTTTTAGTTTTTTTTAAACTATATTTTATTTTTCACTTTTTAGTTTGAGGATCTATAAAAGAATTTATTAATCCTGGGGGTCCTAATAAGGATAATGGGAAACTGTTATCAAATTATTGCATTGTCATCGGTCCTTGATACGTATGCAAAGTTTCAAATTAATCAGACTTCGGGAAATTGGTGAAAATAAAGCGTTTACTACAGAGGATCTATAAAAGAATTTATTAATCCTGGGGGTCCTAATAAGGATAATGGGAAACTGTTATCAAATTATTGCATTGTCATCGGTCCTTGATACGTATGCAAAGTTTCAAATTAATCAGACTTCGGGAAATTGGTGAAAATTATGCTCAAAGATTCCGTTACATGCATACATACATACATAATACATACATACATACATACATAGTTAGTTACAACCCAAACTAATATAAAGCGTTTAAAAATATGTAATCGAGGAACTCTTTTTATTCCATAATTAAGATTAAACATAGTTTTGATGATAAGTTTTTAAATTTTTGATTAACGTCTGAATAGAACTCTTCAAATAAATAAAATTGTCGACCAATTTTTCTCAGATATAGGTATTGACAAAAAATAAAAAAATAACAAATCAATATAACACAAGATGACGTCGATCCGGATTTGGATCTTCTTCAGAAAAATCTAAAAAATATAAAAATAATAACAAACAATTTTTTTTAATACGTAGTCATGGATATCAAAGTACCCATAAAGAAAAAATTATTTAAAAAAACAAAATTTTATTTCAGAATAATATCATAAATATTACTTAAATTTTCGGTATCTAATTGAGCATTAAGAGAGTTTTTGTTAAATTTTATATATAACATTTCCGAAATACTTCTTTTGAAATAATTCCGAAATACTTCTTTTGAAATAATTACTTTCATTATCGAAAATTTTAACATTATTCCAATTAATTTTATAGGCAAATTCAATTTTATGCTTTGTAACGACATTATGCTTATCAGGGTGCAATTTTTGATTGCTATGGTGTTCTCTAATTCGTGTTTTAAGCGCTCTTTTTGTTTGCCCAATATAATTCATATCACAAACTTCACAACTAATTTCGAAACGTCATCTTGTGTTATATTGATTTGTTATTATTTTTTTAATTTTTTTGTCAATATATTGGTCTGAGAAAAATTGGTCGACAATTTTATTTATTTGATAAGTTTTTAAAGTTATACTTCTTTTGGCGCTTTATGAAAAAATGACGAGAGTGAATTTTTACGATGCGCGAGCATCAAAATTAACAGAATGAAGTTGCTCACAGAAAAATGCTACCAACAGAATAGAGGTATAACTTCTAACACGTACACGCACCTATTGTCATTAATATCTATTTTTTGTGCCGTAAGTTATTGTTTTTATTTCGTTTAAGTATTGTCTTTCAGATATACCAACATACAAAAAAACATAAGTGAAATTAATACGAAACTAAGTTGATATAATTTTTTTGATTTTTTTTTCTAAATACAAAACAATAAAATTAAAAATAACAATGTAAATTAAATTTTTACCGAATAGAAATTATTATAATATAAAATATCCACGTTTATTTAACTCTATTGTTCACAATAAAATCAGATAATCTCGTCATTTGCAAAGATGTCAAGCTTGGTATTTCCCCAAAGATGCTAAGCTGCAGCCCTGAAAAAACAAAATTATTTTCAGTTGTTGACAAATTTAGACCAAGGTCAAATAGAACAACAAATATTAATAATAAAACTCGACAATGTTTCAATAACATTGATAATGAATCGGGTTAAAAATTGATCTTGGCTTTGAAAAAGTTATATGTCTATTATCTTCTGTTTTTGTGTTCTTATAAAATTGTGGTGTAGTGTTATTTATTAGTTATCAAAAGTAAAATATTCTTTATTTTATGAGTCACGAAATATTTTCGGCAAATTTACGACCATATAACATGTTGATTATTAATATCAATTTGCAAATTGTTGTAACAGGTATATTTTTAAATTGAGTACATACCATAGAAATGAACTAAAGTTTGATGTATCAAATGCAAGTCAAATTTTAAACAGAAATCTTGAATTGTGAATTGTCTTCAAATAATTATAATTTATATGAAGATGAAATCACTTACTTTACATTTTTCCAGTAATACTTTTTGAGCGGCAGGCTTATTTTTATCCTTTCCACCCCAAGTTTTCCAAACGCTGTTGGTCAGTGCTCTTCCAAAACTGAACGTTAGAACCCATGGTTTGTTACCTTTATGTTTATTAATCGCGTTGAGATTCAATACGGATTCTTCTTCGGTTTGACCGCCGGACAGAAATCCCAGTCCCGGAACTGCCGCCGGAACTGTGCGACTCAAAGCTGCCACTGTTGCAACTCCAATTTCGTCTGGAGTTGATTTTTTCAATGCTTTATCTCCAGGTGTCACCTATGAAAATTTCTATGTAATTTACCTAAATCGGAGATAATGTTCCCGAAGCTATTGAAAATTAATCAAGCGCTCTAATAAAACATCCCGAACAAATATTGTGCCATTCGAAAATATTTACGTTCTATTAATTTTATTTATATACGAGTATTTCAAGATAATTTTTGTAAATATCCACTATGATTCTATATTAAAGGGGTCATTAGATTGTCATTTTTGACGTATTGGCCTTTTACACTGATAAGGCAAAAATCTAAGGTGATTAATATTTTGAGTTCAAGATTAATCTTATAGTAATTAATTATCTACCATGTTTGGCTTAAGCAGAGTTCCTTCCAAAAATACATGATGATCATTCAATGCTTTGTAGACAAACGCAAGTACAGTTTCAGTAACTTTTTGACATCTTTCAATATCATGATCACCCAATATACTAATATCCGGTTCAACAATTGGGACTAAACCGTTCGCTTGGCAGATAGCTGCATATTTTGCTTGCGAATTAGCATTTTCCGCTATGTTTTGATAAGATGGTGTGTGTTCTCCAATTTTGTAAACAGTGCGGAATTTGGCAAAGCCTGCTCCTGCTTTTTTGTAAACCGCACATCGGCTGCCGAGATCATCAAAACCTTGAGTTGTTACTTCTCCATCAGTTCCAAACACTGGAACTAGTCCTTTGTCGACATTGATTCCAGGAATTATTCCATTGTCATTCAAAAGCTCGTGAAATGTTGTACCTTTGAGGAAAAAAATGTTTCTTTTTATCTAATATTTAAATGAAGACTACCTTTTAAAAGTACAGAGAATAATATGATTCAATAGTTTTATTCGTGGTAAATTTCGAAACCTGATTCCTGCGACGGTTTTAGCACCATCTAAATTATAAAGAAGACTATGCCCACAATTTTAAAGACATTGAAGAAGTATCTTCGATTTCACTTTAATTAATATTTCCTATCGTATGTGTTGTACTATTTTTTTAGATAACTATATTTTTGGTCATTGAACTGACCTTGATAAACTAGCTTTGTCCAGATAAATCAAACAAAAATGATAATTTATTTAAATTTAGATTTGTGTATTGTCCAAGAATGTAAATTTGTTACTAAAGCTATTGTATTTTTATAAACTTAATAATAATGTAAATGAGTTTTTTCAAAAAAAAAAAATTCAAATATAGAATTGTCCACTATTTTCTCTTTTGTTGACGTCGTATGTGCGATTATTTGTTTATGCTTACCTATTAAATTTATAAAAAAACAATAGTTTTGAAATTTTCATCACTGTTGCTAGTATTGACCAAAGTACAACATTTAAGATTTTTCTAATCAGCAAAAAAAAAGATCTATTGATTTCATTTTTAACAAAAATGTAACCTCAATATAAAGATTGGGTAACTTACCATCGTCAGATTTTTGGTAAAATGTTTCATGCTTCAAAATTATGCCAGAAACGTATTCTCCAAGTTTTTCGGTCGTGAAGAGTAGCTGTCGAAACCTTCTACGATTTTCTTCTGTGTTTTGTAGGCCAACAACATTAAGTTTATTTCCAATATCTTCGACAGGTTCGTCAGCGGCCAATATTCCTTTCCCTGGCGCTACCAGTTTATTTGCTATTTTTCGTAATTCATTTTGAAGCTCGACCGATGGATATGAAAAATGTACAGACATTATCCTGAAAAGAAAATACTTGTATTATTTAAATGCGCCTTTTAAAACAATTAGAAAATATTTAAGAAATATTTGAAAAAAAAAAATATTTCTGATCTGTAGAACTATCGCGACGATTCAAAATTAAAAATGTTTTTTTATATTGGAACACAATCAAATAATCTAAAAAAATGATGAAGATTAAATGAAATAAATAGATATTTACTGATAATTTTTCACTTACGATTTTATTTGAGAAACACTGTGCTCTTGCTTATGATAGTACAGAAATCAAACTAACTAAACTTTATATAGAATACTTATGTCGGTTTATCTCTTTAATGATAACAAGGGAACAAGAACCATGACCTTTCTTGAAAGCAAGTCTCTTTATTATACATGTATAATGTGTACAGATTACACAAATATATACGGCGGTTTTAAAAAGCACGGACTTCAAATTAATGTTTGTACCTACGACTATGCAGTAGCGGGTCGAAATATCGTAAAAGTGGCCAACATTCTAATTTTGCTTGCATTTAATATACCTATTTCCTATACAAGAGAAAAATAGTGAAAAAAATGTAAGTTTTAGGGATGACTTTTTAAGGGTGAATTTTTCACAAAATTGCGAAATACAAGTTTTTTAAATTTATTCCCACTCAAAATTATGGTTTTTTATGGGGTGTTTGTTTTTGCTAAAAATATAAAATAATTTTTAAATTCCGCGCTCATGTTTGTACGAATAATCTGGATAAAAAGTTTAAAAAATCGTGCGATTTTTAGGGGTGATATAGCTTTGTAACTTTATCGTATTGGTCAACAAGAAAATATAAATATAAAAAATATTTTTTGCTGACAACATATAGGTATAAACTACACATATCAAATAATTAATAAAATTCTAACCTGTTTTCTGAATTTCTCAATTTCAACAATTACGATTCATTCTTAATTTCCAAGATGTAGATTTCACTTGGTATGTTAAAAATATTTAAATGCAGTGAAGTAGCTTTTAATTTTTCCTATATTTTCATTTTTCTTAAATTTTTTATAGGTTGCTTAAAAAATTAAATTTACTTACTTTTCTGAATCCGCATAGTTATCATATATAATTTTTTTCTTTAACTATACTCATGGAGAGTTTTAAGAGGTTTGAACATTTTGTTTCTCTTTATAAATTAACATTATTTTTGTATGATATTTGAATAAGGATTAATCCAAACTTCAGTTCAACTTTCATTTATTGTGCAGTAGCAATAGTCAATAACTACAGTAAAACCTCGTTAACACGAACTCGTAAAAATCAGGCAAAAAGTTCGTGTTATGTGGGAGTTCGTGTAAACCGAGTATGGCATAAAATACAGTCATTTTTTAAGTGTCAAATCATGATTTATTTTAAGTAAACATTGAATAATTATTTATTATAAATTATGTAATAACATTAATTGTTCTTAAATATTATCTGAGTTTGAAAGTTTGTTTTTATTTGTTTACAAAACACATTTCAATATTGTTTTGACGATAAGTTGGTCGGAGTTTCTGTGCACATTCAAAATTGATTGTTTCGAGCCCATCTCAGTCCTTTGTCTATTTTTAGAATGTGAGTTAATTACTTTTGTAATCCCTTAAGCGAATCTTTTCTTTTAGTTGTATTGTATATTCATTGACCAAAATGATCAAAATATATGATTTGAGAATTTTTGTAGTTCGTATTATCCGATAATTAACCGTGAAGGGACGAAAAAGTTGTTCGAAGTTCGTATTAACGAGGGTTCGTGTTAACCGAACATAGTTACATTAAAGCTTATGTGACCATTGTCGAGAGCAAATTTTTGTTCGCGTTAAACCGAAATTCGTGTTAACCGTGTTCGTGTTAACGAGGGTTTACTGTACTTAATAATCATTATGGAAACTTCTATTTTTTGAAAAAAAAATTTTTTTTTTGATAATGACTATATTTTGCGTTAATTCAATACATATTTTAATTTTATAATAGATACCTACACAAATACAGATAGATATAGTAGATTATAGACGCTCGACAACAGATGTTTAAATTCAAGTTGATTGCAGTCATAGAAAAAGTTAAAAATTATTTAAATTTTATTTATAATTGTGGAAATATATAGATGTTTGGAAAAACGTTCGTCTGAAAAATAATCGAATAAAAAAATAAACGATTCCTATTTTGATATAGATATCCATAAAAATTTAATTGTACGCTACTGATCTATCTGTTTACATTGACGTTGGTATACAGTAAAAATAAACATATGATCATAAATTTTCAGTATTTCGTATATATCTGATTTCTTAAATTGCTTTTACGTCCGTTCTATAATTCAGAAGATTTCAATTAATTAACACGGCAGATGGATATTTGTGTGGGTTGACAAATAATTCGGCCCTATGACTGCGCATACCGCTAATCATATCCGTAGCAAGTTCTTCTTTATAAAAAAGAATATTTTAATAAAGGAAAAGTCTAGTAAGTGCAATTACTAGTAGTGATTTTTAAATAAAAAATCGAATAATTAACTTTGTTGACAATAGATTAACTATTCTTACCTTACTATTCCAACACCATAAGTGCGGAATTGTACTAATTTAGCTCAAAATTCACTTTCAAAATTTTATAGTATTTTTTCGTTTTGAGGTCACCCCAATCTAAAAAAAACATATTTTTGGTAAAAATATGTGCGTCTGTTAGCCTGTTTGTAAACACGATTCAGGTCAAAGGGATGAGCGGATTAAAACCTAGTTGTTTTTGGGGAAAATCGGCGCTATAACGTTGTTTATTGTGTAATAATGGTTTACTTTTCATAACGGTTTATTATTCTATGTATTTTTCCGAGAAAGTTTTGAAAACACATTTTTTCTTCTAAACTTTATAGTTTCGGAAATATTTTGAAAATAAAAAAAAATCAGCTGCTCTTTGGTTCTGTAAGACTTAAATAGTGAATTTTTGAATAAAATTAATTGTTTGCGCCAAACATTTAATTTTGTTCAAAAATTCACTATTTAATATGTTCAGTTATTGTGTCCGAGGTAATTTACCAATTACTGTCAGAATATTAATAGGCGAGTGGTTAAATATCGTTTGAAAGCTGGTGGTATCTTCAGTGTAAAAGCACTTTCATTAATATAAAATTATGCAACACTTCCATAATTACTGATAATAACACGTTTGAAAATTAACCTATTTTTATAGAGCACTGTTTTGAACTATTTATATAAGATGGTACATAATTATTGCACAGTCATAACCCTCTACCCCGTAGCACCGAAAAATAGTTTATGTATATGTATATAGAATATAAAGGCCGCTGCACACGAAGCTACAAACGCTGCTAGAAATACTGTATGGAGTTCTGCATGGCCGGTAGGCTATAGGTGCGAAGCTGGAAATGACGTCACTGCGGGCCACAAGATAGATTTTAAAATTAGAACAGGGGCTATTTTCCCTGCTAGATCCGCTGCTAGGTATGAACAAGAACCAATCAGGAAGCAGTATCTTGTCACGTGGGTGACTTGAACAAACGCCCACAAACCAAATGGCGTCATTCTGCTCAGATTCAGACAACAGACACGCTTTGTTCTGTGTTTATATTTGAACTATCACTGCCCGCGCACCAGATTTATTTACAAAACTAGCTTGAAAAGACGTGTCTCGTATGAAGCGAGCACATAGCAGCAATCAAGAGAACCAGCGGTAGAAAACTAGTAGGCAAATCTAGCAACGAATCTAGCAGCGTTTCTAGCCTCGTGTCTTTAAATAATAACTACAGTTGGCACGCGCTAGCTGTTGTCTTGTTATGTCATGAATACCATATAACTACAGCCCTTTACACATAAGTATGTATTTAAAACTAATAAATAATAATTACTTGAAACGCATCTTTCATATTATGGAAAAACATTTTCAAAATTGCTGAGAATATAAAAAAATTACAAAATTCCGCGTTCAGGTATAAAAATCCACGGTGTAGCATTTATACGATATGAAATTATCTCACGAATGTTAACAATGAATTTATTACAATGGGTGGTGCTCATATAAAACTGAAATATTTACCATTTTTATTGTAAACTAATGAATTTTCAATACGCGGAATGCATACAATTCTTTGCAGATCAAACATTCACTCGGAGCAGACAATTCGAAATTTGATTTTCTTTTTTATATTTACAATGTTTTTTTTTGTGTGCATATAATTAGAGATTATAATATTAAAGAAATAATCAAATTTAGTGTCATACTGTAATATTTATGTTTAATTATCAAATTGTATAAAATTGAACATCATATATATGACTCGCCGAGTTATCTGTTAACATTTGGAAATATTTTAAATTATGAAAGTTGCGATTTTCAACAGAACTTTTTCAATTTAAAATAGATATTTTTTTCAAAAACTTGCCTATGTAGTTTTCCTTTCAAAATATTCAATTCAATAATATAGACGGGAACAACTTAAAACAGTTAAGTAAAAAAAACACTCCTAAAATAATATTGAAAAAACAATTCTCATATAGGTCTTTCAAATGACACCGCACTAGATTAAATAAAAAATAAGTATTTAAAACTTTTTTTTGGAAATTTGGCAAGCGGGAAACTTGCGGCCCGTAATACTTAAGCTCTAAATCCGGGAAAAGTTTTTTTCTACATAATTTTTATCAGCTTCTTTATATGCCTGATTTTTTCAAAATTTTGGATCTAATTATTTCGAAGGTAAAGAGTGGAATAACATGCTTTCTTGATTTGTGATCTCGACCAAAATATCTCTGTTAAAACTTAAAAAAAATAAGGCATATAAAGAAGCTGGTAAAAAATTAATAAAAAACTGCTCAATGTTAAATGTTCTTTACATGGACAATTTAAAAAAAAAAATTTGACGTACTAGTTTTGGAGAAAAAGACCCACCCTAAAATATTTGCCGCCCTGTGCAAATGCACCAGTGGGTTGCGACGACCCCGCTTTGGTGTCGGTTTTCACACTTTTGATTTATTACTCAAAACTTCTCCACGTGAACCAACTAAAATAAATAAATTTAATATTCACTAGGATTTTTTTAGATTTGGGTCTCCTATTTATCCCGGTATTTTTCAAGGGAATTTAAAATTTAAAGTAGCAATTTCGTTTGTGAAGATTGTGTTTGCGGAATATTTTTTAAACATGTGTGGATCATAATATTTTTAATAGATAAAAGAACTAATTACATAATATACATATGTTCTTACTAAATTATAATGCCATTAACTAAATCCATAGAGAGTACACTATGTTCATTAATTACTGGAATATATGTAGTTCAGAGTGCACGGCATAATATCTATTATTTTTATAGCAATCCTCTTACTCCAAATACAGGAATAGATTTCTAGTCCTGCGTTTGGAGTAAGAGGAATTCTACATTTATCTTTGTAACTAAAATTTAAAATCTTTGTCTGATGATGACACTGTGTTGAGCAAAACAATTACTATAAAACTAGTGTGACCTGTGCGAATTATTCGCACTAAATAAGTATAATAATCATCACTTTACAAAATTATTTTTTAAATACGATTGCAGGTATTCAATTCGTTTCTAATTTTGCACACTGCTTATAACGTTCTTCTTTTTGTTGTATTACAATATGAAGCTCAGATGACAGATCGAAGAAATATTTGACTAAAATTGTCATATATAGATGTGCAAATAGCAAAAGCGTTGAGCTAAGCCGTCAGATGGCATCATGCAGCATTGCTGTGACGTTGTTCAGCGTTGCTCGCTGTTTCAAAATTAAAGCCGTCACCGTCAGATGGCAGACGTTGTTCAGTTTTGCTGTATTTAAATTAATTTACAAAAACAAAAGCAATAATAAATTTTTTAGTTGTCAATGTCAGTAGAGCAAGCAATTATCTGTAAAATGATATATAATTTATGTGGAGAAATTGTGAGGTTTTTTTCTAAAAAGGGAGGCAAACATCTTAAACCTTGGCGTATTAATATATATGATAAAGTTTATAGGAGCCAATAATTTTAAAATGTTTAACAGTAATTTACATGATGAAACGACCGAATATGTTATAGTATACTAGTTGAATTTATGTTTGTTCAGTTCATAGCATAGAGATATTATACGAGAGTACGCAAGTAAGCCGTGACAATGTCTGCAATTCAGAGAGAGAAAAGTTCCTTATCTCTATGGTAACTAATGATACAAAACAATGCTGAAGTGAGTAAACATATATCCATGGTTTTCTGGACCCGCTACAGCGTTCTCGTTACTCCTTATAACAGCAGCTATCTGCCAGTGAGAGTCCTGTCAAAATCGGTCCAGTCGTTTAGGATATTAGCCAGAACAAACAGACAGACGGACAGACAAAAACTTTAAGAATTGTTTTTTTTTGTCATCGGTACCGTATATGCATTTATTTATATAAGCTGTTATTTTGACATTACAAACAGATCCTTCAATTTTATTTACGTAATATATAGATGTATAGATTTATTTAAGAACAAATACAGTTGTTTTCAAGACAACCGTTTGTAAAGAAAAATGTTAATAATCGATTTTGTTTCCCAACAATGGCGATGTGGTTATTAATGATTATATAAAACATGCCACGTTTTTGGTCTCCCAGTTAGATATTACTCTAACATAGTAATTATAGAGTGGCATTAAGTGATGCCCTACAAAATAGCATGACAGTATTATAATATATACCAATATATAATTTAAAGTTAGGTTCAAACGGGGAGGTGTTTGAGGGTGTGCCATATTTAAATGAAATTGTCTTGTATTAGTCTTGTTCAGAACCTAAACTGAAAAAGACGCGCCACGGATCTAAAAGGTTTGGAAGTTAGTCACAAACAGAGTCGCAAAGACACAATTTAGAGCCGTTGAGACCCCCACCACCTCCCAGCTACCTGCACGGAACGTGCGCTCGTCGATGATTGGCCGTGATCGCTCGTTGCCTTTGTCACTTGTCGCTTTCCTGCTTTAAAGTACAATCGAGTACGCTATTGTCAAGTTGTTATTGTTATTTTAGTTTTGTTGAGTTGCGAGTTTGTAGTTTTTCAACAGACTTCCGAGCCTTTTAGATTCGTGGCGCGTATTATAATAAAATATTCTTCTTTTGAAAGCTGGAAAATATTTGGCAAATGATAAAAGCTAAAACTGGTTTAGGTACTCATTTATATTGGAAATTTACTTTTGTCTTTTATGACGAAAAGTAGTGAAATTCCACCAAACACAAATGGGAATAAAAGGACAATAAGAACAAATAACTGCTGAAAAAAGAAGTGGGATCTATAAATGTGGCAAGTTTTAAATGACTCGTATATGTAAACTTACCAAGTTTGCCACCTTCTTAGATCTGGCTTCTTTTTGTCAGCAAAGTCACTTATTCTTTGTGTCGAACTTGACCCTATTTATGTTTTTAGTGGGTACAATATACAGTGCAGATTTAGGAAATACTCTATAACAATAATATTTAGGCGCGCACCGTACCCACGACAAGACAACAGCCGAGTCACCGTTAATCTGTAACATGGCGTCAGTAACCGCGATTTTAATAGAAATCACAGGCCACAGCAAAAGGAACAAAGAATACCAGCCAATTGTGGTTCTGAAGCAAGGCTGACTTTTTGAACGAGCGCATTTTTGCGTGCTCGTAGACATTAGATGGAAATCACGCGACGCCTGTCCGTCGATTCTTGACAACTTCCACATCGCTTATACCTTATTCTTAAAGCTAAGTCATTATATAATAAAAGAACTAGCATTCGTAAACTTGTAACAAAAAGCTTGCCTAACAATAAAAGTAAAATTCTGAAGAAGCGACGTTCCGAATTTATTTATCGAGATTAGGATTGAAATATGAAACTTGGCACCGTCGAACAAACTAGTAGGACCAGCAAGCGGTGTAGCATAGTGGTGAAAGCACTAGACTCGCGTTCGGGGGGTACCGGGTTCGAATCCCGGCGGGGGCAGATTTGATTGGGACTTTTTCCTGCTGCCTCTCGCCGAGAAACGGTAATTCCTGTACCGCCCATCTTGTTGCAGTTTTCAATGGTTTCCTTCAATTATTCCAGATAAATATCGAGATTGTTCCTTATTCAAGGCCACGACCGATTGCCTGTCAAACTCCTTTGCGCAAAATTTGCCTACCTTATCCTAATGTCCTAAAATTCCTTCATTTAATTAGTTGAAGTTGAAAAAAATGTTGAAAATAACGGGAAGTGTGATAGATGGAAAATAGTAATGGTGCAAATATAGCGTTTGTTATATAAAGTCGAGCGCATTATTATTATTATTTATTTTAGGTAGGATCGAAAATTAAATGTATCTTGCACGTTCGTCGAGTAAAACCGCTATAAATGGCGTTAGTGTACTGGAATATATGTGTACAAAAACATTCTTATATAAATAACGTGCTAGAATATAAGTAAATAAAACAAGCCAGAAGTTTAGGTCTATAATTTCCTGATCATTATTTTCAATACTGTATAAAGGGTATAGCCGGATAGATATGGCGAGTTGGCCCCCAAATGGCAACCTATATCGAAACATATGTTTTAATATCTACTTGATGTACGAACTCTTTTTATATATGTGTTACCCCCGCACTCCCCTTTGACCTTGAGTTATAGAGCAAAAACCAGCCTACCTACGACTATCGTTCAAAGAGACATATCTCGAAAACTAATTGAGCTAAAGAGGTAAAACCAACGCGAGCATTTAGGTAACCTTTAAGAGCACATTTTATATTTTTTTTGGATTTTTGCGAATAATTACACACAATATTAAAAAATAAATAAAAATATAATTTTCAATTTTTCAGTGTTCTCTGTGACTTACAATCACTGAAATAATATATATTGTGGCACTTGATATGCACTACTACACATACAAATTGCGTTAGAAAAAAGTTGGTGCAACACTTCGAAAAAAAAATTTTTTGACGCGCATCACATCATATAAGGATACAAACTTGACATAGTACACACATATATAAATATTTTATTAATTAAAATTATTGTTAGAATGGATTGAATGAAAATATAAACCATTTTCAGGAAAATATTGATTTCATACGGCGCGGTGCCGGGAATTATACGAGCGACATCGAGTTCGAACTTAACGTACTTAAGAGTTAAGACTTTATTTATTTACACCACCATGGCATCATTTTCTGTCGGAAGTAGCTATTATTTATTATTTGTAGCTATTATTTTATTTTGTTATCTATAATAATGTCAGATAATATGTGTAAAAAATAAGGCTCTTCGTAAGGTTACTGGTTATAAAAAAGTTATCAAAACTGACAAAGACGCTAATTTGTTTAATTAATTTAATGAAATTATGACGTGGTGGTGTAAACACATAAACAGTCTTAACTCTTAAGCACGTAAATAACAAGCAGTGCTATAACAAGTACGAACTCGCTGTAGCTCGTATAATTCCCGGCACCGCGCCGTATGAAATCAATATTTTCCTGAAAATTGTTTATATTTTCATTCAATCCATTCTAACAATAATTTTAATTAATAAAATATTTATATATGTGTGTACTATGTCAAGTTTGTATCCTTATATGATGTGATGCGCGTCAAAAAAATTTTTTTTCGAAGTATTGCACCAACTTTTTTCTAACGCAATTTGTATGTGTAGTAGTGCATATCAAGTGCCACAATATATATTATTTCAGTGATTGTAAGTCACAGAGAACACTGAAAAATTGAAAATTATATTTTTATTTATTTTTTAATATTGTGTGTAATTATTCGCAAAAATTCAAAAAAAATATAAAATGTGCTCTTAAAGGTTACCTAAATGCTCGCGTTGGTTTTACCTCTTTAGCTCAATTAGTTTTCGAGATATGTCTCTTTGAACGATAGTCGTAGGTAGGCTGGTTTTTGCTCTATATCTCAAGGTCAAAGGGGAGAGCGGGGGTAACACATATATAAAAAGAGTTCGTACATCAAGTAGATATTAAAACATAAGTTTCGATATAGGTTGCCATTTGGGGGCCAACTCGCCATATCTATCCGGCTATACCCTTTGCTAGATTCCTCACTATAGCTTTCCTTAGATATTCTATGTTTCTTTGTATATTTGTTTAAACAATCATTAGTAATACATACGTCTTGAACATTGAATTTTTTCGTATAATTTATTTTGATGCTTAACTAAGTGATGTCCAAGCAGATATTTCAAAATTACACAATATTCCCTTTTGACTTTGAGGAAACATCTATAATATTTTGACAAAATCAATCAGGCATCTCTCTCAAAAAAGAAGTAATCGTATAGATTTTATGAACCAAGAAGTGTTGTAATATCGTAAGTTTTATTCTTATTTCTTGGCTGAGTGTTAACGTGTTTTTTTACAACAGTTTCTTTTTTATACTTGTTACCTGTGACCAAACCGAGTGGTCAGATGATTTCTACCTGTACTCATTCGAAAACTTCGGACCGGTTCTGGTTCATTCATTGACAAAAGTCACGTTATAAATTGTATTCATTCACATAACAAACAATCTTTATTTTAAAAATTACAGAACTTTTCTGCGAAGTTCTGAAATTGATTTTAATTAATTTAATGATAACGTTTTAAGGTCGGAGCCAATTTAATAAAAGTACATTGGGACATAAATAAAAACAGACCTCAAATAAATTTTGTTTTGTTATGATGAGCATATTTTCTAACTGAAAACTATTGGTCAACACAAATAAAAATTATTTCTATTTCTATTAACCTCGAAGATGTTATTTCGGAAAATAGAAAATGATGCGGCATTTCAGAACGGTAAAAGAATGCTGTACCAGTCAGCAATAGAGGAACGAAGATACGTTTCTCTGGTATACTGTAGCCACCAATCAACCGATACATTCATGGAACAATGAAATTACACTTTTTATGTACCTCTATTACGCTTAGTTTTTATAACTGTTTTTATTTAACCTGTCGAGATAATTCAGTTGGGATTTGAATATAGTGGTTTTGGAATAATTAATATATGTGTGAAAATTAGCATCGCCTTCAGAAAAAAAATATTAATGTATGTTACTCGGTATTAACACGAACATAATTTTTTTTCGATTTTTGTTACTTACACGTTTTAACGGCAGATGTAGCACTTTATATTTCTACTTTTTTCAAATATCTTTGTGCATTTACAGCAATGTTAATTTGAGTAACTTGGAAGTGATAATTTTTCTAATTTACAATTAAAATATTTTCCACACTCGAATTGCAATTTTAAGATTGCATCAGCTAGTATAAAATATTTTATAGACATTTTTCGGAAAATGTTTTATAGAATGCATTTCGTATAGAATAACATGCGCATTTTATTGTGTAGTCAAGATATTATAGTAGTTTTTAAATCGCAGAATTTAATTATTATATTTACGATACTGAAATATTTCTTCTGTATTGTCGCATGACTCGTGTAAAAGCAATTTTTATGGTACAATTAAAAAAAATATTTTATATCAAAACTTTCAAAGCATCTTTTATAGTCCATGTTCCAACCATACAAATGTTTATTGGACTACACAAATAATATTTTATTTAACAGACAATTGTGATGATAAACAAACTAATAATTTTTTTCTATTTCTTTTTGTTCATTGTTGTCAGTATCTTGAGTACAACTCTGCACTATTTTAAATTTATACAGATTATAGAGAATTAATTATTATCAATTATGTACAATTGATTTTCATTGTCTGCCTTGCAAATTTGTTTTGGGATACTACGCAGATTATTTATTTTTTCATTTTATTTTCATTTTTTAATATAGGTATTAATATGTTAAACTGGCAGGCTCACCGGCTTATGACATGTTTCTTTTAGAGAGAATAAAGATTAATATAATTATAAAATAAATGAAAAAAAATAAAAAAAATTTTATTCGTCTGGTTATAAAATGATACAAAAAAATAACATAATTGTTAGTGCAGTGTACCTCTAAACCAGAGGTCCCCAAACTTTTTTGTTTCGTAGACCACTTGCCATGTTCTTCGGTTTTGGGTAGACCCCCTGCTTATCTGATATTGATTTTTTGCAAATTCATTAATGTATTTTTGACAACCGGTATAGTGCTACTCACTTTGAACGATTTAAATTTATAACGGTAGTGAATTGTAGTGAGAAATGTTTAGTTTTATACATTTATTAATTAGATTCAAATTAAACGAATCAAATTAAAATTTACTTTCTGTTAAATAAAATAACTAAGCAAAAAATAAATGCTTTTAGTGTGAGGGATGAACCTGATGCTTTAATAATAAATTTTCAACATTTGGCATCAATTTAGTTAGATTTAATCTTAAATCTCTTCGGTTAACGATATCCAGTTTGTTTCTTTTTTCGTTAAGAGATTCACTATCGTTGACCCCTATTTTCATTTCATGGACCCCCAATTTTTTTCCCCGCTGACGTGGACCCCTTGCAAGTTGTCGTCGACCCCTGGGGGTCGATATAGACCACTTTGGGAATCACTGCTCTAAACCTACTGCAATATAAACATACTAGAAGAACTATATACATGGAAGAGCAAATAATTTTTTTTTTGGGAAAAGTTTAAAAAAACCCAAAACCGCAATTAATATTATTATTATTAGATCTTATATAAAAAAAAATTACAAGGCAGATAAATGATAACTGTACAGAATTGATACTTCTCTACATAATTTGAATAAATTTCAAGTTGTGTTGAGCCGTATTCGAGATACAGACAACAGAAAATGATGAAAAAAATTGTGTTTCCTGCTACTGATTAGATGTTTTTCATCATATTGTATTATTTTACATTCAATAGTAAAATTTTATACTGTGGCCGCTCGGACTATTATTGGTAGTATTCAGTATTTGTTTTACCGCTTTTTCTTAATTAAAATTCCGATATAAGCGCTGATTACAAAATGTGATGAAGGATAACAAAAAAAAACTGTCAGATTTATTTAGTTAGTAGCCGCGAGGAATATAATACCAACTCTATAATGTGTGTACATACGTTTTTATCTAGTTTTTATTATTTTTCTTTGCCCATACACACGGCATTCAGAGCGAAGGAATTTACATAAAGCACATTTGAAATGGAACTGCACTTTAACATTCCCGCCCTTTGTCAGTTGTCGTTTGTGACAGAGAGATTGTAGTTTAGTTTTTTTTCTGTAACGCTTTTGTTTTTGATGTTCACTTTGCATGTGATGTGAAGGGTGGAAACAAATTTGTAACTATTTATCACAACTGTTATCATTTGCATTCCTTTATAGAGTTGCGTTTAATTGTAAAAAATAAATCTTTGTTAAAGCCTCTTTCATATTATAATACTCATAATGCAACACTCTTTTAATGTTGTTAAAAAATTTACAATTCATTCATTGTGACCGACTTTTTAGAAACCCAATCAATTCATTTTAACATAATGTCGAATATTTACAAATATTGATACGTTATAGTTCGTAAGACTACACAGTAAGATAATATTTCTTAAAAGTGTCGCTGTAGAGTAAATGTTAACTCAGCCGCCGCGATAGTGGAAGATTCTGGTGAGAGTCCAGACGGTGACATTATTTGAAAATAATTTTTTCTTGTATAACATTGTAACAAGTGTATCTTCAAAAATTATAGCAAATCTATTTATTTTAATGTCATCATCAACATCCCAACGAACAATAAGCGTTCTTGCCGAACGAGATTTTACGGGTCAGGGGAAATTTCTATAAAGGAAAAAAAATATTTCTTACAATAATTTCTATTGCTGTCGATGACGGCAGTAAATTCCAAATCAACTCGAGTTATTTCCAAGCGCAAGGATTTTGATAATTGCAGCTTTTTTGGATATTTGGTCTTGTCATCCAACTTCACAAAAGTATGGAGATGGAAAAGGGCATAATACTTTTAAACCTTCAGTAGAAAAAATTTGTTCAACATTTGTTCAAAACGGTATTCATTTGCTATTGAGACAAAATAATGCTTTTCATATTTTTACACGCTTTATATTAACTTCACTTGTAAGTTTGTATGTATGTATGTATGTTTGTAACTTTCATTTTGACTACAGCAAGTCGTTTATATAGCGGTATAATATGCCAGCACAGTAAGTAAGCCGTGCGGTGTAAGGCACGGGGCTTCGCTGACGTCAACTCTGGGCATCACGGATCGTGAGTTCTAATCCCGTCCACGCCGAAAAAAAAATTGTTCTTTTTCGGCAAATTTTTGACAATAAATCAAACTAAAAAGTGGAAAATGAATATAGTTTAAAAAAAACTAAAAAACACGCTTTATATCAAACTAAAAAGTGAAAAATAAATATAGTTTTCAAAAAACTAAAAAACACGCTTTATATCGAACTAAAAAGTAAAAAATAATTTTTTTTAAAATAAGCTTAAAAAGCGTGGGGCCCTCGATGTACGAAAATGTGGAACAAAGCGCCTCACAATTTTTAAGCTTATTTTAAAAAAAATATTTTTTACTTTTTAGTTCGATATAAAGCGTGTTTTTTTTTAAACTATATTTATTTAAATATTATTTTTATTTTTTCTATATTTTTTTGTTTTTTCTCTAAAAAAATTTAAAATTGTGCATCCAGGATATTGTCGCGACCCACCAAAAATCGGCTCGCGACTTACAGTTTGGGAAATGTAGATCTATCGTATATATCAGAAAATTGGTAATACCGTAGCCTCTAGAAACCTGTATGTCCTTCAATCCCTCCGTCCGTTTTTTACACGCTCATAGCTCCTAAATTATTTATGAAAGCATATTTTATAAATTGTATCTTTTTTTTAAACTCTACGAAGAGTATACACTTATACCACCTAACTTAAATATCATCCCTCTGCCATACAATAACAATCTTATTTAATCCTCTTTATGCACTATGCACTAAGTAGATATTAGTGTTTTGTAAAATCTCTCTCTATAAACCGACTACATTATGGTAATACGGTAAGTTTTACGACAAATCCCTTGATAACTGATTGATATGTGTTTAACAAATGGTTATCTTCGTTTCATTCGGATAGTTTTGTGTACGGACTATTTAGATAACAGTTTAATGATGACTTAAGTGTCCGTTATGGTTTCGATTACTGTTATCTGACTACTTAATTGAGTTCTGACACTGATTACTATTACCTTGGCTTTACTTAACTGTGTAGATATAACAGGTCCCACGCGAATGCGTTTCTAGAGCTTGCTTAGAAAGCAGGTATTAAAAATCTAAATAAGAAACTAGGTAATATGTTATTAAAAATTCAACCGGCTAGTCCATTGCTTTCTACTTAGTAAACAATCTCTCGTAAATGAAAATTTTCACAATAAACCATCTTATTTGTTTGTTGATCTACTAAAGGTCAACTAAAACTAGAAGTAATTTGATTAGACGAATAAAAAACCTTACAACTTTTTAAATCAAATTTTCTCGAAAACCATTAGTCTTACGAAAAAAAGTAATAGCACATTTTTTGTAGACAATTTTCTAAGCTACAAATTTTGTAATCACTATTTTTTCATAAAAGTCACCGTTAACGATATTTTTGCGTAAAAACGTTTTTTGTGACCTTTCATTTCGCGTAACATTTTCAGCGGCATGTGTTTCGGTGGAGAGTTTTGTTATATTGTTTAGAACCACGAAAAGAACTTTCATGCAAATGTTAAAATTAACATTAAAATGAGAACAAACAAAAATATTAATAATACACTATTTCTAATCTCTGATAATTTATCAACAAATACATTAAAATATTCCATCGAAAGACCTGTACACATATATTAATGATAAAACGGTGACATTGTAATTGGTGTTGTCCCAAAACTGACTATAACTGCACAACACTAATTTTTGTCAATGCACTCAACGCCAGGGTCAAAAAACTCTGCCCTTTGAGATTAGTTCGGAAAAATTATTG
Source organism: Xanthostigma xanthostigma (assembly GCA_963575645.1). Classification (NCBI taxonomy): domain Eukaryota; kingdom Metazoa; phylum Arthropoda; class Insecta; order Raphidioptera; family Raphidiidae; genus Xanthostigma; species Xanthostigma xanthostigma. The sequence continues at coordinate 9,856,742 of OY754471.1, read as the reverse complement.
TACCTCCACGACCACTATCAGGTAATAATTTGTTAAAAATAGTTTTATAATTTTGCCAGTTTTTTTCAGATTCGAATTTAAACATTATTTTTGATTTTAAAGTTATAATTTTATTTTGTTGTTATCTATTATAATAATAATTAGTTTAAAAAGATTTGAATAATAATTAGTGTTTATATTTTATTGAAGATCTTGACAAGGGCCGTAACGTCGATTATTTGAAACTATTCGTGTTCGTAACCGTGCAAATGAATATCAATTATCATAATATTTAATACTAGCCGTTACCCGCGTCACTGCACGCCATAACAGAAATTTTATTTTCTTTGTTGTAATATGTCAAATGCCAATATTTTTGAAGTTGGAATGGTACTGTTGTCCCATTGACTGGGATATTTTTTCTCTATTATATTCAAGGTAATATACAGTGTGCATCATACACTATCACCCCTCCATTTTAACTTTTAATCAAAAGATGTCGCAAAGAGCACAATAACTTCATTTTTGAAGGAAGATTTTACAGCTTATTAGAATGGAATTTAAATTCGCTACACATAAGCTTAAAAGCTTTGAAAATCTGAGTGCCCGTTTTCTAGTTACGAATAAATTTAAAACCGAATAAAAGTCGAACATAAATATTTTGAATTTAGAATCTGGATATTGTTATTGTCAAAATTCCCATAAAAAACACTGTTATTGTTTGTTCAATATCGAAGACAGGATTGTTACAATATGTAGGATGTCCAATACACTAGTTAACGTTGTTTGTGGTTTTGACACGGACTCACCCGAAGTCTGTAAGCACACAGAAACTGTGAGTTACTCGTGTCTTTGTATGTGTGTTTTGACAGTGTTTTCACCGAGGTGGAAAATTACATTTATTACTAGACATTACTCTTGCACTGGCGCATTCCTAACAAGATGATGCTCAGCTCACGGGCTATCCGTGTATAGGTATAGGTCCTATGGTCCCGGTGTATCCCCACTAATTCCGTACATGGCATACACACGCTTCCATCTCTCACACAGTACTACAGTCAATGCCGGTTTTTCATCTTAAAAAAAAACAGTCAAGTGCAAGCTATCATATATATATTAATACGCTAAGGTTAAAGATGTTTGCCTCCCTTTTTAGAAAAAACCTCACAAATTTTCCACATAAATTATATATCATTTTACAGATAATTGCTTGCTCTACTGATATCGACAACTAAAAAATTAATTACTGCTTTTGTTTTTGTAAATTAATTAAAATACAGTAACGCTGAACAACGTCTGCCATCTAACGGCTTTAATTTTGAAACAACGTCAACACTTCGATCTGTCATCTGATCTTCATATTGTAATACAACAATCATAATACTGCATACTGCCATCTGACGGCTTAAATTTTGAAACAGCGAGCAACGCTGAACAACATCACAGCAATGCTGCATGATGCCATCTGACGGCGCAGCTCAACGCTTTTGCTACTTGCGCCTCTATATGACAATTTTAGTAAAATATTTCTTCAAACTGTCATCTGAGCTTCATATTGTAATACAACAAAAAGAAGAACGTTATAAGCAGTGTGCAAAATTAGAAACGAATTGAATACCTGCAATCATATTTAAAAAAATAATTTTGTAAATTGATAATTATTATACTTATTTAGTGCGAATAATTCGCACAGGTCACTCTAGTACTTGCATAATTAGTGTTCCGTGCTATCAGCCCTCCACTTGCGTGTTCTATAGCCAAATTTTGGTTTATATTTATAAAAAAATATACAATTAAATTATTTTTGAGGAGGTTTGGATTACGAAGCAGATACGTCATAGAAGCGCGTTCGTCTTCGTCATCTTAAGACGAACGCTCCGTAAATGGCGTAGGCGAGGAGGCTTTAGACGACAATTTATTTTTTATTTTTTTTGGATATTTTTATATTTTTTTTTTTCAATTTTTATCAGACAGTGGAAAACTTATCGGGATGTGCACTTTTGGTTTTGCCAACTATTTAACTCTATCAGGAAAAATAATTGGTACGCCTGAAGTCTAATAAAAACTTTTTATTAGAAAACTATTGGAATTATTCTGATGAAACTAAAAATATTTACACATCAAACTTAAAGATAGTACATTTTTTATTTATTTGCAGAATCATAACTGAGAATATTTAGAACTAATCCACAAAAAAATAGCCAAAACATTTAATGGGTAGTAAATATTAACAAAATAATGACTTCAAGTTAAAAAAACTCTATGACATAGGTTGATTAAGACATTAGCCATTGTCTTGTCGGCAGGGTTTTGGTCAGTGTTTTTGGAACCTATCATAGAATTGAGGGTTTGCTGTATTAAAATGTTGCTTTGAGTCTGTGTTCAGACATTGTTTTTATCATTCTGTTATCCGCAGAGTGCATAAATATTCTCATTTCTATGTAAGTTCATGCATTTATATTTGTAAATGGATTAAGTGCATATTAAATACCTGAATTAAAATTGTTATCTCAGATAATACATTAGATAACTTAAAACGTTTCAAAGGATACTATAACAAATTTATAGGCAGTTGTGATTTTACCATTCCAACTTACAAGTGGGGAATGGTACTAGTTTAGGTCAAAAATCACTTATAAAAATTTTACAATATCTTTCCGTTTTGAGGTCCCCCGAATATAAAAAACATATTTTTGAAAAAACTCTGTGCGTCTGTTAGTTTGTGAACACGATACAGGTGAAACGGATGAGCGGATTAAAACCAAATTTTGGGAGGGTGTTTGGTATGCAAATATGAAGAGCCCTATTGTTTTAGGGCAAAATCGATGAATGCGCAGAAGAGATATATGCTATAAGGGTGTTTTTTAGATAATAATGGTATACTTTTCATAACGGCTTATTAATCTATTTATTTGTTCAAAAAAGTTTCGTTAAAAATTTTTTTTCTAAACTTTCTAGTTTCAGAAATACTTTGAAAATAAAAAAAATCAGCCGCTCTTTTGTTTTATGGATCTGTCAGAAATAAACTAGTTCGGCATGCTTTGATTAATTTTTACATGACGTGGAACATATTATGTAGGTACTAGGTAACCATGGCAACGAATAGCAAATATCATATTGAATATTAGACATTACCCGCGTCACCTCACGCGATATCAGAAATTTTATTTTCTTTATTATAATCAAATGTCAACATTTTTGAAATTAGCATGGTCCCGTCGCCCAATTGAGCATAAAAATCATGGATAACTTGATACTTCTAATCAAAATAAAAATCTTGTAAAATAGTATCTAAGCGATTAATATAAAAGAGTAAGAATTCAAATCTTTGATTAACGTCTGAATAGAACTCTTCAAGTAAATAAAATTGTCGACCAATTTTTCTCAGACCGAACGATATATTGACAAAATATGATAAAATTACAAATCAATATAACACAAGATGACGTTTCGATCCGGATTTTGATCTTCTTCAGAAATATCTAAAAAATATAAAAAATAATTAATATTAAGTTATTTATTAACTAATCGATTGTACGTAAAATTGAAAGTTTGAAAGATTAAAAAATAATGAAAAATTAATAACAAACAAAATTTATAAACCGTAGTCATGGATATCAAAGTACCCATAAAGAAAAAATTATTTGAAAAAACAAAATATTATTTCAAAATAATATCATAAATATTACTTAAAATTAAGATCGAAACGTCATCTTGTGTTATATTGATTTGTAATTTTATCATTCTTTGTCAATATATCGTTCGGTCTGAGAAAAATTGGTCGACAATTTTATTTACTTAAAAGAGTAAGAATTAAAGTTAAAAAAGAATAATTATCGATCGCTTTTTTTAAAGCTTTTTTAGGAACGTTCTTAAAAGAGAAGAATCATTAAGGGCATTTAGTATATTTATATAGATGCACTTGCAGTTTTCAGTTGACAAATGTTGAACTGTCAGTGGCTGAACCACGCGGCAGTGGTTTCTGAACCGCAGTCACGGCGATATACGTTACAAATGCAACGATTCGCACCCGGGACCTGCTCAATAACACTCGCTTAAACCCAACGTGCATCCAGTCAACCGACTGTAGATATGCAATGACTCAGTGGCTTCTAAACTTTTTCGCTTGCCGACACCTTAGGAATCCGCAAAATTGTCGTGGACTCCCATTAAAATTAAGACTATTTTTTTTAAGTGAAACTTTTTCAGACGCGCTGGATCAGGCGAAATGTGAAACGCTTCCCTTTCTTAGACTTCAACCGACAGTTGAAAGGATAGAGTGGGAGAATTGTTTTTAGTCTCTCTGTCAAAGCGTCATGCGCGTGCCCAGTGCGTACTTACTGTGTAGCATTTTCTCTAGCCACGGTAACAAATTCCATATAACCCTTTACCAAATAATAAGATCGTCAATAAATGCCAGAACCTAAGAAGTTTCACTTATAACGCGTGAGATTCTAACGTATATTTTGACGTGATAACGTCTTATAAATTGATGAATCACCAATCTTATAAATTGATAAAACACCGGCTGCATGCACGAAAAAGTGTAACGTTCCTAACGTTCCTAGCGTTCCTAACGTTCCGCCTGACCCTGTGCGTGCTTTTCTCGAAAATGGCCCTAACGATTTGGATGAAATTTACTGAAAAGGGGTTTTGGGGGGCAAAAAATCGTTTTAGCTAGGTCTCATCTCTCGAAAAAATCGTTTTCATACAAATTTTATCATTATAAAAATAAATTTTTTGACGTATGAAAATACTTAAATATTGTAAGTAGGTTTTGGAATTTTATATAAACAATGAAACAATTGTTTTCAAAATATTATGACAGTTAATCTTTGAGACTTAAAATAAATACGAAAGAAAGAAAGTTAAAAAAAACAATTATATTATAGGTGGTGAGTAATTTTAATAAATAAAATTAATCTAAATTTGAAGCAAAAGATGCAATATCATAGATTCGAATTATTATAATTATTATGTATATAAATTTAGGTTATGTATTACGGAATACGTTATCACGTAAAACTATCGTCCGTAAACCGACTTTACAGACAACCAATATTTTTTATGTGAACTTATTTACGCGAAGTATAGCTTTCCCCATTTACATATTGGCGTTCCATATCGCTAACTGTAGAATCGCTGTTTACCGGACGACAATAATACAGGTCCGAACTATGTAGCTTTCTCACTTACACCAGACATGAGACCGCGAACCCCCTCCAATATTCCCTAGAGGTGTTCGAAGACTCCAGATTAAGAGACGCTGCACTTACCCTTACTTTCGTGCAACCTGCAGTCTTGGACTTGAACACATAAATTGTTTTTGTGGCCGGTTTGAAATGCATCTTTATGTATAACTCCCCTTACTTAGTTTTGCGACAACATTCCAGAAATGAGTAGTTATTTATCGTTTGTAATAAAATCTAATTTGAATAATAGCAAATTATGTAGAATGAAAGCAAAAAAGTTATATTCGTTTTGCAAATTTCTCTACTATACAATGTTTGCTCACAACATTGCTTTTATATTAACGAAGTTCAGACATAGGTCAAATTAAGAGCTATTTTCGTCCTGATGTTCAAAAACCTATATTTTGTAGCTCTTAGATTGTCTAACTGGGTAAATGATAATATTCATAAAATGCTTACTCGATACTTTTTTAACTTTTTTAATCCATAGGGTTGAATACAGACAGTCTATTGAATAGTCAATTAATTAGGTATATTGTTCAAAAGCAAACTGACTTATTGGTTAAACTTCTGAAGACATGGGAAATATACAGGGTTTTAAAAAGAATAAAAAATTAGGACAGCTAGGAAAGCTTAAATATAGGTTTACAGGTTAGGCTTATACATATTGTAGATTATAGAAGATCGACAACAAATATCACATAATTAAATTAAGATCTTTTATAATACCAGGAATCTTGAAAATGCGGACTTTTTTTTATTCGCAAAAAAATAACTGATTTTGTTGCGAAAAAAATTTCTTTGCTAGCATTCGAAAGGCCATATTTTTTTTAATTATCGTTTTTTTTTTGAAGTGAAAACTTCTTTAGCGGCGTTGTACACTTTTTTTGTAATGGGTAAAAAATGTTATTCTCGCGTCAGGACACGTGACCTGATCGAAAATTCGTAAGACTGATCGAAAATGCGTGATCGAAAATGCGTAAGACGAAAACTTTTATTTATACAACGCTAGACATCTAGCGTTGAAATATCGTACATAAAAATGCAATCTATGATACAAACCAGTTTTCACTTCTGCCGGCTCTCCCGGAGTGCAACCCGTCTTGTTTTTTTGCTGGGTTGCTTGGGCGTAAAAAAATACATAAGAGGAGTTTTTAACCTTCTAAACTAGAAATGATACCGAAATAAAAATCGCCTTTATCTCTGACACAGTTGGTTTGCGATGTTTTCCAACAGCTTTCTAAACACAAGTATTTTAGTGAGTATTTCTACTTTGAAATTTTTAAAACCTTTTTTAACTGCCTGTTTTATACGAATGATAGAATCGAATATTGTAGCCATAACAACACAAAGTATATTAAATTGTGTTTGTACGCAAGCTTAAACTTTTACTTCCTTGTTCTTTCTAATCAGATTATAAGCTTTTCTATAATAGTATTCTTTGCAGTTAATCTAAAAAAGCTTTGTGTACTTCTTAGATGAATAGTGTGTTAAATATGTAGGTATGAAATAGAGATGAGCTTATTAGCTACTTTCAAGTAACAGGTACTTTGGCGACTGCGACTTCCAAATACCTGTGATTTTTAACTGCGACCCGTGATCGCTGGTAACCTATGCGCATGCAGTGCAGATAATATATAAGCGACCAGCGTTCGCCGATCACTTGAATGACTATGCAGTGCGGAGCAGAGATGTTAATATATTGATTTCAGCGAACAGTGATCACAGGTAAAATATCGTTCGGTGCTAAAACAGCCCATGCACAATATTATTATGTATTAGTATAACATTACACCTAAAAATGCATGTAATGATGCATTATTGAAAGGTACGACTAAGTTATAAGTATATAAAGTACATATTTTACATTAGTGATCACAAATCTTTATTAAAATGGGTAATAGGTACCTTTAGTTAAAAAAAATTTCCCCGTAAGTTTTATAAATTATACTGGGTCCCTTTCAACAATAGGCAATTTAGGGATAATAAAATACCTATATACCTACATAACGAAATTGATATAAGTAAATAATTTATTGAAATAAATAAAAAAAAATCATTATTAAAATATAAAATTATAAAACAAATAACATCCTCAAAAATAAAACAAAATTAAATTCTAGAATTGGTAACCAATTTAAAAAATAAAAAGAAATAGAAAATAATTACTATTTTTATTATTATTTAAGATGTTTCGCCATTAGCGTGTAGCGACTAGCGAATAAGTCACCGGTAGTGAAATAGCGATATGACGATTATTTTTTCGCTATAGCCGCTGGTTGGTAACAGGTAGCTACTCTGAAGTCACTGCAGTGAACCGTGAAATCCAAATATTAGCGACTAAGTAACAGGTAGTGAAATATCACTCATCTCTAGTATGAAAATATTGTTGAAACTTATAAGCCGTATTAAATTCAAACGTACAAAACCCTGAAATAAATTTCAGTGGGAAAAATTAATTTTCGTTTAATACACAAATAAATACTTTTAATAACTTAAGAGGAATCTTTCCAAACAATTTGTATACTGTAATTTTCCAATAGTAAATTTCAAATAAGGATTGTAAAGGGAAATTGTGCTAGTAATTTTGTGTACCGAATCGATAGACTTAAATCATATACTTTTATTCTATACTGAGCATAGAAATAAAATCGCAATCGAACTATTAGGGTGCAAACATATATACTTCTGTCTTTATTTACGCCGTAAGCACTGGTGTATCCAGGAAGGCAAAACAAGCACGGAAGACCCGGCTTAAGAAATTTCGAATTTGCCCTCTCCTGGGCTAAAAGCTGGGTACGCCCATGTTAACGTCATAGAAAAAGACAAAGTTTTTGAAACAGAGATACTTTATTCAGATTGAATGCAAGTACATCAACCAATCCTAACATCGGAGAAATCAGGGAATTACATCGAAGAAAGAGACGCAGATATATTTTCGATACGCTTTGTTGCGTTCACTAACCGCACATTGAGTAGATAGGCAATGGTTCATATAGTTAATTAATAGATATATGACTTAAATCAACTTTACTTCTTTATAACTTGTTCACGACAAATAATTACCACGGATACGTCTTGTATTTTCTATTTTTTTATCGTCACAGTTTTTTCTCTCATTCTACACTCGCCGTACACATAGCTGGAGGCCACGGGCGTGTTTCTTATCATAATAGAAATTCCCTGTAAACTCGATAATCTCGGTTCTCGCATTTAACTTAAACGAATACATTCATCTTGAGCCCCGCATGTGACTACACTAAGACTTTTAAATAATGATCTGAAATTATATTAGAAAGATTATCTTACTATTCTAAATAACTCACACGTATATTATCTTTTTACATTAAGTGTGGAAAGATTTGTAGATGTTAAGGTATTGTATTTTCTGTTTTCATTTATCCGTAAACTCGCTCTATCTGTGAATACCCTCTATCGACTTTAGAATAACCGAACAATGACGGTATTTATAAAAAATTGGTTGTCTGTAAAGTCGGTTTACGGACGATAGTTTTACGTGATAACGTCATAAAGAAACATTGTAATGCGTACAAGCCGACGCTTGGGCCGACCATGCCTCTCTATTTCTTATACCGCGCTCTCGCGTGCACGCTTAGGCTCAGGCGGAACGTGACACTTTTTCGTGCGTGCAGCCGGTGTTTCATCAATTTATAAGACGTTATCACGTCAAAAAATGTTTATAACTATTATTTCAGAAAAATAATAATAAAATTATTTATTGTAGGTAAAACTGGTAAAAAATGTACGTATATGAAATTGAGAAAAGTTGTTTCCATTTCGGTTTCTTTATCTGCTCCTTCGACGTCATTGGCCATTTAGACGATATATTCCCGAACGCTTCAAGAAGTGTCTTTCTGTGTTGAAAACCTATAAAACGAAACAATGCTCCATGCGGCACTATATATATAATATATTCCGACCTTACTCGTCAACGATATGTTACATATGATATACAATAATCTGTACTATTGCACAGTTTTGGGAGCAATGTTCCTCTAGGACGGTGTTTCTCAACTTAGGGCCCACGCCTCACAGGGGGGCAATTTGATTGTTAAGGGGGGCAAATCGAAAATGGACTCGACACGAGTTTAAAACTTAAAACCTATCATTTAAGATTCTTAAGTGAACAATTCAATTTTTTAATATTAAAAATTATATATATATATGGGGGGGGGGCATAAGAATTTTAGAAAGGCTAAGGTGGGGCATAGCACAAAAAAAGGTTGGGAAACACTGCTCTAGGATATTTTGTGTCATATGGCAACTCCATATTTCTTTGGGTCAGAAGTTATTGCGCAGTTAGGGGTCATTCATTACCTAATTTCGTAAGGACGCTTTAGACCATTTTTGACCCCCCCTACCACATAAGATTTCCCGCACTCCCCCTCCCTCTTTTTATGTACAGTTGGACTAAAACTCATAATTTGTCGTAAATCGATAATTTTTATTCATTAAAAGATAATTTAGATTATGACAATGAACAATATTAAAGGTTTAAAAACTTAATACGCAAAGCAAATTATTAAAATAAAAATATGTATATAGATATGTAAATAGAATTGTACATTTAAAAAGAAAAAATAGATCTCATAATTGTTTCTCCTAACACTTTTCTCTCAAATATCCTTCATTTTACGTTAGAAATCACACATTTCAACTTAAAAAATATTACGTAAGATTAACTTTGGCCCTCTTCCCCCGAGATAAGGGCGTGTAAAGATTTTGAGAACCCCTCCTCCCCCTCGGGGCCCTTACATAATTAATCAATGGCCCCTTAAATTCACAGAAGTGATGATCCATTCAGCGTGGTGTCAGATAAAAGCTTGAAAAGAATTGCGATATAAGGAAAAACGCGTGAGCCTCATCCACATAAGCTCAAAGCGGACGTGAAAGTTTTTTAGAGTTATGAATGGAAAGTTTCAAATAGATCGCTTAAAATTTTCACTTCAAAAATACGTTAATCGTAAAAATCAGTATCGTAGCTAGAGTATTCAGTGTGTTCAATAATGTTTTCCTTAGCGTGTGCAAGACGTGGTGAAAAACTGACCTTGATTCTTGATAAAATGCTAACTCGTAATTTGAGCAGTTCGTAAGAAATAAATTATTATTGTACTGAAATTTGATCGCTGTGGATGTCACACTTTCAGAAAACGTGATTACTTGGGTAGGGGAAATTTTGACCAGTAGGTACGGATGATAAAAAGGTTTTTTGTTCGAGAAGATACTGCTTGAAAGTATTGCGTATAAAATTGTTTGACTGTGTTTTGTCGTATTTTGTATACAGAAAAGAGAAAGAAAAGAAAGGACGGGTACCATAAAACACCAAATAATGATACATATCAACGTTTCGCGTATCCCTTGAACGGTAAAGATTCAGCCTTTTGTTGCCGGTTTCTGTATTTGTGTGAAGGAGATTGCCTCCTTTCCGAACGGATAATTTCACAAGTTTAATAGTTTTCCGTGAGGTGTAAGGATGAAAAAATATATATGTATTTTTCACAAGTGAAATGGATACCCACACGCCTAAAACGTTAGAAAAATATCAATGCAAAACTTTATCTCTTTTATTGGTTATTTCGTAAAATATATATTTCATATTTCTCGGTTTTGCATCTATAGGCTTTAAAACATGTTTTTATTTTGCTTATCGAGTTGAATAATTTGGCGAAATTGCAAAATAAATTAAATATTACTATTTATTAGCCGAAAACAAATTGTAAGTAAGCACGTACCTAATTGAGAAAAAATATCATTTATTTTTATAATAAATTTTTTCTTCATTATTTCAATATTATTTAATTAAAAAATGTTGGAAATTTTGACCTACGCCAATAGAATTTTTTTTTTTAGATATGGACTTTTTAAGTGAAATTTTTTTAGGCGCGCTAGGAAGATAAATTGACCTGAATCAGACGAAAAGTGAAGTTGAGAGGAAAGAGTGGGATAATAGTTCCTACTCTTTCTATCAAAGCGTCATGCGCATGCGTACTATGTGTATGCGTAGCATTTTTTGTAGCCACGGTAACAAATTGCATATAACCATTTCCTAATTCTGAAATAATAAAATCGTCAATAAATGCCAGAGCCTAAGAAGTTTCACTGCTAATGCGCGAGAGGCTCGCGTAGACTTAAAAAAAAAAATGTTGAGAAGTCCAAAACGTCAGGTAGAAATACCAATGAACCACGGCATACAAGCCCAGAAACCAAGAATATTTGGATCAACACTGGCCGTGAAAGCCTACACACTTGGATAATGTAGAAAAGTATTAGGTTCACAATAATAGGATAGTTAGTTGAAATAAAAAAGTAATAATATATAAATTTTTCTTGAGACCACAATATTATTTACCTCTATAATTTAAAGAAAAAATCGGTTTCATATTAGTTTCTTTTGTTGCGTAGGTAATTGCTAGAAAACGTTTCGTATTTGAATAAAAATATTACAATATCACTTTTATTAAGGGTTTTTAGTGGAAAAGAAAATATTTTTCACAAAGTACGTAGAATTATTTTGATAAATGTGATGCTATTAAGATAAAAACATATTATACATGTAGGTGTACTTTTTGTGCATACAGTGTGTTCGACGATATTTAACTTGGGGTCCAATATAATAACTCGATGTGTCTAAATTTGGACTTTTTTTAAATAATAGAAAACGATAAATTTTGACGTTAAAAAAAGACTTTGCGAATTATTCACAATTTTCCTCAAAAATACGTAAAAACTTTTTGTCTTTCACTGTCATTTTTTTAATTAAATCCTCGGGTTGAAGCACACTTTGTGTTGTTTGTTTTCAAAATTAAAAAAAAAAAAACAGACATGATGAATAATTATGGTGGTGGCTATGATTGTGCAAAAGCCAAATTCTTTATAATAGATGAATATTAATTTTCGTGAGAAAAGACAATTTAAATTTAAATAGGAATAATTTTTCTTAAAACAGAGTTGCATTTCAATAACCTTTCTCGCTATATCAAACGTAAAAAAATGTTGATTAATTTTGTATATTCAGTATAGGCTTTTGTTTGAAATTGTGACCATGTACACGGTTTATATTTTTTCCAAGAAATTATTAATTTTTTACTATCCAACAAAACAGGGTTGATATTTCATCGTTACTTTAAAATGCGACGTAACAAATTTTATAATTATTGAGTTACCTCAATTCGTAATTGTATCGACGATTTATTGGAAGTGATGTAACGTAATCTGTTGTTCAATGGCGTATTGCGTAATGCTTCAAGTAGATACACGTTTGCAGTTCGCTGTTGCAGTAATTATTATTAGTAGTGTTTCGATTTTGAGAAGCGATATATAGGGGATCAATTTAGGTCTTGGTTTTTATCTAGTTAATTTAATAGTGGTCTTATATTCGGTTGTTATTATGAACAGAGAATGTGTTCATGAATTTGATATCTCCAATAGAAAACTATTTATATTATTTAATTGTCTTTGAACGTGTAAGAGTGTTGTACGTTATTATCATGTCAAAACTTAATTTTTCGAAGCTAATATCTTACAGAAAAAGGTACCTGTTGTGTGTTAGTGACAGTGAAAGAAAACCGCGGATAATTAAAAACAAAGTTTTAATTTAAACTTAAAGTGGTGTATTATTCAGAAATATCGTAGAACATTGTAACTCGTGCGATTTTTTTGGGACACGATACCATTGCTGTTTATACCGAGCACATCTAAAAAATAAAGAAATGATGTGAGTATACTTTTTTAATTTTTTTTTTATGGATTTGTCGAAAATCCCGATACATTTTTTTTCCAAGAAAGACGTGGATCATTAACATACTTGTAATATTACTTGCTTAAAATTATTTTGGGTATTTTATACTTATCTAAAATTTGTTTATCACCCTTCAAAATTTGTTTTTCTGGTTGTACTACTATACTGGTCAAAACAATTATTATTTTGAGGAAATAAGTATCTTTATTTAATGCGTAAAATTTAGCATAGGGGTGCCCAATGATGAGGTCTCGCCCAGGACTCAAAAAAGCTAGTTACGGCCTTGATCTTCCATATTGTTTTCCCCGTAAATTCTGCTTTTTTTTGCATGAATTTCTATCATGCGATGTTTTTACTTTCCAGACAGACAGTATATTTCATGAATATAAATAAAGAAACGAACATTGTACGCTTTTACATTCAGACAGTTGTATTACCTCTGTGTTTTCTAACTTGTATGTAAACACAAAATGTCTGACAAATATTTCTCAGATTTCATACATTAACCCGATCTTCTCTGTCTGTGTTTAACAATACACAATATGTCTGATATTACATTTACATATAGCTGAACTTTGTTAAGCGTTGTTTTATTAAAAAGCTGTTTTATGCGCATAGTTATTAAACGAGATTAATGGCTGATTACACCAACAGTTGGCTTTCTTGGTGTTTAAAACACAATAACCATAATTTTAACTGAGTACATACTTGAATTAGGTTTTTTTAATGTCGGTTGAAGTTCATTTGAAGACTCATTCCTTTGCAAATGTGCGATTATTTATAAAATATAAAAAAATGGATATATTATATATTTGTTATGTTCTATCTTAATAAATATTTTGATTTTATATTTTTTTAAATAAGTATTCCTTATTGGATAAAACATCAAACATTATTAATAATATTAAATTTTACAAAAATTATTCTGAAAGAATTAGGTAACTTATCATACAATTGCATAATTATAGGGCTGTACAATTTAGTACATCACAATATTTGTCTGTGAAGGAATAAACGGCCCTTATACAGCGGAAACTTCTTGTCCACAATTTTTTTTATATTTGGAGAATAAGCATGCATTTTTATTTAAACTTGATCGATTTAGTTTTACATCAAAATTCTACTTTTTATATTTAAAAATAGCAACACATTTCTAATAATTTAAATTTATTTATTGACAACTTATTTGAAATGTTTCATGACTTTTTACAATATTAAAATTTCGTTTTTAATTAATTTAAAGACATACATTAAAAGTCAATTTCTGTTTAATATATTTCTGTCATTTCTTTACATTTTTTTATGCTTGTGTTAAATCCGCGTAGAGTTTATATTATTAAGCACATTTATTATTATTTTTAAGTGCCTATATACATGGGATATTGTGTACGGTAACGTCACTGCGTTAGCTACATCTACATTATGCATCATTTCTACGAAAGTTAAGACTCCGTCCAGTGGCATACGCGCTTTTAACTTTTTTCACTCTAATCAAACAGTATTATTGATAAAAGCAATGACTTTTACATCTATAAACATTATGAGATAACTTAAGGTCGCTGCACACGAGGCTAGAAACGATGCTAGAAATGCTGCTAGAAGTTCTGCTAGTTGGGTACGAAGCTGGAAATGACGTACCTGAGGGCTGCCTTGCTAGCTCAGAAGATAGGTTTTAAAATTAGAACAGGGGCTATTTTCCCTGCTAGGTGTGAGCAAGAACCAATCAGGAAACAGTATCTTTACGTGGGCACTTGAACACCCACATGGCGTCATTCTGCCAGACAACAGACACGTTTTGCTCTGTGTTTATATTCGAACTGTCACTGCGCACCCACTAGATCTATCCACAAAACACGCTTGAAAAATAATCTCGTGTGAAACGAGCACTTAACAGCAATCAAGAAAACCAGCGCTAGAAAACTAGTAGGCAAATCTAGCAAGGAATCTAGCAGCGTTTCTAGCCTCGTGTGCAGTGGCCTTTACATAAAAAGTATGGATGCGTGCATTTTTTAAAAGCGTGAAATTTACTCTCGTTATTTTTTCATAACATGCCAAAAGAAGTATAACTTCAAAAATATTCAGTCGACTTGAGAACCCCCTGCTTTTTCAATTCTGTTAAAAACTAAACAGTGTTTGTATAATATGGAGTGTTGAGATTTTTGTAATAATCATTATTCGAATAATAACACCGATTTAACATTTTGTGTTAAATATAACGTTTAAATGTAAAATAACGATGATACTGTGTTCAATCTTAATGGCTGCGGTCGAATGTCATGTTCTATGCATTTTTAAATTACCCGAATTGGAAACAATACCCTTCGGGGATGCGGGATTTGAACGGTCGATAGACAACCGTTCCCCAAGGTTTTCAAATACGCATACAGTCGACATTTCAGTACTATCTCTTATGTTGCTGACTGTTCACAGCCGTCAGCCGAATGTAACGCCTATGTTCTATGTCTCTATTAGATGTTCACAATAGCGATTCGTTCAAACTAAACGAATCGGGTCTGCGAACGAAACGAACGGATTTGTATCATATCGTTCATCTTAACGTGAACACAGTAAAATGTAAATGGGTCCACAGTTCGATAACTCGATGTGCCCAAATTTTTACTTTTTTTTAAGTCGTAGAAAACGCTAAATTATGACGTTCCAAAAAAAAAAAACAACTTTTGATGATTATTCACAAATTTTCTCAAAAATACGTAAAAACTTTTCGTCTTTCACTGTCATTTTTTGAATTTAACCAATCAGAAATCACATATACATGTCATAGCAACTGATGTAGAATTATACTGTATTACTATCTCACTTTATATACACGACCCCGTAATTGTTTTTTAAAGAACTCCCCCCAAACGCCCTCCTCTTTTTACTACGCTAAAAAACATCATCGCATCAACATGACCCCGTATTTGTTTTTTAAAGAAATCCCCCCCAAACCCTTCTCCTTTTCTCTGCGCAAAAAAACGTCATCGCATCGATACGACCTCCTAATTATTGTTTAAAGAACTTCCCCAGACTCATTCCCCTTTTCACTGCGCTAAAAAAAAACGCCATCTCATAGATACGACCCCGTAATTGTTTTTTAAAGAACTCCCCCCAAACGCCTTCCCCTTTTCACTGCGCAAAAAAAATTAATTTATGAAAAAAAATCCGCACTTAAAACGGCTAATAAATATGTTATATAAAATAATAATTGCGTAATTTCTATGGATTTTTTCCACATCGAGTTATCGTACTCTAACTAAATTGTTTGTACAGTTTGGCCGTCGAAATTTTCAATTGCAAAAATTATGTATCGCTGTCTGAACTACATATATAAATCTACTCAGTTACAAACTTTAGTTCCATGGACGCAAAACTTAATATTACTGATTAGAATTTCGGTTTTCCGAATGGTAAAAACCGCATTCAAATCCGTTCAGTAGTTCTCGAGATTGGCCGGTACAGACATCCGTACATACAGACACCTAATGATACTTTCTTCTAAATTATGTATTGAAGATGAATGTTGACGAAGAACCAAATTTGTCGTCTCTAGGTCTCTGCGTTTCTACTGCGTAAAAGCAGGCTGTGAAATCTTTGTCTCTCGACGTCGCGTCGCGTCGGTACGGCGAATCTCGACGTTGTCGTTATTACCTTCTAGTTGTTCCACACAGTTTTATCCGTTGCTAGCACTTAATCTGTAGAGGATTACTCCCTACCTAAAATTATTGTATATGCATGCGTTTATTTACATAAGACGGATTTTACTTAAAACGCCTGTTTTTATTTTATTATTTTTTAACCGTATTTCTTTATTTTTAAAGTGAATTCAGAGAATAATAAGAAAGCAGTGAATTTAAATAAGAATGTTGCGTTTGTATAGTCTGTTTTTTTAACAAAAAATAACATGACGTCGAAATTATTTAGTATATATACAGTCAAACCTGAGTGAGTGAGAACTGGGTAAGCGAGAAAACTCTCTAAGTGAGAGTAATTGCCAGGTACCGTCTTTGTAACCCTTATAAGTGAGAAACAGAGACTTTTAGAAGAGAAAGACGTTTTTCACCCATGGACCTCTATATCTGAGACCACTACTTGCCTGTACCTCTATAAGCGATAGTCGAACGTATTGATAATTCCACGAAGTTTAAGACTGAGTCATAAATAGCTGAACTAACTAACGTTGTTTTTGTATAGTTTTTATAAACCTCTATAAGTAAGAAAGGTCACTTCTGTACTTATATGAGCTAGAAACTCGGGTTAGTAAAAAACCTCCATCGCAGTACCTTGAACTCTTGCTAATCCAGGTTCGACTGTATTACAAGAAAGATATTTTTATAGTAAGTGATAGCTCTGAGTTGCACTGGTTTATTTTTAAAATATATAGTTTTTTTTTCATTTTAGTAATCATTCTGTACACAGTGCCTGTAAAAATCTCCGTCCTGTTATCTTCTCGAAATGTGGTAGAATAGTCATATTTAAAGTGGTTTTATGAAAACTAAAATACTGCTCTCAAGAAGAGCGCCATTTTGATAAACAATTTTAAATTTCAATAAAAAATTTTGAAGGTCAAATCATAGTTATATTTAAAACTGGAAAGCTTCTAGGGTTATGAACTATTTATAGAACAAGTTGTGGGTTGTCTCTAAATATACAAAAAAAAATGCAAATGTTTTTTTTTGAGTAGAGTAATTCAAAAGAAAATAGAGAAATGGAAGTCATGGAATAGAATGAGACTTCAGATACTGAATAATATTATTTAGTTCGCGGCTTGTAAGTTTTTGATTCTGCTTATTAAGGCTAAATTCTATTAAACTTTCAGCAACTCAAACGGAATCTAATTAAAGCGTTTATCAAATGAGAGCGTTGTCTTTTCTGAAATTTCTAAACATTGCAATGTGGGGCAAATGTATATCAACTAAAACAAATGATACGTAAGTCGAAACAGGTTAGTTTTACTGTAAACGAAAGTCGTTTTCAATTTACGATGAAATGCGCTTGACTCTGTCTTTACAACCTAAGTTTTTCTGCTGTTCTGTTTTTATAACCTAAAAATTTCAATTGAATTTTTTATTTCTAGAAAATTAACTATATCATTTTATATACTCTTTTCAAATGTATACATTTTGATTTTGTTGCTTTCATCAATTTATTATGCTTATTATGAATGTGACTATTTGCATAAATGCGTGAAAAATAATGCTAATTTGTATATACAGTGTAAACTCTATATAGCGACACTCAAGGGACTGTGCACTTTGCGGCGTTATTGAGAGTTGTCGTTAAACGGAGAGAAGAATATTGCGCGTATTAATAATTTTTGTTTGTCAATACACAAAGATTTGCTTTTTGCTCGTCATGTTCACAGTTTGCAAGTTTGTGGGCAACTAAGAATATGATAAGCAGCTGAGCTAAACATATGAAAGAAAATCCCAACAAACAATAGAACGAATTTCTTAGAATCTTAGATACGCCTGATGCCGACAACAAAGCAACAAAATAACAAGTACTGTTTATTGCTTAATGGTGACGTATTGTTGTCGTTATTTAGAGTGTATTATTGTATGAGCGACAAGGTAAACCAACTAGAGTTAAGTAATTTCGACGTTTAAGGAGCTTGTCGTTATATCGAGTGACGTTAAATGGAGTTTACACTGTATTAATTATATTTATGCAGTGAATGACGTCACTTAAGTGTATTTATTTGATTGCACACACCTGTAGTGTTAAGCGATAGCATGATCGGTGAACTATATGTTGAAATAAAACAGCATAAATCTCCTATGTCTTCTCAACAAGCAGAAGACAGCGAAGGACTGCTAATCTCGCGTTTGCAGTCGGTCGCACTGCAGACCCAGGCTCCCGGCTATGTAGTTTCGTTAAGGACTTTACGTTAAGGTGGCTGGGATTTCTCTGGGGCGAAACGAGACTTCGAATTAGTGGTACGGCTGGTTTAAGTGTGAAGCTTTAATAACCAAAGGGAACTACAGAAACCTACCTACCGTTATAAACTTGCTTTTAATTATCCATTCGAACAAATTTGTTTTTGCAAGCCGCAATATTAATATCCATTATAAACTAAATTTAAACCTTTTTAATATATTGCAGTGAACAGTATCTTACACCACAAGGGCCGATAGTTACATAAAAACGCAGCAGCTTTGAGGTTATACGTAAAAAAATTGGTTGTCTGTAAAGTCGGTTTACGGACGATAGTTTTACGTGATAGCGTATTCCGTAATACATAACCTAAATTTATATAATAATTATAATAATTCGAATCTATGATATTGCATCTTTCGCTTCAAATTTAGGTTAATTTTATTTATTAAAATTACTCACCACCTATAATATAATTGTTTTTTTTAACTTTCTTTCTTTCGTATTTATTTTAAGTCTCAAAGATTAACTGTCATAAAATTTTGAAAACAATTGTTTCACTGTTTATATAAAATTCCAAAACCTACTTACAATATTTAAGTATTTTCATACCTACGTCAAAAAATTGATTTTTATAATGATAAAATTTGTATGAAAACGATTTTTTCGAGAGATGAGACATAGCTAAAACGATTTCTTGCCCCCCAAAATCCCTTTTCAGTAAATTTCATCCAAATCGTTAGGGCCGTTTTCGAGAAAAGCACGCACAGGGTCAGGCGGAACGTTAGGAACGTTACACTTTTTCGTGCATGCAGCCGGTGTTATATCAATTTATAAGATTGGTGATTCATCAATTTATAAGACGTTATCACGTCAAAACAGAAATGACAGATGTTCGCGACTATTAGCTAAAATGCAATAGGGTTGCTATGGAAACGACATCTAAACAACAGTTTAAAACAGTCTAAAAATAATATTCTTCGACTCTTTCCGGATGTATTGCGAGTAGAATCTCTGGAAACAAAAATATATAATTTGTGTTTATGGGTAACTGAAACACTGTTTGTTAATGGTTATTTTTTTTTTTTTTATTACACTGATTGAATACGGCTTTTTTACCTCTCAAGCGCAAAAGAAACCATGTTACATCACAGTTTACTTTTAAAAGTTTCTGGACTTTTTAATCTATATTTAGGCATTTTACGGTGTAATAAAAAAACTAAATCATTATTTTTAGATTATTTTCCTGTCACAGAACTCTTGCTTATACCATATTACAGTTTTATTTATATGTTACAGACGCTGTAGTCTATGCGTCCATCTATCTATTTCGCTTACTATTCGGTCTATCTGTTTTTCCGTCTATCTATATTTTTTTTTATAGATACGATACTTATATTTTTCGCTCTCCGGCCTTAACGATGTTATATAAAATTGTTTTTGAGGTCTTTATTATTTCACTTTCATGAATGAATTTCGAACTGTAAAGACGCGTGATTATGGCGTCCGTTATTTGGAGGGATATTATGACACAACTTGTTCTACATAATATTAAGAGAAACGTCATGTTCCCGTCTACGTTCTTCCCATTCACACCTGAGATCCAGGCATCCAGGCGGCAGCCTGTAACGGGGATAGAGAGCGGCTACAACGTCGGTGTCAATGATCCATTTAAGAACGAGGGATTAAACACCTTCCTCTAAACCATCTAAAGCACCATTGTATCTTTTCACCACGTCGAAACTCGCGAGACTTAAAAGTTTCTGTTTTGATAAAAGGAACTGTCTTCTCGTTTATTTAGTTCTGAAAATTTATTTAATCAGAGAAAACTGTAAATTATGCACTTTCTTTATATCGTTCGGAATTAAATGTATGTTTATACCAACATAAATAAACTCTTATACGAATAAGATCTGTATCATTTACAAAATGAAAAGTTAGATATAAACAAAATTTTAAATTTCCTAAAGAAAAACAACATAAACCATCTAATATAAACGCACCGAGAGTTTCCGTACAAACTTGTAGGTGGTAATGACCTAGTAGTCGATCAAATTTTAAAAAAAAAGATCTGTTTCGAAGATTAAAAGATGAAAATATATTTTGATTTGTTTTTTAAACACAGATTTAAATATAACCATACTTGAGTTTAACTTTAAGTATCTTCGATTAAAAAAATTTTATAATAAAAAATTGACCTTTCATCAAAAAAGGATCACTAAACAGCATAAAATATCAGAGTTTTGGGGTCGTAACAAATTTAATAATTTTAAATAAGCACCGACCTCAATAGGTTTAAATTTACATTGAAGGGGATTTATTTGGTTGAGGTACAATAGAAATAAGCTTTACTAAAGTATCGCTTGTGGCCAACGTTTCGAAAATTATATTTTCATCCTCAGGGCCTTAATACAAGTTGAGATGGTAATTGTGAAGATTATTGTACATGATCATTTAATATTATGAAATTCAACAAAATTTTTTATTTATAAATATCGTAAAACAGTTTTTTTGATAAAATTGTTCTGTCCAATGTGAACATAAATATTGTACAATATTGTACAATATTTATAAATAAATACAATTTTGTACAATATTTATGTTCACATTGGACGGAACAATTTTATCAAAAAAACTGTTTTACGATATAAAATTTTGTTAAAATTCATAATATTAAATGATCATGTATACTACAATAATCTGTACAATTTACGATCACAACTTGCATTGAGGCCCTGAGGATGAAAATATAATTTTCGAAACATTGGCCACAAGCGATACTTTGGTAAAGCTTATTTCTATTGTTCCTCAAGCAAATAAATCTCCTTCAATACATATTTTGAAACAAAACTTCTACTAATTTTAAATTTACACATAAGTAAAGACAAAGTATTTTGGTTTTAGTTTTTTTTGTAAAAATTTTTTTTTTCTAAAAAGTTGCTAAACAGATTTTGCAAAAATTTATATAGGACGAACTTTGAGACATACTCTATTGGCTTAGAAAGAATCATCGAAATCGGTTCACAGTCGGCGAAATTGTCAACGGGCCCACAAAAAAAAAAACAATCGGCTTGAGAATCTCCTCCTTTTTTGAAGTCAATATTTTCACCGGTTAGTTTCAACGATTTTTAAAACTCGAAATGTCGAAGGATACCATTGACATCTCCGTGTGTTCAAGACGTGGTTATTGTCTAAGACAGTGATGCGCAAATCAATTCAAGTAACTCCTTCCCCGCACTAATGTTGTTTCAGTTTTTGTATCACTCAGAAAATTCCCAGTACTTAGTCAACGACGCAAATCTGTTTGATAATTTTTATGTAATTCACAAATGTAAAACAAATTGAACTAAATTGTTCATTCAGTCTGTGTGGACTAATGTTCAGAAAAGTTGAAATAAACGAAAAAAACGAACTTTTTTTAGTTTTTCACACAATTCAGTATATAAGCGGACATAGGCATTATAAAGCACAGAATTTACTAGAAGCAATTAAAGGGGAAACATAACAAATAGATTAAAATGATGAATTCACCTTTTTTTACTGACTTCTTAAAAAAAAACTTATTTAACAAACGACAAATAGTTGTATATTACGTAACAAATGTGAGAAAGTGTATTTTTTAAAACCAGTGCGATATTTTGAAATAAGTAATCAGCGCACCTTTGTTAAAACATTGCTACGCACGATACTTTAATACAATGAGTGCATGTAAGCGGATTTGGGTAAAAAGTGTAAAAACCCTTTTCGATAAAGCTTCTTTTTGTTTCGGCTCAGAATCAGGGCCGACATCACCCTAAGAGGGTATAGAGAGGACTCCCCAACGGAAAAATGCCGAGTGGGTAATTACCCATTTGGAAAGAGGGGGGGGGGGCTTTTTTCAAAATCAAACTACCCACTCGGGCTGAGCCTGTTCTGCCGGCCCTGCTCAGAATATAAATGTTACGCGCGGTTTGTAAGCTTGGAAAAATAACATTTTTGAGTATGAGAAAATTGAAACAAGAAATACAGCTTCATAAATGTATTCAGTAATTTTTTTCTCTGTGCTAAAAATGCCAGTATATTGATGTTTTTTTACGTTAAATACTGGAAGTAGTTTTTATGCAGCATACCTATATTCATTTAACTGCTTTGTGCATATATATTCATCGCATATCGGTTTTTAAATTGAACACAGAAAATAATGGAAATATAGTAGTCTAGAATATCGACTGCAATATGAAACTATTTATCATGTTTCGCTCTAAAACTGACTTTGAAATTGATGCATATTGCATATAGATATACTTTTAATAAATATCGTTTCTACACTTTTACTTTTTTCAAAAAATTACGGCATATTTAAAATGCTGAATGTGTATATTGAATAAATTGTTATTAATATAAAACTTTTACTAAGCATATGCTCTCAGAATAAATACTACTAGAGTGACCTGTGCGAATTATTCGCACTAAATAAGTATAATAATTATCACTTTTCAAAATTATTTTTTAAATATGTTTGCAGGTATTCAATTCGTTTCTACTTTTGCATACTGCTTATAACGTTCTTCTTTTTGTTGTATTACAATATGAAGCTCAGATGACAGATCGAAGAAATATTTTACTAAAATTGTCATATAGAGGCGCAAGTAGCAAAAGCGTTGAGCTGCGCCGTCAGATGGCATCATGCAACATTGCTGTGACGTTGTTCAGCGTTGCTCGCTGTTTCAAAATTAAAGCCGTTAGATGGCAGTATGCAGTATTGTGTCTGTTGTATAACAATATGAAGGTCAGATGACAGATCGAAGTGTTGACGTTGTTTCAAAATTAAAGCCGTCAGATGGCAGACGTTGTTCAGCGTTACTGTATTTTAATTAATTTACAAAAACAAAAGCAATTATTAATTTTTTAGTTGTCGATGTCAGTAGAGCAAGCAATTATCTGTAAAATGATATATAATTTACGTGGAGAAATTGTGAGGTTTTTTCTAAAAAGGGAGGCAAAGATCTTTAACCTTAGCGTATTAATATATTATATTTTGTGAATCTGATTCCAGAGGTGGACTAGCAGTCTCGGTCGCTCTAGGTCGTTTAGTAGTAGCCACTCTGCCAGAAAATATTTACTCGATAGTTCAAAAGTTATGTGTTTATATTACTATTTAATTACCGTCATAGCTTCATTATTTACTAAGCTCTCCGCACAGCCTCTCCTAATATCTGGCCGCCCTAGGTTCGGGCCTCTGACTGATTCGTTTTGCAATTTATGAATCGAACGTAGGTTCTTGTGACCAGTCTGACAGAAAAAAATAAAGAGCTTTCACGACAAGATAATAACTTTTTTTGAATTAGGTACTTTTTTTTCTAATATTTTATAATGTGTAATCAGCATGTGTTATAAATCATTTACATAATTTTCTATGCAGTCGAATGAAATACATTTATATGATACATGCATTGATTTAAATAAACAATGAAATATTTCAGAGAAATTTTATTTTTTCATTTCATATTTGTTATAGCAAACAGATGAATAACATATGAATTTGTTAATAATATATTATATAAACTAAATGTTCAAATTGAAACAATATTTAAAAATGAAAATTTCATGTACGCAATAATATATATTAGTTATCGCTGTCAATTTTTATAAGAAAAAAACTAGAACTAAATTATCTCATTTTGGCTCTAAAGATCAAAAGTAACTGCCGTTGAAAAAAATCAGCTTTTATAAACCGTGCACACTAATTGTCAAGTATGAACTTGCACGGCCAGCACTGTACGGAGAAAACAGTCTGATATCCAAGGGAGCACCTGCAACCAGCAGCCAACAACGACCTTCAGCTTTCTTGTATGACGCGCAATGCGATAATAGAGCACATACCGTTAGTGTAGCGACGTGCAAAAGGAAATGATTAATACGATGAGCTTTACCAATGTTACGCTAGTGGCCAACGTTTCGAAAAATTTATTTTCATCTTCAGATTAGATTAGATTAGATTAGATTTATTATTCAACATATAAGGTTGACTGTCATATACAAAATATACAATGAGTTAATAAAAGACAATTTGTACAATTAAAAGGTTATGTTTACAAAATCATTAGTGTTATATAAACAAGCAATTAATAAAATGTTTTTAATTGACTTTTTGAACAATTTATAGTCTAAGTTTGTAATTTTTCCTGGCAATAAACTGAACCATTGCAGCCCTTTGTTGTATCTGTCAGTCACAGCTAATTTGTGTGCTGGAATACTTATCACGTTAGTACTTCTGGTGTTATAGGCATGAAAACTGTTCAAAAAGGCATGGTTATTTATATTTTTTTTTACGTATAATAAATTGCAAAAAACAACCAGAGATGGGAAGGACATTATTTTTAAATCATTGAACAAAGGTCTGCAGTGATCTCTAGAACACACATTGCTTAAGATTCTTATAGCCTTTTTCTGTAAAATAAACACTTCCGAAGCTGATGATGCTGTACCCCATGCTACTAAACCGTAGTTAATCAGGCTGTGGAACAGGGCCTCAAGCTGATCAAAAGGTGGTAAATTGTTCTAACTTGAGGCCCTGAAGATGAAAATAAATATTTCGAAACGTTGGCCACTAGCGTAACATTGGTAAAGCTTATTTATGATCCTCAACCAAAATCTTCCTTCATCGTAACATTCTATTGGATCAACATTACTTTATGCTGAAGAAATGACTAATCTTTCCTATTCGCTATTGTTAAACTAACAAATATGCATATTTAAATCTGTTAAACAAGGATTCTCAACATATTCGTACACTGCTTAATAAGAGTGCAGTATTTTCCTGTGACGTACTGTTTGTTTGTTTGCAGACGAATAATGTAGCAAAGCCATTTAAAGTAAGTCTTCGAGTAATTCTATTTTGTATCTAGAATAAACTGCAAGTGAAAGAGGGAGAATAGAAACAAGACTGATAGGAGAAGATTTGCCAACTGTCATTCATGAATCTTACCGTCTCAACCGTGGAAGAAGGGAAACTGTTATTCTACTAAACACTGAGCAAGGAACGAGTATAATCCGAAAACGAATTGAAGTTAGTTTATATCTAGGAGCGTATTTAAAGGAGACGATCTTAATTCCCTTCGTCATTTAATAAAAACCGGACAAGCACGCGTTAGGTACACACATGATAGGTTTCCGTAGTGTTAGTATGACGTATTTATGATTGGTATCGCTAAAGAAATCGTTATAAAATCGGTTAGAATTAATTTTCGCCAAAAATTCCAACGGGATACTAAAGTTGAATGGATTTGTGATTTTTCTGGCTTGGTCCGACCAGCGAAACCCGTTTGTGAAAAAAATGGCGCAATTTGCAATTAAGGAAACAAAAAAAAGTGATCGTTAATTACTCGAGAAGTAATTGACCGATGACGCTAAAATTATTCAAGCATGTTTGGGTCAACATAGACATAATTTTTGAGAATTTTCAGCCATCTATGTGCGGTCATTTTTTAATAAAAAAATAGTGAATAAAACGTGTTTTTTTAACTTTCGGGGCTATTTTCAAGTTAACAATTGCACTTAGCGACCTCTGTCAGTGCTCATTTTTTAAGGAAATTTCATAAGGAACAGCTTTCTCAATGCATATGCTATACTAAAAGTCAAGAGGAACGGAGATATTAAAGGAAATAGAGAAAAAAGCACTATTTTCGTCACTAATTGTTAATTATAAAATCAAGCACACCAACAATTTGTAAGCAAACTTAGGGGGTTGAACTACACCCTAAAACGAAGCGATTCCAACAATAATCTCATCTGTGCCCGAATAATACACTTTTTAATGTTTTTACCTCCTCGTCGTCTAGCCTCCTAAACTAGAAATGCGTAATTGCAATATGTTAATAGTGTGTGATTATTTTTTTAAAAAATATCGATGAGATTTTTGGGACCCCTAAAAATAGTTAAGTGGGTGCAGTATGTTAGTCCTCGACAGTTTTGTACAAGACACCGTTGTTGTGTCATCTTTCTTCTAAATGCTATTGTGCCTAATTTGCTTAGTCGACTGTTTTTATCCACAAAACATTTTTTTTAAAGCGAATCAGTGATCATCAAAATTATTAAATCCTAATTATTTGTAAAACAAAAGTTCGTTGATTATATTGATGAATGTTGTGGGAGTCCCATGATGATATTCCAAAGTACGAATAATGTACAATATATTATCCAAAGATGCCCATGGCTGTGGGGTGTATAGTCTACGTATATTGTTTATTATTTAATGAAACAGTGTACATACAGAAGCAAACTCGACTGCACAGACAATTTCCATAAAGTTATTTTGAACTAAAAAGTTTTTTTTTTACTTGAAAGTAAATTAAATGGAAAAGTCAAAGGGAATCGATCATTTTTTTACTTAAAAAGAACAGAATTAAATTTTTCTTATTTCTCCACTTTTCGATTTTGACATTTAACTAGAAAACTCCGTTTTTATTCATCGTTCACTTTTTTTTCAAATATATTAATATTTTTTGAAGTGGGTATGGATGGATTCACAATTTATTATTTAATAATATATTTTGATCAGTGGCGCCCAGAGCTGGGCAGTTCTGAGAATTTGTAATAATGCTTTGAGCACTTTGTTTAAAGCTTTTTGTAAAAAAGATACTTGATGCTGAGAGGATTTTTTTAAAGACTTGCTTCTTATAAGCACGTAAGCGTTACAAATTGTTTAATAAGCATTCAATAAGCTTATTAAGCATTAGGAATGCTTAATAATCATTTTAAATAGTTAATATAAGTACTTCCAAAGCTTAATAAAACATGTTTCGTTTATCTTTTTAAATTTTTGTAATGTTATACATCAATTTCTTGTTTTTTTAAGACAAGTCCAAACTTTCCTGTCTATTTGAAGTATTGTTCATGCCCAAAATTTATATATCTCAATTTTGGAAGTTAAGATTTAAGTTTGTTTAAAACGCTTGCTTTTTAAGCACTTTAGTAAGTGCTCGAAGCTTTTAAGCATTTTTGAAAATGAAAATACTTGTAACTTGAAAATATCGAGTTGTGCCCAGCTCTGATGGTGCCGAAAATATTTTTAAAATTTTATTTGTAACTGATTTTAGACTATAAATAAAAACAATATTCTTTCAATAACCTAACAAGAATGAGCTTTTTCGTAGTAGCTATTTTATCTTTGACTACTCAAGAGTCGTCTACTGAAACATTACAGCTTTTAACCTTTTTATATGTTGCTCACCGACAGTTTTCCTACGCTGGAAATGTTTCTGCACACCTTTGTGTATATGTATTTTGTCTAGGAGTATAAGATGGTGAGGTATGCTCGCTGTTTAGAACTGTGGAATGCAACACTCATGTCATTTCTTTTCTTTAACCCAAACGTCCAAGTGAAACTGGTTCCTCGGCCATGTTTTTCGCCGCAAAGAAAACGTTCCGTGTTCGTTACGTCTTTGTTTCTCTGTTATGCGCAGGTCTTTTCCAGTACGGCTGCCGCAGTCTTCTCCAGAGTATCTAATCTCCTTGATATATGTCCACTGGTTTCTCTATAGCGTAGCTTTCTTCTCAACCTCCGAAACGATAATCTTATTTATCTCATATAGAATCACGAAAATAATACATTGTACTGTTCCTCTCTCTCTCCACGCACATAAATATTGGGAAAAGGATTTAGAAGCCGTGTGTAGTGTATATCTGTTTGACTGGAACGGTATGGGATATTGAAGTGGCGATCTGTTGATGTTCCAACCGGAATATTCAGGCCTGAAAACGCTTCCTGTTTTTTTTTTTGTTAGTGTTGCGTTTTTTATGTTCGCATAAATCAATCTTTATTTGTTTTGTAAACGTAGAATTGTATTATCAAAATTGACATACAATACTAATTAATTTCATAACAACATACCGCTCTAACGCCCTCCAGAGGGTCCTTATTAAGCTAGAGAGCTAAAACTTTGCACGGACATTATAGCAGAGCGCTCGTGACAGAATAATGGAGCCGGATTTTCGGTTTTCTCCTCGAGGAAAGAAATTGAGAGGTTTTTTCGAAAAAGAAAACAGTATAAATCTAATTACTAATCGTGTTTTTACTTTTTTTATATATGATTTTTTTAGGGTTCCGTCCTCGAAGGGTGCTCAACGGGACATGATTAAGCCTCGGCTGTCCGTCCGTCTGTCTGTTAGCGGGCTGTATCTCATGAGCCGTAATAGGTAGAAATTTTCACAGAGTGTTTATTTCTATTGCCGTTACAACAACAAATAATGAAAAAAACAAGATGGCGAATTGCAAGATGGCCGTTATGCAAATTAGAAAAAAAATCTCTGATTAAGCTGATAGTAAGCATGCATGTTCAGTCCTATCCACAATATACGAAAATGAAAGAAAAAAGATGTCGAATTTCAAAATGGCCGCTCGATTAAGGTGATATTGAGCATGCGTATTCAGTCCTATTAAAATTGCATAAGGATGAAAAATAAAACCATGTACCCAAGTTAAAAAAAGAAATTCCGATTAAACTGGTATTGGTCATACGTGTAAAAAGTGCATAGTGTAGTGATGGTACGAACCCTTCGTGTGCGAGCCCGACTCGCACTTGACCGTTTTTTTTAAATATTAAATGAGATTGCTATTTAACTAAAACGTGAATACATTCTTATCCACTGTTTACACGGGAACCCCCGGAACTCGGCGCGGGTGTGTCTATTCATGATATATTGTTACAATAAGGCCAGGTTGTTGTTGCATCGTATGTTGGATGCATTCAACCAACATGCACTGTGTATGTTAAAAGAAACTGTGGGAGATCTTGACTGATTATCATCACTGTTATGATACGAAAACAGTAGTGGTATCTTGGGCGTGAGCGGACTCTATTTAGGGATGGAATAATCATCAAACATGTGGTCGCTAGATACGAAAGTAGAAAATTACTTGCTCCCCGTCATCTATGTTCTCTCTAATTTTTTTTGCTGACTACGCGGTATAAAGGAGGAAGGGTCCTGTGCTCGTGTTTGAAGTAATTTTTTTTTTAATAAATACACTTGGAAATTAAATTTTAAAGTATGTGATTTTTGGAAAACATGAACACATTCAAAAAATATTGTAACAAAGACTCCCCAGCAGGCGACGACAAAGAATTTCGTGAGACAACAATAGGCTCGTTATTCTAACAACGACACACATATTATTGTGGGACAACAATCGGCTTGTTGTCCCGTAACAATCTGTGTATCATTGTTGGAACAACAAGCCGATCGTTGTGCCACAACAATCTGTGTGGAATTATTAGAACGACGATCCGATTGTTGTATCGCCAAATTCTTTGTCGTCGCCTGTTATATTGCCCCCCTCTTAGACCTGCTCACGGCAATTGGAAGGGACCTTAATATTTCTGGAAGGTCCGGAGCTCCGGGAACAACGGGCCCAGGTCGGGACGGCCCTGCGCCGCTTCATTTGTTATAATATTTTGTGAATTGAGTTTCATCCCTGTGTTTTCTGGCCGGAGGCTGTCGGGGCTCCGATCGTACCTTGCCGCATACGGACCGAGCGTATAAACGCGTGCGACTTCTTACATTTATTCACGGACGCACGTATCCACGTAGGGTTTTGGTCGTGTGTCTGTGCCGTATCCGCGTCTGTGTGGCTGTGCGTGCATGTGTGTACCGTCTCACCTCTACACCGACGCGGATCGGCACGGCGGTCCCCGATCAAAGTTGCTCTAGCGCGGCGTTCGCTAGTCGCGCAATGACTGCGCCACGGAATACTTCGGATCTCTGGACGCGCGTGTTCAAATCCGATTATAGATAAACTTGCACCCCACACACACTGATAGTATAATAATGTATATACATATATATTCACTGTAGTTATGTTTTGATTATATGCTATACGTGTAACATTATTAGCGTTTATTAGACATTAGAGATTATTTTTAGTGTACCTATTGTGACGGTAATTAACGGCCAATTTATATTTAAGTTTTATGCTTACAGTTTCATCTTATAAAAAAATGTGAAGGTTTTTAAGGACACTTCTAAAGATGTGATTTTAGAGATTTTTGAGTGAAAAGTTTCTGAATTTTAGAATACGGTTGGTGATTATTTGTGATTGTTAAATTTAATTTTTACGGTTTTTAAGTAATCACTATTTAAATTGTATGGTTTGTGTTGGACACAGAATTGTGATTGTAATAATAAAAAGTTAATAAACTCATTTTAATATCTTCGATAATCCGGATTGACTAACATGTGTTGTTTCTAACTCAATTAAAAGTGATCAATCATACGGGCGCGATTGTTTTTATTTGTGATGAACAATTTATTAAGGGAACACAATTTTAAATTGACAGAAATGATGGAGGATGAAAAAAATAAACAAATTTGTTTTTGAATTAGTATTTCATGTGTTACAGTGAAATGAAGATTGAAGAAGAAATGGTATTAACTACTGAAGAAATGTGTGTTATAATTTCAAGTGTACAGTTTCTTGTGTGTATAAATTATTGAATGAAAGTAACTGCGAACAGGTTAATAAAGGTAAAATCACTTTAAATAAGAATGTATTCATCACTTTTATATACATAAAAATAGTTCGACTATACCAGTTTTATATATCATTTTTCACGACTAGTTCAACAAGTTTTATGCAATATACATCTTTTATATTATACCAAAAAT
This sequence comes from Xanthostigma xanthostigma, assembly GCA_963575645.1. Lineage (NCBI taxonomy): Eukaryota > Metazoa > Arthropoda > Insecta > Raphidioptera > Raphidiidae > Xanthostigma > Xanthostigma xanthostigma. The sequence goes on along the minus strand of OY754471.1, from coordinate 9,825,296 downwards.
GTATATTATCATACTTAACATGTTAAAGTTCGCATAAAAGAGGTACTTCTTAGCTACAAATTGTAGCGGAATCTCGTATAAGCTATTCACACGAGTCAAATTCCAGATTCCATTTTCCGACTTAACTCAGGGCTTACATTCATATTTGAATATTAACTTTTAATAAGTTAGCCTATCAAGAAAAGTTGAATAATGGAAGCCTGCTGTAAGGAAAGAAATAATCTGTATTTTTTTAATTTCATTTTATTATAACTAGTTTTGTAAATTCATTTTTAAAATTATTAGGTTCTGATATAGTACGGTGAACCCTGTAGCTTTATAGATAGAAGAAATTGTGTCTGTAACTATAATAGTTAGTAGTTAACCACATCTTTAGTGCACAAGGAATAAAAGGAGCATTGTAAATGTGAGCTTTTAATAAGCGAACTTTCGCATATGAGAAGTTTAAAAAAGCGCTATCTAGACAAGAATTAATAATTAAACCAGAATTGAGTTGTGTTGAATATTTGGTAGTTACATAAAAATTGGCGTATTTTTTTTCCTGCAGCAGAAGGCACAAAGTATTTTTGTATGATGATAGCTGAGATTGCGGGAATACTTTTGAGACGAGAATTAATCCTAAAAATTATAATTTGAGCCAATTTTAAGAATGAAGGGTTTTGGATTTATGTTTTATAAAATTTCAGCTTGCATTTTCGAATATTTAGACATTTTTATTTTCAGAGTTTACAAAGATAGAATGGGTTTATGTAATTTTTAGGGTTCCGGGGCCACTGTAATCTTTAATAATTTCGTCATTTTTGTCCGTCCTTAAAGATCCTAAAATTTTAACTGATTTTGATGAAATTTCATAGAGTAATGGCTTTATAAAAAATGTTTTTGAAGAATGCCTGTAGATACAGTGGCTTCATAATAAAAATAAATTTTCACGTAAGTGTAAGGCATCTTTAAAAATGCTATGACTGAATTTACAACCGTTTATTAAAAAATTGCAAAAAAATTAAAAAAAAAATTATTAAAGTAAATATTTCTATTAAACATTAATATGGTCATTAAAAAATAATAAGTTTTGACGGAAGACAACAAAAATCGTTCTTGTCTAATTTCCCAACGCTTTGTTACATCTGAAAAAAAAATTAAAATAGTTTTTATGCGTGTCCGACAGGCACCGGTATTATTTTTTTTAATTTGCGCTTAGATTGTTCTAAAATAAAGATCAAATGTGTAGTATTTAAAAAAAAATAATACGGGGAATACTGTTAAATAATATTCAGCATATTGTATATTTCGTTTTTGGATTAATAATTATATTTAAATAAATTCTTAAATAATGGGAACGTGGACAACATGTGCCCTGTTTTTACTTTTTATTGCCTACGTTTAACAATGGAAAATGTTAATAATCTATATACAGATTGTATCAAATCAAAACGGTCCATAGAACATTCTGTGTGTAAGACAGAGACGATATATAAAGCACTAAAGCAGTTAGTAAGAATGAGATAAATGATAGTTACTGTGGTTACGTAAATAAATAATTACGTACTCTGTAAATCTTTTTACCAATATTATTTATCAATTAAAACAACTAAACTGTGATATTGAATTACCACCATAAAACCATTTAATTATTTGGATTTTTTCCTGAACAGTATAATTTGTAAATAGCCATTTTATCAATAATTTCACTAGTGAATACTGACATTTGATAAAATTGTGATTTTTACTGTCTAAAAACAAAGACGATACTATCAGATTGTATAACCATAGTAACTATAAGCGATCATTTATCTCATTCTTACTTACTGCTTTAGTGCTTTATATAATATCGTCTCTGTCTTATACACAGAATGTTCTATGGACCGTTTTGATTTGATACAATCTGTATATAAAAATGAATGCCACTTTTCGTTGTAATTTTATAACTCAAGAACGGGCTCACCTATCCAAACCAAATTTTTAGGCTTTGTTCGGACTATTTAGTAGATGGTTTATGTGAAGTTTGCACAAAATCGATCGAGCGGTTCTTCATTTAATAATTATTATCTCGATGGACACGATATCTAATATATGTTAATAATTATGTCATCTCAATCGAACATTGTTTAAATGCAGTTCGATTTATAGAGTTGAAATTCGATGGGCTGAAAATATTTTCATATTTTAGTATAGGTATCACATGCACCTAACACGCTGTTTAGTAGAATGGTAATTAGTGAGCTGGTAGGCATAGGTACTAACTATAATGCGTTCAGGTGTAATTCATTATGAACGAGCCAGCTCTATACTAAACGCTTTTATGCTGTTAATAATTAAATAGAATAGATAATCGAACAAATGTAACCCAATACATAATTTAATACTCTTATATATCCTTATTTGAATTAAATAATATCTTTGTCCACAAGGAAAATGACTCACGGTGATTTTTTGTCACCCACTGATAGACATTTTAATTTTTTCTCGCTTGATCTTGAATCTCTACTCTGGAGTTAGGCTAAGTACTACGAAACGGGATTGACGTCTAAAAATAACTATTTGGGCGTTATACGAAATTTATGTAAAATTTTCCCCTCTTTCGTTTAAGACAGGTTTCGAGTCGATATGATTTAAATTGGATGAGTTATAAGCATAATTAATAATTAATTAACTTCCAAGGGAAATTAGATCAATTAAATCTTTTTCTTCTTTTAAAACGGCTGTTTTCAATTTTTTGATTGATGCGGAATTTTATTCTCTGACAGATTATTTTTTTTAACCTCTAACTATGTTAAAGCTGTATTTTTGTTAAACCTTTTAAATGGTGCATTGTAATTTTTAATGACTATGTCCTTTATGATAGTGTTCAAATTTTAAACTTTGATTTTAAGTGATATTATATTGCATTTGTTCTTAACGCTATTATACCTACTCTGGTTCTTAATAAAGATGCTATTATTATTATTATTATTATTATTATTAATTTGATCCCCTCTGTGCCCAAAATTAACTAATCGGGCGACGTTAGGATCGAAGTTACCCCGAAAATAATCGAACAAAAAAAGTTTTTTTATAATCGGTTAAGCCGTTTGAGCTGTACTCGTGGCACAAAAAAGCGTGACATACAGATTTACAGACAAAGCGAGTGTATATAGGCGCTTCCAATTATTGCTTCGGTCGCGCCTAAAAACTTAATAACAAATTGAACAGGCAACTGTCATTCTCGGGCAACGCCGGATAATCTACTGAAAACTTTAAAAACTATGCGTGAGAATCTCGCGCGTTAGAAGTGACACTTCTTTGGTTCTAACATTGGGTGACGACTTTATTATTTCAGAATTATTAGCAAATGGTTATGTGAAATTTTTTACCGTGGTTAGAGAAAATGCTACGTAATACACACAGTACGCACTGCGCATGCGTGTAGAGTGCGCATGAAGCTTTGACAGAAAGAGTTGAAACGATTCGCTCACTCTTTCAACTGCCGGTTGAAATCGGAGAAGGGGATGCGTTTCACTTGGCGTCTGATCCAGGCCAACTTACCTCTTAGCGTATCTAAAAAAGTTCCACTTCAAGTTTTATAGAATGTATTTTGACATATGACCAAGGTTTTATGTATACTCAGTTGTTTCTGCGTGTTATATAATCTCTAATTGGTCGACTAATATAATCAATATTTTAGTCTGCATATTTTCCGTGGTTTTGGCTTGCCTGCTTTCGCTATTAAATAAACGACTCTTTAACAATCTTATTAATAAGCTGCTACCAACTTACGTGTGTTCACGGTTTGACTATAATGCTCTATTATCGCTTTGAAACGAAATGTAAATGAATTATGTAATATACTTATAGTAATAGTCAGTGAGTTATGGTATTATATGGATATATGCAAGCTTCTCTACCGCACCTCTTTAACCGGTATTCTTCGATAATTTACTACAAAAATATTAAATAACTGTGTGGTTGTGCAGGTACAGTGTTTCAAAAGTATTTATTTTTTGCCAATTCAACTCAAGCAGTGCGGAATGGTAGTAATTTAGGTCAAAATTAACATTTCAAAATTTTACAATATTTTTGAAGTGAAAACTTCTTTAGCGGCGCTGTACACTTTTTTTGTAATGGGTAGAAAATGTTAAACTCGCGCCAGGAAAAGTAAGAACTGGGTGAGACTCTCTAAGTGATCGTCAGGTCACGTGTCCTGATCGAACTTTTATTTATACAACGTTAGACATCTAGCGTTGAAATATCGTACATAAAAATGCAATCTATGATACAAACCATTTTATTTACAAGTGTTGTCAATAAATAAACAACGATTCTAAATGCAAAAAATTAAGAAGTTAATATTCAAGTTTTCACTGCCGCCGGCACTCCCAGAGTGCAACCCGTCTTTTTTTTCGTTTTGAGGTTTTTAGAGTCGAGAAAACATATGTTTGGAAAAAGTCTGTGCGTCTGTTTGTCTGTGAACACGATGCAGGTCGAACGTAGGTATGAGCGGATAAATTTTGGAAGGATGTGTGATATCGCAGTTCAGGGTTCTGGGTGGGTGCTATGAATCAAAAACTATTTTTTCATGTAAAATGAGAGACTGGTATAAAAAGTTTGGACGAAAGTGGAATTTAAGGAAAAGACGAGGTCATAATGAAGATCTTGTGAAAAATTATAGGGTGTGCTCTCAAAATATTAAGAATTATATTTTTGACTTCATCTGCCAAATTTTGGAGTGGTAAAACTGAAAGTTATAGTTCCAAAAATGCTTTTTTGCAAAAATCTCGAGCACTATTAGTTAAAAAAATGAAAAGAAGTTTTTTCTATCGCTACCAACTTACTCCTTATACATTTTCCTGTAGATGGAAAGATATGAGCGGAAGTCGGGTGTAATTGCCTTTTATTTTATAAAGCAAAGAACGCCCTAAACCATGCTTTTTATTGCATGTTGATATTTTCAAAATTTAGAAGTAATAGGCAATCAGAATTGAAGCCGGTCTTAAATCGAATCTTTTATATACTCAATGTAGTTACCATTTAATGTTTTAATGTTAACTTTTCAATCTTTCTAAAACTGATTGTTTCCGTATTAAGTTTACTTCGATAAAGGTTTTATAAATTATTACTGCACATAAAGTATTAGAGAGCAGTAATGTAATTTAATTATATACTCTTCAGAATTTATACTCTATAAATAAAGTCATAAATGATACTACGAGGCATCCATACTTTGCACGATGTTGTTAATTTTACAAACCTCATTCATATGTACAACACAGCTTACAAACTACTGTTTAATAGCATTTGTAGAGAACAGACTTATTCAATATTCGAAAAAAAAAACCTCTCATCTTGTTCAAAGCAACTTCAGTAATGAATTTACACGTTGCGTTTTTGTTGCATCTATGTTTTTAATGCTGTACATTTTTACTGATGCAAAAAACATAGTGATTTTGTCATTGTGCAGAATTGCAATATACAGAAGAATTTAATGAGTTCATAATTGGATCTATTCAAAGAGTTTTCTCACTTTATTGCTTTTGCCTTTAGGTTTGTTATTACTTTTATAATTTTGTAACTTTAACGTTTTTCAACACACGTTGGCTTACTGAAGTTTTTTTTTTATTTTAAAATCGAACACTGTAGGGGAGGGAGGGGGAATGGCGCTCACTGGGTAATGGCGCTCACCTCTGTAACTCTGTCAAAAAGAAACGTAGCGACACGTCACGTCGCGTGAAGCGCGAGGGAAGGGGGCCTCTAATAGACAGCGTTGCAAACGGACAGTCAGCTCGCGTCATGTGACCGTGAAGAGCGTTTCTTCGTTTGCGGCCGCACTGATCTAATTTTTAATTAGTTGTTTTTTGTCGGTAAGTCCAAAACTTTAATGCTTATTTATTTACTAATTTTACTTTTCTGCCAATAAACTATTCTATTTTGTGATATTGCAGTTAATTTTCAACAATTGTGTATGATTTTTTTAAAATTTCAAATTAATTACGAAACGACCGGTTGGGGTTATACCGCTCATCTGAGCGCCATTACCCCTTAGTGACTTATTTTTTTATTGTTTTAGATAGATATGCCAAGAAATCGTCAAAGGACCACCGCTAAAGCGGCTTGGACCGAAGAAGCCCGTTTTCCACCCAACAGCAAGAAACTGAAATTGCTGAACAAGTTAAGTTGCTGGGCTCGCTATATTATGGACTCAATGTTGCAGATTTGCGTAAACTTGTTTATAAATTTGCTGAGCGCAACAATATCAAAAACAATTTTGATCAAAGCAGCAAAACAGCCAGATTGGATTGGGTACACTTCTTTATGAGACCCTGAGCGGCATTACCCAAAGTCAGGGGCAATGCCGCTCAAACATGTTTTTTTAATAATGTTTTCCTACTACTAGTAGGTGAAAGATATATGCTTTTGTTGTTAAATTGTTGATTACTCGATAATTAAAGACTTTGTTACTCTTGTTAATTTTGATTCATAATAAATAATTTAAAAAATACACCATGTTTTCCTTAAGTGAACGCCATTCCCCCGTCCTACCCTATTCCTGGTGTTCGGAAAGTCTTGCTCATGATACAATGTGATCAATCTATTTGTGATTAAGGTATTAAATATATGCCATAAATTATTATTTAGAAACAAACAAGTTTTGATAATTACTGTGAATTTTAATCATCAATTAAATATGAATTAACAGTTATTATTAAACAGTTTATGATTGTAATCAAACGCGTTAGTTATTGTTGCGACCCTTTTGTATTAGCGAAACTATGATATTACTGTTATTGCCATTCCGTGGCGAATGCCCTCGAGGGTTAGTTTACTAATTAATAAGTACTTAGCATGTACTTAAACTCTAATCAAATAGTGGAATTCAAAGTTTGCTAACGTTTCATTGCTTGAATAGAACTATAAGTAAATACGATAACAGCTTTTATAAACAGACAAAAAGTTAGAGGTCTCTGACAGACATTATGCACGGATGAACGGATAATGGAGCCTTAAAAACGGCATATTGGGTCTATAAAATTATAATTTCCCCTCGATGTAAATGTGTTTATAATCATATTTATTTTAATTAACAATTCCTGAGAGTTACTAACGATCCCTGAAAAACTGTTCTTGAAATGTACCGATATAGAACGGCACTTCATTAATTGATGATTCAAAAAAATACCTAAAGATATTTTCGGAAGCATTTTTGTGTTGACAATATTTGCTTTAGCTTAATAGATTCATAAAATAGCGTGCAAAGAACGGAAATAGATAATAGTCGACAAAAAAATTTGAAATGCAAAGGCTTCGGGGGGTGTTCGTATGTACCAAATACTTTAAAGAAAATTGCCACATTTTTTGACGTGATAACGTCTTATAAATTGATGAATCACCAATCTTATAAATTGATAAAACACCGGCTGCATGTTCGAAAAAGTGTAACGTAACGTTCCGCCTGACCCTGTGCGTGATTTTTGCTAATTTCTCGCTCAATTTAAATCAGATCGGTTTGAAACCAGTCTTAAACGAAAGAGGAGAACATTTTACATAGATTTCGTATAACAGAATTTGCCTAAACAGTTTTTTTATACAAATTTATATAGAAAAATATTTTATACAAATTTATATAGAAAAATAGCTGTATAAATGCAATGTTGTGTAATGCATGGCGCGACGCGGTCGGTTGTCTTTGTTTGCCGTACATGGAAATTAGAAGCAAACGTATGTCTTGTCTTAACATGAAAACAGCTGCATTTCTAATGTTTAATTCAATTTTTTGACATTAGTATATTGTGAAATGCAAAGCCTTCTAAGTTAAGTATTGGAATAACTAATTATTATTAGAACATAATACTTTGTAAGTTGCAAACGTCACTTTTGACATTTCTTATCATTCCGACACCAAGGATAAGCGGATTGAAACCAAATTTTGGGAGGTTTAAGTTATGTATTACGGAATACGTTATCACGTAAAACTATCGTCCGTAAACCGACTTTACAGACAACCAATTTTTTTTGAAATGGAAATGATTTGCTGAATATTATATTATAAAGTTCACACTATGAAAATAATACTGACTTTCACACCTGAGCTTTTTATAGCCTGCTTTAATAAAGTTTTTAAATTTAGAAAGATGTTTTGACAAAACAATACCAAGTTTATATAATATATAATATATATTTATATATATAATAATCCTTAAGTGGATTCGGTTTGTTAAAAAAAGAGCATATAAAAGTTTTAAGTAGCTGTGAGCGATTTTGTTGTACATACTGTTGTTCAATGAAAAACATCCGTAAAGTAGTAAGTTTATCGTTTTCTGTAGAGAAAAACGTAAAGAAATCGACCCTGGAAGCTCTTTGCTTGCTATTTATTGTACTCGGTTCCAGTAAAACCAATAAGGTAAAGATGTCTATGCGCTTGCTGTTTTATTGGACAAAAAAATTAATTGGCTACACTTGTTATTTTTAAAACCGTGTATTTTTGTAAATGCTATAAACTGTCAGGGTTATTTCAGTTATACAAACTGAAAAGTCAATAAAATTTTTTAAAGAAAATAGAAAATACGATAATTTGATATTCTGATTTGTTTGAGAGACGAATCGAACCTCGAATTATTGAATTAACGATGTAAGAAATGTAGAATTTTCAATTATTCACATTACTATATTTTTTCAATGTATATTTCATGTTTACACTGTATCTAGTATTGAGCACGGTTCGGAAATAATTGTTAGTCATACATAGGTACTAACAAGTTAAATAGAGCGGCAAAGAGAAGAAACAATATAAAGCAGACTCGTCTCGGACATAAAAACTGAGTTGCTTATGTTATATTGTGATGTAGGTATATAAGTGTATGAATCACTTACAATTATTTCCAAGCTGCACTATAGAAAAAGCTCCGTAGGGGGCTTAATTACTGAAACATACTTGTACATGCAAATAGAATAGCTGAAAATCATATTTTTGTACTGTAATTTGGTAGACGCGTATCTAAACTTTTTATCTATTATTGGAAATAAATCAATATCGTTTATTAACATTTTATATACCCACTGAATCTTGATTGAATATTTTTTTGTAAATAAAAACCCAATAATATTTTTATCGACATATTTCTTTGCGGTACCTACTTGAATAGAAATATGAGTTATAAGAAATTTGCGTCAAGCTCAGTATATCAGCGCGCTAGAAACAAAAATGCCGGAAAAAGCAAACAATGCAGATTTATACAATAAGAATGAAAAACTTGAAGAATAACGATTATATTTTGGAATGACAATGGCACACGCACTGGCAGTTATTAATGATGTCGATGCGTACCGAGGCATGCTGAGGCATACTGAGGTTTATAAGGTTCGATTTACTCATACCGATTATACATACCTCAACCTATCAAACCTATATTATATACATTATAGAGGTTGTTCCATTAGATAATAATTTGGAATGTATTTTCTAGGGCCACACTTACGTTGGGTTGCCAGAAAATCTGGTTTGATAATGGCTCTAGATTGTGATTCTAGAGTCTTAAGACGCTGATGACCTCAGCTCTTGAGCGTCTATAATTCACAATCTCTCTCTCTAAAGTTTTAAATCCATCATGCGGATAGCGACTATAGTTCCACTAATAACTAATATAGTTCGTGTTAACCATTTTTGGATTGATTGCCATTAAATTTCTTGGCACAGCTATTATTAATACAAAATATAAGTTGTCAATTTTATTTCTTATATGTGGTATCGAGTTTTCAGATCAATTTATTATACCAATCGAAAGTAAATTATGTAATGTGTAAAATGTCAAAGTTTGGTCGACATTTTGATTCCTGGTATAAAACCAGGTAAACAGGCACCTTCGAATTAGTATTTTGCATTTATAGGGTTTTATATTTTATTGCGAATGCATGGAGCCTATTATACAGTATGTAAACACGTAAGGTGCACATAGGGAAATTAACATTGGGAAAAAATGACTGGATCAGAGTGAGCCTTGAAATCTTGTTTTTTCAATTTGACAGATAATATTCTTTTGCAAAATGAATGTGTATACTACCGAAGAAAATATTCAAATGATTACAACATAATTGAGCTTTTTTTATTAATGGAACATTAAATTCCCAAAAATACTTAATTATGGTGCGAGATCAAATATGTCCGCCTATTCGTGTTGAACCTAAAGACATTTGGTTCACTGATTTACCAACGCGCATACGTCATACCAGTCAGACAATTTTTGAATGAAATGTTTTCAAACAGATGGAGTTGTTTTTTGACGTGATAACGTCTTATAAATTGATGAATCACCAATCTTATAAATTGATGAAACACCGGCTGCATGCACGAAAAAGTGTAACGATCCTAACGTTCCGCCTGACCCTGTGCGTGCTTTTCTCGGATTTTGGGGGGCAAAAAATCGTTTTAGCTAGGTCTCATCTCTCGAAAAAATCGTTTTCATACAAATTTTATCATTATAAAAATCAATTTTTTGACGTATGAAAATACTTAAATATTGTAAGTAGGTTTTGGAATATTATATAAACAGTGAAACAATTGTTTTCAAAATATTATGACAATTAATCTTTGAGACTTAAAATAAATACGAAAGAAAGAAAGTTAAAAAAAACAATTATTATTATAGGTGGTGAGTATTTTAATACATAAAATTAACCTAAATTTCAAGCGAAAGATGCAATATCATAGATTCGAATTATTATAATTATTATATATAGAATTTAGGTTATGTATTAAGGAATACGTTATCACGTAAAACTATCGTCCGTAAACCGACTTTACAGACAACCAATTTTTTGTTTTATTTTTGTACAAAAAAATTAAAATAATGATTTATAAGAGCTTTTTATTATTAAAAAAGCCAAGTAAAGTAAAAATAAATCAAAATAAAATAGAAATCCTCAAGATTACCACGATAATTCAATAGAAATAACAATTAATGCAGTCATGGCTAACTCTGATCCAAGTATTTTTTCCCAATGCTAATTTCCCTATGTGCACCTTACGTGTTTACATACTGTATGTAGATAACCATGGCAACAAATAACAAATATCATAATATTTAATAGGTGTGCCAAGGAATTGAAGGGCAACCAAATGAATTTTTCTTTATTAATACATTATATTATCAAATTCCAAATTTCATTAGAATCCGTGATGGTTGAAGATCAAGCCAAATCACATGGACTTTGATAAATACACGATTCAATTGGTTCCTCTACCTCTTTTAACCGGTAAAGGGTTAATGCTGTCAGGTGGGCGCTTAACACCTTTTTCGTATGATGTCTTATATAAATATAGACTGCATTCACGTTCTGTAGCAAACTGTATTCATTGAATTATTGATTGCGTTAAAGTAAACTGAACTTTCAACAAAATACCAACAGACTACACATTTGAATACACGTAACATATAGGCTGTTTTTGCAGTGCCGGCTTAAGCTATAGGCGAACTAGGCGCCCACCTAGGGCGGCATCTTCAGGGGGGCGGCAAAATTGTAAACTGCCAATGTTTTTCAAAATTAAAATTAATAAAAACCTATCTGCGCTCTACTATGACTCAAGATAGAATTGTAGGATTATCGACTTTGTCAACTGAAAAATAAATTGCACAAAACTTGAATGTAGATGAATGTATAGCTTCTTTTTCTAAACTAAATGCCAGAAAGGCTGTATTGTGAGTGTCAGTTGCTTTTTGAATTATACTTGTAGATGATAAAAATACCTTTTGATAGAAAATGTAAAATATATGTTCATTGAACTGTTAATTATATTATTTAGCAATATTTATTTTCACCATGAATTGCTGAAAAGGGGGTCGCAAATTCAATCTTGCCTAGGACGCATAGTTAGCTTAAGCCAGCCCTGTGTTTTTGTAACGTTATTGCATTGTTATTTTCTTTATGAATTGATCCGCAAAGTTTACTTTACTAAGTATTGATATACACCTCAATTGATGTCCTTTTTTTGAATTCCCCAAATGATTTAATAAACTTAGTTTTCGCATATATATAAATCGCACACCAAAGAAGTTATAAAGAAAGTGGCTGAAGACTAGACGTTGTCAAAAAGCGGCCCCTGAGAAAAATACAATAAATAGGACCACCCCAGTTTAAGAAACTTCACTGTTATTATTTTAATAGCTTTAAAGATAATAAATTGATAATAAAAGTAACCGGCCTGAAGAGTTTTTTTTTGTTTGTAATTTTCTGCGTTAAATATAGTATTAATATACTATTTTAATATAAATAAATTCATTTCCTCTTAAAATAGTATTAAAGAAGTTCCATGGACTTGTTTTTTTAACATATCTTGAAAAACACAGGAATGTCATACGAATTGATGTACTTTTTTATGTATAGCTGCGGCTGGTGATCTACCTCCCTGTGGGGATTTATTGCTGAAAAACCATTCGGTAGGACACACCATAAAAATGTATCTAATATTTTGTAATAGAAAAAGTTATGGCTCGAAAGTCTTTTAAAACTATGTCAGAGAAGCCCCGATTAATGAGTGTAGATCTAAATTTAATTGCATCAATATTACTGCAACATTTAACCACCGGAAATAGTTTAGATATTTCTCTATTTGATATGCTTACCGATGTTGAAAACTTTGCAGTGTATAATCTATTAATTGTGTTTAATGCAAGCAAGTACGCGAAATAGTGAATTGATAAACTATTTCTTTTTAAGAGTATGTATATATTACACTAATTGAAATTCCTGAGAGTAACCCATCCAGAAACTTTCAAGGTATGTGTATCTAGTATAGAAGTATTTGCTACGTCGTACCGACATAAATATCAGTGATAAAGTTGATTGATTCAGGTTTGCACATTATAAAATCAGCGAAAGAAAGTATGAAAGTTTGAGCTTTTATAAATAAAATATTGACTATGCATATTCGCAGGCAAAGTCAAATGACAACTTTTAGACTGATATAGATTGAATCTTTGTATTTATCTTTCATATTACTGTAAGCACTGTAAGGTTCTATATGTATGTATATTTTCTGTCGTTTGCGGTTTATACGAACTTGAATATGCATTCAAAAACAAAATATAAAGAGTCAATTGAGAAACTAAATGAAAAATTAAATACATAACTTGAAAAGATATTTTTTAAATATATTTTCCGAAGCAATTTTACAGGCTAGTGAAGAGGGGGCTTGACGTGTTCTGAAAAAAAAATGTTTGATTACTAAAGACGTCGCTATGATCCGGACCTTGGAAAGAAAATAAAACAAAATCGCGAAATGGCCTCGATTTGAAAAAAAATTTTATGGCCCCTGTTTTCACTTTTCCGAATTATTTAAAAATAGTTAATTTTTTTTCCAAAATACATGCTCAATTCGCCGCGTCCGACCGGTTTAGTTGCCTCGTCAAAAAAGTCACTGTAACTACGAAAATAATTCGAATTTTGAAAAATCCTATTGAAGACATATTCTTAAAGGCCTACTAAACTTTGAAAAAATGCAATAAAAATCGATTTTTAAAATTTCTAGCCCAGAATACCCCTTTAAGCGTTTTCGGCTGTGTGTTGTTCGGTTATAGTGATTAGTGAGGAAAGTTCATGAAGCTATCTTTATGTAAACACATTTTTTTTGTAACATTACTTACATCTATAGAATCGAATAAAGAAATAGATCTACAAACAGTTTGTATTTATGATTGATAAATAAGAATTGACTGCTTATGTATACGTTAAGTATATAAGTTTTTGACAAGCAAAAGTTTTTGTATATAAAGTAAATACAGTTTTTTGTTAAGGATATAAAAAAATCATATAAATAAGCTGTATCTCTATGCATATAATAATATTAACCTGTAAAATATTATTTTATTAAAAAGTATCAAGGGTGTACCTATTGACTACAGGACCTAAAAAATAGGCCAAAAAGTATGTTAAACTAATAAACCAAGAGAAAGGTTTTTTATTTACTGTATTATTTTAACTTTAGCATGTCCGGCTAAATTGAGAAAGTCAACATTCTTGTAGTGTTGTTATTAAAATAGCTCTCGCAGGTAGTCGATTCTGCCGTGCATTGTGCTATATATGAGAGAAATCAAAAGTTAACTGTCGTGGGCACTGTAGAGTAATGTAACTCAGTCAACGTGAAATTGGTTGTTTCGGGTTCAAGTCCTGACAATGGCATTTAAATTTTTCTTATATATTAAGTCAATTATTATAAATTATAAATTATAAACATTATGACGATAATTCGTTTAATATTATGCTTTCACTAATTCAGTGAAAAATATGCTGTAAATTGGAATATTTAATCGTAATGATTATTATTATAGCCATTATAAAAAATATGTTGATTAATTTCTTTAATGTATATGTATTAAACTTTGACGGGAAAAATATTTTCAATAGTCACAAATAATTTCCTTTTTTTAGTGGTCAATTATTCAAATAAAATATTTTATGATTCACATAAATTTTTTTGATTTTAGTGAAATTTTTTTTTTTAGATGAGTTTAGTTACAGTTAGTAATTATTAGATATAATATATTACAGAGTAGCTACTGTTTGCTACAATTGTTAAGAAACACCCATTAGTGAAAATATTCACACATTTAGAGTAAAAATCATAAGAATACCAATTTCAAATTGTAGTCAATTTATTGTATTGGCGATTTCTTCAAACTCATCATCAGATGCATTTCAAATTTTTATTTAATCATCATTAAATTAGCTTTTTAACTAGTTAATCATTAGGTACTTGCTTCGTTTCAAATAAAATTTTTTTATTTTTTTCATTCCATTTTAAGGTGTTGGTACGTGCCATGATATTATTTCCACATTTAATTGAGCATTCTCTCTGTCGAAGTTCTATATACTAGTATCTTATCGTATCTTTAAAGAAAAAAATACTGCTGGCAGATGTCTTAGTGTAAAGTTATAATATCAAGGGAATTGAAGCTCGTTAAAAATTTAAGCGATAACTCAATGATGCGCTACTGGTAGTTTTACCTATATGGGAATTTATGTCAGGGGGGCTATACACCTGTCAAATAATAACCATATATACATTTGAACAAATACATTATGACATTTATATTATTCTAGGCAAAATATTATGTTGATTTAACTTATTATGGCGTGTGCTTTGTCTGCGGGTTAACTTTTATTGATCTCCAACAAAAAAAGTATCTACGTTTAATAAAACTTTTTTGTTATACATATAAAGACAAAAACATGGAAATGTTTTGTCTGTTTTCCGTTTTAATTCTCAGCTTTGTTGTTTTATGAAATATTTTGACTGTGTAAAAGTTTTTTTCCTGTTTTGAAAACTTTGTATATTTATGCATAAGTGCGTATGTACTTTATTTACATTATTTTGATCGAAATGCACCGTAGAATCCTTAATGTGAAATGAACAGCATAAAATCAAATAAAAAACTTTGGAAACTTGTGTACTTTGTGAATTTATAAATATGTAAATGCATGTTTTTTTTATAAACTGTTAAGTTTAATATATTTTGAAAATTATTTTATCGAAATGGTTTTTAATCTTTTTTTTTATAAAATGAGCTCATTTACTACTGTTGGTTTGCAATTTAACTTCATAAAAAAATGTTAGGCAGTAAATCCTTCAGGATAAATGTTCAAAATTTAAAACGGGTTCGGGACAGCTTTTTTTATTAAATAAAATAATGCGTTCATAAAAACAGTAGCACAGAATTTTAAAATTAAAAGAGATACTGTTTGTTTTTTATCCAGTGATGTTTGCATGTCAAGATATATGAACATTTCGATTTTAATTTACTATTTCATTTCTTTTATCAACATTTTTAATTTTGTAAATTTCTAAATTATATCTGTGAAAATGGTAGTTTATGTTTTTAGAACGTAAATGCAGTTTTCAAGTACGGGACATTATTTTAAACCTGCGACTGCAGGATCGGCTTAGATCCTATTTTTAGTATTTCACTCTACTGATTTAAACGTTAAAAAATATAAATAAATTGAAATATTGGTACAATAAACACAATTTCAGAAAACAGAATACCAAAGTGAAATGGAAAATCAATCAAAATTAATTTAAAGTTGGAAACATCAAACAAAGACATGAAACGATCTAGAATAAAAGTTACCTATAGCGATTTGCTAAATATAACACGTCAGCGTAGTCATTCGACACAGCCGAAAATGATTAAAGCTTATATTGGAGAGCTTTTCTATACTAGAGTGACCTGTGCGAATTATTCGCACTAAATAAGTATAATAATTATCACTTTACAAAATTATTTTTTTAAATATGATTGCAGGTATTCAATTCGTTTCTAATTTTGCACACTGCTTATAACGTTCTTCTTTTTGTTGTATTACAATATGAAGCTCAGATGACAGATCGAAGAAATATTTTACTAAAATTGTCATATAGAGGCGCAAGTAGCAAAAGCGTTGAGCTAAGCTGTCAGATGGCTTCATGCAGCATTGCTGTGACGTTGTTCAGCGTTGCTCGCTGTTTCAAAATTAAAGCCGTTAGATGGCAGTATGCAGTATTGTGTGTGTTGTATTACAATATGAAGGTCAGATGACAGATCGAAGTGTTGACGTTGTTTCAAAATTAAAGCCGTTAGATGGCAGACGTTGTTCAGCGTTGCTGTATTTTAATTAATTTACAAAAACAAAAGCAATAATAAATTTTTTAGTTGTCGATGACAGTAGAGCAAGCAATTATCTGTAAAATGATATATAATTTATGTGGAGAAATTGTGAGGTTTTTTCTAAAAAGGGAGGCAAACATCTTTAACCTTAGCGTATTAATATATATGATTTGTTAAGTTATGTTGCACAATCTTTTTCAGTTTTTCAGGTATTTCAGTGTTCGCTTCGATCTATTAGATCAACTTAAATACTAGCGCTTCTTCATATGAATTAAGAACTTTCAGATAATACAACTGTAATGACGGATTGTATAGTTATCAAATTGCCATATTGATATTAATTTTGATAATCTGTATTATTGTTTTTTAGTTGAAATTCATGTTGGACAAACGGTTGGAGTAAAATAAAAAATTATGCGATTGTAGTGGTTAGAGTGACTACATTTAGCAATAACAACTTACTTGACAACGAAGTTTGTCGTGTGTAGGTCGCTGTATTTAGTTATGTAATGTTTATTATACAATTACGAAGTAATATGATGTAAAGCCTTAATCTTTAAAACTTTTATGCCAGTCTAAAATTAAACAGAAGACATTCGCCTTGTCTTATTAAAATCATAGTACTTACCTGTCATAACATATGAAATAAAATTCAGCGTTTGCAGGAAGTTTTAAAAGACAATAATCGCGGAGTATTTGGCGTGTATATTGACCAGAAATTTATAACGTTTTTATGATCCAATGTGCAAGCATTTTGATGGGTAATAAAATTGTTTTAGGTTAAAGCCGGCTTAATTAAGTGAAAATAGTACGTGAAAAAGTGTATTTATTGTTGCTGTTAATAATAATATTCAAATCTCGGGACCGGTGAATTACATGCAGTATTTAAGCAGCAATTTATGATTTGAAATGTATAACATACAATTAAATGTTTGTATATATACGAAATATAGAACTGTGTAATTTGTTTCACAGTGCGGTGATTGAGTATGTGCCGTCTCGGTGTTGTTGGGTGGTGGAGCGCCCTGTCGGTCGCGGAGTTCAGGGTGCGGACGGCGCTCGTGCTGTTCCTATTGGCCGCAGCACAATTGGCCGCAGCCAGGGCCGGATACACGGACGACGATCTCATCACCGAACTCGACAGACCAAGTGAGTAATTTTATATTTATTATATTATATAATATGTTGTATAACATATTGTACACTATATTATATTATAATGTATTCATTTGTGTGAATTTCATTTGAAACGATTTATTTGCATCCAAAATAATTATATTGCGTCGAACAATTATTTTATAGTAATGAGAATTTTAAAGGGATGATATGATGGTATTGCGTACTTCAAATATGAGCTATTCTCATAGTTTCCAACTTTTTGAACCTGAAAATCTGTAGTTGGATGTCACAAAATATGTAGAAATCCGTCCATTCTGAAGAAAACAAACATCTGCAATACGTGGCAAGGCATGAGTTGCATTGCTTAAAAAGAGATGGTGCCATTATAAAATTATTTTTAACTCTTTTTAATTTCGCTAAGAATAGTGACAAAATATTATTAAAAAGTTTAATTATTAAAATTTCGGTACACGCATAGTTTTTTTTTACTTTTATTACTTAGGTAAATAAAATTATCGACCAATTTTTCAGATAAATATATTAACAAAAAATATAAAAGTTAACGTTTCGGTCCGAATTTTGGACTTCAGAACTGATCTAAAAAATTGAAACTAATTATTAATTAATTTTTATATTTTTTAGATCAGTTCTGAAGAAGTTCCAAATCCGGACCGAAGCGTTAATGTATTAATTTTTATATTTTTTGTTAATATATTTGCCTGAAAAATTGGTCGATAATTTTATTTATTGGAGAGTTCTAATCAGACGTTAATCAAAGATTTGTAGATCGGTAGATCGTTGGGTAAATCCGTAGTGGCTGTCCTTCAATTTTTAAAAAAATTGTAATGCTACTGTTAATTTATGTAGTATCTACATACGTTTTGTAGTTGCAAAATTATTCTTGTTAATGCTATGATATCTGTGGAACTGACACTGTTGGTAGAGTTAAATTGCTGTGTGAGATCTGGCCTTGTAAGCTCGAGCGAAGTTTATATGAGTAGGTGTGCCTTGTTACCTACTCCATATTATGTGTAGTTGATGCAGTGCTATACGTATATTGGAAGTGGAGATGCCAGCGAATGCTCGAGAAAATGTTGCGTATCTGTGGCAGACAGCATGTCGCCTCCACCCGGCCGACGCCGACGTTCACCGCTCCGTGCATCGCGACCCGACGGTTGTCATAGAGTTTCAGACAAACAGGCGCACACATACACACAATGTGTTTTGTTCTTCTACCGTGCCACAATATCCACGATCTATCCGAAAGTTAAATTTCTAGGAAGGGACGAGGAGATCAGAATAAAGATAAATAGTACTGTCGATTCATAACAACTGATAATATATCTTAAAATGCTTCAGTAGGATCGCCTGTTATAAGCGTTAAATTTCGACAATGTTTTTGAAGTGAAACTTCTTTCGCAACGTATTTGTTTGAAATTTTCTGTCACTTGAAAGGAGAAACCTTGAACGCGAGAAAGGAAAGGGTAATTGTATAGATATAAACATTAACACCTGTGTCAAAATTAATTTATTCAGTAATTTCGCGTGGATTTTTTATTGTATAACTGTCAAAGTACTATATAATAGAAAAATAATTCATGTACAGTGTTTATATGTTGTGTACATGTACACATTTACATATATGTATTTATTGTTTATCATATATTATTATATGCATGTATTTATAAACACATATTCAGCTGTAGTAAATAATTTCGAGATAAGTTTCACTTCCCCTATGAGCACAAATGTTAAAATAATGAAATATTTGTAGATTTAATTTTAAATTAATAATTCCCTCTAAATTATTAAGCATTTTAGAGCATTTTTTACACTTTAAAAACTATATTTTTATTTGAAAACTGGCACCCGCTAGGACCTAGAACTTCGCTGTAATAAACTTACGATATTATTACGTGCATCGAAAGCTCAAATCTGACAATAATAAATTGTTTTCTGTTTCGTTTTTGTCAAATATCTTGTGGACTCTCAAACTAGATACATTTTGAAAGCTGATTTTTATGAAGTTCTGATGAATAAATTAGGATTTATTTCATTATGGTATCATAATAGGGGGTCATCATTCCCGGACAACGTCGGGTAAATAAGACTAGCATGTAAATAGAAATTTAGTCAGACATGAACTTAATTTAAAAAAATATATATAATTGAAAGTTTGAAATTTGCTGTTATAATGTAGAGGAAGTAATTAAAACGGAAAAAAAAGTTTGACACATCCTTTCCAGAGTCATATTAGAAACAATTTTTACTGTACTAAATTGAAATAGTTTCATAACTGTTTCATGAAAAGTTGGGTCTTTTTTTTTAATTTTATATCTAAAAACTTTTCATGTTGTCATTACATGTTAAATCTATACATTCATATTTTCATTAAAATTAATAATTGCAATTTTTTAATTTCTGTTTTTTTTTGTTTTGTTTGTTTTGATGTTTTCAATTAATTTCAATATCTGTAGTTTTCGCCAAAAGTTTATATTTACGTTTTTATTTGCAATAATTAAATTGTTGTAGATTATAGACCATCGATAACAGAGAACATAATATTGCCTTGTCATGTATCAAAGATTGGAGATAGATAAAAAGTGTGAAAGCTAAAGTTGTAGAGAATTTTATCATCTTTCAATATGTATTACAACAAAATTTCGTACGACGTACCGTTTTCGAGATGAAAGCAAAAAACCAAAAAACGGGACCTTCTTTGTGCTCCCCCCCTTCAGGCGTACCTCGGAGGGGTAAGGACTTTTAGTATGTTTATCTCCTAACTAGTCCAAACAAAGTTCCTAAGTCAAACGTTCTGCTTTCGACTTTTCCATCTACATTCCCCTTATGAGCACTCATTGACCAAACTACACTTCCAGACGTCTTAATAATTTGAAATTTTGCACACGTATTAAGAACCCATGACAATACAATAATAAAATTGAAGTTAAAAAAGCTCAAAAAAAGCACACTTTTCTATAGCAATACTATAAAAGAGTGTTTTTTTTTTACTTTTTTACATTCTAATTTTTTGGAAATTCATTTGTTGGTGACCTCTGATTGCTCAATTCTGATTATTAGTTCCTGACGTGAACTTATAGATGTATATATTTTATATAAGATATATGTCTAATTGGGATTGAAGTGTTGTTTTATTCATTGTATATTTTATTTTCTTGTACATTCCTTCAGTGATAAAATTCTTGTAGGCTATCCATATAGCAGAAAGGTAGTAGACACTGTGTTATAATTTTCAGATGAAAATTGTGATATGGAAATATTGTTGTAAATGTAATAATTTCCGCGTGCCTCTTGTCTTGTATTTATTTAAATATAAGGGTAGATAAAACATTTCACAAAATTGGTCACAATAACAAACCCTAATCTGGGAACTCGCGAAAATTCGAATTAGATTTTCAGTAATAAAATTAATGTGAAAAGCTTACGTCACTCTAGTAATTGGCAGAGTATTTGCTAGACAAACTACTTGAATATTTGAATGAACCTAGTAGGGGAACTTTGAAGTACGTAAAAGTGTGGTGCCGTTTTGTATGGTCAATGTTAAAAATTATAGTGTCAGATTCTATTTTTTTGACAATGCTTTTTGCATAAACCTTTAAATGGACCTATTTAAAAATAAGTCTGTGATTATTCCGTGCGTTGGATATTTTTTTTGAGTCGTTAATTTATGCACCAGTCAGGCGTCGGGCGTTTTTTTTTTAGATTTTACAGCGACGTTGATTAATGTTTGAACGATCCTAGTAGGATGAAGTCTGTAGGTATCAAGTTGATGACTGTATTTCCTCTGTATATGTGTGGCAGTCGGGGCACACAGGCGTTATATTAAAGTTTAGAACTTCATCAAAAGCTTGCTATGATGATGCCGATGATAGAGTTTTTCATTACGGATTTACTTGTTATATATATGTCTTTCCATTTCTCTTATTTAATGCAATTAAAATGTGATTTTCGATTCGTAAATTGTAATTTTCGTCGTTTTATATTGTTGTTTTTATTTGTATATTATATTGAAATGATGTTTTCTGAATGCTCGTAATTATTGAAGTGTAAATTTTATATCTGCAAGTTTGTTTTCGTGTTTTGAATAAACTAATTTGTTTTCACTTTCTGTTTATTAAAATTTTGTACAGATATTGATTTAGTTACAGAAAGAACGCATTTCTTGTCAATTAATTGGATCTTTTTAACGAAATATGTGCCTGACTTATCATTAATTAATGCTTTCATACATTTTGAAGTACAATATTTTATAGAAATGAACGTGATTAATTATTTCACAGCTATTTAGCGTCGAAACTTAAAACATTGGTGAAAAATACATACATTGACAGTTTGTTTTCAGAATTTTAGATAATTTGCATTTGTTAGAGAATACAATTTAATTTTGAAGTTATATGGTAGCAATTAATATTGAAAATGTATTTCATAATATTGCGGATAACAAAATTAATTTTTAGCAGCCGCGGGAAGAATTGCGATAAGCGCTAAGGCGCACAAGATACTCTGCCCAAACTTAAAGTATTAGGTTACTTTTTATCCGGCTATGATGGGTTTCAGAGAAAACCGATCTTAACACGAGAGAAATAGTCCTACTGTGTTTAATATTAACATGTCTTGTAAAAAAAGTACGCTGAATCGTTTAGGCCTAAGCGCAAATTCGTATCTCGATTAGTTTAGACGATATGAAGGTTCAAAATATGTAAAAAATTAAACAGTTAATTTGGATATATCTCCAAAACCCTGTTGCGGATGGTCGGAATCGATTCAGCTTGACTTTTGCTATAAGTCCGGGTAATATTAAACATGCCAAAAATTGTTTAGTGTCTTAAATAAAATGGTCCGCCATCTTTAGAAGTCCGCCATATTGGATTTAGAGTGACGTCACACAGCTAACCATGCATTGTCATTCAATCTAAACGTGTACACAAATTTTCATCTCAATCGGTTGATGATATCTGCTTCAAAATTACCGAAGGCATTCTAGTCGTTCACTTAGTAACGTTACACTTTTTCGTGCATGCAGCCGGTGTTTTATCTTTTTATTTTGACGTGATTCATCAATTTATAAGACGTTATCACGTCAAAAGTTGCATATTTGCAAAACGCATGGAAACAATAAACTGTGTAATTGAATGTTTTTGGAAGAGTATTACAGTTTCATGGAAACAATCACGTAATTTAGAACCCAGATAATATCACAAAAATATTATCTGAGCAGTAAATAACAATTACAGGGATTGCGTACGTTTAATGAAAAAGTTTCTGTTTTATGTCAAGTTCAATTTTCCTTTTAATCAATCAGACTGCTTTTAAAACTTTCTGTATACCTATATATAAATAAACTTTAGGAGTATTTTTGACAAAAACTCTGTATTTAAGTATTCTATAAATGTTAACAATAATTTGAGGAAAATGTCATGTCAATATTTTATTATGATACCTATGTCAAAACTAATGTTTTTGCACAATATCGAAATTCAACAATTCAAAAGATGTAGATATCGTAGAAGGAAAGGTAGAAATGTACCGAAACAGCAATTGCTATTTCTGAATATATTTTCGCATACAATATTGGAGTTGACATGTTTTTTCGAATATTCTCTAACTTTCTGTACAGGGTTGCCGAGTAACGTAATTTTTGTTAATTGAATAATTTGTTGTATGTAATTGAAAATTTTCAGTAGGTTACAAACGCTATTATTCTCTAGGGTATCTGGCAACCTTGACCCTTTAGTATAAATTTGTTTCAACTTTCTAGGTCAATGGGACCTTATTGAGGACGTGGGAAGACGGACAGATAAACAGACATGCATTGAAAAATTATTTTTGTAATTGAATTGACCCGTTTTCAAATGATTATAATTTTTAAACATTAATTGCCGGGTTTTATGCGACAAAGAAATCCATCCAATTATATTGCGATTTTTTTTTAGATAATCTCTCAATGCTCTTTGATGTACAAAGCGCGCTTATAGATTTTACAAATGGACAGAAATATCAGACAGGCTGTTGAAGTTAACAATTAGTGCAGTCATTATGGAACAATGTCGTCGTGTATATACTGTAGGCCATTATCTTGTTTGTTGGTGAATAAAGCCGAAGTCATTTTATCCTCTGCTGTGATTTAGCCATTATAATTTACTTTAATTGGCTCGCTAACAGACAGCTAAATATAAAGTTACGAACAAGTATTTGTTAGTTGTCATTGTCGACTCGTGTTTATGCTACTAAGAACTTTAATAAGCTAATTTGAAGTAGGTAGTTATCTATAAAAATAAATGTATCTAGTACTGAAATTTATAATAATAAACTGGAAAAATAGAAAAAATTACTATTAAGGAAGGTTCTAGTCACAATATTATTAGATAGATGATAAAATATATTGATAGCTAAATCTATCTGAAGAAAATAATTGCAGTTAAAGATGACAGGCTCAAAGAACTAATAGCATTGAAACTCCAAGCTGTGAAAGATGAACGTTAATATTTTAAGCAACAAATCAAAACGGATTTTTGTGAATGCCAAATAAATCAATCTAATAATTTATTATCGGGACTTAAACTAAGCAAGCTGTCGATTTTGGCAGTTATAAATCTTTCATTTAAGTTTTAAATAAATTTCACATCGTTGTTCCTCTGTGGTTGGAGGTTGAGAACAGTTTGAGGTGTCTTCTTGCTCTATTATAGGTAGTTTCTATAGAAGACAGATACACAAAACATTTTTTGAAGAGTTATACCTATATTTTGCTTTTTCTGTTGTACATGCATGCTTGTTAAGCCTTACGCATAAACGCCCTCGCATACAGCGACAAACATTTGTTCACACAAACTCACATATATACGTGTATCATACTTTTGTTTAATGGGATAATAACGCGTCCCTTTATGTATTCACTGGAAGCTTTCCCTGGATAAATTACAATAGCTCCACTCTTCCCTTATTACGCTAATGGCACGTTTACTAGTATTGCAATACATTGTCTTTGCTTTTTTAATTTTCATTGTACTTATTGCCCGAATTATGTGGTATTAAGTAATGTCTTTCGTTGTAATTGAAAATTATTTTTTTTCTATTTTTAAAGCAAGCAGAGTTCATCATTATACACCTACCTACGACATGAATGGAAAATATATATGTTATGGTCAATGTCCGGAATCAGTGTCAGTGCCGACAATGCCCGAGCCACATCGGTCAATGTCCGAAATCGGACAAGGTTCAGAAAATTGATTTTTTATAAACATGAAATACTAACATTTGATTGTATCTTTATCATGATAAGTTATCATTAACTCTTTATGTAATTTTTATCACTGATATCAACTATTGAAGAATATATTTTTCAGCTTTCTATTACAATAATTATTGATGATTGAAACCACGTATAATTTATTTCCACACATTTTATTTATTTTAATGAAAAAAAAAATATAAAAAGGCATTACTAATATAAATAATTATATTTTTTATATGATATGAGCAATAAACAATATATCTCAATGCATTAAATTTCAGAACTCACATTTATTCCAGCAATAAAAACAAAAATCAAATCAATAATTGTAATAGAAAGCTGAAAAATATATTCTTCAATAGTTGATATCAGTGATAAAAATTCCATAAAGCGTTAATGATAACTTATCATGATAAAGATACAATCAAATGTCAGCGTTTTATGTTTATAAAAAATCTATTTTTTGAACCTTGTCCGATTTTGGACATTGCCCGATGTGGCTCGGGCATTGTCGACATTGACCGATCAATGTCGACATCGCCCAGGCATTGTGGACATTGCCCGGATTCCGGACATTGACCGTAACATATTCACGTGCTTGTGAATTTTCAGTATCTATAGTCTATACGGTGAAACTATGTATTTATTCGCTGTAAATATATCAAAACCGTGATCACTGAGAGTATCCTAGATTGTGGGAGTTGGAAAGAATGCAAGTCCTGACTTATTGATTGCTCCTTTTTTGGGATAGTGGCGCTAAAAAGGGGAGATATTAGATGAATTACTCGTTTTGTTTTTATTAATCTTCCATTTTATTTAATTTGATTAGAGTTTTGACGCCAACTTTACGCAGTTTGACGGATCTATTTTTTTGTTTGCGTCTGTTAGTCTGTTTGTCTGTGAACACGATACAGGTCAAACGGATAAGCGGATCGAAACCAAATTTTGGGAGGATGTTTGGTTTGCAAATATGAAGAGCCCTATTGTTTTTGGGGAAAATCTGCGCATGCGCAGAAGAGATATTTGCTATTACGATGTGTTTTTATATAGTGATATTCTTTTCATAACGGCTTATTATTTTATTTATTTTTTCAAGAAAGTTTCGTTAAAAATATTTTTTTCTTAACTTTATAGTTTCGGAAATATTTTGAAAATAAAAAAAAATCAGCCGCTCTTTTGTTTTCTGTTAGAAATAAACTAGTTCGGCATGCTTTGATTAATGTTAACATGACGTTGAACATATTATGTAGGTAAACATGGCAACGAATAGCAAATATCATATTGAATACTAGCAATTACTCGCGTCACCTCACACGATGTCAGAAATTTTATTTTCTTTATTATAATCAGATGTCAACATTTTTGAAGTTGGAATAGCCCCGTCGCCCAATTGGCTGGAATTTTGTTTAATCACTTTATTTTTTATTGCAAGCATGAACTTTCATAGCAATCCTTGTTTAACTTCTTAAATTCAAGTTGTTGGAAAAGAAGACATCAAACTTTTCTTCATAAATAATAGTTTCATGTTCGAATATATTCGCCTACTGCTCGGCTATTATTCTCTGGAGAATCTTCGATGTATATTGCATGGATTACTTTGAAATCTTGCCATAACCATTTACTTCAATAATAATTTGTACGATATATTCTTTCTAAAATTCTCTCCCAGTATTTAAAATTATTTTTAAAAATTGAAAATCCAGTTTTTATAATAAACTATTGTGGATCGCAACAGATAAACTGTAGTCAAGATGCAAATAACGGAGTCACAATGAACTTGGTTAATTTCAAATTTTAAAATACTTAAAAATTTATTTGTCAGATCGTTACTGTAAAAGACGATTTATGCTTTTAATTGACGAGATATTCCGACGAACTTATTCGCAATAACGTAATTAAATCAACGAACAGAACAGTCAACAATAAACAATTGTTAGTTAATACAAACATAATATATTACACAACTATAAATGAAATGACGATATTTTCTCATTTTCACAAAACTGACAATTATTGTCTGTTTTCCATGCTCAATTGTTTGGCAAAATGTTCAGTTAAAAGCCATAACAGAAACAATTCGCTTTTGTTTAATGCAGGATATAATACGACTCTATTATGTGTTCATCACTTTCAAACAAATTGTAATAACTGTCAAATGTTCTGTCAACCATACTACAGTTGAATATCAATTCTGCGTCCAATCATTTTAAGATCGTTGTATTCAATTATGAACCAATTATTGTAGCCATTTGCCTTTGACGTTTTGTCAGAATGGCTTTATTAGTGTCAACGGTTCCTTCATTTTTGCTCTTGTGGGATTTTCATGAAAAAAAGTGTCACAGATCTTTCATGATGTCAATCGTACGAAATAATAAATCTGTTAACAGCCTGTAAAGCATGCTAATAATATATGATGATGATGACAAAGATTAGGGTAGGACGGGGGAATGGCGTTCACTTAAGGGGTTACACTACCCAAGCGCGTCAAAAAAAAGCTTTATTTGTAAAAAAATGTGCGATTTATCAATGTATATATTATCTAACATATAATCTTTGTCATCCACAAATAACAGATGAGGGTATATATTTCTAATACCGGATCTTAGACTATAACGTTTTATTATTTTCGAGGCAGGTGCTAGTTGCAATGTATTAAATCGTTAAAACGTGTGTTTATTTTTTTCATTCTCTGTTAAATAAGGCCTAAAAAATCGAGATTTCCAATAGATTATAGTCGTGCTATTCATTACTTAAATAAACATTGTTTTTATCGGCAGCCTAAGGTTCAGTAGAACTGTTTCCTATATTGATAAGAAGTGAAAATTAGAAGTAAAAATAAATAATTTAACATCTTTTATTCTATACGAAACTCGTTAGATGTTGGTTTGAAATAAATCGTCAGTAAAAGATTAGTAACGTTCTTTTTACGTAAGTTTTTAAGTTATTATGTACCGTACTATGTGCAGACAGTTCTGTTTTGCGGGTTACACTCATATAAAAAGGTGTAGCCTTATTATTGATTCTGTAGTTTGCTGCTTACATAGAAAGCAGAGGTAGTTCAATTGCTGTTTGGTTATGCACTTATAATGCACACAGATGCATATTCAGTTATTACATGGAACCAGGCCAACCGTAGTTTGCGCTGCATTTCAAATAAATTTTGTTTGGAAAAATGCTCCTATTCTAATGATTATATTATTATTATATTTTCCGTGATATTTCTATAGAACACATATACTAGAAATTTACATTTTTATAAATAAAAATGTTGCAGCTTTGTTTGGTTGAATTGGATTGCGTATCCCAGCCAAATTTGTCAGGTTTTACATTTATATTCGGGCGATATCTGACAAGAGGCTGGTTTTACTGCTAGAATCACTGCTGGGACTTCTTCTGGCCGGCGGGCTGGCTACGAGGCTGGAAGTGACGTCACTGCGGGCTTACGTGTGAGGTCACAAGATGTATATCAAAATTAGAACTGGGACTATTTTTCTCGCTTGCTCGACTGCTTGTTTTGAGAAAGAACCAATCAGGAAACAGTAACATGGACAGACAAACACGGCGCCGGAGCATGTGTTCTGTTCAGAGACAATAAACGTCTACTTTTGTTCTATTATTGCGCGCTACAAAGCAAACTTCAATCCATGCATCGAGTGAAGGGAAAAGCCATGACGAAAACCAGCGCTTTAAAACTAGCAGCCAAATCTAGCTTGGAAACTAGCGGCAAAATCAGCCTCGTGTACAGTGGACTTAAGCTTAATTTTAAATAGAGCTAGGAAGCAGTTCTAAATGAAATTTACCCAAAACTAATACAACTTGTGTATTTAAAATTATCTGGGAAGGTACAATATTATGAAGAATCAGATATGTTTGCCGCTTTGATGTTTAAAGTTTTGTTAGCATTGCTTCAAGCATATTTAGTTACTTACCTAAATGTGTAAACAAGACGAACTAACTTTGTAGAATTCGGTAAAAACTTTTGAGAGAATTCCAAGAAAAACTTGTTGCAAAAAAGAATTTGGATACAACCTCTACGACTTTTTTTTTGTTCTGGATAATGAACTAGTGTATTTAAGGAAAATGTTCTTAATGTAATGTTACTTATTAAGGTGTTTAAAACATTTTTTTCAGTTTTTACAATTATAAAATCTAATAATTAATCAAAGCGTTTTTATACGCAAAAATAAATATTTTGAATTTAGTTAAAAGTTGAGCTTAAATTATTTGGAAAAAGGATTAGTTTTAATTATATCACAGGTTAATTAGAGGGGCACTAATGATTTAACCTCTCTGATAGATTTCGACGAAAACATTGGACTATCAAGGATTTATTATGAACCACAGAAAACTTTCTGCAAATTTCAGTTCAGAGGGATTTAATGTTTTTAACTATTAACATTCATCTAATAACCATTTGAACCCAGAATTTTTGGATAATCATTTTTTGAACCCTACCATATTTCGATGAATAATTTCCGGAATCACTGCACCTATTTAAAAATTTACCACTATTTAGAACGAACCTTCAGGATGAACATAGTCTCTATATTATCGCGTTAAAATAAAAGCGCTTTTCGTGGAGACTAAACGTAAATCGACGAAAAATCGGCGACAATTCGGGCGAAGTCGGGTCGGGCCGCTAGTATATAATATATTATCTAATAAACTTCACTATGTATTACGGTCGTATCAAAATGGTTGGAAACGCCTGGTCTATTACCACCCCTCCGGTAGTTTCGGTATTGCGGTTTTAAAGAGCTTTCTATACAAATAAACTGTGTTATACCTCTACATGTGTTGACTTAGGAGTTTGTAAACAGCAAATTTTAATGCGCAGGTCAGGTATAAACTCTTGACTCTAGATTAATATTTACTATATTGATAAAGTCTTCCCTTTTCCCGAAAGGTTTTATGCGGTCGAGTTTTCTCTATGAGACGGCCGTACTGTTAAGTATTAACACACGATCGAACATGGTACGGGCAGGACAGCGGATATGGTCCGCTTCGTACCAAATCTGCTCATCTAGACTGTAGTCTGCGTGTCCGCGCGGTTCGATGGGATGCACATCGTACTTGGTCCGGTTCGTACTAATATCCGTGCCTGTGCATACAAGTACGACGAACTTGATACATATAACCGTATTATGACGTCATTGTAATTCAAAACGTTGTGCAAAATTTTGACAGATAAGTTATATTGTAACAGAGAAGCGCGTAACAACGCTCTAGAAATTCTTCGGGAGTGTTATTCAAAATATGATCTTCACTATCAAGCGATTTTATTAACTTCATATTACTAAATTCATCGCGATCTTTCAAATAGAATTTTGCCCACTCCTTTCTTTTCTTCTTTGTTGTTTGTGGCGGCATTAACGTTGCCGCTAGAACAATCGCAATTTTCGCGCGCTTAATCGGAGGCATGATGTTTACGTACCTGTATACACAAGTAGACTGACAGATTCGGTCGTCTGTTGCAACCAGCTAACTTGATCCACCGTACCATGTCCGTTGTCAACCCGTACCAAGTTCGATCGTCTATTAATACTATTAAGCTTAGCGTACGAATAAATACCATGGAATACGATGCAATCTGGTGTTACGAGTCAAGGTGATTAAACCATAATCAAGACTACAAAATTCTATATAGTTATTTTTTCTTTGAAGTGACACTTCGTTAGCGATGTAAGTGTTTGAATTTTCCTGTAACGTTAAAGGGGAAATACTTCAACGGCGGAGAAATATAAGAGAAAATTTGGTAACGCAAAATGGGTCAGTATCGTCGCCATGTTTAAAAAGATTCGGGCACTTTCTGACGCAATGTCTGACCCAGTAACGTTTTACAATGCTAATTTAGATGAAAATGTTATTGGCGATGCTAAATCAGTGCACAAATTTCGTAGAGGCCCTATGCTCCACTTAGGAGTTAAAGGAATTTATTATTATAAATCAGTGCACACAAAACTGTTAAAGAACACGCTTGTGCTCAATTGAGATGTTGGTCGAAAGTTTACACTTCTACCGGTCATAAAACGCTGATTGTCAAAATAATTAAAAGTAGTGAACATTTTTTCTACGGTGCTGTATCACTTCTTGAAATTTTTTTTCGATTACTATTAATATATTTTTTCATGAAAAGTGCCCGAAAAATATGGCGGAAGTTGAGGCATGCGCACATAGAAAATATTCAACTATGAAAAGGTTTATGAAACGAGTTCATAACTCAGAATTTTAACTTTCACTGTGAGTTTATGACAATGAGGCTTACGCGTTTTTTTTACGTTACGTGTGTCAGTAATTGTTTAATTTCTACGTTGACAACAAATATTAATTAAGGAGAGATTTTAAGGGATTGCGATCATAATCCGATTACTGAATTCATTAATCTTTTCATTTCATGCAAAATTCAACTCTCACAGCGAACAACATCGTAGATGATAATAAAAGAAAGAATTGAAAACCATTAAAAAATGATTATGCGATGTTTTTTACAGTGATTTTGGTCAAGGTTCAATGACGTCGTGTAGATAATTAAAGATCCAAAATGTTGGCATTGAATAAAAGATTTGTTTTATGAATTTTCTGTCCCCTATTTTAGATTTTATATTTTAATGTACCGCATATAATTTTCCTTGTTTTTTTAGAAATAAGAAGTCTTTACCGCAATCTGTGTACGTGCAGCTTATACATTAATAATTTCAAGTTTCAATTTTAATGGCAAACCGCAGTAAAATATTACAGAAAATTACATTGGGAAAATTCTATAATACTATATTAAAAAAAATATTTCCTATGTTATTTTATTTAATGAATATTACTTATATGAATAATATATTATGATTTTACATTTAGTTGGTAATTCAAATGTGAAAAAATGCGGTAATAGTTAGGTACTTGCCTTGTTAATTTATACTCTTTTTCTCGTAGAGTCATAATATTGTAATACAAATTTTATTCTTCAATAAATAAAATTATCGTCTAATTTTTCAGACAATATATTAACAAAAAATATAATTAATACATTAACGTTTTGATCCGGATTTGAATCTTCTTCAGAACGGATCTAAAAAAAAAAAATAAAAAATAATTAATATTTAATTTCTAATTCGCTTTATATAAAATTCTTTCAAAATAATTAATTAGTATCTATCAAAATATTGAAAAACTAATAATGTATTAATTATATTTTTTATTAATATATTGTCTGAAAAATTGGTCGATAATTTTATTTATTGAAGAGTTCTAATCAGACGTTAATAAAAGATTCAAATTTTATTCTGCTAAACATTAGTAAGAAATTTACAACAGCTAGAGAAAAATTTATTTCCAATTTGAAAATATATACTGAAGGTAATGTATTTAGTTTTGATAACTATTAATATATATGTTATTCGCAATAGCCGAAATCGGCCACTGCCCGAATTTTTTGCCCACAACGCGTTGCGGGTGAGAAAATATACTCACAAAGCGTTTTCTGTTAGTTTTTGCGGGGCATGGGTAAAATTAAACGCCCACAACGCGTTGTGGGTAAATGCCCGTACCCACTACACGAATTAAAAGTTTTTGAAGCGTCGCATCGGTTTGTGGGCATTCCAATCTACCCACGTCGCGTTGTGGGCGTCTCTTCTTACACACGATGCGTTGAACCTGCTATGGCTTCCTCGGGATCAAAACAAGGATTTCTTCATTGCCAGTGTTTTAAAGCATGCGGAACAAAGGCATGTTCTTGTGTCAGGAAAAATGTTAAGTGCTACTCAAAATGTCACAAAAGCAATCCGTGCAAGAATAAGTAGAGCGTAGAAGAAAAACTGTTGTGAATTTTTTAATACATACTTTCATACTTTCATATTTAAAAAATAAACTCAGTGTTTATTAGGTATTTAGATAGTACTATACATGTTTTTTGGAGTTATACTTTATTTTTATTATAATATATGATATTAATGGTATTATTAAAAGCTATTAGAAAAATTGTTATTATTATTATTAAAACACATCGTGTGTAAAGAGACGCCCACAACGCGACGTGGGTAGATTGGAATGCCCACAAACCGATGCGACGCTTCAAAAACTTTTAATTCGTGTAGTGGGTACGAGCATTTACCCACAACGCGTTGTGAGCATTTAATTTTACCCATGTCCCGCAAAAACTAACAGAAAACGCTTTGTGAGTATATTTCCTTACCCGCAACGCGTTGTGGGCAAAAATTTCGGGCAGTGGCCGATTTCGGCTATTGCGAATAACATATATATTAAGTAATAATATTCGATTATGTAACTAATGATTTTAGTATTAGAATTTATTTATAATTTGTGTCAATTGTAATTAGAGATTCATGGAATAAAGAGTTAAAACTTTTTAGTTAAAAACGTTATTCTTTTATTTCAAGAATATTACAGTGGCGACGAAGATGGGATTCGAACCCACGCGTGCAAAGCAAATAAAAAATATAACTGTATTGTGCACTTAATAATAAAAGCATGAAATTGGGCACAGAGATATCTCATTATATTGTTAAAAGATATAGATAATGGGGTTACGTGAGATCTAGTATCTGAAAGCATGGATGTGTTTCCGCAAAAATCTCAGAACTATTGAGTATACAAAAAAAAAGTTTTAAACATGATATTTCCACTTTTAAATCATCTGTATTTTCTGTACGTCTATATACTTTAGTCTATAAACTATAATGATTCATTTTCTATAATATAGTAATTCAATTTGCAAAGTTTTTGTCTCTTTTAATTGTACTGTTAAAAACAGGAAATAAATTAGAGGTACAATTAGTTAATTGTTTTCTTGTACAGTTCTACTTAAAAATGTTTTTTTTAAACGTAATTATCAATAATTATGTACGTATTACTTGTAGTTGATTTTGGATTATGTCCTCAGAGGAAAATATGTTGCGTTAAAAAACTCGGCATTATACCTAGTAACTCTTGAAAACAACCTTTTTTATTGTGTCGATTTGATTTGCAAGTCCATGTATCATGATGTATTCATGTAACATGCTAACACTGTATTTATAAATTTTTAATTATCAATGAAGCCAAGGGGCCTTCACACCTACGGCGACTGGAGTGACTATTTTTTCAACGCAATATCAATGCTTAGGGCTTTAATTAACAAAATGTTATAATGTAAATTTTTTTTTGTCGTCAAATAGAGTTTAATTATGTACAGTATTACAATAACAGTATTACAATATAAAAATTATAATAATTTTCAATAACACGAAATTTTACTGCGTAATGAATCAATTTTACCCTCCCTACCGTGCCAAAAGAGGTTCAAAAGGAAATATTCTTTGAAATGCAGTTTCGGTGCGATTGACAGTTTTTTATTTATTTTATTTGGCTTTGCTATTTCGCAATAAAAAATCAAGGCATGCGTTTTCTTTTAATCACAAGATATTCTTTTATGAACAGTCTATATTTTGACATATAAATAATCACGTTCATTTTACACGCTAGTTGTTAGTCATCATCATATAAGAATTTAGTCACGTACATTTAAGATAATTATGTATGCCAGAAAATATTATAAAACATAATCGGTAGTAAAAACATTTATTAAACTTTTAGTGACTTTTTTATTTGTCTCAACGCTGTTGGCGAAGTTATTGTAATATAATAACAGTATTTGGCTTTAATTTTATGTTCAAAACCGAGCTCAGCATAACTGAGTATATTTGTGTCATTAAGATATGCAGATATATTATGTATAACTGTGTTACAGAGTTATGGCTTAAACGTTAAAAATGTACACTTTTTATAGACATTTTTAATGTTCCGCATATTCTGAATGAATTACCGATAATGCGCCCTTAAAATGCCCATAAAATCGTAATAACACCGCCTATATGCGGTCCAAAAATATTCACCAACAGAAAAATTTTCGTATTTAAATAAACTTGACGTGTTCTATCGAATACTAATTTCACAGAAACAGAACTATTTTAATATCTGAAGTGTAGAGAAAATTCCTTAAAATTGACACGCATTTTGCGATTTATTTCGATCGTAAGATTCGTTAAATTATTCACATCAAAGTCAAAAATATTTGGCGTGTTTTGCTGGACAAAAACTTCGTGAAAACTGTTTTTTATTGATATGTGGAATATATCCGTTTTGTGAATACACGCACAGTTTTATAACTGTTTTTTCTTGGAATGTAATAATGACATTGATTATAAAATAATACACCAGTAATAATATTTTTTAGTCAAGAGTATCTCGTTAAAGAAGTTTTGAAATTACTGTACTAACCTAATTTACTCTTTTTGTGCGTTGTAATTTTTTTACTAACTATATATTATAGTACTTCTCTAATCTTTACATATTTTTATCGATTTATGACTGACATTCTCTAACCACCGAGTGCTTAGTGTACTTCAAGAACATCCTTTCCCACGCCTTACCGTTTTCAACCGTCGCGAAGCCTCATTGCTGCGTGCCGTGATGGGATCGGGGTATGTTTAATCTCACAGTATGGTTCTAAACAGACCCGTAAGCGCCGATTAAATAAAAAATTACTATATGTATAATCGTAAAATTGAATTCGGAACTATGTGAAAATGGTGGTAATTTTTAAACAAATACGGCAAATTTTGGGACGGTTATGATCAGTTTCCCGGCTCTGAAATATATTATATTGCTGTCTCTCGCGTTTTGCATTACCTATTAATTAAATCACGTACAACTGTTCAGAGGAAATAGTTTTTGCCACTGAGCAGCATACTTAATAATAGTAATGTAGTAGTTTTGATAGGTTGATTAAGTCATAATGTCGTATATATATTTTTCACACGTTACTTAATCCGCATTCTTAGTGCATATAAAGTATAGAGTAAATGATGGGGAGAAAGTGAGATAGAGAAGAGACAGAGATAGTTGGAGCTTAATCGCATTTCTATTAAGTTGCTCAAAGCCTTTAGTGTGCCTATAGTTGAAGATAAGAGTTAGATAGTTCGGTGCTACAAGCTACTTATATATACATATCTATAGTCACAAAACTAATGGGCTTAAATAAGATTTTTGGTAAAAGAATTTAAATTTCTAGCGGGCGAGTAGTGATCCAGTTGATATAATACGTGCACTGATTAAACATTTTTTAATTCGTCAATTAACTATTTTGAAGGCATATGAACGATTGATGGTATAGCGTTACTAGAAAATAAACTGTTTTGAAAGAATTTTAGTAGATATAAAATGTGTTTATACACATAGACGGTATCATATAATATATTAATACGATAAGGTTTAAGATGTTTGCCTCCCTTTTTAGAAAAAACCACACAATTTCTTCACATAAATCATTATATATCATTTTACAGATAATTGCTTACTCTACTGACATCGACAACTAAAAAATTTATTATTGCTATTGTTTTTGCAAATTAATTAAATTAATTAAACTCTGAACAACACTTCGATCTGTCATCTGACCTTCATATTGTAAATACTGCATACTGCCATCTGACGGGGAATGCTGAACAACGCTTTTGCTACTTGCGCCTCTATATGACAATTTAAGTAAAATATTTCTTTTACAACAAAAAGAAGAACGTTATAAGCAGTATGCAAAATTAGAAACGAATTGAATACCTGCAATCATATTTAAAAAATAATTTTGTAAAGTGATAATTATTATACTTATTTAGTGCGAATAATTCGCACAGGTCACGCTAGTTATAAAAAATAAACTACTTCGAATAATGAAAGTAACAACCTCTTAACAATTTTTCCTCGCTTACCCTTGTTAGCATCATCAGGGAATGATTAAATCTTTCGAGAAGAAATTGTTAAGTTTGTGTTGTCTGATTACGATACTCGATGTCTTCTCACCAAAGGTTCAATTATCTTCAAGAGATTTATGGATGAATCATTTCAAAAAGCATGAATGGGATTGTTTAAAAAAGAAAATGCAAAAAATTCGACATGAACTGCTTTGCTTCGTAGCTGCAGATTTATATACATATAGATAGCTAGACGCTTTATCAAACGATCAAACCCATCAAATGAGAGAGTGCTCCGTGTACCTCTATATCTCCCCGGCAAGGGTGTTGGATCTTTAGTCGCTCTGCGGAGCTTCGCGCGTTGACGAGTTACAGGAAACCGGATGTTATGGGCTGTTCACTTCGCTCGCCTGGCGCCTTACGTCTCACCGCGTCCCCGCAAACTGACAATAACTTGCATATCTTTCACTATTATTTATTTGATGGTACTCACTAAAAGTTTAATTTTATTAAAGGCATAGATTGTGTACTTTCTATCACTGAACCTACTTGGATCATGACTCTTGAAGTATGTGATGGATTCATCACTAGCACTGGCTACAATTATTTTTAATGTCAAGTTTTGAACACTAATGCTAGGTTGCAGAAAGAATTTTTCAAAAAAATTTATTTGACAATGACCTTAGATTGTAATCATGTAATTTAGTTTCCATCATCAGGAGTAGTCTAATGTCGTATTCAAACTCCCTATCATCTAGAACATTAGATTGTACTCACACAAAAACAAATGATTGTTCTGCATAGACAAAGATCACTTTTCAAGCTAAATTTTGATCAAAATGCGTAGAAAAACGCTGCTTTGAAATGGAAACTGTACAAGAAACGATGCTAAATACATGACGTATACACAGTTTAAGAAAAATATCGTTTCAATATATCAGTTATTATTGTTCGAGCAGGATCACTAATTAAAACTCTACTATGCTTTTTATATAGAGAAATATGTATGTTCACACTCTAAGGTGATTGTCAAGTCAGGTTTTTTAACATCCCTTTCTGCAACCCAGCATAAGTATTCTAGTAACAATTTTGTTTTGTACGTAGTAACAATTTTACACCTACAATCTGCATAGATAAAAATAATATGCAATCTTCTTTCGACTGTAAACTTCTCAATGCAATAAATTTCATTGCTTCCCAGCCAACAGATCTTAGTCATAAACATATTCTGATTCGTGAATGAAACATAACTAATATTATTTAAAATATTAGATTAAATTAATGACATTTGAATATTAAACTCAATGTTGCACATTTTTTTCAGTGCTGTAAAATACAGAAACAATATATTGTAATTAGATAGAATTATGACAATTAAATTTTAGTCTAAAACGAATTTATTTCTAATGTCAGTCTTTGAATAAAAAAACTACACAATTTTGTTAACCCTCATTAATCTTTTTGTTTGATCTGGTTAAAGAAATTTGATCAGCCATTTATTAATTTTAGTGTAAAAGTGAATGAAATGGTGTATTTTGTTTATGACTATATAACGTTATCATTAATGAGTGTGCTATTATTTGCAGTCATCTTACTTGAAGCAAATTATAATTATAATGAAACCAAAACGCAATCATTTACGGTAGTTTTCATCACCTTATCACGTTAGTATACTTACTCATCCCGTGGAAACTACATATTTCTTTTTGTGAACGTATTATCGTCTTTCTTCTCTTTCTCAAAACGTAATCATCTCTTTGTGAACGTGTACAATAGTACAGCACAAGGGTTGGGTGTACGACTAACCTTCGCCGACATTACTGTATGTTTTCTCTAAGCCGGAAAACGTTTTCTTTTCGATTTTTCTCTAATATTTCTTTTTGACGAAACATTTATTAACTTCCCAATACATTGGGAAGTTATTGTAAGGGGTCTCAAAATCTAAATCAAAATAGGCGTGTGTGTGTTCGCGCGCGATCATTTTTTTCCAGTACGAAATCTCGATTGCAGTTTTTTACATCCATTTTGAATATTTTTGCTCCCATATACTTTTGTACCGCGCAGTCAGAAAATAATTTAGAAGGGACATTGGTTGTAATGATCCTTTGACCTTAAACTTTTTGCCAATAATAAGTTTTTAGTGCTTTGTTTCAAAAATGATATACCTGTGCCATTTTTATAGATATCATTCAGAAACAGAAAACGGGGAAATCTTTCTTGGAAAGTACTCGGTAATGGAAACTGCAATGCTTTATTTATTTACTTATTTTTTTTACATAAATAAACACGCAGGAACGAGGCTATATGCGTTACTAAAATAAGTTAAACTGTGCTATAAAGTATAACTGCTAGATGTGAAAGTTGAAAGCTGCTGATGTAGAAGAAGGTGATTCAGATGAAGTCGAAGATTGTAATCTGATTGTGAAGTCTATGGTGAGTTTTCGATACAACGACGCGGACGGTAACCCTTTTTATTGTTGCTCGATTTTGGAACTGTACACGAAGGACAATCGGTACGCAGTCCTTGTACGTAAAGGGAATACACACAGCAACTAGATTACAAGAAACAGGAATGCTTCATTCAATAGACAGGAAGATCACGCCACGTTGCCTCACAATACAATAGTCGGCGACCCGTGATAATTACTACAATATTACTACACGACCCAGTCTAAATAGAAATAGATGTTGACTGCTTACTTCATGTTTATAATACGTACGTCAGAACGTCGACTGTGTCTAGTCCGCCGTTATCTAGCAGCTGTTATCTTCGTTTTCCCCTTGCACCCTGCGTCTTATCACGAGCCTTGAGTTTTGTAATTGAATGTTTTTGCTTCTCTGAGCCGGTAATCAGTTTTATCTGCCATCTGAAGGAAAAGAAAATTATACCTACTTGTTTCTGTTCTTTCCACAAGAAATCTACCGACATGTGAAATGTTGACTTTCTGGTTAATGCACGTTTATTTTTTTCCTGAGAGGGGTAAAGAGTTTGGTATTGAACTTGACTCGAATGAGTTCTTTCACTATTTTATAACTTCACACAAACGAGATTTTCTTCAAAATTTGGTTGTTTAATCAAATTGTCGTAATTATTTCGGTTTCTGGAAAGAAAAATTCGAACAGCCTTGGGGTATGGTACGGATAAATTCTTTAACTTTTCTAAAACCTAGATCACTAAATCAGTTTACATTACATGCATTAAAAAAAATGAGGAACAGTTTGCTGGTAATCATGGCATCATATTTTAAGTTGAGCTTATAAAAATTTGCGACCTTCTTTGACAATGAAATTTGCACTATCCTTTTAGTTTTTTTGACGTGATAACGTCTTATAAATTGATGAATCACCAATCTTATAAATTGATGAAACACCGGCTGCATGCACGAAAAAGTGTAACGTTCCTAACGTTCCGCCTGACCCTGTGCGTGCTTTTCTCGAAAACGGCCCTAACGATTTGAATGAAATTTACTGAAAAGGGATTTTGGGGGGAAAAAATCGTTTTAGCTAGGTCTCATCTCTCGAAAAAATCGTTTTCATACAAATTTTATCATTATAAAAATCAATAACAATAACACACAGGATCACGGGTATTTGGAATATAAATTGTTAATCAGTTTAAACTATCATTGATTAGCAACGTTTCGTCTTTATTCTCAAGACTTTATCAAGCTCTGAAAATACAATACATTTAACATTAATATATGAGCATGATGAATAAACTCCAAAAGAAAAGATTAAAATGTTACAATAACTAACCTCAAAATCGTCTAAACGATCGTCAATATAAAAAACATACATTACTTTCCATAAACATAATTTTTTTTTTTTTCTTTGTAGTACTATCAATTGTTGAAAAGATGACTACAGCAAAAAATTAATTAAAAATTAAAAAAACTATAACGACAGTATTATAAATAATAGAATACGTTTCCCAAACATGTGCTCTTTACACCAGTCTAACTGTCAACTTCTAAAAATTAACAACAGTCTGGCTTTTGTAAATATACACTAGATGGCACCATAAACTAAATTTCTACATGAAATTACCTAGTTATCCTACTACAAGTTATGAACAAATTAATCATATGTTAATCAATAAATTATATCAATAAATAAACATTTAAAAAATTTAAAAACTAATACAAACAATCCAACTCTAAAAACTCGAGAATCACTTTGTGCCCAGGATTTCATTGTATACCAAGCTCAAGTTATGCGTGTCCGATCTTAAGTTCACTGTTTTATTCAATTTGATGAAACACATTTCACTAAGTGAACGCTTGAAGTAATTGGATTCTTTGTCAAGGATTGAAACCTCATCAAACATAAAATTGTGCTCAGTATCAAAGTGATGACTGGCTAACGCTGTTTTATTTTCTTTAAGGATGTTAGTGTTCCTACAGTCATACTGATGTTGTTTGACTCTATCCCTCAACTTCTGCTTCGTCTGTCCAATATAAGACTCCCCACAGGTGCAAGGTATTTTATAGATCACATTAGACCTGTCCAACACTGGAACCCTATCCTTCAGCCTTGTATAAACTGATTTAACAGTTTTTAAGTTATAAAAGGCCAATTTGCCATATCGTTCCTTTGCGAGGGCATCAATTTTATGAGAAATCTCCTTAATAAAAGGAAACCTGCAATACTTAACACACGGATTACGATCTCTTCTGTTTACACTCATCGGACAGTAATTATTAAGCACTCTGTCTATCAGTTTCCTCGGATAATTATTATCAACCAAAAGGTCAATAATGATGTTTTTATTCTTATCATGGAACTCTTGATGACTTAAGCTGAATGCTCTTTTTATTAAACCTTTAATCATCCCAACTTTCTGACTCATTGGGTGATTGGATGCATAATTTAATAATCTGCCCGAATGGATCGGTTTCCGATACCAATCAGTCTTCAAACTCCCATCTTGTAGTCTAAAAACAGTCAGATCTAAAAAATTAATAGCATCCTGTTCTTCTAACTCCATTGTGAATTTCAACTTGGAATTGAAACTATTAAAGACCGTTAAAAGATTCGATGTTTCACTTCTTGGGACACTTAGTATACTATCATCTACGTACAACTTGATCAGGGGAACTGGATATCTCAAACGTTGTAAAACATTTCTAAACACGTAATCCATGATGATATCAGCGAGGACAGGACTTGCTGGGTTCCCCATGCTTGTGCCATCACACTGCTGGTATAGCTTATCATCAAATAAAAAGAAACTCGAGTCAAAACAAAACTCAATCAGTTTCAATACTAAATCTTTGTCTTTCAAACCAATCAGTCTTGACCAACTCTCCCATTCCTCAGTTATAACCTGTAATACTAATAGTTTTGGAATATTTGTGAAGAGAGACGCTACATCCAAGGAAACTAAAACATAATCAGGTGGTAAAAACACAGTCTTAGTATGCTGAACCAGTTCAAAAGAATTCTTGACGCTAAATTTGAAACTCTTAGTGATCGGTGACAAAATATTATGAAGCATCTTAGCTAAATTATAACATGGTGAACCAATGCAACTCACCACAGGACGAAGATTACAGCCAACTTTATGTGTTTTTCTCAAACCATACAACCTCGGTGCTATCGAATTCCGGATCTTAACCTTCTTCAACTCAACCTCATCAATCACACCATTAACTTTCAGCGAAGTAGCTAACTCATTGGCCATCCGTTGAAATTTAACAGTTGGATCCTTGATCAACGGCCTATACGTCATTACATCATGTAACATATTATGCATTGTTTCCATGTATTCTCTTCTATCCATAACCACTGTGGAATTTCCTTTATCAGACTTTGAGACTATAATGTCTCTGTGTTCTTTGAAAAATCTGGACGTTGCCAAAACATCTCTGCTGAACTGATCTAACTTCTTTGTTTCGTGTTTTTTATAATAATTGCTGATCACATTCACAATCCGTGATCGAAAAGCATTTTTATCTTGCTCAACTAGTTCCTCATCCACCATTGTTGGAAGACTATTAACTAGGAACTCTGCATCTTTAATCAGCACTACCGGATGTACATCCTTCTTTTTAACTGGTAAACCAAACTTCTGGTCTACACATAAAACTCTTTTCACGTATTCTGGTAGGACTACATCTGTGTAATTGAAGATGTAATCCTGGTCTCTTGCTGTAGCTTCGATGGATAGAAGAGAATACATGGAAACAATGCATAATATGTTACATGATGTAATGACGTATAGGCCGTTGATCAAGGATCCAACTGTTAAATTTCAACGGATGGCCAATGAGTTAGCTACTTCGCTGAAAGTTAATGGTGTGATTGATGAGGTTGAGTTGAAGAAGGTTAAGATCCGGAATTCGATAGCACCGAGGTTGTATGGTTTGAGAAAAACACATAAAGTTGGCTGTAATCTTCGTCCTGTGGTGAGTTGCATTGGTTCACCATGTTATAATTTAGCTAAGATGCTTCATAATATTTTGTCACCGATCACTAAGAGTTTCAAATTTAGCGTCAAGAATTCTTTTGAACTGGTTCAGCATACTAAGACTGTGTTTTTACCACCTGATTATGTTTTAGTTTCCTTGGATGTAGTGTCTCTCTTCACAAATATTCCAAAACTATTAGTATTACAGGTTATAACTGAGGAATGGGAGAGTTGGTCAAGACTGATTGGTTTGAAAGACAAAGATTTAGTATTGAAACTGATTGAGTTTTGTTTTGACTCGAGTTTCTTTTTATTTGATGATAAGCTATACCAGCAGTGTGATGGCACAAGCATGGGGAACCCAGCAAGTCCTGTCCTCGCTGATATCATCATGGATTACGTGTTTAGAAATGTTTTACAACGTTTGAGATATCCAGTTCCCCTGATCAAGTTGTACGTAGATGATAGTATACTAAGTGTCCCAAGAAGTGAAACATCGAATCTTTTAACGGTCTTTAATAGTTTCAATTCCAAGTTGAAATTCACAATGGAGTTAGAAGAACAGGATGCTATTAATTTTTTAGATCTGACTGTTTTTAGACTACAAGATGGGAGTTTGAAGACTGATTGGTATCGGAAACCGATCCATTCGGGCAGATTATTAAATTATGCATCCAATCACCCAATGAGTCAGAAAGTTGGGATGATTAAAGGTTTAATAAAAAGAGCATTCAGCTTAAGTCATCAAGAGTTCCATGATAAGAATAAGAACATCATTATTGACCTTTTGGTTGATAATAATTATCCGAGGAAACTGATAGACAGAGTGCTTAATAATTACTGTCCGATGAGTGTAAACAGAAGAGATCGTAATCCGTGTGTTAAGTATTGCAGGTTTCCTTTTATTAAGGAGATTTCTCATAAAATTGATGCCCTCGCAAAGGAACGATATGGCAAATTGGC
Organism: Xanthostigma xanthostigma; assembly: GCA_963575645.1. Lineage (NCBI taxonomy): Eukaryota > Metazoa > Arthropoda > Insecta > Raphidioptera > Raphidiidae > Xanthostigma > Xanthostigma xanthostigma. The sequence continues at coordinate 9,781,211 of OY754471.1, read as the reverse complement.
CTTTTATAACTTAAAAACTGTTAAATCAGTTTATACAAGGCTGAAGGATAGGGTTCCAGTGTTGGACAGGTCTAATGTGATCTATAAAATACCTTGCACCTGTGGGGAGTCTTATATTGGACAGACGAAGCAGAAGTTGAGGGATAGAGTCAAACAACATCAGTATGACTGTAGGAACACTAACATCCTTAAAGAAAATAAAACAGCGTTAGCCAGTCATCACTTTGATACTGAGCACAATTTTATGTTTGATGAGGTTTCAATCCTTGACAAAGAATCCAATTACTTCAAGCGTTCACTTAGTGAAATGTGTTTCATCAAATTGAATAAAACAGTGAACTTAAGATCGGACACGCATAACTTGAGCTTGGTATACAATGAAATCCTGGGCACAAAGTGATTCTCGAGTTTTTAGAGTTGAATTGTTTGTATTAGTTTTTAAATTTTTTAAATGTTTATTTATTGATATAATTTATTGATTAACATATGATTAATTTGTTCATAACTTGTAGTAGGATAACTAGGTAATTTCATGTAGAAATTTAGTTTATGGTGCCATCTAGTGTATATTTACAAAAGCCAGACTGTTGTTAATTTTTAGAAGTTGACAGTTAGACTGGTGTAAAGAGCACATGTTTGGGAAACGTATTCTATTATTTATAATACTGTCGTTATAGTTTTTTTAATTTTTAATTAATTTTTTGCTGTAGTCATCTTTTCAACAATTGATAGTACTACAAAGAAAAAAAAAAAATTATGTTTATGGAAAGTAATGTATGTTTTTTATATTGACGATCGTTTAGACGATTTTGAGGTTAGTTATTGTAACATTTTAATCTTTTCTTTTGGAGTTTATTCATCATGCTCATATATTAATGTTAAATGTATTGTATTTTCAGAGCTTGATAAAGTCTTGAGAATAAAGACGAAACGTTGCTAATCAATGATAGTTTAAACTGATTAACAATTTATATTCCAAATACCCGTGATCCTGTGTGTTATTGTTATTTACGTCTGGAATTGAATTTAAAAAAAAAAAAAAAAAAAAAAAAAAAAAAATAAAAATCAATTTTTTGACGTATGAAAATACTTAAATATTGTAAGTAGGTTTTGGAATTTTATATAAACAATGAAACAATTGTTTTCAAAATATTATGACAGTTAATCTTTGAGACTTAAAATAAATACGAAAGAAAGAAAGTTAAAAAAAACAATTATTATTATAGGTGGTGAGTAATTTTAATAAATAAAATTAACCTAAATTTGAAGCGAAAGATGCAATATCATAGATTCGAATTATTATAATTATTATATGTAGAAGATAGGAGAAATAGAACATAAATTACGTATTACGGAATACGTTATCACGTAAAACTATCATCCGTAAACCGACTTTACAGACAACCATTTTTTTTTTGGTAGAATTTTGAGTCTCTACGTTAACCCCATGGAGATATAAGTACTAGAGTACGCTAGCGGGTATGCTTGCCATAAGTGAAAGTGTCTGCCGTTCAGAGAGAGAACGCTGCAAACGTTCCGTATCATTATATATGTTTACTCAAATCAGTATTGTTTTGTATCATTAGTTACCATGGGGATAAGGAACTCTTCTCTCTCTGAATAGCAGACACTTTCATGGCTCACTCGCGTACTCTAGTATAATATCTCTATGGTTAACACTTTACAACCAAAAAGCGGGTATCATCTAGTTACCTTGCATAATACATAACCATTTTGTTTTACCCGATCGGTTTATCTATAAATACTAGTCATACATCATATATTTAGTTTGGACTGATGACTGCTACTCCAAATAGAGTAATTAAACAGGAAATATTATAGACATTTTCCCGATATAGCGAAACCTAAATAAACATATTTTATGTTGTTACAACGTCTCTGGGAATAGTAGGAAATCCTATCCTACGATCTTCAATATTTGACAATTAATTCTATTCTATACATTCTAGTATGACGAAGAAGACATTGAGATCATAATAGCTATACATATGGTTATAAATTCGATGGGTTACCAAATAAGTACGCGCTGTTGCTCAATTTGACATTAGACAGGTTTTTAAAAAAAATATTTATTAAAGTGAAATTATTTCTTTCATCTAGTAACTGTTTCATGTGGACTTATTTTGATGTTTGAATTTATAGAGACATTGTAAATGCTGTCCATTAAATAATTAACTAGTATTTGTCAGCGTAAATTGATTTGTGTTCGTAACACATCGATAATAGCTCTGCAGGATTTCAAAACAGTGATTCTGACCACACGACACACTCTGTTGAAATATTTAACATGTTACGTGGTGTGCATGTTGCTAATTTGCGTTTATGATACTGCAATACTTATCCGGATAAATTTGTCGAATCCGATTAACTACTACTTAAAATCGAGTGTATAGTGAAAACAAATTGGAGTTATCGAAAATTCGAAACATAAAAAAATTAACCGATACATAATTTATCTAAAAAAATATTAGGTATCATAAAATCATATACCTACAGTTGAACGACAAACTCCTTAAAACGTCGAAATTACTTAACTCCAGTTAGTTTACCTTCTTGTTGCTCATACAATGATACACTCTAAATAACGACACACCCACTCTAAAATTATGACAACAATACGTCATCATTAAGCAATAAACAGTGCTTGTTTGTTATTTTGTTGCTTTGTTGTCGGCATCATGCGTACCGAAGAAATTCGTTCTTTTGTTTGTCGGGATTATCTTTCATATGTTTAGTTCAGCTGCTTATCGATAAGTTATCATAGTTGTGAATTTTATATACCTATTATGAGTAATTACGTATTATAGTAAAAAAATTTTAATAGAATATTTCTTCTCTCAGTTTAACGACAACTCTCAATAACGCCACAAAGTGCACAGTTCCTCGAGTGTCGCTATATAGAGTTTACACTGTATTTATACGTACGTACGTAGTCATTTGTTTTTAAGACGAAATTTCGAGAACAAAAAATAATATCGACTAATTTAGCATGCCAATCGAAGCGTGCTAATGTCAATAATAATCCAAAAGAAGTTTTATCAAAACAGGTCGAATCGTTTTTTTTTTGTTTGAGCAAAAACTACCACTAAAAAGTAAATTTTGCACGAAATCTCTCAAATAAAAAATGTTTTTGTATTTGTTAAGGTGCTAATAGAAGCGCAGTAATGTCAATATGGCCCGGAAAAAAACTTTATCGAAATAGGTCCAGTCGTTTTGTGGAGAAAATATTTCTCATATTGGGAAGTTGGTCGTATGGACCTCAAGGATGGCGCTTGTAGTGTCCCAACACGAGAAACACCTCACAGCTTGTTTTATTAATTCTATATCGTTCCGATTAGAAGACAATGCGCTATTTTGTACGTATTTATGATAGTTATCTATTGTTCAGTGATTGCTTTAAAACTATTCTCAACATTCCTTGTTGTGAGAAATTGTAACACAATCATTTAGTAATTTCGTTTGAATCCCATTTGTACTTGTACTTTCCGTAGCAAAGGGTTAGTTTGTTGATATTAATAAATAATTAGCATGTACTTAAACACTAATCAAAGGGTAAAATATAGTTACAGAACCCTTCACGCATTCAGCGGCCTATTTATCACATAATAGACATTATGCAGATCAAAACTGAATAAACACAATTTGTGTTATGTAAGGTTCTTACTGTCAGTTAGGGTGCTTTTATATATTACTCATACTTTTTAAGGGTTTTTAGAGATTTAAAGACCGCGCACACTTATCCAGCACGACCAGCACAGCACGAATCATTTCAATTATTATTTCAAAAAGAACTAAAAAGAAAAACTAACCTTCCTTCTAAAGTTATTCATGGTAACACTTTGTTTGAATTCTGAACCGATTTGATTTTTTTAAAGCCTACAGTTTGAGTAATAATAATATAAGCTACATATTATTATGGGAACAAGCAGTGAGTGAAAATTACGATTTGCATTTTATTTTGTCTCTAAGTAGGGGTGGAAGGGGGAATGGCGCTCACTGAGTAATGGCGCTCACCTCTGTAACTCTGTCAAAAAGGAACGTAGCAACACGCCACGTCGCGTGAATCGCGAGGGGAGGGGGCCTCTAATAGACAGCGATGCAAACGGACAGTCAGCTCGCTTCATGCGACCGTGAAGAGCGTTTCTTCGTTTGCGGCCGCGCTGATCTAATTTTTAATTAGGTGCTGAACAAGTTAGGCCTAGCACACATGAAGAGCGTTCAACGCGCGTTGCCTAACGCGCGTTGGGCCAACGCGCGTTGAACGCCTCTCATATAAACTAGGCCTTAGCCCTTAAGTTGCTGGGATCGCTATACTATGGACTCAATGTTGCAGATTTGCGTAAACTTGTTTATAAATTTGCTGAGCGCAACAATATCAAAAACAATTTTGATCAAAGCAGCAAAACAGCCGGATTGGCTTGGGTACACTTCATTATGAGACCCTGAGCGGCATTACCCAAAGTCAGGGGCAATGCCGCTCAAACATGTTTTTTTAATAATGTTTTCCTACTACTAGTAAGTGAAAGATATATGCTTTTGTTGTTAAATTGTTGATTATTCGATAATTAAAGAATTTGTTACTCTTTTTAATTTTGATTTATAATAAATAATTTAAAAAATACACCATGTTTTCCTTAAGTGAACGCCATTCCCCCGTCCTACCCTACATTTGTCTGTTTGTTAAATTGAGACAGCGTTTAATAAACACTTTCTGCAATAATTTATTTTTCCAGCAAAAAAGTCCATTTATTATGAAGATCTTTGACAGTTGTCAGAATGGATTACGTAGTTCGTTGACATATTATTCTTAACAATGTATATTTGTCCACTGCCAAATAGTCCACCATGCGACATTTGAATGCCGTAGAATTAAAAAATCAATCGTCCATGTGAATACTGAATGTCAGCTATTGTTGTTTGCAGTTAAAACATCTGTGCGAGTATGTGATGGCATATCATGAATAAAATAAATTGTTTTATTACGGCTGTTTTTTAGAGACAGACTATAAAAAAGGAACATCATTTAAAAGTGTAGGTCAGTGAAACAGAAGAGTGTCGCAGAATTACAATGGTAATTCTAAAAACTTAATAGCTTCTCTTATCACAAATTCGCTCATGAAAATATATTTGTGAATCTTGGATTGTTTGAATAACAATTGAAGTCAGTCGGATTGAAATTTCAATAACGGGAGTTTTCAGTTTAATTTTTTGAAAATATTTTAACCAAAATTATAGCGATTTCTGAGTTGAAAAATTTTAGTTCTTACATATTTTGGTATTTTTGTGATTAATGAACTAGACATAAATACAATCCATGATCATTTTTTGAAAATTCAGTATCACCAAAATCTTGTTCGTAATTCTTTTTTTCCTAAACGGCTTAACTGATTTTGATGGCTTCAATAGTTCTTAGCTATAGTTGAACCCGGTAAATTTCCGGCCAAATTTTTTAAAATCTTGTTTTATTTATCACATCAAAAAAACATATACCTAATCCCAAATTTTCTGTCTCCCAGCCTCTCTCAATATTTTTTAATTCAATAATTTTTTATATTAAATATTATGCGTTTCATTCATAACTGACCGTTTGCCTACCGGGTTCGCTATTATTCCATAAAAAAGTCCGATAAAGCATAATATGTCTATGTTTAATAACCTAACCGGACTGGGCCACTAGTAAAATATAGTTTTGAGGTAAACATTTCCCTGTGAAAAGACATACAATTTTTTTTTATTAACTCATCAACTATAAAGCATTTTTTAGGTACTGAATGAAAAAAAGTCTCTTTTCTAATTTAAAAACGTAGACTTTAGAAGTAAGAGAAGTTTTTTTGTAATCTAAAATCGTCTGTTATATTATTGTAATTTGATGGTGTGGTCAGACCTTAGCGGTTTGACATTTGTGTTGCGCGGTAGTTAACGTGTTAATGGACTGCTCAATGCAAATCATTCGAACGTTTTACAGTGTTGTAGAGCCATTAGTTTCAATCAACCTTCTGACCGCAACTCAACGTTTCTCGGATGACTCTTATATGCAGAATGCAAATGCCTAAGCACATTACATTTGCATTCATAACTACAGGGTCTAACAAAAGATCACTGCCAAATTATGCGCAATCTAAATGACAATTAATGTGCCTTTTGACGATTGTTAATTCGAGGGGTTTTCGTTTTGGCAAATTTTCCTTGGAATTCTCAAATGAATTAGTTGAAGATTCGGATTAGAGTTCCTGACTGTGATATTTTTTGAAAATACATTTTTCTTATATAGCATTGTAACAATGAAATGACCTCTTTTTTAAGCCGCTTAAAAATGATTTTACTGTAAGAGAAAAAGTTTTATTGTGCATCATACAAATTATGCTATCAAAGTTGATTGTATTCTTAAATTTTTAAATTTTCTTTTTTTGTTCTTAGCGATACTAAAAAATATATATTAATTGTAATTATCATAATTTACCTTAGGGATGGCGGAAGTGAAAAAATATCGATATATCGATATTTATAAAAATATCAAAATCGACGTCGATATATCGAGGTTAGCTTAATATTATCGATAGTAATTTTAACACAAAATGTACATTATTTTAATGTACAAAAATCTCAAGAAAAATGAAGGTATTTTTACCAGTATTTTTATTAGGCAATATAATAAATACAAAAATATCAAAAACTAAAAAGCTATCTTCTAACTAATATTTTTAAACCTATTTATTGTATTAGGCAAACCAGTATTTGTCCGGTAGCGAAAGTACCTTTACGGTTTTGGATTCCAGTAACTTTAGTTACATAAATAAAAAAGATATCGATTTGATTAAATTTTTGTATCGATACATTGATATATCGGCTAAAACATCGATGTTTTGAATTAAAAATATCGATACATCGATATATCGATACTTTTTCAACATCTCTAATTTACCTTACGCAAATTCAAAGAACGATTGGATCAAACGTCCGTGTAAACAATGCGCAAATATTCTGTGAGAATATCGTAGATTTTATTTTCATAAGAGGATTAAATAAATGTTTTTTAATCCGATCAAATAATAATCTTCTCCGTGAATGATGCTAATATTTTCTACTAATAATTATTTTTGTTCTCATAAGAATTGAAGAAGGTATAGGAAAACGAAAACAATATACCAAAGAATCTGGAATTTCAGTACAGACAGATCTTTAAGTTCTGCTTAATTAATATATATTTAGAAAAGTAGTCTGTAATTTCGCTGTTTTTGCTGGTCTGATTTTTATTAAACAGTTCCTTCCAAATGGTAATTAAACATAAAATATCTTTTTATCCAGATAAGATGTTTGTAAAAATCGATTTTTACGTGAGTTGAATATTGCAGATAGAAATTTTGAATAATATATCTGAAATAAATAAACCATTTTCTAACACAGTTATATAATAAATAAACTGTAGAAACTGAATAAAAATGGAGGAGCTCTTATCAGAATTTCGACCAATTGACCTTTTCAAGTTACATAGGTCATATCAAAGTTGACCAACTAACAACTGTAACCCTTTTACGATAGAGGCCTTTGCTCTCAAAACACTTCAGAAGAACTGCTTTGCGATTAATGTTACACTAGAGTCCCTATGCAATATTATACCAAACTTTATGCATTTGAGTAATTATGCAAACTGCTGTTCCAATTACCGCAAGACAACTATTAAGTCAAATGCTTGTTTATCAATTAATTACGACACAAATGAAACAATTTCTAACACTGAAGTTTGTGTCATGAATTCAAATTAAATAGCGTGTGAACACGAATACATTTCTTGAAATAAATAAAATTGTCGACCAATTTTTCTCAGACCAATATATTGACAAAAAATAATAAAATTACAAATCAATATAACATTAGATGACGTTTCGACAATTTTATTTATTTCAAAATTTCTATTCAGACGTTAATCAAAACTACGAATACATTTCATTATCCTTATAGTAAACTCACCGAATATTATAAAGTTACACTTTTGATAAATTTGCAACCAAAAAAAAGAGTAGTGCTAACGTTTAATATTATGTAATTTTTTCTTTTTTAATTGAACATCGTATCACACAGGTCTAATTTCCATAAATTATTCAGTACAAATACATAAATCAATTAATCAATGCTGCATTATTTATGTATAGGGTGTTTTATTTTAGATGTAAAGTAGGTTATGTTGCCAGCGCGTGATGACATATTATCACGCACGAGATATAGGTACTATTTGTTTCGCGTATCCCCTTTAAAATAGTTATAATAATAATAATATTTCTCTTTATTTGTTACATCTAGAGATAACAAAGAGTGTCAAAGTGAAATATAATTAAGTGAGACTTCCAAAGATTTCATCAAGACAGTAAAACGCCTGTTCAACTAAATAGAGCTTTAGAGAACTTTTAAATTTATTGTAACTTTCAATCTGTCGTATATCAGAAGGTAAGTTATTGTATATCCTTTGACACACATGTCAGGCCCCTTACTGCCTAATGTAGTACTGAATGACTGAATGTAAATATTTTCAGTTTGCCTGGTATTATCGGAATGTACAGTAGAGGTCAAAGTAAATAAGGAGATATTCTTTTTGATTTTTACATAATTTATAAAACATTTTGACAGTTCAATTCTGAGCAAGTTCACTTCCAATGATATAGGACATAGGTAGACCATTTTTGGGTTTCATACTTTTGCTATTAAATATGACCCATTTCTTATTTTATTTTACGCACTATAGTGTGAAATGGATCGTTTTACTACCACTGCACAGGCATGAAAAACAGCTATTTTATAGGGGGTCGTGTAAAAACGTAATTACGTATAGCTGCTTCTTTATTACTTGTATGTATAGAATATTCGTTGTATAAAGATAATCCTTACAAGATAAATTCCAGTTGAAATGTTTATTCGATTAAAAGTATGACGTCTCTGTACGCTGTCGGCTGTAGGTACCGTCATCAGGCTGTTTTATTTAAGATTACTTCTTCTGTAATATATTTTTTTATATATTACGATCGTACCGAAGCATGTTGCACTTCTAATTGAATCAACATTTCAACTACAATTTATGTTATGATGATTATTATAAAACTACTACAGAAAAAACTTGTTACATACCGATTAGTTTTTCTGCTATCAGGGGACATCTATTTTCTAGTAATTTGTAAAAGTAAAATTTTCAATCAACATTTAATGTTATCTGAAAAATTAAAACAATTTTTTTTTATATTTTTTGTAAAATGTTATTATTCTTAGCTCAAAAGACGTTGACTAGTTCATTGTTTTTGGAGACACAAATTTTTAAAATCATAAAAAACAACTTTGTGTTCTGACCGAGACCAACTATTTTTTCTATTAAAAAATGTAGGTATTTGTGCAATTTTTTAAAAAATAAATTTTGGATATTTTTTTTTATAACTTTCACTGACTTTTAATTATTTCATTGAATATTAAAAATTTGGTAAATAAATAAAATTAATTCCTCCCTAACAAATAAAAACATAATACCATATTAGCCCGAATATAACGCGATATTTTTCTTCCATTTATTTTCCGTTAAAAAATCGACTCGCGCTAAGTTTGGGGTTTAAGGAGGTTGATGCGTTACAGTCCCAATCAAAAGTAAGTCGAATTCTAAATGGGAACTTTTCCATAATCATTTTTTACAAAAGGCTATAAGTCGATGATACTAACAAATTATTGTCATAAAGGCATAAATAAATATTTTTTTTAATATTAATTAATTATTTCAGTATTTTATTTAATGCACTAACTTTTGAATTTTTTGTTCAAAGTTAGGTTAAAAAAAATAAATTTATGTAAATATCTGTATTTTATATATTTTTTGCAGTAAATAATTAAAAAAAGAAATTAGAAGTAATAAAAATTAAAATTAAATCATTAAAAAGTTGAAAATTCAGTTAAAATTGTTAAAATAGTCAAGAATAAAAGTCCATAATCGAAAAGTGCTAAGGTTTAATAATTTTTTTAATGATTAAAAGTCTCCTAATTAAATTGGAAAAACAAATTAAAATATGCGTAAAACATCGATGCTTTACATAGTTTCGGAACTGCTGACATTATTTGGTTATTTGCAAAAAATTAAAATGTACCGTTTGCATGCTAGGTTGACATATTTTCCACAAGACTACATGTAAAAGTTTTTTTTAATTTTTAACTTTATAAATCTCCTAATGGTTTTGGATTTTTTACAGAAAATTTTGTCATAAAAAAATCTATTAAAAAAACTGTATTTCGGATTTTTTTACATTATCTTCGTAAAACGGCTCAGTAATGGAATGTAATATAAATAAGGACACTCTGCTACAGAGGTTGAATGGGACGGAAGATGACATTTTGTGGGAGACTGAAAGCGTGAATTATATTGACATGAATGTAACCTATAATTACCTAAATAAATGCTTATCTGATTGAATTTAACTTTCTTTGAATTATTTTATGAGTATAATTTTTATCTGAATATCTCTCTGAAAATTTGGAGTCGCCTTAAATTCGGGGTCGCGTTATATTCGGGCTAATACGGTAATTAATATCATTTTGTGTTTCATAAAAAAAGGGACAGTCGCTTGTCGTTTTTACTCTGTTTGAGCCACTTTATACAGACATTTTTAAATTCAAAAAGGGTAGATAAAAACGAACAGCGAACTTTTTAAATTGAATGTAATTGTACAGGGACTCGTTTGTAGCAGAGGATACGCACCTCTATAAGGCACCTAGTGTATAAGGTGGTATAGATCAGAAGCAGTGGCGGGCCCTCTCTTGTGTACACCGCATCCACCGGTCCGATGGCCAGAAGGTACGGCGGTCACATAGTGATTATCCCGTGTCAGTCACGTAACCGCCGTCCGAACGGCCTCCTCTCACTCCATCACCCTCTACACCCTCATTGACCGACCAACGGACCCGGACTAGTGGGGCCGGTCGTCCCTCCTTCGACCCAACTACCGGCTACGTCGCCCCGCATAAACCCACTGACTGCAGTATAAGTGTGTAGTGCTGCGTCACTGATCGCTAATCGTCGGGATTGATGTGCGTTCAATTGTAACGCGCATTCTTTACTCTGTGAGGTTGTGTTTTATCCTTTGGAATTAACATATATTTTGGTAGGGCGATCAAGTCAGCAGATCGTCGAACTTTTATACTGGAATATTACCGATAAAATAAATACGACGTGGGTAGCAAAAAATAAAAATAGTATGTTGGCAGCTGCTGAGAAGGATAGTATTAATTAAAAAGTAGCAGCTTAATAATCTGTTGTAAGCTTTGTTTTAATTTCGAGTTTTTATTGTTAAGCGGAAACTTGACGACATTCCTAAATGCTTTCATATCTTATAAACAAAGAAACAACATTCAGAACCGTAATATAAAAACGCCATCGCATCGATACGACCCCGTAATTGTTTTTTAAAGAACTCCCTTCAAACACACTCCCCGTTTCACTGCACAAAAAGAACGCCATCGCATCGACACGACCCCTTTAATTGTTTTTTAAAACTACCTCCAAACGCCATTCCCTCTTTACTTTGTCATCCCACTGTTAATATTTTTCGCTATGTCATTATATACCTCGCCTATGATTTTAATTGACTTGTTTAATATGCTTGCTACTTTAAATTAGCAGCTATTTTTTAGTTGTTATAATACTCATCTAATATAATTATTGCTAAAATATTTAATCGCTATCAAGTTATTTTTTTAGTTGCAAATAGTTAGTGGCCCTTTAAGTTGATAGTCGCCTGGAAAATTATTTCCCAATAAATACTAGAAAAAAAGAATTTGTTTTTCAAAGCCGTTGATTGGTGCAATTTTATGTGTCTAAAGCGTTATAAAGTTGTGCTTTAATTTTTGGGCCACAATAATTGTTTTACAAAACTTTTATCGCCTGAAAATATAATCTAATAAATACATGGTATCAACTAAGTTTTTATATCTAAGTAGGGCAGGTGATGCGGTATTTTTTACTATGTCATAGTTTGTAAAACTTTGAAGGGGATAAAAGAAGCAATGTAAGAATTTTTCAGTGTGCTTTTATTTATTCATTAGATTTTACTTGAATGTTTTGAAATTGTGTAAACTTTTGTTAAATCTTTTTTAATTCATTCATTTTCAAGTTATGAACTATTATCTTATTTTATTCCTCACTTTTTATCCAATCCGGGGTTGTCGTTAGAAATAATGTTTTTATCGTCTTTTAGAGAGGAACTTGACTATAACTTTATATTTTTCAATACTTATCTAACTAATGAACTGAAAAAAGCTAGTTACTATTCGTCTGATTGAACATTTTCTTTACCTCCACCATATTGACCCGTACTTCCACCAGATTACCTTCACAGTAATATTATAATATTTTATCGTTTATTAATTCCGGCTAGCAATTCAAGGTATAGTTAATAATTTATATTTTATATGGATATGAATGGATTCAAAACGGTACACACTTATAAATATATTACTTGGTATAACTCAGTGTTTTTGTATTTAAACATTTATTGTATTTTATTGGTATTTGATGATACGCACGATCATACAGGTGTTTTTTTTTAAATCAACCATTTTTCTCATTTGAAATGTAACAATCTTTCTTTTTTTCTAAAGACCACCAACAGTTAGGGTCACTTGAGTCTAGTATTAATTCATATTATCATTTTTTTATTTTTAATAATAAATTTAAAAAATCCAGTTGATACTTTTATCAGGTATCTAGAACCCGGAAACTAAGAGCCATTGAATCATCATATAAGAAATAATTCTCAGATATTCGTAAGCCTCTATTACTTTAATATTAACCTAATAATTGTGAAATATTTGGATATTACTTCGTCCTAAAATTAATTGCCATTTTCAAATCTATGCAATTGCAAATCTATTTTGGAGTTTAAAAATCATCAGCAAAAATTTACTGACTTTTAATTCTCGAATTACTTGTGCACCACCGCTGCTAAAGTAGTCGATTTAAGAAAATTCGCCTGTATAAAATAAAACATTAACGAATGGGGAATGTATTGAAAAGAATAAATAATGTCTACTTGAATTATAGGCCTGAATTTTGTTTAATAGTCAATAATCTTTATGACAGAGTATTTATTGACAAAACATTATTTCGTGTCATACTAAGAACTACATTTTTGTTTGTACGGAAATTATCAAATAATTATATTCAATTCATATTTTATCGCAGATTCTAATTATATTTATGCTATTTAAAAAATACGTGCGTTGATATATAAATAAAGTTTGACCGTTTTTCGTGTGTTGAACGTTCCGGACATCGTTTATAAAAGTTGATGCATAAAATGAATGAATTTATTTGATTTTCAGTGAAACACATTTTAAAATAAAAGGAGTCGTTCGTTCACTAGAAAACATTTTTTTTTTTTTTTGAACTACGATTTTACTTATTTTGCCTCAAATTTCAATAACCCCGCTTTTTTTTCAAATAAAAATTTTCAAACATATACTTTTTGCTTAAAAAAATTGGTGTATTTTTATAAAAAATAAGGAAACTCATCAGTCGAGATTGTATCAAGTTCCGTCAAAATCGATACATTTTTTATTTTGAACGACGATTTTACTTATTTCGCCTCAATTTTCAATAACCCCGATTTTTTTCAAATACCAATTTTCAAACATGTACTTTTTGCTTAAAAATTGGAGTATTTTTATAAAAAATAAGGAAGATTATATCAAGTTCCATCAAAATCGATCCAGTCGTTTTAGACTAATGTCGGTACAAAGGGACAGTCAATAAATCTTTATATCATACAAAATTTATGAAAGAAATCGGAATTAGTATCAGATATGTTAGTATTGATAATACAATTTTAAAAGTATAAAAATTACCCATTTAGATTGGTTATGTGAGCTTATAATAATAGGTGCATTACACTAATCAATATGATCTCCCCAATAATTCATATTGCCACTAATTTACGCTATAATATATTTGAATTAGGCATATTTGTTTGGTAGTGTGGTCATTACTATGCAAAGTTGGTTTGTGTTGTGTAATTTATTCTCTATTGGTTTACTCTTGTAAATCGATATGAAATATAAAGAACAAAACTAAATTAAAATACTATCGATTTTTTACATATTAAAAACTTTAATTTCATTGTTTTATATTTAGACATGATTTGTAGGGATGAGCATAAAAATTATCATAAAACTTTTACAAAAATATTTTAACATTAATTGTCTTATTTGGGCATGCACTATCACCCATCGAATAAGTAGTCAACAAACACATTGTATATCTATACTATTATATAAAATTCCTTGTATGTGTGTTTGAACGGATTTAGCAACTATTTGACACTTTATATGAAACATTTCTTTAGATTCTAGAATTTTTTATGAGTTAATAAAGTAATTACATTTATGTGGGTTTTTTTATTACTTGAACCGTCACTAAGATCCATGTCCCACCACTTATACATATTCCAATCGCCCATAGTGGGATCAGGGTTATTGGTCGAAGGCGATATTGTATTAAGTGGGAGAAGTGGAGCTACATCTGAACTTTCGTAATATTCTTTTTATGTAGACGCTCGCGAACGGGCGTTCTATGCGGACCACTTTTTCTTTATGAGAATTTTTTTTATTTATAATTATTTTTTATTAAATTAGTAATAAATTTATTTAAAAATAAATAATAATAAATAATATATTAATAATAAATACAAAACAACGCCGGGAAAATACTGTTATTATTCTATTCTATTCTATATATAGGAAAGTCCACTGCAGGATAATATGTCAATCTTTAATAGACACTCTACAAATCTAAGCCCGGATTTATATCACAAAATTATGAAAATATTTGATGCATGGGGCGTACTTAGCTGCAGAGAATCATACTTAACAATTTATTTATTAATAGGAATATACTGTTTTGAACATCAATAAAATCGAATGAATAAATCAAATATATCCAACCATCACGCTCATAAGTCGATTTACAACCTATTCCCGACATCTTGTCAGTGAGTCAGGATTGAAATCGTAATACACGTGTACTCTCAGCCGCCCATTGTGAGCGGGTTTCGCGCTCCATCGGCTGGACAAGAAATGCTAAATGGTGTTCTCTCAACTTCTCCGATCCGCCACTCCTATGTCTTCTGTTAGTCCTTGAAGCCTTTTTTTTGTGCCTTGACGTTCCTCGCACAAGCCTTTAGTTTATGTAGTATGTATGCATGTATGTTATGTAATAATATTCGCGGGTTTCGTTATGTAACAGTTTTTACATATTTACCATCTGTTTGTTTTTATTCGATGAGATGAAATTGTTGTTGAAATGCCCAAGGGAAAAAGTGTGACCAAATTATAATTTAATTTGCTATCATATTGTTTTTCAGCACCGAGCGATGAGAGCACTAGATTCGCCTTCGGGAGGTACCGGGCTCGAATCCCGGCGGGGGAAGATGTGGCTGGGACTTTTTCTTGCTGCCTCTCGGTAATTCCTATACGGGCCTTCTTGCTGAGGTTTTCTATGGCTTCCCTCAATAATTCCAAATAAATATCGAGATGGTTCCTTATTCAAGGTCATGGTCGCTTATCTGTCAAACTCCTATGCTCCAGATTTTCCTACTCTATCATAATGTCCTAAAATTCCTTCATTCGCCCATCGCTATTAATTAGTTGAAGTTGAAAAAATGTAGGAAATAACGGGAAGTGTGATAGATGGAAAATAGTAATAGTGCGAATCGCGTCTGTTATGACATAAAGTCGAGAAACGAACGTAAAACGAATTATTGTTATTAGTCAAATCTTTGATTAACGTCTGAATAGAACTCTTCAAGTAAATAAAATTGTCAACCAATTTTTCTCAGACCATATTGATTTGTATTTTTATTATTTTTTGTCAATATATCGTATGGTCTGAGAAAAATTGGTCGACAATTTTATTTACTTGAAAATGTATTGTTATTATTGTTGTTTTTCAGATTTAATCAATTATTTCCCCGCTGGACAACCATGAGATAATTTTGCTGTATTTATCTTTTTTAATTAAATGTTAATTTTCATCACATTTATCGAATCAAATTTCAATTACTCTGGTCGTGCTCGGAATTTTTAAATTTGCCTCCAGTATTGACGAAATAATCACCAAAACCGAAATTCAAAGAAATCGAATATATTTAAAAAGGAAAAGTTTGATTTGGATTCAATTGTGTCGACTCGATGCCATTTTGTTCGAATACATCCGACTGGGAACGTGTCATAAATTTTTGTACAAGGAACGAATGTTATAGAACAAAACACTAACGCGAATGATTTGTTTATATCATCTGTGTCAGTTGCCGTGTACCCGTATCTCTGCAATATGGCGGCTGTGTCGGACAGTGGTCAGTCGTTTCCGAGCTACTAAATTGTTCTTGTCGTGTTTCACTTAAACCGAACTGTGTAGAGGTATTGTGTGAAGCTTTTTGTACCCAAACCACTTTGCCTTCGATCAGGCAGAGAATTGGTTTGAGAGTATCGACCCAACATACATCACAGCAGTACAGAATATATATAGTTTCATCTCTATCCAACGACTGCATCCGATTGCACAATAAAAGAGATGCCGCTTTTTTAAGTTTTCCAATCTATATAATATTTATTTAATTAACCGAGTAAGGTGGCGTAGTGATGAGAGCACTAGACTCGCATTCGGGAGGTACCGGGTTCGAATCTCGGCGGGGGCAGATGACTTTTTCCTGCTTCCTCGCGCCGAGAAACGGTAATTCCTGTACCGGCCATTTTGTTGAGGTTTTCCATGGTTTCCCTCAATAATTCCAGATAAATATCGAGATGGTTCTTTATATTCAAGGTTATGGGCGATTATACGATCTCGTTTGGTAATTGGATATACTTTTACGATGGATAATTTTGTGTATCTACCTACCAACATAACCTTTTTGTGCCGCATAATGTCAATAGAGTTTTATTGCTCTTTTTTTGTCTATCTTCTGAAATTCTCAAGTTGCGGACCCTTTGATATTAGTTTATATAAAATAATATTTTGGATAATGGTTTTTTTATTAGTAAGAAATTATTTTGAGTTTCGTTTAATTTATTTAGATTTTTTTTGCAATTGCGGTCTGACATATTTTTAGTATTGGTCAAAAAAAAAAATAAAATAAAATATAACTGACTAGTTACGAATGTATTTTCATTTTACATACTTAAAAATACGTATGTAGGTAGGAACTTGAAGAGAAATTAACAAATAAAAAAAAATCAATAATTGTTTTCTAGGTATTTAATTACTTTTTATAGCATGCGGGTACATTCACTTATAAATTAATATAAAGTTAAGTTACAAATGTTTTTGATAAACAGATGAACAAACTTTCTAAAGCATGCAAATTTTGTCATGTCTTCGATTTTTAATTTGTTATAAACGGTGAATGATTTTCATGTTATTTCTAGTTCTTGATTTCTGAAAGTTTTGATTAAAACTTTTGCGATGTACTTTGTACACGTTTTAAATTTTCAGAGTCGGTTTAATATGAAATGAAAAAAATAATATGGGTTTATATTTTTAAAATTATACTGTTTATATTGTACCAGATTTTAATATTGGTCTTTATTATTTAAAAATATATTTTTATCGTGTTTGCTCTACGCTTATTTGTACCAAAGTAACTAAAAACTTGTCTTAAATGTGTCAACACACTAGAATACAGATGTGTTTCAATCCCTCTTCGAACGGTAACAGAACCGACAAAGTCATGCGTAGTAGCTAAAACAAAACTACAGGTTTTGGAACACGTTTTAGCTACTACGAATAACTGTGATGGTTCTATTTACCTTTGCAGAGAGCTTGGAACAAAGCTATAGTATTTTTCGCATACCTATCCCTTATAAAATGATTCTAAAATAATAAACAAAAATTAACAGTTCAATTTTGAGCAAGTTCACTTTCAATAATGAAGGCGGCGTTTCATACTTTTCGCATTTTTTTTGTTTACTTTTGGCACTAGTGCGAGATGAGTCATTTGCAACCGCTATGAGGACATGAAAATCAGTTGATTTATAGGGGGTCATGCGTTTAATAATGCAATTAATAATGATTTAACACATTCAACAAAAAGAGAAAAGAGTATAGTGCAGTGCATATTTATACTTTAACTAACTTTTCTACCCGATATTGCGCTTGGTGAATTGAAAGTGAATTTTATTCTAACGAATTTTGTTCGAAGATTAGTAACTTCTATCTTTAATAGTGTTCGGTGAATGTGGATCTTGATAATGTAAAACGTGAGAAAGAGAGAACTGTCCTTGAACTGGCCCTGTGTTCTGTTCGACTTATATAAAACCGTAAATGACATTCATGCGAGTTTTAAATTACATAAGTTTCGCGTGCTTATAACAGAAGATCCGTCCAGATTACGTCTGTCTCACTTGTACCTATACTTACTTACATTTAATTTAAATGTTTCTCCTTTTATGTAGGGATTATTCTTGTCTCATTTTCTACCTTGAATGGATTTATATGTGCTTTTTCTCTTCAGTTATATTTTTACACTAAAAAAAACGTTGATTATTTAAATTGAAGAAATCCATTTCATTCTTAGAAACAACTTTAATTGTGATTATTATTCTGAAATACATTTTAATAGTTTTCATGTCGTGTTTAAAATGAATAAAAAAATAACTATTAAACGCTATAAAATAATAATTATTGTACACGGATAAACTTTCCTAAAGGCCGGTGCACAAGGGGCTACGAGTTAAATTGACTGGTAATCGTTCGTCAACAAATCGACTATTTTTGTTTTTAAAATTAACTAGTTGATAATTCAACAACAAAACGCAAAGATCTCCTTCAACCGACGAAACGAAACTGCCACACGAACCACAGTATACATGACGTGTTCGTTATTTCATAACCAACGAATTGCAAACACAACAAGCGCTATTTAATCTATAAGGTAGCGACAGTTCTGCTTATAGCGTTCTTCGTAGTTGATGAAAGCAAATGATTCTTCAACCAGTTGACTTGACGACCCACCACTAGTATTTTCTACATGAACCGCTCCATAAATGAGCACAATATTACTGGTAAATGTGCATAATCTGATTGAGAATTTACGCATGCTAGAGTTCTGATCTCATAATGTGTAATATCATACCTACAAATTGTCATATTGTCTGATTCAGATTCAGGACACGTTGTTTCGTCACATATAACTGGGAATATAATTGTGATTTAATGCAATTATTAGACTGCCACGTAATGGACTACAAATTATTCCAATTTAAACATGACAGAATATTACCTCGTATTGAATAATTAATGTATCCAATGCATACACCGTAGTACGTAGGTACGTACCTAGCTGATTTAATGCCAGTCTTGTTGTAGTAGCTTTCAATGATGTGTTAATTACCACATTAATTATATTAAAGTATGTGAAAAATATGTACTTGTACTTAGAAGACATTATTTTATATTATTTTATATAAATGCTATGTCCATTATCCACGACTTTCGTTAATGCGTCCTGTGTATCTGTGTCAGATAATCGAGGCTTCGCTTTACTTGCATATAGGCATGCAAAACAGGCCATTATAACGCCGATATGCATATTTTAAACGTACATTTAGGCTAGGTTTACATGAGAGGTGTTAAACGCGCGTTAGCCAAACGCGCGTTTACAATTTCAATACAATAGGCGTGAGGACAGTATAAAAGAATCAAAGAATAAATGGTCTTAGAGAAAAATATATATTGAGAAGATTCTAAAAAATGACTCAGTTTTAACATAAATATTAAGATTAATAAGATTTTTAATAAAATAAAAGTATAAAATACTGTAATCGGCCATGTTGACTGAAACACCAATCAGAGTGAATTACGTCACGAATGCTAGAACCAAAAAGAATACAATTCATTTGTATTTTGTATACACTTGAAGTAATAAAATCAACGTGTGTCGCTTGAATTTTTGTTAATATCATTCTCTTCTGCAATATATTAGTTGATTTGTTGTTTATTTTATTCGTCTTCGTGTGATAAATATAATGGAACAAGGTTTTATTAAGGCGAATAGTTCTAATTTGCCCAAAATTGATTTGTTGATGTTGGGAGAGTTTCTTCCATCAAATAAAGATGTTTGTTCATCTGAATTTAGAAATGTAAAAACTTCATTGTAATTACATTGTTATTAATCTTTAGTGCGAGGTATAATTTAACTCACACAACCCTTTATAACACTTGTCATAGCTGTTATTTTTGAGGTTAGTTAACTCGCAGCTAAAGAAAGTCACACAGTTTTTACTACAAAGTCAAAGTAGGTACCTACTTTTAAAAAAATACAGCCATAAATACAATATCTAATTGTTTATTTTAAACTAATAAATCATCAATTGTCAATTTTTGTATTAAATTTGTATAATAATTCAGTCAATCATAGCGCACAGAGTGCGCCGGCCAAGGTCTCGCAAAAGCAAGTTCACGGAAAGAAATATTAATTTATTTTTTTTAGACAGATTAAAATAAGGTTAGAGAGGATATTTGTCTGCTCTTGAATCAAATTAATTAAGTAATAACACTTTATAGGTATGCCAGAACGTGGATTCTTTGATTTTCTTTAACGTACATTCTAAAATTTTTAAATCCTGGTTTTTTACCAGCTTCTACCATCTCGCTGCAGTCAGAAGCAGATTCAATATGAAAAAATTTTGTCGATGGTGATAATTCTGCGCGAGTTACAGAGGGAGTATATTAAAAGTATCGCATTCTGTTTTATTTTCTACTAGAACATCTATTCTATATTTATTTAAAAAGGAAAAAAATATAATAGGATTTTTTTTCAATTGATCATATGGGTTATTAAGGAAGTTTGGGGGGTACTTTCTAATAGTTGAACATTTATTCTATATTTATTTAAAAGTAAAAAAAATACAATATAATTTTTTTCAATCGGTAACATATTTTAACTGTTCTTCTCAAAGGTGATGTCATCTGTTTTATCAATTCTGTTTGTTTAGCTTTACTTCTGAATGTTTTTGTCATAATATATACTTGAATTGATTTATCTATCATTTTTTATGTTACTTGCTGAGCTTCTTCAAGATTGTGCAGAACTAGAAACAGAATATAAACTAATTAAACATATAATATATGTAAACTTTTATTTTGAAACAATAATAATAATTTTATACTATTTCAATATAACTTTTATTTTATAAAAATATGAACACAATTATCTATTTCACTTTAATAGTGAGAAATTAACAATAGTTGGAATTAACGTAGAAATAAAATAACAATTACATAAAAGAATTTAATTATTTACTATGAGTATGATATTCAATTTTAAGCAGTTAACTCTATAACAGTTTGTGCAAGAATGTCCTAAAAACAGCATCCCTTTTTCTATCTCATCTGCCGATATTTATCTTATAACACTTAGTTATCGCAGTGAAATATACAAGGGTCTTTTACATAAACACTTATAATTTACTATAGTTTATACAATAACAAACGACAACAACAAAACAGAAATGCTAACAAATAATATAATTCAAAGAAATGCCTCATTTTTCTACTTTGTTAATCTTTATTAAAAAATATGTGTCAATGTTTTTATTCGACGTATTGAAAAAATCAATGTTCTTATTCGATATGCATAGGAAAACATCAATGTAACGTTTCGCAGCGAAAAAAACATATTGTATTTGTTGCAGTAAAATTTAATTTTTCTCGATTAGGTACTGAGACAAATTCACTCGAGTAAAAATATGGTTCGAATCACATCATTTATAGATTTTATGAAAAGTAACAAACGTCCAAAATAAATTACCAACTTCTGTCATTATTTTGTTAATTACATAATAACATTTTAAACTCTCTTATTGCATTAAATCCTGGCATGCAATTACATACATAAATCTTAGAAAAACATGTAATACCTGAACTTCCGGAAGCAACTTCTTCAAAATCGATACATTCTGTAACCATACTACTTTCTTTTAATTGCTTTTCACATAATTCAAGAGCCATCGTTTTTCGCTTCTATGTATAATCAGATATTCGTGTTGTTGACAATTTGGCATGCAATTTTTTTGAGAATACACAGTTGGTTCATACGCACTTGTGATACCGACCCCATCAAATGATACTTCATATTATAGTTTTCATATCATTAGGCAGCTGAAAGGAGAATATTATATAAAAATTGATACATAACAAGAATGACAACTCAGTCCAAAACAAACATAACCTCAGTAAATTTCTTATCCATTACTTTAATTATTTAATATGAAACAAAGATTTTGAGCTACAAATCTATTCTATGAATCTATAGTAATTACTAATTACTTACATCAAAGTGGTCTTCACACATATTCGAACTCGTATCTACATCTTTTGGGTCTCGCTGCGCGAGCTTTAGCCACACATTTCTCACTTTTTTTCTTGTTTGAAACGTAAACAAACAATTTGTAGGTGTTGTTATTGTTGTGTTTTTGTACAGAGGGACCGCACAACACTATAATAACCGTTGGAATTCATTTTCAACACACAAAATATTTGTTGACTTTCTTTGTTGAACATAGGCACGAGGCAAGCGTATGCATTCGTGACGTCAGAAACAACGCCATGACATTTACCAGCGTTTTCGCGCGTAAGTCAAAATAGAAAGATAAAAATGCAACAATTTGGGTTAAAATTTAATTTATTGTTGAAATAATGTTTTTTTCGGAAATAGTAGACGTGTGCCTACATCATAGAACGGGATTTCAAAATCTGTCACCATGCCTATTGCATATAACTGTTTATATGATAACGCGCGTTGGTGGGCGACGCGCGTTCAACGCCACGATAACGCAAATACCCTGTCTACGCGCGTCAACGCGCGCTTAGATCATGTCTAACTAAACATTGATTAGCATTGATGTGTTCAGATGCAACGAGCGATTTGAAGCGATAGGCTCCTGCTGTCCAATATTTTCGAATATTTTTTCTAAAAATAGTTTTCTTTAAAATAAAAAATGGATGGGGAAGAATTTGATTATGATCTATTCATCGACGAAATAGTAGTTGAAAAATTTAGGTTCATAATTCCTGAGACTCGGATAAAGTGTAATGTACAAGCTTGAGGTAACTCTATTTTTAAAATAGGATGAACACAATATTTTCGATTTTTTCTATGACGCTGTCTTCGTCAATATATAGCATCCATAAACAGATTGCATATGCAACGGCCAGAATACAACACTCGACTAGCGTATAAACTATAAAATAAACGCGCTCTTAACGCGTAAAATCGGTAACCATGTGAACAGTAGTATAAATGTCAACGCGCGTTCAACGCGCGATTAACGCTCTTCATGTGAGCTAGGCCTTTTAAAGTGATGGCTACTTATTTATCTAAAAATAAATATTTAAATCAATAGTGTTTGAAACCTTTGAGAATTGATGAGAATAAGTCTTCGTAAGCTTTGTGAGAAGTTTCAGCAAATACAAATTTATAATTTAATTAAGTACAATCTATAGTGTAAGCAGTTTATAGTATTATTTGATCCTGTTCCTTACAGGATTTGAAGAAGATCTTTCAAATACGTAATATTATGCGCCACAGGGCAGAACTTGATCATTATAATTATCTTATAATGTAATCTCACAAAGTTAATCGGTCCCGTGGGTCGAATCCGACATTCCGTAATACCATACAAGTGTCTTTTGTCTACATCCCTTCACAGTGTCGTACATCATATTTTCTCAGCGGGGTTCAGACTCTATTCTGACAACTGATTAATTTATTAACTTATTATATTTCTTTACATCGTTTTTGAGATTTCGACAACGATAACAGATCGATGTATTTAAAAACTAGGACAAAATGGAGAATACTACTCAACACTCGAAGCTGCAAAAATTGAAGAATTATATATTTCGCTGTGGTTTTAATGTTGAAATGAGACTTTTTTGTGACAAACTAGTTTTAATCGTTGAAAGTCATTTATTCATAATGGTGGTAAAAAACACACGCATTATAATAATGTGTTTGAGATTTAATGTAAGTTTAAAAGAATGATAAAGTTCGGAAATTTTTTGTTGTAATTAGTCATGTTTGTTGTCCAATTGTCCAATCAACGAACGTCACTGTCTTTTCTTACTGTTCAGCCTTCTTCCTTGTATCACATAACCAACTTCCGGTTCCGCTTTCTCCTACTTTGGGTAGGAAATAGCTTTGGCCATCCTCCACTAGCCTTTGTGTACGCTGGGCTCAGAACTAATGTCTCTTGAACACATTACAGTAAGTTTGTCTTGCCTCTATTACGTATGATACAGAAATATTGAAGGCAAATGCGACTCAAGGGTTTCTCTAGACACCCATACGATAATTTGGAATACTATTAATTGAACGGGACTTCATAACTAATAAGAATGTCAATGACTGCAAAATCGATTTCTTCTACTGTAGTATTTTTCATGGCCGAAAAAAATTTTGGTCAGAAAATCGTGGCAATTTTAATATATTCTTTTTTGGATCAATATTGTTCAGTAAATGTATTAGCCTTTTTAAGCGTTTTTCTGATATTAAAATCGGGCAAGAGATAGTTTGATGTCAGAACGACAAGTGTACACTACTGTAAAACATAGTTCACTTGAAATAGTGATTTAATGGTCAATAACTTTAATTGATTTTATACGATCCGCGCAGTTCTATTAATTTGCTTTTTGGAATTAGATTTTGTGAACTAGATTATACACAAAATCATTTTGCTTTTGCTGATCAATCAGGGTATTAGTGTATTATTTTTGAAATGTTTTAGTTTTTAGTAGTTTACTAAAATTTAGGAAAGGTTTTTGAGTACTCATAACTAAACAAAAAGATGAAAAAAAAATGAAATCAGCTTTTTTTTCCTACAAATGCTCTCTACTTAGTTATATAAAGTATAGTGTATAGTATATAAAAAAATTGAATTTTGCTTTTTTTTAATTACGTATTTTTTAAGAATCAGAATTTTGAAAAAATCTCTCAAAACTTTTTCAAACTCACCATGTTCGTATACAAAAAGACACGCTGATTATAATGAGCACATCAAGCAAACGTCTGCATCTTTTCTGGTTTAAGTGTTTAGTCCAATATTCCTAAAAATTCAAAAAAAAAAAAACTTCGAGTGTCTATAATTTAGAATTTTTTGCTTATATTTATATTATAATTATTTTTCAGATACTTCATGTTGTGCATTTATTTATGACTAGCTGCTATTCGCGGCTTTGCTCGCGATTGAGATGAAAAGAGTTTGCGAAGAGAATTCCCAATTTAATTTTTTGATGTGATAACGTCTTATAAATTGATGAAACACCGGCTGCATGCACGAAAAAGTGTAACGTTCCGAAATGTGTCACGTTCCGAAATGTGTCACGTTCCGCCTGACTTTCAAACAGAATACGTTATCACGTAAAACTATCGTCCGTAAACCGACTTTACAGACAACCAATTTTTTTTTTTTTTAGTCCGTATAGCTATCGGCCAGTGAGAGTCCCGTCAAAATTGGTCCAGTAGCTTCGGTATATGAGCCGCAACAAACAGACAGGCAGACAAAAACTTTAAAAATATAGTTTTTTTGTTATAAGTACCGTATACATACTTTCCATATGCATTTAGTAAAAAGCTGTTATTTTGACATTGCAAACAAACACTTCAATTTTATTTATTTGTCTGTATAGGCTGCGTGCTAAAAATGTAATAAGAAAAACTGATGTTACTTTGTTTACACTGACAGCGGAACGTCAAATTAGGGCGCCAATGGTCTTTATTTTACTTAAATCGCCATCACCGCAACAGCCCAGAACACAACAATAATTTCCAGATCGCTTAGTTTTCCTAAGTTTTCTTTGTAATTAAAAAACTTCATAAAATCATAACTATTTTCACTTTTAATAAACATTGCTCACTGACATACGGAAAATTTGAGCTTGAAGTTTCCCCTAGTGCTCACCACAAACGCTCCCATCGAAAAATTTGTAACTCCGCCTCTCTGCACATAGCCCATAGATATATTTTTTGTGAAATTGATTTTTACACGCTTTATATTAACTTCACTTGTAAGATTGTATGTATGTAAGTATGTATGTTTGTTTGTAACCTTCTTTGGACTACAGCAAGTGGTTTATTACTGTAGTGTAATATGCCAGCACTGTAAATACAGTGTTTAGCCGTGCGGTCTAAAGCACGGGTCTTCGCTGACGTCAACTCACGGAATCACGGGTCGAGGGTTCTAATCCCGTCCACGCCGAAAAAAAAATTGAATTTTTTCGGCAAATTTTTGACAATAAATCGAACTAAAAAGTGGAAAATAAATATAGTTAAGAAAAACTAAAAAACACGCTTTATATCGAACTAAAAAGTAAAAAATATTTTTTTTAAAATAAGCTTAAACAATAATGAATAAAAAATACTAGTATTATTGTGAAAAAAGCGTGGGGCGCTCGATGTACGAAAATGTGGAACAAAGCGCCTCACGCTTTTTTCACAATAATACTAGTATTTTTTATTCATTATTGTTTTAAGCTTATTTTAAAAAAAATTATTTTTTCTTTTTAGTTCGATATAAGGCGTGTTTTTTTAAACTATATTTATTTTCTTTGCAGTAGTGTACATCTATAAACGCCATCTACTCATATACCGTAGGTACTAACGTGTATGTTTGCATGGAGTTGGCAATTAGTATTTTACGTTAGGCGCATGTGTTGTAGGAGGCCATACATACGTATAGTTTTGGGGTAGTTTTCATGGCCTGGATATAGAATAGAGTCATTTCGGGCTTTGTTTAACACATGTGAGTGTACGCGTTTAAATAGATTTATCGCCGGCCTCGACAAAGCGTTATTAGTTCCATATAATTACTTACATGCCTTCTTTATGGCTTTCCTGTTACCGGCCACCACTGTACTTCGTTAAACATACATATAAGACTCAGAGTCGTAA
Source organism: Xanthostigma xanthostigma (assembly GCA_963575645.1). Classification (NCBI taxonomy): domain Eukaryota; kingdom Metazoa; phylum Arthropoda; class Insecta; order Raphidioptera; family Raphidiidae; genus Xanthostigma; species Xanthostigma xanthostigma. Next base: position 9,754,233 of record OY754471.1, on the reverse strand, counting down.
GGAACTTTATAATGTTTGCAGTTGGAATGTTTGTCGCTAAAACAAGTCGCATTCATAAGAAATCTTTTGTGCTGCTCATTTGTTTGCGTTTCTCCTGCTATTGACCAATCACAAGTAAGAAATTGACATTGTTTTTTTAATGCCTAAAATCTTCCTCCCTGCTATAATGACTTAATGAAATGTTATTGACGTGTGTCGATGTTTAAGCAATCTTCGACCGAATCGTTTCGTTTGTAAAATGAATCACGCTCTGACCTTGCCAAGTCTTATATTACTTCATATCTAAAATACCAATTAGGTAAATATAATTAGTATAATAATAATAATGCGTTTTAACGTCCGTTTCTCGACATGATGTCATAACAGAGGCTATTCGCACCATTACTATTTTCCATCTACCATACACTTTTCGTTATTTTCTACATTTTTCAACTACAAGTAATTAATAGCAATGGGAGAGTGAAGAAATTTTAAGACATTACGATAAGGTAGTCACAGGAGTTTGACAGGTAATCGGCCATGACCTTGAATAAGGAACCATCTCGATATTTATCTGGAATTATTGTAGGAAATCATGAAAAACCTCAACAAGATGACCGGTTCAGGAATTACCGTTTTTCGGCCAGAGGCAGCAGGAAAAAGTTCCAGCAACACCTGCCTCTGCCGGGATTAGAACCCGGTACCTACCGAATGCGAGTCTAGCGCTCTTACTACTACGCCATCCCACTCGGTAAATATAATTGGTATAATGTCGTGTTGAAAAAAATAGTCATTGGAATGTTGAAATTTAATCAGCAAATAATTGTAAGAGATAATTATAATCAACTGTTGATGAAATCATCGATTTATGTTTTTATCATCGACGTGTCAATCATTTGTCAGAGTAGTAATCATCGCCATTCATAATTAACACAATTATTCGTAGTTGTGCCTCCATATCATTACAGATAATGTAAATGCCGTTTATCAAAGTAAAGTTATGAATAATGAAATTGCTTATACATCAATGTTTTTGCTTTTATCAAGCTAATTGATTAGTTAATTTGTTTAATGCTTCCTGTAATTTCTGTTGAAATACTTAATTGATTTTTTTCTATTTTTCTTTTTAGAAAATGACCTCGCTTGAATTATTAATTTGTTTTTTTTTGTGTAAAGCAGGTGTATTCATAATTTCATCGACATTATTTAATCTAATTTTTTATCTACGATTTAAATGATTAAAAGATGAAACAAGCCCTTTTGAAAACGTAAAATTTCTTAATAAATTATTTTAACTACTGCATATAGAAAAAATTTAACGATTTCAAAAGAGCTTTGTTACTTTTTGCCTTTTTATTCTGTACTTTTGTGATATACATTTAAAATCTGATTCTTCTGGACTAATTAATTGTTTAATGTTTAATGCGATTGAAACTAGTGATTTCAATTTCTTATCCAATTTTGTTGATATTTTTATATCTAAATTTTTACTGTAACTTTGGTTTACTCAAGCGACATTGGTTTACTATTTCCGTGTATAATACGCGCCATGGATTTAAAAGGTTCGGAAGTTAGTCACAAACAGCGTCGCAAAGGCACATTTTAGAGCCGTTGATACTCCCACCACCTCCCAGCTACCTGCACGGAACGTGCGCTCGCCGGTGATTGGTCGTGATCGCTCGTTGCCTTTGTTACTTATCGCTTTCCTGCTTTAAAGTACAGTCGAGTACGCTATTGTCAAGTTGAAATTGTTATTTTAGTTTTGTTGAGTTGCGAATTTATAGTTTTTCAACAGACTGTACAAGCGGAAGCCCGCATTACAATCTAACTTCCGAGCCTTTTAGATTCGTGGCGCGTATTTTACATTACTCGTTATTCTTACTGTTTCGCAAATTATTTTCAAATTAAACAATTATTACCATTTCGATGTTTAACTTTGAAGTGTGTGATATTAAAATAATTATTCACGGTTTATTAAATGCCGTCATTTCCTGCGTGAATCGTCTTGTTTTTTTTTTTGTGGTGCGGAGTAGGGAAAAGCATAATAAAAATCCGAAAACTGAATGCAGCAGAGTCATTGTGAGTTGAAGACATTTGCACGTGACACGTGGAAATGAAATTTTCGTCGTTTCCTTTTTCTTTTTACATCGGCCGGCGTCGTCGCCATGATGAGATAACAAATGCGGGACGCTCTATACGTGATGTCATTACTATTACCACTCATCCAGAGACCGCTGCTATATTATTATGGCACCTGCATCTCGTCCTTATTCGCTTTCGCCAGCAGAACAATGCTTGCGTGCAAGTTATGTGCGCAGACTCTGTGATGTTAAGACGCTGTAGCGTAGTGGTGGAAGCACTAGCCGCGCGTACTGGATTCGATTCCCGGCGGGGGCGGCAGATGTTGCCTTACGCCAAGAAACGTTAATTCCTATACTGGACAATCGGCCGACGTATATTTCATAATTTCCCTCGGTAATTCCGGATAAATATCGACATGATTCAAGGCTATGGTCAATTACCTGCTAAACTCCTAATCTAAATAAACACAGTGTTAACTATATATTATAGCGACACTCAGGGGACTGTACACTTTGTGGCGTTATTGAGTGTTGTCGTTAAGAAATAATCCATTAATAATTTTTTATTGTTTGCAAGTTTGTGGGCAACTAAGAATATGATAACTTATCGATAAGCAGCTGAGCTAAACATATGAAAGATAATGGCAACAAACTAAAGAGCGAATTTCTTAGAATCTTTGGTATATGCATGATGCCGACAACAAAGCAACAAAATAACAAACAAGTACTGTTTATTGCTTAATGATGACGCATTGTTGGCGATATTTAGAGTGGGTGTGTCGTTATTTAGAGTGTATCATTGTATGAGCAACAAGGTAAATCAACCAGGGGCGGATTTGATACCTTGGCTGCCCTAGGCCTACGGAAGATTTCCGCCCTCCCTACTCCCTGCAAATGACCTTTTTTTAACAGTCTAGCTTAAAAAATTTTGTCGTGTGCACAGTTGAAGAGCAAAAAAAACGAATGACCTTTTTTTTAACAACCTAACTGTTTGACAAATTTTATCGTGTGTCGGCACAAAATATGAGGAGAGAAAAAAAGATCCTTTCATTTCCACAACAAAAAAGTCTTTTTTCGTTTGTTTTGTAGTTGGGTGCAAAAGTATACTAGAAAAAAAATCTCAAGTTTTGCCGCCCTCTAAATTTTGCCGCCCTAGGCCCGGACCTACTTGACCTATAGGGAAATTCGCCCCTGAAACCAACTAGAGTAAAGTAATGTCGTTATATCGAGTGACGTTAAATGGATTTTACGCTGTAAATAATTGGAAAATTCCGTATATGGTTAGATTAGTCGAGAAACAATGCTTCGATGTTATGTGATTAATGCTGTAGTGCCTTCACAGCAAAGAAGTCATCATTTTCAAAGATATTCATAAACCAATTTATTAAATAAAAAAAGTAAATAAATAAGTTGCTTTGTGTGAAATTTTGGTCAAACCAGATATGAATATTTTAGCTATATACTCACAATAGGTACCTGGTATGTATACATACATACACCCAGAACAACAAAACTTCTTTGCCGCATTCTTTTCGCGTTGTCCCTTTTTCACTTCTTTTCTACTTCTTTTCTGCAACAGTGGTTTTTAATGTCACAAAGGTTGTTGTTTTACATTTTTTTATCCCAAACTTTCCTCTTTTTTTCAAAAGGATTTTATTAAAACGTGAAATGTTATTAAATATAGCTATTACGGACACAATTTAATTTTTATTGTGAAGATAAATGTGCCATTAAAATATTTTAATTACTTTTTTTTAAAAGACACATTAGGTTAAAACGGTTTGCGCAGTTCAAAAGTATATCTTAAAATTATTACACGACAGATTATTTTCTGGGAAAAAATACCTGCGGATCGGTGCCTGATCTAAGTTGGGCATCCGATTCTTATTATTGGGAAACAATGTTCAAGGTTCTTTTCCGCTGGATTCGATTCGTTGTCAAACTCCCTGTCATGAAGAACATGATTGCACTCACCCAAATACAAATAATTAATCTATACACAGAAAAATATCACACCCAGATCTTTGTGAAATCAAATTTTTTGACAATGCTCTCTGCAACCTAGTATTACTGTGATATTATGTTTATATAATAATAATAATAATAATTTTATTACTCCGAGAACATACTACATATAGGAGAAGTCAAATCGTTTACAAAAAAACATTTAAATAATATAAAATTTACATATTAAAAAAATCACTTAAAGAATAAAAGCAGCTATAATTACTCAAAAAAGCTCTAAGTCTCTTTTTAAAGTGATGAACGTTAGGTGCGTTTTTAATATCATCTGGAATGGTGTTGAATATTTTACTACAACAGTACATAGGGTTTTTTGATATAAAGTTAATTTTGGCGTATTAGACACTAAATTATGTTTGTGTCTTGTGAGGTACTGGTGATTATGTTCCAAAAATAAATTATAGTTGTTCCAAACGAAGATGCCAGACTTATAGATGTAAATAGAAGGAACTGTCAACAGTTTATTATTTACAAATACATTGCGACAGGTGTCACGTGGCTTAATATTGAAGATGATCCTCAGTGCTTTCTTTTGTAAAGTAAAAATTCTATCCGCATACGAATGGCTGAGGCAACAGCTATCCTAGCGGAAATAGAATTTCAGGATAAATAAATAATGCAATTTGATTTAATTGTTATTAGATAGTCCGTAACTTCGCTACTTGGCGGCATCCACTCATAAAATCTACATATTTCTCGTAAGTGGTTCTAATAATGTTAGTCAACCCTGATTTTATCTTCAAACTGTCATCACCTTATGATCGTATCTTAATAGGTTCACCTTTTAGCTTTGAGTGATTTGCCAATATTGTCGTCGAAGTTTATTTGACATTATCCATTTTCGTGCTGAACTATTAGTTTGCGTACCATTTAGTCCATCAGATAGTTCCTTCAAGCAACAACATTAATTAAATTTTGATATGAAACTTGATCATCCGTCATTCGTAATGAACATGTAACATACTTCTGCTTAATAAGCTGCTTTTCATATCATTGTTAAATGACGATTAAATCTTTTCATTTTTTTATCAAAACAACTTTCTTAATAATATTTGTTTAATTCATGAACTCTTCGTTTGATTTGTAAAAATAAAAAAGTTAAAGGCACAGTTCGGGTCCCCCCAGAAAAAAATATCTACACCCTTGGAACAGTTCGAGATACTCATTTTCAGGTCGGAGAAATTATATTTCTGGCACAGATTTGATCCGATATTATTTTTGAAAGTTGGTCAGTGCTTAACTTAAATTTATCCGCGTACCGTTTGTAGCTGTGAGATGGCCGCTGAGTCATGTGGTAGATGTAGATGAGTTTTAAAGGATAGCTTGAAGTGTTGCCGTCCGAGTTGGCGTGATGTTGTGCATAGTGATATGATAGTGATGTGGTGTTTGTATACATATACGTAAATACCTATGGAGCTACCCTTAATGTGTAGCAGGGTAGCAGAAGGTAATTAGTAGCGGCAAAGTGGCCCTCAAACAGCATTAATATCATATCCCTAGCCGAAGCTCATCGGGATTCTCTCTCTTGCACACTTGTGTCTTTCTGTATGCTTGATCGTATACGTGTCTGTATAATGCTAATGACTTGTACGATGTATACTGTAGTAGACGTGAAAGAAACTATTTGTGTCCATAGAAAATTGTAAAATAAATTGGTAATTTTCATATTTGTTTTTGTTTGTCCGTGTCGGTTGAAATTTGGCATTTTGAGTTAGGGACTATATTGTGTGATAAAAGATCGTTCAAAAACATTTTTAAAATCTTCTAAAAATACCAAACGAAATGCTGCTAGTAGAAAAAAATTTACTTAGGTGTAAACCATACACAGTACGGTAGATTCAAATCTAATGACTACAATTCGAAAATCGAGGACTTAAGAGTATTCGTCCCAGCAAACACCCCCTGCACCCTTCATCTCAAATCTTTTCCCCTCGCCTAAAAACGGTTCGCGCTCTCCCGACGCTATTTTTAAAGCTAGAGGGTTCTGGTAAACGCCAAATGAAAGACAAAGAATCAGACTACAGATCCTTCAGGCGAATTTTTTGAAAAAAAATTCCTGAAAAAACTTACAACCTTTTGAAAAAAATAATAAGTTAAATATTTCACACGTAGGCGAAACTTCAAAAAATTCGCCTGAAGGATCTGTAGTCTGATTCTTTGTCTTTCATTTGGCGTTTACCAGAACCCTCTAGCTTTAAAAATAGCGTCGGGAGAGCGCGAACCGTTTTTAGGCGAGGGGAAAAGATTTGAGATGAAGGGTGCAGGGGGCATTTGCAGGGACGAATACTCTTAAATGCCGCTGCACACGAGGCTAGACTCCTTGATAGTTTTCATGAGTTGGTTTTCGTGATGGCTTTTGTGTGTTCGCTTCACACGATGCTTGCTTTGTAGATGGGTTTGGTACAAAAGTGGACGTTTATTGTCTCTGAACAAAACACTATGGCGCAGTGTTTCTTTGTGGGCGTTTTATTATGTCGTCCTCGTACTGTTTCCCGATTGGTTTTTGCTCAAAACAATCAGACGAACGAGCAAGAAAAATAGCTTCGGTTCTAATTTTGAAATCTATCTTGTGAGCTCGCAGGCGAGCTCGCAGTGACGTCATTTTCCATCTTCGTAACCCGCACGGCAGCCATCTCAAGTCCCAACAGTGTTTCCAGCCTCGTGTTCAGCGGGCTTTACAATTTGACGTAATTTGATAATAAAGATCGGTGTTTGCAAGGTGATGAGTTGAATGCAAGGCGAATGTTAAAGAGTAAAAATAATCTTCGAATCAGTCGCACAATTGTTCAGCTTATTCAACTGTATTCTTGACTATTCGAGTGAAGGAAATATTCCTATAAATGATATAGAATGTAAAATACGTTTCATATAGGAAATTGTTCACGATGAAATATTTTTCTTCTTTTGAATGCTGCCTCGTATCTTGTGATTTTCATCTACGGAATACTTTGAAGAATGTGGCTGAGCTTTCGTAGCCCAAAGAAATTATAAGGTTTCTACGATCCGGTCTCACAGAATTGTTAAACACCGAATCTGATTTCGCAATAATAGCCTAAGATTTCTAATGAAGTTTGGAATCTGATAATATAATGTATTTATGAAGAAAAATTTATTTGGTTGTCATTCAATTTCTTGGCACAGCTATTTTTAATAAAAAAATAAAGTTGTTAATTTTATTTTATTTAAATCTTGTTAATCTTGTTAATCTTGCTAATATTGTTACCTACATATAATACGTACGTTCCACGTGTTCGCAATAAATTAACTACGTTTTCATATATTATGACTGCAAAATACTATTTCGAAGGTATCTGTCTACCTGTTTTTATGCCAGGAATCAAAATGTCGACCAAATTTTAGCATTTTATATACATATTTTACCTTCGATTGATAATAAATTTATCTGAAAACTTGATAACTACATTTCAGAAATAAAATTAACAACTGTGATTCTTTATTAAAAATAGCTGTGCCTAGAAATTGAATGGCAACCAAATTATTTTTTCTTTATTAATACATTATATTATCAAATTTCATTAAATAACTCGATTTATTTCGGCAGTTACCTCAGCACTGTTCATGACTGTTAATTTATGTCGAATTTATGTATCAGTTTCTGCATGACTGTTCCTGTGTGACTATGTCTCCACTAGGCTATCCCGTGGTTTATATAGGCGCTGGATAGTTCTTTCCTTTGTTGCTTTCATTGTTGTCTGGAATTTTACAACAAAGCTCTTTTTACCTACGCATATTACCTACTCGATGGGTGAAGCCCGAGCCAAATCTTGTACCAATAGAGAATGTCACTGTTAAAGAAGAAATCGTAGTAAAGGATGTTCAACAATATACGTCATTAATCCTCGGAGAGATTAGCGATCAGTTTTGAACCATCGTGTATAAACGGCACCTTTTAGTGATCCCATGAAACGAAAATCCTCTCACGCGCGGTATATTTCCTGAAATAAAAACACGAAATTAAACTAGATTGCCTTATAATAATAATGAAAAGAGCTTTAATAACTCTATGTATGCATGGGATGGGATGCGATGAGGCTTTTATTTAGCGGTGGGATCGGGATTTATTTATCCGCTTTCCATAACATCACATCATTTCTACTTTGTTAAAATATCCCGAGGCTTGCATTTGTTATATTAAAACTGCGAACCCTTCGCTACGTGTGGTTTGTCGTAATTTTTATAATAAAACTTCCTTTATGATGTCATTGATTGAAGGATGCTACCGCAAGGATATTATTGCTACATAACCTAGAATATGAGATATTATTATTACATAATAATATATCATATGTGTCGCCTTTTATGAGTCCTCTGCGCCGTGTTGACTCATTATAATGGGAGAGTTGTTATTTAATATGATTTGTTTTTGTCAAGTAAAATTTTATACTTATAATTAATTCCTTACAAGTCTTTGTTATACAAAGATGGAATATGAAACGTAAGATCTATTTATTGTTGCGTAAATGATCATAAAATGACTATTACATAAACGTTAATTATATAATAGTGTTAAGAAACCATATTTAAAGGTGGCACTTCACATGGCTATTTGTGTTCGCTATTGGGTGTTTGTTGTATTTGACAAAATATATGACGTTCAAGACAAACATGCAAATAGAGGCAAATACGATCATCCACACATGGAAGTCAAATAACAAACACACAAACATTTGTCAGCAGAACGCAAGGTTAAAATTTCCAGGAATTTTAGCACTGCTTCATTGTCCCAATTCATTTTCAATAGTAATTCTTAATTGTTCAAGTTCTCTCTCACAGCACAGACACAAAAATACTGCAAGTCCGTACAGGTTCACGGCGCGTGCGCTTCTGAATATGGTCATTGTGTGGACGATTTATTTGCGTATTTGCCTATTTGACTCCTTTGATGTGCCTCAAAAAACTGACAAGCGCACGGTAACGCGTATTTGCTATTGGCCTTATTTGTCAAATAGGCCAATAAGGCCAACACTTAGTCAAATAGACTGTCCACACTTGGTAATTGTTTGTCAAATATGCCAAATACACAAATACAAATAGCCATGTGAAGTGTCGGCGTAAGATCGTATACTAATATTTAAATATTACTGCCAATGTTTAGTTTTTTAGCATGTTTAAATTTTATTAATTTTGATCTGGTAGTTTGATGTGGTTTAAGCTGAAATTTCTAAACAACCATATTATGTAGAATATAAATTCCAAAAAAAATTATTAATAATAAATTCTAAATTACATTTGTTCTAGCTACATTGCTTACCTACATTGCAGTCTGTTGTACAATCTGTTCTTTGTATGATCAGATATCAAAGAAATAGAATGAATAATATAATCTTTCGATTCTAAATTTTTCCTTACTAACGCCTATTAGATTATGTATCTCGTACGTAAGTGCATTTATATAAAATGAATAAAAATAAATTGATTAAAACCCGCGTGTTGTACCAATGCAGCGCCCCGATCTTCGTTAATTGTCTACTGTTTTGAAAAAAGCAAATCAGTTCAATGTAAGAATATACTTAACTTTTGTAGATAACTATAGGTATGATATATTTGTTAGTTTTTGTTTATATATTAAAACTAAAAGCAATGTCGTGCTTGGCACAATATATTATATTGTCTTTTTTGTAGACACTATTTTGTTTCAAATGACATTTTTTGACGAAAGTTTTGAGGTGATCTTAACTTGTGTTATAGTCAAAGAAAAAACCGTATTAAAACCGAAATGTGTGGTCATAAAAAGTTTAATATAAATACAGAATTTCAACTAAAAGTTTTAACGTTGCGTGTGGTCGGTCTTTTTGTTTTATATATGACGAACTTTTGTATTTTTCACGTACTAGGGTCGTTTATAATGTCTCACAGATATGAGATAATCGATCTAATAGTCATTTTATTAGTGCTTGGTCAACCATCACATCGATTGATTTCTTGATTGCATGTGTTTTATTTTATGTGGGTAATTTAGAATTAACGAGCAGATTCAAATTGAATAATAGGGATATACAAACACACAACAAGCGGAAATTGGTATGTTTTACTACGAAAAATATATAGGCAACCATGTTTTTATTCACCATTTTTTAAGTTAAATATCTTAAAATACAAAAATACGTTTTTTACAAAAAATATTGATTTTAATAATATTAATTAAGATATTATAAAATATAGTTTAATTAAACTTTAAAAAATAAGACGTGGATAGCGAATTATAAATTCGAAAAAGTCTACTCAAAATAATAAAAATTTAATCATTAGTCAAATCTATATAATAATAATAATAATAATATACCTACTGAAATAACTGTTGCAAATTCCAAACAAAATTTTAGGAAGAACTCAAAAAAAAAAAACTTATCAGCTAAGGTTCACTACAGATTGGACGAGTTTTATAATTAATTATTTGTGTTGACTCTATTTATGTACATTTGTATCAATAAAATAAAGATCTTTATCTATCTATCTATAAAGTCGAATCTGTGTTTACGATATAAGAGAGGTTTTTATTCATAATTTTAAAATAAAGATTGTATAGATATTTTTTAAATAATTTGAAACTTAGTATTTAAATTATGTGCACTTAATGTTCAGAAAGGAGTTTCGCTGACGTTTTCTTGCTATCGAACGTTATTAAAATGACGGGACAAAGTTTTGTCGTCTTTCAAGAAAATTGTTTATGTTTAGCTGGCAAAACTTTACGTGAAGATTTGCTCAGATCATTAAGCAGTCTTACGAGACGCAAAGTAGAAAATAAAATATTTTGTTTGTGCATAATGTATTTATCTTGTAAACTTAAATTCAAATAAACTGTTTAATGTTTCGATATAATACACTCATCGTAAGAGTTCTTTGCGATTGTGTTAGTTTTAAATTGACTTCGTTTTTATACTGTCAACTTAAACACAAATATTTTCCATCAACAGTAGTTCGTTTTTAATGCGTCGCCATTTTGAAATTATAAAGGCAATTGCGTCGATACAAGGTTATTAATTCATTACATCAAATTAAATTAAAAAAACATTCAAGAACCGACGACAGTTTGATCCAAAAGCCAGCAAGCCAGCCGTTACACCATAAGTTGTTCTCCAAAAATATTGCGTTAAATGCACAACATTAAAATAACTAACTGTTTTAATTTAAATGTATTTATAACCGATTTTAACAATTACATAGCAAAAATGAGTTATTGAATTAATTACTATTGTTAACCGTATTGTTACTTTCTATTTACTAGTGATGAATCTTTAGTTGAAAAATATTTTTAACAAAAAAATTGAACCGACTTCAAAATATGCACTGAAAAAGTAAAAAATAATAATTATTGTTATTTTTGGAGTCGGTGTCAGCCAAAATAAAATCTATTCGGAGAACTACAGACATGTAAGATTTAAATTGCTACTTTCGAATTCCGATGTGACACCGACTCCAAAAATAACAATAATTATTATTTTTCACTTTTTAGTGTTAGATAAAGTATTGCAATGGGTAGGCCAAGTATGCGTGTCTTTAAAATTTGAGAGTTTCCCTCGATTTCTCCGAATTCCACCATCAGATCCTGACTTGGTTCCGATGGGACCACCTCGAAAGTGCACTCTTTCGAATAAAAAGAGAATTTTGAAAATCGGTCCATAATTGACGGAGAAATCGGTGAACATACAAAAAATATACAGTCGAACATAGAACCTCCTCCTTTTTTGAAGTCGGTTAAAAACGTCAAACTTGATTACCCGATTAAAAATCTTTCAAAACTTTTAGAAATGTCAAGTATTAAAATAAAAATAGTAATGATAGTGTACAGCACGGGGTAGATTTTTTTTTGTAGAGACCTCCTTTTTAAATGCGATCAGACGATGAACGAAACTGTTTGAATAAAACAGACACATTTTTAATTTTTAACGTCTGCAGAACTGTTGAAACTTTCTATGTAAACATTCTTACAATCGTTAACTTATAATTCCTATGTAGTAAGACATTTGGGACGTAGTGTATTCAGTAGCAAAGTGAAGAGAGCGGCACGTCAGTGCTGAAGGCGGAACTTGCAAGACAAGCTGTTTGTCTTTCCCTTCTCTTTTTAAATTTCCCAGAGGCCAGACGACGGGAAAACTGCGAGAAAAAGACTTTGCGCCAGGGCTGATGATATTCATCTGTAAATATAGCTCTACATTCTACACGTTAATTAAGATAGAGTTGTTGCTCTATAGTCCTGCGGTAAAGTTGTCGTCCCGCCGCATCCAGCGCAAGCGGTCAGAAGTTTTGAATCTGTCATGTACCATGCTCTCTCCTTCTCGGATTATGTGTAGCATGCGCGATTCAATCTGTTATCTGCAGTTAAATGAGATGGCTTCTGACCTCGCGTTCTTTCGTGCACGGGCTTATCTTGGCCTATCAGTACAATTGTATTGCTTCTTGTCAATTCTTGAACACGTGCTTCCCATAGTTAGTTCATTTGTTTTTACCATATATTTAATACACTCTATATAAGATCGGGAGAAAGACTTAAACTCTATGGTGCAGACATTTTATACGTCTGCCTCACTTTAGTCTCATGCGCATGTCCGTGAATGGATGCGCGCCAGTTTGCACATGGAACTGTGAAAGGGAGATGGCTTGTCCTATTCCACTTACTAATTGCCCCACTACAGACGCGACACTTGCGCACAACGGGTCAAGTAAAACGAAAAAAATAGAAAACAGTAATTTGCTGTCTCATTTCATGGGCCACGCTTGTAGAAGATATTAAATATATGGTTTTCAGCGTCTTACAATATCCGTATAATAGCCTTCTGCTATTTAGTAATTTTTAACAGTCTCACGAAGCGTTTTCGCTAAGTTCTGAAAAATTGTTACTGATTCGTGAAGTTTTCATAAATTTGATTTGATGTAATTCGACACGCATTTTCATATTTTTATTATATTGACAGCCCTGTTATGCGCATAGTGCAGGTCTAACTCGAGGATATTCTTTGCCCATCCGCAGACCGTTGGGTTTTAAAAGAGCACTGTAGAGCAACGGCGGCAAGCTCAATTGTGTAGGCGCCCCGTATAGATCAGGGGTAGTCGGAGCAATGTCTTGCATTGGGAGCCTCTGAATCTATAGACATACTTCGTGAGCACTATAGACCTATCAAGTCAAATTCATCGACGCAAAGTTCAGCGCCATAGCACGCTTGGAACCTAACAGCGATTTTCTAGTGGCAAGGCCAGCCTCGTGTGTATCGGTCTTTATAATCTAATAAGTTTTCTGTTTTTCATCTGTTCCTCAACGCACTACCTGACAGCCAAACCTGATCGTTTCCCCGCTATCAGGTCATTTTATTTCCTCCGCGGTGTCGTTTTTCGATTTTCATGTCTCACTGTTACTTGAAATAATGAAATTAGTCTTGCCGTGACATGTTTTACTTCAATAATATTTTTTAACTTAGTCGGAAATGCATTTAAAATTGAATACTATTGCCAACTCAGCTCAATGCTCATTTCGATTGCGCAGGAACCCTAACTTGAAAAAAAACATAACTTAAATAATTTTTATCGCTATTATTTGCTTTTCACTTTATCACAAAAATCTAAACAAAAATAAGTTTGTCAAAGGTCTACAACCAAACTTTACAGAGAATCTTATGTTTTTGGTTTTACTGGTACTTTGAGTGGCTTGTATTTGCTCATTGAACACGGTAGCTCTCCGTTTCAGCGGAAGTGAAAACAGTGGAAATACTCACTTTACATAAACTAAGTTGCAGTCAAGACGTTTTCCTGTATAATAAAATGAACAAAACCGAATTTTCAATGTTTCTTTATCGTTTCCAATTATGATTAGTATTTATGTTGGTTTTGAAAAGTTTGTCTTCATCTGTTTCTTTAAAAGTTTCGTAACTAAATATATTTTATACAATACGTATCTTTTTGTTAGCATTAATAATTTAACTTTATACCAGTTGCGACGCTTAATTTATTCATAACATTAAAAAAAGTTTATATTGAATTTCGGCCCACACTTTTAATATATTAATGACAGTTTTCGTCAGTTAAGTTAAGTCGATGAATAATTTGAAATTAAAATTAATAGGCGCTTAACAGTTCTTTTCCAATACACCAAATAGTACCTAACTAATTTTACACTTCTATTTAAATAATACATATTTGTCAATTTATTTTTAAAAAATATTTCTCGAGTCTAATTTGCTAAATATCTAGAATATTCAATATTGATCATACTGGGAAGTTGGTCGTGTGAATCTCAAGGGTTGCGCAATGGGACATGTGCAACCCTTGAGATTAAGCCACTTTGACGTTCGGAAAACTAGTTATAAAAAAACTTTTTTTGGCACAGCCGTTAAGTATATAAAGTGATTATTATTTTACACATTTATATAGTGGTTTTATGAACAACTTGCAATATTGACGATTAAAAAAAAATTTAAAAATGACGGAGATATGAGCCGATAAGTAGGACTCTCTTTTGAAAATCCTTGCTGATGGTGTACATGATTTCTCCGTTAGGCATTGTCAGAAACATAAAAAAATTGCTCCGATTTGAAAGGGAAATGTGACGTAGGATAAACATTTTCAAATTTTTTTTGTAGAAATGACAGCTGTTTGAAAAAAAACTCGTATAGAGCGAATTATTGACTTTGAAAATTTATAACTTTCGAACACGGTACCCAATCAACACATTGTATAGATATTATTATAAAAACAAGTGTTGTAAATTTTTATTAAATCGGTTGAGTGGATCTTGAGATATCGTGTACACTATTTTGAAAAATGTAGTTTCGAGAAAAACGCAAAAGAAAAAACTAGCGGATTGAATTCTCTATGACTATTATGAACTCGTTATTGTCGTAACTTCAGTTATAGTTTGAATTTTGGAATATAGTTAAACGCTTAAAATATTCTCAAAGACATAAACAATTCATCTATATCGTAAAAATAAACGATTTTTTGAAAATCTCAAGGTGGCGTAACCCCTTAAACAACTTACTTCACGGCTTGTTATTATAAATTCGGTAAATTCGTTTTTACTAATTTGAGAGAACTAGCCTTAAAACAATCTTAAAAATTCATTTCCAAAACTAGTAGCACTGAATTGTTACAGTCATTTCAGAACTGATATCCAGTAAAAGTAGAGATTAAACGTTTTTCATTTTTTTATGAAATTGCTCTGGGATTTATAATATATTATAGCGATTATTTTATTTTTGTATACTGCGCAGGTTCGTGTTGAAAATAATACTGTTATATTTTAGTGTATAACACAATTTCATTTCGTCGATTAAAATCTAAAGTTGCTTGCTAATTCCATTTAATATAGGGTTATACAAACGTTTAATTTTTACTGTATATTTTATTAACATAAACACCTCTTCACATAATTTCATACAACTTTCTTCCTATTCGTATTTTTAATTAAAGGATAGCATATATCAAGGATTAAGTTCATATTTTTAAATGTCAATGAAAGAAATAAGAAATACGCTGACAAAATTTCAGTCATTTCTCAGTAATTTAGGATACCCCCGATTGATTCTTAATTTTGTGGTAGATTCTGAGAGAAAGCCTGTATCAGTAATTTTTTCATAATATAAAATATATAATACTAAATTATATTTTTACTTAGGAAGGTAATATTATTATTTACGTATAGCTTGTCAGAAGTAAATATTGTTAATATTTTTATTAAATTTTTATATACTTAGTATGCTCTTGTATTTTTGTTTCATACTAATAAAGTTTTATCTGGAAACACAGTTTTATAACATTTTACATAAATTCTTATTTATATTGTCAGCCACGAAAGTATTGGTAACTGAAATTATACTCTGTCCTATTAACGTCTGAATATTTTATGGACACAACTGTATTCACCGTGGACATAACTAGTTCAAAAACAGATATAAACTAATATAGGCAATCGGCCCACGGGCCTCGGAGGGCCCCTGTCGGAAGGAGAGGAATGACAGTTTATTTTTCATGTTTTATCATTTTAATGGTGAGATATTATTCGTTAAAGTCGGATGCACAAGATGGTTACACTAACCTTATAAATTCCTCAATATTGAAAGTTTTGTTGGCGTCAGCACGAATGTGACAGAGTCTAGAAATGTTTTGATACCAGAATGGTGAGTGAGGAGAAGGCGATACGATGATGGTCAGTGTAGCATAAAATGCAACCAATATAAAACTGAAAAGGTATATCAACACTGAGCGTTAGATATTCCGACATCTAAAGCTGGCCATTCTTTTTTATTTCACCAGCTGCATTTCGGTACGTGCAGTCATTTATGCATTCTTTACATAAGTTTTAGATCCCTTTTTGTGAATTTTACGATTTTGTTTGAAACCTAAAGTAATTCCATTTTATATGCCGATATCAACATACTTGAGACACCGTTTTATGGTGCAAGTAAACTTTTTCTCTAGACAAGATTTTTGATCATAATATATTTCATTACACTCTCCGCGCCGTAAAAATTGACCAGATTTTTAATAGAAATGTGTCGAGTCAACTCAAAACTTTTCAATTATTTTAAATAACGGTTCATGTCCCGCCCTAGCACTGATCTAGCAAAGGCAAGGAATCCTGACAACTGGAATTTACTGTGTCAATTGGAAGTAATTTTATTCTTACTAAGTTATATACTTAAAATCATCCTTAGCCGCAAGTAAAATAATTGGCTATGTTAATTATTATTTTTTTTTACAAAAAATGGTTTATGAAACGGAAATTCTAACTACAAAATTTTATTATTAGGTACATCTAAATTAATTTATTAAGCAAGGAAAGCATGTTAAAACTGTGCTGATATTTGAATTGTTCATAAGAAACGCTTTTTAGAACTACTTTTCTAGCTCAAAATTTTGGAGACACGTGTAGTTTTTTTCTTTATAAATGCAAGGTATATTTAATAAAAAGTTCCAAATAATATTTTCTGAAAAAAAAAAGATTCAATCATCTCAAAGGATCAAAAATTAAAGAAACCTAAGAAAATTAAAGTTTTACATTATTTTTTTTATTTATATCAACGAACTAAGTTCTCGCAAGAAGTTTTATTTTTTCATTAATGAATAATGTATGTATACAAACATCTATTAATTATACAAAGTATATATATTAAGTCCAACGAAATGACTGCTGTATAACTGATTAATTCATTGTTGAAAAAGTTTTGTGTCCAGATATTATTTATTTCTTGATGGACTTTAAAATTAAGTTCAATAATAAATATCTGGCTCATAATTACAAAATCATAAAATCATTACACACATACATTAATCATATTTCATCTGATAAAATACATGTAAATCGTCAGAAAACTTAATTGCTTCTTTTACTTTGGAAGGCATGTACCGTCCCTATGTTACAGTACGTTATTATATCAAGATGTTATGTCGGTGAAAAACGTGCTTAAAGAAATAATTATATTTAATTAAAAGTATTTCATGTACTGCGTCACTCTGACAGAGTCGTATTGTAAGTTTTTTTTTACTCCAATTAAAATTGAACTGATTTTACAGTTACGATATTTCTGTAGGGCTTACTAACATGCAATAGTTAAAAAATCATCTGTAAAAATCTATGCGGTTTTAATATCTTTAGTTATAAATAACTTTAATTTTAATAAATTAAATTAGGACATTTTAATTTATCTTACTTTTAATATCACTGTAAAAACCTTATATTTAGGAATATGGATTTATTTCACTAGAACATACAATTTGATATGAAAATAGATATGGTTTTAGATGGTTCACTCAAACATTTTTAAGAAAAAGAAAGGACAGTACCGCGTTTTTAATCGTAAACCTGCATATTGATCCAGAGCCCGCGACCTTTTCTGATCAGACGTTTCGTCAAAGCTGATTTGAATTTATATAATTAAAATATATTATTAATAACGAAGTATGGTGTACTTCTGATGCTACAGTAGCGGTGAATCTCTCACGCATGTAAATTAAAAATTAAAAAAAAAGAGAAACCGCCAAAGCTGAAAATTTGTGTATTAATTAAGAATGTTATAGAGTATAGACGTTTGTAAACGTATATTCGGCTAGCGGAAATTCAGGGAATCATACTTCAACTGTGTATATGAACACGCCATAGCGTCAAAGCTGAAATTTGGTTTTAATAAGTTTAAAAAGTAATAGTTTTAAATGCCCAAACAACGGCTGCACTATTTTTAGTTATAATGTTAATAATTAAGAGTGGTTTTCATAGTTTACAATCTTCTCTATAACGCAACTCTTGATAGATTGTTTTTTTTTTGTATGTCGATTGATGTAAATTAAAAATTTGTAGTATGTACTTTGATTTTTGAATATGTCATTCTCGAATGCACAACCCCATACGTGGTACGACCCCACTGTGCATATTATATGAATTAACATGGTTGAAATGAGTTAATTTTGAATTGGGCCAATGTTTTCCAACATAGACAATGCTTGCTGTATGGCATGTTTCAATATTTTCCATTAATAAGTTTGCCGAAATATGTCAATAACCGTTGAATAATAATTGCATTTTAATATTACATATCTCTAAACAAGTGTACCGTATTATTGCAAATTTCATACAGAATGATTATAAAATTGATTTTGAAACACGAAAGTTTCGTGAAGAATACGCGTATCTTTAAATCCGCATAGAGAAACCTAACAAAGAAACACTCGAAACGGGATTTTCGAACTTTTGTTTAGTAAGAATTGTTCACTTTGATAACCAAACACAAATTATAGAAGGTGGTAACTTACGGGTTGATTTTGCTGTGTTTTTCAAAAACTAATACATTTATATTAAATAATATGTTAGCTTTAAAAAGCTTTTGTTACCGTTTGGCTTTCTACAAATATGTAAAGAGCAACGTCGTCAAAACAAAAATAAAAATTCTTTCGCTTGGAATTCTGCATAAAATGTGAAAATGGGATTCTTTTTCTTAGCATTTATTTTTTAATAATTATGTTAAATATTGCTCCAGAATTGTGCGCACAATATAAGTATATTTTTTTAGATTCTTGAAAAAACAAAACGGCACTCTAAATATAACATTATCTTGTAATTTTAGTACTGTGTTTTTCTCGAATGAATGCGTCAAATTGATCGTATGATATTAAGTAAGTCAGACTTACAATACTGTATTTATATACAAGTTACGTGCGAATGTCAGAAGTAGGCGTCATATTTACCTTTCCAAATGCCAAAGTTCATGTCCACACCTTCAACAATGTGACTGGAAGCAAGTGTAATTTATGAACTATGCTTTATATTGTGAAAATACAATACTAAAAAGCTTAGTGAGTGTTCAATTATTTATTCATTTATAATGCAGAATGATTCACTCGTTTGTTATTTTTTGTTCAATGATTGAGCAAAAACCAACAGATTTTTTTTAAAAGGTAATTAATAACACCCTGATGATTCAATTAAAAATCTGCCATAAATTTTAAAAAAATACTGGTTTTCGATAACAGTAAAAAACGTTTTCTCTTAATTCCTAAATTAAACGATATTATAGTGCAAGTGTGTAGTCTTTCACGGCCGGTGTTGATCCAAATCTTCTTGGTTTCCGGGCTTGTATGCCGTGGTCCATTGGTATTACTACCTGACGTTTCGTCTACAACTGCGATAGACATTACCACATCGCCTTTGATAACGTCTACCGCAGTTGTAGACGAAACGTCAGGTAGTAATACCAATGGACCACGGCATACAAACCCGGAAACCAAGAAGATTATATTATAGTAAATATTCATTTGGGCACATCTAAACTTGGAATCTAGCTTAGAATAAAATAAAATGTGATGAAGATTTAAATAATAGCTAAATGGGAATTGACTTTGCATTTTGTGAAAATAAGTCGTCATTTTCGCACAAACAGATAAAAAATTACAATGCCAAGAATAAAGATAATACCTTATTAAAGTTGCACGGAAAGAAGAGTATTTTATATGTTATGAATTGTTAATTGTTATAATAACAATTAGTATTATATTAGTTAATTGCTTCAAAATGTATTTTGTTATATTCATATTTTAATAATTATGGAATTATAATTTCAAGAGTTACGATCAGTTTATGTCTTAAAGGCAATAAAGGCCGGGTAGAAGAACGTCAAACTACGCCTAAATTAACTTCAGAAACAAAGTTTCTGTTCCTAATTTCAAAACATCTGTTTTGAAATAATAGTATGAGACTTAAAATATTCAGTGATTTACATAGAATAATATCAGCGTTGTCAGAAGTCTTGATTTAATAATTTGATTTTTTTGTGAATTTAGAAACTTTTAATAGATTCAAGTTCTAAATCTCAGAAGAGAAAAAGCAGTTTACTAATGCTCTTTGAAACGATTCTGAGATATTTAGAATTTTATCAATAATCACATTTTAAGGTGCCTGAAAAAATTCCAAATATTGCAATATTTTTCAATTAGACCATTTATATAATATAATTCGCTGATTTGAATGACTGCAAGTACATTTTTTTGTATGCGCGTCAGAATATGTATTTTTTTTTTTAATTTCGAGAAATTTTAAATAGATAACAACTTCTAAACTTGAAGAAATTCAAACGTTTGCTTGTTGCGAAGCGCACCATTTGACATGAAATGTGAGTATATGATTATTTTACAAAAAATCTTACTCAGAAAATGAAACGTTCAACATAATCAATTTTTGTATCTAATTTACTAGTTGACCAAATACCTGTGGCATTTAAAATGTTAATGTTTACATTAATATTAACATGGATGCCGTTTAAAACGACATTCGGTATATTTCGTATAATAACAAAGGTTTTGTTGTATGCGGAAAACATAGTTACAAAAGTAGAGATATTCGCTAACACGTCTTAACATTAAGAAACTCTTGAAGGAGGCCCATTTTTGTTGAAACGAGACGTCCTTTGTGGAACATAGACGACGGTTATAAAAATCATTGTGACCAACTTAATAGACATTTTGTGTCAACATAATCTTTATTTGGATCTTGTTCATTGCGTTGCAGAAACGTATTCTTTTGGACAACAATACACTTATGTTATTGTTATCATCCTCTACATGAAATATATCCTTCCGTTATGAATTTGTGTAATGTGCTATTATGTCTACAGACTGTTCCAAAATTTTATTTACGAACTAATAATTCATAGTCTGCAACAAATTAAATGGTAAGAAATCAAGAAATTTTTCAGACCATTATTTGTTAAAACATTTACTTAGGAAGAATTTTTTAAATTGGATAAGTGGTATTTGTGAGAAAACTTATTAAATGAAAAAAAAACTCTTTCTCTTTTTAGATTAATGTTTGTTTCATGTGGAGATGAAGCCACTCCCTGGCGTCAGCCAATTAAAATACTACATTGGTTTTTCATTTAGTGAGAATATAGAGTTCAAAGTTCAACTGGAAATTAATAATGATTAACGCCCCGATAGTTATGAAATCAATATATTCAATGAATGTCTTTCGATCTATTATTATTTATATATTATTTACATGCGGTTTATCTATATTACAATCGCAAAAACAGTCATAAATCGGCGAATTAACATAGCTTATAAAATTAAAATTACATATAAAAACACGAAAAGATATTTTTTTAATATATGTAATCAAATATCGTATATTTTAATTTATAGGTTTTTTAATAGTGTCTAGCTTAATATGGAATTTAGTTATTGCTATAAGCATTAATTAGTGTTGTCCGTTTTCACAAAAACGCGTAGGAACGAATTTTCCTCGAGGAACCAATATTTGAAATTTTATTTAAATATTCATGTAAATTGACCGCCATTTTTAATAACAGTAAAAAAACAAATATGATTTTTAGAGTATACTCTAATTTATTTGATGAACTTAAAATAATGAGATTTTAATGATTTGTGAATTAATGTGAATCTGAATTATTTAGTTATCGGTTTCTGTTCACGTAAAAAAATAATTATAACATACTCGATAGTTTAACTTTTGATGTCACAAATTAACGCGATTTTTTCAGTACAGTCCAATCTCTGAAAATGGATTTTTGAACAGAATTTAAACAATTAACTGAAATTGTAGCGTAAAAAAGACATCAAAACAAAGTATCAAACATAATTACCAAATATAAAATATAATAATTATAATGGAGCAGTCAGAAAAATATCGAATGCTATTTAAAAAGAAGTTATATCCAGAGCCGGACTAACGTGTGGGCCTAGATGACATTGGGCCAGGGGCCTCTAGCTTCTAGGGGGGCCTCGTACTTTTCTAAGGACAGATAAATTAACCCACATAACTCGGGGTGTTTAAACCATAAGCAGGCAATCGCACATTACTCGGGTGATAGCACTGTTATTTATTTATAAAAACTAAACAATAAACTCCCATAAGCACATAATAAAATGAAACTTATACGTTAATGCTATTATTCTGTAAGAGTCATTAATTAAAAAAAAATATCTTTGCACGCTCAAGTGCCCAAGGGCCTCTATAGTCATTAATCCGGCTCTGGTTATATCAACCAGTATTTTTTTTATGTTTGGTTAATAAGATTATCGAATTAATTTTCTGCAATTTAAAATAAAAACTACGGCAATCAACATCACCATCATAACAAACCGGAGAAAATGTATGACTTATTAGTTTAAACTCATAATATAGAGGTCTTTGTGCAAACTACCACTAATAAAGTTAATACCAGCGTTAAAAAAGTCTAACTACTGTAGATATTATATAATTAGTATTGTCCGCCGACGCAATGCAGACATATTGCTTCGTAAATGGTTTTAGATCAAGTGTAAATGGACAGAGCTCATTAGCATAAACGAAGGTTCTCTTAGCAGACCCTCTTTTTTTGTTTCCATATAATTTTCTGACACCGCTTTGCGTGTAAAATGCCGCAGGATGTACACAGTTATACATACCACGGTTATTTTAACGTTTAAATACATTTAAATGCATGAGGAAATATTGTAATGTACACTTTTGTGATCTCGGAAACTGACAGCAGTGATCAAAAAGTTCACCACTCACGATCCAACTATTGGACTACAATTTTGGATGAAACCATACCTTGCAGTGCGAGTGTTGCTTCCAAATGATGAACATGTCGGACGAAAATATATTTTTACCGACTCTTAAGCGGCCCATAGACGCTCAATATTATTGTGCAATGTGGGTTTCACAATATTTTGACGGCGGTCCCTAGACAGTCAATATTATTGTACAATATTTTAGTTTGTGCAAAAAATTGTACTGTATCGAGGAGATATTGAAGGTTATGTAATATATTGTTCAATTGCGAGCACAGACGGTACAGCCACATTGTGCAAACAGTCCCTACCATGTTGTCACGATTACTATAGTCTTTGGACTTCACATTCCACAGAGCCGGAAGACCACGTTACACCTCGATAAATTCAACAATAAATTGTCTTTCGGCTTTCTTGTCACCCATGATGAGGCGTAGTTGAGACGACTTGTTGAAACGACCGCTACTTGAGATCAACTGACAATCTTGACAACAGACGGCACAATATTTCCCCGTTTGTGCAATATATTATCAAGATTTTGAAAATCACACAATATATTGCGCAACCTTTCAATCTCGTCTACAAACGGTCAATTATATTGCACAAACCCAAATATTGCGCAATAATATTGAGCGTCTATGGACCGCTTTACACTTTGGGTGACCGAAAATACAAGCAGGTCGGATGAGCTCAACTATTCCGGCCCGTGAACACAACTGTGTGCACCGTGGACATAACTGTTCAACAAGGTTTACGTTCGTTCGTTCACGTACATAGATTCACAATCATTATTTTTTTTTTGTTCATGCTAACAATTTATTTATTTATTTATTTATTTATCCACTCAACAGACCTAAGGTTCACTTACAGAGTGTTATAATATAATCGCATACACATATGAAGAAAGAAAAAAAAAACAAAAGACAATTCAGATAGAATAAAGCTTATTCATAAACTGCTGTAATGAGTCAGTAAAGAAATCCATGGTTGGATTATTTGCCATTATTGTGTTGGTTATTACAGACATACTGTGTATAGGTGACATTTCAGCGTTACGTGTAGAGTGAGTATCAGTCTGAAAAACTATACATTTCTATTTCTGGTTGTTAGACATGGAACTTTAATGTTAAAAAAAGATATTAATGCACCGCTGTCGATACAATTGGGGAATAACTTGTAAGCAAAAATGAAGACTGAAATGTCACGCCTCAATTTTAAAGAGTTAATATTAAATAGGATAAGTAGTTCAGTATAGGGTGCATCTGCATATGTAGGATAGTAATGATGAATTTTATAGAAAATGAATCTTAGAAACTTACTTTGTATTATTTCAATTTTTTTAATGTAAGTATATTATGTCGCCGGGATATTGTCAAATCCGTGATATTGTAATTTCACTAGTGAAATTACAATATCACGATTGACAAAGAGTCGTGATATTATAATTTCACTAAGTGAAATTATAATATCACGAGTTTGACAATATCCCGGCGACATATATATTGTATATTGGATTCCACACTATGGCAGCTTATATTCTAATTTGCAATGAACTATCACTTGAGCTACTTTAATAAGTGCAGCCGTTTTCTTATACTTTCCGAGATCATATTGACGAATATGCTATTCTGGTCACAATAATATGTATGTGTTTTTATATCTTAAACAGACTGTTCACGCATCATCAACCTCCGACATTTGACAAGACGTTAACTCTTTTTTTTGTACATTTGGTTTAATAATTAGTATCAATTATACTCACCTCCAGTGTTGTCTTTGATGATTATCTATAGTCTATACGAACGTTTAACTTTTATATACCGATGTGAATGTTCAACATTTGTTTTCATTGATGATGTAAGAAATTCGATGTCGCATCGGTTAAGTCTCACATTTATCAGTTCGATGTATTTCAAGACGATTTATTAGAAACAACATTTCGTTAGTCTGATAGTTCCATATATGATTACATTTAATCTTTATTAATATTACGTACCTAAAAATGGTGTAGTTGTTTTGGAAAAAAATTTCTTACCTCAGTGTCGTCTTCGGTAAAAAATAGAAGACGTCATATCAACAGATGTCAATTCTTCCTTAAAATGTTTATTTTAACTGGAACGCTTAATTTTATACATTACTGACTAGTTTTCTTTGGTAGAGGTTTTACTAAAGATTGTGAGTTACAAAATAAAAAACCTGTCAGATTATCTGCTGATCATTGTTAATTTTTAACATAAAATAATAAGAACGGATAAATTATATTTACATGTTTTATTTTATTTACATTTATAAACTAGAACACCGGGAGGGTTAAGGCTACACTAAATATTTTTGGCACAAATAGGTTTATCCATTACAACTCTAGAGCGTACCATCTGAACATAGTCTTGTTTTCCATAGTCAAGTAAAATACAAATAGAAAACTAATGTGTAAAATTACTTGACATCATTGCAGTCTGAACTGAAATCGCAAATAACTTCATGAAAACGAGTAAGATTAGCTGTTTATTTGGTAACCGGACTCCATATCCGCGGACAAAATATCCCCGACAAAATATCCTTGTTAAAATATCCTTGGACAAAATATCCTTGAGACAAAATATCCATGAGACAAAATGTCCTTTATCAGAATATCCGTGGACAAAAAATCCAAAAAAAAATTGACTTTCTACATATAATTCTTTATAACTGTTTCTGACGTCAATTCCGGGGTGAACGATAAACGGGTATGCGAATTGTAATTCCGGAGTGAACGATAAAGGGGTATGCGAATTGTCTCGCAGTGAAACGGGAAGGGGCAAATGTGGAGTTTTTAAAAAAACAATTCCGGGGTGAACGATAAACGGGTATGCGAATTGTAATTCCGGGGTGAACGATAAAGGGGTATGCGAATTGTCTCGCAGTGAAACGGGAAGGGGCAAATGTGGAGTTTTTAAAAAAACAATTCCGGGGTGAACGATAAACGGGTATGCGAATTGTAATTCCGGGGTGAACGATAAAGGGGTATGCGAATTGTCTCGCAGTGAAACGGGAAGGGGCAAATGTGGAGTTTTTAAAAAAACAATTCCGGGGTGAACGATAAACGGGTATGCGAATTGTAATTCCGGGGTGAACGATAAAGGGGTATGCGAATTGTCTCGCAGTGAAACGGGAAGGGGCAAATGTGAAATTTTGGACATTTTGTCCGAGGATTTTCCGTCCGAGGATATTATGTCCGAAGGATTTTTTGTCTTGAGGATATTTTGTCTGAGGATATTTTGTCCGGGATATTTTGTCCAGGATATTTTGTCCGAGGATATAGAGTCATAGAACCGTTTATTTTTTATCGGTAAACTAATGTGGAGCTTAATGGGTGAAGTGGTATGAACGTCCAATATGATGAGAAATTTATATTTTTAAAAATAACTTTCTCATTTAATGTGGGAATCAGGTCTTTTAATCTCTTTGAAGTTGTTTACATTTATGATAAATATTTGTCCACAATTTAAAAATGTGACATCTCTTAAAAGCAACATTTCTTTGAATTTTTGTTCGTCATGTACTTTGATTTTTTAATAAATATATAACGTTTACATTTTAATATGAGTTTTATAAGAAAAACTATTTTTTTAGTTATTAGTTGTTTGTATCAGCACCGATGAATACATTCTGTAAAATAAAATTTAAAGATAATTATTTTTTTATTTCCGATTATTGAGCTTTGGTGTCTGGAAATTCCCAGAATTGCACTTTCAACGTTTCGTCTATATAGTTTATGACCTAATAGGGTATATGCATGTAACTTATATTTAGTTTAAATGTTATTTTTTGTAACTTTATTGCAATTGATTAAACTCTAAATAGTTTTTTCTTTTTAAATTTTTGCTAAATATTAAATATTAATTAAACAAACTTGCAATAAATACGCGCGAAATATAAAATATCGAAACGCAATGCTATTGATTCGACTGCAGTGTGACGTCAAAAAATACGTAAACATATGGTTGCCATAGAATTATTGCCTTTTATATGACGTCACATATCTCCCGCGCTAAAATGGCGCGTTTAAATAATCAAAATAGCTTGCCCAAAAAGAATATTTATTTTTTAATTCAATAAGAATGTTTTAATGAATGATTTCATGTGTTTGATAACTTTTAATATAAAAATAATTGATTTTAAATACAGGCTGTTTATAAATGAATATCGGGGTTTTAACTCTTTATAAGTAATATTTATTCATTAAACTTAGAGCTATAAATGATATGTCAAATGAAAAAGCAACTCAGTTTTGTAAATTGGCACCAGTGCGCATGTGCGTGCAATGTTTCTGCCGCAATCCGCTAGACAGCGGCAGTAGCAAAGATGGCAACTAGTGAACAGAAAGCGTTTTGTATTTTGCAGTTTGCAAGACTTGATGTGTGCCGTGTGACAAATGGCAGTCACATTGAACATTTATAAGGTTCTTGGTAAAACTGTTTGAGTTGCTTTTTCATTTGACATATCATTTATAACTCTAAGTTTAATGTAATAAATATTATAAAGAGTTAAAACCCCGATATTCATTTATAAACACCCTGTATTTTCAAAAATTGTGCATATACCCTATTGCTTCCCTGAACAAAATTCTGCGTACGACTTTGTTTACCTACATTCAATTTGAATTCAAATGAATTATTTAATAGAAGAAACGTGGGTAGTGCTTTGGAATGGTGGTGTTGAAATTCCCATTTACTAAATATTTATGACTATGACTACTATATATTTTAAATAATTAGATTTTTCGTGTCATGTTTAAACAATTGGTACATAACATTTTAAAATAAATCAAAATTAAATCATTAAATAAATGTATGCGATGTTTTTGTTGTCATATTGTTAATTAAATTTTTATGTTTGAGCTATATCATGTACAAAATAAAATTAATAGATTTATGGCTGCTTTTGTCAACATCCTAGTAACTACAATACCGAGCTTGCGAATAGTCGAGATAGTAGGGTTATTTCCAGGGCGTTTTTATTGCCGATCAATAAGCCCCGGTTCCCGATGTCAATCTGAAAACTGGCAAAAGAGCATGGATTGGAACTATTGCAGCAAATTATAATTTGGGAATACTAACTGGAATTAAACCCTTGTGGTCAGAGTTGCGATAAAAATATCTTACAATTATCTTGATTATTTAGATTTATTTTATTTCTGAGGTAGTTGGATCAGATTCAAACATAGCATTGATCTAAAATCTTGCATCTATCCAAAATACAAATATGTCCCAATCGGGAAATGTATAATACTCGCCACGAACCTAAAAAGCTCGGAAGTTAGATGCGAATGCGGGCTTGCGCTTCTACAGTCTGTTGAAAAACTACAGACTCGCAACACAACAAAACTAAAATAACAATAACAACTTGACAATAGCGTACTCGACTATACTTTAAAGCAGGAAAGCGACAAGTGACAAAGGCAATGAGCGATCACGGCCAATCACCGACGACCGCATGTTGCGTGCAGGTAGCTGGGAGGTGGTGGGGGTCTCAACGGCTCTAAAATGTGCCTTTGCGACGCTGTTTGTGACTAACTTCCGATCCTTTTAGATCCGTGGCGCGTATTTTAACTGTTAAATTGGTAACATGACATACATACAAGATTTAATACGTGTCGCGAAGAAACAAGTGGTTTTAGATTTAAAGTGTCATTCAGAAATTATGATTAGGTCATTTTAAGTGAATATTCAATAAAATTTGCAACGTCACTCTTTCAAATGAATATAATGTGAGTATTACATTGGTTTAACTTGGCGTGGGTTGTGATAAATCAAAGTAGGAGATTAAAGTAATGTTTCTGTAAGCAATTACGGATTATTTAATTCCACAAAATGCAAACCACATATTCTTATTATGTAGATATTTATTTTTATGTGGGCTGAGAATTTATCATGAATACCCGGAAGGTTGAAATGTCAGGTAATATTACACATACCTTTGATTCTTTTGTTACATAACTTAATAAATATCTCTTCTATAAGCAATCGATCACAAAAACATATATACGGATGTTGGATAGCAAAAAATAGAAATTACAGGTTGAAAAAATAAAAAATACGGTACCATCAATCAACATTAAACTTATTACTCGACGTTTTATTAACATAATTATCTTGTGTATCTTATGAAGACGACAAATATAATAAGATTTCGGTAATTAGAGTTTGATGTACCTAACTAATATATTTTATATAATATTAATGTAAAGAATGTAAGCCTACTTTTTTAAATTAATGTACAGGCAGTACAGTGAAATAGAGAAAACAATTCTGAGCAGAACATTAATTATCAAAGAGTTGGGCGGATATTAATAAACCTACTTATTTGTGATAGTTTTCAACTAGCGATAACCTGAGTGATTACAAATTGCCTAGCAAAAGAAGCACCCTGGGTAATCACATTTATTTTTTATTCCGCTAAACAAAATGGCTATTTAAATAGTCTGTTAAACATTAGTGACTGCAAACAGTGCTTATAAATTTTGTAATCACTGTGTAATTAGAACACAAATAGTAGAGTAGGACTGAATCTCATTACAATCCCTTTGCCAAAGTGCCTACAAAACAATAGACAATCGAATTCTATTGCAGTGAAGATTGCTTTATTTAATACCGATGAACTAACTTCATACCTTCTTCCAATTTTCATGAATAGGTCATTCGTGTAGTGTCATTTGATAATTTCTAATTAAATATACCATATTATTTTCTAATATACGAAAACCATTATTACGTTAATGAAAGGCTTGTCTATAGAAATTGATATTATGATAAGGGGTTGAATTACATGAATTATCATTAAAATATTGCCATCATCTGCACGAACTCAATACACCTGAATGATGATGGTGTCTGCTGGGAGCTAAGCTAGATGCCACACATTACATAACGTAGATATTATTACACCCGTTCTAAATAGCAATTAGTTAATCTTGTTTCACACGACTATACAATATTATGGGACATTGTCGGTTCACGACTTTGTGGCTGTAAAAACGACTCTTTTTATCCAATTTTAAGTTTTCGTAAAAAATCGTGGATTTGCTAGATTCAAAGTTAGACGAAATGGGTGGTTTTAATGAATTCATAATAATAATAACTGTTAATAGAAGTTTTGTTCCAAAATATGTATTGAAGGAGATTTATTTGGTTGAGGAACAATCGAAAAATAAGCTTTACCAGAGTATCGCTTGTGGCCAACGTTTCGAAAAATATATTTTCATCATCAGGGCCTATGAACATCTATAGTATTCATTACATGTTCATAGATTCTGATGAAAATATATATTTTTTGAAACGTTGGCTACAAGTAAAGCCTATTTTTCAATTGTTCCTCAACCAAATAAACCTCCTTCAATAATAATAATATTAAGTGCTATTCATTTTTTGTGGTGTTAATGATTAATCTATTAAATATTTTAATATAAAATGTGAAGAAAACAATTTGAATAAATGAACGTTGTAATGCCAAATTGCGCGATTTTAACAAAGCAATTTAATTACGTTAGTTCTGAATTAGAATGCAGAAACTAGAGATGCGAGACTACTATAATAATTATCCAGTTATTTTAATAAATTTTGAATTTTAAATGCATTTCACTCTTAAGTCATTGGTTTATTAATCGACCAAACTCTTTTGTGTTAAAACGTAGTCGTGTTTAACTTAAACATTAGGGTGTTTTCATTCAATTTAGAAAATACAATGTAACTGCAGAAAGAACAATATTTTTATTTTAAAGTACAAAAGATGTACGACAAAATTCGCTTGAGAATAATGATAACACACCATTGTAAAAGTTTTCCACAACTTTGAAAACATCATTTACTATCTTACATTTGATCAGTTCATTCAACAATGTACCACGTACACTCCAGCTTTTTACTTTTCTTTAACTTGCCCACTTTTCAGCTTATTTGTACTTTTCATCTATGGCGACAAGGTTAAACTGCTTTTTGATATTATTTCACGATCTTCAGATAACTCTATTTGGGAGTAACGTTTCATCTCAACATAGATTTTAAACTGCATTTCGGGTCAACTCATAAACCCTCCTCTACTAAGTGTGTGGGCCTCGCGACAGCCGAACTGTTTGAACACCGTCCGACAAATAATGTTTCTGGTTAGCGTTCTGGAATGCAGGTTTGTAAGTCGGGAAAGGTATACAGTTCGACCGGCGACTGTTGAACTTTATGATAGCTGGCCAGCAAAAAGCGATAATATATTGCATAATATGTCAAACTTAGCTACTCAAAATCTTCATCTGTTATAAATTGACATTTATGTGATAATCGGGTCTATTCTACCAACTATAACCACAGTGATTACCATGTGCTTAGCAAAATAAGCACAGGATATAATCACTTTTATTTGTGACTATGCCTAAATAGCATTTTAAACATTAGTGATGACGGTGCTTATATATAAATTTTGTAATCATTGTGGTTACATAAGAACAATTATTAGATCAAAAATACTCTAAAATATTTTATTTGTTTTTTAGTGGTTACATAGTTACCGTTAAATATTCAACGAAAAAGTTAAGTCGCCTGAACTCGCATAAGAATTTATTCATTTAAAACATATTTTTGTTTTGCTGCGAGAATGGGAAAACAAGGATTGATCGAAATCTTTTCCTTGGAGTCGGGTCGTGTGCTAAGGGATATAAAAGACACAACACAACTGATATTTATGGACTCGTTTACAACAGTGTTAATGACATTATCTTTATCTTAGATGTTAATATCTTTAACATATTACACCCATTAACTATGTTATGACTGACAAAAAATAGTGTTATGGTTATAATGCGCTTGTTCATTTATTGATCGTGCTATTACTAATAAATTGTTAAATGTTTTAGTCTTTTTATTTGCTCAAGCATCTTGCTGACAAACTTTGCACCAATGTATTGTATTTAATGTTTAATTTGCCATTTTATTAATTATATTATACTGTCTGGTCTAGCTTCGGCCAGAACATAATAATATATAGAGGAAGTTACTGGGATTATCTTGCTCTAATACAAATCAGAAAAGGGAGTTGAATTCTTCTGGATTTGCGAAGTACAATAAACTAAATTTCATGACGCCAAAAGAGTTTTTATATGATTGATAGATTTGCGTTGCCAGATCTATTTTAAAGGTTCGGATATGATTCACTGAAAATACCTGAACATTTTTAAGGTGTCCACGTTTTTTAAAATCCGAGTGTCTATAAACATACAACCTTTGGGACATTTCATGAATGTCCGGCCACTTCTCAAAAACTTAATGATGAAGACGTATGTAATAAATAGTTCATCTGTCCATCATTTTAGTCAAAGAATATTTTTAAAAGCTTGAAGTGATAATATTAATAACGAAATGCTTTTAATTAAACATTGAACGTATCACTCGCAGTGATCAGTGAATAATGAGAATCTTACTCTGACGTGTAAGAATTCGAATCTGTTTTATAATTCCCTGTATTTCGTGTGAAGTAGGTAGTCTTTCTACTCTATTATCACTGCCATCATTAAACGTGTCGATAATAAACAAGCGTCTCAAGAAATAGACAGACAGACAGACAGACAGTGGAAGAAAGAGGACAAGTTGACAGTGTATCAAATACTTGTTATATAGTACTATATAATATTACATTCTGAGTTTGAGGTATGCAGTGAAGCAGTCAATTAATGGTTTGAATATTCACTTTGTGCCTGTGCGATAGAAACCGCTGTTGCCGACGGCATGACGAATGCTCTTTTATTTGAAATCTGTACGAGTTATTATAATATAAATACATACATATCATAAAGTTAAATTATACAGAACCGGCTTTGAAAGAACGCGTTTGTAACATTCTATTTTTTTGTATTGAAAGCCGCGCGATTTAGAGCGATCGCGCACATTTCCGCGGGCGGTTGTGTCGAGTCCCGGTGACGTTCACAAGCGACTGAGTTCATTCTAGGACACAGAGAATGGCGGCCGCTTCTATTCTTTTAATTGTTTCTAGATATTGTTACTAACGGTCCGTCCCAGTTTCATTGTAGTGCGATATATATAATTCTGCAAAATGTATTTTATTTGCGGCCCGGCGTCTGGACTAATAGTTTTGCGCAAATTCTACCAGATTTGTTTCTGAACTAATAGCTTTAAGTAAAACCTATTAGATGTCACTGCTTGTTATTAAAACAGTTTTTTTTTAAGAAACATAAACTCACGGAGCTTGTGAAACTTCTTTAGAGTGATGAACTCGTTTAATTGATGCATTATCAAGGTTTTTCTTATATTTCTCCGCCGCTCATTTATTTCCTCTAACATTACAGAAAAACAGAAAAGAGATACGTCGCTAAAAAAATTTCACTTCAAAAATTCTGTCATAATCCCTTGGACTTTAAATATTATTTGAAATGATTTATCATTTTGGTGCCGGATCTGAATTTGTAGATAGACAGGAATAATTGCTCGGCAATTTCAAAAGGTGGTCTTTTCTGTAAAAAGCATTGATGTGTTATTCACTTCCCGCAATTATCTTTTTCAAAAAATAAAATAAAATAAGTTCGAAAACGCACAAAGTGAACACTCTAGTTTGTAGTATACTTTTAGAGGGAAAAAAATTGAATATTTTTATTTTGAATTTCATTGATTTATCTCTTCTAAGTAACATTGTCAAAATAATTATCAGAATACTAGATACTATGTCTTAATCTACTTTTCTGAGTAATAATTTGCTGAAAAAAGTTTGATGATTAGCTGATTAGTCTGCAATGCACTAGATATATTGTGTAAATAACGAGCGATTAGCGAGTTTGACAGTCACACGAGTCATAAAAGCATTGCAATCGAGATCATACTACTTTTTTGTTACAATAGTAATATTTATTTGTGTGCGGTAATACTTTCTGTACGCGAAAAATGTCACTCTCAAATCGCGAGAGTGTTTGTTTTTCATTAATAAAGTGATAGCTCGTTTCCATTATTGCATGTCATGATTCTTATTTATTGTCAAAATTATTATCATATACATATTTTAAAGTTTTAAAAAAAATTAAATAATCTCAATTCTGAAATTTGTAATAAAAAATAGTATGTGCGGCGTTATCGATTGTCCACTGGAGCGAACGGGCGCACGAACAAAGTGGGCAATCGACAACTTACCGGACTAGTGGCACTATATGCTATTATATTTTTGTGAATATCTTCTCGAGACTAATTAATATATATATTTTTTTGTTTTAGGTAAGTGTCGAAACTGTATTCATATTATGTATTTAATATGATGTTACTTTTTTTTGGAGAAATCTGTAAGTATGTTAACCATATCCTATTGTTTTCTGTTTAAGATAATAAATATTTTTATATTTCTACTCAAACGTAGTATATTTTTTTAAGAAGTCGTTAATCACTTTTGGCATGTTCAGAAAAACATTTAAGAGTAATAAATATCAAATTTTATTGGCCGTATGATTTAAATTCATTTAAAAACAAATTCGTCAAGGTTCAACATCTTCATATACAATGTTTTAAGACGTACGATTTACTATTTGCTTATCTTTTTTATAGTGGCTTTTATTTTTTATTACTGCAATCAAATAGTTGTAAAATCTGTAGCTATCTAAGCGAGTATCTGATGTCAGACGTACATTATATTATTACACGCATTAAAGATAAAAGTAAGAATTCTCTATCATTTTTAAAAGTTAGGGTGGATTCTACCATACCATTAAATAAAACGTAAATTACAGTGAACTGTAATCATCTAATCACAGAAAATGTACACGATAAACTTAGTTTATTTCAGAGACAATGAAAGTCGTTATTTGGGTATATATTTATTCTGGAGAGTAGGTATTTCTTAAAGCAATAAAGGTGTTAAAAACACATGATTAATCGGGTGATAAAGTTCATAGTCCTTCAACATTTAGAGAATATTATGTTCTATATTTTCTAATACATTTAGTTCTTAATACACTTCAAAAATAATATAATGATTGGGAGCCATTTCATTCGAACAAACCGAGAATTTTTTAAAGTCGCGATGTATATTACCCACTGTAAATTACCTTATATTTTTGGGCGACCACAGCTAGTTGCAAGAAAGTAACGATGAAAATATCGATTTTGAGATCTTGGTCGATGTAGGTTTAGATGCCTGGTTGACATTCAACGGGTCGAAAGATAGGATTTTTAGGGAATTCCTCAGAGCTTAGTTCCCTTACTTCCCTAAACGGGGGTTCGATTTTCTGGAAAGAGGCTCGATATTTCATAAATCAATACATAATTAATTACTATTATATGTCACCCTCATTTGTTTCGGTAATATCCAAAATGTTTACGGATCCGCGAGATATACGGTGAATCCCGGCCATTTATTTCTGTCGTGATAGTGTACAGGAAAAACTACTATTTTATATAATACTAGCGGCCCAGTTCGGCTTTGTCCGAATTTGTAGATTGCCATTGTTTTTTCGTTGACTTACGTTGCAAAATTGGTCCCCACAAAAAGCGATTTTATTTTGACGCAACAATATATAGCTTATGTCCATCCTGGAAGTTCATTCTAAATATTAGTGAAAAAATTTTGAAATTGAGTAAGTAATTTCGAAGATTATCTCCTACATCCAAACTTACAAACTTTACCTCTTTAGATAACAGACATTATAGATACTTTTTACATTGTGCCGTAGATAATGTCTACTTCGCAATATTAAAAATATTTTGTTTGTGAATTCGTGTGTATATTTAATCTGTACATTCAGTGTTGGTATAGGTACATTATTTGTTAAGTAACTAGTTTGATGTTTACTATTTCCAAAGTAGGCACTTTCCTATATCAAAACTTGAAGGTAAATTGGGGTGAAATGCAATATACTATACGCCTTGTAAATACATGGTATCGTTACGGATAGCGTAGATAAACTAAACCAGGTGTTTTAGTTAATAAATACCAAGTACCTACCTATTTAGTGTACAGTAGATTACCATTAAGTGCGACTAGGGGACTGTCGGAAACTTTACTTATTGGGTGTCTCCTCTAAAAGCTCAATTCTGATTCAAAATTCAACAAACATGGACATTTAATTGTGGTTTTATTGAGATTAATGATAGCTGAAATGCTAATAGAATATTTATTGTTTGGTTAATTTTAAGAATATTATTTCGACATTGTTGTCAAATTATAAATCGATAAATCATATATATTAATACGCTAAGGTTAAAGATGTTTGCCTCCCTTTTTAGAAAAAACCTCACAATTTCTCCACATAAACTATATATCATTTTACAGATTATTGCTTGCTCTACTGACATCGACATTTAAAAAATTTATTATTGCTTTTGTTTTTGTAAATTAATTAAAATACAGCAACGCTGAACAGCGTCTACCATCTGACGGCTTTAATTTTGAAACAATGTCAACACTTCGATCTGTCATCTGACCTTCATATTGTAATACAACAGACACAATACTGCATACTGCCATCTGACGGCTTTAATTTTGAAACAGCGAGCAACGCTGAACAACGTAACAGCGATGCTGCATGATGTCATCTGACGGCTCAGCTCAACGCTTTTGCTACTTGCGCCTCTATATGACAATTTTAGTAAAATATTTCTTCGATCTGTCATCTGAGCTTCATATTGTAATACAACAAAAAGAAGAAAGTTATAAGCAGTGTGCAAAATTAGAAACGAATTGAATACCTGCAATCATATTAAAAAATAATTTTGTAAAGTGATAATTATTATACTTATTTAGTGCGAATAATTCGCACAGGTCACTCTAGTTACTCTATAATTTTTTTAATTGATCCTTATATCAATTAAAGTAAAATATATAAAACGCAGTAACATTTTCGTTAATCAAGACAAAATATGTCTGATCACAACGAGATTGAAAATTTTATTAAACTATACCTATATAGTAGTTGTTTCTAATAGTAACTCAAAACAAAACAATATTGTGGTCGAGTATCAATGTTGTTGTCTCAAAAAGACCCAACAGTATGATACGATAATTTACGAAGCTGGATCAACCTTGAACCTAACACCGGGCGTAAATCGAATTAAAAAAATGCCTGTAGCGATGTAGACTATACATTAGAAAATATGGTAGTGTAAATATGGACTATATTATATTGTATAATATATAAAGTGAATGTACCACATGCATCGCATATCGATTTGAGTGATGTAATACAACGGGTTACTTGTGGCGTTATTAATTACACAGGGTCACTATTTTACCGAATAAGGCTGTAAATCAACCCTTAACAAGTATACGCCTAACCGCATTAAACATGGGTTCTATGTAAATATTATAACATCCATATTAAATACATATTAAAACCATTAACTAGTTTAGTTTCCTTACTTTACAGTTATTAGTTATTTGTTTATTTTATATCAACTCGCGTTTGCTGTGAATACAGAATTAATCAACCTATTTTATTATTATTCGATACATTTTTCCTCGAGTATTTTCATAAACACTTCGACAGTGGACTGTTTCGAGAAAGACAGTGTTTTTAATACCCACGGATTTGTCTTTTCAATTTAAAAGATTTACTGCTTTCGGAATAACTGTAAACAAAGTCTAGGGGCAAACACTTAAGGTAGACGGCATTCATTTAGAAAAATCGTGTTTTTCGCACGGGCAGCTGTATGGGGCTTGCTCACGTGTATCTAATCCACAAAATCTTTGTTTTTACAAAAAATGCTAAAACAAAAAACATTAAATCAGAGTCTTGCTTGAATTTATGAATTTTTTAGTCAATTTTATCAATTGTACACACTGATTTCACGCGGACGAAGTCGCGGGTAAAAGCTAGTTGTAAATAATTGATACTTCTTTAGAATCTGTATAAATTGTATCAAGAAGTGTAGCGCCGTGTTCGAGATAGTGACCACAAAAAGTTATTAAAAAAATGAATTAGTCTGCCACCGATTTGATGTCACTCTACATAATAATAATAAAATTTTGACAGTCTTGAGAAAACTCTTTTCCATTTAAATTTTCAAATAGCATATTTCTGTAATAATATTTCATACTTCATTTGACAGTTTGTGGAAATCCACAAACTGTTCCGTTAATGTTAACCAGATACGGCTATTATAATTATTATTTTCAGAATTCAATAACTGTAGCCAAACTTGAAAGTAATAAAATTTTAGCTAAGAGGTAAACTTGTTTTACACAAAACAGAAACTTCAACTGGTTTATTTGTAAGTAATTCTCCTTCGACATTATGCTGGAATTGTTCACTTTACACCCTTGTCGTTGCGACTAACTTTTGCAATTAATGTTTGCATGGCTGACTTGGTAGTGTTATTTTCAGAATTACAAAGTTCATAAATAATTTGCCGAAAGACTTCGTACGAAATATGTCTAATAGGCCCCACTCACGATCAAACTTCATGCCAGAGTTCAGTGTTCAGTGAAGTTGGACAGATTAATCGAAAGACTGACTGGCACCACACACAGTTCATGCAAACTGCTCAGTTTTTTAAATTTTTTGTGTTCAGTTTGGTTCAGTTGTTGGCATACACTCGTCGAGTATAGATACATAAGATATATTATATTATATACACACTATAATATTATACTATAGAGTATAGTTCATTAATAAGAACTAAATGAGTAATTTAAATGGTGAGGATTGGCTGTTTAGAGCTATGGGATTGTATTTAAAACAGAGAAATAAGAAAAAAAAAGAAGAATATGGGTGAAAAATTGGTTAGAAATGCGTGATTCAAGAAGTCATGTTTATTTGATTAATGAATTACATCTTGAGCCGCTTGATTGCAATAATTATTTACGAATGAATGAATTAACTTACAATTATTTACTGGAATTAGTTACCCTATTTATTAAGAACCAGGACACAAATATGTGAAAATCTATTTCTGCACAAGAAAGGCAGCAACATTGAGATTTTTGGCTTCTGGTTGTACAAAACACAGAACTCCAAAAACTGAACTGAAAAACACCCACACACACAACAGTTTACTTGAACACTGAACACTGAAGTCGTTCAAAAATCAAGATGCATTTGATGAGTTCATGCTTGACTTCAGTGTTGGTTTCAGTGTTTATTTGTCCCACACACTATCATGCTTCACTGAACTATAAGTTTGAACACTGAACTGTTGCATGAAGTGTGATCGTGAGTGGGGCCTATTAGGCCTGAGATATTCACCTTCAGATAAAGTGTTTGAAAAATTTACATTAAAGGCCAACGTAATCAAATCGCAAGGTCATATTATCTCAAAGTAACAATACTTTTAGTGAATAATTGTTACCAAGAGAATTTGTATGTATTTTTGTTTTTCATTGTTATTTATACTGCACAGTTTGCATGTATTTTGACTGAAAATTAAAACATGCCACAAATGCCAAGGCTATTTGCACGGGAACGGTAAAAATATGCGTAAAATTGTAAATTAATTTGCAATCCTTCGTCTTGTTACTAGCTTTTGTAATATTTTTATAATTATTTTCAACTACGATAATCGATGTCGTAAAATGAATGTCTCCTATATATCATCCGAAAAGGTAATAGATACCGTTACACAACTAATCCTATTATGGGCCGATTTTAATGACATTTTGTAAATGTGTCTTGCTTGTTTCAACTTACACTATATAGGATAGTTTTTATTTTTTTTTATTGCAAGAAACAGGGAGAGAGAGAGACTATCCTTATATATAAAGTATATCTATATCGTGTAGCGACATCTGATAGAATATGCTCAAAGCTATTAGTTCAGAAGCAAATCTGGTAGAATTTGCTCAAAGCTATTAGTTCAGAAGCAAATTTGGTAGAATTTGTTCAAAGCTATCAGTTCAGATCCCGAGCCGCGAGCAAAATACATTTTGTAGAATTGTATCTATCGCACCCGTGTGAAACCGGGCCGGGCCGCTGGTATATTATAAATATACGTAAAAAACTATTTAATTGGTTTGAAAACTGGCTGTAAATGGTGGTACTTATAAGAATTTTGAAGTCTGTATTTTGTTTTAACTTTTATAGATTATTCACGGTTTTGGTTTAACTAGTTTGCAATTTACCGTACAAGAGTTAAAAAGTTTAAGAGCTTATGTTGTTAAATAATCTTATAAATCAATTCACAGCTAATCCAGTTAACACCAAACCACTAGAGCATGTATGTTTGTTGGCGAGGAAGTCATTTATAAAGCAAAATACTAGTTAGTAGTAAATCATAAGCAAGTGCATTGTTAGTATTTCTATACCTCATTACAGCAACCACAACTATACACTCTTACTAACCCAGTAAGTGTTCATTTACTACAATTACCCCTTAATACGTGTTCACGCTTGGTCTTATATAAGCACAATGTTAAAAGAGTACCACTTTGAAACTTATATCACTACTTATTTTTTTTAGACAATTAAAATTATATCAACAATACAAAAAGTAACT
Organism: Xanthostigma xanthostigma; assembly: GCA_963575645.1. Taxonomy (NCBI): domain Eukaryota; kingdom Metazoa; phylum Arthropoda; class Insecta; order Raphidioptera; family Raphidiidae; genus Xanthostigma; species Xanthostigma xanthostigma. The sequence goes on along the minus strand of OY754471.1, from coordinate 9,713,696 downwards.
TTAATTGGTTCAGAATTTATTTAGTTGGTATATTGAGTTTTTTTGTTAATTTGATGCATACAGTGTGTCCCCGGATTGAGTTCACAATAGGTGAGATTGATCAAAAATTTTCGAATTGGAATTTCATATTTTGGGATTCCGCCCTGCTTGGTCTGAAACTTATTTTTAGTTTACTTTCGATTTTTTTTAAATCAAGTAGGCCTTTACAGTTGAGCTAAACCTCTTTTCATTTCAGGTAAAGTACATTTTCCGTTCATAGTACGCAAAAGTGTCACTAAGAAAAGTTGTTCACAATGAAAAATTACGGCGTTATGCAAATTTTCAGAATAATCGGCCTACTTTGATAGAATCCGCTTTTGTTTTGTTTTGTTTGAAAAACAATCGCGTGGAGGTAGCCAAATAGAGTAATTGGAGTTTAATTTATTTTTTTGATAAACTGTAAAAATTTGAATTTTAATTTGAACATTTCTAGTCATCCTGTTTTCTCATCTAAGACTTATCATGTAATCCGTTAATAATACATATTTTTCTCCTATTTTCTAATTCTATTATCAAAGTAAGCCGATCATTCTGAAAATTTGCATAACGCCATAATTTTTCATTGTGAACAAGTTTTCTTAGTGACACTTTTGCGTACTATGAACGGAAAAGGTACTTTACCTGAAACGAAAAGAAGTTTTGCTCAGCTGTAAAGGCCTACTTGATTTAAAAAGATCGAAAGTAAACTAAAAATAAGTTTCAGACCAAGCAGGGCGGAATCCCAAAATATGAAATTCTAATTCGAAAATTTTTGGTCAATCTCACCTATTGTGAACTCAATCCGGGGACACACTGTATAACATATTGTGATATTAATTACTATCATTACAGTATAGTTCGATTCGATTGGTGCGATTTATTATATATTTTATGTGATGCATTAGATAGCTTCCAACGTTCACAATTTAATTTCGGTGTGTCTACTGGATTTTTTCAATCCTTGTATTTAAATGAAACAGAGTTTAATTGAATGTCACATTGCGGGCTACGTTGCATTAAAAAAACCGTCTGCATAACGACGCACAAGAAACGACGACAGATATTGGGTTACTCCGATCCTACGCTCCCCTACAACACTTCTCTTAAACAGTGGCTGTAAAACTTCTTGTTTCCAAGTTTCTGCCTTGATTTATTAAGTGAAACGTGTTTAGTCGCAATGAGAGTAACAAAAACAAAAAACAAAAAAAAACGACAGCTTGTATGACGCAACTTAATTTTAATATAGGGGAAACAGGGGTTGGATGCAACATGCAACAATTACAGCTATAAAAGTTACTCTTCACGACTTTGCTTATCGTTTGTCTGTAGTTTTGTGTGTGGTTTCTGTGTCGTTTTTCACAACACCGCATCTTTCACGAGTTTTTAAATAAAATTTAATGCCAGAAATTCATGCATAGAAAAGTTTTCATATTACTGGTATAAAATATAAAATCTCAAGGCATATGTTGCAGTTCTGTAACAATGTAGGACACTTACGTTACGTTGAGATGATACGGTTCAAAAGTTGTTACTTAGGTCAGCATATTGTGCTGTAATAAAATAGATTTACTGTTTAAAGTTGAAAATTGCCGTTTAGAGTTCTACTGCTGGGCTTATCTTATGGCATCTGGCAATTGGTAAATTGTGGATATAAACACAACTGTTGTGCTATTCTATTACTGATAATCTCTTTACCAATAATTGTTGTAAAAATACGTTTATTTCAATGAAGACAGATAAATTTCTGTAATTCTTTTTCCCAAGTAAAGGCCACTGCACACGAGGCTAGAAACGCTGCTAGATTCCTTGCTAGATTTGCCTGCTAGTTTTCTAGCGCTGGTTTTCTTGATTGCTGTTAAGTGCTCGCTTCACACGAGACTATTTTTCAAGCGTGTCTTGTGGATAGATCTGGTGCGCGCGCAGTGACAGAATATTACTTATAAACACAGAGCAAAACGTGTCTGTCTGGTAGAATGACGCCATGTGGGCGTTTGTCAAGTGCTCACGTGAAGATACTGCTTTTTGATTGGTTCTTGCTCATACCTAGCCGCAATTCTAGCAGGGAAAATAACCCCTGTTCTAATTTTAAAACCTATATTCTGAGCTAGCAAAGCAGCCCGCAGTGATGTCATTTCCAGCGGCCTTTATATAATATACATTAGATATCTTTTTATGAATTTTGGAAAATTCTTGAGGATGTTTGAGGGGCATCCTAAAGTCCAAAGCCGTAGTTCAGGAGGGGGTCGGGGTCGAGCAAGTAACAACTTTATTTATGTAAAATTATAATATATGCTTATTATAGTATAATTTTACATAAATAAAAAATTTCATTAAACGGCAACGGACGCGGATTGTCACCAGAAATAAAGCGCGTGATCTCTGGACTGATTTATTTATTATAACTTGGAGTCTATAGTCTGTTCGGTTAATTTTTGTGATCGTCTGTATACATTAATTATTATTCCTGTGCGATGCTATCGACCTTATGAAATTAAAGAGAAAGATAGAGAAATAGAATTAGTTGATTGCAAATTTGCAAGCAGCATGCGGTCCGTGTACGAGAGCGGAGGCATCGTCGAGCGTGTCTAGGCTAGGTTGGCGGTACGGTTTCACTGCTACTTAACAACTCTCCTAATGTCCACTCGTTGGGCAGATTGTGGAGGCGTAAACAGACAGATCTCAGCATCAAATGATACTGGAGAACATTGTTATTCTGTTCTCTACAGTTTGGTCAATGTAGCTCTGCTCATGACATGAGAGGGTCTATTGTTGGCTTAATAAAACATCAGATAATAGGCTCTTCATGCTTTACTGGGCAGATTGTGAAGGCGTCAAGAGGGAAACTTCAACGTGAAGGTAAAATCGCATTACTTAGTTTAGAACATTTTAGTAAGTTTCTAATATGAGAAGTTATTAGTAGCGATCGGCTTCTCCCTCTAAACATTGTTAATTTATTTAAATTAATTACTTAACTATGCAACTTACCCATTTGCCTTTCTCAGTATTTTTTTTTGTTGTTAATTGCGTAAAATTTGTGTAAAATGGTGCTTTTTTTAAACAATGCGCAACTTATAAAATGGTCGCATCATTCCGTTGAAAATATCGTTGACTCTACGTAACTCTGTAATCTAGAATTGTGCAGAATAAGTTCTTTTGTTACCCGACTGCAGCGAAGCCAAAAGGAAGGGTTACGAGTTTAGCAGTATATGTATGTTTGTATTTACGGTTGTTCCACCGTAGCGCCTAAACTATTCATCCGATTTTGATAAATAAGGTGTCAATTGATTCGTTATTATGACCCGGGTAACATAGGCTACATGTATTTTTGAATTCTGGTCCCAGGGGTGAGCAAATTGCAAACAAATAAAAAATAAGTTAAAAAAAATAAGTTCTAAAACTAAAATCCGTCTACTGAAAAATATGACACAAGAAAATATTCTCATCTGAGGATAGCCGTGGTCGCATGCCATCTCATATATATGAGGCCCTTCTAGATGTATAGCGTGACGTACTTTGCCCTAGAGCTTATGATCGCTTGCTACTGTCAAAATGTAATGTTTTGTTAGGGTAGGTGGCATATGACCACGACTATTTTCTTGTTTCATACTTTTCAGTAGTCGGTTTTTTTTTCTTTAAATTATAATTTAAAGAAAAAAAAGGTTCTCGACAGCTGTTACAATAATTATTGTAACAGTTGTCGAGAATCGAGTGTCTTCAATCTACAATTTCTTTGTGTCATATTATTTTAGTTTAATTTAATGAGTGTTTCGAAATAATTAATTTTACAGTTCAAATAATTTCGAAGATTTAAAATTGTGACCAAAACAAAAAAAATTGTGAAACATAATTATTCAAGGCTGACTTTTTTTTACTTAATAGCCTTTCGCATTTTTCATCTAAGTTGATAATTACATCCATTTTTTACTTGTCCATCATTTAAAGGCAAACCGACGAAGTGGAAATAACAAAATATAAAAAGATAAATTTGTTAAAAACACACCCCGTCGAATTACTCAACTTCTTTTAGAACAATAGACATGCACAGAAAAAAACAAATTACCAATTTAACGCTTTCAATTCAAATCGCCATTTCATTAACACCATCTCCTCGTCCGTTCAAATTTTCAAGGGTGAAGAATTTCATCATATATTTATTATTATGTTGGCAACAAAAACCATCTTAATGGCGTCAATTTAAAACAAATAAAATCAAACGGAACTCGCTTTGTTTGAAATCTGTTCACACCTGCATGTGACTGTAACAAATGAGATCAACCGAGGCATAGCCCTCTGCAGTTACCCGCCCATTGCGCATTTTATATACGTGTTCACACAAAATCAATTTGCTCAATTTTCTTTGTAGGCGTGGTTTTTAATTGGCTCGCTTGCTCAAAAAAAAAAAAAATTGGTTGTCTGTAAAGTCGGTTTACGGACGATAGTTTTACGTGATAACGTATTCCGCTCGAATATCATATTTAATAATCACGCACAGGGTCAGGTGGAACGTTAGGAACGTTACACTTTTTCGTGCATGCAGCCGGTGTTTCATCTTTTTATATTGACGTGATTCATCAATTTATAAGACATTATCACGTCAATAATTTATGTTCTATTTCTCCTATCTTCTACATATAATAATTATAATAATTCGAATCTATGATATTGCATCTTTCGCTTCAAATTTAGGTTAATTTTATTTATTTAAATTACTCACCACCTATAATAATAATTGTTTTTTTTAACTTTCTTTCTTTCGTATTTATTTTAAGTCTCAAAGATTAACTGTCATAATATTTTGAAAACAATTGTTTCATTGTTTATATAAAATTCCAAAACCTACTTACAATATTTAAGTATTTTCATACGTCAAAAAATTGATTTTTATAATGATAAAATTTGTAAGAAAACGATTTTTTCGAGAGATGAGACCTAGCTAAAACGATTTTTTGCCCCCCAAAATCCCTTTTCTGTAAATTTCATCCAAATCGTTAGGTTTTCGAGAAAAGCACGCACAGGGTCAGGCGGAACGTTAGGAACGTTACACTTTTTCGTGCATGCAGCCGGTGTTTCATCAATTTATAAGATTGGTGATTCATCAATTTATAAGACGTTATCACGTCAAAAAAAAAACAAAACATACACGGGCCGAGGTCGCAATCTAAGATCACAATCAAAACAAATTTTCTGACAATGGTTTTAGACAATACAGTGAAACCTGAGTGAATGAGAACTGGGTACTCTCTAAGTGAGAGTAATTGCCAGGTACCGTTTTTGTAACTCTCTAAAATCTATATAAGTGAGAAACAGAAATCTCTATACCTATATAAGAGAAAGACGTTTTTCACTCAACTGAGACTACTACTTGCCTGTACCTCTATAAGCGATAGTGGAACGTATTAATAGTTCCACGAAATTTAAGAATGAGTAGTAAATAGCTGAACCAACTAACATTGTTTTTGTATAGTTTTTATAAGTGAGAAAGGCCACTTCTGTACCTCTATAAGCTAGAAACTTAGTGAAAAACCTCCATAAGCGAAAGATAGATCGCGGTCCCTTGAACTTTTGATTGTCCAGGTACGACTATTTTGTTAATTAAAGTTCGCACTGTAATGGATTTAAACACGTATATAGGTATTTAAAATATGAAGTAATAATGTGAAATGTCGAGCTTTTATGATTCTATCCGTAAATTTCACCATTCAATCAACGCCAATATAATTTTGCTATAATATACGATACTATATAAATAATATAAGAATATCTATACACTAAAAAAAAAAACTCGGGTTGCAGTGCGAAACCCTGCCGACAATATAGTGTATTTGCTTACACTGGCAGTGTGGCTTTATTATGTGAACGCAACCCTTTTGTTTTTGGACAAATTAAAAATTTTAACCCCTTAATATATCCCTTAAAATAATATTTTTTTTCTTAATTTCAATATTACTATCAATTTACTAAATTAAATTCACCCTTCACTAAGTAAATCCATATCTACAAACTAACTTTTTCATAAAGTTTTACCTCCGGTTCTGTCGAGCCGATTTTGGTAAAATTTTGGTAGCACATTTTAATCATTACTAAAGGTTTAAATTTCAATTTTGAAACGATTCGGAGAAATTTTTTGGTATTTTTGGGCCCAAAAATATTTTTCAGCCCCTAAAACCCACCCTTAAAGTGGCTCTATTGGGCCCATTTTAAATAGGCTTCGTGCGGGGATGGATTTCAACATGTGGTCCAAATTTTATTAAAATCAATTAATTTCTTTGAAAGTTATAGCCCGTACATATATGACTTTTCCAAAAATGGTGCCAAACTTCTTAGGAGGCTATGAAACGTCGAGAAATTTTGATCCGACCCTTAGGTTCCGCCATCCGACCGACGCCAATAGTGTAAGTGCCTTATGGCTAATACACTAATAAAAATTTGAATATATACGATTATTAAATAATTTCAATGTCATTGACAAAGGTTATGTAACGTCATTTTAATTAGGTAGGCATAATTTATCTCAGACTATTCATTTTATAGTAATCACTTGTGAAACATGTCGCGTTTAGTTTAGTTCGTGAAGTATTTACGTGTTTTTGAACATTCAAAATTATTTTTTTTTTATATTGACTGCGTGTGTATTATGAATGATTATTGTATGACTAGACAGTGGATTCTAAATGTTAATAACTGAAGTGTTCAAAATGTTGCAACATACACGAACTACTTTTGAAAATGCTGTAATTCAAGATTAACATAATGGCAAGTACTATTTTTGAATTTTCAATGCTTGATTTTTCTATTCGACTTTTACAGCAAATAGAAACAATTGAATCCATAAATGTTATGTATTGTATTAGGACTTGAAAATGATGATGTGCTTAAATTTACCTTTATTTCAATGCTTTTAAATGCAATAATGGCTTTTTATGTTATGGGTATTGAACAATGTTAACCTGTTTTTCAAAAATAAAATAAATTAAACAAAAAGTAATAATTAATAAAAATTAAAAATATTCAAATTGTAAAGTGCAGTGAACCTAAAATTTTGGACACTATAGGTTCCATTTTTTTCTTGGAAAAAAAGAGTTTAAGTAATATTTTGTAAATTTTTAAGGTTCGTATTAAAAGGCCAGGGTTCTTGAATGATCGATTGTTGAATGATAATGATAGGCTCTTAAATTTTGTCTCAGCCGATATAATTTTTAACTGCGTCTCGAGAAGGTCTGCATATATACGAGTTAGGCAAACTCCTTTTGTCTCCTACATTATTCACCCGCACTTCCTGCGTTCACTTTGCCTGTCTTTGCGGATACCTCATTCACAATGGAAGAGTCTGATCAATGTTCGAATCATATTAATATTTCTCTTTTACATGTCATATTCTAATTTCTTTTGATGTGATATTTTTCCACAATGACATCAGACACTTAATCTTCTGACTAACAATTTGCAAAATTTGTCCAAGGTAGAATATTTAGAAAGGTTTGATTTTTGGGTATTACCTATGACAGTTGCTCATATTCACCGAACATTAAAGAGAGAAATTACTAATTTTGGAACAAATTTATTCGTTAGAATAAAATTTACTTTCAATTCACCAAGCAAAATATCAGGTTGAAAAGTTAGTTAGAGAATAAATATATACACTGCACTATACTCTTGCTTTTTTTGTTGAATTCCAGAAATCCGATCGATTGCATTAGTGTAAACGTCAATAAAAAAATTGGTTGTCTGTAAAGTCGGTTTACGGACGATAGTTTTACGTGATAACGTATTCCGTAATACATAACCTAAACCTCCCAAAATTTGGTTTCAATCCGCTTATCCTTGGTGTCGGAATGATAAGAAATGTCAAAAGTGACGTTTGCAACTTACAAAGTATTATGTTCTAATAATAATTAGTTATTCCAATACTTAACTTAGAAGGCTTTGCATTTCACAATATACTAATGTCAAAAAATTGAATTAAACATTAGAAATGCAGCTGTTTTCATGTTAAGACAAGACATACGTTTGCTTCTAATTTCCATGTACGGCAAACAAAGACAACCGACCGCGTCGCGCCATGCATTACACAACATTGCATTTATACAGCTATTTTTCTATATAAATTTGTATAAAATATTTTTCTATATAAATTTGTATAAAAAAACTGTTTAGGCAAATTCTGTTATACGAAATCTATGTAAAATGTTCTCCTCTTTCGTTTAAGACTGGTTTCAAACCGATCTGATTTAAATTGAGCGAGAAATTAGCAAAAAGCACGCACAGGGTCAGGCGGAACGTTAGGAACGTTACGTTACACTTTTTCGAACATGCAGCCGGTGTTTTATCAATTTATAAGATTGGTGATTCATCAATTTATAAGACGTTATCACGTCAAAACTTTAATAAAATAATCATGTTTTAATTCTAACCCAATTGCATACAAAACGTTCATTAACTTTAATGTTTTACAACTATAGACTTCACAAAATGTTAATAAACAACACATAATTAAATTCACAAGAGCAGCTGTAGATATAATACTCTACGTTAGGTATTATCATCTATGTGGCTGCCATTATTATTTTATCAGTCGAATAAATATTTATACCCTCGAAGTAAGACAGAAATAAATTTATACCTGCAGTAAACATAATTCAGTTTTGGTGAATTGAATGATCGCTATTTATTAGGACGAATAGCTACCTGAAGAACAAATGAACCGAATAAATAACTACTTACATTTGGTGAACATTGCCATTAAATGAAGATTAAAGAAACATACTTATTATTGAAATTGTAAATTGTTGTCAAATGTCCACAGACATTTTATTCGCTTTTTCGATTTTTTTTTATTTCATCCAAAAATAAAATATTGGTTCAATGGCGTTACATTTCCTCTCAATGCGATTAAAAGTTTAAAAATTCAATTAAAAAAACTAAAAATTAAGGAAACTAATAACGGTGCCATCGCTGTACGTAACAACGCCAATCGTATAATTAATAAATTGATAATAAAACTCATAGTAAAGAAAACAAAATGAAAAAAAATATTTTATGATTAGGCACACTTTCAAAAAAACAACCATAAGCTGAATTTCAGTGAAGACGTTATTGAAAAATAAAACACAAAAAATCTTTATAGCTATCTCTATCTTGTTTTTTTTTTTTTAATTTAAAAATAAATTTTGTTAAATGCTTGGAGACTGAAAGAGGCAGTGAAGAGAAAAATAGAATGAAGGTTACGCGTCTTATGTGTTGTGTAGTGTAGCTTATAGGAATAGAATTGAGGTAGAAAAGCTGTCTGTTGACGAGAGAAGTTTCTCCTATTAAAGTCGACGCCTTTTCTCCTATCGTATCCGCGTTGTAACCCGTAATACTTACATGTATTAAGCGTACAAATGTATCGTGTTTTCTTCAGCTTGTTTTCATTGAATATCCGTCTTCAGATCACTCGAATTTACAGGACAAGTAGTTTTTCCGTGAAATGTACCACACAAATGTATAAAAAGTTGCATAGTAGAAAGGTTTCCTTCTGTTGCCTAATTATTTTAATATTCAATATTATTTGTACTCATGCTTTATATTGTAACACCACGTCTTAAAAAGCCACGCCGCCACTGGTGTACTCTGGTGGTTATGTGGAGAAACAGAGGCAAGATGGCAGAGGAGCGTATAAACTAGGAAGGAGTGTTCATGTTAAAAAACTTAAATTAATAAATGTATTGATTTAAATAATATTCATGCTACAAACTTACGTTAATAAATGTGTTGAATTAAATAATATTCATGTTACAAACTTACGTTAATAAATATGTTGAATAAAATAATAATAATTGTTACAATACATACTGTGAATTCCATTTCTCATTCCAATTTGAGCGCTTAATGACGATAGGAAATTAGTGTGTTTTTTTATATTATAGGTTTGATTTAAGTGACCATTGTTACTGCGTTATATTTTTGTAAACTTTTTATTATTCAACAATCAGCTATTTTTTTTTTGTATTGTAGTCAAAAAGTTGACAATAGAGGCTTATAATTTCACATGGCGTTAATACGTCAGCTATTTTAGCGCAGTACAAAAGCGTTGCGCTTACATGTGACTAGGGCCTCCAATATTGGGTCATGCTAAACTGGTTTCGATATTTAGTTCTCAGTTCATGAATTCCAGAACTAGTTCCGCTATTGAGAAAAGCCTACAAAATGAAGAAACATGTCTTTTTAAATCGCAAAAATGTTTTTGACATAGAAAATAATGAATGGAACTTTGAGTTACAAAATCCTCGGTATTACTGCACCGACTGAACAGTTTATGTCACCAGCTATTTGTACGTTTGCTCTATGAACACGAACTCTGACCGACTCATCGAGCTTGCCTGGTCGTATTTATATGTGTGCTGGGTACGCTTTCCAGCGTTTTCTAGAATCTTCTGGTCCCTTCTATACCTGTTTTATTGTTGTTACAAGTTTGGGATTGGCTTCCGGCCGCCACAAAAACCCTTATACCTGTGTTCATTGTTGTTGTCTTCTAGAGCATTCGACAGAAAGCAGTGGCGTGCGCAACAATAGGTAATCATTATACGTACAATTCGGAATTAAAATTGCAAACTTAAGACTTTATATTATAATTCTGGAGGGATATTAAAAATTAGTTAGGTACTTTCTGGTCGACAATTTTAACAAAAAATTGTGAATTTTTAATCTTTTCTTGAAGTCCACAAGTCCAATAGTAATTTTGTTTCGGAATTGATATGTTTAAAAATGTTGTCCAAAATTCTGGAATTGAAGCCCTACATAATATGACGCATGTAACGTGGGTACCATACACACGTACGAGGTACGTTGAAACAACGGTTATAATGTCAATATTATGTTTAGGAGACCAAACGAATTTCCCTGTTGGTGCTGATTACTTTTGTGTAGTACCTCTAGTGGTATGTATAGGTACTATATATAGTATGTGTCAATATTAGAACAGTGCGGACTAGCATCACATTACAATGCACAATGTACATATACGAGGTTTGTTGTCTCAGCATGAGGGAGCCACTATAAAATTTTATCCGAAATCTGTCCAAACTAGAACAAAGTTTTATTTAAAATTTTCCAAGTCAAATTAAAATACCTACATTAGAAACTTACGCTATTTGTTGTTATCTTCTGTCTATGATTTTGCATAAATATATTATGAACGGTCGAGTATTTAAAAATCTTTAAGTTTTTGAACGAGAAAACATTTTTTAGACATAATCATATACATATATTAATACGTTAAGGTTAAAGATGTTTGCCTCCCTTTTTAGAAAAAACCACACAATTTCTCCACATAAATTATATATCATTTTACAGATAATTGCTTGCTCTACTGACATCGACAACTAAAAAATGTATTATTGCTTTTGTTTTTGTAAATTAATTAATTAACAGCAACGCTGAACAACGTCTGCTATCTGACGGCTATAATTTTGAAACAACGTCAACGCTTCGATCTGTCATCTGACCTTCATATTGTAAATACTGCATACTGCTATCTGACGGGCAACGCTGAACAACGTCACAGCAATGCTGCATATTGTAATACAACAAAAAAAAGAACGTTATAAGCAGTGTGCAAAATTAGAAAAGAATTGAATACCTACCTGTAATCATATTTAAAAAATAATTTTGTACAGTGATCATTATTATACTTATTTAGTGCGAATAATTCTCACAGGTCACGCTAGTCATGTATAAATATGCTCCACGGATCTAAAAGGTTCGGAAGTTAGTCACAAACAGCGTCGAAATGACACATTTTAGAGCCGTTGAGGCTCCCACCACCTCCCAGAACATGCGCTCGTCGGTGATTGGCCGTGATCGCTCGTTGCCTTTGTCACTTGTCGCTTTCCTGCTGTAAAGTACAGTCGACTACGCTATTGTCAAGTTGTTATTGCTATTTTAGTTTTATTGAGTTGAGAGTTTGTAGTTTTTCAACAGACTGTACAAGCGCAAGCCCGCATTCGCATCTAACTTCCGAGCTTTTTAGATTAGTGGCGCGTATTATAAGAAATAATATTTACTCGGATTATAATATTGAAATAGGTAACAAAAGTCAAAAACCAAAATTCTGAAAAATGTCAAAATTGATATGAAACAAAAAGTGCTCCTAATAAGAGATACCACTCTTTTACTTTTTACTATTTTAAGCAACTTAGCTAACGTCTGAAAAGTTTATAGTGAACAGAAACAAATTATAAAACAGGCCTTCTAGCTAGAAGAAAAAATGTATTTTTTCCTCAACTTAAAACTTTTTCGAAATATTTTTTCGGAATTATGATCTTTATTGTTTTTGGACTATTTCTAAGCAACTGTTTTTGAACACTTTCCGGCTCTAGTTTCTTAACTATTAAAATAGAAAAAAAAAATTGTAGTTCAACACTTTTTTTCTGAATAGATTATTCATGCAACTGGACTTATAGGAATTTCGGGACGGTTTATGAACAAAACTAGATTTTGAAAATATCCTATACATGCGGTTTCATTATCCTATTTGGTGGCTGATTGAAGATAAACCGTACATAGTTATTTCACAAAATACAGAGAAACTGTTCATTTCGTCTACAAGTGAATAACGTAGACATAATATGGTGGGTTCAATCTTTGTTGATTTAGACGTAGAACAGGACCGGCTTCAAGTATTTTCTAGAATCCAATCAATCAAACGCTTGACATATTCGTCAGGACTCGGACCTTTATTATATCGGCGACATTGTTGGCTAATATTAAATCAGATATGACCTTTTTGTACTCAAAACATAAGTATATAACTTGTGTACATGAGGGAGAATAAATAAGAAAATAGTAGTACTTAAATTCTTTTCATTTGTTTAAAAGAAAATAAAAAACATGGTTGCCGGAAGCTATTATAATTTTAATTTGAAATTAATAAGCAAAATCGCAGGATTGTGGACAAAAAATTAGATTTATTAATGTACGACGTTTCGTCTATAGATTTAGATTTTTTCAAGTACAATAAAAAATTCAAAAGTCTATAGACGAAACGTCGTACATTAATAAATCTAATTTTTTGTCCACAATCCTGCGATTTTTCTTATTAATTATTATCTCGATGGACACGATATCTAATATTTAATTTGAAAGTTGCAATTATAAAATTACAGAATTGTCAAAATAATCCTGATATTTCAGAAATATGACGAATCTAAAAATTTTCTGTATTTTTACACATCTATTTCACATTTTTCACAATTATGTGTTATTTAATTTTCTATAACCGAAAGTCCTCCGGCATCAACTTCCTTGATTCGTATTATCTCAACATCCTGTTCTACAGACAAATTAAATTTACTTCTTTTGCAGTAAAAAAAACATGTTAAGAAAAAAATAAATTATTAAAATTCTTTTTCTTTGCAAACAATTGTCATTTGATTATTTTTCAGCGTTTAGAAATGTTGTTTGAAATATTAAATATTGTAAATAAAAATAAATTAAACCATATAACGGCTTCTATTTTATTATTTTCGTTCACAATAAATTGAATTTTTAAGGTATAAATGTTACTTATTAAATTACGTTTGAAAAACAACATGATTTACAGTGGAACGCCAGATAATTTTCATTATAATTTCTTGATCAGTATTTTTCCGTGATTGCAAATGAAGCGAAAAGTTATATGATTCATTTTTGGATGCATTCCAATGCTTTTTTTTGAAAGTCGGTTCAGTTTAAAATTATTTTTAAATCAGTTGTGTTTCTACCGACTTAATAAAATTTGTCTTTTGAAAAAAGTCATCTGTATTATTGTTGATATTTTCAAGCTCAAAATTAATTTATTTCCAAAATAAGGTATAAAATATTATACTTAAATTAAGCAGAAATAAGTATATCAGGTATATTAACTTTAGTTGTCGTGTGTCTATAATCGACAGTGAGATTTAATGAATAGTTAGATCATTCCTAAGTAACTTAATAATTATATTTATTTTCAACGTGTCTCGGTTTATTAATTATAATAGCAAAGACCTTAGATTGAGACACCCTAAATTCATAGATCCTGATAATGGTTTTGATTGCGTCACAGATTAATTGAAGATATAGACGTTTGACAACTAAGATTGGTATAGTGTTTGTGAATGCGTCAAGGAAGGTTTGACTATGACTAGGTATAACTTAATTTATATAAAGTTTGTGAACTGACCGCCTTTCAAATACATTTTTCTCAAATTAAGTTTGAGATCGAATTCGAGATATAATTTTCTTCATGGAAAACGCGTTTTTTATCAAACAACCTACATGTTCTACTGTAATTTGTTTTATGAAATATGAAGTACGTATGTATGAAGTTTTCAATATAAAAATAAAAGAGAAACCTCTCTACTCTTTGCTAAAAAGACTGGCGTACTTATTTGATAAACAAGGAAGGTAACCTTTTATTGATTGAAGTTTAATAAATTGAATTCTCTTTATTCTCTTATTGTTTACTCGGCGTTCTTGAGTATACAGCAAAAATTCTATATCAGTATGTCAAAATATGCATTTTAATATACATAGTTTTCGTACCTACAAGAAAGAAATGCGTTCATATATAGGGTATCTCAGAAATTGATCGCTTTAGAACAGTACAGTGAAACAGAGAAGAAAATCCTTTAGACATGTCATGATATATCAGTGGGCGTGTTTTTTAAATATTCTTTGCATTCTGCTGAACTTATTGGTACATCGGATCAAAAGATATCTAAGTACTTTCATGCTCAAATTACTAGGCAATCGATCTGCGACACCCCATATAAAGGAGATGTTCCAAGAATAATGGCGACTATTTTGACAAACAACTAATTGCTGTGAATTTTAAGAGTACAAAGTTCTTTAGCATTTTTGGTTCCGAAGGAAATTTTGGATTTTTTTATATTGTTATAGATATGGATTTAGACTTTTCTCTGAAGCTGCAATGACTGGAACTTATTATTTTCCAGGCTGAGTTTTAAACCAGTCAAAAAGTTGCATGCTAGAAAAGTCCACACTCACATTTTCAATTCGTTTGAAACTATCTTGGTAATATACCAGCGTATCAAAAAAATAGGTGTAATAATCCTAGCTTTTAATTGATATTATATTCTTCTTTTCTTAATTCAGAGCAGAGAACGAATGTTTTTTGGTTACTTGCCTCCTTTTAGTCGGGGGAGGGGGTGTTGAAATCATTTTTATTTACATCCGTCGACCTTCGTGGGTTTTTCAATATTTTCAATTTTGTCTTTTTTAACGTCTTTTATTTAACATTTTATAAAGTACAGAAATGTGGATTAAAAGAAGGTGGTTTTTAAATAAGATAAATTTTCATCTCTGCATCGTTTTGGTAACTCTTGAGTTTGGAGGGCTTACATTCTTGTGTTATGAATATTATTTGTATTACAAAATATTTTATATACAGAATCGGCTACTCTAATACTTCTGAACAGGCAAGTATAACATGTTTTGTTGAAAACAATTCGTGGTTAACAAATTTAATCTCGTCTTTATCGTTCATAGTTGTGTGTTTCCCACAGAAACTTGAATCGATTTAACTGTTCTTTCGTTAATACTTCGATGAATCGAATTTAAATATCATTGTTTAAAGAGGAATTTTATATACTCATATAATATATACGATATAATTCTGCAAAATGTATTTCGTTTGCGGCCCGGCATCTGAACTAAAAGCTTTGAGCAAATTCTACCAGATTTGCTTCTGAACTAGTAGCTTTGAGCGAAATCTATCAGATGTCGCTACTTGGTACTAAAACAGTTTTTTTTTGTTTGCTTCTGAACTAATAGCTTTGAGTAAATTCTATGAGATGTCTGTACTCTGTGCATGTTACTAAAACAGTTTGTTTTCACAAAAGACCGTAAATTTGTAGAAAATATTTAATAAAAACTATTCATAGCGTAAGTTGGACCAAGAAAGACACATTTACAAAAAAATCATTAAAATCGGCTCAGTGGACGAACATTTTGACACGAAATTTTTATACATCTATAGATAGTGCAAAACGACTACACTGACAGATTGCTCTCAGGTAAATTTTTACAGATGAAAGTTCACGTAATTAAAAAAAAATGTATAAATTCATTTCACATAATTAAACACATAAACAGTGGTTGTTTTTACTTGTTAATGACGAAATATTCATTTTTTTTTTATTTTTTTATGTTAGTTCAGCAATAGATGAGCTTTCTTCATCTTTCAAAGTTGGCGGTGACCTAATAAATCAGCCTGTATATTGTACTGAAAACATTGAAACTGTTCAAAGAATTTCAGCGTTCTAAGCTTTACTGTAAGTTGAACTTTAAATGTGTGCAGCTTCTCCAATTAAACTTTATGCGCTTCTTGTAAACATGAAATATTCAAACTATCTAAAAACTTTGCTGCAGTTACTATTACTATCCAGCCGAGGCAATGGATTCTACATATAGTAACTAACACTGAGTTTTCTATTTTGCCTCCGTAGGAACAATAATTTTATACCTCACTTATTTGGAGCAGTGCGCCAAAATATTCTATTGATTTAAGAACCATAAAACATATTCAATTGTAAAAAAAAGTAAATCGATTTAATAACAATTTTAACATTAATATGCGAATATTTTGGTTTTAAGTTCACTACCTCAAATTACAGCAGGGGCTATTATGTAGCATCATTTCTTCAGTTATAATACAAATACATTAATGATCTGAGCTGTCGAGCGTCTGTAATCTGTCTCTAAGAGTATATTATGCTCAATTTGAAATTATTTTTTGACGTGATAACGTCTTATAAATTGATGAAACACAAGCTGCATGCACGAAAAAGTGTAACGTTCCGAAAAGTGTAACGTTCCGCCTGAGCGTGCAAGCGATAACGTCTTATAAATTGATGAAACACCGGCTGCATGCACGAAAAAGTGTAACGTTCCGAAAAGTGTAACGTTCCGCCTGAGCGTGCAAGCGAGAACGCGATATAAGCGATAGAGAGGCACGATCTGCCCAAGCGTCGGCTTGTACGAAGCTCCGCCCACCGAGACGGATGTCATTATCTGTAGCATGACGTGTTGAATACGAGACAACGTGTCTTGTGTTTATTGACGTGATAACGTCTTATAAATTGATGAATCACCAGCTGCACGCACGAAAAAGTGTAACGTTCCGCCTGACCCTGTGCGTGCAAGCGAGAGCGCAGTATAAGCGATAGAGAGTCGGTAAAAATATAGTTTGACAGCTACTAAAATTTTGGTTATGTATTATTAAATATGATATTCGAGCGGAATACGTTATCACGTAAAACTATCGTCCGTAAACCGACTTTACAGACAACCAATTTTTTTCTGAAACATAATTTTATGACGAAACGTAATTACCTTACTACACTAAGTGAGGTTAAGAAAGCAAATTTTTTGAAAGCTGAATTAAAACCTCTGTCTGATAAACAATACAGAAAAATAAATCACTTTGATATAATAAGTATCGTTGATGTGGAAAAGTTAATTAAAAAACGCAAGGGAGATTCCGATGCCATACTAGTATTGTCCGTACAGAAAAGGACAGAACTAGTTTTGTCCAATTGAAAATGCGCAAAACTAGTTTTGCTCATTTTATATAACATTCAATACCCGTTTAAATATAAGATTTTGGGTTTGGGCAATATTCGTTGGTCAATACTAGTGTTGCGCATTTATTTCGGTCATTGACTGAATTCGGGTGTAGACCGCAACATGTATAATAATTGTTTTGATTCAGATTGAAAAATAAATATAGTTTAAAAAAAACTAAAAAACACGCTTTATATCGAACTAAAAAGTAAAAAATATTTTTTTAACTTAAGCTTAAATAATAATGAAAAAAAATACAAGTATTATTGTGAAAAAAGCGTGGGGCGCTCGATGTACGAAAATGCGGAACAAAGCGCCCCACGCTATTTTCACAATAATACTTGTATTTTTTATTCATTATTGTTTTAAGCTTATTTTAAAAAAAATATTTTTTACTTTTTAGTTCGATATAAAGCGTGTTTTTTAGTTTTTTTTATACTACCTATATTTATTTTTCACTTTTTAGTTTGATATAAAGCGTGTTTTTTAGTTTTTTTTTTAAACTATATTTATTTTTCACTTTTTAGTTTGATATAAAGCGTGTTTTTAGTTTTTTTTTTAAACTATATTTATTTTCCACTTTTTAGTTCAATTTATTGTCCGAGAGTTGACGTCAGCGAAGACTCGAGCCTTAGACCGCAGGGCTAACCACTGTAGTTACAGTGCTGGCATATTATACTACAGTAATAAACTACTTGCTGTAGTCCAAACGAAGGTTACAAACAAACATACATACATACAAACTTACAAGTGAAGTTAATATAAAGCGTGTAATAATGTTTAATATTGAACGTGAATAAATAAAATGCCAAATTAAGTATATTTTATAACAAAGCGAATATGTTTTGTCATTGTAGCGTTTAAAGTGTGTCACTTGTCTTCTTGTAACGACTCTAGAAGCGTACTAATCAATTCTTGCAATTTAAATTACCATATTTATAGTAATTTGCATAAATTACCATGATTATACTATTGCGGAGAAAGAAAATTGCAAATTATTCTGAAGTAAGTGTGCGTGGAGTGAGAAATATTCTCCTCAAACAATCGGCAGGGTTTCAAGCAAATTTTCAGGATCTATCGTCAATTTCCTATACTATGTTTTATTTTTTTTTACATTTTATGTAACCCATTCAATTTTTTAGGCAGTAAGAAATGGAATTTCTTCTGAGACTCCCATTTAATGGATCATTTTGTGGAAAATTCTGATCGATTCTGAAATTAATCTTAATTTTGTTATTTTCATATTCGATACTTTTATAGTTATCAGATATTGTTAAACAGTATATAGAAACTTCTAAGTAATTGACTATTTTTTAACGCAATCATTTTTTAACATTATCATTTAGGTACCTGTAGCAAAACTTATAAATGTGTAAATATAATTTTTACAGAAATGTACATCAAAGAAAACAATAACACCGTTGACGTAAAAACAAAAAAAGAAAGTTATATTTTATAAATTCTTGGAAAGCGTATTAAAAATATTTTTGCTACGTGCTTAAAATATATATAGTAAACATAACTAAAAGTGTTTTCAGACTTGAATAAACATTATGGTAAAAAATGTACTGTATACCCACCAAAAACATAAATGTGAACTAGGAACCAAGTTCGCTATAAAGAACAAGTGGCTTTTCCAAAAAAAAAGTGAGATCTTAAAATGTAGTTTTCATTTGGCAAGTTTATAGACATGAATCATTTATAAAAACTGACCAAGAAGAAACTTGGCACCTCTCACTTCTTTTTTTCGGCAAAGCTACTTGCTCTTGGTATCGAATTTGGCCCTTTTTCAAATTTGTTTTTGATGGTATTTTTGAGCATTCGTATTTTCGAAACTATTCCATCTAGACGTAATAAATTTGGAAAACTACTTGTCTATGGTAACCTTAGCCCCTTGAAAAAAATAAGTTCTGTAACGTAACCGGCCTCGGACGAAGAGAGTTCGAAATAGTTCGTAATTCCGAGAACTTGGCATGCGCGTTCCGTGCGCTCTGAAATGCAAGCTTACTAAACTGCAAGCTTTTACTTCGCTTTGTCTGGATGAACAAAAATCAGTTATCACTCACTAAACTACACAGAAATATACTTTCGCTTTGAAGGCTATACTCCGCTAGCTACAAAAAAGTATTGAAATGATTTTTTTGCTGAAATGAAAGGATTTAATTCACGTCATCCACGACATGCATTTTTTAAGCACTTGTTATAATTATGTACGTTTTATGGTCAGTAGAAATTGAGTACCCTGCATAAATTTATCTGTACGAATGAACGAAAAACGAAACAGTGAAAGATGACTGTTATTTGAGAACATTAAAAGTGGTATGTAAAAACATGCCTTACAGACTTGAATTTTCGATGCTTTAAACATTATTAGTATGCTTTTTTTCTGTTTAACACATATATCAGATACCACTGCGTTTATACGTGTATTCTGCAACACTTGATTTTAATTTATATGCGGCAAAAATTGATATTGTAATTAATGGGTTATTATGATTTGAAACGTCAAAAAATATGTAGATACTTCTTACTATTTATTACTATGTCGAAACTTGATCAGAATATATGCAACGTTGTAAAAACTGTATAATTATTTATTTTATTTTAAAACTTGCTTTGAACAAGCGTTGCAAAACGCTCATGAATGAATTTTATTCATTCAGCATTCGAAACGCTTAACGATTTCAGGTATGCGATTGACGGTGCTGTTTTTCTTTTCATTGATGTGAAAAATAGATTCTGGATTGACCTATTTACGTGTTCACTGGATACTTAATAAGTCGTTTGAAAATGCAATTTTTATTAAACATTTATGCGCAGGTAAAATATGTTTACACAATTTTTAACAACACATATTTAAAAAAAAAATTTATCTTTGTAGAGTATTCGAATAATTCGACATAACGGTTTTAGCGTATATAAACAGGATTTCGTACTCGATTAAGTCTATCGAAAGTAATCGTTTTCACACCTCTATATATAGATATATATTATGACAAAGTCCCTCCGCCGCGTCTGTCTGTCTGTGTGAACGTGATAAACTTGAAAAAACTACCAAACGGATTTTTATACGGTTTATTTATTTAATAGAAAGAGCGATCAACGAGAACGGTTTCTGTATATATTTTGTACAAAATGGATGAACTATGACGATGTTTTGTCAAAAAAATTTGTTGTCTGTAAAGTCGGTTTACGGACGATAGTTTTACGTGATAACGTATTCCGTAATACATAACCTAAATTTATATAATAATTATAATAATTCGAATCTATGATATTGCATCTTTCGCTTCAAATTTAGGTTAATTTTATTTATTTAAATTACTCACCACCTATAATATAATTGTTTTTTTTTAACTTTCTTTCTTTCGTATTTATTTTAAGTCTCAAAGATTAGCTGTCATAATATTTTGAAAACAATTGTTTCACTGTTTATATAAAATTCCAAAACCTACTTACAATATTTAAGTATTTTCATACGTCAAAAAATTGATTTTTATAATGATAAAATTTGTATGAAAACGATTTTTTCGAGAGATGAGACCTAGCTAAAACGATTTTTTGCCCCTCAAAATCCCTTTTCAGTAAATTTCATCCAAATAGTTAGGGCCGTTTTCGAGAAAAGCACGCACAGGGTCAGGCGGAACGTTACGAACGTTAGGAACGTTACACTTTTTCGTGCATGCAGCCGGTGTTTTATCAATTTATAAGATTGGTGATTCATCAATTTATAAGACGTTATCACGTCAAAAAAGAAAAAAAAATGTTGTCGTATGTTTACATGGCTAACGCTGGCCAAATCATTAGTACTTCGATAGTTGTGATAGATGGAAAGTCAATATTATATTTCCAGAACAGTTTTGCACCCGGGTGAAACCGGGATGGGTCGCTAGTATATATAATACACATATATACAAACATTTTGAAAAATGGTGCCAAAATGTTCAGGAGGGTATGAAACGTCGAAAACTTTGGGTCCGACCCCTAGGTCCCGCGACCGACGCCGATAGTGTATGTGCCATATGGCAAATTCACTAAAAAAAAACTTTTAGGTATTTTATTTTAGTGGATTTGTGTCTATATTCTAGATAGTGCTGTTTAAATTGTGGTGATATTCCACACGGATTATACAAAGTATCTGGTTATAAAGGTACAGTTGATATATATTTTTTTATTTCTATTTGAAAATTTAATTAAAAATTTAAAATGGCACTTTTATGTGGAGATAAAACGTAAAATGTTAAAATATTTTTTTTAATAATTACGTTTCCGTGAAATTCTGGTCTTGATAATATTGTTTTCGAAAATATTATGCAGTATATTACGCATCGTATAGATCAGAATTTCTCAATTACATTTTTCAAAGGACCACTTTTTATTTGAGACACCTGGAAGCCAAGATGAAGAAGTCTAGTTGTAAAAAACAGAAGGTTTTTTCCTTATCTTTTGAAATTTAGATACAATTTCTTACTGTTTTTATTGTCTTTTTTACAAATGGAACATAAAAAAATATATTCTATGATTCATTTTTTTTATAATCTCAGCTTTCTAAAAGGCTCAATTACATTGAGCGAGTTTACAAGCTGCTTGTTGGCGAATTCGCTAGTTGCTAGTAAACTCGCTCAGCGTAATCAGTTAACTAGCCAAGTAGCAGATTGTAAACTATCTGCGAGTAAAGTTGAAAGCCGTTCAACTTTACTCGCTACTCGCTGGCGTTTGGGATTGTTAGCTAGTAAACTAGCCGTTTGTTATCGTAGTTGCTAGTGAACTAGATGCGTCTTGGTAGTTTCTGGTTTCAGTGTCTACAAAATGTCGACGGAAATGAAAGAAAAACAACAACAAATTCACAATACGTGGTTCGTTAGCTAGTTGGCTAGTGAGCGAGTGAGAAGTTTGTGTGTCATCATCCGTATCTCACTAGCCAACTCGCCCGCTTCTAAACTCGCCAACAAGCAGCTTGTAAACTCGCTCGATGTATTTGAGCCTTAACCCTAACATTCGTTTAAGTGATCTGTTTTTTGAAATTATTTTCCTACGCAATAGCCAATAGGGCACTTTTTTAATTAAGTGAAAAAAATGGTTGTCTGTAAAGTCGGTTTACGGACGATAGTTTTACGTGATAACGTATTCCGTAATACATAACCTAAATTCTACATATAATAATTATAATAATTCGAATCTATGATATTGCATCTTTCGCTTCAAATTTAGGTTAATTTTATTTATTAAATTGCTCACCACCTATAAAAATAATTTTTTTTATTAACTTTCTTTCTTCCGTATTTATTTAATAATAATAATAATAATAATAATAATTTATTATTCCCAATTTGTCTATCCGACATAGGGTAAGTCCGGAGAATACAGTAAATATGTGTTACATATAATTAAAAATTCAATATTATATAGTTGTAAGAAATACAACTAATCATATTCATATCATATTAATCATATTATTATTAATATTATAAATGCGAATGTAAGTTTGTTTGTTACGCTTTCACGCAAAAACTACTTAACCGATCATCATGAAACTTTGCACATACACTCTTGAAGGTATTAGAAGTAACATAGGATACTTTTTATTAAAAAAAAATAAAAATTTTTTACGAAAAATAAGAAAGGGTTGAAAACATTTTTTGGGCCCAAAAATACCGAAAAATTTCTCCGAATCGTTTCAAAATTGAAATTTAACCCTTTAGTAATGATTAAAATGTGCTATTAAAATTTCATTAAAATCGGCCCGACAGGACCGGACTTACAAATTTTATGAAAACGAAATATTATAAATGCGAATGTAAGTTTGTTTGTTACGCTTTCACGCAAAAACTACTTAACCGATCATCATGAAACTTTGCACATACACTCTTGAAGGTATTAGAAGTAACATAGGATACTTTTTATTAAAAAAAAATAAAAATTTTTTACGAAAAATAAGAAAATTGTTTGTCAAAATATGTGCAATACCTCAACCCCTGATATGCATGTCAAAAGTCGATTTCCATCTCAATCGCGGGCGTAGCCGCGGGTAGCGGCTAGTAATAATATAAAATAATAGAATAAAATACTAAAACATAAATAAAAGAGCTATAAAATAATAAATTTTAAAACTGGTTTGGTGTTGTATAGTACCTACTATTATGCAAAATTTGCGTCATTTAAAAAATCATTATAAGTGTAGTAGCACTTTCTAATTAAAATTTCCTTAATGGTCTTTCTAAAACATTTAGTGTCCATTTTCTTTAATGATACACTAATTTTATTAAAACAAGTTATCGCGTTGTATTTAAAACTTTTTTTAAAAAAAGATGTCTTATGTTTGGGTACTAATAAAATTGTGTCGTTTCTTGTAATATGGTCATGATTACTTTGTACCAAATCAAACATTTCTATATTTTCTTTTACGAATACTAAAAGTCTCAAAGATTAACTGTCATAATATTTAGAAAACAATTGTTTTATTGTTTAAGTATATAAAATTCCAAAACCTACTTACAATATTTAAGTATTTTCATACGTCAAAAATTTGATTTTTATAATGATAAAATTTGTAAGAAAACGATTTTTTCGAGAGATGAGACCTAGCTAAAACGATTTTTTGCCCCCCAAAATCCCTTTTCAGTAAATTTCATACAAATCGTTAGGGCCGTTTTCGAGAAAAGCACGCACAGGGTCAGGCGGAACGTTACGCGTTACGCGTTACGAACGTTACGTTACACTTTTTCGTGCATGCAGCCGGTGTTTTATCAATTTATAATATTGGTGATTCATCAATTTATAAGACGTTATCACGTCAAAAAAACGAATTTTCCAGATTGTTTCAGTTAGGTATGTTAAATATCCGTACGTAATTTAATTTAAAAATATTAAAAGCCAAAACCTTTAACGTATAAATTCAGGCGATAAGTTGTAAAGTGGACATTTACATTGTTAATAAGCGTGCTTGGAATGAAGTAGATTTGTATAAGCAGAAGAAAAGCTTCGATAAAATTTTATGTTCTTCAAACATGCTTAGTGAGCCGTGCCAAAGGAAACTTGCATAATTATGTATTTCTTAATTTCTTTATGTACTTACCGACTATATAGATATGTAAAACAACTCATGTATGTATGTTCTTTTAAAAACGTTTCGATATAATTAACATCTAAATTCTTATTTACATTCTTATATTTTTGAGGTCCATTTTTCCAGTTTATTTTTCAATAGAAGCTTGCTAAGAATATAATAATTCTGTAATTTACGAACTACTACAGGTGTAGGTGGCTTAAAACTTCATAATTGTATGACATTTTTTTTATTTTTTTTAGGTTAAATTTTTTTATCTATTAAAGATCACGCACATTTTTTCAGAATTAACCTGCACAGTAAAAAAGGCTGTTTATGAAGTAACGCACATTAAATCAGCACCTGCAACCAGCAACGACCATCAGTTGGTAATTTATGTCTAGTAGTGCTGGACCGATCTAGTGTGCTAGTTGATAAAACTACTTGAAAACTGCAAAATGTCTTCCGAATATTACGAAACCTGCACTGAAATTTGTTGATTTTTGCTGGTCTAGTGTGCCACTTCGATTCGCTTTATGATATTATGATGGCACGAACTTTGTTTAAATAATAATATATTTTTGATAATTCGTTTTATAATCTTTTAAGTAGATTTTCTGACGGTTTGTCTTAAAAATGTACCGGTTATATTTATGTTTTTCTGAGAACTTTGAACAGATTGAGAAATATTTCTTTATGATTCATAAATTAAAGAGGCATCTCGTGATACAAAATGGGATGTTAGTAAATTTATTGCTTCATTATAGCTCGTTATATTTCGGGCGGTGTACAAATACATAAATGGCCGGTGTACAAACAAAGATAGCAAGTCTTTTTTTTTCGGTTTCATATTTATTCACACTAACTTGAAAGTATTCTTTGTTGGAACAATTTGCCGTACGCTGAAAAATTTTTTTTTGTTTTTTTAGCAAACCTCAAATAGCGCGTTTCAATTATAAAAAAAACGTTTGGATATCAAAAAATACCGAGGTGCCTTTGTTAACGAGTTTTATTAGTCATTACACAAAACGAATCTGAAATATTGAATTAGAAAAGATTAATTAAAAGTCTGATATGAGTACTTTTTTCTTGTGCCCATATATACGTACCTATTATGAATGACATCTTAAATAAATTCTTCACTGGAAAGTTTTTGTATTCATTAATTTTTTAACAAAGAGCAAATATAATAAATATGGATGATAATATATTAACGTTAATTATTTAACAAGCCGTAAAGTTTTCTTACTAACTTCGAAGTTCTGTCTGTCAATTTAAAAGGAAAGTTAGATTTTAATTACAAATTCCACTTTTAATATGCTCGCATCGATATCAGAGATAAAAAATAAATCTTTAAGACTGTTTATTTTTTTCATTTGATTTTGTTAATTTAATTTGGAGTGATTTCAATTTTTAGATTTGTATTGCGTATGTATTAATGTAATCCAAGGTCGTATTACGCCATTAGAGTAATTACAAGTCAGGTTAATCATCTGGATAACCTCAAAGGCAGCCTATCTACAGTGTACATTGCATAGAAACAATCGAGTTATTAGCCTACCTCCATTAACGTCAATTAATCAGTTAACTGCAGGAGTTTAGTCATATAGATAGTTCATTATTACCATTCCAACCCACAAGTGGGGGAATGGTAGGTACTAGTTTAGGTCAAAAGTCACTTTTCAAAAATTTTACAATATCTTTCCATTTTGAGGTCCCCCGAATCCCAAAAACATATTTTTGGAAAATCTCTTTGCGTCTGTTAGTCTGTGAACACGATACAGGTCAAACGGATGAGCGGATTGAAACCAAATTTTGGGAGGTTGTATGGTATGCAAATATGAAGAGCCCTATTGTTTTTGGGGAAAATCGGCGCATGCGCAGGAGAGATATATACTAAAACGGTATTTTTTATATAATAATGATATACTTTTCATAACGGCTTATTATTCTATTTATTTTTTCAAGAAAGTTTTGTTAAAAATTTTTTTTTCTGAACTTTATAGTTTTGGAAATATTTTGAAATAAAAAAAAATCATCCGCTCTTTTTTTTATGGATGTCAGAAATTAACTAGTTAGGCATGCTTTGATTAATTTTTACATGACGTGGAACATACTATGTAGCCATGGCAACAAATAGTTAATATCATATTGAATACTAGCCATTACCCGCGTCACCTTACGCGATATCAGAAATTTTATTTTCTTTATTATAATCAAATGTCAACATTTTTGAAGTTGGAATGGTCCCGTCGCCCAATTGGCTGGAATTTTTTTTCTAGTTTCGTATCAAATACCGTACGACCGACTGTAGAGCATTGAGCTAAGGTGTCTACGAAGTAAAGCGGCTCTAAGAGATCGTTGGTTCAAGCCCGTCGGTCAACGTCTACATTTTTTTATTTTTTACAATTATTTCATATTCCACCTGTATTTACTTGAAAAATGCTTAGTTTTAATTCACAACAAATGTTACAATAGGCTATTTCGATTTGAATCGACGGAAATTTAGACTATCATAAATATAGGAAAACATGAATTGTATTTGTCTATATTCTAGAATATGAAACTTTATCTATGAATGTATGTAGAGCTTTTAAATAGTGTTTACAGTTTAAAGTAAAGCTTTCGTGTTTCAGCAGGAAGCTCAGCCCCTTCCTTGCACCGGAACCGATGCGTATATATTCTCTACACCCTGTTCTGCCCTCCTCATATCAAAAGTTATTGTTTATGGTTACCATAATAATATTTTTGCAATACGTGCATTTAAAGTGTATCATTACATACATACTGGTTTAGGGGAAGGAATTTTGCCTTCTTCATGTCAGTGACGTAGAATAAAAGTTGTCTACGCGCAGATCAAAGGAAAAATGTTTTTGTCCCTTGGGAAATGTTTTTCGGATCGAAAATAAGTGAAAGTGGAGCCCACCTCCGCGACGATTTTGATCTACGATAATATGTCAGACAGTACGCCTAGCCTGCTATATCCATTTACGATGTTTTTGTAAAATAGTATATTACACCGCAAGGACCGAAAGTTTGATATCGTACACTGCGCGCCATGATGCCCCAGGCGAGCCGAGGGTATCATGACGCGAAGTGCAAGGTATCAAACTTTCGGTACTTGCGGTGTAATATACTATTTTACACGCTTTATATTAACTTCACTTGTAAGCTTGTAGGTATGAATGTACTATGTATGTATGATTGTAACTTTCATTTGGACTACAGCAAGTGGTTTATATAGCGGTATAATATACCAGCACAGTAAGTACACTGGTAGCCATGCAGTCTAAGGCACGGGTCTTCGCTGACGTCAACTCTCGGCATCACGGGTCGTGGGTTCTAATCCCGTCCACGCCGAAAAAAAAATTGTTTTTTTTCGGCAAATTTTTGACAATAAATCGAACTAAAAATTGGAAAATAAATAATGTTTAAAAAAAACTAAAAAACACGCTTTATATCAAACTAAAAAGTGAAAAATAAATATAGCCTCACGCTTTTTAAGCTTATTTAAAAAAAAATTTTTTTACTTTTTAGTTCGATATAAAGCGTGTTTTTTAGTTTTTTTAAACTATATTTTTTCTTCATACCTCGGTCGTAAATACCCTTATTAAATACATCAATTAATTAATTACTTATTAATTCCATAAAAACACAGATAAATTCCAAGCAAGCAGCTTTCAGGTTATACGTAAAAACACGAACGACAGCTTTACACGACTATTAGCTAAACTGTAATAGGGTTGCTATGGAAACGACAGTTGATAGGCGATTTTTTCTTTACTGCCGGCCGAACGTACGTACTTCCCGCATCATTGCGTGTAATCCCACCAATGCGTAAATGTTAGACTTTCTGCCTTATAATTGATGCCGAAAGTATTTACTTTCGATCGAGATATAAAGAAAACATATTTTATGAATTGTCCACCCGTCCACTGAGTTTACGTGCGTTTAGTCTACTTGCCTTGTGCTTCCAACTTTAACGGGAGTATAGTTTGTGTGTGTGTGTAGTACCTAATGTAGAAGGTTGCTTATAAGCAACGACTGTTACGGTGAAGTATGGCCGACATGAGAATTCGCCATTAGAGACACGACACTTGATTAAAACAGCACTCTGTTGTAAGTACATCCATTATACGGCCATAACCAGTCCGAGACTTTGAGCCCAGTACGGGCTTCTTGATTGCACAGCCGTCTAATAACTTGTAGAATATTATAATGCATGTACAACATATTATAGTCTAAGATCCCGATTTGGCTCGATCTTTATCTTCAGCTGTATTCTTGACTATTCGAGTGAAGGAAATATTCCTATAAATTATATAGAATGTGAAATACGTTTCATATAGGAAATTGTTCACGATGAAATATTTTTCTTCTTTTGAATGCTGCCTCGTACCTTGTGATTTTCATCTCGGGAATCCTTTGAACAATGTGGCTGAGCTTTAGAAGCACAAAGAAACTATAAAGTTTTTATGACCCGGTCTAACTGAATTGTTATAAACACTGAATTTGATTTCGCAATAATTTCATATAGTCTGTTTGGCTCGATCTTCATCCATCGAGTTTTCTAATGAAATGTGAATTTTGATAATATAATGTATTAATAAAGAAAAATTGATTTAGTTGACATTCAATTTCTTGGCACAGCTATTTTTAATATAAAATTAAAGTTTTCAATTTAATTTTATTTATTTAATATCAACTATTATATTTGTTATACGTTGCCATGGTTACCTACATATAATGTGTTCCGCGTGTTCGCAATAAAACAATCTACATTTATGACAATATAGAAAACCCTATAACTGCACAATACTATAATTCGAAGGTGCCTGTCTACCTAGTTTTATGCCAGGAATCGAAATGTCGACCAAACTTTGGTATTTTATATAGATATTTTACTTTCGATTGGTAATAAATTTATCTGAGAACTCGATAACTACATTTCAGAAATAAAGTTATTATTTTATTTTTTATTAAAAATAGCTGTGCCAAGAGATTGAATGTAAACTAAATCAATTTTTCTTTATTAATACATTGTATCATCAAAATTCAAATTTCATTTAAAATCTCGATGGATGAAGGTCGAGCCAAATCGGGATCTTGTACTAATATAGTTGTCATATTTTCATTTATAACATGACTAATACAATTAAAGTAGAGTCTCGGTAACATGAGCTAATTCTTGCCTGCGGTGTTCACGTATTCGAGGTGTTCATCTAACTTAATGTGCAGATAATAATAATTGATTTGGTTTTCAAAAAATGTGCATGGTGTTGCGAAATTTACATTTTTTACAAATTCTAAATTAATTTTTAAATTAGAACTGTATATTTTGAAATGAAATTGCTTATTTCCATTAACGAGTTGCTTATTATGTAACGTGTTAATTAACTAATTGACCGAAATAATTATTTAATAGCGCCATTGACTATTGATGTTGGCCTATTTGTCACAATGCAATTTGATTAATTACTATTATACTAAAGAATGGTACAAAGGGTATCGATATTAATTTGTCAAGTGGTTTTTGTTTCTTATGTACGTGTTTAATTGATTGCAAGTACCTCATTCTATTATTGATATTATTTTATAGTAAAGTATTTTTTAAGAATCAGCCGAAAATCGGTTAGAAACGTAAATATTCTTTTCCTTAATTCAGGTGAATAATTTCTCTGGAATATAATCTCTTATATAAACGAATAAACACCGGTGGCCCGATTTTCCCATTTTGGTATGGAACCCTAAATATTATTATATTTCTAAAATTTGTGATTCATATTTTTTTGTAAACATACTTAATTTTAAAAGAACGTGTCTAAGATAGTTTTAATTAGGTGAGAAATAAATTTTTCGTCAATAAATGAAAAGGAAATTAACCTTTTGAATTGTTTGCAGAGCAAAATAAGATCGGATGCAAGGTATAATCAAACTTCCATCATGTTGTGTACGGGCAGATACATCTAAACATGTGTTTGGGTTCTTACATATTATGTACAAAGTTATACAAGGTGTTAATTAAAGCCACCACATATGCAAATTTTTATTTCCAAAGTCAACTTTCTTACATACTTTTATAAATTAAAACGACTTAAAAATTATAAATATATGATGGTGTATTTTAAAACATCTTTTAAAACAGCAGAGGCAAACTATTAGATTCCAAACGCTCGACAACTTAGATGTATAATTGCTGAAGTAACAATATTTTTTGATAAAATGGATTATAAATATAACGGTGCGATTTCGATCTTTTAAATCTTTAGATATCTCTAATTTTTATCGATCATGAATGAAAAATGACTAACGCTTCGTTTTTAAATTAATTTATATACAAACTAAAATAAATTGTCTTGCTATACAGTTTTTGTATTGTTCATCAAGTAATACATAAATTCTGCAACATTCTGTATGCATCAAGACTTGAAAACCATATCGTTGTGGAGTTGAACCCCGAGTTTCCTTCACAAATTAAAAGGCTGGCTTAGAACAACGATTTACTGCCTTGTACCGGTTTATTAACTGTTCTCTGTCTGGTTATTTTGATTATCCTATACTCCTTGTTGATTTATAAACATGGTTACTTCAGCATACCTACATGTTATCATATTTAGAGTTAAGGCTCACATTTTTTTTTTTTTTGATTTTAGAAATAATTTGTATTAATCTTTGTTATTTATTTAATATTTAAATTAGTTTTAGATAAAAAAAAACACTAAAGTTATATTTTTTTTTTCAGGTAAGTGATACAATCTACATTCCTTATGGATTGACACGTCTTGGTAATGTACTCTCAAAAATTATAATAAATTCTTAAAACTTTGCTAAATTTTGTATAATATACGTTGGTGATTGAACTTTGTTTGAAAGAATATTGTATGAGAAAGACCAGCAGCATTGTTGTCTCTTTTTATTTATATAAAAATTGACACTTACTTAAGCTTCTATTTCTTTTGCACTATTCAAGCATATTTTTGATTAAACCGTGGCTTTAGATATTATATGAGTTTTAATTTTGTTCTTATATTCAGGACGTAAAAATTCTCAATTTTTAATTCCCGGCATTCAATTTTTCTAATTATAACATTTATGAGCTATTACCTTTGAGTTACTTGCTTGGACGTTTATTGAAATCATCCAGTCCATATTGATTTTAACGATAATACATATTTTATCACTTAATTCGGCTCTTACGTAAAATACGAAAAATTTACACGTTACAAAAATTAAAGCACTTTATAGAAACAATTTTTTGATTACAGTGAATTTTTCATATAAAGCTAGCTTACAAAGTACGGCATGAACCCAAATTTCTAGAACGGAATTTTGTATTTATTATATAATATTCCCCTAGAGCTTCTTTTTTTATCAAAAAAAAAATCCTTTTCAATAATGTCGAAATATTAAAAATAAATGAGTTATAACGGATTTAGTTATTCCGAGTTACCCGCTCGATGGAGTGTTGAAGTCTTTCAGAACATACAGATTTTAACGTTAATATATATTTTATCACTTAACTCAACTATTATGAAAAATACGGAAATTTTACACGTTACCAAAATTAAAGCATTTAATAGAAGACATTTTTTGACACTAACGGATTTGTTAACTAAAGCTTTGTTTACAAGATACGACAAGAAAATATGTTTTTTAACGGGTGTTCATATATTTGTAATTTAAAATTCAAATGAAACTTATTTTTTAAAACAATAGTTTCTTTTCAATAATGTCAAAATACTTTTTTCCTAATTATTACTTACATGAGTTTGTAAACTAGTTTGAAACACAGATTGCAAAACAGTGCGGAGGGCCTAGAGTAGATTATTACATAAAATGTATGCCGACTGACTCGAAAAAAAACACTTTGTCTGTTTTTTGCTCTATTTCAAAATAGTCACAAAATAATGTTTTGTGTTTCTTGTAATTTTTGTCCTATTCGGTACATTAATATGCAACGACAGACGTAGTGCAAAGCTCTATACGAAAATACTTACGCTGGATGTTTCCATTAATGTTTTAATTTATTTTTCATGTACAACGTTATTTACTAAAACTTCGACAGTTTAAAACAGTTCTAGTGGTATATTATAGAACTAATCCACGTCAAAATTAGTAAATATTTTTTACCATTCCAACCCACAAGTGGGGGGAATGGTACTAGTTTAGGTAAAAAATCAATTTTCAAAAATTTTACAATCTTTCCGTTTTAAGGTCCCCCGAATCCAAAAAACATATTTTTGGAAAAACTCTTTCCTTCTGTTAGTTTGTTTGTATGTTAGTCTGTTTGTCTGTGAACACGATACAGGTCAAACGGATGAGCGGATTGAAACCAAATTTTGGGAGGATGTTTGGTATGCAAATATGAAGAGCCCTATTGTTTTTGGGGAAAATCAGCGCATGCACAGAAGAGATATATGCTAAAACGATTTTTTTTATATAATAATGGTATACTTTTCATAACGGCTTATTATTCTATATATTTTTTCTAAACTTTATAGTTTCGGAAATATTTTGAAAATAAAAAAAATCAGCCACTCTTTTGTTTTATGGATCTGTCAGAAATATACTAGTTACGCATGCTTTGATTAATTTTTGCATGACGTGGAACATATGTAGGTAACCATGGCAACGAATATTGAATACTAGCCATTACCTGTGTCACTTCACGCGATATCAGAAATTTTATTTTCTTTATTATAATCAAATGTCAACATTTTTGAAGGAATGATCTTGTCGCCCAAATGGCTGGAATTTTCTTTATCAAATCAACTGTTGATTTTTTAGAAGTATTTGATGGATCATTTATAGGAGTTCCCGAGTGGATTTTTTTTATTTTGATGACAAAATATAAGTAATATTCGAACTGTATTTGTTGTGATCTTTTTTCTACGTCAATTTTGACATAATGTAACTCTCGTCATAAATTATGATGATACATTTGACTTCTTGTTAACTTTGCGACAGGTTTCGAGTATGTGACAAATAAGTGATTTAATTTCGCTATAGGATCGTTTTTTATCCGCACAATAATCTACATGTTTACATTTAAAGCACTCTTACATGGTTGTATATGTAGATTATGTATCTAGGTATGAGTGTATAACCTGTTATATAGCTCCGCAGATTATGGAGGTAGAACTACTGCTACGGAGCTATTAACGTCGCGTTTTTGAAATTGAACTTTAATTATATGCAACTGTTACGACTTAGCTTGTTGGACGTACCTGCAGAAAATCTAGAACCAAAGTCTGTTCGTAAATTTGTTGGGACTGTATAATGGATGTAAGCATATCTAACGTTTTTTTTTTATTTTGAAAATTAGTTGAAATACGTTCACACCTTTTTATGGTATTAACTATTTATCAATAGACATGATGACACATCTTACATTTGTCTTTAATGTCATCAGTTTAAAAGTTTATTTCATTTTTTTTAACGAATCACAAGTGTCTGTATTTCAATGGTGTTGACAGGTGCAGTCAAATATAAAAGTTAGCTATAGTTGTATCATATATATTAATACGCTAAGGTTAAAGATGTTTGCCTCCCTTTTTAGAAAAAAACTCACAATTTCTCCATATAAATTATATATCATTTTACAGATAATTGCTTGCTCTACTGACATCGACAACTAAAAAATTTAGTATTGCTTTTGTTTTTGTAAATTAATTAAAATACAGCAACGCTGAACAACGTCTGCCATCTGACGGTTTTAATTTTGAAACAACGTCAACACTTCGATCTGTCATCTGACCTTCATATTGTAATACAACAGACACAATACTGCATACTGCCATCTAACGGCTTTAATTTTGAAACAGCGAGTAACGCTGAATAACGTCACAGCAATGCTGCATGATGCCATCTGAAGGCTTAGCTCAACGCTTTTGCTACTTGCGCCTCTATATGACAATTTTAGTAAAATATTTCTTCGATCTGTCATCTGAGCTTCATATTGTAATACAACAAAAAGAAGAACGTTATAAGCAGTGTGCAAAATTAGAAACGAATTGAATACCTGCAATCATATTTAAAAAAATAATTTTCTAAAGTGATAATTATTATACTTATTTAGTGCGAATAATTCGCACAGGTCACACTAGTATAATATATTTAATTACTAAAGTTCTTGAGGAAAGTATTAATAATATACTGGAAGATTAAAGGATGAATCCTGGTGGCATTTTATTGCAATAAAAAACCTTCAGTATTTGCTTAGTTCATTGATCCTATGCCACCAGGATTCATTCTTTAATCTTCCAACATTTATTTTTTTTTATTTTTCACAATTAATAATATACAGTCTCTATAACGAAATTGAAGGGAGCGGGTATTTTATTGCGTTATAAAGAGGTTTCGTTAAACGGAGAGTAAAAGAAAACAGTTTAATTTTACGAAAAAGTGGATTTAATTTTAATTAAGTGAAAAAAAAATTGTCATCTCTTAAAAATTAAATAATGACGTATTGTTTCGCTATTGAGAGTGGTTGTTACGCTATGTAGAGTGTTTCAGTATATAAGTAACGATGTAAACCAAACAAACCTTTGCAATTTGTACGTTTTAAGGAGTTTTTTTATTTGATAGAAGTTCGCTATATAGAGTTGACACTGTATTTACAATTGAAAGTTTTGAATTCGTCGGTTGATCCAACTGTATATTATAATTATCGTTAACTGGAATGAATTTCACCTTTATTGGTAAGGCGAGGTTTTGTATAAAGTGAACATGTTAGCATTGCACACAAAAGAGGGACCGTTACCACAGTACATTAATGGATTCGCGAATTTGTTTCTTTTTTATTTTATCTTTCCTTACACAAAAAAGGTATTCTTTTTTATCGGTGCAATTTTTGTTGCTCCGAGGAAGTTGTCGTATTTTCGTGTCTGAATTGCGAGTACTAAATATTATATTAAGGTAATTATATAACTTGTCCGTACACAATGTTTGTTGTCTAGCTCAGCGATCCACAAACTTTTTAGATTACGAACCTCTTAAAGATCAGCAACGTTGTCGCAGATTAGATCGGTTTGTAGATTATTGACGTTCAGCTATTAATTATTTAATGAATGTAATTTTTTTATGTGAATCTTCTTTACGCGCGGTAGAGGCCATTCGACGGTTTTATATGATTTTCTGGAAACTATAGACACAAATAACTTCTAAACCAAAAAACATACAGACTTTTGTTTGTGCTCATTAGATTCAGCGTGATTTTTTCTATAAGCATGATAATTTTCTCAAAGTTCCGAAAGATTTCGGTTTTCGTCAAAAATCGCATTTTTTTAAAGGGGTATGCCTTGAAAAAAATGCAAAAATCGAAATTCTTTAATATACTTTTGAAATTGAGAATGCTTACAGAAAAAAATACACTGAATTCAATGAGCGTAAGCAAACGTCTGTATCTCTTTTAGTTTGGAAATTACTGCCATTCGAAGGTTTTATATGGTTTTCTGAAAACTATAAACGCAAATAACTTCTAAACCAAAAGACATACAGACGTTCTACTCGCACTTTGTTCGTCTTTTTTTAGTATTTTTGACTGTTCTCTCTTTATAAAAAATGAGTTGAAATAAACACGTGGCTAATTTAAAAAGCCTGCGTAGGTCAGTGTCTTACCCGCGGGTCATAGGTTCGCCATCACTCACAATAGCATAAACAACACGCTCCTTTTGGTCGAACTTATACTAAAAATGAGTTTACGGACCCTCGCGGATATACTTACGAACCCCTGTTTACGAAACGCTGGTCTAGTTCCATTATTCGAGAACACTTGGAATTTGAAACCTCTTTTTGTATGTTTTGTTGTCTTCAACTATTCTTTACTAATTACCTTCTGTACATGAAAGAAATGAATATATAGCGTAATACATTTCTTAACGTTTTATTATACGTATTCTATATTAGTAATTAAAAAATGCTACAAATTTTATTGGTGGATAGTTTTTGTATACAACTAGAGAATCTTTTAAGGGGACAATTTATTTTTCTTAACGATATATACTGCATGTGTTGTGTGATCTAATCAGTAAAAATAATATTGATATTATGGATTACTCTTTGAATTCCATAAAAAAATTATTAAGACAATTATTTTAAACTTTTATAACTTTTTTTATATTTTACTAATTATGTATTATTTTTTGAAGTGAAAACTTCTTTAGCGGCGTTGTACACTTTTTTTGTAAAGGGTAAAAAATGTTAAACTCGCGTCAGATCGAAAATTCGTAAGACCTGATCGGAAATGCGTAAGACCTGATCGAAAATTCGTAAGACGAAAACGTTTGCACACTTTTTTTGTAATGGGTAAAAAATGTTAAGCTCGCGTCAGATCGAATATTCGTAAAACCTGATCGGAAATGCGTAAGACCTGATCGAAAATTCGTAAGACGAAAACGTTTGCACACTTTTTTTGTAATGGGTAAAAAATGTTAAACTCGCGTCAGATCGAAAATTCGTAAGACCTGATCGAAAATGCGTAAGACCTGATCGAAAATTCGTAAGACGAAAACTTTTGTACACTTTTTTTGTAATGGGTAAAAAATGTTAAGCTCGCGTCAGATCGAAAATTCGTAAAACCTGATCGGAAATGCGTAAGACCTGATCGAAAATTCGTAAGACGAAAACGTTTGCACACTTTTTTTGTAATGGGTAAAAAATGTTAAGCTCGCGTCAGATCGAAAATTCGTAAAACCTGATCGGAAATGCGTAAGACCTGATCGAAAATTCGTAAGACGAAAACGTTTGCACACTTTTTTTGTAATGGGTAAAAAATGTTAAACTCGCGTCAGGACACGTGACCTGATCGAAAATTCGTAAGACGTTAATATACAAGTTTTCACTTCTGCCGGCACTCCCGGAGTGCAACCCGTCTTTTTTTTGAGTTTCTTTGGCTTTTGCCTGTAAACTCATTAATACTTGTCATTTGAATAAATCATAAATCATAATAAGTAATGCTCAAAATTATCAAATGATACGCGGGACGACTCAAAAACCGCTGTTCATCGAATCATATCTACTGAAAACTGAGACAGAAATCAGTAGAAAAATTCCATAACAAAAATCCAATAACTGTTCGATTGGTTAATTTCAAGTGGCACTTGACTGGAGTTACGACTTTTGTGCAAAGCGTGTAGCAAAGTAAGTTGCGGCCAGATGACCCCAAAGGCTAATATATCCCATCTCTAGTCATCCGTGAACAATACATTACATGGCTATCAGCTGTGTAGAGGCGTGGGGAGGCCGAGAACTGATAATATAGTTCGAGCTCGAGGCGATACAACTTACGCCTCGCATCTTACTGTTAGAAACCGCAAGTCTTGTGTTACATAATATACACACACATACGCGCATTTAATTCACATGTACTGTCCTAGCTCTATTACATAATATAGCAATACTATGCTCTAAAAATATGGAGACTCAGAGAAGTGTTCTGAATTGCTATACGTGGAAAAAATACGATCACTGAAAGAAAAGGTCAGTTCATTATTTCGAAGCGGGGTGGCGTAGCGGTGAGAGCGCTAAACTCGCATTCGGGAGGTACCGGGTTCGAATCCCGGCGGGGGCAGATGTGACTGGGAGTTTTTCCCACTGCCTCTCGCCGAGAAACGGTAATTCCTGTACCGGCCATCTTGTTGAGGTTTTCCATGGTTTCCCTCAATAATTCCGGATAAATATCGAGATGGTTCCTTATTCAAGGCCATGGCCGATTACCTGTCAAATTTATGCTCAAAATTTGACTACCTTAACCTTAATTTTCCTAAAAATTCCTTCATTCGCCCATTGCTATTAATTAAGTTGAAGTTTAAAAAAATGTGGAAAATAACGGGAAGTGTGGTAGAAAAAAAATAGTAATTGTGCAAATGACGTCTGTTATGACATAAAGTCGAGAAACGGACATTAGACGCATTATATTATTATTATTATTATTAGAACATTTTTTCTTATATGATATAATATAGGCGGAATCTGGACCCATTTTAAGATAGGGGGATACAAAATTTTAAAGATGGTAAAAAAGGGTTCAAATTAAAAAAAAATCTGATCATTCGTTTTTAGGTTCTGTTAGAGCCAAGTAACCGGTAAATACCAGCTGCAGAAATGTTTAACCAATAGTACCCTCCCCAAGCCACTCTTAAAAAAGTGGATTTGTGATCATAAATTCATTTTGGTAAAAAATTTCTGCCGCTGGTATTTACCGGTCACTTGGCTCTAACAGAACCTAAAAACGAATCATCAGAAATTTTTTTTAAATTTTAATCCTTTTTTTACCATCTTTCAAATTTTTTATCCCTCCATCTTAAAATGGGTCCAAGATCCGCCTATATATCATATAAGAAAAAATGCTCTAAATTACTTAAATAACTTTGGGAGCATCTTGCCTTTCTTAAATGTTTTTTATGCAATAGTACATTGTATTACTAAGGCAGAAAATTGGTGATTGCGAGCGAGGGTGTCTGCTCGGCAATTTGTCTGTGCATTTTGTTAATGAGCTATAGCAAAATAAAGGGTATAGCCGGATAGATATGGCGAGTTGGCCCCCAAATGGCAACCTATATCGAAACTTATGTTTTAATATCTACTTGATGTACGAACTCTTTTTATATATGTGTTACCCCCGCACTCCCCTTTGACCTTGAGATATAGAGCAAAAACCAGCCTACCTACGACTATCGTTCAAAGACACATATCTCGAAAACTAATTGAGCTAAAGAGGTAAAACCAACGCGAGCATTTAGGTAACCTTTAAGAGCACATTTTATATTTTTTTTTGAATTTTTGCGAATAATTACACACAATATTAAAAAATAAATAAAAATATAATTTTCAATTTTTCAGTGTTCTCTGTGACTTACAATCACTGAAATAATATATATTGTGGCACTTGATATGCACTACTACACATACAAATTGCGTTAGAAAAAAGTTGGTGCAACACTTCGAAAAAAAATTTTTTTGACGCGCATCACATCATATAAGGATACAAACTTGACATAGTACACACATATATAAATATTTTATTAATTAAAATTATTGTTAGAATCGATTGAATGAAAATATAAACAATTTTCAGGAAAATATTGATTTCATACGGCGCGGTGCCGGGAATTATACGAGCGACAGCGAGTTCGTACTTGTTATTGCACTGCTTGTTATTTACGTGCTTAAGAGTTAAGACTGTTTATGTGTTTACACCACCACGTCATAATTTCATTAAATTAATTAAACAAATTGGCGTCTTTGTCAGTTTTGATAACTTTTTTATAACCAGTAACCTTACGAAGAGCCTTATTTTTTACACATATTATCTGACATTATTATAGATAACAAAATAAAATAATAGCTACAAATAATAAATAATAGCTACTTCCGACAGAAAATGATGCCATGGTGGTGTAAATAAATAAAGTCTTAACTCTTAAGTATGTTAAGTTCGAACTCGATGTCGCTCGTATAATTCCCGGCACCGCGCCGTATGAAATCAATATTTTCCTGAAAATTGTTTATATTTTCATTCAATCGATTCTAACAATAATTTTAATTAATAAAATATTTATATATGTGTGTACTATGTCAAGTTTGTATCCTTATATGATGTGATGCGCGTCAAAAAAATTTTTTTTCGAAGTGTTGCACCAACTTTTTTCTAACGCAATTTGTATGTGTAGTAGTGCATATCAAGTGCCACAATATATATTATTTCAGTGATTGTAAGTCACAGA
Source organism: Xanthostigma xanthostigma (assembly GCA_963575645.1). Lineage (NCBI taxonomy): Eukaryota > Metazoa > Arthropoda > Insecta > Raphidioptera > Raphidiidae > Xanthostigma > Xanthostigma xanthostigma. The sequence continues at coordinate 9,673,325 of OY754471.1, read as the reverse complement.
GAACACTGAAAAATTGAAAATTATATTTTTATTTATTTTTTAATATTGTGTGTAATTATTCGCAAAAATTCAAAAAAAATATAAAATGTGCTCTTAAAGGTTACCTAAATGCTCGCGTTGGTTTTACCTCTTTAGCTCAATTAGTTTTCGAGATATGTGTCTTTGAACGATAGTCGTAGGTAGGCTGGTTTTTGCTCTATATCTCAAGGTCAAAGGGGAGTGCGGGGGTAACACATATATAAAAAGAGTTCGTACATCAAGTAGATATTAAAACATAAGTTTCGATATAGGTTGCCATTTGGGGGCCAACTCGCCATATCTATCCGGCTATACCCTTTGAAAAGATTATTAAATTAATTGGTTCTTTGGACTTTAGAAAGTTGAAATTGAGAAGCGATAGTTAAAAAATATCAAAAATTCGTAGAAATTAGATATAAAATAGTTTATAAATTACGTTCCTATGTCTAACTGTAATTTTATTGAAATGAAGAAGTCTTATCTTTCAATAGAATCTACTTGTTTCTAGAAATAAACAGTCACGAAAGTGATAAAGCATAAAAAATTTCTTATCTAATTTGACTAATTGTAATTTAATTATATACTTAAGTCGTGGTATATAATAACCAATACAATAAATAACTTCATTTGTGGAGCCGGAAACTTATTTGAATATTTACATAATAAAAATAAATTTATAGCCCCCGGCTGAATAATGGCTGTTAAATAATCATTAGACTATGATATATAAGCTGGTGCCATGTTAAGGACGTATAATTGAGTCTGCCCCTTGCTCTGTATTTGATTAGTAGAGGCCTCAGGAATTTAAAAATCTCTTTTCGATATAACAACATTCAAAGAATCTGTAGGTATAATGTTAATTCGTAATAAAGCGCTTGTAATTTCTTTAATCCAATAACTTATTATTTCGTACATCGTATTACATATTTAATTATGATGAATTGTTCATTCACTCAGTGAACTTTCAATACATACAATGTGTTTTTAAAGTACAGTGTAGATTATAATAATTGTTTACAAAATTAGTTGTGAAGATTGTGATATGAATTATATTGGGCAAACAAAAAGAGCGCTTAAAAGACGTATTAGAGAACACAGTAGTAATCTAAAATTAAACCCTGATAAGCATAATGTCGTTACTAAGCATAAAATTGACTATGACCATAAAATTAATTGGAATAATGTTAAAATTTTAGATAATGAAAGTAATTATTTCAAAAGAAGTATTTCGGAAATGTTATATATAAAATCTAACAAAAACTCTCTTAATGCTCAACTAGATACTGAAAATTTAAGTAAAATTTATGATATTATTTTGAAATAAAATTTTGTTTTTTTAAATAACTTTTTCTTTATGGGTACTTTGATATCCATGACTACGTATTAAAAAAAATTGTTTGTTATTAATTTTTCATTAATTTGTTTGATTCATTCTAACATCATCATTCGCGCAATTAGATAATAATTAAAAACTTAATACTAATTAATTTTTATATTTTTTAGAATTTTCTGAAGAAGATTCAAAGCCGGATCGAAACGTCATCTTATGTTGTATTGATTTGTTATTTTTTTATTTTTTGTCATATTGGTCTGAGAAAAATTGGTCGACAATTTTATTTATTTGAAGATTATAATAATATTCAATGTTTTTTTGGTAATTTGTTTTAACAAAACTCTAAAGATGAGTGCCAAAACGTTAGTAATAATATTATTAATATTGAATGCCAAGAAGTCCCTTCTTCAACTCTTGTTGTATATGTTACGGTCTATACCCGAATTCGGTCAATGACCGAAATAAATGCGCAAAACTAGTTTTGACCAACGAACATTTACAAAACCCGAAATCTTACATTTAAACGGGTATTGACTGTTATAAAATGAGCAAAACTAGTTTTGCTCATTTTAAATGTAAGATTTCGGGTTTGGGCAATATTCGTTGGTCAAAACTAGTTTTGCGCATTTATTTCGATCATTGACCGGATTCGGGTATAGACCGTAACAAATACAGAATTCTCGAATATATCTGTAGGATTTCAGGATTACACGATCCCTGAATTATTGTATACGGAGAGATAAAGTAATATTTCATCATTTTATTAAATAACTTCATCCAAGCCCGTTTAATATCCTGAATGAGTTGAACGCTGAATTGAAGTTGAGCTACATAAAACGTTACAAGTTTTAATATCAACTGTTCGTATCGTATTTTTATAGTTTCAAATACATGGTTTTGAGAGAATTGATTTGTATTTATATAGAAATTGCTTAAATAGAAAATACGTTATTTTAATATTCACTTATAGTTGATTTATTATACTATATAATACTGACTCAAATAAAATGAAACAAGAATATATCTATGTCCGAAATAAATAAATAAATCGTTTAATTGTTGTTTCATAGTATACATTATTAAAAAAATAAGTAACAACTTTAATTTTTAATTAAAAATAGCTGTGACAAGAAATTGAGTGGCAACCAAATCAATTTTTCTTTATTAATACATTATATTATCTAAATTTCATTAGAAAACTCGATGGGTGAAGAATATATGATTAAATCGTTGGATGCAGACATTCTGATCACTTTTTTATACGGAATGTCTGCTCTAATGGATTTACTTAACCGCGCACTTAATTCTTATATTTTATGCATGTGGGAACTCAGGTCTGCTCATATTATGTAGTTAGGTACTATTTGCTGTCTCTCTCTCTCGATCCCGTGAGTGGATAATAGATATAAGCCGATCAAATCATGCTCAAGCAGTTTCTGAAGCGTCACATTTTTATCCGAATACAGCGAAACAATTGATATCTCATGGATTTTAATTACACAAGTGTTGAAAGTCTCGACAATTCCTTTAGAATGTTTTTAAAGTTATGTAGGTATATGATAGAAACTTATATTTAAACTAATTAAGGACGTAGTCTGGTGTTTCGGAAAATCGAATTTATTTTTTTTACATTTTTAGTAAGTATAATATATTGAAAAAATACTGTAAAAAATTTAGACCGAAATATGAAATATTTTCAAAGCTTTAGCATATAGTCGAGAGCAGCAACGGTGTTACTGTAACACACTTACCTGCTCTTACCTCTCAATTGTTGTCACGTTACCCTTATACTCTCGCAGAGTAGAGCAGGAAATTATCAGAAAACGATGCCTTTGAAGAAACAGAAGGTGTACTATACACCAGGCATAGCTGATTAGTGTAAATATTCATTTTTATTTTTTTGTAAGAAATCTGAAATCAAAACTTTAAACGCGTTTTTTTCAAAACTACGTTTTTGTAAACGGCGCGGGTGATTGAAACAATTGTATACAACCGATTTCTTTCAATTTTGCACAGGGTATTCTACACAACAATAGCTCCGTACGGTACTAGAATTACTTAATTATAAAAATTATTTCTATTTTTTTAAAATGATTTTCAACGACAAAATCAAGATTTTCTCGTTGTTTTCTTTTTTAACCCGCCATTTTGTTATTTATCAATAAATATGTTTATTTCTGGTACGGGATAGAGCCACAAGCCTACAAACAATAACCAATTTAATTTTTATAATTCAGATTACTCCAAGTGACGTTATCACCCGCGCTACCCACCTACTTCCATTTAAAGTTGTCTACTTTAGGTTAAAAAAACAATTATAAAATGGCGTAAAATTAAGCAAAAAAAATTTTTTTTCTTAATTTACGCATGTCAATAAAAACATGTAACAAAATAGAAATGATTGTACATTATTTTATTATTAAAAAAAAATCTGAAATAAGGATTGAAAACGAGCCTGAACATAGGACTACGTCCTTAAGTTTCAATAAACTTTTCTGATCATCGTATAAACAAGTAGATTAGGAGTTATGCGACAAAAACTTGAATAAATGTTATTTTTTATTTTTATTACTTGATTGACTTCAAGATCTAATCAGATCCGTGTCCACGGTGAATACAGTTATGTTCCCGGGACGGAATAGTTGAGTCCACACGTCGTTGTATCTATTAGTCTATGTTTCAAAACATGTATGAAATCGTTGTTGAATTTCGTTTCCGTTATGCAGATGTGATGTCAACTGAATGCAGATAAAAACGTTTTCAATTTTATGAAAATTCAGGAATTAAAAAAATAATGCCAACCTGTCGAAATCAGATGGGGGAAATTAAAAGTGTTATAGATTTTTCAATTTACGCATGTGCAGGTATTATATTTGACTGTTTGTTATTATTTTGTGCTGTTCATTTGTTGCGTTTAATTAACAGATTTTACTTATTATTTATTTAATGGGCTTTTAATGAGGTTTTGTATTGTTGCATTCATTGATGAAGTCGTAACAATGAAACGTTATTAGATAATTTGATTGTATTTTGGAGGTGGCGCATTGAACATGAATGCAATACAAATGACCTGTTTTGATATTGGATCACTCTAATGAACATGCATATCGTGTATGTATTATTTATACGTGGTGTTGTCGAGAATTGGATCATTGCAAAATAACATTTAAAATTATTGTTTCATTAAGATAGGTGTTATCACTTAACAGAATGCAAATAATATTTTTCCCAGACAAATTCCGATTTTGAAGTTAATTAGCTTCTTTACGCACGCTTGACTTAGGGTACGTGCACCACGGAGCTGTGATACTAGATGATAGCAGTGATGATAGCTTAGAGAGTGGAATACAAGCGCTGATGGGTGTGCACAACTAAGCATTGCTTACTTGCTGCGATTGTAGAATAATTTCAATAGCCAGTCTATTTCAAGATGTCGAGTAGTAGCGACGATGATTATTTTTATACGTTCACCCTATAAATAAGAACCGATCTACGCTTGGTGAATATCATCACCTCTTTAATGAATTAAGAAATTATCCACAGCGTTTTTTTGAATATATGAGAATGGAGCCAGTCACGTTTGATTATATTTTAGAAAAAAAGGCTTGTAAAACGATGGAAAAATTGCCACAAGAACCCTATAGGTGCGGAAGAGAAATTAGTAGTGACCAACTTGCAGCGCGCAGAAGAATGGTAAATACCATTCTTTAAAACACAAGCGATTATAACAATTCGCATACTCGATGTACTATCTGCTTGGTTGTGCACGCTTTCATATGAATATGCGATAAAATTCTATCAGCGCTGTAAAGCTATCAGCTATCATCACTGCTATCATCTAGTATCACAGCTCCGTGGTGCACGTACCCTAAAGGAGTAAGCTGGTGAATGCGTGACGAGAGCGTTACGAAACGTGTGATCTGGAGCGTTACGAAAAGTGTGATCGGGCGAGGCAGTTACGTTTCGTATATCTAAGACACAGTGCAGGCCTATTGTCTGTATCACACTGTAAGAGCAAGAGAGAGCAGTGCGCTCGCACATTTTTTTCTCATACTAGTTGCTGGCGTCGTAGCGTCATCTGTGGCGTTCCTTTTTCCTTATCTATTTTCTCCCTCTACTAATACGCGGCATTCTACTTTCGACAAAAGCGAGTGCGTATCTCATACTAGTTGCAGGCGTCGTAGCGTAAAACCGATAATAAAATTAAATATTTGTAGAAAATTAATATATCTATATGGTGCTAAAGAAGTTTTACTTCAGTCGTGTGGTCTTTTAACACTCATTCGGGTGTAGGTTAATAAATATTTGTGCTGGATATTTATTTTTTCTTTACATTTACGAAAATTCCAGGCACTTCAGTTTTCCGCCTGCATTCCATACAAAGTATTGTAATCCCTAACAAGTTCGAAAAACCCTAGTATAACCCTAAACAAATCAGCAGGGGTGTGTAAGTTCTCGTAAAAACGAATATTAAAATTAAATAGTCGAAAACATAAATAGTCGAAAACATAAATGTTATTGCAGTTTAGAAACGCTCGATAATTAATTTATTAGCATCTTAATAAATAACTTCATCAATTGAAACTAAATGACATTACAAAACATCCGTGTGCGAATTGGGATTCGAACCCACGACACCTTAATCCAAAGTTAAGCACGCTGATCAGTACACTAAGTTGTCGTCAACTAAGTTTTGGAACAACGGTGTTTAGTAGGTATAGGAACGGCAATATAATAGTCAATTATGGATTGTGCTACAAAGCTTTGTTTGCAACAATGGAATATATAGGTACAGGCTGTGCAGTGTGCATTAACAGAATTAGATTTGCGTGAGGATAAACGGATAATTTCTTGAGTTCAATTAACTTTTTAAAATATGTTGTTTCATCATCGACCTTTATTATTTCTATTTGTAGTGAATTATTAAAATCGAAGGATATCAGGATTTAATGATGAATCTCCATATACTTTACACCAGGGGGTGTCAGACTAATTTTTCTAAAGGGCCATTTATAAGATTTAGGGTGTGTTAGCGGGCCAGACTCTAAATTAAAAACTAAAACACATAGGTACTAAATTAAAATGTTTATTTACTTTAAACCAATATTTTCATATCAAGGTAATCAAAGGGTAAATTATCTTGAGCTTGCGGGTCCAGTAATTCTAAAAATACGTAGTGGCATTGAATGCCGTCTAAAATCCTCACTGGATAGATTCTGGTCGCGGGCCGTATTAAGACGGCTTGAGGGCCGGATGCTGCCATCGTCACTATGAAACGAGAAATAAAAATTCGTTAACATTACCACTGCATAAATTAGCCACCGCACAAAAACATTTTACATATGTTTCCCTTAAGCTTTATAATAAAATACCTTTTGATTTCAAAATTTTAAAGATAGAAAAATTAAAAAAAAAAATTGAAATCATTTTCAACTGCAAACTGTTTTTATAACATTGATGAATTTTTTAACTATTAATTTTAAAAAACAATATTCTATAATTTACTTGGAATCTTTAAATTTTTTATGTTATGACGTCACATGTACAACCTGTACTATTAGGTATGTGCTAAATAAAATCTATCTATCTATCTATCTATCTTTGACATCACTGCTTTATAGGATGTTTCAAATCTTAAAATGTGGTGATATTTAGCCAATTTTTAACGTAAGCACTTCTTTGTCTAACTCTTGGAGTAGATACTCTCATTTTCAATTAATCTGTAATTCAAAATTATGACCAAACTTGAAACTTAACACCGCCTACAGATTTTATTTTATAATTCTTTTAATATAAGTACGTGTTATTAATATTCAACCTATTGCTTTCATCAACATCCTGATATCTTTTAACTTTCATTCAGTAGAACGCGAAAAATTAAAGCCTGTTTACACCAGCGAAATTGGTCGCACTATCGAGGGTTACACCATTAAGTTCAACACATTTTTTTTATTTTTACTCACACAAACTACTCAATGATTTAAGCATTACACAGAAGTCGACTCTTCGTTGTTCACACTACAGAGTACAGAATAGTCAGCGAAGATATTTTGTTGTTCACGCGAAAACAAAATAAATAAATATAGGTGGTTGATTTTCGAAACTGAGATATTTTGATTATTTGATTGAAATATTCATTTGTTGTAACGTTCTCTTGGAGCTGGAAGTAATTAAATTATTTTCTATAATATAATAAGCCATCTTGTTTCATTGTAAGCTTGCAGTGATATAATGAAAACGGACAGTTTGGTTATAAAGTAAAGACTGAATTGGTTGGAAAATTGACACAAACATTTCTGCAGAACATTGCTTGTTGGAGTAATTTAATTAAAAGCTTTAATTATGACCGTTTGGAACTAAATTATAGCTTACCTGTAAAATACACCATTGCTTCATTTTCATTAAAAGTTTTATATAGTTTACAATCTAATTTCATGTATCTATATTATATTCAGAATATAGTAACATGAAATTATAAAGTTTTGATCAAAGCTGTTGGTGCAAAGTTGAATCGTATGTAATTATTCTCTTAATAAAACCTTTAATTTCTATTTCTTTTATTCTAATTACTAAGAAAACATTTTCCACTTAAAAGAATAAAACTTATGTAATTCTATAATTCATTGAAATTATATTTTGTCGTGCCACAAATTATTGTGGCCAAGCTAATTTATGATACCACTGAACCGATTTCATTGAATTTTGTAAATGTGTCTTGCCTGGTACAACTTATATAGGATAGTTTCTATTAAATATTTTGTACAAAATGACGGCATGTTCTCAAAAAAAAAACTGTTTTAGTAACATGTAACTACATCTGAAAAAATTTACTCAAAGTTATTAGGTCAGGAGCAAAAAAAAACTGTTTTAGTACCAAGTAACGACATCTGTAATAATTCGCTCAAAGCTGTTAGTTCAGAAGCAAATCTGGTAGAATTTGCTCAAAGCTATTAGTTCAGACGCCGAGCCGCAAACGAAATACGTTTTGCAGAATTATATCTATCGCACCCGGGTGAAACCGGGACGGGCCGCTAGTTAATTTATAAAACTTATTAGTGCCAATACGCTATCATAAAAATATTAATTAAAATGTATTATTATAATATATACAAATCCTTTTTTTAATCAAATAACGGTTATTTTATTTTGTATTTACTGTAGTGCTGATATTTAAATTTAGGTACATAGTGTGTCGTACATCGACTTTAAATTAAAACAGCTTTCATAGCAAATTTAGTTCATTTCCGAGTAATATGGGTTTTGGACTAAATCAATTATCGATTTAATAATCGATTACATCCCTGATTAAAAAAAAAAACGTTTCCTTAAATATTTATTCATATCAGATTCATTTTTTTATACAGCCAATATTCTTTTAGTTAAGGGAACGTTTACGAAATCCCTTTGGTGTCAAATCGAAACTTTAATAACTTAATTAATTATACCGGCGCCAAAAACGATGTAAATGTTAAGAAACTGATGTGATACGAAATACAAATTATATTACTCACGGGAAATTGTCAATTTAAATAAAACTTTTATATTTCTCATTCTATTTTCACGTTAGCTTCACACTTATTCCTTCTCATAAAGAAAAATATTGCTTACCAGTTTTAATATATTTTTATTCTTGCTATCGGTACAAGGTAGCTATAGACGTCATAAAAATTATCTAAAGATATTAAGAAAATACTGCAAGAAAACGACATTGTACACAGAGATTCCGATTCAACGGATAATCGAATTTTATTTACTGTTACAATTAATGGCTACTACTAATGCCTACTAGTTTTCTAGCGCTGGTTTTCTTGATTGCTGTTATGTGCTCGCTTCAGACGAGACTACTTTTCAAGCTTGATTTGTGGATAGATTTGGTGCGCGCGCAGTGATAGTTCGAATATAAACACAGAGAAAAACGTATCTGTTGTGTTTGACTCTGAGTAGAATGACGCCATGTTGGTTTGTGGGCGTTAGTTTAAGTGCCCACGTGACAACATACTGCTTCCTGATTGGTTCTTGCTCATAGCTAGCAGCAAATCTAGTAGGGAATATAGCCCCTGTTCTAATTTTAAAACGCATCTTTTAAGCTTGTAAAGCAGCCTGCAGAACACCTAGCACCGTTTCTAGCCTCGTGTGCAGCGGCCTTTAGGCAAGAAGATAACCTCACTTTGATAAATTTCCAAATGAATGGAACATGACCCCTTTGAAATACATATTGACGGCGTATGACAATAAATTAAGGCAATATTAATGAGAATATAAATCTGATTTGGCGTGTCATTCGATTTTTGCTCATACATTTGCATATTTTTTTATTCAAATTTTGGTATTATACATCATAAATTCCGAAGCAATTTTTTGCAATTAATTTCGAGCCTATACATACGGAAAATAGAGTTGTTATACAAATTGCAATATTGTGATGAACTACAATAATCTACGATCATTAAAAAAATATGTATAGTGTCGCGAATTTAAAAATGACATCACATGCGTTCATCATATTGTGTGACGCATTTGCGGCGAACTCATTGTGTGTTACAGAATGGTTCAGATGAGATATTGGGCCATTAATATGGCACGAAAGTGATAAATTAGTTACATATTTTTCAACTTTCATGTGGGTGACCTACAGGAAAATACGACGATATTGTACCTGCTTTTTGTACATTTTCTCTCATTTAAATTTCTCGAGAAACCGTATTCCCATGTTAATATTAAAACCGACATTTCAGTCTTGTACGACAGTTCAAGTGGAAAATGTCAAACAAAGGAAGAAAATCACGTGAATTTTTTATAATCATCAGAATAATTATAAGATTGAAATGAACCGAATCAGTGAATTGCATTAAAACTTATGTTTTTTATATTTACATACAGTGTAAACTCCATTTTAAGTCACTCGATATAAAATAATAAAAAGCTTTTATTTTAAGACACTGTAAAGTACAGTATTAAAAATGTCAGGTGAATGAACATTACAGTAAATATTCATTTAAATTATAAAAAGTGTTCAAATCTGTGATTAACGTCTGATTAGAACTCTTTAATAAATAAAATTATCGACCAATTTTTCAGACAATATATTAACAAACAATATAAAATTAATACATTAACGTTTCAATCCGGATTTGGACCTTCTTCAGAATTGATCTAAAAATATAAAAATAATATATTTAAATATAATTCGCTTTTTATAGAATTTTTCAAAATTAGAAAAAAATAATAACAAACAATTTTTTTTTATTTTTTTATTTTTTATTAAGTAGTCATGGAAATAATAATTTGTGAGTACCTACCTAAAAAGAAAGAAAAATTATTAAAAACAAAAATTATTTCAAAATAATATTATATATATTACTTAAATTTTCTGTATCTAATTGAGCATTGAGAGAATTTTTATTTGATTTTATATATAACATTTCCGAAATATTTCTTTTAAAAAAATTAGTTTCATTATCTAAAATTTTAATATTATCCCAATTAATTTTGTGGTCAAGTTCTAATTTGTGTTTAGTTATTACATTATGTTTGTCAGGGATTAATTTGTGATTATTTTGATGTTCTTTTATTCTTGTTTTAAGAGCTCTTTTTGTTTGACCAATATACAAATGACTACTTTATAAAAAAATGTTTGTTATTATTTTTTTCATTATTTTGACAATCATAATTAATTTTGAAAAATTCTTTAAAAAGCGAATTATATTTAAATGTATTAATTATTTTTATATTTTTAGATCAATTCTGAAGAAGGTACAAATCCGGATTGAAACGTTAATGTATTAATTTTATATTGTTTGTTAATATATTATCTGAAAAATTGGTCGATAATTTTATTTATAAAAAGTGTTTTCCAGCAAATAAATTTTCAGAGAATTTCCGAAATGTTTCACATCTGTAGCTAATTTTATTTATTAAAAATAGTTACCCCTAGATGGGTTGATGGGATATAATGACAAACTCCTTAAAACCTCGAAATTACTTAACTCTAGTTGGTTTAGCTTGTTTTTCATACAATAATACAATCTAAACAACAACACACCCACTCTAAATAACGACAACAATACGTCATCATTAAGCAATAAACAGTACTTGTTTGTTATTTTGTTGCTTTGTTGCCGGCATCATGCGTACCGTAAGATTTTAAGAAATTCGTTCTTTTGTTTGTTGAGATTATCTTTCATATGTTTACCTCAGCTGCTTTGTTGGTCAGTTGTAAATTTTAGATATTATAAGTAAATACATATTATAGTAAAAAAATATTAATATATTATTTCTTCTCTCCGTTTAACGACAACTTTCAATAACGCCACAAAGTGCACTTTCCCTTGAGTGTCGCTATTCAGTTTTCACTGTATAATGTTACATTCTGTAACATATATAAAGACAAAGGCAATTTAAAATATTATGGTGAATCAATTATTTTGTTAATTTTTTGTAAATTACTCAAAGTCTTTCGCGATAATAATGAAAGGAAATGACGCAATTTCGCATTAGTTCTTGACATTGATTTTTTAAAATAGTTTTTAGTTTCATGTCATGTAGATTTTATCTTCATTATGCGAACGTTGTTTTATTGTATATACAACATTTTAATAATTATTTAAGAGTTAATCAATCTTCACTGAGCTGTCATTTTTTTTGCTTTACTGTCCCGCTAGTTTTAATATAACATAAAAAAACATACGCTGCAATGTTCAAGTCATAATAGTTGATTTTAGACGGGAATATTGTGAAGTTTCAAGGGCAACAAATAACAATACACATTCTTACTTCAATTACAAAGTGCCACTTAATTTTGTCGCCGGATTTTAATAAAAAAAAAACGCGCGAATCTCATCCCCATATAAGGTCAGGGGGAAGTAAAACTTCTTTCGCAATTATTTACTACAGCTGAAATGTTGACGTGGTTGATATCACGCATGTGCTAACGAAATACACCCATTTATATAATCTATAAATACATATATGTAAATGTGTATATGTATACAATAACACTACTTAAATAATTTTTTATCAATGCACACTTTTTTATTATATAGTACTTTGATAGTTAAACACTATTATAAAAGCTACCCACCAGTCTTGCTACATATATGTTACTTACACGTGCAAATGTCTATATGTATACGATTGCCCTTTTTTTTCTCGCGCTTAAGGTCACTCTTATATTTCCCCGCCGTTGTATCATTTCCTCTTAACTTCACAGAATATTTCAAACAGTAAAGCAGTTACACTTCAATAAATGCATAAAAAAAACTTGAAATTTCACAAATACAAGCTCAAGTTTTGTATTTATTTAATTTATCAAAACAATATGCTAATATTTAACTATTAATTTGCAAATATCGGGCAAGTACACAAAGTAAATTACTTATTTGATGTCGAATTTTATCACTGCGTAGCTTCGTCTGTACAAAACAATCGATATATTATCTATAAACAACGAAATAAAAAAATGAGATAACTTCTTTATTTGAGTCTCATAATATTTAAATATAGTTTTATAAATACACGAACTTAAATATATATAACAACATTTTTCGTTAACATCAGCAGATGACGCTGAGGTAATATCGAAGTGTGACCACAAACGTTCTCTACTCTGTGCCACCTCATAAGCGAGTACGTTGTTAGAAACCACTGGCCGGATGTGTGACATACTAACAACGCCTCGCTACACTGCAACGGCCATAATGGACACTATATTGTTCTGGGGGAAACCCGCATTTACCTACCTGTACGGTACAGAATTATCAGCCTGTTGCGATAAATTGAAACAATTTATGTGATTCGTAAAAAATATCGATTGACTTAGTTACAAGGCATAAGTAGACAACTGCATGAACGCATTGAGAAAGAAAGATTGTAGATTATAGACGCTAAACAGCTGAGGTCATCAACGTTTAGACCCCAAACGAAAGCTTGTAGAACGTGAATAACTGCAATAATGTAAAATGTATTGAATATAAATGGCTCTGTATCAGGGGAACCCCCGCTGTGCCTGGCGGCATAATGTGAAACTATAAACGACGTGATAAAAAAACGGATATTAAACGGAAAGATAAGCAGGGCTCTACTGTATTATTAACGAAATTGAATTATACAAGGTAAATGAGAAATTAGCAAAATTTGTATTAATTTTCAAAGGTACCCAAAGTGGTCGCATTTCAGTTATGATTGTGGGTAGGTAGTTTGCGTTTAGCCTCAAGTTAGTTTAGAATCAAATTATTAATGTGTCTGTGTAAGCAATTTCAGTTGTGGTGGACACGTTTCAGGGCTGAAAATACATAATAATGTGATGAATCGAACTGCTTACTTGCTGTAGTTTATGGCAATACACTAAAGAAGATTTTAGTTTAGGGTGAAGATATTTACTGACTTATAAAAGCTGCTTACTTACTTAAAAAATACATTTAAAAACTATAACCCGACTACTGAAATGTATGAAACAAGAAAATATTCTCATTTGAGGATAGCTGTGGTCATATGCCACCTACCCTAACAAAACATAACATTTTAACAGTAGTGAGCGATCATATAGGCAAATTCCATCACGCTATACATAGGGGGCCTCATATATAAGAGAGCATACGACCACGGCTATCCTCGGATGAGAATATTTTCTTGTTTCATACTTTTCAGTAGACCGGTTTTAGTTTTTAAACTTATTTTTTATTTAAATTATTTTTTTGAACTTATTTTTTATTTGTTTTTAATTTGCTCACCCCTAAGACCAAAATTAAAAAATAAATGTAGCTAATGTTACCCGGGTCATAATAACGAATCTATTGACATTTTATTTATCAAAATCGGATGAATAATTTAGGCGCTATGGTGGAACATACCTAAATACAAACATACATAGACTGCTAAACTCATAACCCTCCTTTTTGGCTTGGCCGCAGTCGGGTAAAAATATGTACCTTGTAGTCGTAAAATAAACCATGTAACGAAAGTTACTTGATAATGCTGAATAGTTCAGTTATTAGAAATATATTGTAGTAATTTAATCATATTTGGACACATTTTATTTTAATAATAATTTTTTATAACGTTTCATTTAGTAAAGTAGCTTTTTTGCTAATTACTCCAGTCAGGAAAAATTTCAGAACAAAGCTTCAATGTTCGGTTAAAATATCATCATTTTTGTTTTATAATGTTCGTATTGACACCGCAAATACGTTTAAAAAGGATATAAGTATTAGTAGAATAAATTTTTATGAAAATATTTTTCGTTTCTAAAACACAGCACAATCAGTAAATAGTGCAGTAGACATTTTACAGTTTTCAAGTAGTTTACTTTGAGCATTGCACATCGCTAGATCGTCTCAGCAAGGCTATGTACACAAATTGCAGGCGATTGACGGACGTTGCTGGTTGCAGGTGTTGATCTAATGTGCGCTATTCCGTTTAATAACATGTGTGCTTTCACCAACCGGTTTTTTTTTCTCTGTGCTATGCTGGTCGTGCAGGTTTAGTCTTGACAAATGTGCGCGTACTTTAAATCTGATCTTGAATATAATATAAAATATTTTGCCAGTTGGGATAGTTAAAACACAAATAAACTAATCTATATTTATATATAAACCTCCAGAGTTAATTTTTTTGTTTATTTGTACGCATTAATCTCAAGAACTACTGGTTCAAATTGAAAAATTTTTTTTTGTTAGATAGCCCATTTATCGAGGAAGGCTGTAGGCTATATAATATCACGCTACGGCCAATAGGAGCGGAGCATCAATGAAAAATATTGCAAAATATAACTCAATATTTATCCGTCCGACAAAAACTTTTGAACGGTAACTCCGATCATCATGAAATTACGACGCAACATTCATCTCGGTAAACTAAGATGAACGTGCGTACTCATGTTCTTTTGGTGAAACCGGGCGAGACCGCTAGTAAAATATATAAAAGGAGAATAATTAGGCTTCATTTTTAAATACTAGAGAAAATGCAAATCGATCGTTTTAATATACAATGCAAATAGTATTTTCTCCGATCAATTGATATTTGGATAACCCTGAATGTTAATAACGTCAACAGATTTTATTGTAAATGTGCAAATTTGACTGAATTGTGTAACAATAGCACAAATTCACGTTTCCCTTTTGACAAACCATAATGTGGAATTGTAACAATTTATGCATAAGTACTATTATATTTTTATTGTTTGAAAGTTGAAAATTGTGTAAATTTTTTTGCACGTACAAACATAAAAAAAGGTATAAAAATGACGCAATAATTGAAATGTTGTGTACAGTTTTTTTTAAATTTTTCCTTCAAAGTCGGTAAAATTAATTTTATATGTAAATTTTGAAGTTACTAGATTCCTTAGATATTGTAAAAAAGAACGAAATCAACCGATATTTTTAGCATAAAATGATATCTTGATAATATTTTTAATATTTCATGTATTCAGAGCAGTTAAATTCACCACAACTGATCGTGTTGTGTTTAAAAAAAAAAAGATAGCCACGAATCGTTCGACGCTATTTGTGTTTTAACTTCACGTATTGTGTTTTTACATAATCCTTTAATAAAAATTCATGAATGGGATATTATGTGCGCGGGTATGAGAAAATATAAGTTCCAACGGATATGTATAGATCCGTCCAATAAAGTTAGTATTTTATGAATTAATGTAAAATATCCGATGGTCCAATCACATTTTTTTAATATTATAATTTAGTAATCGAATTCGCTGAAACGGTATTTTTTTATATATCACAACCGTCGTTTATTATAAACTACCTTTTTCCAGGTTGTAGCTGAATTTTTAATATATTGTTAAAAATTCATAATACAATGAATACAGAAATTTGCGTTAAGCTGAAATAAATCTGGCAGGAACTGTCTTCAAAACTAGTGGGAAATTCTTTTCGGGTCGTAAGTAAGCGACGATTGTACACTATTTGCAGAAAGGATTGTCAAAAAATGACCTTAGATTGTGATCATATAATTGCAGTTTCCATAAATCAGGAGCAGTCTAATGTAGTATTCAAACTCTCTATTATCTAGAACATTGTACGTAGAAAAAGATCGCTTTTCAAGCTATATTTCGATCAAAAATGCGTAGATAACGTTGTTTCGAAGTGGAAACTACAAAAAACGATGCTTAATACATGTATATACACTTTAATAAAAATATCGTTTTGCTTTTCATATTATGGAGAAATCTGCATGTTTACAATCTAAGGTTACCTGCAACCTTCATTTACGACGTTTTATTTTATGTTTTTAATGTTGTTTGCATCCACTTGTAACAAAAAGCACTATCGCCTTTGCTCCTTCCAACTTTCCATCATAGTTACACAATATAATAATAATAATGCGTTTAACGTCGGTTTCTCGACTTTATGTCATTCGCACCATTACTATTTTCCATCTATCACACTTCCCGTTATTTTACACATTTTTAAACTTCCATTTAATTAATGGCAATGGGCAAATGAAGATATTTTAGGACATTACGATAAGGTGGGCAAATTTTGAGTATTGGAGTTTGACAGGTAATCGGTCATGGCCTTGAATAAGGAACCATATCGATATTTATCGTGAATTACTAAAGGAAACAAAGTGACTAGTACAGAAATTACCGTTTCTCGGCGAGAGGTAACAGGAAAAAGTCCAAGCCCCCGTCGGGATTCGGACCCGGTACCTCTTGAATGCGAGTCTAGTGTCCTTTCCACTACGCCGCAATATATTATCTGCGCTTAGATACACCATTTCCAAAATCGGATTAAAACTGTCGGTTTAAAATGTTTCTGTATTTGATAAATACGACCCGTAGGAGAGTCTTGTCTTTACGTAATGCCAGCAAATTGACAAGTTGAGTTGGTACAAATGTACGCGAGTCTGTTACAGACGTACACAAATGTGAGTTGAATAAAAAATTAAAAGACATATTGTAGGGGCGGAATGCATATACATATTATACCCCATTTTAATTTGTTGGGACTATGTTTCTCATTGTACGATATTTTAACGTATTCTCATTTCATATACATGAAACGTTTAAGTGCGGTTTTAAAAATTAATGGATTTTCATTGTCGGAAAACTTTAGCATTGTATGTCGTTTCTTCTTGATGTAGAATATATGAAACAATAATTACTTACGCGATTTATTTTTCATTCTCAATTTTTATTTTTTTAATGGTCGAAAATGAACGAAATGTGCAAAAACTGACGATTTTATGAACTGAATAACGTACGAAACAGCTGTTAACTTGGATTTCTTTTTAACTTCAATTTAAGTTGTCTAATTCGTTATTTTCGAAAGGAAAAACGGAATTTCTCTGGACTAATAATAATAGTAAAAACCTAAAAATAGAAGGGAAGTTTGAAAACAGAAATGGTTAAACACTTATTTACATTTAATAAGGTATTCTAGCGTTTATCTGAAATTTATGTTGTGTAAAATTTAAAGTTACGTAACTGCTTGTCAATATTTTAAGGGTCATATCTCTAGCAGACTTTGTTGGGCATTTGAAGTCAAGTTGTGATTTAATGATTTCTTTATCTGAAACTCGAGGATCCATTAACTTTACTAGATACTAATTATTCGATTTGTGATTTGTTCCTATTTATTTAATTTAGTGAACAGATTATATCAGTCTATATCTTTAAACATTTATTACGAATTTTTAGTAATTACTCAAAACATTCATTTTGAGTATTTAGTTTTTATTTTGCAATAACAGTCGCTTGTATTGGTTTAGTAAATTTATACATATGTGTGCAATCAGTGTTGTGACAATTAATAGCATTAATAAGATGTGATTTCTTAATTGTATAAAAATTGTGACTAAATGAAAAGGTAAAACATTTAATAACAATTTTGGATCATAGAATCTCCAGCTGATGTTTGTCAGTGATATGAAAATATATCCTCTATAATTGTTCCTGGCATCAATTGATATCGTTTTTGTAAAAGGATTTACACTTACTATTAAAGCAAAAAATGTTCAAGCGTGGTAAATGAAACATCCATGTCTGTTGTTCAATTGTTAGTACCTTGTTCGTAGTCATTGATAATAATTAACACCAACTAGTGGCTAGTGACAGATAAAATGTAACTAAAGAGTTAAATATTCTCTTTTTTTATTGCTTTAATTATAATAGGACGCAACGTAAATGATTTTCAAATGAGAAAATTTATATATTGTTTTCCATGAAAAAGTTAAAAAGAAGTAATTACAGGTTAAATAGCAATTTGTTGGTCATGCTGAGAAACACGAATTTTTTTCTAAAGATATAAAAAATGGCTTTACATTATTAATATCGCTTTTAAGAAAAATGTTTTAATACAAAGTTAATCACAATAATCTCAAATTAAATTATTAGGCATTTAAAAGCAAGTATATTATTAGTGAAATATAATCCGTTTACATGTAGGCGAAATATTTCCACTCGCTTAATTATACAGGCGGCACCAAAAGTCTATGCTAAAAATAACAATAAAAATCCAAAATATTTGGCCGAAAATCCAAGTAAATAAACATTGGTCTTTCAGCGACAATAAACGTTTAGCTTTGTTGACATTCGAATTGTCATTGCTACAAAGCCAACTGCACACGATTTGTGAAGCAAACACACAAAAGCCATCAGGAAATCCATCGCCATATCACGCTTGAAACCTAGCCGCCGAATCAAGCAATACATCTAGCCTCGTGTGCTGCGACCTTTACACATGGGACGGATATGATGTACTTTGATTGATTTTGCCAAAATAGTGGTTATAATTTTTTGTTACACATTATATAATATTATAATGTAAAAAATAAAAAAAGGGGTGGAAAAACAAAGTTCGTGGCAGGTGAATCTATGTAGGTTGTTTACATTCTTGTGCGTGGCGTTATGTTATTACATAATCTTACATAATTATATGGGTTAATATGGCTTGTACCGCGTGTGAACGGACGCCTGTGACCACGTGCGTCGGCCCATTATGTCCTGAATTTACGCCAAAGATAGCCGGCTCTGATGCCGGCCGATACGAACAGACATCTTTATGACCCACTCGTATCTTGTACAGGAAAAGTTGTTAAAAATACACAATATGTTCGTTGTAACTGTATTGGGGTCAGCGTTGCAATTGCTGGACAAAACGTAATGTCACCAATCTTAAGCCAGTTTTAGATGGAATAAAACACTTATTTATTTATTTATTTATTTAAAACAATAAACACAACGGAACAAAAAGTTCCAAACAGTGTACAAAATAAACAAAAACAAAATAATAATCACAGTAAATGGTTCATTAATTGTTTTAATGTAGCACGAAAAATATCAATATTGAATTCATTGGCAGAACTGCACATATTAAACAGAGGGGAGTTAGCCATTTGGGACGTTTTTGGGAAAGGGAGATAAAACGTGGGAGTTTTACGGGTTCTTAAAGATGTTGCATTGAAAGGGATAAGACTAAGGAGATGCGGATCATTAAATTGTAGTCAAAATTGTTCCTAAGTTCGGAATAGTAAGAGTTGGAAGGGGAGAAAAATTTCCAAAATGGAAAAAAATGGAAAATTTTGAATGTCAAAAAGGCAATTTTTCAGTACATTTTTTATAGGCCATACTTTGTTTTATTAGTCAATTTTTGTACCATTTAAACAAAAACTACAGGTTATAATTCTTTGTAATCCACATTAATAAAATGACTGTTTTACTTAAGATTTGTCGTAGTGTTTAATTATTACTAATTAACTCAAAACAAGTCAATTCAACCTATTTCATAATAAAAGAGCACACGGAAAATGAATCACCCATTTCTCTTGTTATTTGATAGTAATGAGATAGTGGCTGAGGTCAGAAGATGATACAAAAATCTTTCTCGTCTAAAATGAGCTTTATACATATATCTTCCAGAAAACAAGTTGTTAAAAATACATATAATTTTCACTCTAGAATATGAGGTCAACGTTGCAGTTCTTGCACACAAAATATTGTGTTTTAATATTTGAATAAAAGATGCTTAAAAAATTAGAACTAAAAAAAATCGAAAATTTAAAAAAGAACCAAAGAATTGCTTTTTTTTATTATTACTTTTATTTTTATTATTAAAGCAGAAATACTGATATAAAAATCAATTACATAAATTAATTATTATTGATGATTACTACCCACCGCTTTAAATATATCTACTTACATTTTAATAATTAAAGTTTATCAATTATTTTAATACTTTCGTTTTTTTTTATTTCAGGGTTTTTATTATTTTTATATTAAAATTTTTGAAGACATGAAACAGAATGACAGACAATAGGATATAACCCCAAAAGAATTATATTTCAGGGTGTTATTGAATAAAGCAAATGATTTGATTTTTGTTTACATGGTGTCTATAAATAATAACTTTTTCTATTGCACAAAAAAAATATTTTTTAAGGATCAAAAATATAAACTTATCAATTTCGGTGTTAATAAGCTATTAAAACAATTAAATTATTCATATTTTAGCACGTTTTTTATTACTACTGCTTTTGAGATATAAAAATCAAATCCCAGATCGAATTTTTGAGCTACCGCTATTTTACTACGTTTATAGCAACTTGCTTTTCGTGTAGGTCGGGCGGAACTTTTTAATTGATTTTAAACTAACTTCCAAATGAGATAGAGACTTGAAATTTTTAACATAACTCAGAATTAGATGACAATACGAGAAAATACTAAAATAAAAGAAATAAGAAAAATTTTAATAAAAAAAATTGGTTGTCTGTAAAGTCGGTTTACGGACGATAGTTTTACGTGATAACGTATTCCGCTCGAATATCATATTTAATAATACATAACCTAAATTTTAGTATCTGTCAAACTATATTTTTACCGACTCTCTATCGCTTATACTGCGCTCTCGCTTGCACGCACAGGGTCCGCCTGACCCTGTGCGGAACGTACGCAGGCGGAACGTTACACTTTTTCGTCCGTGCAGCTGGTGTTTCATCAATTTATAAGACGTATCACGTCAAAAATATAATTCATTCTTATTTATGTAATAGACAACAGTATAGAAACACAATAAAACATAATTGGCTTGTGGGTAAATATTTCTAGTAAAATGGGCAATGTCTTTTGAAAACTTAAATTTATTTTCTTTAAGCTCCGTGTTTCACTTTTCTTATTATTTTTATTACCGTGATTCGAAGAGAAATCTCGGCGCGAACGCAGCACGAACTGTCCATTTACCGAGCATGTAATGGCAACGACATGAAGATAGCTGATAATAGACCGGAATACGTATAATTCGGATAGAGCGGAATAGATATGAAATATTATGGTCGATTGTGTGTTGTTGTTGTACGTACGGTGTAGTTGGTCGCGTGACCGCTGGCACCCCTGCCGGCCACTCGGACAACTGCTGACCACGCACTCGCGCGCCGTCATGGCCCACTCTAATCATATTGTTGTAACACACACCCACACACACATTTATTCTCAAGAGTCAAGGCAATTGCACATTAAATAACGTTTCTTTTAAAAATCATTAGAATAAAATATTCAGTAAAAATGAAACATGTTTTTAACCGACGAAAAACAAAAACGGAGGAGGTTCTCAATTCGACGCGTATATTTTTTTTTTTTTATTTTTTTTTTTTATTTTTTTTTTTTTTATTTATGTATGACCACGCATAACTTTTTACAGAGTAGTCCGATTTTGATAATTATTTTTTTGTTTGAAAGGGTATACCCCGAAGTTGGTCCCATATAAATTTGGTAGAAAAATTCCAACCCTAAGGGTAGGAAAACAGGGGATGATTGATTGTTCACTCTGCACTGATTGTAATGTATGACCACACATAACTTTTTACAGAGTGGTCCAATTTTGATAATTATTTTTTTATTGGATAGGGTATACCTCGAGGTTCGTCTCATATAAATTTGGAAAAAAAATTCCTACCCTAAGGGTGGGAAAATAGGGGTGATTTATTGTTCACTTACAGATTTTCATGCTGAGTTGTGTATATTACAATTATAAATTATATAGCCACAAAAAATTATTAAATAAAAACTTTTTAACAAAAAAATTAAACCGCCGAAAAACTGAAAAGCAAAAAATAATAAATCTTTTTATTTAACTAAGTTCTATCTAAGTAGTTGAACGTATGTGACAGTCTAGTATATCTAAGTAATTTTGAGTCGGCGTCAAACCATCAATGAACAAAGATCACTAAAAGAAATAACCAAATCAAATTAACAATGATACGTGAAATCTCCAGCGATAAACATTAACATTCTAAACATGCGCTCTCCACACGACCACTCGCAAAGACGTGTGCCCTCAGTGTGCCCGTTAGGGTTGCTCTGTCGCTGATATTAACTTCGTGAACGCTCAGAGATTTCCGGCGAAGGATTGTTGACGCCTACTCAAAATTACTTAGATATACTAGACTGTCACATACGTTCAACTACTTAGATAGAACTTAGTTAAATAAAAAGATTTATTATTTTTTGCTTTTCAGTTTTTCGGCGGTTTAATTTTTTTGTTAAAAAGTTTTTTTGAAAATGACTTCGATCGGAAATATTTCTGTCTCCGGTGTAATCAATTATGGAAACACAGATTAAAGACATTCTACAAAAAAATCTATGAATTTTAAAGAATTTTTCAGATCCTTATAATTCTTTCCGAGAACAGAGGACAAGTGTTTGTTATAATACAACGTTTCGTAATTTATTATTACTTCATCAGGCGATTTATGTAAATAAACATAGCATATGCATGCTTTATTGTTATATACAAAGTTGAACAGTTTTAAATTGGAGGTTAAAATGCGAGATGAGCATTATTTAGAGAACAAAATGTGTACGACCTTTATATTGTCATATATGTAGGTAGAATGGTACGCTGTGTGTCCACATAGAAACACTTATTACTTCGACAAAGTTTTTAAAACTAGCTAAAAAGTGCACATTTAGAAGGCCATTTTTGAAATTAGATTTTTTGTTCGGGTCTATTTGTAGTGATGCCATCTGAACCAAATTTGTGGTGGTCAACTTACCGAGAGATGTACCGTTTATTAACAACTTTTATAAAGTCGAAGAAGTTTTACCATGTTTTTTTGTTTGGGTTTGAAAATTCCAAAATAAAGATTAACTTATTGATACGAATTTATGTACATAATTTACTTTCGATTGGCAATAAATTTACCTGAAAAATCGATAGAAATTCCAACAACTTAATTTTTTTATTAACAATAGCTGTGCCAAGAAATTGAATGGCAACCAAATCAATTTTTCTTTATTAATACATTATATTATAAAATTCCAAATTTCATTAAAATATGTGATGAGTGAAGATCGAGCCAAATCGGGATTTTGTACTATAAGCTTCGTGATATACAAATAAAGCTCTTACTTTGCTATAATATTATTAAACCCATTGTTGACTACTGCGATATTAGAATAATTTGCTATTCAAACAATTTTAAACATTGACGAACGTCGAAATACTGATCTTTATTGTTTACTGTACATTTTGTTGACGGAATCACTATGTAAAACAATATTCTCAAGAATGTCTTGATCGTTGACGTTAGCTTTTAACATGAAGCAAACATTAAAATTGTATATTGCAGAATATTGCCTGTATGTGACGTCACGTATCACCACATGACGTGGCATGCCGGTACGTGACGTGATGTGTCAGTTTATGATGTGATGTTAACATTATAATACGAATAGATTTTGGTTGGACGCTACTACCATGCAATATAGTGTTGTACTGTTGACAAAACCTTAATGCTTATTATTTCAAAGTCTGTATGATGCTTCTCCTGATACCGTTCGTACAGAACCCTTTAATTATGTTGGTGGAACCTCGAGACACGTGTACAAGCGCTAGACAAACTTGCGATAATCACCGAGACGAGTTCGTTATCGATTTCTTAAATTGCATTTTTTCCCTATTATGGCGGAACAACAGTGATGGCTATTCCCAACTCAGTTTGTATTAATAATAATGATTGTTTTATTGATTTTCTAAAATTTTTTCGTTGGTATCAAAAATACAGTCCCTATATGACACAATAACAGTTCTAATACAAAACAAGCGCCTGCTAACGGTGCGTTTATACACCAGTATACTCGAACATTTATTATAATGCAATTATAAGAATTCTCGCATACTGGCCTGTGTTGATATATGGGGAACAAGTTTGTACGGAACCCTCGTTGCGCGAGTCCGACTCTTTTTTGATAATTGTGTCGTGTATTGATCGGATTTTATTGAATCAGACTTCCGCACACTATGCTACCTCTATGGATTTAATTGCTGTGACATTATGGTGGAAGCGCAGAGACATGATGGTGGATGTACCGGGTATAGATCCACCTTTTGTATTACATTGACGTTCAAGATAGCTCTGCTTCTTTTTGCACTACAACACTATGCACTACAGTGTTTCGTGAGTAAAGACACTAGCAATCGTAACGGACGGCTGCTTTATGAGTTTATATGTTATTTTCTCTTGTACAAATTGTTCTCTTGCAAGAAACGCTCACAGGGTCATAATATATTTGCTGTGTCATTTGTTTTCTTCTTCAGTTTTTCTCCTCTGTTTTCTTGTTAAGCGTTTGTTTTTTCCAATTTATAATAATAATAAGTTGCTTTAAGGGAATATTTAACTTATTTTTGGAGCTTCAAGAATGTAATTTTTCTTGTCAAAATATTTGTCATTACAGGGAGTAAGGTATGAAGTCGATTATACTGTCCTGACACAAAAGTACCGTTCGTAACCTTTTTTACATCTGTCAACCAACGAAAAAAGAAAAAACCATTTCACAGACTGGCTGACGTAGATAAAAAAATCAATTTTATTTATTAAATTTGTTGTAAGATTTCAAATGTAGTGCCCGAATTTTTTGCGGGTCGGCAAGAAGTTTCTGTAATATTTTAACTCAGATCAAAATTTTTTTATCTATGGTTGGGGATGGGTGGTTTTATTTCCATTCTGTACTGTATGTTTTAAAAAAAAATTGACGCGTTTTCCCAATAGTTTGTAGTTTAGTGGGGATCATGAAATATGATCAAGTTAACAAGGCTTTTTATTAAACAACCAAATGTTGTGTTATGTGTATGTCATATTAAGGTAAATAACAGTTATGTTATGATTACGCTGAATGTGTTGACATTTAGCTATTATCGGGATTATACTGGCATAGAAACGTAAACACTAGTAGAAGTACAGCGTCTATTTGTCTAACGGTCATTTATTAAAGCGACGTATCCTGTTACGTTAAAACTGTACGTCATTTGTTAGTTAATCGTGCTTGAAACATAACCTTAGAAAATAAGCAATGCATTTGTACTTATTTACATCAAATTTACTATGAAAGCTTAAAAAAATCATTTTTTATCGTTTTCTAAAAATTTGAATAATAATATTTTATTTTTTTAAATAATACAATAGTGTTCATAAAATTTGTCATATCATTTTGAATGGCTGCCATTTTTGCTTTCTGATTAAACTACGAGTATTAATTATAATTTGCGTTTATCTCAGAGATTCTGGGAAACTTGAGTCAAACTATTGCACGAAAATTGAGACGATTGTCTACGAATAGTGTTTCTACTTTCTAGGAACTTATTTTTCATGTTGTAATGCACATAATATATTATTACACTAATAAATGTATGTCACATAACATATGGGTATTATGTGTATATATTTTGTAACTATCTTGTTTCAATTCGACCCTCCCCGTGAATGTGTGATTTATAACAATGCCTAGGGGATTTGACTCGGTAATTAATTGTTTATTTAATGAGCTCACAATCTAATATTTAGCCTGTGATGATAGGTATATCATTTTGTATTAAAATTGTTTTTGAAAAATTAATGGATTCATTTCATGCACGTTTGTATTTTTATATTAAAAATTAATATGTTTTCAATTATATCAACAAATATCAAACAACATTTTTGGTGTATTTGCGTATTTAAATAAATACAATATTGGCGGTAGAATTACTAATTCTCGGTGTTTTATGTTATTTGGACAATGTTAAAAATTTTTAAGCTATTGCATAGCTTCTATCGCGGGCTTTGAGCGCGGCGACCGAATCAAGAAATTCCATAACGAAAACACCCCCCACTCCGACCGGCACAGCGGTGCGGCGTTGACAGCCGTGCATCGTCTAATGTCGTTTCAGTTCGGCAGACTTCGGCACGGTGTTTGTGTGCTCATAACCGCATAAATGCTCATAACTGATTCTATCTTTATTTGTGTATAAATGAATTTATATAATATAATACTGCTATAAAAATAACCTAAATTATTTAGGTTATGTGCAGAGAAAGTATATATGATATTATATCTATATAAATGTACATCGCGCGAAATTCTATGATCAAACTCTTAATATCGTTCTTTCTGTTTAAATTTTTTGAATGAATAATTGTTTTGGTGTGTAATTACACTATTTATACCTAGCTATTTTCGTTTTATAGAGAAAAAAAACTTAAAGACCTAAAAAGAATATGCAATAGCTTTACCGCGGCAGTCCCCGATACCACACGTATTTTTTAATCATTATTTAATAGTTGTAAAGAAATTACTATTTTGCGAATATTAATTTTAACTGACAATGTATTAAATAATTTTTTTAGCTAGATAATATTAAATGTTGTCTTATTTAAAAGCTAATCAAATTAAGAAAAAAATGCAAAAACGAAAGCTTACAAGTACGTGATAATTAATTTCTCAAACGGTGAATATTTTATTCCGTACTTATTTTATATTTTTGTATAAATAAAAATTTCATCACGTCCGAGTTTAAATTAGTTATAAAGGTCAAAACGTATCGAGTAATATGTGTTGCTCTTTATATACGCAGAATATACAAAAAAAAAATTAATTAGGTTAAATGGAGTAGATTTCATGCGATATGTGTTGAACCTTTTGTTTTTATTTAGTTTTTATTTCCAAGCAAACAGAAACAATCTCGTGTGACGTGATTTGATTTGACGTTACGTGAGCACTTTACTGATTTAAATTTAAATTTTGCCACCTCACGGCAGTTTATAACGCCTGTAATTCAAGAAAATTGCCTACACTTTTCTTTTTATGCATTTCTTACACCCTTTTTTTATCGATGAGTCATATTCATTTATATACCTTTTTATTTTTTTCCAGGTGAGTTTCAAATTACAATACATTTTTCACCTCGTACAGTTGTAAGTAAATATTACATTTTAATTACTAAATCATTAGATAAACAGTTACTACCGCTTTTTGACGTGATAACGTCTTATAAATTGATGAAAACACCAGCTGCACGCACGAAAAAGTGTAACGCCGTAACGTTCCGCCTGACCCTGTGCGTGCAAGCGAGAGCGCAGTATAACCGATAGAGAAGCACGATCTGCGTCGGCTTGTACGCATTTCACTCTTCTCGCGTGACGTCAGAGAGTAGTGTGCGTTCAACATTTTTTTCGGCTGTTCCAGCGAAAGCTACATCTGACAGATCGCCTTTGTTTTATAAACCGTGGAAATTAAGACTTAAAATCAAGATATCTAATAAAAATGTCATAAATTATCGAATTTTTAAAGCAATTTTTCAGATAATACATCGTTATTTGTTCGTTTTTGCACGGATATTTTTTGTGTCATATAATTATTACCGATTCATCCAAGCCAAAGTATAACTGAACGCACGATAATGGATCTGCATTTCATAACAGCAGATAAATTATACGGTTTGTTAACAAATATATAATATATATACATTCTTTTAAATGTCTTATAATTGCTTAAAAATATGTATTTTGCTTTGGTTGATCAAATTATTAGTCGGTAAAAATATAGTTTGACAGCTACTCAAATTTAGGTTATGTATTATTAAATATGATTTTCGAGTGGAATACGTTATCACGTAAAAATATCGTCCGTAAACCGACTTTACAGACAACTAATTTTTTGTGTTAGCTACAGTAATGTTAAACAGCGTTGAGTAGATTTTACTTTCATAAATTAACGATTTGAAAACTTGACTGTCACATACGCCGCAGTTAAAAAGTTTTTTTTTTATTATATAGAGAAAAATTCTGTTGGAAAATTAAATTATTGTGAAAATCATTTTCATTTGATTGTTTTAATGCATGTTATCAGTTACGTGTATTAAAACGTTAATATACTTTCCTTTTATCTTTGTGTAAATTCCCAGAAGACATACTATGAATTTATTTGAAACCTCCCAACTTACGAACTAACCTAGCTACACTTTGTATTTTATTGTAAATTAATATTGAAACAAGTTTTGTTTGTTGTATAGGCATTTATATAACTTCATTCTGCAAAGCTACATTGCGGTATTAAATAAATGAAAATAGGCAGGAATCATAATATGCTTTTAAAATAATTAATGAATATTATGTTTTAGACTTTGTATCAAAGTATGGATTAAAAAAAAACTAAATCTATCATAATTTTATTAGTTAACCGAAAAGCAATGGAATCAATGTAGAATTTTTTAATTTTCACAAATTCACTTAACTGGAAAAACAAATAAATATTTATAGCTTTAATGTTGTACTTTTTATTAACATAAAAAGTAAAGTTTACGAGTACATTTTTATTAATAAAAAAATCATAATCAAATACATTCAAAATCAGGTACAAATTAGTTGTATTATTTTAGCACCGCTGTTAAAAATTTCGTGTCGCTTTAATACATTAAATTATTTATGATAAAAAGGCGAAAATTTAACAATACACTTTATTTTAATATTTACAAAATAGCAATGAAAAATGTTCTAAAACATTATGATAATTGCTGTTCATTTGCATGGTAATATGTTTTCATATCTAAAAATTAACTAAAGCATGCTTGTCTGTTACATTACTAATTTCTTTTTGACAGACCTTCAGAACAAATGAACAACTGATTTTCTTTATTTTCAAAATATTTCCAAAAAAAAATATTTTAAGTTTTCTCGGAAAAATAAATAGAATAATACCCGGATATGAGAAATATACCATTATGACAGATAAAAACAACTTTATAGCGCGGATATGTAAAATTATGAAAAGTAAATTTTGACCTAAATTAGTACTATTCCCCAGTAGTAAAGTTGGAATGCTAGAAAATCACTGTACACTGGCTCTAGTACCTAATAGTATAAAGTTAACATTTTATAAAATATATAACACGTGTAATGTATTCAAATAGTTTAGTTACACGATATAGTAAAAGATACCAATATCACACAGTGCAGCGGTTGGTAAATTTGGTGTAGGTACTGGGTCGCTGATAAGTAATGGAATTTTAAATCATTCTGTACATATTGCAGTTGATTGCTTTTGCTATTTGCAGTAATCAAAATGCTAGAGTTTATTTCTGGACGATATTATATATGTAACGGTCAGTGATTACCTTTCAAAATTTTGTTTTTTCGATTAACAATATACGTGCGTTTATTGTTAGTGTACAAACGGTACGAAAGAGTTTTTAGTGACATAAATATTCAATGTGAAATAAAATGTGAAACACATGACTAATATAGATCATATTGACGTGCAACGTTTGGTTTATATACTTTTAATTACCGCTTGTCAATCATTGTTTGTGGCACAATCAGAACATGTCGGCTGTCAATCATTGATTTAGTTTATTTTTCTCGTCTACGATTTGAGCTGTTTCGGGTTTCCGTATTCCCAAACGGATTTAAAAATAAGCCGTTATGAAAAGTATACCATTAATATATATAAGAAACAACGTTATAGTATATTATATCTCATTTACATGTGCGCCGATTTTCCCTAAAAACAATAGGGTTCACATTATTTGCATATCAAACATCCTTTCAAAATTTAATTTCTATCCGATCACCAGACAAACAGACGCACAGACTTTTTCCAAAAATATGTTTTTTTGGTTCCGGTAAAATTTTGAAAAGTGAAGTTTGTCCTAAATTAGTATCTATGGTATTTGGAACGGTAAAAATACTGTAAGATAAAGAGAACTTTATAGAGCTTTCCTATGTTATTAATTATTGAATACTTTGAAGCCAAAGTCTTCAGTGACAAAGGGATCCAAAAGAAACGCAGTTAATAATATGAATCACATTAGGAAAGAAATTTCGTATTAATAAAAACAAGCGGTTCAAAATTACTTATTGTATGTTTTGGATACCTTTGCTACTGAAGACTTAGCCTTCAAAACATTTAATAAAAAATAGAAAAAAAATTCTTGCCCGGTTCGTCGCCGGCCTGCAATCGGTCATCTTACGAATGATTTTATAGGGGGTAGTACAAAAAATATTTTTTATAGTTCTTACTTTTAATTCTTACTTCAATACCAAGTTTTAATAAATAATTATTTAACCAATTTAAATAATTATTGAGTCAAACATATTCACATAAACGATGACACATTTAACTCGCATATTATAAATAAGTAAGGTTTCTGCGGAAGCAACACGTTTTCTCTTTGTGCTGAAGATTTGTCATCAATAATTCACCTTTGATCATTGGTTTCTAACATATAATATGCACCTGTACAATTTGTGAAATTTGTTTCTCGAGTAATCTATCTTGTTAATTTGACAGCTTACCGATAGTACACATATACCTACACTTTCATACCCGCTAATATATTTGTATACCACGTGTCCGTTAAGTTCCGCAATATTCATTTGTTTACGTCCTCTAACCACTAGTGTTATTCGGACGTAATACCAATTGGCATTTTTAATTTGTTAAAGTGTAACAACTCCTGCGAGTTCACACCGTTTAACGTTTGATCGAATGAATTTTCACTCGCTTAGTACCTAATCTCTCGAGGATATTAATTCTTTGCACAGTATTGAATACCATTACTTAAGTGTTTTGTCTGCGTCTGTTCTATGAAGCACTACGTTCAAATAAAACTGACAATCGTAACGGAAAGGACCCCGCGCCAACCTTATGGGATTTGTGTCTCGGTTAAATTAATCGAAAATGGTTTTATTTTAAAGTTTAAAGGTCACTAAGAAAAAGTGTCCATGGGCGCATAGCCTGAAAACTAATAGATTTTTAGCTAAAGATATATTTAGCGAGATTTTAGATATAGGGATATTTATTGAATTCACAAACATGTTCCATGTTCAACTTTTGCGCTTTTTTTTTAGAAATAGAAAAATAGTCGATGACTAGGTGATGTTTGAAGGTGTCACCCTGTATAAAATAATAATTAGGATTTTTTAAGTTTGTTAATTCAGTGGATATCCCTATATATTTAAAATCTCGATAAACATATGTGTAGCTAAAATTCTATTGAATTCACAAGCATGTTCCATGTTCAACTTTTGTGCTTTTTTTAGAAATAGAAAAATAGTCGATGACTAGGTAATGTCGGAAGGTGTCACCCTGTATAAAATAATAATGTCATATTCGGATTCAGCGCTCTCGAAAAAATATAGTGCTTAGGATCTTCTAAGATTGTGAATTCTATGGATATCCTTATATCTAAAATCTCACTAAACATATCTGTAGCTAAAAATCTATTGGTTTTTAGGCTATGCGCTCATGAACATTTTTTTAGTGATCTTTAAACTATAAAATAAAACCGTTTCCAATCAGAGTATACGAATCATTTGATTATAAACATTATTCGGATAGCAATCGTTCGATTATTAAAATCATTCGATTATTCCCAAGTCTCTTGGTTATTTATAAATACAGTCGGTATATTATGAACTGTTTTTTATCCACGCTCTGGATACTATTGCTACAACCATATCGCTTGAGTTTTCGCGTGTCGGTTATTGCATTGTAAAGCTTTCTCACTTCAACCGGTTTTACCTTACATATATTTAACTCTTCTACTTTATCCGCACTCTATCAAAATCACCATTACATAACTGTGTACAAACTGATATGTGATTTTTACCGCAGTCATTTTCTAAGTATAAACTTCTAAACACTTGTCTGTATCATTGAACTTCATTCATAATTGGAATTTCAGATAAGCTGACATCCGCGCATTTAAACAATTCGATATTGCAGACTGTTTCAGTGTAAATATTATGATTTACATTTTTCGGTTCCTTTACACTCAGAATTTTAGTAGAACCAACAAAAAAAACCTAACCTAAACGTCCGTTTCGTGTTTGGCGCAGGTCTGCGAGCCACGTGTACAGATTGCAATTGTTACAATTCTGCTCCAGTTATGGGTGAAGTTCAATGATCTATAATCTGTTGTTTGAGTGTCAAAAAATCATACTGTGTGATCAATGACGTTAGCATACCATTTGTATTTAATCTACTTTTGTATAATTTGCTACCGCAATGTCTAATAAGGTGTAAGTTACTTAACCTTAAAACTGACAATGGTCAAGTTGAGTAAATCTACATTGTCATAGTGAAACAATAAAATTATGTATTGTTAAGCTCTTTGCAAATCTAAACTTAGCTACGGAATGGCTGCTTAGAGAGAGAGACTCAAAAAAACAATTCGACAAAAAAAGCTGCACATCCCAGTTGGGGCAGCTGGGTTGTACCACTGTGATTTCCTTTATAGGACTACGTCTTTTAAAATATTTTTAACAATTGTGTACTAACAAAAAATGATAATATTCAATTGACTTTAAAATGATACCTCATATACCATTAAATCTTTGTAAGTTATGACGATTTTGTCTATATTAAAAAAATAATTTTATTTTGACTTACGCTACTATTTGTTATGAACCAACTCTAGTTTTTAAAAATGGAGATCTTATTATCATACTATTTGGTTTTAGACACTCGAAATTGCAGTGACTTGATTGCAGTATAAACGAGATTAGCGCCTCTAACGGCGTGCAGTTGAACTATGTACTCAACTGTTCGCCTATTCGGCCAGTATTTATCGTAATTTCAATTCATTGTTACGGAGTCATTTTATGGGTACGTTCAGCTGTCAGATGCATGTGAGATTATGCCATACTGCCAGTCAGAAGGAATTTATAGCGGAAAAGTGCTTTGTGCATTGTAGGCACCCATTATGCCGTACTGAAGTACGTAAGTCAGAGTTTACCACAAAGAAAACTATTACTGATAATACGTTTTACGAAATCTAATTGAATTTAAAATATTTTTTGACGTGATAACGTCTTATAAATTGATGAATCACCAATCTTATAAATTGATAAAACACCGGCTGCATGTTCGAAAAAGTGTAACGTAACGTTCCTAACGTTCCGCCTGACCCTGTGCGTGCTTTTTGCTAATTTCTCGCTCAATTTAAATCAGATCGGTTTGAAACCAGTCTTAAACGAAAGATGAGAACATTTTACATAGATTTCGTATAACAGAATTTGCCTAAACAGTTTTTTTATACAAATTTATATAGAAAAATATTTTATACAAATTTATATAGAAAAATAGCTGTATAAATGCAATGTTGTGTAATGCATGGCGCGACGCGGTCGGTTGTCTTTGTTTGCCGTACATGGAAATTAGAAGCAAACGTATGTCTTGTCTTAACGTGAAAACAGCTGCATTTCTAATGTTTAATTCAATTTTTTGACATTAGTATATTGTGAAATGCAAAGCCTTCTAAGTTAAGTATTGGAATAACTAATTATTATTAGAACATAATACTTTGTAAGTTGCAAACGTCACTTTTGACATTTCTTATCATTCCGACACCAAGGATAAGCGGATTGAAACCAAATTTTGGGAGGTTTAGGTTATGTATTACGGAATACGTTATCACGTAAAACTATCGTCCGTAAACCGACTTTACAGACAACCAATTTTTTTTCAAAATAATCCAGTAGTATTCACTGTTGAAAAAAAAACTACTAAATACCTCTCCCGGGTCCACCCGCTTCACTTGTTTGCTCGAAGTTATTAATTAATCCGATTTGCACCCGGAAAAAGCCGACTCCAACAGCTAGTGAGGACCTAAACGTTTCACAAGAAATAACGCATTCAAATACTTACAATTTCGCGAATGCAATCCGATTTTCACATTTTCTCTAAAAATAAGTTATTTAGTGATAAAAAACGCATTAAAATCCGTTCAGTAGTTTCCAGGGCCGGATTTACAATTTGGCCGCCTCTAGGCAGAGTAAATTGTGCCGCCCCTCTAATTGAGGTCTCACTGAGTTTCTTTTCGTGTTAGTTGCATGGATGTTGATATTAAGCTAATTCTCAGCGGGAATTTCAAATTGAAAATTGGAAAAAATCAGCATTTGCTTGAAAAAATTTAGTTAATGAAATTACGTGATGGCAAAAAAAATTTTGACTTGACTTTATATTTTTTCAAACACATATATTTTTTTCAACTCTGATTTTTGCCGCCCCTAAAAAATTTGCCGCCCTAGCCGCGAGCCTACATTGCCTTATGGGAAATCCAGCCCTTGTAGTTTCTTGAGATTAACCGGTACAGACAGACAGACCTACCGAAACTTATTTTTACACAATGCATAATTTAATAATTTCTTACATCATAAAATCTGAGAGACAACTGTTTGTATCACATAAATGAATTTTAAACTGCATTTCAAAATACAATTATTTTCATATCACGGAATGTTTTCCTATTTAATTTGGTTACACGTTTCATATCCACTGCGTAAGATGAATTAATAATGTTATGTTATACGTAGCGATTAAAATAACAAAAATTAAAATGAATAATTCTTGTTGTTTTTGTTTAAAGTAAAAGCATTACAATTCATGAAATTAATCCATAGATGGTCAATTGTAATGAAACTAATATAGCCGTAAAATTTAATCGTTTATTATAATAATTTTATATTGTTGTTTGTGCTTTCGAATTGCAAGTCGATTGTCGAATAAATTATGCACAGCTAGAAGAATGGGAATTATTTTGTGAATTCCATGCAATAAAAAAATTAGATTGATCTTTGGGAACAAGTGTGATTATTAATATTAATAACTATATATTAATTATATAATACTTAATATTAATTGTGAAATTAATTAGATAATGGTTTATTATCTAATTAATTTATGGAGCTTAAAAAAGAAGGGACAGATAAAATCAGTATATTCTTCGAAAGCACATAAGAAGGAAAGCTCTATCATTCCTGTTCGGATTTTAAGTTGATATATCGCATTTTCTTCATGTTTGTTTGCTTATAATTGGAGAATTACTGCGACCAATACAATGTGGGTGTAAAATTTTAGATAGTTTTTATAGACTTAAGTTCCGTGCATAAAGATCAGGGGCGGTTATAGGTTTTTCGGGGCCTAGGGCTTATTGCAGCTCAATGGGGCCCCGGTTTTTGTTAGATTACGAATCTTTAAATTGAGGTTGAAAATTAATTTACAATAACATCAAAATCAAAGTTGAATCTTGGTAAACTAACCCGACCTGACGATGTATCCACTTAGGGCAGTACAAATATATTATCTATTATCTATTATCTATTATTATCTAAAAAATTGCCAGAATTCATCAAAAAAATTGTCAAACTTAATTTAAAAAATTGTAAAAATTCACCCAACAAAAAATAATTATGTCAACGGAAAATTATTAAAAAATTATAGTGATAATTCAATTCTGGTGGACCTTTGACACTTGGGGATCCAGGACGTAAGCTCTGTGACTAAGAAGATGACTTTTTAAAGAAATTCCAAGTGAATTGTTTCGGAGTCTATCAGTTAGTAAAAGCGGGTCGGTTAGTTTTAAATAAACATATTATATTAGATCTTACCCCTCCCCACTTGTTCGTATAATTGCAGATGTGTTCACATTTTCCATTAAAGGGGTAAAAGGTTAATCGACAATTCGCGATTTTGCATGCACAACGATTTGCTTGGTTTACCGTTTCATTTGTATGTATGTGGTATTCATTTGTTTTTGATTTATTGCACTAAAATACCTACATACATGCGATAATGTTTTAATCGCTTCCGTGACTGTTATATTCGAACAATTACAATAAAAATAATTTCACGTTATTTCCGATCTGACAAATTGTAGTTTTTTGAAATCCGGAAATTGTAAAAAACCAATTGTTGAATTTCCATTTAGGATTATATTTTGTTTATTAACTATAGTTAATTGATAGCCAATTCAAATTCAATAGGTTTCACATCTAATTCTAAATACATATTTTTTCGGTCATTTTTTCGATGTAGTGTAATAAAAATTAGTAGAGCTCCGTGTCGAAAATGAAGGAACTCTTTTAGTAAGACGTCGGTATCCGTTCGTCTGGTGATTTTTCAGTCTTCTAACTCTTAAACGGTTGTTTTTCCCAACGTTCCGGATTTTTGAAATCTCGAAGTTTTGGTATGAAAGTCTGACCTTTTTCTGTGTAGATTAATCATTGCTTTTTGTGTGAATGTACAATCTAATGTTCTACAATCTACACGATAAGGCATTTTTCAATGACATTAGACTGCCCCGGCATGTATAAAAACTGTAAAAATATAGTCACAATCTAAATTCGTAGTCAAATCAAAACTTTTGACAACGCTTTCTGTACTAGTGTAAATATTCGTAGCCAGATCGCTCCCATCATCTATCAAAGATTGGGAGAAAGACTTAAACACTACGGTGTAGACATTTATACGTCTGTCTCACTTATTATGATCTGAGTCTCATGAGCATGTCCGTGAATGGATCCGCGTCAATTGCAGCGTCAGTTTGCACTTGGAATTAAACTCTGTGAAAGGAAGATGACTTGCTCTATTCCACTTACTAATTGCCCCACTACAGACGCGACACTTCCGCACAACGGGTCAAATAAAAAGAAAGAGAAAAACAGTCACTTCATGGGCCGCGCTTCCACTTACGGCCACTAGCAATATAGAAGTTATTAAATATATGTCTCCCATAGTCTTCCATTTCTATATTCAATTTTTACAGTTCTTCATTTAGAAATGTTTTCGAATATTTTTATAAAAAATCGAATTTTTTTTGCGAGTTACTCTCGATTGTACGTGAGCTCGATAATATGTCGTCGTTTTCAGTTCATCTCAAACAGACTTGATCAGACATTTTAATTCTATCTTCTGACTTCTCTACAGTCTAAACTCTAAGGTCTCGGTGATGACATGTGACGTATTAGCGACAGTCACGTGTCATGTTTCAAACCATCATATTAATTATTCCAAACCCGGCGGGCTGATGCCAATTAAGCAGTTACGCGTGTTGTCAAGGTTACAATCCGTATTTGTTGTACCGAAAGCAGAACTTGACTTTATTGAACGCCTTCAAAGTATTATTAATTAAGATTAGATTGTGCAGAAACGTGTGATATGAAAGATGAGTTTTCTTTTCACGGAAGAATAATCTCACAAAACACTTTACGACCTCCTGAATTCGCTACAGCTTTAACATAACCTCTTACATTAGCATATAAAATAGTAGGTACGGTACTATTTATTCTATCTTTATTATATTATTAAAACAAATTATTCTTTAAAATTTATATAATTGAGGCGCTCAGTCGAAACAAAGTAATAGTGACAAAATCTTGATTTTTTGAAAGAAGGGTATAGAAAGATGAAAATTCAATAGAAAAACCATGTATGCTTCCAGACATGAAAATGCATCACTTCATGGACTCAGAAAGTCAAAACGATATAGTCTTTTGTTAATGTTTTTCTTCATTTATGTTTCCCAATGGATTTTTCTCGCTTGTGCCATTTTTACACAAGTGGTACGAGCTTATTTCAAATATTTTTTTTATTTCAGAAAAATACCCTTTCTGTTGTTTTCTAATACTTGTTTCTATTTTTGTGTTACACAGCGCGAATTTATTGTCGGTCTGTGCTGACGGAATTACAAATTGAACGAAGTGTTAAAAATACCACAGCAAAATTGGTCTTTAATTCGCTTTGTACAGCCTTTTTGTGCAAAAAAGGTGATAGATTTTCTAATTTAGAATTTATAGGCACAAAAATCGTAGACATTTCATTTGCAGCTCCGGACTAATTTTATAAAATTGGTGATTCATTTTTCTATCGACTAAATTCTAATTAGGCTAGAAACAACCCTAAGATATAAAAATAAAATGTAAACAACTACTTTCAATCATATTTTCACTATTGTGAATTTGGAACTTTTTTAAACACTGAGCATACATTAATACCCGCGGCAAATTTTGAAATAGCGTCCCGGACGACTTTAAAAAAATAAACTAATGACAACCCTGTAACACAGAAACCTGTAAAGTATTGACACCATTTTTATAGAAGATAATTTTCATGGCAGCTATGTAAAGTGTAACCGTTTTTGACAACGTCAAGAAAACTTAGATATTAGATTTCATTCTGTCACGTGTTCAGGTCTCGTAGGAAGGATCGAGACACACACAAGTTTTTTGTCGTATTATCACGCGCCTAAATATGACTGCGCGCGCGCATGTTTGTGTGTATGTGTTTGTTTATACTAGTGTGTTACGTATACCACTTACGTTTCCCTTAACCGCCGTTGCACGACGGTAACGTTTTTCATAAATATACCGGTATATTGAAAATAAACAGATTCATTGACAGTCGATTTAAAAGCTCGCAATCGACGATTTTAGCGATTTATAATGTAAATGAATCTGTAAAATCACTGAGATATACGTTTATAAATTATTTGTTTGTGATACGATATTTTATAATTATTTTTCATATTTGATTATTATGTATAACTAGCGGTCCCGCCCGGTTTCACCCGGGTGCAAAAGAACGAATGGGGAAGGAAGGGACATGAGTACACACATTCATCTTAGTTTACCGAGATGAATGTTGTATCCAATTTTCATGATGATCGGAGTTACCGTTCAAAAGTTTTTGTCGATAAAGAGCAGTATTTAAACTTTTTTTAACTAATAATTTTTTTTAAATGAATTAAATAAAATTAAAATTAATTTAAATGTAAGCCTTAGAAGAAAGCAATGTAAAAAATAAAAAAATAAAAATATATTCACCCAACGTGGGGCTCGAACCCACGACCCTGATATTGACAGTCGTATGCGCTACCGATTGATCTACCTGAGGTTGTGTTCTTTCATCACTAATATGAGTATATCTAGTTAGTGCATTTTACATGAATAGAAGCTTATTTTTGAGATACTTTTTGCAACATTTTTCATTAAAGCTCCGTTCCTAACGGTCGTAGCGTAATATTATATAGCCTATAGCCTTCCTCGGTAAATAGGCTATCAAACAAAAAAAAATTTATTCAATTTGAACCAGTAGTTCCTGAGATTAGCGCGTTCAAGCAAACAAACAAACAAACAAACTCTTCAGCTTTATAATATATTAGTATAAATATAGATAGATGAATATATGTGGTGGAAGTCGTGGTGCTGGCGGTGGGAGGACGTGTCTAGCGTTGTTTTCGTATTCATGTTTGTGGAATAAATATGAAAAAATAACACAGGTAAACCTTTAATTACAAACTTTTAATAAAAACAGGAAGTTTCTAATGAAGCCACTAAAAATAAAACTATTTATAAAAATTGAAACTCGTTTAAAATTAAGGCGCCGAAGAACGATAAATAATAGGTTGCTGTCGGCGCAAATTTAATTAGTATAATTTACTATGTACTTTCGTTAAATTGACGTCGACTTCAAAGCTTTATTATTTTTCACTTTTTAGTTGCCATTTTTGAGGGCGGTTCCATTTTTTCAAAAAAGTTTTTTATTTTACATTTTAGTGGCACGTTATTAACCGCTTTGTTCCTGAATGTTTTATTACCAAACGAAAAAAAAAACTGCTGAGTCGATTTAAGTAAAATTTATGTGAGATCACCCTGAAGATACATAGAAAATGAATCATCAAAATTGGTATACAAATTTTGGATATAAAATGAGGTAACACATTAACAAAAATCGTTTTTTTCGAAGTCAAATAAAAACGACTGATCTGAGAACATTTTGACAAAATAACATCGAAATATTTCAAATCAATACACAAATAATGATAATATTATGGACGATACCGGTTTAACAAAAAAAAATTGGTTGTCTGTAAAGTCGGTTTACGGACGATAGTTTTACGTGATAACGCCATAAACAAACATTGATGAACTCTCTGACGTCACGCGAGAAGAGAGAGAAATGCGTACAAGCCGACGCTTGGGCCGATAGTGCCTCTCTATCGCTTATATCGCGTTCTCGCTTGCACGCTCAGGCTCAGGCGGAACGTGACACTTTTTCGTGCGTGCAGCCGGTGTTTCATCAATTTATAAGACGTTATCACGTCAAAAAAAAAATTTTGGACCCAAACATTTGGATCGACATAGTGTCGATTTTTTTTTAAATCGGTTAGCTCGCAAAAACCAACATCATAAAATAAAACATGTCGAATTGATAACATTTTTTGGAGGTTGGTTAAAAAGGAGGTACAGCTTAGTTTTCTAAAACACTCGGTATACAATATAAGAGAGCGTCTCTAGCTTGTGTCACACATATTATATCGGCAACGTCATGCATGTCTACGTGTATAACTGACTAGTAGGTACGTTGGGCGTCAGCGGCGTCGACTATAATGTTGCGGAATTAACTAATATTTGTCTTGTTAATTTTTGACAGGTTCAGATTTCACGCAGAGTGTAAATGTGTGTATGTAGATATACGTAATTGCCCAGATAATGTGTGTGAATTTTTTATACGAATTGTTAATGTTTTAATCCCACTATGAGTAAACAGTTTTTACATTTCTCTTATTTTTCACGTTCTTTTATTTATTTTTTCTAAATTATTGTTTTATATCTGTATCGTGTGTTCCATAAATCTTTTATTTATAACAGCGTTTCCTAAACATTTTCGCTTACGGACATCTTGGAGATTATAAAAAGTGGTTCCGATTTGGTTAAAATTTATAACGCTTATTTTTTATAATATTATCTACAATGTGACGTAGGATTTATTCAAAAGCTATAAATTTTCAAACTCAAAATTTCGATGCAAATACGAGTTTTTTTCTACAAAAAAATTTGAAAGTTTTAATCCAACGTCACATTTTAGCTTTTTTCTTTTAAATAAGGAAAAACAATTTTTTATGTTTCTGGCAATCCCTAACAGAGAAATCAGCAAGGATTTTCAAAAGAGGATCCTAATTATCGGCTCATATCTCTGCCATTTTTTTTTTATTGTCAATATAATAATCATAATAATGATGCTTTTAACGTCCGTTTCTCGACTTTATGTCATAACAGACGCCATCTTCACTATTACTATTTTCCATCTGTCACACTTCCAGTTATTTTCTACATTTTAAAACTTCCACTTAATTAATAGCAATGGTCGAATGAAGGAATTTTGGGACATTAGGATAAGGCATGCAAATTTTGAGCATAGGAGTTTGACAGGTAATCGGCCATGGCCTTGAATAAGGAACCATCTCGATATTTATCGGGAACTATTGAGGGAAACCATGGAAAACCTCAACGGCCGGGACAGAAATTACCGTTTCTCGGCGAGAGTCAGCAGGAAAAACAATTGTCAATATTTACATAAATTGTTCATAAAACTACTATATATATGTGTAAAATAAGAATCACTCATATACCTAATGGCTGCGTCAAAGAAAGTAAGTATGTATGTTTGTAACCTCGTTTGGACTACAGCAAGTGGTTTATATAGTGGTATAATATGCCAGGTGCACTGTAAGTACAATGGGTAGCCGTGCGGTCTAAAGCACGGGTCTTCGCTGACGTCAACTCTCGGCATCACGGGTTCTAATCCCGTCCAGGCCGAAAAAAAATTGTTTTTTTTTCGGCAAATTTTTGACAATTAATCGAATTAAAAAGTGGAAAATAAATATAGTTTTAAAAAACTAAAAAACACGCTTTATATATATCAAACAAAAAGTAAAAAATAAATATAGTTTAAAAAAACTAAAAAACAAACACGCTTTATATCGAACTAAAAAGTAAAAAATATTTTTTTTAAAATAAGCTTAAAAAGCGTGGGGCGCTCGATGTACGAAAATGTGGGACAAAGCGCCCCACGCTTTTTAAGCTTATTTAAAAAAAATTGTTTTTTACTTTTTAGTTCGTGTTTTTTAGTTTTTTTTTATTTATGCCTAGTTTTCCAAGCGTTAAGGTGGCCGAAACCCTTAAGCATAGATATATACATTTTTAAATCTTTGATTAACGTCTGAATAGAACTTTTCAAATAAATAAAATCGAAACATCACCTTCTGTTATATTGATTTATATTTTTGTATTATTTTTTGTCAATATAGGTATAGTCTGAAAAAAATTGGTCGACAATTTTATATATACTTACATTTTTTTTTCATGTTATTAAAACAAAACGAATCTCTGAGCGACAAACCCAAGGAAAGGGACGCCAGAGTTTTATAATATCTAGTATCCTAACTGTAGGATACATGCATGGGTTGGTGGGTAGGCTAGCTCCGGGGTATGGTGTGTATGACGTAACCCAACACTTATGGTTTGGTGCTTATGTACGTTGATGCGAAAACTACGCCCTCGTTTCGTAGTCGGCTAACTAAAATACTAAAACAGAAACCAACTACCAGTGTATATGTCATCTATTTCTCTACTACCTTAACTATCTCTCCTTACCTTCTCGCATCGTGTTATATAAGTACTTCCATACAGACTGTAAAATGTACACCGATGTTAATCTTATTAAGACTTAATTGTAGCTTAAGCGTCGCAAAGACTTCCAGCATGACATGTTTTTTGACCGAGCATACAGCGTTAAGAGTATTCGTCCCTGCAAACACCCCCTGCACTATTCATCTCAAATCTTTTCCCCTCGCCTAAAAACGGTTCGCGCTCTCCCGACGCTATTTTTAAAGCTAGAGGGTTCTGGTAAACGCCAAATGAAAGACAAAGAATCAGACTACAGATCCTTCAGGCGAATTTTTTGAAAAACAGTTTCGCCTACGTGTGAAATATTACGTAACATTATTTTTTTCAAAAGGTTGTAAGTTTTTTCAGGAATTTTTTTTTCAAAAAATCGCCTGAATGATCTGTAGTCTGATTCTTTGTCTTTCATTTGGCGTTTACCAGAACCCTCTAGCTTTAAAAATAGCGTCGGGAGAGCGCGAACCGTTTTTAGGTGAGAGGAAAAGATTTAAGATGAAGAGTGCAGGGGGTATTTGCAGGGACGAATACTCTTAACGTCCAGCACTACTTTAACGATCAAATTAGAATCGATTCTACGTGAATTTTGTTACTGCTTATATTTTATATAGTCTTAAAAGTGGAAAAG
This sequence comes from Xanthostigma xanthostigma, assembly GCA_963575645.1. Taxonomy (NCBI): domain Eukaryota; kingdom Metazoa; phylum Arthropoda; class Insecta; order Raphidioptera; family Raphidiidae; genus Xanthostigma; species Xanthostigma xanthostigma. Next base: position 9,629,841 of record OY754471.1, on the reverse strand, counting down.
TAAACATTTATTATGCGCTATATATTTTTATTGCCAATTTTTTATTATAAATGCGCATTTTCCCATTATATAGAATTTGTTAAACAATAACAATGGAAGATATGAGTTGTTAATAATATTTTTGAAATGAGACTTCTTTAGCGATGTATTTGTTTGAAATTTTCTATAACATTAAATAGGAGATATTTCAACAGCAGGGAAATATAAGAGAAACATAGAAAGGAAAGGACAGTTGTATACATATACACATTTACACGCGTATAACCTGTGTGGCAAAATTGATTTTTTCAATACTTTTTAAGGGTTTTATAATTTTGTATAACTGTCAAAGTACTACATAATCGAAACAGTGTGTGTTGATAAATAATGTATGTATGTACAATGCTTATATATTGTATATACACATTTAAATATATGTACTTATTATTACTTAATAACGCAGCGAAACGTCATACAGCGATCGCAAAGAGGTGTTATTATTATTATCATCTGTCCACTTTCCTGTGACATATATAATTATATTTAATAATGGACGTGTATATGACATATTGTGTATTTATATTCTTTATATATATAGGCATTCATTTATAAATACAATTAAATGTTTCAGCGCATGCGTTTTCTAGTTTTGTGTGAGCCTATAGGCACATTAACAAACTAGACCAATGCATAATGTTGCTATTGTTTCTGAGGACGCTTTTCTCGATTAAAAAAGTAATAATACTTTTAAGTTGAGAACAGTATTGCGTTTTGTCCGAATCTGCATAAGCCGCCGTGCGTGCAGTAATAAATGACGCGTTGTTTTGTGTCAAAGCTTGTAAAATTCGATGCTGCGGCGGAGAAAAGCGGGGAAGGAGCGTCGTGTCGGTCTCCGGAGTTTTGTTATAATTACTGTGGCACCGAAACTTACATAAGAGCGTCGTCCAAAGTGACGGACCGGCATACAGACAGACGGGTTACATAATAGCACTTTACAGTTTATTCATGTTATTACTTTTATTTCATGCTAATGTTAAATTTTCTATCGGACGTCCTGTACTGTTAACGAGTTGTAAGTCCCAACAGAGTATAGCATTCACGTCATTCGATGATTAATGTCTTATGTGGTGGCAACACTGCCGTCACCTCAATTCATTCCCGCTATGTCTTTCCGTCTCATATATTTTATGGATGAGAAAATATTTCGACCTGCATTGAATTTGAAACACTGTTTTACTATAGAAACTAATTAATAATAAAGTACAAAATGTATTTCATAAAACCGAAATTAAATTTTAATGTCTGTTTTGACGTGATAACGTCTTATAAATTGATGAATCACCAATATTATAAATTGATGAAACACCGGCTGCATGCACGAAAAAGTGTAACGTTCCTAACGTTCCGCCTGACCCTGTGCGTGCTTTTCTCGAAAACGGCCCTAACGATTTGGATGAAATTTACTGAAAAGGGATTTTGGGGGGCAAAAAATCGTTTTAGCTAGGTCTCATCTCTTGAAAAAATCATTTTCATACAAATTTTATCATTATAAAAATCAATTTTTTGACGTATGAAAATACTTAAATATTGTAAGTAGGTTTTGGAATTTTATATAAACAATGAAACAATTGTTTTCAAAATATTTTGACAATTAATCTTTGAGACTTAAAATAAATACGAAAGAAGGAAAGTTAAAAAAACAATTATCTATTATTATAGGTGGTGAGTCATTTTAATAAATAAAATTAACCTAAATTTGAAGCGAAAGATGCAATATCATAGATTCGAATTATTATAATTATTATATGTAGAATTTAGGTTATGTAGTATTACGGAATACGTTATCACGTAAAACTATCGTCCGTAAACCGACTTTACAGACTACCAATTTTTATTTTCGATATTATTTTAAAACAGAATTCATTTGCACTTATAATATTTAACGATTTCCAAAAAAAGAGGGAGGTTTTTTATTCGATTGTATATTTATTTTAGTATGTCTGTTCGTCGCCGGCTGTGAGCCAATTTCAATGATTTTTTTTTATTCGATAGAGTACACAATATTACTAATTAGCGGCCCGGTCCGGTTTCGTCCAAATTTGTTAATTGTCGCCGTTTTTTCGTCGAAATTGGTCTCTATGAAAAGCAATTTTATTTTAACGCGATAATATATTTTTATCCTGAATGTTGATTCTAAATATTGGTGCAAAATGTTTGAAATCGGGTGAGTAGTTTCGTACATTACCTCCTTCATTCAAATTTACAAACTTTACCTCTTTACAATATTAGTATAAATAAATGTTACAGTTTATGTCCGGAATCCGGGCAATGTTGACAATGCCCGGGTAATGTCGACATTGACCGGTCCTTGTTGACAATGCCCGAGTCACATCGGGCAATGTCCGAAATCGGACAAGGTTCAAAAAATAGATTTTTTTATAAACATGAAAAGCTGATATTTGATTGTATCTTTATCATGATAAGTTATCATTAACCCTTTATAGAATTTTTATCACTGATATCAACTATTGAAGAATATATTTTTCAGCTTTCTATTACAATTATTGATGGCTGAAACCACGTATAATTTATTACCACACAATTTATTAATTTTAATGAATAAAAAAATACGAAAATGCATTACTAATGTAAATAATTATATTTTTTATATGATATGAGCAATAATGTTATAAAAACAGGCTGTAGAACATTAAGCTAAGGTGGCGGCGAAATAGAACACTTACAGCTTAAACTCAAAGGTCGTGGGTTTAATCTCGATGGTCTGTGTCATAATTACTATTTTTTTTTAATTATACCAGTTTTTTTTGGTAAAATAGTATATTACACCACATGGGCCAAAAGTATGATATTCTTGCCCTGTGCGCGAAGGGCAAGGGGATATCACACTTTCAGCCCGTGTGGTGTATACTATTTTCTTCATACCGGTCGTAAGCACACTTATTAAATACATTAATTAATTAATTACTTATTATAAAAACACAGAAAAATTCCAAGCAAGAAGCTTTGAGGCTATATTAGCTAAAATGTAATAAGGTTGCTATGGAAACGACATCTAAACAACAGTTGATTGGTTGATTTTGCTCTGCTACCACACGATTGTATAAACTTCCCGCATTGGTGCGTGTAATCTCACCAAGGAGTAAATGTTAGACTTTCTGCCTTACAATTGATGCCGAAAATATGCCCTTTCGATCGAGGTATGAAGAAAAAATAAATTATTCCATCCTTATTCTGCAGCATTCTTGTTTTATATACATAGGTATATATTGGGGAGGAAATGCATGTCTCATTGCGGCCACCTACAAGAAAATTAAATGCCCTGTACTTAGTGGCACTAATCAGTTACCAACACGTCTTATGACACACGTTTACGTAGTGTTCTAGATTGTTCTAGATAAAATTGTATGGCGAACTTGTGTAATGTACTGGTATTAACCGACGCCATTTTGAGTGAAGATTATATTATTATTTTATCCTTTACGTGGACTGTCTTGTTTATATGGAACTGTTTGCTTTATTTTTATATAAACGAAAAATAAAAAAATGCGTCAGCACTGTTTATTTTGTCATGAACTTTTTATTCGTTTTAAAATAAAGAACGCATATATAAAATAATATGATGTATAAAACGCAAATAAACTACAATGAAATATTCGCGTTTTTCAGAACTGTTTATTCTTCTACTTTGTTGATTATTAGCATATAGGGTTGGGAAAGCTCTCAAAAAATGATCGCTCATAATCTTAGTTGTCGAGCTTCAACAATCTATGTACTATCTTATGTAGGAGAACATTTTTTTACTTGATATGTAAAAGCCGATGAAGCGCCATTTAAACAGCGGCATCTCTTCCCAAGCCTTGTTTTCATTGGTTGCTCGATCTGCCAAGTGAGACGAAATTATTGGCTCGTAGCGAGTTGAACAATGGAGGAAGAAAAATATTATATTATGTAAAAGTTAAAGTGTATTTCGCTGGATGTTTTTATTTAACCGAGTTTCCGTTTCCTATTGGGAACCGCGATATGGATTACTCTATCTGGCGGCGAAACTTACAAACTAACATGTAAGAAACAAGAATATGAATCGTACTGCCAATGAATACTGTTATTCGTGATTTTTTTTATAATAATAAAAAAAACGTTGATAAATTAATAAATGACGTATTATGGAACCTGCGAAGTTTTCACCTCGTGCAAACACAAATAAAAAGTTTGTAAAAGGTTGTAATAGTACCACGTCATTTCAATGCAGATGATTAGTTATTTTACCAAATAAGTAGGTATTATACTTAGTCTTAGTATTGAAAACTTAATTTATTAATTGAATAGTCTTTATTATTAAATTACATTAAGAATTTTGTTAGAAAAAAAAAGTTGAAAATACATTTTGACAGATAACTATTTTTAGGTTGGGAACTTACCTGTTGCAATAAAGTAATGTTTCAATAATTAATGTTTACAACGTTCATCAACACTGCATTGATATAATATCGCTATTTACCACTTTTATTTCTTGTGGATTACTCTTTAAATCAAAAGTTTGTAAACAGAAAGCATTAAAATCCACCTTACTTGAAGGTTCTGTTTCAATTGAATTTTTACCTAATTTTATGATTTGGCCGGCATTATATATCTATACGTTCCCCTTCAAGAAATTTTCTTTTTCGGTGATTTGTATCAGCCCAGTTACATATTATGCTGACACTTATCATTTCATTGCACTTAAAAAAATTCACAATTGCACTGTTTGCTATATAGTAACCATAGTAACGATGGGAAATGATACTCCATCGTCGCCATGTTTTTAAAGCTCCACCCATTTGACGAACCCCAATACTGGCTTCCAGTTTTCACGTTCCAATCCAAGAGTTGGTGAAAATATCAATTGGATTTCCAATTCTATTCTTTTGAAATTATGAATTTGTATTAAATTTAAATAATCCTAACTGTTGATGCGACCATAAAAAAATGAATCCCTAACCATATCGTTTTAATAAAAAAATTCAACCAATTGGGCGCAGAAACCATTCCAACTTCAAAAATGTTTTATTATTTAAATAATAAATAATATTTCTGTTAACGCGTACAATGACGTGGGTAACGGCTAGTAAAATTTGTGATAATTTGCTCTTTTTTATTAATAATGATATCGCATGTAAAAATTAACCAAAGCACACTTGTCAGCTACCTACCTACCTAATTTATTTTTTACAGATCTTTAGAACAAACGAACAGCTGATTTTTTTTTAATTTCCAAATATTTTTGTAACTGTAAAATTATAAACAAAAAACATATTTTTACTAAACTTTCTTGGAAAAAGTGAATAATCGATCACCATTTTCAGAGAAAGAACAACATATTTCTTCTGGGCATGCGCCGATTTATATAATACCAAAATTTGGTTTTGATCCGCTCAGTTGTTTGACCTGTATCCTGATGCTCAGAGAAATATAGAAAAATATTATTTTTGAACTCGGGGAACACGAAAAAAATATTGTAAAATTAAAAAAAACTGAATTTTAATTTATTTAATATACTATTCCCCATTAGTAGACTTGGAATGATAAGAAATATTGATACAAATAATTTTTAAAACGCTACAATATTTTTTTGTAAAACTTAGTAAAAATGTCATCAAAATATATACTCGGATTCGCATATTTTGAATACATGTTTAAGTAGCATGGCACTTAAAGAATGTCGGCTTATGACAAATTATTAATGAGATTAAGATTAGATAACCCTAAGTTTTATATTTAACATACTTGCTAACATAATCCGTACGTTATGAATATATAAGATTTTTTTTATGTTTTACTTTCATATAAAGAATATAAATTATGTATTTATCAAGTTATAATAAAATAAAATACATGAAAATTGAGGATGTAAAAGTTTTCATTGCATTATGCTTACTGCCAATACATTCTTAAAAAAGACAGTTACTTGCAATTTATTGTCTGCGAAAATTAGGTCGGGATAATTCTTCAGTTTTATTGTAAATTATAATTACCAAAATATTGCAATTTTCTTCATCTTTCGATATTCACTAAAAATTGTTAAACAATTGTTTTGAAGTCATTTTTTAAGAAATTTTCCTTGTATTTTTAATGTATGATGGAATTGAAAACCGACTTTTGGTAAAACATTTTTTTCTAATCAATAAAGACAATATAGAATATGTATAATGTATATAATAATTAATAAGTATATATATAAAACATGTATAAAAGATTGATATTCGAACACAATGATTGTTTTTGGTAGGCCAGCCTGTGACACTTGTGATTTAGATGTCATAAACACGCAAGAATAAGTCATCATTTTGTCACTGCGAGGAGCAAATGGTTTTATCAAGATAGTTGATAGATAAAACGTTGTTGGTTTTGTACATGAAGAGCTTCTTTTTCTGTAAAAACGAGTTGCCGCGTATTTTTTATGAAACTTTAAATCTATGATACCTAAGAACTCTCATTATTTTTTTTCGATCTCAATTTTATTAATTTTGCGCAACGTTTAAAATTTGATTCACTTGCAATTTTTATTAAAATGTAATCTGTTGAGACAATTATTGTCGCCTCTCGAAATCTTACGCTAACTCTAAATAGAACTCAAAAGTAGTTCATGATACATAACAATACTGTTCTATTGGTCCTGTTTCATATCGCAAGTCTACATGTAACTATCAAATCAACACATAATAATCAAGTCCAACGTACCAATTATACATTAGAAACTATCCGAGCATCAATGAGATAATCAGTTTGTAGTAGCCATAGTGACGTAAGTAGGAACAAGAGATGCTGATTAATTTTGAATTTCACGAAAGCAGACTTTAAACTGTGATTATAATATAGTTTTTGTGAGTTAATGTAGTTTGATGAGGGCATTTTTACAAAAGATATGATACACACACGTAGGGAGTAGGTATACTGGTTAAAAAAGCATCATTTCAATTGAGCAGTAATTTTTTAAGTACAATGGATAAAAATAATTAATTATAATTAATTAGAACATTTATCTATACCAGTGATGGCGAACTATTTTGAGAAGTGGGTCAATTTTATTAATGATTCGTGGGTCACTATGTCACTGTCTTTATTTGTAAAGGGATTGGATTCAGCGTATTTTTTTCTATATAAGCATGATGAGTTTGCCAGTTCCGAAAGATTTCGGTTTCGTCAAAATCGCATTTTTTTAAAGGGATATGCCTTGAAAAAATTGCAAAAATCTAATTCTTTAATATACTTTCGAAATTGCTTACAGAAAAAAATACGCTGAATTCAATGAGCGTAAGCAAACGTCTGTATCTCTTTTAGTTTGGAAACTACGCCATTGGAAGGTTTTATATGATTTTCTGGAAACTATAAACGCAAATAAATTCTAAACCAAAAGACATACAGATGTTTTTTTAAAGGGCTATGCCTTGAAAAAAAAAGCAAAAATCGAATTCTTTAATATACTTTTGTAATTTACAGAAAAAATTACGCTGAATTCAATGAGCGTAAGTAAACGTCTTTATGTCTTTTAGTTTGGAAACTATGGCCATTCGAAGGTTTCATATGATTTTCTGAAAACTATACATGCAAATAATTTCTAAACCAAAAGGCATACAGACATTTGTGTTGATATTTTTTTCCTTTACTACACAGACGTTTGTTTGTGCTCATTGAATTCAGCGTGTTTTTTTCTATAAGTATGATGATTTTGCATGGCACAAGTAAAGAAAAAACCTAAAATCATAAATTTCTAATTTTATATATAGTATTATTACATGGCAAATTTAATTTTTATGAAATAATGGTACGGAACACTCAAAAGCAGGGCCGGGCCGTTAGTATTTGATAAGTTGATTGTTAACTTGCGAACTGTGAAACGTGTTATGGTAGAACTTGAGTGAGTGAGTGTGTACCTGAGTCAGAGATGTTTGGATGCAAGTAAACATAAGTAGATGACATATTTACAAGTCTGGAATCCAAAGTATATCCACGGATTCCTCTTTAGCATGCACTGGAAGGTTATATTATTGTATCGTCGAAATCTGAACGTTATATGAAAATATTCAAGGCTCAGATATAAGTTTACAGCGTTAAAATGTTTTGGTTGGTCGTTCTGGTTTCTTTAAATATATCCGCAACAGGGATAACACAGGAAGATAGGGATCAATAAAAAAATATCTCAAGAGAAATCGAAAGCAATTCCCGTTCATACATATATAGGCAATGCTTGGCGCTTTCTTCTTTATGTAGGTTTTCTCTCTTCCTCTATATATATATCGTGCCGATGCCTTGCTACTGTGGACCTTTAAAATACGAATACCATTTTTTCATATTTTCTCTTAGCGTAAAATTTTAAGGCTTATAAAACGAACCTATCTTTTAGCAAAATTATTAAAATTTATTCTTAGAAATAGAGTGTGACACAAAAATAACTATGTATTTTGCGATCACACTATTTTTTAATTAGTTTGGTGTTATTGAACTACTAATTGCAGTATTTTAATATTAAAAGAAATCCAGTTTCTTATTGGTACATTTTTATTGTATTCAAGATTTAGTTTTTAGTTTATTTTATACATGAACCTCATATTGTTTATTTTTATTTTTAGTGTATCCTTTCATAATTGCTTTTACTGTTCAGTAACGCCCATCCTTTGAAGTCACAGACAGACAGACAAATAGATACACATGCAAATGATAAATATACGACCTAAACATATAACACTCCTTTTTTGTAGGCCGGGGGCTAAAAATACATTTTTAAATTATACCTACATTTAGTCAAACAGACATGTCAATATAGTAAGGTATATCGGAATTATTCAAGACCCGTGTTTGTTTTTATAACACACTGGTCTGTTTCGAAACCTATATCAAAACTGAAAATCGTCGCGGGAGATGTACTTTTTGTCCAGCACTATGCTGTATGATAATATGCAAGGAGGGTGAATGCATCTAGTATCCCATTTTTTTTTGTATGTATATTGTAACCATGATATTGACATCTCTTTTTGTAAAAGTTTCTTCGTGTGATATCTTTTTAAAGAATGGTTTTGACATTCACTTAAAGTATGTTTATCTCACATGTACATTGACTCATACATAAATAATAAAACAGTGGTGTAACAGTAAATTTTTCAGTGGCACTTAACTATCAAAAAAAACTTAATGATGTAATCATGTAAAAATATTATTAAACTTAAATTCGTGCCCTTAAAAATGTGTATTAAATCTGAATTTAATCATATAGCATATGTAGGGAAGGAGATTTATTTGGATGAGGAACAATTGAAAAATAAGCTTTACCAGAGTATCGCTTGTGGCCAACGTTTCAAAAAATATATTTTCATCTTCAGGGCCTCAACGTTGGCCACAAGTGATACTCTGGTAAAGCTTATTTTTCAATTGTTCCTCAACCAAATAAATCTTCAATACATATTTTTGTAACAAAACTTCTACTAACAATAGCATAGGTAGGTTTTTACAAATTGCCAGTTTAAAATAATCTAGTTAAATAATCGCGTATTAAAAACACGATGAAAATAAGTCATCAGCTTTTTATTTATTCTTCTTTTCATTATTTATAACCCCTAATTATATAGGCTAGGTAAAAAAAATTATATGTAAAACCACGGTATCTAGAAAAATATTTATCTGCTCAACATAAAATTTCAAAACTCTTTATAGCCGTTTATAAGTAAATATACCTGGATTTACAAAGATGTGAGGTTATAATATAAAAGTTTATTTTAATTTTTATTTTAAATAAATTATTGATCTAATGCGGATTACCAAACCCTGAAAATAATACTTGAAACATTCGGTATGATATACGAATCAACGTGAAATCAAACGTCTAATAATATTGTATAGATTTTATGTTTAAGTGAAGATCCGAAGTTTCCTCTCAAACTTTTTTTGCGAAGAGTGGATAAGTTTTGTAGGTGAACTTGTTTGGCGTGGGTACGCAAGTGTCAAACCTACAGGGAAATTAAAAAAATAAAATAAATAAAAACCGCATCGGTGGGTTGGTCGCTTGTATTCGAAATAAAAGTAGCTTTGTGTTTTTTTAATTAATGTTTTGTTAGGAAAGTCGAATGTTAAAATGAAAAATAGGGTAACGATTAACAAAAATTTACTAATTTTGGATATTGCAGAGCGACTATAATTCGAGAATGTCTTCATATTTTTCTTCTTCATATTTTTGATTACTCATGCGGGAAAAGTGGTATCTTTACGCATGCTGTTACGGTTGAAAAGTAGCTATTTTCATTTGCGTTCGGAAACTTTATTTGTCGCACTGAAATTATTGTTTGCCGCACGCAAATTCAGAGAAAATAACAAAATAATAACGGTGTTAATGTCAACGAAACAAACTGTCATTTGAAGCAGATTTGAGGTTAAAATTTTCGATTATGGACTTTTATTCTTGACAATTTTAACTGAATTTTCAATTTTTTAATGATTTAATTTTAATTTTCATTACTTCTAATTTCTTTTTTTAATTTCAATTTAATTTAATTCGTAATAAAAAATAGTATGTGCAACTCGTGTGGCATTGTCGCACTAGTTGCACTATATACTATTTTATAGGTGAATAACTAAATATTTATGTAACACATAATATAATAGTGCACAAGTGGTATAAAAATAATCGTTTTACAATACGTGTGTCTACCGTACAATTACGATTATTTGAAAAGTGTTATTCGAAATTTTTTCAATAATTTGAGAATGGGTAAATTTTGTGAACATCTTGTATTTTTTCTGTCTCAAATTTGGAGATATTCCTGAATTGGTACTGCGAGAACAAGACGATCCAAACATAATCTTTATATCGACTTATTTGTGTATATGCTTTGTGATTATTATTTGTATTGGTTGAGTGATATGAAGGTGAATCATTGAATCTGACAGATTTTGTGATTTGAAAAGGATTATCCGCTTCCTTTTCACTCCTTTTTACACTTGTCAAACAGTTTTGTACGGTATTTGTAAGCGATGCATGCCAGACGATCGTTTATCAAAAAATATGGTGGAATTACGGGTTTTATGGTGGGAGTACGGGGATACATTTGAAGAGAATATTTTAGCGTTTCAACTTCTCAAATGGGGATTGGTACTAATTTAGTTCGAAATTTAACTTTAGAGTCTTTTTCCGTTTTGAGTTCCCCCGAGTCTAATATGCATATTTTTAGAAAAAATTTGTTCATTTGTTAGTTTGTTAGCCTGCTTGTCAGTAAGCACGATACCTTTAGGCTCAGCGAATCAAACCTACATTTTGAGAGGATGTTTGACATGCCAAAAGGAAGTGCTGTATTCCTTAAAAAATTACGCGTGCGCAGGAAATATATGCGTTTTTTTCTGAGAAAAATACCTTGTTACTACCAAAAATGCGATTTTTGTTAAAATTGAATATTTTTTATGAACAATGAACTGACCATGCCTATACAAAAAGACACGTTGATTCCAACGCACTCAAGCAAACGTCTCTCTTGGCTTGTAAGTTGTGACGATTTAAGAAATTGAAAAAATTCGAATGTCCGTAACTTCTAAACCAAAATTCTTAAAACAAGTGCGATTTTTGATAAAATTCGAAATCTCTTAGCACTTTTACAAACTTATCATGCTTTTACAAAAAGACATGCAGATTCCATTGAGTACTGTAGCTCTTCTGGCGGACTAGCTGTGTTTTTTGAAAGTTCCTCAAAATTCACAAAAAAGAAATCTTTAAATTGCCATAGTTTCCAAACCAAAAGAGATACAAAAGTTTGTGCTCACTGGAATCAACATGTTTCCTCAAACTTTCTCAAAAACTTGCAGAAAAAGGTTCTCTGATTCCAAAAAGGACACGCTCACTTCTATTTGACACAATGAAGATGACCTTAATTACGTCACCTTTGTGATTCTTTCACTCGCCCTGTAATAATATTTAAAAGGAAAAGTATGAAAATTTATAGTTGTTATTAATCTACATAAAATTCTGTTTTTAAATAGACGCTTTGTCTTGAATTATTGGCGTTCTTCTAAAATCTTATTGAAGATGAAGCATTGGATTTTGCACACACCTCACGCACGAATATAACAATTGACGAGCAACAACACAGTCTCTTGTTTTGAAACCGTTTGACCGTGATATTAATACAGCCTACATGTACGTTATCCTATCATAATATTCTGAAATATCAATTAGGTTTTCATGAGCGGATATGATGTCGAATTGTAGACTTTGTCCAATTTGTAATTCAAGAACTTCAGAGCCTCGTACCTGCAATCATTAGATATGCAACCCGTAGATACGTCTGCTCTACGATATTCTCTGTATTTTCTTCTCGATAAACAGGGCTGAGCCGTTTAATTCTCACCAATCTACATTTAAATTGAGATCAATCAGTCAGAGCGTCATTTCGATTTATTATCCTTACAGACTTTTCATTTACGAGCGATTGAACAAGTACGTGAAGAGTAAAACTTCGTGACTACTTTTCGTACCCAACTATAGATGGCAGAGCGATTAAAATGAGTTGTCTAGTTAATATTTTTAAATCGGTTAGAGACAACAAAACAGCATTAAATTTTTGGTATCAAAAACATATTGTAACTGAGTGTAATGTTGCTATTCTGGTTATTGCTGTTTAATATTTTGTCACTTTAAAACAAATTTAACAGTAGACGATTTAAAGCGAGGTAGATTTAAACAGCGCTGTATACATTACAAAATTCAACTATAAATTTTCCCCGTCAGAGCGAGTTATGTTTTCTTTGAAATATCTTTAAAAATAACATTTTTAATGCAAGGGATTTTTTTCTTTTGGAACACTATGTAGGTTGAACTTTATGCCATATATCTTATATCGGACCTGAGGGTACATAAGCAATTCCCAACCCTACAACCCCATCGGAACGAAAACAACAAAGCGTATCGCTTCTTCTGTTACAATGAATATTCAGGAGCTATAGATAATATCCTCTCTTGCTAAGTATCTGTACTAACTATGCATTACAACCTGTTCTCTAGCTTGGTTGGGTACAGAAATGGTATAAATCGCAATTGCAATGTTAATTATTCTTATTGGTTACAATACATAATTTTATTTGATTCCAGGTTTTATAAAATTGGTACCTCACATAAAATAAAATAGTATCTATTGTCATAGAGAGTTGTATTACGACGTTATGTAAAGCAGCTATTTTTAATCGACATCAAAAAAGGAGGTTATATGTTTGACTGTATTTTTTTTGTCTTCGTTGGATGTGAACCGATTTCTATGATTCTTTTTTCATTCAATAGAGTATGTCTCAAAGTTGGTCCCATATAAATTTTAGCAAAATCGGTCCAAGAAATATTGCTAAAGTTGTAGTTGTCGGCGTGAACGGTTGCCCTTCGGTTTCATTAGACACTAAAAATTTAAATTAAAAAGACTTTAAAAGAATGGAACCTCCTTCAGAAAAGGATCACTTAAAAGCGTAAAATAATAAAGTTTTGAGGTCGACGTTAATCTATTTATTATTATTTTACGCTTTTTTTTTTGAAGGAGGTTTAATTAATTAAAAAAAAGTTTTTTTATGTAGAAATATTACGTGCGTGCAAACTAACAAATTTCTTAGAATATGCTTCTTTATTTTCTATAGTCTGTTGTATTTTCATAAAAACAATATTTACTTTCTAAAACCTCTCGATAGCGAACAATAAAAGCTTGTTTAAAAAAAGTTATAAACAAAGTTTTAAAAGAGGTTAAAATATGATATTACAAACTAGATACCTTAAGTGAATTATATTTGTGTTTAAAATACCTCATTTAAATATTATGATAGAAGGATTTTATTCTTAGTTCAAGCATACAAAACGTGCACGTATAGCTATATTTTATTTTGCAACTTTATATTCGTTGCACTCTAAAGTGTTTAGTCAATAAATAATAATTGTCATTTGTGGTTGAAAATATTTTTATGAAAGTTCGGAAGTATGCTTTTGATAATAATAATTACTATTATGTATATACCTAGATGTTTGTAGACATCTACAATAATGGGCAGGGGTGTGCGTAACATTTTTCCAGGTTAAACTGTGTAAAAAAAGAAAGAGTCAGATATAATTTCTCTTCAAGTGAAATATATCAACAATACATAAATTTTAGATTTACTTTTTTTGTAGACAAATAAGCGGACAAAAAAGTGACGGAATCTGTACAAATTATTATAAACTTTGTATTCACTTAATAATTTGTGATATTATAATAGTAAATATTATTTGTTGTTGATTATTTGTTCAACAAAATATTTGATTGGTTTTTTTTTTCTTTGAAATAAATGTTAACTGATAACATTTTTGACGTGATAACGTCTTATAAATTGATGAAACACCGGCTGCATGCACGAAAAAGTGTCACGTTCCGAAAAGTGTCACGTTCCGCCTGAGCGTGCACTTGCAATTTTTCATCAATGTTTCTTTATGACGTTATCACGTAAAACTATCGTCCGTAAACCGATTTTACAGACAACCAATTTTTTTTTAATAAACAAAATGATCGATTTATTTTTCAGACAATATATTGACAAAATATAAAATTATAATTCAATAAATTAACGTTTTGGTCCGAATTTAGGACTGCTTGAGAATTGAACTAAAAATATAAAAAATAATTATTAATTAGTTTCAAACAGAATTTAATTTGAGATCTTTTTATGATACCGAAATATTAATAAAAAAAATAATGACATAGATTTGAACATTTTTGTTTGTCAAAGCTTTTGTTTGTTATTTCAGAAAAACGGTTTGACTTAAATTATAGAATAGGTACGTCACCCCTGTAATAAATATATTGCACATATCTCTCTGTGTATCTGTATTTGTACTTAGCACGTTGTATTCGGTTACCAAGTAAACATCCAATCCGGATGATCGTGTAAATAATCAATGATGGCTTCTATCTGTCTGTCTGTTAGCTAATATTCTGCTTTTAGATGTGAGACTAGTTTAGATAATGATGTTCTTGAATATTATATGACTATGTCGCGCTGTCATACCAATGCAATATATTGGTATTTGAAATCGAAACGAGTTGACGTGATCTGAAAATTCTATCGCGTTCTTTTTGATTTCTAAATTCAATCTAAAATTCAATTCACACATAAGAACAAATAATACACTGTGATATATATAAAGATTATTTTTTAATGTTTTCGAATAAAGGTAATAAGTGAACTTATGAAGTTATACTTCTTTGATGCACAATATCACATCAAAATTAATAGTCAGAAGATGTGCCATCGAGCACTTAGTTGTTATGCAATTATATTGTTGATACTGGTAGAAAATAGTGGTGTGTCGTTCCTGAGCGAGTCGTTCTTAATGAACGACTCCTTTCTCGAAGCGGAGCGAGTCGCTCTTTTTTTGTGAATGACTCATTCTGAGCGTCATTGCTCTGTGCTGAGCTGTTCTGTACTGTTGCATTCGCACATTTACAGAGCGCACACAGCGCATGCCACAGAGGCACTAGTGAATTTTGCACGTACGGAATTATCTTCGCTGAGTAATTTAATGTTGAATGACACACTGTAAGTGTAATAGTACTAAGCTTACGGTGACTTAAACCATTCACATTGTCGTAGTTGACAAAGATATAATTTTTTAACAATAAATATTATTATTGTTAAGTTTCTATTATGCGTTATAGTTTGTCAGAAATGCGAATAATATAAGATCAAAATCATATTGAAATGAGCTCAGAGGTAAGTGTATTGTGCTGTGCAATGCTTCGTAACTCCTGAGCATGTATGATGACAGTTCACACCTCTGCAGTCTGCACTCTTGTGTAGTGCGTACTGTCTAGTGTCGCTCCTTTGAACGACTCCCTCTGAGCGACACTTTTTAGTGAGCGGAGCGCACGGATTCAGCTTCCAGTAAAGAGTCATATGGACACATCACTAGTAGAAAAGTTGAAATGAATGGAATATATTTGAATTATTGTTGTAGTGAGTGCCAAATGTGCCACTGTGGTAGCTGTTTATATAGTCTGTTAAAGCAGACTGACGGCCCAGTAGTCATTGTACTGTAACGTATTACAATAAATATGTGATCCAGACAAAACGGCTCATTGCACATTTTATATTACGTAACCTCTCACAGGGATCAGCCAACGATTTGTTAATACATAAACTCATATACAATGTGCTTTATTTGTAAGTTTTGTTCGTTCTGAAATAGTGTAGAGTAGTGATGTGCCGGATATCCGTATCCGTATCCGCGGATATCCGAGGGAAAAGAAAGATCCGTATCCGTATTCGTTAGTTTTTTTGCGGATCTTTTACGGATCTTTTACCTTATTCATTTTCAATTCATAGATGAAATTTTATATATATAGGTAATTAGGTAATAATGAAAACCTGTTAAATTCTATTCAGATTTTTTTTTATTCTTTATAAATCGCATTTGGCACCTTTATAATGCAAACATTTATCGTAGTGAGTACCATACTAATAGTATATAACTCAAAGGTACTAAATCAACTATCTTTTTAGTGAGATATTGCACATCGATCTTTGGAAAGAGACAATCTGTTATGAGAGTTAACTCTTAAAGAGGTCAAAAACTGTTTCCCATAACAGATAGTCTCTTTCCAAAGTTCGATGTGCAATATTTGCCTCCATGTACTCTAAGAAAGTTAAGATCCGTATACGTATCCGTATCCGCGGATCTTGAAACCAAAAATCCGTATTCAGATCCGTATCCGCGATTATACATTTTTAACGATCCGGCACATCACTAGTGTAGAGTAACAAATCATTCATTCATCGTTGTACAGATTTCATAGTGATACCATAGAGTCATTCCCAAATTAATTTAATTAATTTAATAACCAATAAACTTGAAGACTGTTCTAAACATTGTCTATATATTATATTGATGTACAATTATTTACGACACTCTTAAAACATTTTTGAACACATTTTAGATGCATACCTCTTTTAATAATACTAAAGGGTTGAAAGTTGATTTTTAAATGATTCCGATGTCTTCAACTTCTAAATACAACTCGATTGGGACGATTTAAAATATGATGAATTTAAATCTTTTGCGTTTTAGTTTAACTAAAAATATTTTTTTGATAATCGTTGAAATTTATTTTGTGTTACATATAATACTTGTATAGGTATATTCGAATTAATATTTTTTTTTGTTTTTCAGGTAAGTGATCAAATTATGAAAAATTGACAGTTTAAGGTAAAAAATATTTTTTTTTATTTAAGTAAAACCTGTACCGAGTAATACTCCTATGGTTTAATTTCGCACTGTATGCTTTAGGTATATTAAATTAAATTTAAAAGTTATATCAAAAGCACATAAAACATTCATTATTATGTGAAATTAATGTCGTTTTATCAACAAGCGTGATTAAAATTTGTACGAATTGCGAAAACGGATCGACCATTAATAAAATTATTTTTTGGGGGACGTTACGTATGCGTATAATACGTTGAATTATTGCTTTGTTGGCAATTCGGTGGATTAACAACGTTATTCATGGCTTTATTATGTAATGTATAGTTGTTCGTGTATTGTCTATCGGGGGGACGTAATTTGGGAGGTTTTGATCTCAGTTAGTGAATATGTATTGCGTTTCCAATCGGATACCGAACATCATAACGTTTTGTGTACACGAATCCCCTGACCGTTTTCCACAGCACTATGAAACGGGAACCTATATGATATATATTCCGATAATTAGCTGTTATATTATCCGTTATTTGCATTGGTATAAGATGATGTTTAGGCAAATGATGACTTGAAATTTCTAATGAAATTTGGAATTTGATAATATAATGTATTTATAAAGAAAATTGATTTGATTGCCATTCAATTTCTTGACACAGCTATTTTTAATAAAAAATTAAAGTTCTTAATTTTATTGTATTTATTTAGTAATAAATATTATAATATTTGTTATTCGATTGGTAATAAATTTATCTGAAAACTCAAAAACTAAATTTCAGAAATAAAATTAATGACTCAATTTTTTTATTAAAAATAGCTGTGCCACGAAATTTAACGACAACCAAATCAATTTTTCTTTAATAATACATTATCTTAACAAATTTCATTATAAAACTCAACTGGTGAGGGTCGAGCTAAATCGAGATCTTAGACTAAAAAGAACAGCTCTTTTTCCGAGACTATAGTCCAATTTTCTGAAAAACTGTCGCGTCTTGTAGTTCATAAAATATTTGTACATTCCCACTGGCTTAATTTAGTTTCTTATTAACTTAAGAATAATTGAAACTAAATGTAAATATTGAAAAGATAAACTCAGTATGTTCTCTTAAAATTTCGTAGGAAGTCTACGTATTTCTTGCTTTTGTATAAGAGACATTTCAAGTACGGTCGTCCGGCGTCTTTGAAGTTGATTTATAATTAGAGAGAAGCTAAATCGTCCCTTCTCTAGCAACAAAAATAATTATAAAGATAAAAGAAAAATACTTCTTGTAGACATTTTTGTGGCTATGAATAAAAAATATAATGTCAGTTCAATATCCACAGCTATTATATTTTCAAAATCTTTTTTATTACAATGAATGGGATTTTTTTTTAATTTGTGAAAATTACAGTCAATATCGAATGTTTTCAGGTTTGTACTACTACTTTATAGCAATAATGATATTAGCCGATCCGTTGATTATATTGACATCTCTTTTCCAAGAACTGATGAAAATATAAGTTGGATTTTTAATTTAAAAACATGATAAATTAAAAATTTCAAACATTTTTAACCGATATGAAAAAAAAGATTATCAATTCATATAATTCTTATCAATCTATTTCAATAATCAATGAAAAAATAGAACAATACCCGACGACGAGATCGAAGCGTTATTATCGTGCGCTTTTAAGTGACTTTTTTGAAGGAGGGTCAATTTCTTAAAAACGTTTTTTAAAATATTGATTTAAGGTAGTTTGGGAGCCGCAATCCCAAGTCAAATAAATGACTTTTTTTTGTTCCTCAAATAATTACCCATATCATGCTATAAATAATTAATAGAAATTCACATAAAAATGTATTTGATTTAATTTAATGCGAATTATAATTAATTAATTATAGTAATGTAATTAATAAAATATTAATTGATAAGTACTTAGCTGTCACTAATCACTGTCACTAAAATCAAAAGTACGTGGTAAATTATTCTGAAATTTTTGCAGTGGTATTTCAGACATCGTTCTATCCATTAAAAAGTTTTTTTGTGGGGTCAAGTTTGTCATTGTTTTACAAACCCTCAATTTCCGGAGTTATTGAACAAGGACACTCATAACTGCTCGTGTATTTTTGCATAACTTTAATTAATTATATCTTTTAAACGGTGTGGTAAAAAATCTGATTCTTTTTCTGTAGATGTCTTTAATTATAATCTTTTGAATAAATATAAAAAAATGTAGGGTCAAGTTTAAGTCATTTGACTACCAAACTACCTTAAAGCTTGAAGATACAGTAAAACAGAATAAAAATCTTCAAGACAATTTGCTGGTAGAAAAACTCTTGTGTAATACAGTTGTGATTTGAACTCAGTACATCTGGGTTGCGAGCCTAACGTTATTTCACTAGTTCCCTCACTCAGCTACTGTAGGTGTACAACATAAAGCTCAAATTTCAATCAAAAACCGTTCTAAACATGAAACCAGCAGAACCGCAAATTCAAATTATTGAACTTTTAGTATGGCTTCTCCAGGATATGGCTGCAGCGGTTTTAAGTTTGTAAACCATACATGCAAGAGCAGCTTCTAAAATTAATAATTTAGGACAGAAAACAAAAACTTCATTTTGTTATCAAAGCCGCCAGGTTGTGTGATTTCAGAGCATTCAGAGCTGCAACAAATAAGGGTCATAATTATTTACGCAATATAAAAGCATATTCAAAGTGAAATATATATTTTTACAATGAATTAAATACCTTACAAATTTCGAATTTCGATGTTTTGCAAACAAATTCAGTGGCATTATTATAATTGATTTTTTGTTAAATATATGTGTTGTAGTTTAAGTATGGTACTAAAAATATTAATCTGTGTTTATCGTGCGTGTGATTAAAAATAGACAGCTGACTGACAAATAAAATAATTTTTATACACAAATCTTCGACTACCTATAATAAAACATATGTGTTACAATTATCAATAGAATCATTTAGTAAATAATAGTACATTAAAGTATAAGTGGATAAAAAGGTCTTTAAAACATGCGTGATTTTTCGAGCACGACGGCGCAGCCGGAGTGCTCGAATTAGAGCAAGTGTTTTAAAGACCAGTTATCCACGAATATTTTACGCTATTTTTTTTATTGGTGCACTTTGAAATCATAAATACTGGTATTAAAACTACAAAAAAATGGAAATAAAAACTAATAATGTAAAATGGTTGAATTCGTGATGTGATATCTCATATCAGTATACCTTTCGTTGTCATGGAAATGAGAAAAACAGAAATTAATTTGCAATTTGTCATTAAAGATGAATTGTTTAATATCGTTTGAATAAAGGTTTTGCATTTGTTAGTAATATTTTATTTGACGTTACACGCTACTCACTCCTTGTCAAATCAATAATCAAAAAATTCTCGAGTTGTTGATGTTCCCCTGGTAACTTTAAAAAACGCGCGTTTTTGAAAGTTCGAATTAAACACTCCGAGGCGTGCTTTAAATAGATAAAATAGGCCACCAATAAAAAAAATGTTTCTTACCATTTGTATTATAAATCATTACATTTCTGAATATAGGGCGCCGCAGCATTAAAATGGCGACGGTTTTAATGTTTTTTTTTAACTGTTCAACATAACACCTCACATTTCTAATATATTATGTAATTCAACCCTTTATAAGTAATGTGACCGCAGTATTATGGCAGCGGCGGCAACAGCAATTTCAACGACGGAAATTTCGACGTCTACAAATCATAAAAATAAAACCGTGCATCAGGAAAAATGTTATAAAAAACAGCAGATATGAATATAACCCCGCCTGCCCTCATAATATATCTATAGGAAAAACGTACATTCTATTTGGTTTGTACAACTTTATTCGACTACATTCTACTAACGCCTTAAGAACTCGTTCACTCATCAAATGTTGCATTTCAATTGTTTTACCCGACTGCGACACGGCAAGGGAAGATATTGTGTTTATCCCTATATTATTAAACGAGCTAATCTTTTATCTACCTATCTACTATGTACCTATGTACCTATGTCCCTAAATATTTTCTTGAAAACGGCCCTAACGATTTGGATAAAATTTACTGAAAAGGGATTTTGGGGGGCAAAAATCGTTTTAGCTACGTCTCATCTCTCGAAAAAATCGTTTTCTTACAAATTTTATCATTATAAAAATCAATTTTTTGACGTATGAAAATACTTAAATATTAGTAGGTTTTGGAATTTTATACAAAAAATGAAATAATTGTTTTCAAAATATTATGACAGTTAATTTTTAGGCCTAGTTTATATGAGAGGCGCTCAACGCGCGTTGGGCTAACGCGCGTTGAACGCCTCTCATATAAACTAGGCCTTAATTACTATCCAAGTGAGACTTAAAATAAATACGTATTTGAATGTCAGTATTTTATTTAACTTTCCGAGCAAAGCTCGGTCACCCTGCAGTAAAGTAAGTAAGTAAATTTATTATATCATTATTATATCACATAGATAAAGTCAAGAAAAAAG
The DNA here is from genome assembly GCA_963575645.1 of Xanthostigma xanthostigma. NCBI lineage: Eukaryota > Metazoa > Arthropoda > Insecta > Raphidioptera > Raphidiidae > Xanthostigma > Xanthostigma xanthostigma. Next base: position 9,608,138 of record OY754471.1, on the reverse strand, counting down.
ACTCTTTTATGCAAACTTCTTTTATTTTTTTCTTAAAATTTTTAAAATTTAATTGTAGTGTAAGAGGCAAAGCATTAAAAAATTTATAGCTTATGCATATATAATAAATATAATAAATAAATATATATATAATAAATATAATAAAACAGTAAATATTTATTTAATAGATCGATGAAGATTTTACAATAGAATTTGAAAATAGTATTTTGTCTCAAATCGGGCTACGGGCAGACTCTTCTCCTTCAAATTTCTGCTACAATAGAGGTATTGTGTCACGAAAAGTACTCAAAACTCTACCGTCAACCCAAACCGTCTTCGGCCAGCTGTCAAAATTCGTTTCTAAATGTTTATAAATCGGAGCAGTGGCTCACTCTATTTTTTTTTGTTAACTTTGTTTGTGCGTTTATTACAATTAAATTTTGTAATGTCTTTAGAGTATTAATTACGTATGATATTAAGGGTTCAGGTGGGTCCCTACTGTGTCGTGTTGAACAGGTCAAAGTTGAGACGCGCGCCACTTGTAGGGACTCTAGCCCCCAATTCACACTTCGTATGTGACAATTTATCACTGTTATTGCATATAAGGAGGAGAAAGAAAAGTGTTCTACTTCTTATTCTTCCTCTACTATATTTGTTAGGCATACTGCGGCAGTGAAATACACTGTTACCGTTTTTCGACAGCATCTGGATAAAATGTCACTTCATTTCCTTTCATTCAATTTTTGTGTAAATGTTTCATTTATCGAAACGTTATTTTAAGGTTCTTATTTAATCTAATTATATTTGAAATCGTAACCCATATTATAACTTTTTTTCGTTTCGAAATGTGACATTTAAAAGCCTATACTATTAATATTTTTTGGGTACTTCATGAATTCAATTTGTATTTTTTCGTAAGTTCAGCAGAGTAGATTTTAAATTGTGTTTCAGAAAAGTTTATTCCACCATACACTAGCTTAATTGAACTTTTTATAGTTGTCTTCAACTGTTGCACTGAAAGTTCGAAAAAGTTCTTTATATAAGTAGGTAATATACTTTATTTTAATTAATTTTTTGTTACAACAAAAGCTAATTCTTTTATTGAACGATAATGCTGAACGTTGTACACACTCAATAAGTAAAAATTACGAATTAGTTTATTGTGACTTCAAATTACTTTGTTAATGTATAACGTAAATACCTACCGAACTTTCTATATCCGAAGTTACATAACCTATTTAAATTTCAATAGCTAATCCTTAATTAAAGCAAACCAAATTATTGTAGAGTTGTTTTTCAGGTCTCCGAAAATAAAAATACTATCAGAAAGAAAGAAACCATTTTTGGTTATACAAATGAAATACATAAAATGCATGCATACACTTTTCACAATTCAACAATGTATAGATAAAATTGCACATAACGTAATGTATAGTAAATCGTTGAATGAACGTTTAATTATAATTTCCAACTATTACTTATAAAAGTAGATTCAGAATAAATTAATTAAAACCAATTATACTTTCATTATTTCCTGTACATCTTCACAATCCCTTAGAGACAGAAGAGAAATATAACAAGCCTTGAGTAGTGCTTCCTTTGAAATTAGAATTCTCATATAGCTTCAAAATATTTATTCACTGTCTCTCTCGTAGTTATCTCATTACTTTTCTGAAAATCTCAGGGGCAATGTGTACTTATCTACACTGCATGTACAGGGTATAACAGAAAATCTGTCGGTAATTTATATTTCTTGTGAGGTAACTACCCAAACAGCGCTGCAATTGCGTAGAAAACTTTAGACTTTTCCTTCGAGAAGAAGTAAGTAAATTTTCAGTGTCTTCCAACCAAAGATTCATTCTTCATAAATTGTACCTAAGTCCTTCCTGGATTAATTGAAAACACGCGCCTAGTACAAGATCCCGATTTGGCTCGATCTTTACCCATCGAGTTTTCTAATGAAATTTGAAGTTTAATAATATAATGTATTAGTAAAGAAAAATTTAGTTGATTGCTATTCAATTTCTTGGCACAACTATTTTTAATAAAAAGTTAAAGTTGTTAAATTTATTTCTGAAATGTATAGTTATCGAGTTTTCAGAAAAATTTATTACCAATCGAAAGTAAAATATGTATATAAAATGCCAAAGTTTGGTCGACATTTTCATTCCTGACATAAAACCAGGTAGAATTAGTATTTTGCAGTTATAGGGTTTTCTATATTGTCATATATGAAAATGTAGATAATTTTATTGCGAACACGGGAAACAAATATGTATAGGTAACCAAGGCAATGAATAACAAATCGTCGTTGGTTCTGAACTATCTCTTATGTGCATAATTGGCAGATTTTACGTTTTTTAAATGAAAAGATTCAGGAAACGGAGCTATATACACTAGTATAACCTCCAAATTAATTTTACAGTAACCAACAAGGGGAAGTAACTCTTATGTGAAAAGTTGTATAAAATTATTCCTCCCATGTGCCAATAAATTCGAAATTAACGTTAAATATTTTTTAAGAAAATAATTCGTCTTAATTAAACATGTAGATATAGTGAAGATAAGTATGAATTAGTAATATACCTCTGAAATTGCTAGTTCTTACCATCCATTGCTGAAATAACCACTTTTTGGCCTTTCCTGCAAGTTTTACTTTTTCCACATAAGAGGTATTACAGAACCAACGACGAAATATCATAATATTTAATAGTAAATAAATACAATATAATTAACAACTTCAATTTTTTATTACAAAATGACTGTGCCAAAAAATTGAATGGCTACTAAATCAATGTTTCTTTATTAATACATTATATTGTCAATCTTCAAATTTCATTAGAAAACTCGATGGGTGAAGATCGAGCCAAATCGGGATCTTAGACTATATGGCTCGCGACTAAAAATTTGGAAATGCTTCTCAGCGAGCAAACGTATATAAATAAAGTTCAATTCAGAACTGTTTGGTTCTCTTTACATAAAGGAACCTGCGGTTATAGAACTCAACATGTCGCATTACGGACTATTTGACTCGCTTACATATAGTTCTGTTGGTTTATTTACGTCGACCCATCGTTTCCTTCATGAACGCCGTACAGCATACATACATGCTATGTAGCGTATCATGTCGGCACACCTGAGCTCGTGATATTGCTCTGTTGCACTGGGCTAGTTAAGTACACAGTCTTTTGTTGCAATATTGCAACTTTGCACAGTTGTTGGTTTTGGGAGATGGTATCGTCGGATATTACAGTTCATATTAGTCGTTTAGTTTATATGCATTATTATATAGGGTAGGGTTCAGATGTATTCACGGAATGACACTGCAAACATTGTCATATAAAGAGCAATAATCTTCGTACAAATGCATTATTTGGAACGAAATTAAAATTCATATATTTAAAGAGTGCAAGTCCTTCATGTGCTTTTTAGTTTTATATTTCTAAATGAAATGTACAACCTATGTTGATCTGTGGCGAAGTGAAAACTTGCCACTATATTGTGACTTCTGCTTTATAATAATTGTATAATTCTTCAATCAACTTATGTAATCGTCCCCATAAATTTCGCATTCCGTTGAAAATCTTTAGCAGTATTAATTTTATTTCTTACAAAAAACCAACGATCGATTCATTCAGTATAAATTATTAATTATTCTTGTGCACGAGCAAGTTAGTTTAACTATCATTATTTTTAAACAACAATCGTTGATCACAGTAAAATATTAATAATAATTAATTATTGGACGCTTACAAAGTTGATAGAAGAATTATACATTAAAAATGAAAAAAACATTAATTAATTATCAAAATTAAAATCTAACTTTAAATACAATAATTTGTCAAAATAGTTTAATTTTCAAATAAATATTTCAATAAAAACGGTTGTACCTATAATAATAATAAAAAAAAAATAATAAGGGCCCAGCACGAACAAACAGCGTTACAGATCCTCGCAAAATTGTTTGCCGTGAAAACGTCCATTCGCTCGTTCAATACTGTGATAGCTGGTCGAAATTTCTTGTGTTTCAAAATACCGTCAGATTTGAATCGCTTATAACTACGTGACTAATAATGTCCACAACGGATGCCTGAACGTGTTTGTCGCGTAGGATTTGCTTTGTCCGTGACGTCATAGCACGAGTGTAGACGCATGCGCGTGATAGTGACGAGTTAGTTTTGTGTACAGCTTTACATTATTGTAGCGTGGAAACGTGTTTAGCTAGAACGTTGATTCGAGTGTTGATAAGTGACTGCGGATCACTACTAGAACAATAAAAGTAATCGCCGGAATTGTAGTGAAAATCGGCATGAAATTGAAAATTATAAAATAATTAAAGATGTCGCCTTGATTTGTAAATATGCTTTGGAATTATAGAAAACGCAAGTCAACGGAAAGTTCTCATCAAATATATATTAGATATCGTGTCCATCGAGATAATAATAAATAAAAAATCGCAGGATTGTGGACAAATATTAGATTTATTAATTGTACAAATGTGAAAAAGTCTAAATCTATAGACGAAACGTCGCACAATAGGTCATATGCATAAAACTCCAAATTGGTTAAAATTTTTATTTCGAAATATATTTTAGTTCTTGATCATAACGTAATGGTTATTTTATTAATCTAATCACTGAAAAAAATACAACTAATAAAAAAGAAATGTAGAAAATAAGCGCTATTTTCGAATTCTCAAAACGCATCGTGACGTCAGAGTATATATCAACAACAGTTTCCATGACGACGATGTCGTCTCACAGTAAGATTATGTCAGTATTTAGAGAAAACAACAAATAAACTTCATTTAGAACATTGACAATTTGACATCAAGGTTGGCATGCCTCGTATATCATGGCGTCACATAAGCCCGCGAACATGGCCGATTGTTTAAACTGTCTATTTTTGAATGTGGAATTTAATTTTTTTTTTTCTTATGATAATATTACATTTTTAAATGATTATCAATTTTTTTCCGTATTATGGTTGACTAAATAATCTATTAAAAATATAAAAAAAAAATCATGCATATGACCTATTAATAAATCTAATATTTGTCCACAATCCTGCGACTTTTTATTTATTGTTTTCATCAAAAGGAATGCAATAAGCATAAAAAGTCCAGTGCCGATTACTGATAAACTCTGGCGCCCCGTATAATAAGTGCCACGGATCTAAAAGGTTCGGAAGTTAGTCAAAAACAGCGTCGCAAAGGCACATTTAGAGCCGTTGATATACTTCCACCACCTCCCAGCTACCTGCACGGAACGTGCGCTCGTCGGTGATTGGCCGTGATCGCTCGTTGCCTTTGTCACTTGTCGCTTTCCTGCTTTAAAGTACAGTCGAATACGCTATTGTCAAGTAGTTATAATGCTATTTTAGTTTTATTGAGTTGCGAGTTTGCAGTTTTTCAACAGACTGTATAAGCGCAAGCCCGCATTCGCATCTAACTTCCGAGCCTTTTAGATTCATGTCGCGTATTATACCCATTCTTTGAATTACTTGCACAAAAAACATTTTCTGCACATAACTTTTCTCATATTTTGTACTTTTCACGCGTAGACGTGTAATCTATGTACGGACATTCTTTTACAAAATATCGGACGCGCAGAATTAAACGTTATGTTGATGTAATCAGTTACGTTCTGAATAATAATCGCAAAAAAATACGATGGTATTGAAGTACGGACGATTCTAAAGTAGAGTTTGTATTTTAGACATTTTTGTAGAGAACACTCTTATAACTGAACAGTAAGCATATTTTTATGAAATTTAAAATTAGGAGTAGATATAGAAATTATTTACGCAATTATAAGTAAAGAAATGTAATATTATTATACTTATAATTTGTAATTATGATTGAATATATGCTCCATAAAAAAGTTTTTCCATTGAACGCTCTCAAAACGATGCTATCATTTAGTTTTAAAATGTATGTTCATGAATGAACTTTGCTCGTGTGACAAAAATGTGCCTTGGTATAATTTAGGCGTACAAAAACTATTATTGAAAAAAATCAAAAATTCGAATTACCTATACGTACTTCTTTGAAACAGCAACTCTTATTTCCACGAAAATTTGTTGTTGTCGACCGTCTATAATCTACATTTTTTTCTGTTCTACAAGTGGGGAATGGTACTAGTTTAGCTCAAAATTAACTTTTCAAAATTTTACAATATTTTTTCGCTTTGAGGTCTTCCGAATTCAATAAAACATATTTTTGGAAAAACTTTGTGCGTCTGTTTGTCTGTTTAACTGTGCGATACATGTCAGACAGATGAACGGATTGAAACCAAATTTTGGGAGGATGTTTGGTATGCAAATATGAAGAGCCCTATTATTTTTCGGGAAAATCGGCACTTGCACAGAAGAGATATATTATGTTATAACGGTGTTTTTTAGATAATTATGGTATACTTTTCATAAGGGCTTATTATTCTATTTATTTTTTCAAAAGAGTTTTGTTAAAATAGTTTCGGAAATATTTTGAAAATAGAAAAAATCAGCTTTTGAAGATCGGTCAGAAATAAACTAGTTAAGCATGCTTTGATTACTTTTTACATGACGCGACACATTATGTAGAGAGCCGTGACAACAAACATTAAATATCATATTGAATATTAGCCGTTACCCGCGTCACCTCACGCGATATCAGAAATTGTATTCTCTTTATCATAACCATATCAAATATCAATATTTTTGGAGTAGTAATGGTTCGGTCGCCCAATTGGCTGGAATTTCTTCCTCAATAAATTTTTGGATCGTCTGTGTACAGAGTGTTTCATTACGTGCATCAATATTCTGGTCGCAGAACAGTTTAGGCATAGCTGGTAAAACGACAGGGCAGGTCCACTATGTCTATATGGCACCTGTATACAATGTGAGCACGTACGCACCGTATACAGGCAGTACGCATCATGGATCATTGGATCAGAGCAACGATTATGCAACAAACAATGTACATACCGTGTGCTTTAACCCTGGGTCCGAATGGTTGAATCTCTCGTTTATGGTTAACTCATGCATAGTTGACCGTTCATGTTCACATATTTACAATGTGTCTCTACTGATATCAGAAATTATATACTGTGTTCGATAAAAATATTCACTATTTATGAAATGCTAGACTCTTAATCTTTGCACAAACTACATCATTAATATTGTTTGTTTTTAACCTTAAAATAGAGGTTATTAATTGGATATGTATAATACCTATACATATTTTTTTAAATGATTTTTAACTTTATGATAGACTTAAAATTTCGAATGACCTTAGCTGCTGAGATGGTAATATTAAAATTTTAAAAAAATTACACCATCTTGTTCAGAATGCGTATGGATTGGTCTCATAGTTTTTAAAATCGGTTTAGTCGTTTGTATCTGACTTCAAGAAAGAGTTTTTTTGTAAATATATATTACGTCGTTTTTTTATAAAATTTTCGAACCAATTTTGACGATTCCTCTCTAGTTAATGTGGCATATCTTCAGAATGGTCCCACATAAGTTTTATCTAAATCGGTTCAGCAGGTTTTTTTTCTACTTATGGAATATTAAATGGAAGATTATAACGTAAAAACTGCGTCTTGCGAAGCTACTAAAAAATAAAAAATAAGAAAACTAAAAAAATGAACCACTTTAAAAATGGCCATTAAAAAGCGAAAAATTATAATGCTTTGATTTCGACTTTAATAAAAGTATGTATGCACATAAAAACATATAGTTTTTTTATTGGGGCCGACCTCAAAACTTTACTATTTAACGCCTTTTTTGAAGGATGATAATTTTTTTTAGTTTTTTTATGACAGTATTGAGTTATTTTGTGGTTGTAGATTGGATGGCAATGAAAAAAAAATAAAATAGATCGGCTGTGCAAATTCAAGGAATGCGTATGCAAATAATAAAGCTTTTGAAGTATTGTACATATACTAGGGTTGTGTAAAACCTTTTTTTTCTCTCGTATACTACTCTGTTCCACTTAAAAACAAGTATTTATTAATTATTTTACTTGGAATGAAAAACCTCGACAAGTACAATGTACATCCTTAATACATAGGTATTATACATTGAATAAGCATGTAATTTGAGTAATGAAATATTGAAAACTGAAAATATGGTTTCAGAATACTCAGAAATATAAATACTTTCAGATTCAGCCTACAGGCAAACGTAATCCAATATTTGCAAAAAAAGTCATTTGTAGATCATTTTACGTTAATGTACGTATCATAAAAACACAAAAGAAAATTTCTATTAACCTTTGGAAAATTATCTGTTTATGTTATCATTGAAATTTATGAAGACATGCTTATAATTTGCAAAAAATATTTTTCATGATAATTTGTTGTAATATGAATTTTTACGTGACGTTCGATTTATTATTGTCATGATTGTCTAGTCACTAATGTATTGATTAATTATTTGGAACAGGTTTTGATTTATAAGTTAAGAGTGCCCGAAAAAAAATATGACTCTTGTAAACAATTTTTTGTCAGAGAAAAAATTATGACAATACCTTGCATCTTTATTTTCCATGCGTTAATTTATACACACCATAACAAATCCAATTATTCTTTAGCAGAGGATGGTCATGATCATGATACTCATTGTAAAAATTACATAAAATTACCTATGGCAAGCATTGATATCTTCAAGTTTTGCCCACTGAATTTCGCAGCAGCTCTTTATAATAATCTACCTGTAAGTTTTAAAATTAATGACAGGGCTGCCAGATGAACGGATTTTTCCGTTCCAAACGGATTTTTCGAGTAGAAATAAATTTGAACGGATAATGGAACGGATTTCATGATCTGAACGGATTTAACGGATTTTCTAACTTTTCCGAATTTTTTACCTTTTTTACTACATATAAATTCAAACTTCACTCGATAATCGATAATTTGGGGACATTCGGGTATTTTTAGCACATTCGAGCATATCTGAGCACGTTTCTTTCACTACCTCTGTCCTACTCCTCTCTATATTTGGGTAGAAAAAGATAAGAGAGTGTATGAAACAATGTGTTCGCGAAACACACACCTATATCGATGAATATCGACTCGCTATCTTTGTCTGATGCGTTTTTTTCACACAACTGGAGTCAAGTGTTTCGAGTTACACGGATTTACGGAACACATTGAGGATTTAACTGATTGTACTGCCGCGTTTGTTACTATCGCAACATTCTAACAGTCAATATAATATTTTTATTTCATAAAAATGTGAAAAATCTACGAAATAATCGATTCATTGGATGTGAAAAAATGAATCATTTCTATTCAATTTAAAGTCTGTTTGTAAGTAAAAGTAAATTCAACGTCTTATACGAAATTCATTTAATAATGTTAATAATAAAGCCATAATGAAGGTGGAAACACGTCGATGTGTCGTTTATGGTACCGCATACTTCACTTTACTCTCTATCTCTCTCACACTCATTGCATTAATGGGTGAACCGGGCGAACGGATGGAAACGGATTTTTCAGACCACTTCCCCCACCACTTTTCGCCTTACCGACGGATTTCTGAGGAGAGAAATCTGGCAGCCCTGATTAATGAAATAAAGGTTTTCAAGAAAAAGATAAAGAATTTTTTACTGGAAAATGCATTTTATAATCTAAATGAATTCGTAGATTATTTTAAATAATATTTTTGTTTTCCAAAATTTTTTTGACGTATCACATAGATCATTTGTATCTCTACTGACAATAAATGCTATCTATCTATGTAGAATGCCACCGTTTTTTCGTTTACTTACGTTAGTCGCCACCAAAATTGCTTTTATTTTAACGCGATAATAATTCTTAAGATCCATTCTAAATAATGGTAATCACCGTGGTTAGTAGAATAGACCTGATTCGTGTTATAATTCTAACAAAAAGGCGTTATAAAAAAAATGTTCGATAGCAGATATGTAATTTATTCGTAACATAAATTCTTTCAGAGAGAAACCCTTCGTTTTCTGAACGTTATGTTTTCAACTGCACACCTACCCAGAGATCTAAAACTTTTACGTGTATGTTTTTTCATGAATTGAAAAGCGACATATATAGGTAGATATCCATAGTTGTTGCTACAACAACGGTGCTCTAATATACAGCTGATTTAAAATGACATTTCATTTTTTTTATTATTAGCTGTCATAAAGTCATGAATCAAAATGCTGCCTATATTAGACTTAGACTTTTTTTTTAAATATGTTCTATTTTGCAATACTGATTCAAGACTTTGCGTCAAATTTCATTTAGCAACAGGTAGTTGCGTCAAGAAAAACAATTTTTGAGGAAAATTAAAATCCTATATTTTTGTGTAAGTTTTTACTAAGCCTGTACATAGGAGGCTTTTGCTCAATTGCTTTAATTTATGAACTAAACAGACTTGCAAACTATAAATAAATTCATTTAGTTTGATGAGAATTCACCATCTCGGTTTTCTAAAATTTGGAATGCATGTTGAAAAATTTCAGTCGTCGTGTTGTGTCTGGGGAGATATCTTAAGATATATTGTAGCAATAATATTTATCCTTACGATTTAATTATTATTTTTTATGTGTCTGTTTTATTTTATTTTAATTCAAAAATTTGTCAAAATAGTGTACATTTACCAATTATTATTTACGTAAGTTTATAGGTTGAATTTGACTTTATGTAACGTCTATTATAACTAAATCGATTTGAATTCTCGCTTTAAATTTTGAAAGATATTAATTTTCTAAAAAGCTGAAAAAATTTAACTGGCGTCCGAAACGGTAATATCGTAGTGCAATGTTGAAGATCGTCTATTAATCGTAAATTATTCAATACGATACGCAATTGTAACAAAAATTGTTAAGTCGTTCGCGCTGCGAACCGGCAGACAGAATGTTTTAAAATTTAAATTTTTCACCATCGTAAACCATAAGGTCAAAACAACCTATAAACTTACAATATTTAATTTAATAAAAGGTAACTTTAAACAAATTCTTCTCGTACTAATTGCTCAAATATCACCTCCACTGCGCATAATTATCAAGAGTTAACCAAAAATAAAGAAAAAAAAGTTTGAAGTTACAATATTGACCATTATAAGAGAAAATGCCTTTGCATAACACAGGCTTTTTTCTATGTATATTGTATGTTGTGAAGGAAAATAGTTGCAGTACAGAAAAACACATTTTCTCTTCACAGATCTTCAAGCAATTAGATATCGTGTCCATCGAGATAATAATAAGAAAAATCGCAAGATTGTGGACAAAAAGTTAGATTTATTATTAATAAAGAAAAAGCGCAGGATTGTGGACAAAAAGTTCGATTTATTAATAATAAATCAGATTTTTTGTCCACAATCCTGCATTTTTCGTATTAGTTAAAGATAACATTTTTAATATTAAGAGCAACTTTGAAACTTGATAGATTTGTTGTTATATTTTTGAATCAAACGTTTCTCGTTTGAAATGTTTCTCAGGATAAACTGTACACAAGCATATTTGCCTATCTCGACTAGAATTCGAAAATGTTTGCTTTTATAGTTTTCCTGTAACATGTCACTTATTTATTTATGGAAGATAGTAAACTTTTGTTGACGGCTTAGTGATTTTTGAGATGTTATCTCGCTTAAACTGTAGTTTCATACACAGATCTATCTGTCCTTGCGTTTGAACGTGTTTGCTTTTTTGGTTCTGTTGGAACGTTACTGCGGCAATGCCCATGGGAACCATTCGGCCGACATGCGGAAACACCAATTTTGTTTGAATTGTTCTGTAGATACCAGAGAATGGAATGCACGAATGACTACCAACGAATTACAATACACATGCATGTACTATTGAAACGACGCCACTCATATCATATCAACTTAGTTTTATCAACGCCTTTATTTATACACTAGCGGTCCCGTCCGGTTTCACCCGGGTGCAAAGTAACGAATAAGGAAGGGAGGGTACATGGGTACGCACATTCATCTTGGTTTACCGAGATGAATGTTGTGTCCAAATTTCATAATGATCGGAGTTACCGTTCAAAAGTTTTTGTCGATAAAAAGCAGTATTTATACTTTTTTCAAGTACCTAATAAATTTCTTTTAAATCAATAATTACTGTAATTAATAAAATATAATAAATATTTAATTAAAAACACTGTAGGATAATTATTTTTGTATAGGTACCTATAGTTATAACAGTTTTCAAGTGAGCTATTAATTAGATTTATTAATTTTATTTAGTCGTAAGTAAAATTAAAATAAATTTAAATGTAAGCCTTAGAAGAAAGCAATGTGGAAAATAAGAAAAAAATAAAAATATATTCACCCAAAGTGGGGCTCGAGCCCACGACCCTGATATTAACAGTCGCATGCTCTACCGACGGACATAACCGGGCTTGTGAATGTACGACCTAATATTGATATATGTAGTTACGGCATTTCATCTGAATAGAAGCTATTTTTGAGATACATTTTGCAACATTTTTCATTGATGCTCCGCTCCTATTGGTCGTAGCCTATAGCCTTCCTCGATAAATGGGCTATCCAACAAAATTTTATTTTTTCAATTTGAACCAGTAGTTCCTGAGATTAGCGCCTTCAACCAAGCAAACAAACTCTTCAGCTTTATATATTAGTATAGATCAGTGATTCCCAAAGTTGTCTATATCGACCCCCAGGGGTCGACGACAACTTGCAAGGATTCCATGTCAGCAGAAAAAAAAAATTGGGGGTCCATGAAATGAAAATTGGGGTTAACGATAGTGAATCTCCTAACAAAACAAACTGGACATCGTTAACGGATGAGATTTAAGATTAAATCTAACTAAATTGATGCCAAATGTTAAAAATTTATTATTAAAGCATCAGGTTCATCCCTCATACTAAAAGCATTTATTTTTTGCTTAGTTATTTTATGTAACAGAAAGTAAATTTTAATTTGATTCGTTTTAATCTGTAATTAATTAATAAATGTATAAAACTAAACATTTCACACGACACTTCACTACCGTTATAAATTTAAATCGTTCAAAGCATGTAGCACTATATCGGTTGTCAAAAAAACATTTGAAATTAATGAATATGCAAAAAGTCAATATCAGATAAGGGGGAGATCTACACAAAACCGAAAAACATGGCAAGTGGTCTACGAGACAAAAAAGTTCGGGGACCTCTGGTATAGATGAATGCGATTATTGCGAAAAGAATACAACGAAAACGCGCGGTAAATCATATTTAAACGAACAATATTGACAAAATTGTTTTCGGTTAAATCTCACTTATATAGTGACACAGTACTTCAATGAAGTGCGTCAAGGGCTCACGGGGGAAGAACTGAACTACATTCTTATCTGAAGGACTTATTATAGAGACTTTCAAGTTGAAAACAGTAAGGTGCAAGTTTGAAAGATCTAGAAGCGCTGACTCATCAAACAATGACTAAGAAACATGCTACCAAAATAGTTAACCATGGATTCGACGATAGTAAATAGGGATAAACATTTGCTACTTCTTATGATTTTTAACATGTTTCGCAACGAATGTAAATTAACACAGCGCAGATTATCTGCTCAAAAAACCTACCTAGAAACGAGCAGTGTTGAATTTAATTTCATTTAAAAATTGATGAAATGCGTAATACTTCACTCTCATCTGTTGTACCGTTCATATTATATTTTTATCTTTTCTGGTTTTATGTTTATAATTTTTGTAATGCGTGTGGTAAATATAATTTTATTAAGCTTGGCAAAATAAAAATTACAAATGAAAACACAACTCCTTTCCGTACTATTATACGTCAACAAACTAATTTCAGTAATGTCAAATGCGAAATTTATGTCATCTAATTACAATAAAGTTATAGAGAATCGTTGTAAGGAATTGACAGTGTTTCTAATTGTTGAAAGATGGGCCGTAATCGATGGGGCGTCGTTAATGATAAAAATTTTAGTTTTCTGTTCATTTACCGTTGAAACTGCAGGACGATTAGAATGTGAACAAAGCATAGCATATGGTTTGCATTAAAGCTTAAACTCGTTTCAAATATAACTTTAGGATTATCCTTGTATCCTGTTCATCAAAATACGCATAAAATACTTACACGGTATTTACTTTGATGTTTTCATGTAAACATCTTATCTAAAATATCTAACATTATAACCAACCCTTCTTGCTTGGATGATTTTAAATATTGCACTTAAAATGCACTTTTAATGTTCTTTAAAATATATACAAATAAAAATTTTTTATCATCGTTATCTTTAATAGAGGTTAAAAGAGCCAATGTCTGTCATAAATATATTTTAATATATATTATTATTATTAGATATCGTGTCCATCGAGATAATAATAAATAAAAAATAAAAAATCGCAGGATTGTGGACAAATATTAGATTTATTAATTGTACTTGAAAAAGTCTAAATCTATAGACGAAACATCGTACAATTAATAAATCTAATATTTATCCACAATCCTGCGATTTTTTATTTATTATTCTGTCATAAATTATAGTTTAGTTTCGTAATTAATAATTCAAGCGTATTTCCATTTTTTTCAAATAATATTTATGTTTACAGTAAGATTTCAAAGTTCAATAAAAACTTAAAGATAATAAAGATAAAGCGTTGCATGAGCATGTTTCAAATAAAACTTTACGCTGAAGGATTTCCCGGAGATCTTTCGACTTAATACTATGTGACATGTCTCCGTTGAAATGGTGTGACCAGCACGCTGCAATCCTTGATAAGACTTCTTGAATGATGATTACTTCGACTCCTATACCAAGGTTATCCTAAATATGTACACTTATACAGGTTTCAAACAAGACAGTTTTTTTCACTTCCAGTTTTCATTAATGGTATTGGTTTTGTAGGTGGCGACAGAAATGGTTAAGGAGTACCATAGAGATATTATACTAGAGTACGCGAGTGAGCCGTGAAAGTGTCTGCAATTTAGAGAGAGAAAAGTTCCTTATCTCTGTGATAACACTAATGATACAAAACAATGCTGATTTGAGTAAACATATATCTGGTTTTCTAGACCCGCTGCAGCGTTCTCTCTCTCAACTGAGGCCACTTTCACTTATGTGTAGCATACAAACTAGCGAACTCTAGTTACTTATATCTCTACTAGTGTGACCTGTGCGAATTATTCGCACTAAATAAGTATAATATATATAATTATCACTTTACAAAATTATTTTTTAAATATGATTGCAGGTATTCAATTCGTTTCTAATTTTGCACACTGGTTATAACCAGTTCTTCTTTTTGTTGTATTACAATATGAAGCTCAGATGACAAATCGAAGAAAAATTTTACTAAAATTATCATATAGAGGCGCAAGTAGCAATAGCGTTGAGCTAAGCCGTCAGATGGCATTATGCAGCATTGCTGTGACGTTGTTCAGCGTTGCTCGCTGTTTCAAAATTAAAGCCGTTAGATGGCAGTATGCAGTATTGTGTCTGTTTATTACAATATGAAGGTCAGATGATAGATCGAAGTGTTGACGTTGTTTCAAAATTAATGCTGTCAGATGGCAGACGTTGTTCAACGTTGCTGTATTTTAATTAATTTACAAAAACAAAAGCAATAATAAATTTTTTAGTTGTCGATGTCAGTAGAGCAAGCAATTATCTGTAAAATGATATATAATTTATGTGGAGAAATGGTGAGGTTTTTTCTAAAAAGTAAGGCAAACATCTTTAACCTTAGCGTATTAATATATACGAAGAGCTCGGTGGCAGAAACGCTCTCTTTCGGGTAATCTAAAAGTCCTCCTCTACAAATTGGTGGAGTAGGGGTCTAGAGCATTGCGATACGCCGCTAAGGCGAAAAAAAAAACGGCAAAATTCATAAGTCCTCTACTAAATGGAATGACAGCATCAGGGGGGACCTCGTAGTTGCAGAAAAAATATTTTTCGGCCAATTTACTCCCTTTTTTTATCCTCCCTAAAAACAAGCACGGATAACAAACATATTTTTACTGCTGATTTAAATTCAGAACTAATTTGGTGTTGCGATAAATATTCATAATGAACCGTGCCAAAAATTTTATAACTTTTTAAAAGTTTCAGACGTACTGATAAATTAGTAAATTAGAGCAAACAGGAAAGTTCTAAAAGTTGTTTACTTGTAGCTAAACAGTAAGAGCTAAAGTGTAGTTTCCCATTTGTCTAGTCTTAGTATATGGAGGAGGGTGGCGGTAGTACTGTCTTGGACAGTCAGTCGTGAGCCAAAATCAGATAATGCCAGACGTTTTATTCGAATAAACGTCAACTGTTATTTGTAAGGATTTCTATGTGTAAGCTTCTATTTATTTATATTAACGAATATCACTTATCATCACACATTTGTAATAATTAAAGTGCTCAATATGTTTCGTTTTTTTTTCAAATAGAAATACATACAATAAAACGAAGTACTTGTTATCTCAAAAGCTTATATTATGTGCTATGATAGTGATGTTCATTTTACATTTAACATAATTATCATTATCCATAATTACAAATTCACGCTCAAATAATGCTCAGTTTTAAATTAAATTATCTCTTTTCTTCATTTATATTTATAAAATTTCGCTTCAAACTTCATTAATTTGAAATCTTGATAAGGATAACTGTTTCTTCATAAATTATAGAGGATTTATTGTAATCTGATGATGTACCTATTATGATACGAAAGCAGCTCATTAAAGGTTTTTCAAACTTTTTAAACAAAAAATTTTTTTGGAATGTGGTCTTCCCAAGCATCTAATATTGATTATATTATGTGCGCTTATTTAAGGGGTCAAATCTATCTCAACACATTTACAATAAACTTTTTAATGTCCATCAAGCTAACAATTAAATAAAATAAAAAATGGCATTTTGTTTATTCATTATTTATGTTTGAAAACCATTTTTTTAATAAAAAATAGAAGATAAGATTCTGTTGAAAAAAATGACAACTTACTGTTGGCATGATAGCTGCCTGAATTATTGATGGATTTGTAAAATTAAAAAGATTATTGTAAAGGAAGGCTGTTTTTAAATAATTATACACCAAAATGGAAGATAAGATTCTGTTGAAAAAAATGACAACTTACTGTTGGCATGATAGCTGCCCGAAATATTGATGGATTTGTAAAATTAAAAAGATTATTGTAAAGAAAGGCTGTTTTTAAATAATTATACATCAAAATGGACGGAAAAAATATGTAAATTCATTTTATTACAAGATAAGAGTAGCCTTACTTTTTTATCTTTTTGAAATTTTTAATTTTTTTCAGTTTTATTAATATTTCGGGCAGTTATCATCCCGACAGTGAGACGCCATTTTTTCAGCAGGACTTTCTAAAATCTCAATATATATTATTCCATTTTCTATTGTTTTTCCAACATAAATTAATAATAATTTTATTTTTAACAACATAAAAAAACATCTTAAAACACGTTCATTTGAATGCGCAGGTAGGACCGTTTTTTAAGGTTTCATATGGCTTCTGAACAAAATAATAGTCAAAAAAAACTAAAAAAACATTCTCCCGTAAATTGCTGGTTCGGTATCTAGAGTAGTTGTGCTTGCGTTTCAAATATTTTATAAATTTATTTCTGTTTGTACGACAAAATATAAATAAATACTATTTCTTACTTTATCGGCAAGTCGCTTATGTTGAAACGAAGATCTATAAGAATTTCATAGGAAAGTAAAAATATGCAATATTCTTTCTAAATGTATGAAATATATAGGTGATTTTATATTTGCAGCTGCAACGAGAGATCAATCATTTATTTATCGGCAATACATAAAAACGAGTTTTTCTAAAATCACAGACATCTTGATAAAAACTGAGTACGGCGAATTATTTGAAAAATTTTCTGTACCATTGAATGAGAAATCTGTAACTTTAAAGGGAAAATGATTCAACTTTGTTATTATAAATTTCGTATATGTAATAAGAATATGTCCAAACATTGTTTTAATACAGATTCAAGAATAGAAACTCCGCTTTACCTAAAATATCGGTTGTCTTTTTCTGTTGCACAGTGTGCTCTGTGTTTTAGAAGATAACGTATGGTCTATCTTGGCAGCTCATGATGACGTTACTTTTTTATAGAGCAGGTACACATTAGGCGTTATGAAACGCGCGCTTTGGTAACGCGCGTTGTAAGAACTACGAGGTCTGATTGAAGTGTACACATGCAAACGCGCGCCTTGAGCCAAGCGCGCGTTAGGCGCGCGTTTACAGATTTTGCTTAGAACGCGCGTTGCGCAGGCGTTAGCCGCGCGCTTCAAGATACATGAGCAGCCGTTTTGTCGTACATTCGAACGCGCGCTTTCGTAAAGAGTGGACTTCTCTGGAGTGGACGCACGTTGACGCAAATGGAGAACGATCATTTCCGAACTGAGTGAGCCATAAGTATACAGTATACTCACCCTACTAATGCTCGTCGAGCGCCTGCAAAGCGCGGTGTATGTATGCTACCAACGCGCGTCAAACGCAACGCCGAACGTCTAATGTGTACTCGCTCATAAAGTTGCAGCATTCTGGGTTATAACTTATATAACTTAATTCTTTTTATACGCTTTTATTTAACTTCACGTGTTTGTCAGTATGTATGTTTACAGTGTGAATAACTTTAAAGAAGTTTAAATTTCCCCTGTGAACTTATGTAAGTGAAGCTCGCTTTTTTTAAAAATATTTTTGATGTGTAAACATCCCTTATTCCACGAGTTAAATACGAATTTTGCAGTCAGACGCGGCAAACGTAGTTTAACCCTTAGCTAGACGCGTGAGGTGTCGACAATTTCAGACAGTCTATATTGAATTAGATCTTTCTTATGTAGCCGCGCATTAACAAGGGTTAAGAGGTTTGTTAATCTGGTAGTTATGGACACAAAAAATATTTTTTATTAAAACCAGTACACGTTCATCATTTTTCCGAATGAAATCAATATGTTAGTAAAATGTTTTTTTTTGCGCAGATGCCATGTATCTAATTTAAATTAGATATTTTATCATATCACTCTTGCTCTCACATGAAGCTCTTTTGATTGTAGCCCGAAGATCTGCACATTTCCGAATGATCTTAATTGTTGCCCAAAGTGAAACAATTCCAAGTGTAAACAGTCACTTAAAAATATTTGCTGAGTGAATTCTTGCGTAGTACTCTTTGCACTCATCGCATGTGAATTTTTTTAATAAGGAGTCACCCTCATTTCGTTTTTTCAACGAATAACAAATCATTCAGTATGCATATGACATGCATATTTTATAACGACATTTGTATCGTAAAAAGTTTTCAGTCGGTGGAAAATTCTACATTCTATGTATATATTTAAATATAAAAGAGCTCCTGAATCATATAATAAGCCCCTGAGATCCTGAAAGGTAAATTTTATACATATGCAAAATGCAATAATGCATCTTTTCACATAATATTGTGTATATACAAAATATAAGAATAGTTTAGCATTTTTATTATAATAATATACATTCCGGATCAGACTCGTAGCAATTTTGTTTCTTTGGCGGAAATTTCAGTGGCGTGTTCATTTGTTTATAATATGAAAAGATGAATATCGTTTACGATTAAAATTTGGTTAGTAGTTGTGGGCGCGCCCGCAAATGTTCCCTTCAAGGAAAATGATAAACATTGAGTTTTAAAGTTGCACTGCTACAAGTATAACGTGCAAGTTCTCTATTTATTTGTATGTAAATAAAGCTTATGTAATTTTCTACGCTATTACCGCATACTGAATGAATTATTTATAGTAAATGAAATTATCAAAATAGTATTTGTGGGAAACATATATTTTTAGAAAAAAAATTAGTTTTGTTATTCATAATGACGAAATTGTTTATATGGTATTTGCGTGACTACAGAAAGAACAATATTCTAACATGCCCATAAAAACTTCTAAAAGAAAAATAAATCAAATTCAACTTGAAACCTCCCACACTTTTTCAAGTCGACAGGTATAAAAATAATTTCATTTTCACACTATTTCTCTCCTTTTCTATCACGTTCATTTATATGAGTGTGGCATTTTTCTTGTTGTTGACGCAAAAGCAGGGAGTTATAAAGGTTCACACACAATTAGATTTTAAAGAATAGCGATTAACACTAGCTTTTTCTCTTTCTTGTAGATTGTAGTTAAAAAATAAATAGGTATAGTTTAAAAAAAACTAAAAAACACGCTTTATATCGAACTAAAAAGTAAAAAATATTTTTTTTTAAAATAAGCTTAAAATAAAACAATAATGAATAAAAAATACAAGTATTATTGTGAAAAAAGCGTGGGGCGCTTTGTTCCACATTTTCTTACATCGAGCGCCCCACGCTTTTTTCACAATAATACTTGTATTTTTTATTCATTATTGTTTTAAGCTTATTTTAAAAAAATATTTTTCACTGATTAGTTCGATATAAAGCGTGTTTTTTAGTTTTTTTAAACTATATTTATTTGCCACTTTTTAGTTCGATTTATTGTCAAAAATTTGCCGAAAAAAACAATTTTTTTTCGGCGTGGACGGGATTAGAACCCACGACCCGTGATTCCGAGAGTTGACGTCGGCGAAGACCCGTGCCTTAGACCGCACGGCTAACCACTGTAGTTACAGTGCTGGCATATTATACTACAGTAATAAACCACTTACTGTAGTCCAAACGAAGGTTACAAACAAACATACATACACACATGCATACATACATACATACATACATACATACATACATACATACATACATACAAGTGAAGTTAATATAAAGCGTGTAACAATGACTTAGTTACTCATAAATTGAAGAAGATACTTTATTGGAATTAATGTGACAAGCAGGTGGAGTCGAAAATATATTTTTGACTTTCAAAATGAATAAATAATGTCTTTTGTACATTATGCATGATTTAATCGACAGTCAATACATAATATTGTTAAAGGTAACAGCAATAAGAGCTAAAATTAGATTTTGTATGAATAGCTTATGTGATTTAAGAGCTGAACACCAAAAATTAATTAAAATATACAGTTTTGAAAATGAAAACTTACATCTAAAGGAATTGTTTTGGAGTAAAACACCAAGGTCACTTTTACCCTTTATCAATGTGAATTTTGAAAACCGTACATTGAGTCGGAGTCTTATTGTGAGCCGAACTTAAATACGGTCCCATCTACTGGGCTTCAATATGTGCTAACTCGTTTAAATTCCTCGTATACCTTTTGATAACAAGTTCACCTAGCGTATGGGCTTGACATAACAGTAGAAGGAGTTTGCTGGATGTGGGTGGAGAGAAGAGACCGGGCTAGTCGAGAGCACGGGGAAATGGGTCGACCGGCTCGACCACTGTATCTTCGGCCATGCGAAAATGTGGCTTATGTAGATTTTTTTATATTCTTCAAACTGAACTTTTTGACCGCAATGAGAGTCAGTTTGTTCGACGGCATAAACGAAAAACAACACTGTCAGAAACTCGATCGACACACCCCTTTCTGTTTGATAATATTTACACGCACACAATTTTTAGGCGCGATCTAAGCATTAGCTCTATCTGTACGTCACTCTTTTTTGTGTCACGCGTGCAATCCAAATGTCTTAACCGGTTTTAAAAACTATTTTTCATCTGATCTCTATCGCGATCTTTTTTATCGTAAAGTCGCCCAATTTTCGAGTTTTGATCCCAGAAGGGACAAAAAAAAAACTCCGGGTCGCAGTGCCAAACCCTAACGACAATATAGTGTATTTGCTTTTATAGGCAGTGTGGCTCTATTGAACTTAACTTTGTTTTTGAATAAAAAAATTACCCCTTAATACACCCCTTAAAACAAATTTTTTTACTTAATTTCAATACTACATACCAATTCAACATCTGTACCAAATTATATACACCCTTCAGTATGTAAATCTATATCAATAAACTTGTGTTTTCATAAAATTTTTAAATTTGTAAGTCCGGTCCTGTCAGGCCGATTTTTTTTTAAATTTTAGCAGCACATTTTAATAATGACTAAAGGGTTAAATTTCAAATTTCAAACGATTCCGAAAATTTATTCGGTATTTTTCGAACCCAAAAATACCGAAAAAATTTTCGGAATCGTTTGAAACATGGCCCGATTGGGACCATTTTAAATAGGCTTCGTGCGGTGATGTTTTCCATGTGGACCAAATTTCTTTAAAATCGATTAAGTCTGTCGAGAGGCTATGAAACGTCGAGAAATTTTGGTTCGACCCCTAGATCCCGCCATCCGACCGACGCCAATAGGGTAAGTGCCTTGTGGAAAATACACTAAAAACCGAAGAGGAGAAATTTTCACATCTATTTCGTATAATAGAATGTGTCTAATTCGTCATTGAATATAACTTTATGAACATTCCGCCATAGACACTTTTGGCTTGCGACTGTAAATCGTTTGAAGGAGCGTGCACTTTCCAAGAACACTGTAATCTCCTGACTTAAATTTAAGCTTTATTTATACGTTTTCTTTAGAATTCACCATACCAGTTGTATGCAGTAGTTGTGCGACCGAAGTAATGCGCTACGCTATGAAATGAAAAACTACAGGGTATGTCGAAAACTATAGAATATTACGAGTGTCCTCTCCAAAGTCCGTTTCCGTGTTTTCATTGATTCGATGGATATACAGTTTTACAATCATCCAAGTGTGTGTAGGCTTTCACGGCCGGTGCTGATCAAAGTCTTCTTGGTTTCCGGCCTTGTATGCTGTGGTCCATTGGTATTTCTACCTGACGTTTTGTATACAACTGCGGTAGACATTATCAAAGGCGATGACGTGGTAGCGGACGAAGTGTCCTAATCCAGATTTCTGAAAGTGCCTTGCAATCGTCGAACACGCTGTCAATGATACGACTGCGCTCTATTTTGTTTACTTGTTCGTAACGTCCTTGCGCTCGATTTCGTGACCATTGTGTTGTTGATTGCCATTGAAGCAATACAACTAATATTGCTTTTCTCTTTTTTTTCACCTTCTTTTCTCGCAAGTGATGTCCTGACCTATACACAAATGTAAACATGCAACGCAATGATTATTTAAACTTGTTACTTGTGAAAATACAAATCATTAACATGAAAAAGTATTGTATATTGTGTATATTAGGTTATTGTGTTGTTGTTAACTCATTAATATTTATGCTTGAACGTATGTTTCCGTATTCAAATAACGCGCTCCGCGCAGACATATTGTTTTTCATGTAAATACTCGACTATGAAGGTAGAAACTAAAACGGGAGTCAGTCATATAGTTCTTACATTATTAGCTCTCAAATTCTGAGCTCCAAAATTAGACTTCAAGCACCGCAATTCTTCGAATCGACCGCTAGTTCTTTCCAATTTGTTTTTCATTGAAGATTTGTTTAAGGAAACTTTTTAATAAAGCGTTTATATATTATTACGCCAGCAGTTTTTTGTGCGGCACTGCGGCTATCCCCTCTTAGACCGCTGGACCGATTTCGACGATCGAGGTGTCGTTTGAAAGGGATTAATATACATATATGCAATAGAGTGTCCTAATTGTGATAAGTGTATTTTAATAAAAAAATGGTTGTCTGTAAAGTCGGTTTACGGACGATAGTTTTACGTGATAACGTATTCCGTAATACATAACCTAAATTCTACATATAATAATTATAATAATTCGAATCTATGATATTGCATCTTTCGCTTCAAATTTAGGTTAATTTTATGTATTAAAATACTCACCAACCATAATAGGTAATAATTGTTTTTTTTAACTTTCTTTCTTTCGTATTTATTTTAAGTCTCAAAGATTAATTGTCATAATATTTTGAAAACAATTGTTTCACTGTTTATATAAAATTCCAAAACCTACTTACAATATTTAAGTATTTTCATACGTCAAAAAATTGATTTTTATAATGATAAAATTTGTATGAAAACGATTTTTTCGAGAGATGAGACCTAGCTAAAACGATTTTTTGCCCCCCAAAATCCCTTTTCAGTAAATTTCATCCAAATCGTTAGGGCCGTTTTCGAGAAAAGCACGCACAGGGTCAGGCGGAACGTTAGGAACGTTACACTTTTTCGTGCATGCAGCCGGTGTTTCATCAATTTATAAGATTGGTGATTCATCAATTTATAAGACGTTATCACGTCAAAAATTCCAAATAATCGATTTTTAACGTTACAAAGTATATAATATTTTGAGCAGGCTTTGGACAAACAAATCAGTTTACTTTTCAGTTATCCAAAATATTAGTACCTAAACAACAAAGAAAATATTAATATTATATATAATTAACTACAATATACTATAAGAATATTTCCCGCGAGTTGTTTTAGTTATTGACGTGATAACGGCTTATAAATTGATGAAACACCAGCTGCACGCACGAAAAAGTGTAACGTTCCGCCTGTGTAACGTTCCGCCTGACCCTGTGCGTGCAAGCGAGAGCGCAGTATAAGCGATAGAGAGTCGGTAAAAGTATATTTTAACAGCTACTAAAATTTAGGTTATGTATTATTAAATATGATATTCGAGCGGAATACGTTATCACGTAAAACTATCGTCCGTAAACCGACTTTACAGACAACCAATTTTTTTTTATGTCTAATTTTTTTATAGTACTGTTATATTAATCCAGTCGCCAGAATATCTGTGTTGACACTTTTTTCTTGCTAAGTTTTAAACTTTATGTATAAAGTTTGGACAATATTAGATGCAATTATGTATTATTCTAGCTGACCCTTTTTAGGAAACCTGTATCTTTTTACGTCAGACTAGAACGAACTAGCTGTACCTACGCAAGATACATAATTTGCATAACTATGAGAATTCTAATTTCCAACGTCGTTATCTGTATATTTTCGTTTTAGAATATCTTACGTCAAACTGGTTGACCCGTCGACTGTTTAAAAATACACTTTTGTGTAACGTTAAGCAGCTGGTCTGCTTAGTATAATCCCTTATTCACCCGCATATCTTTGTATGATTCAAATCTTTGATTAACGTCTGATTAGAACTCTTCAATAAATAAAATTATCGACCAATTTTTCAGACAATATATTAACAAAAAATATAATTAATACATTAACGTTTCAATCCGGATTTGGATCTTCTTCAGAACTGATCTAAAAAATATAAAAAATAATTAATATTTAATTTCTAATTTGTTTATATAAAATTCTTTCAAAATATTAATTAGAATAAAAATATTGAAAAAATAATTATTTTTTCAATATTTTAATTCTAATTATACTTTTTGTTAATATAGGTATTGTCTGAAAAATTGGTCGATAATTTTCTTTGTATGATTATCAACAACTTTAACTGAAATGGTCGGTACAGAATTTTTTTGAGCGACGAAATAAAATTCATGAACGCTCTGTATAGTCAGTTAAAAAAAAGTATTGAAAAAATTCTCTGAGATAAATACAAACTATGCTTTCATAAGTTGCCTTTTTGATAAAATACAGATAATGTGTTTTGTAAAAGCTTGTTTCGGACACCCCGATGCGGCCTTTTATGAGGTGTATTCAGTTGCCAATTTACTATCGATTTGTTAGACGCGCGACGTCGTCAAAGAGCTATAGATACCACGCTTATATGTCGTAGAGCTATACCTATTCCAGCGAGAAAACGTCAAAACAGCACTTCTGTCAGTGATTGACACGTAAACACTATACTTAGTGATCATCTAGCATACGCCGTACAAAAGGTTACTGGACAACAGTACTAAAATTTTCTTATTAAATTTAATATAGGTACACTGACCGGCAAAAAAAACGCAACACATAAAATGATGACCAGTTTCAAATTGCATTAACTTTTGAACGTATTGCTCGATTTGAATGAGTTTTTTTTTTATTTGAAAGGTCTACGCTTTGTCAATGTTTCTGTACGTACTCTGCCCATTTTGGCGCTCTTCCATTTCGGCTGTAAAGAATAACAGTAATGCGCATTTTCTTCATACACTTTGAAGCTTGCTGTGGGGTACACCGACAAAAGGAATTAATTTTAAATAAAAGGAACTTGTAGCCTCGTCTGTTACAGCCGAATTGGAAGAGCGCCAAAATGGGCAGAGTACGTACAGAAACATTGACAAAGCATAGACCTTTCAAATTAAAAAAAACTCATTCAAATCGAGCAATACGTTCAAAAGTTATTGCAATTTGAAACTGGTCATCATTTTATGTGTTGCGTTTTTTTTGCCGGTCAGTGTACATTCTTATTTTGGTAATAATTCATATCTCGTACAATTTTTGATACCTCGAATACGACTAAACAATACTTGATAAAGATTATATAGAAAAAGTATCAATTATTTACAAATTATTACCGTCTGCCTTGTAAAAAAATTTTATGTATAATTTGGTATTCTTATATCTAGATTCTAGATCTCAAGCTAAAGTCTTATCAGATTCCAGGAATTTAACATCTGATTATAAGAGTCGAGTGAAACGTTGGATCTCTGTTCAAATCATTTAATGAACAATTAAAGAATGCAACTTTTTGCACTATATTAATAATAACTTTTGGAAAGCGTGTATTGTGCATTTTACAATATATTGACTTATTAATAGGTGCGTGATATTGCTTGATCTTTTCTCGCCGAGACAGATATAGGTACTAGCAACGAAACGCTTTGTTGTCATTTGTCTAGCTTTGTACTGCACCTCTACGCTCATTTATTTTTTTGAAGGCTTCCCGTAGAGAATAATAAATGTCCTTTCGTCTTGAATAAATTAAAGGCAAAGAACTTATATTTTCGATAGCATCTTTTCTATAATTGCTTGTTTTTTTTTTTTTAATTACAAGTGAGATTATAAATAGTTTTATTTTCATTTCTTGTACAGAATGTTGTATGTATTTAGCACTGACAGGAAGTTAGGCCGTCAAATTTAATACGTGATTTTAACTGTGTGACTGAAAATATAAATTTTGCATATTAGATATCGTGTCCGAAGATAATAATTAATAAGAAAAAATTCGCAGGTTTGTGGACAAAAGTTATATTTATAAATGTACGACGTTTCGTCTATAAATTTAGACTTTTTCAAGTACAAATTTAAAATTATTTAAACAATAATTATTATTGTTTTAAATAATTTTAAATTTGTACTTGAAAAATTCTAAATTTATAGACGAAACGTCGTACATTTATAAATATAACTTTTGTCCACAAACCTACGAATTTTTTCTTAAAAAATTCTAAATTTATAGACGAAACGTCTTACATTTATGAATATAACTTTTGTCCACAAACTTGCGAATTTTTTTTTATAAATTTTGCTTCATAGTATTTTTTACACCTGAATGTTGCCATTAAAATAATTTTTAAACCTGTAAGTGTGTATTTACCAATATTTCAGGTTGAGATATCTTCAAAACTCATTCAATGCAATGGCCTTCAGATCTTGCTTACACAGCTGGCTACGATCACGTTGCCTTCTCTTTAAAGGGGACATTGAAAATGTATTTCGCTAAATTACTTTATTCACTAATTAAGTTTTGCAAATCTGCTACCTGAAAAGCTTTGATTTAATTGAATTCAAGTTTAGATACACCAATTTGTTGAGCTCTCGTTTCATGGCTGGCTATGAGCGTTTCACAAATCGATTTAAAGCTATATATTGTCAACGAATACTATAAAGAAAAGTACGTTTGATGAAAAATGTTTATTTCTGAGAACTTCCATCGTTACAAATACAAAAGCAAAAAAAACTTCGTAATGAATTTATTTATTTTTTTTTAATTATTGATTAAAACGTCTACCACAAAATAATCATGTTATTTTTGAAAATGAAAACAGCTCGTTAAATACTAAATTTAAACATATATACAGGGTGAGTTTTAAGTTGATGCTTTTTTTTACAGCGTGTAAAAATCAAATAGACGAGCAAATATTTCAAATAGTTTTTTTATAAAATCTCAAAAATAAGAGAGAAACAGCCGTTCGAAGTTTAAATAAATTTTATTAAATTTTCTTTAATTTTGAGGTCGGTCCTGGGGTTATATTATATCACTATGGAAATATGTTATTATTATCAAGTATTCACAAAAATAATTGAGGCACACACAATTCTCTCAAAAACAGAACAATACACATACTTGATAATAACAACTTATTTCCATAGTGACATAATATAACCCCAGGACCGACCTCAAAATTAAAGAAAATTTAATAAAATTTATTTAAACTTCGAAAGGCTGTTTCTCTCTTATTTTTGAGTTTTGATAAAAAAACTATTTGAAATATTTGATCGTCTATTTGATTTTTACACGCTGTAAAAAAGAAAGCATCAACTTAAAACTCACCCTGTATTATTGTAAAACAAATTCTAACAGTCGATGTTTGTTAAAGCTTCTAAAGTGAAATTTGTGTTCAATTGTTTATAAAAACAGCAGACAACAATTTGAATTTTGCCGATATCATTTTTTTATAACCTGATTGAACAGTCACCTTAAGTAACCAAATCCTGTCAACTGTTGAAAGGTCGTCGTTTTAAGTTACTAGAAGTGAAACTTCTTTAGTTACGTTTCTGTTTGTATCTTTCTGTAATGTAAAGATCCCGATTTAGCTCGAACTTCACTCATCCAGCTTCCTAATGAAATTTGAATTTTGATAATATAATGTATTAACAAAGAAAAATTGAATTGGTTGCCTTTCAATTTCTTGGCACAGCTATTTTTAATGAAAAATAAAGATTTTCGTTTTTTTTTTATTTTAAATATTATGATATTTGTTATTCGTTGCCACAGTTTCCTACATATAATATGTACCACGTGTTCGCAATAAAATAATCTACATTTTCATATGTATGACAATATAGTAAACCCTATAACTGCAAAATACTAATTCGAAGGTGTCTGTCTTCCTGGTTTTATGCCGGGAATCAAAATGTCGACCAAACATTGGCATTTATAGACATATTTTACTTTCGATTGGTAATAAATTTATCTGGAAACTCGATAACTACATTTCAAAAATAAAATTACCAACCTTAATTTTTTTCATAAATAGATGTGCCAAAAAATTGAGTGGCAACAAAATAATTTTTTCTTTATTAACACATTATACTATAAAAATTCAAATTTCATTAGAAAACTCGATGACTGAAGATATTATAAAGGTGAAATGATTGAACGACAGAATAATACAAGAGAAACACCAAATGAATAACGCGTCAACGAAACGAGTACATAACTCTTAAGAAGTTTCACTTCGCCCGTTAGATTATGTGAGTAGGGCTCTCGCGTTTTATTTTTATTCACGGTTGGTTCGTCGTATACACTATATAATATTCATCAGTGTACATTATTCTTTACCGAATTGTTGAGGAGATGGGAAATGCATTCTATCAGGAGCGCCGGTACATGCATTTTGTATATGGTATATTTTCTGCACTCACACCTCGTGCAAACAAAATACTCCACCACGTAACTCTAAACTGACGTAACATTACCGTTAAAGTAACTCTTCGCAGTCCTGGCTTATATAAAACTTTTTATTTGCAATTTGTATCCGAGTTCAAATTGGTTGTAAACATTACCATATATTTATATACTAGTGGCCCGGCCCGGTTTCACCCGGGTGCGACAGATATATTTTATGTTACCGGACAATATAATGAAAACGACCACAGCGCCGTAATGTCTGAACTAATAGCTTTGTGCAAATTCTATCAGATGTCGCTACATGGTAATAAAACAGTTTTTTTGTTTGCTTCTAATGTAATAACTGTTAGTAAATTCTATCAAATGTCGCTACATGGTACTCAAACAGTTTATTTTCGACAAAACATCGTAATTTTGTACAAAATATTTAATATAAACTATCCTATACATTGAAATTAACATCAGCATAAATAGTTTTAAGGCGTAATTTCTTGTATTTGTAAATCCATTGTTGAATTATTTATACTATTTAATCTGTCTGACTTTTCATTTATGGTTCGTTTATAATTTCATCACTGAGAGCATCTCTATATTATAATAAATCTCCAACATCGTGTTCCGCAGCTCCCACCATCTAATCCCGGAACTTCCACCATCAGTTGCATAACTTCAACGTTACGACGTTGTACTTTTATTTGTTAAACGTCCGTGACCACAAGACAAAGTGACTTATTACGAGATTTTCTTACACTTTCAAATAATTTTCTTTGAGTTTTTGATATCATTACGTTCACGATTTATATCATATATTTTGCACGCAGGTACCTCCTATAAAATAGCTGATTAACTCATTATATTAAAATCTAATCTGCAAGTCTCCATTTGTAATCTAAATGGGTTGTATACGAAAAATACGCCTATTTTTTTTCTGTAACTGACAAGTCACTTTCGAAAATTACTATTGGATCGGTTAGATGGTATTTATTTGTTTTACATTACAGCACTAGCGTTAAAAGGGGCCATTTTACTACCGCTATACAGTCATTAAAAGCGTGTGCAAAAAACACATCATGCAAATCCTAAATAAAATTTATATAACTACATAAAAATATACAAGAAGTATGGTCAATAATTAGTTTTCCATTTTTATATCGGTGAAATTCAGCTAAACCTACATAGAATATACAAATTAATGAGTTTTAAAATAAAAAAATAAACACTAACAGCTAGATTACTGTAGAAATTCACTGTTCAGTGCAGATTGACATCTTAATAAATATTATTCTATTCAAAATCTGACGTAAGCAATTTTTTCTTGGGACCACAAATGGTAAGTCACTTCCGTAATTATAGCTAATTATTCGTTTCCGTCTGTGTGCACTTTGTTAAAGAATTTATCAACTGGAATTTTATATTAAAGCTAGGTATTATCAGTTTGTATCCCTTTTTTTAGTTGCAAAAAAGGTTTGTTATTTGTTTGGTTCCATGAATTCAATTCATTTCGATATAAAATTCTTCAAAAACGTTGACAATATTTATTGAAAATAAGAAAATTTCTTAGTTTTTTTTTTGACGTGATAACGTCTTATAAATTGATGAATCACCAATATTATAAATTGATAAAACACCGGCTGCATGTACGAAAAAGTGTAACGTAACGTTCCTAACGTTCGTAACGCGTAACGCATAACGCGTAACGTTCCGCCTGACCCTGTGCGTGCTTTTTGCTAATTTCTCGCTCAATTTAAATCAGATCGGTTTGAAACCAGTCTTAAACGAAAGAGGAGAACATTTTACATAGATTTCGTATAACAGAATTTGCCTAAACAGTTTTTTTATACAAATTTATATAGAAAAATATTTTATACAAATTTATATAGAAAAATAGCTGTATAAATGCAATGTTGTCTAATGCATGGCGCGACGCGGTCGGTCGTCTTTGTTTGCCGTACATGGAAATTAGAAAATAACGTATGTCTTGTCTTAACATGAAAACGGCTGCATTTCTAATGTTTAATTCAATTTTTTGACATTAGTATTTTGTGAAATGCAACGCCTTCTAAGTTAAGTATTGGAATAACTAATTATTATTAGAACATAATACTTTGTAAGTTGCAAACGTCACTTTTGACATTTCTTATCATTCCGACACCAAGGATAAGCGGATTGAAACCAAATTTTGGGAGGTTTAGGTTATGTATTACGGAATACGTTATCACGTAAAACTATCGTCCGTAAACCGACTTTACAGACAACCAATTTTTTTTGTTGTAAAGCTGGAAAATTTTGAGCATTTAAATTACATTTTTTCGTATCATTAGCATTCATCTTAATTAAATATCATTATAGTGAACAGTCAATTATTTGTTCGTCATAACGCTAAAATAGAAAATAAAATTTTCTTTCTCTCGAACTTTTTGTATATAATTGAACTTGATAGTAATAGACTTTGAAAACTAAAAACTAGAAAATAATTATTAATCACCATAGGGGATTTTGATTAAACTTAATTAAAATCGTGGGGGACATTTATAGTTACATTAATATCGAAGAAGACAGTCGAAAGTCAAATATGATTTCCAATTTCAAAAAAATGAAAGTTTTGATATACATGCGCGCCACGATTTTATTTTAGTAATCAAAGTCACCTATGGTGACTCATAATTATTTTCTAGTTTTTAGTACATCAACGATTGTACAATAAAACCGTTTGCTTAAAAAGCTTTATTTTTATGTTTTTGTGTGCTTTATTAAAAATGAGATTTGCATCCGGACGAAGGCCGGATTGGTCAGTTATTATAATATTGTATTGTCATCGGAACTACATACGTATGCCAAATTTCAAATCAATCGGATAACGGAAAGTAGTTGAAACAGCTGCCGCAAGATTTGAAACAAAGATAATAATAATAATAAGTCCCTTTAATTCCTAAGTGGAGCATAGGGCCTGTACGAAAATTTAGAATCTAGTCCTATCTTTTGTCATATTTTTGACTTGAAGCCAGGTAGTTCCTTGTTCTATAACTTCTTCACGAACAGTTCTTCTCCAGGATATTTTTGGTCTTCCTCTTTTTCGGTATCCCTGTGGGTTCCAATCTAAGGCTCTCTTTGCTATGTCGTCATCTGTCTTTAGTAGTTATTAATAAATATGCGTGGTCCAGCTTAATAAAACCGTGGAAAAATTAATTACGATTTTTTGTAAGTAGATGAGCAAGTTTACGCTTTCTCAAATAAGTGGTACTAGTAAATTGAGTGTTATAATGTCTTGGTACACATTGTATAATGTATAATAATAATCACTATTTATTTATGTACACATAGTGCAGTGCAGTATTGCACTATAACATCTGTTTTCACATAGTTAAATGAAAAAAAAAGTAAATTCGAGTTATGAATAAGTTATTGTCTGTATCATGTAAAATAAACAGATAAATTACGACATAATATGAACGTTGTAGTATGCGCAGTTCAGTATTTGCATTGTAGAAATATTTTAATTATTTCAAAATGGAAATGAGACATTAATCAATGCATGAAATTTTTACTTTTATACTCGTTTTTTAACCCAGAACTTAAAGTTAGTCAATCGTCAAAGTTAATAAATTAAAGACAATAATAATATTTGAATTTTATTGGTACATATAGAATAATTTAAAAGAAAAAATTCTATTAAGGCTAGAAACGCTGCTAGATTCCTTGCTAGATTTGCCTACTAGTTTTCTAGCGCTGGTTTTCTTGATTGCTGTTATGTGCTCGCTTCACACGAAACGTCTTTTCAAGCTAGTTTTTGTGAATGCGCGCAGTGACAGTTCAAATACAAACAGAGCGAAACGTGTCTGTTCTCTGACTCTGAGCTGAATGACACCGTGTTGGTTTGTGAGCGTTTGTTCAAGTCGCCCACGTGACAACTACTGTTTCCTGATTGATTCTTGATCATACCTAGCAGTGGACCTAGCAAGGAAAATAGCTCCTGTTCTAATTTTAAAACCTATCTTGTGAGCTAGCAGGCGAGCCCGCAGTGACGTCATTTGCAGCTTAATACCCAGCCTACCGGCCAGCAGAACTCCAAGCAGTGTTTCTAGCCTCGTGTGCAGCGGCCTTTATACAGTATTCTTCCAACCTCTCCAATAATTCAGTTCTATCATAACCAAATATCTCTGAATAATTTAACATGTAAATAAATTTCAAATAGTTTTTTGCCAGTAGTTATTTTACATCGTGCAATGAAACGTGAAAACATCAATATGTGCAGTAACATGCAATTATAATTATTTGAAACTAATTAAGTGAAGGTTTTGCATATAGAACAAAACGAACAAGTCAAACATGGCAGATGTTTGCTTAAAACATCGTTGTAGAAGAACACTAGACGGAAGAAAACAACGGAACAACATTATTCAGGGTAACAGGAACACGTCATAGCCTCCGGCGATCCGACGTGTCTCATAACACTTCGTCTACCGAAGTCACCGATTCGAGAGTCGAAAGAATGCTTAAAGCCCGTTTTAAACAAAAACATTTTTAATGAAACTTCTATACACTTATATTCCGCTGACGTTGTTCTTTTGACGTATATAGGTGTGTATACAGTCGACGAGACTTAAACCTTATTACGGTTATATATAAAATCAGTATTTTTATATTTTATACGATAATTAGCGGTCCGTCCCAGTTTCACCCGGGAGCGATAGGTATAATTCTGCAAAAATTGCCGCCCGTCGTCTGTACAAATAGCTTTGAGCTAATTCTACCAGACTTGCTTCTGAACTTATAACTTTGGGCGGATTCTAACAGATGCCGCTACTTGGTACTAAAACAGTTTTTTTTTGTTTGCTTCTAAACTAATAGCTTTAAACAAATTCTATCTGATGCCGTTACATGTTATTAAAACAGTTTTTTTTAAAGAACACCGTAATTTTGTAAAAAATATTTAATAAAAACTATCCTATATAGCGTAAGCTGCATCAAGCAAGATACATTTAAAAAAAATATTAAAATCGGTTCAGTGGTGTGGGAGATTAGCGCGGCCAAAAATTGTGACACAAGAATTTTATATATTGTATAGATTAGTGATGCGCCGGATCGTTAAAAATGTATATCCGCGGATACGGATCTGAATACGGATATTTGGTTTCAAGATCCGCGGATACGGATACGGATCTTAACTTTCTTAGAGTACGCAACGGTAAATATTGCACATCGACCTTTGGAAAGAGACTATCTGTTATGAGAAAAATTTATTGACCTCTTTAAGAGTTAACTCTCATAACAGATTGTCTCTTTCCAAAGATCGATGTGCAATATCTCATTATAAAGATAGTTTTTTAGTACCTTTGAGTCATGTACTAATTGGTATGGTACTCACTACGATAAATTTTTGCAATATAAAGGTGCCAAATACGATTTTAAAAAATAAAAAATAATCTGAATGGAATTTAACAGTTTTTCATTATTACCTAATCACCTATATATATAAAATTTCATCTACGAATTAAAAATTAATAAGGTAAAAAATTCGCCAAAAACTAACGGATACGGATACGAATCTTTCTTCTCCCTCGGATATCCGCGGATACGGATACTGATATCCGGCACATCACTAGTATAGAGAGATAAGAAAATATTGTTATTCCTGCTATGGGTGATATTGAGATATTTTGTTTTTTTGAGAAAGCAAAACATCTCATGTTTTTCTTTGTTTAAATAAATAACACCAAAGAATACTCAATATCTGGATAACTAACTCAATATATGTAAACAATAAAATTATATTAGCTAAGATAAAATTGACTGGTTGATTTCTGCTGCAGAATGTTTCCAATAAAAATGTTAAACGTGATAAACAATTCCGATTCTTCTTTGGAATCACCTCTCTGTCATTGTGTAATGAGTATCACAGTGAAGAATTAAATAAAACAAGAGGAGAGGTTAGAAAAAGATACATAAGAAAACAAAATTGAAAGAAAGAGATGAAACTAAAAGGAGGG
Organism: Xanthostigma xanthostigma; assembly: GCA_963575645.1. Classification (NCBI taxonomy): domain Eukaryota; kingdom Metazoa; phylum Arthropoda; class Insecta; order Raphidioptera; family Raphidiidae; genus Xanthostigma; species Xanthostigma xanthostigma. The sequence continues at coordinate 9,572,867 of OY754471.1, read as the reverse complement.
GAGATGAAGTGAACACGTGTATAAATGAACAGTTCTTTGCACGAGCGGTCTAATTGGTCGTCTATTGTGAAAATAATGATGTCGACTGTGTTTTGTTAATATGACTCGTACCACTTGTGTGTTTTCTTCTTCTGTACGTACATTTACACTCTTCTCACTTACAAAATGCAAATATAATGACAACGGAGGAACGGGACAGTCGAACGAAAAATATTTTCTTTTCATTTGACTTTTAGTATTCAAACTTCCAAGCAGAATTGGTCAAACCATCGAACCTTAGTGCTTGAAGCACCAAAAATCGAGATAATTGTCCGATTTATTTATTGTCAGAAATGCTTAGTAGTATGGAACACTTACTAAAGTGCTGAAAAAACATTAAGAATTTTAATGGAACTTATAATAATAATGATACGTTTAACATCCGCTTCTCGACTTTATGTCTTAACAGACGCCATCGCACCATTACTACTTTCCATCTATCACACTTCTCGTTATTTTCTACATTTTTTTCAACTTCAACTCATTAATAGCAATGGGCGAAAGAAGGAATTTTAGGACATTAAGATAAGGTAGGCAAGTTTTGAGCACAGGAGTTTGTCAGATATTCGACCATGGCCTTGAGTCAGGCTCCATCTCGATATTTATCTGGAATTATTGAGGGAAACCATAGAAAACCTCAACAAGATGGTCGGTACAGGAATTACCGTTTCTCGGCGAGAGGCAGCGGGAAAAAGTTCCAGCCACATCTGCCCCGGCCGGGATTCGAACCGGGTACCTCCCGAATGCGAGTCTAGTGCTCTCACCACTACGCCACACCGCTCGCTTAATGTAGCTTCTTACACGCCCTTATCCACGGTGGACATTCTTGTGTCCACGGTATAGATACTTGTCAATCTCCTGAAAAATATTATTTTTTTCCAATCACCTTATTGATACTAGCATTTAAAATGTTTTCTTTTATTAAAATATGGAAATTGAGTTTATTGAACATGCATTTTAAAAGCTAGAAGCTGTTGAAAATCATTCAGTTCAAGGGTTGAATGTGTTGCATTTATATTTGTTGAATAATTCGAACCTTGTTTAAGGTATCACAGTATCGAGTGTGGTATAATAAACAAAACGCCGTCAATTTGAATATATTTATAATGTATTCGTAAATAACAAGATCGTTATTACAGTATCCAGGAGGCAGTAGTCTGACGTAATCGAAAATAAGGATGAGATTTTATTTTTTTACCGACTTCAAAAAAGAGATTATAAAATTCAAGTGTGTCTATCGTGGACACAAGTGTGATCCACAATTTTACTATTTTCCTTCTTTTTTGAAAGAGGCTCAATTTATTTATTGGCTGTTTCATTAAAGATAAATTCATAAATGGATTATTGTGGAATTAAAGCGCATTATATATGTACACAAAGCTTAATAATTAATTAATGCTCTCAAGTAGTTTTTTTTTCATTTGTAAATAAAATAACATAATGTAAATGTAATAAAATGTATGAGTTTAAAGTAACACAATCTAGTTACTTTGTACACATTTTTTAAGACGAAAACATGTGCAAAACGTAACATTTCTGCACAGGTTTGACTGTAGTTATATTGACCGTACTCTAACAGCTGTAATTAACTAGACATTACCCAAGGCATTATGAATCGCACCGCGGAATGCTGTTGCCTTTTGGTGCTCTTTGACTGTTAGTAATAATTTATTGACCAACGTTTTTGAATCAGATAAGGTCGGAATAAACTAACCAGGGAGTGATTAGTCTAATAAACATTTATCTGAATTAAAACTGGTGGTCATTTTTACAATTTTACAATAGAAAATCATTTCTCTAAAAAATCGACTGGGATCAAATTTGGTTGTACCGCAGTGTACCTACATTTTTTTTTAATTTCAAATGCAATGAACTAACAAAAACGCACTACGTATGTCCAATTACGATTGAACGGGATTTTTTAGGCACTTTTAACGGCGATAAATACCTTTTTTTTAACAGTCACACCAGCGAACGATCGAACTATCGAACGAAAAAATTTTCGATTATAAATATATGTTTTGTTTTTTTAATTACTAGGCACTTGTTCTGTTGTAGGTGGCGCTGTTGTCGTGATCCAGATTTTATTTGAACTTTCCGATCAACTTTTTTTTGATATTTTCTTTGGACTTGTCACACCAGAAAACATATAATCTCAAAATTTTCAGGTTCCCAGCACCTCTCAATATATTTTAATTCAATAATTTTTTTACATTCATGACATTAAATAATGATAAAAAAGTCCGATGCAGCATAATCTGACTATGTTTAATATATTATATACAAATCCGGACGAAGCCGGATCGGGCAACTAATAATATAATAAATGATAATCTGATATGATATGCTATAATGTAATTATAAAAGTATTTTTTGTACTCTGCACTTTGCACATCCTTTCCAGTTTTCCTTTGATAATTATATTGTTTCTAAGAAACTTGTAACTTCGCAATACGAGACAACGATTTATGTGTTAAAGCGAGAAATATGCGTGAAATGAAAACCAGTACCGATATCGCAATTTATGTAAATGAGAGCTATTCTAAATACTTTGCACGCAGCGAATAACTTCTCTTCTTCAAATTTGAAATGACTTATAATTATTATTACTGTAAACGAGAAGTAAAAGGTAATATTATAAACGTTGAAATGTATCTTTATTATATTCTTTATTCAAAATCACTTTAATATTGTTTTAATGGATACAAAGTCAAAGAGGAGAATTGGAACATTGGTTATATTCTTAACGCGTTATAGTAACCGTGTATCACACTGAAGTATATATTTTTTAAAGGAATCTTTTAAAATCAAACTGACAGCCATTGAGCTATGTAGACATTTTTTTTTCATACTATTGGACAACCCAGTATCCCAAATTGGTGTCGACCTTAAAAATAATTAAAATTTAAGGTCTACACCAATTTGAGGTACTGAGTTTTCCAATGGTATATATGAAAAGTTTTGTTTTTTACTTGACTTTGCAGTACGTAGTTTCAACGTTATTAATTACACAAAACGAAAGTTTTAATCGTAGGTAATGTGCTGCCACTCGTTCTACTGTTCGAATCGTCATTAAATTTCTGTGGGACCACCCTGTAGGTATTCCCTATTAAACAGAGTAAGAATGATCAAAATCTGTTAAAAAATGCAATAGATATGATAAAAATAATAATTATAGAGTCGACATGAAAATCTCCGCACATTTTTGAAAAATCCGTGTCTGTAGGTAATATAAATGACGATCATCCTGTATATGAAGGAAGTGGAATTAAAATGCGTAACCGACATTTCGCGTTTCTCGGTTGTGTGGCAGGAATTGCCTGAGGCAAGTGACAGGAGTTACATCAGGACCTGTGCTATATAAGGAATATGTACCTACCTACACGTTAGAGCTCTTGAAACACATAATATACATGTATGCATGTATCAAGGATAGTGGTCGCCGCCCCACTGTGTCCTCAGACCCTACAATGTATGTGTATTTTGTCCCTGGACTTCTTGCCTTGCCACACTCTATTTTATTCATTCAGAAGCGTTCGCGCTGTCTCCCGATAATGCATCTTCTGTCCTCTGTCAGAGCTCAAAATAAGAGAAAACTTTTTGATCTTTCGAATCTAGAATTTTTAAAGTGTTGTTATTTCATTTTTTTTTACTGATACAATAGTATATTGTGCGACTAGTGAGAGAAGGAGAAGATTCCACGAGCGTAGCGAGTGTGGTAACACGCGAGTGGAATATTCTCCTTCGATCAATGGTCGCACATAATACTTTATTCAACTAGCACGAGTAATATGTAATCGGGGCCCTGATAAAAGAGGGAAAAATAATAAATCACTTCATTGATTGACGTACCCACCGCCCTCGATGCACACAGATGGCCCTGACTTTCGCTGAATTGCAATGCTGTTTTCATATATACAAATCGCTACCGCGTTCTTATTGGTCCAGAAACTATGCAGTAATACATTATCGTACACTTTCGGCTCATTATTCGCACTCTACGCGTCAACATAAAGTAGGTAATTTATTATTTCTCCCGAATTTAGCAGGGCCGCGAAATTATATATTACTCAGGCGTGTTGAATAAAGATAATTTTTGTTGTATTTCGTATAAGAAATAGAAAAAAAAATATTAACATAATTTACAACAGTAGTGGAGCCCTCTGCTCCGCCGTATTATAGTCAACAGTAGTAGAGCCGTTTGACAGTGTCACTTTAATACACAATATTTTTACACATTTAAAAAAACTTTTTTGGGTCAGGAACTCAGGAACCATTGCTGGCGCGAGTTTCGTTTAGGAATGAATAGGTTCCGAACAGACAGACATTAATTTTTACATATTAAATACAAAATTTAAAATTTGATAATGTTTTTTGTGTCTATGTAAATTTTAAACATTCGTATAAAAGATGTCAGAGCATAGATTCCGACGTGTATCCACGAATTGACGAACCTCTTTTTTCAATTGCCTATAGTTATTATGTATTTCTGATATTCACTTACCAACTTTATTTCCATAAATACAAACTGAGTACAGTCGAGTACGCTATTGTCAAGTTGTTATTGCTATCTCTGTCGTTATGTTAGTTTTGTTGAGTTGCGAGTTTGTAGTTTTCCAACAGACTGTACAAGCGCAAGCCTGCATTCGCAACAATACAAAATTAATGGCATAGTAAGTCAACTATTAACATCATATTTAAATAACAGAATTCAATGCACTCAAATAACAACAATTGAAAACGGCATTGAGGTATCAAAGAGATCAGAATGGAGGAAAGTAGAACTAGGAGTACCTCAGGGATCTATCCTAGTCCCGTTATTATATATACTATATACGAATGATTTCCCACAACATATACCCTATCGATCGGTCATGTTCGCAGATGATACGACCATACTTATAACATCAAAAAATGAAGAACAATTAAATAGTGATGTAGATGATGCTCTGACACAATTAAAAAAATGGTTTGACAATAATGGACTAATAGTTAACCCAGAGAAAACACAGGCGTTAAAGCTGGGTACATATGGAAATGAAATCAAAGAATTCATGCTTACAAACCACAATAATATTAAAATATCCCAAAGTATAACTTTCTTAGGATTAACAATTGATCGAAAACTAAGCTGGAAAGAACAAATTGAAAAAGTAAACAATAAGCTAAATAAACATTTATATCTGATACGACAATTAAGAACACTAGTTAGCGAAAATATATTGTTACAGGCATATCATGCATTTATACATTCTATTATTAGCTATGGAATCGAATTTTGGGGTAGTACAAATAAAAACAAGCAAATATTAATTACACAGAAAAAAATCATCAGAATAATTGCAAAAATTTCCAACAGAGAAAGTTGTAAACCATATTTCAGAAAATACAGAATATGAACGGTCACAGCAGTTTTTATATTGAAGTGTGTAATGTTTTATAAAAAGCATAAAGACTACTTTGAAAATAGATCAAATAAACATATGCACGATACCAGAAAAAAAATGGTTTAAATTATATTCAAACTTCAATATGCGCCGTCCACAATAATAATCACAATATAATAGTCAAAATTTGCAATACTATACCTAAAAACTTAATACAATTATCTGACACAAAATTAAAATATAAACTTAAACAAATTCTTATAGATCTTGCATCCTACAAACTGGATGATCTATAAAGCAATTTTACATAATTTTTTAAATATTTTAATATTATTTTAATGTATTTTGATTGAGATGTTATATATCTTCGCTGAAGATCTATTTAATAAATTCTTTATTATTATTATTATTATTATTATTATTATTATTATTATTATTATTATTATTATTAACTTTCGAGCCTTTTTGATTCTTGGCGCGTACTATGCATCCGCAGTTTGAGCACCGATGTCCAAGATTTAAGGAACTCTGAAACGAGAGTCCTTCAGCGAACAGCAGCATACATTATGGATCGCCTCTGTTATCCGATCTTGCTCTTACTGTTGTTCATAGAGTAATGCGCTAGCGGGCGAACTGTGCACAGTTCCATCACAGTGTGTTGGCATCAAACTTCTATCTCTTTCTTCGTCGTACATTCTGTACTGCCGTTTGTCTTTCTCTCACTATTGGATGTCATCTTGTTCTTATCATAGTACAGCTCGCAATGATAGAGTGTTCCGTTGGGACAAGGACGCCGCGCCGGGGCTCTGCAGGGTGGGCCGAGCGGTTGTTTGGTGCGCATACCGACTACACCTGAAATCATTGGTTTCTTTATAAAATGTAATGCCTGTAGTACACATTCATGATTCGCCGAGAGGTCTCGTCGAGTGATTAGGTAAAGCGAGCGTCTACGAATGTTTCTGTGTACACACTCGGCGTGGCTCGACTTCACTGTCCAGTTAAATTGATCTGAACCTTATTTGTGTTGCTGCTGTTGCAGCTTATTGCTCATGTACCTATTACAAATATATATAAGCTATAAGTTTACACTTTAACTGAGTTTAACCAACAAAAATGACAACTTAAGTACATTCAAATTCGCACGAGGCGACGAGCGTGTACTGACTGTGCTCGTACTCGCCGCTCGGTTCTTTTGACTCGCGGTAGAAAAACCGACTTGATAAGGAGCGCTGGCGAGGCGAGACAGTGCGCTACGAGATAAGGCGCGCGTTCCCAGTACACATTCGCGTTCGCTTAGTCTCGGTATCCCTCGGCGAATGTGTACTGGACGCATTATGGTTTATTATATCGCACTAAGTACTTATTACTTATTTCAATTTAGTCCAAACTCCAAGGCTTTGACAACACAACTAAAATTTTTTTATTGACTTTGACAGATAATATAATGGACACATCATTTTTTTTATCATTTTTTTCTTGGCGTCCACTTCAACAATACTTGATGAAAGTACCCCGCACCAATACATGGAAAATGTCTTTCGGTGAATTTTTTATAACTGAGGGGGAATGAATCAGTCACTTGATGCTGATTAAAGTTTCCAATACCTACAACTTAGGTCTGAAAATCCAATTATATTATACATACAAATGTATCATATATATCTCCTCGGGTGCCTGTATAGGTACATATACCTAATATTGCAAGTTGTTCGTTAATTGCCCCAGAACAGCCGTTTTTGATAAGATTGTAACTTTGAACACCGGGATTTGTATTGGAAACTTTAATCAAATGACTGATTCATTCCCCCCAGTTAGAAAAAAATTCACCAATAGACATTTTCTCATATATTTGGTACGTCTGCCTTGCAAATATTTTTGAATACCTGGTAGATCTTTCGCAAAATAGATAATATTTATTATGAGGCCTGTCGGTAAAAAATTAATAAGTTGGATCATTGGATTCAGCGTGTCAAAATCTACCGGGTAACCTTAATATCAACCCGTTCTGGGAGACTTCGATTTTGAAAATTTTTACAGGGGGGGGCCGACGATTATTTTTTCATTTTAAATAAAGTGCAGTATCGACCGGAAATTTATAGACTATATGGTTGAAAACGACTTAGTCCTATGCAAAAAATCATGCTGAATCGAATGAGCCTATCTAGAAGTCTGTAGCTATTGTAGTTTTCAAGTTATAGCGTTTTTAATTTTTTCAAGAAAATTTTATAAAAACGCGTCTAACTCCTAAACCAAACGAGATACAAAGTTGCGGGTGGTTTCATTGGATTCAGCGTGATTTTTTCCGTAAGTACACATTATTAATCGTATCCGAAGCAGGGCTCGATCTAGGGGGGGGGGTAAACCGGGCAATTGCCCGGGGCGTAAAAATTGAGGGCGGCGCGGCGTTGGCGGTGAAAATTTGAAAGATGGTTAAACAAAGAAAAAATTACACCATCTATGGAACAACGCAGGGTTTAAAGGCGGCAAATATTATTTTGCCCGGAGCGGCGAAATAGCTGGATCGGGCTCTGCACATACAGCCCAAACGACTGAACTGATTTTAAACAAGTTTCTTTGTTCGATTCCATTCGACGCCAAGTTGTGCATGACAAAGTTCAACATTTAAAAACTTCGATTTTTACCTAATAACGCAAACTTGATTCGGTTGTCCTTGTTTGTTGCACAGTATGCAATAATAACATTAGACATGGAAAAAGCCGTTACTATGTGATCACAGTGATTTTTTCATTGTGAAGTTATTTATTCCCCAACTCTAAAGAACATAGCTTAATTGTCCGGTCGTGAGTTAAATGCAACTTTTTTTAAGTTGTCTCTGTTTATATTCTTAGTGATTATCTTAGCTCTGTGTCTTATTGCTGACAGTGTGAGATATTATGGTCCCCTGAGTCGATATTTGAATTAAAAGGTATTCGATCCGAACTCATGACTGAATACTGGGTCACACAAAGATGGGACGATGTAGTATCTCTCTTTCCCTTCTCTGTCTATCTGTATATCTGCAGGGCCAGTCAGCCAACGACTTTCGAGCACGGAAACTGTGTTTTATGAAGGTCCCACGATACCGATTACTTCATCTCGTTGATGGGTTTCGGTGTTATGCGACAATTCCATCAGAGTTGACTGTGGACACAGACGAAAATTTTGTTTTTAATGAGTTGTACTGTAAGGCACTTGCGTTGTTTAAAATAACTATTGTCAATTAAGAAATTCAATCGTGTATAATCAGAGGGATGTAACTATATATGCTTATCCAAATCTTCTTGGTTTCCGGGCTTGTATTTCGTGATCCATTGGTATTTCTATCTGACATTTCGTCTACAACTGCGGTAGACATTATCAAAGGCGATGTGGTAGCGGGCGAAGTGTCCTTCTAGGCTGCTCACAGTTAAGTGTGTCGACAAGTGTGGTAGTTCCGTCTTTTATGGTCAGCGTGCTCGTGTTCTCTACTCGGTCGTAGTATGCTCTTCTGTGATTAGTCGTTCCATTCAGTGAGTTGGTATGGTACGACCAATCATAGCATACTACGACCGAGTAGAGAACACGAGCCCGGAAACCAAGAAGATTTGGATCAACACCGGCCGCAAAAGCCTACACACTTATATAGGCTTCTAACCTTTAAGTTATAACTGTGCACCTGTAGAATGTCTGCGAATTAAAAAACGACTTGAAAAATTATGATATTGCTCTTGCGGAGATTGTTCAGCATAATTGAAAGAAAATGTAAAAACTACTAGCCGATCAAATCGAGAAATGAATTTTTATTTTATAAAATTTTATTCGAAAAGTATTTGACTTTACAACAAAAATCATTGACGTTTTTTGTTGTAATTGAACAAAATAATGTAAAAAGATATATTCTGCTTAACTTTGATAGAAGAACATTGAGTTGATTTTACCCAATTTTATTACTACTTATTATGTTTTGGAAAAGTATAGCTCTCTAGCGAAATAAAGAACCATTCTTTGGTGTAAATACGTCAAAGAACATTGAGTTGATTTTACCCAATTTTATTACTACTTATTATGTTTTGGAAAAGTATAGCTCTCTAGCGAAATAAAGAACCATTCTTTGGTGTAAATACGTCAGAGATATGCATTGTATCTATACTGTATGTGTGTGTGACTGTGTGTGTGTAGGGTACAGTGGTGACATTGGGGTTTGGGGTGTCACAGTGTTGGGCCCCAAGTGCCAAACATTGAGAGAACGTGAACGGAGAGTTCGTATAATGCATGATGGATGAATTTTTCTTTTTTAGAACGTTATTGTGCATTGTTTCTACATTAAAAAACTTCTTCTGACGACCAGAAAATAAATATTCTGTGTTTACATTGGACATACTGGAAACGGTTTTTTTTTACTTTAAAATTATTTTGTTCGTCCAATTATACATAATTTACTTTTTTTTGTATTAGCAAGAGAAATTTTTTGGAAATGACAGAAAAATTGGTGAGATTTTTGCAGATTAAATTTCATAGTTTAAATCGTACTTGAACTTCTAAACGCGTTTTTCTCAAAACTGTGTTTTTCTAACTTGTCTCTACGATATCTCAAAAATTGTTTGATCGATTTCTTTGAAATTTTAATGGTAGACTCGTATGATAAACTAGAATCTTTTGCAAATTTCGAGTGGTTCTATTTTTTCTACGCAAATGTATCGAAATAAATCATAAAATTTACAAATTAATTTTCAAAAGTCTGTCAGTTATTCAATATTTTTATTGCCACAGGTTTACAGATTAAAATGCGGTTTAATTTTTTATTTGAGTAAGCCAAGCAGTCGGAATCAAGGAGACCGTCAACAACTTGATGATTTCGGAGTGGTACAAATCATGTTTTTGTAGAGATTTATGCTTGGACATTTTTTTATTAGCTACCGAAATATTAATAAATATATATTAAAGTTCTATCTTTATATTAGTATTAAAAAAAAAAAAAATTGGTTGTCTGTAAAGTCGGTTTACGGACGATAGTTTTACGTGATAACGTATTCCGTAATACATAACCTAAACCTCCCAAAATTTGGTTTCAATCCGCTTATCCTTGGTGTCGGAATGATAAGAAATGTCAAAAGTGACGTTTGCAACTGTCAAAGTATTATGTTTTAATAATAATTAGTTATTCCAATACTTAACTTAGAAGGCGTTGCATTTCACAAAATACTAATGTAAAAAAATTAAATTAAACATTAGAAATTCAGCCGTTTTCATGTTGCATTTATACAGCTATTTTTCTTTATAAATTTGTATAAAAAAACTGTTTAGGCAAATTCTGTTATACGAAATCTATGTAAAATGTTCTCCTCTTTCGTTTAAGACTGGTTTCAAACCGATCTGATTTAAATTGAGCGAGAAATTAGCAAAAAGCGCGCACAGGGTCAGGCGGAACGTTACGCGTTAGGAACGTTACGCGTTACGCGTTACGAACGTTACACTTTTTCGAACATGCAGCCGGTGTTTTATCAATTTATAAGATTGGTGATTCATCAATTTATAAGACGTTATCACGTCAAAAATTCCTAAAAAATGTCTAAAAACCCAGCCGTCACATGGGGTGACCTCCTTAAGTAGCTATTTTCTAGGGGGTCGTGCAAAAAAGCTATGTTTTCTAAAATCACAGACAAAACATTTCTATTTTACTTATCTGTATATTGATTTTCAAAAACGCTCTGGCAAATGCGATTCGTGCATGCAGCGGCATTTAAAGGCCGCTGCACACGAGGCTAGAAACGCTGCTAGGAGTTCTGCTAGCCCGTAGGTTGGGTACGAAGCTAAAAATGACGTCACTGCGGGCTCGCCTGCTAGCTCACAAGGTTTTAAATTAGAACAAGGGCTATTTTCCTTGCGAGATTTGCTGCTAGGTATGAGCAAGAACCAATCAGGAAGCAGTATCTTGTCACGTGGGCACTTGAACAAACACCCACAAACCAACACGGTGTCGCAATCAGAGTCAGACAACAGACACGTTTTGCTCTGTGTTTATATTCGAACTGTCACTGCTCGCGCACCAGATCTATCCACAAATCAAGCTTGAAAAATAGTTTCGTGTGAAGCTAGCAGTGAACGGCAATCAAGAAAACCAGCACTAGAAAACTAGTAGGTAAATCTAGCAAAGAATCTAGCAGCGTTTCTAGTCTCGTGTGCAGCGGCCTTAAGCGTTTCTTTTTGTCCTCTTGCGTAGCATGTATACATGTAGAGACACAAATTGTGTTTTTCAACAACAATACCGATACGATATATTTATTGTGCGAATGTATTGGCATTATAGAACTAAATACTAGTTTTTAGATACATATAGAAATGTCCATTCCTTTGACGTTGACAAGTGATCAATCACAAAGAACATTTCCTATGTTTCACTATCGATATCTCACTCTTTTTTGTTTGACTTATTCACTCACACTTATTGACCGATTCTATTAATCTAAGTGCTACTTCGTATACCAGTAAGAACTTCAATTTATTCTAACCATGTTTTTTCATGACATCCCTTTTAAAAGATTATTTTTTGTTGTTATTTACGCGATCTTTGCGAATGGTCAAACGTTAAAAAACTGATTATACAGGGTGGAGAATAATGAAGCTTCGAATGGTATTCAAGGAACCAGTACAATAACTCGATGTGTTCAAATTTTGACTTTTTTTTTGAAGTCATAGAAAACACGAAATTTTGACGTTTCAAAAAAAAAAACTTGCGGAATATTCACAAATTTCCTCAAAAATACGTAAACACTTTTCGTCAATTCACAGTCATTTTTTTAATTTAACCAACCAGAAATATACAGGTTATAACTGGTGTAGAATTACTGTATTACTATCTCACTTATTATACTCGACCCTGTAATTGTTTTTTTTAAAAAAACTCCCCCCAAACGCTTTCCCCTTTTCACTGCGCAAAAAAACGCATCGATACGACCTCGTAATTGTTTTTTAAAGAACTCCCCCCAAAATAAAATAGTACATGAAACAATATTAGACAAGTTGAATTAATTTTACAATATCAATAGTTAAAACTATACCAACCAGATAGTGACATAACTTATAACTTATCATGCATAATAATTTAGTTTTATTCAAATCTATAAAATTCCAATTTGTAAAATCAATTGTGTCCTATATTTCGAAACGAAAACTTACAAATATTATAACTTAATTTCATAATTTATAAAGATATAAAACAATATTGACTTTCGTGTATTTATAGTTAAATGTTTATTGTTTATTATATACCAATTAATTATTAAAATACAAAAATCTTAATTTCTACCTGTGTTTTAAAACACGTTCTGAAATAACAAAGTTATACTTTAAACAAATTATTTTTAAATAATTTGCTCAAAATTTATCAATATCGTAGTTTATATTTGAATCAATTTGCTTTTTTATTTTATTAGAATTTTGATAACAGATGGCATCGCTACTGTATGGACTTTTGTTTTACGTATAACTGAAAAGTCATTAGTCATCTATAAAAAGATACATGTTTAGACATTGCAAAAACGTGGTTGAATGGACTGTGTTTTTAAAAGTGAATATTTTTTAATTGAATCAGTGTAAATAATAATCGTGTTTTAAATATCTATTGACTTGACTTTTGAGGTGCTGTGTAAATCTAATTAGAATGTTGATTATAGACGCTCAACGATTAAGTGTGTGTGTGTGTCCAGTAGTATTATTTTTTTGTCTTTAAAGGTGAGAATATTAATTAGAACAATCTGTTTTTTATATCCCTGTTTCAAATAAATGATTTTTTAATTTTTAATGAAACATACAAAAGTATAATTATTACTGAATTTTGTCTGATTTTATTGTCAATTTGACTTGCATTAATTGTTACTAGAAAAGACCTACTAAAAACATTAATATGAAAAATAATAAAAACTCGTTTGTGTATAACTAAATCCTGTGTGTTTTTATTAAACTAAAATTATTATTCCAACTTCATAATCTATAATAATTATTTTTCTATATTGTGTACAAAAAAATATTACTTTTATAATTGAAATGCCTTTTATGTGCAAATATTACGACATGTATTTCATTTCCGATTCACTGAGCTGTTAAATCTGCATTAAATCAAAGAAGAACAAAGTAATTGAATAAAAATTTATCGAGTTGGTACGTATGTACTGGAACCTGAAGATGATAGATTCGTTAGCAAAAGTGCATATCATAATACTTTTTTACGTATTATTTTCATTTAAATGGGTATGCAGTTTTGATTAAAAATTTCCGGTCAATTATTACCGGTGTCTGTTCAATTATTAGATCATAAGATAAGATAAGATAAGATAGCATTTATTGTCAGTAGAGATACAAATGATCTATGTGACACGTCAAAAAAATTTTGGAAAACAAAAATTATTTAAAATAATCTATGAATTCATTTACATTATAAAATGCATTTTCCAGTAAAAAATTCTTTATCTTTTTCTTGAAAACCTTTATTTCATTAATTTTAAAACTCACAGGTAGTTTATTATAAAGAGCTGCTGAGAAATTCAGTGGGCAAAACTTGAAAATATCAATACTTGCCATAGGTAATTTTATGTAATTTTTAAGACGAGTATCATGATCATGACCATCCTCTGCTAAAGAATAATTGGATTTGTTATGGTGTGCATAAATTAACGCATGGAAAATAAAGATGCAAGGTATTGTCATAATTTTTTCTCTGACAAAAAATTGTTTACAAGAGTCATATTTTTTTATTTTGAACATTGCACGTATAATGGCCTTCTGTTTAATAAAAATCCGTGTAGAAGAAGCGTTATATCCCCATACAACAATACCATACCTTAACAGAGGATAGACATGACCATAATAAATCGACTTTAAAATATCTTTATTGGAAAATGAATGTTGAGCTTTTCTCATGACATACACATATCGAGACAGTTTTTTGCATATATTTGTATTATGACAATCCCATTTTAAAGCGTACTGGATAGTAATTCCTAGAAATTTAGTAGCATCGATATTTTTTATTAGGTGACCGTTTGTAGAGATTCCGACGGCAGAGTCATTTCTGGATTGTGTAGTTTTGAAACGCATGAATTTGGTTTTTCCTTCATTTAAAATTAATTTGTTATTTTCGCACCACATTTTTATGTCTGCTAAAGCGAAAGATGCATTTTGTTGAAGTTTTTCCACAGTGGGGGCTGTAAGTAAGATAGTAGTATCGTCAGCATAGATTATTACTTCAGTAGCTGATTTAATGCAATTTGGAATATCATTTATGTAAAGCAGAAATAAAACTGGTCCCAATACCGATCCTTGGGGCACACCCGTGTATACTGCTTTAGGATCAGAATAATGATCACATACATATACTCTCTGTGACCTATCACTTAAATATGACGCAATCCATGAATGACTCTCTCCTCTGAAACCATACTTTTCTAATTTGTCTAATAGTATTTCATGATCCACAAGATCAAACGCTTTAGAAAAGTCGCAAAATATTGCTGCGCAGTGAAGTTTTTTATTTAACTGCTCTGAAATTCTATTTATAAATCGATATATCGCTGTTTCGGTTGATCTAGATTTACAAAAACCATGTTGACATTCCGTGATAATTTTATTACTGTCAAGAAAAGACATAGCACGTTTAAGGTAGGCATGTTCCAGAATTTTTGAAAAAACTGACGGTATCGAAACAGGTCTATAGTTGGCCATACTGGTTTTATCTCCACCTTTATGAATTGGTATTACCTTTGACTCCTTTAGGACACTGGGAAAAACACCATTTTTAAACGACAAATTAATTATATATATAAACGGTGACAGAATGAAACGGTATGCTCTTTTTAAGATTATGCTGTTAATTTCATCTGTTCCACTAGAACCTGAATTTTTCATGTCAGAAATAATTAATTCCATTTCCTTTTCGTGTACTGGGGACAAGAAGACACTGTTTGAAAAATTATTTTTTATGACATTTTTGTAATTGTTATTTCTATTGATAGTAGAACATATATTCTCAATTGAATTGCAAAAATAATTATTGAATTCATTACTGACCATAACTGAATCACATGTTTCAAAATCGTCTACCTTTATTAGAAAACGAAATTTGAAATGCAGACTGCCAATGCCCTAAATTAGATTTTCTCTCTAAATTGAAAAAAAAATATAAAAGAATATTGTTTAACAAGCATCAGCGTAGGATAGCTATGAAACTAAATTTATATAATATTTTCATAATTCCGATTTTTTCAATCATTACGCAGTATTTTTAACGTCACCAATAGCTAGAGTTACTTGGGTCTTGTACTAATACATACTTTCAATGAACTATTTTATGAATAATGAATAGAAATATATCTACATTTAACACTTTTATAAGTTCTCAAATTATGGTCCAAGCGGCAGTCGTAAATATACTTACCCATTTCTGAAAGTAAAATTTGGAAAAATATATAAATATTTCAGATATGCTTAATATTACCGAGTCTTATAGAAAAAACTCCTACATCTGTATCATTTGACGCTCAGAAGTTACGGCGTTTTTAAATTTGTCTCAAATAATATAAATAAACGCCCATATCTCTTAAACAAAAGGCGATAACTAGTGTTTCGGATTATCGGAATCGATTCAGCGTGACTTTTTCTATAAGTTAGATTAATACAATACGGGCCAAAAATCGTTTAGTGTCTTAAAAAGTTGCAGATTTACAAAACCCATGAAAACATGACACGATTTGCAATATTTGGAGAAATGTAAAAATATCTTAGATATGCTGAATACTACGATGTCTTATAAAAAAAAGTACGCTGAATCGATTAGGCCTAAGCGCAAATTCGTATCTCTATTAGTTAAGGCACTATATGACGGTTTAAAGTGTACCTATAAAAATTTAAACAGTTAAAATGGGCTATATCCCCGAAATGAAAAGGGATACAGGGTTGCGGGTGATCGGAATCGATTTAGAATGACTTTTTCTATAAGTATGCATAATATCAACCAAACAGAGCGATTTTTTTGCAAAAATTTTTCAATTTTGTAAAAAGGGCTCCTCTTCTTAATTTTTCTGTTTTTCGAAAAACCGAGAAATCTGTTAGATATTGTTCACAAACGACTTACAACTGATATTATTCTTATAGTTTCCAGAACATGTAAATCATTTTAATAATTTGTCTATCGTAGTACTTATATAAATAATACTCCGTAAAAAGTTTGATTTTAATTTTTTTCTACTTTGTCAATATGTTGTGTTCGTGTTTTCACAATTTGTGTTTCAAAAAACATTTATAGTTCAAAAATATGTACTAACAAAACTTTACATGTATTGACGATATACTTATTTTTTTTTTGTTAAACATTTTGAACTTTGCTGTGACAAATGACAAATATAAGTAGGTATACAAGCTTTGTATAAAATAGAAAACTGAGATAATATACAAAAATCAGCCAGTTTCTGACAACGACTTTCAAATATTGATTCATTCGTAAAGGAAGGTACCTTACATCTAAAAGTAACATATTTTTTTATTCGACAGAAACAAAAAATGCCTTTAGGCCAACAAACAAAAGAAAAAGGCACACATATAAATTGTTACACATACGTGAATGTGAGTTATACTAATACATATATAATATGAAATCAATATCGAACAAAAGGACCGCATGTGTCCACAGGCAGTATATGCCCAAGAACTGACATACAGACGACCATCCAGCTTATACAAAAAAACGATTTTGAAAAAACATAGATTCTGTCATAATCTGTTAGTCGACTTCTTTGTTATCTTAACAAATTCGATAGCAACGCCACTTGAAAAGAGTATTCTGTTTCCTCTAACAGTTTTGACGCGCTCATTTTGGGACTCGTACCCTCTTTATCCAATTACTGATTTAGGTTTAATTTAAACACATGTTTTCATTAACGATTTTATTTGATGTAATTAATTAAGATTAATGATCTATATGTTGTCTTGCGTCACTACATATTTTATTTTTTTCGAAGTCTGTAAATTTGTCAAGCAAAACATAGCCGATTTTCAAAAGATAACAGATATTCACTACCATAACACCCGGCAAAAAAATTTATTATGTATATTGATAATTACCGCCTTTCTTTGTACAATACGAGGCCGCTATGTACCTGTACAAAATTAATACAATAAGTTGCCTATAGAAATAAAAAATATTAACAATTATGACAGATTTAGACAGTCTCTTAAAACATTTTTAATTGAAAAATGTTTTTATAAAACGAATGACTTTTTAAACTAATTGTGTTATACCTATTCTATTGTATTGACGTATTCTATGCTGTTCCCAGTGTTACAGAATAAAAATATGTATACAGGGTGAGTTTTAAGTTGGTGCTTTTTTTTACAGCGTGTAAAAATCAAATAGACGAGCAAATATTTCAAATAGTTTTTTTTATCAAAACTCAAAAATAAGAGAGAAACAGCCTTTCGAAGTTTAAATAAATTTTATTAAATTTTCTTTAATTTTGAGGTCGGTCCTGGGGTTATATTATGTCACTATGGAAATAAGTTGTTATTATCTCTCAAAAACAGAACAATACACATGTCAGTTTCAAATAAGCACCAACATACTTGATAATGACAACTTATTTCCATAGTGACATAATATAACCCCAGGACCGACCTCAAAATTAAAGAAAATTTAATAAAATTTATTTAAACTTCGAAAGGCTGTTTCTCTCTTATTTTTGAGTTTTGATAAAAAAACTATTTGAAATATTTGCTCGTCTATTTGATTTTTACACACTGTAAAAAAAAGCATCAACTTAAAACTCACCCTCTATATCTATAATAAAAAAATCTTATTTTGATGCTTTTGTGCTGGGTTTGTGAACTTTTGAAGTGACAGACCACTGTCTACTGTCAACCTTGCTAAGCTTAGAGGAAAATCTTTTCTTTTGAAGATAATAAATTAATATTAGAAATAAAAAATACATTGTAAATTAATTTCTACGATTCTACAAATATTATACTAATTGTTTTTAATCTGAGAAGAGTTGGTGTTAAGAATAACAATCTCGTTCTTTTAATTTAAGAATATACCTCAGAATACAGAATAAATGTTTCTATTTTTTTTAAATTCTGGAGAAAAGTATTAAATTTGGTAAAAAAATCTTCGTGATTCTGTTCTGTGTTTTGATTTGAAATCGTTGGTGTTAAGTTTTATGTCGGCCGATACGAGCGTCATCAGAGTGAGCGTTGGCGATGATAGCAAAGTCGAATTCGACGGCGCGACGACGGTGGTGAGAATAAACTCATTTTCACCACGGCAGGGGGTAGTCATGTTTCCCTTCTATCGTCTCTTCACATCTCTGTAACTCGTTGCCGTATCCACAGATTATACTGTAGGAGGTATTTATGACGTGTTGTATTCATTTAATTCAATCGAATCGCTCGCTTGCAGCTTTCAAAACAATATTGAATTATTAAATTGTTACTAAGAGATTAAATTTCATTCAGATCCTTTCCTCGTAATTTAAAATTGAATTGACGCGGGGTTTTAATATCTTACTTGTTTTCGTGATGAAAAGACATATTTTGGTTATGTTAGTAAACGTGAATTGATTACTGTACCTACCTACCACATCTATGATAGATTGGAAAACTCAATGCATATGAAAAATCATTTACATATTCTACTTTATAAAAATTTAAAATGACATGTCTAACTCGAAGTATTTTCTTGTCAATTTGAAAATGTCGAAGAGATAAAAGTTATTCGAACACAATGTGTTGAGAAAAAAATTTCTCTCATATATTTATCGGGCAGTAATAGAAATAATAATAATTACAATAATAATAATAAAACGATTTATTTTTTTAATACCTCAGGTGTAAAACACGTCAAACTTATAAACTAAATTAATAATTAATTAATAACAGTTAATATTGCTAGTTACATTATTTGTTATTAGGGATTCATCAAGTCAAACAACTTGAAGTTTTTGCTAACTACTTACTTGACTTGACAATCAAGTTTTTTAAAAATTTACTACTTGACTTGACATAATTTGAAGCCATTAGCTATTACTTGATTATGAAGTAAAATATTTATAATGTTTTTTCTTTTTTTACAGGTAAGCTTTATTCTCCCATACCTACCAGAAATATCTTTTGTGTAAGTAGAAATTATAAGTTTTCATTCTAAAAAATGTATTATTTTAAAATATGTAAATTATTATATGTGTAAGAACGGTGTTTAATGTATATGAATATTTAAGATTTATGTTATGGGAATTTCCTTTTTTCTCACTGGAAGTTCTGCTATTTTGGGGATAGAAGAAAAATCATAAACAAAATCTTCATATTTACGTAAATTATATTGTCCAAATTTTTTAACTTCAACCATAACGTAAAAAAGGGAGTGTATACAGGTGCCCCATTTATAAAAAAACTGAGAATATTTCATCCCCACATTTTGTTTTTTTTTCGTGTTGAAAATTAGAACATCATTGAAAGACTTATCTTATTCTATTTTTTGAATATTTAATTTGTTTAAAAATAAAATGTTGTTTTCATTCACAAAATAAAACCTAATCATATACCTACTTTTACTATATACCGAGCATGGGAATAAAAACATTAGGGTGCAAACATAGTATAGTAGTATAGTATATTTTATTTGTCAATGGAAACGTGAAATACATTTATTTGACATGTCATAGTTACATAAAAGCTTAAAATTGTAAATTTAAAAATTCATTAATAGTGTAAAATTCAGATTCAATTAAAAATTGTTTTATTTTATTTTTATATGCCGTTATACTTCTGTCTTTTTTAAGTGGTAAGAGCTCGTTGGTTTTGATTGACTAACGCCATAGACAAATCCGTAAAACTTTTGATAAAGAAAAATATACTCAATCTCCATGCTAATATATATAAAGTATACTGTCGGGATAACCGAGGAATTACTTCGAAAATTCGAAAAAAGAAACGCAGATATATGTTTGATACGCTTTGTTGTCTTAGCTCAACGCACATTGAGTAAGTAGACAACGCTTCATATAGTAATTATTTATACATATATATATATATATGAGCTTAATAAATTTTAATCAGAAAATAGAATTACCAAAAACTCAACATAAGCCACTTTGACACGTTCCTACTAGATAATATGCAGTTCGGAGTCCATGTTATCTGTCTAGGAAATGAACACAAAATGTTAATACAATATCAGTGACTGACTCGTCGGTTCCGTTAGGTCTGTCTGCATTTAACATCGCATGCGAACCTGCTGCGCTATCGCCCCGAAGTTGTCTTATGTAATAAAACATAACACATGTCCACCCGCCGAGCGCAGGAGTAATACTTACAACTTGACAACACGAATGTTACTATAATACTCGTACACAGTACCAACCTCTGTAGACTATACATTTCCTACGGTAGTGCATTAATACTTGGTACTATGCATGTGACCAGACTTGTAAAAAATAATTTTTAAAAGTATATTTAAATACAAATACTTTTGCTGCATAGAATATTTGAAATATAAATACAAATACTTTTTAACCGACTTCAAAAAAGGAGGAGGTTCTATGTTCGACTGTATATATATATATATTTTTTTTATGTACCTATGTTCACCGACTTCTCCGTCAATTGTGGACCGATTTTCAAAATTATTTTTTTATTCGAAAGAGTGCACTTCCGAGGCGGTCCCATCGGAACCAAGTCAGGATCTGATGGTGGAATCCGGAGAAATCGAGAGAAACTTTCAAATTTCAAAGGCACGCATAATGTTTTTTTTATGTTTCACCGATTTCTCCGTCAAATATCTAACATTAAAAAGAGAAAAATAAAATATTTTTAACAAAAAAATTGAACCGACTTCAAAATATGCACTAAAAAGTAAAAAATAATAATTATTGTTATTTTTGGAGTCGGTGTCACATCGGAATTCGAAAGTAGCAATTTAAATCTTACATGTCTCTAGTTCTCGGAATAGATTTCATTTTGGCTGACACCGACTCCAAAAATAACAATATTTTCATTTCAATACGCAATTATTTTTTACTTTTTAGTGCATATTTTGAAGTCGGTTCAATTTTTTTGTTGAAAATATTTTTGGGTTATATTTATAAAAATATTCTTAAGCAATTGCTCGATCTATCAGCGGGTACTTACACAAGCTCAACTGAAGCAAGATATACTTGTAAAAAATACTTGATTTTAAGTATTTAATTAAATACAAGTTATAAATATGTACATTCATTAAATAGTATTTGAAATACGAATACAAATACTGGGAAAGTATTTGTGTTTTGAAATACTTTCACTCAAATACTTTACAAGTCTTTTTGACCCTTCTCTATCTTCAAGGCTAGTTACGTTACAGTATTGATTTTTTTCAGGGGGCTTAAGGTTACCATTGAGAGGCAGTATGCCAAATATTATACGTCTAGGTGGAATAGTTTCCAAGATATGAGCGCTCAAAAAACACGATTCTGGGCATTGACTGACTTATAGATCATCACTTTAGACGGTTCTCCAAACCTTCACCTCCAAGCAGAATATTTAAGCTTGAAATTCTACAGTTGAAGGCTAGGGGTTGGAGCTAGGGTTGAAGGCTTGGAGTTGAAGTTACAGGTTATAGCTGGGATAGTATGCTACGGGTTTTTAGGGGCTGGGAAACTGAAAGTTACATACCCATTCATTTCTAAAATCTTGTCACCTTCGTAGATCTCACTTCTTTTTTTCAGCAAAGCCACTTGTTTAAATTGTACTTGGCTTTTTTCCACATTTATGTTTTTGGCGGAATTATAGTTACAATTCGAAAAATAGAGGGACTCTATTGCTACTAGCAGCTGAGTAATCTTTTATAAATGACTTTTAATCTCATTGTCGTTAGATAGTTTGACAGCTAACTTATTATTACCCCAGATGCGATCCAAAGACTAGAGGAACTACGACGCTCTAAGCAGCGAGAGCGGTTGAGTTACCGTATCCACTTACGAATATTATATACACATCGTGTATCGTGTCTGGAGGTGCCTCTAGACAGATCTAAATTACGCCAGTAAAGTACAAAGTGTGCATAATACATTTCAAGTGCATAATATTGTACTTTGTACCTTTTCATATTGAAAATTTTGCTTCCGGCGTTTGTTTTAATTATAGTAATCTACATAGAATACGCGAAGTTGTATTCTGCTTATTACAGTAAAGTTTTTGAAAAATATCATCTTGCAATATTTTCCTCGTCTGCATATTTTCATTCTTTTTGAAGTTAAACTTTTATCGACATATCTGTTTGAAATTTTCTGCTACGTTAAAGGGAAAATTATTTTCAACGGCAGATAAATATGGTAACGAGTTCATAATTCTTCCCCCAAGAACTTACGTGGATGAGACCCTTACGTTTTTTTTTAAATGTAACGTTGCCAATAAATGTAGAAAGTTCATAAAATCACATTTTTAGCGTGTGTGTGAGAGAGCTTTTAAACGTCCGCTGGATGTCTTGGTTGTAAGCTTTGTTTTTAGTTTGCCTTGATTGTATCCGTTTAGAACAGTGATTCCCAAAGTGGTCTATATCGACCCCCAGGGGTCGACGACAACTTGCAAGGGGTCCATGTCAGCGGGAAAAAAAATTGAGGGTCCATGAAATAAAAATGGGGGTCAACAATAGTGAATCTCCTAATAAAAAATGGTTGTCTGTAAAGTCGGTTTACGGACGATAGTTTTACGTGATAACGTATTCCGTAATACATAACCTAAACCTCCCAAAATTTGGTTTCAATCCGCTTATCCTTGGTGTCGGAATGATAAGAAATGTCAAAAGTGACGTTTGCAACTTACAAAGTATTATGTTCTAATAATAATTAGTTATTCCAATACTTAACTTAGAAGGCCTTGTATTTCACAATATACTAATGTCAAAAAATTGAATGCATTTATACAGCTATTTTTATACGCTTTATATTAGTTTGGGTTGTAACTAAGTATGTATGTCCGTAACGGAATCTTTGAGCATAATTTTCACCAATTTCCCGAAGTCTGATTAATTTGAAACTTTGCATACGTATCAAGGACCGATGACAATGCAATAATTTGATAACAGTTTCCCATTATCCTTATTAGGACCCCCAGGATTAATAAATTCTTTTATAGATCCTCAAACTAAAAAGTGAAAAATAAAATATAGTTTAAAAAAAACTAAAAAACACGCTTTATATCGGACTAAAAAGTAAAAAATAATTGTTTTAAAATAAGCTTAAAAAGCGTGGGGCGCTTTGTTCCACATTTTCGTACATCGAGCGCCCAACGCTTTTTAAGCTTATTTTAAAACAATTATTTTTTACTTTTTAGTCCGATATAAAGCGTGTTTTTTAGTTTTTTTTAAACTATATTTCTATATAAATTTGTATAAAATATTTTTCTATATAAATTTGTATAAAAAAACTGTTTAGGCAAATTCTGTTATACGAAATCTATGTAAAATGTTCTCCTCTTTCGTTTAAGACTGGTTTCAAACCGATCTGATTTAAATTGAGCGAGAAATTAGCAAAAAGCGTCAGGCGGAACGTTACGCGTTTTGCGTTATGCGTTATGCGTTACGCGTTACACTTTTTCGTACATGCAGCCGGTGTTTTATCAATTTATAATATTGGTGATTCATCAATTTATAAGACGTTATCACGTCAAAAAAGAAACAAACTGGACACATTAACCGAAGAGATTTAAGATTAAATCTAACTAAACTGATGCCAAATATTGAAAATTTATTATTAAAGCATCAGGTACATCCCTCACACTAAAAGCATTTATTTTTTGCTTAGTTATTTTATGTAACCGAATGTAAATTTTAATTTGATTCGTTTAATTTGAATCTAATTAATAAATGTATAAAACTAAACATTTCACACATTTCACTACAGTTATAAATTTAAATCGTTCAAAGTGAGTAGCACAATACCGGTTGTCAAAAATACATTTGAAATTAATAAATTTGCAAAAAATCAATATCAGATAAGCAAGGAGTCTACCCAAAACCGAAAAACATGGCAAGTGGTCTACGAGTCAAAAAAGTTTGGGAACCTTTGGTTTAGGATTTAGTGTGGTCAGCTAACGGGACTTCAACTGTATTTGAAAACTAGATGTCCAATTTTCTTTTGCGGCAATATTGTGTTTTGATTCTAGACTTTAATTACAGATATAAATTTTCACGTTATAACTTTTAAATTGCGATTAAAGATTAAATAAAATTTATGTTGTCGAGTACGCTATTTGTCAAATTGCACCATGTAATTAATATTATGTGTATAAAATACGTCTTACATGTTAAGTTGTGTACTTAAGGGTTAAAATATATACACTTTGAAAATAAATAAACGTGTTCAGCACCCTCTGCTAAATTATTTATTATTATTATACGCTGGTATTAACTTTGACTCTAATATATATTGTAAACAGTAAGTAATTTTTTTTATCTTTCAACAAATATACCTTGTCCACAATCCGGGAAAGGTATACCGCGCGTTAATAACTTTTATTTACACAATGTGTTTTTAAAAACGAGTTCAAAATAAAAATTGCTAGACAATTTTTTAATACGATTTCAACATATTATGACGTTTTTGGGCCACCTACGTGATAAAATTCTTTCAAAAATGCTGATTCTATTATGAAAAATAATCATAACACCGACTGCCAGGATCAAACCTACTACCTTTAGGTTACGAAGCAAGCGTTGTACTTTGCCGCTATCTTAAGGCCGCTGCACACGAGGCTAGAAACGCTGCTACATTCCTTGCTAGGAGTTCTGCTAGCCGGTAGGCTGGGTTCGAAGCTGGAAATGACGTCACTGCGGGCTGCCTTGCTAGCTCAGAAGATAGGTTTTAAAATTAAAGCAGGGGCTATTTTCCCTGCTAGATTTGCGGCTAGTAATGAGCCAGAACCAATCAGGAAGCAGTATCTTCACGTGGGCACTTGACAAACGCCCACATGGCGTCATTCTGCCAGACAGACACGTTTTGCTCTGTGTTTATACTTTATATTCTGTCACTGCGCGCGCACCAGATCTATCCACAAGACACGCTTGAAAAATAGTCCCGTGTGAAGCGAGCACTTTACAGCAATCAAGAAAACCAGCGCTAGAAAACTAGCAGGCAAATCTAGCAAGGAATCTAGCAGCGTTTCTAGCCTCGTGTGCAGTGGCCTTTAGTTATTGTTCCACTGCCGGTTTTTACGGCCTAGCACACATGAAGAGCGTTCAACGCGCGTTGGCCAAACGCGCGTTTACAATATCTATACAATTGTATATAACTGTTTATATGATAACGCGCGTTCAACGCGCCGCCAACGCGCGTTATCATATAAACAGTTATATACAATTGTATAGAAATTGTAAACGCGCGTTTGGCCAACGCGCGTTGAACTCTCTTCATGTGTGCTAGGCCTAAGTGGTGTACACGTACATTGCGAGACATTATCGTTACATTTTCTCATGAATGAATTTTATCCTACCGTACCAAAAGAAGGTTCACTTTACACATTTTTTTTAATGTCAACAGTCACCACAATTCTCACAATAAGTATAAATTTTCGAAAAGTGATAAGTTTGAGATGTCAGGAGAAATTAAATTCTGAAGTATAAAACGGTGGAACAGATAGGAAGCGAACACATTACAGTCTCAAGAGTAATATATCATTTAATCTTGAACAAGAGACTATAATTCTTACGCAATATAAATTATCTGTAGTGACATCTGCGCACAAGAAGAAGTATAAATAAAAAGCTATTATGTAGTATTATGATTCTGGGCACAGTGTCTCTCAAGTTCCTTGTATTCTTTTCTTTTCATAATATGAATAATTCACTAAAACTGCAAGTGAAGGTGACATTGACATTCTTGCACCTTCATTGTATTTGCATTTTTTTTTTACCTCCATTGAAATGTTAAAAACAGTCACGTGTTGACATGTATACTATATTCCCGTAAAAGCAGTGTCGGATTAACCTAATAAGCAAATTAAGCAATTGCTAAGGGCATCACGTCTCGGGGGGCACCAAGAAGCACCACTCAGAAATAAAAAGTACCTCACTAAACCGTGTAAAATTTTTTTTTCTTTTTGTTATGTTTTAAAAATTTTATTTACTGATATAAAACTGTCTTTAGAAGTATAAAAGTTAATAATAAATTATTTTTGAAAATGAAAAGGAAAAAAACATTTTTTTAACTACCTAGTTTAATTTTTCTAATTTTAAAGTTTTGAAACTTTTTTCTATTAATATTATAAAAATGCCTAAGGTTCAATGGAAGCATTGATTGCAAAATTCAATGTTTTTCTTAAAAATCTATACTTTCGAACTTTTTCCCATCAATTTGAATTTTTGTATAAACCGAACATATGAGATGGGGCCCATAAGCAAGAAATGCTTAGGGCATCGAGGAGTCTTAATCCGGCACTACGTAAAAGTTGATATTTTTTTCAAGCTTTCCAAAAATACCGTCTACCTTTCATATTTTCAAAAAAAATTGTTTTTTGAAGTAAAACTTTCTTGTTACAAAAATCTTATGACGTTTTGCGCGGGCTACTAAGTTCGTTTATGCAGTAATAGCACACTTATACAAATCGTAAAAACTCCATTATAGTACAAAGTATACCTATACCGCGAGAGTTATTTTTTTATGAATAATACAGTAGTTACTTGAATGAATGCAAATAAATAAAATCGTAACTTAGTTTGTAATTGTACAGTTTGAAAGATTTTCAGTTTTCATTTTTTGCTTGTTAGTTTATCTGCATCTGTACACTTTACAGTGCACATATAAAAACCGTAAAGCTAATGTATGTATTGTTTACATGTTTTACTCCAACCGCGTGTAAATGTTATACACGCACTTTTTTTTAATGGTTTATTGAAATTTTAGTTCAGAACTGGGTGGGCGAGCAACATATTGAAACATTCATTTAATTTAAACTGGATTAAAAATAATCGAACAGTTAATTTTTATGAACTTTTAGAAGCATGTTCATGTATTACTCATTCCATTTCTAAATGTTCAAGCTTAGCCTCAGGTAATTAGTATATTTATGCTCATTTCAGTTTGAATAATTATATTAAATGAGGTTGTAGCTCTTTGCTATGTATTGAATAACTTTATTAGATGCAAAAGAGATAAAATAATGCATAATATCAAACTTTTTCATGTAAATGCAGATGTTGCATTATAAAGTTGCATAATATTATGATTTTACTTCAGAAATTAACTGAGATGTTATTTGCTTCAGTAATCATTTAAAGTAAATTCAATACGGATTTAAAAGAAGCTTTTCTATTTTCATTTCGTTATAATAATTTTTAAAAAATTCAACTTGTATACTTAATTCGTCTACAAGCACTGATGTTTGGAATTTGATTTTGAGGAGAAATTCTTTGAAATAAAAGCTAAAAATTTCTTTTTTATCTTGTCAAATTTGTGATAATTTAAGTGAATTTGATAAAATAACTGTGTGCTAAAGGAGAAATTAAATATGATAATAATTTTTTGTACAACTTTTTTGACCAAGTTTTTTCAATTCTCAAAATTTTAAGCATTTTATAAACCCTAAAATTGTTTCCATCTAAAATGGACATATATACTGGGAACATTTTTATGTTTTCAAAAATGATGAAATTAAAAGACGCCTATATATTAAGTTCACTTATATTTCAAAATGAAAATGTTTGATTTCGGCAAACGTATTTTTTCAGCGATACATTGTTTGATACTCAACACGTTCATTGCTTATCGTCACAGATGAGGTATTCTTTTCGATAGAAAATATAGAAAAGGAAAAAAAAGCGGAAATGGTGTCGTGACATGTGTAGAAAACTGTGGGAAAAGGAAAAACGATTGGAAAGCTCTACATACAAGTGTTTTGTCATTTAGAATGTTTCCGTTTCTTTTAACTCTTAAATCTATTATATATAATTTTAGTATCATATACTTGTATGAAAGTTTTTCGCCGTATTAATAGTAATTACTTCAGTATTTTGTTGTAAGAAAAAAACTATGACTTCATAAATTATTATTTCTTATTTAAATATTGTATTCTATAAATCAAAATTTAATTTAAGCTATCGATTGTGCGATTAAATATTAAGTTAACCATTCATCTTCTAAAAAAATTTAGCGTTTTGCTGTAATTTTTTTTTTCAAATACAGTTGAATTAGTTACGTGTAAAAAGATGTTTTTATGTAACATCATGTATATTGTATAATATATATGTAAAACTATTAAAAGAGAACCATCGTAATGGTATGTCTCGGTGGTTGGCTTGAAGTAGTTAGAGTAATTTCGACAGTTTTAATGTCTATTTGAGAATTATATAACTGCTCTGACAATTGTGTTGTCAGAACTGGCGTACAGTATAATAATAAACTAATAAATTTAATAAATGTTCTAAAAAAAATGTATTATACGACCCTATTGAGAGAGGAGAGTCCAAACCAACCGGCGCGGCGGACAAACCGAAGCAAAGCGGTACCGACTGCGGCGCGCAGCGCAGTCACCATCCGGCTCTAACTTGAACCGGGGACTCCCCGCGGTTACCTAAACGGATGTTTAATTTGAATTTACTGTTCTTCGTGTGAGTTAAACAACATATACTATTCTGATTTAAAGCATTAAACAGTAAATCTGTTATGTGTTTCTTGCGCCGCAGTAAACAGAAACAATATTGGTTTGACACACCTACTTTTAACGATTTTTGTTGTTTTATAAACATAAGTTGAACCTGACCACAATTTTATTGAAAAATTAGGTTCGTTTTAGATGAGTACGCCTTTGTAATATGGGACTATTTTGACAAGCTAAATGCTATAGGGCCTTGGTCAATTAATGCGCAAACGACATTTTTTTGAAGGAGATTTATTTAGTTGAGGAACAATTGAAAAATAAGCTTTACCAGAGTATCGCTTGCGGCC
This sequence comes from Xanthostigma xanthostigma, assembly GCA_963575645.1. NCBI lineage: Eukaryota > Metazoa > Arthropoda > Insecta > Raphidioptera > Raphidiidae > Xanthostigma > Xanthostigma xanthostigma. The sequence continues at coordinate 9,543,508 of OY754471.1, read as the reverse complement.
AACGTTTCGAAAAATATATTTTCATCTTCAGGGCCTCAATGCAAGTTGTAATAATAAACATGATATGTGTTTCAGATCTATTAATTTTATTGACAAGATATGTGTTTCAGATCTATTAACGTTGCGATTAAAAATATAGCTTAACAGCATATATCTTTATTGATCTATTATCCTCTGAAAAATAATATTAATAATAAACATTTTTTATATCAGAAATTTGTTTTAAATAACTCGTTATAAAGCAAATAAAATATAAATGTTACAATTTGTTTATTGTTTGATATTTTCATATTAAAAAACGAACACGAAATATTAAAAAAAATCAAAATAACAAACAACTGGCATTTTTTATTCGACATACATTACGCTAATCAAATTAGCGTTATCCGAAGATAACTATATTTTTTAAATTATTTTTAATTATTTATATGAAACTAATGTGGTTATCGAGAAAAATATGTTAATGATTTGAGATAAAAAGAGAAAATGCAGATCTAATAATAATACTAAATGTTTTGAAACAAAAACAGTATTTGACATCGTATATTAGGTATAATTTATAATAATAAAATATGCCTACTTAATGTCAATAAGTAGGTCCTTTATTATAATCTCTATAATAATCCGATAAATACACGTACCGTCCGTTAAACGCCTCGTTAAATACACATTAAAACGAAATTTATTGTATTGATCATAGACTCACGCCTGTCATGTAATTATACTTTAAATTCATCTGCATACCATATTATTAGACTAATGCATAATTTCTCACATTAGTTATGAAAAGCTAAATTATTTCACTGAATTCTTTATGTTGACAATAAAATTAGATACACGTCGGTACGTCATTATTTGATTATGCTAGTTTCCATAAAAATGCTTCCCATATAAAAATTTGTAACTGTTTTAACATTTTTAATAGAATCCAACGACTGCTTTCGACGTGGTGTGTATTTTTTTTTTATCTTTTTATTGCTCTATGAAACGTTCAGTCAGCGGCGGGTCGCGAGATTGGCATAACCGTAAATTTGAACACTATTGTCGGATTAGGTAAATAAAATCTTATTTCGTAAAAATATTACGAAATATTCAAGACACATTATTTATTAGTCCTGTAATAATATAAATGAGTTTATTGAGATTCTTTTGATCCCTGTTAGAAAAATGCCGGCTCACGATCTACACGATTGGATTTAGGTGGGGCGATGGATCTGAAAACTTCGAAAAGATTTTCGCAAAATATTTTTTTCCTTGAAAAATACACTCTCCAATTTTTAAGAGATATTTCGGTGTTATAATTTTATCTAAAATTGACGCATCTGAAGTAGTATTAAACAACCAAGAACCGCCCCTGCTTCTAGATTAAGTTAGTTTCTTTTATATCGATACGTGTAATCGTTAATATTATACAAAATTAAATCAAACATTAGTTCATAAAATGTTTTAATGTATTTTTCGAATGTAAAAAAATATATATTCCACGCGACATTCAACTATTATAAAAATATTCGTATTATATCGCCATAAAATTATAACACGAACACAACTTTGTATGTTATGTACATAGGTATTATACGTACATAATAATATATGTTATACATAATAGCTATATATACTCTTTTTAATATGTCGTGTGATTTTGTAACATCTCTCTTGCTGAAAGTCGAATGCCTAAACTTCTATTGAACTTTAAACTATATATATCTAAAATATACCGTGATGTAGGATCTTTTGATATAGATAAAATTATCGACCAATTTTTCAGACAATACCTATATTAACAAAAAAAAAATTTTTTTTTTGTTAATATATTGTCTGAAAAATCGGTCGATAATTTTATTTATTGAAGAGTTCTAATCAGACGTTACGTTAATCAAAAATTTGTCTTTTGATATAGTTTATTGTCTAAACTTTAAAATTATTTCTTTTTTCCGGTTTCCAATAATTATACAATCATTTATTATTTTGTTACACCAAAATATACACGTGAGTAATTAACGAACAAGTGTTTTTTCTTAATCAATAACCGATATGTTAAAATCTTGGAAAACCATGTTTTAACACTACATAGTAAAATTTTAATTTTTAAATAATTCTGATTATCTTCTTGGCATTATCGGGTTTAAGAATTGTAGTCAAGCCTTAAATATACCCCGTAAAATAATCCAATTACGCTCATTTTAAATATGCGGTGCAGAATTTTCAATATACCAAGTTGTTATATGAAAGTTCGAGATTTTATGGTTCGACGTGTCCTACCAGCGTCGATAGTATATTATACAAAATATTAACAAACAAAGACTTATTGAAATGTACTAAAAAGCGTGGGCTGTATACGCTACGATCGTTTATTAATCACAACCCACGCTTTTATAATTGTAAATTAAAAAAAAATATTTTTTCCTTTTCACAATATTTTAATAAAAGTTTGCCTTTGAATTTTTTTTTGTCATCGAGAATAGTGAATACAAAATATATGTACAAAATACACCTGTACTTGGCCTATAGGCAGATATACAGGATTGAGAAAATCTGCCTGTGGGTCATGCAGCTAACACTAAAAAAACAAAATACCAATTGATAGATCTGCTTATAAACATTTATTGACCTTTCCCGGGTGCTTCTAATAAAGAAACCTTTGCGTGGGTTTAGAAATCAATCTGTAACATAAACAGACAGAACAAACAAACAAATATAATTCCAGTAACGTCAGATTTGTATACAAAAGTCAAATATAATATAACAATAGATGGTTCATAATTAAAATGGAAACTAACAGGTTTACGAAACTTTTGTTCCAAGAAATATGTCGAAAATTACAATACACTATGTTGATACATGTATACACAAATAGCTGATGTTAATTCACGCAAAACCTGCTTCCGTTCTGACAAAAAGTCCATGTATGGCATGGGAAGGCAATCTCAATGTATTACCTTTAACGGTTTAAAACAACCGAGACAAGAACCACACGGGAGATGTTCTCAAATTGCACATACCGCTAAACTAGCGGTATGTGCTTTATTATCGCTTTGTGCGTCAGAGCTGACTTTCGTTCATATAAGAAGTTATATCTAAGTTAATTTCACACGAAATCCATTCAAATTGAAGCTTTTTGAAAAGAGAAGATTCTAATCTATAAAACAGAACCATTTTTAAATCAATTAGAGTTCATAAATACTATTAAAATTGTGATTGAAAATCACAAACAGCAGTTGTCGGTTGGTCTGTACGTATGTACGTACGTACGTATGTACGTACGTCACGACTCTACAGATCGCAATTTTGGTCGGATTGCCTTGGGTTATATTTTATTCACTTTGTTTACTATCAGACCAGAACCCTATTTAAATTCACTAAAATGTGTTCAGTAGTTTTTTTTTATAAACAGTTTTATTTTATTATTTTTGACAGCTAATAGTTTAAAAAAACAATATAATAATTGCTGTGTAAATATAGTGTAATCCATAAAACAAGTGCTACACTTCTATACCGTGATAACACCACTGCACGTAGTAGGGCGGCGTGGCGTAATGGTTATGCCGTTGGATCCCCAAGGGCAAGGTCCTGGGTTCGATTCCTTACGAGATCATTAATTTTTTTCTTTTTTTTTCTTTTTATTTTGTTTTATTTTATTCCACTTGATATTAATTATATATTATATTATGTATAGTTCTTAATTTTTTTTATTTTTGCAAACTTAAAAAAAATATTTTTTCAATTTTTAATTATTTATTTCTTTAAATTTTTAAATCTTTTTAAATTTATTAAAAATATTTTTTAATTGTTATTTTTTTATCATACAGTGGAAAACTTGCGGGATGTGCACTTTTGGTTTTGCCGACTATTTTAGTTGTACTGTTGTTTTATCTCGATGTGATCCAACTCGAATTAAATATTTACACACATAAATGTCAAATTTACGTCGACGACACATTTCTTAGCTTGACAATAGCCGAGCGTTCAACGATGCCGACGTTTCCATGGCTATTACCAGGTTCGAATCCGAGAAACCTATTGGATTTTAAGTTTATTATTAGAAAAAAATTCCGGCCAATTGGGCGACAGGACCATTCGCACTTAAAGAATAAAATTTCTGATATCGTGAAAGTTAACGCGGGTAACGGCTAGTATTCAATATGATATTTGCTATTCGTTGCCATGGTGTCCTACATAATATGTTCCACGTCATGTAGAAAATAATCAGAGCATGCTTAACTAGTTTATTTCTGATTTTTTTGTTTTAAAAATATTTCAAAATTATAAAGTTAAGAAAAAAAAAATTTTAACAAAGCTTTTTTCAAAAAATAAATAGAATAATAGGCCGTTTTCAAAAGTATACCATCGGGATGTGCACTTTTGGTTTTGCCAACTATTATTAATCTATACGGTAAATACAAACAGCGTTAAATTATTGGACTTATAAACAACATTTGAATAGGTTCAAAGACTTCGTACTACGGTCAAATTTCTCTACGAGGATTACGGCTTCTGTTTTCAAAGAACGATTTGGTTTTAGGTGTAGTTTAATGTATTTAATTTCGTGGCTGAAACGTATCGTTGGTTTTTACAAAACAAAATTATTGTCGTAGCTTTAAATTTGGAAGAATGTCGTGCTCTGCAAAAGCTTAAGTGGACAGAGAAGCGAACGACATATCGGAACCTTTTTGAGTTCAAATACCACTACAGCTGTTATATAATGATATAAATTGTTCTCTTTTAAAATCAGTAATCAGTGTTCTCAATGATGAAATCAGGCCGTTATTTTTATAAAATATACTAGTGTGACCTGTGCGAATTATTCGCACTAAATAAGTATAATAATTATCACTTTACAAAATTATTTTTTAAATATGATTGCAGGTATTCAATACGTTTCTAATTTTGCACACTGCTTATAACGTTCTTCTTTTTGTTGTATTACAATATGAAGCTCAGATGACAGATCGATGAAATATTTTACTAAAATTGTCATATAGAGGCGCAAGTAGCAAAAGCGTTGAGCTAAGCCAGATGGCATCATGCAGCATTGCTGTGATGTTGTTCAGCGTCGCTCGCTGCAGTATTGTGTCTGTTGTATTACAATATGAAGGTCAGATGACAGATCGAAGTGTTGACGTTGTTTCAAAATTAAAGCCGTTAGATGGCAGACGTTGTTCAGCGTTGCTGTATTTTAATTAATTTACAAAAGCAAAAGCAATAATAAATTTTTTAGTTGTCGATGTCAGTAGGGCAAGAAATTATCTGTAAAATGATATATAATTTATGTGGAGAAATTGTGAGGTTTTTTCTAAAAAGGGAGGCAAACATCTTTAACCTTAGCGTATTAATATATATGATTTTTACATTGAATCGTTCAGTACTGCATTAGGCATATTTTCGAAAATGTATATAACCTATGACAATCTACTTATCGGCATCTTTTAGTTAAATATTACGTTCTGACTTCAGTCTGATTGTATTGTACTTAAAACATGTCATTGATAGGTGTTAAGCTTTTTATTTTAATTTTAGGCCATTAAACATTCGTTAAATACCGTATACCTACTCACTTTTATGTGTGAAATGCGTACTTGATAACATATATATAAAAAATCAAAACCGGTGGCACTTTGAAGTTGTAACATGCCGTAAGGCATATAAATCGCCTCAAATTCCGCTGTTTGTAGTGCGAAATCTACCGCATAAACGATGGAATAACAGCGATCGCTGCCCCCAAACACCATCACAAACCGACATACACAACATACGAACCCATACACGAACCTACATATATCCATATTCCCAAATAATATCCTTCAAATATATAGACTGTCGGTCGAAAACTGTTTTAATAAAATCAATTTGGCGATCAATCTTTTCAAATGTATTTAAAATAAGAAATATCGAAATTATTAAAATATTTGTATTTATGTAATAATTAAATTTTAATTATTATAACAATACATATTGACTACCTATATATCGATGTTCATTAAAATAAAAATAAACCCTGGAGAAGTGCTAGTTAGACTCAAACGCCAATGGTTCCGTGTTATCAGTTATTTTTACTATTTGACTTTGACTTTTCAAAGCTATAGCCATTAATTTTTTCCAAATATAGCTAGACTAGCTTTGAAATCAAGCGAACAATCAGTTTTAAACACGTGTTTTTAGGAAATAACGGAAACTACATAACGTAAAATTCCTCGGTTCTTGCAAATAACCGAATGCAAAAATTTTGGAGGTGTAAAGCTGTCACCCCTCAATTTACTCTGACTATTGTAATATATGCAGGTCAGTAGACAGTAATTTTTATTAACTTCAGCGTGATAACTTTATTTAACCGTAAGAAGTTTCGTAAAAAAATATTTACTTATTGGTATAAAAAAACCCAAAAAAATCCCATTCTACATTTATCCCCTCAAATTTAGGGGGAAAACCTTCAAGTTGGAAACCCTGATACAGACACAGGAGCTGTACTGATGTTAATCAGCGTTCATGTCACTACAACTGAAGATTTTACAGTAACTCCGAAAACAAAATTGTGATATGTTCGAACAGTCTGTAGATTCGGTTCAAAGCAAACATATTCTGTCATAGTGCGGCACTAACACACGTTCACTACTCGATTCGTGTGTGTATTCGTGAACGACCTTACTACTAGTCGATATATTTCCGGTGTGTAGTGATTAATCACGTCGGTGCTTTTCTCTCCACTCTCTCTACTTCTTCGGACGGTACCATCCCTGCGGCAGAGCCTGTACCTCCACACAATACCCATACGGTATACCACCGCCATGTACACTATACCATCATACCTTCAACCGCATTCTCTACTGATACCATTAGCTGCCGCCACCACTGATATCTGTGCTGGTGTGTGTTTTGCGCGCGCGATCTCTCTTATCAGGACTGGAGTAACATCCAATTCTTATCACCGTATCGATTCTCTGACTGGATAATTTATGTACTGTGTTTCATTTATCTCCACGAAAAAATACGATATGTTATCAGAGATACTTTCTAAACTGGGTTGTTATGTTTTGAAAAGAACCGTGTTTTCTATCAGACCTCGATTTAATGTGCTATTACAAATATTTTTAACTTTACACTGATATAGTTCACGGATTCAACAGGAAATGTTACTGGTGGTTTTTCTAGGTTTAGAATGCGGCAGGTTTTAAGCGTTTGTATCAAAACAGATGTTCGAAAATATCCCATTCAGATGAGAGACCTTGCTATCTTATACAAGAGCTCTTGAAAGTTTAAAATAATCGTACAATAATTTAACCGAAATCAGAATGTAGTATAGAATAAAAAGTACAAAATAATTTTGCCCATCTTCTTGCATTGCGTACACATATTCAATTCAAAGTTGGCGTAAATAAATGACCATAATGTCAAAATAGTTGGCAAAACCAAAAGTGCACATCCCGCAAGTTTTCCACTGTAGGTACATATTATAGGTAATGAAAAAAAATTGAGAAAATAGATTTTAAAAAACCAATTAAAAAAATAGAATAAAAAATTAAAAACAAAATGGAATAGAAAAAAAATCCCGCAAGTTTTCCACTGTAGGTACATATTATAGGTAATGAAAAAAAATTGAGAAACTAGATTTAAAAAAACCAATTAAAAAAATAGAAAAAAAATTAAAAACAAAATGGAATAGAAAAAAATTATTACTTGTGTCAGCGGGAATCGAACCCGGCACCTTGCTATTTACCAACGCTTTTAACCGCTCGGCCATTCCGATATCGGAGCTTGCGTTGTTATTGTAGTATAGCAGTGTAGCAGGTATTCTACGTAATACACTACATATTTTACAATAACAGTAATAGGTATTTTTTTGTTTTTTTAAGGTTTTTTATTTTAACTATTAGCTGTCAAAAATAATAAATAAACTGTTTATAAAAATTAAACTACTGAACACATTTATGTGAATTTAAATAGGGTTCTGGTCTGATACTAAACAAAGTGAATAAAATATAACCCAAGGCAATCCGACCAAAATTGCGATCTGTAGAGTCGTGACGTACATACGTACATACGTACAGACCAACCTACAACTGCTGTTTGTAATTTTCAATTACAATTTTAATAGTATTTATGAACTCGAATTGATTTAAAAATGGTTCTGTTTTATAGATCAGAATCTCCTCTTTTCAAAAAGCTTCAATTTGAATGGATTTCGTGTGAAATTAACTTAGATATAACTTCTTATATGAAAGAAAGTCAGCTCTGACGCACAAAGCGACAATAAAGCACATACCGCTAGTTGAGCCGATTTCTCATTGAATGCAGTTAGGAAAGGTGTCTGTAAGACATTTATAGCGTCAATGTTGTTCATTTTACTGCTCAAATCAAGAAATATATTATTGTAAAAGTCTTATTCCAAGAACAAGAAACAAGTTAACAAAATATTGAGCAAGCTTTGTTGTTCTTGTCAAAAATGAGTTTCTATAATATTAGCAAGAAAACTTACCTCAACGAAGAGATGAATATATCATCCTTGGTTGATTAAGATGTTTGGATGAAGAAATTCTTCGTAGCACAGGATCAGAAAAAATCAATACTATGGTAAAAATTGCATTTATTATGCTGACGTTTCGACAATTATTTTTGTCATCTTCGGAACTCAAATGCGGTTTAGGATAGTATTTTTGTTAATTGTTTTATATAAAAAATAATATTAATTGTAAAAATAAGATGTGAAAATGTTACAATGTCACTAATTCTTCTCATAATATTAACTATTGAACGTCACTCTAATAAAACAATAAATGCAATTTCTACCATAGTATTGTTTTTGACGTGATAACGTCTTATAAATTGATGAAACACCAGCTGCACGCACGAAAAAGTGTATCGCCGTAACGTTCCGCCTGACCCTGTGCGTGCAAGCGAGAGCGCAGTATAAGCGATAGAGAAGCACGATCGGCTCAAGTTTGACGGCTACTAAAATTTAGGTTATGTATTATTAAATATGATATTCGAGAGGAATACGTTATCACGTAAAACTATCGTCCGTAAACCGACTTTACAGACAACCAATTTTTTTATGATTCTATGCTACGAAGAATTTCATCATCCAAACATTATAATATTAGCCTTATTGATTATTTCTACACAATATTTTCAACGAAAGTATTTCGTCCAACAGATAGAATCCATATATATTTATTGACAATAATTATCAACGTTTGCGTAGTTGTATATGTTTTGTATAGAATGTAATCTGGGAATTGGTATCAAGCACTCACAAATTTTTGTTCGTAACGCCCATATAGCTAGTGCCTCTGAACTCGTTATATCTTTCTTGCGATCTTTAACCGGAATCGATATAAATACACGCCTGTTTTTTAACAAACAGCAGTAGTATAGAGTATAGTTGAGCGGTATAGTATACCATAGCCTGCTTTATATTCGTGAGGAATATATCAAGTATAACAGCTCTAAAAAATATATAACGCTCTGCAGGACCATTAATCATCTAGCATAGCGGAATCCACGTTGAGTTTTATCGCAGTTGACAGTTGAAGTGCTGCAAATCTCATTATTTTGACATGTTCGCCACGGCCTATTTGTTTGAAGAATTCGGTGATGTCGTTCCTTATGATTTGCCAATGTTGCCGCCATCACCTATGTTCTGCGTTTGTCATCTAAAGATTCACACGCGTTATAAAAAAGACTCAATTGAATATGTTACCGTTTTTTATCGAGCCACAACGCAATTGATACACCCTGATATCTTTGAATGTCAATTGCGAAATATCACGGCCTTACAGCGCGGGAATTGGATCATTTGCCTTGTACTGGCACAATTGACGCCATTATTGCCGAATGTCAGTGTGTTTAAATTAGTGATGTGCCGGATCGTTAAAATTTATCCGCGGATACGGATCTGAATACGGATATTTGGTTTCAAGTTCCGCGGATACGGATCTTAACTTTCTTAGAGTACGCGGCGGTAAATATTGCACATCGACCTTTGGAAAGAGACTATCTGTTATGGGAAAAAGTTATTGACCATTTTTAAGAATTAACTCTCATAACAGATTGTCTCTTTCCAATGATCTATGCAATATCTCATTATAAAGATAGTTTTTTAGTACCTTGAGTTATGTACTATTGGTATGGTACTCACTACGATAAATGTTTGCAATATAAAGGTGCCACATACGATTTAAAAAAATAAAAAATAATCTGATGGTATTTAACAGTTTTTCATTATTACCTAATCACCTCTATATATAAAATTTCATCTATGAATTGAAAATTAATAAGGTAAAAGATCCGTAAAAGATCCGCCAAAAAAACTAACGGATACGGATCTTCTTTTCCCTCGGATATCCGCGGCACATCACTAGTTTAAATGCAGAAGTAGCGCACGAAAATGTGTATGCAATATTAAATACTATGTAAACTTCTATTTAACAAAAAATTCTTAAAATGTAGACATTGCTAAGGTTTACATTATTACTCATTACACTATATAGCGTAACATTCACTCTCAATAGCGCAACAATACGTCATTATTTAGCTCCCAACAATGGTATTCTTAGAAATGTGTTTATTTGTTTGTTGTAATTGTTGTTAAATACTGGTAGTAAAAAACGACAAACAAAGTTAACAGATTATAATTTAACTCGTATTTTTTTTTTTCACTTAATGCTTTAAGGTTTAGTTACAATATAGATCAGAGTAATGTCTTTTCACATTTCTCGGAAAAAATCTTCAAGCATTTTTTCCAAGAAAATGCAGACATGTACTTAATACTTGTGACTTTTTATTGTTTACATCTTGACTTTTACTTAAAAAAAAATAAATAAATTTGTGATGTTTTTCTCCGCTGGAAGTACATAATTAATTCTACTTTATTGCGCTGTCCCAGTTACTCTGTTTCTGAAAGCAAGAAGAAAAATACCGAAAGATACTTCTTTTTTGTTACGAAGAATATTATTTACAATGAAAAATGTGTCTTGAATATGACGAAACCAGTTTAATTTTTCTCCTTGAAAATGCTTTAGTTTTTCAATTTATTATTTAAAATATGTCTTACTAGCTTACGGTATTACTTATTTGATTGATAGATTTTTAACATTATATTTTTGAAAACGTAAGTTTTTCTTTTCTGTACATTTTCTTTCATAAAAATGCGTATACAAAATCATAAGAAATATATTCGGTATACCAATGTATGAAACTAAAATTACTTTGTCTAGAAGTATAGGAATTAGCCCGAAATTATCCATACATTTCCTTGCAATGGATTAATATAAAGTATTACTACAATTTTTTTTTACTGTGCCTTAAGCTGTTTTTTTTTCTCATATTGGATCGTAATTTCCTTTATTTTTCATAGTTTGAGAAGTTCCGACTTATATAATACGTAAATATGCTTTTATAGGCGAAGGTCAAACAAACGAGTACACATTAGTAGATTGTTTGATGCAAGCTAAATGAATAAAAAGATAGATACACTATGTAACACCACTCCGCCACTGGTACAGTACCCCTGGTGGTCATGTAAAGAACCAGAGGCAACATGGCAGCGGAGCGTATGAACTAGGAAGTAATGTTCATGTTAAAAAAACTTAAATTAATAAATCTGTTGAATTAAATAATATTCATGTTACAAACAAATATGTTGAATAAAATAATAATAATTGTTACAACTATAGATTATAGACGATCGACAGCTAAGGCAATCGACAATACAGACACTCCGATACAATCCGAAAACAATAATTTCAATAAATCGCATACAACAAATGGTACAATAAAACACATTTCGTGTTTACTTAACTTTTTGGTTGTGTGCAAATGTAACAAAGTGCTGAATCTCGTGCTGGAGCAATGCAATCATTGTTGCACATAATAAGTACTTATGTGTGTGTGTGTGTGTTTGTATGTTTTTGGCTCATTTCCGTCTTTTGTAAGATGTTACAGTTGAGAACTTCTTCTTCTGCACCCGTGTCGTCGCACAACTAATGCAACACAAACTCTCACAAACAAAACAAAACTATATAGAACTCTTTATAGCACACAATGCCCTTTCAGGGCTGTCGTGAAAGCGAACCGTTGCCTCACTTGAATCGACGCTTTTAAGAGCTTGCAATTTGCATTCACTTTAAGTAGACTTGAATGCAAAGAGTGTACAGTATATTGGGATGCATTTTAGGTATCAATATGGCTTTGAAAGAAACTAAATCTATTTTAGAGTTCTTGACATCTAAAAATATGACAGCAGCAATGTAGCAAGGAATGAGTTGCTCTTTATTTTTATTTTTTTAATATTTGGTAAATATTTAATTTTTTAATATTAATAATTATTTCTTTAATCTTGTCGCAATACTGTTATAAAAACACTGAAATTTGATCAGTTTTTAATTCATGCCTAATCAAGTTAATTAATAAATTGATAACGTTTTTCTCGAACATTTTTTTATGTAAATTTTATATGAATTTATAGAGAAAAAAATGAAGATTTCGAAAATGTATAAAAGTATGTTACCATTAAGTAAAGAAAAATGCATTTGAAGGGTACACGGGAAGAAGGCGGTTTGTCAAAAAATGTAAATTGTGCAGGATCGCATTTTGAAGTGTTTAAGATCGTACCATTTACATGCTTATGCATTTCTTTCAACGCTTATAACTTTTGACCTAGCGTATTCTTATCTAAAATGAATACACCAACAGAAAGGTACGACTTTTGGCTACAAGATGACATAAAAAAATTAATTTCGAATTTTTACTGACAAATCGCCTTCTTCCCGTGTACCCTTCATTTACATTGTACACTTCCGGGTGAGTTTGAAGTACAAAAAATATACCTCAACAGTTTCCGATAGTAAATTTCGAGTTGAATAAAAAAACTATTCGAAGTTTTTTTCTTGTATATACGAATTATTCACAGTTGCCACTGTACATATACAAACTTTTATTAAATAGTAATTTTTGATTTATTTTATTAAACATTACGCGACGCTAAGCTAGTCGAAATTTTTAAAACTCGAATATATTAGTTATTTGATATTCAATTTCCCTTAACCTGGGCGCACGCTACTGATGGAGCGGCAGTCAGTACAGAAAGGAAATCAAAACTTATGCAATGTAAACGCATTTACACCTGATCATCGCACACTTTGCCTCTCTGTTATTCACAGAGCAACCGGCCTATTTGCGCTCTTTTCCTTTGCGCTTTCACATAACTTTTAACTAAACAATAGTCTCTATATACTTTAACTAACCTATCCCTTATGCGATTGCTTTTGTGTCCTTAATTCTATTTCACAATTCGAATTCAAACTTTCATATTCGACGCTGACCTGTATATATAGACAGTTTATTGAACGTTCATGTTGTCAAACAACAAAACTTGTGTCGCGATGAAAAATCGAAATACGCTAGCATATGGTGGAGGTTCCGGTGTTGGTGGTGGGAGAACGTGCCTATAGTCGTTTATGGCTGAGCATGTTTTTTTTTAATTTTTTTATCATCGAATTTTTTTATGTAAAAATTAACATCTTTGTCTGAATTTTTTTATTATTGCTTTAGCTTTTTTGCAAATCGCCAATAATGTTTTTTTGACGTGGTAACGTCTTATAAATTGATGAATCACCAATCTTATAAATTGATAAAACACCGGCTGCATGCACGAAAAAGCGTAACGTTCCTAACGTTCCGCCTGACACTGTGCGTGCTTTTCTCGAAAACGGCCCTAACGATTTGGATGAAATTTACTGAAAAGGGATTTTGGGGGGCAAAAAATCGTTTTAGCTAGGTCTCATCTCTCGAAAAAATCGTTTTCATACAAATTTTATCATTAAAAAAATCAATTTTTTGACGTATGAAAATACTTAAATATTGTAAGTAGGTTTTGGAATTTTATATAAACAGTGAAACAATTGTTTTCAAAATATTATGACAGCTAATCTTTGAGACTTAAAATAAATACGAAAGAAAGAAAGTTAAAAAAAAAACAATTATATTATAGATGGTGAGTAATTTTAATAAATAAAATTAACCTAAATTTGAAGCAAAAGATGCAATATCATAGATTCGAATTATTATAATTATTATATAAATTTAGGTTATGTATTACGGAATACGTTATCACGTAAAACTATCGTCCGTAAACCGACATTACAGACAACCAATTTTTTTTTTTAATGAACGTTTCGGTAAAAAACTACGAGCCAATTTGAAGAAAATTTCAGATAAAAAATGTTTTTTTTTTCACAAAAAACCATATCTGATCATAGAAAATGACGGTTCCTATTTAAAAAAAATAAAGGCCACTCACTCACCCTGTTAAGGGTAGAGGTGTGTCCAATCGATTTGCCCCTCGAAACGCAACGACTTTTGTTTGAACTTTTTTTTTATTCAACCCGTTATTTTTTAAAGAAAAACGTCCAAAGTTAAAAAAAAACACTTAGTATAGCACAAAATTATAAAAGACAGATAATCGAAATCTGGGGAAAAAATATGAGAGTTGAAACATTTATTCAATCGCGCCGTCTATAATTCATGCGAAGGAATCATTTCGAATGAATCATTCAGTTATCAAAAACACTCGAATAGCGAACTATTGATTATTAGACCCATTCGATTATTCCCAACTCCAGTCGCGGCTTATGAAATATCTATATTCTCCACTGTAATAGTATCGTTTTAAATCATATTGAAATGATTCAGCGAGCTGGAGAATCATTTTCTCATTAATTTGTTGCTCTAATTCAACACCGAACTCATTATGTTTTCGATTACAATATACTTATCAACTTGTATAGAAACTTTTACTAACCTCTGATATGCTGATATGTTAAAGTAAATTAACTTCGTGTCTCGAACAGTACCAAATAACCTTTAGTTTAATACGAATCTATGCATTATTACAAAACATTGCATGGCGCAGCATGACATGCTCCTTGCACTTGCAAGTAAACTGCAAACTTGAATACATAAACCTACTTATTAAAGCTCTTGTATTACTATAATATTATGGATATTTACAAATAACAGAAGCGAAACTTTAACTTAGATATTTGCCGTACTGCCACTTTTCAGAGGAAAAAATTCTCAACGCCCTTCTACAAATATACCTTCTTTAAAGAGTTACACTACCCAGGCGAGTCAAAAAAATAAGCTTTTTTTGTGAATTTTTTTACGAGTTCTAGGTGGCGGATCAAACAAAATTTAGAGCTTTTTTACGCATATATTAAATTTCTCAAAAATATTTGTTATTTATATATATAACAAAATGGTGTCGTGGTAGTATAAAAAACACAACAATTCTTTTTAGGTGAAAAACGGTGTACATTGTAGCAGTCCCGGTGTATCATCAGAAACAAAAAAGATTTTTTTTTCTTTTTTTACAATCGTTTTTCCATAGAAGTACCGAGGATTTTAAATTTTGTTTGAAAATTCACAAACTTGTATGAGTTTTTTTTTCATTTTTTAGCAAAAACTCGAGCTTAAATTGTTAACTGCAAACGTCATAATTGTTCAATCATAAAAATCGTGAGTCCTTCCACGGAAAATCTATCTAATAAGTTGTCATTTAAATTTCAAGTCAATCGGACAAAAATTGAGTGAAATACGGTGTACGCCAATTTGAAAAACATAGTTTCGAGAAAAACGCGTTTAAAGTTTGAAAACGTATTTCTTATATGAAATTTTCAAAATTTTTGAGAACTTTAATATATGCGTAAAAAAGGCCAAAATTTTTTTTTTGATCCGCCACCTAGAACTCGTAAAAAATTTACAAAAATTGCTTATTTTTTTGACGCGTCTGGGTAGTGTAACCCCTTAAACTAACATACAGATCTAGTTACAAATTTGTGTTTTTTATGTAAGTACATACTTTTCTAACTACAGTTAAGTTGAAAAAAATTTCAGTTTTAAGGCGGTTATTAGCATTTTTTTTACTTAGAACTGGCTGTCCTGTTGGATTTTAGAAATAATTGAACTTTTTATTGAGTTGTGAGACAGCACATTTTTATATATCAAGGAAATAAAATCTTATGTTTTTAAATTAAAAAAAACCGGAAATAATCTGTATATAATATGTGAGCGGGCTTTTTAAATCGTTTCAAAAACGATTTGTTTTATGTTACACTTTTTTATATTTATATTTAGATATTATGTGTTTCATTTTAAAAAGAAAAAGCATAAGGTAGGCTAGTCGTGGATGTTATTTTAAAGCAAATTTTATAACTTGAAAAGTGTTATTACCACTTGCACAAGCTAACTATAATTTAGTAGATACTAGTATTTTTTTATCACATTTTATTTTTAAATTTGTGGACAAGCAAGTAGCGTTTTTAGTTATTTATTAATATGACAAATATATTAATTTTTGTACTAATTTGCTAAAATTTTTATAAGATTAATTAATAGTTTGTAAAACTAATTATTAGTTGTATATGCAAATATTTTATATATAAATTATAAAAGTGGAATGCAACATATGGAAGACGTACAGGTTGGAAAAACATTCGAAGCGTTTATAAGTCTTAGAGTTTCGTAACTTACTTGTTATCTTTGTTTATGTTTCTGAAGTAATTCATTTCATACTTCCGCAAGAATTTGTTAATTAATAACTATTTTACAAAAGAGTATCTCAATTCTTGCATTTATAGTTACCAAAATTAATTCTAGTTTCGCAATGTACGCGGTCTTATAATTTTCAGTTAGTCGTATAATATTTTGTTTGCATTCAAATTTATGCATTTTAATTAATTATGAGTGACTCAGATGATAAGTTCAGACACTGAACATATGATTTTAAGTGCTTGAAAATAGAGATTGTAAGGTAAGCGGGATTTATAGCTTGTTTGTTTGTTTCATTTGTTACGACGGCTGTCAATTGGCTAGAATTTTTTCGGTGTAATGATTAGTTGAAAAATTACATGTAACTTATTTTGCAGGATTTTCTCTGCACATAGCTCAAAAATTGCGCCTTTTGTGTGATTTGCCGTAATTCTCTAATCATATTTAGTATGATTTTGTTCTACTACACGACTATAGCATTGTGTGTTGAAAAAATTGAACGATTTTATTATTTTACTGAAATTTCGGATTATTGTAATAGATATAGGTTAAAAGTCTGAAATTCTAATACTTGAATAGCTTTTTGTTGTAGACAACGGATTAAGTTACGGCCTGAAATAGGTATACTAAACGACATTTCATGTGGGCCTCAGTTCTCCAATCGTAAATTCTGCGATTTATATTGTCTTGCTTTTCTTTCTACGTTCTCAGCTACGATATATGTATAAGATAAATTTGTTACCTCGCGTATATACATTGAGACACATAAATTATTATGTAACCAAAATCTTTTGTTTAAAGAACTATCTCTTATGTACATTTTTATTTATTTATTGGCTTTATTTGTTCTTAGAAAACAAAATAAAAGTATATATATTATATTTTTATCAGTTGCTGAAATGCTTTAAAATATTTTTCTGATTTATTTAAATCCTACGATTGTAAATTGACATTGTTTATTAACATAATCAGTTTTATATACATTGTACAGGCTGACTCATTTATCTGACAAATTGAGAAGGTACAATAATAAACCACAAGATGTCACTGTTAACATAAAACTTGAAAGTCAATCTGCAGTTTCGCGAAATAACAATCCGTAGAAAGATT
The DNA here is from genome assembly GCA_963575645.1 of Xanthostigma xanthostigma. NCBI lineage: Eukaryota > Metazoa > Arthropoda > Insecta > Raphidioptera > Raphidiidae > Xanthostigma > Xanthostigma xanthostigma. The sequence goes on along the minus strand of OY754471.1, from coordinate 9,525,856 downwards.
ATGTATTGTAAACGGCCGACAACTAAGAAAGAAGTAAAGCGTCAGTTGGTTCTTGCGTTCGCTATTATGCTGTGTTTTGAACTTGTTCATTTTTGCAATTTCGTTTTTCTAAACTTTCTCTCGTTTAACCTGCTACTTTACGTCTATTTAATATTTTTTCAAAATACTATCAACATCAAGGTTTTTTGTAAGTATAAATTATAAATTATTTATTTACAATTAATATTGATAGGATTGAGACAGTCTGGGTATCGGTCTTGGTCTTGTTTATTCAGTCTTGGTCTTAATCTTAAGTAAGGTCTTGGTCTGGCAAAAAAGCAAGACAAAGACCGATTTTGCTCATCACTACAATGTTAAGATGATAGTTTTTACGAAATGACGAAACAACTCTCGTATAATTTTAAATGACGGACGGGTATATATTCTGTTTAAAGAGACCTGTTTCTTGTTCGACTTCTATGTCCATAATAGGTACTTGTACAATAAAACAACAAGTAAATAGCTGCTTTGAGAGAAAAATGTTCCCGAGACACTAATAAAAGTAAATTAAACTGTACCGAACTTCATGTGTATAGTGAGTCTATTGGCTGCACTGCCTTCAGCAACATTGGTTGGTACCTCTACACACACTGGGACTTTCCACAACACTAGATTGGTACTATTGCTTATTGTTTGTATGTATGCACCCCACCTTTTCAGTGGGTCGTACTCGTCCTATCTGTTTAAAATCGAAAAAGGCAATTACAAGTTCTGGCTAAAAGCAATATACTTACCAACTATATTGTGTTTTCTCTTACGAACCTTCTAAAGCTTGCTTTCTACTAACGCAATAATTTTTATTTGACAGTATTTCTTAACTCTAAATTCCGCTGCACACGAGACTGGATTTGTCGCTAGGTTTCTTGCTAAATTTCACTACTAGTTCTCTAGCGCTGCTTTTCTTAATAGCTTCACACGAGACGTCTTTACAAGCTTGATTTACAGGTAGATTCGATGCGCGCGCAGTGATAGAAGTACATGTTTACTGTCTCTGAGCAGAACACACTCTGGCATGGTGTTTGTTTGTGGGCGTTTGTTCAAGTAGCCCACGTGACAAGATACTGCTTCCTGATTTGTTCTTGCTCATACGTAGCCGCGGACCTAGCAAGAAAAATAGTCTCTGTGCTAATTTTAAAACCTTTCTTGTGAGCTAGCAGGCGAGCTCGCAGTGACGTCACTTCCAGCTTCGTAGCCAGTCTACCAGCCAGCAGAAGTTCAAGCAGTATTTCTAGCAGCGTCGTCAATTGAATTGGAAATGGACACAATATTACCAACGGGAAACATTAGAACTTTTCGTCATGTGCAAGCACCTATATGAACTACAATAATATATAACCCGTCTGTTTCATAGCGAATCTTCCCTATATCGATGAGTAAAATATTTATTTTATTGGACAGTATAAAAACTATAGTTATTTTTAGTCTCTCTCATTAAAATTTTTGGGTTTGAAAGGTAGTCAAGAAGTTGAGACGCTTGCTTTATATTTTATTTGAAATTAGATATTGTGTTTTTATAAAGGAGAACACTCGAACAATGAACAATGTGAAGGAGGTTTTATTTTAAAATGAGCAATAAAAGGCAAGGCGAAATCACAACGCAAAGAATTAGATATATTTTTACGTTTACGCTCCGAGTTTATGACTGGGGTTGCACAATTTAACGGTCAGTTTAAGTTAACGGCGCCCGTATAAAGGTTTTTGTTTTGAATTTACATAAAAGCATTTATGTTTGATTGCAAGATTACTGATGCCACATCCAAAGTCTCGTTTTATACACGTGGGTATAGGTGTTGGATTTATCCTGTGAATCGTTTAGTACAGGCTTTTAAAAACACTCAGCCGAACGAAATCTAACAGAATCAATTTTTAGCATAAATATAGCCGGTTTGAATCTTTGAAAAACCGTTTGAATAAGAATAAAAAAATAAATAATAATGTAAAGTTATTTGTTATTCATCTGTTGACACATGTATTCTTCCACGAGAAATTGCATTTAGTTTTATTACCTTAGACGCTAGTTTACGGTTGGTGCTGGAAAGTCTGCGTGTAAAGAATTCAGGATTGTTTTCTAGGGTAATAATACATAGACTAAGTTTGATCACCTAATATACAGGTATTTCATTCAGACCCTCTATTTTTTCAGGTGACTTTATAACCCTACAGCTGGTACCTTGACAAAATAAGAATAAATGGGCTTCAATTGGTCTAGAAGATACCAGCGGACGTACAAGTATCAATTAATAACTAATTTCCTACTCTCTTTTGCTCTTTACTTAAAAGAAATAGGTTGCTGAACTAAAGAGAAGTAATTCTTAATATATACGTTCAGAAGCGGATGAGCCCATAGGGGTTTTGGAATTTTTCCCAGTAGGCCGGAGTTCGCCGTGGCTATATCTTTTTTGTTTACAAGTTATGTCCACGATGGACACTAATGTCTACGGTAACTGAAATGAAATATTTTGGCAGCCTTCAAAAATATGTTGTTTTCATTTTAACCAAAGAAATTACTCCAGAAGATACATATTCACTGATTTTTAAACAAATCTGACCCGGTACTAATATAATTGTATTGACTATATAGTTATTTTATGTTATTTCAACAAATCTATTTTAGAAAATGAAACTTTGAAGTATAATTAATTAATGGAATGTTACTATAGGTATATTGATTTTGCTTCTGTCTTTTAACGAAGTTTTAATAATTTACATTCTGTGATGAGATTGATATCTGAAGTTAACATCGTTTGTTTTAACTTTTAATTATTGTTTCATAATTTATTTGAAGAGGAATAAAATTGAAAATTGTTTTAGGAAGTTTTACCTTTCTCTTTTTATTAATATCTTTATTAAATAAAAATCAATAATTTATATCCAAATGTGGCTGTCAAACTAATAGTTTTAATACAGTCCGTACTCCACAAATCAATAGTTTGTTATATAAAAGTCACATTTTTAGATATTTAATCATTTATTATAATTTTGAAAAATAACTCTAATAATTTAGAGTGATGATGATCCTGTTTAAATGTTGTAAAATTAAAGGATGAATCCTGGTGGCATAGGATCGATGAACTAAGCAAATACTGAAGGTTTATTTATTGCATTTTATTGTCTGACGTTTCGGCAAACTTTATGCCATCTCCGGATTGCTTAGTTCTTCGATCCTATGCCACCAGGATTCATCGTTTAATCTTACAAAATTTATAATAATATTCCTTAGGACCTATAATATGACTTTTTAGGTCCTGAGAAACAAAAGACAGGAACTTCCAACACTCATAACAGATGTGTAGTTTATTTATTTAAAAAAGAAATCAATAAGTAATTCATTTTAGAAGATTTCATACGTATAACACAAAAAAGAGCGGAAAGTCTTAATATTTTCACTTACGCGTATATGTGCGGTTGCATAGAAATTATATATTATAGACGCTCGATAACAGAGTGTGTATTAGTTTAAATATAAATGTAACTATCCTCGTTAAAAAAATGTGAAGTCAATGAAAAATTCGGTCAATATAATAGTGAATGAATTTGATATAAAAATAACGTGTGAATTAAATCAGTGTTCTGGTATGATAAAGTTTTCTCGTTTCTGGTTTTGTATAGTTATACAAGCCACATATCAGAAAGTCTGGCATTTCATTTGCTCGCCTTGATTAGGTAAAGTTGGAGAACAGATAATTACTCTACAACCCCGGTCTACCTTATAACGCCCGGTTTATCTATGTATGTATTCATCCCAACGCTACCTACAATCTGCATGACAACTGTACACTTGCTCCAACTAACCAGGCCTGGATCAAAACATTCTCCGGTGACAGTGACTCATACTTCGATACTAACAAGCTTAATGGACCAATGAAACAATGTAAAGCATGTCCGTTTAATTTTAGTGTTTTTTGACGTGATAACGTCTTATAAATTGATGAAACACCGGCTGCACGCACGAAAAAGTGTCACGTTCCGAAATGTGTCACGTTCCGCGCACGATCGGCCCAAGTTTGACTCCTACTAAAATTTAGGTTATGATATTCGAGCGGAATACGTTATCACGTAAAACTATCGTCCGTAAACCGACTTTAGACACAACCAATTTTTTCAAATATATCCATTTAACAATTAAAGATGTTATTTATTTAATTATAAATTATTTAATCAAATAAAAAATTCCACTACTTTACATTCGTTGTTCGGGTAACGAAAAGAAAACAAGACAAATATTGGGAAAATCCCTATATAGATGGTTGATGGTTGTACTCGGTGCTTGGTAGTATTAAAATTATGTTTATTTTAAAGTCGCAATGTACGTATACCATATTGTCATATACTATAATGCAGAATACTAGCTAAGGTATCGGCAAGGTACAACGCTTGCCTCGTAACCTTAATGGTCGTAGGCTCGATCCCGGCAGTGAGTGCTATTATTATTATATTTTTTTACAATTATATCAGTTTTACTTTGGCAGTGTGTAGTGCAGACACCGTCTCTTTAATTGTATTTATTACCACAGAGCATTTTTGTCTTATAAAAAATGATTGTATGTTCCACCCAAATATATTTAGTAATCGCTGTATCCTTGGAGAAGGGCAGAGGACCTATTTACGCATCATTGGTATGTAAATAGATCCTCCATTCTTGCCCAAGAACATAACGGTTATTATAACTGTTGATGGGAAAGAGATATTCCAATAATAATAGGTCGTTGTGTAGTCACGTGACTTACTAGAAGTTTCACTTAACTGTATAGTGTTGATTACAGGTATTTGATCTTACAGTTCTATTGACAATTCTGTATTATCATAAGTGTTGAATTAATATGTAAATATTAACTAAACAGGCGTAATTAAATACAGGTTGTATTTCCCATATTATGTGGCTAAAATCTGTAACATATATATTATGATTTTTTATTTAATTGTTTAATGATTGTCGGTTACTCTTTTCATGGTATTCTTTAAACATAAGAATATGGTTATTTTAACCTACTGACACATTTTAGGTTCCTAGGTATATACCATTCAGTAATCCATAAATTAACATTTTAGTCAATTTCATGATTACTCGAATTGTTTTTCCTTTATTACCTTGATTCATGAATATTTTATGCATTAATTGTTGAGTGTTACGGTATTTTCGTTGAATAATAATTTACTGCGCATGGCTGTGTAATATCTGCAGTTATGTTTCCATATTGTCGTCATGTTTAGTTCGAATTGTTCAGCCAAGCTTATTTTTTAAGTTTTTGGCTTTCCTTTCTTTTTAGGAATTCGTTTTGTCTGTACGTCTGTTTATCTGCACGTCACGTTTAATTATAATCAGCAAACAGCCCAAACAGCTTAATTTATTTAAAAAGAAATGTTTGGAGTTTACTCCTTAAGAAACGAATTTTTGAGTTATAAGGCCCGGAAAGGAAGTTTTATGAGTAGTAAAATCAATTGGTGAGGCGTTACACTCCACCGTTTCAAGTGAGGCGTTAAGCTCCACCGCTACAAGTGTAGCGTCACACTCGTCCGCTTTAAAAGAGACAAACATACAGATCTGTAGGATTTAACGTGCGAAAGAATGAGATGGAATACATTACACAGCGTATCTATAAGGAGTTAACTCCAGTCGTGCGTCGAAGCTGACACACACAACTTTTTTTTGTTCGGTTCGTTTCGAAATAAATTCAAAGTGCATCCGATTTTTGAATTGTGGTAATATTTCGCGCCTTGTAAATTCTTGAATGCTCCATTTTTTTTAAATTTTAATTTAATACAGTCCTGTAATGTAAAGTGTGCTCTTTGCGTTATTACTCAGTGTTCAGAACTCCACTCAAAACTTTATATTACTTTCACAAGTTCATCTGAGGGACGTATATTTTTACTAAGTTGTACTTCACAAGTCCCTCTAGTGTGTACTGTTATACACACCTATTGGGGGGTGTCTACTTCGCATTAGTGTGGTAAACTGTTTTGACTCACCGACTTTGATTGTACATTTAACAGTTCTGCTTTATATTTTTCTTATTCAAATTTGTTTCACAACTTCTTTAATTTACCCATTGGTCATTTAATTTGTTTAACTACCGATAGATGGCTAGTCCAAACATCTACTTTTCACTACAAGGCACGTTGATGACACACTTTTAGGTACCTTTTTACTATGTCGAGGTTTGTAGACAGTTTTTTGGTGTGTTAATTAACGTGCCGTGGATTCGAATCGCATGCCCTCCGCTCAGATGTCTTTAATCAACAACATATAATTCTATGTTGTTCCATTTTTACCAGTTCATTTAAAAGGTAACTTGTCAGTCACGTTTATAACAATTATTGGACTTAGAGCTGGCTACGGAGAAAATGGGTGACTCGGTGCAGAGCTGAAAATTTGCAGAATAATAGGAGATAGTACAAGTAAGTAGGGAAAAAATTGCCAGAAGGCTAGGCGGAAGATAAAGAGCCGCCAGAAGGCGCTAATGTTGAGAATAATCAGTGCACTTCTGGAAATTTCTATACTTATTATGTAATTCAAAACTAGATTATATATTATACATTATATAGTTATAAGGGCATACTGAAAATTCAAACATGATATAATAATTACATTCGACAAATATTAAAAATAGTTGGCAAAACCAAAAGTGCACATCCCGCAAGTTTTCCACTGTATGATAAAAAAATAACAATTAAAAAATATTTTTAATAAATTTAAAAAGATTTAAAAATTTAAAGAAATAAATAATTAAAAATTGAAAAAATATTTTTTTTAAGTTTGCAAAAATAAAAAAAATTAAGAACTATACATAATATAATATATAATTAATATCAAGTGGAATAAAATAAAACAAAATAAAAAGAAAAAAAAAGAAAAAAATCAATGATATCGTAAGGAATCGAACCCAGGACCCTGCCCTTGGGGATCCAACGGCATAACCATTACGCCACGGCTGCCTAATACGTGTAGTGGTGTTATCACGGTATACAAGTGTAGCACTTGTTTTATGGATTACACTATATTTACCCAGCAATTATTATATTGTTTTTGAACTATTAGCTGTCAAAAATAATAAAAAATAAAACTGTTTATAAAAATTAAACTACTGAACACATTTTAGTGAATTTAAATAGGATTCTGGTCTGATAGTAAACAAAGTGAATAAAATATAACCCAAGGCAATCCGACCAAAATTGCGATCTGTAGAGTCGTGACGTACGTACATACGTACATACGTACAGACCAACCGACAACTGTTGTTTGTGATTTTCAATTACAATTTTAATAGTATTTATGAACTCGAATTGATTTAAAAATGGTTCTGTTTTATAGATTAGAATCTCCTCTTTTCAAAAAGCTTCAATTTGAATGGATTTCGTGTGAAATTAACTTAGATATAACTTCTTATATGAACGAAAGTCAGCTCTGACGCACAAAGCGATAATAAAGCACATACCGCTAGTTTAGCGGTATGTGCAATTATTAATGACATTTTGATAGAAATAAAATTAATCGTCATATATTTTCATTAATAAAATTACGTTGTTATAACAACGTAATTTTATTAATTTATTTAATTTTATTTCTATCAAAATGTCATTAATAATTTTTAATATTTGTCGAATGTAATTATTATATCATGTTTGAATTTTCAGTATGCCCTTATAACTATAATATAATGTATAATATATATAATATATAATCTAGTTTTGAATTACAGAATAAGTATAGAAATTGCCAGAAGTGCACTGATTTTTCGCAACATTAGCGCCTTCTGGCGGCTCTTTATCTTCCGCCTAGCCTTCTGGCAATTTTTTCCCTTTTTACTTGTACTATCTCCTATTATTCTGCAAATTTTCAGCTCTGCACCGAGTCACCCATTTTCTCCGTAGCCAGCTCTCCGTCTATATTAACTTTGTGCTGTCTCTATCCATAGTATAGCGTCAACTGTAACATTATTGAAGTATTCAATCCAACGGTTTTATTATACCGCAAGACAAAAATTAAAAATACAATAGTTTGCATAAGTAATTTTGCCGTAGAATGTATTTGATTGAAGAATCGATGGCATTAACTGTGTACTTTATTTAAATTCTCATCACTAGTGTATCATTTCAATCAAAGAGAACAGAAAGCTGCAAGAAAAAGTTCCAAACTGCAAACCTTTAAGAAGATAATGAGATTAAAGTCTCAGGTGGTTTTGAATAAAGGATTTTAAGTTTGAAACAATAAATTTGCAGCCTAGCTCATTGTCTTATATATGCGTAACTTTATGCAAACAAATTTAATAATTTAGTAATTGAGATTTTTAATTTCATACTTATAAATGTTATAATCCTACCGTATGCTCTATGCAGGGCTGTCTTTTGATAAGATTCGATTTCCAAAAATTTAGTTTAAAATTCATATTTGTAACTAAAGTATTGTGTATTTAGACAACAGATGAAATAAGTTGGCAAAAACTGTCACTGTCTGGATATTAATGGAAGATTTTTTGAAAAACTGTTATGCTGGGTCATTAATTATTATATAATAAAACAAAATCGAATAACAATCACAACAGAAACAAATAAATTACCTGTTTGTTTGCCTGTTTAGATTTCATTGCCTACGTGGAAATAGTTGCAGGAAGATATCCTATGTTCTATTCCTACAAATATGTGATCCTGTGAGGATATTTTTAGTAGCAATAATAATTAATTAATGACAGTGATAAATCGTTGGAATTCGGAGTCAAATAAAAGACGGCCCTGTATATATGAAATGTATGTAATTTCTTTTTCCAGCTTTAACAAGCGGGATTCGTTGTTCATTCAACAAGGGACCTACGAAACGTTCTCTTTAACATAAAATAATAAAATATACATTTTGCTAAAGTCTAAAAATCATAATGTTTTGCAAGAGAAGCGACGTTTTTCATATTCAATTGTTCATGGAAGCGAACAGTAAAAGCAATTCATATTAATAGATTGACGTCTGTGTTACAAATATTTCTCTATAAAACAATCAATTCACCAGACAAACGCTTGTTATTCAAAAAAAGAAATCAACGTTTGTCAATTTAACTTTCTAATTTTTGTGTTTCGTTTAAAATCCGTAGGATATTCTTGTCCAAAATATTAAAAAAAAAATTATAATTGTTAGATCGGTCGTAAATTTATTGAAAAACAAAAGCAGTACGGTCCGTGTTTTTATACAACACAAAATCGGAAAAGATAAATAGACTCTTTCAAAAGACGATGACATTTGAGATGGCCTGAAATGTTCTTTTTATCAGCTATTTAAAGTTTTTTGTTCAGCACAGTGAAATGTTTCTTATGTACATTTTTTATATTTTCTCTATTTTTTTTGTAATTTATATATTACACTATCATTTGACATTTTCTATGAGTATATAAAAGTGAGTACTTTCATTAATTTTGATTAGATATTGTTTTGTATCTAACCGTATAATGGTGTTTGAAAGAGACTAATAGGTTTCTGAGTTGTAGTAGTTGCTCTTTAAATTGTAATAACGTCTCTGGTTGGATGCCAAATTTTGTACAGCAAGTTGGGAAAAGTTTCACTATAATTGTGGTAACAAAATAGTAGGACGATGTCAGCTGTGGGTAAAGTAGTGGGACAAACAAGAGTTGAAGAAACATACGCATGTGTTGCTAGTTGCCATTGTTGTAGTCAGTATTATGTACTTGTTTCAATATCTTGTTTTAAGAGGCTCGTGTACAATGTTGGAAATAATTCAGTGATCTTCTTCTCTGTTGTCGATCATATATAATCTACATTATCACTAATCGTCATTGAGAAAAGAATAAAAATTGTCTTTTGACAAAACGCATTCAGTTAAGTCAGTACTGACTACTGAGTGAGACGTGGAAATTTAACGGCAAAGGAAAATACAGTCTTTCCTTATCAACCATTTGAGTACCATTTTGGGTCTGTGCTAATCGAACGTCATCTCCAACGAGTGCCTGAGGGAAGACGAATCAATTCCGTTACGTTCCAAACCCTCGGGCACTCAGAAGGAGAAGTCTGACCTTGCGGCGGAGTATTGGGACTGAGGGGTCGAACGTGGCAGATGGCGCTCTTTTGTAAAAGTCCTTATACCCTATTTAGGAGCGAATAGGAAAATTGATTGATTTATAGATACATAAATCCTGCAGCAATCGTAACTAGCAGTTTATTCTGTAGTTTGGTACTGTAAAATACAGGGTCTCATTTTATTTTGTTATGAACTGATATATTTAGCATCGTGCCGCTTGGGGTAATTCTTCTGCGTTTAAATATAAACGTCAAGATTTTATTTAAAAATAAAACTGTTCTACTAGAAAAGAACAAGCTGGAGAGTTTACAGTGGTAGAGTGTACATTTCCCTCTTAAATCTTCCTTATACGCATACAGTTCCAGGCGTCTTGGGAGAGCCGTCCGTTCAAGTTCCGACAACCAACATCTCCCGCCCATCTCACTGTTGTTGTGCGTGAGCTTTTCTGCAGTGCGTCCACGAAAGCTTGACATAATGCACATTCAGTGGTACCACATCTTTTACGGACGAACGATGTCAAGTTGTCAACCTCTAATATTCTCAGAAATATACGACTTCTAAAATCTAAAAGAACACGCTCAAAAATTATATTATCTATTTTATATATATAAAAATCTCGCGTCACAAGTTTTGGCCGCGCTAATCTCCGAAACCACTTAATGTGTCTTGTTTGGTACAGTTTCCGCTGTAGGATAGTTTTTAATAAATGTTTTGTACAAAACGGTGTTTTGTGAAAAAAAATGTTTTAGTTACATGTAGCGACATCTGATAGAATTTATTTAAAGCGATTAGCTTAGAAACAAAAAAACTGTTTTAAAAATTTGCTCAAAGCTATTAAATGTGACCAGACGTTGGGTTGGGACGGCTATCTGGTTAACTGCCGCGCCCATCTCGACATCTGCGTTTCGTATTTCCTTTGTTTGAAAATGAGGTCGTTTATAGGAATGTCAAAAAATATCTCAAAACATTTTTTATGAACCAATCATTCATAAATAATGCATTTCGAAATTAATAATTTCAAAATTTCTTGGACACAGCGTATGGTGTTTTAGAGAGTTGGTCTGTAGGCTTACAAACTACGGTGACATGCTGTTGTGGTTAGCTGTAGTAGTTATGTAAGCGAAGGACGATGTAAAACCGTGACAAGAAGTCGAGTTTGTCACGTCTGCGGTGTTTATCAGTCGGCTGACAAGTCGTTCACCGTCTTTACCCTGATCCACTGAACGCGATTCGTCTACAAGTTGGCTTGTCCAAAGCCGCACAACAGTCTGAGTTGGCCAAGTTTGCGGTTTTTTTCAAAATTAAGACTGACAAGTCCTTCGTATCGATCGGGTAAACTCGGGAAGTACCCGAATAGATGTGTCAGTCGTTTTGATTAATGTCTTTCGTTTTTCAGAGTTTCGTACCTCAAGAGAAGAAAACGAAATCCTTCTGGAATCTCGTGTAATAAATCAACTTTTTTCTTTGCTTTTAATTGTAAACAAGAATTAAACCCTGCGCATTAACCCTTATATGATAGCGTGGAAGACAGTCACACTTCTTTATCTATAGAAAGAGATGTATATAAATTGACTTTTTTGTCGTTTGGTTTCCATTTGACCTACCAGTGGGCGTAACACATTTAATCTAATCAGTCAGTTATTTTAGTCATTTTTTTTAACGATATAATTCACACTTGTGATATTTTTACACGCTTTATATTAGTTTCACTTGTAAGTTTGTATGTATGTTTGTTTGTAACCTCGTTTGGGCTACAGCAAGTGGTTTATTACTGTTTTAATGTTATGCCACTACTGTAAGAGCAATCGTTGACCGAGCGGTCTAAGGCGCTAGTCTTCGCTGACGTCAACTCTCGGATTCACCGGTCGTGGGTTCTAATCCCGTCCACGCCGAAATAAAATATTTGCTTTTTTTCGGCAAATTTTTGACAATAAATCGAACTAAAAAGTGGAAAATAAATATAGTTTAAAAAAACTAAAAAACACGCTTTATATCAAACTAAAAAGACAAAATAAATATAGTTTTAAAAAAACTAAAAAACACGCTTTATATCGAACTGAAAAGTAAAAAATATTTTTTTTAAATAAGCTTAAAACAATAATGAATAAATAATACTAGTATTTTTTATTCATTATTGTTTTAAGCTTATTTTAAAAAAAATATTTTTTACTTTTTAGTTCGATATAAAGCGTGTTTTTTAGTTTTTTTTAAACTATATTTATTTTTTAATAGAAAAAGCTTCTCGGAAAAAGCGTTTCGTAATCTATTTGTAATGTTGATTAAAAATAAAATGTTCAGTGCGTTCCTTGATTGTGTAAAACACAGACGGACTGCACTGGAGGCAAGCACTCTGAAGACGATGGTGATGTATGGCGCTATCTTACTTTTTTGATCTATAATAGATGGAAAAAAAGTCCTGCGTGCATATTATTCAAACTTTGTATTAGATAAATAAGTTGACGTTAACTTCTGAAACTAGCTACTTTTTTCAAATCAGCAAGCCATAAATTTTCCAGTATATATATTTGGCACGCAGTCTGTGATAAAATGATAAATAATAACGTTTCTTGAAATCTTTTATTTATATTCACAACATTTGTTTTAAATCAGAACTCATTTAAATATAAATGCTTGAAATATAATAGATGGATATAATACGATATTATGAAATACTTTTTTTTATATGCAATGTTTGGTAAAGAAATGTACAATGGAATTTAAGGTAGTTTACTCGTGAAACGGCCTTTCTTAGGAATTTAATAAAATTGAAGTATAAGGTTTATAAAAGCGCCTCATATTTAATTTAAAAAATGAAATTTTTTCACCGACTGTAAAACGAGATGTCAACAATCAAAATGTGCATAATTAACATGCTGGAGGTATACCACGTATAAAGAAAACGAGTACATTCCAAAATGTCACAAAAACGGTTTTTAGTATATTCCTTAAAAACTAATTGTAAATTCAAAAATTATATTTTTTTTACCGATTTGTTAGATGGTTAAATTTTTTTCTGGTGTTATTGAAATAGCAAAATTGTTTTTTAAACATAGTTGAAATGTTTGTGAAAATTAAACAAACTCTAAAATTTTTTTACTCTTAGAAATATTTATTTCATTTGATAAGTTGCTTTCGTAATAAACCGTGTTACATCTTCAGATCTCTTTTTAAATTTTTTTAAAAATTTCCTTTGCACATTGGCATGGCATTAATAATAATAAAAAAATTTTGACATACGAACAATTTCTTTAAAAAATTATTGATGAATAATTAATCGTTCATTTATATTTTACAAGATTTTATATGTAAGTACGAAATGAGTTTTTTTTATAAATGAGAATTGTGAATTTTTTAAAACACTAGAAAAGTTCTCAAATTTTAATTTATAGAGATCTGAAGATGTAATACGGTTTATTACGAAAGCGGCTTATCAAATGAAATAAATATTTCTAAGAATAAAACAATTTTGGAGTTGGTTTCATTTTCACAAATATTTCAACTATGGATCTCCAAAAAATCTCATTGAACATTTTCAACTGTTTTAAACATTTCGCGCCTATAAAAACATTTAAAATAAGTGACTTTTCGTGTATTTGCGTTCAAATATGATTAACATTTTGTAGTGGCTTGATGCGAATAATCTAAAAATATCATTTAGATCTATTAGAACCTGCGTGACATCTTACAAAACTTTATTTGACATATACATTTGTGGTTAAGGTAATTGCTTTATATGTATGTTCCCAAAGGTGATTCGCAATCTGTTTGAAACTTTTAGTTGAAATGGACGGACACGTCTTAATTCTGAAACAAAAACTCAAATTGAACTATCTGTAATTAAGGACCTGAACTATTTCACGTTTTTTTTTCTCTCCCCACTTTTATTTAATGAACAATTTAACATTAAATCGATTGAATAAAGTACAATCAAAAGAAAATTTTAATACCAATTAAATTAGCTTTTTAAAACCTGTTACAATATGAGTATACGCGTAATTAATTTTTTTTTTTTTAGTCAAATGAAGAACCTAATTGTATTTTAAAGTCAAGTAGTGCAGGAGTAATATGGCATTTAAAAGATTTTGGACATTTTTTAGTTTTGATAGAAATTTCCGATATTTATTTTTTTCCAGAAAGACCCTCAATTTCAAAATATATAAAAGATTTCGATTTTTGATATTTAAAAAAAAACTCAATTTGTTTATAAAGTTGGATTTCACTCAGAATTTATTCAAACTCGCCATCCTGGTACAAAAAGTCGTGCTGATTCCAATGAGCACAAACAAGACTTCTGTATTTCTTCGAGTTTAGAAGTTGTATTCGCTTGGTTTCCTAAAATTCTCGAAAAAAGTCAAGTAAACCAAAAAAAGTGCAGAAGACTATTTTATGTTAGTTGATATCAACACATTTTTAATTTTCTATAAAAAACCTCTCAATTTAAGAAAAATCTATGACTTATCTATTTTTTTATTTAAAAATCGATTTTTGATAAAATTCTAAATATATCTGAACTGTTTCAAACTCAGTCTACTTTTACAAAAGATATGCTGATTCCAATGAGAACAGCGAAAAAAGTATTAAATTCTTTCTAAAAAATCCGTGCTTTTGTTTAGTGAATGTTTGTGTACTTCTAGTGGTGGAGGTGCAAGTGTTGATGGTGGAAGCATGAACAGCGCAAATCCTATAACGTTTCGCTATAAAGCAAGTTCTACACGATAATAAAATACGTTAGGAAATGCATGTTTTATTTTTGCTTTTTATTTTATTGAAGTATAGTATTTTGCCCGAATTTTATATTTACTAGAAATTAGAACATATTGTGAATATCAGCTATTTTCACCCGTAGATTAAAGAAATTGAAATATATTTTATGACTGTCTAAAATAATCATAACAGTGTGAGTGTAGAATGAATGCTCAAGAATAAATCTCTCCCGGTCTGTTTCAGAGCGTAGCTTCGACCGTGCTTTGGTTTGAAAGTGACGCCATATTACATGCGTTTAACCTTCTACTACGCATTGACTGACTGAGCTTTCGTGTCAGGTATACTTGAAAGCTTTATAATATATGGTTGATGTTATGAAAGTGAAAAAAAGAAAGAATAAGGCATTGACTTTGAATATAATTTATGTGTAGACGTGATATTCTATACCTCATATAATACAATACAACTCAACACAAAGATGTGTGCTGTTTAATATGACATTTTGATATTTATTATGCCCACATAAATTATTAAAAGTATTTGCGTTCTACTCCTTTTTTTTGAATTACATAGCTGCGAGAAAGCAGAAGCTACGGCGGCAGGTGTATAACAAATATTTTACACACATAATTTTTTTTATTAATTTTTCAAAAAAGTATATCTGGTGGTAGTTTTTTTCTTGAATAGGAAAAATTTTTACATGCGAATGGTGTAAGTACATCGTGAAATTGTTTATTACAAGAATGACGACACAAGTAAAATAAACACAGAATCCGCGGAGTTTTCTAACATCATGTTATTAAAACATCATTTATTACTCTGTAAAGGTTATTAGTGTATTTGCCATAAGGCAACTACATTATTGGTGTCAGACCAAAATTTCTTGACGTTTCATAACCTCTTATGAAGTTTGGCACCATTTTTGGAAAAGTCTGTTTATATATTATGTGTAATTAAATAACTTTAACTTTCGAGGGAGTTAATTGATTTTAACAAAATTTGGACCACATATTGAAATCTATCACCGCACGAAGTCTATTTAAAATGGACCCAATCGGGCCACTTTAAGAGTAGGTTTTTTGGGCCCAAAAATACCGAAAAAAATTTCAACATCGTTTCAAAATTGAAATTTTACCCACTCTTAAAGATGACACTGTGCTGCTAAAATTTTATTAAAATCGGCCTGACAGGACCGGACTTAAAATTGTACTAAAACGTAAGCTTGTAGATGTGAATTTACTTAGTGAAGGATGAATTTAATTTGGTAAATTGATAGTAAGTAATATTTAAATTCAGAAAAAAAATATTTTAAGGGATGTATTAACGGGTTCAATTTTTTATTTTGTCCAAAAACAAAATAGTTAAGTTCATATAATAAAGCCACACTGCCTGCAGTATTAGCAAATACACTATGTTTTTTTTACTGTGCGGATGGTAAAATTAAACGAAATACCTTCCGAATTTTAAGTCTAAATTTTCACCATAAAGCTTTTCGCTTGGTGTTGAAAATTACAAAATATAAATCTATTAAAAAGATTACAAAAAGTATGTTACATATTCGGTTTTGTAAAAGATTATTTTTATAAGGTTATGTGATGACCTTTCGTTTAAAATAGCTGTGAAAATTGCTTCTATCATCTATAAATTTCGTCATAAAAGTAAATGCATGTGAATGGCGAGACTGAAAGTTTAGAAATTCAGTTGAGATAACTTTTTCGTGCTTCACAATTTTCAATTGAAATTTATCGATGAAAATGTCGAACAAGTTAGGTACCTAATATTACGGAATCATCATTATGACAGTTTTACTGTTTTGAAAGAGTTGGAATTTTAATAAATTTTATTTGCATTTCTTTTTTCTATAATATTCGCATATCTACTTAAATTTTACAATGTCTGTCTTTAAAATAAAAGAATTTGTTTTTCTAACTTTTACCAGCAGAAATGGCATTTATATATTTGGTTTAGTGTTGCGCTCATAATCAATAATATTAATAATAATGTTTTTATTGATTCAAAAAGATTTTGATCAAATGGTGAAGTTTAACGTAAAAAAGCTGTTTTACAACTTAACCCAGTTATAAAAAACTTAACAAATGGTGCCATAAGCATAACCTATAGTACAGACTTAATTTTAGTTTTAAAATGAGTTGAAACTTAACATTTTAGATTAGAAGGCAAGATATTATATAAATGTTTGTTGGTCAGTTGTAAATTTTATATATTATGAGTAATAGTTATTGGCGTAACTAGTAGTCTAAGTCATTCTCGTCTCCGGTGCGCAGTATGCACTCGCTTCGCTCGTGCCTGCGCACCTACAACTCGTGCTGAAAACATCGCGCTGACAGGTCATGACTTAGCCTACAAGTTACGCCCATAATTTTATTCAACAATTGCGCGTTATTCATGTTTTATTTATTGTTATTAATGAGATGTTGTAAATATCTATTTATTTCTTTATAAAATAAACTGTCAATTCTAACAGCACCAAACAGCACGATTCAATGTTTTGGTTTGAGGTTAGCCGGTTATGAATAAACTCCATGTCGAAAACATTCGGTCTCTCAATTTTAGCCTCAATGGGTAACAACGGAGTTGTTACCGACTATTTCGTAACGACTCAGAAAATAGTTACGTTTATTTTCATTACTCCACAATGGCCGAGCTAGTAGGAATCTTCATTGAGTTATGACAAGTAATTGTCACCAGTCGCTAAATGGCTATTTAGGGTTAGGTTTTTAGGCATGATAAAACATGAATAACGCGCATGAGTTGAATAAAAATACATATATTATAGATTAAAAAATATTAATGGATTATTTCTTCTCTTCGTTTAACAACTCTCAAGAACGCCACAAAGTGCATAGTCTCTCATTTTGTGAAAATTCTGTATAGATGAGCTGTTAATAAAGGGAATGCAGCGACGAAGCAAATTATTCTGAACCGGGACTAAATTTGAGCACGTAGAGTCAATCAATACAGGTAGCATAGATTGCTGGTAGGCAACTCATTCATAGCTAATGCTGGCAGAACGTCCTTTCCCCTCAGGTAAGCATGGGCATATCGAATTGATGTTGCGGAGAGGGGGCACACTCTGACAATCGACCATCAAGCACGTGTCGCTCGCCGAGGGTTGCAAGGGTACCTATATATAATATGTAAACTGCACCATTCTGGCCAACCTCCACCGAACTCTATTATACTAAATTCAAAACAACGATAGCTGATTACATTATAGTTATTTTCTCTTTCGCGTTCTTTCAAGTTCTTGGAAAATATCAAATATTATTTAAATTTGTAATTTGAAATTGTGTTTTCTGAAATCCAAAGTATGCAGAAAATTCAAATTTAAATAGTTTTTTAACATTCTGTTGATATTTTGTATATCAGCACACTAGTCCAAGAATCCGCTTAGTTAGCCTCGTGATTCGACAGTTAAAACTTCTGTTCGATAAGCCTTGATTTGATTGTAACTCTTGTTTTTTCCATATACAGTGTAACCTCTTTATAACGATTCTGAAGGGACCGAGCATTTTTTTCGTTATAAAGAGTTTTCGTTATATGGAGGGAAGAAAAAAAAACAAATTTCACCTAATTAATTTTTTCCAAACACATATAGTCTATTAACTTTGCCTGACGTTCTTTGCTTTGCCAATATTTGTTTTGTATTTTATTAAGTACCTTATGCATGTTTGGATGTGGTGGAATCATCTTCATTAAACAATAGGCATTTTTCGATAAGTCTGGCAGCATTAAGTGCTTATTGAATAGTTGGTTCAGAATCGTCCTCTTTACGTTTGTAAATATTTGCTGACGCCTAAATATGAACATATTTCTTCGTAATAGAGAATGACTGTTGCGCTATAAAGAGGGTATTAATGTATGGCTTTTAAGGTAAACCAACCAAATTGTAAAAATGTTTTATAGGGAGTTTTTCGTTATAACGAAGGACGTTATAAAGAGGTTACACTGTATTAATTTGTTTGTTTTCAAATTATGTATCAAATTTGTAGATGTCACCCTTTTAGAACCTTTTATATACGTCACAATATTTTAGACACAAAGAAAAAACAAAGCAGTTAAACAAGAAAACGTGTCATCAATAATGTCAACATGGTTTATTTTTAACCAATATATTGTCGGAAAATAATAAATAAACAACTAATTCCGATGAAAATGAGCCTTTGTTCATAATATTATGGTTGATCATTTCTTGATGTCTGATATAATTTGTGCTGAATGATTTGCCGCATTATCTAACATATATTTTTTTTTCGAAATATCAAAACTTTTCATTTGGTACGATCGTTTATTTAATAATGTAAAGTACAGATTTGTGTGCAAGTTAAAACTTTATTAAAAATAAATGCATAACAATTCTTTGATGTGCCATTTGAAAGTCAAAAGAAGTTTTTTTCTATTATTATAGTGCTTACACACGGTCGAACTTGGTCCGGTCCGACAACGGACATGGTACGGCGGATCTTGCAACAGACGACCGAATCTGTTCCCATCGAACCGGGCGGACACGCAGACTACTCTACAGACGAACAGATTTGGTACGGAGCGGACCAGATCCGCTGTACGCTTCGAACCAAGTACGACCGTCTGTTAGTACTATTACTTATCGTCGTTGGTTCTGTAATAGCTCTTATGTGCATAATTGGCAGATTTTACGTTTTTTAAATGAAAAGATTTAGGAAACGGAGCTCTATACACTAGTAATACCTCCTAATTAATTTTACAGTAACCAGCAAGGGGAAGTAAGTCTTATAATTCCTCCCATGTGCCAATAAATCCGAAATTAACGTTAAATATTTTTTAAGAAAATTCTTTGTCTTGATTAAACACGTACAGTAAAGATAAGTTTGAATTAGTAATATTCCTCTGAAATTGCTAGTTCTTACCATCCATTACTGAAATAACCACTTTTTGGCTTTTCCTGCAAATTTTACTTTTTGCACATAAGAGGCATTACAGAACCAACGACGTTATATTCTTTAACGTGTGTTTGTTAGATTCTTTACTGTCATAGAATAAAATTTGCTGAATATATGAAGAATGTATATTATGACAGTTTTTTGTGATTTACTCGAAATCAGTAAAATTGAATTTATCAGATTTTGCAAGTGTGCTCCTCAATTCAAACTTGAAACTGATCCTCTATTTTTTGGTATATGTCTCTATGGTTCTGTAAGTTGGTTTAAACGTCAGTAGGGATATAATGGCGCCCAATAACCTAGTATCTATGTATACTTCGTACGTATAGCGTTGCGGCGTGACCCCGCACACTGTACGTGATTTTGAGACGTGACTATATGTTGGAGAACGAGTCTGTCACGTCGTCAATATTGATAACGGCTATTATTATCAATCAATGATCCGAGCTGAGTTGCCTCGTTCTAATATCATTGAATAATACGTCCTATTACTTTATGTTAATCATATTGTTTCGTTTGACAACATTAGTACTCTATATTATTGTCACATAACGCGTTTTCTAGATCTACACGCTTCGGAAACATAATTTTTATTTGGTCATTTGTTGATTGTATTCGTCAAAATTGAAACTCTGTAAGAGGGGTTCAACAAACGCCTCGTAAACATTTGGTCACATAAATGTTGCATGCCCGCATGGTTTGTCATTTCGATGCTTGCATTGTTGTAATTACAGTACTATGAAACGTTAAATAACACATTTTCGTTGCTGTGTATTCGACAATTAGTGTCGCAATGAAAATGGGAAAATCCGGAAACAAACACGAGTTTTAGAAAAAATTAGATTTCCCTTCGATCAGCGTTTTTTTCTCATTAGTGATGAGCAAAATCGGTCTTGGTCTTGTTTTTTCGCAAGACCAAGACCTTACTTAAGACTAAGACCAAGACTGAATAAGTAAGATCAAGACCAGGAGCGAATAAGCAAGATCAAGACCGATACCAAGACTGTCTCAATCCTATCAATATTAATTGAAAATAATTTATAATTTATACCTATAAAAAACCTTGATGTTGATAGTATTTTGAAAAATTATTAAATAGGCGTAAAATACCAGGTTAAATGAGCAGGATCAAGACTGAATACGCAAGGCCAAGATCAAGACTTAATAACCAAGACCAAGACCAGAAGTATTTGAGCAAGAACAAGATCAAGATCGAATAAGCAGGACAAAGACTATCTTAGTCTTGGTGTTGCTTTGCTCATCACTATTCCTCATGCTTTGAAGTGGGTTAGAATAGAGAGGTTCCGCGATTTTATAGTAGTATTGTTTAGCTTCATCTTCTATTACATCTATACTTCTATCACATCTATTCTAATATTATAAAGAGATACCGAGCGAGGTGGCGTAGCGGTGAGAGCACTAAACTCGCATTCGGGAGGTACCGGGTAGATGTGGCTGGGAATTTTTCCCACTTCCCCTCGCCGAGGAACGATAATTCCTGTACCGGCCATCTTGTTGAGGTTTTTCATGGTTTCCCTCAACAATTCTAGATAAGTATCGAGATGGTTCCTTATTCAAGGCTATGTCCGATTACCTGTCAAATTCCTATGCACAAAATTTGCCTACCTTATCCTAATTTCCTAAAAATTACTTCATTCGCCCATTGCTATTAATTAAGTTGAAGTTTAAAAATTGTAGAAAATGACGGGAAGTGTGATTGATGGAAAATAGTAATGGTGCGAATGGCGTCAGTTATGACATAAAGTCGAGAAACGGACGTTAGGCGCATTATTATTGTTATTATTATTATATTATAAAGAGATAAAGTTTGGATGTAGGAAGTAATCTCCGAAAATACTCATCCGATTTGAAATTTTTTTCATCGACATTTAGAATGGATCTTCAGGATGAACATATGCTATATTCGCGTTAAAATAAAAGCGCTTTTCGTACACACCAGTTTTGCAACGTAAGTCGACGAAAAAACAGTGGCAATCTACAAATTGGGGCAAAGCCGTACCGGACTACTAGTATCTAATAAAAATGTAATAGACAAAAATCACATTAAATTTTTACCGAGTTATTTAATCAAATTACAATTAATGCAAGAAAATTGTTTTGATGATTTCTTAAAATCTGTAACTATAGTTGATTTTAAACAAAAGATATCTGTTTTGTTAATTGCTTCTGAAACATTTAAACGTTACAGCAATTCCACGTCATCTGGAATGTGAATAGACCGAGATATCTCACCTTTGTTCAATTGTTTAGTACACGTTTACCTGTTAAATAATATATTAGGCATGGGATTAATTTACTGCCACCCTATTAGATGGGGCGTCTCTATAGATAGTCCCTGTGTCCATCCTAAATTAGGGTAAACTAAGGTAACACATCACAATGGAAAACGTGCTCCATTTGGGGACACTATTATGCCATTGTTTTATTTAATAGTTTAAAATAATAATAATAATAATTTGTATAGGTACACATTTGATGCGTACCAGAATTACTACTAACAAACGTTTTCAATATTAAGGCCCAGTTTATATGAGAGGCGTTCAACGCGCGTTGGGCCAACGCGCGTTGAACGCTCTTCATGTGTGCTAGGCCTAAGTGTACTAAACTATTATTTCTATTACACTGAACTAAAAATCAGGCATTGTACAGATTAAAATGTTCATACTTTTTCAGTCAGTTTACAATAAAATTGCTTTCTATTAGAATACGGCTCGGCATTGGTACTGTGGTCGTAAAAATGTTCAAGGGCGGGTGTAGCCCAAGCGACAATAATGCTGAGCTATGAAACTGTGACGGCACGTTGTCAATTCACTTTCTGTAACTAAATTTTTAAAACGTTAAAAAGTGTAAAATTAAACCTGAGTTGCCGAGCGTCTATAATCTACAATTTTTATCTCATTATTATTGAAGAAAAGAATGGAACCTTTGATGATTTATAAGAAAAGAAACTGTGTGTTTTACATTACACACTACAGAAGTAAAACTGATATAATTTTGAAAAAAAAAATTTTGTCACCGACTGCCGGAGTCGACCCCATACGCCTGAGGCAACTGATCTACCTCGCCGCCAGCTTAGATTAATGTTCTACAGCCGATTTTTATTATATATGGTACATTGCAACAAGCTCGTTACATTTTAAATCTCATGAATTTGTTTTACCATACCGTGCTAAATTAAGTACGAGTATTACTTCAAAATTTGTAAAATTTTGAAAAGCGAATTTTGACTTCAATTAGTACCATTTATTTCAAAAAAAATTCTGCAACTTTATTAATTAACTCGTCCACATGTTGAATAAAATATTCAAGAGAAAAACTTTTTTACAAGCCGTAAATTCCAATATCGCAATTTTGAAATGTTCACATTGATCTGTTTTTCGTAAATTCGTTGATATCAACTCCTGAAATAACTAACCTCCAATACATCTGTCTCCTTACATCGGTCGATGTTTATGTATGTGTGTGTGTGGGTGTATAGAGGGTGTGTGTGCATACATCTATACAATATGTCCACTGGGATCAATTGATACGGCTTTCCACTATCTCCTCGGTATCAACTATTCCCTTCTCTTCCACCGTGTGAAGCTATCTTACTATATAGCTCATTCAAATGTATGTGGTGGTACCCTATAGTTAAGTTCGAAAATTGTAGGCAGTGACTGGTACTTAGTTACTGACAAGTTTAATAGAGCGGCAAAGCGATAAACCAGTGTCAAAAATACCAATTATTAGTTTTTGTCATACTTATATGGTATTGTGAAACTAGAAACATTAGTACGCTTGTGACCTTTGTTGTCGAATGTCTGTAGTCTACAACTATACGCATTTGTTACTGCCTACAATTTTTCAATTGAACTATATGTTTTCATATCTTGAAATTGATATTCACATAGACATATTTTTTTTGTAATATGAAAACATAAAATCAAATTATCTTTTTTTGAGCTGTGAAGTCAAATGACGCCTGTTACAAAAAAAATTCAATGTCAAACCTACAGAATGAGCAAAACTATTAAGAAAATAAGTTTTCCACTACAAAAAGTATTTTTATTTAATTTATATATCACGTATTTTTATTTAAAAAAATGTAAATATTCATTCCAGTTTTAAGTTTGAAAAGTTAGTACATAAATGAAACTTATTTTGTTATCTTCTGCCATATTAAACTGAGTGGAATATACAAAACTAGTTCACATACAGGTACTGATATAATGTAGAGGTCGACGTATTGTTAGTGGCATCAAATACAATTAAATCGAATGTGTTTTTCTGTGTTAGATATAAATAAAATAAAACTACAAACATATTTTCATTTATAAATAAAATTATTAAATGAGAATGTTTGTACAGATTTTACGAAGTGTATAAATATATTCGACATACAAAATGTGTAAATAATGATTTTAATTTCACATGGTAATAATTAAAAATCATATAAAGATCACTAAATTAATTTTCAGTTCCAAATCTTGAATTTTAATTGACACCTTTTTGAGTGCAATGTATTATTTGATGCTAAAATTACAAGCCTTAGTAACATGGAAATTTCAATATTTTTGTAGTAAAATATAGCTTATTTTTGTGAGTATAAACTTTGATATTCATTTTAATGATTACCTAACCAGTAATCCTGTTATTAAGAGTATTCGTCCCTGCAAATACCCCCAGCACCCTTCATCTCAAATCTTTTCCCCTTGCCTAAAAACGGTTCGTGCTCTCCCGACGCTATTTTTAAAACTAGAGGGTTCTGGTAAACGCCAAATGAAAGACAAAGAATCAGACTACAGATCCTTCAGGCGAATTTTTTGAAAAACAGTTTCGCCTACGTGTGAAATATTACGTAACTTATTATTTTTTTCAAAAGGTTGTAAGTTTTTTCAGGAATTTTTTTTCAAAAAATTCGCCTGAAGGATCTAGTCTGATTCTTAGCGTCGGGAGAGCGCGAACCGTTTTTAGGCGAGGGAAAAGATTTGAGATGAAGGGTGCAGGGGGTATTTGCAGGGACGAAATATAATATCTACTGTTGACAGTTAATTGTATAATTAGTTCATTGTATAATTGATAATACTTACAGCAAAATCTATTGTACAATTGAATAATATTTGACTTGTCACTCTTTTTCATCCGATCTGTATTTTACTACATCGAAATCTTACCCTCTTTGTACATACGATATCTCAGAAACCAACCTTCTTTTTCTGTCTGTCACTTAAATATCCCGTAAGCAATGCGTATCGGTTTATCGCTTCTACAAATACGACAACGCGAAATATGTTTAGGATTCTGGGTAATCGAATCATTAAAAATTAATTTCTATCCTTGCTAACAGCGCAGATCCAGTGAATTGGAAAATAAAATGTATTCGGTTTTATGTACGCGATAAAAACACATTTCAAAAAAAAATGGGTTGGGTTCGGCTATGGTTCGTTGAGCTACGTTTTTTGAAATAAAATAATTGAATGTACTTTTTCGTTTATTAAAATTATATACCCAATAAAGGTACTTAGAAGCAGGAGATTTTCATTCGGAATTTTTACTTGAAGAAGTCTAAAATGAACCCTCTCTTGCGTTGCGTGCAGAATTGTACTCAATTAAAAATGTTCCGTATTCGTATTTCATATTGTTTGTCTTATTTTTTTGATTTTTTTGACCGGTATATTCAGGAGAGTGTAAATTTTATACGCGTTCAAAAAGCTAAGGTCATTACATCCTAAGAGAAAACATTTAGTTTCTGATTCAACCTATGAAACACGCTGTGTTTTGCAACGACAAACAACTGTACGGATGTCATAAAAATTCTGGATGCAGGTAGGGAGACAAATTATACATCCGGAATAAACGAAATTGGGTATTTTAATACATTGTGCACATAATTATAAACGGTACGGAATCGGGCTTGTGAGCTTAATTTTAACTGAACTTGACGAGAGAATCCAAATGTCGATATTAGAGACTGTCAGTAAACAATACAGTTTGTTGTTTTATCAGTTTTAGCTTTAAAAATACTCCCGTATTGAAATTGATTTGACAGAACGCGAAAGGGTATGCGATACCTAGTAAGTGCTGGTTGTCTTTGTAATAATGTTTTTTAAGTTCTTCAAATATTGCGATATTAATGTTTAATGCATTGTCAGAAGTAATAAATGTTAGTCAACATTTTTCGGAGATTTTAAAATTTTCATTTTAATTGTTTTGGATTGCAGTACCTGATATTTGATCTTCGTTGTATTAGCACAGTCTTTTAGTAAGCTACTACTGCACTAAGTTGCCAAGTGGAAATAAAAAATGTTTACATATATGTTGGCATTTAGTCGTTAGATATGCAAAATTTAAACTTCTCGCGAAATGCTTTTGGGTCAGATCAACAATGATAAAATGATTTTTTTTTATGTATCTACAATAAATAAAATTATCAACCAATTTTTTTAATTTTGTTAATAAATATATTTGTCTGAAAAATTGGTTGATAATTTTATTTATTGAAGAGTTCTAATCAGACGTTAATCAAAGATTTGAATTTTATGTATCTACTTGCTGAATTTATTTCAAAATATAAAAAATACACAATATTTACAAGAATTTAGTGAGTATATTTATTTATTTGTAAATTTTAAGAACACACTTTGTAAACTTTGAACTGTTGGAGATTTCATTTGCTAGTTAGGGATGCATTATGAAAAATGATTTTACGAATTTATTGAAAATTTATTGAAGGCGACATTGAACATATACCCTCTTCACACTAAGAATAAGTTTCCGTCTGTCAAAGCAAATATAGTCGACATTGGTTTATTATATCACGGTTCATATAGCTGTACAATGACCTGTTCCAGCTAGTTTTGCGATAAGTCTAGATTTCTATTTGTCAGACCCTCATTTGTTATTACTCTACCACGTTCTATCGATTTATAAATGTATTTATATGATATATAGGTTTGTTCGGCTATCGTTGAATAGTTATTAAAAATCGATTATTGATTTGAAAAAACCTACACTACACTACACTACCTTGACAATTCAACTATCAGCTGTTAATCTATACTAATATATAAAGCTGAAGAGTTTGTTTGTTTGTTTGTTTGAACGCGCTAATCTCAGAAACTACTGGTTCGAATTGAAATTTTTTTTTTGTTGGATAGCCCATTTATCGAGGAAGGCTATAGGCTATATAATATTATGCTACGACTAATTGGAGCGGAACATAAATGAAATATGTTGCATGATGTATCTCAAAATTAGTCCGTTCGACAAATATTATCAAGTGAAATTCCTTAACTAAATATTGCAATATTAGCGCGCCTAGAGTACAAGCCCGGATAACTCAATCGGTAGACTGCAAGACTCCTAAAGCCAGGGTCTAGGGTTCAAGCCCCACGTCGGCGAATATATTTTTTATTTTTTTTTATTTACTACATAGCTTTCTTCTAAGGCTTATATTTCAATTTTTTAAAATTTTATTACGACTAATTAAAATTAAATAAATCTAATTAATAGATCATTTGAAAACTATTACGTCTATAGGCATTAGGCACCTATATAAAAATAATTTTCCTACAGTGTTTTCAATTAAATATTTATTACATTAAAAGAATTTTATTACGTAAAAAAGTATAAATACTGCTTTTTAACGACAAAAACTTTTGAACGGTAACGCCGATCATTATGAAGTTTGGACACAACATTCATCTCGGTAAACTAAGATGAATGTGCGTACTCATATCCCTTCCTTCCCCATTCGTTCTTTTGCACCCGGGTGAAACCGGGCGGGACCGCTAGTACATATATATTTATTGTTCGCAATTAAGACGAAGAATAAATGAGCGTAACAGTTGGTTTACATTATTTGTTTATTTATATGGACCAGTATTCACTGTTCAAAATTATCAAACTTTGATACGCGAGACTATCCTATAATAATAGTATGTAGTTCTCATACTAGCTCTTCGGAATGAACTATACGCACTATATAGACATGTATACTATATATTCTGTAAATTGCCAACGGTAAAATTTCGATTACGGTAGGTTTGTTGCACAAACATTTAACGGATATGACTGGAAATTATCATTATCACATTGCCCTTGGTTCGCTAACTCACATCAATATTTTGATAGAAAATTGTATAAAAAAATAATGGGAAATTGGTTTAAATAAAGCAAACGCTGAATTGTACTTTGCAACGTTTCATAGATTGTTTATGTACTTCTTTATAGGCAAGCCACAACAAAAATAGTTATACACACACAAACGCAGTGTCCTCCCACAAAACGTCGTCCCATAAAATTAACGGGCCAATTTCACAATTTTTGACGTGATAACGTCTTATAAATTGATGAATCACCAACCTTATAAATTGATAAAACACCGGCTGCATGCACGAAAAAGTGTAACGTTCCTAAAATCCTAACGTTCGTAACGCGTAACGTTCCGCCTGACCCTGTGCGTGCTTTTTGCTAATTTCTCGCTCAATTTAAATCAGATCGGTTTGAAACCAGTCTTAAACGAAAGAGGAGAACATTTTACATAGATTTCGTATAACAGAATTTGCCTGAACAGTTTTTTATACAAATTTATATAGAAAAATAGCTGTATAAATGCAATGTTGTCTAATGCATGGCGCGACGCGGTCGGTCGTCTTTGTTTGCCGTACATGGAAATTAGAAAATAACGTATGTCTTGTCTTAACATGAAAACGGCTGCATTTCTAATGTTTAATTCAATTTTTTGACATTAGTATTTTGTGAAATGCAACGCCTTCTAAGTTAAGTATTGGAATAACTAATTATTATTAGAACATAATACTTTGACAGTTGCAAACGTCACTTTTGACATTTCTTATCATTCCGACACCAAGGATAAGCGGATTGAAACCAAATTTTGGGAGGTTTAGGTTATGTATTACGGAATACGTTATCACGTAAAACTATCGTCCGTAAACCGACTTTAGAGACAACCAATTTTTTTTCATATAAAAAAAAATTGATTTTCTGAAAAAAATATTGTGAGTTGACCTGTATAAAAATGTTGCTATTTTGACTATAGACAAAGTGCACCTTCCTCTATTAAATAAACCGCTGGAATTCCTCGTCTACAAGTTAGAAAATTCTCTTTTTCTTGGCGTAAAATGCGCCATTTCTTTAGATTTAATAAAGATTTTTCACACGGGCTTCTGTGTAACATGATAGGTTTTACTAAGCACTTTTATACAGTACATAAATAATGAGCAAAAAACCTTACTTCATAAGGAATGCAATAACAACTGCAGTAAATGTATGTTGAAAATGCAGACAGTTTATACGATATACAATATAAAACGATGTAGAGCTTGGAAAAACAGCAAAAAATATACAGTGAATGAAAGGAGAAAAGTCAGATAGTTGAGAAAAAACATGCGAGTTAGTCTTTCTTTGCTCTGTCTTACTGGATGTTGCCACTGCCTAACGCGTATTTATTAAAACACTCACTTAAAGTACCGTGTCCACCTACTCACCGTTAACATTATTATTGCCACCATTTTAGCGGCCAGCAACACTTTCTTCCCCCTTAACAAATCGGAGGTTGGCTGGCAGATGATAGAATAATTAAAATCTTTTTGTTTTCCGGGCTTGTATGCCGTAATCCATTGGTATTTCTACCTGACGTTTCGTCTAAAACTGCGGTAGGCGATGTGGTAGCGGACGAAGTGTCCTTCTAGGCTGCTCACAGGTAAGTGTGCGCAGCCTAGGACACTTCGCCCGCTACCACATCGCCTTTGATAATGTCTACCGCAGTTGCAGAAGAAACTTCAGGTAGAAATATCAATGGACCACGGCATACAAGCCCGGAAACCAAGAAGATTTTGATCAACATCGACCGTGAAAGCGTACACACTTGGATAGAATAATTTTTAATTTTTTTTTATTTCTTATTTGATGTGAAACTTTTTTAAGCGCGGTAGAGCAAATTGTTCTGGATCAGACGAAAGAAAAGGAAAAAGTGGAAGAATCGTGTTTTCTCTCTCTATCAAAGCGTCATGCGCAGGGCGTGCTGTGTGTATACGTAGCATTTTCTCTAGCCACGGTTACAAATTCCACGCAATAGCCCTGGAATAATTAAATCGTCAACAAATGCCGGAACTTAAGAAGTTTCACTACTAATGCGCGAGAGTTTGACGCATTTTTATTTTATTTTTATGAGACCCCACTACAACTTTCTTTTTTTTGTCACATCCGTATTCTAAAAGTCCAAAAATCGTGACAGAGGAAACGTTAGATTCCCAAAACGTGAAGAAAGGAGACTGTATATATTAGAAATCGTGTCCATCGATACAATTATTAATAAGAATCGCAGGATTGTGGACAAAAAGTTCTTTATTCAATGTACGACGTTTCGTCTATAAATTTAGACTTTTTCAAGTACAATTAATGTGAAAATTTAAAACAAATTTTCACATTAATTGTACTTGAAAAAGTCTAAATTTATAGACGAAACGTCGTACATTGAATAAAGAACTTTTTGTCCACAATCCTGCGATTCTTATTAATAAAGGAGACTGTGTCTGAGGAAATATCTTTTGTTCAGTAACTTAAAAAATGCAGAGATTTGAAATATTCTTTTTGCCATATTATGCTTTTCTGAGGAAGGACTCCTGAGCTATTGATTTTGGTGTCAATAAGGATCAATAGTTTTGGAAGCTACGAATTAAATTTTGGAAACATTTTTCCGCAAAATAATTGATTATTAAGTTATTCTTATTTTGTAGTTGTTACGATGTGGGTAACATACTTATTTAATTTTAAGAAAATGCCAAAAAAGCTAAGTTATTGTCTTGATTCTACTGTGGAGAGTGGACTACCGGCTGTAAAATGACGGGACTGTTAATGCTTCAAGTTGAAGCGAGCCTGACGAGTTACGGCTGTTTTTAATAAACGCTGGATAAGATGGGATTTGTTGAAAGTTTCCACTGATTTCAACACAGACCGTTTTTATTATTCTTTTTTTATATTCTAGTTTTGCAGAATTGTC
This sequence comes from Xanthostigma xanthostigma, assembly GCA_963575645.1. Taxonomy (NCBI): domain Eukaryota; kingdom Metazoa; phylum Arthropoda; class Insecta; order Raphidioptera; family Raphidiidae; genus Xanthostigma; species Xanthostigma xanthostigma. The sequence goes on along the minus strand of OY754471.1, from coordinate 9,495,131 downwards.
ACTTGTCTCTAATATTTTTATTTAAAATGAAACAAAATAACATATTTTTTGCATACACGCTAAGTTTGTTTTATGTTTTTTAAATTTAACTTTTTTCATACGTTTTAATGAAAAGATAAATGTATTATATTTACCTCATAAAATATGAATTTTTGAAGTGGGTACCTTGTTGTTTGTTTATGCCTATACATATAGGGATCACTACCAACAATTTTAACATGCTAAGATATTATTTTGTTATTTAATAAAATTGCAAAAAAGTATTCCATGTCAAGTGATTTTAGTACAAATATTTTTAACGAAAAGGCGCTGTGGTGCATATATTTAATACTGTGTATTAATTCTTTCATATTATTGACATTTTTTTTTTCTTTTTCAGTTCCAATACAAGAGGTGCAAGGTGTAATGACCAAGAAAGCCAATTTGCCATGTGATATCACTCCTTACGACCGCGACGATTCGGTTTCCATGGTTTTATGGTTCAAGGAAACCGAAGGGGAACCACTTTACAGGTACTGAAATTTTTTTGTTCGTTTTAACTGTCTTTCACACTGTTTGAAAGACTACTTTCTAAGGCTTGAAATCGAAACGACAGCAACTTTTTAGCAATGATAGGAAAAGTTTGTTTGAAACAACACACTCGCGAATTTGTATATTTTTCAAAAAAGACACCAACAGCTAGGATTATTTTAAACCTGGCACAAATTCATATTTTTAAAAATATATATTATTTTTTAATAATAAATAGAAAATGAAATCGATACCTTCATCAATTCTCGAATTAGAACCTATAGGCCAGTCATAATAGGGTTCGAACAACAAAAAAATTCGTTACAGCAATGCGACATCGGGATATTGTAGAATAAGATATTCTAAAAGAGGGAAAAATAAATTGAACAGTCTGCTGCTATCCGGGGTGGAATGGGGTGGCTTTTTAGGGATTGAAATCAGTTTTTCGCGATTTCTGGCTAAACGATGCATTCTATCGAAAAAAGTTGAATGCAAAATTTGTAGATAATAAAAAGATCTACAACTTTTGTATTAACTATTTTACCCTAACCTCAAAATTAGTACCGGGGACTAGTTAGAAACGTCATAAAAACAATAGCATCGCTACTGTTAAAGGATACTTTTTGTATCGTAAACGTGCGATTCATGATAAACAATTTGTAATTTTATGATTACTCAACTGCTCGAAAATTTTACATTTTAACCTAATCGCAAAATCATGAGACAAAAAGACATTGGCCCTTACTAGACCCTGTTATAAAATCAGTATAGCTCCGCTATTTTAGCTATATGCAATGTTATACATTGCTATAATAGTACAGAGATACTTCGTCAATGCGGTGTAGAGCTCCGGGGTTTGAGAAATTAATATCTTACAAAGAAGAAGACAAGAGAGTAAAATACATAACTTAGGAGTATATACTGTATATTATGTACTTATGTAAGTACGTACGGTTGTAATATGAAGGGAAGTACAAAGGTTGTTCATATACATATTATATATCTGTATTTTAACCATCATAGTACTTGGTATACTTGGTTTAGATTTGTTTTTTTTTTCATTTTTTTTAAGGTTTGACAAAAACACATCATCAAGAAAACTCATATGAATTAAATAGCAATGGCATGGTATTGCTGATTAATTCTTGATTCTCTAAAATATTCGGAATATTTTGAAAATACTTAGGTTGTATAAGGAAACACAATTTTTGCGGTTAAATGACTTCTTTGGGAGCTAACCCATAATATATATCGTACTAAAAGTACAAGAAACGGTTAGAGAATGACAATGAGAGATCGTGTTTAAAGAAGTATAGTGCAGTCAAGGCCGAAATTTACTTCGGGGGAGTCGAGCTCTGGACCAGAGACAATAAGTAATAACTTTATTTGAAAATAAGCATACATATATTATAGTTTTACATAAATACAAGTTTATTTAAAAGGCACCCGGCGTAATTTCGACGAAAGAGTTAATGATTCATTTAATTTATTAACAATGCATTATACATTTTGATTTGACTCGTTCCGAAAAAAGAGTCGAAGATATTTTAGTGAGCGTGTATAAAATGGTGAGTTGGCTAAGGCATTTCGGGAGGGGTTTGAACCCCCAAAATACCCCCCCTGCCTACGGCCTTGAGTGCAGTGTATATTTATTCTTTAACTAAATTTGATATCTGATATTTTGCTTGATGAATTGAAAGTAAATTTTATTCTAACAAATAAATTTGTTCCAAGATTACACTTCTATCTTTAATAGTAGTCTTCGGTGAATATGGTCTAAATCAGATATGAACATGGTATTTGCGAATTATTATATACGGTGTAGAGAAGAAGAAGAAGAAGATGCATTTAATTATGAGATGCCGAGAGAGCGAGTAGGCCATGCTTATAGTTGTTATATCACAGCATTCTATTATCATCACTCTTAAACATCACTGTACGCGAACACCTTATGTGTTTGTGTTCTGTTCTGTTGTAATGTGTGTTTCAGATTTACTTTGCTGTGAACAATGGCGCGATCCGACGTATATATATATATTTACTATTCTCTCTCGGAACGAATGAACAGATGGATGAAGAAAATACCCACTGATGAACGACTGATTGTTCGCATTTTTAGTTTAATGTGGGATTTAATGGATTTTCAAATTGCTCAACGCCCGTTTGTATTTCTCGTGAAATGCGTATTTCGTTTCATGATTTTTTGAATACGGATCGCGATTTCTTTTTGTTGAAATATTTCAGAGTATTTTTGATTCATCTAGTTTCTAGATTGTTATGTGATAATAGATGAAACTACCTATTTTTTGTTTATTGTCAAAAATAGTAAATTGAAAGTATTAATAAATTAATAGATTTGCCAAGTATCGTAATCCATTGTACCCGCATGTGCTAGACAAAGATAAAATGCAATCGAGCCAAGATGGCTGACTAGCAGAAAAACATTTTAAGTTTTACATATTCACAGTAACTCACTCGCAGTTAAAAAAATCACACCATTTTAAATTTAAGTAATTGACATAGATATTTATTTTTGAACTTGTTATTGTTTTTCCCCTAGTTTCAAAACTATTTTATAATAAAATTATACGGGATACAAGGCTAAAATATTAAAACAATTTTTATTCACTAGAACATTATTTATTGGTCAACGTTTCGGCAATATTTCTTCAGAATCTTAAAAATCTTTAGTGAAAAGAAGAAGCCAAGAAATATTGCCGAAACGCTGACCAATAAATAATGTTCTAGTGAATAAAAAATGTTTTAATATTTTAGCCTTGTATCCCGTATAATTTTATCATGCCATAATATCGAGGTGTCTTATTTTATTTTGATAAAAACTATTTTAATTTAGTCGTATATGCAACAAAATGGTAAATGCTTCCGATACTTTTCCAAATCTAGAAATTTTATGAATTGGTACTAGACTAACGTAACCGTAGCAGTTAGAAAAAGCTAATAAAAATATGTCTGAGACTCTGGCGCGTTAGAAGTGAAACTTCTTCGGTTCTAGCATTTCTCTCGATTTTATTATTTCAGGATTATGTGCAATTTGTTACTGTGGTTAGAGAGAGTACAAAGAGTAGAAACGATTTTACCACTATTTCCTCTCAACTGCCGGTTGAAGTCGGTGAAGGGGAATCGTTTCACTTTTCGTCTGATCCAAGCCAATTTACCTCCCTAGCGTGCCTAAAAAATCTTCAATAAAATCGAGCTGATTTTTATTTTTTTAAATGATTCAAATCATCCTTGATTTATACGAATGTTGTATAACTATTGAAATGCATTTTATTTATATGAATCGTCAATCACGTCTCAAAAACGGAAATAGAAATCATATCTAAGAGAGTTTGATTCAAAGGCCGGCCTGCTAATCGGTACACTAAGCTGTTCTCGGTAATTTTTAAAATACTTATACGTAATCTTGAACGCTGCATTTATGTAAAGTTCGGTTCAAGATTTGTGAACGTGCCTTCAGTAAACGTGCATAATGTTTTGTTTATATGTGAATAAGTACCGTTGTCATTTCGCAAACATCTTAATCTGATTAAATGTTGATTATTGTTGGAATGAAAACGGAGAATACATCATCTATCAACATTATTAAAATTGTAATAAATAATGTTCAGGTACTTTTGTCATTAATAATTCAAATGTCTCTTCCTTGGGCATCTGTTGTTTTGTATCCACGTAGATTTTGTGATATTTTCTTCAACAGTGTTAAATATGAAATGCGTTGATTTTGTCTTATTTTTTTTTCAACCAAAAATAAACTTTCGTTCGTGATTGACAAGTGGGATAAAACTATGTCGGATTGTAGAAGGAATTATTAGAAATAAAAAATAAATAATTTAAAATTGAAAAAAAGAAAATAAATAAACACTTAACATTTTTACCATTCCAACCCACAAGTGAGGAATGGTACTAGTTTAGGTTAAAAATCACTTTTCAAAAATTTTATAATATCTTTCCGTTTTGAGGTCCCCCGAATCCAAAAAAACATATTTTTGGAAAAACTCTTTGCGTCTGTAAGTCTGTTTGTCTGTCTGTGAACACGATACAGGTCAAACGGATGAGCGGACTGACATCAAATTTTGGGAGGATGTTTAGTATGCAAATATGAAGTGTCCTATTGTTTTTGGGGAAAATCTGCGCATGCGCAGAAGAGATATATGCTATAACAGTGTTTTTTTATATAAAAATGGTATATTTTTCATAACGGCTTATTATTAAAGTTTTGTTTAAAAAAAAATTTCCAAATTTTATAATTTCGGAAATATTTTGAAAATGAAATAAAAAATCAGCCGCTTTTTTGTTTTTTGGATCTGTCAGAAATAAACTAGTTGGGCATGTTTTGATTAATTTTTACATGACGTGGAACATACATAGAGATATAAGTACTAGACTACGCTAGCGGGTATGCTTGCCATAAGTGAAAGTGTTTGCAGTTCAGAGAGAGAACGCTGCAATCGTTCCGTATCATTCTTTCTCTCTCTCTCTCTCATGAACGCACGTTGACAGATTGTTAACTGAAGAGGGGAGGGCGGGGAAAACGATACCTTTATGTAACTAGCCATGTGCATATCTTTAGTTACCATAGTGATATGGAATTATAAGCAGCCTTCTCTCTCTCAATCGCAGACACTTTCAAGGCTCACTCGCGGACTCTAGTTACTTATATCTCTATGGGAACATATTCTGTAACCATGACAACTAATAGCAAATAACATATTGAATACTAGCCATTATCTGCATCACCTCACGCGATATCAGAAATTTTATTTTCTTTATTATAATCAAATGTCTACATTTTTGAAATCGGAATGGTCCCAATTGGCTGGAATTTTTTCAGTGTAAAAAGCTATATTGGCGTTAGATTGGGGAAGCACATGTGTGAGCACAAATTGGATGCCATATAATAATTGAATCGTCTAATCTGGCCTTTAACTCCAGGGTTACAACGTTATACCTAGATACGCGTTAAGTGAAGTTATATGGAGGTTAATTCTCTCAAGTGTCCTTCAGCATGCCAACAATTTCCTTGATTATATTGACGACACAAAGTTTCTCTGATTCTAGAAGTAACTTTCGTCATTAAAATATAATCTCCAAAATTGCCTTCTATTAATAGTATGTATGTTATCTTTTTTTAGTGTGTTCGACGTCCTGTGTTTTTTAAGTGAAACTTCTTTAGCGATGAATCTTTTTCAAAGGTGAAAATGATTCAACGGCTACCTTGGTAACGCAAAATTAAAGGGGAAATTATTCGACAGGGGGGAAATATGAGAGAAATCTTGATAACGCAAAATTGATAACGCGTCAATGAAACGGAGTAACAAAAATTAAACAAATAACACAATCGCCCAAAGAAATTTCTCTTCAGAGACAAACAGACTAATAGACTAACAGACTAACAAACAGACGCACAGTTTTTACAAAAATGTGTTTTTTTGGATTCAGGGGACCTCCAAACAAAGAAATATTGTAAAATTTTTAAAAGTGATTTTTCACCTAAACTAGTACCATTCCCCGCTTGTGGTTTGGAATGGTAAAATGATCTGTATTGATCCACTGTTAGACCTTTTTCATTTTAACAGTTGAAAGTCTAAACAACAACTTACGAGTGGTTTTAGTGTATGTGTTATGGACTATGTGATAAATAGGGCATTATTCATAATGCCCGGGCAGTTTGAAAAATGCCCAATATGAGAGGGCAGTGTAATAAAAACTATTCAAATAATTAAATGCCCTTCACCAATTGGACAGAATAATAAAAAGATATTTTTATTAAATTATTTTAATGTTGACATACATTATTATTATAAAATAATTATGGTAGGAAGGTACGAATAGTACTGAGTAACAAATTTAGAATATAAAACGAATATTACTTTTTTTAAGATAATCAGTCTTAAATTAAAAATATGTTTTTTGGGTTCGGGGGACCTCAAAACGAAAAAATATTCTAAAATACGCTCTGTTGTGAGCAGGGGATGAGCTGCGTACTCTGTTTGGCTAGTCAGTATCACATATTTGTCCCTGCTCCCCACGTCTTGCCAAAGGTACTTAAATTATCAAATTGCCCAACAAGCACATAACAATATTCATAATGACCGGGCACTGATAAATAATTAAGTTTTAATGATTATTATTTATTACATTGCCCGATTTGACTTATCATTATTCATATTGCCCAGGCATTATACATAATGCCCTGATTAATCACATAGTCCATAACATATGGATACTGAAAGTTCAACCCGTTTCTTTAGGACATCCGACCGATTCTCAAACGCTCTACCTTCGGCTGTGTCGTTAGCGAATATCTCGATACAAGCGGACTATCTAAGTAGGCCATCGTCCTCCTCAGTGCATTGTGCGATAACGTTGTGTGATCGCATTTTGCTACGACGGCACAGAGCACAAGGCATACCGAAGCTCCCAAGGAAGGGCGAGGGCCGCAGCGTCACCCGACTCTGCCGTCACGAAGTTGCGGTGTGAAAATGTCGCACGTCATTTAACTTGATTTAAGTGCGCTATTACAATTCAAATGTCAGTCTATAGGTACCTACTGGCCTTAGTACTGCATCCGCCCCGACCTCATCTGTCCTGATTATACATAATATTCTATACATTTACCTATTCTCACTAATACAGATGTAGTAACCGTTACGAGCGTTGGGAATAATCGAATGAATTTTTAGTTGAGAGGGAGATATAGGTTAGTGAAGATAGCAAGAGAGAGAGTTATGTTTCGTATATTGGAAGTATCTGTGGTGTGAGTGCGACAAACACGGAGTATTAATCGAATTCTTTTTTTTTTTTTGACAACTATTTCCCAAGTTAATTAAATGGGAAACTAAATTAAAATAGCGACCTCTTAAAGTTGATCTTCAGCGCCCATCTTTGGTGAGGATTTTTCTTACATTAAATAGAAATATTTGAGAGGGTAAGAGCAAAAAGAAAAAAATAAATCACCCTACTTTGCATAATAGATATTGGCATAACATTTCAAAGCTGTGCTTGTCTTGTTTTAAAGTATCAATCAAAGTGGAGTATAATTTAGAATCGAAATATAATTAAGCAGATTTTATTGAAAAATTGTTTGTTTTTGTATTTATAACACAATTATTATTGAGATTTTTTTTAATTTTCTTTTTGTGATTACACGCAGCACAGCGTGATTGTCGGGTAACCACCTATTATCACTTTGGATAATAAATTGAAAATGTTGTAGACTCTTTATTTTGCGCATAGTATTATTATCCCTTTCCTGTATGGAATGTATGCGTTTCTTGCGGGCAAAGATAAACTCTTTTAGTTGGGTTAGAATTTTATTAGAGTCCATTATTTAATCCACGAAGACGTTTTACCTACCTCACGCCTCGCCGTACACTTTCCCTGTCTTACCCTATATTCTCTATATATATATATATTCTTTCGCCTTGCGTTGCTCTTCCTTATACCCGCTATGAATTATGTTCATTATACAAGAAATTGGATAATCTTTCACGAGCAACCTCGTATGGAAATAATAATATGATCTCGTCTCTCTTTTTCACGTTCTCTTTATATGGAAATAATAATTTCTTTCTTTCTTTTTCTTTCGGCTTTACTTCATCGTGGTAGTAAAAAGAATCTGCTCTTATAATTTAACTTAGGGAGTTCATTACATTTTTATTTTAATAGTCAATTTAAAATATTCTTGCGAATATACTTAGATATATGCGTACTTTATAGACCAGAAAAATGTCAGATAAAGGTATCTGAATTTCATTGAAGCGTAACTTCGAAATTATCTCATAGCTCCGAAATTAATTTTCACATTATTATGAACTCCCAAGTTTGTATACAGAGTGTCAGATTAAATTTTTTTTTTTAAACCACCACCAATGGCTTCAGGGCTTAACCCATTTGTTAGCAACTAATTCTCAATACAGTTCAACGAAATATAAAACAGGGACACACTGACGTATGGATTCACGGAACTTGAATAGGGTCAAGGACAGCAATAGACTCTTAAATGCAGGACCAACACAAACAAGAAAGTTTTTCATAAATGGATTTAAGCAAGGTTAAGGAATAACACATTAAAATTGAACTTTATTTATTTAACCTCTTTTTTTTTAAATTGATATATTATTTTTGAGACAAAATTCGTTTAAGTAGTCGTATACTTCAAAGTTCTGGGAATTTAAAAATTATTGTTTTGAACTCACTGTTATGTTGGCAAAAAAGTATAATGAGAAATACGCAAGCAATTGATATAAAAAAGCATATTTTCGATTATTTTTTTGACGACACAGTTAATATATATTTATTCCTATAATTACTACATAATAAAGTAACATTTGAAGAATATTTTGTGAAATTTTCATTAATTTTTATTAAGAAATGAGCCATTGACAGCGAGTCTCCGCGGATGTCTCTAAAAACAGTTTTATTGCAGTGTCCCTCATAACTTACCATTGGGTCATCTGAAATTAAAAAATCAAAATGATTTTATAAGTTGATAAGTTTTTGCAGACAACCACGCCGAGTTTTTTTTTATTGATTTTCAATTTTTTTCAGCACTCAGTAGTCAAAAGGCCGATTTTTCATCAAAAAAATTGAAAATTTTGTTATTTTAAAATACAATTACTCGTAAGGTTATACGCCCGATAGAGCAATGTATAGATAATACGCTGAAATTTTAATATGTTAATTCTGAATATCTCATACATTCAACTGCATTTTTTAAAAACATTGACCGTCTAGTTTTCAAGTTATTAATTATTAAAAATGCGATTTTTAACACAGTGATAAATGAGAAGACTGACCGGAAGTGTATATAAAAATAAGATTAAACCAAATTGGCTATAGACAAATTTTTAAAAAACTGATTATTCGAAAGCTTGACTCTTTTAGATAACGTAAAAATGACAAAATCTAAACTTTCCCGTGTAGTTTTGGAGAAATATTAATATTAATTAAAAATTTTCGAAACAACTCTCAAAATCTCTATTTTCTAGATTTGAATTATATCACCATGAAAACCAGATTACACGAAAAGTTTTTCATAAATTTTGTTTTTATTAAATAATTTTTTTGACGTTGCTAATAACTAAAACTTGAAAATTGGATGTTATTTCATTAACCGTGTATTAAAAACTGCATTTTTAATATCCAATTACTCAAAAACTATACGTCTAACGGTTCAAAGGTTTTTAAAAACAAAACGTAAGGTAAAGTCTTGCGTGTTCATTGGGCTTAAGTAAATATACTGCTACAGTCAAAACTTTATGATATTATGTCAAATTTTTAAATATTAATTTCTTAAATATTGAAAAATAAATCTATGATTTACAGGATATAATTTCCATAAGAAATAATAATTTACCAAGTCATATAACATTTTTTTATTACAACAAAATACGGACGCAGTTTTTACTAATACGGTCGTGGGTGTACAACCTTAAAATAAAAAAAATTACCTCATCATTAATTGTGTAAAGAGTGTTCAAAATTTCAAAAAGTTCGATGCAGTAGATTTTGAGCTACAGTGGGCACCGATTTCAAAGATGACAAATTTCAGTTTGTATTTAATTAAATAATTTGTTAAGTGAAATATTATCATATTTGACAATACAATTTCAGACCTTAACTTGATAATTACAATATAATCCTTTAAAAAAAACTAATAAAATTTAAATCTATTTATATGAAACGTACCATCACGTCAAAGTAATTTAAAACTACGAGAAGTTTTTACAAAGTCTTTCCTAATATAACGTTCGTAGTACCAAAGTATATGAAGAAGTTGAAATAAAGTTCATAACTTTTATATGTGCTTGTACAAAAGGGAAATACAGATGTAAAAAAATGCTAAACTTAATTATTCATAATGTAATTATGAAAATGGAAGTGATATTCGCGCTTATACTTTGAGCAAATAACTCTTTCTTGTTTCTTTGCCTTTTGTCCAGCGTGGCGCGGATTTAAAAATGTGTATTTTATTTCACATTATTAATGGATATCGAAATGATTAAAAACTGAATGTTATAGTTGGCCTTCTTTAAAAAAAATCCCATTTTCAGACAAAGACAAACAGCTAATGAACTTTAAGATTGATTTGAGCGTTTTCAATAACTAAAATTATTTATTTATTGAAGAGTTCTAATCAGACGTTAATCAAAGATTTGATTTGAGCGTTGTCTATTTTTTACAATTTATAACAACTAGTGATCGCTGAGTGGTTGAAATTCGACCGTAATTCACTAAATTTTTAAGTTATTTTACCTGTGTTAATTCATATACATCGTGATGAAACATATATTGTGCACTTCTCCTGTGTTGCAGTATGCTTGAGAAAGAATTTATACAATTTTATATACAACTGTAGATGATATAAAAAACTTTGGCTTTTTTCTGGAAGTTAACGTTTATTTTATTTTCTCGTATTCTTTTTGATTTCTTTTTTGACGTGTCGCAATTTGTTAAACCCTCTTCAAGTTCGATTAATACTACCCGCATAAAGACGGATCGATACCTTAGCCATAATTTTTGCTCAGTAAATTTACATTTGACATTTTATAAACTTAATTGTATCAATAAAGATTATTCTATGCAAGTATACTAAAGACGCTACTGTTTGTGTCGATTGTAAAAATTAACTTGAAATATGACTTTGTAGTGTTAATAATTTAATTTATAAAATCATTCTTTAATTTACTTTTAAAATTGAGAATGCTTACAGAAAAAAATAGGCTGAATTCAATGAGCGGAGGCAAATGTCTGTATCTCTATTAGTTTGGACACTACGGCCATTCAAAGGTTTTATATGATTTTCTGAAAACTATAAACACAAATAACTTCTAAACCAAAAGACATACAAATCTTTATTTGTGCTTATTGGATTCAGCGTGTTTTTTTCTATAAGCATGATGATTTTGCCAAAGTTCCGAAAGATTTCGGTTTTCGTCAAAAACCGCAATTTGTTAAGGGGTATGCCTTGAAAAAATTGCAAAAATCGAATTCTTTAATATACTTTTGAAATTTTAAATGCTTACAGAAAAAAATAGGCTGAATTCAATGAGCGGAGGCAAATGTCTGTATCTCTATTAGTTTGGAAACTACGGCCATTCAAAGGTTTTATATGATTTTCTGAAAACTATAAACACAAATAACTTCTAAACCAAAAGACATACAAATCTTTGTTTGTGCTCATTGGATTCAGCGTGTTTTTTTCTATAAGCATGATGATTTTGCCAAAGCTCCGAAAGATTTCGGTTTTCGTCAAAAACCGCATTTTGTTAAAGGGGTATGCCTTGAAAAAATTGCAACAATCGAATTCTTTAATATAAGTTTGAAATTTTAAATGCTTACAGAAAAAAATACGCTGAATTTAATGAGCGTAAGCAAATGTCTGTATCTGTGAGTCGAACATTAAATTGTACTGAAGTTGATATAAAATGTTGATAGTAGAAAAAGCTAACATTCGATTTATGCATGTGGAAAATTATTTCCATTTTTCCACAATCGTTTTCAATCAACTTTCTGTAACTGTTATCGTTATGTGAGACGACTTCTTATTTGCATTAAGAACGAGAAATTGGCACACGAGCAACGCTAAACATATATATACTTTCTTTTAAAAAAAGATTCAATATTATTGAAATCATGAATTATAATTCGTTTTTTCTATTAATTGATTCTATTCTTTTTTATAAGCGATGTGAAAATAGATTGAGCAGTAAAGTTTGTTAACACTCTTTTATATGATGAGATCTTTCAAATTAAGTTTCTCTCATTTCGAGACGTCTGAATAATTTGAAATTTTGCATACGTATTAAGAACCCACGACACTACAATAATTTATATAAGTACTAGCGGCCCGGTTCGGCTTCGCTCGAATTTGTAGATTTCCACCGTTGCAAAGTTGGTCTCCACGAAAAGCGTTTTTATTTTCGCGGTAATATATTTATATATTCGAGCACTCCGGCTGCGCCGTCGTGCTCGATACCTTAACCTCAGCAACACGTGGTGGTTATGCTATTGAATTGTAGCTTATATGAAACGTTGCGCCATCTATTGAATATTCTCTCAATCCAGCCAACAGATAATTATGACTGTCAAGGAATAGACAAATAATTTGCAATAAAATAATATTGCGACTATAAATTGAAATGTAAGCTATCCTATCTTTCAAGTTGGGTCGAATTACACACGGTGTGCAAATCTAATTTAAAATCGGTTCAGTAGTTTAGGAGTTCATCGCGGACAAACATGTGACACGTAATTTTTACATATAAAGATTTGTAAATATATAAATAATTTATATACATTAATTAAACAATCTAACACATAATGTTGCTAACATGAAGTTTGATGATATTAATTAAACCTGTTATTTTTTTTCAGTTTCGATGTTCGTGGTCGTTCATTCAACCAAGCTAAGCTATGGTCGTCACCGCAAGCTTTCGGCCCGCGCGCGTTTTTTAGAACGGCGACGACTCCCGCCCAACTGATGGTCGATGACATCCATTTAGAGGACGAGGGCATGTACAGATGCAGAGTTGACTTTCGAAACTCTCCTACGCGAAATCAAAAAATCAACTTCACAGTTATCGGTGAGTGTTCTATGTTATTTCTTTATTTGAATATTTTGGCATAGTTTTTGTTTTGTTTCAGCATTTTTAGTTTTGTGACGTTTTAATATTATAAACGGAGAGCTGGCTACGGAGAAAATGGGTGACTTGGTGCAGAGCTGAAAATTTGCAGAATAATAGGAGATACTTAGTACAAGTAAGTAGGGAAAAAATTTCCAGAAAGCTAGGCGGAAGATAAAGAGCCGCCAGAAGGCGCTAATGTTGCGAAAAATCAGTGCACTTCTGGCAATTTCTATATTTATTCTGTAATTCAAAACTAGATTATATATTATATATATTATACATTATATAGTTATAAGGGCATACTGAAAATTCAAACATGATTTAATAATTACATTCGACAAATATTCAAAATTATTAAATTAATAAAATTACGTTGTTATAACAACGTAATTTTATTAATGAAAATATATGACGATTAATTTTATTTCTATCAAAATGTCATTAATATTTTTGAATATTTGTCGAATGTAATTATTAAATCATGTTTAAATTTTCAGTATGCCCTTATAACTATATAAAGTATAATATATATAATATATAATCTAGTTTTGAATTACAGAATAAGTATAGAAATTGCCAGAAGTGCACTGATTTTTCGCAACATTAGCGCCTTCAGCGGCTCTTTATCTTCAGCCTAGCCTTCTGGCAATTTTTTCCCTACTTACTCGTACTATCTCCTATTATTCTGCATATTTTCAGCTCTGCACCGAGTCACCCATTTTCTCCGTAGCGAGCTCTTAGCCATTAGATGTCAGATTAATTTGGAAAACTTAAAAATCGACACATAAAAGTCAAATACTCTTCAATATATTGTATTATATTATTAAAAATAAAAATATATGCATACTAAGTAACAAATAAGTAATAAAATTGATATAATATACCATTAACAAAAATTAAATAATCATACATGAAAATATTTCGGGCACAAAATTACTAATAAATCTATTTTAAATAAATACAAGAGAGCTTCTTTTTTATTCATAGATGAATCTTTGCATTTCTGTTTTGAATTTTTAGAAATATTATAACATGGGTATTAAAAATTGTTCCACATTACAATTTAATAGCTGTCAGAAATGTAAACATTTTTATTTTGATGTTCATACAAAATATGTAGCTTCAAAGTTATGTATATTTTAAATTACAGACGTTCGGAAACTAAAATTTACATATTTAAGTAAACAGATCCTTCGTAGTTTGTCAAAAGAGGAATGGTTTCCCTGTCTTCAGATGTTTTATGAGTACTGGCTTCACTTTCTGCATCTGCTAAAACATATTTTGTTGTCATTTTGTAGAAGACTGCCATACAAAAAAATAACGAGAAACCAAATAAGAGAAACTCGTTGGCTTGACTTTTGAAAAATTTTGCTTGCGTGATGAATATAACAAACAAATTTCCGAACGCCACTGTCAAATACCAAGCGGCAACTGTAATTGTTTTCATGCTTTTTGGCGCTTGTCTGAAGGAAAACTCCAGTCCAGGCACTGCAAACATTATTTCGCCAACGGAAAGTAAAATGTATTGGGGAAGCAGCCATAACATGTGAATTTTATTCGGTGGAGTCATTGTCAGTAACTTTGTAAATACTATAGATTTTTCATCTTCTCTAATAATTAGTATGTAGACACCACCTAGTTCAAGATAAAAATGATCTTCGTATGCTATTTTGTCGTTAACTTTCACATAATATTCAAAATGTCCGGACGAAAGTTCGCTAAACTGAGATATCGAAATGTTATTTTTCAGATGCGACAAGAAATATTCATCTAAAAACTTAGAATCACTCTTAATCTTCACCGAAACTTTGTTCAGTAGTTTCGAACTCGACAAGAAAGCGATGTACAATTTCGGTTTGCCGTTCAATGATTTTTTCAAATCTAGTGGATCTGTCAAATACAAGTTAATTTCGTTATTATTATTTGGACCGATAAACATTGTATTGACTTGATATTCGATAGCCGTAATGTTCAGTTTCAACACGAATCGGTCCAAGTTTATCATTCCACAACTTTGGGGCGCTTCAATAACCATTTCGTAATTAGTTTTGTTATGAGCAGAAACGTTCGCGAACGTAAACAAATCCGTTGAATTTATGTAATGTGTTTTATCAAAAGAATTAATCAGTTTGACTTCACAAGACAGTGTATTTACAAAACATAAAGAAGCCTCTCCTTTGTCAGGTTGAATGGGATACGTCTCTTCTAGTTTGAATTCAAGTATAGCCGATGCAACAAACGCCAAACCCGTTATAACACCTCCGGCAGTCATACGCTGTAAGGGACTTACCAAAAGTTCTATTGCATTTAAAAACGGATAAAACATTTTATCGCACATTACGATTGCGATCAATGCTATTGCGGGATTCAGTACTTGCATTTGATCGGGAACAATTTCGTATCCCCAAGTGGCTCCGTTCATTCTGGACGCTTGAAATGTCCAGCGTGATCCTTGCTGATCGAACAAACTCCAGAATATCGGCAATGGAATGTACAAGACAAAAATAGAAAGTACGGTTTTCATGTCTTGAATTAGTTTCGTGTCGTATTTTTCTAAACCGTAATCGAGCCAATGCATTTTACTCTCCGATTTTTTCCTTGTGATTTTTTTATATAGCGAATAAAATGCGCAAGTGAAACATTTTAATGTCACGTTGTCTTTGGGCAGTTTTATTCGATAATAATCTTTGCCCACTATAAATAAGATAATTGCTAACAACATAAGAACGGCTGGAAAACCAAATCCAAGTGAATAGCAAGTATCATCCCCGAAACAACTTATTGATTTTCTTAATATCGGTGTAACTGTCATTCCGATGAGACCTCCGAAATTAATTGTGAAATAGAATATTGAAAAAAAGCGTTGCAATTCAACTTCTTGTCGAGGCATGTGAAATTGGTCGCCACCGAAGGCAGCAACGCATGGTTTTATTCCACCAGTACCGAATGCCACCAAAATGAGACCGAGGAATGTAAAAGGAACGGTCGGGAAATGAACCGGCGGCGTGGCAGCTAAACACATTATTACGTTTCCAAAAAAATAAATTATGGAGAAATATAAAATTGTTTTGTATCTTCCTAGAATTCCGTCAGCAAGAATCGCTCCTATCATCGGAATAAAGTAACAAACCATTATGAAAATATGATAAATCGCGGTTGATGCATTTTCATGGAATAGTAATTCGTTTCGAAGATATATAGATAGAATTGTACGCAGACCACAAAACGAAAATCTTTCACAGAACTCAGTAGCAATAATGCAGATTATTGACTTAGGGTACTTATCTGTTTTTGTCATTTCTTCGTCTTAAATATTTTGTTTCCGTAAATATCAATATTACTTCGTTCACTATTTTTGTCAACGGTGATTCACAAAATATTCACTTATTATTAATAATCACTGATAAATTATTGATTGATAATTATGTTCAGTAATAACAAAAGCTGTCCAAGTGTCAATAAATATACCTTTCAAGTTTGCACTGCCGCTTCTAACTGTCAGTTATTATAATATTTATACATTTCGTTAAATCACTTTTCGTGTTCCATAAATATCAATTTCAAATATTTTAATGGAATGTTTAGCACTTTAACAGCATTAATGATATCAAAAATAATGACAGGAAAAGTTTGGCTTAGGTTGTTACCATGACTTTTGTTGATACAGTAGCTATGTAAACTATTAATGCGTTTCAGAAAATCGTTCCACATAAAATGCAATATACACTGAAAAAGAAAATACTTTATTTAAATGAAAATTCCTGTATATGCGCGTGACGCAATACAGAAAATTGTTTCATATAAAATGCAACATAGACCGAGAGCCCAAAATGACGGCGTCAATAATGTTTACAGAGAGGAATGGTCGACATTATAGGGAAAAATGCATGGTTAAAATTGTTTCTCAGTATTTATGCTTAAAAGTAGGTATATAAAGTTGAAATATTTATTAGAAAAGAAAATTAGTTTATGGTATGGAAATAAATTCATTCCGGAATGATACATTTCTGAAAAAATAATACGAAATCAACAAATATCAGCAAATTAATGCTATATACAAATATTAAGAGCACTGTGGTTGAAACAAAAATAAAAAATATAGAATAGTTACTTCTTACCACAACAGATTTATTAGCGGGTGTACATTTCAGTTTAGTGTTTGCTGAAGATGAGAGCATAGCTCCTGAAATGTAAATCCGCTAATAAAACTGTTGTGGAAAGAAGTAACTATTCTATATTTTATACGAGTATAATTAATACTATGTTTATTGAACTCTTTCGAGCAAAGCTTGGTCGCCTAGATATTTTAAATAAAACCGGTAATATTGGTTACTACTGGTTTAGAGCAAACATGTAAAGTAGTTTAAAATTGTTTGGATTCCGTGTGTGAAATAAAATCGTCTAGTTGAAGAAATATAAAATAATACTTACACAAGAAGTGTCATCTCTGATATCGGTAGGTGTCTGTATGTTTACAACGGCTAATCTCGAACATTACTGAACAGAGCTAACCCATTCGATTACTTACTTCATAAGGAAGTTTTAGATATATACTAGCTGCCAGCGTTGATCTGGTCTCAGGAAATATCAAGAATTTTCCCGGTGGGTCACCGGTCCTCCGTGGCTCGGTCGAGTCCGGTCCGGATTTTTTCTTCTTACTTTTACGGTTTCGTGGAGGCTTTTCACAATTTTCCCGATATTTTTTTAGGTTACAGACCGGTCCTGCTAGCTGCCAGATCTTCGTTGAAATGTTACTGAAAATGAAATCAATTTCAAAAATTTTTCTTCTTAAAAATATTTATTTCATTTTTAAGAAGAAAAAATGTTTGAATTGGTTTCATTTTCGCACTATTTCAACTATGGATCTCCAAAAAATCTCGGCGGACATTATCAAAATCAAATCGTTCGGGTGCAAATCGGGTTAAATTCAAGGTGCAATGAAATTACGTATAATGTCACGAGAAAAAGTTATAGGTATATTAAATTTACACATGAACGAAACCACGCCAGACGTCTAGTAAATATTGTAAATGATCGGCGCAACATCCGAAAGAAAAATATTTTCTGACAAATTTCAGTTAAAGAGCCGAAAATGTTTTCTGATGACAAAAGTTGACTTAAACATTTCTACATCCTGTTCCTGTTTTGTGTGTGTTGACGTTTGTTTCGCATTTCCGCTATTTTGCTTGACGCTCAGATCTCTTTCTCTTCTGTTATACGGACGCCGTCCCCTCCCCCCTCCCTATTTTCTCGTCCCCTTTGTGTTGTCATTCTCCACAAGCGGATGTACGTAAACACTATTTCATCATAGTCATCACCTTTCTACAACTACAGAACTCTTCTTTACCTGCTCTCGTCAAAGAAAATTCACGTGCGAAGTGCCTTTTAACTGTCTAAAGAAAATCTTTTCTTACTATCCCAAGGAAAATATTCACAGATATTTTGTAAAACGTAAATTTTATTTTATTCAAGACACAGTTTTGTCGGATTCATTAAAATTTTGGTAAAAGTAAAGGTTACCACTACTTCGCGTCTTTGTCGCACTCACTAACTTATATCTCTCCCTCTCAACTTCCAATATACGAAACGTAACCCTTTTTCTTACTATCTTCACTAACTTATATCTCCCTCTCAACTACCGTTCGCCTCAAACGATCACGCACCGTTCCCGATTATGCACTTCCGTAAACGATTTCGTCAGGCATTTATCAGTTTACTCCCCAAGTAAAGCGTGCCTAAAGAAGTTTTACTTCAAAAATTTACTAGTGTTGACTTTTGTACGGTCCGAAATTTAACATTAACTATATTTTAATGACGGGATAAACTTTATTTACGAGTATATCAAAACTGTAAGAATAATAAACGTATAAATTAAAAACTTGCAGGAAATTTAAACTCTTCCTGTATGCCCTAGAATATAGATGCAGTGTCAACTTGAACTTTTCCATAACGAGGTCAGACATAATTGAATACATATTTACAATTTTAATCGACTAATGTTTTAAAATTCTTTTTGAACATTGTTTCCTAAAATATAGTTCAATAATACAATTTTTTTTTTAATTTCATTGTTACTTATTTATTAAAGTCTCTTTTCAATTAAACTGCAGTTTTTCAAATATTGTTTTCTTCGGTTAAATAATAACAAAAAAAATTAGTTGTCTGTTAAGTCGGTTGACGGACGATAGTTTTACGTGATAACGTATTCCGCTCGAATATCATATTTTTTAATTATACATTACTGCGCTCTCGCTTGCACGTACAGGGTCAGGCGGAACGTTACACTTTTTCGTGCGTGCAGCTGGTGTTTCATCAATTTATAAGACGTTATCACGTCAAAAAATGCATTCATCTATAACGTTTTCGAAAACAGCCTGAAACATGCATGAATATAAAAATACAATATTTTATAATAATTAATTTTGTTATTTATTACGCTAGACCCGTTAAAGTTACTGTTTTTGTCAGAGCGTGTAAAATTTTTAACTGAGTTTAGTTGTGAAAAATGTATACGAAAATTAAATTATAATCTGTTACGTCCCAAAAAGACCATTCTTCATTATATTAAAAACTAAACCGACTAAAGGCGAGTTAATACGGACAAATTTAATTTTACTACACACACCGTCAAATATCTCGACAGCAGGTCAGGGCAGAGAAGCTAATGAAAAATAAAACGCTGCATTTCCGACTCCACTTCCGTACAACATTCTTTTTTATTGTTTTTAATCCATTAACCTGATTACGGCCGATTTCGAGTGTTCAGCAAGTATTTTAGTATAATGAATAATAGAAATATGAAAGACGCTTAAAACTTCTTATATCGAGAGTCGATAGTTTACAATTCGGAACCCAAACGAATGGTGAGACCTCTGGTGAGAAATGCGCCGAACTGTCCTAAGGGGGGTTAGCCCCCATCATGCTTTTCTAAATCAATGTTTACCTGTAAAAAACCCCCCTTAGGACAGTTCGGCGCATTTCTCACCAGAGGTCTCACCATTCCTCTGGGTTCCGAATATCTATGTCTATCAGTAAAAAAAACATGAGAGTGTTTTTTTATCATTTCAACTTCACAAGACGGAATGGTATATACCAAGATCCCAGACCCGCCAGATCTACGCTGCTAAGATTTTATCAGTAAATGTACAATATTCAGTTGAAAATTTGCTAGCTTGAAAGCAGGGCCCTTTTTAAAGTTAAAAGGTTCTAAAGTTCCATAAAACACGTGCTTACCTACGTACACAATGGTATTATGCATGCATATGAATGCGCGTGAGAGCTTAGATGATATTTTTTTTTTGACAGCTTCATGAACTTTAGGTTTTAGGCTCGTTGCGGTGGAAGATTTTTTAACATTATTAATTTCATTTTAATAAATATTTATGCAGTACTCGACTATATTAAAAATTTGTTACTTTTTAAAATATGCAGTAGATGCCAAACTTATTTAAAATTTTTGAGATTGGAGTGAATTTACCATCCCTGGTCGAATTCAAAAAGCGCAACCCTTTTTTAAGTTATCTCCCGCTGTCTGCAAACAGTGTTAATTATATTTATATTTTATATAAACATAGTAACGCATTACGGCCACGGCATGCAAGGACCGTAGCCAGATAAAAAACTTTTCTAACCCGTTTTCCGGACTTCGTTGTTAATTTTTAAAAATTTGGTAAGTAAACGACGTGTTTAACCTGACTTTTGCAAATATTTCGGGGGAAGGGGCTTGAATCCTGATGACCCAAAAGTCTGTTAACTGTTTAAAATTTCTTATAATAAAAAAAATATTAATAGAAAGAAATTTTG
Organism: Xanthostigma xanthostigma; assembly: GCA_963575645.1. NCBI lineage: Eukaryota > Metazoa > Arthropoda > Insecta > Raphidioptera > Raphidiidae > Xanthostigma > Xanthostigma xanthostigma. The sequence goes on along the minus strand of OY754471.1, from coordinate 9,474,168 downwards.
AAGACAAGCTTTCATTGAAATGTACCATAAAGAATTTTTTTTTAAATTTAGGGTCATAATTTTAAAAGCATGAGTTATGACAAGAAACTGACACAGGGTCTACAACCCACGCTTTTAAAATTATGTAGCTAAATTATTAAAAATTGTTTTTATTTATTTTTAGAACATTTCCTTAAATGCTTGTCTTTAAAAAGTTTTTTATTAATATTTTTTTATTACACTAATATATAGTGATAATTATTTTTCCTTGTATTTTCTTAGACGATTCCAAAAAATATATATTAATGTGTGATAATTTTTGTTGCTTTTGACTTTGAGAATCCGGGGTTTGGGTTCCAGCATTATAATTTATTTTTTTGCATAAAATCTCGTACCACGTCTAGAAACTATAATTCACTAATGAAAATGATTTCACATCGTGGAAAGGGGTTACAGTTTTTGACAATAAACCAATATATTTTATTATTACAAATTACTTCATTTTTTTTATTATTACGGAAAAAATGTTTCGTTTTACGAACATTTTTTTAAAAATTATTATAACCAACAAGCTTTTTAAAGTAGTCTTTTGTTTCACCCTAAAATAAAAGCACCATATTTTTAATATTGTTAGAGTTAAAAGCAGTGATATTTTCGTCAATTTCAAAATGAAAATAGCGGTGTAATTTGATTCAGTTTAATATAATATTCGTTTTTGTGTAAATGTAAAGTAGTATATGCGTAACTGAGCTTTTCAAATGCTCTGGAAAGTATTGCAGTCTTTGACAACAGTATTAGAGCCTTTTTGTAGTTAATCGTAAATGATTTTATTAATTTTGTTCATTGTTTGACAATAAAGTAGTTATGGCTTGAGCCATTTTTGAGGAAACATTTTGAATAATTGTCTCTTTAATTCTGCGCTCAAAAATTCGAGGTCGGGTTTTGGAATCTTCGACTGTAACTGAATGGGCATTAGTGTTGATCGGATAAATAAAATTGTCGAGCAATTTTTCTCAGACCAATATATTGACAAAAAATAATAAAATTAAAAATCAATATAACACAAGATGACGTTTCGATTCGGATTTGGATCTTCTTCAGAAATATCTAAAAATATAAAAATTAATTAGTATTAAGTTATTTATTATACTTTCAATCTTTCGTGATTTCTATTAGATAATAAATAACTTAATACTAATTAATTTTTATATTTTTAGATATTTCTGAAGAAGATCCAAATCCGGATCGAAACATCATCTTGTGTTATATTGATTTGTAATTTTATTATTTTTTGTCGATATATTGGTCTGAGAAAAATTGGTCGACAATTTTATTTATTTGAAGAGTTTTATTCAGACGTTAATCAAAGATTTGGTGGTCGGATAACTTGAGGAAATGACGGAAAACGACGAATTTGCAAACAAATCACAAGATCAAAAATCTAGGACCTAGGTGATGATTTTAATTTGAATATACGTATTCAAATATGCTCAAATACGAGACGAATATATTGACAATAAAATCTATTCTATTTTAAAATTCTATCACAGCTACAAATGCATCGGTGTAGGTACTACGACAAATTGACTGAGTTGAGTATATATAATATAGGGTGAGGATGGGTAGATTGTAACAGGGGTAATGCTCATTGCGGCGCAGCATGCGTGAGGGTGACATTGTTAAAGCGACAGTACAAGCTGCGCGTGACAGCTGACGTTCTACGTACTGGCAACAGCTTAGCTTTACGCCACAATGTGTGTGTGTGTATTTAATATTGTCACACTAGAGTGACCTACTTGAAAACGACGCCCGCCACCTTTCTGACGGTCTCAGCTAAAACATTTATCACTTCGAAATTTATATTTAAAAAAAATTGTTGCATTTAATTTTTACGCGCGTTGCTATAGTTATACTTCTTTCGCGTGATTAATCACTAATTTTTAATTTGCATCCAAAATAAAATAATGAAAGAACTGAAATGTATTGCACGCTACTGGTAATCGTTTTCTGCGGCCAACTTCATCGTGTTAAATTTTATGTTACAGTGCGCAAGTGTATTAAAGAATGGGATTTTTGACGAAAACCGTAATCTTTCGGAACTTTGGCGAAATCGTCATGCTTATAGAAAGAAACACGCTGAATTCAATGAGCACAAACAAACTTCTATATGTCTTTTGGTTTAGAAATTATTTGCGTTTATAGTTTTTAGAAAATCATATAAAACCTTCGAATAGCCGTAGTTTCCAAACTAAAAGAGATACAGACGTTTGCTTACGATTGAATTCAGCGTAATTTTTTCTGTAAGCATTCTCAATTTCAAGAGTATATTAAAGAATTCGATTTTTATAATTTTTTCAAGGCATACCCATTTAAAAAAATGTGATTTTTGACGAAAACCTAAATCTTTCGGAATTTTGGCGAAATCATATTGGTCGTAAAATGTCGTGTCGTCCAAAAAAAGTTCCGAACTAAAAAAATAGTATATAACCATCCCCCCTCTTTCTTTACAAGTAACGCCACTGACTTAGTGGCCCCGCGATCTAGTACTAAAAAAAATAATTAACAAAATTTGACCCAGAAAAATGTTTGCCATCACTGCCCTATATTGTAGTGATGACAACATTCAATAAAAGAGAGAAGTGCTCGTCTTTTTCTAAATACCAATAACACACAGGTGTGCTTTATAAATCTTATATTGTTGACAAAAATTTATTTCAGATTAGTTCAATCGAATTTAACTTATAAAAACTTTGTCGAAAATATAGAATAGACTTTATTATCCGAAACAGCTACATGCGTCAATTAATTACATTAAAAAATACATCAGATATATTCGTAAGAAGAATTTAAACAAGCTCTTATTATCGATGACTAAAGTTCTCTCTTAAATTTGGGAAATAAAGTTTTTATGTCAGTCGGAAACTGTTTTTTTTTTTAATATTTTAGAGCAGAGTATTCAGGGCGATATAAGTGGGGCTGCAACCACTTGATTTTTTTTATAGTCTCAAGGATAATAACTGATATATATTAAATATAGATGACAAGTTTACGTTAAAATAACGTGAATAATGTAAGTGATTTAATTTCGAATTATTTATTTAAAAAAAAACGTTTAATAATTAAAAAGGTGGTCACAATCAGTTGAAGTTGGCTTTTACAAGCGTTTCACTATGAATTTATTTTTAAACTCGTGGGCGGTGGACACAAACCGTATGTTCATTAAATAGTAATTGCACTGAATTTTCCAGTTGATTGCCAGCCATATTAGATTTTTATTCGATTAGCATTTTGCTGCATTGATTTTAAACACCTATTACATTGTCAGTTGTCAGCATTTATTTTGTTTTGCATTTTACAATGTCATTATGATTTTGAATAGATACAAAGCGTACGCTAAATCACTGCTAATCATTATAGTATGGTCCAAAAATAATTGTCAGTGAGTCATACATAGTTACTAACAACCTTAATGGAGCGGCACAGCTTATATTAAAAAAAACTCGGGTCGCAGTGCCAAACCCTGCCAAGAATATAGTCTATTTGCTTTTATAGGCAGTGTGGCTTTATTGTATGAATTTAAGGACAAAATAAAGAAAATTACCCCTTAATACACTCCTTAAAATAACATTTTTTTACTTATTTTCAATACTACATATCAATTCAACATCTGTACCAAATTATACACACCCTTCAGTATGTAAATCAATATCAGTAAACGTGTGTTTTCATAACATTTGTAAGTCCAGTCCTGTCGGGCCGATTTTTTTTAAATTTTAGCAACACATTTTAATGATTGTTAAAAGGTTAAATTTAAAATTTGAAACGATTCCGAGAATTTTTTCGGTATTTTTGGGCTCGAAAAATTTTTTCAACCCCTAAATACCACTCTTAACATGTCCCGATCGGTGCCAAAGTGTTTAGGAGGCTATGAAACGTCGAGAAATTTTGGTCCGACCCCTAGGTCCCGCCATCCGACCGACGCCAATAGTGTAAGTGCCTTATTGCAAATACACTAAACAGTTTCATCAAAATTCGTCCAATAGTTAAGTTAAATCCGTTGAAACATACATACACGAAGAACTTTAGTATTATAGAATAGATCACTGAGAATTATTTTCGAACCTTACTATATTTAAGTTTAGTTCTCTGACCCTTGTTTACGAATGTAGGCATATATATTTTTGTTATCATTTTTTCATGCTAAATTTACCACCCAAAAGTCCAACCCCAGGACGAACGTGCAGTAAATTATATTGAAACAAAACTATATTTTAATTTTTAACATTAAAAATATGAATTATGTAACCCAACACTGGCAATAACTTCAGTTTGCCAACATATCGAGTATATTACTTAAATATTTTAATTTCAATTAAAAATTTGTTCTAAAATACAATGTCTATTTTTATTTATGGATTTCGACGGCTCAGTTTTTTTCACTTTTTTTTGTTAACCAATCAATATTCCTAATTGGCATTTTTTATGTTCCAAACTAATTACTACAATATTTTAATGTTGCGCGGATTATAATGAACATAGCGTTATTAGCGCGAATAACAAAAAAGCGAAAAATTTTAATGAATATATACGGAGGAGATTGTAAGCTGATTACAATTAAAAGTTTCATCATTACAATTAGTTGAAAATCAATGAAGAAAACTTTTCTGCCAACTTTGATCAAAGTTCACACACCTCAAACGCAGTACGAAATAAGAATAGGGTTTTATTTTTACAGGATGATTTTTTTAAAAATCTTGTGGACCGATCATTTGTAAAGAAAAGAATAACAAATCATTGCTGATTTTTTAATTGGATAAATATACAGACTTTTTAATACTATTGTAAAACCACTGTAGAAAAAAATATTTTTTGGACTTTTTCCTAGAAATAATAGGTCGCTTTAAAAACATGCCATCCCCTGTTTAAACTGGTATTCGGAATCAGCCCTGAACGTAGTGTAAAACAAAAATTCTAGCCAATTGAGCAACTGATATAATAAATAAAAAATTATATATTTTTTGAAATCTAAAACTCAATAAAAATAACTTAGGGTGGTGCATAAATTGAAACATGAAAGGGCTTCATTTTATATTAACTTTTATCCTTGAGTATTTATTTTTGAATCATCCCTTACACGTAAAACAAAGGAACTTCATTCGATGCTCTAGACGGATTATGTAAAGTTTCCCTTCTTCATAAACTGACTATTAAATAACAACTTTGAACTAAATTTATATAATACGTGGGTTTACGTAATTATTTTTGCATTGTTCTATATAGTTCAAGTCACATAAGGAATTTCTTTTATCTGCCGAACGTAAAAAGATTATTAACTTGAAGTATCTGAAAGTTCAAGATTGGTATATATAGCGTTTCTTCTATCCGGACCTTCAGGTTATTCTTTTCGTTAGTTGATTGAAGTAACTCTTTGTGTTTTGTTACCGATAGCTGAAGTCGTTGAATCGTCAACTAGTTTGACGAACGAATATAACAAATTCGTTGAATCAACGCCCACCACTACTTATAAATATACTAGCGGTCCCGCCCGGTTTCACCCGGGTGCAAAAGAACGAATAGGGAAGGGAGGGACATCAGTACGCACATTCATCTTAGTTTGAATGTTGTGTCCAAATTTCATGATGATCGGAGTTACCGTTCAAAAGTTTTTGTCGATAAAAAGCAGTAATTATACTTTTTATAAGTATAGATAATAAATTTCTTTTAAATCAATAATTACTAGACTTATTAAAATATAATAAATATTTAATTGAAAACATATTGTCGGAAAATTATTTTTATATAGGTCCCTATAGTTATAACAGTTTTCAAATGAGCTATTAATTAGATTTATTTAATTTTAATTAGTTGTAAATAAAATTAAAATAAATTTAAATGTAAGAAAGTAATGTAGAAAATAAAAAAAAAATATATTCGCCCAACGTGGGGCTTGAACCCACGACCCTTATATTAAGAGTCACGTACTCTACCGACTGAGCCAGCCGGGCTTGTGATGTGCAACGCTAATATTGGTATATTTAGTTACGGAATTTCACCTAAATAGAAGCTTATTTTTGAGATACTATTTGTAACATTTTTCATTGATGCTCCGCTATAATAATAATAATAATAATAATAATAATAATAATAATAATAATAATAATAGTTTATTATCCCTGACATCAAAAAATCTGTGTGGAATCGTCATAGATTACAAATTACAATAAAAATTACAATAAAAATTACACATCATTAAAATTAAATGAAAAATATTCGTCAAGCGAGTATATCGTATTCCTATTATTGGTCGTAGCGTGATATTATATAGCCTATAGCCTTCCCCGATAAAAGGGCTATCCAACAATTTTTTTTTCAATTTGAACCAGTAGTTCCTGAGATAAGCGCTTTCAACCAAACAAACAAACAAACTCTTCAGCTTTATATATTAGTATAGATTACGTTATTTTCTGCTCTCAAGTTAGCCTATTGATTTGACACATTGTATGTTTCTTGCGACAGTCAGGAAACATTTAGAGTGACTGGTTAGGCACTTCTTTTAAATTGTTTGTTAGACAACTCACAAAGGGTTAAAGTTAATAACAACGTATCGACATGATGACACATTCGATAAACTAAACTTTTGACACTAACTGGTTTCAAATTGTATTGAACAATATATATGTACATACTGTGTACTTAGAGTTACCTACATAAACTACAGTGAAGCGCGCTGAGAACCGGGCCCCCAGCGGCTTATGTTAGATAAACACTTTTAACGTTTGTCGCGAGAGGGTAGACATAAGCATGTCTTAGCTACGCCGACACGTTGACATTCTGTATCTTTCAGAAAATGAGAAAGCAGTGCAAGCAACCTCAGCACTTTGTTGACAAAGCTGTCGGTTACATCAAACATATACAGAATACTTAATAAAGGAATTCGCCAACTCTTTGTCGAACTGGTCTCTTTATCCCTTACTAAGTTCCGAACTGCAATTCGGGACTATTCGTGATGTACCTGATTAATACTCTTAATACCCAAAGTACTTGATTGCCAAAGAATATTGAAGGATTGCGCATCATCACGTTGTTGGGGTATGTGTTCGAATAACCATCGTATTTCGGGTCGGTTTGAACACAACAGACGCTTTTTGACGTGATAACGTCTTATAAATTGATGAATCACCAATCTTATAAATTGATAAAACACCGGCTGCATGCACGAAAAAGTGTAACGTTCCTAACGTTCCTAACGTTCGGAACGCGTAACGTTCCGCCTGACCCTGTGCGTGCTTTTTGCTAATTTCTCGCTCAATTTAAATCAGATCGGTTTGAAACCAGTCTTAAACGAAAAAGGAGAACATTTTACATAGATTTCGTATAACAGAATTTGCCTAAACAGTTTTTTTATACAAATTTATATAGAAAAATAGCTGTATAAGTGCAATGTTGTCTAATGCATGGCGCGACGCTGTCGGTCGTCTTTGTTTGCCGTACATGGAAATTAGAAAATAACGTATGTCTTGTCTTAACATGAAAACGGCTGCATTTCTAATGTTTAATTCAATTTTTTGACATTAGTATTTTGTGAAATGCAACGCCTTCTAAGTTAAGTATTGGAATAACTAATTATTATTAGAACATAATACTTTGACAGTTGCAAACGTCACTTTTGACATTTCTTATCATTCCGACACCAAGGATAAGCGGATTGAAACCAAATTTTGGGAGGTTTAGGTTATGTATTACGGAATACGTTATCACGTAAAACTATCGTCCGTAAACCGACTTTACAGACAACCAATTTTTTTTTTAACCTCTTGTATCAAGGATAAATTGAATCACGAAGAACATTTTTATATTAAATTTATTGATATATATTTTAACCTAACGTCACTTATTTCGTCTGATTAACCGTTCCGAAATTAGACACGATAGTTATTCGAACGCAATCCCTCATTCTTCTTTGGCAATCAAGTAGTTTGGGTACTAATCAGGTCCATCACGAATAGTCCCGAATTTCAGTTCGGCACTTAGTAAGGGATAAAGTCATGCAGGTATGAGTGCAGTGGGATTTAATTTCCTGGCCTGGTTTCTGTAAAAAGTATTACTTTTGGAATAAGTTCCTTATGGGACGTTATAGATATAAATGGAAAATGGAGGTGAAAAAAACTGTAAGGTTTCGACCGTCACGACGCTTTTTTGAAGTAAAACTTCTTTAGGTACGCTTGACTTGGGGCGTAAGCTGGTAAATGCCTGACGAAAGCGTTTACGGAAGTGCATCATCGGACGAGGCGAACGGTGCGTGATCGTTCGAGGCGAACGGTAGTTTAGAGAGAGATATAAGTGAAGATAGTAAGAGAGAGAGTTACGTTTCGTATATTGGAAGTTGAGAGGGAGATACAAGTTAGTGAGTGTGACAACGACGGAGCATTAATCGAAATTCTTTTTTTTTTTTGGACAACTATTTGACGTTTAAAATGAAAACAATTGTCTCTGTATCAAAAATACATTTCTTAGAATTTTGCTGTATTTTGTAACGGGAAATAATGTAGGCTAGTTAATAAAACTTTTTAAATGTATTAAAAATTATGCTAATAAATATATATACATATTTTGCCTATTAGTTAGACAAAAATTATATTTTAAACATTTCGTCTTTGTAGATATGTGCTGCAGAGTGAGGTTATATTGTGTCGTTAAATCAGGATGTCTAATAACAATATGGTGATAGATTATCGAATATTATTGTATCTTTATTATACATTATATATTATATATGGCAGGAAGAAGTTTTACTTCAGTCGTGTGGTCTAAAGCACACTCGCTTTTTTTTGTTTGATAATATTTTGCTCTACAAAAGCGTTAGTACTGCAATATAAACAACAAACGCTCGCAACCATCGGTGGTTCAGTGATAGAATGCTCGCCTGCCACGCTCGCGGCCCGGGTTCGATTCCTGACCGATGCAACTCTTATGTTTCTTTAAATCTGTAGAAACAATCTATGATGAAAAATGATGAAACTTTGCGGAACAAGGTTTCCTGTAGATACGAAATAACAGTGAATAAAATGTTGAAAAGTTGACTCGGTGAACGTACATATATCTATGTACATTCTTGCTTTTCCTTTTCCCTGTTTTGTCTGAACATACTAAGATGATCCTTGCGCTGGCGGTTGGTGGCACCTAACATCGAGTCAGTATTATGTTATCAAGATATAGTCTTACAGAGAAAGAGAACTTGCCTCCTCATTCCTCCGGGAACTTGAATGAAGGGGGGACTGTTGGTTTAGGATGCTAAAGCAAGGATACGTAGTCCCGGAAATTAACAGGAGCATATTCACTTTATGTACCTTCATAAAACAAGTTCAACTGGGAGGACTTCACGTTGATGTTATATTCTAATGGCTCTTATTTTTTTAAATGTTGTATATTATTAATTTAATTCCATTTCCTTAAACAGATAGATATTTTGTATTGTCAATAGGAAATATAATTGCTTAAATAACTTACCAAAATTTAATAATTAATTAATGGAAAAACGTGACGTATTTATTGTCTCTGCACTTATTTTAAAAATAATAAAGTTATTAATTAAAATATATATTGTATGAAGAAGCGTATAAAAAGTACAAAAAAACTACATAGTAAAGTAGTACATATACATTTTTTATTGTCATTAAAAAACCTATTTTCTTTTCATTATTTCATAATTATTGTTCTAAAATATCTCGGCGTGTTTCTCGGATTACAGACAGCTATCTTGATTAAAATAAAGTTGACAAATATAACATAATCTGTTTTAATTTAATTAATCAGTGATTATTGCTTTGTTTATGTTGAGACAATCTTGAATAAATGCCGAATGCAAGACGGTGAAAGTAGATAGAGAGAGCGAGAGAGTGTGTATATGTGTAGAGAAGACAAACAGCGTTTTAAATGGGGCAATTGCTTGAATTGCATGGGGTAACAAAGTTTACATAAGACTTGTAAATACACAACCCCCGAAGGAGTGAAGGGGAGTCACAAAACAGCCCTTAGAGTCACTCAGCGTAAAGACTACTGTTATAGTGTCAGGGACAAAGTTACTTAAAGTTACAGTGTTGACTCGTCCAGCAAAAATTTATTAGCAAAATCGAACAGACAGGAACGGACTTTTAAAATTTATGAAAACACTAATTTGCGGGCAGGTAATCACTGGAAGTGTAAAATATTGAATTAATTGACTGCTTAGGTACTATGAAACAAAAATGTTACCAGTTGGGATGTATTTTTTTTGACGTGATAACGTCTTATAAATTGATGAATCACCAATCTTATAAATTGATAAAACACCGGCTGCATGCACGAAAAAGTGTAACGTTCCTAACGTTCCTAGCGTTCCTAACGTTCCGCCTGACCCTGTGCGTGCTTTTCTCGAAAACGGCCCTAACGATTTGGATGAAATTTACTGAAAAGGGATTTTGGGGGGCAAAAAATCGTTTTAACTAGGTCTCATCTCTTGAAAAAATCGTTTTCATACAAATTTTATCATTATAAAAATCAATTTTTTGACGTATGAAAATACTTAAATATTGTAAATAGGTTTTGGAATTTTATATAAACAATGAAATAATTGTTTTCAAAATATTATGACAGTTAATCTTTGAGACTTAAAATAAATACGAAAGAAAGAAAGTTAAAAAAAAACAATTATATTATAGGTGGTAAGTAATTTTAATAAATAAAATTAACCTAAATTTGAAGCAAAAGATGCAATATCATAGATTCGAATTATTATAATTATAATATAAATTTAGGTTATGTATTACGGAATACGTTATCACGTAAAACTATCGTCCGTAAACCGACTTTACAGACAACCAATTTTTTTTTATTTTGCAATATGTCGTGGCCACTAATTTCTGAATTTTTATATCCAAAGCAATGAATTCAAATTCAGTATTGAATTCATTGGTCCAAAGTGGCTGACTGCAAATAAATTGCAATTATTATTATTGTGCATTGAATAGTAACATACTGGAAATACATTTTTTTATAAGGGTTTGACGCTGCAATCAGTTTCCGTGTGAATTTTTGTTGAATAAATTGTGCAGAAAGTAATGATATACTTGGTAGAATAACATTTCCGAATCACGTTCTATGCAACCTTTTTATATTCCCACAGCGAAAAATTAATTATATGAAAACTTTATAAACAATGGTGCAACTACCTACCTCTAATGCAGTTTTACTTGTATAAATCTAATACAGATTTTACAATGAGTATAAAAATCTTTTCCAAGGAATTTAAATATAATACTAGAATTTCATTTTTGCATTACTCATTGTTAGTAATGAATTTTTCTCTCATTGTGTTTTTTAATAATATAGAAAATGTTTCGTCTCACATGGAATTTATTTAATGTAGTCCTAACGGCAGACTTAAAAAATGTTTCCGATTTTATAGGGGATGAAACATTCAGGTTCTCGCAGAGTTGCCTAGGCAACTCTGCGAGAACCTGATCCAACAGTGGGGAAACATAAATATTTCTAGTGGCGCGTCAGCCAATATTTTATTAGAAAAAAAAAACAGTATTTTATAACAGTGTAGACAAAAAAGTAAAAAAAAATTGGTTGTCTGTAAAGTCGGTTTACGGACGATAGTTTTACGTAATAACGTCATAAAGAAACATTGAACCATACTCGTAAAGTGTTGAAATATAACTTTTTTTATTTTTCACATTATACGTATACGTTTCCAAACATTTATTTTTACATATTTAAATAGTAAAATTAGAGTTCTAACTAACTGTAGAAACGGTTTTTAAATATAATGAACCGTTTTCAAAATACACGCAGTTTTAGTAAACGGACGGTCGGGTGGTGTGGATTTTTCACTTCCTGTAAGTATATATACGAGCGAACTGTGGTAGTCTATTGGAAGTTTGTGTCTTGTGATCTTTAATAAATAAATTTTTGTAGCTGTCAAACTTGGGCCGATCGTGCTTCTGTATCGCTTATACTGCGCTCTCGCTTGCACGCAACAGGGTCAGGCGGAACGTTACATTTTTTCGTACATGCAGCCGGTGTTTCATCAATTTATAAGATTGGTGTTTCATCAATTTATAAGACGTTATCACGTCAAAATAATTTTTAAATATAAAGATTTTGTTTAACAGCGATATAGGGGGATTTACTATCGCTGTTATTTTTGAGTTTTTTCACACTCTAATCTTTTAAATCTTTCATTAACGTCTGATTAGAATTCTTCAATAAATAAAATAAAATTTTTCAGACAATTATATTAACAAAAATATATAAATATTATTCAGTACATTAACGTTTTTAATCTTTTTAAATAATAATTTGTAATCTAGAAAATTTTGGCTGATGCGCCACTGGCAATATTTATGTTAGTGTACAAGTAGAGAACTAGTGCAACGGTGCGATTCTAGTGCCATAGTGCGTGGAGTACTGCGCGGAGATCATGCGTATAGTGTGAGCCAGTCATATCTCGTCCTTTTGGAAGTCTTTAAATATTAATAGGTTATGTTATCGTTTTATTTGTTCTTTCCTCTTAAATAGTTGACACATTTTCTAATTTTCTCAGGTTATTCTGTTTGCTCAGCCTATAAACTGTAACGACAAAATTTACAGTGAAATATTTACATTACAGAACACTGGATTGTGCAAAACTTGCAAGCAACCGAATCGGAAGTTATTTATTTCAAATTCACAAGCGAATTAAAAATTCTGTTCAGTCTGGTCCTTTCCTTAACATATTTTACAACACCACAAGTGGGGGAATGGTACTATTTTAGGTCAAAATTGCACAATATTTTTTCGTTTTGAGGTTCCCCAAATCCAAAAATCATAGTTTTGGGAAAAGTCTGTGCGTCTTGTGAACACGATACAGTACTAATGGATGAGCGGATTGAAACCAAACTTAGGGAGAATGTTTGATATGCCAAAATGAAGAGCTCTATTATTTTTGGGGAAAATCGGCGCATGCACAAAAGAGACATATACTATAACGTTGTTTTTTATATAATTATGGTACAAAAATTACAATTTTTGTAAAAAACAAATGTTTTCCAAACTTTATAGTTTCGGCAACATTTTGAAAATAAAAAGAATCTTAGGTTCGTTTGCTCTGTAGATCTGTTAGTTAGGGAGTTGACAAGCATGCTCTGATTCATTTTTATTGAAAACGAATAGCAAACATCATATTTAATATTAGCCATTACACGCGTTATCAAAAATTTTATTTTATTTATTATAATACGTTAAATTGTTAATAAGTTGGAATGGTCCCGTCGGATAATTGACTAGAATTTTTATCTTAATTGAGAAAACTGCATTTTTACTAATAAAAATCACATCGTTATTCCAAAAACTGTTAGATATATTTTACTCTTATAAGGAATCGAACGTTGCTCTCCTTCAAAACAAACTAAATGTTTGCCGTCGAAAAAATGGCTTGTCAATATTTGAACTGGAATTTCACCTACGATCTCTAGGGTTTGGTAAATTTAAAACAAAATCTGCCTCATCATTCATTTTTAACAGAAGATTTGGGATTTTATCATTTTTTTTTATCCACAGTATATTTTAATATGTCCGGTTTCATCAAAAAGATAATCAAGGGGACCTTCGTTTCGTTTAACTTTACATACAATCACAAAATTTGGAGAGATCTTTTATACAAATGTCGAGTCAGTTTGGTTAAATATTTTTAAATTGGCGTGATTCAATTATACTCCCAAATGAATGTTTATAAATTTATGAAATGTAGACTGGAACGTGATCATGCATAAATAGACTATAGACTTTTACTAATAACCAAAATCAACGGGTATTCATTGCCTTCCATTATATAAATTTCAAACATAATTTCAGTAAACAATGTCACAGCTATTTGGCCTAATTGACTATTTAATGAAATGTCGTGTCATATCTTGAAGTATATTGATGAAAATTTGATAAAAAGTTCAGAAAACGTGTAAGCTAGGGGATTACGACAGTTACAAGTATTCTCCGTCCTGATAAAAACTTAGCGAAATTAAATTCTAAAATGCTGATTGAATCATCCCTTATATTTTCTACATACTTAGATACTCTGGTTTATAAAATATAGAGAGAGATGGTATGATGTTATAAGATTCCAGCGTTGACTTCACGCTGCCACTCAAACGTGACGCTTGGTCTGTTTTTCTGTGATCTCGTGTGATTACGTTACGTTCTTACGTTACGTATACGATATTTTGTTGTAGCAACTTTTCATACTAAATTGAAATTAAAATTTTCTTATTTTTTTTTTGTATTTTATTAAAGTTACAGGGTTTGGTAGTTTTATTTAATTTTTATGAAGATACGCCTATAGTAAGAGAGATTGTGACTCATTCCTATGGGTGTGTTTGAAGAAAAACATTTTTTTTATTGAAAAATCGTACTTTTGATGCCAGTACGCAGAAGGTTGGCGAACATGTCTCCTTGCTTTCCCTTACCAACCACCATTGAAAGTATTAACGAATTTAGGAGGTTATACCTGGGAAATATTCATCTAAGAAAAAAAGGCACTAACTTGTAGGTATACCATTTATATGAAGATTTATTCAACGATACATCATGGAATGCTGCGATTAAAATAAAAATTTTCATCTCTCAGTTTTATAATGGAAAGTTACCTCTAAATTATTTTTTTTGTAATTTCATTACGATTCACAAAAGATACTTGTCTGTAAAATTTCATTCAAATCGATGGAAAGATGGCGAGGTTATAATGCTTTGATATATGAACTGACTGACGGACAGACGGTTGGGCATGATGAGATTATAAAGGTTCCGTAAAAATCTTTGATGGGTTAGAAAGATAAAACAAAGTGAAAGGTTTTCAGATTTTGCGTTTGTTTTGCTTAGAAGACATTGCTGTAATAAATAAAATTATCGACCAATTTTTCAGACAATATATTAACAAAAATTATAATTAATACATTAACGTTTGATACCAATTAATTATTTTGAAAGAATTTATATAAAGCGAATTAGAAATTAAATATTAATTATTTTTTATATTTTTTAGATCCGTTCTGAAGAAGATCCAAATCCGGATCGAAACGTTAAAAATAAATAATTTTTGTTAATATATTGTCTGAAAAATTGGTCGATAATTTTATTTATTGAAGAGTTCTAATCTAATCAGACGTTAATCAAAGATTTGAACATTACCTGAGTTTTTCTAACTTTGTAAGTAACGCTATTGTATAATTTAAAACTTTTGTATTTTATTGGAAATGCCTGTACTTTTTATAGTTATGAGCTATAATTAAAATTAAATAATTGGATCTAATTAAAATATATGAATAACTATCTAGATTCTTCATAATATTATGAAGGATCTTTCTTTTTATTTTATATGGTCATTAAATTTCCATCTCTTTCATATTATGAAATTATTTTTACATTATTCATCAAGTCATAATATACAATATATATAAACAATGTCAGGTTATTTTGCTTTATGTCGACATTATACTACACTGCACTTTTTATCCCACTCTAATATATGCATTGTGTTATAAATATAGTTTTTGTCTCATTCTAATGCATGGAGTTTTTAGAGTATTTACATTAATGGGCAAATCTAACAAGAAAATATTATAGAGAACAGATGCTATGCGCCGAATAATTTCACGTTTATATTGAAGAATATAACAATGTTTTAATGTAAAAAATATTTCCCTCCAACGTACAAAAAGTTAGAGTAAAGAATGAGTTTAAAGTAGGGATGGGTAAATATTAAATTAATTATCATTTACGTTGAACGAATAATCGTAGCAGCAATATTCATTATATTGTCATTTGCATAGAAAAAAATAAATAAGAATAAATAATTCATAATTAATGTTGTTTATATATAGCTGCGTCTTTTTATGAGCAAACGAAATCAGACTAAATTTTAATTCAGTGGGAGTAGATTACGCAAAAATTCTTTTTTCCCTTAACAATAGGAAATTTAATTCCTGTACATTTGCACAGATTTTTTTAATAAATCAAGTAATTAAACAGTATGCATAAAGTTTGAGCATAGTTAGATTATACATTAAAAAACTAAAACATGCTAAAATCGTCAAAAGGCAGGTAACACTGTTAATAAATTTATTTTTATTTAATCAAAGTGAAAACATGTAGGTGTAGAAATTTAAATTGTTTTTCAGAATTTTTATTTCGTAATTTTTCGCAATTTAAATAAAATATTCCTGTAGAAAGTTGAGAAAAAATTATAAATATAACATTAAAAATTCAGTACTACATTGTTCCTGTAACTATTTAAAACATTTTTAAAAATTTAAAATCAGATTTTTTGACGATACAAAAAATGTTTTATAAAAATACTTTAGCGCTTGTAGTTTTCCCAGTCACATTGCAGAAGAGTTTGGAATTATATGGTTAGCGCTATTTCAAGTTGGAGGAACGCATACTATGCGAGAAAGAGAGCAACAGAGAAGAATTAGCATATCTAATTTACATGATTACGTTCTCGTGTCAGAACTGATGTTAGTTTGGCGGTCACACGCCTTGCGTCGCCACCGTCATCCTCCACATTCTCCTTCTCCTATCACTCCTTCAACCAATACACGGTATTTCCTACATTATTCTTTCTCACTCTAACTCTTGAAACAGTGGATAGATACGTTTATCATTTTTCTCTGTTCTTTCGACCGCACATCTCCTTTTTGTTTGCGAACAAAAAGCTTACATAAAAAAAATGAAAGCACGTGTAATGTGTAATTGAGAAGGAGAGATAACAAGGATTATCATTTTAGATTAAACTTACCGATTTCTGACAAATAAAGTTATGCAATAGGCGAACTAACCGGACGATGTTGCGAGTACACGTTGGTACGCCTGGAAAAATATTTTTATTTTTAAATAATAAAACTGAAGCGATGTTATCTTTAATATTTAAAAAATAAGTCAATTATTTTACGCCAAGCACGAACGCATCGAGAAATTGAACTTATATAATATGATTTCATTATTTCACACTACTTACGTAGAATGCGGCACAGTTTATAGACATTTGAAAGTCAAAAAAATCAATTACAGTTTCTCAGCAAGAAGTGAAACCGAAATCGTATTTAAAATGTACAAGTGAAGAAATTATAGTAATCACGCTCAGAAAAGTTTGTAGACGTTCCAATATTGTAACCCTCTTTAAATTCCGACTCTATTAAAATGTATTTTGTGTGAATATTTTTAACTTCCCGCTTTAAAAAAAAAAAAAAAAAAATTTTTTTTTTTTCAAAAATCGGGAAGTTATTGGTTTCACCCCGATTTTCGAAAATCGAGTTTTCGCCAGATCTCGACGTTTTGGGGTCCTAGGAAGCTATTGAAACTATTTTGGCGATGATGTCCGTAGGGCTGTATGTATGGATGTGTGTGTGTGTGTGTGTGTGTGTGTATGTATGTATGTAAACCTTTTATATCTTTTGAACGGAGTGTCCGACTGAAACGTGGTTTGCGGCATCTGACGTGATCTTGGTGAACTTAGACTTCCTGAAAATTTGAAACGATTCGGCCCAAAAAATTTTGAGAAATCTTAAAAAAACAAGTTTCAAAAATTTTTAAAAATTTGTTTTTGTAAAAAATTTTCTAAACTACTAAACCGATTAATTCCAAAAACTAATCAGCTCTTCTCCTTAACAAACTGCGTCGATTTCCGCAAACCGCATCAAAATCGGTTCATTTGTTCACGAGAAACCGTGAACGAAAAAATCGTAAAAAAGTGTTTTTTTAAAATGACTCTTAAAATTGTTATCAGATTGATTTTTTTGTAATAAATTACTTTCTTAAGCTAAAAAAACTGCGTCGATCGCCGCAAACCATATCAAAATTGGTTCATTTGTTCATGAGATAACGTGAACGAAAAATTAGGAAAAAAGTAATTTTTTAAAATTACTCGTAAAATTCTTATCAAATCGATTTTTTTGTAATAATTTACTTTCTTAGGTTAAAAAAACTGCGTCGATTGCAGCAAACCGCATCAAAATCGGCTCATTTGTTCACGAGATATCGTGAACGAAAAATTTTTAAAAAGTGTTTTTTTTTAAATTTCTCGTAAAATTCCTATGAGATCGATTTTTCTGTATAAAATTACTTTTTAAGGTTAAAAAATTGCGTCGACTGCCGCAAATCGCATCAAAATCGCTTCATTTGTTCATGAGATATCGTGAACGAAAATTTCGTAACAAAGTGTTTTTTTTTGAGCTCGAAGAGCTAAAAAATAAACTTCTTGCTATATTTGACATATTTTTGAGCGTTTTGAACTCGAAAATAGCGGGAAGTTACAGGGATGGCCTGCAGGGTCAAACTACTTTTCAAATTTTTTTAACTGAAAAACTAAAGGTTTTTGTGTTGTATCATCATTTTGCATCCGAGAATGGGTTTAACTTTTAACCGCTTTAAAAAGAAAGGACGGAACCTTTGTATACATCGTTCTAAAGTTGTTTAAAAATAATCTATTACTCAAACAGCCGACTTGCTACAGTGTTTAATATTTGAGAAGCGGCAATTCTCTAATGAAGAAGAGGCTGGTTTTAAAAATGTACGCATTATTTAAACGTTTTGCTTTTTAGTGTATTTGCCATAAGGCACTTACACTATTGGCGTCGGTCGGATGGCGGGACCTAGGGGTCGGACCAAAATTTCTCGACGTTTCATAAGTTTCTAAGAAGTTTGGCACCATTTTTGGAAATGTTTATATATATATATGTATATATATATATATATATATTTATATATATATATATATATATATATATGTGTGACCACGATAACTCTTGACAGACTTAATCGATTTAAACTAAATTTGGTCCACATGTTGGAATCCATCATCGCAAGAAGCCTATTTAAAATGGGCCCGATCGGGCCATTTTAAGGGGGGTATTTAGGGGTTGAAAAATGTTTTTGGGCCCAAAAATACGGAAAAAATTCTCAGAATCACTTCAAATTTGAAATTTAACCCTTTAGTAATTATTGAAATGTGCTGCTAAAATTTAAATAAAATCGGCCCGACAGGACCGAACTTACAAGTTTTATGAAAACGCAAGTTTACTGATATGGATTTACATACTGAAGGGTGTATATAATTTGGTACAGATGTTGAATTGGTATGTAATATTGAAATTAAGTAAAAAAATGTTGTTTTAAGGGGTGTATTAGAGGGTAATTTTTTTTATTTTGTCCAAAAACAAAGTTAAGTTCATAGAATAGAGCCACACTGCTTATAAAAGCAAATACACTATATTGTCGGCAGGGTTTCGCACTGCGACCCGAGTTTTTATAAAATTAAAAAGAAAAATGTTCTTTTTATATACATTACTGTTAATCTGTTTGACTTCCAGCGAGATACATCAAATTAATGAAAATGTATCTTTCAAAAGATGACTTTCATTTTAAAATCAAATGTTAAAGTACGTGTTTTCAACATTGTTATTTAGGTGTATAATATACAAATTGATTTTTTTTTTTCACAAAAGGAAACCAACATGGGCCTGTTAAATTTCATTTGCAACTGTAACCTTTGTTGTTACGTTTTTAATAAAATTATAAGAAATTGAAATCTGATTTTCAAATCGTTTATAATAAAAATTAAGACAGTAGGTACCTACATATTTTGACTTCACTCTAAAATTATCCAATATTCTAAGCATTCTTTTTTTCTGTTAGATAATCTATTTTATGGCTTGAAAATTCATAGTTATTATCTATATTTAAATAACAGGTTCAAAAAATTGAAAAAATAAAATATGGTGGAGGTCACGGTACTAGTGGTGGGAGAACGGGTCTGCAATCGTTATTTTTGTATCTCAAGATGTATCTGGATTAGAAATTACCCTTACTTAAACTGTAAAAAGATGCTTTTTTAAAAATGTATTAAAAGAAAAAAAATACCATTCTTAAATAAATCAATCAAATTAATTATACTAAAACAGCGATTGTAGTAACCTTTATTATAGCTTTAAAATTACGAATCAGTATTAAATATTTTTTTCCTTTTAGCACATTTTAGTGAAAGCTTCTTTATTTATTATTACATACTTGCCCTGCACGTGAAAAATCTAATGCAGATGTTATATTTTTTTTTAATTATAATGTTCATCGTAATCGATACCACGTAGCGTTTCTCTGTTGTCTATTTATCCTGGTAGTGTTTGACATCCAGTTTGCTAGCAATAGTTGAGTTTGTGAAACATTATTGTTATAGCAACTAGAGATATCTGCAGCCATAATATGTATAGTCAGAGCAAAGCAACGGCGGCCGTTAAACTGCCTAACTCTAGCCGTTAACGTCACCAGATATAACGAATGGTTGAGTATATTAAGAAACCACTTCAGCACCACTTTAAATAACTAATGAGTTTTTCTGTAACGCGGTTTGCCGTCTCACTAATATATTATTATATTATAGAGAGAGAGAGAGAGAGAGAGCTATGTTGTAGGTTTTATGTAATATTAGCATCACAATTACAGAAATATTAGTTACCTTGAAATAGTCACATATTTAACCATTATTTAACAAACCCAAGTTCTTATCAAACTGGTTAATTGTAATATTTTCAGTTATTAAAAAACATTTTTAATTTCTCAAATACATTCACGATTCAAAATGAATATACGAGTCCTTCATTAAAAAATTCTTTAAAGTTCCGTGAACTGAATAAACTTGATGTCGGCTTGTGTTTGTCAGAAAGAGAAAAAGGCCGGCGTTTTGATAAAAATATTTATTTTTCGTAAAGAGTAAATATTTCACTTGAGAGAAACCGGGTAGAACAGCTAGTTAATAACATTTTTTGGCACAGGATAAATAGTTTAATGTAAATAAAATTTTGGTGTGTACACATCATTATTGCAGGGTTGGCAACTTCGAAAACATACTGGTTAATATAACAGCTTCCTGTAATGCTGAGCATTGTTGATAAAATATATGACTCAATTTGCAAGATTGCAAAAATAGAAAAAAAATCGTTTGTCGTTGCAATTCTGTAATAGAAATACGTTTACATCGAATAGTATCGCTGCGAATGGTACATATTTATTCCGTGAAATTCATTGGCGTACTTTGTCGACAATATACATTTCTGCTAGTATCAACTAGTGATGTGCCGGATCGTAAAAAATGTATATCCGCAGATACGGATCTGAATACGGATATTTGGTTTCAAGATCCGCGGATACGGATACGGATCTTAACTTTCTTAGAGTACGCGGCGGTAAATATTGCACATCGACCTTTGGAAAGAGACTATCTGTTATGGGAAAAAGTTATTGATCTCTTTAAGAGTTAACTCTCATAACAGATTGTCTCTTTCCAAAGATCGATGTGCAATATCTCATTATAAAGATAGTTTTTTAATACCTTTGAGTTATGTACTATTGGTATGGTACTCACTACGATAAATGTTTGCAATATAAAGGTGCCAAATACGATTTTAAAAAATAAAAAATAATCTGAATGAAATTTAACAGTTTTTCATTATTAGGTACCTAATCACCTATATATATATAATTTCATTTTTGAATTGAAAATTAATAAGGTAAATAATCCGTAACAGATCCGCCAAAAACTAACGGATACGGATACAGATACGGATATCCGGCACATGACTAGTATCAACGAACTATAACATTAAACACGTTACACAAAAAATATGGTTAACATAAAAATTCAACATAGAAATATTTTATTTTAAATTGGGATAAAATTTAAAAAAAATAATATTTCAGTTCTCCATTATAAAATATTTATAAAATAAAAAACATATAAAATTGTTGACCGCATTCTAAACATTAATTGATAATATATCGAATGCATTTTTCATGTGCTACTGTTAAAAAGTTATATTATTTAATTTTACTCTTTGACACTTTGTCTACGGCTGTCGCGAGTGAAAAACATTTTTGGTTTTATAAAATCACTAATGCTTTTCTTATGTACGCCGCTGTTGTATATTGCAGTGAATTGACAGACTGGTAAATAGTGACAAGTCGAGTTTATTGGAATGGAAAACAAGAAACGAGTTTGAAAACTAGAAAAACACATCATATTCTATCAAATATTGAACATATAAATCAAAAAATGATGCTTCCAGCATACATTATGTATAGATAAGACATGTTCAGCACCATTTTGACCGCTGCATGCATCTTTTATTTATTTTACTTTTAAAATCGAAAACCGATGGCACTGTCATAAACATTGTTTATATATGAAATAAATTCAATACTCATTTGATATTTTTCACAATATAAAATGAACCTTTTTGGAAAGTATAGTGAGATTTTTTTAAGTAAAACTTTTTTAGTTACTTATCTGTTTGAAATTTTCCTTAACATTAAAGGGGAAATGTTTCAATGGCGGGAAAATATAACGGAAACCTCGGTAACTCAAAATGTATAACCCACCAGTGAAACGAATTCATAACCGGTTAGTTTTTTTTAATAATTTTAGGTAAATGTGACAGTTGACCTTCTATGAGCTTTATTTCACTATCTTCGAAATTCAATATAAAAAATACCTGCAGTAATTTTGTAATACATAAAGTTGTTGCGTTTCTTTCAATGAATTATTTAGTTTGTTAAACATTTTTTCGGGCTGTAGTTTCAATTTTTTACAATATAAATAATAATTAAAGTAGAGTATTATAAAATTAAAAATATTTCGTGTAATGTATGCCTTCGGGGACGATTTTGATAACGTGAATATCGAGCAAGTCATGGAAAAACATTTTGTAATGAATCATAAAAATGTAACATTGCCAAAAATCGAACGTCAAAAATATAAACAAAATAAGCTTTATCTTAGCCGTAGCCTATTTATTATTTTATCAGTTTTGGCACGACTCCTTTGTGCAGTCTAGTGTCTAAACTGTATCTCGTACATGTACCTAGGATACACCGGTCCCCTATAAATCCTTGTGCCAAAGAGGTGGAATTCTGCCGCTGTATGTTCTATCTACAGGTACAGCTAATGTCGTCTCTCTACAGGGTGTACGTTAACAATGGCATAGTTTAAATAAATTTGAAATCTTTGATTAATGTCTGGTTAGAACTCTTCAATAAATAAAATTATCGACCAATTTTTCAGACAATATATTAACAAAAAATATAATTAATACATTAACGTTTCGAACCGGATTTGGATCTTCTTCAGAACGGATCTAAAAAATAATTAATATTTAATTTCTAATTCGCTTTATGTACAATTCTTTCAAAATAATTAATTAGTATCAAAATATTGAAAAAATAATAACAAATGTATTAATTCTATCTTTTGTTAATATATTGTCTGAAAAATTGGTTGATAATTTTATTTATTAAATAAGTTTGACTTTAACTGGCTTAACATAATAGACGTGATTGTCAAGAGTGTTGACACTACTGTATTTACAAACGTTAACCATGGATTATATAAACTTCATTGCCACAACTGACCTTTTTTAGGGCCCTGGGCAAAACCTCTTTACTAGGCCCCCTAAATTTTATGAATTAAATAAAGCTACTATGTTGTTAGGACAGTACTAGGGTGGGATGAGGTGGTCTACTTTTTTCAGACAGATTCCCAAAAAGTTGTTGAAAGACGTACAGTTTTTTTTTAATATAATGCGATTTTTTTCGATCTTTCTGGGGTCTTTTTGGGGCGTATTGCCCCTGTCTAACGTATATTTTTCACTGTAAATCTGTTATCTACCTATATTGATATGTAATGCTCACCTGTACAATTTATTGATTTTCATTAATGGGATACAATTACAATTTTATAAGTATTTATAAGAGAGAGGCTCACAAAATGTAATAAATAAAGAAAAACATTTTGAATTTAAGACAAAAGTGTGACCATTTCGAGATTTTATACATTTCTATTATATTCTCTATTGACATGTCGAGATATCCGTTTATTATCCAAAATTTCCCCCTATCTACGAAAAACAAAAACTAACAAAAACTAGAAATATAAGTGCCACTTAATGTTCTTAAAATATATCATTATTATAAAAAAAATTTATTCTTTATACTTAGTTGATTGAAGTAGGATATACTTAGTTCGTTCATTTTTTAAAATTATATAATGCAAAAGTTTTAGCCCTAGCACACATGAAGAGCGTTCAACGCGCGTTGGCCCAACGCGCGTTTACAATTTCTATACAATTGTATATAACTGTTTATATGATAACGCGCGTTGGCGGCGCGTTGAACGCGCGTTATCATATAAACAGTTATATACAATTGTATAGAAATTGTAAACGCGCGTTATGCCAACGCGCGTTGAACGCTCTTCATGTGTGCTAGGCCTTATTGTAACGATTAAAGACGCGTTCAGTTGTACAAAACTACAAAGTGAATTGGTCGAATTTCAATTTTGACTTGCGAATAAAATTGGAGGTCAGTCTGTATTGTGGACGGCGATTTTCCATATAGGTACATTTTATTTTCCTTAAGTATCCATAGATAACCGTGAACATCGTTTGTTTTAAATGGTTTTTCCAGACTTACCTTTTTTCGAGAGGACGTAGATCTTAATATACATATTTTTTAATGTTTAAATTTTTTATTCGTCTCTTGAGCACTGCGCTTATAAATTTAAACGAAACTGTTCATTGGTTATAGATTTTATATTGCTCTAAGAAAAAGACGAAGTGTAGATAAATCTCAGCTAAAAATAAATGACTTTGATAGTAGCTGGCATCAATATACTCTTGCTAAATGTGTTCTTGAACATTTTTAAAAATTAACCAAAGCATGCTTGTCAGCTCCCGAACTAATTTCAAATGTTTAGAACAAAAGAACCGTTATTTTTTTTAATACTTACGAAACACAAAAAACTTTTTTTTAATATATGGTTCATTGGCCCCTACATCTTCTGATAATCAGCCTTGTCAATACGTTCGGAAGAATTCCAATGTAAGAAAAGAAGAAAAATAATAATTAAAAAAATTAATAAATAAAATAAAAAATTGAAGATAATTTTTATAAATCTTTCTTTAGATAATTAATATAATATAGAATCGTAATAAAAAGTGTTGGGTAAACACGTCGCTATAGACCAGGCCTGGGCAAATGGCGGCCCGTGGGCCGGATCCGGCCCGCAGTGGAATTTTATCCGGCCCGCGAAGCATTTTATAAATGATTATTTAAAGCAAAAATATTACTCTTTGACAATATAAATTGGCGCATAAAAAGAATTTAAAAAAAATAGTAAATAGTGTTTAAAAACTTTCAGTTGTTGTTTCAAACAAGCTATACTTAAAATTAGAAAAAGAAATTGTTTGGCCCGCGGTCAAATATTCATCCTCAATGTGGCCCGATGATCAAAAGATTTGCCCACCCCTGCTATAGACAGATGATAATTTGTTATGACTTGGCCGACTGAAAGAAACACTAATCTCTACTTTGTTCGTGATTTTGTAGCTATTAGTTTCATCATTATATGTTTAAACAATTTATATACATTCTGTAAAGGATTTATAATTTGTGAATGTTTACACATGCCGGGAGTTGTAGATCGATAAATGTTGTCTGTGGAATTAAAAGAGCACTGAATATTTTCCACCTGTTGTTAAGAATATTTAAAAAAAAAATAACTTGAGACTAATAACATTCTTTGTGATATTTCTTGTATTATCCTTGAGGCGGAAATATTATATTCCAGTAGAAAAGGGAAATGAAAAATACTACATAAATTCAACGCTAGAAGAAGCGCTGTATGAGGAATGGCGTGAAGTAATATTATATATATAATATATATTATATATGTTATTCATATCTGTATTTCTCCAGGAAATTTAAAATTAAATCGAATTCATGACAGCTATTGAAACCTGAATCGTTTCAGTGTGTTTGCCTATACACAGTATACGACATATACACTACTGATTTTGGTCGAATGACAGGATCTAGAATTCGAATCCTTTAAAATCATTCCGAACATTATTTAAACAAATTTTTTATGTGAATGTAAAATATATAGCGAATTTCATAAAAAAATATTAACAGGTATTGCACATTTTCCAAAACATGGCGACCCACTTTCCAAAATAATACTCTCGCAGACTTAAAAAAATATTTATTTTTAGTATGTACTTACGTATGTAGTTTATGACAGCATCGCTAATAACTTTCCAAAAATGTGTCCTTTGCAAAGAATTTCTTAATGAAACCGCAATTGAGCTAAATACATATAAGAAATATAAAAGCTAAACCTATTATTGTCAACGTTAAAAGTAAGTTCGAGGACTGTTTTTTTCATGACAAAATTAAACAAAAAGAAGAGAGGTAATGCTCTCATTATACATTTAGTCTAAGTGAGGGTATATATATAAATATATATATATAAAGATAGAGTAGGTAGAGCGTAACAAAAGTCGTGAAAGAGAAAAATGCAGATGCTAGTAAATGGCAATTTAAAAATCGAATCCCATTTGAAAGTGATCACTCAAGTGTACGCATTCTTTTGACTGATTGATACGTACTTTAATCTGATGGAAAACGATTCCGTCGACAATGTTTTTAGTTAGAAAATCAAAGAATGTTACGCCAACCAGTAAATACATACGTCTGCTTCCAGAAGTCGTCAGATTCTAGGTGTCTCTACATTGAAATGTTAGCTTTTAGAACACAGAAGAAATACCTATGAAGTATAAATTAACAGAACAAAGAAAGACGCCCGCCTATCAAATTTCTCACGTTTCTATAATTATCCGTGGTTATTTCTCCAATTTGAAATTTTAAAGCTGTGTTAATGTAGTGTTTAATTTTGTAAGCAGATGAAAATGGTTTTATTTTATAGTTTAAAGGTCACTACGAAACATGGACGCATAGCCTAAAAACCAATAGATTTTTTGATACAGATATGTTTAGCGAGATTTTAGATATAGGGATATTAATTGAATTCACAATCTTAAAAAATCCTAAGCTCTAGAGATATGTTTTCGAGTGCGCTGAATCCGAATACGACATTATTATGTTATGCAGGGTGAAATTACCTAGTTTTCAACTATTTTTCTATTAATAAAAGTACAAAAGTCGAACATGGAACATGTTTGTGAATTTAATGGATATCCCTACATCTAAAATCTTGCTAAACACATCTGTACCTAAAAATCTATTGGTTTTTAGGCTACGCTCCCATTGACACTTTTTCTTAGTGAACTGTAAACCATAAAATAAAACAATTTTCGATCAATTTAACCAAGAACCAAATCCCGTAAGGTTTGTGCGGAGTCCTTTAAGAAAGGAATTTAATTTAATTTTTTTTAATTGCGAATATTTATGTACTGTAGATTTTATCTTTCCAATCAATATTAATTACTTTTTGTTTTGTTACAGTGCCGCCTGAGAGACCAGTGATATTTGACGAAAAGAAACGAGACAGAACGAAACTTCTCGAGCCGTACAATGAGGGCACAAATATTAGTCTCGTATGTGAAGTCGTTGGAGGTGAGTTCAATTTCCTCTGTTGGTTTTGTTTGCTCTCGCACTTCCTTTTCCTGAAGACACATTGATGCTATCAATTATTGGTAGTCAACGTTCCTTTAAATTATTGATTTTTACTCTCTTACGTCGCTTATATGAAGACTTATTGTGTCACAACTTATTTATTTTACAGTTAATATTCTTTAAAATTTATATATTTTTATGACCATTGACCAATGAACATCAATACTACTGTCGCGTCAATGAATACTTAAAACAGGAAGTATTCCTAAGTTCTTAAGAACAGTTTCGATTTTGATGATTTTTTTGAATTTTGTTTTTTTATGTTATTAAATATCAGGAATCTTTTGGAAGCTCGATATTTCTATCATAAATAGTTTTAAATTACATATATATACCGTTTTTACAAGTTTCATGATCATTTTAGTAAGAATGTTCCATAAAAAAATTCCCATGTCATTGGTTCGTTTCTACACAAAACTGGCAACCGCTATTGTATTACATTATTGTTCCAGGACGACCCAGACCACGTGTCACCTGGTTTCACGAGAACACATTAATTGATAGCTCGTATGATATCCGTCCAGACGGTGTAGTCGTCAATCATCTTGTGTTCCTGAACGTTCGTCGGCAAGATCTTAACTCTCGTCTCATTTGTCAAGCAGCGAATACCAATCTGGCGCCGCCAGCTTCAAAAGTGGTCATCCTTGATCTGAATCGTAAGTACATAATAGACTATGTAAATTCACTTATTTATTGTGCATGACGATTTAAAATGCGTATAAAATTTAAATAGTTTAAATTGGCTATATCTCCGAAATTAAAAGAGAAACAGGGTTATGCGGATGGTCGGAATCGATTCAGAATGACTGTGCCTATATTATCAAAGGAAACAGAGCGAACTTATTTTTCAAAAATTTTCCCAATTTTGAAAGGGGGAAAACCCCTCTTTAAATTTAAATAGTTTAAATTGGCTATATCTCCGAAATTAAAAGAGATACAGGGTTATGGATGGTCGGAATCGATTCAGAATGACTGTGCCTATATTATCAAAGGAAACAGAGCGAACTTATTTTTCAAAAATTTTCCCAATTTTGAAAGGAGGGATCCGCTTTTAAATTTAAACAATTTAAATTGGCTATATCTCCGAAACTAAAAGAGATACAGGGTTGCGGATGGTCGGAATCGATTCAGAATGATTTTATCTATATTTTCAAACAAAACAGAGCGAACTTATTTTTCAAAAATTTTCCCAATTTTGAAAGGGGGGTCCCCCCTTCTTACTTTTTCTCTTTAAAAAAAACGAGAAATCTGTGTGATATTGTTTACATACGACTTACAACTGAGGTTATTCTTATAGAAAAAATCGCGCTGAATCGCTTCTGACTGTTAAGTTTAAATCTATGTGTAAAGTGAAAATCCCATATATTCACTATGACAAATATAGTGTATGAATGCAATGAGAGCCGGTAGCGGCGCGGAATACGCGAATGAATGGGGATGGGTGTACAGAGCGGAGCTATGGTTTCCGTAGCTCGTCCCCGGTTATGTTATTAAAATCATAGTATACATATAACTACAATGATTGCATTATCAATACTAATAAAATTAGTATTTTCTCGGTTTACAGATGAAATTAGATTTCAGGAAACACTCAACACAAGAATTCCAATGTTTACACTTTCACGTTTAGTATTATACAATACTAGCTGTCCGCCCGGTTTCGCCCGAGTGCAAAAGAACGAATGAGGGAGGCATGAGTATGCACGTTCATCTTAGTTTACTGAGATTAATGTTGTGTCCAAATTTCATGATGATCGGAGTTACCGTTCAAAAGTTTTTGTCAGACAGACAAATTTTAAATTTTGAATTTTTATAATACTAAAGGCCCCAAAATGGATCTTTTTGAATAATCGTTCCTTCCAATACAATTTTTTTTATAAGAGAAGAAAGTAAAAACCAAATACATATTATTTTTGTTTCGATGTAACTTACAGTGTTACTATGTCTAATATGACTATGGTATACGGTAGCTTGCCGTTTGTAGGTTGCAACTAGGGCCTGCAATATCGGATAAATCTTAATTCCAGAACGGACTTCGATATTTTGGTTCACAGTTCCGGAATTCCGAAACTAGTCACAATACCGAGAAAAGTTTACCAAAAAATACCGCATGAAGAAGACACATATCTTTTTTTATTATCGAAATATGTTTAACTTTGAATTAAATTTTAAGCCAGAAGCAAACAAGCGAAAAAAAAATTGGTTGTCTGTAAAGTCGGTTTACGGACGATAGTTTTACGTGATAACGTATTCCGTAATACATAACCTAAATTTATATAATAATTATAATAATTCGAATCTATGATATTGCATCTTTCGCTTCAAATTTAGGTAAATTTTATTAAGTAGAATAATAAAACACTATAAAAAGTACACTATTATTATATAAAAAACAACTATGGCATGTATCTCTTTTGCGCATGCGCCGATTTTCCCCAAAAAATTTACAAAAATTTCTAGTAAAAATAGATAGAGTAAAAACCGTTTTAAAAACTATATTATTATTATATAAAACATCATTATAAGAGATATATTCTTTTACGCATGCGCCGATGTTCCCCAAAAACAATAGGCCACTTCATATTTGCATATCAAACATCCTCCCAAAATTTGGTTTCAATCCGCTTATCCTTGGTGTCGGAATGATAAGAAATGTCAAAAGTGACGTTTGCAACTGTCAAAGTATTATGTTCTAATAATAATTAGTTATTCCAATAGTTAACTTAGAAGGCGTTGCATTTCACAAAATACTAATGTCAAAAAATTGAATTAAACATTAGAAATGCAGCCGTTTTCATGTTAAGACAAGACATACGTTATTTTCTAATTTCCATGTACGGCAAACAAAGACGACCGACCGCGTCGCGCCATGCATTAGACAACATTGCATTTATACAGCTATTTTTCTATATAAATTTGTATAAAAAAACTGTTTAGGCAAATTCTGTTATACGAAATCTATGTAAAATGTTCTCCTCTTTCGTTTAAGACTGGTTTCAAACCGATCTGATTTAAATTGAGCGAGAAATTAGCAAAAAGCACGCACAGGGTCAGGCGGAACGTTACGCGTTACGCGTTACGAACGTTAGGAACGTTACGTTACACTTTTTCGTGCATGCAGTCGGTGTTTTATCAATTTATAAGATTGGTGATTCATCAATTTATAAGACGTTATCACGTCAAAAATCATCATTACAATATTAAACTTAAGAAATTTATATTTTATGCAACTCTATATAAAGAGATCATCAATTATTGGTAAAAAATCCTACTTTCTGGTCGACAAATTAAGCAAAAATTTGATAACTTTTAATCTTTTCTGGATTCCAATATTAATTTATTTAGTTTCGGGTTTGTGTTTTAAAATTTTGTCACGAATTTCTAAATCTCCGAATTCCGACATGGAAGCCCTAGATGGAACAAAGCGGCGGCCGGCTATATATACTATATCTACGGGGTCGAATTAATACGCCCTCTGCGTTGTAGCTCGGCGGTCGGCACTCAATATTCGCTGCCGGTGGAAAAACTAACATCAGCCCACTTATTTTAACCTGAAATCGACCGAGAATCAAATAGGTATATCGGATTCGAGCAATATATTACCCGATCAACAATCATGTTTTGTTAGTGGGTGTTGGAATCATATAAAGCAGTGCTTCCCAAACTGGAGTTTATTCGAGGGGATTCTCATTTATGATGGTGTAAGAGGGAAAACTTAATTAGCAAAATTTAATTGCTACAAGAAAAGTTTTATAATATTGTTTCGTTTCAATCGTGTGTGGACCCGCGGGTACCGGCTATTATTATAATACAGTAAAACCTTGATGAGCCTAAATTCTCAAAAATTCTATAAAATATTTTGTACCTTCCCTTCAAGCCCTAAAACCTCCATTACTCGAAATATCAACCCTCTATAGGTCGAAATAATCAGTGAGTCCCTACAAGCCATTTCGGTATCTACATATTTTCCCTCCATAACTCGAAAAAATAAGTTGTACCTCAGTATCTCGAACATAGCAAATCATAAAACCTTAAAACTCGAACTTTTAGGCGCCTCCCTTGAATTTCGACTTACAGAGGTTCTGCTGTATGAAACAACTAGCGGTCCCGGCCGGTTTCACCCAGGTGCAAAAGAACGAATGGAGGGAGGTACATGAGTACGCATGTTCATCTTCGTTTACCGAGATGAATATTGTGTCCTTTCATGATAATCGGAGTTACCGTTCAAAAGTTTTTGTCGGACGAACAAATTTTGAGTTATATTTTGCAACATTTTTCATTGATGCTCCGCTCCTATTGGTCGTAGCGTCATATTATATAGCCTATAGCCTCTCTCAATAAGTGGGCTATTCAACAAAAAAAAAAATGTTTTCAATTCGAACCAGTAGTTCCTGAGATTAGCGCGTTCAACCGAACAAACAAACTCTTCACCTTTATATATTAGTATAGATATAGATGTGATACTACAAGTGACAATCACATTTTTTTTCTCTTTTTTTTCCAGTTAAGCCTGTTTCGG
Organism: Xanthostigma xanthostigma; assembly: GCA_963575645.1. Taxonomy (NCBI): domain Eukaryota; kingdom Metazoa; phylum Arthropoda; class Insecta; order Raphidioptera; family Raphidiidae; genus Xanthostigma; species Xanthostigma xanthostigma. The sequence goes on along the minus strand of OY754471.1, from coordinate 9,442,136 downwards.
TAAATATTCTTACCAAAGAGAAATTTGTTTCGGCGGACAAACGGTATGAAGTGGAGTGCAGAACGGCTGGATCTAGACCCGAAGCCGTCATTACTTGGTGGAAAGGTAGTCATCAAATAAAGAAGATTGCTAAAAATGTAAGTTTAGTCAATATTGGAACACGTGAGTAGAAAAAACACACACTTTTTTGTCTCTAGTAATTAATTTAATTTTAGTTGTACTGTTGTTTTATCTCGATGCGATCCAACTCGAATTAAATATTTAATAAATGTCTTTACGTCGTCGAAACATTTCTTAGCTTGACATTAGCCGAGCGTTCAACGAAGCCGACGTTGCTATGGCTATTACCAGGTTCGAATCCGAGAAACCTATTTATTGGATTTTAAGTTTAATATTAAAAAAAATTCCAGCCAATTAGGCGACAGGACCATTCGCACTTAAAGAATAAAATTTCTGATATCGCGAAAGATGACGCGGGTAACGGCTAGTATTCAATATGATATTTTTCAAATAAATAAAATTGTCGACCAATTTTTTTCAGACAAATTATTGACAAAAATAAAATATTATAAATCAATAAAACAATATATGACGTTTCGATCTGAGTTTAGATCTTCTTCAGAAATATCTATAAATATAAAAAAATAATTAGTAAAATCTACTTATATTATAATAAAACACAGAAGTTAATTATCGCAAAATTATGAAAAATTATGAAAAAATTTGAAAAGAAGTTTGACCCTGCAGGCCATCCCTGTAACTTCCCGCTATTTTCGAGTTCAAAACGCTCAAAAATATATAACATATAGCAAGAAGTTTATTTTTTAGCTCTTCGACCTCAAAAAAAAAACACTTTGTTACGAAATTTTCGTTCACGATATCTCATGAACAAATGAACCGATTTTGATGCGGTTTGCGGAAATCGACGCAGTTTGTTAAGGAGAAGAGCTGATTAGATTTTGGAATTAATCGGTTAAGTAGTTTAGAAAATATTTTACAAAAACAAATTTTTAAAAATTTTTGAAACTTGTTTTTTTAAGATTTCTCAAAAAATTTTGGGCCGAATCGTTCCAAATTTTCAGGAAGTCTAAGTTCACCAAGACCACGTCAGATGCCGCAAACCGCGTTTCAATCGGAAACTCCGTTCAAAAGATATAAAAGGTTTACATACATACATACACACACACACACACACATACAGCCCTACGGACATCATTGCCAAAATAGTTTCAATAGCTTCCTAGGACCTCAAAACGTCGAGATCTGGCGAAAACTCGATTTTCGAAAATCGGGGTGAAACCAATAACTTCCCGATTTTTGAAAAAAAAATTTTTTTTTTAAAGCGTGAAGTTAAAAAATTGTTCGACAATTTTATTTATTTGAAGAGATCTATTCAGACGTTAATTAAAGATTTCAATATGATATTTGCTATTCGTTGCCATGGTTACCTACATAATATGTTCCACGTCATGTAAAAAATAATCAGAGCATGCTTAACTAGCTTATTTTTGATTTTTTTGTTTTCAAAATATTTTCAAAATTATAAAGTTAAGCAAAAAAAGGTTTTTAAGAAAACTTTTTAGAAAAAATAAATAGAATAATAATAGTCCGTTTTTAAAAGTATAGCATCATTATCTGAAAAACACCGTTATAGCATATATAATAATAATAATAATAATAATAATACGTCTTTATTAATGCCACTAGCACCAATAGGCAAAAACAATAGGGTTCTTCATATTTGCATACCAAACAAGCTCCCAAAATTTAGTTTCAATCCTTTCATTCGTTTGACCTGTATCGTGCTCACAGACTAACCGACCAACAGACAAACCGACGCACAGAGTTTTTCCAAAAATATGTGTTTTGGAACGGGGGATCTTAAAACGAAAAAAAATATTATAAACTTTTGAAATGAGAATTTTGACCTAAATTAGTACTTGGTGTTTGAATGGTAAAAGGACACATTGTATATAAACTTTAAACATTTTCAGTCAAAAGCGGATTAGAATGTGAAATGCTGTGAAATAACGATCCAGTTATTATAATCTTTAAATGTAAAGATACACCTACTGGGTAGAAAATATTTTGTCATCCAATTCGTAAGAAAAAAGCTGTATACGTTTGCCGATATAAAAGTTATTTGATATAGTTTTTATGTAAATTCATCACCTATTTTTAAAACAGAGATTTTTTTAAAACGTTATGCTAATATGTAATTCTCTTTAGAAAATACAACAAATAAAATATGCTAAACACAGTTGTAAAGCCGGGGAGGCACAAACACATCTAGTGAAAGCGAAGTTTTATACTTTTTCATATTTATTGCCAACATTTCTAGAAGTGTTACGGGGCCTTCCAGACGTGACTTGTTCCTTTTCTTTCTCTCTTATTCACTTCTACCCTCAGGAATTCGCGTATACCTATATTATGCCGGGTATAAAAAGAAATTATTTTTTTTCAGAGATTTAAAATTTATTTACGAATGCGTTGAACTTGCCTTCGGTAACAAATTTAACATTTTTGTGATTTTATAAACATTTTAATAAATTGTTTTCCTTATAAAAAAACTCAAGCGTATTTTGTTATACGTTACTTTACCTTTGAGTATTTCTAAGACTATTTTTATATTAAACATGCATTTATCGTTTTCCACAATAAAAAAATATGTTTAGAACGCAAATTAGGTTAGAGAACGATAACACGATGTACAAAATATCCATTGAAAATACACAATTAATATTTTAAATAATATATAACAGTATTAAAAGCCGTTTCAAGTGCGGAAAATTGACTTTTTTGCGCAAAGAAAAGGGTAAGGCGTTTGGGGGGAGTTCTTTAAAGAACAATTACGGGATCGTGTCGATGCGACGGCATTTTTTTGCGCAGTGAAAAGGGGAAAGCGTCTAGGGAGAGTTCTTTAAAAATAATTACGGGATCGTGTCGATGCGATGGCGTTTTTTTGCGCAGTGAAATGGGTTGGGCGTTTGGGGAGAGCTTTAAAAAACAATTACGGAGTCCTGTATACAAAGTGAGATAGTAATGCAGTAATTCTACACCAGTTGTGATTTCTGATTCAAAAAATGACAGTGAAGGACGAAAAATTTTTACGTATTTTTGAGGAAATTTCTGAATAATCCGCAAAGTTTTTTTTTGGAACGTCAAAATTTAGCGTTTTAAAAAAAAGTCAAATTTTGGGCACATCGAGTTGTCGTACTGAACCCCGTAAATTATATTCGGAACAGTAATATAAATATAATTTTATTATTTAAAATCTATACAACATTGTTTCATCTCAATTGCGTTCAGAGCCGCGGGTAGCGACTAGTATTCTATAAATTGCTCCTAAATTTAATGTGCAGCAATGCATTATATAAAGAAAGATTAAGCCTTTACAGTCAGTGTTCTAAATTGCACGCACAAGACACGTAATTGTATTTAAGAGCTCGTTCTTATCTAAGCACTATTCTTTTTAAAATCTCCGCGCGGAAACTTTCCTTTATCAAACCATTTCAATGGTCTATTATTCGTCCGCAAATACAATAAAACGTGGACTCAAACAAACGAGCATGGAATTGTCTGGAAGGTGTAAATTCACAAAATTATTTATTCGAAATCAAATGAGTTTTTTTTTTTTTCAATAAATGACGCATATCAAAATTATTGCACGCTCTGTTTGAGAGTGTGTATTTTACGTTTGAGTCGAAATGACGTTCGTCTAAAGGCCGCTGCACACGATGCTGGTTTTGCCGCTGGAATCGTTGCTGGGTCTCAAGAAAATACATTAAATTTTGCCTAAACAACGCTAACCATTTTTAAATACCTATTTTGCATAGAGTGTGCGGGTTGACACAGGTCTTCCATTCTAATTTCTTATTTGACTGCAATCTATTGTTATACAACTACAAAAATAATGTTTGAGATTGAAATCAAGTGGTATCATTGATTAAAATAAAAATGGTAGTGAATTTTAGATAACCTCAAAAATAGTTCAAGACTAGGTGCTGAACATAACATTGAAAAATAGCGATTGTTATAAAAGAAATTGTTATAAACTATTATGAATAATACAAATGAATCAAAATAAACTCAGCTAAAAAAAGGCACTACCACCGTTTACTGGCATTTAGTGACTTTTTGTTATTTTTAGTTAGTTACTTTTTTATTCAACTCAATTCAGATGGCACTACTAGAATGGAATACAGTCAAATAAAGGCCCTCTCTAAAAGCATTAAATTTCAATCCGCTGCATAGATTTAAATGATTGATACTTTAATATTGAACGGAGTAGCTCCTCTTCGTAATTATTTGCTCATTATCTTAAACATGCTGCACTTACACAGCTCCTTTACGAATGTTCGCTCTCTATCTCGCTCTCTCTTTTGCTCTGTGTTTGCCACAGTGGAAGAGAGAGGTGGATTTAGGTGGAAATTATTTATGGGGATACTTTTGTACCGCGCCATAACACAGCTGAATATTTATATCACTTGGATGCAGGTGACATCATCTGGATTTAAAAGGAATTCATTCCGTTGAATTTAATATGAAATAATGCGACTTTAAACTTTACTTTTCTCCTATGTTTTTTTTTCTTTTAGTTAAAGTTTGTTTTATGACAGCTTAAAGATCTTAAATTGAATAATATATGTTCGTAATAAATAGTTGTCTCAAGTGCACAAAAAAATGAGTTTAAAAAAGTTATAATTTGAATTCAATGTAAATCAAATCGACCCTTTAAAATTACCATGACGTAAGTGTAAATACCAATTCAGGAAATATTTCGTTATTTTATTGTTATCAATTTTCAAAATGCAGTGTAATATATGTAACACAACTAAAAATTAAGTCGATGTTCTTTCTAAAACTAATAAGAAAAATTGGCATAATTACCGTTGAGTCGTTGTAGCACTGTGGAGCAACTAACTCGTCCCCGCGAGCAACTGGTCAATCAGGCGTTGTTGTCTTCAAGACCTGCTCAATTTTACATCGACACTACTGCCATCTAGCAACATTAGCTTTTATTATTATGAGAGTCAATGTCGCTTTCGATAGTTTGTCAGAAGGTTACTGTCATACTCAACTCAATATTGCATTCCTTTGCACTTACGTCATTGTAATTCTATGGTGCGAAATGGAAAAATTTACCATGTAAAATCAATAATGTTGATTAAAATCAAAAGTCTCTCTGAGTGTTGATGTTAATTATATTTTTGTTGAACAATCATTCCTGAAGTTATATAATAGACACAAAGCAATTAAAGCATAATTTAGTGTGCTATTTTGTAATTCAATAAGCAAATAAAAGGTTCTTTTACACTCAATAATTAACTGGCTATAAAGTCGACGTATCTTTAAATGATGATAAAATTACCCTGACGGAAATAGAGTTTTCGTTCAACCCGAGCGAAAACGACCGCGCGTTAAAAAAAAAGGGTACCAGTGATTAGGTCAGCTTCAATTACCAGTGGTAGTTAAACGTATTATTTAAGAACGCTTGTTCTAGATGAAGAATTTTTCTCATTATGAATTTAATCATACAATCAATGGTACCAGCTTACATATATCAGATAACACATAAATATGACAGGAATACTTTTTTAGTTGTATGGATTTGCTTATAATGTTATTTTGATAAAGTGAAATATTATATTATTAGAGTCACAACTAATAAAGAATGTAGTGCGTTGAGTGGTTCGTCGTGTAGGTACTATGGAAGCCTTATTTTGAATAATCGACAACGGACCATCAAATAAACTGGTTGATTACGACTACCATAAAACGAGAAACAATAATACTTTAAACGGAATCGGGTGTATTCATATATTCTTTGTAAAAAGAACAACAAACTAGTCCCTTTAAAATTCCTTCAGTAATATATTTGATTTTTCACTTGAGTTTTTAATACAACATTTTTTAACGATCTCATGCCAGTTTATACATTGTTTTATAGTTTAATCATATTGTGATACCATTGGTTGGGAACGTCTTTATGATATAAATGGGAAACGGGGATAAAAAGGAAGCGGTAATGGCACTTCCTTCACAAATAATTTGTTTATGAAAGAATACTGAATTTTTTCTCCACTCTTCTTTAACAGAAAAACACGTAGTCGCGTTCTTTTGTTCTCCCTGTTTTGTTCAAACAAAAGGGAAACGAAGCCTATTTTGTTTCGACTTCTTTTATCATTACCATATTACACCATCGACTGTTTTCTTATTAAGTCGTTATTGTTATCTCAAGTGTGGTCATTTGTTTCAATAAATCGACAGATTTACATAACATTTAGCTTACTTAATTGCAAAAAAAATACGCATAAACAACACACTTTTAGTAAAGAAAATGGATCGTATTGTGTGTAAAATAAAGGTCTTTGAAAATGTCACGAGAACTATTGAGACAATATTCTGGGGCAGTAAATTTTAATTTGACGTGGTTACGGTCACAATAACTATAAACACACCTACTGTAGAATGATAAATCAATGACACATTAAAACAATCGAGTCCATAAAGTCTCCCTTACTTTGATCTATATACACATAAACCCAATATAACTTCATTATATTGATTTCATTTACACGTAGCTACTCATTTGAAAGGTTAACTTGGCAATAGGGGTGTGCAAATATTAAAGAAATCGTTGTGGTCGGCCGATAGAAATTTTCAAACTTCTTAAAAATCTGTCACGTTTTTATTCCGTTAAACAAATTAATATAGCTTCTGGTCGACAATATAAAAAGTGTGGTTATAAAAAATAATAAATATTCAAATGTTTATACTAACCAATAATATTGTTTTCTATATATTTCCAAAAAAAATTCAAAGAAACGAAATATCTAAGAGCTAAAAGAAAATATCTTTTAATCATAATAATAATATTAATTTACTGAATAATATAATATCTAAATAATATAATCCATCGAAATACAATGACCGTTAACAGACCTTCATATTTATGGAAATAACCACAATCGAAATATTTAAATGCATTCAAATCAAATAAGCTTTTAGACTAATATATACTTCATTTTCGGTATATAAAAATTTCACTTTAAAAGCATATAAAGTGATCGTGCATTGCCTATAAACACAAAAATACATTATTATGTTATTACTTGAAACGAAATAAATTTGTATTCCACATAAGAAAATTGCTTCATAAAAAATACCGATAATTTTCTATGAATTACTTTTCTATTAGCATTTTTCATATATCGATTTTAAATAAAATTCATATTATGGTACAACCTTATGCTAAACATAGGTTTACGTCCTTAATAATATTCAAGAAACACTATTGAAGTCATTATTTTATAGTTCAGAGGTTGTCGACCGGTGCGCCGTCAAATGATAATCACCAAGATACTGAAACAGCTGCAAAAACATCTCTGCCTTGAAAAAATTGCAAAAATCGAAATCATTAATATACTATTGAAATTCAGAATGCTTGCAGAAAAAAATACGCTGAATTTAATAAGTGTAAGCAAACGTCTGTATCTCTTTTAGTTTGGAAACTACAGTCATTCGAAGGTTTTATATGTTTTTTCTTGAATCTATAAACGCAAATAACTTCTAAACCAAAAGACATACAGACGTTTGTTTGTGCTCATTGGATTCAGCGTGTTTTTTCTAAAAGAATGATGATTTTGCTAAAGTTCCGAAAGATTTCGGTTTTCGTCAAAAATCGCCTTTTTTGAAGGGGCGTGCCTTGAAAAAATTGCAAAAATCGAATTATTTAATACACTTTTGAAATTGAGAATGTTTACAAAAAAATACGCTGAATTTAATGAGCGTAAGCAAACGTCTGTATCTCTTTTAGTTTGGAAACTACAGTCATTCGAAGGTTTTATATGTTTTTTCTTGAAACTATGAACGCAAATAACTTCTAAACCAAAAGACATACAGACGTTTGTTTGTGCTCATTGGATTCAGCGTGTTTTTTTCTATAAACATGATGATTTTGCCAAAGTTCCGAAAGATTTAGGTTTTCGTCAAAAATCGCATTTTTTAAAGGGGTATGCTTGAAAAAACTGCAAAAATCGAATTCTTTATACGTTTGAAATTAAGAATGTTTACAGAAAAAAATACGCTGAATTCAATGAGCGTAAGCAAACGTTAAAAAGTGAATTTATAGAAATAAACACGTGGGTCATTTAAAAAGCCTGCGCGGGTCAGTGTCTGACCCGCGGGTCATAGGTTCGCCATCACTGCACTAGATGATGCAAATTGTAGCACTTAATACAATTGATTGATAAATAATCAATATTTTGTATTGTTTAAAATAAACGTTGAAGCCTTCTCGATTCAAGTTTTTTTTTTTTTTTTTATATCCAATTGTATATATCCACATATACCTATAGAGCATATGCACATATACAAGAGAATATCACTTGGGGGGGTGGCACTACCTCTTAGTATCTGGCCAGTATAATTAAAATTTCAAAGCTGAGTCTAAACGACAAACACAAAATATCCATGAGCAGAGGTGGGATTCGAACCCACGACAGTGCGATCCAAAGGCCAGCACGCTGACCATTACACCACGCTGTCTTCTCGATTCAAGTTCAATGTCGCCCATGTAATATAGAATCGAATATTCAATATTATGTCACAATGGCAAAGAATGCGTCAGTCGAAAATACAATACAAAATGTGATGTCATAAAATCAAATACAGCAGTTAAAAAGTACTGTACGGGACTGGTCTATAAAATATTTTACATTTTTTAAAAATAATGTGTAGCTTTTGATGTTTACAATTTCGGCAGGTAAGCTATATATAATGTGAGGTGATTTAAGTGTCCTTGCGTATCATAATTGTGATCAGGGCCCTCGCGCCCCAGAGTGCGATGTGTGCGATGCATGCGGGCGGCACATTCAAGGGGCGGCAAATGACCTAGTTGTGTTATGTTTTTTGTACTGTATAGAAAAAATATATAACTGATATTATATCAATTTTATTTGCATACTCAAGCCTGCGTGAAAACTCTTACGAGTAGTTATTTATTTTTTAATGAAATTCGAATTCGAAATATTCATTTTTCCTAATTGATAAACTAATGATTATTTTGACTTAATGAATTCTCTCAGCTCAGTGGTGAAACTAAATTTTTCTCTCATTCAAAAGTACGACAGGAGAAGAACGCCGTGAAAAATCGCACGGAGTAAACCGTTTTTGTAGAGAACAGTTTACTCCGCGGAGTGATTTTTTTAATGTGAAGAGAGAATTTTTGAAGTTCACTCTGTACGGAGTGAATTGCACTTACTGTATTGGTTATTTAGGATTTTTAACGTTTTTCAATTTGACATATCCTTAGTGATATCCCCAATAAGGGGCGTCAATTATGAATCCGCACGCGGGTGGCGTGAGGCCTTCCGAGGGCCCTGATTGTGATCCAGCGAATTGTGGTGATAGTATTTATTTCTGAACAGAAAACAATTTGGTCAATAAATTGGATCGAGTAAGCTTCAGAGTTTATTTAAAAGTAATTACCAAACCAACTTTGTACTAAAATTACTAATTTAATATAGTTTCACAAGTCCAAAATTACTAGACCAACTCATTCTTTATAGATTAATTAATATTTCAGTAGTTTCTATATCCTGCAATCGTATCTACACAACTGGAAAGGTGTAGTTGGTAGTTTTTTTTATGCACGAGAGTGGCAAGTTATGTAATCGTGGTTTTGGTACGACGTGACTGTGCACTTTTGAGACCAATGGGACTTATTTTCCTTGGAGCTTTCACTTCAATTAGTGTTAAGAAACTGTATAACAAAATTAGTATATGTTCCTTTCTTACTTTAAGTTTTAATCAAGTATATTATGGCATAGTGTTAAGTGACACGTTATAAGAGATAGCGCTTCCCTTCGTATATTATGAGCTCACGTGGCGATGAAGTACAGTCGAACATCCGTATATGGAAGACGTTACGAATTTTAATTGACAAAACCGGGCTTAATTTTTTATTCATTAACTTTAACAATATCTGATTGACGAATTAAGGATATTTTTATGCGCGTTTTGGATTAATTTCTAGTCATATTGTAGCCGCAGAGATATATACATTCTTGAATGCATTAAATTCGTGAGAAATAATAACAACATATTTAATACAAATAGTGACTTACGACATACAAACATTACAACAAGAGGTACGAACAGCTTATGCATACCAGCCCACAAATCATCTTTATTTGAAAAAAGCACTTATTATATGTGTATAAAAATTTTTAATAAGATACCTCCACACGTTAGAGCTATAAAAAATTACAAAAAATTCTGTAATACTGTCAAACAAATTTTAATCAATAATGCTTTTTAATCCGCGCGTTGAAGAATTTTTTAATTTTTCTAACGCTTTTTAATGTTTTAATGTTTTTTTATGTTGATATTATTATCGTCTAATAATTTTATCTATTATTTTATTTTAATATGTTATTTTATTATATGCATAGTGACAAATCCTACCTGCTATATGCATGTATAAAAAGGATAATAAATTTATTATTATTATTATTATTAGACTAGAGTACGCGAGTGAGCCGTGAAAGTGTCTGCAATTCAGAGAGAGAAAAGTTTCTTATCTCCATGATAACTAAAGATACAAAACAATGCTGATTTCAGTAAACATATATCTGGTTTTTTGGATTTTCTGCAGCGTTCTCTCTCTCTCAACTGAGGACACTTTCACATATGGCAAGCATACGAACTAGCGAACTCTAGTTACTTATATCTCTGTGGTTGTAGCCAATAAAAAACTTGGAGTGGGATTTTGTGACATTTTGTACTGTTTTGAAATCGTTTTTTTAATAATTATTTTACTTTTCATTATTATTGCGTTATTTTTTTAACGTTGGCATTTGTCTAATGTTGATATGTTTTTAGTTTTCCGAACAAGGCAACCAAAGTCTGAGCATCCTGGCGTTCGTACCGAGCATCGAGGACGACGGTAAATATCTCACATGTCGGGCCGAGAATCCGCAAATTCCGGACAGCGCCTTGGAAGACAAGTGGCGTCTCAACGTGCGTTGTGAGGGTTCATTCTATATTATATTACTATTATTATTATAACTTACTAATATAATTAGTCCGCCATCTTTAGAAGTCCGCCATATTGGATTTAGAGTGACGTCACTTTATTTTTCGAGTTATTCTCAGCAAGCCCTTTCATTTGATACCCATATTGTAGGAAAGCATAATAAAATTAGTCCGCCATCTTTAGAAGTCCGCCATATTTGATTTAGAGTGACGTCACACAGCTAACCATCCATTGTCATTCAAACTAAATCTGCATACAAATTTTCATCTCAATCGGTTGATGATATCTGCTTCAAAATTACCGAAGGCATTTCCGCCATATTTAGAAGTCCGCCATATTGGATTTAGAGTGACGTCACACAGCTAACCATGCATTGTCATTCAAACTAAACGCGTATACAAATTTTCATCTCAATCGGTTGATGATATCTGCCGCTCGAATATCATATTTAAGTCAGGCGGAACGTGACACATTTCGGAACGTGACACATTTCGGAACGTGACAGATTTTGGAACGGGACAGATTTCGGAACGTGACACTTTTTCGTACATGCAGCCGGTGTTTCATCAATTTATAAGATTGGTGTTTCGTCAATTTATAAGACGTTATCACGTCAAAAAAGCCGCCATTTAGCGGACAGCAAGCTTTAGTCGTTGATCTCATTAATTTTATTATTATTAAAGCTTGTACTAGTGGACGGCAATCTTTATTAATTTCAATAACTCGCCATCTAAAGGATAGAAAAATGCGCGTTAAGGCTCGATTCACACTATAGTGCCTGTCACGGTTCTCTCTCGGTCCAGTAAAATCTTACTGTATCTACACTATCATCTGGGTTCGATCACGGTTCAATCTCGATTTGCAAGAAGTCGGATGTATTTCCTCTGCAATACAATTTTACTTTATTTCATTTATTAAAGTACCTACAATTTTTCTTGTTGTCTGACAATGTCGTTCGATTTTTCAATTCAAGAATTAGCAGTTATAGCTATAACAGCTAATTCTTCAAGAAGAATAGCTTTCTTCTTGATGAAGATGCGGTAAATAAGAAAAGTGTGAAACGCAAGGCAACGAAGAGAAGAATGTGGGTGCATCCAAGAGAGGAAAACGGAAGACGAATACTACACCGTGTATCGTCATTTGAAACAAAAACCTATTCATACTATGAACACAAGTGATTGGGTCCGAACTTGAGCGATGCTGATAGTATAAATACGCTCATTATTTTTTGTTTAGGAATCGTTTACCGAACCGAGAGCGAACCGTGACCGGCACTATAGTGTGAATCGGCGCCTAATTCATCAATCGAGTTTGCCGTTTACTTGATAGTGTCGTTTACCACTAGAGACTGTGCTGCGCTACCGCTAACAGATTAAGCTTATGTATTTTTTGGAAATTCAGATTTTGAATAGATTATTTTTAATAAATAAACGTATAGCAGATAGATGTCTCAGCTTGTGGTGGAAGTTACGTAAGTGGTGAACGGCACTTCATGCATTGTCTTTTTAGTTTTAACTAGAGTTTGAAATGCATGTTGAAACTAACTTGTTTTGATACTATATATAAACTAAACTTACTTGTCAGAAATAATACACTTAAGCGCGGGTCACACTAGGCTGGTTGCCAGCCGCTAGTTGTGGAAGCCGCTACTGTCAGCCATCAATCAGCTTGGTGTGAGCATAAAATTCGCCGCTGGCGCCGCCAGCCGGCGAGTATTTATCAGCGGCGCATAAACTTTAGTGAAGATTGACTCTATTCAATAAATAGAGTAACTGTGATCCATTGAAGTTAATGATGAGTATTTGGAAAGAATTCCGTGGCATAAGGATCGAAAATGAAGCAATACTGAGATTTTTTTAAACTTGCATTTAATACTAACGTTTCGATACGTTTTGTGACAGCATTTGAACACTCTGAAGATGATACAAAACGTATCGAAACGTTAGTATTAAATGCAAGTTTAAAAAAATCTCAGTATTGCTTCATTTTCGATCCTTATGCCACGGAATTCTTTCCAAATACTCATCATAAACTTTAGTAGCAGCTAGTTTTCTTAAAATCAAGTTTAAAAAATGGCATCTTAAAAATTAATCAAGTTTTTAATAACCGATCATTAATTTGAAAGTTTAGTGGTGGCTGTGAGAAACTTGTCAAAATATTGATTATTGAAAAGATTACTAAAACCATTTTTTATGGTTTTATTGACCAATGACTGATGCCTTTTTTTAACAGATTAAATTCTGGCCTCGAAGATTAATCAGTACGTACATTTAGTGATACACCAATTTTAGTTGCACATGCATGGAAAAAAAATATTGTTAAACCGTAAATAGTTGTGAAGTTAAAATTAAAAAAGAAATGTCAATAATCACGTCTGAATAGAACCGGTAGTAAAGGGATAAGTCTAATAGATTTTAGCAAAAGAACTCTGAATATTCTCGTAACTGAATAAATTAGGGAAAAATTGCATTATTGTGCGGAGTAAGAATCTGGTTAATGTCTGCAAACATTTTCGTTCATTATCGACCACACTTAGTAAATTGCCCATTTCTTAATTAACTTTCTGACGTTTTACTTATTGGTCTGGCGAATGCTGACCCAGTTTATGAACAGCCTATGCAATACCCCGAGAATTAAGTAAATCGAGCATGGCTACAATATAATATATTTAGGCTTAATACGTACAATAAGTGTGTTAGGTAGTTGTGTATAGCGGCAGTAGTTTATGTATAAAGTTTTATCTCGCTAAAGCATACGCTAAAACTGAAGCATTCACAAATTAACTACTACGCATACATTACTAATGTCTATATAGAGCTATATTAAACTCATTCATTGTTTTGAAACCGTTGACCCTCTGCAGTTTGAAGACCTAACTATGAATAATTAATAACTATATTATAAAATCAACGATTATATAATACAGTCTAATACTTTTATTTATCAAACTAGACATTTTCAGAATTAACATGAACATCGGAGATTTAAAACTTTTTGTTGCAAAGCTTAACAGTTTTTTTTATTACACGGTTACGTTAGTACTTTTGAGTATTAGAGAAAATCTGATTTTAGTTGTAAAATAATCCGATTTGAGCAGTATAGGTACTTATTTTTTTTAATTTGATTCGCACTTTTAGTAGGGTAGGACGGGGCTAGTTGATCCATTTGTCACAAAAATTGACAAATTTTTAAAAAAGCTTGTGGTGCATAAAAAAGCACAACAACAAAAAATCTATTTATCCTGAAACTTATAAATTAGGACAACTTTATTTGGCAAGATATATCGCTTATTTCGTTTTAATAAAAATTATTTTTTTACGTGGTGAAAAGGGGAAAGAATTTGGGGAGTTCTTCAAAAAACAATTACAGGTTCGTGTCGATGCGATGGCGTTTTTTTTTAGTGCAGTTAAAAGGGGAAAACGTTTGGGGGGACTTCTTTAAAAAACAATTACGAATTCGTGTATAACAAATAATTACGGGATCGTGTCAATGCGATGGCATTTTTGTATGTAGTAAAAGGGGGGGGGGTGTTTGGGAGGAGTTCTTTAAAAAAACAATTACGGGGTCGTGTTTACAAAATGAGATAGTAATACAGTAATTCTACACCAGTTGTTATGACGTGTGTATGTGATATCTGATTGGTTAGATTCCAAAAATAACAGTGAAAGACGAAAAGTTTTTACGTATTTTTGAGGAAATTTGTGAATAATCCCCAAATTTTTTTTGGAACGTCAAAATTAGCGTTTTCTTTGACTTAAAACTAAAAATTTGGGTACATCGAGTTATCGTACTGGACCCCGAAAAAGCTGCTTAACTTATCCCGTATACGGGGTAAGTATAATTATGTTCTGGGGCATATGATAGATAGATAGATAGAATGTTTTATTTCTGATTTGCACAAGTGCATAGAAAAATGTCATACAAAAAACTACAATTTACAAAAAGTCTTTGATATTATAATGACACTGATCACACAGCGTGTCCTTTAGTCTGTTTTTAAAAGTACTGAGCGGTAGGTCTTTTATTTCTCCTGGAATATTGTTGTAAATTTTTATTATTCAGTTCATTACTCCTTTCTGAACTACAATTAGACTGGATTGCAGTTTTGTTTATGTCTCGTATTGTGAGGATGTTGAGCCAGTACCATTATTTAGATGATTATAATACACAAATTGAAAGGCTCTGTCCGTGAAAAAACTAACTGCTGTGTATACTTTCTTAAAAAATATTAATGATTATTAATTGCAAGCAGAAGACACGATCACGCGTCAGATATATAGAGATATATACAAGAGATGCAAATGAATAAGCGAGATAGAATTATCAACTGTTTTATGTACGTAAATAAACATACATTTGTGTTCATTATGCATATATACGCGAGAGCCTAGAGCCTATTCCAGAATTTAACCCGTTATCATCGCTCAATGCATTTATATTAACATGTTATGAAAATTACTTCATACATTGCTCATGCTTTGTTCGCATTACGGAAAATCAGATTTTTAGCTGTTCAGACAACAAACACTTTTCATATGTTTATTTTTTTACAAAAAGTCACCTTTACGGGGGGCTGTTTAACTCTAAAATTCAGCCTCTAACAACATACTTGCTTTCAGTAGATGCCAAAACTTCAGTGGCTGTTATTTTCACTTTTTTTCGTATTCAGGACTTGTTAAAGAAAATTTAAGCAAGATATATATTTTTTGCTAAGGATTTCGGGTTAATGATTTGTGCCGATGCCTACTGGATCACAGTGTGCTGTTCTAAATGAGTATTGAAAGATGATGCTGTATTAAAAAAAAAAAACTCAAAACGCATCAACGTCTTTCGTAGTGATATGTTAACATAATGGGTTGTAAAAAATTTAAATTAAAATTTTCTTCCATTAACAGAGATTATATTTGATTAAAACTGAAACAAATTCACCATATTACAGAACAACGTAATACATACATTTAGAATTATTATGTAACATCAGACAGTTGGCAGCGCCTGTCAATTTTAATAAAAGCAAATATAAAGTTTTAAATTTGCTTACTCGCAGAAAAGCATTACAGTTACATAATTCTCTGGTCAAAATGCAAAGTGGGTTCGATTAGATTTTTGACGACGATTTGATTCTAAATGAAGGTAGTGAATGATTTTAATAATAATGAAATGTATCAGCTTCTGAAGACACAAAATATTTTTTGCTGTTACAACCCCTAACATATCTTACGGCTATTATAGTCTATAAACCCAACTGTAACATAACATTGTATAGTACTCATGATCTATCAGCCATTTTGAAATTGTAGAGGCCGTGTTAATGTCATGTGTACTAGCCGTGTAAAAATTCCGGTCCGCCGCACTTCTGAGATAGTCGAACAATTCAGTTAGTGCAGTGATACTGAATTAAAATTTGAGTCAGTTTTGTTTGGTGCAGTAAAAGTAAGCTATTGTTTAAGAGTTCTTGTGACAGACAGACGGACAACATAAAGACTCCATGTTTCATCAATTTGGTACGAAACTCTAAAAATTATTTTTAAAACCAGACATATGCCGCTTAACCTTGCAGTCGCAGAATTTATATTATATAATAAAATGCCTGGAGTGTTAACAATGTATACAAAATGTGTATTTTATAGATCCAGAATTTCCTGTCGAATGTACGTACTGATTTCTTTGTTCATCAAAACAAATATTTGTATTCTTTAAGTTTAATTATTTTCTTACAAAGTACATACTAGTCTTTTACTTTTCTTTATTATTTTACAGTTTATGTTTTTTATAGCTTTTATCTTTTTATCATTATTTTCAATGAAACAGTGTTTTTAATTTTATTCATCGTAAATTGTACAAAAAGTTTAATATTAATTATTATCTCAAATTTTGAAACAAAAAACTTCTTCTTCAAAACTATCGAACATATAAATGTGTTTTTGTTTTGGACCAGCAATTATTGGCATATTCAAGTAAAGTTAAAATTTTTACCGTTTACAAGAAGGTGCAACGCGTCGCGCCAAAACAAATTCCTTTGTAGACGAACGATTTTTTGTGACCACTGTTGACTTCAGAAAATAATAATAAAGTTGGATGAAAAGTGTGAGTGAAAACTGTAATATTTACCTTTTTTTCAAACACCCAAACAGATTTACCGATCGTGTCGCTGAAGATGGGTTCAAGTTTAAATCCTGACGACATCAAAGAAGGAGACGATGTTTACTTTGAATGCAACGTACGAGCCAATCCCAAGGCGTACAAACTGGCTTGGTACCACAATGTAAATAACATTCTACTTTAATGCATGCTATATAATATTAGTATTACGTTTCTACAGTGGCGTGCGTCATTCTGTTATTTGAACATTGTAATAATACAATTAAATATCTTTTAAAGATAATTGTAAATTTGAAATTCATAAAGAAAAACTCTTCCAAATTAGTAACTAGTACTAATAGTAACTATTAGTAACACCACGTCTTAACTCTAGTGGTTATGTAGAGAAACAGAGGCAAGATGGCAGCGGAGCGTATGAACTAGAAAGTAGTGTTACGTTAATAAATATGTTGAATAAAATAATAATAATTGTTACATTTCTTATATAGTTTTTCTTTAAGAATTTATAATTTACAATTAATATGAATTCAAATTTATTTAATACGAATAATGCTTCTTTAATCTTTCTAAGAATAGCATTTTTATGTTATCAATAGAGAACAGTTTGGTGTAACTGGTAGCGTGCTGATCATGAAATCAACCTAGCGTGGGTTCGAATTCCAGTTCCGCTCAAAAAAGTTAAATTTCACGCAATTGTAGCTGTTGAGCCCCTTTAATTACAATAATATAAATAAATTTTTACAATAGATTGCATTTAGATAGCCAGGTTTCAGTCTTCCCATTTTAGATACGGTCCTTAATCGTATTTAGTAAGGGCAGTACTTTCTAAGTTTTTCTAAGTTGTAGTAATAATAGCGAACCATTCAAGTAGGAAATATTCCTAGTAGCCAATAATTTTATTGTTTAGCGTAGACACAAATTATTGGTTTTAACTGAATAAAGATTTGAAATTATTAACTTCTCTATTTTTTTAACAATTTTAGAAGTTCTTAGTACCTAAATTACATAATTTTCATTTTCTTTGTCAGACAATGTTCAGTATTTTAACAGTGTCTAAAATATGAATACTTGCTACTCAGTGTATCCTCTGGGATTAGAGAGTCGCTTACATGTACTTACTTAAAGCATCGCGTATTCGGTGAGCGAAAAGAAATGAAAATTTTTTTTTGTAATTCGCTACAAGCCACCTTTATAAAAAAAATATCTGTCTACTATTTTCTTTTTAATATATAATGTTATAGTCGAAGAGTTCTGAGCTCATATACGCTCTCTTACACTTCACCCTACCCGTCTCATCTTACCCGCATTGACGTATAATAGACAGTTTTGTAACCGCCTGGCCGACATTTAGACCCGACTAAATGACCTGGCTTATTTATTTTTTTATTTTATTAAATGCTAAACTTGAAGGTATTAAAATTTCAAAATGCCTCACGAATTTTTTTTGCAAATAAAATTTTGCAAAGTTAAAAATTCACAGCTTGGCTAGGCCCCACTACCCTTCAGGTCCTCGATTTTGTGTTCAGATACTAAAAAAGACGTATTGCGCAAATTTTCACTCTACTTCAAATGCTTACCAAAAATGTCTGGTAGCTCTCCTACTATTACCTACCTGTTTCTAATTGCCCACCGTAACAGCCAATCTTGTAAGCTAGTTTTTTTTAAGAAGACGTAATTAAAATCTGAAATGGGTAAGAAGCATAAGTTAAAAAAGTTATGAAACCGCTGATAGTAACGCAAACCCGTTGTTAATATACTCCACGCCGCTGTTAGTATTTGCTTACAAACCCTGTGACTGTAGAATACGTTCAACTGTGGGCATAATTTAGAATTTAGTTGTAGGGCTTTTCTCGTTTTGTTATATATGTATTAATGTTTGTAGGAACATACTTTAGTAAATATTGGTCCCTTAAAATGGACTTAACCAATGTTTCTTAAAAAATGTTGCTTTACAACAACACTGAAACTAGAGCAATAATATATAATACGTAAGAGATGAAATTTTAACATTCTTTTTTACCAAATGATTAATCTAAATTTTTTCAATTAGTCCGGTTTTATCTTTTTATCATGTTATTAATTTCTTTAACGAGTTTTGGATTTGTTTATTTATGTCGACGTTTCTGTTTTTCAACAAACTGTTCGTATAAAAAAAATTGTTGTCTGTAAAGTCGGTTTACGGACGATAGTTTTACGTGATAACGTATTCCGCTCGAATATCATATTTAATAATACATAACCTAAATTTTAGTAGCTGTCAAACTATATTTTTACCGACTAATAATTTGATCAATTTTTAAGCGATTATAAAAGACATTTAAAAGAATGTATACATATTATATATGTATTTGTTAACAAACCGTATAATTTATCTGCTGTTATGAAATGCAGATATCTCCCAAGGTTTGTTTTTGATACAAAATGTAGCTGCGTTTGTGTTCAAACTATCAATTGACAAATAACGATGTATTATCTGAAAAATTGCTTTAAAAATTCGATAATTTATGACATTTTTATTAGATATCTTGATTTTAAGTCTTAATTTCCACGGCTTATAAAACAAAGGCCATCTGTCAGATGTAGCTTTCGCTGGAACAGCCGAAAAAATGTTGAACGCACACTACTCTCTGACGTCACGCGAGAAGAGGGAGAAATGCGCACAAGCCGACGCTTGGGCCGATCGTGCATCTCTATCGCTTATATCGCGCTCTCGCTTGCGGAACGTTACTCTTTTTCGTGTATGCTGGCGGTGTTTCATCAATTTATAAGACGTTATCACGTCAAAAATTAAATCGTACCGTTATTCGCACCGGGCGCAACGCGGACTAATCACGGCACTGCTAGGCAGAACAAAAAAAATTATGAACGTTTCATGAACTTACACCACTAGAAAAATTTTTCATTACGTAAATAAATGTCAATAAAAATTGCGAAAACGTACCGAATACATTTCTGTGCTTATTGGGTTATGTTAAAAATTTAATAATGGATATTTTATTATGTTAAGTTCACTCTATTTTTAATTTATATTTTAAATAGTCGACTGATAACCGTTCATACCGGTTCTTTACAGTAGTTAACGCTGGACTTCTCGCTTAGAAAATGAACTATAAAACTCGTAACTATTTTTTTACTTAGTGTCCAGTTTGCTTTTATCGGAAATATAGAATACAACTTCAATTACTATAAAAAGATTACTTAGGTGATTATTTTCGATCACCATAACGCACACTGACGCAAAGATATTGGTGTACTGTTTTTTTTTGTCAATATTTATGTTTTATTTTTAATTGTAAAGATAGATTGATTGTGGATTATAACAACTATGGTCATTGGCGTCTATTTTCATTGTAAAAGCGCCTACAACTACAAGATATAGCAACAGCCCACTCTGTAAAGGTGCAGATTATTATAACACGCTACCTCCTGAGATCAAAGATATACAGAATCTAGACGTTTTTAAAAGAAAAGTTAGAACTTTATTCATAATTACGATTCGAATTTTATTTTTTAATAATCATTTTATTGAATGCTATTGTATATTGTATTGACGCATTGCACCCGTTTATTTTGGAAATGCAAATAAATAAATATCTATCTATCTAAAGTATATGTAAAGCTGGTCAAGTGAAAAGAGGATGATTTTTCTATTCCAGGGCATGGAAATGCACCACAATGTGACGGCCGGCGTAATCCTGAGTGACCAGAGTTTGGTACTGCAGGGCGTGACAAGACAAACAGCTGGAGAGTTCGTCTGCTTGGCTGCGAACACCGAGGGCAAGGGCACAAGCAACCCCGTCACGTTAAAAGTTAGATGTAAGTCTTTTATTCTATTTAACTTGTTTCTTACTTCCTGTCTTTGAATTATTTTTGCATTTCATTTACTTTTATCATTTTATAAACTTTTGTGGAACATGCATATTAAAAAAAGTTTCCCAGCATTTTTTTTATTGTTTTTTAAGTTATATGAGTCGCATTGTAACACCGTTTATTTATTTTACTATTACTTTGGTCTCAATGCCCTAACAACTCTTTCAATAATATTAAGATAAAATAAATAAAACAATTAAGTTAAAAAAGATTTTCATTTTAATTATAAAAATATGACATATGTTTCGCTGTCACAGCAGCTTCATCAGATATACAGTATTACTGTTTACAAAAATCATCTATATAGGTCTAAATTAGGTAGATTTTATAATAACTAAGGGGGAGGATGGTGAGGTGGGAAATCCCAACTCATAGAAACAAAACAAAGGAAGAACATTCTATTTATTAAAAATTAAACTTTAGGTTTAGTAAAGGTGATGTGGAGATGTCTTTTTGATCATTTAATAGATTGGATGAATTTTTGCGTTTGTTAATTTCCAAAGCTTCCAATAGATTTAATTTTAAACCTTTCTGTTCTATATGTAAAATATCAAAATTATATAATATTAAGGTCTAACTACAGTATGAACTCCATTTAACGTCACTCGATATAACGACAAACTCCTTAAAAGGTCGAAATTATTTAACTCTAGTTGCTCATAAATAACGACACATCCACTATAATTAATAACGTTGACAATACGTAATCATTAAGTAATAAACAGTACTTGTTTGTTATTTTGTTGCCTTGTTGTCGGTATCATGCGTACCGAAGATTCTAAGAAATTCGTTCGTTTGTTTGTTGGGATTCTCTTTCATATGTTGCTCAGTTGTAAATTTTATATGTTATGAGGAAATACATATTATATAGTGAAAAAAATGTTAATGGATTATTTCTTCTCTTCGTTTAACGACAACCCTCAATAACGCCTCAAAGTGCACAGTCCCTTGAGTGAGAGTTTACACTGTATATAATTCCATAATATCGATGGTATTTCTCCACGGAATTCCATGCATAAGTGAAATGTTATTCATTTTTAAAATGTTATCTCAGGGAATTGGACAAGAATAATTACACAATTATATTGAACGTTGAATTTCAATGGCTCAAAGGATAAACGTGTTTGAGGTGTTTTCACTGTTTTTTCAGTGAATATGATTTTTGATACTGTTTTCAATTCGAAACTAATTAAATCGACCAGAATGAGACACGGAAAAGTGATTCGGATCGCGTCTGTATTTGCAGAGTCCGATGTCCTTTCTCCGCCCCAGCAGGACTTTACGGCAGTCCTATAACCCGCAAGGCAGACAGCTTCGTAGCGCAGTCCCACCGTAGAGTCGATTGTGGGTCGGTAGTTACTCTTTCCAGCGATGTGAAAAGCTAAAATAAACGTTTAATATATTCAGCTGTGAGCACAGCGCCGTATGCAAGCACATATCATGACCATTCCCTACCTCTGACAACATTCTGTACGACTGCAGCAGTATCCATAGGTGCCTAAGCTACGATACATTTATTATACGAGGGCGCAACAAATGAAAAACAGTATTTTTTTATGGAATCGGTCAAATATGTGCGTATTTGCAACAGACAAATCACACTTAACCAAAATTAAAAGTACTTTAAAAAATCACAACGTTTTAAATAGTCAGACAGAAGGGAGAATCTATATTATGTTAATATTTACATTTATAAATGAAATAATAGACTAATAACATCATCAACCTTCCGTTTAGTATTTCCGTGGTTGAGTAAAACGATGATGTTTTTGTTTGTGTATTTTTAATTTATTATTAAAATAATATGTAGGTATTAAAAATATTTTTGTGTTCACAAATTATTGTAACTCAATTTATTACCCACGCTTTTATAAATATAAATATATTAAATATATATTATGCAGATATATTTTTTTTTGTTTTCCATACATTTTATTAAAAGCTTTTTGAAAATTGTTATATTATTAATATGCAAAAAAATTGTTGTAAGAATTGAAGACACGTTCTCCCACCATGAAGACCCGGACTTCCACCACATTAAACAATATTTTGCAACGTACAAATAATTTACAAATAATTTGATTAGTAACAAATTAGTATATATTTAATTATTGGTTTTATAGTAACCATCTTAAAATATTTCCAGTTAAATTATATTTTTTAACCCTATTGTATACTTTGTAAATAAACAAATCTTTTTTTTTTTTTTTTTAATATTTCTATATTAAAAAATCTTGCACGAATTACATTAAAAATAAATAGAAACTAATTATTAATTATTATTTTATATTTTTAGATCCGTTCTGAAGAAGATCCAAATCCGGATCGAAACGTTAATGTATTATTGATATTTTTTGTTAATATATTGTTTGAAAAATTGGTCGATAATTTTATTTCTTTGTAAATAAAAAATAATAGACGTTAGAAATGATCAGAAATTCCTTTTTATAGGAACTAATATTTTCAGAACTGCAGTATTACAATAATTATTTTTAAAGTCACTACAGTAAAGCCTTAATCTTTTCTTCCTAAACGGCTTGACCGATTTTGGTGAAATTTTTATTGTCACCTGGATGGTTTAACCTCGGTAGGCGACGCTGTTGCTGACATCCAGATTTTTTTTTATTTTCCGAGCAAATTTAAAATTTTTTTTCGGATTTCTCACATAAAAAACATAATCCCAAATTTTAAGCCTCTCAGCACCTCTCAATATTTTGTAATTCAATATTTTTTGTATATTCATGACTTATCAAGTATTTCATTAATAATTGACCGTTTGCCTACATTCTATCAAAAATTATGTCCGTTGCAGCATAATGAGTAATCTACAAATCCGGGTGAAGCCCCTTTCACAAAATTCAAACTGCAGATGTCTCAAAACTGCATCAATTGGACCTTGGTTTTGGAGTCCTTCATTTTGCATATATTTTGATGTTCTACATATTTAGCATACTTTGTCCCGAATAAATAGTAAATTACTAACTTAAAAAGGAACTGTTTGGCTTGGTCTCGAATCAAACTTAACCGCACAATGCAAACACACGTGCTGTTGCCGCCGGTCCATATGTTTCTACCGCAGTGGAAGGCCATCAGTTTTGTCATACTTAGCCCCCATTCTCCCCGCACAGTCATACATATATACACACACTCGCCACTTGTGACAGGGTTACGTTCAAAATAAACATTCCAATGTTTATAGAGCAGAGACGACCTGTCGTTCGAAGTGCAGGTGCAAATTGTAAAAATGAATGTGTGTTTTTTTTTATTATTTCAATTTGTATAAAATACTCTTGTTAGTGTATTTGCCATAATGCGTTTACACTATTGGCGTCGGTAAGATGGCGGGACCTAGGGGTCGGACCAAAATTTTTCGACTTTTTATAGGCACCATTTTTGGAAATTTTTGTATATATAAATATAAGTGTGCGCGCAATAACTTTCGAAGGAGCTAATTGATTTTAACGAAATTTGGTCCAGATGTTGGAATCCATCACCGCACGAAGCCTATTTAAAATTGGCCCAGTCGAGCCATGTTACGGGTGTTATTTAGGGGTTGAAAAAAGGTTTTGGGCCCAAAAATACACAAAAAATTCTCGAAATCGTTTCAAATTTGACATTTAACATAAAAATACTTTTTAGTACGTATTATTTCTATAATAAATTAAAAATTCACATCACAAGCAAAAACATTATCATTTTTTTACTCGATCACGACAATACCAAATGCCTGTGTACTAATCTTTAATTTTGTGGATTATATATATAAGTAGTCACTATACAGCGTCCAAAGCCTCTTAGAAACGGCAGGTTGTAGGCACCTTTACACACAATCCATCTATTAACGATCAGTGAATAATGGGCAAAAAGCCGTGAGTTTTATCAGAGTGAAAACAAAGGCTCGAATATCCCACTGTCTCTCTCTTTCACCGTCACACCGCTGTACATCTGAAACCAGTCAGTGTGGCATCATATGTGACAACACCGCACTATTATAGTTGAACAAAGCGTACTTTCAAAAAAGTTACAGCTAGCTCTTTTATTTATATAAAACTGTTTGTGACGAGGTACAATTTTGCGTAGTAGAAAGTTTGTCGGTTGTAAAATAATACATTTCCAACTCTGTCGTCACCAAAAATGTAATTCCAGTTATTTGGAAAATGTATTACAATTATTAAATAATTTCACTGCATGTTTTACACGTCATATTATTTTTTGCAGTTTTAGTTCAACAGATTATCTTTTAATAAATAAAATTGTCGACCAATTTTTCAGACAATATATTATCAAAAAAATATATAATTAATACATTAATACATTTTGAGTAAAGTTAATATTACGTTCAAATTGTTTTTCAATAAAGCTTTTAGGTATTATCTTTTTTTGATTAATTAATGTTTTAACTATATATTTTTTGTTAATATATTGTCTGAAAAATTGGTAGATAATTTTATTTATTGAAGAGTTCTAATCAGACGTTAATCAAATATTTGAAGATTATCTTTTAATATCTTTTTTTAATTTACATGTAGCTTTGATATTTTAATTGGATATATAAGCTGGAAGAAATGCGTAACTAGATTTACATTTCTAAAGCAACGTTGACCCTTTTTTACATAAAAAATGTCGAAAGTTGTTGATTTTCATTTTTTTTTCGCTGCACAATAATAATTTTAACAAGTTAAAATAAGACAACATTCTTTTCCAGCAGTTATTTAATTAATTTCTAAAAATAGTGCGGAATTTAAATGTATTAATAATTTTAACGTTGGTCTTTCAATAAAATAAATTGTATTAAAGTCGCACATATACAAATAGTTAGAGTCTGAGGGAGGAAGTAGAATGGAACATATGCAGATGGTCTTTGAATTTAAGAATTTAAGGGTGTCGTTAATAGAAAAAAATACCCTTAGTATGTATTTCTTTTTTATAAAATTTTTGCCCTGCGTTTTGAAAAATGTTTGTTTTTTGATAATTTGTAGTATATAAATTTTTTAATTTTTTTCCTAAATTTTTCGTGACATAAATAGCCATTGTTAGTATGAAAACAAAACAGAGATAGCGACATATATTCTGGAGTAAAAGAATATGAACGACAGTTGTGTTTATTTTTAAAGCAAACATTTTGGATGTGTCCAGGCCACGACCTTAAAACACTCACTGTATTTTTACATTTCTACAGAACATATCTATAACCACAAGACGAAATGGGCTATGTCGAAGTTTAATCAATTTTTATACATATAAATAAAATTTTGTGCCTTGGTAACGTCAACTTATTACAGCACGTATAGATAATAATTTATTTATTTGTTATAAAATGTACATGGTTTGAAGACACCTTGAAAATATCTAAAACAAGCATAACTTAAAGCAGCTGCACACGAAGCTGGTTTTGAAAATGCCGCTCAGCAGAGACATTCTGACTGATTTTTTGAGGTCGCTGAAACTTTTGGAAGTTATTTTTATTTTTCTGAAAATCACACCATTTCCAGTTTACGTACTAAATGTGACAAACATACGTTGTTCGACTCGTCGACTAGAAGTTTGTGAGGTCGAAATTATAGCTCAAAGAAAGGCAGTTTTTCATTACAGAAAAAAGTCATCACTGACCAAAGCAGTCGTTGTCCACTGGAGAGTGAAATCGTCATCAATCCATATTTTGCTTAAAAATCTAACCTAATGGCCGCTGCACACGAGGCTAGAAACGCTGCTAGAATCTTTGCTTATTAGTTTTCTAACGCTGGTTTTTTTGATTGCTGTTATGTGCTCGCTTCACACGAGACGTCTTTTCAAGCCTGTTTTGTGGATAGGGTGCGCGCGCAGTGACAGATCAAATATAAACGTGTCTGTTGTCTGGCTCTGAGCAGAATGACGCCATGTTGGTTTGTGGGCGTTTGTTTAAGTCGCTCACGTGAGAAGATACTGCTTTCTGATTGGTTATTGCTCATACCTAGCAGCGGAGCTAGCAAGGAAAATAGCCTCGGTTCTAATTTTAAAATCTATCTTGTGAGCTATAGCAAGCGAGCCCGCAGTGACGTCATATCCAGCTTCGTACCCTGCCTAGCGGCCAGCAGAACTCCAAGCAGTGGATCTAGCAGCGTTTTTAGCCTCGTGTGCAGCTGCCTTAACCCACGTTGTCTTATGACTATAGATGGTGCAGACGAAATGTAGTAGCAGTGAGCTGAACTAACAGCATTTTATATATTCACCGACCCCCCCGTGTTATGTAATGTTGTAGGCTACATGAAAAACCATTCCGAACGAATATTGTGCTTTAATGATCCGAAAATACTTTTGTTGTCGCTTTTTATATATTACATTCCTTCTCTCTTTTTTTTTGTTTTTTACATGTCAGCAAAGTAAAGTATTATATCATCAATTTTTTATATCTAAAATGTTCATATACGATTTTTATATTTTTCTTTTTGAAAGTACATTAGCTACAATGACAAGGCCTGGAAATATCAAGCTAAAGGAATATTTTTATTTTCATTTATTCAGTAATATTTCGTTTATACATACACTCTATTTTAATATTACCTACTCCGCTAGGAATTTGATTACGAACTGATAGTGTTTTTTCCTAGCTTAATTGACTTCAGAATCCATTTGTATAATCAAAATGATATGGGCACAATGATTAGAATACTATGTTTTGTCAATTTATCTAAGATAAAAATCCATTTATTTAATTATATCAAAATAACACCAATGTTTAAAGAAAAAATACCGTTCAAAATTGTTAAATTGAGAAGCATTTTTATCAAGTTTAGTGAATACAAGGATTAAAAACTCCTTACTATCTTATGAATGTAAAAAAATATATACAGTTGTATTGTTTGAAATTTAAATTTATCCATTAAATCTGCTAATTATTTCAATGACAAATGCATATAATAATATAATCCTCAAACCGTATAATAATTAATTAATGTTGTCTTGCAACACTTTCCAGTTTCTCTTTGCTTGGTTTCAAACAAAGATTTAAAAATTCAAATCTTTGATTAACGTCTGATTAGAACTCTTCAATAAATAAAATTATCGACCAATTTTTCAGACAATATAATTAAAAAAAATATATATAATAATTAATACATTAACGTTTCGATCCGGATTTAGACCTTTTATAAAAAACTAATTAGAAACTAAATATTATTAATTTTTACATTTTTTAGATCAGTTTTGAAGAAGCTCCAAATCCGGATCAAAACGTTAATGTATTAATTATATATTTTTTTGTTAATATATTGTCTCAAACCAATTTTATAAATAATTGAGATTAAGTAATCTGTTTAATTCGTGGTTAATAATATTTCACCACATATTTACATAATACATAAATCCAAACGGTACAGTATGTGCAAAATATTATAACGCTTATATTATTTGCCTGTAAAATGTAGCGCAATGAACCTGCTGTTCGCATTCTCTTCTGTTTTCGCGACTTCACTGACGTTTAATCTCTTTCAACTAGTAAATATTTGTGGTAATTTAAAGAAGTTGACCCCAACCAACCAGCTAAAATCTATAAATAGTAGTTATATAAACTTCCAAAAAAAATATTGACATATATATCACCGTTTCAGAAAAATGCTTAACATAATTTTTTGTAAATAAATGAAATTGTTTACGAATTTTTTTCAGACTATATTATATTGACACAAAAATTAAAATTATAAATCAATATTACAAATAAGTAGATATATACTAATTAATTTTTATATTTTTTAGATTATTTCCGAAGAAGATCCAAATCCGGATCGAAACCTCATCTTTTGTAATATTGATTTATAATTTTAATTTTTTGTGTCAATAATCAGTCTGAAAACAATTTTATTTATTTGACGTTAATCAAAGATTATAATTTTTGTATTTTACGATCAAATATTTTCACGTAGACATTGTATCAGTACCTCAGAGCTAAACTGTATTGACTCCATTTAAAAAACAGTATTATTTTAACAGTTTACTAACTTGGTACTACGCTTTTACGCGACAAGTATTAAGTCCAAACTAAGAAGTAGTAAAGGAACAAAAATATATTGCGCGATGTGTTTTTACAATTTTAAAATTGCTGTCCTGCAAAATTTTCTGATTGGAAGTTAATACAGTTATGCTCTGAGGTATTGATACAAAAAATTCGTCAAACTTATTGTCAGTGCGGATTTTTGTGCGCAAAGGTATTTTTACATTAATGTATTCTGTGCTTTTTCTATTCATGAACGTTTAGTCCGTTCGCTGTTTTTAAAACTTTTAAACATATGGATGTGGTCAGTGCCTGTTTGCGGTTCCGTTTAGTTCTTTTTTTATACATCTAACACATTCTTCTACGGACGCATTCTATTTTGCGTTGTGTACAACGGTTTAATACTGCATTACTGTACTTTTGCTTGTATTAAATTCGTTCATCACTTGAATATTTAATAGGATAAATGTACGGCTTTTAGAAATCGGTGTTATTTTATTATTTATAAAGATCAATTCACTTTGGAGTAAACTTCGCCCGATAGAGGAAATTCAGTTCATCATTCCATGTAGGAAATATTTTTTTATAATATAAATCTGACAGACCACATTGGTATATTAGAAATTAAAATTTATGCGATTTCGTTAAGAATGCTTTTTGAAGTAAAACTTCTTTGGACACAGTGGGGTAAAATCGATTAATGACATTAAAAGTGTGGGTACGTATACCGTATACTATTTTTTTTTTCTTTTTTTATTTTAATAAAACACGCTCAGTATCTAATGGCTAAGAGCTGGCTACGGAGAAAATGGGTGACTCGGTGCAGAGCTGAAAATTTGCAGAATAATAGGAGATAGTATAAGTAAGTAGGGAAAAATTTGCCAGAAGGCTAGGCGGAAGATAAAGAGCCGCCAGAAGGCGCTAATGTTGACAAAAATCATTTTGATAGAAATAAAATTAAATAAATTAATAAAATTTGGTTCTTATAACAACGTAATTTTATTAATGAAAATATATGACGATTAATTTTATTTCTATCAAAATGTCATCAATAATTTTGAATATTTGTCGAATGTAATTATTATATCATGTTTGAATTTTCAGTATGCCCTTATAACTATATAATGTATAATATATATATAATATATAATCTAGTTTTGAATTACAGAATAAGTATTGAAATTGCCAGAAGTGCACTGATTTTTCGCAACATTAGCGCCTTCTGGCGGCTCTTTATCTTCCGCCTGCCTTCTGGCAATTTTTTCCCTAGTTACTTGTACTATCTCCTATTATTCTGCAAATTTTCAGCTCTGCACCGAGTCACCCATTTTCTCCGTAGCCAGCTCTTCGTCTATAAGGCTATTGCGTGGATATATCGTTATCAGGTAAGGTGTTACAATATCCGTATACTATAAAAGCCGTCTAAGGTGGTTGTGAGGTAGAGCAACTGCCTCGTTTGCAAGAGGCCATTGGTTCGAATCCGTTGGTCCGGCGCCTATATTTTTTTTTACTTTTTAACAAGCAAAATACAAAAATTAAAAAAAAAATTGGTTGTCTGTAAAGTCGGTTTACGGACGATAGTTTTACGTGATAACGTATTCCGTAATACATAACCTAAACCTCCCAAAATTTGGTTTCAATCCGCTTATCCTTGGTGTCGGAATGATAAGAAATGTCAAAAGTGACGTTTGCAACTTACAAAGTATTATGTTCTAATAATAATTAGTTATTCCAATAGTTAACTTAGAAGGCTTTGCTTTCACAAAATACTAATGTCAAAAAATAAACATTAGAAATGCAGCTGTTTTCATGTTAAGACAAGACATACGTTTGCTTCTAATTTCCATGTACGGCAAACAAAGACAACCGACCGCGTCTAGCCATGCATTACACAACATTGCATTTATACAGCTATTTTTCTATATAAATTTGTATAAAATATTTTTCTATATAAATTTGTATAAAAAAACTGTTTAGGCAAATTCTGTTATACGAAATCTATGTAAAATGTTCTCCTCTTTCGTTTAAGACTGGTTTCAAACCGATCTGATTTAAATTGAGCGAGAAAGCACGCACAGGGTCAGGCGGAACGTTACGCGTTATGCGTTATGCGTTACGCGTTACGAACGTTAGGAACGTTAGGAACGTTACGTTACACTTTTTCGTACATGCAGCCGGTGTTTTATCAATTTATAATATTGGTGATTCATCAATTTATAAGACGTTATCACGTCAAAAATATTTAATTTTAATTTAGTTACCCATTAATTTTAAATATAAAATTGTAAAACTGAGCTTTACGGTTTTATAAATTTTGTGTTCATTTTCTTTTTTTTCAATATTTATCATCATTGGTTGGGCGACGATAGTTTAGTAATAAGATAGCTAATCTCTTATTTAATTATTTCAGTCAATAACTGAATAAAATGCCGTTTGTCTATTTAAATATAAAGTAGGTACTCTGAAACCAACTATTGAATGTGTAGCATTTTTTTAAATTTAATCAGCAAGTTTTTTATTTGCCCTTTTATAATACCGGGCCTTAATAAATCATTTTCTTCACTTTATGTTTATTTTTTATTACAACATACAACACATAAAATATAAACTCACACACTCTGCACCTCTCTGGTAATATTTTTTCCAGCGAATATTTGATATTTTTGTCAAAAATTCGTTTTATATAGAAGGAAGCTGCGGAACGCATTTTATATACATTTACGTATATATAAGAGGAAAATTGCGTAACGAGAGAAAAAAAGGGCAAATATGCCTCCCGGTAGACAATTTGTAGCAGAGCAACCGATATAATTAAATCGATATCCGGTTCCGTTGGCGTTCTTTTGTTTTTTAGTAGGTGCCGTAATACACTTCGGCATCAACTGTTTCTAAAACAAATGATAGCCGTCGACAGAATGTTATTTTTACATGAAGCAGAAGTGCCTTTTTGCCATTTACTATCAACGTATGTTTTCACAGCCGGCCTTCTTTTTTTCGAAGAAGCTAAAAGAAAAAACGTTTATTTCATCCGAACTTGCAAATTGATTAACACTGCGCAGATATAAATGAATTACCTACACTTATTTAACCCTTTACAAACGAGTATTTAATTAAATTACCACATAAAAATACAACTAATGTTTATTGAAAGTGATTGCCACATTAAGACTTTTCTATTTGTTTTATATACAGGCTGCTTAGAAATATAATACATAATATAATATACAATATAACACTTCAAACAAATAAAATTGGTCGATAATTTTATCTATTTGAAGAGTTCTATTCAGACGTCAATATAAGATTTTAATAGAATACATGACACTCTATGTTTCCATTAGGAATATCTTTTTTAATTAAAAATCGTAACGCTGCACACAAGGCTGGATTTTCCGCTAAGTTCCTTGCTAGATTTCACTACTAGTTTTCTTAATGGCTTCACACTAGACGTCTTTACAAGCTTGCTCTGCAGATAGATTTGGTGCCCACGCAGTACGGTAACAAAAGTGCATGTTTATTGTCTCTGGACAGAACAACTATGACATTGTGTTTGTTTGTGGGCGTTTGTTAAAGTCGCCCACGTGACAAGACACTGCTTCTTGAGTGGTTCTTACTCATAGATGGCAGCGGACCTAGTAAGAAAAATAGCCCTTGTTCTAATTTTAAAACCTATCTTGTGAGCTAGCAGGCGAGCCCGCAGCGAAGTCATTTCCAGCTTCGTACCCAGCTTACCGAAGTCCAAGCAGTGTTTATAGCCTCGTGTGCAACAGCTTTAAGACAGAGAACGCCTTATGTAGTCACATTCATTTGCCAAGGACGATCATTGTTATTTCATGACGAAGAAATATTATTGTTAAGATAATAGTTATATAATAGTATATTGTGCGACTAGTGAAAGAAGGAGAAGTTCCATAAGCGTGAAATTTGCCGCACGAGCTTAGCGAGTGCGGTAACACGCGAGTGGAATATTCTCCTTCGATCAATGGTCGCACATAATATTTTATTCAACTAGCACGAGTAATATGTAATCGGGGCCCTGATAAAAGAGGGAAAAATAATAAATCACTTCATTGATTGACGTACCCTCCGCCCTCGATGCACTCAAGATGGCCCTGACTTTCGCTTAATTGCGATGCTGTTTTCATATATACAAATCGCTACCGCGTTCCTATTGGTCCGGAAACTAAGCAGTTATTATTCATTATTGTACGGCTTCCGCTCGCTACTGCATTCCTATTGGTCCAGAAAATTCATTATCGTACAGTACGGCTCATTATTAGTACTCTACGCGTCAACATGAAGTAATTTATTATTTCTCCCGAATTTAGCAGGACCCCGAAATTATATATTACTCAGGCGTGTTGAATAAAAGCATTTATTATTCATATAGGAAGTTAATTATTTATTTCACAACTAGTATTTTACTGTAAATAATTACAATAAAATGTTTTTTGTGATTATCTAAATAAAACAGAATTGATAGAAAACATCTAACAATATTTTGTTATAATGTGTAACAACTTTTAACGTATGTTCTGTTTTTTGTTTGTTGAGCCAGGGATCGTGTTATACATGTTTATTGTGTTTGTTTTCTTTATACGATATATAGGCTGACTTCAATAAATAATTTACTAAGTAAGGAATGTAATATAGGATAGCTCTGTGCTCAAAACACAAGACATAAAACAACCGCACCATATACACACTTGGTAATTTTACCCCGACCTCCTCTAAAAGGGGAGGAGACCGGTCCAACCCCTTGTTTAATATACTTCACCACTTGACTCATTTACTTTACTTCATTTTGTATGTGTCAGATACCGTCCGAAACAGTGGCGAACTTTAAAAAACAAACTCTCTACTTATACTTAGTGTTAAACCTCGCCGAATTGTTAATTAAATTTTGTTACATTAAGTTTATAGATATTTAATTTAATTCGTGATGATATTCATTAATATTTAATGAGCAACGTATCGGATTCTTTTGTGCAAAATAATATCCCAATATTTCATCTGAATATTTTATTTATAATATTCCGAATCGAACATAAAATTAAAAGTTTATTGAAATTTACATTCGGATCGGGATAAATATTCATTTTAAAACATAATTAGTTGTCAACAACATCATGTAAATATAAATATCGCACATGAAATTGCCTGAATCAATCCATCGCATCAACGACTTTAACAGCTTCAAGCGTAATTAAAAAAAAAATTTAATTGAGCAATTTTTTTATTCCCTATTTATAACTCATAAGTTATATTTATGGTACGTTTTTACTATTCTATTTTTGCTTTAAATCTTGCATTTTGTATGTACTATATTGATTTGTCATATTCAAACTATGTTTGACGTTATGATGAATAAACTATCTATTTATCTATCTATTTATAACGTTAGATTATGCGAATCTTAATTCAGTGTTAAATAAAATTACCAAACTTCACTTACGCTTAAATGAGAGCCGATAATAATGATCAATATCTTCGTATCGATTCGTGCACGGCACGAAGACAAATTATAAATTCATGAAGGTTTTTGCAGAGACATGCCCTGAAGTGTCGCCCCTGGCGGGCGCAGTTGTAAACCTTTGTCGAGAAATACAGACATTAACGTCTCATTTAGCAAGTCGTTAACTCGGCACAGCGTTTGCGTTCGGCATACTCTATCCGAAGCAATACAGCGCGAGGCATGGGTCTTACCCGGAGCTTCGAGGTTAAGTAATTACACAACCACAACTTGGTGTTGAAGCTCGGGCTTTCGAAACGGCACTAACAGTTTTGGCGTTTATTATCTTAGAGTAATGAATGCATACACCGCGCGCGACGAAACTTTATAGTTTGTCTTCGGATTGTTAACCGTTGCATCACAAACATACTTTAAAATTACGTGTCGATTTTAGTTTTTATTGATATTTACTTTTAATCTGTTGTCCGTTTAAGAGTATTTCAGAAGTGGAACTTCTTTTTTGTTCCGATGAATTTCGTTTAACAGTGTAACGAAAAATAAAAAAAATTATACCGTCATGGGCGGGGGAAATGAAATGAGCTGCTAGTGATTGGCTTGCAGGTAGTGCGTTGAGGGAAAACTCGATCGACACGCCCCTTTCTGTTATCATAGTAGAAATAATAGGTAGCAGGGTTGAATAGCGAGCGCTAATTTCCGTAAATTTATATAATTGTTTATTCAGTTATTTAATTATTAATATTGTTTATACAATACGAGTGAGTAATATATAATTTCGGGGACCTGCTAAATTTGGGAGAAATAATAAATTACTTCATGTTGACGCATAGAGTGCTAATAATGAGCCGAAACTGTATGATAATGTATTACTGCATAGTTTCTGGACCAATAGGAACGCGGTAGCGAGCCGAAACTGTACGGTAATGAATTATTACTGCATAGTTTCTAAACCAATAGGAACTCGGTAGCGATTTGTATATATGAAAACAGCATCGCAATTCAGCGAAAGTCAGGGCCACCTTGTGTGCATCAAGGGCGGTGGGTACGTCAATCAATGAAGTGATTTATTATTTTTCCCTCTTTTATCAGGGCCCAGATTACATATTACTCGTGCTAGTTGAATAAAGTATTATGTGCGACCATTGATCGAAGGAAAATATTCCACTCGCGTGTTAACGCACTCGCTACGCTCGTGCGGCAAATTTCACACTCATGGAATCTTCTCATTCTCGCACTAGTCCCACAATATACAATTATTAGTTATATAATTATTATTATTTATTTAGTTAATTATTCAATCATATCTGACGAATTTATTTTTAATGAATTATTTACTTAAAAATAGTTTATAACCACAAAGTCTGTATAATTAGTGTATGCCTACAAAGTTATTTCTCGTAAGTATTATATACTCTATACTGTATTATTCTATACTCCTGAGTATTCGAGTCTATATATGGTACAAGAGACTGCGCCTGACGACTGCGCGTAGTTTCCTCTTACATATTTCCGTTACAAATTAATCGAGTTACATCCATACCGCCGCTAATTACTTCAAAAGTCGTCTGCTAGGTGTTATGTTAAAATTGGGTAAGAAAGCAAATATTAACGGGAGTGCAGCCGCGGGTCCCGCCTAGTATATGAATAATAACTGTAAGCTTAGATTGGACGGACGAATCTATGATTCGTTGTTCTAAGATAAGACGAAGCTAGTCTGTATCAAGCTGTATTTATACTCGAACCAAGTTTATTACGGCTGTATTGTGCATATTTACACATGATATTGTACTCAATGGAGAGATACGCAGACGACCACGCTATTTCGATAGATGGATGCATTTTTACTTAAAAGTTTAATTGCTAATTACCTGATATCGAGCGTTTATTATCTGTAATATTATACTAAGTATATTGTTATAATATTTAAAACATATTTCTTGGAAATTTAATCATACTAATACACAAAGTTGTGACGGGACATTTGTCTGTAATTTAGTTTTCTTGAGGGTTATTCCGATGTGTTGTACGATAACTAGACAAAAATAATGAACCCGCGTGTCCAGCATTTTTATCGGTTTGTACCGATTTTAATAAAAGTCTATCAATTCATGCCCAAATATGAAATATACAGGCTGTCCCATTAAGAATGGGACATAGAACAACCGCAGATTCTCCAATTCAAAATAAAACGATTAAGCGAAATATGCTTAGATAAAATGTTACTCGCTCTACCAGTGGCGTACGGCAGGAGTAGGTAATGCTTGTACCCCTTCTAAATGTTACGCCGCTGTCTAAATTTTAATTTTGACTATAATTTTAATTTTTTTGATATTTTCTAAATCAATAATGTACACTTGTTAGTTTGTTGTAAAGTGATTGGTTTTCGAGATATTCGCAGTTTTTTTAAGACAAAATTGTAAAAATGAATATTATTAATAATAATACAAATAAAAAGTACATGTCTATCTATCTTTAACTGCAAATATCTCGAAAACCAATGACTTTACAACAAACTAACAAGTGTACATTATTGACTTAAAAAATATCAAAAAAATTAAAATTATAGTCAAAATAAAAATTTAGACAGCGGCGTAACATTTAGAAGGGGTACAAGCATTACTTACTCCTGCCGTACGCCACTGGTAGAGCGTACTGAACTATTTTTTTTATTGTTAGGTGCATTTTATGGTATTTAACAAGTGTGCCGATTTGAGTAAAATTATACGGTGTATTAAAAAAATTATGGACATTAATAATTTTTCAGTTTTCAACTTCAACACCCCGTATTTCGGAAACGAGTAACATTTTATCTAAGCATATTTCGCTTAATCGTTTTATTTTGAATTGGAGAATCTGCGGTTGTTCTATGTCCCATTCTTGATGGGACACCCTGTATAGACAGACGTTTCATTGTCCAGTAATATATAAGTTCTGTGTGATTCGGGAAAATATAAAAAAAATATTTTTGTATTGGCGAGAAGTTTTTAAAAATTAAGTTAATCTCTTTTAGTGAGAAACTCAATAACGGCATGCGAATTTAGTATATAAAAACATCTACTTTTAAAATTTTGTATTCAAATTCGTCTTCAAACTTTTATTTTTAGTGTTTCTTGAAAACTTGAAAATATCGAAACAACTTTTTAAAAGAAAACAATCTATCTTAAAAAAAAATTTCTTGCTACTTTACTACATTCTACTTTGGTTCACCTACACGTGCGTAGATATTAGTATATCCACCCCTTTTTTCCAACAAGATTAATGCGAAAATCGCTGGAGAAAAATTACTTTCAGCTCTGGCTGGTAATCGACTGCGGGATTACTAAATAGCATTTTTATATAATCAGATACCGTGACACCTGAAAAATACCAAGTCATCTAGTGGAGCTTTTTAAGACTCCGCTCACACAGGCTACAAAAAATATTTTTTAACGGTTTAGTTTTCAACTAGGAAACTATCCAACAAATATGCTATTCAATCAGCTCTATTCTACTAACGATAAACACATTTAGCAAAATTAGCACTTTGGGTTATCACTTTTGTTTTTTATTCTGCTGAGCAAAGTGACTGCCTGAATAGCATGTTAATCATCTGTTTATAAATTTTGTAATCACAGTGGTTACGTACTAACAGTGATTAGAACACTATTAATAGTAAAATATGGCTAAATATCAATACAGCCGAAAAAAATAGGCAATTCAAGTAAACTGTCTATTAAAAAAATCCTTTCAAATTAAAATACATGTTAATAATTTGAATAAAGGACAATGGTACATGTATCATACGTACCTAATACTATACCTTTTGTTTTGTTGACGCAATCTGGAATCAGTGTTTTTTCATTATTATTTATTTTTTGACGTGATAACGTCTTATAAATTGATGAAACACCGGCTACACGCACGAAAAAGAGTAACGTTCCGCAAGCGATAGTCTCTCTCTTCTCGCGTGACGTCAGAGAGTAGTGTGCGTTCAACATTTTTTCGGCTGTTCCAGCGAAAGCTACATCTGACAGATGGCCAGATAAATTATACGGTTTGTTAACAAATATATACATTCTTTTAAATGTCTTTTATAATTGCTTAATATGTATTTTGCTTTGGTTGATCAAATTATTAGTCGGTAAAAATATAGTTTAACAGCTACTAAAATTTAGGTTATGTATTATTAAATATGATATTCGAGCGGAATACGTTATCACGTAAAACTATCGTCTGTAAACCGACTTTACAGACAACCAATTTTTTATTTCTGTTATTTATCCATCGAAATGATTCTTTAAGCTTTTTGTTTATCATAATATTTTGCTCAAATATTTTTGTGACAGTAGTTAGTTATATATAAATAGGGGTTTGTATTTTATATGGATAATTTATCTTTCATGCTATATGCCAGAGGTGGGGAACCTGCGGCCTCGAGGCCGCATGCGGCCTCCGCGAGGTTCTTGTGCGGCCCTTTGCCACCTAGTACAAAATGGTAGAGTTCGTTTCAAACAACTATTGTACATCAACGCCATGACAGTTGCGCGGAAAATAGAAATCTGGAAAAATGCTGTTGAATATCCATGCCTTCGAGAACATGCTCGCCGTTTACTTTCCTGCTTCGGAAGAACCTACTGTTGCGAGACAATATTTTCTCTCATGTCAAAAATAAAAACAAATTTAAGAACGCAAATTATAGATGCACATTTAGAGGATCAATTAAAGCTGTGTGTTACGAAGCTTGATCCAAATATACAATTACTGTCAAACAAAAAACAAAGCCAAATAAGTCACTAACTTAGTGAATAAAAAAATATTTTTTATTGTATTTTTTTATAATATTTTTATATTATTTTATATGTATATTATATTTAAAATTTTATAGTATTATATTTTATTTTTTCTATATAATGCAATAAATTGTTAAATCTATTGAAAAACTATAATAATTTCACAAAAGTCACTTTCTTAGGTCAATCAGCTTATGCGGCCTCTCTTATTGCTGCCTAATTTAAATGTGGCCTCTAATGGTAAAAAGGTTCCCCACCTCTGCTATATGCTATACATATCGTTCAGTTCCTTTAAAAGAAGCTTTTTTGTGGCAGATACTTTAAAGCTGTTTTATGCTATGAAAATGAATCGACGTATAAGCTGCAAGATACTGAAATTTATCAGCTTGTTGATTTTTTTTTTTTTTTTTTTTTTTTTTAAAAAAAGGTATATCCAATTGTATATATCCACATATATAGAGCATATTATGTACATATACAAGAGAATATCACTTGGGGATGGCACTACCTCTTAGTATCTGGCCAGTAAATTTAAATATCAAAGCTGGGTCTAAACGACAAACACAAAATATCCATGAGCAGAGGTGGGATTCGAACCCACGACAGTGCGATCCAAAGGCCAGCACGCTGACCATTACACCACGCTGTCCCCTTGTTGATTTTAAATATAGAAATACGAAAAAAAAAAAAAAAAAAAAGTTAATTTTCATTCGTTAAAATAAATCTGGCATATAATATTACATTGGCCAAGTACAAAGAGAAATTCACAAGAAGATGTAATCATTCTATTGGATTAAAAATAATGCACTGTGGACAAATTTCTTTTAATATTATGGAGTATTTTATTAGATTTGAAATGTTCACTATTGGATATTCTTATCATTCGTGCATCGTTGAACTCGACGTATTACTGGGGTTGAACAAATATCATGTTACGGTAAAAAAGGCAGTAATTAAATCAATGCTACAACGATTTATTGGCCGTTTAATGTATTATTTAATAAAAGGTTTTTGTTACGTCTGTAGTAAATGTAAAGCATAAATATTTTTTGTCAATCTGAAAATTATAATCGACGTTCTGAAGAAATGTTTAAGTTAAAATTTTAGCAAATATATACGCAATGTTACTAAACTAACGATAACAATAAAAAACATGCAAATATTTGGCTCAAAGGGTATGATTATTGTAAAATGTGACAACAGAGAAAATACATTTATCTATATATTCAAGTCAGCATAAAGTTTTCTAAACAGTACTTTTAATAGTAAGTCATATTTTCAACATTAAAAGAGGCTCAATCTTTGATTAACGTCTGATTAGAACTCTTCAATAAATAAAATTATCGACCAATTTTTCAGACAAATATATTAACGAAAACGTTATTGTATTAATTATATTTTTTTGTTAATATATTTGTCTGAAAGTTGGTCGATAATTTTATTTATTAATAGAGGCTGTTCAATAAACAAAACAAATATTTCATGGAATTCGCCAACGTCTGTTGTTAATTTTTTCATGTTTGGACAGACAGCCGCTGTTTTTTCGTGCAAATAAAATATCACGTTTTTTTTGAAGTGTTACTTCTTTTGGCGAGTTATGAAAAAGTGACGAGAGTGAATTTTTACGAAACGCACGCACGGGGTAACATATTAAAAATAACAGTTGCTAGAGGCTACAACAGAATAGAGGTAGTCCATAATCTTATACGTTTTTACGTGTTTCAACAATTTTTTTTAATATACTGATTTTTGGCATCTACACTAATTAGTGTATTTAGCCACGTCAAGCAACATTCATATCATTTGTTTTGTTTCCATACGAATAAAAATTATATAATAAGTACTTATAAATTATATACAGTAATACCTTTTAATTTTTAATTGCGCCAAATAAGTTTAACTTCCACACGCACACATAATTTTTATTACTACTCTAGTATTTCGAAATATGGCTAGCCAGCTCATAAATAATTAATGTTTTTCTAAAAAAATTTAATATATTAGGTATGATAAAAAATAAATATTAAAAAAGCAGACGAAGCGTTCTACTATTCTACTGTAATTAAATTAGCGTAATAAGCAGCAAAGTACCCTGGTGTCTGTTTTGTTTGAACTGGCTGTGTGGCTCTCAGTGGGGTTCTCCACACACACACAAACATACAAACATATAAACGACCACCTGGTATGCCGAACCCGACAACAAAAAGTCTAAGTGCTATTTTCTTTGAATAATACAATACTGCTGTGCTTGTATGCGGCTACCGTACATGTATGATGCTTAATCTAACAAGTAATTTAATTCCACTATTCTTAACGGATCGGTGTAGTCAGCGGAAATATAAAAAAACAAAAGAATAAAGGCCGCTGCACACGAGGCTGATTTTGCTGCTAGGTTTCAAGCGTGCTGCGGCGCCGGTTTCGTTGATGGCTTTTATGCGTTTGCTTCACACGATGCGTGTGTTGAAGCTTGCTTTGTAGATGGGTTTGGTGACAGTTTGAATCTTGAACAAAAGTGAACGTTATTGTCTCTGAACAGAACACAAGCTATGACGTCTTATTTGTTTGTCGCCCACGTGACAAGAAACTGTTTCCTGATTGGTTCTTGTTCAATACAAACAGAGAAATACCCGCAGGTTCTAATTTCTATCTTCGTAGCCAGCGCGCCGGCCAGCACAAGTTGAGCATTATTGCACGGCGTTTTGTTTACGGTTCTATTTATGTCCCCAAAAAAGTTTTGTTAAATACATTTTTCTCTGAACTTTATAGCTTTAGAAATATTTTAAAAGTAAAACCAATCTTTTCTTTACATTGGAACATCAAG
Organism: Xanthostigma xanthostigma; assembly: GCA_963575645.1. Taxonomy (NCBI): domain Eukaryota; kingdom Metazoa; phylum Arthropoda; class Insecta; order Raphidioptera; family Raphidiidae; genus Xanthostigma; species Xanthostigma xanthostigma. Next base: position 9,400,097 of record OY754471.1, on the reverse strand, counting down.
TATAATAATAGACTTGATACATTAAGCTGATTTTTTTAATGTTGTGAGCTTTAATATCATTACAAACGTATTTGATGCGTTATATGATTGGAAGTCTACTGACGTATTTTTCCGTTTTTTTTTTAATTCGTATTAAAATTTATAAAAAATTTTACCATTATAATTTTATGAAACTTGTGTTTTGATATAACATTTCCGCAATGTAACAAGAGCTAAAAGTGGAAAAGATAAGTGCTTCGACGTAAGATCATTTAATGACAGAAAAATAATTTGCGAAGAAAATAAATAAATAAGAAATAGGTACTTGAAAAATTCAAAAGAGAACTGTTTATAAAAAAAACTTATAATTTTCTTGTAAAGGATGAATAGAAAAAGAAAAATGTATTCGTGCTGTTTTAGATTTTTTATAAAGTTCGCCAGAGTAGATAAGACGCAATAAAAGTTTTATCTTATTTTTTACTTATTATTAAAAAAAACACTGTCACAAAAATCTGTTTTCAATTTATCATTCGTTATTAAGTTATAAAGTTATTCAGCAAGTAAGTATAGTATTTCTTTAAAAATCGCGTATAGGTACAGAACAGAGTTGAAATTGGACGTAATTGTTGGAATAAATTGCAGAATTCAGAAATAAACGCTCATATGAAAAATGTTAAAGAGAAGTAAAGCGCCGTGGTATATTCTGTTCAGTGTGGCACAATACATATAAAACCATTGAAACAATGGTTCCGTAAGAACAATAATAAAGATGGCTATAGGAGATGTTGGGGGTTGGTGGATTCAGAATGAACAGGTTTGGAGTCAGTGTTAACAATTTAATATTCTAGTTACCCAGAAATAGTAGCTTAGAGCGTAATGGATGTTATTATGACGAGAGAGTGATAATATGTGAAAATGTTCAAATTCAAATGAATATTTACTAGTCGATTTAAGACTAAAAAAACCAAAACAAGAACATTGATCTACTTAAGGTAGTTTACTCGTGAAACGGCTTTTCTTAGGAATTTAATAAAATTGAAGTATAAGGTTAATAAAAGTGCCTTATATTTAATTTAAAAATACGAAATTTTTTCACCGTCTGTAAAACGAGATATTAACAATTAAAATGTGCATAATTAACATGCTGGAGGTATACCACGTATAAAGAAAACGAGTTTATTCCAAATTGTCTCAAAAACGGTTCTTAGTATATTTCTTAAGAACTAATGCATTGTAAATTTTTTGAAAAAATCTCTGAATTTTTTACCGATTTGTTAAAAACATATAGATTTTTAAAATACATTTTTTGAAGTGAAAACTTCTTTAGCGGCGTTGTACACTTTTTTTGTAATGGGTAAAAAATGTTAAACTTGCGTCAGGCGTCAGGACACCTTACCCAGCTCTCACTCACTATGAGGTTTGACTGTACATCTATACTCGTAAGACGGAAACTTTTATTTATACAACGTTAGACATCTAGCGTTGAAATATCGTACATAAAAAAATGGTTGTCTGTAAAGTCGGTTTACGGACGATAGTTTTACGTGATAACGTATTCCGTAATACATAGCCTAAACCTCCCAAAATTTGGTTTCAATCCGCTTATCCTTGGTGTCGGAATGATAAGAAATGTCAAAAGTGACGTTTGCAACTTACAAAGTATTATGTTCTAATAATAATTAGTTATTCCAATACTTAACTTAGCAGGCTTTGCATTTCACAATATACTAATGTCAAAAAATTGAATTAAACATTAGAAATGCAGCTGTTTTCATGTTAAGACAAGACATACGTTATTTTCTAATTTCCATGTACGGCAAACAAAGACAACCGACCGCGTCGCGTCATGCATTACACAACATTGCATTTATACAGCTATTTTTCTATATAAATTTGTATAAAATATTTTTCTATATAAATTTGTATAAAAAAACTGTTTAGGCAAATTCTGTTATACGAAATCTATGTAAAATGTTCTCCTCTTTCGTTTAAGACTGGTTTCAAACCGATCTGATTTAAATTGAGCGAGAAATTAGCAAAAAGCACGCACAGGGTCAGGCGGAACGTTACGCGTTAGGAACGTTACGCGTTAGGAACGTTACGCGTTAGGAACGTTACGTTACACTTTTTCGAACATGCAGCCGGTGTTTTATCAATTTATAATATTGGTGATTCATCAATTTATAAGACGTTATTGGTGATTCATCAATTTATAAGACGTTATCACGTCAAAAATGCAATCTATGATACAAACCATTTTGATCGAAAATTCGTAAGACGTTAATATGCAAGTTTTCACTTCTTCCGGCACTGCCGGAGTGCAACCCGTCTTTTTTTATTGTATTTGTAATTGTATAGGAGAGTGTATCTATATATTAAAGCTTAGATGTGTTGGGTATAGTCTCTTACAAAAATACACTGGGAATTTCTTACTTTTGGTATACTACGCTTTACTTTTGTCTACGACTGTCGCGAGTGAACTACCTTAAAGCAACATTAATTATATTTTTCATTGTACAATACACATTGGTAATAAGGTTATGTAATGTATTTGAAAAATTGAATTTACAGTCTGATGCCAACACTGTAAAACGAAAACCTCGTCGGATATGAGAGTTTGGTCCGCAGCTCATACACTATAATAACACCAACATAACCTATCCTGAAACAAAAAGCCCTACTTATATAAATATAATACAATACAAAAAACGAGAAAGAAAAGTAGAATAAAGCCGAGCGTATTATAATACACATTTCTTTGCAGGTTGTAATATTATGCATATATAATGAGACCACAAAAATTTCCGCTGTATTTGAAAAGATTCTAAGGCATCATAGTTTTAATTTTAAAGATTCGGCTTTATATTATATATAGTTTGTATATCAGAACTACATTTAGAAAATAATAATAATAATAATTTCCTTTATTCCATATTGCTAGTTACAGCGTAGATAGCGTCAATAGGATTTAAAATATCAATTATAAAACACTAAATATTAAAATATTAAATAAATAAATTTTAAAATCTATATACTAAAATTCTTAAAATCTATATTATAAAATTCATCTAAGTTATAGACTGCATAACTTTTTAAAATCTTTTTCATTTTTTGTTTTATTTTCAATATGTCTAGTTTTATTATTTCTAAAGGAATTACATTACATATTTTTACAATATTGTTATATGGACACTCTTTTATTACTGAAAGATTACTCTTTCTGAGATAGCTCTAAATTGATGTTTTTCAAATAAACTTATCATAATCTTCTTGGTTTCCAGGGGTCGGCAACCTTACGGCTCTTTTTATGCAAAGCTACGGCTCTCCAGCTCCATACGCAAAAAAATAATTATTTTGTTATATAAACCCTTAAAAATCGTCCAATCGATCCATGATTGAGCACCATGTCTATCTCTCAGCCATTTCCACTCGCATCTGACATATTATATCTATATAAGCAAATACTATAATACTTTAGAGGCTCTTTAAAAACTGAGAAATTTTGTAAATTGTAACTTTTGGCTCTTCCGTCTCAAAAGGTTGCCGACCTCTAGCCTAGGTAGAAGAAGATTTTTAACAACGCCGGCCTTGAAAGCCTACACACTTGGATAAACTTATTATAGTCTTTCGCGAACTCAAAAATTTACAATTTTATATTCACTAATAGTTTGAAGTAAACCAATCTTTGGTTACTCGTAACTACTTTGGTTTGGAAAATATAAAAATAAGTGGCAGTTATAAGTACTGTTATTTATTACATTTCAATTCTATCTGTTGTTCCATTTTTATTTATTGAAAAATTTAAACTTCTCAAATGAATTGTCTTTTTGTTGGACTCCTTTTTTTTTCTTCGTATACTTTTTTAGTAGATTTATTATTGCAATCGTCAGAAGCTCGCAGTCGCACGCTATGTAATCAATAACAAAAACAGTGGTTGTCTCAGAAACCAACCATATGGCTGGCGGCTTATGTTACTGTTATTAGATAGATTGTAGATTATAGACGCTCAACAACTGAGGTTCTCAGTGTGTATAAGATAATCTGCCAGTCGACATGCACAAACCGACTTGTACGAGCCCGGATTCCTGGAAGCGCTAATAGGTCATATGCATGCATTTTTTATATTTTTAATAGATTATTTAGTCAACCATAATACGGAAAAAAATTGATAATCATTTAAAAATGTAATATTATCATAAGAAAAAAAATATTAAATTTCACATTCAAAAATAGACAGTTTAAACAATCGGTCATGTTCGCGGGCTTATGTGACGTCATGATATACGATGCACGCCAACCTTGATGTCAAATTGTCAATGTTCTAAATGAAGTTTATTTGTTGTTTTCTCTAAATACTGACAATCTTACTGTGAGACGACATCGTCGTCATGGAAACTGTTGTTGATATATACTCTGACGTCACGATGCGTTTTGAAAATTCGAAAATAGCGCTTACTTTCTACATTTCTTTTTTATTATTTGTATTTTTTTCAGTGATTAGATTAATAAAATAACCATTACGTTATGATCAAGAACTAAAATATATTTCGAAATAAAAATTTTAACCAATTTGGAGTTTTATGCACATGACCTCCCAAAAAGCTTTGGAATGCAAACTACATTCCAATATTTCTCCTGAGAAAAATCGGACGTAAATCCGTCTAAAACGACACTGATAGAATATTATATGAAAAATAAGTTGCATTTGCTACTGTCATAATGTTTTATTATTCTTTATAAAAAAATATTCCAAAAACAATTGAAAACAAATAAGAATAAAAATGTTTCAATGTACGTACCTGTAAAATAGAATTTTAAAATAACATATACTACGAACAAAAAACATTGAAATTACGAAAACCAACAAAAGTGATATTAAAATAAAAGATTTCATATTGTATTGTTTTATTATTTCAACAAAGTTAATAAAACTGACATTGTAGATCTTTAATTTATTAGATATTATGCAATCAACATCATGCACCATATTTAAACTTGGCAACACTGTCCTAGCACCTTCGAGACCTTATTTCTTAATGCATGAATATTAACGGAATAATTTAATTAGCTCACACTTTTTAGTGTTTTTCCTATAATAATGCTGAATATCGAATTTTTAATAACATTTTTAACTTCATGCATATTAAGCATACATTATGCTTAAAAACTTTATTGCTATTTCTTTTCTCTTGTGCCGAATAATTAACGTAACACTGTTTTTATTAGTTTGAATAGTAATGGCGTCTAACATCTGTTTCTTTTTTTACAGACGTACCGATTTGTAGGGAAGAACGTGAAGAATTATTTGGCGCACTGAAGCAAGAATCGGTAGTGTTACGTTGTGAAGTTGACGCGAATCCGCCGCTCGTAAAGTTTCACTGGACGTTCAACAATTCCGGAGATTTGGCCGAAGTTCCTCCGTCGAGGTTCACTCACGAGGGTACAGTTTCGCATCTCAATTATACACCGATATCAGATATGGACTACGGGACTTTGTCGTGTTGGGGTCAAAATGCAGTCGGACATCAAAGGTCTCCATGTGTCTTCCAAGTTGTTGCTGCCGGTAAGTCACAAAAAATAATTTAAATAAATATAGTTTAAAAAAACTAAAAAACACGCTTTATATCGAACTAAAAAGTAAAAAATATTTTTTTTTAAATAAACTTAAAAAGCGTGGGGCGCATTTTCGTACATCAAGCGCCCCACGCTTTTTAAGCTTATTTAAAAAAAAATATTTTTTACTTTTTAGTTCGATATAAAGCGTGTTTTTTAGTTTTTTTTTAACTATATTTATTTTTCATTTTTTAGTTTGATATAAAGCGTGTTTTTTAGTTTTTTTAAACTATATTTATTTTCCACTTTTTAGTTCTGTTTATTGTCAAAAAGTTGCCGAAAAATAAAAACAATTTTTTTTTTCGGCGTGGACGGGATTAGAACCCACGACCCGTGATGCCGAGAGTTAACATCAGCGAAGACCCGTGCCTTAGACCGCACGGCTAGCCAGTGTACTTACTGTGCTGGCATATTATACCGCTATATAAACCACTTGCTGTAGTCCAAACGAGTTTACAAACATACATACTTTCATACAAACTTACAAGTGAAACTAATATAAAGCGTGTAAAAAAGTGGAAAAATCGAGGATTTTTTTTTAATAGCTATTGTAACGTTCCCCGTTGGCCCTTACGCCGTGTTGATAAGGACGAAACGCTACGTCTTCCTGAACAAATACCAACGCTATTGTTGATATCTGTAGAGGGCAAAATCTTTAATTGTTTACCAAAAAATGTATTTCTTTTCTTTTACACTATTCAATTTATTTATACAAGATGTTTTAATGTGTTAAAGTATTTTGTTTTTTTATAGTTCTAAACGAGATGTTCCCAGACTTTTTTTCTCATAGACCACTTTCAAAATTTTGCTGGTTCCGGTAGACCCCCTACAGATACATTTCTACCATATTCCCAAAACTCGACAAAAAATGTGAATATTAAATTTAACTATGGAAATTTGCGTTGCGGCTAAGTTCCAGCCACGAATGGGGAGTTTTCTAAATGAAATAAGTGAGAATTGATTGGTTAATTAATTAATTGATTGTGCTGTGAGTGGGTGTCAAAAAAGTAAAGCTGGCCAATGAAAAAAGTGATTCTATCCAACTTTACTTTTTTGACATCTACTCATAGCACAAGGAACCAATCAATTCTTACTTTACTCCCCATTCGGAGTGAATATGGTATATGCAAGTTTTTACAAGTAACAGTCGCTGAGCTTCTTAAAATATTATCTCCCTACATTGATAGGTAAAATTCAAGCCAACGTTTTTTAGTTCTTCACTATCGAAAGCAGATAAATTTTAGTGGACCCCCGCTAACGAATTGTAAACCCCCATTTTTTTTGTCACGCCAACGTAGACCCTCGTCGAGTCTCCCGTGGACCCCTGGGGTCCACCTGAACTACTTTGGGAACTAAGGTTCTAAACAAACAAAAAATCCGACTGCGTCTAACGCAAAAGTATAAAACAAGCTTCCAATATGAAAATTACTACAGTAGAAAAATGTCATTTTTTTATCATACTAAAACTAGGTAATACCTTTTTACATAATTACTTTTCGTATTAGAAATTTGTTTATAGTATATACGTAACATAAAAATACATTTTTTTTTTTATAAAATTCGAAATCTCTCGGAGTTTTTTCAAACGCACCATACTTTTACAAAAGACACGCTAATTTCAATGAACACGAATCGTCTATATCTCTTCTGGTTTTCCAAAATTCACAAGAAAAATAATTTTCAACTACGCCGATGTGGGTGTTATTACGTCAACGTAACCAAAATTTTTCTTTTAACAGACTTGTGATTTCATATTAATTTTTAGTATATTTTGTCTTATAAAACAGAATGCGCCAATCGCGGACGCTTAATTAAGTCGGGAAGTCAGATATCAAAATTTAAATTCGAAACGTAAAACATAGCGAGTACGAAGTTCGCGTCATCGATTAACCCGGTATTCGTTGTTAGTAAAGGATGATAAAGAAACAAGCTACGAAATCTTGAATTAAATAAATTAAAGTTAATACTGGCGACCCCCATAATTAAATGTGGAAACGGTCAGATAAGACCATATTCTATTAACTTACAACTAATGCGCTTTGATCCGTGGTCACAAGATAAAGTGGCTTATGTTAATTTTTTGCTAAACTGGAATTAATAACAGTTTAAAAATCTCCGATGATCTATGCAATATTTAAATTTAACTTGATTCGGTCCACTATCTAAAGGCCGCTACACAAGAATCTGGTTTTGCCGCTAGCTGCTTGGCTATGAGGATGGAAATGATGCCTATTTTTCGTACTAGTTTGTCTGCTTGTTTTGAGCAACAACCAATTTGTCACGTGGACAACATGGACAAACGTCCACAAATAAACGTGGCGTCGTCATAGCGCGTGTTCTGTACAGAGACAATGAACGTCCAATGTTGTTAACATTCGAACTATCACTGCGCGCGCACCAAACCCATCTACAAAGTCAGATTCATCGTGTGAAGCGAACACATGAAACCCACAGCACGCTTGAAATATAGCAGCCAAAGCCAGCAAAGAATCTATGGGCAAAACTAAGCGATCTGGAAATGCTTGATGTGTTCCGGGCTGTTGCGCTGATAGCGAATTAAGTAAAATAAAGACCATTGGCGCCATAATTTGACGTTCCGCTGTCAGTGTAAACAAATTAATTATTTATGTATTGTACGTCATAATTGATAAATAAATAATTCTCACGTACCTTTTATGTTATGCTATTTATATAATGGTTTACAATCTGAAATTTATGGTACCTATGTATAATAAACGTTTTCCTTATTACATTTTTTTTGACACATCATGGCCAACTATAGTTTTGACATGTCACAATAGAAACATGTCGGGATTTCCATAAAAAGTGAGTTCAATAATTCTCTATTACCCACTAGCGGCGCTAGTAGGCTTCGTGCACACAGCCTATAGCGGCAAAACTAGACTCTCGTGTGCAGCGACCCTAAATTAGATCAGGTTCCGGTTTATTTACTTGGTATATGTCATGCGCATTGGTACAAAATGAAGTTGGGTTTGAATGTTCTACATTAAAAATTTTCATAATCAATTTTGCTCTGTCGCCGTAGATATCGTATTATCGATTTCCGTGTTATTTATAAGAGAACTTTATTTTAGTTGTGAGGTCAACGTAACGTCCACTGGCCTTCTACAAATTTCATTAGAGCAGACAGAATCGGACCGCTTCGCGACCGTCATGTCAAATAAATCGCGTGACACCAACTGACACAAATGTACCAATCGATCTCAATTATGGATATATATCTACATTATACAGGCTCTTGTTATGAAATTATACTACTGCATGCCTTAAATATTATGCAAGTACCTACATACGCTTTTTACATCTAATAAAATACTTAACCGGATCACAGTACCGTAACGAAAACAGTTCAACTTGCTAGAAAACACTTTTAACGTTTAAGGATAAATAAATTAACAAACAGAAAATTACGAAAATTTGCAGATATGTCGAAACCATTTCAAAAATGACTCAGTTAAATTTTTGTGATCTTTGGTTGACTTTGAAAAAAGATATTGATATTTTTATTTCACCGCACTTAACATGTAGTCTTATGGGAATCTGTGATTTTGACACGCACTCCATCATTTATTACGTTGGAATTGCCAAACATATTTTGATAAAATTTAAGAAACATAAACGAATATTCTATGAACATTTTTCTTTTTCCAAAACGTATATAAAGCTTGCTTTTGTTAATAGAAATAACTAAAACAAAGCCGAGATTTTATAGCAATTCATAAACATGGCAACACCGTAATATTATAAGTTATGGCGCTTCATTTAAAGGTATACTTGTACGTGAGCACGTACACTACAGCAAGGAATGCGGTGTTGCTAAATTATATACTACGTTACTCAAGTAGAAGACTGACATTCTTTGACTTAGTGCGTACCGAGGGTACTTCCTTAAATAAAATCGATTCAACAGTTGGAGTGATACCAGGGAACAATTTGTACACGCCCATTTTTTACTTTGTCGGATTAATTCCGTGCAATATTTTGCGTCGTGAAAAAATAATGGCGCAAAATTATCAGGGCTGACAAATTTGAAATATTTTTATATCACGCCGACCCTGTCTGTTTTCTAAATTTATGTGCTGTAACTTTTGTGTTTTATGTACAGTAAATTAATGTCAATTATCGTAATAATAACCAAATGAATTTGCCGTGTACTTTTATTGCTTTTTAGTTCTTGTTAAAAGTACAAATTACATGAAATAAACTCTTTACGTAGTTTCTGTTTATTTTATGGCGTATGTTTAATGTTCACTTTTTTAGACTTAAAATTATTTTAATAAATTTCAGAGTAAATTTTTTCGAAAAATTTTCTCAGCTTATGAATTCGTGAAAATTACGAATATCAATTATTTTACAAAATTAATTCTTAGTAAACGTTAGAGCACACCAATTTTATAAAACCACAAACCAAAGTCTCTTTAATTATGTTTAAACTAATATAATTTCAGAATAGAAGTGTTAAATTAAACTTTGTAGTTAGAAAAAAATACATTGAAACTGATATTTGTTTTTTTTTTTTTTTAATCTCTTATGCCACTTGTCTGAGTCGTGCTAACATCGTACAAGTATGTGATCTGGAATTTAATCATAAATGTTTGTAAACTTATACTTTTCATTTCCAATGTTGATACGGAATCGGAGATCAAATTACTGTAAACTTAAGTACAAAATTGCACGTTACTGTAACTTAGAAGTTATAAGCATTTAAAGTTGTAGGTATTTAATTATAAAAAAGTTCTTGAATGTCCATAGTTTCTTGAACTGCGAGAAAATTATTTTTTAAAAAATCACATTTTTGCGAGCGGGATTAAACCTAAATGAATTCTTTGCGAGAATAAATAAATCTATTGTCATATTCTTATGAAATTGTTATCATAGTGAATAAGAAAAATCGCAGGATTGTGGACAAAAAGTAAGAATTATTAATGTACGACGTTTCGTCTATAGATTTAGACTTTTTCAAGTACAATATGAAAATTCTAAACAATAATTATGAAAATAATGTTTAATTAATAGACGAAACGTCGTACATTAATAAATCTAATTTTTTGTCCACAATCCTGCGATTTTTGTTATTAATTATTTCGATGAACACGATATCTAATATATGTTGTTATCGGCTCCGTGAAACCAGCCGCAACTTTGTTAGCCGCATGGACCAAAATGGGTGGGCTGGTTTGTGCTTCGTTTGTGCCCTTTCCTGCTTTAAAAATTTTCGTTCCTGCTTTTAGCGTTTCCGAGAAAATCGAAAATTTTATAACTGCGGCCAGGATCACGCCAGCCGCAACTTTTTTGATTTTGTAATTTTTTTACTTGCGGCTGGTTTGTGCTTCGTTTGTGCCCTTTCCTGCTCCAAAAAAATTCGTTCCTGCTTTTCGCGTTTCCGAGAAAATCGAAGAAATTTTAGCTGCGGCCAGGTTCACGCTAGCCGCAACTTTTTGGAATTTGTACATTTTTTACTTGCGGCTGGTTTGTGCTTCGTTTGTGCCTTTTCCTGCTTAAAAAAATTTCGTTCCTGCTTTTCCCGTTCTCGAGAAAATCAAAAAAGAAAATTCGGTAAGCGTGAAGTTAGCCGCAACTTTGTTAGCCGCACGGACCAAAATAGGTGGAATGGATTGAGCTTCGTTTGTGCCTTTTCCTGCTTAAAAAATTTTCGTTCCTGCTTTACGAGTTTCCGAGAAAAATACGAAAAAAGAAAATGCAATTCTACACTGACCGGCACAAAAAACGCAACACCTAAAATGATGACCAGTTTAGAATTGCAGAAACTTTTAAACGTATCGCTCGACTTGAATGAGTTTTTTTTTATTTGAAAGGTCTATGCTTTGTCAATATTTCTGTAAGTGCTCTGCTCATTTTGGCGCTCTTCCATTTCGGCTGTAAAGAATAACGCTAATGCTCGTTTTCCCCATACACATTGAAATCTGTGTTTTTGCATATTCTCTACTTGCAGCTCGAAAAACTGTTTAGAACTGCTAAAGTATTATGATGCGGCTGATTAGTGCCTACTATGGAAAGTTTCCTGCCTTCATAATATGTTCGAAATATTTAACCCTTTCTAGAGAAAATCGACATATTCTAATATATCTGTGTTTTCACGTATTCTTGACGTGCGGCTCGAGAAACTGTTTGGAACTGCTGAAGTATTATGATGCGGATGATTAGTGCCTACTATGGAAAGATTCCTGCCTCCATAATATGTTCGGAATATTTAACCCTTTCTAAAGAAAATCGACATATTATAATATATCTGTGTTTTTACTTATTCTGGACGTCCGGCTCGAGAAACTGTTTGGAACTGCTGATGTATTATGACGCGGCTGATTAGTGCCTACTGTGGAAAGATTCCTGCCTTCATAATATGTTCGGAAAACTTAACCCTCTTTGGAGAAAATCGACATATTCTAATATATCTGTGTTTTTACTTATTCTGGACGTGCGGCTCGACAAACTGTTTGGAACTGCTGAAGTATTATGACGTGGCTGATTAGTGCCTACTATGGAAAGATTCCTGCCTTCATAATATGTTCGGAAAATCTAACCCTTTTTGGAGAAAATCGACATATTCTAATATATCTATGTTTTTACGTATTCTGGACGTGCGGCTCGACAAACTGTTTGGAACTGCTGAAGTATTATGCCGCGGCTGATTAGTGCCTACTATGGAAAGATTCCTGCCTTCATAATATGTTCGGAAAATTTAACCCTTTTTGGAGAAAATCGACATATTCTAATATATCTATGTTTTTACGTATTCTGGACGTGCGGCTCGACAAACTGTTTGGAACTGCTGAATTATTATGATGCGGATGATTAGTGCCTACTATGGAAAGATTCCTTCCTCCATAATATGTTCGGAATATTTAACCCTTTCTAAAGAAAAACGACATATTCTAATATATCTGTGTTTTTACGTATTCTGGACGTGCGGCTCGACAAACTGTTTGGAACTGCTGAAGTATTATCACGTGGCTGATTAGTGCCTACTATGGAAAGATTCCTGCCTTCATAATATGTTCGGAATATTTAACCCTTTCTAAAAAAAATCGACATATTCTAATATATCTGTGTTTTTACTTATTCTGAAAGTGCGGCTCGAGAAACTGTTTGGAACTGCTGAAGTATTATGACGCGGCTGATTAGTGCCTACTATGGAAAGATTCCTGCCTCCATAATATGTTCGGAATATTTAACCCTTTCTAAAGAAAATCGACATATTCTAATATATCTGTGTTTTTACTTATTCTGGATGTGCGGCTCGAGAAACTGTTTGGAACTGCTGAAGTATTATGACGCGGCTGATTAGTGCCTACTATGGAAAGATTCCTGCCTTCATAATATGTTCGGAAAATTTAACCCTTTGTAGAGAAAATCGACATATTCTCATATATCTGTGTTTTTACGTATTCTGGACGTGCGGCTCGAAAAACTGTTTGGAACTGCTGAAGTATTATGTTGCGGCTGATTAGTACCTACTATGGAAAGATTCCTGCCTTCATAATATGTTCGGAAAATTTAACCCTTTTTGGAGAAAATCGACATATTCTAATATATCTATGTTTTTACGTATTCTGGACGTGCGGCTCGACAAACTGTTTGGAACTGCTGATGTATTATGACTCAGCTGATTAGTGCCTACTATGGAAAGATTCCTGCCTTCATAATATGTTCGGAAAATTTAACCCTTTATAGAGAAAATCGACATATTCTAATATATCTGTGTTTTTACGTATTCTGGACGTGCGGCTCGACAAACTGTTTGGAACTGCTGAAGTATTATGACGTGGCTGATTAGTGCCTACTATGGAAAGATTCCTGCCTTCATAATATGTTCGGAAAATCTAACCCTTTTTGGAGAAAATCGACATATTCTAATATATCTATGTTTTTACGTATTCTGGACGTGCGGCTCGACAAACTGTTTGGAACTGCTGATGTATTATGACTCGGCTGATTAGTGCCTACTATGGAGAGATTCCTGCCTTCATAATATGTTCGGAAAATTTAACCCTTTATAGAGAAAATCGACATATTCTAATATATCTGTGTTTTTACGTATTCTGGACGTGCGGCTCGACAAACTGTTTGGAACTGCTAAAGTATTATGACGTGGCTGATTAGTGCCTACTATGGAAAGATTCCTGCCTTCATAATATGTTCGGAAAATCTAACCCTTTTTGGAGAAAATCGACATTTTCTAATATATCTATGTTTTTACGTATTCAGGACGTGCAACTCGACAAACTGTTTGGAACTGCTGAAGTATTATGACGCGGCTGATTAGTGCCTACTATGGAAAGATTCCTGCCTCCATAATATGTTCGGAATATTTAACCCTTTCTAAAGAAAATCGACATATTCTAATATATCTGTGTTTTTACTTATTCTGGACGTGCGGCTCGACAAACTGTTTGGAACTGTTAAAGTATTATGACGCGGCTGATTAGTGCCTACTATGGAAAGATTCCTGCCTCCATAATATGTTCGGAATATTTAACCCTTTCTAAAGAAAATCGACATATTCTAATATATCTGTGTTTTTACTTATTCTGGACGTGCGGCTCGAGAAACTGTTTGGAACTGCTGAAGTATTATGACGCGGCTGATTAGTGCCTACTATGGAAAGATTCCTGCCTTCATAATATGTTCGGAAAATTTAACCCTTTGTAGAGAAAATCGACATATTCTCATATATCTGTGTTTTTACGTATTCTGGACGTGCGGCTCGAAAAACTGTTTGGAACTGCTGAAGTATTATGTTGCGGCTGATTAGTACCTACTATGGAAAGATTCCTGCTTTCATAATATGTTCGGAAAATTTAACCCTTTTTGGAGAAAATCGACATATTCTAATATATCTATGTTTTTACGTATTCTGGACGTGCGGCTCGACAAACTGTTTGGAACTGCTGATGTATTATGACTCAGCTGATTAGTGCCTACTATGGAAAGATTCCTGCCTTCATAATATGTTCGGAAAATTTAACCCTTTATAGAGAAAATCGACATATTCTAATATATCTGTGTTTTTACGTATTCTGGACGTGCGGCTCGACAAACTGTTTGGAACTGCTGAAGTATTATGACGTGGCTGATTAGTGCCTACTATGGAAAGATTCCTGCCTTCATAATATGTTCGGAAAATCTAACCCTTTTTGGAGAAAATCGACATATTCTAATATATCTATGTTTTTACGTATTCTGGACGTGCGGCTCGACAAACTGTTTGGAACTGCTGATGTATTATGACTCGGCTGATTAGTGCCTACTATGGAGAGATTCCTGCCTTCATAATATGTTCGGAAAATTTAACCCTTTATAGAGAAAATCGACATATTCTAATATATCTGTGTTTTTACGTATTCTGGACGTGCGGCTAGACAAACTGTTTGGAACTGCTAAAGTATTATGACGTGGCTGATTAGTGCCTACTATGGAAAGATTCCTGCCTTCATAATATGTTCGGAAAATCTAACCCTTTTTGGAGAAAATCGACATTTTCTAATATATCTATGTTTTTACGTATTCAGGACGTGCGGCTCGACAAACTGTTTGGAACTGCTGAAGTATTATGACGCGGCTGATTAGTGCCTACTATGGAAAGATTCCTGCCTCCATAATATGTTTGGAATATTTAACCCTTTCTAAAGAAAATCGACATATTCTAATATATCTGTGTTTTTACTTATTCTGGACGTGCGGCTCGAGAAACTGTTTGGAACTGCTGAAGTATTATGACGCGGCTGATTAGTGCCTACTATGGAAAGATTCCTGCCTTCATAATATGTTCGGAAAATTTAACCCTTTTTGGAGAAAATCGACATATTCTAATATATCTATGTTTTTACGTATTCTGGACGTGCGGCTCGACAAACTGTTTGGAACTGCTAAAGTATTATGCTGCGGATGATTAGTGCCTACTGTGGAAAGATTCCTGCCTCCATAATATGTTCGGAAAATTTAACCCTTTTTGGAAAAAATCGACATATTCTAATATATCTATGTTTTTACGTATTCTGGACGTGCGGCTCGACAAACTGTTTGGAACTGCTGATGTATTATGACGCGGCTGATTAGTGCCTACTATAGAAAGATTCCTGCCTTCATAATATGTTCGGAAAATTTAACCCTTTATAGAGAAAATCGACATATTCTAATATATCTGTGTTTTTACGTATTCTAGACGTGCGGCTCGACAAACTGTTTGGAACTGCTGATGTATTATGACGCGGCTGATTAGTGCCTACTATGGAAAGATTCCTGCCTTCATAATATGTTCGGAAAATTTAACCCTTTATAGAGAAAATCGACATATTCTAATATATCTGTGTTTTTACGTATTCTGGACGTGCGGCTCGACAAACTGTTTGGAACTGCTGAAGTATTATGACGTGGCTGATTAGTGCCTACTATGGAAAGATTCCTGCCTTCATAATATGTTCGGAAAATTTAACCCTTTCTAGAGAAAATCGACATATTCTCATATATCTGTGTTTTTACGTATTCTGGATGTGCGGCTCGAAAAACTGTTTGGAACTGCTGAAGTTTTATGTTGCGGCTGATTAGTACCTACTATGGAAAGATTCCTGCCTTCATAATATGTTCGGAAAATTTAACCCTTTCTAGAGAAAATCGACTTATTCTAATATATCTGTGTTTTTACTTATTCTGGACGTGCGGCTCAAGAAACTGTTTGGAACTGCTGAAGTATTATGACGCGGCTGATTAGTGCCTACTATGGAAAGATTCCTGCCTTCATAATATGTTCGGAAAATTTAACCCTTTATAGAGAAAATCGACATATACTAATATATCTGTGTTTTTACGTATTGTGGACGTGCGGCTCGAGAAACTGTTTGGAACTGCTGATGTATTATGACGCGGCTGATTAGTGCCTACTGTGGAAAGATTCCTGCCTTCATAATATGTTCGGAAAATTTAACCCTTTTTGGAGAAAATTGACATATTCTAATATATCTGTGTTTTTACGTATTCTGGACGTGCGGCTCGACAAACTGTTTGGAACTGCTGATGTATTATGACGCGGCTGATTAGTGCCTACTGTGGAAAGATTCCTGCCTTCATAATATGTTCGGAAAATTTAACCCTTTTTGGAGAAAATCGACATATTCTAATATATCTGTGTTTTTACGTATTCTGGACGTGCGGCTCGACAAACTGTTTGGAACTGCTGATGTATTATGACGCGGCTGATTAGTGCCTACTATGGAAAGATTCCTGCCTTCATAATATGTTCGGAAAATTTAACCCTTTATAGAGAAAATCGACATATTCTCATAGATCTGTGTTTTTACGTATTCTGGACGTGCGGCTCGAAAAACTGTTTGGAACTGCTGAAGTATTATGACGTGGCTGATTAGTGCCTACTATGGAAAGATTCCTGCCTTCATAATATGTTCGGAAAATTTAACCCTTTCTAGAGAAAATCGACATATTCTCATATATCTGTGTTTTTACGTATTCTGGATGTGCGGCTCGAGAAACTGTTTGGAACTGCTGAAGTATTATGACGCGGCTGATTAGTGCCTACTATGGAAAGATTCCTGCCTTCATAATATATTCGGAAAATTTAACCCTTTATAGAGAAAATCGACATATTCTAATATATCTGTGTTTTTACGTATTCTGGACGTGCGGCTCGAGAAACTGTTTGGAACTGCTGAAGTATTATGACGCGGCTGATTAGTGCCTACTATGGAAAGATTCCTGCCTTCATAATATGTTCGGAAAATTTAACCCTTTATAGAGAAAATCGACATATTCTAATATATCTGTGTTTTTACGTATTCTGGACGTGCGGCTCGAGAAACTGTTTGGAACTGCTGAAGTATTATGACGTGGCTGATTAGTGCCTACTATGGAAAGATTCCTGCCTTCATAATATGTTCGGAAAATTTAACCCTTTCTAGAGAAAATCGACATATTCTCATATATCTGTGTTTTTACGTATTCTGGATGTGCGGCTCGAAAAACTGTTTGGAACTGCTGAAGTATTATGATGCGGATGATTAGTACCTACTATGGAAAGATTCCTGCCTTCATAATATGTTCGGAAAATTTAACCCTTTTTGGAGAAAATCGACATATTCTAATATATCTGTGTTTTTACGTATTCTGGACGTGCGGCTCGACAAACTGTTTGGAACTGCTGATGTATTATGACGCGGCTGATTAGTGCCTACTATGGAAAGATTCCTGCCTTCATAATATGTTCGGAAAATTTAACCCTTTATAGAGAAAATCGACATATTCTCATAGATCTGTGTTTTTACGTATTCTGGACGTGCGGCTCGAAAAACTGTTTGGAACTGCTGAAGTATTATGTTGCGGCTGATTAGTACCTACTATTGAAAGATTCCTGCCTTCATAATATGTTCGGAAAATTTAACCCTTTCTAGAGAAAATCGACATATTCTAATATATCTGTGTTTTTACTTATTCTGGACGTGCGGCTCGACAAACTGTTTGGAACTGCTGAAGTATTATGACGCGGCTGATTAGTGCCTACTATGTAAAGATTCCTGCCTTCATAATATATTCGGAAAATTTAACCCTTTATAGAGAAAATCGACATATTCTAATATATCTGTGTTTTTACGTATTCTGGACGTGCGGCTCGACAAACTGTTTGGAACTGCTGATGTATTATGACGCGGTGGATTAGTGCCTACTATGGAAAGATTCCTGCCTTCATAATATGTTCGGAAAATTTAACCCTTTATAGAGAAAATCGACATATTCTAATATATCTGTGTTTTTACGTATTCTGGACGTGCGGCTCGACAAACTGTTTGGAACTGCTGAAATATTATGATGCGGATGATTAGTGCCTACTGTGGAAAGATTCCTGCCTCCATAATATGTTCGGAAAATTTAACCCTTTTTGGAGAAAATCGACATATTCTAATATATCTATGTTTTTACGTATTCTGGACGTGCGGCTCGACAAACTGTTTGGAACTGCTGAAATATTATGATGCGGATGATTAGTGCCTACTGTGGAAAGATTCCTGCCTCCATAATATGTTCGGAAAATTTAACCCTTTTTGGAGAAAATCGACATATTCTAATATATCTATGTTTTTACGTATTCTGGACGTGCGGCTCGACAAACTGTTTGGAACTGCTGATGTATTATGACGCGGCTGATTAGTGCCTACTATGGAAAGATTCCTGCCTTCATAATATGTTCGGAAAATTTAACCCTTTATAGAGAAAATCGACATATTCTAATATATCTGTGTTTTTACGTATTCTGGACGTGCGGCTCGACAAACTGTTTGGAACTGCTGAAGTATTATGACGTGGCTGATTAGTGCCTACTATGGAAAGATTCCTGCCTTCATAATATGTTCGGAAAATTTAACCCTTTATAGAGAAAATCGACATATTCTAATATATCTGTGTTTTTACGTATTCTGGACGTGCGGCTCGACAAACTGTTTGGAACTGCTGATTTATTATGACGCGGCTGATTAGTGCCTACTATGGAAAGATTCCTGCCTTCATAATATGTTCGGAAAATTTAACCCTTTATAGAGAAAATCGACATATTCTAATATATCTGTGTTTTTACGTATTCTGGACGTGCGGCTCGACAAACTGTTTGGAACTGCTGAAGTATTATGACGTGGCTGATTAGTGCCTACTATGGAAAGATTCCTGCCTTCATAATATGTTCGGAAAATTTAACCCTTTCTAGAGAAAATCGACATATTCTCATATATCTGTGTTTTTACGTATTCTGGATGTGCGGCTCGAAAAACTGTTTGGAACTGCTGAAGTATTATGTTGCGGCTGATTAGTACCTACTATGGAAAGATTCCTGCCTTCATAATATGTTCGGAAAATTTAACCCTTTCCAGAGAAAATCGACATATTCTAATATATCTGTGTTTTTACTTATTCTGGACGTGCGGCTCGAGAAACTGTTTGGAACTGCTGAAGTATTATGACGCGGCTGATTAGTGCCTACTATGGAAAGATTCCTGCCTTCATAATATGTTCGGAAAATTTAACCCTTTATAGAGAAAATTGACATATACTAATATATCTGTGTTTTTACGTATTCTGGACGTGCGGCTCGACAAACTGTTTGGAACTGCTGAAATATTATGATGCGGATGATTAGTGCCTACTGTGGAAAGATTCCTGCCTCCATAATATGTTCGGAAAATTTAACCCTTTTTGGAGAAAATCGACATATTCTAATATATCTATGTTTTTACGTATTCTGGACGTGCGGCTCGACAAACTGTTTGGAACTGCTGATGTATTATGACGCGGCTGATTAGTGCCTACTATGGAAAGATTCCTGCCTTCATAATATGTTCGGAATATTTAACCCTTTATAGAGAAAATCGACATATTCTAATATATCTGTGTTTTTACTTATTCTGGACGTGCGGCTCGAGAAACTGTTTGGAACTGCTGAAGTATTATGACGTGGCTGATTAGTGCCCACTATGGAAAGATTCCTGCCTTCATAATATGTTCGGAAAATTTAACCCTTTCTAGAGAAAATCGACATATTCTTATATATCTGTGTTTTTACGTATTCTGGACGTGCGGCTCGAAAAACTGTTTAGAACTGCTGAAGTATTATGACGCGGATAATTAGTGCCTACTATGGAAAGATTCCTGCCTTCATAATATGTTCGGAAAATTTAACCCTTTCTAGAGAAATTCGACATATTCTCACAAATCTGTGTTTTTATATATTCTCGGATTGCGGCTCTAAAAACTGTTTTGAACTGCTGAAGTATTATTATGCGGCTGATTAATGCCTACTATGGAAAGGTTCCTGCCTTTATAATAATATGTTCGGAAAATTTTATCCTTCCCAGAGAAAATCGACATATTCTCAAAAATAACTTTTGACTGATAAATAATAATAATTTGTTTACAGAAAGTAATGAAATCCCATCAAAAACATAAGCGTAAAAATTCAATGCAAAAGAGTTCTAAAAAGGTGCTAAGTTTTCAATTGGCAAGTTTTCACACAAATAAACATGAAGTTTAGGTATAAATCATAATAAACGAACACTTGCTTGGTGAAAATTTGACACCTTTTTAGATCTCAATTCCTTATTTATTGATTATTAAACTTGGCTCCCGTTTTCACATTTATGTTTTTGATGGGATTAATTTTACAAAAATGATCGACTTATACTAAAAAGATTATCTTTGCGAGCGTACTGACACATTTAACTTTTAAAGTCATTTGAATAATTAAGATACGAAATTAAGTGAAAAAGCAAAAACAATCATTTAAGGGGGTACTCGCTCGAATTTTCGGAAAAAATCATACATTTTTGAACGAGTGTCAAAGAAAGAGGAAGGCAGATAGAGAATAATTGATTTTTTTTAAATTTTATTTACATATCCTTCTACCATATGCCCATTTTTTTTGACGCGCGCGCTCCACGCGCTTGCGCACAGCTGTCTGTATCTCAGGAAACAATGAAAAAACGGCGGGCCCGATCAGCGCTTTCCAGAACATCCTAGAACAACAAAAAAAATGTATTCTTAAAGTAGAAGAGTCCAACTTCACGTTGACGGATGGAAATTCTGATAAAAAAAAATTTTGCGATTCAGTAACCGTTTTTTCCTCAAATTTTCTAGCGTTTCCGAGGTTTTTTTCGTAGATGCGCCATTTCTCTAAAATCGATTTTTTTTTAGTTTCCATCCGTCAATGCGAAGTTTGACTCTTCTACTTTAAGAATAATTTTTTTTTTTGTTCTAGGATGTTCTCGAAAGCGCTGATCGAACCCGCCTTTTTTTAAAGGTCTCCTGATATACAGACAGCTGTGCGCATGCGCGTGGGGCGTGCGCGTCAAAAAAAATGAACATATGGTAGAAGGATATGTAAAATGAAGATTATGTAAAATAAAAAAAATCAATTTTCTATCTGCCTCCCTCTTTCTTTGAGACCCGTTCAAAAATGTATGATTTTTTCCGAAAATTCGAGCGAGTACCCCCTTAAATTAAACATTTTAATTTTTAATTAACCCAAGAAAACAACAAGATAGGGGTAGATATTTCGAATTAATACTCTAAAAGTTGTATGGTCAAAAAATATCTGTATTTCTTAATGACTTAGTTATAAAAATTAATTTACCTCTAAATTTATAGGTTTTTTTTTTTTGGCAATTATTTGTAAGAAAATACATAGGTACTTATGGCTCCGTGCTATTACGAAACATTCCGTATATTTAAAGAATGCACTAGGTCTACTACATTTCTGCAAAAAATTAAGGGAGCAAAAAAATTTTTCGAATTTTTAGTGATTTTTCAGAAAGCTGTATCTCAGTTAAAATTAGTCGCATTGAGATTTTAAAAAAAGCATTTTAAAGCGCTGAATGTCTAGTTTTCAGATTTCTTAGCTTAAAATTTTTAGGAGCGACAGTCATCGCGAAATTGTAAGAAAGAACACAAAAAATTTTTTTTTTATTTTTTGCCTTTTTTTCTCGGTCCACGGGCTTGGAAAATTTTTTTTCACAAAAATCATGATGTGGACTTGATAGCCTGTTCATTCAGCTTTAATTACTTTTTTTAAATTTTTCTCTACGTTAATTTGACCCGGAGATATTCGACTACGAATACAAAAGCATCCTT
The DNA here is from genome assembly GCA_963575645.1 of Xanthostigma xanthostigma. Classification (NCBI taxonomy): domain Eukaryota; kingdom Metazoa; phylum Arthropoda; class Insecta; order Raphidioptera; family Raphidiidae; genus Xanthostigma; species Xanthostigma xanthostigma. The sequence continues at coordinate 9,377,846 of OY754471.1, read as the reverse complement.
TTGATTTTAACCATCGATATCTCAGCAACTAATGATCAGACAGAAAATTGACGGGCAGTTTCAAAATCTCGAATAAATTTCCTACAAGGCTATGTAGTGTTCTTGGAAGAAAAAAATTTTCTTTCATCCTCGATATTAACTTGAAAAAAGTGAAAAAAAGTGACTTTTTGACTTGTTTTGCTAAGTTGACCGCATATTTGCTAATATTGGTGGCAAGTCTAATGCTTGTACGAATTTTTACACCTCATTGTACCCCCAAGAGCTCCGTAAATCGACAGATCGAACTATCGATCGGTTTTTCCGGACCGCTTAATCAAAATTTCAGAAAAATTTAAAGGAGCAAAATTTACAATTCTGAACACCCTGTAATGTTCGTAAAAATGAATTTGATTTTTTTCAATTCTTTCACAATTGGGCATCTTTTGCTTATTGAATTTGCTCCTTTAAATTTTTCTGAAATTTTAATTAAGCGGTCCGGAAAAACCGTTCGATAGATCGATCTACCGATTTACGGAGCTCTTGGGGGTACATCGAGGTGTAAAAATTCGTACAAGCATTAGACTTTCCACCGATATTAGCAAAGATAAGGTCGACTTAGCAAAACAAGTCAAAAAGTCACTTTTTTTCACTTTTTTCAAGTTGATATCGAGGATGAAAGAAAATTTTTTTCTTCCAAGAACACTACATAGCCTTGTAGGAAATTTATTCGAGATTTTGAAACTGCCCGTCAATTTTCTGTCTGATCATTAGTTGCTGAGATATCGATGGTTAAAATCAAAAGGATGCTTTTGTATTCGTAGTCGAATATCTCCGGGTCAAATTAACGTAGAGAAAAATTTAAAAAAAGAATATAAAGCTGATGAACAGGCCATATCATAATTTTTGAGTAAAAAATTTTTCCAAGCCCGTGGACCGAATAAAAAAAGGGCAAAAAATGAAAAAAAATTTGTTTCGTGTACTTTCTTAGAATTTTGCGATGACTGTCGCTCCTAAAAATTTTAACCCAAATATTCTAAAAACTAGACATTCAGCGCTTTAAAATGCTTTTTTTAAAACCTCGATACGACAAATTTTAACTGAGATACAGCATTCTGAAAAATCACTAAAAATTCAAAAAATTTTTTTTGCTCTCCTATTTTTTTGCAGAAATTTATAATTATAATGCAGTAGTTTAAACAGTTTCTCGAGCCGACAAGTCGAGAATATGTAAAAACACAGATTTGTTAGGATATGTCGATTTTCACTAAAAAGGGTTAAATTTTCCGAATATATTAGAAAGGCAGAAATCTTTCCATATAAGGCACTAATCAGCCGCATCATAATACTTCAGCAGTTCTAAACAGTTTTTCGAGCCGCAAGTAGAGAATACGCAAAAACACAGATTTGTGAGAATATGTCGATTTTCTCTGGGTAGGATTAAATTTTCCGAACATATTATGAAGGCAGGAATCTTTCCATAGAAGGCACTAATCAGCCGCGTCATAATACATCAGCAGTTCCAAACAGTTTTTCGAGCCGCACGTCCAGAATACGTAAAAACACAGATATATTAGAATATGTCGATTTTCTCCAACAAGGGTTAAGTTTTCCGAACATATTATGAAGGCAGGAATCTTTCCACAGTAGGCACTAATCAGCCGCGTCATAATACATCAGCAGTTCCAAACAGTTTCTCGAGCCGCACGTCCAGAATAAGTAAAAACACAGATATATTAGAATATGTCGATTTTCTTTAGAAAGGGTTAAATTTTCCGAACATATTATGAAGGCAGGAATCTTTCCATAGTAGGTACTAATCAGCCGCAACATAATACTTCAGCAGTTCCAAACAGTTTTTCGAGCCGCACGTCCAGAATACGTAAAAACACAGATATATGAGAATATGTCGATTTTCTCTAGAAAGGGTTAAATTTTCCGAACATATTATGAAGGCAGGAATCTTTCCATAGTAGGTACTAATCAGCCGCAACATAATACTTCAGCAGTTCCAAACAGTTTTTCGAGCCGCACATCCAGAATACGTAAAAACACAGATATATGAGAATATGTCGATTTTCTCTATAAAGGGTTAAATTTTCCGAACATATTATGAAGGCAGGAATCTTTCCATAGTAGGCACTAATCAGCCGCGTCATAATACTTCAGCAGTTCCAAACAGTTTCTCGAGCCGCACGTCCAGAATAAGTAAAAACACAGATATATTAGAATATGTCGATTTTCATTAGAAAGGGTTAAATTTTCCAAACATATTATGAAGGCAGGAATCTTTCCATAGTAGGCACTAATCAGCCGCGTCATTATACTTCAGCAGTTCCAAACAGTTTCTCGAGCCGCACGTCCAGAATACGTAAAAACACAGATATATTAGAATATGTCGATTTTCTCTATAAAGGGTTAAATTTTCCGAACATATTATGAAGGCAGGAATCTTTCCATAGTAGGCACTAATCAGCCGCGTCATAATACTTCAGCAGTTCCAAACAGTTTCTCGAGCCGCACGTCCAGAATAAGTAAAAACACAGATATATTAGAATATGTCGATTTTCTTTAGAAAGGGTTAAATTTTCCGAACATATTATGAAGGCAGGAATCTTTCCATAGTAGGTACTAATCAGCCGCAACATAATACTTCAGCAGTTCCAAACAGTTTTTCGAGCCGCACGTCCAGAATACGTAAAAACACAGATATATGAGAATATGTCGATTTTCATTGGAAAGGGTTAAATTTTCCGAACATATTATGAAGGCAGGAATCTTTCCATAGTAGGTACTAATCAGCCGCAACATAATACTTCAGCAGTTCCAAACAGTTTTTCGAGCCGCACATCCAGAATACGTAAAAACACAGATATATGAGAATATGTCGATTTTCTCTATAAAGGGTTAAATTTTCCGAACATATTATGAAGGCAGGAATCTTTCCATAGTAGGCACTAATCAGCCACGTCATAACACTTCAGCAGTTCCAAACAGTTTGTCGAGCCGCACGTCCAGAATACGTAAAAACACAGATATATTAGAATATGTCGATTTTCTCTATAAAGGGTTGAATTTTCCGAACATATTATGAAGGCAGGAATCTTTCCATAGTAGGCACTAATCAGCCACGTCATAATACTTCAGCAGTTCCAAACAGTTTGTCGAGCCGCACGTCCAGAATACGTAAAAACACAGATATATTAGAATATGTCGATTTTCTCTAGAAAGGGTTAAATTTTCCGAACATATTATGAAGGCAGGAATCTTTTTATAGTAGGCACTAATCAGCCGCGTCATAATACATCAGCAGTTCCAAACAGTTTGTCGAGCCGCACGTCCAGAATACGTAAAAACATAGATATATTAGAATATGTCGATTTTCTCCTAAAAGGGTTAAATTTTCCGAACATATTATGGAGGCAGGAATCTTTCCATAGTAGGCACTAATCATCCGCATCATAATACTTTAGCAGTTCCAAACAGTTTGTCGAGCCGCACGTCCAGAATACGTAAAAACATAGATATATTAGAATATGTCGATTTTCTCCAAAAAGGGTTAGATTTTCCGAACATATTATGAAGGCAGGAATCTTTCCATAGTAGGCACTAATCAGCCACGTCATAATACTTCAGCAGTTCCAAACAGTTTGTCGAGCCGCACGTCCAGAATACGTAAAAACACAGATATAATAGAATATGTCGATTTTCTCTATAAAGGGTTAAATTTTCCGAAAATATTATGAAAGCAGGAATCTTTCCATAGTAGGCACTAATCAGCCGAGTCATAATACATCAGCAGTTCCAAACAGTTTGTCGAGCCGCACGTCCAGAATACGTAAAAACATAGATATATTAGAATATGTCGATTTTCTCCAAAAAGGGTTAGATTTTCCGAACATATTATGAAGGCAGGAATCTTTCCATAGTAGGCACTAATCAGCCACGTCATAATACTTCAGCAGTTCCAAACAGTTTGTCAAGCCGCACGTCCAGAATACGTAAAAACATAGATATATTAGAATATGTCGATTTTCTCCAAAAAGGGTTAGATTTTCCGAACATATTATGAAGGCAGGAATCTTTCCATAGTAGGCACTAATCAGCCACGTCATAATACTTCAGCAGTTCCAAACAGTTTGTCGAGCCGCACGTCCAGAATACGTAAAAACACAGATATATTAGAATATGTCGATTTTCTCTATAAAGGGTTAAATTTTCCGAACATATTATGAAAGCAGGAATCTTTCCATAGTAGGCACTAATCAGCCACGTCATAATACTTCAGCAGTTCCAAACAGTTTCTCGAGCCGCACGTCCAGAATAAGTAAAAACACAGATATATTAGAATATGTCGATTTTCTCCAGAGAGGGTTAAGTTTTCCGAACATATTATGAAGGCAGGAATCTTTCCATAGTAGGCACTAATCAGCCGCGTCATAATACATCAGCAGTTCCAAACAGTTTCTCGAGCCGCACGTCCAGAATAAGCAAAAACACAGATATATTAGAATATGTCGATTTTCTCTAGAAAGGGTTAAATTTTCCGAACATATTATGAAGGCAGGAATCTTTCCATAGTAGGCACTAATCAGCCGAGTCATAATACATCAGCAGTTCCAAACAGTTTGTCGAGCCGCACGTCCAGAATACGTAAAAACATAGATATATTAGAATATGTCGATTTTCTCCAAAAAGGGTTAGATTTTCCGAACATATTATGAAGGCAGGAATCTTTCCATAGTAGGCACTAATCAGCCACGTCATAATACTTCAGCAGTTCCAAACAGTTTGTCGAGCCGCACGTCCAGAATACGTAAAAACACAGATATATTAGAATATGTCGATTTTCTCTATAAAGGGTTAAATTTTCCGAACATATTATGAAGGCAGGAATCTTTCCATAGTAGGCACTAATCAGCCGAGTCATAATACATCAGCAGTTCCAAACAGTTTGTCGAGCCGCACGTCCAGAATACGTAAAAACATAGATATATTAGAATATGTCGATTTTCTCCAAAAAGGGTTAAATTTTCCGAACATATTATGAAGGCAGGAATCTTTCCATAGTAGGTACTAATCAGCCGCAACATAATACTTCAGCAGTTCCAAACAGTTTTTCGAGCCGCACGTCCAGAATACGTAAAAACACAGATATATGAGAATATGTCGATTTTCTCTATAAAGGGTTAAATTTTCCGAACATATTATGAAGGCAGGAATCTTTCCATAGTAGGCACTAATCAGCCGCGTCATAATACTTCAGCAGTTCCAAACAGTTTCTCGAGCCGCACGTCCAGAATAAGTAAAAACACAGATATATTAGAATATGTCGATTTTCTTTAGAAAGGGTTAAATATTCCGAACATATTATGAAGGCAGGAATCTTTCCATAGTAGGCACTAATCAGCCACGTCATAATACTTCAGCAGTTCCAAACAGTTTGTCGAGCCACACGTCCAGAATACGTAAAAACACAGATATATTAGAATATGTCGTTTTTCTTTAGAAAGGGTTAAATATTCCGAACATATTATGGAGGCAGGAATCTTTCCATTGTAGGCACTAATCAGCCGCGTCATAATACTTCAGCAGTTCCAAACAGTTTGTCGAGCCGCACGTCCAGAATTCGTAAAAACACAGATATATTAGAATATGTCGATTTTCTCCAGAGAGGGTTAAGTTTTCCGAACATATTATGAAAGCAGGAATCTTTCCATAGTAGGCACTAATCAGCCGCGTCATAATACATCAGCAGTTCCAAACAGTTTCTCGAGCCGCACGTCCAGAATAAGCAAAAACACAGATATATTAGAATATGTCGATTTTCTCTAGAAGGGGTTAAATTTTCCGAACATATTATGGAGGCAGGAATCTTTCTATAGTAGGCACTAATCAGCCGCGTCATAATACATCAGCAGTTCCAAACAATTTCTCGAGCCGCACGTCCAGAATAAGTAAAAACACAGATATATTAGAATATGTCGATTTTCTCTAGAAAGGGTTAAGTTTTCCGAACATATTATTAAGGCAGGAATCTTTCCACAGTAGGCACTAATCAGCCGCGTCATAATACATCAGCAGTTCCAAACAGTTTCTCGAGCCGCACGTCCAGAATAAGTAAAAACACAGATATATTAGAATATGTCGATTTTCTTTAGAAAGGGTTAAATTTTCCGAACATATTATGAAGGCAGGAATCTTTCCATAGTAGGTACTAATCAGCCGCAACATAATACTTCAGCAGTTCCAAACAGTTTTTCGAGCCGCACGTCCAGAATACGTAAAAACACAGATATATGAGAATATGTCGATTTTCTCTAGAAAGGGTTAAATTTTCCGAACATATTATGAAGGCAGGAATCTTTCCATAGTAGGCACTAATCAGCCGCGTCATAATACATCAGCAGTTCCAAACAGTTTCTCGAGCCGCACGTCCAGAATAAGTAAAAACACAGATATATTAGAATATGTCGATTTTCTTTAGAAAGGGTTAAATATTCCGAACATATTATGGAGGCAGGAATCTTTCCATAGTAGGCACTAATCAGCCGCGTCATAATACTTCAGCAGTTCCAAACAGTTTCTCGAGCCGCACGTCCAGAATAAGTAAAAACACAGATATATTAGAATATGTCGATTTTCTTTAGAAAGGGTTAAATATTCCGAACATATTATGGAGGCAGGAATCTTTCCATAGTAGGCACTAATCAGCCGCATCATAATAATTCAGCAGTTCCAAACAGTTTGTCGAGCCGCACGTCCAGAATACGTAAAAACATAGATATATTAGAATATGTCGATTTTCTCCAAAAAGGGTTAAATTTTCCGAACATATTATGAAGGCAGGAATCTTTCCATAGTAGGCACTAATCAGCCACGTCATAATACTTCAGCAGTTCCAAACAGTTTCTCGAGCCGCACGTCCAGAATAAGTAAAAACACAGATATATTAGAATATGTCGATTTTCTCCAGAGAGGGTTAAGTTTTCCGAACATATTATGAAGGCAGGAATCTTTCCATAGTAGGCACTAATCAGCCGCGTCATAATACATCAGCAGTTCCAAACAGTTTCTCGAGCCGCACGTCCAGAATAAGCAAAAACACAGATATATTAGAATATGTCGATTTTCTCTAGAAAGGGTTAAATTTTCCGAACATATTATGGAGGCAGGAATCTTTCTATAGTAGGCACTAATCAGCCGCGTCATAATACATCAGCAGTTCCAAACAATTTCTCGAGCCGCACGTCCAGAATAAGTAAAAACACAGATATATTAGAATATGTCGATTTTCTCTAGAAAGGGTTAAGTTTTCCGAACATATTATTAAGGCAGGAATCTTTCCACAGTAGGCACTAATCAGCCGCGTCATAATACATCAGCAGTTCCAAACAGTTTCTCGAGCCGCACGTCCAGAATAAGTAAAAACACAGATATATTAGAATATGTCGATTTTCTTTAGAAAGGGTTAAATTTTCCGAACATATTATGAAGGCAGGAATCTTTCCATAGTAGGTACTAATCAGCCGCAACATAATACTTCAGCAGTTCCAAACAGTTTTTCGAGCCGCACGTCCAGAATACGTAAAAACACAGATATATGAGAATATGTCGATTTTCTCTAGAAAGGGTTAAATTTTCCGAACATATTATGAAGGCAGGAATCTTTCCATAGTAGGCACTAATCAGCCGCGTCATAATACATCAGCAGTTCCAAACAGTTTCTCGAGCCGCACGTCCAGAATAAGTAAAAACACAGATATATTAGAATATGTCGATTTTCTCTAGAAAGGGTTAAGTTTTCCGAACATATTATTAAGGCAGGAATCTTTCCACAGTAGGCACTAATCAGCCGCGTCATAATACATCAGCAGTTCCAAACAGTTTCTCGAGCCGCACGTCCAGAATAAGTAAAAACACAGATATATTAGAATATGTCGATTTTCTTTAGAAAGGGTTAAATTTTCCGAACATATTATGAAGGCAGGAATCTTTCCATAGTAGGTACTAATCAGCCGCAACATAATACTTCAGCAGTTCCAAACAGTTTTTCGAGCCGCACGTCCAGAATACGTAAAAACACAGATATATGAGAATATGTCGATTTTCTCTAGAAAGGGTTAAATTTTCCGAACATATTATGAAGGCAGGAATCTTTCCATAGTAGGCACTAATCAGCCGCGTCATAATACATCAGCAGTTCCAAACAGTTTCTCGAGCCGCACGTCCAGAATAAGTAAAAACACAGATATATTAGAATATGTCGATTTTCTCCAGAGAGGGTTAAGTTTTCCGAACATATTATTAAGGCAGGAATCTTTCCACAGTAGGCACTAATCAGCCGCGTCATAATACATCAGCAATTCCAAACAGTTTCTCGAGCCGCACGTCCAGAATAAGTAAAAACACAGATATATTAGAATATGTCGATTTTCTTTAGAAAGGGTTAAATATTCCGAACATATTATGGAGGCAGGAATCTTTCCATAGTAGGCACTAATCATCCGCATCATAATATTTCAGCAGTTCCAAACAGTTTCTCGAGCCGCACGTCAAGAATACGTGAAAACACAGATATATTAGAATATGTCGATTTTCTCTAGAAAGGGTTAAATATTTCGAACATATTATGAAGGCAGGAAACTTTCCATAGTAGGCACTAATCAGCCGCATCATATTACTTTAGCAGTTCTAAACAGTTTTTCGAGCTGCAAGTAGAGAATATGCAAAAACACAGATTTCAATGTGTATGGGGAAAACGAGCATTAGCGTTATTCTTTACAGCCGAAATGGAAGAGCGCCAAAATGAGCAGAGCACTTACAGAAATATTGACAAAGCATAGACCTTTCAAATAAAAAAAAACTCATTCAAGTCGAGCGATACGTTTAAAAGTTATTGCAATTCTAAACTGGTCATTATTTTAGGTGTTGCGTTTTTTGTGCCGGTCAGTGTAGAATTGCATTTTCTTTTTTCGTATTTTTCTCGGAAACTCGTAAAGCAGGAACGAAAATTTTTTAAGCAGGAAAAGGCACAAACGAAGCTCAATCCATCCCACCTATTTTGGTCCGTGCGGCTAACAAAGTTGCGGCTAACTTCACGCTTACCGAATTTTCTTTTTTGATTTTCTCGAGAACGGGAAAAGCAGGAACGAAATTTTTTTAAGCAGGAAAAGGCACAAACGAAGCACAAACCAGCCGCAAGTAAAAAATGTACAAATTCCAAAAAGTTGCGGCTAGCGTGAACCTGGCCGCAGCTAAAATTTCTTCGATTTTCTCGGAAACGCGAAAAGCAGGAACGAATTTTTTTGGAGCAGGAAAGGGCACAAACGAAGCACAAACCAGCCGCAAGTAAAAAAATTACAAAATCAAAAAAGTTGCGGCTGGCGTGATCCTGGCCGCAGTTATAAAATTTTCGATTTTCTCGGAAACGCTAAAAGCAGGAACGAAAATTTTTAAAGCAGGAAAGGGCACAAACGAAGCACAAACCAGCCCACCCATTTTGGTCCATGCGGCTAACAAAGTTGCGGCTGGTTTCACGGAGCCGTTGTTATCGTAGTTTAAATCTCGATAAAGGCTGTTGTCCTTGTTTGAGAAACATCATTGTAGCATTAAAATTACTGAAAAACTACATCAGTGACCATTATTTGTTTATAACGAAAGAATATGTAACATTCTGAAATGTGGTGGAGGTACTGGATATACATGGTGGAAGTGCGTGTATATTATGTAATTTCGACCTTCTTAGTTTTTATACAAATAATTTTATATTTCAGGATATCGATAAGAAAATTGCGTAAATGTAAATGAATTGAAACAGTTGGCTGATATGAATATTTTTTTTTCAATTAGCCGTGATTTAAGTACAGTAATAAACCAAACATAAAAATACGTAAAATATCAAATAGCGTCAACTTTTTTTACATTGAGTGTATATCTGTCGTTTATTAGTGTATTTGCCATAAGGCACTTACAATATTGGCGTCGGTCGGATGGCGGGACCAAAATTTCTCGACGTTCATAGCTTTCTGACCATTTTGACACTATTTTTGAGTGTGTACACGATAACTCTCGACAGACTTAATAGATTTATACTAAATTTGGTCCACGTATTGGAATCCATCACCGCAAGAAACCTTTGTTAAATCAGCCCAATCGGACAATTTTAAGGGTGGTATTTAGGGGTTAAAAAAGTTTTTGGGTCCAAAAATACCAAAAAAATTCTCAGAATCGTTTCAAATTTGAAATTTAACCCTTTAGAAATCATTAAAATGCGCTGGCAAAATTTTAATAAAATCGGCCTGACAGGACTGAACTTCAAAACTTTATGAAAACGTTAGTTTGTATGGATTTACTTACTGAAGGGTGTATTTAATTTAAATTAAAATAAAATAATATTTTAGGGGATGCATTAAGGGTATATTTTTTTTTATTTTGCCCAGAAACAAACTTCACGTAATATAACCACACTGCCTGTATTAGCAAATAGATTGTCGGCAGGATTCTGGCACTGTTATTTTACATTGAGTGAATATTTGTCTTTTATTTTAAATTGTGCTCCTCGTTCCACTCGATCCTATAACGTTGCTGAATCTGAATGTATTCAAATAATACGCATACTGTTTATAATGCAACATTGAACCGAACAGTATCAGCCATTCAGCAGTAATGTAGAATAGATAGAGAGCTGATATCACTGCGTATATCAAGTGGTAGCGATTGTTAGCATACGGTGTATTTCCTGCTAAGGTTTTATCTCTACTGCAGTGACGTCATATATATATACAACGTCACGCTCGCTTTCTGCTACCATCCGATACAAATCTTCTCTTTACCCTGCAGCCTATCACACTCACGTCATAAATAGTTAGGGAATTGAAGAAAGCATTTCACGTTATCAAAATGAATATTTATTTATTGATTTTTTAACCACGACAACATTAATAGCTCTGTTCCGACCTCTGAGAACGGTAACAGAAACGTTACAGTCATGCGCAGTAACTCAAACGCGTTCCGATACAAACAATTTTGTTTTAGCCACTGCGCATGACTGTGGCGGTTCTATTACCGTTCTCCGAGAGGCTAAAACAGTTTTACAGTAATAAATTTACTGGAACTTAAAGGTCTAAACCTGACGGGAAATTTTTAGTCGACCGACTGTATTCTTTTAAATAAAATATATAACTCGAAATAAAACTTGCCTTTTTGTAAACGTAGTAGTTTAAGAGGTATAATAATATTGGCCATGGAAAGCTTTTAAATATTATTTACATAATTTTATTGTGAAAGTTTCTCTTCAAGATTTCAAAATTTTTCGATAGAAGTTTACATACCCTATAAACACATTAAATAACTGTGTTTACCTTGATAATTTGTTATCGGCAAACTGACAATCTTGATATTCCACAAATTCGCTATATAATTCCATACGATAGGAAAATAATGTTGTTATACTGATTGCAGTATAACCAACACATTTTACAGTTGAGGCATCAAGAAGAGATCAAAAGTGTAAAGGGGGAACTACGATTGTAGGTCGATATCAACAAATGAAAATGAATAATTGATCAAGTACCTGTTGAAATGTTTTAACGGAGGCATTTATAATAACTATTTTTAATAAGCGCACTTATTTTTCTCGCACGTTATTCCTTCTCAGAGCCAAAAAAGTATACGCGTGGGCTTGTTGAACTATAACCCAATAATTTTCAAACTCATAGAATAATAATAATAATGTGTTTAAACCCTTTTCTCGACTTTCTGTCTAAACAGACGCCATTCGCAACCATTACTATTTTCCATCTACCACACTTCCCGTTATTTTCTACATTTATAAACTTCCACTTAATTAATAGCAATGAACGAATGAAAGAATTTTAGGACATTAGGATAAGGTAGGCAAATTTTGAGCATAGAAGTTTGATAGGTAATCCGCCTTGGCCTTGAATAAGGAACCATCTCGATATTTATCTGAAGTTATTGAGGGAAACCGTGGCCGGTACAGAAATTACCTTTTCTCGGCGAGAGGCAGCAGAAACAGTCCCAGCCACATCTGCCCCCGCCGGGTTCGAACCCGGCAGCTCCCGAATGCGAGTCTAGTGCTCTCACCACTATTCCACCCCGCGCGGTTGTTAATTACTAATTAAACGTGAACGACCAATCGTATCATTATTATCATTAAATTGCATTTTTCTTGTTGAGTTTTACTTTGTAAATAAGGTCGAATGGAGGAATAATACGAAATGAAGATAGTGATTCCATGAGATGGAAAGGTAAAAAGTTAAATCAGCATTTATCAAAAATTATAATGTTATGATAAAATTATACGGGATACAAGGCTAAAATATTAAAACAATTTTTATTCACTAGGACATTATTTATTGGTCAACGTTTCGGCAATATTTCTTCAGGACCTTAAAAATCTTTCAAAAAAGTCACAAATTTAAAGATTTTTAAGGTCCTGAAGAAGGCAAGAAATATTGCCGAATTGCTGACCAATAAATAATGTTCTAGTGAATAAAAATTGTGTTAATATTTTAGCCTTGTATAATTTTATCATATCATAATATCAAGGTGTCATGTTATTTTGTTAAAAATAATTATCTCGATGTAACCAACATAGAAATTAATATTGGAGACAGAGAAAAGTTCTTTGCCGCGCATTTCTCAGTCGGAAATCTCTCAGTATCTTTCGAAACGTTCTTGCCACTAGGCGCCGTTTTCCGATAACATATATGACACGCATGTACGTTCCAAAAGCCGCACCTCTGACAGACATCATTTCTGCTCTCTCCAGCGGCCTGCTAACTCTATTATGCTGGTCTTCAAAATGCACGCCACCACACCCTCTGCTGCCTAAACAGGTTATGTCGTCGTTAAGACAACCGAAAACAGATATATGGCGATACCTTTTTTCGTGCCGGTGTTAGATTCTTGAAGACGCGACGTAAATTTAAAAAGACACAACCAGTAAAGAAAACACACAGTAATGTAGTGACGGGCAAAGAATTATTTTATTTTCCGATACGACTTTTTACGGTTATTTGAAACGAACCTAAGTGTTAAAAACAAATCGGTTAGTAATTAATATTATTTGTGTTTTTTTTTACTGTAAAAATCAATTTTTAAGCGTGGTTTAGGTTTAAATACAAGATTTTGTTAAAAAACGGAAGCGAAACTTTTTTAAAAATTAATTACTACAACTGAAACGATGATTTAGTTGACATCACGCATGCGCTGACACTCAACAAAATACACACATTCATATGTATATTTATAAACACTAAATACGTATATGTAAATGTGTATATGTACACAATATGTAAACACTGTCATACATATTTTTTCAACACACACTTGCTTAATCATATACGACTTTGACAGCTACACAGTATTCTGAAGCCTGTGCAAGACTATTAAATAAGTCAATCTTGCCACACAGGCTATACAAGTGTAAATGTGTATATGTATACAATTGTCCCTTCCTTTCTCGCGCTCAAGGTTTCACTTGTATTTTCCTACTCTTGAATCATTTCCTTATTAAATTCACAGAAAATTTCAAACAGATAAGTCGCTAAAGAAGTGTCACGTCAAAAACTCTTCCAGTTGTGTAAAATTCTAGTTTAAACCGATAATATAAAGCCTAGATACATTATTTTGTCAAAACACTAACAATACGTTAGTTATTTAATATTCAGTACAGTAACGAGGCCATTTTTTAGACATTTCTTGAAATTTCTTTTTGAAAAACATTACTACTATAGCGCGCCATGTAGTTAGCAATATCGTTGCCAACACACAAAGCTGCCTTCTTATGTTCAGCTGCCTTCTTATATGTGTTGCAACAACGCAGCAACCAGGAAGGTATACATTTCTACCATTTGTTTCATAAATATAGAAACGTGAACACCTGTTATTTTGTTCCAGGCTGTGCATAGTTCGTGTTGAGATCGAATAAGTTATTGTATAATCTAACGTGAAATAACAATACAAGATGGATTTCAAAATTAGAACCGGGACTATTTTTCTTACCTGTTCGTCTGCTTGTTTTGAGTAAGAACCAATCAGGAAACAGTATCTTGTCACGTAGGCGACAAACGCCTATAAACAAACACTGCGTCGTAGTGTGTGTTCTGTTTAGAGACAATAAACGCCGACTTTTATTAACTTCCGAGCTGTCACTAAGCGCGCGCACGAAACCCAACTACAAAGCAAGCTTTAATTCAAGCATCGTATGAAGCAAACACATAAAAGCCATTACTGAAACCAGCAGCCAAATTTAGCAATTTATGCGGCGACCTTTACACATTTGTGCTCTCCTAAATGTATGATCTTCGATATTTTCTTCAAGAAAAAATAAACGTTCATGTTTCTATGTTTTTTTTGGAAACAAACAGCAGCTACGTGTACACATAAGCAGTGGGTATACGAAGCATATAACTCTTTCCTGAGGCCTACAAACCTGTTTTGAATACCAATACTTTTATTTTTAATGTCACTGAGTTTTAGAACATTTTCACTGGAAAGAAATGTATCGAAAATTAAAACGAATATTAGGCCTTTTTATATAACCTTGTTCCTATTATTTTTTTGTTTTATATTTTATAATCATGTATGGTCTAGTTCACATGTCCCTTATTGATGAATTGTAGTCCTCCTGCACCGAAAATTATGATCATAGTGTCATTAGGTAAGGAATGACTTCTAGAAACTTTTAGAAAAAATTGAAGTCGGGGACGAAAAAATTGCAAAAGTTATACACAGTTTAGTAAAAAATAAGGGTTTGATTTTTTGAGAATATCTCAAAAACTATTGCAGATATCTGTAATCACAAAAAAGATTCTGAAGGAGCTGGAAATTTCCTACAAAAAATCCCACCTCCCGGAACTCTACCACCAATATTCCTAATTTTAATTTATAGGTGAAAATAGGACCAAAAAAAATGTTTTTTCTATTTTTTATACAAGCTAAAAAACACGAAAATATTGAAAATTATATAAAAAATAGAAAAAAATATTTCAACCCTATTTTCACCTGTAAATTAAAATTAGAAATATTGGCTGTAGAATTCCGGGAGGTTAGATTTTTATGTAGGAAATTTACTGGCCTTTCAGAATCTCTTTTGTGATTTCAGATATCTGCAATAGTTCTTAAGATATTCGCAAAAAACCAAACCCCCCTTTTTACTACAATGTTTATAACTTTTGCAATGTTTTCCTCTGCCAGTTCAATTTTTTCTAAACGTTTCTAGATGTCATTCCAAATCGAATGACACCATGATCATAATTTTCGATGAAGGAAGACTGGAACTCATCAAAAAGGAACATGTGAACTAGACTATTGATAAATTTGTTTAAATTAGGTGTTTTAATATAACGAAACGTTTTCAAAATACAGTAAGTGAAACGTATACTCTGTTCGACTTTCGAAACAATGTATTATGCCGACAAGTGGAATATTCTGGAAAATATCAGAATGTCTTACGTTCCAAGAATTTAGCTTTTATTCTCAATGTTCTGTATATCAAGCGTGTTGTTTTTGTTTCCTTTTTTCTTGTCTAAAGAAAATCAGACGTAGAATTATATAACCTAAGGCTTCACACAGATACGGAAAACCTTATTTGAATGTTACGCGGTATGTACTGTGGAAGTTGTTTCAAATGACGATGTTTTAAAATATTATCGCTTCAAGATTATAATAAATTTCAAAATGTAACTTTCTAATAAAATTAATAAGAAAAATCGCGATTTTTCTTATTAATTATTGTCGATGGACACGATATCTAATATGTAATTTTCTAATTCTAAAATAATTCAACTTATTCCAAAATGTTTTCTATCGAGATATTATTTTGATCATGGATTCTCTATTCAAACTTTTTGATTTTCTTGACATAATTAATATCAGCCGCGTCATGAGAAATTGATTTAAAATTGACTTTTTTCTCATAAAAACACCATTGTATATTACAGTGATGGCGACCTATGAACCGCGGGTCAGTAACTGACCCACGCAGGCTTTTTAAATTACCCACGCGTTTTTTTCTAATAACTCATTTTTTATATCATAAAAGAGAGAACAGTCAATGATACCAAAAAAAAGAAGGACAAGTTTTCAGAAAATCATATAAAACCTCCGAATGGCCGTAGTTTGCAAACTAAAAGAGATACAGACGTTTGCTTATAGGCTCATTGAATTCAGCGTGTTTTTTTCTGTGAGCATTCTCAATTTCAAAAGTATATTAAAGATTTCGATTTTTGTAATTTTTTCAAGGCATATCCCTTTAAAAAATGCAATTTTTGACGAAAACCGAAATCTTTAGAAAATTTGTCAAAATCATCATGCTTATAGAAAAAAAGACGATGAATCCACCATGATCGTAAAACTTCGTGTGTTTCGAACTTAAAAACGAACTTAAAAAAAAAGTATTTAACCACCTCCTCTCTTCCTTTACAAGTAACGCCACTGACTTAGTGGCCCACGAGCTAGTACTAAAAAATATACCTTATTAACAAATTTTGACCCACTTCTCATAAAGGTTCGCTATCACTGGTATATTATATAATATTTCGCGTAAGATAATAACGTAATTCAGATCTTTGATTAACGTCTGATTATAAATAAAATTATCTACCACGTTTTCAGTCAATATATTACAAAAACATTTTAATTATAATTCAATAACGTTTCGATTTTATTTATTGAGTAATAATGTAATATATTCGATATAAAAAATAAATATATAGTATAGGTATACTCAACTGCCATTTTGTACTGAAATTTATCACTTGTCTTTCGTATAAAATTTTCAGTAAAATAATTGCTATGCTTAATTTACTGTAGCAGCTTTTAAATGTTGCTGAACGTAGGTTTTTCAAACCTGTTGATATATGTATATTTCACCAACAGATACCTACAGTATACTAACTGATCTTATGGCCTTCTTTTCAGAAGTTACAAATGCCAGTAATCCTCTATTCTTTTTTCCGTTTTGAGATTTTTCTTTTTAACTTTGTATGTGCAAACTTGAAAAGATTTCGTTATGGAACAATAAATATTTGCATATCGTCCGTATAAATAATCCTTCGATCTATCGTATGATGTTTTTTTAACGGACGACAGCTAGATTCCATACGCATTATTCGTAAAATTGGACATAAAGTCGAGAAACGGACGTTAAACGCATTATTATTATATTATTATTATTCGTAAAATTATATGTCACATTTTCACCGTTACAAGCTAAGGAAATTTACTGTAATTTTGTTGTGGCTCGCGAAGGGCTCAGCGGATTAGATTCTAGGTGTCAAAGTAAATAAAACCGTTTAAAAATATGTGATAAATATGGACGATTGATTTTAATATAATCATACTTGATACGTTTTTGCAGTTGTCCTGTTTCCTAGTAATAGTTTATCTGAAGTACAAGAGACTATAAATTTAACATTCTGCGACACAACTCTCAGTTAGCAGAGCACACAGGCATTTATTACGACCACAGATAATAGTAAATAACACGCTACTATAGAAGACCGACTCTTTATTTAAATTAAATTCAACTCGCAATTTTATTCCGCAGTGTACGTCTCCTAGGGTTGCCATCCGTCCGTGTTTGTCCACTTTTTAAAGGCGGCCGGGGAGCGTCCAGGCGTGGTTTTGTTTACAGTCCGGATTTTATTTTGTCTAGATAAATCTTTTTTTATCAAGAGACGGTAGCAGAATTTTGTTTCTTTAATTCGAAAAGATTTATTTTTGTTTATTTGAATAAAGAAAGAGTTATGTTTTGGTTTTTCTAATATTTTGACGGCTCCTTAATTTAATTACCAAAGAGAATAGAGATATAATTAAATGAAAGCTTGTAAAATTCCATATATTACTTTAGTTTTGTACGTTAAGTTGCACCAAAGATGATAAAAAGTATTTTATATGGTAGTATATTGTGAATTATAGTAGATTGTGAATTATAAGTGTGTGAATCACTGTCTGGAATTTACGAACTAAACGATACGAGCGCAATGCACGTTACACGTCATGTTTCTTAAGAAGACCAAGTGGTTGTCTTTGGGGGGTGAGAGGTTCTGGACTGTACGTTGAGTAAAGCGGGGTCGGTTTGTTTAGCGGAGCGTGTAATTGAACATGTTATAGAGACCACCGGACTTCTGTAAACATATAGTCTACAATATATACATTGTATACATAATAATATTTCGTGTTATGTGTCGTTATTTTGATATATGAATTTTTATTAAAACTTCTTCTCTACACTGACAGCATTTCTCATTATACCTACAATTTATACGTTACATGAAAAAAGGTTCTATAAATTATAATAATGTTGTGTGTATTCAACGTGTTTCACCATTATTAAGCTGTTAGTTATTTTTGTAATTTAGATGTAATCATTTTTTTACTTTATTATTTCCATTTTTTTGTTAATTTTATGCCGCGTTGCAAAGATCGTTTTGTCTGTCGCATTTTAAAAATTACAAGTTTTATTATACCTGAATTTATGGTGGGAGAACGGGTATATATGGCGGAGGTAACGGGTATTTTATGTCAAAGGTTTTAAGGCAAATAATTAACTAATTACTTAATTGACGATTCAAAAAGAATAAATTTCATATATTTTAGTCAAATGAAGACATTATTTATTTCAAAACTAATCGAACATTTTGAAAATGTATGTTTCGTTATGGTTGGACCTAAATTTCTTTTCAACACTTTACTATAATAACGCAATATTGTCAGATCTTCTTTTAAATAATAAAAACTTTATTACATGTTTTACAAGCATATAAACTTCAACGAAAGTGGAAATTTTGATATTTTTACAATCGCTAAAAAAAAGGTATTACAGACGTGCTTTATTACAATTTTTTAACCTTTGTCATTCTTTTATTTCCTCAATTTATTGTTAGTAACGCTTCGTACTCTTCTTTAAAATATTATTTATGAGATGAAATAATTTTAAACATATATTAGCGTTATATCAATCATTAATGTGTTTGATCTTTACGTAAAAATAAAAAAATCATTTTAAATTTTAATTTTTATCAAAGATCTAACGAATTTTTTGTGAATAATTATTTATTAGTTAAAATATTTTTTGACATTGGTATTCCTTTTCAAATCTTTAATTAATGTCTGATTTGAACTCTTCAAATGAATAAAATTATCGACCAATTTTTTCAGACTAGGTATATATTGACAAAAAATATAAATTTATAACTCAGTTGATGACGTTTCGGTTCGGATTTGGATTTTCTTCAGAACTAAGCTAAAAAATATAAAAATTAATTAGTAATTATTTTCTAATGTTTTAATATCGAAATATTAATGAAAAAAAATTCAAATCTTTGATTAACGTCTGAATATAATTCTTCAAATAAATAAAATTGTCGACCAATTTTTTTCAGACTATACATTGACATAAAAAAATAAAATTATAAATCAATATTACAAAAGATGACGTTTCGATCCATGACTACTTATTAAAAAATTGTTTGTTATTAATTTTTCATTAATTTCATTCTGTTATAAAATAAGCAGATAATAATACTAATTAATTTTTATATTTTTTAGATTATTTCTGAAATCTGAAAAAGATCCAAATCCGGATCGAAACGTCATCTTTTGTAATATTGATTTATAATTTTATTTTTTTATGTCAATATATAGTCTGAAAAAAAATGGTCGACAATTTTATTTATTTGAAGAAAAAAAATGTCATAATTTCATGAATATTTCTATAATATTATTTATTTGACGTATTCATTTTCGTATATAATTTTTTTTATATTTTTTAAGATATTTTTATTCTTTTTCAGGTCGGCCTTTTCCACTCATCAATTGCACAATCGTAAATCAAACTTCGGACTCACTTCAAATCGAATGCAGTGAAGGTTTTGATGGTGGCTTGCCGCAACACTTTTTCATGGAACTGTTGGAACTGCCGTCGTTGCGCCCGCGCTATAACATGTCGACGTATCAAATACCGCCAAACTTCAATGTGGAAGGAATGGAACCAGGAACCAGTTATCAGGTTAATCTCTACGCTGTCAATGCCAAAGGTCGCAGCGATCCGACTGTTATCGAATCGGTAACATTCAAAGGCGTTGCCAAATTACAAGGTAATACTATTTTTATTATTATTTTTTTTTAATGAAACGTTTTAAACTAATATAAAAGCCTGAGAGTCAAGAGTTGGTAATTCAATAAATTTTTAAATTTGTCTATGTGTTATGGCCAATGTCCGGAATCCGGGCGATGTCCGAAATCGGACAAGGTTCAAAAAATAGATTTTTTATGAACATGAAACGCTGACATTTGATTGTATCTTTATCATGATAAGTTATCATTAATTTATTCTTATTGCTCATATCATATAAATAATAAATAAATTATACGTGTTTTCAATCATCAATAATTGAAATAGCAAGCTGAAAAATATATTCTTCAATAGTTGATATCAGTGATAAAAATTCCCTAAAACGTTAATGATAACTTATCATGATAAAGATACAATCAAATGTCAGCGTTTCATGTTTATAAAAAATCTATTTTTTGAACTTCGTTCGATTTCGGACTTTGCCTGATGTGGCTCGGGCATTGTCGACATTACCCGGATACCGGACATTGAGCGCAAAATATATATGGGTTTATCCTGAATCTATTTTATCTATACGTACACACTACACAACGTGATGAAACATTGCGCACTTCCCCTCATTAAAACGAAAAGAGCGATATATGTTTCTTCACAGAGTGTGCGAATTAACGCACTCAAATCGGTACGACAGTCTTTTTTTCCTTCTCGTATTTATATATATGTTACAGTTAATACAAGAAAGTAGTTAATTCGCGAATTAATCGGCTAATTACCCGAATTAACCAATCCTTGACGTTGGTTAATTCGGGTATTAGCCGGTTAATTCGCGAATAAACTACTTTCTTGTATTAACCGTAACATATTTATGTATAGCTATTAGCTAGATAGATTTTATAAATTAAAGACGCTCGGCAAGAGAGGTCGTCCGTGACTTATGTGTAGCGGACTTTTATATAATGTGAATAATATTTTTATGAAAACTTAGCCCTGTGCGTCTTTGACTATACAATAGATCTCTACCGGACGATTTTGTCTATATCAATAGCACTAAAAAGAACTGATAAAAACTATAATCTATAAAATTTTGTAAGGCAATTCGAAAGTGAAAATATATATTCAGAGCCTCGTGATCCCGCTGCAAGGATAATTACCTACTTTGGTTGTATGTAAAAAAGGAAAAGGGGAAATTAGGCCAAGCGGTTTATAAGATGTTATTTAAGAGCTAAAAGCACGAGCAATTTAAATAATTAATGAAGGAAAAAATAATAGGTTTACATTTTAAATGTAAGATTACTTTCTCTGAAAAGACTTTCTAATGTTTAGCTCTGGGTTTTTCTGACTTGGACATTTAATATATTTTATTATATTATGTGTGTTGTGTCTTTTTACCAAGAATTATTTTTTTCTCCTGGGATTGTTTTACGGATTTCTTTTTCCCTACGACATTCCACCTTCACGACAAGGGAACAAATGTTTTCTCACGTTAATTTCTTTATTGTATCTCTACCTTAATTCAAGAATTGCTTGCATTAACTTCATTTATATTGTAACATGTCTATTTTCAACTCTAAGGTTATTTACATTAAGTAGTTATGTAACTTATAGATTAAAAAGTTATGTATACCAGCTTAGATTTATTTAAGTGCAAAACGTTTCTAGGAACCGCAATAATCCGGGAGCTTATTTAGGATTTTAATTATACAAACCACACTTTTACTCTTCGCCGGAAATAATCAAAGTTTTAACTTGTCAGGAGAGCTATGCATTTCCAGAAAAAGAAGGTAAAATAATATTAAAAATCTAAAAACGTTGTTGTAAACTACTTACTTCATCAATGTCAAATCATGAAAATGATCCTCTTAAAAATTTTACTTGGACAAATTTTAAAAACACCTACAAATCATTTAAACAAATTTTTGGAGAACGAGAGTAATAATTCGGGATAGTGTGTCGAAAAAAGAATTTATTTAATTTTATTAAAAACAATTGTGGTGTTGAAATATCAAAGTGGCTAAGTGCCATGAGTTTCAGTAAAAAAAATTGGGAAAATGTATCAAGAGACTTTTGACGTGATAACGTCTTATAAATTGATGAAACACCGGCTGCACGCACGAAAAAGAGTAACGTTCCGCAAGCGAGAGCGCGATATAAGCGATAATCTCTCTCTTCTCGCGTGACGTCAGAGAGTAGTGTGCGTTCAACATTTTTTTCGGCTGTTCCAGCGAAAGCTACATCTGACAGATGGCCAGATAAATTATACGGATAATAAATATATAATATATATACATTCTTTTAAATGTCTTTTATAATTGCTTAAAAATATGTACTTTGCTTTGGTTGATGAAATTATTAGTCGGTAAAAATATAGTTTGACAGCTACTAAAATTTAGGTTATGTATTATTAAATATGATATTCAAGCGGAATACGTTATCACGTAAAACTATCGTCCGTAAACCGACTTTACAGACAACCAATTTTTTTTTGTTTTCGGTATTTAGTCCATTTGATTTTTCAACGTTTCAATTTAGTAAGAAATCAGTGATCTATAGAACCATTCAGTGTATTGAATGAAAAACTAAACACTTGACTGGTTTTTTGAATTATTTAAATAATATCTTGTATATGAAATAATGCAAAGTGGCTTTGCTTAAAATAATAGCAACCGTTTAGTGAGTTTTTACGGCGTCGTTGGAAATAACCGATGCAGTAACTATTGAGTATGATTTTGTGTTGTCAGTTCCCATATGCTATACGTAGAGAGCTGTGCGAGGCAAAGCAACCACGACGCAGCGGTAGAGGTGAATAATTCATGAGCCAGAATAAACTATGGAAATTCAGGAACGACACACGGTGGAGACACAGTTAGGATAATGTAGAAATGAGAATTAAATGTTATACCGCAGGACGCATCTGCCTCTGACCCAGCTTATAGAGCTTCGTTTGCATCGAGACCGACGTCGCCTCATACGTCAATGAACCATGGAAACTTGACAGAACTGTACAAAGGAAAACACCCCAAATTCCTAAAAACTTTTATAAATATTGCCGAAATTGCCTACATTGCGCCAATTTATCACAGAAAAAAAACTCCAGCCAATTGGGCGACGGGACCATTCCAACTTCAAAATGTTGACATTTAATATGGTATAATAAAGAAAATAAAATTTATGATATCGCGTGAAGTGACGTGGGTAATAGCTAGTATTCAATATGATATTTGCTACTCTTTATCATGATTACCTACATAGTATGTACCACGTCATGTAAAAATTAATCAAAGCATGCTTAACTAGTTTATTTCTGACAGATCTACAAAACAAAAGAACAGCTGATTTTTTTATTTTAAAATATTTGCGAAGCTTTAAAGTTTAGAAAAAAAATTGGTTGTCTGTAAAGTCGGTTTACGGACGATAGTTTTACGTGATAACGTCATAAAGCAACATTGATGAAAAATTGCATACTTTTATGAGTTACACTTTTCGGAACGCTACACTTTTTCGTGCATGCAGCCGGTGTTTCATCAATTTATAAGACGTTATCACGTCAAAAAATTTAACAAAATTTTCTTGGAAAAATAAATGGAATAATAAGCCATTATGAAAAGTATATCAGTATTATATAAAAATACCGTTATAGCATAGGTATATCTCTTCTGCGCATGGGCCGATTTTCCTAAAAAAATAATAGGGTTCCTCATGTTTGCATACCACACATCCTCCCAAAATTTGGTTTCCATCCACTCATCCGTTTGACCTGTATCGTGCTCACAGTCTAACAGACGCACATAGTTTTTTTCAAAAATATGTTTTTTGGATTCGGGGACCTCAAAACGAAAAAACATTGTAAAATTTTTGAAAAGTGAATTTTTCCTAAACTAGTACCACTAGTGGGTTGGAATGGTAAAAGTGTGTCAAGTTTTTAAAAAATATATAATTTATTTCTAAACAAAATCCCTTACAGCTGGACTATTTCAAAAATTTTAAATTGGAATTTCAGACAACGAAAACGATTGAATCGTACAGTTTTAGCAAAGCCAATTTATTAGGATTGGTTTAAATACAATTCAAATTTTAATATCGGCCAATTCGCAGGGGAAGATATTTTTACAAAAATTGTTCTGTGCACTTGCGTTATTAGAGAAATTTCTCTGGAGGCTACTTCTCAACAAAATAATACACTCAATAACTACGACGGTGCGAACGATGTTTAAACTTTCTGTCTACCTCCAGATACGTATCTGGCTGTGTGTGTGTGTTAGGGAAGGTTATACGCGCTTTCCAAGTTCCACCGCTTTGTTCGTTTCCCTTACCTACCTGCTAACAGAATCTAAGTAAGCAATTTACATTTTTTTATAAAGAAAATTTTATTAGTATAGAATAAAATTCTTCTTTAATGATGATCAATAATTATAATTTGATTAAAAAGTTTGTTCAATATATTTAGAAAGAAACAATTACGTTTTTCATTGAAATGTTTCATTTTTTCGAAAGTTTTCACATATACTAATATTCGCAATTAGTCACAACAATTTGGAATATAGAATAAAATTTGTCTTTAATGATGATCAATAATTATAATTTGATTAAAAAGTTTGTTCAATATATTTAGAAAGAAACAATTACGTTTTTCATTGAAATGTTTCATTTTTTCGAAAGTTTTCACATATACTAATATTCGCAATTAGTCACAACAATTTGGAATATAGAATAAAATTCGTCTTTAATGATGATCAATAATTATAATTTGATTAAAAAGTTTGTTCAATATATTTAGAAAGAAACAATTACGTTTTTCATTGAAATGTTTCATTTTTTCGAAAGTTTTCACATATACTAATATTCGCAATTAGTCACAACAATTTGGAATATTTGTGATAAACATTGATTTTATTATTAATTTACTTTGTAACTGTTTGCACAAAGATTTTGTTTTTTAAAATTTTCTTCCTGTCAACTAGAGTATGAAAGAAACTTCTTTATGAAGTGTATTTTCGTGTCTGGCAAAATTAATAAGAACTAATAAACTATGAAAACTACATAAAAACTTTTCTTAAACTTTATAAGGCAAATAATTTCTTTCTAAAGCGTGTGTAACATGAAAATAAGCTCATTTAATATTTTTAAATATATATTTTGATTCTATTGTATTTTAACAACCTGTCAACATTTTTTGCAAATTTATTGTTATTTAAATTTAATCATTAATTTTATCGAGCAATAGCGGCGCGTGAGATTTTTAAATCAGTTTTCTGAAGAGTAATCCGGGCTAGAGTATTGAAATACATACTTCAGGGCGTGTAATCCCACCAATGCACAAATGTTAGACTTTCAACCTTAAAATTGATGCCGAAAGTACGTGCTTTCGACCGAGGTGTGAAGAAAAATAATTATTGAAGCCTACCTAGCTGGTCAACTACAATAAACATTCGAAGCTGCATTTTACCTACTTTGTATATATAGAGTATATCAACATTGTTGAGTTCTACTTTTTTATTCAAAATGATATAAAAAGTAGAAAAAATAGTATTCTGCATTTGCGTTTTTAATGAAAATTTATGTCTCACTATATTGTAAGTAGATGTTATATATCCCGTACAAACAAACATACCTATAGTACATAGAAGTTGAAACTAGTGTGCCCTTGTATACAGTATGTTTTCGTAAAGAAATTGTTGGTAGTTTGCGCTTGTGTTCTGCAAGCAAAGAAAAAACTATTTAATATTAAACTGTGACAATGTTTTTGATCGCAAGATAAACGCTTGTTGATTCGTTGGCAAAACTAATGAACATTTTTACTCTCCAGTTATTTTTTGGCGGAAATGAAAAAAAATGTGCGAATCATGGGTAGAACAAAAATCACGCACAAATGTAAATTACGCTAAATTAAATACGCTACGTTTTACTGTTTTGAAACACTAGTGCAGGAGAAAAGTATTTTAAGATAATATCACCGGTAGTATTGCTCTCTTTTTTTATGTTCTATATTTGTTAATGTAGCAAAAAATAGACCAATGCGTGACCCGAACGTCATCTAAAGGATTAATGTCGATTTAAAATGCAGTTTCATGCAGTAATAAAACGTCGTATCTATATAAAAGCTCTCTACGAACAAATTATTAATAATTTGAGACAAGTCTGCTGTGCGCACAAAATTATAAACTTCGAGGAATTAAAAAAAGACATTGAAAAAATAAAATTGGGAGTGTCTCACAAATTGACGAATGCATTGAATTCTGCTGTCGAGCGTACATAATTTACAATTTCTCTCTATAAGGATCAGTGCAGACATTCCACTTTTTGCATTAAGATTGTGAAAATAATTCGTTCGATGCGGCCACCAACAGCGTAAGACTGCTCGCTACACACATAAAGTGTTTCGAACGCGCGATTGTCAAATAAATATTGGATATCAATCGCGGCTAAATCGTGTGATCGAACGGGAAATTTCGCGTAGCTGAGTAATCTTCAAACCGTAATACAGTCGCACATTTTCGATACAAAAAGCAGAAAGTTTGCGCTGACCTTTAAAACACTAATCTTTAACACTCTGTAGATCACGTATTTAATGCCTCTACTACACACGTGGCCAGCACCGCCACTCAAATAAGTGCCTATCAACGCCGCGATGATTGCCTAGCCCTCCACACAATCGTGCCGGTCCGATTGTGTGTACGGGCGCACGATGCTGACCACACATTCCTTTGATGTACCGACAATCAACCGATTACTGCCGATTACAGGCGATTATGTCCACGCACCGACGAATATGTCCTCTACACAATCGTGAGTGCCTGTAAGTGGCGGTGCTGGCCACTTGTGTAGAGGAGCCTTTATGCAAGTGCGGTGGCCAGCATGAAATCCAGTATCTGCATGCCGTAGTTCCGACGTCGGTTTTTTGTATTTTTTTTTTATTTCAGCGCCGACGGAAGACGTAATGAGACTAAATGTGAATATGCAATGCTATAAGTTAAAGTTTTAAAGTGAACGTTTGTTCGAAATAATAATGTCACAGTTGGGAATGGCACAAGTCTCTTGGGCCCACAACGTATTACTCTTTATTCGCAAAAATATAAAATATTTCAAATAAATGCCATTAATTTTTCAATTTTGGAACAAAATGTACCTTTTTAAGAGTATACTATAATTTTCTGTTTTTTTATATGTAGAGTCGTTCAATAAAAAATGGTTGTCTGTAAAGTCGGTTTACGGACGATAGTTTTACGTGATAACGTATTCCGTAATACATAACCTAAATTCTACATATAATAATTCGAATCTATGATATTGCATCTTTTGCTTCAAATTTAGGTTAATTTTATGTATTAAAATACTCACCACCTATAATAATAATTGTTTTTTTTAACTTTCTTTCTTTCGTATTTATTTTAAGTCTCAAAGATTAATTGTCATAATATTTTGAAAACAATTGTTTCACTGTTTATATAAAATTCCAAAACCTACTTACAATATTTAAGTATTTTCATACGTCAAAAAATTGATTTTTATAATGATAAAATTTGTATGAAAACGATTTTTCGAGAGATGAGACCTAGCTAAAACGATTTTTTGCCCCCCAAAATCCCTTTTCAGTAAATTTCATCCAAATCGTTAGGGCCGTTTTCGAGAAAAGCACGCACAGGGTCAGGTGGAACGTTAGGAACGTTACACTTTTTCGTGCATGCAGCCGGTGTTTCATCAATTTATAAGATTGGTGATTCATCAATTTATAAGACGTTATCACGTCAAAAACGATACATTTTTTGATGATTAAGCAGACTTTTTTACCTGCATTTTTTGAAAATACTATTCTTTGTTGTATATGAAAGAACATCGCACAAACCTTATGGGATTTGATTCTCGGTTAAATTGATCGAAAATTATTTTATTTTATTGTTTAAAGGTCACTAAGAACAAGTGTCCATGGATGCATAGCCTAAAGACCGATAGATTTTTAGCTACATATACCTATGTTTAGCGAGATTTTAGATATAAGGATATCCATTGAATGCACAAACATTATGTGTTCCTTGTTCAACTTTTGTGTTTAGAAAAATTCTACAGTACGTAAATATTCGCAATTAAAAAAAATGAATTAAATTCCTTTCTTAAAGGACTCGGCACAATGGGATTTGATTCTCGGTTAAATTGATCGAAATTTATTTTATTTTATAGTTTAAAGGTCACTAAGAAAAAGTATCCATGGGTGCATAGCCTAAAACCAATAGAGTTTTATCTACAGATATGTTTAGCGAGGTTTTAGATATAGGGATATCCATTGAATTCACAAACATGTTCCATGTTCAACTTTTGTGTTTAGAAAAATAGTTGAAAACTAGGTATTGTTGGAATGTGTCACCCTGTATAAAATAATAATGTCATATTCGGATTCAGCGCACTTGAAAACATATTTCAAGACCTTAGGATTTTTTAAGATTGTGAATTCAATGAATATCCCTATATCTAAAATCTCGCTAAACATATCTGTAGCTAAAAATCTATTGGTTTTTAGGCTATGCGTCCATGAACACTTTTTTTAAGTGACCTTTAAACTATAAAATGAAACTATTTTCGATAAATTTAACCGAGAACCAAATCCCATAAGGTTTGTGCGTCGTTCTTACTGAAATGTTTGTGGTCAAATCTACACAACTAGTTTTGTTAATGCGCAATGCATTCAATTTCTCATCGATCTGTTTTCTTTGCAGTAATTCAGTGAATAGTTTTGTTTTTCTATTTACTTGTTTACCTAAAACTCAAATGAATAGCTGAATTTAATTAACCACAAAAGCGTCATCAAGAGTCGACATTATAAATTTAAATTAAACCTAATTAATTATTTCCAGGCGTTTCAAACGGCATAGCACTCAGCCCTCTGCTGACCATCCTGATGATTACCGCAATTCTCTTATCGACGGGCGTGTGTTTGGTTGTGATTGCGATGTATCGTAAAAAGGGTTCACATCACCATTCGCACGGTCAGCTAACAGCCAAGCACATCCAAATGGAAGCACTGAACGGAGAGGAAGCTGCCGTCAACGCTACCGAAACAACCGAGAACGGCGGCAGCGTGATGCGGTACCACGTCGTGAACGCCAGCACGCCCCTCAGAGGCGGCATGTCCGACGGACAGTTGTTGTGTGGCAGCGAAAGAAGTGCCGACATTCGACCGGCACCGCTCGGGATAGGCGACAGAGGCGGGTCACACGGACCGGGTGGCGGTGTTGCTGGACCTAATGAAGAGACTGAACCAGATATCATTAGGAATCAGTATGGTGAGTGATTGTTATCTAGTTTAAAATAGAATTTTTTACTGTTCAGAATCTCGTGATCTTCGAATTTCAAGTTGCGTACATTAGAAAAATGTCGTAGTCGCGTCGAAGTTGATTGAGAGAGTTGTAATATATAGATGAACTAGCGGTCCGTCCCGGTTTCAACTGAGTGACGCGATAGTTATAATTGTGCAAAATGTATTTCGTTAGCGGCCCGGCGTCTGAACTAATAGCTTTGAGCAAATTCTACCAGATTTGCTTCTGAACTAGTAGCTTTGGACTAATCCTATCAGATGTCGCTACTTGGTACTAAAACATTCTTTTTGTTTGCTTTGAGTAAATTCCATCAGATGTCGTTACATGTTACTAAAACAGTTTTTTTTGATAAAACACCCCAATTTTGTAAAAAAAAATTAATAAAAACTAATCTATAGCGTAAGTTGCACCAAGCAATTCTGAAAATTTGGCCGATAATTTTACTTATTGAAGAGTTCTTATCAAACGTTAATCAAAGATTCGAGTTAGTTCAACTTCGTATTTAGAATAAATCCAAATTTTGGAACTCTTTAAGTTTTGCAATTGGATTGCCGTAATCTGCTTGTTTGACAATTTACGACTTGCCTCTTCATATACTGAAATATTTCAAGAGTTTCTTTTATGTAAATAAAAATTCCGTATTTTAATTTAGCACAAATTAGAGGTAAACTAGTTGTTATTTATGTTCTCTGGAAAAATATTTACAGTCGACATATTTTTATATATTATGTATACAAATGTGGTAATTGCAAACAAATAACAATGTCATTGTTATTTTTACATGAGAAAAAGAAACCCGTACAAAAATTACATGTTTTAATTTTCTTTTAGCTGAAAGGAGGCCGGTATTAGGATTTATGAAAATCTACGAAACGCCTTTGCCATCAATGGGTGACGAAGACGACGAAAATGACGACGAGGATCGTCATGTGTTTAAACCAAAGCCATCTCTCAAGAGAACTTATAGTCCTACAAAAAATGTAAGTTTCTCTTCCTTATTTTTAAAATTTCTGTTTAACTTTATAAACGATGAATGTGGTATTATTTTTATTGACCTCTCAAAAGCATGGATTAATTTTTACTGCACATACCGCTAAAATAGCGAGTCGATAATTACTACTAAAAATATAATTGAAAATCACGAACAGCAGTTGTCGGTTGGTCTGTACGTATGTACATACGTCTGAGCTCTGCAGATCGCAATTTTGGTCGGATCGCCTTGGTTTATAATATATTTTTTTGTATCTTACAAGAAAAAGTGGATGCGTGTACTTATGTATGCACGTTAAAAGTTATACTTCTTTGGCGTGAATAAAAACTAATTTTAAATTCGCATTCAAATAATTTATTGAAATAAAATTAAAATTTAACTTCCTTAGCTATATTTTGAATCGTGTGTGTTATTTTGTATAGATGTACCTCAGCCTTCAGAGGGATCAGCGATCGCGAGCCAATAAGGGCGTAACTGCGATCAGCCCTCTAGATCGTGGTCCGTGCATTAATACGTCATCAAACGTCATCGGCGGAGGCAACGTCTTAACTGGTGGCGTCTTAACTGGCAGCATTACAAACTTCTGTCCGATTGTCCCCGTGTCTTCCACACTTACCCTTCACAAACACAAACCGGAAGTAGTCACCACATCAAACAGGATACAAGAAAGCTGCATATAGATATTAATTAAACCCGTTATTCCCCCCCTTGGATCCTCTCTGCCTGTTTATCCCCCCGTTACAATTATTGTGATCGCCGTCTGATTACGAATTTGTTTATAAAGATAGTTTTTATTGTCATTGTCTGTGTTGTTCCTTTTTGGAGAACAATATTCGAAATCTTTATAATTAGTAGCTTTCTTCGGTCAGTATTTTATTGTTATTCGACTTCGTGAAACATTTTTGTTTTAATAGTCTTTCCACCGAAAATCAATAATGAAGATTTGTTATAAGGTACAAATCTGTGAAATGATATACCAAATAAAAAAATAATTAACAATAGGGTTACTTTTCTGTGATATAAGTTCGTTTATGTACAAATATTGCCAATTAATTTCTTTACGTCCTTTTTTCATTTTAATATCAGGAAAGTTTTTAACACGTCGCGTAATAGTTTTTGTACGTTTCCTTCAAAAAAATATTTATAGCTCGTATGAATTACAAGGTAAGTTAGTTTTTATGACGTGACAAAATATTCTTTATAAATTTTTTCGACCATAATTTTTAATATTGACAACCAGCCATGCTCGTTGCTGCTAATCGTACTATTTGTTATAAAATGACAGTTGATAAATACGAACAAAACGCATATGACGCAATAGGTGGTAAATATAAAAATTCTTACCACTTTAATGTTAAATAACTGTTTCTAATTAAATCTGTTTGGGAGTGTCAATTTTTTAATAAAAAAAAGTGGGTGAGCGTTTGAAGTGAAACATTTTTATTATAATTATGTCAACACAAAAACTCTAATATATGGAGAGTTAATTTTATCTATCATATATTGGCGTCTCGTTATTCAATCCTCCCCTGGCTATTATTTCTACAGAAAGATGCGTGTAGACCGGGTTTTCCCCTCAACGCAACTACCTGTAAGTCAATTCCGATATGTTCTCTACTACCTGTTTGTTGGACAGTGTCGTAATTTGATTTTCTGCGAAACGAAATTACTCTCAATGCGACTGAAAAAGTTTCACTTCAAAAATACCTGTTTTATAGTTAGATTTCAAAACTTTATTGTATGTTATTGGTTTCTTGTAAATATATTGTATATAATAATAATTCAACAAAATATTAAAGGCTGATAGAAATACTGGTCTGTTATAAGAAATTACTATTTAAATCTACGTATTTGTCGGATATGAAGAACTATCAAGTGTGTTTCTATTCTATCAAATAATTTTCAACATTTCACACGTCTTTTCTGATAGGAAATGTTTAAAATAATTTTAATTCCGGTTAATCCGTAGATTCACTATCATAAATATAAATAATGATTAGAGAACATGAGCGTAGTGGTACTAATTAATTTGTAAATAATAGTTTTTTTTGACAACTTTTTTCTTTTTTCGTCGATGTTTTTTTTAAATACTGTCAACTGTCATATTTATAATAGATTGTATCTTTTTTTATTATGAATAGATAGGTCTATGTTAATATTATTACCTCTAGTAATAATTATTGTTTATATAATGTATAAATAATTAATGAATTATTAATATATCGTATATGTAATATACACTAAATTATAATGATGAAATAACAATAAAGCCATAATATGGTTCATGTTTTATTAATAACTGTGTAAATTTCAATTACTAATCCTATTTAATTATACCTCATTTTTAATTTGATATAATTTGTTTCATATATCGCTATTTGCTTCACAGAAATTAATATTATAGTGGAATAATATAATATTTTTCAGATACACAGCTAAAATGTTTCGTCGAATTATACTCAAAATCATAATTGTGATCTAAAAAATCACCAATCAAAACATAAAAAACGCCTCTGTATAGAGATACTGAAACTAGATTTTTTCAAAAAATAATACAAGTAGGTCTTATAATGTATTATACTTTAAATTCACAGTCTTATACACTGCTGTTTTGAGCAAAAATGTGCAAATGTGCATCTACGCCCTTGGTAAACCTAGGAGATTCCGGATTATTGGAATATTCGGATTATTGGATTGTATATAAAAATTCATAATATCTAAATAAAATGAAGCATTTCATAAAAAGATAACAGAAGGGAGAGGGAGGCAGGCGTGAGCACAGGATGACGGATTATTGGACGTACCGGACTACTGCAGTGCCGGATTAATGAGACTTTACTGTACTCGTATTGTTCCGTCACACAAAAGCTCTCTAACGACGAATCCCGAACTCAAGAAACTGACAGCTCATTGCGTGTTGGAAAATTTTAATTAATTTCTATTTTATGTTCGAATAAGTTAGCCTGAGTAGGTTATAATATAATTAATAAATAAACATTGTAGTATCCTGGTCGTTGCAATAAAATTTTGACATGGCTTTAAATGAAAAGTTTGAGGGTCACTAGAAATTTTTATTCACAAAAAGTATTAAAAAAAAACTAACCTTTTATTATT
Organism: Xanthostigma xanthostigma; assembly: GCA_963575645.1. Lineage (NCBI taxonomy): Eukaryota > Metazoa > Arthropoda > Insecta > Raphidioptera > Raphidiidae > Xanthostigma > Xanthostigma xanthostigma. The sequence continues at coordinate 9,344,353 of OY754471.1, read as the reverse complement.
AAAGAATTTTTAAATACGTTCTCATTATTCAATCTGCGACGTACGCTTTTGTTACACCCTGTGTATTTTAGGATTGCATGTCTCTTTGTATATAAGTTTCCGTAACATTTAAGTTCTACTTATGTAGCGACCATAATACCACAAAAGGTAAAATACCTATACGCTATATACCTCTATCCTTGTTTGTTCAAAATAGGATAATGTCATTTCACTGTGTTTGCATTCCAACGGTTGCTTTGAGGAGCTGTGTCTACTTTAAATATTTTTGTACCGTTGTTTTCCAAGCAAGTTTTTCAAAAATAGTTTTTCATGGAGAGGCGATATTTATTAAAATAAAGCAAGTTTTATTTGCCCATTGTTTCCAGGCTTTAATATCAGTGGCTGTTCCTCTACAAGCGCCGCAGAGCAACCAAAATCTAAGTTACTTCATAATTTTAGAATGAATTATATTCTCCATATTTTAACAATATTTAATGTTAAAAATTAGTGTAGTTGCACAATCAAGCTTAAGCTTGCCAATGGCAAACCACAAGACTCGTGTGTGTTCTGTGTGGCAGACTTTCGTGCGTTCAGACGCTGTTCTGCGCTCCGAAGCAGCACATGAAACGTCGTTGTCAGATACCTCCGCTGTGCAACTCCTGAATTCATAAACAGAAACAATAAAAAAAATCTTTAACATCCCTAAATAACTATGTGCGCCTCTGGAGTCATCAGTTGTCATTCAGAATGCAATATTTTATTTTTAGTGTACATAAAATCGTCTCCTTTGCTCTCCTTGCGTACGCCTATGTACGCGCATTATGCAAAAAATCTCAAGTTGATTGCATAAGTGTCTGTAATAATTTAGATAGATCATACAATTATTTTGTTGCTTAGATTAATGTTAACTGTCAAACGTGAGTGTTCTATTTAATAATATAAATTCGTTTTGGTTTTCTTTGTTTAGTTATCTAGTAGTTTATTAAATTCGATGATTGATTAATTATATTTTATCAATAAGTAAATTAAAAATCGTTTTCATTAAATCAAGGTGTTTTTCATACAATTTAACGTGTCTTAAACTGAGATGCAGTGATAACAATTTACCACTAACAAAATTTCGGTTTTGTCTATGCATTAACGAAATCGCTGTGTTTGTTTGGTGCTGTGAGAGAGTGCGTCGATGTCACGTTTTGGTTAAAGAAAGAATTAAAATATTTCCTATTACAAATAAGAACTAAGCAAAGATTTAAATCCTTTACTTCATTCAACATCTGAAAAGATGCCAATGAAACAGTGGAACTAGGTCCACTCAACAAAGGAAAGTTTCCAACTTCATTCCACCTTTGGAAGCCTGTTAGAAGCCACCATGGAAAGGGTTGAAAACATTTCGGCGTCAGAATATCAGGTAGGTAAAATCATATGACATGACGTACATAAACATTTTATTCACATGAGAAGAATTAAACATTTGACAAGTATAAACATAAATCGTCTTCTCATTGTGCGATGCTGTTACAATATGTCACATGTTGGTATGTTGTTTTATATACGGCCATTCATCTTGTTGCAACTCAAACTGTTTATCATTTAAAGTGAATTTATGATATTCAACGTGTAGTCGACATTATTCCTCAATGTGTAAACATAGCACATTGTGTAACCGTTACACAGGATATAAAGTGGACACTGAGGATCACTTCGCGTTATTCAACTGTTAACCAGCCCAGTAGCGCACGCCACGAACATAAATACAAACAAACTATCGACATAAAGAGCTGGACTGCTAGTCTGGGGTTGCGCGAGACAAATGGCATAGAAAGAGAGACGGTTTCTGCATATATAAAAACTGCAATTATATGATCATAGCCTATGCTACCCAGCGTTAACCTATTGGCAAATACAAAATACAAATACAGGTTAGAGCATAGTTTCTCAACCGGTAGTCCGCTAAGATATTTGGGATATTGTATTTTATGGATTTTTAAACCATATTTTTTTGTAACTGTCATTTTTAATATACTTAAATATTGTTATATCAGCATACTATGTTGCAAAATTTATTGATTTGAATAAAAAATCAATTATATAAATATTTATTATTTTATTCCAATGTTATTGGTCCGCAAAACATTTTTGGATTTTTTGGTGGTCCGCGAGTGTAAAAAGGTTGAGAAACTATGGGTTAGAAGTACGATAACTGGATGTCAAAATACCATCCATTGGAAATACATATTGCATTAATTGATAATAATTGAATCTGGCTGTAATGCAAAATTTAAATTTCTCTTATCGACGCCACTGACTTAGAACTTTGCAGTGAAGCGAGTGTGAGTCTGAATCGCGCTTTGAAACGGGCGGATGTTTTGTGTTTTATGTTTTCATACCATCGGAAGCTCTTATAGTTTTCTTGTTTTATGACACCGGTTTTTTACGTATATCAACTATATAGTTCCATGTATCTAGGTTCAAAGTATTCAACAATTTGAAAAAGGGAAAAATATTGTATTTGTATCGATTAAATAATTTCATTGTTACATTGCGAGAAACTCTCAAATTATATTTTCTTTATTAACTTCCCAGTACATTTTTCACAAATTTGTGTACTTCAAAATCAGTGCACAATTTTTACACTATTTTTTTTTTTTGATAATGTGTTCTCTCGCATTGTGCCATATTTAAATAAAAATATACACGATATATTACCTAATATAAATTTCTCAATTTCATATCTTCGCATCAAGAAATCGTAGTTCAGCTTTCAATAGATAATTTATAGATATATTAAAAGCTGTGAGTTAAGTCTTTTACACTGTGGTGGAGAAAATTATGGGTAAAAAATTTGCGCTCCCGTAGATGCACTAAAAGTTTTTGCAATTTTTGTTTGCTTTGAAAAAGTGCAGCGACGCACAGAACCGTCCTCAAATTGAATTTCATAGACTAAAAGACTTTTCCCGTCGAAATGTTTTATTCGAAAAATATTCGCAAAGTTACACGGTTTTGAAAATTATTTATGACTTCGTAATAATTCTTTTGAGGAATTTATAAGAAACAAGCAGTCCCGTCCGGTTTCACCCGGGTGCAAAAGAACGAATGGGGAAGGGAGGGACATGAGTACGCACATTCATCTTAGTTTACCGAAAATAATGTTGTGTCCAAATTTCATGATGATCGGAGTTACCGTTCAAAAGTTTTTGTCGATAAAAAGCAGTATTTATACTTTTTTTAAGTAATAAATTTCTTAAAAAATATTTAATTGAAAACACTGTATAGGATAATTATTTTTATATAGGTATACCTATAGTTATAACAGTTTTCAGATGATTAGATTTATTTAATTTTAAATAGTCGTAAATAAAATTAAGATAAATTTAAATTAGGGCCTTAAAAGAAAGCAATGTGCAAAATAAAAAAAAAAAAATAAAAGTATATTCGCCCAACGTGGGGCTCGACCCACGTCCCTGATATTAACAGTCGCATGCTCTACACTCTACAGTCTACCGCCTGACCTAGCCGGGCTTGTGAATGTACGATCTAAATATTGATATACAGGCTGAGTTTTAAGTTGATGCTTTTTTTTTTACAGCGTGTAAAAATCAAATAGACGAGCAAATATTTCAAATAGTTTTTTTATCAAAACTCAAAAATAAGAGAGAAACAGCCTTTCGAAGTTTAAATAAATTTTATTAAATTTTCTTTAATTTTGGGGTCGGTCCTGGGGTTATATAATGTCACTATGGAAATAAGTTGTTATTATCAAGTATGTTGGTGCTTATTTGAAACTGACATGTGTATTGTTCTGTTTTTGAGAGATAATAACAACTTATTTCCATAGTGACATAATATAACCCCAGGACCGACCTCAAAATTAAAGAAAATTTAATAAAATTTATTTAAACTTCGAAAGGCTGTTTCTCTCTTATTTTTGAGTTTTGATAAAAAAACTATTTGAAATATTTGCTCGTCTATTTGATTTTTACACGCTGTAAAAAAAAAGCATCAACTTAAAACTCACCCTGTATGTAGTTACGGCATTTCACCTGAATAGAAGTTATTTTTGAGATACATTTAGCAACATTTTTCATTGCTCCTATTGATCGTAGCGTGATATTATATAGCTTATAGCCTTCCCCGATAAATGGGCTATCCAACAAAAAAAAATTTTTCAATTAGAACCAATAGTTCCTGGATTAGCGCGTTCAACCAAACAAACAAACAAACTCTCTAGCTTTATATATTAGAATAGATAATCAAACGTTCGACATAATCCATTCTGTTTTTTCACCTCAGTCATAACATAAAACTACATTTTCATTTATCAGAGAGAATAAAATGAATAGAAGAGGAAGGCAGCGTAGGGTACATGGAGAAAAAGAGAATCAAACAATAGCTTATACATATAATATAAAGCTCAACGTTCCTTTCGTTTTGCTGCTAGAACTTCGTACTTACGTCGCTCTTGTCCAAATGAAGCTTCAATTTCCAATTATAATGAAATAGGATACATTCGTTCACTTTGATGGTTTTTTTAACGATTTACCGTCTCACTTTTATTAAAGATTTCTTCTGTTATATTGCATCGATTTTAAATTTACTTCTTTTAGAAAACGGAAAATTATTTTCTAGAACATTTCGAAAAACTGTTTTTTATATCACCCAGCTCAAAAACAAGCAGCACTGGCTTTGCTGACCAAAGACATTTTTGTTTAAAAGTTAATGACTCAAAATTTGGTTTTTCATTTGCCCGAAGAATAATATACTTTTCTTTATTTATATTAAGTAGTTTGTGGTCTTGGTGCGAGCCTTAGTTGCAACGCTGGTTGGCATCGCTAAATTCTGGAAAATATCTAGATTGTAAGACAAAACTGGCTTGTCCGTATGAAGCTCTTGTTCTACGCCTACTTAGAAATATAACCCCGCTTCTACGAATATTTTAACCCCACTATACTTGAGCAGGGCCGAATTAAACCTGTCCGGGCCCCTAGGCAATGCAAAGGTCTTTTCAAGTTGATGACGGGATGTGAGTAACTTCGAGATAATCGGCTAGAAGCATCCTGTTACTAATGTGATATTGTAACAACATGATTACTTTGACTAGATGCTGCAGCATCGCCTTACCTTACTCGTTAGCTTTATCGAAATGGTCTTAATGAATAGGTTACTGATAATAGGTCATATGCATGATTTTTTTTATATTTTTAATAGATTATTTAGTCAACCATAATACGGAAAAAAATTGATAATCATTTAAAAATGTAATATTATCATAAGAAAAAAAATATTAAATTCTACATTCAAAAATAGACAGTTTAAACAATCGGCCATGTTCGCGGGCTTATGTGACGCCATGATATACGAGGCATGCCAACCTTGATGTCAAATTGTCAATGTTCTAAATGAAGTTTATTTGTTGTTTTCTCTAAATACTGACATAATCTTACTGTGAGACGACACAGTCGTCATGAAAACTGTTGTTGATATATATACTCTGACGTCACGATGCGTTTTGAAAATTCGAAAATAGCGCTTATTTTCTACATTTCTTTTTTATTATTTGTATTTTTTTCAATGATTAGATTAATAAAATAACCATTACGTTATGATCAAGAACTAAAATATATTTCGAAATAAAAATTTTAACCAATTTGGAGTTTTATGCATATGACCTATTGGTGATCCAGGTTTTTTGATGGGTCAGGAAAGAGAAATGAGACGTGAAGTAGTTATTTTAAATTTTATCTTGTAAAATGCAATAAATTACAATAAACAACGAAAGAAAATAATATTGTAGTTGGGAAATTTCATACAAATTTTCAAATAAAATTTTTGTACAATGAAAAGTTTTTTCTTGGTTCGTGCACGGGCCCCTAGGCAGTTGCCTACTCTGCCTAACGATTAATCCGGCACTGTACTTGAGGGGAAACTTAGCTGCATCGTCTTCACGTTATTAACGCATTAAATGTAGGCTGTTATTAATTTAACCGTGCCAAGTACCCGAGTGGAGTACATATTATTTTAAATTCATTTTCATTATTAGATTAGCTGCATATTATATTGCATAGTTACACCCAATCTATTTTAACATTTATACATTTTACAACAAAATTATAGATAATATATAGGCCATGTTCAAATTATGTTGCTTACGTTTTAAAATAAAGAAATTGAAATTGATATGTTCGACGCCCTGACTCAAGGAACCTTTGAAAGTTCCAAATATGCTTTCCATCAAAACAGACAATTATGCGAGTGCATTCGCGAACATTCACTAGAGCGAAGCCATGACCAAAACCAGTAAGCGCAGCCGCAGGTTCAGGCTGGGTTTATAATTTTGTAATTAAATACCAAGTAGAGAAAAATTATATTCTTTAAGTCAATTTTTTTATCAAAGTAGAATAATTATAATGTTAAGCAACGAATAAAATAATGCTCTTCTACACTGAAAGAGACCGCAAATGTACATCCAGAAGATTATAATTAACTGCAGTGATTACAATGTTATAATTAATGATACTGCAACACAAGATGTACCTATGCATGTAAATCTGAAAGAGAACTTATTTTGCTGCAAAGCGAAGCAAGAACCTGAGAACATAGAATCAGTTCTTTGTTCTTTAACAAGAAATTTAAGTTCAAATTTGCATTTTATAAATAGATATCTTACTATTTATTCAAGCCATGTAATTACATTATTTTTGCAAATATAAAGTATATTTTTTTACCACAAAAAACTGCTCGTTTCTTCAAAGCTGTGAACATATTTCTCTGTTGCAATACATGCATGAATCGGAGATCTTTATTTCTTGTTTAGCAAATGGGCCGCGTTCACATGTTTCTGTTGTGTTGCAATAGAATCCCTTGCTCCTAGATTTAAGCCACAATACAACAGAGGAATATATTCGCAACTTTATCTTTTAACAAGTCGTGTTTGTCCGATGTTGCTTGAAAATGATATGTTATGTCCACGGTGGACACTTATGTCCGCGGTGCATTCTACTTGTTTCTTCAGCGTCGCACATAGAAACAAAACAATGTTGTGGTCGACAACACAGAGTATTAATGTTGTCTCAAAAAGACCCAACATTATAATACGCGCCACGGATCTATAAAAGGTTCGGAAATTAGTCACAAACAGCATCGCATAGGCACATTTTAGAGCCGTTGATACTCCCACCACCTCCCAGCTACCTGCACGGAACGTGCGCTCGTCGGTAATTGGCCGTGATCGCTCGTTGCCTTTGTCACTTGTCGCTTTCCTGCTTTAAAGTACAGTCGAGTACGCTATTTCCAAGTTGTATTGTTATTTTAGTTTTGTTGAGTTGCGAGTTTGTAGTTTTTCAACGGACTGTACAAGCAAAAGCCCGTATTCGCATCTAACTTCCGAGCCTTTTAGATTCGTGGCGCGTATTGTATTATAGTACGGCGTCGCTCATATGAAACTATTGTTTATTTATTAATTTAAGTAATCGTGAATCAGTCTGTCGAATCGAATAATGGGACAGCTGTATGATATGTCGACGTCACCTTAAGAAGAGATGAGGGTCGCGGCAACAGTACAGGGTAACGTAGAGCAAAGTAACTTTGACTAAACTTCTTGATGAGTCCCCATACCACAGATCTGCGTACAAACGGAATATAGCAATAAGAGTTTTCTCTTCTTCTACAATAGTACCAACCACAACGAAATGAATAATTAAATAATCATTCCAGTGTGTTGCTCATTTCGTATTTTGCATTCCAAGTATCTCTCTATAAATATACGAGCTGTCCATGAAAGTATGGAAAATAGACAAATTGAACCATGCACATTGTTGTAGGTTAATAATATAGACGGAGAGCTGGCTACGGAGAAAATGGGTGACTCGGTGCAGAGCTGAAAATATGCAGAATAATAGGAGATAGTACCTACATGTAAGTAGGGAAAAAATTGCCAGAAGGCTAGGCGGAAGTTAAAGAGCCGCCAGAAGGCGCTAATGTTGCGATAAATCAGTGCACTTCTGGCAATTTCTATACTTATTCTGTAATTCAAAACTAGATTATATATTGTATATATTATACATTATATAGTTATAAGAGCATACTAAAAATTCAAACATGATAAAATAATTACATTCGACAAATACTCAAAATTATTAATGTCATTTTGATAGAAATAAAATTAATCGCCATATATTTTCATTAATTAAATTACGTTGTTATAACAACGTAATTTTATTAATTTGTTTAATTTTATTTCTATCAAAAAGACAATTATAATTTTGAATATTTGTCGAATGTAATTATTATATCATGTTTAAATTTTCAGTATGCCCTTATAACTATATAATGTATAATATATATAATATATAATCTAGTTATGAATTACTGAATAAGTATAGAAATTGCCAGAAGTGCACTGACTTTTCGCAACATTAGCGCCTTCTGGCGGCTCTCTATCTTCCGCCTAGCCTTCTGGCAATTTTTTCACTACTAACTTGTATTATCTCCTATTTTGAGCTCTGCACCGAGTCACCCATTTTCTCCGTAGCCAGCTCTAAGCCAATAGGCACAGGTCTTTGAATAATTTTCTTCATTCATAATTTTATTTGGAACTTTTGTAATCATCGATAAAATTCATGAAATATTTTTCCGTCTACCTTTAATAATGTTTATACTTTTCGTGTTGAAACTGAAAAATGCAGAATTCTGGATAAGGTGGCAAGTGTGTACAAAAATTGATCGTTTTTTTTTAAATGCACAAAAATATAAAACAGTATTTCTTTAACTACTAAAAACAACTAACAAACATTTTAGATATACCCCGGAAAAATGTTAACAAAGTCATTCTTGTTTCCAGACGGTAAAAGTTCACTGTACTCAGTAGTTCTGCTCTTTTATGAGATGGTTTGTGATTTTTTGTTGTTATAAAACTTATTTATGCAGCCAAAATAGCAAAGTATAATTATTTTTGAATGCAGCCTTTTTTCGTTGTATTTTATTTTTAGTATAATAAAAAGAACCCCGCGTATAATATGTAATTTAGGGAATATTATAAGCAACACTTTACGTGTCCCAAGTCGAATATAGATGTTGTTTAATATATACTCACTCTACATAAAGCTTTCTTGTGGGTGGAGCTTAGAATGTCGGCGTTGATAAAGCTCTTAAGCTTTTGCCTTATTATTAATACATATTTTTGTCTCTGCATTACGTGGAGAATAATTATTAATATTATGATCACGTGACTATGACGAAACACTCGAGATTTTACTAAACAAAGGATTATAAAAATGAAAATAAATAAACAGCGTAATAAATAATTTTAATAACTTTTATTTACAATTTTTGATTAGCGTGAAATCAATCATAGTATTAATGGAAATATTCCATTATATGTTGAACGAAGTTTTAAAATAATATTTTTTACATACGAGTATAAACAGAAACTATTTTAACAAGAGGAATTTAATTTTGAAATATATAAAAGTAGTATTAACAAAACTACTAAAAAATCAAGCGAAAATTTCTTTAGTTAGTTAACGGGTAGCAAATATATTTTCTCAGAAGAAACTCTTGCAATATTATTTCTTATCGATCGCTTAGAGTCATTAGCTGACACACATATTATCTTTTTTCTATTTTTAAAATATGTATATCTTTCTCTGTCTTCCAAAGTTGATTCATTGTTTCCAGAATATCTATACGAAAATCAAGTTATCTTGGTCTCTGTTTCTTTTATTGTTTATTGAGAATTGTTTACATGATTCATGGCTAAAAAATAAGACTGTAGTGTCTGAAACCGTTGTAGGATTACAGTCAAATTGGGGATACTTCAGCAGTGGCAAGACAATTTATACTCTTACCACACTTTTACCCCAAACCTAGTATTTATGATGGTGCACGCAAAGTGTTTAAGGGATCAAAGGTAAGGTCATGGTCTGAAACGACGAACAACTTACAGGTGACTCATAAAACTTGTTTCATAAAACTATTAAATAAAAATTAAAGAATAGCTATAACTTCTTACTACAACAGTTTTATTAGCGTATGTACATTTCGGGAGCTAAAAAGTAACTATTCTTTATTTTTTACTTTTGTTTCAATCACAGTGCTCTTAATATCTTTATAAATCTTTAAACAAATAAATAATAAAATTGAAGAGTTTTATTCAGACGTTAATCAAAGATTTGAATCTTTATAAATCTATTGTATAGATTACATAATTTGATAATTTTGTACTGTCTGTTTTCAATGTTTTGTAGCGTACATCATCAAACAGTATAAAACAAAGTCGCTATCCGTGTCTGTCTGTTCAGGGGTGTCAGATTGATTTTTCTAAAGAGCCATTTATAAGATTTAGGGTGTGTTAGCTGGCCACACTCTAAATTAAAAACTAAAACACATATACTAAATAATCTCTTGCGGTTATCGGAAAATACAAAAAATAAATGTACACTATACATCACAGAAGAGAAACTTCTAGACTCAACTGCAAACAGAATATTGGTTTTCGCATTGAGTGCAGTTGCGTTGCGACTGTAGACACAAACACATCCACAAAACGTTGCACAGTATGTTTGTCAAATTCACTTTATAGTCTACGGTTTTACAGTGTGTAAAGAAGTTTCACCTCAACAATATGTTAAATATATAAAAAAATGAATTCTACTGGTAATCATATATATTAATACGCTAAGGTTAAAGATGTTTGCCTCCCTTTTTAGAAAAAACCTCACAATTTCTCCACATAAATTATACAATATCATTTTACAGATAATTGCTTGCTTTACTGACATCGACAACTGAAAATTTTATTATTGCTTTTGTTTTTGTAAATTAATTAAAATACAGTAACGCTGAACAACGTCTGCCATCTGACGGTTTTAATTTTGAAACAACGTCAACACTTCGATCTGTCATCTGACTTTCATATTGTAATACAACAGACACAATACTGCATACTGCCATCTGACAGCTATAATTTTGAAACAGCGAGCAACGCTGAACAACGTCACAGCAATGCTGCATGATGCCATCTGACGGCTTAGCTCAACGCTTTTGCTACTTGCGCCTCTATATGACAATTTTAGTAAAATATTTCTTCGATCTGTCATCTGAGCTTCATATTGTAATATGTACAACAAAAAGAAGGTACGTTATAAGCAGTGTGCAAAATTAGAAACGAATTGAATTAATTAATAATTTTACACTATGAGAGCGTGTACATACGTGAATAAATCACTTGTGCCTTTTTGGTAAATGTTACATTATAAACGAAAATCACTAAAATAATAAAATTAAAACGGTATAATACTATTTAATACATAAAATATGATGCCTCAGTACATTTGTACTGATCTTGCAATCATATTTAAAAAATAATTTTGTAAAGTGATAATTATTATCTATACTTATTTACTGCGAATAATTCGCACAGGTCACACTAGTAACAATTATAAAACAAGCTGCCAACATGAAAAATAGTCTAGTAAAAAATGCGCTTGTGCTAGATTGCGTCGCTAATTCACATTTTGGGGTGGATAATTAGTCGACAGATATAACAATTTACAATCACCTGTAGATAGCTACTATATCGTGAACTAGTTACCGTATTATAACATAAATCGATAACTCTAGAGCTGGCTGTTATATAAAGATGCACGAGGGAAAACGCGCGAGCTTGTAATAATATTTTGTATTGTTATTGCTTTCGGTAGTCCGATTATAAATCGACTTCGGGCGATGTTTTATTATGGTTCCGGTCTATTCGACCATTTGTGGTTTACATAGGATCTGTGTGTGTAAACGCGTCAAATGAACCTGTATTTGTTTTATGCCGTGCAAGCAAACAAATTTCCTTCCGTTTTGGGCCTCAAGTTTTACGTCAATATTAGTATCCACCTGTTCAAAATTTAAGACGTGAGTCGCATGATGTAATACAAGCGGCAGATATTTTATGCACGAAACGGGTATGCGTTACGTATAGTTTCATTGCGTTGCCGCTCCATTAAGCGAACGGTACTATAATGATGAGCCACTCCTTGAATTCTGCTTTGTCAAAAGGGATTCACAGCAGTGTATGAATTGAGAAGCGTTTTAATATCAAATTAATTTAATAAAGAGAATAACATAAATACTGGACAACCGAGGTCATAGGCGTATTTTTTAGTGTCTTTTGACGGCACGTGTTACTAGGGCGTAGATATTTTTTTCTGGAAGGGTAAAGCAAAAAAATCACTTTTTCATAAGTTTTATTAAATATCACACAAGAATACTCACGAAGGAAGATGTCAAGCAAAATATTAATTCCCAAACCAATTTTACAATTTTTGACGTGATAACGTCTTATAAATTGATGAATCACGTCAATATAAAAATATGACACACCGGCTGCATGCACGAAAAAGTGTAACGTTCCTAACATTCCTAACGTTCCGCCTGACCCTGTGCGTGATTATTAAATATGATATTCGAGCGGAATACGTTATCACGTAAAACTATCGTCCGTAAACCGACTTTACAGACAATCAATTTTTTTTCAAGAAGTATTTCTAAATTTTATTTTTTAGCCTGGTATACATTTCAGTTTTCTTTTTTTATTATTATGTCCTGCGGGGGATAATTACCCCCTTTACCCCCTGACGTGTTATCTGAATCCCTTCCCCTCCCACGGTACGTTAAGCGTGACTCCCCGCCCACGACATGCGTCATTAGCTAATAATTTTTTGGATTTTCATTTTATAGTTTATAATTTTAAAAATAATTGTGAAAATGTTCACACATTTGTCAGTTAAGGATAAGATAAAATAGAATATGGTAAAATACCTCGTATAAACATATGTTACGATACTGTTATGGTTTCTTCTTATAGCTCATAGAGCTCTGCGGTTCTGTTAGCACTATTATGTACAAGGTACAGTTTCCACAAAATATGTACATAAACCGTATAAAATTTAGGTATATTGTCATTTAAAGGCTGGTATTAGATTAGATTGCGTTCGTTGATAAGGCAGGGAAACGATAAGATTGGGGCCTGAACTGAAGTAATGGCTTCAACTTTGAAAGGGATGCCGTATATTCATAGTATAAAACTATTTACCTTCATCCTATTGAACAAATCTCTAGAGCCGTTGGAAATAAGAAAATAATAGTATTGTTAAACAGTGAAACATACTTTTAACTGAAAAACTCGTTTCTAAAAATGTCGTTTTCGAGACAAAGTAAAGAAAAATGTTTATTAATCAGATAATAATTAACCAGTGGGACATTACAAATAATTAAAATTTACATTTCGCGACACTTCTCTTTTAATGAGTTCAGGCCATATACTTTTATTCTATACTGAGCATAGGAATAAAATCGCAATCGAACTATTAGGGTGCAAACAAACACTTCTGTCTTTTTTTACGCCGCAAGCACTGGCGTATCCAGAAGGGTAAAACAAGCACGGGGGACCCGGCTTAAGAAATTTCTAATTTGCCCCCTCCTGGGCCAAAAGCTGGGTACGTCCATGTTAACGTCACAGAAAGTGACAAAGTTTTTTAAACAGAGATACTTTATTCAGATTGAATGCAGGTACATCAACCAATCCTATCATCGGAGAAATCAGGGAATTACATCGAGGAAAGAGATATACTTTTGATACGCTTTGTTACGTTCACTCACCGCACATTGAGTAGATAGACAATGATTCATATAGTTAATTAACAGATATATGGTTCAGGTAGACTATTAGCCAAAAAGATTTCATCATATTTCATCCTAGTGATGTTAACACGATTAACAAAACCTGCGTCAAGTGTCAGTTTTCCATGGTACTTTTTTTAGAATTCAGTGTCTGAATACCGAAGTTTTCATCCGTATTCAATTATAGCTTGAATAATATAAGTAGTTTCATATTGATGTTCTGTCTTTTTATGAAGGAGAAGTCTTTTGCAATAATAGATACACTATTTACAGCTATTTACAGTATTAAAGGGGTTTAAGCAGTACTAGTATAGCCCACCTTAAATAATTTAGTTTGACATATTTTAAACTTTACTATTGGCAAAAAAAAAATTAAAAAAAGAAGCAACTATCTGTCTTTTTAAATTACTAGATTTCAAAGAAAAACGGACAAAGATGCAAACAAATATTTTAAAAATGAAACAGTTAAAATCTTAAATCAACGTTTTTCTAAAATCTGAAAAAATGTAGTTCCAGCGGTGCAAATGCAAGCAAAATTGACAATATGTCTATAATAGCAGTGCCATGGAAAGTGTTTAGAGTCATTCGAGATTCTAAATGTTGATACGTAAGCACATCTTAAAGGTACCTATCTATCGTAACTTAAAAGGGGAAGAAGGAGTGAAAAGTATGACGGTATAAAAGGGTTTCGGTAACGCTGCGCTCTATGGTAAGCATGCTCTCATATAAGAATGCCGTGCATAGAGCAAACCAACCCCTCCGCCATGCATTGAGTCATAGAATGATGAAAGTATTGCAAGCTATAAGAATTTTCTTGAAAGTTTGTAAAAAACATGATACAGGCTTCGTTGAATCGTTCGCTTCAGGTCTTTTTTTTAAACAAATAAATAAAAAATATCCATAAATAGTAATATTTAGGAAAATTAATGAAACTTGGAAGAGACTCTTTAATTAATCTTATATAATCAAAAAAAGCGGAAACAAAAATGTTGGGTTTCAACTCCCAGTGTCTCAGGAACTCTGCATATGAGGATGTATTCTTGTAAAAACTTTTTTTTGTGTACTGAACCCTATCAAGTGTGTGCCCAACAAAAGTAAACTTAAATTATTTTTATTGGAGAAAACTTTTTAGTCATTTAATGAATTTTTTTAAGTATTGTATTTGTATTGAATTGACTTGTCCTTTGCCCATTCTTAACAGCAGTTTTTAAGGAATAAATATATTATTATTAAAAAAATTCAGTATTCCGTACTGTATTTAATTTGTGTAGCGGCAAGATTAAGCAATTCTAATGTTTAGTATTATAGGAATGAAAAGTATAATTGATTTCAAAGCTATTTCAATTTTATTTAGTGTGATATAATATGTAAATGCTGACTCCGCTATCAGCAGCGCAGCACAGCTTCGTTCATGGAGTAAATGCAAGTTCAAGCGCTTTTTGACGATGCAGTTAAAAAACCTGTATAATTTTAGAACAGTGAAAAACCAAATAAAACTATAAAAATGTGGATCATAAAATTCTGTGTCCTTATAATTTTTCCTTTTTGTTACAACACAAACCGTCACAATTTTTATTATATTTTTAATGGGGCCACGACACAGCTAAAACTGCAATAATTCGTTAGTTGTAAACTAAACGTTTGTTAAATATTGGTTTAACATTTTTATATCGTTTTTTTTAGGTAATTCTTCTTTTGAAGCGATAGGTTAAAAACGATTTATGACGCTTCGCAATGTACGTATATACCATAAAAACCGATTGTTTAGCATTAAGCTAAGGTGACTGCGAGATAGAGTTGCTGCCTCATACGCAAGAGGTCCTTGGTTGGAACCGTAGGTCATCAACGAGCATCTACATTCAAGGACATATTGTTGTTTGGATTTCATGAATACAGTTAATTTAATGAAAAATTGATACTAGTTTTCTCTCATTCTATTTAGTCTTACTCAGCTCACGTCGAGTTAAATAAGCAATAAAAATATCACTTTAAAATCAAAAAGTTATTTCTTTCGTTTTCCGCTTTGATTGGTTCATATTACGAAACATTTTGACAGAAACAAAAAAAAATGGAAACAAAAACGGATGCATAAAATAAAGAAATAAATAAGTGTTATGAGATTGTTTTTTTAATTTTTGAAATTGTATATAAATATGTCACTTTCTAAGGTTTACCTCTTTATTAAAATTTGCAGCGACACACTGTATACGAACACAGTCGATGCTTTGTTATCACTAGGTTTCTATAAGATGCGTAAATATATTCAAGCAAAAGGCTGTTTACATATTCTTCCCTAGTTTCTCGAATCGTTTGTTGTATTTGCCAGGCAACAATCCAGGAACAGTATTGTTTGCTTTTCATAGTGCACGTACTTGCTTCTTGTCATAAATTTCATTTTGAAAAAATATCACAAACATTATTTAATTATTTTTATAAACATTGAATTTCATTCACAAAGATTTCAGCCAATATTATGTTATGCAGTAGTTTTGATTTTAATTACAAAATTATTTTCGGAGTAAAATAAGGACGAATTCTTCTCCGAATGACATATTAACCCTTTAGACAACTGGCGAAACTTTTTTTGTTTTTGATTATTTAGGGACCAAAGAATTTAGAAAATTTAATAAAAAAAATTGTGTACCCCTGCTTAGTTGTGAAAATAACCCGCACGAAATAACCGTGCAAAGCTGCAGTTGCGTTCACAAAAATTAATGTGAAACAGACTAACAGACTAACAAACGCACAGAGATTTCCAAAAATATGTTTTTTGAATTCGGGGGACCTCAAAACGGAAAGATATTGTAAAATTTTTGAAAAGTGATTTTTGACCTAAACTAGTACCATTCCCCACTTGTTAATATAGAAGAGATGAGGATATTATTGAGCTAATGATACCCAAATCCAACCCAATTCTTTACTGTGAGTTTCGAGTTTAAATCTCGACAGTAATATTTTTTTTCTGATGCACCCTTACTTCAAGAATAAAATGTTTTCAGAGTTTATTTATTTACGTTGAGATCACATAGATTCTTTCATATAAATATGGTTAATAAAGACAAAATCAAAGATTTTAAAAGCTGTTAAAATTCCAAAATATTTTGAGATGTTTGATTACATTTAAAATTATTGATCACGGAATATTCTTAGCGGGAGATAAACTTTTTGACAAAGTAAACTTTAATCTTCGTAACATTTTAATATACATAAAAATTGGTAAAGTGAGTTTTTAGTATAGGCAATTTTATATTTTCCTTTATTTTTGTAGGCATAGATATATAGATGGATTTTATATGGTTTATCATAAAATAACATTTGTCTCGAAGGCATTATTAACGACTGCATAAAGTAGCGGTAAGTTTAGTGCCGTTCCCAAGCGGGTGCTTTAACACTTTCATCACCGGCCATAAAACTGTGAGGTTTTGCTCTTAGTTCTGGTATGTCATCTTGTTCTCAAAGACAACTCTAAATGTGGAACTTCTATTGCGTACCTACTCATAGGCCTACTTCATACTCTGTCAAAAAGATAATCAGTGCTGTAGCAGTTACTACAAATTCTATAACATGAATCATTGATCGAAACCTCAACTATTTTTACAGAATTCGCAGACACGGAGAGTCTACCGTTGTAACGATACATCAGACAGTGGTGACACAAGATAGTGCCACGGAATGGTTCGTGGGCAATGATAGTGAAGGAGAAAATGGGAGGTCTGGCAGACAACGCGATTTTTGAAGAAATAAGAAAAAGACCCTCCAATGACAACATTTACTAGCGTCACTAAAGACGCGCCATATGAAACTAAATAAAAAAAATAATAGAAGCGAACAATCCCAGACAAATGATGATTTGCAGAAAATAATTTTCAAACGTTTCATAGTTAAATACAGGTAGGCATAAATTATTGGCTTTTGTTCTTGTAGAACATTTGATCACGTCAATATTTTCTCGTGATATTTCACTATTCGACACTATACTTAATAATTTCAAAGAGAAGGGTTTATGAACAGCAAAGAATCAAGCGATCAGGATTGACATACATGAACCTCTAATCATGGAGCCACGGATTTTGAAACCACACAAACGGTATTTTTACTTTAAATTAATTATTGTAACATTTATATTTCGTTTAGATTGCAGTCTTATGAA
Source organism: Xanthostigma xanthostigma (assembly GCA_963575645.1). Classification (NCBI taxonomy): domain Eukaryota; kingdom Metazoa; phylum Arthropoda; class Insecta; order Raphidioptera; family Raphidiidae; genus Xanthostigma; species Xanthostigma xanthostigma. Next base: position 9,326,559 of record OY754471.1, on the reverse strand, counting down.
TGTGGGCGTTATTGCATACGCCTTTACCTTTATTAGTGTATTTGCCATAAGGCACTTACACTATTGGCGTCGGTCGGATGGCGGAACCTAGAGGTTGGACTAAAATTTCTCCTAAAAAGTTTAGCACCATTTTTGGAAAAGTCTTTTTATATAAATATGTATAATATAATAACTATAACTTTCGAACGAGTTAATTGATTTTAACGAAATTTGAACCACATATTGAAATCCATCACCGCACGAAGCCTATTTAAAACGGGTCCAATCGGGCTACTTTAAAAGTGAGTTTTAGGGGTTGAAAAATAATATAGGCCCAAAAATACCGAAAAAATTCTCAGAATCGTTTTTGAAATTTAAACTTTTAGTAATTACTAAAATGTACTGCTAAAATTTTAATAAAATCGTCCTAGCAGGACCGGACTTAAAAATTGTATGAAAATATTAGTCTGTAGATATGGATTTAATTATTGAAGGGCGAATTTAATTTGGTAAATTGATAGTAATATTTAAATTAAGAAAAAAAAAATATTATTTTTAAGGATGTATTAAGAGGTTAATTTTTTTATTTTGTCCAAAAACAAAATTATTAAGTTCACATAATAAAGCCACACTGCCTGTATTAGCAAATATACAAGTTACATTTGACACGTTTATACAATTTTCAGTAAAATATAGTCGTTTTTTCACGATAAATAGTAATTTTAATACCCGTTGATGACATTTTTTATTTTAATTTATTTTTTACATAACAACAATACTGAGAAAACAGACAGCATTGATTCTCCGAAGATGGCATAAAGATTGCCGAAACGTCAGACAATAAAATGCAATAAAAGAACCTTCAGTATTTGCTTAGTTCATTGATCCTATGCCACCAGGTTTCATCCTTTAATCTTCCAATATTTAAACAGGATCATCATCACTCTAAATTATTGGAGTTATTTTTCACAAATATACTATATTGTCGGCAGGGTTTCGCACTACGACCCGAGTTTTTTTTTTCTTGTTATTGTGTCAGTATTGAAACGTGTCAAGTTGTATCTGTTCTGTACTTTAAGTATAGTGCGAGCTGCGTGTTTGGTCTACATCATGTTTATCGTTTAACATCCAACTTGCAGTGTCAGCTTGCACCCCCTTCGCGGTTACACACGGGGTTGATGACAGTTAAGTACATAGAATACAGATGTCGCTCACTGCATTTGCATGTGTTCGTTTATTTGTATTCTCTGCGCACGCAAATGTGCGAAGGTGTATGTGTGGTTTGTGTAAGTATGGAAAAGACGAAATCCACTATTACAAAAATAAAAAAACCAGCCGTAAAGGTGTTTTCTTGCGTTTATTACCTACACTGGTTTTTGTGTTTTCGTCGAGATGATAGTTTCAGGTCGATTCACGACCTTTTGATGCCAGTCTCTTTATTTTGAGCAGTGGCGGATTTACACATTTCCCAAGTATAGGCTTTTAAATTTTTGCCTCCCTTACCTCAGTATTGTTATAGTTCTTATAGATTATTTTTACAATCCAACAATTTAGTAGAAATTGCACAAGAAATAGTTTTTGGGTATATTTCTGAGTTAATCAAAGCTTAAGCACGTACGACTAATAAAGCGGGGTAATGTATGCTACTTACACAATAATGTACATACTATAGTTGTAATTAAATAATTTTTATTTGCAGCTCCTAAAATCTGCCGCCCTAGGCTCAAGCCTACTCAGCCTGCTGGTAAATTCGCCACTGAATTTTTGAGAGGTAATAATTCGCATCTATATATTTATAAAACACAAGCCCTATTTCTCTAGCCAATCAGCCAGCAATGTCTACTCAATCGATTGACACTATTATTTTTTTTTTAAAACAGATGTTATCGCTATTTTTTTTGTGAAATTTTGTTAAAAGTGGTGATTTCAAACAATAATAGTAAAACAGACGAGGGGGTTGCGGGGTGAAGAAGAACGTAAACAAAATCTATCGATGTTCAAGATACATGAGTGAGAGAGAAATGCATATATGTACGTATGTCGGAGAATTGAAACTAACTATTTGCTTTTAAAAGTAATTATTAAAATAAAAAAACCTAATCTCATCGAGACGTTTTACAAACTCAAAAAACTAATATAAACTTGATTAAAAATTGTTCAGGTGAACATGGAACAGTAAAACAAGCATGGCAATCCACCTTTATTAAAAAGAATACTAAGAACAATATGTATGAAGAAAGACATAAAAACGCATTTAAAATTATATGATTGTCAAAAATAAAATGTCATGTTGAATGGACATTTTTTTATTTTCGTATTTTTAAGATTAATGTTAGAACATATTTTTGCTGAAAAGTGCACCTTTTCAAAATTATAGCCACGAAATATATTCGTTGTTTTTTAATAAAAAAGTTTTCTATTATTTTAACTACAAAAACAGACTGTTCCCATTTTGACAAAATTTATTATATTTATATAGAATTTATTATAAACAATTAAAATCACAAATTACCGTTTTAGTTGGTTTTGTGGGCGTTTTCTTTTAGTTCGTATTTATTTAGACATTAATATTAATTAAAAATAACTAAAAATCGCAGCAAGCATTTAAAATTAGGATCGCAACGCCAAACCCTGCCAATATAGTCTATTTGCTAATACATGCATTGTGGCTTTTTTATGTGAACTTAAGTTTGTTTTGGAACAATATATAAAAATTTACCCGTTATTTTTTCTTAATTGCAATATTATTATCAATCCAACATCTGAACCAAATTAAAAACAATAAGTAATTCACTATAATATATATAGCTGTAAATTAGTGTCTCCATGACATTTTGTCAAACTGTTCCTTTCAGATTTTATTAAAGTTGTAACAGAATCATTTCATTTTTTTACTAAAAGATTAAATTTCAAAGAGACGATTCTGAAGATTCCATATAAATAAGTGTACAATCTCTTAGAATGATCCGATTGAGTCCATTATAAATAGGCGTCGTGCAGAGATGGATTTCAATTTTTAACATCTGGATCAAATTTCGTTAAAATCAATTAAATTCGAGAAAATTCGTTCCGACCCCTAGGTCCTTCCATCTGACCAACGCCAATAGTGTATATATGCCATATGGCAAATACACTAAATAAACATTAAACACTCTATTAAAGTGAAAAGATATATTGTTAAATTTTTGGCTGTGGATTAAAATTTTTCAGATCGCACCTGGGTATCAATCTCATATCCCAAACGATTTGAGAATAAAACATTATATTATGTATGCAGCTCTACTTTCAAGTCAAAAAACGATTCTTATGTTAGGAAGTTTAGTGTCAGTGTAGTGCGTCGAAGAGGTAATAGGGGAAGAGTGGTATAGAGACACGTAGGTGGTATGATGTCTTGATGCCATCCCGTTCAATGTACTTCATCATCTCCACCTCTACACATACACTATTATTATTATTTGCAAGCGTCATAATATAAACATTACCCAGTCTTCGGTGCGTAGCTGGTGGAGTGTCAATGTTGATCGCATTACCTTTGCCGAGTATCACGCACATCAAAGTTTAAAGCAAATATCTTCATTCCATAAAGTCTAAAAGAGAAAGGGAAAGACGAACTCGAGTGTAGAATAATATAGCTCAGTTTGCACGTAGAGAGTTACTCCACGGAGCTGCATTCGTTTTGAAGTCAATGGTAATGTCGAAGTGCGAGTGCAAAAGATAGACTAGCTTCTAGAACAGGGGTCGGCAACCTGCGGCACGCGAGCCGCATGCGGCTCTTTCGATGTAAAGTTGCGGCTCTCCAGTTCCATACGCAAAAATTAATTACTTTATTATAAAAACCCTTAAAAGTCGTGCAATCGATCCATGATTGAGTACCATGTTTATCTTTCAGCCATTTCCACTCGCGTCTCACCCGCACCGCCCCCGTCGAGAAATATATAATATTGAAACGAAAAGTAGCGGCTCTTTAGAAACTGGAAAATTTTGTAAATTGTAACTTTTGGCTCTTCCGTCTCAAAAGGTTGCCGGTCCCTGTTCTAGAATAATCTATAGCTTCGTTCAGAATTACATATAAAATGAAATGATATTACGACAAAATCTGGTTTTCAAGATAACTTTGCAGTGCTACAGGCGATATAATAAGGAAAATAAAGTCGAAAATAATACACTTCAGAAAAATATATTAACTACCCAGAGCTACCTTAAATAATTTTGGAGTTTTTAAATATAAAAGGCAAACAAATAAATAAATTGTATTATTATAGCTTAATGACTGCATTTACGGGAGTATGTAACTATTTCTACACCCTCCCTTCAAAAACTAGAAGGAAACCAAGAAGATCTTTAATGTACAATTAGTCATTCTGTAAAATATTGTAGAGTATCTCATTAAACCATTTTTTGCAACATCAAACAACTTCAAACGAGATTTTTCCGAATATATAGTTTATAGTCTGTATGTTGCATTTCTCAGTTTCGTTGATAATATTCGCCTAACCCAAAGTATGCAAGATAACTTGATCACCTATTGTCCTCTCTCTTACACTCGCAAAGTTGAGTATGTACTTCTTTATTCACTCTTGCAAAAGTGTGGGCCGTATGATAATGCCATTGCAAAGACTTCACTCTTTTTACGATCACATCAAATATATAAAATATTTCTATTTTCCAAAATTTCTAATAAAATTATTTAAATATAATATATTCTTCGTCAATCTTTGGATATATTATGTAAATTTATCTAATTTGTAATAAGTTTTCATTATTTTATAAAAATTCTAATACAGTTTCAAAACACCGCTTTGAAACCAAACTGCTACTCATTTCTAGCAAATAACTATTCAAAATACTTTAAAACATTTCTAATAAAATTCAAACTTAGATATGTACTAAAAACAGAAAGGGTTTCTAAATGTTGGTATTGCCTTACACGTTCCAAAATCATTTTTTGAAAAGCTTTAGTACTTTTTACCAAAGAAAGTCCACATATTATACTTATAGATACTGTTCAAAATATTCGTAAAATTGTCTAAAGCGACTGAACCGATTGAATACTAAAACCAACAACTCTTTGTTGTTACTGAAGGAACCATTTAAATAATAGTGCATTTTAAGGTTTTGTTAATAAAAGACACTGACGTTTTAAGGGTAATTGGACAAGAATTAATTTTATCTTGGAAATAATCTCTGGACCTGATAATCGTAGTTTCATTTCGTTATAGAAACATGAGGTAAAATAGTTACAAATTATTTATATTAGACCACACAATGAGAATATTTCAAAGTACTAGCTGTTTTATTTTTATTCTAACCAAAAAAAGAAAGACAAAAGTTTCCAGTGAAAGATATCGGTGGCATCAGCGATATGGAGCATCGTCTTACAAAAGGCCAAAGACTAACGTGTGTGGCGCTCTGAGCAATCTGCAAAGCCAATTTTACTAGCATGATATATTCAATTTGCATGATAAACAGTGTATATATCAGCGCTGACTATATATTTACTTAGCGCAAATCAAAAGACTCTTTTTGTTTCTTTAAGCCATGCTGATGCAAAGATAATACTACAGCTTCGTAGTGACTTGGAATATAATCCACCTCGAAATACAAATTTTCTAAGGGTGCCTAGAAGTAAAAATTAAGGCCGCTGCACAAGAGATTCCTGGCTAGTTTTCAAGCGTTGGTTTTTGTGATGGCTTTTATGTGTGTGCTTCACGCGATGTAGGTATTGAAGTTTGCTTTGTAGGTGGGTTTGGTGCACGCGCAGTGATAGAATGTTAACAAAAATGAACGTTTATTGTCTCTTAATAGACGGCATCTTTGTTGGTGGATGCTTACTGGCTCCTGATTGGTTTAAGTAAAAAAAATAGCCCCGTGTCCTCGCAAGCAAGCCTGCACGGCAGCCAGCCCAAGTCACATAAGTGTTTTTAGTGGCAAAACTAGCCTTAAAAAAAGTCCTACCTATAACATAAGCTCATGTGAAACGAAACTTCTTTAGAATTATTGATTATTTATTTTAAGATACCAAGATTTCTCTTATATTATTTGCCGGCGGTCACATTATTTCCCCTTTAATTTTACGTTATTAATGTTTCTCTTATAAAAGTTTCGTTTTAAAAATACTTTTTTTAGGCTCCAGGAAAATCGAAAACGTCTAAATTTCTCAAAAACTTTGTCGACTTTTTGCATGATCACATACGTGGATATAATATGGAAAAGTAAAAAGGAATGAGTTTCAAGTCGCACATCAATATAATAATGTATGGTAAGTTGTGTTTGTATTGTAAATACATCAGAGGTAATGAAGTGGCGTGTTTAATATATAAATTTATGTTTAGACGAGCGTTCATACATGTAATATGTTGGCAATGCATCAATGTTTGTAATGAACTAGTCTCTCACATTAGCACTAAGTTAATTGCAGTCGTTTATAGTGTGTTCCCAAACCTTTGTACTGCTTCTGTGCTATCACCAGACAAAAAAAAATAGCTTTACCATTCTCTCTTTTTTAAAAATAATTTTTGACAACTTTAGGGGTTGATTACCCCTAAAAACGACGCAAAATGTTCATTGTCTGCACTGATTACATAATAAAGTAAGTCATTTCCTTCCGGAAATCAGCTTCTGAGAAGTTCAGTAGCTCTTAGATCAATTTAAAGATTATTTAATTATCACCTTTTTAATGCATTTCTTTGCATAAATAACATTCGTGAATGATAACAAAAAATATAATTACCTGGCTATTTTCTGAATATAATATATTATTCTCGACACAATGTACTTTGATATTATATTAAACAAATTTATGTATCCGATATTATTTTGCTACATTGTTTGATGTATTCAGTGTATAAAATTTAATTATATGAAGTAAATAAATTAATGTTACTGAAAATTTATTACATTTCTGTGTAGTAATATTTTCCTGTTATAAAAATACATTTAATTTATTTCGTTTCGAAATTATTAATTTTATTACTTTATACATCATCCAGCTAGTATTGTCAATTTATACAATTTAGCTTTGTAGATGGGTTTAGTGCCTAGTGAAAGTTCGCATGTTATTAAAATTTCTTGTCTCTAAATAGAACACACACCATGATGCCATGTTTGTTTGTGGCCGTTTGCACATGTCTTTACTGTTTCCTGATTGGTTCTTTCTCAAAACAAGCACGAAAAATAGCTCCGGTTCTACTTTAGAAATTCATCTACGAGAGCCCGCAGTGACGTCATTTTCATCTTCGCAACCAGCACGCCAGTCAGCACAAGTATAACCAGTGATTCCAGCGACTATAAACAATCCTAGTGTACGACGACCTTTACAGAGATCTGCCTGTGTGATAATAATAATCGATGTAATTATAAAAAGACTAGTGTGACCTGTGCGAATTATTTACACTAAATAAGTATAATAATTATCACTTTAAAAAAATATTTTTTAAATATGATTGCAGGTATTCAATTCGTTTTTTAAAAAGCACACTGCTTATAACGTTCTTCTTTTTGTTGTATTACAATATGAAGCTCAGATGACAGATCGAAGAAATATTTTACTAAAATTGTCATATAGAGGCGCAAGTAGCAAAAGCGTTGAGCTAAGCCGTCAGATGGCATCATGCAGCATTGCTGTGACGCTGTTCAGCGTTGCTCGCTGTTTCAAAATTAAAGACGTCAGATGGCAGACGTTGTTCAGCGTTGCTGTATTTTAATTTATTCACAAAAACAAAAGCAATAACAAATTTTTTAGTTGTAGATGTCAGTAGAGCAAGCATTTATCTGTAAAATGATATATAATTTATGTGGAGAAATTGTGAGGTTTTTTCTAAAAAAGGGAGGCAAACATCTTTAACCTTAGCGTATTAATATATATGATTCAGGGTGCGTCTACTTATGAACGCGCGTTACAAGTTATACTTTTTTGGCAAAACAATTTTTATCACTAACTAGTCGCTAACGCGATTGAGATGGAACACTTCATTCTTACCAAAGAAGTACAACTTTTTCAATAATCATAAATAGGTATGCAGCGTTAGCAGTTAAAATCTTCGGGAAAACTAACACTTCATTAAAGTTTCAATGGCTACGCCCGTTACTGAGACACACGAAGTTTTCCGAATCTTATATCGTGTAATTCTGCACAGAGCCGAAGTAAACTGTACGTGTGTTAGCTCATGGTGACTTTAAATTAAATTTTAATAAGGTTTAATTAATTAAGTGAAACCACTCTCGCGTATAAAGTGCTCTGTTTAAAGTGTGCGCAGTGTCCCCTCTTTCTCCCCATTTTCTGCACGTCTGGTAACATCGCAGTGTACTGAACAGTCGTCACTTTACGAGCTTTATATATACGCATTTTACTCGGTGCTAACAGACAACCGACTCTAAATAAAGGCCGCTGAACACGAGGCTAGAAACGCTGCTAGATTCCTTGCTAGATTTGCCTACTAGTTTTCCAGCGCTGGTTTTCTTTATTGCCGTTAAGTGCTCGCTTCACACGAGACTATTTTTCAAGTTTGATTTGTGGGTGTGACAGTGTCTGTTGTTTGACTCTGAGCAGAATGACGCCATGTTGGTTTGTGGGCGTTTGTTTAAGTGCCCACGTGACAAGATACTGCTTCCTGATTGGTTCTTGCTTATACCTAGCAGCAGATCTAGCAGAGAAAATAGCCTCTGTTCTAATTTTAAAACCTATCTTGTGAGCTAGCAGGACAGCCCGCAGTGACGTCATTTCCAGCTTCGCACCCAGCCTATACCGGCTGGCAGAACTCCTAGCAGCGTTTCTAGCCTCGTGTGTAGCGACCTTAAGACAGGCTTCTTACTTTATTACAAGCGATTGAAACATAGAATAATGTGTGTCAGAACAGATTTTTGAAGAAAAGTTCTGATATACCAAAAAGTGTCCAGACTTTTCAGATTTTACGACTGAATGACAGACGTAGTTCCACTGCACACGAAGCTAGTTTTGTCGCTATATTTCTTGCTAGATTTGACTGTCAGTTTTCCAACCAGGGGCGAATCTAGGTTTTATGGGCCCTTAGGCTTATTGACGTCCAATAGAGCCCCATTTTAAAAGTCAATTTTAATATCGTCAAAAAGGAAGTTTAATCTTGTTGATCTGACAAAAAAAATGAAAATAATATAACTCGAAAAATTGTAAAAATTCACCCCAAAAAAGTGTTAAAATTCACCCAAAAATCTGTTAAAAATCACTGATGCCCTATTAGTCCCTATGTAAATCCGCCCCTTTTTTCAGCGCTGGTTTTTTTATGCTCGCTTCACACGGTTCGTCTTTTTGTTTTTTAGATGGGTTTGGTGCGAAATCAAATGACGCCATGTTGGTTTGTGGACTTTATGTCCGTGTCGTCGACGTGACAAGAACTGTTTCCTGATTAGTTTTTGCTCATGACTAGCAAAGGAACAAGCAAGAAAAATTTTAAAATCCATCTTGTAACCTCGTACGTGAGCAAGCAGTGACGTCATTTCCAGCCTCGTAGCCAGTCTGCCGACCAGCAGAAATCTCAGCAGTGTTTTAAATGTTCATAAGATCTAAATCGGAAAGAAATTTGGGGCGGAATCACAAGATTCGGTATCTAGTAACACGGCTTTTAATTTGGAATTTGATTTTCCGCGTTGGAACGAAGCAAAAAAAAAGAACATTTCAAAGGTTTCAGTTTATTCTAATTATATGATAAAGAAAAATATTCATTCATGTAAGAAACCAAATATCCCAGGAACTGATAAATTCCTAGAAATATTTTTTTTTAATCTTTTGGCGATAATCCAGCATTTTTTTCCGTGAACACAGTGTTCACGTGTTTAGAAATGGACTGTTTAGTCAGTAATAGAACAGAGCGAGACAGAAGTTCCAACTACAAACTTTCAATTCTGTAATGACTTCTGTGTTAAGTGCGAAAGTTTACTACTTCCTTGTTGTTAGTTCACCGTATGTCGGTTGGGAATACACATGGAAGATGTGTGAATCTTATATGTTTTATTTAAATGTCTTACATATGACGCTAAAATTAACATGTTGCGATTTAATCGAAAAAGGTGTGCACTGACGCATTAAAATGAGCCTATGTCTAACTTTTTTGTATCTATTGTTTTTGTCTAGCGTCTAAAATAGCTTTATAATGAATATTTTAGCATGTGTAAATAAATATTATTTTCTTTTAAGAGGCTGGCATGATTGGTGCTAAACATCACAGCCATTGGCGTAGCAAGAATACAGAATACAGAATAATAATGTGCTTATGATGTACAACTGGTAGATATAATAAATACAGTCTGGATGTTTCAGTTATATTTTTTACGACAAGATAAATGTCATTTTGTTATTAATATTTTTTTTAATTTTTTCAATTATCATTATTAATTTTTCTTCTTATATTTTCGTTTTACAGAAATCTATTTTACTGATGATGCCTTTTTAGGCGAAACGTATTATTTTTAAATAAAAAATAAAGAAAAATATTAATAACAAAATGACATTTTTCTTGTCGTAAAAAATATAACTGAAACATTCAGACTGTATTTATCAGAATAATAATATTATTGTTCACGTACAAATAACAAGATAAATCTACAATAATCTACATATTTTCCTTGACTTTTACTTTAGAAAGTCGTGTTAAACGATTTCGCTTCTATGAACAGTTTTCAAATTAGTATGTGTAAATGGTAGCTGGAAATGGTAGGTAGAGTTGAAAATTTGTCCCCCCCAGGATAAAATCGTTGCTACGTTTATGATCACAGCCCATCTATACTTATATATAAAGCTGAAGAGTTTGTTTGTTTGTTTGAACGCGCTAATCTCAGGAACTACTGCTTCAAATTGAAAAAAAAAAATTTGTTGGATAGCCCATTTATCGAAGAAGGCTATAGGCTATATAAAATCACGCTACGACCATTAGGACCGGAGCATTAATGAAAAATGTTCCAAATGTATCTCAAAAATAAGCTTCTATTCAGGTGAAATGCACTAACTAAATATACTCATATTAAGCACTGTGTACACCCAGCGCCGACTGGCTCAATCGGTAGAGTACGCGACTTTCAATATCAAGCCACACATTGGGCGAATATATTTTTATTTTTTTTTTTATTTTCTACGTTGCTCTCCTCTAAGGCTTATATTTAAATTTATTTTAATTTTATTTAATTAATTAAAAAAAAATTATTAGTTAAAAAAAGTATAAATTTTTATACTGCTTTTTATCGACAAAAATTTTTGAACGGTAACTCCGATCATCATGAAATTTGGACACAACATTCATCTCGGTAAACTAAGGTGAATGTGCGTACTCATGTTCCTCCCTTCCCCATTCTTTCTTTTACACCCGGGTGAAACCGAACGGGACCGCTAGTATCTAATATGTGTACATAAAAATTAATGTTTCGCTGTCTGTTCTGGATCTATGCGTTCCTATACAATCTATCCAATTACGATGAAACTTCAGTAAGTTGCAGTCACTGCCGAACGGGGCACAGGACTGTAATAAAGTGTTTCATCTCAATCGCATGCGAAGCCTAGAGTGGCAGTTAGTATATTTAAAAAATGATCTCTATCTAATTTATGCCAGATTAGTGTACACGGAACATAGGTGACTTTGTCATATAAAGAATATTTCCATTTTCTTTCTTAAAAAGAAAGAACGCATCCGATGTAAAAGCGGTGAACTAGTCTACGAGTATGCTTTGACATTATCATTCAACTAACGCCACGTTGTGAGAACATTGAAATACGTGGCCTCGTGGTGTTTGAATCACGGGTAAAATAACTTCATCCCTCCTAGCACAAGGGTTGTGGATTTTATGTGTATTGATTTTCTGAAGGACACCCTAAAGCAGGACACTGCATTTGCACAGTAAAGAAAACAGATGGGACTGTATGTCTTTGTCGACAAAGACATACCCGATAAGCGAGAAAAACGTAACTCTATCGCAACAATATAGTTTTTTAAAAATTAGTGAAACATTTTCAAAACGACAATCAATAAATTATCACTGAAAAAATCATGAAAATAAAAGGAATGCAGTTTTACTTACTGAAGGGTGTATTTAATTTGGCGTAGATGTTGGATTTTTGGCAATATTCCAATTAAGGATAAAACTATTATTTTAAGGGATGTTATTAAGTGGTTAAAATTTTTATTTTGTTCACATAATAGAGCCACAATGTCTGTATTAGAATTTGCACTATATTGTCAGCAGGGTCTGGCATTGAGAGTCGAGATTTTTTTTATTTCATATGTCGCAAGCGGTGAAGAAAAACAACATTAAATAAAGAACTCATTTTCTTTTTGCCACAGATAAAAAAAATTCGTCGCCTTCTTGAATCAACAAGTGACTGCGATCCATTGCTGCAACTTCCACACCACTATCGTCAAGACTCAAGACCATGTAGCCTTAAATTTTAAAATTATTAATTTATTGCTTTATATTTTTGTATTCGTAATGAAACATAAAGAAGATCAGAGAATAAGTGTATTTTAATTTCAATATTGAACATCTAACATTATTAAAATATGTAAAATATATACTGTTATTTGAATTAAATCATTACTATATTTTTATTCTATTTGTAATTGTTACAATTGTAAGAATATATACACAATTAAGGAATGGTTGTACTTTTATTTATAGACGAATGCAGATAAAAAATGAGAATATCAATTATCACTGTTTAGAAGCGTTGATGATTTAGAGAGAGAGATTGTAATTAATAGTTACTAGATTAAAGAAAGCAGTGTCAATAAGGCAGTGGCAGCCTTTTTACCAGTGCCGTGTATATATTATCACGCGGAAATTTGATCGCCTTCAATTTTGCAACATAAGTCGACGAAAAAACGATGGCAATCTACAAATTCGGGCAAAGCCGGGCCGGACCGAGCGTTTTATAAATAAAAATATTTTTTTAGTTAATCTGTGTTTATTTTTTCACAATCCTTTTTCCTTATAGAACATTATTTAGTACAAACATAAAACAAATAAATAAAATAACAGTCTTTTAAAATGAAGACGATAATCAATTTGATGCACGGAAGTTCCAAAAATGGGTATTAGCCTCCTAAGGGGTGACATTTTCAAAAATCCTTTTTTATTGCTCCTTAACGTCATATAGGGGACTTCTGTTCAAAATTGCATGTTTCTAGACCCACCAGTTTAGGCTGTTGTACGGTCAGTTAATGTTAGAGTTTTTAATAAGTAAATTAACCTCCTTAGGGGATGAATTTTCAAAAATCCTTTCATAGTGCTTACTTCAACCGTATAAGGAACTGTTGTGCAAAATTTCATGCTTCTAGACCCACCGGTTTAGACTGTGAGCTGTACGGTCAGTCAATGTTAGGGTTTTAACTAAGTAGATTTACCCCCTTAGGGGATGAATTTTCAAAAATCCTTCTTAAGCACACATCCACGTTATATAAGAAACTCATGGGCAAAATTTCATTGCTCTACACCTACCGGTTTAGGCTGTGCGTTGTCTGTCAGCCTTTAGAGGGACTTTTTTTATTAAGAAAAAGAACCAAAAGTGTAAAAAATTGATATAAACGTAAATATCAAAAATTTGCTATCCGGCACCCAGAAACAGTTAGAGGTATTTCTAGCGAATAGAACAAGCCGACATAAAGTTGCATAATAGTTTTTATACCCACCCCACATATTTTGAATAAATATTGTGGTGTGGGTATAAAAACTATTATGCAACTCCAAATATTGCCGTCTTTAATGACAATGCAGTGTCTCTAAAACATTTTCATTTTCAGTTTTTGAACATCGTGAATTTTTCTTTGAGCAGGCAATAATTGATAGATTTTGTCTAAGATCGTTTTAAATACAGGTCTATACTCACGATAATATGATTAGCATTGGTGGGGGGTAGGAGGCTGCAATCGGGAAAGCAAAGTAAAACAAATGGCTAATTTTAGTGCAAAGAGATAAAAGCTTAAAAAACGGCGTAAGCCAAAAAGAATACGTTACAAATTTGAAAGTTGTTCATTTCGTCTTTATCGCCTGTTCTTTATCTTTCTACAAAAATTATCCCCACTCTGCCACAGTGGCTATGTCTGTTTATACGAGACTGATCTAAAGTAATTTACAGAAATGTCCCAAATGTCTGTCAATCGAGTGAATTTCCGGGAAAAATTACACTTGACCAGGAAATAAAAGAGGAATTAAAGTTTAAGCTTTTCAAGTCTAAAAATTTCAAAACTGTAAAATTGCATACATATTTAGTACTGCAGTATACGATGTATTCGACATTACGCAATCTATAAAAATTCGTCAGTCAAATAATGTAAACACAAAAGTATCAGGCGCAAAGCTAACAGAAAAAAATAATTTTATACATAAACTAGCTGTTACCTACAACTTCGTGCGCGTGGAAATTATGTTTGTAAGCTTGGTATATTTGAATGTATACTATTTGCAGTTAGAACTTTCAGCTTAACATTTCCGTTTGGATATAATTTTGTTTTGTTTTGCAGAATTGTCCCAAACACCTGTCAATAAAATTACAAGATTGAAGCACATTTTTTTCTATAATAATAAAAAAAGTTCATAGGGGCCACATTATCCTAATGTGCCCAGGGGCTCCAATAGGTTAAAGACGGCTCGCGACCAGAATATATTCTGAAAATAACTACCTCAAATATCATATATGACACCTGATATCAATGAGCTTATAAAAACAAGATACCTGAAGTGTCTGGATCCTCAAGCTCAAGATATAATTTAAACTTTTTATTACCTTTATATGAAAATTGATTTAACTAAATAATTACAAATTTCAATTTAAGTATGTGTATTAATGTTTAATTTAGAGTCTGGCCCGCTAACACACCCTAAAACCTATAAATTGTCCTTTAAAAAAATCAGTCTGACATCCCTGATATAGGGGACTTCTGTGCTAATTTACATGCTTCTAGACCCACCGATTTAGACTGTGCGTTGTACGGTCTGTCAATGTTAGAGTTTTAACTAAGTAGATTAACCCCCTTAGGGGATGTTTTTTCAAAAATCCTTCTTAAGTACACATCCACGTTACATAAGGAACTCATGGGCAAAATTTCATTGCTCTACACCTACCGGTTTAGGCTGTGCGTTGTCTGTCAGCCTTTAGAGGGACTTTTTTTATTAAGAAAAAGAACCCAAAAGTGTAAAAAATTGATTAAAACGTAAATATCAAAAATTTGCTATCCGGCACCCAGAAACAGTTAGAGGTATTTCTAGCGAATAGAACAAACCGACGTAAAGTTGCATAATAGTTTTTATACCCACACCACATATTTTGAATAAATATTGTGGTGTGGGTATAAAAACTATTATGCAACTCCAAATATTGCCGTCTTTAATGACAATGCAGTGTCTCTAAAACATTTTCATTTCCAGTTTTAGAACATCGTGAATTTTTCTTTGAGCAGGCAATAATTGATAGATTTTGTCTAAGATCGTTTATATACAGGTCTATACTCACGGTAATATGATTAGCATTATTGGGGGTAGGAGGCTGCAATCGGAAAAGCAAAGTAAAACAAATGGCTAATTTTAGTGCAAAGAGATAAAAGCTTAAAAAACGGCGTAAGCCAAAAAGAATACGTTACAAATTTGAAAGTTGTTCATTTCGTCTTTATCGCCTGTTCATTATCTTTCTACAAAAATGACCCCCACTCTGCCACAGTGGCTATGTCTGTTTATACGAGACTGAACTAAAGTAATTTACAGAAATGTCCCAAATGTCTGTCAATCGAGTGAATTTCCGGGAATAATTACACTTGACCAGGAAATAAAAGAGGAATTAAAGTTTAAGCTTTTCAAGTCTAAATATTTCAAAACTGTAAAATTGCATACATATTTAGTACTGCAGAATACGCTGTATTCGACATTACGCAATCTATAAAAATTCGTCAGTCAAATAATGTAAACACAAAAGTATCAGGCGCAAAGCTAACAGAAAAAAAAATAATTTTATACATAAACTAGCTGTTACCTACGACTTCGTGCGCGTGGAATTTATGTTTGTAAGCTTGGTATATTTGAATGTATACTATTTGCAGTTAGAACTTTCAGCTTAACATTTCAGTTTGAATATAATTTTGTTTTGTTTTGCAGAATTGTCCCAAACACTTGTCAATAATTACAAGATTGAAGCACATTTTTTTTCTATAATAATAAAAAAAAATCATAGGGGCCACATTATCCTAATGTGCCCAGGGGCTCCAATAGGTTAAAGACGGCTCATCAATGAGCTTATAAAAACAAGATACCTGAAGTGTCTGGATCCTCAAGCTCAAGATAATTTACACTTTTTATTTACCTTTATATGAAAATTGATTTAACTAAATAATTACAAATTTCAATTTAGTATGTGTATTAATGTTTAATTTAGAGTCTGGTCCGCTAACACACCCTAAATCCTATAAATTATCCTTTAGAAAAATCAGTCTGACATCCCTGATATAGGGGACTTCCGTGTAAATTTACATGCTTCTAGACCCACCGATTTAGACTGTGCGTTTGTACGGTCTGTCAATTGTTAGAGTTTTAACTAAGTAGATTAACTCCCTTAGGGGATGAATTTTCAAAAATCCTTCTTAAGTACACATCCACATTATATAATGAACTAATGTGCAAAATTTAATTGCTCTAGACCTACAGGCTTAGGCTGTGCGTTGTTAGAGGAACTTTTTTTATTAAGAAAAAGTGTAAAAAATCGATGAAAACGTAAATATTACAAATTTGCTATCCGGCACCCAGAAACAGTTAAGAGGTATTTATAGAGAACAGAACTAGACGACGACTGTTATCTAATAAATTATAATTTTAAAATTTTCACCCCTTCCACACTCAGGGCCCGACTAACCTACTTTGGCCTTTTTGAAATCTGAAAAATAGTTGAAAAAAGTTAAATTCAAATGTCTTTTTTGAGTGTATAAAAATAATTCTAAATTATTGGAAAAATTAGTTTTTTATAAAAAGAAACATAAGAACACATTTTCTTTAGATTTTACTTTTAGTATTCATATAAAAAGCCAAACATTTTTGTTTATTTGTTTATTATACACAGTTGTCCAACAGAAAAGTAAACTATCTTGTTTAGAAAACTGTTCAAAATAGACAGTTAGACCGAGTCCTTCTAAAAAGCGGACCCTAAACATTTGTCTTTACAATAATCCGGTCCTGCCACAAAATTGCAATGGTTTTGCATAATACATAGTTTAAAAATTCGTCTTTGACAAAATATAAGCAAGCAGGTATAATAATAATTAATTTGGTACCAAAACAGTTTTTTTTGTAGTTTTTTAGACATTTTCAGTGTTAAATCTTTATAATTTACATAGATATTATGCATGCATAATAAACTTGATAAGGAAACAAGAGAGTAATTAATGTTGCAGCTTTATAAGTCTATATTTCAAAACTGTAAAATTACAGACATGACTTCTTGATTTAGTACTGCTGTATACAAAGTATTCGACATTACGCAATCTATAAAAATTCGTCAGTCAATATTAATAATATAAACACAAAAGTATCAGGCGCCCAGCTAAATAATAATTTTACACATAAACTAGCTGTTACCCACGACTTCGTCCGCGTGGAATTTATGTTTGTAAGCTTAGTATATTTGAATGTATACTATGTGCAGCTAGAACTTTTAGCTTAACAGTTCCTTTTTGATATATCTTTGTTTTGTTTTGCAGAATTGTCCCAAACACCTGTCAATAATCTCAAGATTGAAGCACAATTTTTTTCTCAATAATAAATAAAAGTGCTCTGTTAAGGTCATCCCCTCCCCATTATCCAAATGTGTCCAGGGCCTCCAATAGATTAAAAACGGCCCTGAATGTTACAGTTTTAACTAAGTAGATTAACCCCCTTGAAGGATGCATTTTCAAAAATCCTTTCTTAGTGTTCAGCCACGTTTTATAAAGAACCCTTGTGCAAAATTTCGTGTTTCGAGCCCCACCGGCTTAGGCGTTGTACGTCAGTTCAGTGTTAATGTTTTTACTTCTATCTAAGTGGACTTAAGCCCCTTAGGGGGTGAATCTTCAAAAATCCTTTCTTAGTACACACCCACGTTTTATAAGGAACTCCTGTGCAAAATTCCATGCTTCTAGACCTACCGGTTTAGGCTGTGCGTTGTCTGTCAGCCTTTAGAGGGGGACTTTGTTTATGAAATAAAGTGAAAAAAAATGAGTTTGTATGGCAATTTCGACCAAAACGTAAAAACAGAAATTTGTTATCCGGATCACAGAACTCTTTAAGAGGTATTTATTGCGATAAAACAGCGACGAGTATAAAATATATTGCATAAGTAGGCGTACATAGGCTTACATAGGCGTACGCACGGTGGTTGCCAGGAATGTCGCGTTAATAAACTCGGCACTTGTAAACTTTTTTTAAACGCGCTCCCACTTTTTCCTTTCAACTGCCAGTTCAATTTGGAGGAGGGAAAGCGTTTCACTTTACTTCTGATTTAGGCCAAATTACCGTAAAGAAGTTGTACTTCAAAAATCATCATGTATATTAATGAATTCGTGTTTCAATAAAATATATTTGACACCTTGCATGCTGCTCTAGAATTTTTTTTTTAATATATTAACTTACTCCCTAAAATTAATCCCCAGAATCAAAATCCAACTTTTTACATTTCGCGTCTGTATTTGGGCCAACATCCCTATCTCTGTGTCAAATTCCATTTTTTTTCGTCAAATATAGTTTGAGAGAAAATGGCCTGTAACAGACGGACGGACGAACGGACATAGAAGTGATTCTACAAATAGTATACGTTTTGCAAGGAACACTAAAGACAATGTAAGTTGTTTAGTGTCTGGTCAGTAAGAAGAAAAGAGGTAAATAATGCACGAGGCTAAAACCATGATTTAAGTATTAACTTTTTTATATATGAATTTAAAATAATCATAATGCTATTTTAATTACAAATCTTGTTCTGTAGAATGATCTACAAGTTTATACAAAGAACGGAACATTTTTCCATCTTATTTATATCGCCCTTAGTGAAACTATTTTGTTGCTGCCAATGGAATTATCTAATTACTTGTATTTTTGAAAGAGGCGTTTCCAAATGACATTCAGTAAAATAGTACAAAATTCTTTTGTATACCGGATGTTTTCATAGCTCTCTACCGTTGTCGTGTGTTAAATGTACCTACATGAATAATGTATAATATATGCAATTTTTATATTTTTATGTTTATATCCCTTATAACTTTTCAAAGAGAAATATAATTCATTTTCTTATTAATAATAAATTTATTAAACATTTTATAATGAAAATATATATATATATATTAATGAAGACCACAGGGGAAAAATGATCGATGTCACATTTTAACTTTTTTGTAATAAATAGTGTCAATGATAGATTATGATGGATATTTTCACATGCAGTAATAAAACAGTTAGAAAGAATGATCATTGTCGCTTAGATATGCGTCTAAAATATTGTACACAATGAATAAACGATCTATGTCCACTGGTTTTACATAAAAACGATCTAAGTCCATTTTAGAAAATACATTCAATAACACTCTCTGTCTTTTTTGATAAGTAAGGGTGCTATAACATACACGGACAAAACGAAAATGGATTATATTTCTCTTTGAAAAGTTATAAGGGATATAAACATAAAATGTTACACTTTAGCCATTAAATACTTACACTGAAAGTTGTTTAAAAATGAAAAAAATTGCATATATACATTATACTTATACATTTAACACACGACAGCGGTAGAGAGCTATGAAAACATCCGGTATATAAAGAATTGTGTACTATGTATTTTATTGAATGTCATTTGGAAACGCCTCTTTTAAAAATACAAGTAATTAGTTAACTCCATAGACAGCAACAAAAAAGTTTCACTTAGGGCGATATAAATAAGTTGGAAAAATGTTCCGCTCTTTGTATAAACTTGTAGTTTATTATACAGAACAAGAATTGTAATAAGAAAAAAAAAATAGTAGCATAAAGAGCCATTAAAATAGGGTTATGGTTATTTTAATTCATATATAAAAAAGTTAATAAATCATGGTTTTAGCCTCGTGCATTATTTACCTCTTTCTTCTTACTGACCAGACACTAAACTACTTAAATTGTCTTTAGTGTTCCTTGCAAAACGGGCTATTTGTAGAATCACATCGTGTCCGTCCGTCCGTTATAGGCGATTTCCTTTCAAAAATTCACTCAAAAATTTGGAATTTGGCACAGAGATAGGGTATGATTGGTTCAAATATACGCGCGAACTGTAAAACGTTGGATATTGACTCTGGAGATTAATTTTAAGGAGTAAGGTTAACATAATAAAAAAAATGTTTTCAAGAGCACCATGCAGGTTCTCAAATATAATTTATTGCGTGCTTCTCTAAAGCCATTTCCTAATCCTGAAATATTAAAATCAACAAAAAAATGCTACAACCGAAGAAGTTTCACTTCTACAAGTGCCGAATTTCATTGCCACGACATTCCTGGCAACCCCCGTGCGTACGCCTATGTAAGCCTATGTTTGCCTACTTATGTAATAAAATTTAAAGTCGTCTGCGTTCTATTTGCAATAAATACCTCCTAAATAGTTCTGCGATCCGGATAACAAATTTCTGATATTTGCGTTTGAACGAAATTTGCTCATTTTTGTCACTTTATTTTAATAAAAAAAGTCCCTCTAGGCTGACAGACAACACACAGCCTAAGCCGGTAGGTCTAAAGCAATGAAATTTTGCCCATGTGTTCCTTATCTAACGTGGATGTGTACTTAAGAAGGATTTTTGAAAATTCATCCCCTAAGGGGGTAAATCTACTTAGTTAAAACTCTAACATTGACTGACCGTACAACGCACTGCCTAAACCTATAGGTCTAGACTCTAGAGCAATTGAATTTTGCACATGAGCTCATTATATAACGTGGATGTTTACAAAATTCATCCCCTAAAGGGGTTAATCTACTTATTTAAAACTCTAACATTGACAGACCGTACAACGCACTGTCTAAGTCGGTGGGTCTAGAAGCATGCAAATTTGCACAGAAGTCCCCTATATCAGGGGTGTCAGACTGATTTTTCTAAAGGACAATTTATAGGATTTAGGGTGTGTTAGCGGGCCAGACTCTAAATTAAACACTAATACACATACTAAATTGAAATTTGTAATTGTTTAGTTAAATCAATTTTCATATAAAGGTAATAAAAAGGTTAAAATATCTTGAGCTTGACACCTGAGATCTCTTGTTTTTGATAAGCTCATTGATGTCAGGTGTCATAATATATGATATTTGAGGTAGTTATTTTCAGAATATATTCTGGTCGCGGGCCGTTTTTAACCTATTGGAGCCCCTATGAAGGATAATGTGGCCCCTATGAACTTTTTTCATTATTATAGAAAAAAATTGTGCTCAATCTTGTATATATAGTGTTTGGGACAATTCTGAAAAAAAAAAAACAAAAATATATATCAAAACGGAAATGTTAAGCTAAAAGTTCTAACTGCAAATAGTATACATTCAAATATACCAAGCTTATACAAACATAAATTCCACGCGGACGAAGTCGTGGGTGACAGCTAGTGTATGTGTAAAATTATTATTTAGCTCTGGTCGCCTGATACTTTTGTGTTTATATTATTGACTGACGAATATTTATAGATTGCGTAATGTCGAATCCTTCTTATACTGCAGTACTAAATCAAGAAGTCATGTCTGTAATTTTACAGTTTTGAAATATAGACTTAAAAGCTGCAACATTAATTACTCTCTTGTTACCTTATTAAGCTTAGTATGCATGCATAATATCTATGTAAATTATATAGAATTAACACTGAAGTGATATATTTTGATGTTTTCTTCTTAACAGAAAATTATTGATGTCTACAAAAACAAAAAAAAAACTGTTTTGGTACCAAATTAATTATTATTGTACCTGCTTGTTTATATTTTGTCAAAGACGAATTTTAAAACTAGAATTATGCAATGCCTATTGCTATACTGTGGCAGGGCCGGATTATTGTATAGATCAAAAGAGACAAATGTCTAGGGCCCGGTTTTTAGAAAGGACACGGTCAAACTGTCTATTTTGAACAGATTTGTAAACAAAATAGTTTACTTTTTGTTAAACAACTGTGTATAATAAACAAATAAACAAAAATGTATTGCTATTTATATAGTTATTCTAAAATCTAAAGAAAATGTGTTCTCATGTTCCTTTTTATTAAAAACTATTTTTTCCTATAAGTTAGAATTCTTTTTATACACTCAAAAAAAATGACATATTTGAATTTACTTTTTTTCAATTATTTTTTAGATTTTAAAAAGTTCAAAGTCCGGCCCTGACTGTGGAAGGGGTTAAAATTTTAAAAATATAATTTATTAGATAACAGTCTGACGTCTCGTTCTATTCTCTATAAATTCCTCTAACTGTTTCTGGGTGCCGGATAGCAATTTTTGATATTTACGTTTTTATCAATTTTTTACACTTTTCCTTAATTGAAAAAAGTCCCTTTAAAGGCTGACAGACAACGCACAGCCTAAGCCGGTAGATCTAGAGCAATGAAATTTTACCCGTGTGTTCCTTATATAACGTGGATGTGTACTTAAGAAGGATTTTTGAAAATTCATCCCATAAGGGGGTAAATCTACTTAGTTAAAACTCTAACATTGACTGACCGTACAACTCACAGTCTAAACCGGTGGGTCTAGAAGCATGAAATTTTGCACAAAAATTCCTTATATGTCGGAAGTGAGCACTATGAAAGGATTTTTGAAAATTCATCCCCTAAAGGGGTAAAAACTGACTGACTGACGGACAACGCACTCAGCCTAAACCGAGGGGTTAAAAGCATGAAATTTTGTACAGGAGTTTCTTTATATAACGTATAAGTGAGCGCTAGGCAAGGAGTTTTGAAAATGCATTCCCTAAGTGGAGTCTCCGACCCTAAAAAACATTTTAAAGCGGTACTGCAATACGATATAGCAGAAGGAGGCTGCACTAGTGTTGTCGGTGTCGTGTTTTATCTCAATCGCATGTGAATCCGCGGATAGTGGCTAGTTAGAGATAAAATTATTTTTACCTAGTAACTTCTTTTCAATAATGACCTAGTCTTCATGCAATACATTTTTTTGTTTCTCTGTTTTATTCGCAATAAATACCTCTTAAATAGTTCTGCGATCCGGATAACAAATTTTTGATTTTAACGTTTTGGCAGTAATAACAATTTTTTCACTGTATTTCTTTATAAACCCCCCTAAAGGCTGACCAACGCGCAGCGTAAACCGGTGGATCTAAGTGCATGAAATTTTGCACAGTGGTTCCTTATTTAACGTAGGTGTGTTCTCAGAAAGGATTTTTGAAAATTCATCCCCTATGGGGGTTTAATCTACTTAGAACTCTAGCACTGGACTGACGTATAACGCACTAAACAGGTGGAACTAGAAGCATGCAATTTTGCACAGGAGTTCCTTATTTAACGTAGGTGTGTTCTCAGAAAGGATGTTTGGAAATTCATCCCCTACGGGGGGTTAATCCACTTAGAACTCTAGCACTGGACTGACGTATAACGCACTAAACAGGTGGGTCTAGAAGCATGCAATTTTGCACAGAAGTCCTCCTATAAGTAAGTGAGCACTTCAGAAGGGATTTTTGAAAATTCATCCCCTTAGTTGTCGAGAGTCTACAATCTACAATAACCAACTTCAATTGAACCTAAATTCAAGGGAATTTTGTTCTTCATATTACTTACCGTTTCTGGAAAGTCTGGAATATGTAACGGATACATTTCAAATAGAAAACGACCCGCTGAATTCAATGAGCGCACCTGGAGGTCTGTATCTAATACCGTTTCAGTGACAGAGACGTTCTAATGTTGCTTCGGTATTTAAACACACTTCAAATGCCTATAGAACCAAAATTGGAGCTTAATTTTTGATTTGGAGTGTCATTTCATGTTAAGCCGTCTGGACACTAAAAGTAAGTTTTTGGAAAATGTTGAAAATCAACAAAAAACGAGAAATTGAAATTCATTTGATATCCATGTCAACTGTCAAGGGAGTTGTAAAGAAAAAGGCAATCCACCATCTTGGGGCGTCTACCATATTTGATTTTCAATATTTTCAATGATATAAGATGTATTTAATTGTACTACATTGCATTGCCACCGGACATATACACTTGTGCAAAATTTCAAAGCTCCAGCTTAATTGGAACCTGTTGAAGTTTTGATTGGAAGATTTGTCCCAAACTGACGGACTAACTGACGAATTTATGACGTTGAATAAAAACTTATAATAATGAAAGAAGGTAGGTAAATAACACACATTTTTTCATATTTTATACAAATTTATTCCAGCTAACATTTATGAATTCGCATTATTACAAACATTAAAATGAAGCTGGATTACGCTTAACCATACATTGTTATGTAGGTATAATAATAATTAATTAAATCTCGATTACATCAATTAACAATAATAGTAGTTTAATTACAATGTAAGTTTTAAATATTTACAACAGTCTTAAATTATTTTAATACCATATCCCATTATATGTATTTATATTTAAAGGAATTGAACAAATCATTTTTGTCACATTTGTTGAAAAATATCTAGAAACGAAAAAAAGGTTTTTTCAATTTTGATTTTATGAAACAAATAGTGTCAAAATCAGCTTAGAACAAGAAGGAAATTGAATGTTGGCTTTTTTTAAATTCTCACATGAGGTTGTTTATATGTGAATTATATTATAAAATTGCAAACGTTTTATTCTTAAATTTTGATTATCTTGCTTTTCGTTCAAAATATTTTAACAAAGTTTGAAAATACCTTATAGTTTGAATTATATTAAAGTACCCCGCAGTTTTTGATGCGAAAACGGCTTTCGGTCGATCTCTCCCAAACCAACGGGAACTTGCTCGTCATCTCATCCCGATCAAAAGTGTCCACGGGCACAAGTCTTGAAAATGGACAGATTTTGATATACAGTGAAAATGGCGCGGTTCACGCGCAATGGATAGATGTGCGTTTATTGACATGCTACATGTACACCGCTGAATGTTTATATACAGCGTGTCCCATTTTAATGTCCCACCCCGGATAACTTTTGTCAGTGACCTTGAATGAAAAATTGTTTGGTACAAAAGTTGTACAACTTGGAGGGGGACATTCGATGGCACTAATACCTTTGACCTTGGGTATAAGGTTCAAGGTCATTCAAGGTCAACTTTGTTTTTTTTAATGGAACGTCCTATTTTTGACATCGGCAATCGATTGCGCGTGAAAAAATATGAGACTTTTGTCTGAAACTTTTTTCGAGAACGGGCAAATTTTCTCAATTAATTTAGCCTTCAAAATTGAAAATTTTTGAATTTTCAACTCGAGAATGGTAACATTTTCTTCAAAAACAATATGGCTTTTCATATTTGCATACCAAACATCCTCCCAAAATTTTGTTTCAATCCGTTCATCCGTTTGACCTGTATAGTATTCACAGACTAACCGAATAACCGACTAACAGACTAACAGACGCACAGAGTTTTGCCCGTTCTCGAAAAAAGTTTCAGACAAAAGTCTCATGTTTTTTCACGCGCAATCGATTTCCGATGTCAAAAATAGGACGTTCCATTAAAAAAAACAAAGTTGACCTTGAATAACCTTGAACCTTATACCCAAGGTCAAAAGTATTAGTGCCATCGAATGTCCCCCTCCAAGTTGTACAACTTTTGTACCAAACAATTTTTCATTCAAGGTCACTGACAAAAGTTATCCGGGGTGGGACATTAAAATGGGACACGCTGTATATATACATACATATTTTGTGTATATATGTGTATGTGTGTGTGTGTGTGTGTGTATGGCATATATCCATCATGTACATCATGTATACATATAAACATTCAGCGGTGTACATGTAGCATGTCAATAAACGCACATCTATATCCATTGCGCGTGAACCGCGCCATTTTCACTGTATCTCAAAATCTGTCCATTTTCAAGACTTGTGCCCGTGGACACTTTTGATCGGGATGAGATGACGAGCAAGTTCCCGTTGGTTTGGGAGAGATCGACCGAAAGCCGTTTTCGCATCAAAAACTGCGGGGTACTTTAAATAAAAAAGTACCAATTCTTGCAAAACATTTATCATTTGCTACAAGGGATGTATGTTTTTAAAAACATTTTTTTTTATAATCAGATATATTGATTCCTAAAAAATATAAAATATTTTTTTAAAAAACAGGGAGAAAGTCTATTAGAAACGTAAAATTATTGTCGTAATTAAAGAAAATTTACAAAGCCCACTTTCAAAATAATTTTCTTAATTATAAAAGTTTTATAGAGAAAAACAAGGAAAATGAATTTCTTAATATTTGTCATATATTTTATAACGGACAGCGCCAAGTTTTTATTGGTAAATAAAGTGGTTCAAAAGTGGTACGCAACCGAAAATATAAAATCTTGATTAATAATTTTGTTAAGACACATTCTCTGGTCGAAAAATATTTTTTTACACCATTTTTATATTGGCCGCGGCCAAGTTAGCAGCCCAATCGTGATTAGACGAAAATGAAAATTTACCATAAAAAATTGTTAACAAAAAGTTATGTTTATAACAAATTCTGAATGCATTAATTTAAAACTATACAAATCGTTGAAATATAGTACCTATCTATTGTTTTTTTTTATGCTTCACACGCTTCTAACACTAAAAAAATTATTTTGAATGGAATTGAAAACAGGATATTTAACAGCAAAAATAGTGATTGTTCACGTTTGAGAGTACTTGTATAAAATATTGTTTATTCATACACATTTTCCGCCATAAATTAATATTCCTCATTCTGCAATAACGAAGTTTCGGATAGAGACGGGGATCTTTTTATGTAGCAGTAACAATATGACGTCTGGTAGATGTGAAATATTTTAAACAAAATTCTCCCCATCTCTTTTCCAATAACAAATTCTTCGATAACAAACAATAATATTGGCGTGCCAATAAATGATATTTATTTATTGTACATATTACACATAGGTATTGCGTATAGGTTGCCTATAATGATTTTTATAACTTTGGAAACGAACATCACTATAAAATAGCTGCTTTTCATACCTGTTCGGTAGTAAAATGACCCGTTTAACACTAGTGCTGTAAAGTAAAACAAATAAAAAAAAATGTTTGTTATTATTTTTTTATTATTTTGATATTAATTAATAATTTTGAAAAAAATTTATAAAAAGCTAATTACAAATCAAATATTAATTATTTTTTATATTTTTTAGATCAGTTCTGAAGAAGGTCCAAATCTGGATCGAAACGTTAATGTATTAATTATATATTTTTTTGTTAATATATTGTCTGAAAAATTGGTCGATAATTTTATTTATTGAAGAGTTCTAATCAGACGTTAATCAAAGATTTAAATAAATACTTTACCAATCAAACAGTAACTTATAACAGCGACCTGTCATTTATCATATTTATCACTGTAAGAACCCTAGAGATAGCAAAGCAGGCGCAGTTTTCGTAAGAAAACCCACATAAATTCCAAATACAGTTGTCAAAAATATCAAAGATATACTGATTATGACGTGAAAGTCAGCTATTTTATAGAAGTTAAGTGCAAAAAATTGTGTATCTCGAGGATAATGTTCATATTAGGGAGCGTTCAGAAATTTTTCGACTCCCCTCCTTGGTGAGATGCCGTGAGATTTTGCTCGACCCCCCCTCAAATCTCACAAACATTTTTCTCAATTTAACCCAGTTTTCTCGCAATTTTACTGTTTCTTGCGGAAAATATTACCGTGATTTTTGCCCAGACTTCCCCTCTCCACCACGTGAGATTAGGTATGGTTCGGCTTGACCCCCTCCCTCCTCTTAACGTCTCACATAATTTGTGAATACCTCCTTATTGTTAAAACTCGCTGACGTTCGTTTGTCCATAATGTAACCACTTGTGCATAATCATTATTCATAAAATACTATTAGGTCATCCAAGATATTAATAAGGGGCAAATGTGGACATTTCATTTCATATAATATCGATCTATAACAAGTCAACATCGTGTTTTTACAAAAAAAAAAATCTTTTTCATTAATTTATAAAACACCATTACAGACATTAATATCAATTCTCACGAACCTTTTTTTTGTAATCAAATGCCTTTTAACGACTTCGACATTCTTTCGAATGAAAATTTAATTTTTCGAAAATAATAAAAAAAGGGTACTATGGGGCCAAAAAATATCAGCAGGCCTAAGTCGTAACGACTACGTAAAAACATTTTTCTTTACAAACTATATATTTTGTAAGTATTATATTCTCAACAATTTAAACCCAACAAAAAAAGCAAATTTATTTTGTAAAATTTATAAAATATTACAAAGAATCCTTATAGTTATGTATGTACCTTACAATATATTTTTGCTTTTTTTTAATAAGTTAATTGTTTTTAGAATATTGTGACTGATTATTGAATTGATACAAAGTTTAAAAGTCAATTATTACAGAATGCAAAAATAATAATAAAAGCACCTATTTGATGAATTTTCACACTTTATTTAAGTATTACAGATCCCCGTAAGGTGCAGCTGGCCTCCCCCGGACCCTTTACGCATAAAATTACTTCAATTCATTGAAGGGATTACTAAAATTATTTAGGTGTTAAAATTATCGTTTTCAAATCATTTATTGAGCATGTTTTTTTTTAATCTTTTTTGTTTTTATAGTGAACATTGGTACAAAAATTGGCATCCAGTTTTCAGCACTTTTCAAGAAATGCAACCCCTTTAGTTTTTCATTTTGTTTTATTGTTTGCAATAATTTGTTAGCTTTCTATTATTGAAAATAAAATGTTTTCGAAATTTCATTGGAAAAAATATTTAAAGTAGGTAGGTCATTAATCTTTATAACAACTCTTGCTAAAGCAATTGGTTAATTGTGAAATTATGTTCTTAAGCAAACCACAGCTCTGTTCTTTAGATAAAAATCACTTATGTTAAACTATGTACTTTGCTCTTATTAAAAAAAAAAAAACAGCACCACAATTAAATCTGTTAAATCAAACTAATTCACGTATTATTATTTTATTTATTGCACTAATTTAACACAATTTCAATTATAATTGTTTGGCAAATACTTAGCAATTTTTTCATTTAACTAATTATATTTTAATTTAATATTAATTTTCCTATGATTTTCTTATCACATGGCACATTTATTTTTACTATTTTCGCTATAATCGGATTATTAAAAAGTATATTTTTCTCTGAAAGCAAAACGACTCAAAATTAATAGTGATCGTTGTGTTGTAGTTGTTTATACAAGTATTTTAATGGTCAGTCTATTAATATATTAATTGGTATTAATTGATCCAGATATCCAGTGGCGGACTTATTTATTTGTTAGGAGTAGGCCATTAAAGTTCTGCCACTTTTAAAGAAATAAAACAAAGCGATATCAAATAAGCAATGACTTTACCAAAATAGGTTGAAAATGTCCTGATTGCCAAAGTTCGGACAACCCAGTTAAAAAAATCAAAGAATGTTTTCATGAAAATTTTGTAATTTGATATATTTTTCCCAATTGCACTTATAAAAACAACATTTTATTCCATTTTTATTATGCGATACTATTTCGCAAAACTAAAGTCTGCCAAATTCAGATCGCAGCCCATCAAAAAAGTAATGAAAACCACTTTGCACACTTATCAAAATATACAACTTATACTTTTTAATAATCAAATTACAGCGAACGTAAATTTGTTACAATATTTCGTATTATTAATAGAATTATAAAATATCAATATTATAAACACAGTCTATAGAGGCGAATTAATAAGGTTTTTACTATATAATATAGTTAGTTATTTTTTATGTGTAAACATCTGCTTCATGGCAGTTCGAGCGCAGGCCATGTGACTACAGTGTGTGTGTGACACACATCCACTATACACATATTGCCTCATGTATACATAAGCGACGTCAGCTGTTTTCAATTGAACAAAATTATATTTTATACATTTTGCAAAGTGTATTGTTATTTATATATGTTTACACATCAACTCTCGTGAGTACCGCGTTACTCACGCCATTTTTTTTTTAGTTAGTCACTCGCACGTATTCGGACATTGAGTTAGTACATCGATTTAATAGAATAATTAGGATGAGGCAGTGTTTGTAGTTTATACAATTATAGTACACTTTGATTGGGTCGTTAGACACAACTTTCTGGACCGGGTATTGAATCCGTGATGATGTGATCCCTTCGCATCGTTCCCATGTGCGTTGAATACGGTTGAGATCTGGAACCCCTACTCCGGTTACGTCCCAATGTGGCAGTTCCCTGGGGACTTGACGCTTGCCCTTCGGATGCGGCCAATGTCTGCAAGAAAATAATTACACAATATACTTATTATATCTATACCAATATATAAAGCTGAAGAGTTTGTTTGTTTGGTTGAACGCGCTAACCACAGGAACTACTGGTTCGAATTGATTTTTTTTTGTAGGATAGTCCATTTATCGAGGAAGGCTATAGGCTATATAATATCACGCTATTGTCTCAATGTCTATACTCTATACAGAGTGTTTTTTAAGTTGATTCTTCTTTTTGACGTGATAACGTCTTATAAATTGATGAAACACCAGCTGGACGCACGAAAAAGTGTAACGTTCCGCCTGACCCTGTGCGTGCAAGCGAGAGCGCAGTATAAGCGATAGAGAGTCGGTAAAAATTAAGTTTGACAGCTACTAAAATTTAGGATATGTATTATTAAATATGATATTTGAGCGGAATACGTTATCACGTAAAACTATCGTCCGTAAACCGACTTTACAGACAACCAATTTTTTTAACAACGTGTAGAAATCAAATAAACGAACAAATATTTTAAGTAAGTTTTTAATTAAAACCCAAAAATAAGAGAGAGACAACCGTTCAAAGTTTAATTAAATGTTTTAAATGTTATTTAATTAATTCAAAAGCCCGGTAACACACGCGAAGAAATCATAACACGAATCGGAAAT
This sequence comes from Xanthostigma xanthostigma, assembly GCA_963575645.1. Taxonomy (NCBI): domain Eukaryota; kingdom Metazoa; phylum Arthropoda; class Insecta; order Raphidioptera; family Raphidiidae; genus Xanthostigma; species Xanthostigma xanthostigma. The sequence continues at coordinate 9,295,567 of OY754471.1, read as the reverse complement.
GCATCCCAAATAATTCGCGGAAGACCCTTATCGCTACTACAAGCATGTGCAGAAGCATGGCTACGACGCACGCATCATTGTGTCCAATTTCCGTGAATACTTGACAATGACATAACATATTTCCATACTGACATAACATAACGCCAGGACAGACCTCAAAATTTGATAAAATTTAATCAAACGTTGAAAGCTCGTTCCTCTTTCATTTTTGAGTTTTGATAAAAAAGTTTCTTAAAATATTTGTTCTTTTATTTGATTTCTACACGCTATTAAAAAAGGAGAATCAACTTAAAAATCACCTATATAGTATGTCTATTCTAAAAATACGTCAATAATTCAACATTTGAACTACTTGATCACAGGTTTACAATAAGTACCTATGAGTGAAAAAGTAGAAAGCAAAATCGACTTTTTGTCTCAATGTCTAAGATTCGCAAATTATTTATGAGATAGGCGATACACTTTCACGAACCTCACTGACTGGAGTAAATTGGATTTTGCTTTATAATTTTATTTCATTGTACGTCTAACGACGCATAATTGCTGTTGTCTTAGATTATTTTCGATACCCACGTCAACAAGTCAATTTTAATTTGTGAGCAGCGCAGTTCAAAAGGGTTTAGTATAGTCGAGCCGGGGTTAACTCATAATCGGATTTCTTAGAATATCTTTTGTCTATTTTCAACGTTGAAGATATTTTAATTGCGTTAGAATTTAATAAAGAGATTTTCTTATAATTCGGCTTCGTAGCCTTATAAGAAAATTATGCTTTCGTATACCGAAGAAATAATTGGATAAAATAAATTTGATTTCTCTTAAATATTTCTCTTAAAAATCTTCAATATTTTTGTTACACAAACAACAACGCATTCACAATAAAACTTAATACGCCTTTCTGTAACCACGCAATAATCTTTTGATGACGTTAAATCTTACAAAATTGCTAAGATTCATTATTTTTTAATTTTTCTACTTAGCTAATCATAGCACACAGAGTGCGCCGTCTAAATATTTGCAAATCATTATATTGACGCGAACCATTTCGAACTCTTCTTGACCCGCCGTATCTCCAAGATTAGTTAGGTTACAGAAATGAACTTTTCTAGGAGGGTTAAAATTACCATAAAGAAGCAGTATTCCCAATTTCATGTGTCTAAATGCAATAGTTTTCAAAATATGAGTGTTCGATAACTGACTGATTATAATTCACAAAGCTTCTAGCCGGTGCTGAGAGCATCGATCGGAATGCATCTACCGATCGCTTGAAGACTACTCGGGCCTTGTCGGTGTGATATAATGATGTGTGGTATATAACTATGTTATAATGTTATAATGAAGTATCGAACACGGGCCTTTTTTAACATTTATGTTTTTGATGGGAAAACATTTAAGTGAAAAAAAAACTTAGCGTTTTTACAGTCAGCGTTCCAAGGAAAAGTGATAGCTCCTTGGTGCGTTGAAAACTCGTCTTCACTCAACGATTTTTCTCTGTATCATCCGCTTATTGTGTATTTTATTATTCAATTTTGTAACTTGAACGCTTATTTCGATATAATTAAAACACCTCAGTAAGTTAACCGGTTTTATATAAGCGTCCAATATTCACAAACTTCAGTAAACATAGAGATTATTATATGTGTTGGCTAACGTGTGTTTAATATGGTACACTTTACAGTTCAAGTATTATAATATGTATACGAAATGTCAAAACTGAAAGTAAACCACACTTTACCCCGTCTGCCCCTTCCATAGTCTCTTTTGTAATGTTAAAATGAAGATTGAATGTTAAGTTCCAACAGAACCTTACTGAGGTATTATTTCGTTGCGACAAAAAAAATTTGAAAAGAAGTTTGACCCTGCAGGCCATCCCTGTAACTTCCCGCTATTTTCAAGTTCAAAACGCTCAAAAATATATATAATATAGCAAGAAGTTTATTTTTTAGCGCTTCGAGCTCAAAAAAAAAAAACACTTTGTTACGAAATTTTCGTTCACGATATCTCATGAACAAATGAACAGATTTTGATGCGATTTGCGGCAGTCGACGCAATAATTTTTTAACCTAAAAAAGTAATTTATTACAGAAAAATCGATCTCATAGGAATTTTACGAGAAATTAAAAACAAAACACTTTTTTACAAATTTTTCGTTCACGATATCTCGTGAACAAATGAGCCGATTTTGATGCGGTTTGCGGCGATCGACGCAGTTTTTTTAACCTAAGAAAGTAAATTATTACAAAAAAATCGATTTGATAAGAATTTTACGAGTAATTATAAAAAATTACTTTTTTCCTAATTTTTCGTTCACGTTATCTCATGAACAAATAAACCAATTTTGATCTGGTTTGCGGCGATCGACGCAGTTTTTTTGGCCTAAGAAAGTTATTTATTACAAAAAAATCGATCTGATAACAATTTTAAGAGTCATTTAAAATTTTTTTTTTTTAAAGCGGGAAGTTAAAAATATTTACACTGTTCAAACTCAATATAAGGTATATTAATAATTTATTTGGAGAAAAGCCGCAAAGCATTAATCTCTCTCTAGGATTAATTAAAAATAAAATTATACCTGTAAAGACGATAAAAATAATATTAAAATACGTACAAATACAAAACATTTACTATTACGATACATTTTAAAATTTACTAATAAAAATATATTGATCGGACGCAGAGAATAGAGTGCAGGACAACTGAATCTATCGCAGCGTGACCTATGGACTAAATGAGCAATACCATCAACAGTTATAGAATGATTTCACGTCGCGCCCCCTGCCATATCGTTTATTAAGAAGTTTCACGGTTTAAAATAACAATAAAAAAACAGTTCAATTCGGCTCTATTGCACGCTAGCGGCGCTACTAGTCTTCGAAGAAGTAAACGTCAAATAATACATTTCTTGTTACATTTTTCCAAATAATAATTATACGCAATAAGATTTGTTTCCAGTGTAACAACATAAACAACTATATCTCCTTAACTGGGTATAAAAATGTCTATAATATTAAAGGTTTCGTTTAATAATTGTTAGTTATTTGAAAAATGCATATTAGACACAACAATGAAAAATTGCGAACGATAGGCGATGCTGTCGTCACGCATCCAGCGAATAAGCGAAATATCATTCATTCATTCAATCTCTCGCTCATTCTCAAAAAAATTCCATTAATTTACAAAAAATAAAAACAACACCAGACGATCCAAACATTGCAGATTTCTAGTGCGATGGTGGTGTCATTAGATATTCATCTATCGTGTCGCCGAAGCCAATTACAGTGGATTTCGGTTATAGCGACAATGAAGGGACCACATAATTCCGTCGCTATATCCGGAGGTCGCTATATAGAAAGAATAGCACACTTTAAATTCAAAGGACTTAAGTGTTACGTCGCTGTAACCGAAAAGTCGTTACAACCGAGGTCGTTATAAACGAAATTCACTGTACTAGATTCTAAACAAAAAAAATCTTAGTGAAATCGGTTCATCTGTTTTGGAGCTACTATATCACAGACAGACGGACAGATGATTCAAACGGCTGTCTTTAACGGCTGTCTTTTTTAAAGTGTAATTATACGGAACGAATCCGAACCTGGAAAACATTTCACGTTACCTACGCTGCGAGAGGTTTGTTAAAGTAACAGCGTCGTGAGAAGGAACTTATTTAATTAAATGAACTTACAAAGTTAGCCACACTTGCGTTACGATTGCGGTCCGCCGCCACAAGGGCGGCGTTACTGTTGACTGTCGTCCCATCCCCTGGGCAGCCGGCGTTGTTGGGCGGCGGCGGCGACGGGAAGTGCAACGAGAAGCCCGTGTAGCACCCGCTCGGCGGATGTTGGACCCCGCTGTCTAGTGGATGTGGGGCGCAACTGCTGTTAACGGTGACCCCTCCGGTAAACAGGGCATCGGGTCGAGGTAAAGGTGCCGGCGTAGGAGGTGAACCTGTCGAGGAAAAATGTTTTCATTTCAGCAATAATGTTCCCACATTATGTTCCTACACAGTAGTACGTATATATAGTACATAGATCTTTGGTCACGAGACAAAGTGGTTTATGTCGAATTGCAAATTACATTTTTTTATATACCTACCTACAGCGTAAATCTATATAGCGACACTCAAGGGACTTTGTGGCGTTATTGAGAGTTGTCTTTAAATGGAGAGAAGAAATAATCCATTAATATTTTTTTACTCAAATCTTTTTTCAATATTTTGATACTAATTAATAATTTTGAAAGAATTTTATATAAAGCGAATTAGAAATTAAATATTAATTATTTTTTATATTTTTTAGATCAGTCCTGAAGAAGATCCAAATCCGTATCGAAACGTTAATGTATTAATAATTGGTCGATAATAGTATATTGTGCGACTAGTGAGAGAAGGAGAAGATTCCATGAGCGTGAAATTTGCCGCACGAGCTTAGCGAGTGCGGTAACACGCGAGTTGAATATTCTCCTTCGATCAATGGTCGCACATAATATTTTATTCAACTAGCACGAGTAATATGTAATCGGGGCCCTGATAAAAGAGGGAAAAATAATAAATCACTTCATTGATTGACGTACCCACCGCCCTCGATCCACACAAGATAGCCCTGACTTTCGCTGAATTGCGATGCTGTTTTCATATATACAAATCGCTACCGCGTTCCTATTGGTCCAGAAACTAGGCAGTTATTATTCATTATTGTACGGCTTCCGCTCGCTACTGCGTTCCTATTGGTGCAGAAAATTCATTATCGTACAGTACCTACGGCTCATTATTAGCACTCTACGCGTCAACATGAAGTAATTTATTATTTCTCCCGAATTTAGCAGGGCCTCGAAATTATATATTACTCACGCGTGTTGAATAAATTTATTTATTGAATATTTTTTTACTATAATATGTATATTTACTCATAATAATATATAAAGTTTAAAACAGATCAAAAAACGTTCATACTAAACATAATATATGAAAGATAATCCCAACAAACATAAGCACGAATTTCTAAGAATCTTCGGTACGCATGATGCCGACAACAAAGCAAAATCTTATTCAATCTTTGATGCGAATACTTTCAAAATAAACTATTTCATTCTACACTCGGTGACTAAAATCAACTCATGGAAACTAGGGCCTCGTTTCGAATTTGTCTATTTTTAAAATGGAAGTCGGAGAATAAGTTTTATTCGACTTACGCTCGTATATTAACAACAAAAGTAAAAAGTAAACAATTACAGCATTAAATAATCATAAATATCATTTCAGCAAAAACTGAACATGAGCTACTTTATCTTGCAGTCATAAATAATGTGTCTTATGTATAACTCCACAAAAGAAGAGGAAGAAGAAGAAGCAGGAAGGATCTATATTAGACTTTTAACTTACGATAGCATTCTTCGTACTATTGAATATTTTAAAATGCTCTTTCATCTAATCACCTATAAGTAACCCATGTGAATTATAATATCTGTTTTTACCGGACTGGGTAATGTTTTACGCTTGTGTATATATTTTTGTATGGCAATTCCTTTGGCACGCTCTGCAGCCTAAACGCCTTGATGAATGTTAATGTATGAGGTGTCTTTAGCTTCGTCTTGTGAAGGTGATATAGAGTCAGCGAAATAAAAAAGAGAGGGGAAATAAAAAAATATTTTGTTATTATAATAAGAATCAAAGCTAGTAAATTATCAATTCCAAATATGTATATAATACGTTTATGCGATAATATTTACAGGGGGAAAAATAGTACAAAATAAACACATCAGAGAAAATTAATACTACGGTTATTGAACTCTTCCGAGCCCAGATATTATTTATTATGAAAGACAATATTAAGTATCGGACGCGAGTAACACAGTGTTGTTAGGAATCATTTATAATAATAGTAACTGCAGTGCCGGATTAACCTATAAGCAAATTAAGCAATTGCTTAGGGCATCACGTCTCAGGGGGCACCAAGAAGCACCACTCAGAAATCAAAAGTACCTCACTAAACCGTGTCACCAATATTTTTTTTTTGTCATGTTCTCAAAAATTTTATCTATATACTGGTAGGTATGTCGTTAAAAGTATAAAAGTTAGAAATAAATAATAATTTATTTTTGAAAATGAAAACGAAAAAAACATTATTTATTCAACACGCGTGAGTAATATATAATTTCGGGGCCTTGCTAAATTCGGGAGAAATAATAAATTACTTCATGTTGACGCGTAGAGTGCGAATAATGAGCCGAAACCGTACGGTAATTGTATTACTGCATAGTTTCTGGACAAATAGGAACGCGGTAGCGATTTTTATATATAAAAACAGCAGCGCAATTCAGCGAAAGTCAGGGCCATCTTGTGTGCATCGAGGGCGGTGGGTACGTCAATCAAAGAAGTGATTTATTATTTCTCCGTCTTTTATCAGGGCCCCGATTATATATTATTACTCGTGCTAGTTGAATAAAGTATTATGTGCGACTATTGATCGAACGAGAATATTCCACTCACGTGTTACCGCACTCGCTACGCTCGTGTGGCAAATTTCACGCTCATGGAATCTTCTCCTTCTCTCACTAGTCGCACAATACCTATACTATTCTTAAGGGTTTAATTTTTCTAATTTTAAAGTTTTGAAACTTTTTTCTATTAATTGTATAAAAATGCCTAAGGTCTGATTTTATAGACAGCTTTTTCAATGAGAGCATTAATTGTAAAATTGAATTTTTTTCTTAAAAATCCATTCTTTTTAACTTTTTTCTATCAATTTGATTTTTTTTTATAAACTGAACATATTAGAGATGGGACCCATAAGCAAGAAATGCTTAGGGCATCAAGGAGACTTAATCCGGCCCTGAGTAACTGTTACAACTGTAAAAATAATAACAGTTTCGCCAATCACTATCCGAGTCTCGACTTTCGACATAGTTAATCCTCGTTTACTGAAATCCTTGTTTAAATCATGCTGACGTGGTAGGTGTATGGGTCATTGATTTACCTGCAACAGGTCTAGAAGATGGCGGTGCGTTCAATATGTCAGGCTGTCTGCAATCGGCCACACTGCCGCCTCCGTACTGCATCGAACAAGGACTTTGAAGCAGCGGCGGCGACGACTGCTTTAGCGGAATTCCTCCGCCATGACCGTCGGCTCCGTTAATTGGTTTTAGAGTGTACGCAACTACGTATCGATGATCTCCTGAAAGGAAGTGTGCAGTCAAACTACAGTTTACAGAAAATAAGTACAAAAAAAGAATCGAATCAACAATTATGCTCCACAAAATATTTTAATAAAGCGATAGCTCAATTACAACATCAGGTTATATTATTTATCATGCCGTCGTAAATCATCTTGGGTCAGTTACTTAAAATTATCTTTATCTCCTCTTTAATAACAAATGTGAATTTTAATACGGTATAGTGCGTACTACTATTTAATAACTTTAAAGAATAGCTTCTGTTGCTACATTGTTGAAACACCCATTGTTACATGTCTATATTAAAACAATTTATTTCTCAAACAATGTCACCATCGGGATACGAACCCCGAATCTTTCCACTATCGGGGCGGACTGAGTTACATTACTCCACAGTGACACAGTAAGGTCAATTCATCATTCTAATATATAGCCATTTGTAACTGTATATTTCACATCATGCGAGAGCTAATTTTTAACTTAGATAACGTCAGATATGAACCTTCACAGAAGTGAGAGCTGTGGGTGAATCAACGATGAAAGTTGTTTTCTTATATTAATCTGATTCCTAAATCAAGACAATTTCTATTTCATTAGGAAAGATAACAGCGAAAACTTTTCATGTTCATATAATTGAACGGCAAAAATTTATCTCCTCTATTAAAAGAACTAATTTTATATATTACCAAGCACACTCAAAGTCCACAATTTTATTTATTTAATTTTAAATAGTTGCAACATTGAAAAATGTTTGGACTTGAACTAAATATTTTTCAGTGACTTTCCATATAAAGATAACCGTTTAAAGTAGTGTTAATCCAATAGAATGTTACGATGAAGGAAGGTTTTGGTTGAGGATCATAAATAAGCTTTACCAATGTTACGCTAGTGGCCAACGGTTCGAAAAATTTGTTTTCATCTTCAGAGCGTCAAGCTGGTTAAAAGGTGGTAAATTGTTCTAACAATATGCATAATCATTATTATTATGAGTTTAATGATCACGTATATTGTTAGAACAATTTACCACCTTTTGACCAGCTTGACGCCCTGAACATTTCGAAACGTTGGCCACTAGCGTAACATTGGTAAAGCTTATTTATGATCCTCAACCAAAACCTTCCTTCATCATAAACGTTTAAACAAATATTATATGCATGCAAAATTAATTGAATTCTTTACCAGTATTTATTTCAAGCATGGAGTTCTGTCGAGATGGTTGTAGAGGTGACACTTTCTGTTGTTTAACTTGATCAATGTCCAGTTGGTGGGTGCAATGCGACAAATTGGACGGACGGAGTAACGGTACCCTTCTGCGACGCACTGCCAAAACAACAACTAACAACACGGCTATTCCCAAGGTCAAAAGGACGCCCGTCAACAATGCTGCCAACGGGACGATGCTGAAGTTTGAACTTCCATCTGTAAATTGAAATATCAGTGCTAGGTGGTTTTGTAGATGAATCAACCCAAACTGAATGGCAGTTTGTAATTTTTCTCGACAACTGACGCCATCAGCATTTATTATACCAAAAAAAAAATATGTGCTTCAGTGTTGCAAGCACGAATTTGGGGGGGGACCGGGACACCCGCGCTGGATGGCAGTTTCAGGGGGCGCCAAAATCATAATATAATATGGTTGTCCTTTTTCCGATTTTTTTAAGTAATTTTTCTCAAACGCTGGAGAGAGGGGGCGTCATTAACAAGTTTCTCTCCAGGTTTGAAAAAAATCGAAGATCCGGGGCTGCAGCGTGGGGTGATAAGTATTTTGAAAATTTTTGTAGTCAGTTCACTTTTAAATAGTCACATGAGGTTTCTCGGGTTATAATTGTTATTATTAGTGATTATCTCTAATAAAATGTTTCAAATAAAATCATCCATGCGATTTTAGTATAAAGAATATTGAAATACACAATTTTTTTTAACGTTTTAAGAATATTACACAATTATTGAAGTACGTAGTTAATAATTGATGTATTTATTTGAAATTTGTGAAATTACTTGAAGTTTTTATTTTATGTTTACGTTGGAAATGTTAGAATACTATGTATTTAACAGTTAAATAGATTAGAAAAGAACTTTCGAAAAATATATATAATTTTCGGAAACGTTCATTCGTAAAAACGCTATATTACGAAGCTTGTCGGTGATATTTTATGAATACCAATTTTCAAGTTAAAATTGTGAAAGTGTTGCTTTTATCGCATTCTGTTTATACGGAAAGTTTTAATAAAAGAACTTATTGCGTTTAAATAATTTTATAGTGAATATAAAATGGCAGTAACATCAGTAAGTTGCAACTTCTTTCATCACACAATGATAACAATGTGTTGTTATATGATGTGCATGAATTACATTGTAACAAAAAAAAAACGTGAAAGAACATAATCTACAATGTTAGACAATTACTTAACAATTTTAATTTGTAACAATTTTATTGCTTGAACTTCTAATCGAGATGGTGATAAATTTAGCGGATATAGAAGCGCGATGTGGGTACCTACGTTTTCTAGAATAAAACTGAAAAATAAATCTAACAATTTCTCCACTCGTTTGTGATTTTATTCTGTACCACGAAAATCAATACAATCTTATCTGATTATATAAAACACGTAAATAATGTGTTTGTGGAAAAATTGAAAGAAATAAAGATAGATAAATTGAAAATGGTACGACTGTTCAGATAAATATTGATTTGGTGGAGAAAAATGACTCATAAATTTTTATGTGTACGTAACTAAATTTAATTTTTATACTTTACCAATTTTTGGTTTTTAATTAAATTTTCATTCACAGTACCGGTTAGAGTACGATAACTTGATGTGCAAAATATTACACAACTATTTAATTATTTTAAATAACATATTATAATAGTATTATTAGCCGTTTAATTTGCGGAATATTGATTTTTAAAAATATTTTTTTTTGCGCAGTGAAAAGGGGAAGGCGTTTGGGGCGTGCTTTTAAAAAAATAATTACGGGGTCGTGCGATGCGATGGCGTTTTTTTTGCGCAGTGAAAAGGGGTGGGCGTCTAAGGGGAGTTGTTTAAAATCAATTACGGCTTCGTGTCGATGCGATGGGTTTTTTTTACGCAGTGAAAAAGGGAGGACGCTTGGGGGGAGTTCTTTAAAAAACAATTACGGGGTCGTGTATACAAAATGAGATGGTAATACAGTAATTCTACACCAGTTGTTATGACGTGTATATGTAATTTTTGATTGGCTAGATTAAAAAAATGACAGTTTTATCTATTTTTGAGGAAAGTGAATAACCCGCAAAGTGTTTTTTTCCGCGTTCTCCTTGATTAAAAAAAATTCAAAATTTGGGCACATCGAGTTATCGTACTGGATCCAAAGTACCAAAATTTAAAGGAAAAAAAATCGAAACATTTGTTTTGAAATTAAAATTGCCTTACCAGTTCTTTTTTCAGCGTCGTTAAGTGTGATATCGTCGAGTACGGTTATTTCGCTGCGACCTTTTTGATTTTGTGCAAACAGTACAATGTGTAAGGTGGGCGGTGGTAATCCGGGCTCGGACGACACCGTTAACAAATCAGCCATCTCCAGACGGAACAACGGCACGTCCGGACTTATGCTCGTCAAGTTTAATCTCATTTTCATTGTCCTGGACTCGTACGCTTCCAGGATAAATGTCTGAGGCAGTCCACCGTCGTATCCGGCAACGCATTCCACTTCCAGTGTATCGATAGTTTGGTTCACGGCTGTTCGCAGAGTGCAATTGCGAAGTGATTGCGGTTTTGCTGCAAAGAAACAATTAATTTAATCATAACCAGTAAAAATTTTTTTTTTTTTTAATTTTGTAAAAATTTTGTCATGTAACTGGGCTAGGTGGAAGATCAACTTACAGTTGAACCGTGCCTTTTGTACGTTTTAATATGTACAATAAAAATTTTATTATTATTATTATTATTATTATTATTATTTAACTTGGATAACTGCTCTGTCTTATTCTAAATTTAAGTCTGAAGTCTCACACACATAGCACATATTCAAAAAGCACACATACACCCCCCTCCCTCCATCACAAATTCACTCAGTAATAATAAATAATAAAAATAAAAGAAAGACAGAAGGAAGGATAAATAGAGCTAGTAATAGTAATAATAATAATAATAAATGTTTATTGCTCTAAATGTACAAATTTAGGCAATAGGGACAGGATCAAACTAGAGTTTGATCTTCCTCCTGCCCCTGTACATAAAACTTTATAAAATCATATTTACAAAAAGAAGAAAAATTAAATCTAGTTGGTTAACACACAGGCACGAAAATTGTTGGTATTAAGTTGCCTTTTATAAACAAATTGTTTTATTAGTATTTTTAGTTTGGCTTTTCAGATTCAAAATTTTGTTTGTTATATCTGCCAAGTCAGGTGATTGGGACATGTCATTTAAAAGTTTTGGGGCTACATATGAAAAGGATTTTTCAAATTGAGAGGAGTGAGGTAAAGGTAATGTAAATAAATCATAACGGGGACTATAACATGTCCTTACTATATTTTTGGACTCCTGCCCTAGCACTGGTATTCCAAACTGGGCAGGAAACCCTCTAATTGTGTATTTATTAAATATGTATTTTATTTTATCTTTATTTGAGGAAATAAATTTTTGAATTTGAATTTGAAAAAATTAAAGAAAAGATTGCAATCATGTTGTTTATACTCAGTTAACGATTTTAAATGTTAATATAAATTTCTTTATTCAAATTTTCTTTGTGTAATTTTAATGCACCTACTTGACGCTATAACATTCCATTGGAATTTTAAATAAAGATATATTTCTATTCTATTCTATTCTTCCTAGACGTTGCTACAAATAATAATGCGTTTAACGTCCGTTTCTCGCATATATTTAATAATTTACTGTGTGAATCATTGTCTATCTACTCATTGTGCGGTGATTGAAAGCAACAAAGCGTATCGAAAATATATATGCGTCGATTTCTTCGATGTAATTCCCTGATTTCTCCGATGATAGGATTGGTTGATGTACTTGCATTCAATCTGAATAAAGTATCTCTGTTTCAAACACTTTGTCTTTTTCTATGAAGTTAACATGGACGTACCCAGCTTTTGGTCCAGAAGAGGGCAAATTAGAAATTTCTTAAGCCGGGTCTCCCGTGCTTGTTGTGCCCTCCTGGATACGCCAGTGCTTAGGGCTTAAAAAAGACAGAAGTATATGTTTGCACCCTAATGGTTCGATTGCGATTTTATTCCTATGCTCAGTATAGAATAAAAGTATATGGTTTCTCGACTTTATTTCATAACAGACGTCATTCGCACCATTACTATTTTCCATCAATTACACTTCCCGTTACTTTGTACATTTTTAAACTTCCACTTAATTAATAAAGCAATGGGCGAATGCAGGAATTTTAGGACATTAGGATAAGGTTGTCAAATTTTGAGCATAGGAGTTTGACAGGTAATCGACCATGGTCTTGAAAAGGAACCATCTCGATATTTATCTGTTATTGTTGAGGGAAAACATGGAAAACTTCAACAAGAATTACCGTTTCTCGGCAAGAGGAAGCAAGAAAAAATCTCAGCCACATCTGCCCCCGCCGGGATTTGAACCCGGTACCTCTCGAATGCGAGTCTAGTGCTCTCACCACTACCTACGCTATACCGCTCGGTTAATCATTCTTTATGATGGACTTAAAAACGCAAAAAGATCTGTTGAATTTAATATCATGTAGATAGTTGTAAAATACACCTCATTGTTTAGCATCGTGAGATTATAATCAATGAGCACCGCACAAAGTTTGGAACGGTCCCATTAAGCGAACCGCATCACCTCATTATCAGTCTTCAAATAACTCCGCTAACCCTCATCCGAATCACTGACTCGTGGACAAATTACTAACTTGTACACAAGTTTGGTTTCGTTTCAAATCTGTGCTAGTTTAGTGGCATTCAATGTTGGAAGAGTACCTACAAACATTTACACACAGCGACATAACTCTTGCACGCTTTGAAATGTTTAAAGTCAAGATACAAGAAACTTAATTATCGGGTACAAAATAATGAAATCACATCAGGGCTCGTTCCTTTGATTTCAGTTTATTCGATTTGATAATAATTTCTGAAAACTATAAATTTCAATTTCTTTTGAAATACAATGTCTTTGATTTTTTAAAATATGTGTATCGATATTTTTACTTATGTTTATGAAATAAATATATAGGTAGATGTCTTTTTATTTGTATTCAATTTTATAATAAATCGTATTTCCTTAAATTGCAGCTTACACAGACATAAAAATCGAGATTAACAGAATAAAGCAATATAAAAGTACTCGTATTGATAATAGATATACAAAGTTTCCCAAAGGAAAACAGAAACTTTTCAACAAGTCTTCTTGGAAAACGATAGCCAGTAGCTATCGAGTCCCAATTATGTATAAGTTTATCTATCTGGAAATGTCTCATATTATTATTAAGACCTTCTAATTTGTTTTTATAATAAACAGGTGAGTTTTAAGTTGATGCTTTTTTTTGACAGCGTGTAAAAATCAAATAGACGAGCAAATATTTCAAATAGTTTTTTTTATCAAAACTCAAAAATAAGAGAGAAACAGCCTTTCGAAGTTTAAATAAATTTTATTAAATTTTCTTTAATTTTGAGGTCGGTCCTGGGGTTATATTATGTCACTATGGAAATATGTTATTATTATCAAGTATTCACAGAAATAATTGAGGCACACACAATTCTCTCAAAAACAGAACAATACACATACTTGATAATAACAACTTATTTCCATAGTGACATAATATAACCGACCTCAAAATTAAAGAAAATTTATTTAATTTTCGAAAGGCTATTTCTCTCTTATTTTTGAGTTTTTATAAAAAAAACTATTTGAAATATTTGCTCGTCTATTTGATTTTTACACGCTGTAAAAAAAAGCATCAACTTAAAACTCACCCTGTATATCTATATTACTATTATAAAGAAAGGGTGCGAATTTTGTGAGTTTGTGTGTACGCGGAGAGTAATCTTCGGAACCACTGTACCTATTTCAAACAAATTCTTACAACATTATTTATAATGAACCTCCCGGATGGACATAGGCTATACATTATCGCGTTAAAATAAAAGCGCTTTTCGTGTTGACCAATTTTGCATCGACGAAAAAAACAGCGGAAATATACAAATTCGGGCGAAACCGAGCCGGGCCGCTAGTAATATTTTAAGGTTGTTCCAAGCAGCCAGCAAATGGTAACGAAACCGTCACCCGCATGCGCAGTAGCTAAAACAAAGCTGTTTGTGTCGATTTTGGAGTCGTTACCGTTTGCTACCTGCTTAGAAAAAACCTTATAAAAGCGAGGGTCGAGGACCATGAAATATAAATTAAATATTATTTTCTTCCATTCAGTTGGTAACACGCGCATTAAAACACAGTGTATACTCATCTTTCTTCTCAGCAATTAAAGTATAGCTAGTTTCCTTCCGATTGGACTATGCAGTGGCAATTAATCAACAAAATACGACCTCATGTTTAGCACTTCAGTGAGATAATAGGGTAATTTTAAGATTTATTATTGACCACAGTTGGTATTATTACATTAGCGTTTAGTTTGTGATCTCTCCGCCTTGCGCATATATTATAATAATGATATTGTTTGTACGGTTACAACGGAGTGTTGCGCTGCCCGACCACACCGCAATCCGACCGACAGTCTCGACAATTTAACGCTCGATTTATATTATGATGAATGGTCGAATGCAGCTTTTATACGTTCAGGGTTCTCGATAGAATTCGTGCTTGTTCACGTTGAGCTCGCGGGTGCGGGCGACGGGCGCGGCGGTCTTAGCAAGTTCGTGTTCACATTGGCCGCCAGGAGTATAAACTTTTCTGTGTTTAAAGACACCATTCCCGTCTCGAGCGACAAGATCAAACTGCTGTTAGTTTTGACGTGAACACACGCAAACAACTTCACACGTTTTATACGTGAACACTTACATATTACATCATTTATTTGATATTTCGCGTCTGCGCTCGCGAGTAAACGTGAATAAGCACTTCCAAAGGCGATACGAACATGGTTCGTTTCCTTTTGTGACCAGACATGTCCGAGGAACGATCTCGTCGCGCTGTTTCATTGGCGCCTTTGAAAATTTATTGTGTGAACCAATCTCGCTCCGCAGTTTTAGAATCTAAGCGGACAAGAATGCCAGACGCTCGATATGGTGGATTTGCAATCTCATTCGGGAAAGAACGAATGCACATACTATATTATAGTCGTTTCTGAATTTGACGAATTATGGAAGAGTTCGTGACATAATAAGACTATTTTCCTGAGTATGAACATGTTAAAAGGTATTCTAAGAAATTATAGGAAACATCTTCGAGAGAGGATATGGTTTCCGAAACTATACATGCCCGGATAGCTACCCAAGTCTAGTTCTCATGATTGGTTATTATTATGCTAAATTTTATGCAAAGCATTATTTTATATTGTGAAAATACTACAAACAGATTGTATAAAATGGAACCCTGGACGTGTATGGACTTCGACTTTTATTAAAGTTGATAGATATTTGCGATTTTGAATTATTTAATATGCTCCAGCTGTACGCTAGTAATTTTGATAAATTGATTCCACTGAATTTTTTATAAAAGATTAGTTAGTAAATGCTTGATGTAAAAATGTTCATTCTGACATTTAAATTAAGATGTATCTATAACTTCTTTGTACATTCACTTTCACGTTTTTTCTTCTTGCAATAAAATTATATATTTTTTTTTTATAATTAAAAAAACACCTTAAGATTTAGAGAAATTTCATGTGTCCTAAAAATGTCATCAAGTTATAGTTCATACGGTTAACAAAAATCAATATTTGCCTTTAAAAAAAACATTTAGAAAATTGATTTGAAAAAATATATTTGTTGAAAGTAAATTTTTTCCACGTTAAACGTCGTTGTAAAACAAAATTTAAATTTGACTTATTTTACAATAGGTACATATTTCATAAAATTTAAATTATAGAGTAGGGGTGGACAACTTCATATAAGAAAACGTTTGTTGTTTTGTTTTAAAATTCATCGTTTACGATATACAGAAGAAATTTAAACAGCTTGTAGAATCTTTATCAGTCTGTGTATATGTTTATTGTCAGTTAACTCAAAAACTATTGAATCAATTTTCTCAAAGTTTGCTAAGCAGAGATTAGAGAACATCGTGATTGTGTTGTGTACTTTGTTGCATAAAAACTTACGCAGAGAAAATAAAAAAAAATACTTGCTCACTATCTCATTTTATCCCACTATGACTAATCAAAGGGTTGTTTAGTTAGATAAGTGTGATTTTAACTGCCCGTTAGTAAATAAAAATTCGGAAAAATTAACGTTTATTGATTAGTACCTTAAGTACTTTATTTTCGTTTAAGTATAAAGTTTTACCACTTCTATTTTCTTTGAACACTGTTGCTCTTGCCAACTGATTTGAAATTTAAATTTCCCTCAAATCCTTATATATTACAAATGGTAATCTTTTGGATACAAATGTAAGGTGAAGGAATATAACAAGCTCAAAGTAAAAAAAATTTCATAAACCTTGCGAAGGAAATTTAATAGTACAGAGGCACAGCTATGACATATTTTGTTCGAGGAAGTTGCTTGTAATTTTATTTTCATCGCCGCACGATAGGGGCTCGAATACGAAATTGTAAATAAAAAAATAAATTAACCTCATCTCTAGGTTTTATTCTCATTAAAAATGCAACACGCACATTCATATTGCTTACTAAGTCATGATACGGGTTAAAAAACAATATGTGGTGGAAGTCCGGGTGCTGGTGGTGGGAGAACGGGTTTTTTCACACCACCGCACACCGTCAACTCAAATGCTTGCAACTTTTGCTACGCAGGCATGTAAAGTGACTAGCATTACACCACTAGTGCTGAAAAGAAAATGACAGCTACAGTAAATATATCCGGTCACACAAAAAATCGGATTTCATTTAATTCTTTAATGTTTAAACGAGTATATTTTTGAAAATAATGAAGTCACGGATTTAGTACTAAGTACCTTTTTTGTAGAAAAAATTGTCTAAAAATTGTTCCTAACAAAAATTTAAAAAAATTCTACCAGTTATCCATGTTTGCGTAAACTTAATTAAATAGGAAACAAACTCGATTTGCGGCGTTCACAGGTTTGATCTAGGAAGCTGAAATTTTGGCAGAATGTTTTTTAGGTGCAATGCTAAAACATTAGCTAATGGGATCGAAAAATAAAAAAAAAACTCTAATATGTACCTGCTTGTACAATTTGAAAAACGCATGGATGTGTTTGCACCCCAACATCATTCTTGCCCCAACAAGTAAGGGTGCCGTAGTCTCTTTCCGAAGCCGGGGTATACATCAGTTCGCTTATGCTACCGTTTGCAGTTCCAAATCTGGCCGGCGATACGTCAAAAGTGTCGCCGCTGTTGTTCAGCTGCCATTCAAAAGTCACGTCAATCGGATCGGCGGTTACGTGACATCGGACACGCAAGATTTCGTCAATCGACGCGCCGATTATCACAACGTCGCTGTCGAAACAAACCGGAGCGTCTGTAACAAACATTAAATTATTAAACTTCATTATCGATAAAGCTTAATTTACGATCAACAGTAGCATTTAGCATAAAATTAAACTGTTACCTAAGCATAGTTGTGTAAACTGTAATAAAAAATAAAATAAAACAACACACAATCTATTAAGTCTTATCAGTCTATATTAACACCTTTCTCTTTTTTATTGTTCAATATCAGTACCTATACTCTCTAAACATGAATTAGAGAATTTTTTACTAATTGCGTAAGTGAAGCTGTATTCACTAATTTTTTATTTTGTATTTAATTATACTAGTGAAAGAAACGAATGAATAAAGATTTTTAAAAATCTGTAATCAAAAAATTGTTGAAGTCAGATGACATTTAATGTTCACTTATATAATTAGGGAATTATTTTTTTCACTTATATAAGTGAATTTTTATGTCACTAATATTGTGAGTATTTACTAATTCTGCGTGATATGATTCTAGCACTGACAAATAGTGAATATGCACTTGTAATTAGTGAAAAATTACTGATTCATCTTTAGAGAGTAAGGAACACACTTCTTTCAAGGTCTGGAAGCAAAAAAAAAATTGTCACAGTTTTCAGAATGGTAAGTACAGTAATAGCATCGATATCAGAATATGGCGAATATGATTTGAGGAAGTTCTCTATTATTTCACTAATTTAAAGAATCAAAAGATAATTGTATTTTTGTAGCTCTAAGAGTAGCGAAACTAATACATTAGACTCAAGTAATATCGAGGAGTACGGTAGACAGGTTAGGTGTCATCATCTGTATGAGTATGTCATAAGGACGGTTTAATATATTAAGATGTATTGCAAACCAACTATTTATGAAGATATTAATCAATAGTCACAAAGCTAAAGCTCGAGTGTCTAATCAGTTGAGTATGCAGGTGCATTGCATATAAATTAACATCAGGATTATCTATATTCAAGTCAAAGGAACTTGCATCAGTCAATAATGTATCAGCGGTTTGTAATAGTTGTAAACTTGTCGTTTCGGTATGTACAGAACGTAGATAGTGCTAGTTTCCAACAAAACAATATATAATATATATGTATAGACAAGGTTTGTGGTTGTCTAAATCGAAATATTACTCTCAAATGGGAAGCTTAGTTTATTGCTACGTTCAATGTTGGCTGCAGCAGTTATGTAATAAATAACAGGGAACTAAACCGTAAGGTCTGTCCAAAAATCTACACGAAATAATATTGCTATCTGTATGTTTTCATGCAGTAACGGTGAAAACAGTTTATAAAATTAATGAAAATCTCGTAACAGCTATTTTACGTAATTTTAATCAATAGTTATCCTATTACTTTCTTTAACTTGAATTCAATATAAATCAATTGTAGAAATGTAGAATATGTGTTTGTTAAAATGTATCTAGTTTACGTAATCTACGAGCAATTAGGAAGTTTCCACTAGACGAAAATTAATAATGATGGTGTCACATTATGATAATAAGGATAACCAGCGTCGGTCTGTTTTCAGGGAATACCAGGACTTTTCCCGGTGGGCCGCCGGTCCAGTCTGATCAGGATTTTTTTTCTTATTAGTTACACGGTCTAGTAGAGGCGTTTGACAAATTTCCCGGTAATTTTTTAAGTCCCAGACCAATCCTGAGGATAACTTTAAATATTCTGAAAACATCTATTTCGATATCTTTAAGGAGGTTGAGCCGTTTTACGAAGGTAATGAAAAAAATCTAAAATAAAATTTTTTTAATAGATTTTTTTATGACAAAATTTTCTGTAAAAAATCCAAAATCATTAGGAGATTTATAAAATTAAAAATTAAAAAAACTTTTACATGTAGTCTTATGGAAAATGTCAACCTAGCATGCAAACGGTACATTTTAATTTTTTTGCAAATAACCAAATAATGTCGGCAGTTCCGAAAACTAACTATGTAAAGCATCGATGTCTTACGCATATTTTAATATTTTTTCCAATTTAATTAGATTTTCAATCAATAAAAAAAAAATATTAAACCTTAGCACTTTTCGATTATAGACTTTTATTCTTGACAATTTTAAATGAATTTTCAACTTTTTAATGATTTAATTTTAATTTTTATTACTTCTAATTTATTTTTTTAATTATTTACTGCAAAAAATATGTAAAATACAGATATTTATATAAATTTATTTTTTCTAACCTAACTTTGTACAAAAAATTCAAAAGTTAGTCCATTAAGTAAAATACTGAAATAATTAATTAATATTAAAAAAAATATTCATTTATGCCTTTATGACAATAATAATTTATTGGTTTTATCGACTTATAACCTTTTGTAAAAATTTATAATGGAAAAGTTCCCATTTAGAATTCGACTTACTTTTGATTGGGACTGTAACGGATCAACCTCCTTAAATTCAATTTTTTGAACGTGGAGTTACATTATGACGCTCTGCGCTACGATGTGTATTTTAGTAGTCATAGTAGGAAACTAATAAGTAACAATTTAGTTTTTTTTTCATTCTGTCTTAAGAAATTGATAGAAATTATTCGTCTGTAATAAAAACCGGCTATTATGTAGTTCGACACTTTTAAATTAGCGTGACATCTGTTCTAGTTGATTAGTGAATAGTGTTGTGTTTGTTCATTGATACGATTCCTTTATATTCGATTTGAAAGCGAGGTTTAAGGTTTATCTGGTTGTCTGTTAAGCAACAGAGTGTCGCGTGATGTCTTGTATGCTGCACAAGCTTACTTGGACATAAGTTCTAATCCCCTTCAGCAATGGCGTGAAGCTGTTTAACAACGAACATCGAATCCGAGCGAATATACACCTTCTTTGTCTTCTATCACTACTTTCAAACAATGTCTAAAGACTACCACAGGATCACAAACTTTAATTATTGAAATTAGTATATGACACATAGGTACCTACAGTATTGGTGTCCTAAAAGTCAAATCAGAATTTCAAGCCGTTTCACCATTTTAGGAGTAGTAATAATAATAATAATAATAATAACAATAATAATAATAATAATAATAATAATAATAATAATAATAATAATAATAATAATAATAAGATGAAGGAAGGTTTTAGTTGAGGATCATAAAATAAGCTTTATCAGCGTTTTAATGTAAAAATAAACCATGCTCAAAAGATAAGTTTTTGTTAAAGCTTTAACAAAAACTTATCTTTTGAGCATGGTTTCTTTTTACATTAAAATTGTGATACAATATGTTCTAAATTATATACATATATACATGTTCATAGGCCCTGAAGATGAAAATAAATTTTTCGAAACGTTGGCCATTAACGAAACACTGGTAAAGCTTCTTTCATGATCCTCAACCAAAACTTTCCTTCATCTTAACATTCTATTGGATCAACACTACTTTATACTGAATAATAATAATAATAATGCGTTTAACGTCCGTTTCTCGACTTTATGTCATAACAGACGCCATTCGCACTATTACTATTTTTTTCTACCACACTTCCCGTTATTTTCTACAATTTTTAAACTACAACTTAATTAATAGCAATGAGCGAATGAAGGAATTTTTACGAAATTAGGATAAGGTAAACAAATTTTGAGGATAGGAGTTTGACAGGTAAATCGGCCATGGCCTTGAATAAGGAACCATCTCGATAATATTTATCTGGAATTGTTGAGGGAAACCATGGAAAACCTCAACAAGATGGCCGGTACAGGAATTAACGTTTCTCGGCGAGAGGTAGTGGGAAAAACTTCCAGCCACATCTGTCCCCGCCGGGATCATTTTAGGAGTAGATTTTAGAAGTTGAAAAATGTTCTTGTGCCCAAAAATACCGAAACAAATTCTCAAAATCATTTAAAAATTGAATTATAGCCCTTTAATCAGCCTATTTGATAGTTTTTATTTTGGCGACAGTCGACTTTTTAAACAAGCTTTCGATAATCCCTGTACAATGAGGATTTGAAATAAATCAGATTATTTGCGTTACATTTGAACTGGATAAAAATCTTTTGAAGCCTACGTAATCTCCGAATCAACAAGTGATTGAGTCACGAGTCAGGATTTCATAAAATAAATCCCGCGATTATACGCACACGATAATAATTACCGTTTCAAAAAACATCGGTCAAACAAATGTTTCAGGCGATGTCAAATATGTTTGAATTGTTCGACATATCATTTCGCGTGTTTCATTACAGCGCACGTTTTTATAATGAAGAATATTGTATCGCTGCAGACACGCTACAACCGCAGGTCATGCTATGATGTGGACGTTTCGTTTTATTTAATTCCTGCAACGTCTGATTTGTTAGTTTTGTAGTTATTTTTGTTCAACTACTTTACGAACTTGTTTCGCAGGATTAAACTTTTTTAATTACACTAACTGTGACTACATTTTATTCATTTTAATCAACGGAGTTCAATATAAAAACAAAAACAAATTTAAAAGCAGGGGAACCATCACACATTTATGGGTATGACTTCCTTAATAATGCCTGAACACAATATTGAAGATCTGGTCGAAGGGTAGTGGGGCTAAGTCAAGCTACGAATTTTTAACTTATTTGCAAAAAAAAGTCTTTGAGCATTTTAAAATTTTAAAACCTCCTTTAGTATTTAATAAAAAAAATAAGCTAGGTCATTCATATATTAAGATAATAACTATACCAACCGGATTATCATTCAACAAGAATCATTAAATCGTGTTTTTACTCCATTAAATTATATCATTATTTGGATTTTTTACTTAGCGAGACTTCAGGCCAATTAATCGATAAAGCGATAGACATTGTAAATTATAGACGATAGACAGCAGAGATCATAAGCATATTAAATTATTCGGCAAACAATTGAGAATTCCATATGCAAAAGATCGAGAGCCGTTCTTTGGTTTCGGAGTGTGTGATATTGAAAGACCTTGCCACGTCTGAATGGATATACAACAATACGACACACCCAACGACAAAATAGTTGTTAGAATTAGATAGTTGATAGTTGGTTACAAAGACGCTTGCTCATAGTTATGTCGTTTATTCACGATTGTCAACTGTTCTCACGCAACGCTTCGTGAAACTCGACCTTCTCTAATCCAGATTTGTTAAAAAAGGGCTGGGCAAAACATAGACACATAAGCAAAATATTGGCTTGACGGTTTTCAATCTTAATTAATCACATATATAACCGATTTTATACTATTGACAATTTTTTTTACCGTGAAACAAATTAGTTTTTGTGGACGCAACCGGTTTCGTACGGTTTTTTTGTACGAGTTATTTTTTCATAGCAGGGGTACGCAATTTTTTTCCTAGGCTCTTTGGTCCCGAAATAATCAAAGAAAGAGTGACTTTGACTCCACTTCGTTCGTCTTGGTTCAATATAATTTTTGGGTCAATATTACTTATTTAAGGTTAATACTTTCCGTAATAAAATGCCAGGATTTTCAAAGGGTTCAATGTGTTAATTAAAATTCATTTCTTTGAAATAAGTAAAATTGTAACTACTTATCTATTATTTCGAATTTGACGAAATTTGCACCATGCTTGAAAAGTCGATACAACTTGTAACTTGACTGCATACTATATTAATATTTCAATTAATAAAAAATAAGTTCCAAAACTAAAACCCGACTACTGAAAAGTATGAAACAATATACTCGTCTGAGGATAGCC
Source organism: Xanthostigma xanthostigma (assembly GCA_963575645.1). Classification (NCBI taxonomy): domain Eukaryota; kingdom Metazoa; phylum Arthropoda; class Insecta; order Raphidioptera; family Raphidiidae; genus Xanthostigma; species Xanthostigma xanthostigma. Next base: position 9,272,187 of record OY754471.1, on the reverse strand, counting down.
GCGGTTATATTCCACCTACCCTAACACTATATTTTAAGAGTAGTAAGCGATCATAAGCTCTAGGGCAAAGTGCATCACTATACATCTAGAGGGGCCTCATATATATGAGATGGCCTACGACCACGGCTATCCTCAGATGAAAATATTTTCTTGTTACATACTTTTCAGTAGTCGGGTTTTAGTTTTTAAACTTATTTTTTATTTAAATTATTTTTTTTAATTTATTTTTATTTGTTTTCAATTTGTTCTTCTCTGGGAGCAAAATTCAAAAATAAATGTAGCCTATGTTCCCGGGCCATAATAACAAATCGATTGACACTTTATTTATCAAAATTGGATGAATAGTTTAGGCTCTACGGTGGAACATCCGGAAATACAAACATACATAGACTGCTAAACTCAGGGGTTATGAGTTTATCAGTCGTCGCCGCAGTCGGATAAAAAAGAAAGTTTTGAAAGATATTCACGCAGAAAGATGTTTCAAAAATAAAACACGCCATTTGTCCCGGGAAAAATTTTCCTATACACTTTTGTGAACGGCGGATGCCCCAGCCCTAGGAGCATTGCTTCTATGAATTCCACCCAAAGCTTGGGATATTTTTGTAATAAGATTAAATAGGATCAAGAAATGAATGCCCCCCCCCCATGTCTGTGTGTGAACGTCGCCCATGTGCTCGGTCGGTTTGTTCGCATTTGCCTCCGGAGTACTCTTTTAAACAAATAAAAGGTGGAAAACAGGTATTTAAGAGGATTACTTTTATACAAGCAGCTTTCGTATAGACATATCGTACCGTGCAGCTTCGCACTGCCAACCGTAAAGGTAACAAAGACAAGAGCAGCATGTATGCTAAACGCTGTGCGGTTGCTGGATCTGTAATTGGAACACTAATCTTCATCAACAATTAAATGAAGAAATTAAATTTTCATTACCGACATCACATTATGCCAAGTTCACATACCATTTGAGTTCAGCTTGTTTTATTCATATATAGACACTTCGAGTAACCCTCTTTAAACGTATATAGTCACAGCATGTAATACAGGATTACATCAATTGAACAAACTAGGTATATCTACGAACCGTATTATGAAATCCGACCCTAAAGAAAAGGTTCATGCATTCTAGAGTTAAAATTAGCTTATTCCTTAAATATAATAGAAATATAACTTATTGTTTGAACGAGCGGTATAGTGGTGAGTACTGGGTTCGAATGTGGCTGGACTTTTTACTGCTGCCTCTCGCCAAGAAACGGTAATTCCTGTACCGGTTTTCTTCAATAATTCCAGATAAATATAGAGATGGTTCCTTATTCAAGGCCATGGACGATTACCTGTCATACTCCTATGCTCAAAATTTTTCTATACCTTATCCTAATGTCCCAAAATTCCTTCATTCGCCTATTGCTATTAGTTAGTTGAGGTTGAAAAAATCTAGAAAATATCGGTAAGTGTGATAGATCACAAATAGTACCTAATGATGCGAATGGCGCCGGAAGGAAAGGAAACAAGAGCATGTACTTTGAGAATATTTTTTTAAAATTGTTTTTAAATATTTAATTAATTATTCTTGATTATTAATAACATTGTATTATTTTTCTCTGCTTATACTTTTTATTTTAATTATGAGCAATGGACGGATTCGTCATTCTCATTGAGATCAATGTACATAAAATGATAATTAACGTTTTACCATAGAAAGTAAGTGGTTGTTGTTATGAAAAACTTATTGCTAGATATTTTTCCAACAAAAATTTAATTATTATTTATTCTTTACTAGAACACAACTTCTACATAATATGACGACGTTAAGAGGATCTTTTTTTGTAAAAACAACAAAAAAGAAAGTATAACGAGATGAATGAAAGTTTAATACACTACTTACATATTATTGTAACTTACATATTATTTTTAAACATAAGATATTTTGTAAAAGATATTTCTTAGTTTCAATCTTTTTAACTTTTCATGTTTTTTTTGTCAAAATTATTACGAAACTACACTTCAGAGAGTGCCTATTGTCTACAGCCTATCGATAAAATTTATAGTTAAAACGCTATTTCTTGACAAATAGCATCTAGTTTCTAGGTTAATATATAGGTATTATTATTATTACGCTACGACACACAGGGAATGAGCTCTGAGCGAAAATAATAATTAGCTCGCGGACGAAGTCGAACTGGAGAGAATGTTCAATAATTATACAGCCAGAAAATATTTGAAATTTGAACTTCAAATGAGTCAAAACTTTGCAGACCATATGTTTTTAAAATAAATTAGTTATTGTTTGTTTTAGTGGTTTTTGTAAGTAAATACAAAAAAGGAAGAAAAAACAAACAAGAAGGGACAATTAAATCGTGAAATAAAGGACTATTCAAAGAATCTGAAAATCGTCTCGACAAAAAAAGTTAAAAATGTCTCCACTAAAAATATAGTTAAGTCTATTAAGAGACAATTTTCATTTTCGTTGGTTTGCAGTAATTTATCATTCCATTGTGTAAAGTTAGTTCAGAAACTGTGTACAGATATATAACAGCATTGTTAAAGTTCTTATCAGAACTTATTTCTTTGTTGACAATAATAAATATTAACTCAACAAACGCCAGATTTGTGGACTGTATTCTAATTTTGACTACTTAATTATGCAATACATGAAAAGAAAGAAGTTTATAAAAATATTAGATAGACGTAAAATGGCAAAGTAACTAATTATATTAGGTATATTCATAAATACAACCCTACATTTTAAAATCTATATAATTACAAAAATGCAAATCTCTGATTAACGTCTGATAATCTTCAAATAAATAAAATTATCGACCAACTTTTCAGACAATATATTGACAAAAATCATAAAATTTGTCATTATAAATGTTTCATGTCTAAAATTTAATCAGAATTATTGGAGCTGCTAAAATTATTCAAATTACTACATGACGAACACAATAGATATTAAATTGTTTCTTTATAGCCTTAGATGCTGAGCGTGTTTTATTTAAATAAATAAAAAAAAAGAAATTGTTTCTTTGAGTTATATTTTCTTAAAGAACTATATTTAAAAAAATTGTTTATAGCAAAATTCAGTTGCCGTTAAATTGCCGGGATAATCGTTCATCAAAACTCATATTAATATTCAGTTGTTATTATTATGAAAGCAACAATAGAAGTTCCGTATTTATTTAATGGTATTAAATCGTTGCATTTTCGGAAAGCTAAACGCATGCACTATAAAAAGAATGTTCCCTCCTGATATTTCACATAAAATTTTATATAACATTTTATGTAACACTTTACAAACAATCCAATTTCACCGACTTCGGATACAAATTGCTGGTGTAAAACAACAAACAGTTTTAGGTTACGAGAGACCTAAGTAACTTGACGTAGGTATTGCTGTGTTTCAATTTCAATTTTCTTCTTTTACTTTGATCATGAACTGTCGACGCGCTCCTAGGTTATTGGCATAAATTACAAGTTTGTTAAGTTGGTTTGATATTACGATTCGTTGATATGAATTTAATTAAATGTATTTATTTTCTGCATTTTGATTAGAAATGCAATATATTGAGCCCATCGAAGTTCGATCATAATTATATTGATTGTTTCGCTCGAAGAGATCACTCTGTAGACCGTCCCTATACGATAGATGTCACCACAAACTTCAGATAATAAAACCAGTGCCTTATGTCACACTGTGTCATAAAGTTTAAGGTGAATATGAATTGAAGAGACCACGAGTGGGAATTTCTGGTTCCTATTTAATGGAACAAAAAAAACTTAGGTTGGGAGTGATCTCTTCGAGCGAAACAATCGATATACTTATAACTGAGCTTCGCCCGTCTTCTACATATTTTATCAAAACTAGTTATAAAACGAATTTGGCAAGAAGTAAAGTCTCGTAGCACAAGTAAGAAAAAAAATCTGAAAATCATTAGTTTTTTAATTCTGTGTGCAATTATTACGTGACAAACATAACTCTGATTGTCATTTTAGTCAATTGTCAACATCAAAAAGTTATAATGGTACGGAACCATCACGGCGCGAGTTCTACTCGCACTTGTCCATCTTTTTCAGCATTGATTCAAAAATTATATCTAACATAATGAGACTCAACCAAAAATCGAGTAAAGTTCTGCAAGAAATAGTCTAAACAGCAGCGTTCGTTGTAGTTAAATCAAAGAGAAACGAAATCCGGCATTTGAAAAATCATAAAACAGTTCCTCCCTTCTTGTCTGAGGCGTTGAAACAGTTCTATGGTAGTCGGCGAACATTCTAAGCTATATATATCTATATACGTACATAAAACACCCTTTATTCCCCACTCCCCTGCAATCATTTAAAACTCTCGAGTAATCTCCTTGTCATAAAAACGTTATTTTTCTCTAAAAACGTTATTCGTTTAAGTTACAAAGGAAAACAATTCATCTCTTAATAACAGCTTATGTCAGCTTTACGCACTGTGAAATGAGAAAAGATGTCCCTTTCTCTTTCTCGATATTCGTCTTCTTTTTCTTCAGATATTCGGCCAATAGTAACACAGAGCTTTCATTAACAAAGGAATAACCAATAATCTCGAGATAGTACGATGTTTTAATGTTTTGTATTGCATTTTGTCTGCTCAAAGAACATTGCCAATTTAAATATGTTTTGCAAGAAATAAATAAACTGTCCTAGATTCAGAAGGTACCGGGTTCGAATCCCGGCGAGTGGAGATGTGGCTGGAACTTTTTCCTGCTGTCTCTCGCCGAGAAACGGTAATTCCTGTACCGGCCATCTTGTTGAGGTTTTCCATAGTTTCCCTCAATAATTCCAGATAAATATCGAGATGGTTCCTTATTCAAGGCCGTGGTCGATTACCTGTCATACTCTTATGCTCAAAATTTTCCTACCTTATCTTAATGTCCCAAAATTCCTTAGCCTATTGCTATTAATTAGTTGAAAAAATGCAAAAAATATCGAGAAGTGTGATAGATCGAAAATAGTACCTAATTCATGGCCAATTCCCTGTCGAAATCCTATACCTTACTCAGCTTAAATAAAATTTTCGACTAATTTTTTAGACATTCATAAAAAAATTAATCCATTGATCAATTGACGTTTCTATAAAAATTTTGAAATAAAAAATTTAACTCATAGATTTTTAATTTTACAAACTAATATCTATATGGTATCCTCCTTGGCGGGTCAGAGGTAAATGTGTTACGTCAGGTAGAAATACTAATGGACCACAGACTACATGGCAAGAAAACAAAGATATTTGCAAAAGAACGCTGAACGTGAAAGCTGGTCTAGCGGAATTGTTTCAAAATAGATATTCAACTCTCTCGTAGATATTAAAATATTCCCTAAAATGTTAGCAAAATCGACCTGCATGTATCTATGTACCAAATAAAAACATAAGAATGCATTTACCGATAAGGTAATTTGATCTGTATAACAAGTAAATATTTACATATTATGCATCTTGAAATGAGAATTGCTTTTCTGAATATGAAGGTACCCATATTTTAATAAAATAGTTCGTGTTTAAAACAAACGCTGTGCACTATGCCAATGTGAAGTTTAAACAAGGCATGGACAACCTTTCTTAAAATATGGGTTTTTGTGCGTGAAGTTTGCGATCAAAGTTTTCTAAGCAGTTAAAAAAAGTGTGCGTGAAATCTTTACGCGCGGTTGCAGTAAAACACGTTTAATTTGTTCGTAACGCTAACTCACCAAGTAGCCGGCCTTCATGAAATTCACAAAACGCGCCTAATGAAGTATTATTTCAAAAAATCAAATTTGTGCTACATCGTGAAACAGACATATGGAAATATTCTAAACGTTTTCTTTCTTTTCTTTGACATTTTTTCATACGAGCTGTTAAAATATAAGGACTGGTGTTTCTTTTGTCATAATTAGTTTTTGGCGATTTAGGTGACGTGAGCTTTAGAACATTTTTTAAACGTTGGACTGGAATGTTATTGGGCGCAACATGAACAAATTTGAGCACAAATTTTATGTCTGGATAGTTTTATTCGTTAATAATAATAATAATAATAATAATAAATTTATTACCAAAAAAAGAGACATTCTACAATGTACTAATACAGTTACTCTGTGGAATTAACCTGTTCAGCTTGGTACAGTAGGATAGGTTAATTACAAATAATAATCTAATAATTATAGTAAGTAAGTAAGTAAGTAAGTTTATTTGGTCATTAATTGAGACACATAGTATCTATATGACATGTCATACAATTTAAAAATACAATTTAAAATACAATTCTAAAATACAATTTAAAAATACAAGTTTAAAAATACAATTTAAAAATACATTTTATCAAATTCACTGATTTCATACAGGCACGCTTCAGTTAGGATTTTTTTAATTTTCTTTTTAAAAATTGTGTCATTTAGATCCTTATCAGATTGTGGTAACTTATTGAAAAATTTTTGGGCCAGGTAGTGAAAACTGTTCTGGGTTCTAGTTAGATGGCACATAGGCAGTCGTAAAGCTTCCTTATTCCGCGTGTTATAATTATGGTTATTGTTTCTATTGAAAGATGGTAGATTTTTTTTGGCATATAATAATAAATGATATATAAATAAGGATGGTAAAGTCATTATTTTGAAATTTCGGAAGAGTGGTTTGCAGTGAATTTTAAATGCTCTATAATTATTAAACCAACATTTTAAATTTAAAAACAATGTCACCCCCTTGGATGAAACGTTTTCCATGTTTGGTGCAGCTCGCAGAGTGATATGTGAAAGGAGACAGGCAGGCAGGAGGCCTCTTTATTGGACCGTATATCATTTCTGTTCGAAATCTCTCGCACACCGGTGTTTTGGGATAGTGGAAAAGGACAACCGGCAGACGGGCGAGTACGCTCTTCTGTATAGCTGCGGAAGGAAGTCACCAAAGTTGAGGTTGGCACCTTTGTAAGCTAAAAGTATCTACTAATACTTACAAATGTAACTGTATCGTTGGCTCTTTACTATAAAGCAGAGTTGTGCAAACTGGGGCTCAGAATTTATCACATTTTCAAAAAATTCCAGCCAATTGGGCGACGGGACCATTCCAACATCAAAAATGTTGACATTTGATAATAATAAACAAAATAAAATTTCTGATATCGCGTGAGGTGACGCGGGTAATGGCTAGTATTCAATATGATATTAACTATTCGCTGCCATGGTTACCTACATAGTATGTTCCACGTCATGTAAAAATTAATCAAAGCATGTCTAACTAGTTTATTTCTGACAGATCCATAAAACAAAAGAGCGGATGATTTTTTTTTATTTTCAAAATATTTCCGAAACTATGAAGTTTAGAAAAAAAATTTTTTACAAAACTTTCTTGAAAAATTAAATAGAATAATAAGCCGTTATGAAAAGTATACCATTATTATATAAAAAATACCGTTTTAGCCTATATCTCTTCTGCGCATGCGCAGATTTTCCCCAAAAACAATAGGGCTCTTCATATTTGCATACCAAACATCCTCCCAAAATTTGGTTTCAATCCGCTCATCCGTTTGACCTGTATCGTGTTCACAGACTAACAGACGCACAGAGTTTTTTCAAAAATATGTTTTTTGAATTCGGGGGAGCTCAAAACGGAAAGATATTGTAAAATTTTTGAAAAGTGATTTTTGACCTAAACTAGTACCATTCTCTACTTGTGGGTTGGAATGGTAAAAAAGTACATAATATAAATAATTTTCTGCTTTTCACGCTCTATTCTACTTTATACGGTCGTGTTTATAATTTCGGAAAATATCCAAATGTAAACGGTTACAGTGTGCCGTTTGAACTGTCGCATTGAACGTGTGAACGCAAAGGTGGGGCGTTTCTGACAGTCAGTGGGTTGATCGGGAGTTAGAGAACAAGGGAGCAGGCAGAGGCCGCATTCTGTGCTGTGCTGTTCGCCTGGTGCTATCACTTCCAGACGCCTGAACTTGCTGAGCAGCTCCGCGGGATGTCTGTGCCCTTATACTCACTAGCGGAGAGATGAGTGTATTATGATGAAAGGTAACCTTGACTACCGTTTCATACCTAAATATATCTATGTACACAAGACAAAGTATCACATGTTTAGTTTTGCAAAAAAAATCTAGCCAATCGAACAACTTAAAAATACTGATATTGTTTGACGTACCTAAGTTCTTTGTTAACGCGTGCGATGCCGCGGGTAACAAATATTTATATTATATATAAAACTTGGAAACTGACCTCATATACACGGCGTTATATGAGAGATAGGCAAAATCAATGTATAAGAATAACGTTAGAGATTCGTCGGCATTTAGCACAGAAAAGAATCTCTAACGAGATTCTTCGATTTGCTTTTAATTTTCATGGTAACATATGGTCAGGTAATTCATTACATTTTTACCCACGACGGAACGGAGAAGGTATATGCTTTTAGGGTGAGAGATTGTTTGTTTGATGTGTGTGACTGTGTACTCGATCGTTGCCAATTACGAATCTCGAAAACCGTTCAATCGTTCAGGTGCGGTTTCCTGTAAAGAGTTTGTGATTCATGATAGATCATTTACTTCAGAACAATAAACCAGCTGATTTTTTTATTATCAAAATATCTACGAAACTATTGAAAGTTTAGAATAAAACTATGTTAAACATTTTCTTGCAAAAATGTATAAGATAATAAATCGTGATGAAAATTATACTTTTGAAATTGATTGGCAAGGCTGTTTTTTAAAGTGCAGCAAAAATAGAAAAAATAGGTCACATATAATCCACATACTTAGTTATTGGAAAGTTAACTTTTACCAACTATAGCGTTAGGATCTGATACATCTGCCAGCATTAAAATCATAAATAATTAATGTAAATAGATTATTTTACCAAAAACAGTACATAAGTCGTTTTAGAATTTGGCCACCTATTTACAATATAGTAGTTATCTACATATTATATACTGTGTGTCGAAAAAGTGGGTTAGTTAGGGCACTAATGTTAAGTACATAAAAAATGACCCGGAATGGCAATGCTAAGATTTAACATTTATGGTATATTTCGGACCTAAAAAGTTTCTAAAGTGTACTAAGAAAAACAAACTTATTCAACTTAAAAATTCTTAAAAAATGGCTGAAATATTTAGGTCTACAAAATGAACCCTTTGTCTTGAAAAGAAGCAGGAAATATGTCCTGCTCTCTATCTATAATTGTGGTATCCAAATAACCGGTAGGATTAATTAGTTCATTTACGTTCACGTATTATTTCGACTTGTCTACAAATGAAATAAATTAATAAATTAAGATAAGTGTGAACAAAAATCTAACGTAACCGCTGAGTGCTGTTATAAATAGGTATCATACAATCGGTAGATGAGATTTACCGACGAGTTCAATGAACTTTTTCTATAGAGCGACTCCGAATGTATTGTAGCAATTTCAGTGCGCTACTGGATTAAAAGTTGCGATAGAGAAGCTTTTGTATAATATTTTATATGTGTTAGAAGAAGGCACACTTGAATTGAAAGCTAAGATTCATGTGTCGTAAAGGTCAAACGCACGACCCATTATGGTTCTTTTTGTCCACAAACTATTTTTTCCTTTTTGCTACATCTTTTCTATGTGGAAAGTAGGTATATTGAGAATTATATCAAGAATAAAAGACGTACGGTGTTTGAATAGCATGATGTGAGTTGGCTTTGACAAAAACTTGAACAAATGACAGTTTTATTAAAAAATAAAATAAACGTACAATTCGAGAAAGAATACTTTTGAAAGTTTCAATTTTAAGCCAAAACCACTGTAGTAAAATAAAATGAAGTTGAAATGTTAAAAAAGAGATCATTTGATAGAAAATTGAAAGGTAGAATACAGCGTTGTGCTGTTTAAGATAGGAAGATATTTTTTAGCCTATAGAAATAAACAGAGAGGTATATACTTAATGTTTATTAATGATCGAGAGATCTTCGATGTATAGGATGATTCATTCGCTCATCGACAAGCTTTGACCGATGCAAGTTCTTCTCATAAAAATAGACTTAAAAAAATAGCGAATATTTTGTCATTAACAAGTTTGTTTATATTAATTTCACAAGTAAGTGCATTTGAACATATTATGTTCATATGCATTTTTTTTTAATTAGATAACCTTTTATGAAGTTTATAGGTGAACCAATAAATCACTATTATTATATAACTGTTATACAATATATAGATCGAATATAGAACGAAATTAAAAGAAAAAAAAACTGGGGGACAAATTAACTTTTTGCAGTATAGCCAAGAGATAAAAATAGTTTAAAGCCAAAGGGGTCATTCAATAGTTTAATCATTAATACATATTGCATAATTTTTACTGGATGTTGCACAAAAGATGTGTTGATTTAAATTATGTACCAAAAAAAAACCGCTCGAGTCCATATATTTCTATGTCTAATTGTGCCAAAATTAAACTACAGAACTGATGCCGATACACGAAAAAAATAAAAAAACGTAGATGCATCGAAATTATCTCTCAATTTATCAGCGTTTTTATTTTATCGTTTTTAAAATTTAGTAACTGATCGATGAATGCCGTTACAGAAATACGTTTTCGCTGTATTTTGTACTATCTCTAGGCTTTCTAATTTATTAAAACACATTCGATCCATTTGCAAATCATTTTAAACGTAGAAAAACAAAACTGTTGGTTTTATATATTCGATGATAGACATCGTAGAAAGGATGGGAAAACCTTATTATTAAAAATGCATTCGATAAATATTTTATTTGCCAAATTACTTTAGCACGAATATGATAGAAACAAATTTTTGTTCATATTTTTACTAAGAAAATAAAAATGAAATTGCAATGTCCAATTGATCGAAATTTCTCAATATTTATTGCAAAACACATACCTATTAGAATAAGTTAATACTTGAAAATTGTAATTTTATTATAAATGTTAATAACAGGTTGTTTATTTATATTTTTGGAGACATACAACAATAAAAAATGTTGAAGCGTTTTCTTTAAACTCGACATGACATTATTTCTTATATGACAAAACGAAGGCAGATCAGAAACACATTTAAATCATTCCATAGCAAAATATGATAATTCTTATCGTTTAGACTTTTTCACTTACACCCCAGCGTCGGTTCCACAGGGAATCTTTTATCCCTGTGCATACATAGCTTTGATACTGCAAATATATACAGGCAGGTTGTAATGCACAAACCTTATCAACTAGTGAATGTTAAAAAATAATGTTTAAAATATATCCGTCTCTGTATTGCATCTCGTAAAAAATCGTGGGGCAGTCGTGACGCAGTTTTTGAAATCACGAATTTGCGCTACAAAAAATTACATGAGTGTGTGTTCATAAGTTCTGACACGATTGAGTTCCCATGTCGTTGCCAGATCTTGCGAACGAACGAGATAATTTCGTGTAGCTGAGTAAAATCGTGGGGCAGTCGTGATTCAGTTTCTAAATCACGAGTTTGCGTTACAAAAAATTACAGAAGTGTGTGTTTATAAGTTCTGACACGATTGAGTTTTCATGCTGTTGCCAGATCTCGCGATAGAGCGCGGTATTTCGTGTAGCTGAGTAAAATCGTGGGGCAGTCGTGATGCAGTTTTGATGTCACGAGTTTGCGGTACAAAAAATTACATGAGTGTGTGTTCATAAGTTCTGACACGATTGAGTTTCCATGCTGTTGCCAGATCTCGCGATCGAACGAGATAATTTCGTTAAGCTGAGTAAAATCGTGGAGCAGTCGTGATGCAATTTTTAAATCACGAGCTTGCGTTACAAAAAATTTCATGAGTGTGTGTTTATAAGTTCTGACACGATTGAGTTTCCATGCTGTTGCCAGATCTCGCGATCGAACGCGGTATTTCGTGTAGCTGATTAAAATCGTGGGGCAGTCGTGATGCAGTTTTGATGTCACGAGTTTGCGGTACAAAAACTTTCACGAGTGTGTGTTTATAAGTTCTGACACGATTAAGTTTCCATGCTGTTGCCAGATCTCGCGATCGAGCGCGGTATTTCGTGTAGCTGAGTAAAATCGTGGAGCAGTCGTGATGCAATTTTTAAATCACGAGTTTGCGTTACAAAAAAATTACATGAGTGTGTGTTTATAAGGTCTGACACGATTGAGTTTCCATGCTGTTGCCAGATCTCGCGATCGAACGCGGTATTTCGTGTAGCTGATAAAAATCGTGGGGCAGTCGTGATGCAGTTTTGAAGACACGAGTTTGCGGTACAAAATAAAATTAGTCCGCTATCTTTAGAAGTCCGCCATATTGGATTTAGAGTGACGTAACACAGCTAACCATGCATTGTCATTCAAACTAAACGTGTATACAAATTTTCATCTCAATCGGTTGATGATATCTGCTTCAAAATTACCGAAGGCATTTCCGCCATCTTTAGAAGTCCGCCATATTGGATTTAGAGTGACGTCACACAGCTAACCATGCATTGTCATTCAAACTAAACGTGTATACAAATTTTCATCTCAATCGGTTGATGATATCTGCTTCAAAATTACCGAAGGCATTCTAGTCGCTCACTTAGTAACGTCAGGAACGTTACACTTTTTTGTGCATGCAGCCGGTGTTTCATCTTTTTATTTTGACGTGATTCATCAATTTATAAGACGTTATCACGTCAAAAATAGCATTTATGTGTCTATTCTGTCGTCATGCATGCTTTTGGTAGTCGACATGAACTAACCCAGTCGCGGTAGAGTAACATGCGTAGACATTCTTACCCACAACATTTGCCCCATATAACATAACCCAAGTTAAAGTATCGGGGTGTGTATCAAGTAGTGTCGTATGCGAGAGAAACCTCGGTGTCGAATATCTTTCTACCGCATATACTATGTAGCGAAATACCAATTTCTTCCTATCGGCAACAAATTGACAATAAACTCAGCAGCTATGTCGGAAGAATCTGATCTAGACTGGTTCCGGTTCCCATACATCTCCACAACAGAAATGGCATAAAGAATTCTTCAAGCATTTTAACAAGAAATCATCTCAGTTTTCAATTTATCTCTATATAGGTATAGGTTTATTTTTATTTATGTTACTATTTTCTTTAAATTTTTATTTATAATAGATAAAATTTTAGAATGACGATTCGTCGGATGGTTCAGTTTTTGGTTGATTTAAAAAGACATGTGTTGGCTTCGTGAAGCTTAAACATGTTTTTAAAACAGTTATGTTCTCTCAAAAGAGTTATTTTGCATTAGATTTATTTACATTTAAATTAATTTAAGTGAGTGATCATTTTCATTTGACTCATTGTTTGCCTCGCTAATATAATATGTATAAGTAGCTTTGTCTTTGTAGTCGAAGCACACATTTTTTGTTGTATATATTTTTTTGTATTTCTCTTTTTTCAAATAAATAAAAATAAATATATATATATATGTCGCCGGGATATTGTCAAATCTGTGATTTTGTAATTTCACTAGTGAAATTACAATATCACGATTGACAAAGATTCGTGATATTATAATTTCACTAAGTGAAATTATAATATCACGGGTTTGACAATATCCCGGCGACATATATATACAAAAATTGACTCAAGCAGGAATTGTAAGTAGAAGTTTTGTTCCAAAAATATGTATTGAAGGAGATTTATTTGGTTGAGGAACAATTGAAAAATAAGCTTTACCAGAGTATCGCTTGTGGAGCCACAAGCGATACTCTGGTAAAGCTTATTTTAAATTGAAACGTGATCGATTTTATTCGCACAGAATCATCGACAAAAAGAGAGTAATTGAAGGCTTGAAAAATCGGGCCCGATAACGTGCGCGGACATTTTTATTCTCATTTTCTGTAAAAACTGTCCAAAGCGAACTGATTTCGTTTTTCACTCAAATAAATTATAAAAGTATTGAAATAATAAAGTAATTAGTGTGACCTGTGCGAATTATTCGCACTAAATAAGTATAATAATTATCACTTTACAAAATTATTTTTTAAATATGATTGCAGGTATTCAATTCGTTTCTAATTTTGCACACTGCTTATAACGTTATTCTTTTTGTTGTATTACAATATGAAGCTCAAATGATAGATCGAAGAAATATTTTACTAAAATTGTCATATAGAGGCGCAAGTAGCAAAAGCGTTGAGCTAAGCGGTCAGATGGCATCATGCAGCATTGCTGTGACGTTGTTCAGCGTTGCTCGCTGTTTCAAAATTAAAACCGTCAGATGGCAGTATGCAGTATTGTGTCTGTTGTATTACAATATGAAGGTCAGATGACAGATCGAAGTGTTGACGTTGTTTCAAAATTAAAGCCGTTAGATGGCAGACGTTGTTCAGCGTTGCTGTATTTTAATTAATTTACATAAACAAAAGCAATAATAAATTTTTTAGTTGTCGATGTCAGTAGAGCAAGCAATTATCTGTAAAATGATATATAATTTATGTGGAGAAATTGTGAGGTTTTTTCTAAAAAGGGAGGCAAACATCTTTAACCTTAGTGTATTAATATATATGATCTTATTGACATGTTAAATTGTTAAAACTGTATTTTAATGTAGATAATATTGTAAATTATATACTCCTCTAACTCACAGATAAAGTGGTAGTTATAGCTTACTGTTCATTTTGAACTGAAAGCCAGAAAAAGACAGTAAGACGGTAGATAGAGAAAGGAACTAGTGTCGCTGACGTAGCAATAAGAAGAAGTAAGTAGTTATATAATATAGATTATATGCATTGTTATAAATGTACGTAGAAGATTGGAGTAGGGGATCGAAAACAATATCTGTAGTCTAGAAATTTTCAGGCGACATTAGGATGTAATAAGTGGCTCATACAGTGTGGTTCAAAATTGAAAATCGCTCTAATTTCTAATTGTCTAGAGATACGTGGATTGTTACAAAAATCTGAACTTTCAATGTTAATAAGCAATTCGTCAGATTGAAAGTTTAAATAAAAAATTCGTGAGTCTCATTCACATAAGCTGATCGGGGAAGTGAAACTTTTTTAGAGCTATGAGCTCGTTTCATTGATGATTTATTCATTTTGTGGTGCCGAGGTTTTTCTTATAGTTCTCCGCCGTGGAAATTTTTCCCCTTTAACGTTACACAAAGTTTCAAACAGTAGAAGTTTCTATTAAAAAAATATTTTTCTGATGTGTTAATATTTATTTTTCACAAAATACACCGAAGTAGTAACTTTTTTCTGAAATTTTGAATAAAAAATATTAGAAAAGATCTAATGCGCTTTTAATTATGAATATTAAAAAAATATATATTATCATTAAATTAAATTAAAATTTGGAACTTTGTAACATGTTTTGAGGAATAAATAAAATAAATAAATAAAAAATAATATCATATTCTTACCCCTACGAATAAAGACAATGATTTTTTAGATAACTTACGTTTTTTAAAAGAGTAATTCCTTCTTTACTTATCAGGGGTATAACAAACAAAAAAATAACACTTGTCTAAAGAAGAGAAGATTAAAAATCGCCCGTTATTTTTTCCTGAATTAAAAATGTGTAACGAACTGTACAATTAGTGAGTATTTATTGATTCTATGAGCACGTATATTTTTCTCTGTCGAGGGCTTAGTAATGATTTGAAGAAAATAAATCACATAAGAGCGAAGGATTATTTAACATTCGTATTTTTTTCATGTAGGTAGAATATAAGTTAGGTATATAAAACATTTCTGAGGTCACAAGACAACGCAACGTTATCATATAAGTATTTTTAGATAGATGTTTCCTTTCTAAATATAATTTTAGCTGAGTTTCAAAATTACGACATACAGCTCGCTACGTTTTGTTGCATTCAAAAAAACAACTTACAATCTGTCTCAAAATGAGATAAACAACCCCGCAATATACTAGAATTTGTAAATAAATTTTTACACATTTTTGTTTGCGCCGCAGCCGACAGTCGAGAAGCTCAAATATGACCGGGTACACTTGAATGTATGGTAATATTTATTCACGCTTGTTGCTGATTATCAGCGCTGCTAGCCAGCTTTCCACACGGGCTTACTCTAATGTAAAAATGGATAACTGAACCGATTGGAAAGTTAATTCGTTAAAAACATTATTTTACTAAAAATATGACGTAAACTCGTTTGCCTTGTGAGCATAGATATATTTTGAGAAGACTTATTTAATAACTCTTACTCATATTTCGAGTTACTGAAATGTTACATAATATTATTCTGTTCAAAGAAATAACATCAAATAAGTTCGTCGCTCATGACTGTTGAAGAGGTCTCTACGCCTGACAAGTGGCGTACATCAGTTAATCTTTGAAGAGTTATTGTCTTTTCCTTGGAAACGAGAAACTCTGATTCACAATGATACACAGAAAACAGTCAGACAGTCTGTAGCATATTTTTAATATTACGGTTTTCTTTAAACGTTAGACTAATAATAATCTAACTAGAGAGAAAACGGTAGCTACGAATCTGGTATCCTTCCAAAATTTATTTTTCTTCATGCCTCGATCGAAAGTGCATACTTTCGGCATCAATTGTAAGGCAGAAAGTCTCACATTTACAAATTGGTGGGATTATACGCACGTACGTTCGGGTGGCAGTAAAGAAAAAAAACAACCTATTGACTGTTGTTTGGATATCGTTGCCATAGCAACCCTATTACGTTTTTGATAATAGTCGCGACCAGCTGTCATTCGTGTTTTTACCTATAACATCAAAGCTGCTTGCTTGGTATTTATCTGTGTTTTTATGTAATTAATACGTAATTAATTGATTGATGTATTTAATACGCGTACTTACGACCAAAGTATGATAAGAAAATAGTATACACCACACTGCCCGAAAGTTTGAGACCTTGTACTGCGCGCCATGATGCTCGAGGCGAGCCTCGGGTATAATAGCGCGCAATGCAAGAATATCAAACTTTCGGCTCTTGTGTAATATACTATTTAAATATCTAATATTAAATATTCAATATGCACAGAATATTTAGTAGATACTTGATAATGCTAATCATTTACTCATCGTAGCAATTATGCAACATTAATTATTTAAATAAATAAATTACGTAAATGTGCACATAAATACACGCATGCAAGCACGTATGTTGTGCATTGCTATATATATACACAAAAGAGGCATTACTATTTGCCTGCAGTATCCCTAATTAGAAGAGGAATCCAGGTTAAGCTCCGGTTATTGTGTCAGTGCTTTAAAACGACGGTTGTGGCTTAGTCAGTTTGGTTCATACGTAGTTGTTACCCGCGTTTTCTCTGTTACCCACTGCCTTCACTATACCGTACCGTGTACATGTGTGTTACACTAGAACTGTGTAACGATATAACATTGGGCTCATTTTGAAATTTAAAAACCAACTTTTATAATATTTTTTTCTTGCTGTTCTTCAGTAAGTTTGATTTAGTGCCTCCTCTTATTTTTCCAGGCGTTGATTTTTCATTATAATACATTTAAAGCATATACTTTTATTCTATACTGAGCATAGGAATAAAATCGCATCGTACCATTAGAGTGCAAACATATACTTTTGTCTTTTTCTAAGCCGTAAGCACTGGCGTATCCAGGAGTGCAAAACAAGCACGGGGGACCCGGCTTAAGAAATTTCTAATTTGTCCCCTCCTGGGCCAAAAACTGGGTACGCCCATGTTAACGTCATAGAAAAAGACAAAGTTTTTGAAACAGAGATACTTTAGTCAGATTGAATGCAAGTACATCAACCAATCCTATCACCGGAGAGATCAGGGAATTACATCCAAGAAAAAGACGCAGATATATTTTCGATATTGTTGCATTCAATCATCGCACATTGAGTACATATACAATGATTCATATAGTAAAATATTAAATATATGATTTAGTTATTATTTTAAATATACCAGCTGTTCGACCAAACTGGACCCGGGGCGTTATAATATCTAGCCCTAGTTACTTCGATTAACTTGCTCTAATATTGAAAGGAGACAGCGCGATATACTTCTTTAAGATTATATATAAATAAAAATACTAATATTATAATATTATATATATAATATAATAATATAATATAATATATATAATATTATAAAGAGAGAATGCGAATTTTGTGAGTTTGTGTGTATATTGGAGGGTTATCTTCGAAACCAACGCTCTTATTTAAAAAAAAATATTTTAACACTATGTATTTAGAATGAACCTTCAGGACAGACACAGGCTATATATTATCGCGTTAAAATAAAAGTGTTTTTCGTGGAGACCAATTTGAGTAACGTAAGTCGACGAAAAACGGTGGAAATCTATAAATTCGAGCGAAGCCGGCCCGAACCACTATAGTTAATATATAACGATTCAGCACCGATTTAGACCTTCTTCAGATATTATAATACTAAAAATAAACAATAAAAATTCTCTAAATAATAATTTATTAATGATAATTATAAAAATTAAAAGATATTGAAAAAAAAAACTAAGCAATAACAAATAGGACATTAACACGTTATTATGTTTAATTCATGGAGATATAAGTTACTAGAGTACGCTAGCGGGTATGCTTGCCGTAAGTGAAAGTGTCTGCAGTTCAGAGAGAGAATGCTGAAAAAGTTTCCGTATCATTATATATTATGTTTACTCAAATCAGCATTGTTTTGTACCTATCATTAGTTACCATAGAGATAAGGAACTTTTCTCTCTCTGAATTGCAGACACTTTCAAGGCTCACCCGCGTACTCTTGTCTAATATATCTATGGTTTAATTAGATAATGTGGGAAACACGTTTGAGATCAGAATTAAATTTAATACGTGAATTAATTGTAATTTAGGACTACTTGCTTTTTAACGTTGTCTAAGCCTACATAGGTAGGACAAGTTAATAGAAAGCTTTTGTCCTTTTGCATTGCAATCCACACAACCTGGTTTTGCTAAGTAGGCACATTGTTGTACTATGTTGATGACGGCATAGTTTTACTTTCAGATTTGCAGCTAGATTTTCGTTTGTTTTGGTCATCTGGTTATTTGAGAACACTTAATTACTACTAAAAATATTTTACTGAATTACATTTACAGTTAATTAGTAATGTAAACACTTAAAAATCATTAATATGAGAATCTGTGTTAAAATACTGATTTAAAAATTTATTTTTTTAGAGATATAAAAAAATATATATATAAAATATAAAAAAATTGCTACAGTAAACAATATTTTAATTTGCCGTGTTTTTTTCCTACAAAGTGTTTACAAACAACGGGATATTATTATACGGTTTTATTTAGTTTCCTGTACCGTATATTCATTTGTTTCATACCCTGCGACCAATTTTTCACCTACTTCCCGCTATCCGATTGAATTGAAATTTTGTACATGTTTGTATGGGCTATGTGCAAGGAGGCGGAGTTACAAATTTTTCGATGCGAGTGTTTGTGGTGAGCACTAGAGGAAACTTCAACCTGAAATTTTCCGTATGTCAGTGAGCAATATTTATTAAAAGTGAAAATAGTTATAATTTTATGAAGTACTTTAATTACAAAGAAAACATAGAAATATTAAGCGATCTAGAAATGCTTGTTGTGTTCCGGGCTGTTGCGCTGATGGCGATTTAAGTAAAATAAAGACCATTGGCGCCCTAGTTTGACGTTCCGCTGTCAGTGTAAACAAATTAACATCAGTTTTCCTTATTACATTTTTTTTGACACATCATGGCCAACTAAAGTTTTTGACTTATCACCATAGAAACATGTCGCGATTTCCATAAAAAGTGAGTTCAATAATTCTCTATTACCCACTAGAGGTGCTAGTAGGCTTCGTGCACACAGTCTATAGTATAGTTCTGATGACAATACAATAGGCAACTAACCAACCCGATGCGAATAATACTCTTTTTCACCGACTTTCCCCATTGAGTTGTAAATTTTGGACTAGTTCCAATTGCGACACAATATTATGGTAAATAGCTGACAGCCCTGACTTCGTCCGGGTACGGTTTTTTATCAACTTTTTTATAAACTTTACGAAAACATTAAAACAGTTGAAATATTATCCAAGAAAAAAGAACGACAACATAATGATTGGTAGATATAAATATTATGTAAATGTCTATCCTAGAACAGATTCATGATAATGTACTTACATCTGACACGTAGAAATATTGGCATTGACAGTGTTTCTCCCCGAGGATTCGCTGCCAAACAGGTGTAAGCGCCACTATGAAAGCGCGTCACTTTCTGCAACACTAGACTGTGAGTGCTTATGATCACCCCAAGCGACATATTCTGCGTCACCAGCACACCCTGAAACAACAGTTACCAAATTAAACACTAAGCAAAACGCCAAATTTTAATAGGTTGAGCAAGCAGAACTATAACTAGCGGCGCGGTCTGTGCTCGAAATTCAACCGTCATTTCCTCCGCTTTTTTACAGTGTATGAACTTAAACATTGAATATTTTTTTACAGTGTATGTACGTATGTTTCAATATATTTAATAGCGGCCCGTCCCATTTGCACCCGGGTGCAATAGATATAATCCTTCAAAATGTATTTCGTTTGCGGCCCGGCGTCGAACTAAGAGCTTTGAACAAATTCTACTAAAGCTTCTGAACTAATAGCTTTGAGTAAATTCTACCAAATGACGTTACATGTTACTAAAACAGTTTTTTTGAGAAAACACCGTAATTTTGTACAAAATATTTGATAAAAACTATCCTATAGCGTAAGTTGCACCAAACAAAACACATTTACAAAATTTCATTAAAATCGAGTCAGTGGTTTCGGGGTTGAGCGCGGCCAAAATTGTGACACGGGAATTTTATATACACTAGCGGAAACAATTAAAGGATCAAAAAAAAATTTCCAAATTTTTCGAGGTATTCATTAGGATTGAGCGGAACACGTTGCTTGAAAAAATTTTTCATCATAAGATCTCAAAACTAGAAACTTCGAGCTTTAAAATCCTTTTTTTAAAATTCCAGTACGACAATTTTTAAGGGAAATACAGCCACTTGAAAAACCTCGAAAAATTTGGAAATTTTTTTTGATCCTTTAATTGTTTCCGCTAATTTATATATAGATATAAGGTATTTGTATCACATAATATACATACATTTTATCTTTCTGCGCTCTTCCGTGCGCGCAATTTGTTTAAAAAGGGATACAAAGTTGTTGAAAAAGCAAATATTTCCTCCATTTTATTAATTTTAAAATGTAAGGGTACAATAACAATTCATTTTCAGTGATATTGCTTCTAAATCTTATCCTTCTTAATTACCATGTCGACCAAAGTTACATAACAGTAAAAGCTTTTCATTACTCATATTCTATTAATTAAAATGAAAATTAAAAATTTTAAAAAACCGACCGCGTGAAAAAATTAAGAAAAAACAAAAAAAATCCATTTAAAATCAAAAAACACATTTAAAATAACTTGAAAAGTAGATTGATACCATATGCACAGATTAGACATAAACACAATCTAACAGTCTTTTTTTGTAGACCAGAGTAAGGCTAGGTTCACACTATACGGTTTTTCCTATTCGGAATTCTTATACGATTTTACCGTATACAGTAAAAACGTATTCAGTATTCACATTCATACGTTTTTCTTATCGAAATGCTATTGCCACTGAGACTGTTTCGTTTTTTGTGCCGTACGCGGCTCACGGTTTTCAGTGACAAGACACGGCTGCAAAAATAAACGAAACTGTTTTTTTTACCGCATTCGGT
This sequence comes from Xanthostigma xanthostigma, assembly GCA_963575645.1. Lineage (NCBI taxonomy): Eukaryota > Metazoa > Arthropoda > Insecta > Raphidioptera > Raphidiidae > Xanthostigma > Xanthostigma xanthostigma. The sequence goes on along the minus strand of OY754471.1, from coordinate 9,250,539 downwards.
TTTACCGTATAGTGTGAATACGTGTATATGTTTGCATTTGCTACTGAAAACCGCATACGAAAAACGTTTCGGTAAACCGCAAGGTGTGAACGTAGCCTTAAAGATAGTATATATCATGATTAAAAAGATTCTAATACAGTTCGAAGTTTAATATTCGCAACATGAATTTAAATCAGAGTATAATGACGGAGGCGTATTCACATTTGATTAGATAAATATCTTCGTTTACGGCATGCGCAGAGTCGATAATAGCGAGTCTTTAATTGAGCTTGTTCATTAAGCGTTGCATGTAGACACATTATGATGAACTACCGCACACACGTGCTCTGCTGCCTCCGGCAAGAGGAGTGGAGGCTCGACTTGAATCATTCATGCAACCCTCCTCCTTCTTGTTACCGGAGTTCGCGGTATTTAACTTGCCGTAAACAGAGATAGCACCTCCTGATTGACGCCAGAGGCGTAGAATAGAGGTGCATTTGTTGAGAAACAAGATTAATTATGAACTGTTTGTGCGAAACTCTCTTTTGTGTTTAAACTGCACACGATTATAATTAAGGATGATATTTATTTACTTCAGACTTATGCACGCTCGACGACTAAGGCCTCTAGCGTCTAATTACATCACAAAACATGCATGAGCGGTAGTGGGATTAGAACTCACGACTGTTTGATTCGAACGCCACTTGGAGATTCTGAACACACATATGAACTGAAAATCAGCTACCGAAAAATTATTAACGGATTTCAATAATGCAAGTTAATCTTCAGATTAGCGTCAAAGATAGTACGATCCAAAAGTTAAAATCATAAAAATAGTTTTATGTTTCAAAGTCACTACAATATTTTTACACTATTTTTGATAGATGTCTGTGGTTATTTATTTTTTGAAAGAAATCTCGGGAATCAAAAATGATATTGACTACGTTTTCGGTACCAAATGTGTATTAAGGTAAGTATGATTTGAAAGAAATATTTCGCTTGTGATAAGAAGACAGTTGATTCATTATTTATACCTATATAAATAAAAAACAAAGTTCCTCCGCCGCGTTGCCTGTCTGTATCTATACTAATATTAAAAGCTGAAGAGTTTGTTTGTATGGTTGGTTGAACGCGCTAATCTCAGGAACTACTGGTTTGAATTGAAAAAAATTGTTTTGTTGGATAGCTCATTTATCGAGCAAGGCTATAGGCCATATAATATCACGCTAAGACCAATAGGACCGGAGCATCAATGAAAAATGTTGCAGAATATAACTCAAAATTTGTCCGTCCGTTAAAAACTTTTGAACGATAACTCCGATCATCATGAAATTTGGACACAACATTCATCTCGGTAGCCTAAGATGAATGTCATGTTATTAATAATTCATATATAATACATACATACATACTAAAGGTAGTCCTGTGGTAGTAGCGAGCTCAAAAATAGAATAGAACGGTTATCATTACGCAAAAATAAAAGAAAAAATATAACTTACATAAATAAATACATAAGTGATACATTGGATTATAATAATAATAATTATACAATAAAATTTGCATTTGGTGTTCTTAATAATTTCAGGCTTTTCATATTTATTTGTTACCGAACTGTATACAACAATATTTCAGAATCATTGTGCGATAGTAACCATAATTTTAGTCTTTTAATAAATTGAATTTTGTTTTCAGCAGATTTAATACTAATAGATAATTTATTAAATATATTTGGGGCAGTATACAAAAAGTATCTCTGGAATATACTGTGCGATCGGCGAAAGAAAACCGGTGGGGAAAGGGCAAGAAGTCGCTGATGTGTTCCCAAATTATCGGAATTCATAGGCGGCGCATAGCAAGGCATGCAAACAATGTATAACTTTAAATTTTAAGGCATTATTTTGAGCCTCTAACTCGCACAATTTAATTACATTCGCTATGACCTCCCTAGCGCCACTTCTAACTGTTTTTCCCTTTTTACTTTCCATTTTGATGATATTCAGACAACACCTCTCAACTTAGTCCGTGGACGCACGCCTATGTACTGTCTGGTGTATGATTTTTTTGTACTGTTAGCAATTGTCGCTGTATAGTCATACGGCTATAGCAATAGTACAATTATCGCGATAACACAATTGTTAAACGTTTGGTCGACTGGACTCCCTTATTGCATAGAAGCGGTTCCAGGATCATTACCTTTTACTAATAATATGTAATATAAAATACATGTGCGCTCTTCTGCAATAAGGTCATAGGACTACATTCCATAGACCGGTCTTCTTTTAAAAATCCAACAGTAGTTTTATAGAAGAAGAGGAATATATAGAACTTATGAATGGTTCCGGTTCCACCACTGCACTCTAGTGTAAATGTGTATGACATCCTTAAGCTCCAGGGGGTAGAAGTATTGTTGAGGGGGAGTAAGCACAACACAACACAATTCTGAACAGTACCAGTAAACCGTGTACCAGCGTGCTTAAATTACACTCTCTATGGGGATAAACTTAGCGGTGATGTATTGATTTAAATCTCTTATGTCGAGGAAAGAAAGAACGGGGAATAAACGAGTAAACATCAGATAATTATCTGTGTATCTTTCTTGTTTATAACAGCTTTGATTAGTTAGACTAATCGTTAGATGCAACACTCAGTCAGTGTTTTCACAATTTTAACAATCTGTGAAAAAAGTATCAACTTTTTTAGTCGGGGATTATTTTTTTTCAAAAGACACTTCGCTCAAACCTTTTAAATTAATTGTGGATTCGACGTTGTTAAAAAAATTATTTTATTTATTTATTTACATTTTATAAGACTAATGCCTGTTTATAGGCACATACGAATTATTAAGAATTGGTTGTCTGTAAAGTCGGTTTACGGGCGATAGTTTTACGTGATAACGTATTCCGTAATACATAACCTAAATTCTACATATAATGATATAATAATTATAATAATTCGAATCTATGATATTGCATCTTTCACTTCAAATTTAGGTTAATTTTATGTATTAAAATACTCACCACCTATAATAATAATTGTTTTTTGTAACTTTCTTTCTTTCGTATTTATTTTAAGTCTCCAAGATTAATTGTCATAATATTTTGAAAACAATTGTTTCACTGTTATATAAAATTCCAAAACCTACTTACAATATTTAAGTATTTTCATACGTCAAAAAATTGATTTTTATAATGATAAAATTTGTATGAAAACGATTTTTTCGAGAGATGAGACCTAGCTAAAACGATTTTTTGCCCCCCAAAATCCCTTTTCAGTAAATTTCATCCAAATCGTTAAGGCCGTTTTCGAGAAAAGCACGCACAGGGTCAGGCGGAACGTTAGAAACGTTACACTTTTTCGTGCATGCAGCCGGTGTTTCATCAATTTATAAGATTGGTGATTCATCAATTTATAAGACGTTATCACGTCAATAAAAAAAAAATGTGTGTGTGTCAGCTCCGATGCACGACTGAAGTTTACTCCTTAGATACGCCGTGTAATTTATTCCATCTCATTCTTTCGCGTGTTAAATCCTATAGATATATATGTTTGTCTCTTTTGAAGCGGACGAGCGTAACGCCACACTTGAAACGGTGGAGCGTAACGCCTCACCAATTGATTTTACTACTAATAAAATTTCCGTACCGGGCCTTATATCTCAAAATCGTTCCTTAAGGAGTAAACTCCAAAAGCTACAAGTAACAATTTTCTTTTGTTTTGGTTGGTAAAGTCTAAAGCATTGACGAAGTATTCGTGGACCAATAGTGGGTTAGCGGAAGACAGTTTAGGAACTGCTGTACTAATTCATTTCAATATCAATTCCGTTCTCAAGATTCTTCAAAAGAAATTTGAGATTTTCCTTTGAGGAATAATTTTCCTGACGTTCTGCAAAAATAAAATAAAATTTTGTTTGAAATAAAGTAATGATAGCATCCCCGTATCAAGTATAAAATAACACGTAATCACTAACAGGAGGCTTGTCAGTGGCATGTGTAAGCTCTTCGTGTATGTCATTCATTTTTCCTCCCCAGAAACAATTATGGCCGAATGTGTGCATTTGAAAGATATCTCATATCACTAATAGTGTTGTATAATCTGGCGGTATATACGAATACGACCAATATATTATTTTCACCCCTTTGTAATAAAAGAATACCGCGAGATAAAATAGAAACCACAATGTTCTGAACGTATACAAGTGATTCATTTTTTTAACCAGTAAAATAAACGGACTATTTTATCACGCCTGAATAATTTTATTTCTTTACAGAATCACATTCATTTTTATTATTGTTATAATACTAACATTTCATATCAAACGTGACTGAAGTCATTCTGTATATCGTGAAGCTGTATTTATAATAAAAATCACTTAGGTATATTTTTTTAACAGTTTTTAACAATTGACGTATTTTATTTAAATAATCTGAGGTCCACAAGATTTTACTATATTTTAAAAATTGTCTGTAAATTCAGGCTATAGCAGCTCAAGTTTATTTATGTATTTAAAGCACGCCTCAGCGTGTTTAAATCGAACTTTCAAACACGCGCGTTTTTTAAAGTTACCATGGCAACATCAACAACTCGACAGAAGTAGCTTGTAACGTCAAATAAATTAATATTACTAACAAATGCAAAACCTTTATTCAAACATTATTAAACAATTAATCTTTAATGACAAATTGCAAATTAATTTCTGTTTTTCTCATTTTCATGACAACGAAAGGTATACTGATGTCACATCACGAATTCAACCATTTTATATTATTAGTTTTTATTTCCATTTTTTTGTAGTAATAATACCAGTATTTATGATTTCAAAGTGCACCAATAACAAAAAAATAGCGTAAAGTATTCGTGGATAACTGGTCTTTAAAACTGTTGCTCTATTTCGAGCACTCCGGCTGCGCCGTCGTGCTCGAAAAATCACGCGTGTTTTAAAGACCTTTTTATCCACTTATACTTTAATATACTATTTTAAATAGATAATCTGAGACAAATACGACAAACTAAACGTCTGGCAGAGCTGGTAAACTATAAATCGAATTTTCAATTTGTGATTTAAATAAATTAAAAGTAGGAAATAGCAGGTACGTATAAACCCTGGCATTTTTGGAATATTATTTATTTCATAAAAGGATAATTTATGGTCTACAAGTTTTTGGGTTTAAATGCATCTCCGGCAATATTACAGCTATTATTAAAAATAATTGTGAATTATAATAATAAATAAGAACTTCACCGCCCAGTAAAAATGCAGTTTTGATTAAAAAAATAACAAGAGGATATTAAATTATACCAACAAGAAATTTATGGCATTTTTAAAAGGAAACTAATGAATGTAATTTTGACTTTAAAACACATATTTTATCAACGTGTACGTTATAAAAATTTTTACCATAAATTGCCAGTTAGTATGTTTATATAATATTATGCCATCCGTATTCATATTATGTGTTCTTTTTGCCGACAACCCAACACACACAAACACAGCGTTTACATTAGACTGTGACTGTATTGTTTGTGTAGAGATGAACAGAGATATTTACGACGCCTGACGTGCTCATATCCTAACCGTCACGGTGCGGTTTAAAAAAACTTAGCGCACTAAAAAAACTCAATATGCGACATTCTGTTAGTCTTATGAATGTTCACAATACGGTAATGAGATTTCTTATAAATTGTGTATCGTTGTAAAAGCTGAAACTTAGGGCTGTACGTACTTCTCAAGTACTTTACCTGTTTTTTTTGACGTGATAACGTCTTATAAATTGATGAATCACCAATCTTATAAATTGATAAAACACCGGCTGCATGTACGAAAAAGTGTAACGTTCCTAACGGTCGTAACGTTCCTAACGCGTAACGTTCCGCCTGACCCTGTGCGTGCTTTTTGCTAATTTCTCGCTCAATTTAAATCAGATCGGTTTGAAACCAGTCTTAAACGAAAGAGGAGAACATTTTACATAGATTTCGTATAACAGAATTTGCCTAAACAGTTTTTTTATACAAATTTATATAGAAAAATAGCTGTATAAATGCAATGTTGTCTAATGCATGGCGCGACGCGGTCGGTCGTCTTTGTTTGCCGTACATGGAAATCAGAAAATAACGTATGTCTTGTCTTAACATGAAAACGGCTGCATTTCTAATGTTTAATTCAATTTTTTGACATTAGTATTTTGTGAAATGCAACGCCTTCTAAGTTAAGTATTGGAATAACTAATTATTATTAGAACATAATACTTTGACAGTTGCAAACGTCACTTTTGACATTTCTTATCATTCCGACACCAAGGATAAGCGGATTGAAACCAAATTTTGGGAGGTTTAGGTTATGTATTACGGAATACGTTATCACGTAAAACTATTGTCCGTAAACCGACTTTACAGACAACCAATTTTTTTTTATTCAACGATTCTTTTCAAATATCCAGAACGTGTATCTTTTGCTGTCACCAAACAACCGACGTAAGTATCTTATATTCATATTATCATTTTGCTATGCATATTTGTTTCACTTTTGAATTTTTGATGATTGTTTATGGTTAAAATTTTAGTAAACATATTCTTGTTTTAATAATAATAATTGACAGGTGATGCTAATTGCTATGGCTAGTAATTAATGTTGATATTTATTGTTATTATTTTGATGTAAATTGAAACGTCATACATAAAATAAATATATCTTAATTTTTTTATTTACGTGCGAAATTTTCTTATTATTGTTATCACGATGGACACGATATCTAATATTAATTTAAATTTTTTTTTGTAAATTGTATCTGGGTTAATACACAAATAAAAAAAATACCATTTATTACTAAAAGACAGCCTTATCTTCCTGCTTGAAGAGGAGCTATTTTTGTAAAATATACCACTTTTAAAGTCAGTGGAAGTGCTTACATCCCTGTAATATATTTTATAAATTCCATGCGGATAGTTTGAAATAAAAACTCTACGAATCAAAAATTCTAGAGAATTGCTATTTGCTGGTGTAGTGAGCGTTATTATTAATAAAGAACGTCTGTCAACACTTTTTAAGAACCACGCGAGTCTCAAAAATATTTTCAGTTTTAATTAGATTTCGGGACTTTTTAGATTATATAATACCGTCAGTACTTCAGTTTACCAGTCGGGCACCGTTTTCAGGCCCAGAATATTCGTACCTGTACATTAGTAATTTTGCGTAAGAACTAGCTACTTCAAAATAGTGTACCTATTCTATAATAACACGCAAATCTACATTGCATATAACGTGCTGCTATTTTATGTAAAGGCCGGGATGTCATGCTGCCAGAAAATTGTCCTAAGTTTTTATACAATTATGCGTCTCATTCGTAGTTACTTATATAAGTAAAAATGTAGGATTTCGAAAAACAACATGAAATATTCATTTTATTAATAGATAATTTCAGCATTAAAATAGAAAAATACGTAACAGTTTCAGGGAAATAATTTAATTTAAAAATAAATTGCAAATTTCCTCTCGTGGGTATGTAGGACACCGGCATACCTTCATGTACATTTTAATATTATATACAGTATGAACAAAAAAGTTCGACTGACTAGAGATTACTAATGAAAATAATATTTACTATAAAATACAAAAGACACGTGAAACTAAAATCATTCAGTTGATTTTTATAGTCATACTGTACTTGATAACTTATGCAATTACTTAATTTCAAATATTTTCAAACGCAGGTGATGAATTAACAAGCTTTCACGTCATGACGTATTTAATAGGGGTGGTGTTATTTTTAGAACTGAAATAATTAAAAATATATTACCTAATTACACATAAAATTGTTACATTAAGTTAAACATTTCAAGGAAGACAAACATACTATAAATAAATTCCGAATGTATTTAGACACTGTGTTCAAAGAAAGCGCCAGGTTGCGATGTGAACAATTAAAAAGAAAATATTCAAAGAAAATGATTGAAATGTATAATAATATTGGGTTCAGTTTCTAGAACGTGATCTATGGCGTATGAGGACATTATGTTAAAAACGAGCAAAGCGAGTTCCAACACTCACATGAGCTATAGTATCATCACACATAAAAATTATAGAGTATTTTTGCACAGCTTATTTTCGCATAATTTAAAAAATGGACAGTTCGATTTTGAGTAAACTTCTTTCCAATTGAAGGCTGGATTTGATTTTCATACTTTCACTACGTTTAGAATTTCGTTTGTTTTACTTTACGCACTTGTGCAAAACAGGTCATTTTACTACCGTTTTACGGGCACGAAAAGCAGATGTTTTATAAGGTGTCCGTGTCGTGCAAAAATACATTTTCACATGCGTGGTGTCCTTGTATATTGAGATAATTTAAACAAAGTTATCATTAAACTTTGTGTTTGTATAATTTAAATTTGATTAAACCTTTCCCAATTTTCAGTTCCATTCGTAACTTTTTTGTAACATGTTATAAAAAAGAGAGAAGAAATATTATTGCAATAATGTTTTACAATTTTCCCTCGAAGAAATTCTCAAAAGAGTTTTTTTCATGAATATAATATTTATATAGAAAAACAGAATTGCGTTTGAAATAGTAAATGTATATCACATTTTGTTTCAGGGTATGTCGTGAATGAATAAAAGTTCAAAAAGTTGTCACTTAGAGCCATTTCCTGAAACATAAATAAATTTAAAAACAGTGTTATATAACATAAAAATCGGCGTATTTTTCCACATAAGTATAACTCAGCGTCGTCACTTCTACATTAAGTTAGATTAGTTTGATCGGTCGATTCATGCGAGTCGTTACGATTCGACTTATTCTATCGTGGCTAAAGAAGTTTCACTTTGAGAAGTGTGGATTTGATAGAGCTAAAATGGCACACCACTGTACATTTGAAGCGAAGTCGGTCGTTTAGTAATTCTGTTCTGCACAGCAATCTTCTTCTTATATAGTTTTAAAATGACACTCACGAGAATTGATATCAAAGCACATGCTCATAATGTAAAACTGGCATGTAATAAAAAGCTAGGAGGCCTACGTGTTGGTGTGTGTGTGTTTCGGTGTACACACACAAGCACACACATATGTAATCGCATATATAGTATACATATGAACGGAATATCACACATACGTATACATGCTTGATTCCACCCAATTTCATTCAACACAGTTTCGTGTACATCATACCATCGGGAGTGTGCTCTATTATTATTGCTTTGCATACCTGAGCTTGGTCTCGTACATACAGTTTGGGTTAATTTTGCAAGAAGTTGTTTTTCCAAAAAGGGGACACTATGCTTCATATAAAATAGAATTTATATTAATTATGTAACACCACGTCTTAAAAAATCACGCCGCCACTGGTGTACTCTGGTGGTCATGTAGAGACACAGAAGCAAGATGGCAGCGGAGCGTATGAACTAGGAAGTAGTGCTCATGTTACAAAAAACTTAAATTAATAAATGTGTTGAATTAAATAATATTCATGTTACAAACTTACGTTAATTAATATGTTGAATTAAATAATATTCATGTTACAAATTTACCTTATGTTGAATAAAATAATAATAATTGTTACAATTGTAGATTGTAATGAGCTCTAAAATTATCGGTTGGTCTGTAATTTGTAAATATGTGCGTTCGATCTACAAGAATAGAACGTTACAGTACGAGAACCGGTATAAGAAATATATACCCTCATCTGTTATTTGCTGATGACAAAGATTATATGCTATAGATAATTAGATAAATCGCACATGGATTGCCTAGCTAAATCGCGTACTAATGCTGTTAAATTAAATCAATTCTAGTTAACTTTTTTGATCAACTTCCCCGATTTGTTAATCATAAAAATCGAGCCTAAAATGAGAGTATATGACACATATTAAATGTTAACAAACCAAATAAACTCAAAGTACACACAACACAACTATTTACGGGGCATGTTTATGTGAATGATCTATATTTTTGTATAGAATCAATGGTATATTCTGATTCTTTGTGTCATATTCTCTCATCTTAGGCTAGATTTTTATGTTTAACAAATCAGGAAAGTTGATCCAAAAACGTTAATTAGAACTTATTTAGTTATACAGAACCGGTACGCGATTTCGATAGGCAACATAATATGTGCGATAGTCATCATCAAAATAACGGAAGTATATATTTCTAATATCGGATCTTATACTATTATTAAAATTCATAAAGTCAAGTTAAATAGTTTATATTATTGTTACAAACAAAACGGTCTTTGCCAATAATTTTTTGGTGAGACACCACATTTCTTTAGTCGTTTAATCTTGCTATCTGACATTTATTTGCAAAAAACTTAAATAAACACCATTCAAGATTAGAATAAATGAGTGACATTTTGTAACACTTTTAATAAAAAAAATAATGTGCGCAGAAAATTTCGTTAAACAATAATTAATAATGGCATAACAACATTTGAATTTTGCAAATTATATTTCCTTGATTCATCGTGTATTTTGTCTTCTAATAATCATGACAAAATTATTGTCTGAAAACTGAAACTTTCATTGAAAATAAATTCGTTTGTTGATTGCGGTTATAATCTTTGATTATTGTTATCCACTCCATTGTTGCCAACAGGTGGCTCAAGTATCTTTATATTTTGGATACAATTTTTAGTTCGACCTGCACAGGATTCTGTGTCCTACATCTATCACATATGCTATGTGTGCTGGTAATCTTTGAGCTATACGATCAGCTACAAGTATAAAGCAAAAAAGCTAACATTATGTCAACAGAATAAAATGCATATTATGTCAACGTATTACACTATTATTATAGGGCTTTAGTAATGCATAATAAGTGCCTATTATTTTCTGCCATTCTATCGTGTTTAATTATTTCGTGAGCGATTTTATCGAAATTTAAGTGACATTTAAATTATAGTTGTTTACTAGTGTTTCAGATATATTAGTAGTATTTGCCCGTCTTTTATTCGGAGTATATTTTATCGTTACAAAAGGGATATTTGTCCTTAAAACGACAAAATAGTGTATTACATGGTTCTTTCAATGTAGTTGAAAACACGAAAACTAACGTATTTTCTTAATTGAGAGATTTTGAAGTATAATATTTGAAATGTTTCTAATTTTTACAAGTCGATAATGTTAATTTTTTTACCATTGAGCAAGGAAGATTGGTACTAATTTAGGTCAAAATTCAGTTTTTATTTTAAAATATTTTTTTCGTTTTAAGTTTCCCTATGTCCAAAAAAAACTTTTTTTGAAAAAGTCGCATAATTGGCTGGAATTTTTTGTTTGCAAATTTATGACTCAAAGTTTCATTCAACGGATATTTAGATTTTAAACAGGATCTGTTTCTTCTAAACTCATTTATTTTGAAGATTTTTCTCGATATCTAAATAATTCCGGAACTGGTTCAGATATCAGATTATCCTCAATTATTGAGGATGATCTGATATCGGAGACCCTATGTATTGCATGTACAAACTGAATACAATATTGTTATAGGCATATTAATCAAATTATACTTCGGTATAGGTAACTCATTATGCTAAAGAGGCTTCAATTTACAAAAATTATTGAGACCAATTTGCACTAAAGTTTGCCGAACCTTGTACATAGTGTGATGTTTTATTGTTGGGAGGATGTATTTCTGAATATAAACCATGCATCACATTTCACGGGGATTGCGTGACCGTACAGATAAATATCATTTAATTAAATTTTTTTGTTGCTTTTGAAAAATTAGTCATGCCCCTCCTTCATAAGAGGCATTGTTTTTTACTGATTGCGTAGAAAATAATTTAAATTGCACAACAATTGTTTATTTAAAGATAATTGCAATGAAATAATCAAAACATTATTTTTACTTCAAGTGTGTAGGCTTTCACGGCCGGTGTTGATCCAAATATTCTTGGTTTCCGGGCTTGTATGCCGTGGTCCATTGGTATTTCTACCTGACGTTTCGTCTACAATTACGGTAGACATTATCAAAGGCGATGACGTGGTAGCGGGCGAAGTGTCCTTCTAAGCTGCTCACCAGCACTGTGCAATATCAACTCACTGAATGGAACGACCAATCACAGAAGAGCATACTACGACCGAGTAGAGAACACGAGCACGCTGACAATAAAAGACGGAAGTACCGCACTTGTCGACACACTTACCTGTGAGCAGCCTAGAAGGACACTTCGTCCGCTACCACATCGCCTTTGATAACGTCTACCGCAGTTGTAGACGAAACGTCAGGTAGAAATATCGATGAACCACGGCATTCAAGCCCGGAAACCAAGAAGATTTGGATTGTTTTTACTGTTGTGGTTCTATTATTTCGCAGCGGTTCCGTACGTCCGATGAAAAAACGGACCCTTTTTAAGATCAGCTTATTTTATTCAAATCTACTTAACTAAAAAACTTGAAATTTTGTACATATAATTATATAGAGTTAGACGACCCAATTCTGGACGTATATCGTTAATAAACAAATTCTTATATTGAGAGGCCAATTAAAAAATTTAAACAAACATTTTTCAAGTGCATATTGTAACGTTACGACGTATGAGAAATACATATTATATATTTTTAATTTTTGAAATGATTTGTTTAAAATATACTAAAGAAAATATACATAAATCGAGCATTCCCCCCCTCTCTGAGTTAAAGTACTGAGTTTATATATAAGGAACTCGGTGCGTAATGCAGATAGCGAAGTTAGACCCGATTTCTTAGAATCGCTTGGAGAGAACAATAGAAAAAATCTAGATTCTTCCAGAACATTCGATAGAAGCGGGGGGCGAAAACTATAAAAAGGCGAACAAAGTGGGCAAGTCAGTTAGTTATTCGAGTTGTTCGCGAGTTGTATTGATACAAGTCTGACGTTCTGACATAAATTCAGTTATATTGCGAAAATAAATTAACTCTAGTGAGTGCAATCATAAATCCGGTTTTAAATAAATGACTTATAGTTAATAGACAAGTGTGCTGATAAACTTTGTGTTGTGTTCCTGTGTGTTGCGAATATTTTGTGTATAATTTAGTGACTCTATATTCTCTGTTACTTAGTTTTTTATTTTATAATTTAGAACTATTAGTTTTGTTTCTGTTAACGTTATTATTTCTGTTAAGTTAAAGAAGTACGCATTCGTTTGTGTGTTTTACTGTTTTGTTGAACATTTATTATTGAAAATAAATAATTTCCGCCACGGACTACAGCAGTTTTGTTACAATATTTTCAGTTGATGCATTAGGAAAAGTTATGTACTGATTGAAACACGACAAAAGATAAATAAAGTTTTAAAAATAGCAATATTAAAAAAGCGATCATGAACACTGTCTATATCGACTTTATCGGAATTCGATTTCGAGTAATCAACATTCCATTAATTGTCGTTCAGTGGATACAAATGAAAACTAAATCGTACAATAAATACGAACAATGTGACCAAAAAACGGCGGTCGGATTATAATAGGTTTTATAAGAATTTAATAGCGAAAAGTATAGGCCATTGAGTGGTGGTCAGTAATCTATCCGTCCAAAGGGACACATTATACACCTCCGCATAGACTAGCAGCATAATATATAGCTATATTCGGTATAAACATGCTATGTACAATATGCATGCTGTACAGACAACGCTCCATTGTAACCCCTCTAATACATAAACATGCATAACGAATGTCTTTTTTGTTACAATCTGCTTACAGGAAATTCCCTCTAAGTGCACGACTGCTAAATCGTAAAAGAAATTAAAAAATACAAAACAAGAAATCCTATTGCACAAAAATGAAACTAACAGCCAAAAAGAAGAAAACAATTCAGAAAACCACACGAAGTAGGCGAAAAATTATTTGCCACTTTTATTTTTAACTGGGTCCCCACCTGCATGTTGAGTTTTTCCGACTTGTTTTCCTCTTTTTAGTTATTAGTTTCGTCATTAGGCAATCGGATTTCTAATTTTTATTTAATAACTCACTTTATTTTCTCCCTTTTAGTCATTTATACGCATTCATTTTTTTTCAGGGGGCTTGTATCAAAATAAAAGTGTTAAAAATATTTTCCCCCTCTCTTTTTTGATTCGCAGACGCCATATTTAAATATTATTCCCTATGTCACTCCCACATTTAAGGCGAATCTAATGAAAAAATCCATCAGAGCGTTAAAAAAAAATAGAAAAAGTATAAAATGTGGTGGAAGTCGCGGTACTGGTGGTGGAAGAACCGGTTTTTTTCTGCACTACCCTGTATTGGAATTTTACCATTTACTCAGCATTTTTAAATAAGTAGAAGTTAAAAAAAATGTAGAAAATAACGGGAAGTTTGATAGATAAAAAAAAATAGTAATGGTGCGAATGGCGTCTATTATGACATTAAGTCGAGAAACGGACGTTAAACGCATTATTATTATTATTATTATTATTATTACAGTACAGTAAAGCATTGGGGGCTACGTATTTTTGTAAATATTTATTGCTTGCAATTTTTGAAGTTACGCATGTCACTGAAAAATAGAAGAAAAAGGACAATGTGTTGTGCAGTAGATCAAGTGTGAATGATGACATCAAACTTTTGAAAAGTGATACACCGTTGATTGCATGCGGTTTCTCGTTCAAATATGACGTTTGCATGCAGAAAGCAACAAAGTTAACCTTATCAGTACAGTTTGTATCAATGATTCTGCCACATATTACGATGTGACCTGCACTCATGATTTTTTTCCTTCAATATAATTATGTATCAGTATTAGTTCCAGGTAAAATTCCAAAAAAATAGTTTATTTGCATGCCTTTTTTTGTAAACCAACAATATTTAAAGTGTCAATAACGATATAGATCTTGAGTGACGGTAACAAACTGATTTTTTATTCATAGTTCTGACTGTTTACTAATTAAGCTTGGAAAAAAGGAAACAAATAATAAGTTAATATATAAACGACGGCATATATACTTTCTTAATTAGAACAAACTGTAGGTATTCATCCGTGCTTCAATTCTCCATTATACGCCAACATCTACTGAAATTGTTTCGACATACATATGTAAATGTAGGCAGGAATTATTCCAGCCGTTCTCAAATAAAACTGCGTAGAAGCAACCGCCAAGTTGAAAAAATCACGTCGAAATCAGTATTTTTTATCATATCTCCGGGTTCATATTTTGTTACTTTTTTGAAGTAAAACTTCTTTTGCCACGGCAGTGTAACAATGATTTATGAGATTGAAAATATAACGACCGTTTTACAATGTACCTATACCATATACTATAAAAACTAAGGTACTGTTGTCAAAAGTTGCACTTTTAATAAAAAGAAAAAAAACTAAGGTAGCGGCAACCTACAACGCTTGCCTTGTAACCTAAAGGTAGTAGGTTCGATTCCGGCAGTCGATGCCGTTAAAATAATTTTTTTGTTGTTTTTTTACAATCTAACGAGTTTTACTTCTGTGGTGTGTAGTGTAAAATACACAGTCTCTTTTTTAATTGATAACTAGTTTCTACCCCTTCACACAAGCACTAGCGTTTGTTTGATAGTACCTTTATTTTAGCTCGTGTTTACCTGGGTAAATATCTGATCAGTGGTTTAATTAATAACATTTTAAGTACTTCTGACAAATTCGATTTACTGAGGAAAAACTAACCTAACCTGTTATGTGAGCTTACTCTGCCCTACGGACTAAATTAGAGTAGATTGCAATAGTATCTCCGCCACCTCTAAACTGTTTAAAACTAGACTGAAGCCGCTCTACCAAAACACCTTTTCCCTAATGTGTGAATAAATGGCCAGGCTTGGTTTATTTCATCAATAAATATTTCTATAAACATTTTTTCTCGAAACATTTAAACAAAAATGTCCGATACACACGTATTCTTGATGATACAAATTTTTTTTTACATTTGAACTGTTGCAATTTTTGTGTTCCAATAATTTAAAACACAGTTCTTAAATTATTATTTTCTAAATTTGATAAATTTTCTACAAAAAATTTTCCAAAAATTTGGCAGCACATTCCGAACAGCTTATTACCATTACTATGTACTACAGTACTATTTATGGCATGCAGCTAAATGTCGGAATGTGCTGCATAATTTTTGGAAAATTTTCCGCAGGAAATTAATAAAATTCGGAAAAAAAATTAGGGATTTAATACCAGAATTAAAAAAAGGTGATTGTGTATTGAGTTGAATCAATGTAATCGATCATTGAGCGCATTTATTTTGAAACGAATTCGAGTAATTCGGACCTGTAGGTGTTTTGTTGATCCACGTCCGAATTTGTGTAGTGTGAACACCGTGTCGTTTCATTGTGTGACCCTTTATAAACACATTCAGATGTAATTGGTTCAGATGTTGACGCTACAACTGAGTTACTGTAACGGTCGTTAAAGAGCCCATTCACTAAGATTAATAAGAATGTGTTGGAACAATTCAGGAAAAATCCTTATACAGTTCTGTCGACGTGCCATAAAAGCAACAGTTATAGGATTAGCGTTGTCATTTAGTACCTACGGATTTTTATCCAATTTATTGTTGATAAAATTAAAGATAACCTTAAAAGAACTTTAATATCCATGACGAAAGCTTCATTTTCAAATCGATTAGTGCTAATTTCATTTTGATACAATCGGTTTTTTCTTTATCAAAATGAGGTTTCACGTTTTACCATTCCAACACACAAGTGGGGAATGGTACTAGTTAAGGTCAAAAATCACTTTTTAAAAATGTTACAATATCGTTCCGTTTTGAGATCACCGAATCGAAAAAAACATATTTTTGGAAAAACTCTGTGCCTCTGTTAGTCCGTGAAAACGATACAGGTCAAACGGATAAGCGGATTGAAACAAACTTTTGGGAGGATGTTTGGTATGCAAATATGAACAGCCCTATTGTGTTTGGGGAAAATCGGCGCATGCGCTGAAAAGATATATGCTATAACGGTGTTTTTATATAATAATGGTATACTTTTCATAACGGCTTATTATTCTATTTATTTTTTCAAGAAAGTTTCGTTAATTTTTTTTTTAAACTTTATAGTTTCGGAAATATTTTGAAAATAAAAAAAAATCAGCCGCTCTTTTGTTTTATGGATCTGAATTCTCGCACTTTTAGACAACCTCCAATATATACGAACAACTGTTATTTTAAAAAGACATTTCTTATAGCGTCACAAGCTCCTCCAAAATATGAAGTGAAACATAGTAAAGTATACTGTACTGGGCTGTGTCAGTTGATTCAAAAAATTCTATATTAACCATTACAAAGTTTGTTCTTAACCTCTTGAACTATAGATAATATAATTAGACGTTAAACAAAGATAAAACATATTACGTTTTATCTTTGTTTAACGTCTGATTATATTAAGACCGCTGCACACGAGGCTAGAAACGCTGCTAGAAACACTGCTTGGAGTTCTGCTGGCACGAAGCTGGAAACGACGTCACTGCAGGCTCGCCTGCTAGCTCACAAGATAGGTTTAAAAATTAGAACAAGGGCTATTTTCCTTGCTAGGTCCGCCGCTAGGTATGAGCAAGAACCAATCAGGAAGCAGTATCTTGACACGTGTGCGACTTGAACAAACGCCCACAAACCAACATGGCGTCATTCTGCTCAGAATCAGACAACAGACACGTTTTGCTATGTTTTCTTATTTGAACTGTCGCTGCGCGCGCACCAGATTTATTTACAAAACTAGCTTGGAAAGACGTCTCGTGTGAAGCGAGCACATAACTGTAATCAAGAAAACCAGCGCTAGAAAACTAGTTGGCAAATCTAGCAAGGAATCTAGCAGCGTTTTTAGCCTAGTGCGTGCACCGGCCTTTACACAATAAATAAAATTTTCGACTGTCTGAAAAATTAGTCAAATATTTATAATTGGAGCGTTAACTTTTTAAAAGCGTATATTCATAGGGAAAACAATTTTGATTATCGGAATTTGTGGCAAATGTGCCAACCACATATGTAGGTGATCAATTTTTATGCTCTAACAAGTAACATAGTGCTATTCTATTGTTAATTCATTCAATTTAAGTGCTACATTACAATACAGATGGGAATGCCATACGGCAAACAGGGATGGATCATATGAATCATAAAAGTTGCAAATTATTAAAGTACATATCAAACAGTGTACATTGGGAAATTACTGATTTCGTAGCAATGCGAATAACATAATACTAGTGTGACCTGTGTGAATTATTCGCACTAAATAAGTATAATAGGTATAATTATCACTTTACAAAATTATTTTTTAAATATGATTGCAGGTATTCAATTCGTTTCTAATTTTGCACACTGCTTGTAACGTTCTTCTTTTTGTTGTATTACAATATGAAGCTCAGATGACAGATCGAAGAAATATTTTACTAAAATTGTCATATACAGGCGCAAGTAGCAAAAGTGTTGAGCTAAGCCGTCAGATGGCATCATGCAGCATTGCTGTGACGTTGTTCAGCGTTGCTCGCTGTTTCAAAATTAAAACCGTCAGATGGCAGTATGCAGTATTGTGTCTGTTGTATTACAATATGAAGGTCAGATGACAGATCGAAGTGTTGACGTTGTTTCAAAATTATTGCCGTTAGATGGCAGACGTTGTTCAGCGTTGCTGTATTTTAATTAATTTACAAAAAAAAAGCAATAATAAATTTTTTAGTTGTCGATGTCAGTAGAGCAAGCAATTATCTGTAAAATGATATATAATTTATGTGGAGAAATTGTGTGGTTTTTTCTAAAAAGGGAGGCAAACATCTTTAACCTTAGCGTATTAATATATATGATTTAAACAGGTTACACATAAAAAAAATTAGTTAATAATTCTGTTTTTTTTTATGTTTATGTCAAAAGCTTTCACAAAAATGCATGCATTTTTCTTT
Source organism: Xanthostigma xanthostigma (assembly GCA_963575645.1). Classification (NCBI taxonomy): domain Eukaryota; kingdom Metazoa; phylum Arthropoda; class Insecta; order Raphidioptera; family Raphidiidae; genus Xanthostigma; species Xanthostigma xanthostigma. Next base: position 9,231,736 of record OY754471.1, on the reverse strand, counting down.
TCTATCAGTCTATAAATCTACGCCGGAGCGATCGTTCTAAAAAATAAAGATTAGATAGACAATACGTAACAATAATCAATATAAGCTAGTGGTATCAATATGAGGTATTAGGTCAATGTATTTAGCTACACCTTTTCGCAATATTGTGCACAAATTCGTATAGGCAAATATATGAACGTTACACACATTAAATTTAGTCGAAACTTTGAATCCATTTTAGTGGTACAAGGTTCTAACTTTACAAGCTCAGGAAAAGCAGAACCGTTGTACCATAATCCCCGGGGAAATTGTTTTAGTCCAATACATTATATTTATAGACCAGCGTATAGTTTACTTGAACTATAATAGATAACACTAGCTACCGCAGTGCGTTTTACACACAAATTATTTGAAAACTTATTAACGTTTAATATTATTATAGTTAAGTTGTAATCTCTTCTTTTACAAACATTCTACACTCAAATCTGTCAGATTATGCACAGACGCCACAGGATGTGTAGTCTTGGGGAACTTTCTGCGCTGCACAACATGTAAAGCGTAATTAGTGTACCTTCTATTTTAAAGAAGGAGGTTTTTAATTCGACGCAAATAGCCGAACTTTTTAAGCGCGTTTTGTGAAATTGTGTAACAAAACACTTTTACGTTAGTTGAATGAATACAAATAAATAATAATATTTAAGTTCGTTCCAAGCAGCCAGCGAACGGTTTCGAAACCGTCATCCGCATGCGCAGTAGGTAAAACGAAGCTGTTAGTGGCGATTTTAGAACACGTTTTACCTACTGCGCATGTAGGTGACTATTTCGAAACCGTTCGCTGGCTACTTGGAACGAACCTATTGTAATTGTACAGTCTTAAAGATTCCTTGAGCGAATTTTCAGTTTTCGTCATTTTTGCCTCTTTGTTTATACAGTATGTAAACACGTAAGGTGCACATAGGGAAATTAACGTGGGGGAAAAATGACTGGATCAGAGTGAGCCTTGAAATCTTGTTTTTCAATTGGACAGATAATATTCTTTTGCAAAATGAATGTGTACCTATACTACCGAACAAAATATTCAAATGATTACAACATAATCGGACTTTTTATTAATGGGACATTAAATTCCCAAAAATACCTAAATATGGTGCGAGATCAAATATCTCCGTCTATTCCTGTTGAACCTAGAAACATTTGGGTCACTGATTTACCAACCCGCATACCTCATACCAGTCAGACAATTTTTGAATGAAATGCTTCCAAACAGATGGAGTTGTTTTTTTGTTTAGTTTTGTACAAAAAAATTAAAATAATGATTTATAAGAGCTTTTTATTATTAAAAAAGCCAAGTAAAATAAAAATAAATCAAAATAAAATAGAAATCCTCAAGATTACCACGATAATTCAATAGAAATAACAATTAATTCAGTCATGGCTAACTCTGATCCAAGTATTTTTTTCCAATGCTAATTTTTCTACGTGCACCTTACGTGTTTACATACTGTATGTATCTGTATCGATATACATACAATAAAACTGTAAATGTTCCACGCACAATTTTTTTTGGCTCAACTTCATTGCTTTTTGGAGGTCTAACATTGAATTAGCAGATTTGCCATGTTGAGAATTTATCTTCATAACTTTGCTTTTTGTGTTGTTCCAATCCATGGAGCGACGTATTTAGTGTACTGTGTTTGATGCAACTATTTGTTTACCGTATTTGTGTAAATAAAACTAGATTAAATATTCACGTCATGTTATATTAAATAAAAGAAACTACATACGTAGATAGTTTGTCTACTGTGAAAACAGTCTGACTTGTCTATCGAAGTGTTCCATTGAAAACACCAACACACACACTATTGAATGTTAACACGTTGCTCAACTAAAAGCTATTGCAGTGGCGGTCCATTAAAAAAAAAAACGAGCTGTGAGGTGGGTCGTGTATTTGGACTCTACAAGTGCGATCTACACGACCAAACTTCCCAGCATGATCTTAATAAACAAATAAATTTAAAAAAAATATTTTGTTTGTTTTGCTCTTACCCTTTGAAATGTTTCTTTTTAATGTAAAAAAAATCCTCACCAAAGATGGGCGCTGTAGCTCAAATCTAAGAGTCAAATCTTTGATTAACGTCTGAATAGAACTCTTCAAATCTAAGAGGTCGCTAAACAATTTTAGTTTACCATTATATATTCTTGAAGCTAACTCTTTAAGGTTTCAAAAACTCTATAAAGAAACTTCCAAAAAAACATGTACATAAGAAATTATTATATACAATTCCTCCGTAGTCAGAAATTCAGTAATTTTCAGATGGCTGTAACTGATCTAATTATCATAATCATACATTATTATAGAGTTTTTGATAGCTTAAAGAGTCAGCTTCAAGAATATGTAATGGTTACTTGTAAAAAACTGAGTTAATTACAAGTAACTTCAATTAAAAAAAAACACATTTTTTTCCATATTAATTAAATGAGAAACTAAAATTAAAATAGCGACCTCTTACAGTTGAGCTACAGCGCCCATCTTTGATGAGCATTTTTTTTTACATTAAATAGAAACATTTGAAAGGGTAAGAGCAAAACAAAAAAAAAATAAAAAAATTGAATCATCATAATGTATACCTTACAGATTCACATACTATACAGTATGTAAACGCGTAAGATGCACGCATAGGGAAATTAGCATTGGGAAAAAATACTTGGATCAGAGTTAGCCATGACTGCATTAATTGTTATTTCTATTGAATTATCGTGGTAATCTTGAGGATTTCTATTTTATTTTTATTGATTTTTATTTTACTTGACTTTTTTAATAATAAAAAGCTCTTATAAATCATTATTTTACTTGTTTTGTACAGTAATAAAACAAAAAAAAACTCCATCTGTTTGGAAACATTTCATTCAAAAATTGTCTGACTGTAATGACGTATGCGCGTTGGTAAATCAGTGACCCAATGTCTTTAGGTTCAACACGAATAGGCGAAGATATTTGATCTCGCACCATATTTAAGTATTTTTGGGAATGTAATGTCCCATTAATAAAAAAAGTCCGATTATGTTGTAATCATTTGAATATTTTCTTCGGTAGTTAATTTTGCAAAAGAATATTATCTGTCAAATTGAAAAACAAGATTTTAAGGCTCACTCTGATCCAGTGATTTTTTCCCAATGTTAATTTCCCTATGTGCACCTTACGTGTTTACATACTGTATAAGAGTTCTTCGTTTAAAATCGTTGTCAGTAAAGAAATCAAAATCCATAATTAGATTAATTACAATGATTGTATATCAACAAAAGCAAAAGATGAAAACGATAAACAGTGTATATTTTTAGTATCGGTCACCCTTGAGATTGGAAACATGGCATGTCTGTGGCAGGCGGAGAGAAACTCTGCTGCCGACGACGACGACGCCAACGCCGTAAGAGTAGTCAGTCTGTTGTTATAAGCGCTGTTACAGCGTCTCTTTATTTACCAAACGGATTGAAGATGTTGTTCTTCTCCGTCCTGCCTGTTGTAGTTACATTGTTTTATCAGTTTTGTCAGAAATAAGACACATGTATCGGTCCCAGTATCGAATGTTTACCTTACGTGCGTCGTGCACTACTACGTTGTCAAAACACATATGGAAACTATTGTAACGAAACGGCACTGGAGGCGGCGACAGTGCATTGTTGTCAGAGCCGCGTAGACAACAATACTTGCATTGTTGTCGGAATCGCACAGACAACAATGCGCGTATTGTTACCGGAAGCACATAGAAGAATTCCGAAGCTTCTAGAACGCCGAAGAATGTTCCAGAAGGCGGCTGAAGAACTTATATAAACAGCGCTAGCGTAGAAGGCAAGAAGTCAGTTAAGGGTCGTTAAATACAGTGAAATAAATAACCGTTACAATAAATAAATGTTAGATATAAATACTCTGTGTACATAGTAGTTTAGTGTTATTATTGTTGTTTGAAAATTCGTTTTTTTTTGTTATTTATTTTATTATTTCATTATTATAGAACAGTAAATTTGTTAAAGTTTAGTTTTGTAAATAAATATTTTAACCACCAACTAAGAACAGTTTTGCGAGTTTTGTTACACTATAATATATACCGACTGTTTCAAAACTTAGGCGAGCCATAATCAGGTACGACTTATCTATAATTTACAATATGCAGTACCAGAGTCTACATACAAGTTTTTGAAGTTAAACTTCAGTAGAGAAGAAAACTAGAAAGCGACATGATAAAGATAGATGTATTGAGAAGTTTAGAAAGAAACTTACATTGTGAAACCAGGTGATTTTGTGCTCTTTCGGATTGGCTCGAATGCTGCATTCAAAATAAACGTCATCACCTTCTTTGATTTGTTCAGGATCTAGTGTGCTTCCTAAACGTAGAGCTACTTGTGGTGGATCTGCAACAAAAAAAAAATATAAAGAAATGTATTTAAGTTGTGAATATATACTAATAAAGCAGATTAATGTGATTGTATTTAAGTTTAGATATCTTAAAATATGATTGTGATACCTATACAACCATCGTCATTTTTGGGAAAAAATATTGAATTAGAAATGATAAAAATGTTTACGGAATACTTTCATATATTTTTTTACAATTGATTTCAATAAAAAATAGTTTCTTTATATATGTTACTTCAATTACCTAGCATTTGTGAACCAATTTGTACGATTTTTTTCTATTTAATAAATTATACCCTCAGGATAGTGCCTTTTTTCTAGTTAGTTAATCAAATATTAAGAAAGAAAAATGTTAAAGCTGCATTTTGAAAAGCTAGTAAAAAATAAAAAAAGCTTTAAAAAAATCTTCTTAAATAAATGTCACTTAAAAGCGTAAAATAGTGGTTTTAAATTAATAAAAGCACATTCATATTTATAGTAATTAGATTGGTTTCAAAGCTTTATTATTTTAAGTAGTGTAGTGGCTTTTTTAAAACGGGTTCAATGATTAAAAAAAATTATATTGTATTGTCATGGGTTCGGAACATTGGCATACAAACGTAACCTAAATATTAAATTATTTAAAATCCATTATTATAAAAAAATACTTTTCCAGAATAAGGGTATGTTATTCTTTTAGAAAATTAATACCCACCCCTGTCTACGTAAAAACCGTTTATAATAAATGCACCCAAATATAAATTATTTTTTTGTACATAGTGTAATCTAAATATAAATTTATAAGCATTATTGTAGTAACCCACTCACTTGTTTCTATTGTACCTAAGCGACACTTCAGTGACAACTTTAAATAATATAAATTCCCCAGTCAGTTACTTTAAATGAATATAAAATATTCCTAAAATGATAGTCACACTTTTCTGTTGGAAAAAGTGCCCTGTAAACGTTCTTTACGATGAAAATAAAATGGTGCAGATTTTTGTCAACGATGAAAAAACCAAATGAAATAAATATTGGTTAAGTTAAGTATCTACACATCCTTGTCCTTTAGGTTTCGTTCTTTTTTTTGTTGCTTTACTATCAAATAAAGAAACGTTCTGAAAAATATTATTTTTTTACTTTCACACGAAAAAAAAATAGTATAAACAAGATTACAATATTGTCCAAAGAATACCTACATTACGTCGAATAATACAAATTTTTTTTCATCAGTAGTCCATTAAAATATTACACCAATATTTTTTTTTCATTTTTATAACTTTTCTTTCGTAACTTTTTAAAAAACTAATTCATTCGATTGGGTCATAAAATAGCATGTAAAAAATTAAACTACTGCTATAATGAACAGATTTTATTTAAGAGAAAAATATGTAAGACTCCAGACCTGGAAAAAGGGAATAAAGTAAGGCTGGCGCAAGACAGTGGGTGGCAAAATAAAGCCAATGGGGAAAAGCGAACCTGTAAAGTCGAGCTAAATTGTGACATTCGCATTTGGTAATGAAGAAATAACACGACGGAATGAAGAAAATATATCAGATTTGACTACAAGAGAAAAAAAGTGTAAAGCTTCCAGAGCAATACATGAAACAAGTATATTTCTGAACAAAGTTGATTCAAAAATTCTCTTCAAAATTGCACATTACCTACGCGTCATCACATAAAAAAATATATATTATACTATACCTACTACCTTTTTTATACCTTCAATGCTTATCTATATTTTGTGTATCTTATTATCTGAACTCATTTTTAAAAATACATTATAAACTCAACTCGGGAAAGAAAACCTATCAGGTAGAAAAGATGAAAGCACATTTAAGATGTTAGCATTGAGTTTTACAATATTTTGTGTGTTTAATTTACTTAAACGGTGATGCAAGTAAAATTAATTGTTATATAAAAGTCTTTCAAAAAATTTTATGTTGGTTGAAATATGGTAGAAATATAATTACATATCGTACAATTTCATACAAAACATTTCGATCTACTCAATAAAAAATAATAAATGTATCTCTGAGTAATTAACAATAATATCGACTCTACTTAAAAATTTAAAGTATTTTCCAAATTAAATGATTTCTAAAAATGGCAGACATTTTTTGAGTCGGCTGTTTGATATGTTCCTTCTGTTGCAAGAGGATGCCTGTAGCCGCAAGGTAAAGTGGCTTATGGAGAGTTCTTTTTATTATTTTAATTTAAACATCTTACACCAGTTGGTATAATCTATATCACTGATGGCGAACCTTTTTCAGAAGTGGGTCATATTTTGTTAATTATTTTTTTTTAGTACAAGCTCGTGGGCCACTAAGTCAGTGGCACTTGTAAATGGAGAGGGGGACGGTTAAATACTATTTTGTTTAGTTTTTTTGGACAACACACGACGTTTTACGACCATGCTGGATTCAGGGTGTTTTTTTCTATAAGCATGATTATTTTGCCAAAGTTCCGAAAGATTTCGGTTTTTGTAAAAATCCGCATTTTTAAAGGGGTTCCTATACCTTGAAAAAATTGCAAAAATCGAATTCTTTAATTTACTTTTGAAATTGAGAAATTTCATGGAAAAAATTATGCTGAATTCAATGAGCATAAGCAAACGTCTGTGTCTTGTTTGGAAACTATGGCCATTCGAAAGTTTTATATGATTTATTGAAAACTATAAACGCAAATATCTTCTAAACCAAAAGACATACAGACGTTTGTTTGTGCTCATTGGATTCAGCATGTTTTTTTCTATCAGCATGATAATTTGGGCAAAGTTCTAAAAGATTTCGGTTATCGTCAAAAATCACATTTCTTTATAGGGGTATGCCTTGAAAAAATTGCAAAAATTGAATTATTGAATATATTTTTGAAATTTAGAAAGCTTACAGAAAAACAGTAACAGCTCTTAGTAATGCAGTGCAAGCACCACATGGAAAATACACTAAAAAAATAGACCAGCACCACTTTGTCTTGTGACCGTGTATAGGTGCACACGATGACGTCACAGGAACAAAACTTCTGTTGCGAAAATTAAATTAAACACGCTCATAATTTTATATTTATAGCGCGGCGCGCGGTTAGCTTGTATACGAAATGCGATGTTTCACCATTTTCGTCATCTCACCGTTTCACCGCGGTGTTCCAATGCAACGTTATACTGATGTATATTACGCTCAAATGTTAGTAAACACCGGACTGTATACTTAATGATTCACTATGACTGTGACCCATCAACGCCAGCTTAAAACAATTATTGTTAAGATTATATTTGAAGAATAATTATATAGCAATTTCAACAGAACCGTTTTGAATGGAATACATTCAACAATATTAATAGACAACAGTCACTGTGTGACTCTTTTGACGTGATAACGTCTTATAAATTGATGAATCACCAATCTTATAAATTGATAAAACACCGGCTGCATGCACGAAAAAGTGTAACGTTCCTAACGTTCGTAACGCGTAACGTTCCGCCTGAACCTGTGCGTGCTTTTCTCGAAAACGGCCCTAACGATTTGGATGAAATTTACTGAAAAGGGATTTTGGGGGGCAAAAAATCGTTTTAGCTAGGTCTCATCTCTCGAAAAAATCGTTTTCTTACAAATTTTATCATTTTAAAAATCAATTTTTTGACGTATGAAAATACTTAAATATTATAAGTAGGTTTTGGAATTTTATATAACAGTGAAACAATTGTTTTCAAAATATTATGACAATTAATCTTTGAGACTTAAAATAAATACGAAAGAAAGAAAGTTAAAAAAACAATTATATTATATGGTGAGTAATTTAAATAAATAAAATTAACCTAAATTTGAAGCGAAAGATGCAATATCATAGATTCGAATTATTATAATTATTATATAAATTTAGGTTATGTATTACGGAATACGTTATCACGTAAAACTATCGTCCGTAAACCGACTTTACAGACAACCAATTTTTTTTTGTATATTTTAAAGTGCCATTTGATTAGTTTCGACGCAGTTATTTTTTGAGTGATTTGGGTTCAAATACACTTTCCAGAATTTCGAAAAAAATGAAATAATAACTGCGGGCTTATAAACTTTGAAGAGACAAAAGGTCTATGTTTAAAAAAATAAGTACAATAAGGAAACATCCGTTATATGCTTTTAATTTTTACATATGAAAAATAATGTGTCCACTGAGAAATTATGCATAATATTTACACAGATGAAAAAATTACTATAGTTTTATTGTATAATTTTAATATAAATTTACGGTATAATAAATAACCATTTCTTTTTGAATAAATATTTTTAAAATAACTTCATGATAATGTACACCTTATGAATATTTTTATTTTTTATAAGCAACGCTGTAAAAATTACTGAATAGATATAAAAAATATGGAAATAAATTAAAAATAGCGAGCTTACAAACGGTGTTATTTTGTATTTTAACTGAATTTATCCAAGGTTTTTCTAGTGGATTTTCCAAAAATCTTTTTTTCATGCAAACCTTTTCTCGACAGTTACGAACACAACAAAAAAAAATCCACCAAATCGGTCGAGCCGTTTTTAAGAGATGCTCCGTCAAACAGGTGGCAATTTATTTTTATTTATATAGATATTCATTGAATACAAAGGGAATAGTTTTTACAAGACAGAGGCGTCACAATTAAGATTGTGAAATATGGGAACTCTCTCTGGAACGTTTTCTAGTGTGATGATGGCTATTTTTTGTTTCAAAATAAAACTTTCTAGTATATTATCTAAACCTGACACTTGTACTCAACATTCCGCTGCCAATCCATCAGAAGTCAGTAGATGAAAAAAATCTTTTCTGTTTTGTTATAATTTGAATTAAAATCATATCTTAAAGTGAAGAGCACCATAATTTCTTTAAAAACATCTTTATCTGAAAGGAAACACAGTGCAGAGGCAAAAGTCGGAGAACAGAAGCCGCTTGTTAGAAAGTCGCTGCCTTCGTTCTCTCAAGCTAAATTGTTATTTAGACATAATGACATTTTAACTGTGAAGAATGAAAGTAATTAACAGGCAGTATTTTTAAATTTTAAAAGTTTTATGACGGAAAAAATGATAATTTAATGCACTGTTGTTCACATAAATATGTCAGAGTGGGTTGTTTAAAAAGTCGACTGTGCTCTTTTTTTCGGAAAGCCATTATGAGTATAGAAGGCACCTATAGAATCCGCATGTTAAGCGTTATATTATGATAAATTGTACATACCGAGTCAAAGTTCACTAGACTTTAATATTATTCCTTGTAAAATCGCTTCGTACGCACGTGTTATTTTGTGTAGCTCATAAAATATATTAACTAAAAAATATACAACATTCAATAAAACATGGACAGCTGGTAGAATTTTTTTTTTAATTTTGACAGCTGAATTTTGTGGAGAATTAAATTTTCAACAAAAAATGTCCTTAGTATTAAATCCGTGAATTCATTATATTCAAAGATATATTGGTTTTAACATAATCCTAAACGCTGATACAAGTTAAAAAATGTGGTGGAAGTCCGGGTGCTAGTGGTAGGAGAACGGGTTTTTCCACACCGCCGTCTAAAATGCATGTAGATTTGCAACGCAGGCATGTAAAGTGACTGGCATTACACCACTATTGCTGAAAAGAAAATCAAAACTGATTCTACAGTAAAGTTTATATTTTTTTTACAGCTATCTATCTTTGGGTAAAACCGTCGTTTTTTAATTAAATGGGAAACAAACTCGGTTTGCGCTGTTCACAGGTTTGATCTAGAAAGCTGAAATTTTAAAAGAATTTTTGACGTGATAACGTCTTATAAATTGATGAATCACCAATATTATAAATTGATAAAACACCGGCTGCATGTTCGAAAAAGTGTAACGTAACGTTCCTAACGTTCCTAACGCGTAACGTTCCGCCTGACCCTGTGCGTGCTTTTTGCTAATTTCTCGCTCAATTTAAATCAGATCGGTTTGAAACCAGTCTTAAACGAAAGAGGAGAACATTTTACATAGATTTCGTATAACAGTTTTTTTATACAAATTTATATAGAAAAATATTTTATACAAATTTATATAGAAAAATAGCTGTATAAATGCAATGTTGTGTAATGCATGACGCGACGCGGTCGGTTGTCTTTGTTTGCCGTACATGGAAATTAGAAGCAAACGTATGTCTTGTCTTAACATGAAAACAGCTGCATTTCTAATGTTTAATTCAATTTTTTGACATTAGTATATTGTGAAATGCAAAGCCTGCTAAGTTAAGTATTGGAATAACTAATTATTATTAGAACATAATACTTTGTAAGTTGCAAACGTCACTTTTGACATTTCTTATCATTCCGACACCAAGGATAAGCGGATTGAAACCAAATTTTGGGAGGTTTAGGTTATGTATTACGGAATACGTTATCACGTAAAACTATCGTCCGTAAACCGACTTTACAGACAAGAATTTTTTTTTTTAGGTCCAATTCATAAGCCAATGGGACCAAAAAATAAAAAAAACAGCCTAAATTATAGATATTGTCAAACACTCAATATTTATGTAATGCTATTTGAATCTTACAGTTCAAGCACACTTCTCAAATATTCTATAGCATAGTTGAAAATCAATACAGTACAATTCTCTCATATAACTACCAAAATTAACCAACTGTATGAGTAGAATGTTGGAAACATACGCTACGAGAGAGAGAGAGAGAGAGAGGCTAGATACATCGAATATTTGGTTTGTTTCATAAATCGGTAATTAATGTTATTTTGGCGATGTAAAATGTGAGAGATACAAATTATAGTTAAGGGAGTTTACGAATACGCGATTTTGCTAGGTAATCGGCAAGGGGTTTGAATATTTTTCTGCAATTATTGACATCTCCAATTCATGCTAGGTTGCAGAAAGGGCTGTCAAAAAATCTTATTTGACAATAACCTTAGATTGTAAACATACATATTTCTCTATAAGAAAGTAGAGTTTTAAGTCAATTTTGCTCGAAAAATAACTGAAATGATGTTTTTCTTAAGCTGTGTACTTTTTTATATATTATTTATGAGTGAGTTCGAAAGCGCCTAGGCTAATCACGTTTTATTTAACCGGGCAATTGTTTTGTACATATTTTAAAGTATATGGTGGAGGTGCTGTGATTACTACCTGCGCTTCCACCACGTTTTCCTATGTTGATGGAGTATGCTAAGTTTCAATACGTCTGAAATTAAATATAATATGTAACAGGAAAACTGAGAATGTTTTTGATAAAACTGACTTAAAAATTCTGTCGACTTCAAAAAAGAAAACAGAACGCCCTTAAAAAGGATAAAATACATTTTCCTTCATTTTATACCTAATCCCGTTCCCTACTGAAATTAGAAAAAGAGTGATTCTGATACCGTTCTTTACCTTTCAACACTCAACTTTTCCAAAAATATTTTTATATAATAGATAGAATTGTTTTGCACATATTTTAAAGTATATGGTGGAGGTGCTGTGATTACTACCTGCGCTTCCACCACGTTTTCCTATGTTGATGGAGTATGCTAAGTTTCAATACGTCTGAAATTAAATATAATATGTAACAGGAAAACTGAGAATGCTTTTGATAAAACTGACTTAAAAATTCTGTCGACTTCAAAAAAGAAAACAGAACGCTCTTAAAAAGGATAAAATACATTTTCCTTCATTTTATAATCCCGTTCCCTACTGAGATTAGAAAAAGAGTGATTCTAATACCGTTCTTTACGTTTCAACTTTTCCAAAATTATTTTTATATAATAGATAGATAGATTTATTTCGAGAATAGCATAAAAGCTGTGAAATATGTCAATATACATTACATATACAATAATTAAAATACAGATAAAATTAAAACTCGTCAATATAATAAAGACATTTTTCTATTAAATATTTTTTTAATTGTCTTTAAAAAAGTGATAGAGGCAGGTCTTTAATTTCACTAGGAACTTTATTAAAAATGTCCACTAAATTAAAATTTACATTATTTCGATACATAGAGGAATTTGGCAGTGGCGTACGCAGGTTGCCAGCTAACCAGAAAGAAATGCAATATTAATTCATAAGTAGCTGTGTCGTTAAATAAAAAAAAAACATTTATTATTATATATGTACTGTTGTTATACAATAATGATAAAAAATAATTCTAACCGAAGGTAAAAAAAATTGACACGTGGCTCACGGAAATAGGTGTTTAAAAGATAATTCTCGATTAATGAATATCTAACATTTAATTAAATCAGCATTTAATATCTGTAATTAGATCTGAGAATTTTTGAATTGCCGAGTACAATGAAATTCTCAGAACAGATTTAATTATCTTGCTCGTTCAGTCTATACACATATTTCGTATGAGAAAATAACTAGCTTTATATTATAATCTTGCTTATTAAAACTTCTATTTTGCAATACTAATGCCTGTTACGCAGTTTGTAATTGGGTCTACACTTGTTACGATGAGAAAAGATCGTGAACAATCTTACGTTTATCTGAGTAATCAATTAATGTTAAAATATAAATGCACTGATTAAAATATAAAAAATTATTTGTGTTGAAGTCAAATTGAATGTTTGATTTTAAATATTGTTTAATTTTGTGGCATAGCATTAAATCTTGACAACATTAAACATTAACTTGTCTGTATTCTTTATCTCATGGTTACCATAATATTACATTCAATATTTTAACATAAACTTGGAGTCCAACGGAATCAAGCTAACTGTTTGTACAGTGTCCGTTACCATATCCAAACAAAGTGATCTACTCGGTTGGTAAATGTTCGGATAAGAACGTGAGATTTATTATTACCTTCATCAGTTTCGCTCTAATGAAAAAATTATGAAGTTTTGTCTCCCGATTTCAAACTACGTAAAATAATATCCTGACCTTTCATATGCGAGTTTTGGGAAACTTTAAATGTAAACAAATTCTAAGCCAGAAAATATACAGATTCTTTCTTGTGCTCATTAGAATCATCATTTAAGCACGGCGAGTTAGAAAAAATTTTGTTAAAAATAGATTTTTTGCAAATGTCATGAATTTTGCTGCGACTTTAATAAATACCGCTCAGGTTTTGTTCGATGCATTAAATATAGGGGAATCGTAAAACGGTCGAATAAAAAAACAAATTTGGTGACTGATGATGAGATACTGTTTTAATAACTTGAGATATTAAAATAATAGTTGGGTGACTAAATTACTAAGTGAGCGACTAGAATGCCTTCGGGTAATTTTGAAGCAGTTATCTTCTTTTGTTTTTACTTTTTATTTTTTTTTCACTTTTAGACTACAACTTAAAACAAATATTTTCATGAAGATTGAAAACAACCGCTTTTTTTTGATAAAGGGGTATGCGAATTGTCTCGCAGTGAAACGCGATGGAGCAGAGGTGGAGTTTTTAAAAAAATAATTCCGGGATGAACGATAAACGGGTATGCGAATTGTAATTCCGGGGTGAACGATAAAGGGGTATGCGAATTGTCTCGCAGTGAAACGGGAAGGGGCAAATGTTGAGTTTTTAAAAAAACAATTCCGTTGTGAACGATAACGGGGTATGCGAATTAAATAGTTAATTGTTTGAATAGAACTGCGTTTTCTAAAAAATATATATTTAATTGACTGTCAATTAAATATACATTTTTTAGAAAACGCAGTAATTTAGTCGCTCACTTAGTAATTTAGTCGCTCACTTAGTAATTTAGTAGCTCACTTAGTAATTTAGTCACCCAACTATTATTTTATCGTCACGCGCAGTCAGTCGCTCACTTAGTAATACAGTAACCCAAATTGATTATTATTTTTGTCACCCAAAATTGTAATTTACAGTCACTCGTTAAATACTACCCTTAAATATACTAACGCCAGTAGCACTGAAATTATTGCGATAGAGCCAGCCATATTTATAGACGTTCGACAACTAAGGTCATTATATCTTACTACATCAAACTACATCAAATTAAATGAAACGATATTACAAAACATTCAAAGGCCCACACGCCGACCGTTAAACGAACCCTTCTTCGAATTCATCATAAATATAAGAAGTATTTTAGGAACGTCGCCATTTAATCATAATTAATTGATATCGGCATGTGACGAGTATCATTGCGAACGCGTCGAGTACAGTGAGATTTTAGGACGGTGTGGGTGATATTCAAACTCTCCTCTGAACATAGCAACGAACGAATGTCATTATGCAAATTTTTTAGTGTCTCCGTGAAAATGGCAATTCTCGAGTGGCCGTCGACTATAAACCGTTCCCTCTGTGTCTTTTCCCTTTCGGCGTACCACCTCCTCCTCGTCTCCTCCGCCGCGGCCGTACCCTCGACGTTTCCTCGCATTCACAGCCGTTTCCTATCGTTGGATAAGGACACGTTGCAGATGCCAACAAAAGCAGTTTGTTATACACGCGGTCGAATTTTTCTTTCCTCTGAGGATGAAAGTTTCATAAAGTAATTCGTCGCCTTCTCAGTTAAAAGGACCCTTTCAAAATCACTTTGTTATCAATAATTTATATTTTTATATTAACTTCATTGTTTATTTGTAAACTCGTTTACAGTGGAAGTTATGTCAGTTTAAATTTGTCTAGAACGGAATGAAATAAATAATTACACGAGTATTTAAGGAAGTAGTCCTATGTTCAGGCTCGGTTTCAACCATTATTTCAGATTTTTTTTTTAATAACAAAATAATGTATAATCATTTAAATTTTGTTACATGTTTTTACTGACATCATAAACTAAGAAAAAAAAAATTTTTGCTTAATTTTACGCCGTTTTATAATTGTTTTTTTAACCTAAAGTAGACAACTTTAAATGGAGGTAGGTGGGTAGCGCGGGTAATAACGTCACTTGGAGTCATCTGAATTAGAAAATTAAATTGATTATTGTTTCGTAGGTTTGTGACTCTATCCCGTACTAGAAATAAACATTTTTATTGATAAATAACAAAATGGCGGGCTTAAAAAAAACAACGAGAAAATTGTGATTTTGTCGTTGAATATCGGTTAAAAAAATTAAATAATTTTTATAATTAAGTAATTCTAGTACCGGACGGAGCTATTGTTGTGTAGAATACCCTGTGCAAAATGGAAAGCAATCGGTTGTATACAATTGTTTCAATCACCCGTGCCGCTTACAAAAACTTAGTTTTGAGAAAAACGCGTTTAAAGTTTTTATTTCAGATTTCTTACAAAAAAATAAAAATGAATATTTACACTAATCAGCTATGCCTGGTGTATAGTAAACCTTCCGTTTCTTCAAAGGCATCGTTTTCTGCTAATTGTTTTGCTCTAGTCTGCGAGAGTATAAGGGTAACGTGATAACAATTGAGAGGGAAGAGTCTTACCGTAAGACCGTTCCTGCTCTCGACTATATGCTATAGCTTTGTAAATATTTAATATTGCGGTCTGAATTTTTACAGTATTTTCTCAATATATATTATACTTACTAAAAATGTTAAAAAATAAATTCGATTTTCCGAAGCCCGAATACCAGACTACGTCCTTAATACAGACGAGCAATAATATATTTCTGTCCGGGATATAGGTACACTATCGATTCAGGAGAAATCCATATAATGAACCTCAATAACGTGAAAAGTTACAAATTTAATGAATTGTGGTCGAATTTCGAGCACTGAAACACAAAAATATTCTAAAGCTTCGAAATTTTTTATTCTTAATACACTTCAAAGGGCCTCGCACCGAATACATGGGAAAATGAATCTCAGTAAATTTTTTTATAACTAGAGGGAATGAATCAGTCATTTCATGCTGAAAAAATTTTCCAATACAAACTGGGTCTGAAAGTCCTGTTATATATAATATATAAATATACATATATATATCATACTAGCGGTCCCGCCCGGTTTCACCCGGGTGTAAAAGAACGAATTGGGATGGGAGGATTATGAGTAGGTACACACATTTATCTTAGTTTAACGAGATGAATGTTGTGTCCAAATTTCATGATGATCGGAGTTACCGTTCAAAAGTTTTTGTTGATAAAAAGCAGTATTTATACTTTTTTTAACTAATATATTTTTTTTAATTAATTAAATAAAATAAAAATAAATTTAAATGTAAGCCTTAGAAGAAAGCAATGTAGAAAATTAAAAAAAAAAATAAATATATATTCGCCCAACGTAGGGCTCGAACCCACGACCCTGATATTGACAGTCGTGTGCTCTACCGATTGAGCTACCCGGTGTTGTATTCTGAGAACGCTAATATGAGTATAATTTAGTTAGTGCATTTCACCTGAATAGAAGCTTATTTATGAGATACATTTTGAAACATTTTTCATTAATGCTCCGCTCCTAATGGTCGTAGCCTGATTTTATATAGCCAATAGCCTTCCTCGATAAATGGGCTATCCAACACAATTTTTTTTTTCAATTTGAACCAGTAGTTTCTGAGATTAGCGCGTTCAAACAAACAAACAAACAAACAAACTCTTTAGTGCATTTCACCTGAATAGAAGCTTATTTATGAGATACATTTTGAAACATTTTTCATTAATGCTCCGCTCCTAATGGTCGTAGCCTGATTTTATATAGCCTATAGCCTTCCTCGATAAATGGGCTATCCAACACAATTTTTTTTTTCAATTTGAACCAGTAGTTTCTGAGATTAGCGCGTTCAAACAAACAAACAAACAAACAAACTCTTTAGTGCATTTCACCTGAATAGAAGCTTATTTATGAGATACATTTTGAAACATTTTTCATTAATGCTCCGCTCCTAATGGTCGTAGCCTGATTTTATATAGCCTATAGCCTTCCTCAATAAATGGGCTATCCAACAAAAATTTTTTTTCCAATTTGAACCAGTAGTTTCTGAGATTAGCGCGTTCAAACAAACAAACAAACTCTTCAGCTTTATATATTAGTATAGATATACCTATATCAAAGGGCACGTTGTTCGCTAATTGCCAGAAAATAGCCGTTTTTGATAAGCTTGCAACTTTGGAAACTGTGTTTTCAGACCCAACTTGTATTGAAAACTTTTTTCAGCTTGAAATGACTGATTCATTCCTCCTAGTTAGAAAGAATTTTACTGAGATCCATTTTTCCATGTACTCGGTGCGAAGTCCTTTAATTCAAAAGTTGGTAATGTTTCAAGAAGACGATTTATTTATTTTCGACGGATGCGCAATACGGTAAATACAAAACAATAAAACGCACTTTGTCTATTTAACTCACCATTTACACCGAAACAATCAAAAGCAATTTCAGCAAATCTTACCAATCAACAGTAGAGGATCCTAATTTCACGGGTGAGTTAGATTCATGTTGGCGGAGAGCCTTTCGTTGGTGACACAGACGCCACCGACGCCTAGCCAGGTTACTTCGTATTGAATGCATTGACATGGAACAGGGATGGGGGTGTGGTGCCAAAAAAAAAAAGACGCGGCTTCAACTCGAATTGTTTTTGACGTCGATTCAACACTATTTGTACATTACTTCTTTTTGTAGTGGGTATTGCGTTATGTGTCTAATTATCGTTTCTCTTTATTCTCGATTGTTTAAATTGTAATGAAGCTACATAACAAACAGAAGACGAGAACTATCCCGGCTTCTGTTCATTTTATACAAGCAAACGGCGTTAATTAAATACCGTTTTAATAACTTACTATATCAGCGAAAATTGTGTCAGTTATTACAGTTGCAATATTTACAGAATATCTTATACATTCCGTGTGTAGCACTCGATGCTACCGCAAAGCGGGAATATCGTATTTATTTAATTTTGTAACACTACGTCTTAAAAAGCCACGCCGCCACTGGTGTATCCTGGTGGTCATGTGGAGAAACAGAGGCAAGATGGCAGCGGAGCGTATGAACAAGAAACTAGTGTTCATGTTAAAAAACTTAATAAATATGTTTAATTAAATAAAATTCATGTTACAAACTTACGTTAACAAATATGTTGAATAAAATAATAATAATTGTTACAATTTTTATTTATTGACGTGAACACGTCTATTTGCTCGTTAAGTACATTCAGGGTCGGCTTTACTCTAGGAGCCGCCCTGGGGCACCGTGAAAAATGCCGGCCCATTAGCGAAATCCCACATAAAATGGGGTAAAGATTCGGTATACAATTTTCAAATAAATAAAATGATTCAGTTATGTCAAAAATCTTTTTTTTTTACTAATGGAATAATTAGACAAAAAAACATTCTTTTTCGAATTAATAATCATATTGACAAACAAAACGATTGCTCACAAATTGCGAGATATTTTCAGAGGCAAACGCAAAAAATTAATTAATTAATTAATTAATTAATTAATTAATTATTATTTATAAATGTTTTCAACACGATCACACTTTTCAAAGAATTTTCTGTAACGCAAAATTTGTTTTCCACGTTCCAAATTTTGCCGCCTCGGGTACTAGCTCCTACTGCCTCTAGTAAATCCAGCGCTGAGTACAGTGTTAGTCGGTCGAACTTTTTTGTGTTACCAAATACCTTAGATTTCAATCGCCAATAACTACGAAAATAATAATGCGTTAACTACGATTGAGCCCGTAACGAGTAGAGTATGTCTTTACGAGTTCGTCGCGCACGATTCGTTTTGCCTGTGAGTTGTGAGTGTTGTGATGTCACCGCACGAGTGTTAGTAATGAATTAGTTATGCGTAAAGTTTAAAACGCGTTTAGCTCGAACCGAAGAAGTTTTAACGCACGAGAATCTCACGCACACTTTTTTTCGATAGCTTTAGTAAGCTTAGGAAAATCTATTTCGTAATACAGCTATTTTTAAAAGAGATCTTAATTGAAATTTCGAAATTATCTAACCTTAAAAAGAAAGAACGCGGTATGCGGTCAGCTTTAAGGTTTGAAGTTGTACAAACCCCGTGCAATAATAACAACCAATGGATGTTGGTGTGTGTAACTGTACACATGTATGGATGTGTGTGTGTGTATGAGGTGCCGTCATACATAGGTACATTTGCTTCGATTACAGTGTTCGCATGTCGGTAAAATTACTTTCCTCGCCCGCGTTCTCCGGCAATAGCAGGCCAAGTTTAGTTACAGGCGCTGTGTATAGACTATAGAACATACCTACACCTACTATATTTTATGTAGTACACACACATTGCTACATACCTATTCTATAGACTCAAATCAAATGTGGGTAACTAATATTTTGTTAACTCAACCAAAGAAAAGCGCTTATCGGTATTAAAAAAAAAAGTTTATGTGACTCGAGTTCTGAAAGTGTTCTTAACGAGATTGATGCTGGGTTGCAAGGATTGTCAAAACATTTACAATGACCTTAGACTGTGATCATATAGGAGCAGTCTAATGTATTCAAACTCTCTGTCATTTAGAATATTAAGGCCGCTACACACGAGACTAGAAACGCAACTAAATTTGCCTACTAGTTTTCTAGTGCTGGTTTTCTTGATTGTTGTATGTATTCGCTTCTCACGAGACGTCTTTTCAAGCTAGTTTTGTGAATAAATCTGGTGCGCGCGCAGTGAGAGTTCAAATATAAATACAGAGCAATACGTTTATGTTGTCTGATTCTGAGCAGAATGACGCCATGTTGGTTTGTAGGCGTTTGTTCAAGTCACAAGATACTGCTTCTTGGTTAGTTCTTGCTCATAATTATCAAGGAAAACAGCCCCTGTTCTAATTTAAAAATCTGAGAGCATGCAGTGACGTCATTTCTAGCTTCGTACCTAGCCTACTGGCCAGCAGAACTTCAAGCAGTGTTTCTAGCCTCGTGTGTAGCGGCCTTTAGGCATGATTTCAAGAACAAAGAGTTATTTTGATAAAAGAACTAAAAATTTTATTTGTCCGCAGTTCGCCTTACATGCGTCTTATTAATATTAAACCGGAGTTCTGCAATATTTGTATATATATACAAAGAGGGTTTATTTTACCTATGGCAAGAATCGATCAAGTCAAGAAAGTTTCATGATGCGAGCCTTCAACTGTCTTTCCTTCCGCACAGTCTATTTAGATTCATATAATACAAGCTCGTTAAAGAGCTGCGTAAAACATACAAGGAGCTTTACAAAACTTGCCGAATTACCTGCTAAACAAGAAAGATAACTATTAGAACGTTATAGCATATATCTCTTTTGCGCATGCGCCTATTTTCCCTAGAAAACAATAGGGCTCTTCATATTTGCGTATCAAACATCCTCCCAAAATTTGGTTTCAATCCGTTTGACCTGTATCGTGCTCACAGACAAACAGACTAACAGAAAAACAGACGCACAGTTTTTTTCCAAAAATATGTTTCTTGGATTCAGTGGCCCTCAAAACGAAAAACATATTGTAAAATTTTGAAACGTAAATTTTGACCTAAACTAGTACCGTTCCCCACATGTGGGTTGGAATGGTAATAAAGCACTATTAAAAAAACACATACTAGTACCAAAATTGGAATGGGACCTTTTTTAATTTTATGAGGAACTTTTGGATATTTTGTATTTTGTATGGGCCGATGAACAATAAAATTTCCGCGCATGCATTGAGTCTAGTACAAATGTGACAGTTTTGCATCACTATGTGTGCGCTGATTTAAGTAACCTTGAGTCCATACGTCCAAGCTCTACAGATCGCAATTTTGGTCGGACCACCTTGGTTTATATTTTATTCACTTTGTGTTTTCAGCAGTACAAATCGAAATCTCTCATATACTGGGTGACCGGTCGTATTCCTTTCGGGAGAAGGAACTATGACTAGCTTGAAATTATTTAACCTCCACTTGGGGGTCAGAAATGAGTCATTTTCGAGAGAATCTACTTCGATTTTCTTTTCACAAAAATCCGATTTTTAGGAGTTAAAAATTAAAAAAAAATATTTTCACTTTTTGACTAATTGGCCAGCCTTCCTAAAGCTAAAAACAACGAAATTTACTGTTAGATTTTATGTTGTGTGTTAAAACTTACAATAATAAAAAAATAAAATAAAAATTCTTCACATAAGTGTCACTATCATAAAAAAATGACGCATTTCCGACCGTCAAGTTAAATAATTCCAAATTAGTCATAGTTTCTTCTCCCGAGAGTTCCTGTATAGTGTGCAACCGTTTTTGAAACAGTCTGTACAAATGACCTATGGGTTGTTTATTATCCTTATCGGAACTGGTGCCTGCTGAATAATGCATCCTTAAGAACATTCTCGGCAGACCCGCGTTACCGTGTCCCGATATAAGATGGTCAGTCCAAGGACTAGTTAGGAGACTATCGCTGCGCTCAAAGGAACGAGTTAAATGTTTAATTCTACCGACCACAGATAAGATTTAGCTTCTGTGTGTGATCTCTTTCGAGAAAACGGATTTGAGTTGAGTTGGGAATAAGCATTCCGTTCAGATTTTAATTAATATAAAGTGTGAAATACTTCTTTGTTGTCAGAAATCGTTTATTTGAAAATAATTAACTCTTATCACCGTTTTATGTAGATAATTGAAAATGAAGACATTTTAATAAGTTTGGATAAACGTGCGTAAACATGTTTACGATTATAATAAATGTTACGTGAATAATTTTACAAATATGTCATTAAAATTCTTTAATAAGCGCCATGCTCATTTTGAAAGCATATATTGTAAGAAGTAAATTAAAAAATATATATCATACATTCCTTAGAGAAAAACGCCTCTATTATAAAAAATGTTTTCAAACCAGGTAGCCAAAAATGAAGTGTGATTTCATTTAAAAATAATTCGTTCATGGTTGAAGAGAAAATATTTTTTTATTTATATTTTTATTAAATGATATGAAATATTCTTGCGTCCTTTTTCAAGAGAGTGTTTTTCTACAATTTTACAGTAAATAATAAATGTTATTATAATGATCCAAAGGACGTTTAACATGAATAATTGAAAACAACAATAAATATATTAATAATTTCATTAAATTTATAGAATACGATATAAGGCACTTTTTTATACTTTTGTCTTTTTGGAATTTAAAAATAATCATTGAAAAAAAATATATTTATTTTTTTAATATAAAATGCTCAAAAAAAAAATTGGTTGTCTGTAAAGTCGGTTTACGGACGATAGTTTTACGTGATAACGTATTCCGTAATACATAACCTAAATTTATATAATAATTATAATAATTCGAATCTATGATATTGCATCTTTAGCTTCAAATTTAGGTAAATTTTATTTATTAAATTACTCACCACCTATAAAAATAATTTTTTTTATTAACTTTCTTTCTTTCGTATTTATTTAAGTCTCAAAGATTAACTGTCATACTATTTATAAAACAATTGTTTCACTGTTTATATAAAATTCCAAAACCTACTTACAATATTTAGGTATTTTCATACGTCAAAAAATTGATTTTTATAATGATAAAATTTGTAAGAAAACGATTTTTTTCGAGAGATGAGACCTAGCTAAAACGATTTTTTGCCCCCCAAAATCCCTTTTCAGTAAATTTCATCCAAATCGTTAGGGCCGTTTTCGAGAAAAGCACGCACAGGGTCAGGCGGAACGTTACGAACGTTACGAACGTACGGAACGTTACACTTTTTCGTGCATGCAGCCGGTGTTTTATCAATTTATAAGATTGGTGATTCATCAATTTATAAGACGTTATCACGTCAAAAGTCCCTACCTATCTTTAACGTTCAAACATTCTGTATAAATTTCCAGACTAATGTAAAATGTAATTTCTTGGAAAGCTGTGAATTTGAGCAAACGATAAATTGAGAAATGCATTGTGCTCAGATTTTAATTAAGTTTTGCAAAGCTTTATTTATTTAAAAAAAAATGTAAAAATAGATTGTGAATGTTACCTTAAAGTGTTAATCGATATATTTTTCCCTTAAAATAACAGTGAAAATCATATATACGTATATATACAGGGTCTTCAAACCGATCACTTACGTACAGTACAGGAAAAAAAACAATTCTGAGCAAAAAATGTCCTAGATATTTTTTTCTCGGATGTACCGTCTCAAAAAGTTGCGTAATAAACCACGCTGTCTCTAATTATACTAATTAATTTATTAACATCTCTTTTACCATACATCGATTCAAAACATTCACCGTAGGGTAGGGAGGAGCTAGTTGAGCACAGGGGCAAGTTATGCCAGAGCTATATCTTGAAAACTGTGCAGCATACGAGTTTCAATCACAGCCTAAACACGAGAAGCCTGTGTGATTTAGCTGTCTGGAAATGAAATGCAGCAAACGAATGTATTATTTGTGACGTAATTTTTTTTTCTTATAACTAAAGTCCACTTGAAAACAAAACCATTTAGCTGCATTCGTTCGATATTTGTATTATAATAATATAAATAATGCTACTTGGCGCAACATGGTCCAGACTCCTGATTAACTTACGTTATATACTTCTAAATAAACGATATTTTATTCTTAAGTAAACCTTGCCAAATAAATCTGATCCCATTTATAACTTTTATAGTAAATACGTTTCCTGCTGTTATGCTTACTTTTTATGCATTACGAGCTGTTTTTTGTGTAAAATGGCTCAACTAGCCCGACCCTACTCCACTGTCTGTAGTCGTTCGTTCAGAGACAGCTTGTATACACGGTGACGTGTATGTGTTGGCTTAGTCTATATGTAATACTGTTAAATCTATTTTATAGAAAATAAGGTAAGGAGATGATGGAATTTTTGATAGCTTTTGCATAATCTCGTTTAAAACTGTAGATACTGTGTAGAAAATCACACTTTTACTTCCTTCTTTGGGTTAATCCCGTAAAAATGAAAGCACTCTTTATTCAGAACATAATTTTCTCATATTTTTTGTTATATTTACTTGTTCTCATATAACTATATTATGTACTCTCTTTCAAAATAAGAAAACTTTCAAACTTTGTTTTATATAATAAGTAAGTCAGTATCTATCACTTGATTTGAAGCAGATATTTCAACATTTTCTTGATTGTCAAAATATGCATACATATCACCGACTGAAGTATGAACATAAAAGAATATGAAGATAGGTATTTTGTATTTCGTCAAATTTATTTTTCAACATTTCAAAGTTTATTTCCAGTTCTGTATATTATATAGGTATACATATTATAATATTTCGATCTTTGATTAACGTCTGATTACAACTCTTCAATAAATACAATTATCGACCAATTTTTCAGACAAGAAATTAACAAAAAATATAATTAATACATTAACGTTTCGATTCGGATTATTTTTTAGATCCGTTCTGAAGAAGATCCAAATCCGGATCGAAACGTTAATGTATCAATTATATTTTTTGTTAATATATTGTCTGAAAAATTGGTCGATAATTGTATTTATTGTATAATATTTAGATTTATAATCTAAAATCTTTTCTATTCCTATATCAAAATTTGATTAACTAAACGCCAGAATCATCTCAGCCTATAGCTCAATTTGAAAATAATATACTCAGTGACTAATACTTAGTGACAACTGATTTATGACCTTGGCAAATAATAGTTTAAGAAAAAGCTCTAACTTTCCCTGAAAATCGTATACGATAACTTGAACTATTATTTCCAACTCGTGCTGGAGCAGCGTCTGGTGGATTTTAAATTTGAAAGGGCCTTTGACAACAAAAGTTTAAAAGCCACTGTTGTAGTATGTAAAAGGATTGTACATATATGCATGTACACCACTGAAGTATAAAAGTATCACAGAGCTTATATTTATGGCGTCTAAATTTCTTGCCACAAGCTCTGGCCGCTCTTTGTGTATATATTACGTAATTTACATAAAATGTTTATACATACAAATATACGTAGGCATGCAGTGTGTCCACAAAGTAAAATGGCTTACGCCATTTTCTCTTTTTCTGATAACTCTCTTAACTCTTTTTAAACGACTTCAAAAAAAGGAGAAGGTTATATGTTCGATTGTCTATTCACTTAACCCTTTACAACCGGCGAAACTTCTTTTGTTTTTTGTTGTACGAATTGTATATTCTAATTATTTAGGGACTAAAGAACCTAGAAAAATTATTAAAAAATTTTTATTTCCCGGTTTAACTGGGAAAATAACCCATACGAAATAACCGTTCGAAGCCGGACGCGTTCACAAAAATTAATATTTTGCGGCTAAAAAAATCGTCACGAATAGGACCGGTTGTAAAGGGTTAAGTGGGACATCTACCTCGGAATCAATTATCAATAATTATTTTTATTGTATCGCAAACCTGACGTACTTCACTTTGCCTTGTGATTACGAATATTATGTGTCTGCCAATGTAATATGTGTGGCACGGTTTTTCAAGCAAAGGATTTGAGAGATCAATGACCTGACAAGGAGGATATTAAATATTCGTAAACTGCCAGATATTAGAGACTTAAAACAAAAATGTTTGATAAGTTGGCAGTTCGATGGAGTTATAAAATTTGTAATCTAAATTTTATGTTCTAATATTTTGTAATCTGGATAATCAATGCAATGATATAGCTTCAAAAAAACGCGATATTGTATATAATATCATGTCGCAGCCATGGCTATTTCATGAAACATTTCACGAAATCACTATGATAAATAATAATTTCATGAAATAACTTGGCTATTTCTTATAATGAAGGAGATTTATTGGGTTGAGGAACAATTGAAAAATAAGCTTTACCAGAGTATCGCTTGTGGCCAACGTTTCGAAAAATATTTTTTCATCTTCAAGGCCTCAATGCAAGTTGAGATGGTAAATTGTGCATTGAGACCCTGATGATGAAAATATATTTTTCGAAACGTTGGCCACAAGCGATACTCTGGTAAAGCTTATTTTTCAATTGTTGCTCAACCAAATAAATTTCCTTCAATACATATTTTGGAACAAAACTTCTACTAACAATTTTTTGAAATGTTCAATTTCAAAAAGATATTATACACTTATTATTTTTTTTTGGTTTTAAACTTATTCAAGAAGTAATTAAAAAATAAATTAAATTATTCTTCGTAAAGAATGGATTTATTGATGTAATTGAAAATGGCGACACTTTATCATACTCTGTTTTATAAATTGGGTGATAATACGTACTGTTTTCAAAATTAAAAATGCTCAAAAATACGTTCCGGTTAAAATAAATTTTAAATGCTATAGGATTCTAAACGACTGGTTAAAAAAAAAAAAACAAAATCCGGACACACTACGTCCTTTTTTCTGCGGAATTCAACGGAAGATTTAAGAATTAAATTTCTTAATATTAATAAAACATGTCGCTAGATATTGTTGTAACGGCGCCCATGGTCACGATAATAATAAACAACCGACATCATCCTGCGATTTGAATTTGAAGTCAAGCTAGGCAAGGAAGTTTATGTCCGTTATAATATCGTTGTTAGGGATTTTTCATTATATTCAATGCACGCACACTTGCAGGGTTGGCAACTGTTTATATACATGGGACGCTGACGCACTGTGCCAGATTTTCATCTTATTAAAAACACGATGTGTCGCTATATGTTATTTTAACGTTGCTGTTATGACGTTGTAGGTACACAGGCAAGTTCAAATTCAACTACAGAAAGCGTCTAGAGCATAGATATATATATTTAATAGATTGCGGAGACACTATCGCCTCCTGTACCTTTTAGAAGCCATTTTGTACGTGGAAAACGCCGTAAAAAGCGCGCGAGATTCAAAAATATTAATTATTTTATAATATGATTTTATTAAGAAAAACGACAAAACTCACAGTAAACACTGATATTTCGCTCCAAAACCTATTTTTATACTGAAACGTTTCAAAAATTACAAAATTGAGCATAAATATAATGTAAAAGCTTAGAACATTTTACATTGTCAATTTGGCATCAAAGTTGACAAGCATTGATGCCAATCCGACAATGTAAAATGTTTTAAGCTTTTATATTATATTTATGCTCAGTTTGGTAACTTTTGAAACGTTTCAACATAAAAGTTTTATTGTTTTTCCATCAACATCATATTATAGAATATTTAATCTTTTTGAATCCCGCGCGCTTTTTACGGCGTTTTCCACGTACAAAATGGCTTCCATATGGCTTCTAATTGGAACCATTCCGCACAATGCTCAAGGATAGGCATCCGCTATCTATTAATATATATATATCTATGGTCTAGAGGCAGTTTTGATGGAGAATAGAAAAGTTATTCTAATTGTATTATATCTCAATGGTACAGCATCGTATATGCTTGTCAACCTTGATGCCAAATTGACAATGTAAAATGTTCTAAGCTTTTATGTTATATTTATGCTCAGTTTTATTTTTGAAACGAATAGGTTTTGGAGCGAAATATCACTGTTTACTGCGAGTTTTATTGTTTTTCCCATTAACATCATATTATAGAATATTTAATCTTTTTTAATCTCGCGCGCTTTTTACGGCGTATTCCACATACAAAATGGCTTCTAATTGGAACCATTCCGCACAATGCTCAAGGATAGGTATTCGCTATCTATTAATATATATGTCTATGCATAGAAGTGAAAACTCTTGTACAAAAATAAAAAGATAAAAGATCGATATTAAATATATCGTACTTTACAAATTCGATCTGAGAAATTATTTTCAAAAAAATCTAAAGATAATTTTTTTGCAGTTTTTCTTGTGTAAACAAAATAAAAGAAAAAACGGCTTGATTTTGTGTTAAATCTACTTTTTTACAGTCTACTTGTTTAAACAAAAAACGGCCGGACTATTTTTGATGGACGCTAAAAAGATTTTTATTCAACTCATGCGCGTTATTCATGTTTTATCATGCCTAAAAACCGAACCCTAAATAGCCATTTACCGACTGGTGACAATTACTTGTCATAACTCAATGAACATTCCTACTAGCTCGGCCATTGTGGAGTAATGAAAATAAACGTAACTATTTTCTGAGTCGTAACGAAATAGTACGTAACAACAACTCCGTTGTTACCCATTGAGACTAAAATTGAGAGGCCGAATGTTTTCGACATGGAGTTTATTCATAACCGGCTAACCTCAAACCAAAACATTGAATCGTGCTGTTTGGTGCTGTTAGTATTGACAGTTTTTTTATAAAGAAATAAATAGATATTTACAACATCTCATTATAATTAAAACATGAATAACGCGCAATTGTTGAATAAAATTATGGGCGCAACTTGTAGGCTAAGTCATGACCTGTCAGCGCGATGAATGACAGACTACTAGTTACGCCAATAACTATTTCTTTGTGCAGTAATAGTTTTAGTTACTTGAAAATCCAAATGATTATTTTACGATTTTTCGGAATATGACCTGAGACCTGAATGAACGTAACATAAGCAAGGACATCGTAACACGCTCGACTGCTATTAATTTCAATGGTAAATTTATTTACATCATTTGACGCAACATTCTGTATTTGAACAGTATATTTGAACGTCCATTAATTTATTGGATCCAAAACCCACACCTTGACTCTACCAAGAGTGTGTTTACTCAGTGACGCTAACATACGCTTCCCTTTACCTCCTCGCGCTAACTAGATGGATCGTCTCGACTATTGTATATTATCACTGCGGCCTGTTACAAGGGACCAAACACGGCACAGAAATAAGGTCAAATAAGAGTAAAACAAAACGGAGCTCTCGCTTTCTTTATAAATGAGGACGTTTTTATACACTAATCTCGTGTTCAAGGACGGACTAACGGGGTGAGGTCTACACCCCTAGCCCCCTTTATCATGCCATGTTGATCCTTGAAAATAATTTCTTTTAAAATTATTAAAAAATGTGTCTAGTAACACTGTTGACGTATGTAATATTATAAGGAGCTCCAGGAATATTTTTTTAAGAGGTCTCAAAATGAAAAGTCACCTAGGGTCTCAGTGTTTGTCCATGTCAATTCGAAATTATTAATATTCAAAAAATATAATTTATTTGGAAACCGTTCACAAACGATCTCAAATTCGGTTGGAACTTTTAACCCTTTACAACCGATTTCATACGGACGCGACTATCAAACAAATTTTTTTGCCGCGAAACAGATTCATTTTTTGTGAACGCAACCGGCTTCGCACTGATAATTTTACAGTTAAGCAGGGGACCTACTAATTTTTTTTGTATTTTTTCTACGGACTTTGGTTCCTAAATAAAAATCAACAACAAAAAAAAAGTTTCGTCGGTTGTAAAGGGTTAAAAAACCGTTTGACAACTGTGAATATCGCGTTTCAAGTTTTATGTACTGCGCTTGAGCATGACGATAATATTGCCGTGTTCAGAGAGGTTGGAACAAAGCTTAATGAAAATGTGAATTCCGTTTGGTTCCAAGAAACGAGTAATGTATCACGCAAGCCTGTCCCTGGATATCCGGCATATGTGTGGATGTGACCACATGTGAATACTTATTAATACCTTCGCACAATGTGATTAAGTCCGGTGACGACCAAAAATATATGTGACACGTAGGTATATACATATACAGTGTGTCACAAAAATGTTACGTTTTGAGCGATATAATTTAGAACAGTGATTCATGTGTCCCTGTTATATTTGTTATTCCCCAACATTCAAACCTCACTTGAATTCAAACAAGCCCTGGCTAATTACTTGTAAGAGTAAAGGCCATTTGATTAATAAAAAATTGGTTGTCTGTAAAGTCGGTTTACGGACGATAGTTTTACGTGATAACGTATTCCGTAATACATAACCTAAATTTATATAATAATTATAATAATTCGAATCTATGATATTGCATCTTTCGCTTCAAATTTAGGTTAATTTTATTTATTTAAATTACTCACCACCTATAATATAATTGTTTTTTTAACTTTCTTTCTTTCGTATTTATTTTAAGTCTCAAAGATTAGCTTTCATAATATTTTGAAAACAATTGTTTCACTGTTTATATAAAATTCCAAAACCTACTTACAATATTTAAGTATTTTCATACGTCAAAAAATTGATTTTTATAATGATAAAATTTGTATGAAAACGATTTTTTCGAGAGATGAGACCTAGCTAAAACGATTTTTTGCCCCCCAAAATCCCTTTTCAGTAAATTTCATCCAAATCGTTAGGGCCGTTTTCGAGAAAAGCACGCACAGGGTCAGGCGGAACGTTACGAACGTTACACTTTTTCGTGCATGCAGCCGGTGTTTTATCAATTTATAAGATTGGTGATTCATCAATTTATAAGACGTTATCACGTCAAAAAAAGAAGTGATCTTTAACATAATTAAAGCTTCAGCACCTTCTTAAATAAAGCTTTCTTTCTGGAACACTGAGGAATAATATTTCATCCAAGTGTGTAGGTTTTCACGGCCGGTGTTGATCCAAATCTTCTTGGTTTCTGGGCTTGTATGCCGTGATCCATTGGTATTACTACCTTTCATCTACAACTGCGGTAGACATCGCCTTTGTAGACGAAACGTCAGGTAGTAATGGACCACGGCATACAAGCCCGAAAACCAAGAAGATTTGAGTAAAATTTTAAATCATAAACATACGCACTTTAGAAGAAATTTGAAAGTATTACCTTCGCGAAATTCTAAAGTTGGTGTTGAAAAAACGGTGATTCAGTCCTCAAAAAATTTTAATTTTACGTAGACCAATAAAAATCACGGTAATGTTTTTTTTTTAATATAAAATCTTAATATTAGCGCACTCTATCGTTGCCGCAATGTGAGTCACAGTAATGAGCCAAACTGCTAAATCACGTCATTCGTGATTGCTATTTTTAAAATATCAGTGATTAGCGATAAGGTGCTGACTTAAACCGCGGTGACAAAATATAAAAAAATTCTGAATTTTTGTTCAGATTTAAAAAACGAATTTGCAATTTAATATTTTAGAAATTTTTACTATTTCATGTTTAATTCAAATACTTTTGACGCACACTGTATATACTATACTATATTATGTCCATGCGTGAATGTGTGTGTGTATGTATGTGTGAAAGCAGGTGAGATAATTCGTTATTGCACGACGCCGAATCACCATCGAATATTTTTTTAACCGACGACTTAAAAAACACAGGTTATCAAATTTTTTTATGTTCGTTCTGTCACTCATAACTATTCGAGAGGTTTACAGATTTGAAAAATTTTGGCACCTTTTTGGTCACAGTGTTCACAGATTGGTAGCGCATTTTCTTTTAATTAGCAATATTACCAATATTAATAAGAAAAAATTCGCAGGTTTGTGGACAATAGTTGTATTTATAAATGTACGACGTTTCGTCTATAAATTTAGACTTTTTCAAGTACAAATTGAAAATTATTTAAAACAATAATTATGAAAATAAGCATTAATTACAAACCATAGCAATTAACAAAATTTAAGGTACATAAGATGGACACGATATCTAATATATATTACCAATATTAGCATCGTACATTCACAAGCCCGGCTGGCTCAGTCGGTAGAGCATGCGTCTGTTAATATCAGGGTCGAGGGTTCGAGCCTCACGTTGGGCGAATATATTTTTAATATTTTTTTTATTTTCTACATTACTTTCTTCTAAGGCTTGCATTTAAATTTATATTAATTTTATTTACTACTAATTAAAATTAAATAAATCTAATTAATAGCTCTATTGAAAACTGTTATAACTATAGGTACCTATATAAAATAATTTTGCAATTAAATATTTATTATATTTTATTATTTACAGTAGGTAATTATTGATTTAAAAGAAATTTATTAGGTAGGTACCTAAAAAAAGTGCAAATACTGCTTTTTATCGACAAAAACTTCTGAACGGTAACTCCGATCATTATGAAATTTGAACACAACATTCATCTCGGTAAACTAAGATGAATGTGCGTCTCATGTTCCACCCTTCCCAATTCGTTCTTTTGCACCCGGGTGAAACCGGGCGGGACCGCTAGTATGTATATACGTATTTGTCTAAATTATTATATAATCTGCAACATGCAGACGCTTTTAAAGGTAAGAATCAAATTTCAATTAATGATGTTAATACCTTAACGCGACAGGATAACGTAATAAATTACGTTTCTCTCTGACAAATAAAGACTATCATTATTAAACTATTACATCAGATAATGTGGTTACGTCACGTGAACAATTATAGTTGTGTTACGTTGAGTTGTACGAGCTGTAATCACAATGGGTGGGTAATATAGGAGGGGCGGCGTCGCAGGGCCAGTCGTTTCTCGACATGTTACAAAATAATCATACCGCCACATACTAACACAAACTGTCCCGTCCCTTGAGGATTATAAATAAATCAGGACGATGTTTGGGGATTTACTCCCATGAATCTTGCACTTTTTGTATTATGTTGTTCATGATATGTCCAGATATTGTCCACTGACAATTTGATGCTATAAATTTCGTTTATTAGATAAATACAGAGCAGGAAAAAAACCGATAAATTTGTTATACCGTGTTCAAGCAAAATACATTCTATCTACGATGAATCTTTAATAGCTTGTTTCGTGCAATTTCATTTTTTTTTTAGAATCTGTTTTGAATATATTTTTATAGACCACCAACTGTTCTGATCGTTTCGGCTTACTTAGTACCGATAATAATAGTCATTTACTTACAACCAAAATCAACTATAGTAGACCCTCGGATATACGTGCATGATTTAACCGATCGGCCGATTATTACTTTAGTATTCCTGCTAAAACTTGGAACAGTGGCGCCAATCGCTTTTTGAGGGTACAAGTACGTAGCTTCGCTCCGTTATCGACGCAATTTTATTCGTGAAAACTCGTGACTCAAGTACTACTTGAAGCAACCTCAGTTTAAAATAATGAACATTTTTCGAAACACCAAACAAATAACAAAGTGTCTCAGATAGGTCCAATGTAAATGTTACCACACAAATCTTAAAAATATTGTTGAATGTAGGTACGCGGAAGCAGGTTGAATGAAGCACCCAAAATTTACTAGAAAAGTTCTCGATATTTTAATCGAGGTTTTGATTCTTGAAAACATTGCATTATCACAAATTGTTTCGTAAGGTTAATATAATCTTAATAAAAATGATAAAAATATGAACTTACAGACAACGTTGAGCATAAATGAGTCTTCGATACCGGTTCCAGGTAAGTGTGGATTATCTCCCAAGCACTTGAGGATGGTTCCGTCATCTTCAGGAACTGGAGCGAACGACATTGAACTGATTATCACCGTTTCGTTGCCGTTTTCAACAATCTGGAAATAGAAGAAAAAATCCATCAACAATATTGCGTATAACAAGGAGTATGGACTATAAAATTATTTCGGAATTATTTTCACGCAGTATGCTCATTTCACCGTGTAATCGCTTTAGTAAAAAAATATATATAATATATTTTCTAGAAAGATTTAATCCGGTATTTTGACAAATAGTCTCTCGGAACAATTTCCCACTTTAAGATTTACACTTTAAAACAGATAAACCCGTATCAAACTGTTCAAAAATAATTCGAATTCGATCAAGGGCTGATATGGTAGTTCAAAATATTATGGCCAAATGAGTGCACAAAAAGTTATAACAGTCACACAAGTCATAAATTAATCACGTACGAAATCATATATAAATACGTGAAGGGAAAAAGTTTTGATATCGATTCGCTCACATAGTGATGATACATTTTAATGAGGGGCATGCACAATAAATGTTTCATCACGATGTATGCGAATTAACACACTCAAATCGGTACTACTACTTTTTTCCATCTTTTATTTTTAAATATGACATAGAACAGGGCTGTACAATTTCAGGAGAAATACATATAACAACTACAAAAATTTTAAAAAATTAATAAATTACGGTCTAATTTTGGTGACTTGTTCAAATGTACTATGTATATATTGTGTGCGTGTACTTTTCTCAGTTTTTTAGCGAGCCGTCGGTGTTTCATATCGTTTACAGGCTTTTTTTGAATTAAATTGTCAAACAAATTTACACAAACGGTAAGTTTTGAACTGTTGAAGTGAATTACATGTATGTATGTGTGTTTCTTTATTTGAAAAAACATATTGTGTGCATACGGGTGTTTTATTCTTTTGTAACAGACGGAAGCACGTCGATTTAAAAATGAATTATTTAATGACATTTTTATATATATTGACGTATGCAGTCATATATATTTCCATACACACATACACGCACATGTACCTATATTTTAAAATAGCTAGCAATTAATAAAATAATTTTTTATTTGAATAAATGAATTTGATTTTCCAATTAAATTTTTTTATTATTTCACTTTATACGTAGCGAAGCACGTACAGGGCCGCTAGTTATATAATATAATCGAGTGACTTCATTCAGTAGCAGTTAGTTCGATTAATTGAGTGCCCAACCTAAAATAACAATGACGCTGCCTCTGAATTTTAGTAGTTAAAATTTAGTTGACAATAAATGCATTTTATCCAATTTTCCAGAATAAAATCAATTAACGGAGTGACCTACTTTACAAATTTTACGTTAACAATTTTATGTATGACATAAATGCGTCGGTTATTATGAGTAAATAAATATAGTGTACGCTGAAAGCGAACAAAGCGTAATAATTTGAGCTCTTTGCTACTTTGTAATTATTGCATTGTTTTCATCATTTAACAGACACAAACTGTTTATTTAGGGATTATCGAAGCGTAAATATATGCTATAGCTAGTACGTTTCGAAGAAC
Source organism: Xanthostigma xanthostigma (assembly GCA_963575645.1). NCBI lineage: Eukaryota > Metazoa > Arthropoda > Insecta > Raphidioptera > Raphidiidae > Xanthostigma > Xanthostigma xanthostigma. The sequence goes on along the minus strand of OY754471.1, from coordinate 9,196,841 downwards.
TTATTGCGTAGTTTAGTTTCTTGGAATAAAATACAAAATAATTGTCTTACAATAAAATATTATGAGTATTAAAAATAAATGCACTAGTAACTACTAACAATTTTTACACGATGAACATTACGCTATAAACTTTCGGCGTTAAATTCGTTTTGGTGTCGGCACAAAATCTGCCGAAACTAGGACCGAAACCAAAACTATACAGATTGTATCAAATCAAAACGGTCCATAGAACATTCTGTGTCTAAGACAGAGACGATATATAAAGCACTAAAACAGTAAGTAAGAATGAGATAAATGATCGCTAATAGTTACTGTGTTTACGTAAATAAATAATTACGTACACTGTAAATCTTTTCACCAATTTATCAATTAAAATAACTAAACTGTAATATTATTTCGTATTATTATTTATATCTGGTACAAATGTTTTAATAATACTTTTAATAATTAATTTATTAAATGTTCAAAAAGACCTCCACGTTCTGCCAAACAATATCCTAATCGATTATAAATATTTTTCCTCACATTGGCTAACATCTCATGATCAACGGACTGACATGCATTGGAAATCTGTATTTTCAATTCGTTCAAATTATTAGCTCTATTTTCTTGAAAGCCATATTTTGGATTTTAAAAATCCCCATAAAAAAATCTAATGGAGTCAAATATGGAGACCTGGCGGGCCAAAGAATGGTTCCAAGACCACTTATCAAATGATTAGGAAACGTATAGTTTAGATATTCTTGTACCAACAGGGAGTTATGAGAGGGACAACCATCCTGTTGAAATCAAACTTCGTTAAAATCAATCCCTGGTAATTGACGAACTGCAGGAATAATTTAATTATTTGGATTTTTTCCCAAACAGAATAAATAGCCATTTTATCAATAATTTCACTAGTGAATACTGACATTTGATAAAATTGTGATTTTTACTGTAGAAAACAAAGACGATACTATCAGATTGTATAACCACAGTAACTATTAGCGATCATTTATCTCATTCTAACTTAATGCTTTTGTCCTTTATATAATATCGTCTCTGCCTTACACACAGAATGTTCTATGGACAGTTTTGATTTGATACAATCTGTATATAATATTATATATATCTCTAACGTAATGATACTGAAACTCGCTGACTGTCGTGAACTCTTTTACTTAGTCGTATATAGTAACATCAATAGCGTTCAAGATACCTGAACTACTATTTTGTATATTTGATTATCTAAGAGACTAAGATACATCAATTTAAAAATTTTAACACAACTGCAGCGGAGTGCAACAATAAGCAATGCTTGGATATAAAAATTTGAATGACGTAACAATTTGTATAAAATAATGACACCATTTTAATAGTAAACACGCATCAGAGCATAAACACGTATTGTATACGCCTATAGCGAACTTTTCTAATTTTCATCGAAGTATAACCTCCCACTTTACTACAGAGAAACTCAGGCTTCAACGTACACCCACAATCATATACTTCCGAGTCCGTAGTTCAGAGCGAAATTGTTCTGACAAGAATCGGCCGTTGGATTTGAGGAAAATTTCTTATATTGTTGCTGTTTTTATACTTATCCTTATTATAATGAAATGATTTAATTATACACAATCAATGAAACAGACGCCTCGCTATTAAAAAAAATTAAATGTAATTTATTAATGGCCACATTCACCGAAACAAAGTAGTTATTTATTCGGTTTACTTGTTTTTATCCTCCGACAAAATAGCGATATTTCAATTCACCAAGCATAATTATGTTTACCGCAGGTATCTATAAATCTATTTGTCTTACTTCCAGGGTGTACATTTTTATTCACTGATAAAATAATAATGGCCGCCACATAGATCATAATACCTAACCTATAAGGGAGAAGTATTATATCTACAGTTTCTTCTTGTGAATTATGTTTATTAGCCTTTTGTGAAGTGTTATAGTTGTAAAACATTAATGTTGGTGGATGTTATGTGCAATTGGGTGGGATAAAACATTATTTTATGAATTTTTTTGTTTTGATGTCTACACTAACGCCATCGGTCGGATTTTTGGGTGAACGTCAAAATTATACAACGAATGAATTTGTTCCAAGATTAGTAATTTCTAACTTTAATAGTGTTCGATGAATATGGCCATAAGACATGTAAAGTCTTTAGTGGGCACTTGAATCACCTAGTAGTACAATTTTTAGCAATTTAAAATTTAATCACCAAACGTTACACATGACACGTCGATCGAAATTCATTCCTCATATAGAATTTGTACCAGACAAATAGACTGTTAAATTTTCTTTTGTCAGTAATCTGTAAATTTGAGAGCATTAGATCAGTGATGTCAAAGATACTGCCCGCGACCAGAATCTATCCAGTGAGGGTTTTAAACGGCATTCGATGCCACTACGTATTTTCAAAATTGCTCGATCCTCAATCTGAAGATAATTTACCCTTTTTATTACCTTTATATGAAAATTGATTTAAACTAAATAAATAAGGATTTAAATTTAGTATGTGTTTTAGTTTTTAATTTAGAGTCTGGCTAAAACACCCTAAATCTTATAAATGGCTCTTCGAAAAAATGAGTCTGGCACCCCTGTATTATGTGTTTGTTAAATTTCATTCCTACGTTAATCTAGAATCTTTTTTAAATAGGATAAGTAGGTACATTATGAGAACAAGAAAAACACAATTTGCAGAATATTTTGTCAGTTTTCACTACTTAAATAGGACAACCTTTTAGATTATGCATGAGGAAAAAAAGAAAATCTCCTTGTCTGGATAGTCTAAGGTCGACCCTCGGTATTGACATAATGTGTACAATAGCCACATCGCGCTGTACTGAACGAAGATCAAGGCACTCACTCACACACATACACTTTGGAGCGGGTGTCGACCGTATCGTCGTAGTTAATTTTACTGCATTCCTTTTTACAACCCTCGAACCATAATCGAATTTCGTATCGTTTTGCCGCCGCGGACTTCCTGTAGACATCGATTTTTAAAGGCGGATTCTTAATTCCGCAAAATCTTCATTTTTATTTCTATAAGTCAAACACATTTTTCTCTATAGAAATAAAAATAAATAGGCCTTCCTTTGGCAAGATTTAATCTTATACTAATATATAAAGCAGAAGAGTTTGTTTGTTTGTTTGAACGCGCTAAACTCAGTAACTACTGGCTCGAATTAAAAACATTTTTTTTTGTTGGATAGCCCATTTATCGAGGAAGGCTATAGGCTATATAATATCACGCTACGATTAATAGGAGCGGAAAATCAATGAAAAGTGTTGCAGAATGTCAGTCAAAATTTTTCACAATATACTTATATTCAGGTGAAATTCCCTAACTGAATATCCCAAAATTAGCGGCAGACGCATAGTAGCTCGATTAGCTCAGTCGGTAGAGCGCTTGACTCTTAATCTCAGGGTCGTGATTTTGAGCCCTACCTTGGACGAATATGTTTTTAATGTTTTTTTTATTTTCTACATTGCTTTCTTCTAAGACTATCATTTAAATTTATTTTAGTTCAATTTACGACTAATTAAAATTAAATAAATCTAAATAATGGCCCATTTGAAAACTATTACAGTACCTATATATAAAAATAATTTTCCTACAGTGTTTTCAATTAAATATTTATTATATTTTATTAATTATATAGTAATAATTGATTTAAAAGAAATAATTATGACTTAAAAAAAATATTTTCATCAAAAATGGAGGTTTGAGTTTAAAATAAGTAATAAAGCATGGAACTGCCGAAAACTGTAAAAAATTTGGACCCAACATTCATCTCGGTAAACCCCATTCGTTCTTTTGCACCCGGGTAAAACCGGAAGGGACCGCTAGTATAAAATAAAATAGATTCTTGGCTACATTATTGTTATATTAAATCTCGCCAAAGGGAGAGGGCCTATTTATTTTTATTTCTATATATTAATGTGCAAGAGGTGAAGGAATATAATCTATTATTATATTTTTCTCTGTTTCATATCTATCGAATGATTCCAGTTTCTCTACCTAGAAGTCCAGAAGTCTTTTAAAGCCGAAATTTTATAGCCAGAAAGACTTGAATTAAAAAGGGTACAGAAATGCTTGGTCACCAAAAAATTTCTATAAAGGCCTCAAAAGAGGAGAATATTTACAGGCTTTGAAGTTAATTTTGTCATTATTTTTTACGCATTCATCCTCTTTAAAGTCCGCTGCACACGAGACTGGATTTGCCGCTAGGTTCCTCGCTATATTTCACTACTAGTTTTCTAGTCGTCCACGTGACGAGATAGTGCTTCCTGATTAGTTCTTGTTCATACCTAGCAGCGGAGCTAACAAGAAAAATAGCCTCTGTTCTAATTTTAAAACCTATCTTGTGAGCTAGCAGGCGAGCCCGCAGTTACGATATTTCCATAGCTTCGTACCCAGCCTACCGGCCCGCAGAAGTCCAAGCAGTGTTTCTAGCCTTAATTGACACAAACTTAAAATTATCCCTTAATTTGTAAAATTACGTAAATGAAAATAGCTTTCAGTAGGTATTTCATGAAAGTAAAATATAGTATTTTGAAATTTTGAGACGTGATTTGTATTTTAGTAGTAATTCACTCTTAAAATATTTAAGGACTCGAAGAGTCTTTTATTGCGACGACTAAATAAAAACTCTTCGGTTATATTTAAATTTGCCCAAAACGGAAGTATAGTCATTGAAATATTTCGTGATTTCAAGGATTTAATCTAATTTACAATTGTAGTCATGGTTTAATTTTGGAAAAAGGCATTCACTAGCCTATGAGGCGATTAAAATATAAAACAGCATGTTTGAAAAATGTGTATCAAGCTGAATTCGCCTAAAAGAGAGGGTAGCATTGAATATCAAACATGAAAAGGGTTATTAAAGCTTGAAGCGCTAAAAACACTAAAAATTGTTTATATAGCTATAATCCTGAGCTTTTATTATGATATCCAACACACTGTCTCTATGGCCGCTATTCAAGCACTAGATTAAGGAATGTGGAGATCGCAAATTGCGTTTGGATTATCTGTAGTTTCTTTTAATTGTTACACAAAAAAAAAAACACAAAATAACGTATAATTGTCAGTGTTTTCGGGTCTATTATTGCATTTGCTAACTTATAGCTTTTAGGCGTTAAGATTTTATGGCCAGAATTGAAAATCAGTCCTCTGAAGTGAATTCTGTACTTTTTGTAGATTTATACAAATTATTTCTGCAATAAATATGTTTATTCAAATCTTTGATTAACGTCTGATTAGAACTTTTCAATAAATAAAATTCAATCCGGATTTGGACCTTCTTCAGAATTGATCTAAAAATATAAAAATAATTAATATTTAAATATAATTCGCTTTTTATAGAATTTTTCAAAATTAATTATGATTGTCAAAATAATGAAAAAAAAAAATTAATTTTGAAAAATTCTATAAAAAGCGAATTATATTTAAATATTAATTATTTTTATATTTTTTAGATCAATTCTGAAGAAGGTCCAAATCCGGATTGAAACGTTAATGTATTAATTTTATATTGTTTGTTAATATATTGTCTGAAAAATTGGTCGATAATTTTATTTATTGAAAAATATATGTTTATTGTCATTATAAATAGGGTCGAGGCACTGGGCTTTGATCACCTATGTGCTTTTATAATTACTAGTTCACTAAACAGACAAACAATTATTATTAGGTACTATCTGAAATGTCATGTAAATCGCTTTGAAAATATTATTGCGTTTTGAATATAATGCAATATAAAGTTCTATTATTATTATAAAAGAGAAAGCGGTTATAAGTTTGAAAAAGAAAGTGGTAATAAAAATAAATAAACGGTAAAGCGTGCGTGAAAAAAATTAAGAACGCAAAGTAAACCTCAACGTAGCGAAACTAAGAAACTAGAAAAAAGTTTATATGCAGAGTCACAAAAATTAAGTTTAAATACCTTGACGGTGGTGGTTTAAACACCTCCCCCTTTTTAAGAAGAAAAGAAGAAGAAAAAGCCCTGATCTCAACAGTCAACACACAACCAAAAGTAAGTACAAAGCATACACTCTAAGAGTCCATTATTGCACAAACACACACACACACACACACATATTATAGAGAGAGAGTCTATTTCTTACTCCCGGTGGAATATAATGTTTGTCTTTTGTCCGTTTTCCGGCGTTCTCGACGGACATATACCACGACAGTTAGAAACTCGCAAAGTTGGCTATACTGGTCACATTCGCACCAAAGTTTACTCGTTTTAAAAACTTCACGTCTCCTGCACTAGCCTCCTCCGCGTAGTGATCACGGGATAGGGGTCTTCGCGCCAGAGAACTCTAAAGAAAAGGAAGACATTTGCATCTGGATTTACGAATCAGTCAAGTGAACTACAAAGAACTTAAATTTGATAAACTGTCCGCAAAGAGTCCGCGGGACTGGAAACGTTTGCTAAAGAATAAAAAATAAAATTTACGTAGAGAAAACTAGAAGAAAGGTGCTGAGCTGTAGAGACACAAAAAAGTAGAAGAGACGATAGGAGGCGCTCAAAATATTTTAAATTCGATAAACTTAAAACATTTAAATGTAGACATTACTGGACTATTAAACATTATAAAAACTGAATAAAGAGACGTAAATAGAAGTCCAATGAGCACAAACAAACGTCTGTATGTCTTTTGATTTAGAAGTTATTTGCGTTTATAGTTTTCAAAAAATCATATAAAACCTTCGAATGGCCGTAATTTCAAACTAAAAGAGATACAGACGTTTACTTACGCTCATTGATTCAGTGTAATTTTTTCAGTAAGCATTCTCAATTCCAAAATTATATTAAAGATTTCGATTTATTCAATTTTTTAAAGGCATACCCCTTTAAAAAATGCGATTTTTGGCAAAAACTGAAAACTTTCGAAACTTTGGCAACATCATCATGCTTATAGAAAAAAAAGCACGCTGAATTCAATGAGCACAAACAAACGTCTGTATGTCTTTAGGTTTAGAAGTTATTTGCGTTTATAATTTTCAGAAAATCATATTAAACCTTCGAATGGCCGTAATTTCCAAACTAAAAGAGATAGAGACGTTTGCTTACGCTCTTTGAATTCAGCGTATTTTTTTCTGTAAGCATTCTTAACTTCAAAAGTATATTAAAGATTTTGATTTTTGTTATTTTTTTATACCTACTTTAAAAAAAGTCAATTTTTAACGAAAACCGAAATCTTTCGAAACTTTGGCAAAATCATCATGCTTATAGAAAAAAAAAACACATTGTATCCAGCATGGTCGTAAAACGTCGTGTGTCGTCCAAAAAAAGTTTAAATCTAAAAAATTAGTATTTAACCACCCCCCTCTCCCTTTATAAGTAACGCCACGAGCTAGTACTAAAAAAAATTATTAACAAAATTTGATCCACTTCTCAAAAGGATTCGCCTTCACCAAGCATGATACATTTACACAATATCATTAAATCGGTTCAGTGGTTTCGGAGATTAGCGCAAACGAACATCCTGACACGAGATTTTTATACATATAATTTACAGGTATATAAATAATATCGATTTTATTTCTGAAACAATTGAATTTTTACAAAACCTTTTGTATGTCTGTATTAAAAATAGAATATCCATACACATTTTTGAGAACCCTTAATTTGTATACAGTAAAACCTCGTTAACACGAACTCGTAAAAATCAGGCAAAAAGTTCGTGTTATGTGGGAGTTCGTGTAAACCGAGTATGGCATAAAATACAGTCATTTTTTAAGTGTCAAATCATGATTTATTTTAAGTAAACATTGAATAATTATTTATTATAAATTATCTAATAACATTAATTGTTCTTAAATATTATCTGAGTTTGAAAGTTTGTTTTTATTTGTTTACAAAATACATTTCAATAAATAAGAGGGGAAACATTTTGAGGTATGTTTCTATTTATAGGATTTCGAATGAATTTTTAATCTCTCAATCCTTTGTCTATTTTTAGAATGTGAGTTAATTACTTTTGTAATCCCTTAAGCGAATCTTTTCTTTTAGTTGTATTGTATATTCATTGACCAAAATGATCAAAATATATGATTTGAGAATTTTTGTAGTTCGTATTATCCGATAATTAACCGTGAAGGGACGAAAAAGTTGTTCGAAGTTCGTATTAACGAGGGTTCGTGTTAACCGAATATAATTACATTAAAGCTTATGTGACCATTGTCGAGAGCAAATTTTTGTTCGCGTTAAACCGAAATTCGTGTTAACCGTGTTCGTGTTAACGAGGGTTTACTGTATTTGATATTTGTTAAATATTAGTCTTAAATCAAATTTCCCACTCATTGAGAGCGTACTTTAGTCGAAGGTGTACGTACCTCATTATAAAAACAAATTAAAGAAAAAAAAATATATCGGAATCAATACTGCAGGAATATCGACTGTGTAATTTAATTAACTAAATGGTGTCGTATTTCTGTTGTATTGCGCCATTGCTGTGTCTGAAAACGGCAGATAAAGCACAGCCTACTTGGCAAAAAGAACAACAGATGTTGACTTGCAATTATGAATTTACCCTCAATGCTGTTCATAGGCTTTTTACGGCCGATCCCTGTTTTCTAAAATGATCAAAGTTGTTATAGGCTACTCCACTGACATTAGCGTAACATGATAAAATTTCTTTTACACTTTTCGACCAGTGTTTAGAGTACTGATTGGCATTTATGACTGGTACTCTGTTTTTAAAATGCATTTCGCCGAGGCGAACATTTTAAAAACATGTTTCCAAATTCTGTGGACATATTATTTATTGATGAATAGAAAAGGAAAGCAATACATCAGTACTGAAGCTGTAAATTACACATTGTCAGATTACACACAAAGTAAATCATTTATTTGATCCATACTGTTTTTTTAAACAGTCGTATTCGTGTTGATACTATCCTGAAGTGAAATGTTTTATTTATTGTCATATTTTACACGCCTAACCAAAATTGTAAAATATTATATAACAACAATTACACTGTAAAAAATTATCAGAACATTTCGAGAAAGCACACAGATAGTGCGTAGAGAAATTTTGTATAGTTACGGAAAAAATACAGAGATTGCTTATTATGTTTGTTTTGTAAAGAAAAAAACTCGACACCAAATATCGAAGGATTGGTACTGTTATATATTTTTTTTAATCGGCCCAGTCGTATTTAACTGATTTCAGAAAAGATGTTTTTTATATAAATTAGAAAACGTATTTGTTGTCTAACAAAATAAAACGGCATTATTATTAAACATAAGATATTAAAATTTTAATACTTATTTCAGTATGCATTCATGTTTTTTTAAGTATCAAACTACGTTGGAGATCCTGTAGTATGTACTAATTTTTTTTTGGTACAGAATTTCAAAAATTCAAAACGTGTTTGTGAACTGAAGATTTTTATTCTTTTTCCTTATTTCCCGTTTTTATCCTTAAGCAATAATCGTTTATATGAACTTAAAAACCTTGTTTAAAACTTGAACAGCGCGACATAAAATTGTCGCGCCACTGATAAGGTAAGACCGGGTAGTTTTTCTAAATGCTAATGTTACGGTTCTGTATTTCCATCGCATGTTTGACGACATCACCACTTTTACCCCACTATCATCGTTGCGCAATCTATCTCAGAATGGGAAAACATAAAAACACAAACGACAAACGAACTATTCGATTTCTTGCAGTGAGAACAAATAAGGCCACGTGAGATTACGCAATGGGCGGTCTAAACCAGTGTTTATCAAACTTTTTTTTAAAGTAGCGTTGACATTTGTCAGACGATCTTGTCAACCTTGTATACAATTGAATCAAATTGAGTTCTAACTCTCTACTTTTTTTTCCTAACTGACACATTCTACATATTATTGTGCTTCGTCAAAAGACGGATGAACAGTAAGGGAAAATGTAAAGCAAGTCTAAAATTCTGCATGCGAATTCAGAACTGGTGAACGCTGACTAAACCACAAGAGAGACATTATAACTGAAGATTTGTTGCTCTTATTGTTTCGCTGCCAAACTAAAATGCAATAGCATGAAGAACACTGCTCTCTTGTGGAAAAATTATTGTCACAAGAATTGATCATTTTTACTTTCTTGAATGTTATAATTGTAGCAAACACCTATCAAAATCAAATCTCTCCAAAACTTTTTGGTTTTTTCGATACTCGCTCCTTATAACGAAGGAGATTGCTCAGTCCCTTGAGTTTCGTTATAGAGAGTTTTATTTATATATTATTATTATTAAAAATAATTTATTTTGTTCAATAAAAAACTGTTTTCCTGTTTAATTTATAAACAAATTACGGTATATGATCAGATCCAGAAAACTCAGACAATTAATAGTATAAAAATAATAATAATAATAATAATAATAATAATAATAATAATAATAATAATAATAATAATAATAATAATAATAATAATAATAATAATAATAATAAATGTTTATTGCTCTAAATGTACAAATTTAGGCAATAGGGACAGGATCAAACTAGAGTTTGATCTTCTTCCTGCCCCTGTACATAAAACTTTATAAAATCATATTTACAAAAAGAAGAAAAATTAAATCTAGTTGATATAATTAAATACCTTAGAAAGTCTTGTATATTGTATAGAAGATAATAAGAAAGCAAAAAGTACAACTTAATTTGACCAATAAGCTGCTAAGTTTCAATTTTAATTAATTTAATGAAATTAAAAAACCGTTAGAGTGAGGTAGCTCCCCCATTCAATTAGGCTCTCAGGAAATAAACGTATACGCAATTAAAATATCTGTATACACGTTTTCTATCCCTCTAAAATAATATATTACGTAGTCACTGGTTAAAAGAAACGGCTTTGAAAAAACATAAAACCCTACTTGATACAGCAAAGTACTATGAAATGTCTCTGAAAAAATATCTAATCGAATTTTGTTTGTCAAATTAGTGTTAACTATGATAATAAAGTTACGCCTGATAAAACAACTGTTTTTTTTTTCTTTTAATAATTACCCAGATAGACAAGTATGAGACTCATGGGTATGATGAAAATGAATTATCCAAATTTTACAGAATATTGAACGTATTTTATTTGACGAAATTAGTATATGAGAGATTTAGATAAAATTGACATCATCAGAAAAGTGTAATGTAAGCACCAAAAATGTAGAAAAGTATTGAATGAATAGTGTATCAACAATGTGACAATTTTTTGGGTCATTTAATTAAGACAACATTCATAATTGAATTTGACGCATTTATGATACATCTGATGATGGAAAAATGCAGCTAATTGTGAATGCATCCGATGCATAGTTTTTGTAAACATAATGTGACATTCGCATGAACTAAGTTGATTAGATCAACATTGTTGGTTTTGATTGCAGCAACTTTGATACATCTCATGACGACAATATGTAACTAATATTAGATACATAAAATATATTATATTTTGCATCCAATGTGTGACATTCCGTGTATTCATTTAATGTAAACAATGGGACAATGGTGTCGTCTCCATTCATGATTATAAATTCAATACAAAAATATACCACTATTACTATTTTCTCTTACTCTTATCTTATTTTGACCAATTAAAATGCATCCCCTACCAAGAAATAAAATTTTTCTAAGAATTTCGACCAAGAAAATATATTTGAGCGTCAGTTTGCTGTAAGCTTTAACGAGTTTTGCTGTCCAGAGCTCTATCGTGGTGCGAGTTATTATATAATAATTATAATTATGTATGTAAGAACGTTCGTGTGATTACACCAGATGACCAGTGAATTTAAGCGAGACATTATAAATTAAAAATGCGGACCAAATTGTCTAAAAAAAGGAAATTTTTGGGGATAAAAATGATGAAAGTATTCATGAGTAAGTATGGCTTCTTATTTGTCGAAGAAAGATATGTTTAATAAGATTTAACAAGTTTTTATAGTATTCCACTAGATTTCTTATATTTTATCTTTATTACAGGCGCAGCAAAAAGAACAAATTTACATTAGCTGAATTCGCGACTGATATCACGGAAGTATTACACACGTTTAAGCAAATGTCCAAGAATGCAAAAAAGAAGAAAACGTTGATTAATCAAAGACAAGAAGAAACTTCGTATTTGTTGTCAGATGATGAGGAACATAATTAAATATAAGTTTTTCAAGCAACGATATGTTAAATACGCAATACACTTTAATCATTATATTTTTACTGTAATTGTCTCACTTTGTATTTAATTAAAAAAATAAAATCAAACGTCAGCTGAATAAAACTTTTGTATATTTTATTATTTATCTGTGTGTATTCATCTATGATTATCATATTGTGATCATTTCATGACAACATAAGAAAATTTCAAAATTCCTAAAAATATACTCATTTCCATGAAAAATTTATTTGAATTATATGCATATAATTCAAATAAATTTTTCATGGAAATGAGTATATTTTTAGGAATTTTGAAATTTTCTTATGTTGTCATGGTATGCTCACAATATGAAGCAAATATGAGTCAACGATATTCATCATTAAAATAAGCAAATTTAAAGTAATTTTCAATCTTTCTAACACCGTCATAGAATGTACATAATATGAAGCAAATATGAGTCAACGATATTCATCATAGGAATAAGTATATTTTGTAGGAATGTTGAATCTTTCAAATATTATCATGATCTACTGTTAATATGAAGACAACTTTTAGTTGAAGATTATTAGTATCCATTTGATTCAATATTTCTACAATATATACTCAACGAATTCTGTCATGATTTTCATTCACTATGAGTTCACACAGGCACTCATAATAGGTCCATGGTGAGTTCATTTCATGTATCAAAAATGATCTAAATTTGCAGTAAATTTGCTGTAAACCTGTCTATCTGGGTAATGAAAGAAATGCTACAAATAAATAAAATTGTCGACCATTTTTTTTTCAGACTATATATATTGACAAAAATAAAATTATAAATCAATATTACAAAAGACAACTTATTAAAAAATTGTTTGTTATTAATTTTTTTATAATTTTCGATAATTAATTAACTTCATTCTATTATAAAATAAATGGATATAGGTATAGTACTAATTAATTTTTATATTATTTCTGAAGAAGATCCAAATCTGGATCGAAACGTCATCTTTTGTAATATTGATTTATAATTTTATTTTTGTCAATATATAGTCTGAAAAAAATTGGTCGACAATTTTATTTATTTGAAGAGTTCTATTCAGACGTTAATCAAAGATTTGAAAGAAATGCTACATAGCAGTCTGTCCGGCAAGTATAGAACAGGGATATACGAAACTATACGCCGACTTGCGATCCGATTTCTTACCGGACGGCAGGCGGTGACATACCCCACACGGAGGCAAATTTCAATAAACGTGAACTAATAAGCCCACAAGAGCACCCGATAAAAAACGCTCCAACACCCGGCTAGTATGAACTCTAATTACATAAAGAATCTAATTCGATTGCGGTTATTTGTCGTCAACTGCGTCAGTATCGATTGCTAATCACCCATTTGAAAAGTAAACTGCAGCTATGTTAAACAGAGGAAGCCACACCTTGATCTCTTTCAGTTCTCAATACCCTCAGCCAGAACTGAGTTTTGCTTTACAGCAACTGTAGTGTTAGCAAAGGGATTTCTCGACAAACTGAAGGAATATACTTATCTCTGGAGAGTTAACTCAGCTTGCCGTCAGTTAGATTTGAGATGTGACTCTTTGCGCATACATAGTATATGCTAGCATGTTCATATTTTATGACAAGATGTTCGCAGTACAATCGAACTGTAGTAAATATTGGCTGTCTTTATTTTTGAAGTAAAACTTCTTTAGACATGCTTGACTTGGAGAGTAAGCTGGTAAATGCCTGACGAAATCGTTTACGGAAGTGCATCATATCGCGATGCCTGACGAAATTGTTTACGGAAGTGCATCATCAGAGTTGAGAGGGAGATATAAGTTAGTGAGTGCGACAAAGACGGAGCATTAATACAACTATTTGACGTTTAATTAAAATTAAAACAACTGTTTTTTTTTGTATCAAAAATACATGTCATCGAATTTTGCTGCATTTTGTAACGTAGGTTAGTTAATAAATCTTTTTAAATGTATTATAAATTATGCTATTAAATATGTATACATATTTTGCCTATTAATTAATAAAAAATTATATTTTAAACATTTCGTTTTCGTAGATATGTGCTACAGAGTGAGGTTATATTGTGTTCGATAAACTTTGAGACGAACCGACTGCATTATTGTTCGTTTATGAATTTAACATGAGAAAATTTCAGATATTTACGCATTATTCTTAATAAATATATTTAAAATAATTATGACACGAAAAAGTTTTCAAAATTTATATCAACTGGTTTTGTTTTCAAAATTTAACTTCTATTACCTATTAATATGAAAAAGTAACATATAAACCACACGGGCGAAGAAACTATAAAAAGATAAAATATTTATTTATTGCAGAAATGACGTCAAATTAAATTAAACGTGTTGAATTTGATCCAAATTCCGGCACGCTAAGCGAGACAAAATAAGATGTTCGAGATACAATAATTGTACATATGAATTTGAACACGAAAGCTCAGCATGCTTACTCGTTTGGGTCTTGTCAAATAAAGAAGCTTTGCGTGTATAAGTAAAAAGGGACTCGTGTAGGTATTATGCAGACATATAACACCTGATTCCCATTCTTTCGGCCACCAACACACTTGTGGTTACCCTAACCGGCTTCATCTGCATTTTAAACCAACCACTTTATATGGTTCCAGTGTCCTCTCTCTGCACTGTTGTAATACCAAAAACCCACTCTCAAATCTTATACATAAACTTTGCATATATGCAGAGTTCGACTATTCACTGTTGAGAATAGACAGATTCACTGACTGTCTGTGATCAGAAGATAGACACAATTTGCTGACGTGGACCGGATTTTATTTTTCTACGTTATATAAACTATTAGCAATTGCTTATATCTGTTTCCAAAACCGACCAAAGGAGTGTAGTACACGCATAAATTCAGGATTTTTTAGAGTATTTTTAGTAGATTACTGTTATTGAAAAATAAAAATTGTGGATATCTAACAAACTTGTTAACATTATACTTAAAATAATTTTTGTTGAACGTATTTATAATCTCAATTTTTTAATCATATAATTGCAAACTTAGAAGGGGAGATACATTATTAACGACTTCAGGAGCTTATAACTTGAAAAATATTTACTTAAGGAAAAAAGTCACTTAAGAGCTTTTATATGCATTTTTAAAGACATTGGGGTGCGCGAAAATGATATATGTTCACCTCTTTGTTCTTTGTATGGAAAGCTACTCCAAATTATTATTATTATTATTTTTTTGTAATTTCATTACACAATTGTATGACGGTTCATCAGACTCCAGGAAAAATGTCGAAGTTATACAGACAGACGGACGGACGGATAGGATAAAGTTATAATGCTTCCGTTTTTTTTTTTGTTATTTGGCTACAGAACCCCAAAAATGACTTTATTATCGCGATTTGTAATTTCATTGGTATTTATACAACTTTTCGCAACTTTTAGTTATTTACAAAATAGAGATATGTCGATCTATGTGTGTAAATCTTTTTTTTTTATTACTCATGCGGGAAAAGTGTTATCTTTACGCATGCTGTTACGGTTGAAAAGTAGCTATTTTCATTTGCGTACGGAAACTTTATTTGTCGCACTGAAACTATTGTTTGCCGCACGGAAATTCAGAGAAAAAAACAAAATAATAACGGTGTTAATGTCAACGAAACAAACTGTCATTTGAAGTAGATTTGAGGTTAAAATTTTCGATTATGGACTTTTATTCTTGACAATTTTAACAAATTTAACTGAATTTTGAACTTTTTAATGATTTAATTTTAATTTTTATTACTTCTAATTTCTTTTTTTAATTCGTAATAAAATTTTAATTTTAATTTAATTTAATTCGTAATAAAAAATAGTATGTTGCACAATATACTATTTGATAACTAATAGTGTAGACGGTAAGTTCCTTGGTTATTGAGCGTTCATAATTTCTATCTCTCTTTAGTATAATAACGAATTAGATTTAGAGTGAAACGGAACAGAAAAAAATATTGCATGAAATTAGTTTCAATAATAATTTTGGCAGTCTAAAACTTGCATATCTTCACCAAGAAACTGAATCAATAGACAAACACAAAAGATTTACATATATTAAATGGAGTGGTGCTGAGAGCATAGCGGTTATTCAGCAGGTGAGCAAGTGAGAAAATTGGAGAGAGAGAGGAAGGGGAGTGACGGACGCTAGAATTTGGTTAAACACAAGTTGTACACATTTAGTATCCAAATAATACCACATAAATAATGTATAGGAATGATACTTGTGGTAAACAGTAACGACTGGTTGGTGTATTATTGCAGTGACATTTTTGGGATATTTCAAACTTTAAACTAAAGGGAAAATTTATAAAAAAATTGGACAAGAAATTAATTTATAATTATAATTCAGTTGTAGACGACAGTATTGAAATATATTACCAAAAATTAATTTCGTGCTTTTCTGTGGTTCATGTACGAATTGAAATTTTAGTCAAAGTTAAATCAAAATTTAGTTAAAAAACTTACACGATTTTTTGAGGGCTTGTGAATAACAATAAAAGCTAGTAACATTATCATATTCATTATTCAAGTTATAGAATTAATGTCATCATTGAAATTATATTTTTACAGTTTACAAGATATTTAGTTGATAACGCAGAGAAGAGAGCCTTAGATATCCTAAAAGAGAAAGACCCAAAATATTCTAGAGAAGGAACGTAACAAGGAACAATCTGGATTCAAGTCAAAAATATGATAAAAACACAGGGTCAAATTCCAAATTTTCGTAGAAGCCCTATGCTCCACTTAGGAGTTAGAGGAATTTTTATTATTAAAATATATACTAACCATACCTATATGATTTTGTTTGACTAGTCATTGCAAGATGTAAAGGAAAATGATTGAAATAAAAAGAAGCCTTTGAACATTGGCGTATTTAAAGCAACTGGTGCAACTTACCTTGCCTCGACGGAACTTCCGATTGTCTCTGGACCAAGTGATGTGAGCCCTAGGTCTTGAACCAACAGTTTCGCAGGTAACCGTGTACTCGTTATCGGCGATAAGTTGCTTCGGTTTGTGTTCTACCCGGACGCTCAGCGGACGCACTGCAACAATAAAACCGGTCTTATCAAAACCCAAGGAGCAATTCAAGGGGGGGGGTGCAAAATGCTTCCGTTGAATAAAAGATTATTTATCCACATGTGTTGTATGTCTCTGATTATTCTTGTTTTCGATATAGTTTAATTGTGAAACTAGCGACTCGCATGACCAATTTTGTAAGGCAAGTCGACGAAAAAATTGTGGCAATCTACAGATTCGGACGAAGCCGGACCGGGTTGCTGGTGTTTTATAAAATAATTCCAAAAATATCACTTAAAGACAAAGTAATAATGTAATAATAATAATAATAAATAATAATAAATAATAATAAATAATAATAAATAATAATAATAAAGTAATAATGATAAGTATTTGGAAAGAATTCCGTGGCATAAGGATCGAAAATGAAGCAATACTGAGACTTTTTTAAACTTGGATTTAATACTAACGTTTCGATACGTTTTGTATCATCTTCAGAGTGTTCAAATGCTGTCACATGTTATCAGTATTTGAACACTCTGAAGATGATACAAAACGTATCGACGTTAGTATTAAATGCAAGTTTAAAAAAGTCTCAGTATTGCTTCATTTTCGATCCTTATGCCACGGAATTCTTTCCAAATACTCATCATTGACTTCAATGGATCACAGTTACTCTATTTATTGAATAGAGTCAATCTTCATGTACATAATAATATTCTAAAGTGCTACATTTCGTGTAATAAAAATTATCTTAACTTTACAAGTTCAATGATATTCAAATTTTCGATACTTGGTTTTAACGAGATTAATAATATTATCCGACATCATTAATTTTCGGTTTTGAGATTTCCTATCAAGTTTTTCAATTACATTAAAGAAACACATTTTCAGATATAAAAAAGACTTTAATTTTGACGTTGAAATCTCATTAAAACAAAGTTTCAACTTTCGATTCGGTTTGACGTGATTCAATTAAATCGTTGTTTCGTGTTGCATTTTACCGGCGACATTGACTCTGTCTTATAATTTATTCATCATTTCTAGTGGAATTGACTGCTTCGTAAATGCGGTCGTCACTGATCAAATTATCCGTGACTGCACATTATGACGTTATGGGAAACACGCACGTTTCACAGTCACGAAACATCATACATGCGTTGGCGTAGGGTCGACTCCATTTAAAGGCTCCCCTAGACCAGTAGCTAGAGTGATCGAGGAATGGGATTAAAATACGTGGCCACATATCTTTAAGGGGTGAGATGCAGTTAGATTTTTCAAAAAATTTTCGAAAATAATCTCTGAAAATTTTAAGTCAATCCGATGAAGCAGGAAGCTTCCACGTCGGCAGAAGCTCTATTATATGGCCCAGGAATTGATGATTCGATGTAAGTAATGATTTAATTAGTATTTCTATACATAAATCAAGGCTTTTTTGCTCTGTGCTGTGCTGGTCGTGTAGGTTTATTCTTGACAGGTGTGCGCGGTTTTTTAAAGTAATTTATTTTTTTTGTAAATAAAACTCTTTATATGGAATACCTCTGTTGTAATCAAACAACATTAATTACAAATCGAGTGTTATTAAACAACTTGTCATTAACTAAAAGTAATTTTCTTCAGAAAAAAGTTTAATGTGAAAAGATGATCTTTTGAAATAGCTAATATCATTGGCGTGGAGTAATTTAAAAATCAATGGAAAAGTTACTTTTTTCTGTAGAAAAAAAACATTGATTTAAGTTTATTGATACCAGCTAATAATTTGACCTAATAATTAACTTCCTACTCCAAAAAATATATAATTATATATTTAAAAATACATTATAGTCCTCATATTACTTACATACTGTTGAAAAGGTTCATATTTATACAGAAAATATTTTTTTACCATTCCAACCCACAAGTGGGGAATGATACTAGTTTAGGTCAAAAATCACTTTTCAAAAATTTTACAATATCTTTCCGTTTTGAGGTCCTCCGAATCCAAAAAAACATTTTTTGAAAAAACTCTGTGCGTCTGTTTGTTACCATACATGTATAAATTACCAGTGCTCAAAAACATACACATAAAGTATGTACTTTAACAGATCAAAGGTCACTTTAGTGTAATTTGTCTAATTATATAAACTTTCATTGTATTGTCTCTGTGCTTAAAAAGAAAAAATAAACTTTAATGTCTTAACTTGAATTACAAACATTGACAGATGAAATTGGCTTTCCAGCACGCGATATAAAAAAGTACTGTACTTGCAAAATAAATTTGTTTTCCAGGTAACAACTATAAATTTTATTAATTCCTAAAAGTAAGTTTGTAGTTGAAAGTATACAATATATGTTCTTTTATTTTTCTGTAACTAATGGAGAACAGTTTTATCTGGAAAATATAAATAGTTAATACGATGTTCAATAAACCTCCCGTAAGCCTTTAATCGAAGGTAGGTTTGGTAAACTGCCATAGAACTGACAAAAAATGGCGGAAGTAAAAACCTGACGATTTTCGAAATATGATAATTATGTACTGACAGTCTTAAAAGCTTCCATATTAAATATCTCTACTTAAAGTTTTCACTGAGACCATGTTTTGTTATTTTGATTATACAAAATCAACGAGAACTTTGTCTACAATCCAGTATTCATTTGGGTTTTTTATTTAACATCTAAAAAGAAAAGAACGCTCTTCCAATTTTTTATATCTGCCCGCCCACCTTTCTGCTTGGACTGATTTTAATTTAAACTTGGAATTGTATAAACACCCTTCCAAGTTTTACTAAACCGTGATTATATTTAAACTTGAAGTTTATGGCTAAGTTTGACTTTAATTTAAGCGATATTAATAGTAAGTGCAGTACTGCTAGCTGTTATATCATATTATTTGTCTTACGCGTTTCACTATTTTGCGCACGCCACTGATTTACGTTATATTTTCTTGTTTTTTGTTGTGAAAAATTGCGAAATAAGTTAAATCACGTAACACAGAAGAGCAAGTATATAAGGTTGGTGGCAACGTAGTATATCTTGAAAAATAACCCAAAAGCTTGTCAGTTTCATCATTTCTCTCTGCAGTTTAACAAAATAAAAGTTTTCTTTAAGACAGAAATATATTGTGACTACTAGATCATATTTTTCTTAATAAATTTAATTGCAAAAAAGAAATGAAACAACATTTAAACTGTATTTTTGATAAGGTAGCCATTTTGCTAAGCAAAATGGAGGTTGAGTTTAGCGACGTCCTCGAACTGCGCACTGTATACCTGTCTCCTATAATCTTTATTACACGAACTGCGCACTGTGCAAAAGATCACAAATATTCACAGTACACGAACTGCGCACCAGGCAATTATAATAATAATTATGTATGATCAAAGAAAAGAAAAATAAAACTTAACGGTTCTGCAAGTTTTAAAAGCACAGCGCCAAAACGACACCATTTTTTAAAACCTTCGAAAAGGAAAACTTTACATCTTCCAAAACCAAAACTCGTTTCCTCTTTCACTGTACTCAAAAACGGAATTTATAATGAATATCAGACGCTAGAGTAACTTTAGCAAGACTTTACTACGAGCACCTCCACAAAACAAATCTGAAGAACAATTAAAAAATTAACATTAAGCAAATGCACATCTACCTGACAATGCGAAGATAAATCAATTAAGAAAAGGGATTAATAATTATTTTTGTAAATATCAGCAATTGGACACTAGTGCGGAAGTCATGTTAAGTATTACAGGTAATAAAAAGTGCACAGTTCATGAACGTCCGGGTTTAGTTGCATCTTCGAAAATACGACACTAAATTCCAGACGACAACAGGTATATAACATTTTTTTTAATGAGAAAACAAAAAAATAATCAACTACTCTCTTAAAGCTTACAGAAAATATGAAAATAAATATATCTTTGAGAAAGTATGGTCTGTTTACAAAGTGTTTGAAAAATGTATTTTTTTTTTAATTCTGTCAAGGTATAGGGTATGTAAAAAATGCGGTTTCTATAAAAAAATCGAAGTCTTTCAGATCTTTTTCAAATTGATCATATTTAAAGAAAAATACCATAGTATTTTATCCTAAAGAAAACAAGAATTACTTTTTTTTATAAAACAAAGCTCATACAAAGTATTTATAATCATTACAAGTAAATACTTGCAAGTTTGTAATTTACATGAAACTTAAAACACTGAAATATGCAAATATAAGAGAATTGCCAGAAAAATAAACTTCGCTATAATTATATAAAAAAAAATAAGTTTTCTAAATTTTCTGAAATTACTTTTGTGTTGAACAGTCAGTAACAAGCAGTAAAGTAGAATAGTTTTCAATAAAAGTATTTAAAATAAAATAACAAAAACTTACGCAAGCATGAAGTGCACGGATTTCATTATTTTAAAGCTGAAAAACTTTCAGTAATTGAGTTTTAAACTTTAAATTGTGTGTTGACTTTTTATAATAAAATGCACTTAAATGTATATATATTAATGCCATTTTAAGACGAAACTGCTAGACAATTAATACTATTTTTACTATAAAGTCGTCAGCCAAGTAGTTACATAAAATTATTGAAATTATTATATGAACATGCGATTGTAAGCTATTGCATTTTTAACAAAGACATTTAATTGAACTGCCAATAAAAAAAATATATATGCAAACCGCTCGCATTTTATGCCGGCACTTCACATGGCTATTTGTATTTGTGTATTTGGCAAACAATTACTAAGTGTGGAGGGTCTAATTTGACAAAGTGTTGGCCTTATTTGCCTATTTGACAAATACGGCCAATACCAAATACGCGTTACCGTGCGCTTGTCGCTTTTTCGAGGCACATCAAAGCAGTCAAATAGGCAAATAAACCGTCCACACAATGGCCATTATTCAGAAGTGCCCGCGCCGTGAACCTGTACGGACGTGCAGTATTTTTGTGTCTGTGCTGTGAGCGAGAACTGGAACAATTACTATTGAAAATGAATTGGGACAATGAAACAGTACTAAAATTCCTGGAATTTTGAACCTTGCGTTCTGCTGCCAAATGTTTGTGTGTTTGCTATTTGACTGCCAAGTGTGGATGGTCGTATTTGCCTCTATTTGCATGTTTGTCTTGAACGTCATATATTTTGCCAAATACAACAAACACCCGATAATGAACACAAATAGCCATGTGAAGTGCCACCTTTAAACGTTTGATAAATTATTAGAGCGAATATTTGTATGCACAGAAAGTAACTTACATAATAATTCTAGACGCACAGTTTTCTCGGCTGGCAACATTAACTTTGTGTTACTCGCTTGGCATTTGAACGTTGAATTTAAATGCTCCCGCCGAATGTTACGCCATTGAAGCTTATTTACCAATACATGATGACTCGTGGCTTCTATTTGTCCCTCAACGAGTCTATCGTTTACAAACCACGAAACTGTAGGGGCTGGCCGACCTGGAAAAAAAGAAAATTGTAATTATTTTAACGTAAAATTGTTTATAGTATCAGGCTCCGGTGGAAACGTGAACGTGCGAATTTTTAAGCGCACGATTTTTTGTACGTGCGTATATATTCGTCGATATCGCACACTGACTGCTGTCAGAATGCGGTAGCTGTCTAGTAAGAGTCAAGGCTGTAGATAAGAGGTGGGGCGTAAAGGGGGTAAATAACAAAATAAAACTGAAAATAATACGAATACTTGGCTAAAAAATCAAATTTAGAAATACTCGTTGAAAAAAATTTGTAAAATTGCTTTGGGAATTAATATTTTGCTTAACACATCCCTTCGTGAGAACTCTTAATCAAATAAAAAAATATTGATTTTTTTGTTTGGTAAGAGCTGAGAAGTGGTAAAAAAATACTTTTCTAAAGAGGCGAAAAACTCCGCAAAAGAAAAATGTTGGTAAATGAGTTATTAAGGAAAAGAAAATAATTTGGTGAATTTCAGCATAATTAGGAATATTTTAGAAATTTCCACAGAGACCTTTGTATATCACGTAATTGGTAATTTTTTTCTCTTTGATCAAACAAATATTATCGTTCTCTCACTAAATCTGTTAAGTTTTCCGAGTCCAGTTTGCTAATCATAACTACGAATCGACACAAAAATCCAAACCGAATCGGATGTGATTGTACCACGTTTAAAGTATGCAAGTAGATTGGTTTGTACGCATTCATGCGTTTAAAAACTCGAAAGGTCCACACTTCCACTGTGGGAGAAGCCTTAATATGCTACTTCCCCGCGGAGAAACGGGTTGTCTCTCAAAAAATTTTAGTAACACGAGTCAATAAATTATGCACTTTTGTTCTTCTTTGACTCGTGTGATATGGAATGTAGGGAATTACAAGTATCTACAGGATATTGATTAAGGATCCAGTTTTTTTATAATCAAGCGCCGATTACTAATCGAAATTTTGAGGTTAAAACCTGGTTCATCTAAGACTTAAATGTCTGTTTTACTTTAAGTGGCTTTCTAAAATCTAAAGATGATTTGGACCTGAAATAATGATTAGTTTTCCGACATTAGTGGAAATATAACATTACTGTCATTTAACATTTCTGTTTAAACATAAACAATTAATATATCGTCGTTGGTTCTGTAATAGCTCTTATGTGCATAGTTGGCAGATTTTACGTTTTTTAAATGAAAAGATTCAGGAAACGGAGCTCTATACACTAGTAATACCTCCATATTAATTTTACAGTAACCAACAAGGGGAAGTTACTCTTATGTGAAAAGTTGTATCAAATAATTCCTCCCATATTAACGTTAAATATTATTTAAAAAAATACTTCGTCTTAATTAAACACGTATAGTGAAGATAAGTATGAATTAGTAATATACCTCTGAAATTGCTAGTTCTTACCATCCATTGCTGAAATAACCACTTTTTGGTTTTTCCTGCAAATTTTACTTTTTGCACATAAGAGGTATTACAGAACCAACGACGATATTTTGTACTTATACTACAGGCAGCATTTGTAAAGTATTTTCGACGAGCACTGCATAACATAAAAGATAGTAAAAATCCAGTTATTTTCTTTATATCGTTCATAATAGTTGGAGAATATCTAAGTATATGTTATTACTACATCAAGACGAGCATCGAACAGACATTGTTATTACATTTGTTTCTTTTTTTTATAGAATAGAAAACAAAGGTCGACAGTGCTGCGGGATATCTGAATATCAATAACGTGAACTATTTACGGGTAGGTAATATCAAAGCACGCGGAGGACAATAGAAGCAAGCTTAGGCCTTTGAAGAGATGTATTTCTGTATGTTCGCTGTACGAAGGAGACAAGAGCTGTTTATGTAATACTGCAAATAAAACTCTACACTAGGTACTTTAGAAATCCGAATTGAAAATGAGAGATGCACATTGCACATTGCTAACCATATCACGTAGATTTCCTTTCGCATTCACTATAAGACAGTAGACTGTCTTTAAGAATATAATATGATACCTATACAAATTCCTTCTGCACTCTTCATCTCAAATTCTCCCCCTTTGTATAAAACAATTACAGTTCTTCAGACACTAGGGTTCTGATCAACGCCAAATGAAGATCCAAACGCCTTTACCGATTAAAAAAAATTGGTTGTCTATAAAGTCGGTTTACGGACGATAGTTTTACGTGATAACGTATTCCGTAATACATAACCTAAATTTATATAATAATTATAATAATTCGAATCTATGATATTGCATCTTTCGCTTCAAATTTAGGTAAATTTTATTAAGTAGAATAATAAAACACTATAAAAAGTATACTATTATTATATAAAAAACAACTATGGCATATATCTCTTTTGCGCATGCGCCGATTTTCCCCAAAAAATTTACAAAAATTTCTAGTAAAAATAGATAGAGTAAAAACCGTTTTAAAAACTATATTATTATTATATAAAACATCATTATAAGAGATATATTCTTTTACGCATGCGCCGATGTTCCCCAAAAACAATAGGCCACTTCATATTTGCATGTCAAACATCCTCCCAAAATTTGGTTTCAATCCGCTTATCCTTGGTGTCGGAATGATAAGAAATGTCAAAAGTGACGTTTGCAACTGTCAAAGTATTATGTTCTAATAATAATTAGTTATTCCAATAGTTAACTTAGAAGGCGTTGCATTTCACAAAATACTAATGTCAAAAAATTGAATTAAACATTAGAAATGCAGCCGTTTTCATGTTAAGACAAGACATACGTTATCTTCTAATTTCCATGTACGGCAAACAAAGACGACCGACCGCGTCGCGCCATGCATTAGACAACATTGCATTTATACAGCTATTTTTCTATATAAATTTGTATAAAAAAACTGTTTAGGCAAATTCTGTTATACGAAATCTATATAAAATGTTCTCCTCTTTCGTTTAAGACTGGTTTCAAACCGATCTGATTTAAATTGAGCGAGAAATTAGCAAAAAGCACGCACAGGGTCAGGCGGAACGTTACGCGTTAGGAACGTTACGCGTTACGAGCGTTAGGAACGTTACACTTTTTCGTGCATGCAGCCGGTGTTTTATCAATTTATAAGATTGGTGATTCATCAATTTATAAGACGTTATCACGTCAAAAAACGTTTGTTAGATCGATTTGTCTTGGAGTAACTTAGATCCTAACGTCGCCCGATTTGTGTAGGTACATTATGTAAAGGCTAGAAACGCTACTAGAAACACTGCTTGGACTTCTGCTGGCCAGTAGGCTGGGTACGAATCTGGAAATGACGTAACTGCGGGCTCGTCTGCTAGTTCACAAGGTAGGTTATAAAATTAGAACAGGGGCTTTTTCTTGGTAGATCGGCAGCTAGGCATGAGCAAAAACCAATATCTTGTCACGTGGGCGACTCGAACAAACGCCCACAAACAAACACTATGCCATAGTTCAGAGACAATAGACATGCGTTTTGTTACCCTTATATCACTGATCACTGTACGCGCATAGAATCTACCTGTAGAGCAAGCTTGTAAAGACGTCTCGTGTGAAGCGAGCACATAATATCAATTTCGAAAACCATCGCTAGAAAACTAGTAGTGAAATCTAGCAAGGAAATAGCCTTGTGTGCAGCGGATTTAAAATGTCGCATCTTGTAATTCTTAAATGACGTGCATACTCCCACTGGTTTATTACTCTGCACTATTTCAGATACGAACACGGTAACACTTTTTATTTACACCATCTAGGTATAATATTAATGTTTTTTCTTTGCCATATTATCGAAAGATGCTGTATAAATGCTTGCGTTATGGGAATGCAAGCATAAACACTATATTATGTATCATATTATACGTGTACGCGTGAGTATTGCTATAAAACACTAGAACAAAAGTATAATAAGACCGTTTCTAGAAGATAAAACAGAGGTAACACGGCATATCAAATAAGCTATTGATGTGTATTTATGTAACTGTTCACACACACACACACACAAGAATAATATTATCTTTATAAGATAAATAATGTGCACAATTGTAAACGTGCTTTACGATTTTTATTAACAATGATTCGTTAAAAAGAATAATAGCAAAGTATCCGTAATAGAGCGAGAGCTGGCTGCAAAAAAGCTGGCCTATCGAGTAACAGCATGAAATTATTTTTAAAAGTTAGTACTTACATAGACTATCCATAAAATCTTTTTTGCCTGGACGGAACTTGTGCAGAAATTTGCCATGTTCTCTCTCCTGAATATTTTTTGGATAGAAACTGTACTCATCGAGTAACAGCTTCAAATTACTCTTAAAATGTAGCTTTTATAAAGTTAAGAAAGAAAAATTTTCTGCCTTGTTAAATCTTGTGCTAATGTCTTGGCAGAAAACTTTTTTTAATTTTTTTTTTTGACACGTTGCTGTACCTATCGAGTAACAGCTAAAAAACTATAACCAAATTAAAGTTTGAACATTATAGTCTTTGAGAAAGAGAAAGTTTTCTGCCAAGACATTAGCACAGGATTTATTCTTATATAGAATAATGTTCGAACTTTAATTTGGTTATAGTTTGAAGCTGTTACTCGATGGGTACAGCAACGTGCCAAAAAAAATTTAAAAAAGTTTTCTGCCAAGACATTAGCACAAGATTTAAAGAGGCAGAATTTTTTTTCTTTCTTAACTTTATAAAAGCTACATTTTAAGAGTAATTTTTTTAGTTTAGTTAGTGGCTGAATACACAAAAGTGTAAAAGCCAAAAATTTATATTAAAAAAAAAGAGTTATTTGAAGCTGTTACTCGATGGGTACAGTTTCTATCCAAAAAATATTCAGGAGAGAGGACATGGCAAAGTTCCGCTCAGGCAGAAAAAGATTTTATGGATAGTCTATGTAAGTACTAACTTTTAAAAATCATTTCATGCTGTTACTCGATAGGTCAGCTTTTTGCAGCCAGCTCTTGGACTATAACTTTTTTCTGAGTTATCGCGTATTTTATTGAAATGAATTCAACTGAAAATTAGTGAAATGAAACTTATTTATGAACGGTAGAATGAATTGGATTAATGAGAATAAAGCGCCGTTGACGTATGGATGTGTCTGTGTCTAGAGTCACTCAAAGTATCGAAATATATAGTACAGAATACCTGTCACACTCATAAAAACTATTCCACTTAAGGCCATATTCACCGAACCTAAGTAGTTATTTATTCGGTTCAGTTGTTCTTATCCTCCGAATAAATAGCGATATTTAAATTCACTAAGCATAATTATGTTTACTGCAGGTATAAATCTATTCTGTGTTACTTCTAGGGTATAAATTTTTATTCGCTGATAAAATAATAATGGCCGCCACATAGATCATAATACCTAACCTATAAGCGTGCAGTATTATATCTACAGTTTGTTCTTGTGAATTATGTTTATTAACCTTTTATGAAGCATAGGTAAGTAAAATATTAATGTTGGTGGAAGTTTTGTGTGCAATTGGGATAGGATAAAACATTATTTTATAAAATTTTTTGTTTTGACGTCTACACTAACGCCATCGCTCGGCTTTTGGGTAAATGTCAAAATAATCAACGAAATGAAAAAGGAGTATAGTGCAAACTATATTAAATCTTTAACTAAATTTTCTACTTGTAATTGTGTTTGATAAGTTGAAGGTAAATTTTTTCTAACGAATAAATTTGTTCCATGATTAATAATTTCTATCTTTCAAATCTTTGATTAACGTCTGAATAGAACTCTTCAAATAAATAAAATTGTCGACCAATTTTTCTCAGACCAATATATTGACAAAAAATTAAAAAAAATTAAAAAATAACAAATCAATATAACATAAGATGACGTTTCGAGCCGGCTTTGGATCTTCTTCAGAAAAATCTAAAAAATATAAAAATTATTAGTATTAGTTATTTAATATTATGTAATAGAATACACGATGATTGAAATTTTTGAAAGAATTCTTTCAAAAATTTCAATCATCGTGATAAAATTTTTTTTTAATTTTTTTGTCAATATATTGGTCTGAGAAAATTGGTCGACAATTTTATTTATTTGAAAATTTCTATCTTTAATAGTGCTCGATGAATATGGCTATAAGTCGAAAACTTTGCAACTCGAATTTGTGAAGTTCGACTTACTGAGTTTCTGCTGTGTTTTGAAATTCTCTCCGAAACTATTTGAAGTGAATATAATATTTTACAGATTTTCCCAGGTAGATAGTAAGGTGATTATGTAATGCATAACTATATACCTAGGTATACACACGTGTTGGGGTTTTGCAGGAAAGTATACACACACACAAGAAGGATATACCGCCATATCTCGTAATTGCAGGAAGCGCCAGCATTTGTTTTACTTAACATCATCTTAACAACAATCTCTAATGACGGGAATACACACGACCAGGGTAATTCATTACGACTTCCGTACAGTCTGTCTCAACCTCCGCCGGGCTCGTCGCCCACCGTGCACTCGATTCTCTGGAGCGAAACTCCCCGTTCCACTATCCGTGTCGACAGTTTCATATACATATCTTCCCCAGGTATGCACGGAAAAAGGAGAAGGGGTTGAATACGCTTACACCTGCCCGAGGACAACATAGTTTACCACTTTTCACTTATTAATCTAAGATTTCGTTTGGATTGGAAGCAAAACACACGCGACCATTAAGAATACTGTAGTAGCCGCGCAGAATTAGCAAATCCGTCACATGCAATTGCAAACGTCGATTTTAAAATTTTTTTTGTTAGATAATACGAATATAAGTAACATATTAAGTTTTTTTAATCAATTTTTTTCGTATTATCTAACAAAAAAAAAATTTAAAATCGACGTTCGCAATTGCACGTTTTTTAGGACACGAATCAGCTAATTCTACCCGACTATAGTTAGTTATTTTGCAGTCGATAATTCCTGTCAGATTCCTGAGAATTTTTATACACGCTGTAGTATCGATAGCTATTTATTTTCTTCAATATTAAAAAATGTTTCACGAATTTCATTAAAAATAAACTTAATCTAAATATTAATTACTTTTTATATTTTTAGATCAGTTCTCAAGAAGATCCAAATCCGGATCGAAACGTTAATGTATTAATTATATTTTTTTGTTAATATATTTGTCTGAAAAATTGATCGATAATTTTATTTATTCAACACGCGTGAATAATATGTAATTTCGGGGCCCTGCTAAATTCGGAAGAAATAATAAATTACTTCATGTTGACGCGTAGAGTGCTAATAATGTGCCGAAACTGTACGATAACGTATTACTGCGTAGTTTCTGAACCAATAGGAACGCGGTAGCGAGCCGAAACTGTACGGTAATAAATTATTATTACTTAGTTTCTGGACCAATAGGAACGCGGTAGCGATTTGTATATATGAAAACAGCATCGTAATTCAGCTAAAGTCAAGGCCATCTTGTGTACATCGAGGGCGGTGGGTACGTCAATCAATGAAGTGATTCATTATTTTTCCCTCTTTAATCAGGGCCCCGATTACATATTACTCGTGCTAGTTGAATAAAGTATTATGTGCGACCATTGATCGAAGGAGAATATTCCACTCGCGTCTTACCGCACTCGCTACGCTCGTGCGGCAAATTTCACGCTCATGGAATCTTTTCCTTCTCACTAGTCGCACAATATACTATTATTTAATAATTTTCTTGTTATTAAAATGAAGTCATGTTGTTCTTAATTGTTACAAGGTGACAAAAATCATACAGTAAATTCTATAAACGCATTTCTGTACATATTTTGTTTTAGTAGCTCGTTGAGTTGTCTTTTTTTTTGCAAGTGAAACTTCTTTAAGCGCGGTAGGCCAACACTTAGTGAGCTTATTTAAAATTGTATAAAAATACGTTCGGTAGTTTTTGAGTTCATCGCGTTCAGACAGACAGACGCAGCTGGGGACTTTATTTTATATACACAGAATGTTCAAAAAGTCGCGCAACGCCTAAATATTTCACAGAGATCAAGTTTTTTGAAAAATGCTGTAAATGGAAGTTGCTCAGCTCGTTGTAATGTATTTTTCGCTCACAAAAATTCCTTCCAAGGGTGTGCCCCCGTGAAGGGGGCAGGGGGTAACTCCAAAATTTTAAATGGCAACCGCGATTTTTTTTATTGGGTCAAGTTCTTCAGGCAAAAAAAAACAACTTTTGTCCCAAACTTCTTTTTGTTGAAGCTACAGATCACCAAGCAGGCGAGGTAAAATTTTCCGAGTTATAATAATAATAAATATTTATTTCCCAACAGATATCTTCACCCCCTCAAATAAAGTTCGTTCATTTTGTAACAGGTCATGAAATGATACTCTTTTACCTAAAGATTAGTTCGTCGTTTTTAAAGTGGAATTTGCAAAATGAACAAATTTTTTTAGAGTGGGTGAGAATAATTCGGAAAATGTATAGAATATCAATTTACGAATATAAAAGTCTTGTTTTAAACAACCACTGAGGCGGTTTTACATATCTAATCTATAAATCATATAAATCCATGAACAAGTTCTTCTACTTAACATATAATAATAGAGTAGAGCAAAGTGGAAGGAGGAGGCGGAAGGGGGGGTAGAATTGGGAAGTTTAACATGCCGCTAGAACAGACAGGCAAGGTAAGCGTAGTTAGCTGATAAATATCTAATCTCTAACACCTTCCTTCTCTCAAGACACGTTCAGTTTGTACCTCAGACATACATATGTTACATTACACGCATGACCTTTCTGTGCCGCTCTATACGGGGGATGATTAAAAAGATTCCCCTTAAATGGTTGGCTCGATTAATTGCTCATTGTTCATTCCATAGAGATATTAGACTAGAGTACGCGAGTGAGCCGTGAAAGTGTTTGCAATTCAGAGAGAGAAAAGTTCCTTATCTCTATGGTAACTAATGATACAAAACAATGCTGATTTGAGTAAACATATATAATGATACGGAACGTTTGCAGCGTTCTCTCTCTGAACTGCAGACATTTTCACTTATGGCAAGCATACCCGCTAGCGTACTCTAGTAACTTATATCTCTATGGTTCATTCACCTATCGTAAGTCAAGAGAAATAACTGAATCAGACTTTTGTGGCCACAGTTAAACAATAGTATATTACACCACAAGGGCAGAAAGTTTGAGAGTACTATAGTAATATATTATTGTTTACTAATATACCTCTTATGTTTTTTAAGTTATTAGCTGATTTTTTTACAAATATTTAAATATGTCAAAATGATAAAACGTTATTATACTTTTAGTGCTTTTTCAATGGTCACTAATAAAAATATTTGGAGCTTCCTCGTAAACATAATCTCTCCTTCATCTTTGCAATTTATTTTATCAAAAAATTATTTTTTTAAAGAGCAGTATTATCCGCAACAAGAAAATTTTTGCAAGTTATTAAATGTATCCCATTATTTTTATTTTTTCATTTCAACTTATTCTATCACCTGATTGAATCTAATTTTATTAAGTGACAAAACTTTGCAATATAAAAAGAAATACACAAAAGAAACTTGTGTTTGTATTCACTGCCTCGTTAGCTTTTGTAAAAAATAATTTTATTAAGTAACTCAACTTTCAGGTACTTTATATTATGAAGTTTGCCTTCCCAGCAGCTTTCCGGAACAACTTGACATTCCGTATTTCATTGAAAAATTGAAAAAAGTGAGATATTAAATTGTAGAAAACAGTGTTTTGATATATCTGAAAAGTTAAGTCGTAATTCGATTATTTGATCACTGGTGTAGATTTTTGAAGTGTTTGAGTTTTTGAACAGACTTGACGTACCTAAATTTAAATTTAATTTTTCATCAATTAGCTTCATTATATTATATAAACGAGTTATAGAATTAAGAAAACATTATAAGCAAAAATATAAAAAATATAACATTTAATGTATTAAATAATAATATGTCTAGAGCTGACATTTTTTCCTATGTTAGATTCTCCTCAGACGACCCGTCTCAATATCTCAAAAATAATTGCAAATATCTGAAATCACAAAAAAGATTCTGAAAGAGCAGGAAAATTCCAATTCCACCTCCCGAAGCTCTACCACCAATATTTCTAATTTTAATTTAGAGGTGAAAATAGAGCTAATTTTTTTCCCCAATTGTTTATACGACAAGCAAAAAAACACGTAAATATTAAAAATTAAATAAAAAAAAATTTCTCCCTATTTTCACCTCTAAAATATAATTAGAAATATTGGTGGTAGGGTTTCTGGAGATGGGACTTTTTATAGGAAATTTCCTGCTGTCTCAGAATTTTTTTTGTGATTTCAGATATCTGCAATAGTTTTTGAGATAATCGCAAAAAACCAAACCTCTCTTTTTTTACCAATATATTTTTTCGTCCCCCACTTCATTTTTTCAAAAAGTTTCTAGATGTTATTCCGAATCGAATTACACCATGATCATAATTTTCGGTGACTTTTTGATGAATTCCATCATCAAAAAGGGACATGTGATCTAGACTATAATCGATTTTCAATGACTTGATACAACGGATTTGTTCAGGTTTTATCAGAAGTGTTGTTTAAAGAAAAACCTGTTAGGTTCGCACAAATTAAAAAGAGAAGATTTTAAAAAGTACCGAATTTGATCATATTACTTTAATTGAATCAGAAAGACAATGTAGTAAAAGTTTTCTTATGTTGTACATTTTCCGCAAGTAAAAACACGATCCCAGATATACATAATCTATCAAGATGAAAATTCGATTAAGGCTAATGTATACAATGGGTGTTCTTTTTCTTCTTAGCAACATTCTGATGAAGTATAAGGGAACGAAGGTATAAGGATGCGGCAATAGCAGTAGACACCTAGTCTTCAGCTCTCTTAGAACAAAGTTAAAGACTGTAGTAAGGGATATGCGGGTAGGGAATGTACCATGTATAAATTATAAAAGTAATTTCCGTATAATAACGCACTTTGTCACTGTGTGTAAGGTAAAGATGGGAAACTTCAGTGGCGGAACAGCAAAAGCTATTTATAGAATTTTTAATGCAACGCACAAGTTACTCTTCATCATATTTTCTTATGGTTGAATGCTTTAATAATTAAAAATAATCTTTGACTTAACCAAACTGCTTTCGAAGTGTTTAAATATTAAAAAATATGTAAATTGATTTCTTATATTTTTACCATTCCAACCCACAAGTGGGGAATGGTACTAGTTTAGGTCGAAAATACTTTTTCAAAAATTTTACAATATCTTTCCGTTTTGAGGTTCCTCGGATCCAAAAAACGTATTTTTGGAAAAACTCTGTGCGTCTGTTAGTCTATTTGTCTGTGAACACGATACAGGTCAAACGGATAAGCGTCTTGAAACCAACTTTTGGGAGGATGTTTGGTATGCAAATATTAAGAGCCCTATTGTTTTTGGGGAAAATCGGCGCATGCGCAGAAGAGATATATGTTATAACGGTATTTTTTATATGATAATCGTATACTTTTCATAACGGCTTACTATTCTATTCATTTTTTCAAGAAATTTCGCTAAGAAATTTTTTTTCTAAACTTTATAGTTTCGGAAATATTTGAAAATAAAAAAAACAGCTGCTCTTTTGTTTTATGGATCTGTCAGAAATAAACTAGTTCGGCATGCTTTGATTAATTTTTACATGACGTGGAACATACCTCGTAGATAACCATGACAACGAATAGCAAATATCATATTGAATACTAGCCATTACACGCGTCACCTCACACGATATCAGAAATTTTATTTTCTTTATTATAATCAAATGTCGACATTTTTGAAGTTGAAATGGCCCCGTCGCCCAATTGGCTGGAATTTTTTACTCTTGTTTACTTAGCAATAAATTTATATTATTTTTATTTTATTTTAATTACAATTATTATTTATTTTATTTTAATTATTAAAATATGTAATTTTATCAAAGTACTGTTAAAAAATTAGTATCATTGGTTATAAACAATATCTATGAATTATTTCTTAAATATATTGGAAAATATCTTAATAATTACTTCCAGCTTTTAATGAGCTCCATAATTAAATATAAGTTTATATTTTTCAACATATTTTGTGTGCTTTTTTGTGCACATTTGACGTTTTAATTTGTTGTACTTACTGTCAGAAAATTTGATCCGACTATGACCTTAGATTATGAGCACACATATTTCAATATAAGAAAACCGTCGTAGAATTTTGAATCGAGTCTGTCCGAAGCGAATTGAAACGTTATTTTCTTTAAACTGTGTATGCATGTATTCAACATAATTTTTTGCATAATTTCTATTTTTTTCAAAATTTAACTTCAAAAATGATCTGTTTCTATGTAGACCCGTCATTTATTTTTTGTGAGTACAATTTAATGTTCTACATGACAGGGACGTTACATTGCTCGAACGCATATATACTAAAAACTATAATTATTATTTGAGATCATAATCTAAGGTTATTGTCAAATCATTTTTTGACAATGCTTTCTGCAATCCGGCATCAGTGAAATCCAACAAATTTTAAACTAAGACGCCATTCTCGTAATAATAACGCCACTGACAAAATTTATATGTTACATATATTAGATTTTGCTTCAAGGTGGACCTGCTTTATTTCTTTTCGGTAATTAATGGCCGTAGTTTGAAATACGGTCATAACTTTAATACACTTATCGTACGGAAGAAATTTCTAACGTAACTGAAGTTGTAGAAAATATTTCAGTTTTTTTAAATGTGATCGGAAACTTTGAGTAATATGTAATGAGAAGTCGATTTGTTTATAAAAAAAAATAGTTGAACCTCCCTCAAAAAATGGTAAGTTAATTAAAAAAAGCGTAAGGGCTCTTGTTAATGACCGTTTTAGTCAACGGGTAACGAGCCGACGTGAAACGGTTACCTTTGTACACGATCCGCATATACGTGAGCGCGTCCATTGTTATCGATATCAGTTCTATACTTTAAGAGCGAAGAAGTGCAAATACGTTAGGTCTTGCTTGTTTATTTTTGTTATTTTCTAGTCTTGTCTCAACACTAGCCTAATATGAACAAGGCTAATTAATAAATCCATATCAATATCAATTTTAACTCCATATTCACAGAACAAGGTAGGTATGTAGGTATAGGTAAAAACGTGCGCGCACATATGTCGTCGTCAACAGACTTCTATGAAATGACGTGGTCCGTCGCTCCAAGTTGAGTTTTGTTGCAACGGTTACATGCCCGTTGCGTTAACAAACGTCCA
Source organism: Xanthostigma xanthostigma (assembly GCA_963575645.1). Lineage (NCBI taxonomy): Eukaryota > Metazoa > Arthropoda > Insecta > Raphidioptera > Raphidiidae > Xanthostigma > Xanthostigma xanthostigma. The sequence continues at coordinate 9,161,065 of OY754471.1, read as the reverse complement.
CACTAACCTATTAAACACTGCGCGTCGGCCCGTCGCCCGTCATAAAAATCGGGCCGTTATCCGTTGTCGTTAACAAGAGGCCTGAAATAAAGTTTTGAGGTCTGCACCAATTTAAAATACCTACTACCTAAGTACATAAAACGGGATAGTAATACTTTTATTAAGAGTATTCGTCCCTGCAAATACCCCCTGCACCCTTCATCTCAAATCTTTTCCCCTCGCCTAAAAACGGTTCACGCTCTCCCGACGCTATTTTTAAAGCTAGACGGTTCTGGTAAACGCCAAATGAAAGACAAAGGATCAGACTACAGATCTTCCAGGCGAATTTTTTGAAAAAAAATTCCTGAAAAATCTCACAACCTTTTGAAAAGAATAATAAGTTACGTAATATTTCACAGGTAGGCAAAACTGTTTTTCAAAAAATTCGCCTGAAGGATCTGTAGTCTGATTCTTTGTCTTTCATTTGGCGTTTACCAGAACCCTCTAGCTTTAAAAATAGCGTCGGGAGAACGCGAACCGTTTTTAGGCGAAGGGAAAAGATTTGAGATGAAGGGTGCAGGAAGTATTTGCAGGGACGAATACTCTTAATGAATGAAATATTGGTTTACAGAAACAAAGAAACAAAAAGGTAAGGCCACCTTCAACCATTAATAAAAATAAGAGTTTTTTTATTCAATATCGACAAACACTATTCTCTCAGAAAAAAAATGAAAAACTAACTATAAACTTTACGAGAAATTAAACATGTTTTTCTGGAGCTTATATTATAACAAGGGTAATATATTTTTAGTTTGTATGTAATGTTTATAAAGAAAGGAAAAACTATTTAGTGAAACTGAACAACGGTACAAGTTTTTTTTTCTTTTTTTAACAGAAAATGTTTTTATAGTTGTTTATGTACAGTGTTTATAAGGGAAGACAAAGCTGCAAGTTTCGCAAACCAGACAGCTGAACATTTGGCTAGTTGGAAGATGTATTGCAATTTTTTAACAGTAGACAGCAGACACTGAACACATAAAACTATAACTGCATAAATATACAAAATGTGTGATAAATTTGAAATATTATGTGTTTATTGCACCTACTATAAATTTTGAAATAAAATTCCAAAAACAATAAAACTTTTTCAAAACACAAAAGTTGTCAATTATGGCATAAATTATAGCGTTAGTAATATGACAGAGCTATAAACTTATATTAATAGCTTTGTATATTTTTTTTCAACGGTTTTATTCCTCAAAAATATAAATTAAGCATTAATTAATATATGTATAGTCTTTATAAGATAGAAACATGAAATACAAGCCGATTCAATCAAAGCAAAACACCAATTATTTTTGCCAAAGAGTCTAAGAGGAAAGAAAAATAATACATTGAAAGAATATGAATATTTTTTTGTTAAAAACGTCATCAAAAGAGCACATAATGCTTGTTATATTTAAAAGTTCATTCTGAGTAGAATAAAATATCTCATCTTACCCAGTTAAGCTTGCGAGAAGCGCTCGTAACTCTAAATATTATATTTTTTAGAAAACAGCTCTTTGACGTCACGGTACAATGCAATACTAGAAATGCATTGTAATGTAAGTCAACTTTGGGTGTTTTTTAATGTCATGGAATAAAATAGTTTATTCAAAGAGGTGAAAAAATCAAACAAGAGAAATAAAATAACAGATGTTATTGTGAACGAGACTTTAACCAGACAGGTGGGTTGTCAATGCAAGGCGTCGCAACAAAATTATATATACGTAGTATATACGAAGCATTCGATGTTGTTTACCAATCACAGCGCACTAAAGCAAATATTTTTATTTTCTCAAACTAATGATTGGAACATAAACACCATTTTGTTTCCACCTGAACAATATTATTTAATTATTTTTTGTTTCTTGATTTGAAAGTTTCGTGAAATATTTTTCACAATAACTTTCCTTACAAGAAAGAAATAAAAACGCAAAAACAACTCCAATATGGCATTTCAATAAATAATTAATATTCTTTCCAAACCTTTATTCAACTAACTTTGTTAAAGAAATTAATTTAGTATAAGGTATCTTTCTTCGGAAGTACTTATTTGTATTTCAGATTAATGTCGCTTTCTTTGAAGATGATAATTATTTTATCCCACCTTATCTCTAGATTTTACAATAGCCATACGAGTAGGTGCCGATATTTGTGAATCATTGAAGAAAATCATTGAAATGTAATTTTTGTGCGAGCAATACATTATTTGTTATAACAATTATGAAGATTTCTAAGCGAACGAATAAACTTCACATTCAAATCTTCTTGGTTTCCGCGCTTGTCTGTCGTGGTCCATTAGTATTTCTACCTGACGTTTCGTCTACAACTGCGGTAGACATTATCAAAGACGATGTGGTAGCGGGAGTAGTGTCCTTCTAAGCTGCTCAAAGGTAAGTGTGTCGACAAGTGTGGTACTTCCGTCTTTTATAGTCAGCGTGCTCGTGTTCTCTACTCGGTCGTAGTATGCTCTTCTGTGATTGGTCGTTCCATTCAGTGGGGTGGTATTGCACAGTGCTGGTGTCCAGGTTTTACTTAGATTCAAACCTTTATCTTTGCGGTTGAAATTATTTGTGTGTTTGTGTATTTCTATGGCTTCTCTGTATATGCGTGGGTAGAGTCACTTGATGTTCTTTCTATGACTTTGGTTTCTTCAAAAAGGATCTTATGGTTGTCTAGAGTCAACGTATGCTCGGCTAGTTGAATATGACCAGAGAACAAACACTTAAAAAAACCAGAGTGAATTTTAAGGCCAGAGAAATTCATAGGTGATACAGAAAAAAATCTCATGGGCATTAGAGTATCAAAGGCATTCACGTAATAGATGTCTTATTATATAGTAGTAGGTATTTAAATTGAAAGAGGTCAACGTTTACCCGCGTTTGGACAAAAAATGTAACCGCTAACCATTCAAATAAATGGAACAATAACGACAGACATTAACAGAAAAGAATAGAAATCTTCATGGTATAATTATCACGTAATCTTCACAGTCGCACTTGAAAGGCAGTAGTTCCGATTCCCGGTGGAGTTAAATGTAACACAATTCTCTCCTACGCAGCGGAGAAATTTTTACGAATCACATTTGTTAAAAAAAATCACTTCGGTAACTGCATCTTGTGATTGTATAATAGTAACCGGATGGCTTTTTTCATAAGCTAGCACTTCATATCCTACTTGCAACATACACAAAATTTCGATTACAAAATATAAATTTTATATGCACAACGAATTTCTGATTTTCGAGGAAATCCTTAAAGTTTAGTTCAATAACTTTTTGTCATTATTATTGAACCACAAAGAAAACAAAACTAGTATGAAAAACAAACATTAAGTTTAATGGCGAATCGATTGGAAGATAAACGAAACGAGGAAAAGGTAGCAGACACAGAGAGAGTGAGAGTGAGATGGAGGTGGTGAGTGTGTAAGAAGAAGCGGATGATAACAATTCGACAGTCACATATTAGACACAATAAGTTCAGAACCAACCACTTACACAGTTCTTAAGTCGTTAAGTAAGCAAGTAATCTCTTTTTGTTGCCGGCCGGGACACAATATTGAATCGGTAATTTATTCATAACAAAACTAAAACTAAGTCGATTAGGCCGGTCGTTGAACAGTAAACTACTTTGTCGGTAAGCACAAAAAACAGTTCCCTCTACGATCTCTATACCTACGCACCAGTGGCGTAGGCAAACGCGTCTCAAAACAAAGCATAGTACAATATGGAAGTGGGCAGCGTTTTCAGAAATTAAAAAGCCAGTTGCTACTAGATCGAGAGCAAGATAATGTTTCTTGATATTTTGTTGTTTTAGTTATAACATAGTCAGGCTTACTCTACTGACGATAACGCAAGGTGGTTATCAAGTGATTTGCATGATAAGCACTCTTGTTAATCATTTTCATTTGTTTGTTATTCTGATAAGCAAATGACTACCTAAATCGTATGCGAAATATTGTGATTACAAACAGTGCTTATAAATTTTGTATCTACTGTAGTTACGTAATGTAGCAAGTATAGTTACAATAACTCTCTCTCTCTCTCTCTCTTTTGTAAAATCAAAAGTAGTTTTCCTTAGCTATATGCAGGAAAAATGCATGTTTTCTCAAGTTTGATAACAACAGTCATTTTTCCTGCGTAGCTAAGGAAAACTAATTTTGACAATATTACAAAAGAAAGAGAGAGAGAGAGTTAATGTAACAATACTTGCTTCAGTAAGAACTGTAATTAGAACACATAATATGGATAAATATATTGTTATAACATTTTCATGCAGATCCAGAAGACGCTAGGAATTAAAAATAATCAAAAAGAACAGAAAGATAACTTATTACTTATTGATGTGATATTAATAATCGAGAAAAGAAATCAATTATATTCAGAAACATTACAAATTGTAGTATAAATATGAGGAATAACATATGTTTTAATTTAAAATTTACTATTTTTTGGAAATAACATTTTTCATTATTTGTGGGTAAAAAAAATAATGTTTCCCCATCCCTACTAGGTCGATCGTAGTATTGTGGAATATATACTTTGTACACCGCAGTCTCCAACTTGACTGTCATAAATCTCTTAAAATAAATAAAAGTACATATGTGGTGGAAGAGCGGGTATAGCTGGTGGAGGTGCCAACATCAATTTATGTGTTGAATTTTACTATTTTTGTCAGTTTTATTATCGACAACTATTATTACTAAAATAGATTAGAATATTAAACCAGCACTACTTGAGACACTAAATAAAATTTCAAATGTCTGATTAACGTCTGATTAGAACAGTTTAATAAATAAAATTTTCGACCAATTTTTCAGAACTTCGATATTAAAAAAAATTAAGCGAATTTTATTAAAAACTAAATAGAAACTAATTATTGATTAATTTTTAGATCAATTCTGAAGATGGTTCAAATTGGGTCCGAAACGTTAATGTATTGAATTTATAAATTTCTTGTTAATATAATTGTCTGAAAAATTGGTCGATAATTTTATTTATTAAATGAACATTACTTTTGTTTAAATTAATCATGAATAAGTAATAAGTACCAATATAAAATAAAGATTGTTTTTATTATTATTTGAAACCTACAAAAATGATCCGACATTTTAAGCACGATTTAATTAATTTTTCAAGAATAACGAGAGGTTCGTTTGATCAAGTGATTTATAATCCAGAGCTTTATAAATGAGAACAAATATTTTTTCATGATTTTCAAACGTAAACATATAGACTTGTTCATTTCAAAAACATGAAATAATTTCAACTAGAGTGACCTGTGCGAATTATTCATACTAAATAACTATAATAATTATCACTTTACAAAATTATTTTTTAAATATGATTGCAGGTATTCAATTCGTTTCTAATTTTGCACACTGCTTATAAGGTTCTTCTTTTTGTTGAATTACAATATGAAGCTCAGATGACAGATCGAAGAAATATTTTACTAAAATTGTCATATAGAGGCGCAAGTAGCAAAAGCGTTGAGCTAAGTCGTCAGATGGCATCATGCAGCATTTCTGTGACGTTGTTCAGCGTTGCTCGCTGTCTCAAAATTAAAGCCGTCAGATGGCAGTATGCAGTATTGTGTCTGTTGTATTACAATATGAAGGTCAGATGACAGATCAAAGTGTTGACGTTGTTTTAAAATTAAAGCCGTCAGATGGCAGACGTTGTTCAACGTTGCTGTATTTTAATTAATTTACAAAAACAAAACCAATAATAAATTTTTTAGTTGTCGATGTCAGTAGAGCAAGCAATTATCTGTAAAATGATATATAATTTATGTGGAGAAATTGTGAGATTTTTTCTAAAAAGGGAGGCGAACATCTTAAACCTTAGCGTATTAAATATGATTTACAATTCTACGTTCCAGTTTATGGAACAGCTGGTGTTGATAATGTTTTATTTACGTTTGCGAATAAACAGATCCGAATTACAATAAATATTGTTTTAAAAGGAAATTGTGACATAATTTGCAGCAATAAATTTAGAACGGACGCCGTTAATCCAATCATTTAATCAGCAATTAAAAACATAAATATTAACATTTTTAACTGAAATAAATTCGTAAATTAATTTAACGTCATTTAATTCTGTTAAGCGCAAGTAGCGGTTGTGTTTGTCGATCAAGTCAAACGGAACACTGAGTATAAAGTTTAAACACACACAAACAGGGGGCCGCTACTGGAACGTCGTCGTCGTCGGCGGCGGCGGCGGCGTTGAGCAACTGTATCATACAGAAGAGAGCATGTTTGTGTGTGTAAAATGTGCATGGTTACGTCCCCAATCCCAGTTATGGTCCCACGTGCCCAACGACTGGCGGTATCCTCATATGGCCAGTGGATTGGTCGACTTTAGACAGTGCTGAAACAAGCTCTGCTTAATACGAGGAAAATATGCACCTGCCATTATCAACAAAAGTCGCCTTTGAACCACGATCAAACAACTTTATTATTGTTCTGTGTTTGTTCAATTCGGTACTGATTATTGAAACGGATTAATGGAAAAAAAATAATTCAACCCTTATTTTTTTAGTTTTTAAAAATATGAATAAATAAGTAAGTTACAGTTAATTAAAAGTTGATCACCTATCGAACAAGGAGTGACGTCGTTGATCTGCAGTCTACGTACAAGCAACAACAAGATTAAGTAGATACTAAGTAAATTCGTTACTAAACTACTGAATTTTTATAAACTTAATAATAATGACGTACAGATTTATATACAATATGTAAACACGTAAGGTGCACATAGAGAAATTAGCATTGGGAAACAATACTTGGATCAGAGTTAGCCATGACTGCATTAATTGTTATTTCTATTGAATCATCGTGGTAATCTTGAGGATTTCTATTTTATTTTGATTTATTTTTATTTTACTTGGCTTTTTTAATAATAAAAAGCTCTTATAAATCATTATTTTAATTTTTTTGTACAAAAATAAAACAGAAAAAACAACTCCATCTGTTTGGAAACATTTCATTCAAAAATTGCCTGACTGGTATGACGTATATGCGTTGGTAAATCAGTGACCCAATTTCTTTAGGTTCAACACGAATAGGCGGAGATATTTGATCTCGCACCATATTTAATGGGAATTTAATGTCCCATTAATAAAAAAAGTCCGATTATGTTGTAATCATTTGAATATTTTCTTCGGTGGTATACTCATTCATTTTGCAAAAGAATATTTATCTGTCAAATTGAAAAACATGATTTCAAGGCTCACTCTGATCCAGTCATTTTTTCCCAATGTTAATTTCCCTATGTGCACCTTACGTGTTTACATACTGTAGATAAAGAGATTAATTATGTATTCGGCAGCTAGGATTACACTGCATGTATATATCTAGTCAGACAATAGTCGGTTTTTTCGGGTTTTTTCCCGACTCCCACAATCCACTAAATAGGAAACATAGGATGCTTTGAGAACCAAATAGTGTTCAGGACTGCATCAAATCGAAAAATGTTTGGTACAAAAGTTCTTTTCGTTGACCCAAAAAACAATAATCCGAGATAAAAATATGGTGCATATTTTTAAAAAAAGTGGAGGTGTATTTGATATCTCGGAATGAAATAAAAACAGCACCAATGTTCTCCCCCCTGCAACTTTTGTCGAAAGCCCTTCCTCTACGAAATTCTCAAAAAGCCGCAATGATGGGTCGGTGACATATTTTCAATGCACATTCTTCCCTTGCAACGAGGAAAATGGCCCGTCCTGTTGCGGTATGGTGCGGTACGGTTTGATACAGTGGATGAGAACAAACGAGTCCCTTGAGTCGAGATTAAGGTGAAAAGAACCGGACTGACTAACGACTCCCACTGGGGATATTAAGCATTCCGCTAAGTCAAGTGACGTTTCGCATACGTGTAAACTACACAGTCAACAGGACACGCACTCACTCCTTCGTTCACTCACTTGTCCATTTATTAGATTCATTTATGCGAAAGGAAAACGTATTTGATAAATATTTTTAAAAATATTTTTGAGCACGTCAAGAGCAAAAACAATTAGCAGACATTAAAAAAAATAATTTATTGAGTAATTTTTGAGATCTATTAATTATAATAATAATAATATTTTATATGTGGTGAGGATACAAATCGTCATTGTTCATCAAGGACTCAATCATTCATAACTTAAAAAGTCATCCATTTTATAGAAAGCATTTGTTAGTAGAAATTCTTTAAGTATTTTTTAAACTTCGACAATTTATCGGATTTTTTTAATGTTTTGGGGAAGTTTATTACAAACTATTTTGAGATTTAATGGAAATATTTAAACGGTTTAAAGGTACTCTAAGTTCAGATCTAGTATTGATGCTTTATAGCTTTATTTAGTACATTCAATATTGTTTTCTTTGACATTTTTTGCGCTGTGAAATATGAGAAATATTTTTTGATACATTTATTTTGTTTCCTTTCATCTGTTTAAAAATATACTGTTTAGAGTTATTTACACAGAAATTTTCCTGAACTATGAGTACATTTATAAACATTTTTTTTTATATATCGGTAATCTTTTAAAATAAATGAAAAAAAAGACTGAATAAAATTACATATACATAACACTCGTAGCTAGCTTTCATATATTTTTAGTTGAGAATATATATATTTTGAGACGAGATAGTTATAATTACACACAAATTGAAACTCGAACAGAAAATATTTCTAACAATCTGTACATTTATAAATAATATATTTACAAATACATTATTATGTGTTAAAAAAATTTAATTGCAAAAAAATATTACTATTAACACTTTCATTAGACAATCTCACAATTCTAACTTAACACATACGAACATGGTCTGTCTTTAGTAGACACTATATGCTAATATCATGTTTTGTTCACATTAAACACTTTATTTAATGGATTCACTATTTTCCTATTACATATTCAAAATATTTTTCTCTCCAAAATACGAAACACTTACGAACTGACAATTTCTATCCACATAAATATTAATAATTTTGTATTTAAATAGCAGTTTCTTCTAAAAATTGTTATTTTTTTTTATATTATTATATTTTTGCTGTGTAACCGGACGAATCAGTTTGGACATCAAAAAAACAGTTTTAAATAAGCTATTCAGCGTTTGAGTTTTTTTTTTCTTTTATATATCATCAAAGCGTATTTTGAATAAAAAAAGCGGCGAAGACGAATTCATTCCACTAGAATGTAAAAATAACAAAAGACGTACACCTGTCTTTTAGTACATGAAGACACGATGTAAATGCGGACGACATTAAAACTTATTGCGGCATACAAGTGTTGTTCCTTTAGCTTCTGTCTTTCTCTGTCTCTATACACCATATATTACAAAACAAGAGAAAGATGAACTTATTTCTAACCCTTTCTTAAAATTCAGCATTTATTTAAGCTACATCCATGCTGATCATAAAATTCCACTAATGACACCAGACGTCTACCTTGCGTTATAGCAAACCGATCGCAAACTTGTGTCGATTGAATGTGTAATCTCAGAGAGTTTAAGATCCAACACAGAGTACTATGCAAGCATTTCACTTTTTACACGCTTTATATTAACTTCACTTGTAAGTGTGTATGTATGTATGTATGTATATTAGTATGTATGTTTGTTTGGAACCTTCCTTTGGACTACAGCAAGTGGTTTATTACAGTAGTATAATATGCCAGCACTGTAACTACAGTGTTTAGCCGTGCAGTCTAAAGGGTCGTGGGTTCTAATCTCGTCCACGCCGAAAAAAAAATTGTTTTTTTTTTCGGCAAATTTTTGACAATAAATCGAACTAAAAAGTGGAAAATAAATATAGTTTAAAAAAAAAACTAAAAAACACGCTTTATATCAAACTAAAAAGTGAAAAATAAATATAGTTTAAAAAAAACTAAAAAAAGCCCTTCATATCGAACTAAAAAGGAAAATATTTTTTTTAATAAGCTTAAAACAATAATGAATAAAAAATACTAGTATTATTGTAAAAAAAGCGTGGGGCGCTCGATGTACGAAAATGTGGAACAAAGCGCCCCACGCTTTTTTCACAATAATACTAGTATTTTTTATTCATTATTGTTTTAAGCTTATTTTAAAAAAAATATTTTTTACTTTTTAGTTCGATATAAAGCGTGTTTTTTAGTTTTTTTTAAACTATATTTACAAGCTTTAATTCAACTCCACTGCATGTTTATCAGTCAGTTTGGATCAAATCTTGCATCAAAGTTTAGTAGATCTACCTAAGCTAGAGCTTTCAAGTTTTACACGGGTATTTGACAATGCATACATTCAATATGACTGAGTGGTGTAGCGTAGTGGTGAGAGCACTAGACTCGTATTCGGGAGGTACCGGGTTCGAATCCCGGCGGAGGCAGGTGTGGCTGGGATTTTTCCTGCTGCCTCTCGCCGAAAAACGGTAATTCCTGTACCGGCCATCTTGTTGAGGTTTATCCATGGTTTCACTTAATAATTCCAAATAAATATCGAGATGGTTCCTTATTCAAGGTCATGGACGAACCTGTCAAACTGCTATGCTCAATCCTAATGTCCTAAAAATTTCTTCATTCGCCCATTGCTATTAATTAGTTGAAGTTGAAAAATGAAGAAAATAACGAGAATTGTATGGTAGATGTAAAATAGTAATGGTGCGAATGGCGGCATTTATGACATAAAGTTGAGAAACGGACGTTAAATACATTACTATTATTATTAAATTTATTATGGTGAACGTCACGCAGTAGAAAGATAATCTACTATTTTAATACTGGGAATGAGTTAATCTTATCCGCTTAGACAACAAAAACATAAATGATATTATAAACTAATAGTCAACTATAAAAAGAAACATTTTATAGATTATTAACAACATATAATCTCATGCACCATTGTAAAAAATAAGCCTAAAGCAGGTGTGATAGGATTAAATAATAAAAAAAAAACTTTAAAAATATGTATTGTTTATAAAACGTGGGGATGTTGCATTAAATAATTATGTTCACAGTTGACTGCCTTAAAGCTAATTATTCATAAACAATATTTTTAATGCTTTAATAATTTCATTTGCATTATTACAGAGCAGTAATATAGCGTGTTCTAATTTGTCCTCGGGTAAATATTAATAAAAAATTGGTTACATAAATTTTCCTGCCCCAAACTCTTTGGTAGAACATTTTTGTTGAATAAGAGAAAGGCATTTTTCAAAAATGTGTTGGGCTGCCGCTAATGGACTCACCAAATTATGAAATGAATTGTTTTAGATACATGTTATTAATTACTGAGTGAATTTTTGTGACAAACAGGAACATCAAGGAAAACGATTTTTTGACGCGACTGCGGAGGACTATGGGTTAAAATTTGTTGGAGCGTTTGTGCCTCTGTAGCAAACAAACCGCTGGACGGTTTTTCATAAATTATTTGTCAATAGACTCGTCGTAGTCTCAAAAGTGGTGTCACTTAGAGTTTAGTATGGTGGATGCTAGACGTACATAAAAATCAAAAGTCGCCAATACCAGATTATATGGGATATCAACTGAACCAATTAAATTGGTCAAAAATATACATATAGGTACCTACTATAGATGTTATTTAATGAATAAAAATTAATACAAAGGCATAGAAAAAAAATATAGCTTCCAATATAAAAAGCAGTCGATGTAATTGAAGTCGAAAATTCGAAAAAATGATACCTAACATTACGTAGGCAAAACTATCGTAATATAAATACCAGCCAGTATATAAACTGCGTTTATTCGATTATCTAGCAAATGGATATTTAGTTGGTATGGAAGATTATATTGCTGTTAATGAGATTTCGATTCGATAAACAGAATTGAAAATAATAGTTTATATAGTTAATATTTTTAAAACTTCAACTGGGATGTTTCTAAATAAATATTATTTAACATAACGGTTCCAATCTCTGAAATAATTATTTTTTGAACGGTTCAATACATTAATTTAAAATTAAACTGATTTTTTTTAAACAGATAATTAAAAATTTTTTTTAGTGCTTCAAAAAAAAAAACAAACTGATGAATGTCGCGTTCTGTCGACATAAAAACTGTAAAATTTAATAAATGAGGTGAAATATTTTAATTATAATCGCCGTCCTTTGTATATCAATGAATAGAAAAATTACCGTAGACTTAGAAAATTGTTTGAAATAAGAAGGTTTAAAAAACATTTAGAGGCGAATTCTTGATAATAAATATGAGACATTATTCAATAAAATCGATGTCGTCATCATTGTTATATTTATTTAATAAAAATGTTTTTCAGTTAAATAAATTTTCGAGTTAAGTTAAACTTCTGCTTTTGATTTATTAGTGTGAGAACAAACTTTTCCACCTTTAAAAACCACCTTTACATAATTACATCGTTTTTTAAGGTTAAGCTGCCGCCTTCAACCAAAAATGTTAATTTTATTCTGCATTTATAATTTTCTCCGTCTTTATAATATTGTGTTTTGTTGCTTTATATGTATGTTGAACTGTTGCGAACATCAGCTTCCTAAAGCCGCGTTGGTACAAGAAAAGGAAAAACCTCCACCAGGAAACGTAAAGTCACACGCACAAAACTTCAACGAAATATTTATATTATACAATTAATTAAATTGTCAGAAGAAAAATCCGTACGGTTTGGACACCACCGCGGACATAAAGGTCCGCCGTGTACATAAAAGTGTCCATTGTGGACATTAGTCTCCATCGTGGACATAATTAGATCAAAAATTTATTTCTAGAGATAGTGAGTTTTTTTAAATATTTTTTTTAATTTTCTAAAGCCGATTTAGTTAATTTTTAAAATTTTAATGTCTTCTTAAGAAACGTGTTGATGTGAGCAATTTTTAATTATTTTTCGAAAATGTCTCACAAAACTACATCGACAAAGTTTACTTTAAATAAAAATACAGTAAATAAAAAAACGGTTTCGAATGTTTTATGAGTTTCGTTTGTTCAAAAAAAACTTTGTACGAACAAAATAAAAAATAACAATGTATCTAATAAAGTCAAATAAGTAGTTTCCCTTTATTAGCAATATTTCTTCGAGCGTTTCCGCGACTTTGTGTCATTGTGCATTCAACCTCCGTGTCAACAATAGAATATCCTACGGGAAATTTAAAATGATAAGTGTGTACCTTCATCCTACAGAACAGCGAATAAAGACGAGAGACATGACTGCTTCTTGGAATAAAGTTGCACCCCTTGTTGCCCTGACACTTTTATTTCTTCAACCCTTGAATTCTTACAGTTGGCTACAGTGCTGTAGGTTTAAATTATTATGGTTTTATCTTGCTTTTTTATTATTTTCGCATAATAATTGCAATGCTTTCGAAAACGGATCTCATATTTAAAAAAATATATATATATATAATTAATCCGAATCCAAATTCACTAGCATTTTAAAAACGCAGAAAATAAAAAATCGTATTTTCTTCAAAATGTTCGAATTCATCATAAACCATGAAAAAAAAACTATATTTGTAAAATATTTTTTAGTCGTTATGATTATCTTTATTGCAATATAAACAATGAACTATGTGATAACATTTATGGAAAAGAAGTTAAAGAAATAGTTTAGTACCCGCCGCTGATTTTAACGCACAAAGAACCTTTATAAAGGTGCGTACACATTAAGAAAATCAGCAATAGTATGAAGTTTCGCGGTAATTTTATTGTTGGGTTTTGCTGAGAAAAAAAGTAGGAAAAATATTATTAGATATTTTAATCAACACCACTCCGCAACAATATCGAAAGTCCAACGCCAGTAATTATATGAAAGGAAAACAGTGAATGAAAAATTAACAGAAATTCCTTAAATTATTTCTAGATTCTTCTAAAAACAGCCAAACGAAGAAATATCTAATGAACTAATCATTTAAATTATAATGTGCATTGCTACGGAACTCCTACCAACAATATCAGAAATTACAAAACTGCAAAATACAGTCAAAACCTCATCTGTAAGGGCAGTAATTTATATAACTAATTGCCTGAAGCAATTAAAAACATCAAGGATATAAAAATTTTTTTAAGTTGAACTAAAAAAATATCTTATCAATATCTGTCTAAATGATTCACAATTAAATATTTCTAATTAGTATGTAAACTAATGTTGCTAAATGATATTTAAGTACTTGATGACGTGTATCATATTATGGTTTGCATACGAATAAATATCTTATCTTATGCAAGAAAATGAAGCGAATAATGAAATTTGGGGAGATATGGAATTAAAATTGGTAGTCGCCAAGTGAATGTAAAAAACATATTACATACACGATATTTCATTTAAAAAATAATCCCAAGTTGATGACAAACAATAATCATTTTTTTCATACTATTCTGAACATTTTAGCCAACCATAAACGTAATAAAAATAAAGAGGCAAGTTTTGTTTAGTGTGGCCCAGCCTTTAAAAGTATGAACGTTAAAGCGCCGCCATGAATTTACGTGAGCGCAAGGTACCTATGCGTCCTCTTTATAAGTTTTAGAATTATTTAATTAATTTTCTACTTGCCTGGAGAACGAAACTAGTGAAAAGTTTCCTTTTCTTTTCAAAAATGTTCTTTGAGTGAAATATAATTAATACTTTTATCTTTTGTCACTTCAAAACATTTTGATGAAACAAGACTTGTTGAAAGTATTAAAAAATTATTACCGAAAATTTATTTGCTTATTTTTTTCATTGTTTCTTTGATTTTTCTCGGACAAAGACACAGAGAAACTTAGTTGATAAAAGCATTTAAAAAATAGCATTGCACTAACCATATACCTAATAAAAATTCCAAAAGGAAAAGAAATGTAAAATATGAAGAGGAAAATTAGAATTCCTTTTTTCGTAATTACCAATAATAATTTTTTATTTCGGTTTGTATTTAAATTTTCAGTGTAAATTAATAAAAATAAATATTTTCTTTCATATAATATTTCAAAACAAAATTAAAAAAAGGGTGAGAATCATAATAGATTTTATTACGGTAGTGATAGTTAAAATATGTTGAACCATTTTTTTATATCTGATGACCGAGACTTAAGATTCTTTTTTTTAAGTGTAAACTCCATTTAACGTCACTCGATATAACGGCAAACTTCTTAAAACATCGAAATTACTTACTTAACTCTAGTTGGTTTACCTTGTTGCTCATACAATGATACACTTTAAATAACGACATACCCACTTTAAATAACGACCACAATACGTCATCATTAAGCAATAAACAGTACTTGTTAGTTTTTTTGTTGCTTTGTTGTCGGCATCATGCGTACCGAAGATTCTAAGAAATTCGTTCATTTATTTGTTGGGATTATCTTTCATATGTTTAGCTCAGCTGCTTATCGATAAGTTATCATATTCTTAGTTGCCCACAAACTTACAAACTGTGAACATGGTGAGTAAAAGAAAATCTTTGTGTCAGCTGTAAATTTTATATATTATGAGTAAATACATATTATAGTAAAAAAATATTAATGGATTATTTCTTCTCGCCGTTTAACGACAACTCTCAATAACGCCACAAAGTGCACAGTCCCTTGAGTGTCGCTATATAGAGTTTACACTATATATTTAAAAATCACAAAACGTCATTGTGAAAACTTGACAAAAATAAAAAATGGAGTAATGTAGAGCAACAGGGAAATGCTTAGCCTTGCTGTAAATATTAAAACACACAACCGCACCCAAATACAGACTGTTAAATATTTTACCGCTGTCATATAATATTAGTAAATTGTAGGCAATAAACTTTATATAAATATTACTTTTGCACCTGGCTCTTGCTCCTTTGCAAAGACCGCCTCGCAGTACCATGAGTGGCACTAAAATAATTTCAAATGCAAATCAACTATCTCAAGTGTAACATTTTTATAAACTTTCTTTTATATTTGTCATATAAAAATTTGCACTCGAATAACGTGAACTAAATTCAGGAATTTATAAACAACTTTCCGTTTATTATATAAAAAAAATTTGACACCATTTTGTTAAAAAAAATTTACAGATTAGTATAATACGCGCAACGAATCTAAAAGGCTCGCAAGTTAGATGCGAATGAGGGCTTACGCTTGTACAGTCTGTTGAAAAACTAGAAAACTCAACAAAACTAAAATAACACTAACAACTTGACAATAGCGTACTTTACTGTATTTTAAAGCAGGAAAGCGACAAGTGACAAAGGCAACGAGCGATTACGGCCAATCACCGACGAGCGCGCGTTCCGTGCAGGTAGCTGGGAGGTGGTGGGAGTCTTAACGGCTCAAAAATGTGCCTTTACGACGCTGTTTGTGACTAACTTCCGAACCTTTTAGATCCGTGGCGCGTATTATACTATATATATTTTTTTTTAAATTGGTTCATAACTAGCAGAGATATCGCGAAGGAATAACATAATCGCGGCAAATTGTAAAAGCGTAAAAAAAATATTTATTGAAATAAAGCAGGACGAATATATTTATATTGATTTGAGTTTCTAAGTGATTTGAAACGGTTGAAGGAGAGTGACCGTTCAATCCGCGTTCCCTACAACATGAGTATCTGAAAAGGCATGAAGTGGTCAGAAGGTAGAGTTTAAGCGTTCTAATGTCCTAATTTGCACTTTAGGTTGTTTGATCATTCTAATTTGTTTACATAGGATATTTACGTGTAACAAGGTCATATTTACAGCTGACCCGTAATATTTATTTCACTGGTTTACCGAACTATTTCTACCGATGACTCAATAATTTAGATACCGAATTATATATAAAAATTACCAGTTTTCTTGTCTCTGTATCTTGTGCAGATCGAAGGGCTTGTATAAAGGTGTCTCGAAAATATAGAAAATGCCATAACTTCTAAACTATAACAGTTGTAAGCGCTGGACAATCTTCTTCAATGTTACCCAAGCGTTCTGGCGTTGAACTTATTTTATTTTGTGTATGAAGAAAAATAGTATACACCACACGGGCAGAAAGTTTGACAGCCTTGAACTGCTCCCCTCGGACATCATGATGCACAGTGCAAGAATCTCAAACTTTCTGCCCTTGATGTCTATTCACCTGATCATGTTTGAAAATAAAGCAAGCGAGATCTGCATATTTGCTTGACAGTTAATTTTATTTTCTTGAAAAGAAAATGAAAACATAGTAGAACAATATTTCAGGTTAGCTTTTTTAAGGAGTGGCTGTTCGGATAAGTAAACGGCTATCGTCACTTGAAAGAGAAAGTTGTTAGCGCAGTATAATTAAAGAGAAAGTGGAACTCACCCCCTCTAACTTCACATTTGAGTGTGAGGTCCGCCCCCTCCTGTAGAGGTCCCGCGATGCCCGTGACGTCGACACCAGAGCCATTATAGATAAGCAACTGGTGAGGCGGAACTGAAACAAAAACATCAATTTTAATACAACTCCTAAAAATATTTTCACAGTGACACAAATTATTACAGCTTTGAATTTTAATACGATCTCACACCTTTCTGTGACATATAAAGGAACCCGTAACGCTATGATACGGATACATAATAAAATCCCTGAAGATATTAAAACTATAGAAAACAATCTAAAATTCAAAAATAAGTTAAAAACACATTTAATAAAAAAAACTTACTATTCCCTGGAAGAATTCTGTAATTAATGCAACTGGTGACGCTATTTACACATGTATACATGTTTTTTAAATAAAGTTTGTTATTATTATTATTATTATTATTATAAATACTGGTCATCATAAAGTAGAGGATACACTTTATATTCTTATATAATTTTAAGAAACTAAAGGCTGCTGTACACGAGGATGGTTTTGCCGCTAGAAACATTGCTAGGACTATGGGCTGCCTGTCGTGCGGGTAACGAAGATGAAAACGACGTCAGTGCAGGCTCACAAGATGTATTTCAAAATTAGAAACGGGGTTAATTTTTTTGCTTGGTCTTTTGCTTGTTCTGAGCAAAAACCAATCAGGAAACAGTATCTTGTCACGTGGGCGACATGAACAAACAAACACTGCGGCATAGTGTGTGTTTTGTTCAGAGACAATAACTTTTGTTAACATTCAAACTATCCATTACTTTACGATAAACCTGTATATAATTTTAGTCAGGCTAATAGCAACAGAATTAAAATTGAATTCGTTTTAATGCCGTTTTTAACCAACTTCAAAAAATGAGAAGATTTAAGTCGACCCGTATTTTTTTAATTTTTTTAAAGAACTTAGTCTATGAACAGATACATTTTATAAAATACTAAAATGAAAGAAATGATATTTAAATTCGATTTTTGTTTCTATGCCGTCAAAAAGAATTCTCAAAAGATTTCATTTCTGTTTGTAACTTTACTTTTGAAACCTATTTTACTATATATCGCGTTTATTGTTCGCGACAAACTTGTTTGACTATTTGGACTTTAAGCTTTGAAATCATTTCAAGAAAAGAAAACATTTCGGTTAATATTAAATAATTGTAGAAAGAATTTTTTTATTCACTAATTCATATTGTGAGTATTCACTAACGCTGCGAGGTACGATTCTAGCATTGACAAATAGTGAATGTGCACTTTGTAACGCTACAACGTTACAGGTATCGATTTATTATTTAACGTTGCAAAACAATATTATTTATTATCATTGGTACCACCTTGTAAAAAATTCCAACATAAAATCAAAAGTATAATATTAAGCATTATTCTGTATATCCGAAATGTTTTAATAAATGACCGAGCGAAAGCAAGTTACGAACAGGTCAATTATACGTAATTTGATTGGTTAATATCATTTGAAGGATATCGCATTTTTGACTAAATATTCATTTTGTAAAATATTATAAATTCATTCTAGTTTTAACTTTTAAGTCAGATAGACATTAAATTCAATTCTAGTTTTAACCTTTACTTCAAATAGATATTGAATTCATTTTAGTTTTAATCTTCAATAAAAAACAGACATCATCATGAGGTAATATATTTATTTTAACTTAAAATTATATTGATTATACTAATAGAAAAACTTTGTTTAACAAAAATGGAAATGTGTTATTTAAGTATGATAGTTAATTTTTTCTTATTTTAAAATCATATTATCCATCAAGTATGTACGACTGGGTTTTTGCATCGTGCAGATTCGATGTTTAAAGGAGGGTATTTGATCGAACGTATGCTAAAGATAATTATCCTCGCCAGATTTCTGTAGCGTGGTTATTTTCCCTACAGTTAAATCTTTTTAAAGAATTTTAATAGTAAAAATGATAAAGAAAATAATTTATTTTTGTTATAATAAAATAGTCAAAAGCAACATTATAAATAAGCTAATTTTTCTAGCAATTATTGAAAAACTATAAGTTAAAATGAGTAAAAAAGGAAATTAACTGTATTTCACAAAAAATGTTAATATGTAAAGAATTTGAAGAATAAGTTAATATTTTAATATTCTTGAAAATATGGAAATTAGATATTGAAAGTATTGAATAGCGCGTTATAAAAATTTAATTGATTAAAAAATTATTATGGTATGAAAATTATGAAATTGATGATATTATGAAATTGATGAAATTATGAAATTATAAAATTGATAAAATTATAAAAGTGTATTTATTGAATAATTAAAGAATTGATTGATATTGAAAACGCGAAATTAAGTATTTGAAAATTGAAAAAGGTCATGACAAGAATATTAAAATTTTACTTACAAAAGAATTTGAAAATGTATTGAATGTATGAATTAAGAAATGTTGAAATTTATTTCCAAATGAAAATATTAACTATTAATTTAAATTGAAGCTAGGCTTGAATAATTGCCAATTGTTAGAAAAAATAAAGAGATTATTATATTGTGCTCATTATGATAAAATAAAAGTAATGATTTGATTTGACGTGTTAAATAAAGAATTGTAAAATAATTATTTTTTTGTGTAAATAAAAAGCAACTTAAAACCTTTTTATGTGAAATTAAAATTATTAAATTTGTGATTGAAATAAAAAATAACTAAATGAAATTAATAATTTAATGTAAACATTTTTTGTATAAATTATCATTTATTTAATTTGAATAAAACTAATTATTTATTTGTTGTTTTGAAATATGTTGTTTTGATGAAAGAAAAATAAATAATAAAAGATCTTGACCCTTACAATTTTGTTGGCCACCATCGAAATAATCATTAAACAGAGAATTTTTTTAAGTGCCGGCAAATTTGTCAAGGAAGTGTACGTCGTTCGGGTCACTCAAAACACACGGTCGAGTGCCCCAAAAGAACCAGAACGTTACAACTTGTAATTAGTGAAAAATCATTGATTCATGTTTAGAGAGTACGTAATATTACCACGAAGCGTTCAGTTTATATAAAATTCAACAAAGTCTCGGGCGAAATGCGTAGCAGATTTAACGATAAGGGGGTATCCCACTTTTGCGTTGCTCTCCATATTCATCATACGAAGTGTATTGTTAACTTAAAATACATTAAAAGCAAACAATACCAAAGTTGAAGTTAAGTTCGTACAAGAATTTTGCGTTGTACACAGAGTACTTGTACATATTATTTACCTTTTTCTTTTCTTGTTTACTATACGGGGGGAATGTATGCACAAATATATCGTGTGTGTATATATATGTGAGCATATATAATATTGCCGTCACAGTATAACGGTTGAAAGAGATAAATATAGAGTGAGAGAGAGAGGTGAGATGGAACGTCGAGACAGTAACAATAAGTACATAAATGTCGCCTTTAATGATACGCCTTGCTTGGAGTACGACGTGCAGCCATTTATATTTTGGTTAAAGTTAATTTCGTTGAAGTATCTTACTGTTTGTGTAAAGTTTACAAGTACTCTCGCGAGAGCCATGCACGTGTATGACAAAGACGGATATTGTTTGTGAAAGAAGGATGCAAACAGTTGAACGCTATGTTCATCATGATACTTGCACTCTTTAAATGTGTTAAGGCCGCTGCACACGAGGCTGGAAACACTGCTTGGACTTCTGTCGGCCGGCAGGTCAGGTATACGAGGCTGGTAATGACGTCACTGCGGACTCGCCTGCTAGCTCACAGGATATAAAATTAGAACAGGGGCTATTTTTCTTGCTAGGTCCTCTGCTAGCTCTGAGCAAAAACCAATCAGGAACGCCCACAAACCAACATGTTCAGAGACAGACAACAGACACGTTTTGCTCTACAAAACAAGCTTGAAAAGACGTCTCGTGTGAAGCGAGCGCATAGAAGTAATTAAGAAAACCAGCGCTAGAAAACTAGTAGTCAAATCTAGCCTCGTGTGCAGCGGCCTTTAGACGCGTCTCAGAAAAATAGACAAGCTGGAAAATTATGTAAAGAACACGGCAGAAACAGTTTTAAATTTTAA
Source organism: Xanthostigma xanthostigma (assembly GCA_963575645.1). Classification (NCBI taxonomy): domain Eukaryota; kingdom Metazoa; phylum Arthropoda; class Insecta; order Raphidioptera; family Raphidiidae; genus Xanthostigma; species Xanthostigma xanthostigma. Next base: position 9,139,741 of record OY754471.1, on the reverse strand, counting down.
TCTTCAGACATGATAATCCACATTTTGTGACAAGTTTAAATCTGTTGTATAATCTGACAGAGCAAAAAACTGTGTCGTCATTCTTTCTTGTTTTAGAGAAGGTTGAGTTGCGTTGTAATTGTTGCGTTTTTTTTCATTGAAAAATTGTTTATTTTCTACCTGCGCCGGTGGTAGACAACTTCACTCCGCTAGCATTTCTACATCTACGCGCCATTTTTAACGTAACCATGACGTGTCGACAGGCAGCCAAAGAAATTTGGTGGTCAAAAAAAATAATCAAACATAGATGAAAAGAATAATTTCGATAATACACTGAGCGCTATGAAAGTTTTTCGTATTTGTTATTTGGTGATAGTCAAATCATATTTTTAATTATTTCGCATTGGCACATCAATCAATGTTATGCCCATAATAATCTGTCACGTGCCATCTATGGTGCACAAAGTGCTTGAGATAAATGCGCCTAAATCGAACTAAGCCGATTTAGTCTGTATTTTAAATCCGGCCTTAAAATTCAATTGAAGTAATAACTGTAATCAATGGCGGCGTTGATTAAGCTCTTTTATAAATTTGCGTAATACTACCTGAAAACATATGAAAACGTTGAACGTATCACATATAAAATCCACTATAATTCGGTACAAATCTGATATTAATAAAGTAAACATCATCATAGAACGTTCATAATGCTATATTATGTACTTGAATGTATACGCGTCTGTTCCATTCTCTTTCGATCTGAAATATGCTTGCCACTATTTCTAAAGCAAATAGACTTTGAATGTACATTCTAATCTCATGTCTTAAATAAACACGTGTAATGGCGTTTTTTATTTTGAATTATCAAGCAACTGATTGAGTCTTTAATAGAGTTCTTATACAGGTTGGATATTATCCATACAAATAAATAAAACTGAAGTGTCTGTTTGTAATATATTACATACAATATAGTACGATTTCTCTATCTGTAATTATATATAGTAACGGATTACAAAATTCACATACTGCGAGAGTTTTTTTACAGACGCTACCTCAATTAATACAAATAAGAAAATCGTAACTTAGTTTGTAATTGAACAGTTTTAAAGATTCCTAGAGGAAATTTTCAGTTTTCATCAGTTTTTTTCCGTTTGTGTTTTTTGTACATGTAAACAAAATGTCTGTCTGTTGGTTCCGGCTCATCTCAGAAACGATAGGACTGATTTTGACGGAACTTTCACTGGCAGATAGCTGATGTAAGAAGGAATAACTTAGGTTATTTTTATTTTAGAAAAAGAATTAGGGTTCCGCGCAAAAAAATAAATTCTACGCGGACCAAGTCGCGGGTGACAGCTAGTCTATAGTTATATTATAAAGAGAGCATACACATTTTGTGAGTTTTGTGTGTAGAACGAGCCGTCTAAATTTCTAATTTTACACAATACAGAACCGTACGTGCCAATACGGAGAGGAGGCATCCTCCGTGAAGGTAGATATTTCCCAAGACAATTCCAGAACTGAAACAGACATCAATAACAAATCACCCCTGTTGTGTTTTAACAACAGAGTGCGTGTAGACTAGGTACAACTCGCGGAGGTGAAGACTACTGTTGAGGGAGGGTGGTGGTAAATGTGGTGGTGAAAATTACTCACTCATCAATCACTGTGTAAATGAAGCATAGCCGCCCCTGTCTGATTCCTGCCAGCCACCTCAATGGCAACCTCATTCCTCATACACTAATAGTCACACGTTTCGTTGGCAAAACTTCTCAGCCACTCGCTCGTTCACTCACACGTGGCGCAAAATATTACTCTATTGTTGATTGATTTGTTTAGGAAATAACGAACTAATTCTTATATTTTTGCTGACTAATATACACACGTTCATAAAAAATTTAAATAGAGCCAATAAGTCTATTCGGAAATACATCTATACTAAAAATTCAAAAATTTTGATTAACGTCTGAATAGAACTCTTCAAATAAATAAAATTGTCGACCAATTTTTCTCAGCCAATATATTGACAAAAATTTATAAAAATACAAATCAATATAACACAAGATGACGTTTCGATTTATTAATTATTTATTATCTAATAAATTGTACGAAAGATTGAAAGTTTGAATGATTAAAAAAATAATGAAATATAATATATTGTTTTTTTAACTATTAGCTGTCAAAAATAATAAAAAAAAACTGTTTATAAAAATTAAACTACTGAACACATTTCAGTGAATTTAAGTAAGATTCTGGTCTGATAGTAAACAAAGTGAATAAAATATAAACCAAGGCGATCTGACCAAAATTGCGATCTGTAGAGCTCGGCCGTACGTACATAATATGTACAGACCAACCGACAACTGCTGTTCGTAATTTTCAATTACAATTTTAGTAATAATTATGAACTCGAATCGATCTAAAATGGTTCTGGTTTATAGAACAGAATTTCCTCTTTTCAAAAAGCTACAATTTGAATGGACGAAAGTCAGCTCTGACGCGCAAAACACATACCGTTCTAATTTAGCGATATGTGCAATATTATAAAGATAGTGCGAATTTTATAGGTTTGTATATATTTAGAAAGTAATCTTTAGAACCACTGCACCTATTTCAAAAATTCTTTCAGCACTATTTGGAATGAACCTTTAGGTTAGACATGAGCTATACATTATCGCGTTAAAATAAAAACGTTTTTCGTGGAGACCAATTTTGCAACTAAAGTGGACGAAACAACGGTGGCAATCTACAAATTCGAACGAAGCCGAACCGGGCCACTAGTTTATTAATAAGCTGGTATATTAGGGTGTTTCTTGTAGTAATGGGTAAAACATTTTTATTTTTTTGAAGTTGTGAAAAAATGATGAGGGTGAATTATTAGGATTAGTAGCTTACAATTGGAAGTACATTGGCTCAAAATAGAACTGTAAAAAATCTTGTGAAAAACAGCTATTTTATATGTATCTCGTACGTGATGATATTAGTATTATTATTTTTAGATAAGTATTTAATATCATCACATTCTTTTAAAATTATTATTTTTTTGGTCACTTCTGTACAATTCACTGCAAGAAGGAAAGAAAAAGTACGAATCAATGAATTATGACAAAACTATTTTTGTAGCCTAAAAAGAGTTTAAAATAAATTGTTAAAAAAGAGCTTAAGTACATTTTCTTGTCGGCATTTAGCTTACATTAAGAATATGAATGGAGTATTGTGTTTGAATTTAACGTGGAAAAGTAAACACATATAAATGTTTCAGGAAAAGTTTAAAGTACATAACAGAGTTTTAGCATATTTAAAAGCATGGTTTCCTTATTTTACGTATTATAAATAATAAAATATATTCCGTACTGTATAATCTATTTTTTGCAAGATCTATCCCAGGCTCTGCACCTAAAAATTTTCGATACAAAAAAAACGGCCAAGTTCGAGTCGGACTCGCACACCGAGGGTTCCGTACAAACTCGTACATCACGTAGTTCGTACATCACGGGAATCGAGTCTCCAAAATTTTTCCCGTTGGAAAACTATTGTCCCCATAGATCGACAAGGTCAGTTTACCAACTAAGCGTGTAATTGCATTGAGTTCAGATGGACTACTGAACTGTGTTGTAACTGATAGCCTAGTTGTCGTACCGTGTTGTGTGCGAGAGTTCTCATATTGTACTGTATGAACGCACCGGTAGCCGACGCTTGTTTTGTATTGCGGTTTGAAAAAAATCATTATTTTTTTGTGATGCAACTACAAATTTACGGTTTTTCGATTTTTCGCTTTACTTGTGCTAAAAGACATTGCTTCTTTCCAAATTTCATGATTCTAGATCAACGGGAAGTAGCCCATAGGTTTTGATTCCCAAAGGTCTTGACAGACAATAAAATGATCCTATAAGCATAAGGGTTCCTTCTTTCCTTTTGAGGTACGGAACCCTACAAATAGCACTGTGTAAGTGTGCGTGCTCCTTGAGAAACTGTGCACGGGAAACGGGAAAATGCATCCGGACTCTCTATTATCTGTATCCGAAGTCAATCCGAATGCGAGTATAGTAGGTCGGCATCAGTAGAGCGGATCAGCGTACCCAGCCGACTTGCATAACTCATTTATTATGCATTAAACACAAACAAGATTAGTATTGACGCTGTATTACATGTAATGAACATCATCTACCCCTGTGTTTTATTATTAATATACGGCAGATTTTATGCCCAGATTACATACACATTGCTTATATGCCGTCAACACACTTGTATAATATTTACATACATGCATACACATATATTATATTTATATTAATTACACGTAGTTGGGGGTGTTGAGTTTCATCACTCATATTTGCACACCTAAAACTGGACTACTCATAATAATATATTTGTTGCAATGAACAAAATAAAACAACGAACAGTATCTTCCATTTGATCAAAGAAATATAAGCTTATTTAGATGTGATATAAAAGCAACGGATTTGATTCAATGAATGTCTGTCTGTCCGTTAGAGGCATGCTTATACCTCGGGAACTACTAACGCGATTAACAGGAATTTATTTTAAAATAGACATATGCGTTTTCTGGCCATGTTTTATTTTACATTTATTTATTTAAATAAATAAAATAGTCCACCAATTTATTTATTTGAAGAGTTCTATTCAGACGTTAATCAAAGATTTGAATTTTATTTATTTAACATACATATATATCAATTGAATTAATAGAAGCTTTGTTGGGTGTTTAAAAAAATGTTGGCGACAATCTTTGGACTTCTAATATTTTCAGAAAAATATTTTTAGGTTCTAACTACAGGAAAACGTATGACTAGGCGAAAGGATCCCACACAAACTTTATGGGATTTGATTCGCGGTTAAATTGATAGAAAATGATTTTATTTTATAGTTTAAAGGTCACTAAGAAAAAGTGTCCATGAGCGCATAGCCTTAAAACCAATAGATTTTTAGCTACGGATATGTTTACCGAGATTTTAGATATAGAATATCCATTGAATTCATAAACATGTTCTAACGTTCCACGTTCAATTTTTGTGGTTTTTTTAGAAATAAAAAAATAGTCGAAAACTAGCTTATGTTGGAAGGTGTCACTCTGTATAAAATAATAATGTCATATTCGGATTCAGCGCACTCGAAAACATGTTTCTAGAGCTTAGGATTTTTTTAAGATTGTGAATTCAATGGATCAAATCTCGCTAAACATATTTGTAGCTACAAATCTACTGGTTTTTAGGCTATGCGCCCATGGACACTTTTTCTTAGTGACCTTTAAACTATAAAATAAAACCATTTTAGATCATTTTAACCGAGAACCAAATCCCATAAGGTGTGTGCGGGGTCCTTTGGTACCTTTACTTAATCCAGAGAAATTTGACTTTTTTTGACGTGATAACGTCTTATAAATTGATGAATCACCAATCTTATAAATTGATAAAACACCGGCTGCATGTACGAAAAAGTGTAACGTTCCTAACGTAACGTTCCGCCTGACCCTGTGCGTGCTTTTCTCGAAAACGGCCCTAACGATTTGGATGAAATTTACTGAAAAGGGATTTTGGGGGGCAAAAAATCGTTTTAGCTAGGTCTCATCTCTCGAAAAAATCGTTTTCTTACAAATTTTATCATTATAAAAATCAATTTTTTGACGTATGAAAAAACTTAAATATTGTAAGTAGGTTTTGGAATTTTATATAAACAGTGAAACAATTGTTTTATAAATATTATGACAGCTAATCTTTGAGACTTAAAATAAATACGAAAGAAAGAAAGTTAAAAAAACAATTATATTATATGGTGAGTAATTCAAATAAATAAAATTAACCTAAATTTGAAGCGAAAGATGCAATATCATAGATTCGAATTATTATAATTATTATATAAATTTAGGTCATGTATTACGGAATACGTTATCACGTAAAACTATCGTCCGTAAACCGACTTTACAGACAACCAATTTTTTCTTTTGAAATACGAAACCCTAAAAACGAACCGCTCTTTATGGCATTGTGTATCATTCGTGCTTGTTGATTTTTTGAAAAAGATGTAAGTATTTTTTCATCGCAATGTTTTGTTTGCAATAAACATGTTTGGGTGAGCGAGTAATGAAAACTGTATGCTGGATTAACACAACATTAAAGTTATCGTCGGGCAGATGTGTTTTGTGGATAATTCAATGAAAGCATTTATCCGCTTCATAAACAGGCTTTGAAATCAAAACCGTATCACCATGCGGGTTTATTCAATATGTGAATATTGCATTGTGATAATAGATACTCAATCGCATTAATAAACAACAGTAGCGTATCGTGTATGTACGGATTTAAGGGCCCGATTATAAACTGATTTCGCACTGCATCAATATTAAAGTTATTCATTTGTTATGGTTGTTGTTCTCGTCCATGTTATTATTGATAACGGACACAATTTTAAATTTGATAATGTAGAAGTTTTAGATTTTGAATTATCTCAAAAGAAATGTTAATGAAATGTTTTTTATAAAAGCCTTGAATTGTGTAAACTTTAGATCTGATACACAAGGACTTAGTTCATTATATAGTGACATCATCATTGTTACAAGAAGCTCCTTGTGATAATTAATGATTTTTAAATAAATCATTTTTGAATTTTCTAAAGTTTAATTTAAAGTTTATGATCTGGTCGTCATTGCAACTGTCACATGTGTTTTGTTGAAGGGTCATTTTTGTTTTTATTTGAAACTAGCGGTCCCGCCCGGTTTCACCCGGGTGCAAAAGAACGAATGGGGAAGGAAGAAAAAAAATTTAGGGGTGGACTACCCCTAACATTTAGGGGGATGAAAAATAGATGTTGGCCGATTCTCATAGATACCGGATAAGCACAAAAAATTTCATCAAAATCGGTCAAGCCGTTTCGGAGGAGTATGGCAACGAAAACTGTGACACGAGAATTTTATTATATATAGCGGACCCGGCGAACTTCGTACCGCCTAACAGTATTATATATATATATATATCTATATAATTGGAACATCTATCTATCTATTTTATTTATTTTAAAATATACATGGACGTATATGTGTGTATGTCGAACACTCCGGCTGCGCCGTCGTGCCCGGTGCAAAAGAACGAATGGGGATATTTGAATCTTTGATTAACGTCTGATTAGTACTCTTCAATAAATAAATTATCGACCAATTTTTATAAGATCAACAACATTTTCGATATGAATAAAAAAAAGTATACTTACAACACAAAATCCGTTGTTATTGGAAGCTCGTGTCACGTGTTGAGTACTTTTGAGGTTATAAAATCACTTGAAAATTATTTAATGATGAAAAATGTTAAAAGTATAATATATAAATGTTTTTTTAATTTTTGACAGAATTTTTTCAAATCATACATAAGGCTGTTTATATTTTAAAACCATGGATACGAATTTAAAAAAAAATTCGTGTCTTTAATAATACTTTATACCATAGCAATAAAGCTCAAATTGACTACGTTTTAGTTAGAAATCATTTGTATGGGAAAAAGAAAAGGGCTATTTTTAGGGTTTTTCCAGCAATAATTCTAATTTTTCTCGCCGTAAAAACCATCCTTGAACTTCAACGAACATTTTAAAAAAAGATTTGGCCAAATTGGTCCAGGCGTTGTTGAGTTATGCGCTTACCAACACATTTTGCGATTCATTTTTATATTATAGATTGAAAATATTCATAAAACATTTTTGAACGAACATTTTTAATTAAGGATATTCCATTCAAATGTAAATAATGATATGAATTCTATCTATTCGTTTTATGTGTTATATTATAAAACTAATATCTTATTATTTAAACTGTCCAAGTATCTGAAAATCTGTAATTTATAAGTTATTCATTTGGTTTTAATCGGAACGAATAGTAGATTAAAATTTAATATTAATTGTAGACACATTAATTCCGTATGGATACTTATGGATATCATTAAAAAATATCTTATTGTAAATTTTAATATTTATGAGTTGTTAGTCTGAATGTCTGTGGACTCATTATCTTTGCATTAAACATTATATTGATGGTGTTTTACTTATTTATTTAGGTGCCAACCGTTATATCAAGGCTGCGCCTACATTGGATTCGTATTTCTCCCGATCCAATGTTGAGCTAACACCAAGATCATGGTATCTCTATACTAGAAAAGAAATCGGGCTTCCCTTTTCAATGTAGACATCTAAATGTTGTTCAACGTCGGCCGACATATCGGGAGAAATAACGATCCTCTGCAAATATATTTTAGACGTTATAGTTTGAGAGTCACTGGTCTACGCTATATCAATAATATATACGATCAGTTAACACATATCAAAATTCATATCACATATTTAGTATACCCTAAATAGCTTAATCATTTTCTATAAACACACAGGATTGTTTAAGGACATAAATTAGTTACGCGATTTACAAACGAACTGCTTTTGTAACCCTTTAATTTTTTGGGTAACTTTACTTTGGCAACGATCTGACCGTGAAGCAAGGACCTTTTTGTTATAAATTATTCTTAACATAATAACCGTTATTAACTACGCGGTTTTAATAAATGTTTTGTTTGGATAATTTTATTAAACATACAAACTAGTTCAAATTTTCAAACAGCCGTTCAATAAAAGATAAACAATACTTTGTAAAAAAACATATTGCAAAATGAAAACTCGGTATTATTAAAATTTAATTTTGTATATTTTTCTACTATTGAATTTTGGGATTAATGTATTTGTTCAAATTTACACGTTTATAAAAAATATTTTCAAGCCGCCAATGATAAATGCTACATAAGTGAATGAAAACAAAAAACCAGATTGTAGAAATAATTGACATATAACACTGTTACTTTGTGACGTTTTATACTGGAATTATAATTAAAATATGATGTAACCATGTACACTTTATTTAATAAAAGGGATTATTTTATAACTATAAAATAAATGTCAAAGTACATGTAGAAATAGCAATTTGCAAAGCTAGCATTAAGCATGGATTGTTTACAAAAAGGAATAAAACAGTCTCTGTAAATAATATTGAGTCTGTGAATTACAAATAACATATTTAATGTTAATTTATTTATTTATTCAACTCATGCGCGCTATTCATGTTTTATCATGCCTAAAAACCGAACCATAAATAGCCATTTACCGACTGGTGACAATTACTTGCCATAACTCAATGAAGATTCCTACTAGCTCGGCCACTTAACTATTTTCTGAGTCGTAACGAAATGGTAGGTAACAACAACTCCGTTGTTACCCATTGAGACTAAAATTGAGAGGCCGAATGTTTTCGACATGGAGTTTATTCATAACCGGCTAACCTCAAACCAAAACATTGAATCGTGCTGTTTGGTACTGTTAGTATTGACAGTTTTTTTTTATAAAGAAATAATAGTTATTGGCGTAACTAGTAGTCTAAGTCATTCATGGCGTGTCATGAATGACTTAGACTACTAGTTACGCCATTAACTATTACATGAGATTTTTGTATGTTTATTTATCTATAATCTGTCTGAAATGGCAATCGTAATAAGTCAAGTTTTAATCATTACTGATGTTTGATTATTATAAATAATTTACCTTATATAGACGTCGATTAATTTTATCATAAACCTATGGTTTTGCCAAAAAAAAGAAAAATAAATATCTCACCGTTATTTCTTTTTTCTTCAGATGTGCTTAGATCTATGTTACACATTGTTGGTCATAGTCGTAGTAATCGCTTTTAATAAAACCAAGTCACTGATTGTTTCACTGTTAACAATGTACGTTTTTTGCAGATAAAAGTTTGGTGGCAGGGTGAGCTCAGTCAAAAATTTTAATTGAAATTGATTTTAACCTGTTAGTAATTCACAACACAGTCACGCACAAATAGTTTTTGTTGAACGATTCATAATACATTTTCTGGAACCATGCCCGGCCATGAACACCTTGTCTGAAAGTATTACTACTGAATTAAATCAAATTAAATAAATGCTTCAAAAAACATTTAAATTCACTATAAATCCACGGCACAACGCCTATCAAAATCTGAACGCTACTAACTGCAATGACGAATAAAACGTGTGCCTTAGTTGAATCATTGCGTAATTACCTCGTAATATACAATTGTACAGCCTATTGTAAATCAATTCTACGTACTTTTTTAAAAACATCGTTGTCTTAACATTGACAGGATTTTTCAAAATATATTATAGCGATACTTTATCAGACTGATATACTGGGTGTTCGTTTTAAAGTGACCAGTGTGTTTAATATGAAGGGAGAACATGCGCTAAAAAATGTTTTGAATTAAAGTTGCACTTGACGGCAGGGGAAAGGCGATGGTGCCAATACTTTTTTGATTTGCCAAGCGTTTTCAAGGTCAGCTTCATGTTCTTAAATGGGAGCCTCTAGTTTTCTTGGCAAATTCGTATTGCCTAACGAAAAATGTCGCATTTTTTAGTTAAATACCCTGGTCACATTAAAATAATAATAATGCGTTTAACGTCCGTTTCTCGACTTTATGTCATTACAGACGCCATTCGCACCATTACTATTTTTTTTCTACCACACTTTTCGTTATTTTTTACTTCAACTTAATAGCAATGGGCGAATGAAGGAATTTTTAGGAAATTAAGGATAAAGTAGGCAAATTTTGAGCATAGGAGTTTGACAGGTCTTGAATATGGAACCATCTCAATATTTATCTGGAATTATTGAGGAAAACAATGGAAAACCTCAACAAAATGGCCGGTAAAGGAATTACCGTTTCTCGGCAAGAGGCAGTAGGAAAAAGTCCTAGTGACATCTGCCCCCGCCGGGTTTCGAACTCAGTACCTTCCGAATGCGAGTCTAGCGCTCTCACCACTACGCCACCCCGCTCGGTGGTCACTTTAAAATGAACGCCTTGTATAAGTACGGACTTCTAATCAAGTTTTCCTCGGGTTTAGGTAAGGGTTCTGTCAAAATTGATATTAAAATGAGTGATTCCGCGCATACTAGTAAATAATGAAAATACAATACAATATCGATTAATATTTTCTACTTTGAATGAAATACCCTGTTCCAGAATGTGATGTACGTCATACTTTGTACATAATTTTGGAATGAGAAATTTTATTAAAAATAACTACAATGAAACTACTGAAACACAATTAGTCAAATTAAATTAAAAACATATTTCATTACGATAATTTACATTTTATCGATGCAGTATTTTAATCTAATTATGTATTTGTTATTTACGGAGATGGAATTTTAAAATCTATTTTTTTATATTATATAGAGTATGATTTTTAGCGTTCACGCATTTTTGCTTAATTAGCCACGTAATTCTTTTATATTATAATGCATCATTAATAATTAATTAATTATTCTTTAATTATTCTAATAAAGATGAGATCTTTACGTTTAGATTACCTAGGAATCGTTTGAGACCAATTTCTGATTGATGTCTCTCGGTATATATGTGACACACGAGGCTAGTTTTGCCGCTAGATTTGTTGCTAGATTTCAAGCGTTCAGTGCCGCTGGATTTAATAATGGTTTATATGTGTTGGCTTCACATGATGCGTGTATTGAAGCTTGTTTTGTAGATGATTTTGGTGAAAGACTGTATTGTTTGTCTAATTACCAACACCAAATATGAATATTTCTTGAGTAAATACTTACAGTTATTCATTCTATGTTTTTTGAAAATTTTATTTAAAAGCTAACATATAAAACATTACCGTGAATAAGACAAACAATTGAATTGCTTTTTGATTTCATTCAAAACGATTATGTACATTTGTATTTTATCTTCTTTATGTTCAAACATCAAATTGCATTTGATGTAAAATTTATTTAAAAAAATGTTTACAGGAAAATTCATTATATACAAAATATTACCTGTATGTAGGTTCTTAAAATAATAACATCAAATAAAAAGAGAAATTTTCACAAAAATAAACGTTTAAATTTTGATTAAATAATTAAACTAAAAAGAGTTACAAAACAATAAAACTTGGATTCTCTAATGTATCTAAGTACAATCAATTTTTTTGACATGGTAATTTTATTCATTTTCTGAAAACTGTCTGAAGAATAATTAATTATTTAAAAAGACGCATAACTTCCAAAATTGTAAAAATCACAGGGACATTGAAAATTATTTTAGATTAAATGTACTAAAAAGCTAATACTGTAGTGTACCAAATAGATTCAATTCACCAGGGGAACAATTCACCTTGTAGATAATTTAACTGCTTTTAGAAACATTTATAAACGATTCTACAATTTATTCATTAAGAGAAAAGTGATGCTCAATATTTAATAACGGAAACATTATTCAAACGAAGTAGCTTTGGAACAAAGCCTCCGTTGCTATACGTGGGTGCTGGTCGAGAAAGAATCTACTACGTTTTCTAGTGTAGCGTTCTCTTTTGCTGTTTCGCATTTTTTCTCCTGCCACACGCTTGACAGCGCGGTGAAAAGAAGAATTGGACAGCTTAGTACGGTGTAACGCCTTATATGTGTTTGTTATCTCATTCCCGCGCTCGTGATTCTAATGTTCGTTTCGATTATCTCTTTCTTTTTATTCTGTCATTTATATTTCTCCGGTTTATATTTGACGCAGTTCAGAGGTAAATGTAAAAATGCCGACAAGGGAAATTTCATAAGCAACTGCTATAAATATGGAAAAATAGAAATTCAACAAATTCTTTTTAACATTTCCACCGCAACACAGAATTTTTGTGTTTCATTTAAAAAAAATATTTTTACAGGCGTTCTCATAACAAACATAATTGGATATTTAATCAATCCTCTTTACTTTTGAGGTGCTTTTCAAAAATTAAGAAAGACTATTTGTTATTAGAAGTTTTGTTCCAAAAATATGTATTGAAAGAGATTTATTTGGTTGAGGAACAATTGAAAAATAAGCTTTACCAGAGTATTGCTTGTGGACAACGTTTCGAATTGAGGCCCTGAAGATGAAAATATATTTTTCGAAACGTTGACCACAAGCGATACTCTGCTAAAGCTTATTTTTCAATTGTTCCTCAACTAAATAAATTTCCATCAATAAGAAAGACTATATTAAGTTCGCAAAAAAATTCAAAGTTTAGTTAACTTTACATATGAAGCAATTAAGTTTGTAAAGCTTCAAATAACCGAGCGGTGTAGCGTAGGGTGAGAGCACTAGACTCGCATTCGGGAGGTACCGGGTTCAAATTCCGGCGGAGGCAGATATGGCTGGGACTTTTTCCTGCTACCTTTCGCTAAGAAACGGCAATTCCTGTGTCGACCATCTTGTTGAGGTTATCCATAGTTTCCCTCGATAATTCCAGATAAATATCGAGATGTTTGCTTATTCAAGGTCATGGTAAAACTCCTATGCTCAAAATTTGCCTACCTTATCCTAATGTCCTAAAATTCCTTCATTCGCCCATTGCTGTTAATAAGTTGAAGTTGAAAAAATGTTGAAAATAACGGGAAGTGTGATAGATGGAAAATAGTAATGGTGCGAATGGCGTCTGTTATGCAGACATAAAGTCATCAAACGGACGCTAAACGCATTATATATTATTACTGCTTTAAATACAACAAAAAAAAAATCAAAAGCTCAATTAAAATTTCAAATTCTTAAAAAACTGCGTTATATTTAAATAAAAAAATATTAATTAGTTGCACCGAAAGTTGATTTTAGTGTAAATATCATACAAAAAAGATATTCGACTCGTTTCAGACATTTGTCCCAACCTTTTACATGAAATCAGCTTATGTATAGTATATGTATAGCATGTTGACAGTTGCGAGTTTAAATCTATATATTTTTTTGTATTATTTAATGGAAAAAGCGAATATAATATAAAGTTGTATACAGAAATCCCATCAACGTTGCTCTAGCCACGCTCCGTGTATGTTGTATGTATAGATGTACTAGACCGGTGAAATGATGGCGGTTAAGGCATTGGCCACTTCATTTCCTGAAAATAAAGCTCTTTGCTTACAATTTCCGGAGTTTGTAACACCGCAGTTGGCAACGGCGTATCACACATTATATAACAGTAGATTGTAATAGTGTAATTCCGTTAAATATTGTATTTGGTTTATTCGATCTGTGAAATATTCAACGTTAATCACATCAACGATTTTGACCGTTGATTTTTATTTATCTTCTCAGAAAATAACTAGGGTAAAAAAAGTCAGTATGTCTGATTGTTTGCCATAGCGGCGTGTACATATTTCACAATATAAGCGCTAGCTATACTGTTTTCCTTAAAACTCGTCATGGCAGCTGTAGACTAACTAAATTTCGGCCTGTTATCTAAATGTCGACTTCAACTAAAGCCATGTTTACGTAACGTCTTACCAAATAAAATATTTTTAACAAAAAAATTGAACCGACTTCAAAATATGCACTAAAAAGTAAAAAATAATTGCGTATTGAAATGAAAAATATTAGACTACTTAAAATTTAATCAAAATTATTACAATGTCATGTACTTACAATTATTGTTATTTTTGGAGTCGGTGTCACATCGGAATTCGAAAGTAGCAATTTAAATCTTACATGTGTCTAGTTCTCGGAATAGATTTCATTTTGGCTGACACCGACTCCAAAAATAACAATAATAAGTACATGATATTATCGTAATAATTTGATTGAATTTTAAGTAGTCTAATATTTTTCGTTTCACTACGCAATTATTTTTTACTTTTTAGTGCATATTTTGAAGTCGGTTCAATTTTTTTCTTAAAAATATTTTATTTTTCTCTTTTTAGTGTTAGATATATATAATTTTGAAAATTGGTTCTCAATTGACGGAGAAATCAGTGTACATACACAGATCCTGACTTGGTTCCGACCATCTCGACCACCTCGGAAGTGCACTCTTTCGAATAAAAAAAGAATTTTGAAAATCAGTCCATAATTGACGGAGAAATCAGTGAACACACATAAAAAAAATATATATATACAGTCGAACATAGAACCTCCTCCTTTTTTGAAGTCGGTTAAAAACCGAGCGCACAGTGAGACGCAAGGTAGGCCAGGTTAGGTAGGACAGCTTAAAGCAGAAAAAAAATGCGAGACTCTCTTTCTTGTCATCAATCATTTGAAGAACTGAATTAAACAAACTAGGCCTAAGTCTATTAAGTTTATTATTATGAAGTGTAAGCGTTTGCAGTAAACTGTGTCACAAACACTGCGTGAAATAGGTTCCCGCAGACACTGAACTGCTCTGCCCTGCCATGCCTCTTAACTAGCGCTCGCAAATTCAAAGTTGTTGATCACAAAAAAATACGCTGCGCTGCTCTTTGCTGCGCTACGTCGCCTACATCTCAATTTTGCGCCCGGTATAAAAATCGTTCCATAAAAACGTCGTCCCAGTTGCACGGTTTTATTCCCAACCAAACACGCCATTAGATGTTTCACAACAAAAAAAATTAAGTAAACTAAATAACCGCACTAGATTTACTCTGATGAAAAAATTTCGTAAATATATTCCCGAAAAATATCTTGCAGAATAAATTCCGCACAAGTATTTGTCACCGGTGTTATGTACAGCATTTTGGAGTTTAAGTGTACAAGTCAACAAAGTCATGCGGAAATAGCCGGTAACCGACTTACAGCTAGATGAAATGATGTATGTATTAAACTACATACATATATAGTTAATAATAAACATCGGCAAAAAATGTGACGTTTACGGTTATTTATAACGTCATGTTTAATGAAAAATGTTTAAAAATAAAACCTAAAGAATAACCACTTCACCAACAAAATTGCCCTCGTCTAACAGTGCGAGATAAATCGTCCTCGTTATATATTATTTTTATTATTAATAACATTTAGTTTAAAATTAAAAATGTATGAAAAATATCCAACATTCATTTTATCCAACAATATGAAAAAACTGAAAATAAGTGTATGTTTTAATGAAATTATAAAACATTATTTCATGGGCACATTAAAACTACTCGAAAAATTCAATCCTCGAATAGAAAAAAACCACTTCGAAGAATTACGTTTCGAATATTGTACAAGGTCATCAGGAAGGAACAAAACCTAATTATCTGGGTATCGAGGAAGGCACAGCTGGTTATTTTTAACCGACTTTAAAAAAGGAGGAGGTTCTATGTTCGACTGTATATTTTTTTTTATGTATGTTCACCGATTTCTCCGTCAATTATGGACCGATTTTCAAAAAAATTTTTTTTATTCGAAAGAGTGCACTTCCGAGGTGGTCTCATCGGAACCAAGTCAGGATCTGAAGGAGAAATCGAGGGAAACTCTCAAATTTCAAAGGCACGCATACTTAGCCTACCCATTGCAATACTTTATCTAACACTAAAAAGAGAAAAATAAAATATTTTTAACAAAAAAATTGAACCGACCTCAAAATATGCACTAAAAAGTAAAAAATAATAATTATTGTTATTTTTGGAGTCGGTGTCAGCCTAAATGAAATCTATTCCGAGAACTAGAGACGTGTAAGATTTAAATTGCTACTTTCGAATTCCGATGTGACACCGACTCCAAAAATAACAATAATAATTATTTTTTACTTTTTAGTGCATATTTTGATGTCGGTTCAATTTTTTTGTTAAAAATATTTTATTTTATCTCACAAATGTTCTCTTTTTAAAATTCAAATAATTCCAGTTCTATAGTCAAGAAAGAACAAACGTGAGTTAATAGTGCATTCAATAAAGTACTTAAAATGGTTGCATTTTAATTTGAAAGTTGATATATTTTAACTAAATTGTCTTGTTCACTTCGGTCTTGTCTTTATTCAAGTTCCCTCCTCGCCGTACCTTATTTTGCCTTTGTCGTCACACAAGTTGAGTAGAAAGGAGGGCAGCGACTCGCATACTGCTTTACTCAGCCTCTCTGCAAGTGCTCTAACTTCAAAACTTCAACGAAAGTTTAGTTTAATTTACAGGTCCGTGAACATATCTTCTTACCAGCAGAGTGTGCTTGCAGTTATATCCTGTTCTCGGCTAGCTTCTCAATCCAGTCGTGGATAACCCGCCACACAAAACCCGTACCTACGTCTTAAACCCTTGATATTCTAGTTCTATCGACTACGTTCGTCAAGAGTTTCGCTCAAACATGCACAGCTTCAAAGATTCTTCGATAATTCTGCTTAAAAACAGGACAAAATGAAAGAAAAATCATTTTCTTCATTCCTCGATCCTTACATACGTAAGGCAGAAAGTCCATTATTTACGCATTGGTGGTGTAAGCACTGTTAAGTTCTTACTTTAAAAAAAATAAAACGCTTTGGTTGAATTAATAACAATTCGTAAGCTGATGTTTTCTCAATAGAAGTTAGAAATCGATTGAATTTTTTCCAAATAATAACAACCTTCATTTTTCCAGCGTAGCTAAGGAAAAACTAAATTTGACAATATTACAAAAAAAAAAGAGAAAGAGAGTTAATGTAACAAAGCTTGCTACAGTGGAATTACACACGCGGGAAGTACGTACGTTCGGCCGGCAGTAAAGAAAACACAACATATCAACTGTTGTTTAGATGTCGTTTTTCATAGCAACCCTACTACATTCTAGCTAATAGTCGCAAACAGCTATATTTTATGTAAAACCTCAAAGCTGCTTGCTTGGAATTTATCTGTGTTTTATGTAATTAATAATCAATTAATTAATTAAAGTATTTAATAAGCGTACTTACGACCGAGGTATGAGGAAAAATAGTAAACACTACACTGGCCTTCGTCTCGGGTATCATGGCATTACCATAGATAGATGCTTTTTCTGTCGCATTCTGAAGTAAAGCGTTGGACAGCCCTGTAGCATACACGTATATATGTACATAAGGAAGCTCCTCCTCATTGCACCCGGCTTCGCATCGCGTTAGCTTTTATCTTCTTCGCTGTCGTCACTCACAATCAGTTGTAATTATATCAGTTCTTAATTAAATTTAACATTTTCGTGGACGAGTAAAGTGTTTTAATTGTTCAAACACTGTTTATAATAATAAGGTGTGTGTTTATAGATGCAGAATTTCTATGAAACAAACCGTACCCCGACTATACTGACAGCTTTATATGTTTTGACATAGAAAATTAATTGTCGCAATTTTAGTCACTTTGATATTCTACTAATTATGAATGATACATTTTATTACTGCAAGTTTGAAAATTAAAATTTTGAGACATAGTTTGTTATCAGTCTGATTCTATAAAAAAAATTACAATATTTATATTGAAACATCTGCACGTGTAATATAAATCGAGATTTTACTGTCACAATAAATGATTTGTATAATTCTAGAAATTCTTAATTTTTTTGCCTGTTTTAACAAAACGTTGAAACAAAATGAAATATAATTTACATATTACAAGCACAATACCACTCATTGACTCATTGACAGGTCTCCAAAACTATATGCCCGATTTACTTGAAATTTGGTATAGTTACTCCATTCTCGATGTAAACACCCACTAAGAACGGTTTTTGTGCGCAAACCGGATTTTCCACCTACCATCCCATATACATGTTAATGTCCAAAAAATAAAGACTTATTATTATTATTATTACTATGGGTGTGAGTTGTTACGTGGGTGGGTGTGAATGTAGATGGGAAGGTCATTATAATATTTCAAGAGAAATAGAGGGAGGGGAATTTAAAAATCATAGTTTTGCACCCGGGTGAAGCCGGAACGGGCCTAAATAAATTGTGCGTTTGCGTTAGTATGGGTGGAGTTTGTTTCCGTATAGTTTATGGAAAAAGGTTGCATAATTAAATATATTATAATTTATTCAGCGCCCAGTGGAAAAAATCAACGACTATTTTCAAATGTGACTGTGTAGTGCGTTTAATTCTCACCAGATGGACTATCACAATATTGTAATTTACGTTCCTTAATTGTCATCCCGGCCCGAATCAGCAAACAATTCTTTATAACGTAGCCCATGGAAAAGCTGACGATGTCGGACATCTCCCCTCTCTCCGACGGTCTCTCTCCCACACTCTGCGTGTGTAAGTGGGGTGCAGGTGTATATAAAAGAACCACACGATGCAGAAAGGAGAAGGGTAGGGTTTCAAAAGACGTGAGTGGGGTGAGAGGAGCATGGTTTATTCAAATTGTTCACCTGTGTATAATTAGTTACGGCATCTCATTACCGCGGGATGATGATGGCCCACTCACGAGTGTACCTACTCAGCTTTTCCACTTTATAGTCTCATTGTGTGTATCGTACAGGGCCGTATTACTGTTACACATCTCATTACCGCAAAACAATAAAGGCCTACTCATGGACAACACTCAGCTTTAGCATTTTACAGTATGGGATTGCTTCGCTTCTCAGTAACATTAATGTGGGCATTAAAATCGAGAGAGAAAAATAAAAAAATAAAGAAGCAATAGAGCAAACAGAGTTGTCAAAGCAAAAAGCAAGTGATATCTGAACAAACGCCTCCATATTAGGATTGGATTGGTTGGGAAGAGCTTTGTATATGAAATATGGTTCGATCTACCATTTCTTTGACGAGTAATCCGCGTTAGTAGCTTTCGGATATTAAAAAATCTGAAGCATCTTAATTACATTGAGGAGCTGCCTTAAATATGTAGATTTTTTGGGATTACACGGCCAAAAAAATTAAAACTTTAAAGCCTTTTCTAGCCTCCTATGGCATCTTTGTATACTTGAATTTGACTCTATTCAATAAATAGAGTTACTGTGATCCATTGAGTGATAGAGTATTTGGAAAGAATTCCGTGGCATAAAGATCGAAAATGAAGCAATACTGAAATTTTTTTAAACTTGCATTTAATACTAACGTTTCGATACGTTTTGACGTATGAAGATGATACAAAACATATCGAAACGTTAGTATTAAATGCAAGTTTAAAAAAATTTCAGTATTGCTTCATTTACCATCCTTATGCCACGGAATTCTTTCCAAATACTCTATCATCTTTGTATACTTTTCAGGTTTGTTTTTTCCCCTACGCAGGTTCAAATCAAAGAGAATTGAAATATTCTCTAAAGTCAATTTTGTCAAAAAAGAAAAACTCAGATAGACGCTCAAATGTTATCAGCGTCACTAAGATCATTGAATTTCGATCTACCTTAATCAGGAATTCTGCAATTGTTTATTCAAAAATAAAAGCCATTGTTGCAAATATCCAAAAGAGAGTTATAAAATTTATTTAAAAGCAGGACCAACAAGTCGCTACAATTAAATTAAATTGTGTTAACTTATTTTTTATGTAAAAAAAAGAAAGTAACTTTTCTAAAGCGGCACCGTATAAATCTAAAGTGGAATTGACTTTTAGTGTAAACGAGTCCTAAGGGAAGAACGTTCCCAGTCCAAACCTGATTCATTATGCATTATGGGTGTCCACACATACACACTGCCTACAACGCGGTAATGCTGCATTTAGCTAACGCAAGCAACCTGTCTAGTGAGCTATAGCTCGGCCAAAGAACCACCCACCTTTAAAACAAACGCCGCATTATTGTCTTGCCCTACGGGGTGTCCATATTCACAATAAAATAAGAGTTTTTACGTGATACAACTGTGGATTGTGAAGCAAGCGTCAGAACAAAGGACCACAATAATAACACAATAATTAGTAACAGAAAAAAAATGAAAAAATTTCAACGCTTTATAACAAAACGATGACATCTGACAACAAAAAAACAAATATGAACAAAATCAATAAAAACATGAGATAAGTACATATTTTGCAAAAAAAAAATGTCTTCACAATGTTTGGTATTAGTAAAAAAAACCATGTCGTCCCAACCTTCTGCCGCTTGGTACGTACGCTATTCAAGTAATTTAGTACATTTTTTCTTATACGATATATAGGTGAATCTGGACCCATTTTGAGATAAGAAGAGTAAAAAATTTCAAAAGTGGTAATAAAAGGGTTAAAATTTAAAAAAATTTCTGCCGTTTCGTTTTTAGGTTCTGTTAGAGCCAAATACCAGCGGCAGAAATTTTTGACCAACTACACCCTCCCCAAGCCACTCCTAAGCAAGTGGATTTATGATCATAAATACTGGTATTTTCGAAGTCGGCAGACTGTAGCAGCCTATAGAAGTTCACAGTTAAATACCCACGCTTGCTAAACTCTTATGGGGTCCGTCAGTTCTCTGTATAGTTCCAGTTTTGTCCGTTAAACATATAGCTTCGTCGTCGCTCTTATACTCGTAAATTGACGCCAGACATTTTAATTACAAAACCCTAATTGGTGTTGAGAAATTAATCAATAGAAAGGCTAAATGAAACACCCGGTCTTAGAATGCAAAACATGTAACCAATATTATTAACTGTGACCAAATACCGAAGTAGTTTGTGGCAAAATTTCGTCAATTATTGTATCTACAATTCTTTCTTCTGGCTCAATCATATATATTAATACGCTAAGGTTAAAGATGTTTGCCTCTCTTTTTAAAAAAAAACTCACAATTTCTCCACATAAATTATATATCATTTAACAGATAATTGCTTGCTCTACTGACATCGACAACTAAAAAATTTATAATTGCTTTTGTTTTTGTAAATTAATTAAAATACAGCAACGTTAAACAACGTTTGCCATCTGACGGATTTAATTTTGAAACGTCAACACTTCTGTTCATATTGTAATACAACAGACACAATACTGCATACTGCCATCTAACGGCTTTAATTTTGAAACAGCGAGCAACGCTGAACAACGTCACAGCAATGCTGCATGATGCCATCTGACGGCTTAGCTCAACGCTTTTGCTACTTACGCCTGTATATGACAATTACTTTAGTAAAATATTTCTTCGATCTGTCATCTGAGCTTCATATTGTAATACAACAAAAAGAAGAACGTTATAAGCAGTGTGCAAAATTAGAAACGAATTGAATACCTGCAATCATATTTAAAAAATAATTTTGTAAAGTGATAATTATTATACTTATTTAGTGCGAATAATTCGCACAGGTCACACTAGTTTTAAATAAATTCACAAATTCAAAGTTATATTTAACAGTTGCTTTCAAAATAATGTTCTAACAACAGAAAATACATTACCAGCGGATAATATATCTAATAATTTTGGCTTAGGGGTCGGCAACCTTTTGAGACGGAAGAGCCAAAAGTTACAATTTACTTAAAATTACAGTTTTTAAAGAGCCACTAAACATTTTCGTTTCATTACTATAGTATTTGCTTATATAGGTATAATATATTACACGTCGCGACGGGGGCGGTGCGGGTGAGACGCGAGTAGAAATGGCTGAGAGAGAGACATGATACTCAATCATGGATCGATTGGACGATTTTTAAGGGTTTATATAATAAAATAATTATTTTTTGCGTATGGAAATGGAGAGCCGCAACTTTGTATCAAAAGAGCCGCAGGTTGCCGACCCCTGGCTTAGGTATATAAATCAGTGCAATTATTCTCTGTAAACATGTTTATTTGTGCCGATTAAAGTTAAATGTAGGTACTAAAGATAGCGTTTTTAAAACTAAAAGGGAAAATTATTCGTAAATAAAATAATACATTAGTAGTAATTTTTTTTACTTATTAGAGCACAGTTTTTATGGTGTCAATTTTTTAAAGAAATAACTTTATTTTTGACGTGATAATGTCTTATAAATTGATGAAACACCGGCTGCATGCACGAAAAAGAGTAACGTTCCGCAAGCGAGAGCGCGATATAAGCGATAGTCTCTCTCTTCTCGCGTGACGTTAGAGAGTAGTGTGCGTTCAACATTTTTTTCGGCTGTTCCAGCGAAAGCTACATCTGACAGATGGCCAGATAAATTATACGGTTTGTTAACAAATATATAATATATATACATTCTTTTAAATATCTTTTATAATTGCTTAAAAATATGTATTTTGCTTTGGTTGATCAAATTATTAGTCGGTAAAAATATAGTTTGACAGCTACTAAAATTTAGGTTATGTATTATTAAATATGATATTCGAGCGGAATAAGTTATCACGTAAAACTATCGTCCGTAAACCGACTTTACAGACAACCAATTTTTCCACACAAAATGAGAATCTATAACCTGATCATTATTGCTTACGGAATCAAGCCCAGTAGATTATTTTTCGAATAACTAACAGGAACTACATTGCCGCGAAACCATTTCTGCAAAACCTCATTTAAAAAAATAGAAAGATCTAATTATATTTGGAAACGTTTCGACACCAGAAAAACAATTTTTTTTTGGGGGAGGAAATTTTTTCAACGCTCTAATTAGCATTGATAATTTTATATTATTTCTAAAAATACAATGCTGTCTAATTATCGTGTAAATTATTTCATGAAAACTTTAGGTATTTTGCTTCAATAATAATCTTCGTTATTTGTTATTGCCCTTGAGAAGAAAATTGTGGCTATTTGTGAATGTTCAACAAAGAAATGAAACATCAATAGCGCGCAGATATTTTTCAAAAAAAGAGAGCTGTTTACTTCCAATTCTTGTTTGAACACAAATACGAATGATTTAAAATTCTTTGAACAAATTTTTATAATATCTAATTTCATATTTCGTTTCAGTCATTTTAAAAAAAGTTAAACTCACATTGAGATAATTCGTAACGTTGAACAAACAAAAAATGTTTTCAAATCTTTGATTAACGCCTGAATAGAACTCTTCAAATAAGTAAAATTATCGACCAATTTTTTTCAGACTATACCTATATTGACAAAAATATTTCGATAATTAAATTCAAACTTTATTCTATTAGAAAATAAGAAAATATACTAATTAATTTATATATTTTTTAGATTATTTCTGAAGAAAATTCAAATCCGGATCGAAACGTCATCTACTGAAATATTGAATTATAATTTTATTATTTTTGTCAATATAATATAGTCTGAAAAAATGGGTCGATAATTTTATTTATTTAAAAAATATTTTCATTTGTTTAATTGTTATTTTTTCTAATTTAATTCAAAAAAACAAACAGTTTGCATACAGTGAACTAAAAAATGATTGAAAAAGCATCCTCAACAATCAGATTATTTTAAAAATATCCGTATTTTGAGTAAATTTTACGCTGTTTTGCTGAATACATTACTTCTTTAATCAAGAAGCTTTTTCTCGGTTGTAAAAACTATAGAAAAAACTAATAATGAACAGTAAAAAATTCGCGAGGTCTTAAA
Organism: Xanthostigma xanthostigma; assembly: GCA_963575645.1. NCBI lineage: Eukaryota > Metazoa > Arthropoda > Insecta > Raphidioptera > Raphidiidae > Xanthostigma > Xanthostigma xanthostigma. Next base: position 9,115,652 of record OY754471.1, on the reverse strand, counting down.
AATCTGGTTGAGTAAAGTTGTTCGATTTAATCGCAGACATTATTTTTTTGAATTAGTTAAAAATTATATTACGGAAAGCAGTTAAAAACATCATCTAAATGACACGCCCTTCTTTATATAAGGACTAGCGGTCCGTCCCGGTTTCACGATAGATATAATTCTGCAAAATGTGTTTCGTTTACGGCCGGGCGTCTGAACTAATAGCTTTGAGCAAATTCTACCAGATTTGCTTCTGAACTAACAGCTTTGAGCGAAATCTATCAGATGTCGCTACTTTGTACTGAAACAGTTTTTTTTTGTTTGCTTCTGAACTAATAGGTTTAAACAAATTTTATCAGAAGTCGCTGCATGTTACTAAAACACTTTTTTTGAGAAAACTTTGACCAAGATATTTAATAAAAACTAGCCTATAGTCTAAGTTGGACCAAGCAAACAAAATTTACAAAATTTCATTAAAATCGGTTAAGTGGTTTCGGAGATTAGTGCGGACAAAATTTGTGACACGAGAATTTTATATATATAAAGATTTCCTTAAAATAAAAGTAAATGTCAGTTTTCTCAAAACCTCACTTTTTTATATATATAATTTACGGTTTCACCCTGTACACGCCCATTTCAGTGATCCTTTGTGTAATACTATAACGTTAAAGTGTGGTTTCAACAGGCCCTTGTTTGTAAAATACACTTATCAATTACGTTTCATTGTAGAGTACAAAGAGTGTAAGGAAAACATCACAGTGTATATATATAGTACGACGATGATGAAGTGAAATGCACTTACAAAGTTGGTAACGTTCTAAAGAGATGCTGGTAACACTGAACATAGAATGTTAATGAGAATATAAGAAGTGCATAAAATGGAGGTATTACATTAATGTTATTAACACACTTTAAAATAAATTCCGGGAAAATTTTCGCCAAACTTAACTTTATATTGACATTCTCATTTATCAAGTAGTTTCTTCTTGCTCAATTTATTTTAACCGTAGAAAAAAAACAGTGCTGATAACTTGGGCCGGATCTACAGGGGCTCCCAGAAATTGCCCCCCCCCCACAATTAAAAGCACTCTATACTCCCATCAAAATTTTCTCTGGTTTTCATTGGATACGCAATATCTTTTACCGCTGAACGGAGCCGAGGATGCACGAAGCAGCGAGCGCTTCCTCCTCCTTGCACACAGCAAACTGTGTAAAACATAGTAGGTACTGTAATATTATTTCCCAAATTCCAGTTTCTCTTTGCCGTTTTGCCGCTCCTAAAAATTTGCTGCTTTGGGCCCATGCTCACATGACCCCATGCTAAATCCGGCCCTGCTGATAACGCAGTGGTCGTAACAGCGATTCAAGCACTTGGAAAAGCACTTCGTAAAATAGTTGCCCGATGCTTAGAGCACTTGCATAAAGACTTCCACGGTGATAGACATAGTCCACGGTGGATACTAGTGTTGGGCATAATCGATATATTTCAATAATCGAATGAATCGAAATAATCGGTTTTCATAATCGAATGATCATTCGAATTATCGATTATGAATGATTCGAATGATCTTTCGAATTATCGATTATGAATGATTCGAATAATCATTCGTATTATCGATTATGAATGATGGACAAACTTGGAAATTATTAATTTCGTTTTATTTACTTTTACAGTATAAGCGAATGATCATTCAAAATATCGATTATGAATTGCAATTTCGATTTGTTAATATTACTTAACACAATATTAATAAAAAACTCGGGTCGCAGTGCGAAACCCTGCCGACAATATAGTGTATTTGCTTACACAGGCAGTGTGGCTTTATTATGTGAACTTAACTCTTTTGTTTTTGAACAAAATAAAAATTTTAACCCCTTAATACATCCCTTAAAATAATATTTTTTCTTAATTTCAATATTACTATCAATCGACCAAATTAAATTCATCCTTCACTAAGTAAATCCATATCTACAAACTAACGTTTTCATAAAATTTTTAATTCCGGTCCTGTCGGGCCGATTTTAATAAAATTTTGGTAGCACATTTTGATCATTATTAAAGGGTTAAATGTCAATTTTGAAACGATTCGGAGAAATTTTTCGGTATTTTTGGGCCCAAAAATATTTTTCAACCCCTAAAACCGACCCTTAAAATGGCCCGATTGGGCCCATTTTAAATAGGCTTCGTGCGGTGATGGATTTCAACATGTGGTCCAAATTTCATTAAAATTAATTAACTCCTTCGAAAGTTATTGCCCGCACACTTATATATATATATAAATATATATATATATATATATATATATATATACATATATATATAAACATTTCCAAAAATGGTGCCAAACTTCTTAGAAACTTATGAAACGTCGAGAAATTTTGGTCCGACCCCTAGGTCCCGCCATCCGACCGACGCCAATAGTGTAAGTGCCTTATGGCAAATACACTAATAATGGAATCGCTGGTATGATCGAATAGAAATAGAAAGATATTTGTTATGCCCTAGATGGATACATCGTCAATTTACATAATGAGTTAAACATTAAAATTTAAAAAATCCTTAATGTCATAAAAACATTTTTTTAGGAATTTGATTTAATGCAGAAACCGAATGATATATCGATATATCACATTAATATCGACAGTGGACATAGCAATAGTACTGTGTCGGGATTTAATATTCATTCATATTTCATAATCGATTCAAGCGAATCTCGGTTGCCATAATCGAATGATCGATATTAAGTTAACACTAAGTACAACAAACTACAAAGTATGTACAATCGAAACACCCCCACTCTCCAGTGCTAGCAAAGACTTCCTATCACAGTGCATGTAGATGCAGAAACCGAATGATATATCGATATATCACATTATGGACATAGCAATAGTACCTACTGTGTCGGGATTTAATATTCATTTCATATTTCATAATCGATTCAAGCGAATGATATCTCGGTTGCCATAATCGAATGATCGATTATTCGGCCATAATTGAAATATTTCGATTATATCATTCATAATCGCCCAACACTAGTGGATACAGCTATGTCAACCAGGGGCGGATGGACTGGGGGCCGCTGAGGTCGGTAGATCGATCGTCTATATTAGTTTACATCTTTTTCGCTTACTAATATTATTTGCTATTTTGTATTTGTTGTAATAACCATCATAATCGTTATCTATAATTTTTAATACGGCGAATAGCGTGGGTGTCAAAAGCTCACTTTGCACAAAGCAAATAAAACTTTAAATTAAAAAAAAAATACTATTCATGTTAACGAGGCCGAAATAGTTGAGATCATCCATCCCTGGTTACTTATTAAGGTTAGTTTTTTTTTTGTTCAATTTCTTTTTCTAAACATTGAGCTGAGCATTTTGATTAAAATTTGATTTGAAAAACGATCCTTATCAATAGATAAATCTACATAACAAAATGTTATATAAACGATTGTTCGGATTTAATTAACAACTATAAACGCGTTTACAATCTGATAGAGTTTTCAAACCAGATGTTCCGATAATGCGTTCTGAAATTCAGCAAAAAATTACACACATTATAAAAACGATATTTTATTGAAATTCTAAACAAAATACAGAAAAATTGTAACCATATTGATGTAATTCCGAGTATCTAAAATATCGCAACAAATATGTGTTTTTATTTTAGCTACAGAGTCTGTAAACTCAACTTGATTAATTTTGCTACGACCTTCTCGAGTAAACAAAAAAAAAAGGATAGACAACTCCGTAGAGATTGTTCACATTAGTTGTTAAGACTCACATAGTTGTTTAGGTAAAAAGAACAGAGCTAACGATAAGTCTGTCGTATTAAGTTGCTTGTACTAGAGCCCCGTTGCGCTTGAAACTAGTAAGCAAATAAACCATGGATCCTTTGTTCAAACAAATTATTTCATAATACAGTTGCGCGACCCTGAAAAGATAATTACTAATAATGATAATGATTCCAATCTACCGTGCGTAGAGAAGTTTCACTTCAACAATTTGTTAGTACCTATCTTAAGCGGCCTACACACCTTGATGTTAGCTGCGATGCAGGCATCGACTCTTATGTTACATGAAACTTGCATCAGTTGCATAAACGCCTACTTAAATCGAAACCTATTGCGATGCCCGAATCGACTCAATGTTCATGCAACACAAGAACAGTATGGTTAAGTTATTTTCTAGGTACCTAGTGCTTGACGAATAAAATGACGTACGTTTTGCCAACACCAGTTTTATTAGCAGTAGTTGGGGCACTCCTTATACTTCATAAAAGAAAAATAAAATGGTCAAAAAGACGGTTTATAGAAAGAAAACGTTATTCAAATGCTTTATTGGAAGATCTAAAAGTATATTTGCATTCTAAAGACACGTATGTAGATGATAAATGTTTATGAACTTTTCCCAAAATACACTTTCCATCATAGAATTTACACACTAAACAACAAAGTAACCTCTAAAATGGTGTGGGTTATTAAATTAATATCGTCTTGGCATCGACGCAATTCTATAAACGCTGAAATTTGCATCAGCATCACCGACTCGGCGTCGTGGCTCGCCGACCAAAATGGGATTCCAGACTCTGCATCGCTGCAAGTCGCAACTGATGCCAAATACGTGATTCAGTACTACACACACTGCTACTTGCATCATGAAACATAAGAGTCGATGCCTGCATCGCAGCTAACATCAAGGTGTGTAGGCCGCTTTAAGGCTGGTTTTGCCGCTAGATTCCTTGCTAGTTTTCCAGCGTTAGTTTTCATGATGGCATTTATTTGTTCGCTCCACACGACGCATGTATTAAGCTTACTTTGTAGATGTGTTTATTTTGTCTGAACAGAACAGACACTATGACTCCATTTTTGTTTGTGGGCAATTGCGCAAGTCGCCCACGTGACACGATACTGTTTCCTGATTGGTTCTTGCTCAGAACAAGCAGAAGACAAAGCAAGAAATTGAAATCCAGCTTGTGAGCTAGCAGGCGAGCCCGCAGTCACGTCATTTCCAGCCTCGTGTGCAGTGGTCTTGTAATCGGTGAGTGGATTCTTTTTTGTTTTATGTAAATAATAATTATATGGTATGCAGCTTTCAGAGGGTATATATAGTGTATGTGTAGTAACACAGCCCTACTTACTAGCTCTAGTGAACTTGGTGGGGGTTGGCAAAAGTGGTACAGGAGGTGTAAAATGATTTATTGCCACCTACTGACGTCACGGAAACATTGTTTCTGCGGTCGCCTCCAAATAGCCGTACATTGTACATATATAGCTGTTATATTACACACGTATTTGTTGCTATCCAGTGCTGTGTCAACGACAATATAGTTAACTAAGACATCAAACGGTCCACTTCCAAGTAAAATATTTTATAATTTATACTGATTTTTCACTCGGCACTTGGTAGAACATGATTAATAACAAATAGTAAAAACAAAAAACACGTTAAAATTCTACAAAATATTTTTTCTTCTCAACGATCTCTTTCGGACAAAAAAAAACGTGAGCTTCACCAACATAAGCTCACGGGGGAAGATAATTTCTTTCACCGATGCGTTATCATTTTCCTTATTTTCCGTTACCAAGGTTTCTCTTATATTTTCTCTGCCGTTAACGTTAAATAATTTCCCATTAATATTACAGAAAAATTCAAACAGATACACCGCTAAAGCAGTGTCACTTTAAAACTTAATCATACTTTTATTCCACCAACAGATATATAAATCGATATCTTTGAGAAGTATAGAGCATCTTTTTTATCATCGATGGACGTAAAAAGGTCGTATATCCTTTTCCGAGAATACGATCATTATATCAGTCGGTGAGGAACAATATAGCACAAAAGACAAACTCTAGTTTTAACATCAGTGAGCTCAAATCCAATTAAAATATATGTAAAAGTTGTATATACTCACTGAATATTCGTCAATATAGTAATGTTCCCACTTGAAACGATTATTAGTCTGACGTACTTAGATTCTTGTTAAAAGTATAGCTTTGCGACAAGGTCAGAATTTGGGGATCTAGCAATACGACTGTCTCTTTACTTCCAATGTAGATGTTACGGTCAATGTTCGGAATCCGGGCAATGTCGACATTGACCGGTCAATGTCGACAATGCCCGAGCCACATCGGGCAATGTTCGAAATCGGACAAGGTTCAAAAAATAGATTTTTTATAAACATGAAACTCTGACATTTGATTGTATCTTTATCATTGCCCGATGTGGCTCGGGAATTGTCGACATTGACCGGTCATTGTCGACATTGCCCGGGCATTGTCAACATTGCCCGGATTTCGGGCATTGACCGTAACATAGATACATACTAATAAACAGACGACTGTCAAAATCTATCATGTATTTCTTAGCATATACAAAAGATACCGAAATTTTGGTGGAAAGTGAATTGGCGCGTTAGGCAATTGTTATAAACTGTAACTTTATACATAATGACGAACCGTCTATGATCTAATAATAGAATGGAATATTCGTTGTATATGCTAAATACATATTATTTTGTAGGTATGTTATATATTATATAATATATATAGTCAAAATTCTAAAATATCGCGTTAACTTTAAATAATACAAGTTGTGAGAACAATGAATATTAGTAATAACAAGAAAATACATTGTCTTGTGTTTTAAACTCGTAACTTTCTACGTCAACATTCTCTGCTCTCAACTTTAAAGGCTCATGGATGGGTAATTTAATGCGTAGAAACGGATTGCTCATATGCAACACATAATACTAGTCCGATGGATTATGAGAGAGCTTCAAAACAAAAGACAACGTGCTTTAAAAATAAAAATAAATAATACATAAACTTAACAATAGAAGGAATAATTAAAATATTTTGATATCTACATATATCCACAAGAATTAAGAGATGAACCCTTTCTTTTATGAGACAACAATAGAACCAAATGAAAAATGTATAAGGAAAACTATATAAATAGTGTCTTAGAGAAAAAAGTACGCACATCTGTATCGTTGGCCGTTTACAAGTTACAGCTTGAAAAGTTTTTCTTAAATAAAATAAATAAACGCTCATATCTCTGAAACAAGATCATAAAGGGTTGCGGACCCCCTTTCTCATTTTTTCTGTTTTTAAAAAAACCGAGAAATCTGTTCGACATTGTTCACTAACGACTTACAACTGAGGTTATTCTTATAGAAAAAATCACGTTGAATCTATTCCCATCACTCCCACCTCTATATCGTTAGTCGTTTAGAAGTTACAGCGTTTTAAAGTTTTTTCTAAATTAAAATAAACGCTCATATCACTAAACCAAAAGGTGATAGAGGGTTGCGAATTGTCGGAATCGATTCAGCTTGAAGTTTGGTTAATATAAAACCGGCTCAAAAAGTTTGCAGATTTGCAGAACGCATGAAAGATGCAATAAAAAAATGCATAAAACTTTTACGTTTTGTGTCAATCAGTACTGATTCTGAAGTTATAAAATATATTTTTCACAACTAAATTAAAATTTCAATTTTATAGGTTATGAAGGTGATTATAGTTTTATTATTTGATTTAAATATTAAAAGTGATGTTAAAAACTCCTAATACGAACACATTTTACAAAATATCTGATTTAAGATTATATATGTACCTATATTTCCAAAACGGACATATAAGTTATATGTTGTACATGTATTATAATTAAAATGATTCTTACCTATGACGGTGAGGTTAATTTGAAAATTGCGTGTCGGCGAGTTTTTAAAATCGACCCGACATCTGTAGATGCCTTCGTCGTCCAACTGGACACTGTCCAATGTCAAGGCGGCTGGTTTTGAAACTGTCACGAAGTAAGCGCGCGGGCCAAACCCGTTCGGGTCCGACCAGTGAAGAGCTTTACTGAACGAACGACCACGCACATCAAAACTGAAACAAAATAATTTTTTTCAATCAAAATTATGTCTTAATTTAGATTTCTAAGAAAATTATCTATATATATAAAATCGTTTGTCTTGACTGCTTTATCAACGCCCAGGTCAAACCGCTTGAGCAATAAACTTGAAATTTGGACAGTGACACCGAAACTTTATACATTCACAGAATAGTTATTGGCGTAACTAGTAGTCTAAGTCATTCATGGCGCTGACAGGTCATGACTTAGCCTACAAGTTACGCCCATAATTTTATTCAACAATTGCGCGTTATTCATGTTTTATTTATTGTTATTAATGAGATGTAAATATCTATTTATTTCTTTATAAAAAAACTGTCAATTCTAACAGCACCAAACAGCACGATTCAATGTTTTGGTTTGAGGTTAGCCGGTTATGAATAAACTCCATGTCGAAAACATTCGGCCTCTCAATTTTAGCCTCAATGGGTAACAACAGGGAGTTGTTGTTACCTACTATTTCGTTACGACTCAGAAAATAGTTACGTTTATTTTCATTACTCCACAATGGCCGAGCTAGTAGGAATTTTCATTGAGTTATGACAAGTAATTGTCACCAGTCGGTAAATGGCTATTTAGGGTTCGGTTTTTAGGCATGATAAAACATGAATAGCGCGCATGAGTTGAATAAAGGTGGTATCTCATCTTTCACCTGTCCATTTATCAGTGAAACTTTTCAATTTTATTCAATAATGGACATGACTACGACAAATTAAGAAATAAATAATAAATATTAATACTTGACAGTTAAATAAAAACATTGTGCCAGTCGAAAGGTCTCGATTCACAGTGGGGCGACATTTGAAGGGTACATTGGGTTGGTCAGTTTTAATATCAGAGTGCACATTTGTGTCAGAACATGGTATGCATTAATTCAAACACTTGACTACAGACTACAGGTGTAGGTATATCATAATAGTAACATAATTATGTAATACAGAGGGATTGAATAACGTCAGTTTGGTACAGAACTCGGTTACTATGAACTGCAGAGCTGCAGAACAATCAAAATCTCAGAATCATATATATTAATACGCTAAGGTTTAAGATGTTTGCCTCCCTTTTTAGAAAAAAACCACACAATTTCTCCACATAAATTATATATCATTTTACAGATAATTGCTTGCTCTACTGACATCGACAACTAAAAAATTTATTATTGCTATTGTTTTTTGTAAATTAATTAAACTCTGAACAACGTCTGCCATCTGACGGCGTAACGTTAACACTTCGATCTGTCATCTGACCTTGTAAATACTGCATACTGCCATCTGACGAAGAACGTTATAAGCAGTGTACAAAATTAGAAACGAATTGAATACCTGCAATCATATTTAAAAAATAATTTTGTAAAGTGATAATTATTATACTTATTTAGTGCGAATAATTCGCACAGGTCACGCTAGTTAATTATAATTTCCATATTTAACGAATATACCATGTTAGGAAATAGTGTGCTAGTTTTCAAAATCAACGCTAAAGTTTGATAGTCACTGACAGACAACAAAACTCGTGTGTTCTGTGCGCTGTTCAATGCGCTCCAAAGCAGCACATTAAACGTCATCAGCAGATATCTCCGGTGTACTCCGTGCAATTCCAGACCCACAAGCTATGGCGTGTTATTTAGATTGTATTTGAGCTGCATTTACCGTCAGCACAAATAAGCATCTATCACTGTCATATGCTAGAAGTGTTCACTGAATCTATCTCATTTAGTCAACACCTTTGACGGTTTTGATTCGGCATCACGTATGTCGTACATACACGTACATGATACAGGACACACAGTCTTTCAAAAGACTGATAAAAATCGGTTTGCTCTAGTTAGGAGTAATCACAGTTCGAATTTGTCCTGGTGGCATGTGTTCTATAGATAGTTGCTCTTCTGTTAACACCATGCTTGGTATTATTAAATTGTAAAGCTTCTACAATATTATGTACGACAGTTTACTATGTATTCAGACACAATGTTGAACGCAAACGTTGAAATTAAAATATTAATTTGTAATACAATCGATGTTTAAGAAAACCGAAAAATTAATGAGAATACTTATTAAAAATTGTTTGTTATTATTTTTTTAATATTTGATAATTCAAAACTTAAAACGATTTTTTTTCAAAAACCAATTAGAAACTAATTATTAATTAGTTTTGATATTTTTTAGATCAGTTCTGAAGAAGATCCAAATCCGGACCGAAACGTTAATGTATTATTATTAATTTTTGTTATCATATTTGTCTGAAAAATTGGTCGATAATTTTATTTATTGAATTAATGAGAGGTATTTGGAAAGAACTCCGTGGCATAAGGATCGAAAGTAAAGCAATACTGAACTTTTTAAACTTGTTTTTAATACTGACGTTTCGATATGTTTTGTATCATCCTCAGAGTTTTCAAATGCTGTCACGAAATTCTTTCCAAATATATCAATGGATCACAATTACTCTATTTATTGAATAGAGTCAAATTCGAATATTTAATATTTAGATTAACTTTAAAATACTTTAGTTATCAATTTTTCAACTGTCTATATCTATTCAACCGATTTTTATGTTGTTTTCACGAATATCAAGTCAAAATATGTGGAAAGATTTTAGGCGATATTTTTTATTCTATCCTTTCCCGGGCAATGTCCGGTTCATACGATTAAGTGTATTTGGTATCGTGCTTCTGTGTAAAAGGTACGTTAACACTTTTGTCACTGGTGCATTTATTGTACAAAAGTGTAAGATACACTGACCTGTTTGGTACTTCAATGTCGGACTAAAAGTGTAAACACTAGCAGTCCCGACTCTTAAGCAGGGGAACGCAGTTTAGTGTATATCACGGAATAGATAGATAGATAGTTTATTCATCATAGCGTCAAAACATATTTTAAATATGACAAGTCACAACATACAAAATGCAAGAACTAGAACACAGAAAAATAAAATAGTAAAAATGTGCCAATATACAGGGTGAGGCACATAAAGTGTTACAGAGCAATAGCACAAACTATTGATCATATCCAAAAATGTTTCAGACAAAAGTTTTAGTGTTCAAGAAGGCCGTCATACTGGACCACCCTATTTTTTTATCGGTGGAGGCGCTGAAGCTACATCAAGGTCAACTTCACTTTTTTTACGAAACCATGTATTTTTTTTTCGATGACATTATTAGTGATTTTAAGACGAATTCAGCAACCTACAACACAAGGTCATTCTAATCACGCAAAATCGTAGTCAAAAAAAATCTAAACATATCGGAATATTCACTTTTAAAGGATCCACTAACCTTTGCTTGGGTCTACCTACGGAAGATGCTCGAAATGATGACATTTGTGGTGTAATTTCGGTACATACGTGACTATTTTGAATATTCTGAATATTGAACAAAATATTCTAAAAATAAAAATTTTGAATGTTTTTTTAAAAAATAAAAATAAAATAATTTGAATGACCTTGTGTTGTAGGTTGCTGAATTCGTCTTAATAGGCCCCACTCACGATCACACTTCATGCAACAGTTCAGTGTTCAAACTTATAGTTCAGTGAAGCATGATAGTGTGTGGGACAAATAAACACTGAAACCAACACTGAAGTCAAGCATGAACTCATCAAATGCATCTTGATTTTTGAACGACTTCAGTGTTCAGTGTTCAAGTAAACTGTTGTGTGTGTGGGTGTTTTTCAGTTCAGTTTTTGGAGTTCTGTGTTTTGTACAACCAGAAGCCAAAAATCTCAATGTTGCTGCCTTTCTTGTGCAGAAATAGATTTTCACATATTTGTGTCCTGGTTCTTAATAAATAGGGTAACTAATTCCAGTAAATAATTGTAAGTTAATTCATTCATTCGTAAATAATTATTGCAATCAAGCGGCTCAAGATGTAATTCATTAATCAAATAAACATGACTTCTTGAATCACGCATTTCTAACCAATTTTTCACCCATATTCTTCTTTTCTTTTCTTATTTCTCTGTTTTAAATACAATCCCATAGCTCTGAACAGCCAATCCTCACCATTTAAATTACTCATTTAGTTCTTATTAATGAACTATACTCTATAGTATAATATTATAGTGTGTATATAATATAATATATCTTATGTATCTATACTCGACGAGTGTATGCCAACAACTGAACCAAACTGAACACAAAAAATTTAAAAAACTGAGCAGTTTGCATGAACTGTGTGTGGTGCCAGTCAGTCTTTCGATTAATCTGTCCAACTTCACTGAACACTGAACTGTGGCATGAAGTTTGATCGTGAGTGGGGCCTATAATATCGCTAATAATGTCATCAGAAAAAAATTACATGGCTTCGTTAAAAAAGTGAAGTTGACCTTGACGTAGCTTCAACGCCTCCACCGATAAAAAAATAGGGTGGTCCAGTGTGACGACCTTCTCGAACACTAAAACTTTTGTCTGAAACATTTTTGGATATGATCAATAGCTTGATTGCTATTGCTCTGTAACACTTTATGTGCCTCACAACTTATGAGGTATAAAAATCGTCTAGTGATTAAAAACACTGCTCAATTATTTTTTTTTATACGCTTGAAGCTGTTAAAGTCGTTGATGCGTCGGATTTATTCAGGCAAATAGATGTCCGAATTCTAGAAACAAATTAATGCTTTTGAACGCACAATTTTCAGTGTAAAGCTATTTACACTAACATGTCAATCACACCTAATATCAGGTTTGTGTTAGAAAAAGCCAAATCAAGAATATTTCATTTTTAAGTCTAGTCGTATCTACGATATAAGCGTAAGAAAAGTAACTTTGTATTGATTTAATATTCATAGGTAGTGACGCGTTTCGTGTACTAACGTAATATAAATCTTGTTTCCTTTGATTTTTCGCTACATGAAACAGAAAACAAATAAAATATAGGTTTCAAAGTGTCGCGCTACGAAATGCCCTTAAATTTTCATAAAATGCACATATGCATATTATACTTACTCGCATATGAAATAATAATACGTATATTAAAATGCTGTGTAGTTTTCAACTAGCTATTTATTATAATCACATATTATAAGGGTTGTTATTAAACGAGTTCATATTCTACATTTCTGAACGAGGCTGCTAACAGTTCCACATAAAATACGACTCTTTTTTTAAATAATTTATTTGAATGTTTAAATATGTAAGGCGAATAGACGCAATTTCTTGAACATTTTTCCTTTTAAATCTTTGATTAACGTCTTAATACAACTCTTCAAATAAATAAAATTATCAACCAATTTTTTTCAGACTATAATATATTGACAAAAAAATAATAAAATTATAAATCAATATTTCACTATTTTTCATTAATATTTCGATAATTCAAACTCCATTCTATTAGAAAATATAAGTAGATATACTAATTAATTTTTATATTTTTTGGATTATTTCTGAAGAAAATCCAAATCCGGATCGAAATGTCATCTAGTCAAAAATATTGATTTATAATTTTATTATTTTTTTGTCAATATACAGTCTGAAAAAAATTGATCGATAATTTTATTTATTTGAATATTTCCTTTTAATTTATTACTTACCTGTTTTTTAAGTACATTGCCAGAAAATAAGTTGTTTATTTTTTATCCAATTTATTTTTCACATTAATAAGAAGATTAAAAAAGAAATGACTGCACTTAAATGTGAACTTATAATAAAATAAAAAAAAATAAATATTCAATATAAGTAGGTATATAGGTAAATTAAATTGTGTTTGTAATTTTGTTTCTTTGTGAGGAATATTTCTGAAAATTTTGCAAATATTTAGTACACTCAATTTCCTCGTAATTCTAACATCAATATATTAAATTAATAACTCGTAATTTATAAAAGAAAATCGCTCAAACGAAAAGGGTGCAATGTAAAAATTAAACAAAGAAAGACACACAAAATATGAACAATAGCATAATAAATTTCAGAAACATTCTATTGTTGTAATATTATCTGAACCATTGTTATTACAGAACATTTTGAAGTTTACATATGTAGAGTAACTTCAGGGCAAACGGACACGGGGGCAAATGTATAAATTTCTAGCAATAACGCTTTATTCATGTATCGCAATCTTTATTTTAAAGAATTATCATAAAACCACATTGTCTCGGCATCGTTTGTATTAAAAAAAACTCTGAAAATATTATTTTATACTAGCGGCCCGTCCCGGCTTCACTCGAGTTCAAAACTGTATGATTTATAACTACATAGCTTATTTCTCTCTCTGCCTCCCCCCCTCTCTCACTCTATCTGTCTCTGGAAATATTACATTGACTTTCCCATCTTACGCAATCATCCACATCCACCCACGTAACAACTCACACCCATAATCAATTGAAACAAAGAATTACGTGTGACGGCGTTTTGGAAAGTGTTCCTAGCCGAGAACTTTTTGACTTTAACGAATACCGAGATAAAACATTTGGAATGATTTCATCATGCTATTAACATTGGGCAAAGGCAATACGGATATATTCGAGAAAAATGTTGAGATATCGTGTGTCTATATCTTTAATAAGCAATCTACAAAGCCGAGTGAAGCCGGACCGGGTCGCTGGTTATTAAATAAAACTAAAAATCGATTTTAATAACATTGTCTTTGTCATTTGTACCATAGAGAGCCATTAAGGTGTCTATTTGCCCTAAAATTACCATATGCATAGTTGTAATACAGAGTAGCATATGTCTGGTTAGTTATCAGTATTACACATTACATAATATTATAGACAGATATATATGTCTCTAACAATGCACCTGCAAATCGAGAACATACATTGCCACACTTACATAATATGCTCCAACTAAGGATTTACATAATATCTGCACTAGATTTGGATGCACTATGTTAATATAACCACGAATGGATGTCATGCGCTAACTGATAACGCGGGATAACAGAAATGGAAGCGAAATCACAGTATCGGATTTCATATTTTGCATAAATACTTAAATACAACAAACACACACGCTTGTAAGAAATGGCTGCTGCATACGAGACTGGAAACACTGCTGGGATTTCTGCTGACCGGCAGGCTGGCTATGAGGCTATTTTTCTCGCTAGGTCATCTGCCTGCTCTGAGAAAGAACCAATCAGGAAGCTATCTTGTCACGTGGACGACATAACAAACGCCCACAAACTAACGTGGCGTCATTCTGCTCAGACAACAGATATGTTTTGCTCTGTGTTTATTTAGCGCGCACCAGATCCATCCCCAAAACAAGCTTGAAAAGACGTCTCGTGTGAAGCGAGCACATAAAAGCAATCAAGAAAATTAGTAGTCAAATCTAGCAAGGAATTTAGCGGCAACTCCATCCTCGTTTAGACTTGGGCCAGCTGGCGGGCTGGCTATTAGAATGGAAATGACGTCAGGGCTCGCGTGCGAAGTTTCAAAATTAGAATCGAGCTATGCTTGTTTTGAGCAAGAACCAATCAGGAAACAGTCAAGTGGTCGGCGTGGACAAACGCCAACAAACAAACGCGGCATCATAGCGTGTGTTCTGTTTATACTTTTGTTAACATTCGAACTGTCACTGCGCGCGCACCAATCCCATCAACAAAGCAAACTTCAATGCAGGCATCTTATGAAGCGAACACATGAAAACCATCATCAAAACCAGAACCACAACACGCTAGAAATATAGCAGCCAATATAGCGGCAAAAACAGTCTCTTGTTACATGGCAAGGCTGATTCAATATTATCCAATAGCAATTATATGGCCATAAAATATTGGAGGCTGGATGGTATTGGAGGAATGGTCGAAGAGAACGACAAATATTTGACAAGTATTCAATAAATCTGGCCACGCATTCGGCGATCATGTTTTTAAAAGTTAATAGTTATTGGCGTAACTAGTAGTCTAAGTCATTCATGGCGCTGACTTAGCCTACAAGTTGCGCCCATAATTTTATTCAACAATTGCGCGTTATTCATGTTTTAATTATAATGAGATGTTGTAAATATCTATTTATTTCTTTATAAAAAAAACTGTCAATACTAACAGCACCAAACAGCACGATTCAATGTTTTGGTTTGAGGTTAGCCGGTTATGAATAAACTCCATGTCGAAAACATTCGGCCTCTCAATTTTAGTCTCAATGGGTAACAACGGAGTTGTTGTTACCTACTATTTCGTTACGACTCAGAAAATAGTTACGTTTATTTTCATTACTCCACAATGGCCGAGCTAGTAGGAATCTTCATTGAGTTATGACAAGTAATTGTCACCAGTTGGTAAATGGCTATTTAGGGTTCGGTTTTTAGGCATGATAAAACATGAATAACGCGCATGAGTTGAATAAAAGTCATTTTTTCAACACACATAGTTTGTGAATATGAAAATGTACAATTTTTGAAAAAAAATGCATATTATTCGATATGGGAATTAAAACACCGTTGATAAAGCGCCTGAATATCAGAATCACCTCAGAAATCAATCAAGTGCTGTCACCCACCACATTAATTCCATGGTCCGGCATATTTATTTATTTACTTTTTATACAGCCTATTCTGAGAGAGTTGATGGACAAATGAACTCTGCGATTATGTAAATTACCCAACGACTGACTCAGTCCTTTTTCAACTACAGACATTAGAGTGACGGAGACATATCGATAGCGCAATTATTTACAGAATACCGAAATGCCAGTCCGTTTTCAACGTGCAGCTCTTATTCAATTAAACAGAATATATAACAAGCTGCTAGCCGTGTATAAAACGTATAGCACTGGTCATTAACTGAGTTTTAATTACTGAATATCGGACACTGTATTTTATTCGCATTTGCTTTCATCCCGAAGTCTATTTACAAACGAAAAAAAAGACAGGGGAGTACGGTAGTCATTTCGCACGTTGAAAACAAAAGTGGCATTATGCAAAAAATGGCATTTTACAGTAGAGCATTTTTTAGTTTTAATATTATTGTTTTGTCCTAAAAAAGTTACTATTAATATACTGCTTATAGAGATTCTTTTGTTAATAATGAGACAATTTATTATTGTTTTAATTTATTTGTTGACCACAATGTTAAAAATAAAGTTATTTAAAAAAAGACCTTTTTACAATAATTTTTTGTTTAGTGTCATTGTTGTCATAACCTATAATCAGTAAGTTGGAGACTTCAACTGCAAAAAGTGTCACTAAACAAAATGTGTCATTTTATGTATTTACTTACTTGCATTAATTTTTGTAGCAACTGTAATCAGTAAACTGTCGTTTAATAAAATGTGTCACTTTTTCACTTACAGCGACGTGCGTACCAAACAACTGCTTTGACAATAAATCGACACAATTAAAATAGTGTCGTTATATCAGTCATGACCATGGGCAATTCTTTCAAAATATAAAGTGACACTAGCTCAGTCAGCGGAAGTAAGTGGATTTATAAGCAAACGGAAATTTTCGTATAGTGACACTTTTGCAATAAAACATGAATCTTACAAAAGGTGAAAAGTTAACTTTTTTATATAGTGTCACTATTGTTTTCAACTTGCGATTTCATTTTACATGTATCACTAAAACATACTAGGTTGAATTTGAAATAAGTAGGGGAAGGCTGCTATGATCGAACCACTTAACTTCCTAGCCTATTTATCTCGATAACTTAAAACCATTTTTATGTATTAGCAACGCTATTATTACAAGCCTTTCATATTTTTAAATAAACTAGTATATTACACCACAAGGGCCGAAAGTTTGATATTCGCCTCGGGTATCATGCGCGCAGTGCAAGAATATCAAACTTTCGGCCCTTGTGGTGTAGGAAGCAGCTTTGAAGTTATACGTAAATACACGAATGACAGCTGTGCGCGATTATAAAAATATATTATTAATGTTATAGGGTTGCTATGGAAACGACATCTAAAACAGTTGATAGGTGATTTTTGAAGTGAAAACTTCTTTAGCGGCGTTGTACACTTTTTTTGTAATGGGTAAAAAATGTTAAACTCGCGTCAGAAAAAGTAATAACTGGGTGAGACTCTCTAAGTGATAGTAATTGCCGGATACTTTTTATACAACGTTAGACATCTAGCGTTGAAATATTGTACATAAAAATGCAATCTATGATACAAACCATTTTATTTACAAAACTTCTTTAGCGGCGTTGTACACTTTTTTTGTAATGGGTAAAAAATGTTAAACTCGCGTCAGGTCAGTAAGAACTGGGTGAGACTCTCTAAGTGATAGTAATTTCCAGATTTTTTTTATACAACTTTAGACATCTAGCGTTGAAATATCGTACATAAAAATGCAATCTATGATACAAACCATTTTATTTACAAGTGTTGCCAATAAATAAACAATGCTTCAAAATGCAAAAAATTAAGACGTTAATATTCAAGTTTTCACTTCTGCCGGCACTCCCACAGTGCAACCCGTCTTTTTTTTCCTTAGTGTCGTCTGAACGTAGATACTTCCCGCATCAGTGCGTGTAATCCCACCAATGCGTAAATGTTCGACTTTCTGCCTTACAATTGATGCTGAAAGTATACAGTACTTTCGATCGATGAAGAAAAATTGACCATACAAATAGTAGGTATCTATGATTACAGTTATGAATTGAGTCCCTTGTTTTCTAATAAATAATTTCATGTTGACAAAAGTTTGACTCTGTATTTGTAACTAATGTTCCGCTGACTTTATTCAAATAATAGCAACAGATGGCGGGGCATCGAAACTGAACTAACGATAGCGATATGTGAACATTTGATAAAATGTCGCTTCCAAGCGGAATGTTAAATTTGACAATTGCTAGAATTGTGTATCAAAACTATACTATTTTCCTCTCTTCGACGTACTATATTTGATTGTATAGAGATATAAATGATCATTTTTGTGTCTCAACCAAATCTGAAAGAGCTATAGCTGGTTTTGTAGAGATCGTACGCTAAAATATCAATAAGTTTTTTCTCGAATTTTTATTAAACCGATAATTTTCACATTTTTTCCACCAGCACTGAAGTTTTAATTATTTTATAAAGTTTGTTAATTAAAATATTTTTAAACAGTGATATAACATTTATATTGGCTTGTGTTATCAAAGAAAAAGTATGATAACACCGTCGATTTGGCAAATAAAAATATTTCGTAATTTACGTTCTTATGTATTCCATATATATACCTAAAACACAATATAGTATACTCAAGATTGTAACTCATTTGTGCATTATAAATTCCATTTGATCTTAACATATTTAATGACCACACCTTTCGAATTCAATTTATAACTAGTATACCAGCAATCCCAAAAGTATATAATTACTAATACTAATTTTCACATAAACCAGGGGTGCATAAAAATCCGCCAATAAAGTAGTTTAAAATTTTAATTGAATGCGTACCTACATAATTAAAAGAAGAAAAGCGCGTTACAGAAATTTTCAAATAGACTTCGCTAAAAGTTTGTGTTTGATAAATAATTATCTATAATTGAGGCACCACGAGGGGGTGCACATCAAGGGAAAAATAGAAAATCTTGTAGCCGGAAAAAAATCCCTTGCAGCGACACGGTTGCGCGTTTCATGACGTAATAATTTCGCATTTTGCACCCCATTGAAATCATTCCTGCACCTGTCAAAATTTTGTAAATTTCGTGACAAACGTAAAACAATGTTATTTTAAATCGTTGATTAACGTCTGAATACCACTCTTCAAATAAACAAAATTATCGACCAATTTTTTTCAGACTATATGTTGACAAATCCGGATCTAAACGTCATCTAGTGAAATATTGATTTATAATTTTATTATATTTTTTTGTCGATATAGGTATGTATAGTCTGAAAAAAATTGGTCGATAATTTTATTTATTTGAACAATGTTATTTTCTCTATTTAACCACATTTTTCATATTTGTGAAAAGTAAAAATGTGCATTACTCAAACTACACGCTCCCAAAGCAAGCAGAAAAACAATGCGCTTTCGCATTTTCTTCTACTGTGTTGTGTTTACTTTATAACAATAGAGTATATGTAATTTTATACCATTTTAAAAGCAATTTGTATTTCATTCAAACCGATGACAACGCCAATATTGACAATATTTTTATAATGAATATTGTATATATAAAAAATATAGAACAAAATCGTTTACAAACATTGGCAAAAATAAATGCAATTACGTTTGTTGGCGTATACAAAGTTTCTTTAGAAGAATTTTTTCTAGAGTGACAAATGAACCACTTCTAGCTTGGTCACAAGATCTAGTACTAGTTTTTTTCCGAAAAAAGAAGCGTCAATGCTAATTTGATCACTTTTAACAGTTTAAACACTTCACCTTTAAACGTTATAGAATTATTGTAAATACATTTTTATTTGATATGAGCTATGAAACGTATGTTTGATATCCTCACAGCTTTCGTCCAGTTTGACGTAAAGTTGAAATAACTCAAGAAAACTTAGACATCGTATCTTTCAAATGCAGAATGTATAATTGCAAATAATACGATTTTTTTCAACAAACCTTGTGGTTTTAATTATAAAAATAAAATGTACAACATTTACTGTCTAGTTTTAAAAACATTATTTCACAAATAATATTTTTATATAGGCGTAGCTGCGAAAATTAAAATATAAAAATTCTATTATATCTTGAATATAAAAATGCCGCCGCATCTATTAACAAAAATTAACAAAACTCTACGCTTTGCAGGAGTCTTTTTACAAAGCACACACAATAATTTTAAATTTGTGACATTTCAGCGGAACAAACCTACCTCTACATGTGCGTTCCAGGCGTCCTTTTTACTCCGTGTGGCCAGAATATAGGTGAACAGTGGCGTAGAAAATATATTTGCAAAGGTAATTTTTAACAAATTACAAGAAAATCGTTTGCATTTAATTATTTTGATGCTTCCGTACATCGAAACGGAGATAAAAAAAAGTTAAATTAAAGATAACCATGCGGTGTGAACCGTCTCAACGAGCAAAGTAAAAAAAAATTGTTTTTCGAATCGTCTGAATACTGTTAAAGTCGACAATTGGAACAACCATTTTTTTTCTCTTTTCAATGAGGCTTTTAATTGATAGAATAATAATAATTACACAGATCAACGCTAAATTTGTGCCTGAAAATTGGATATGCAATTACGGATAGATTTAGCAACATTTATCCGGAAAAAATCGTATACCTACTCTCTAAAAAGTTTTCTTTTGTAACCAGAAGAGCATTATATTAATTTATTCATTCTATATAAAAAATATTATTATTACCAATACATCAAAAGCAAACTTTAAAAAGAAAGTCGAATTTTGGCATCGTTTTGGTGCGTAATGAATAAAAAAAAAACACAAAATAAACCCAGTAACAATTTTTCTTTGTAGAGTTGTGTTATTATTAATCATTGCATGTACCCACTCAACGCGCATGTGCGAGTTTTCAAGTCTGTGTGTATCCTTCATATATTTAATACCCTCCATATTGCTAACAAAGATCGGGAGGAAGACTTAAACACTACGTCGTCTCATTATTATATTCTGAGTCCCATGCGCTTGTCAGTTTGCACATGGAACTAAACTGTGAAAAGGAGGTGGCTTGCTCCATTCCACTTACTAATTGCCCCACTACAGACGCGGCACTTGCGCACAACGGGTCAAGTAAAAAGAAAGAGATAGAAAACAGTCTCACTTCAAGGACCACATTTCTACTTACGGCCACTAGCAAGATAGAAGTTATTAAATATATGCTCTGCACTGTAGTGTTTAAGTCTTTCTCCCGATCTTCGCTAGCAATATAGAAATACGAGTATATGATATCCGATGTAAAGTTATCGTCGCAGCAGTGTCTGTCACTACGCCATTGACGCGACAACGTTTACGCAATCCAAGCGTCGTTTTATTTACGCATACAGTTGTGTTGAACGTGCGTATAACACGCTCACGCATAGACACGCACATACTATACACGCGCGTGCGTGACTGTGTGGGTGTGTGTCGCGTATGTACGACGCTAATATGAATAGGTGAACGAGGGGTCCCCAAACCATAGAACGGCAGTATATCGCGCACGTCTCCCATGTCCATTTGGGGCTAAATCACACGACGGAGTGCTTTACTACAGGTATATGTACATTACGACAACAATAATACATCCTATACTCTATACTCCCTGTGTGTGCAGCACGTAATGTATCTGTCTAGGTCAGGTGGCCTAACTGAAAAGCACGCGACATTTTTTTAAACCAGGTCTGAATCTTTGTGGCAAAACAACGTGCTATAAATAGATAGATAGATAAATTACTGTATTTTATCAAAGATATTACAGGTGGTTGGTACATATTGTACAAAATTATATTTGATTTCCTTATTTTATAAATTCACAAGCAGAACAAAAAAACAAAAAGATACCAAAGATGAGAGTTACTCGCAAAGATGAAATGCCCGAAGTCTTAGACTATTTGCTATATAATAATATATAATATCTATTGTTTCTTCGTTGTTAGTAATAATTTGTGCTATAAATAAATAAATTATATATGTATTTCACTGTTATTTTTATTTTATTTTAGGAAAACAAGAATATTACTAAATACATATTTTTTAAGCAAAAAAAATATATATCGCGCATAGAATTTTTAAAAACGAAAACATGAATTTTTATAAAATTAATAAATTTTGACAGTTTTGACATTTTTACTGTTGGCCGTCCTGGGCTGTAACCAGTAATTATTTTAGATTTTGGCCTCTGTTGTTATATTCTTATTTTCCAAAAAATGTTAAGTAAATGATAAAGTGTAACACCACGTCTTAAAAAGCCACGCCGCCACTGGTGTACCCTGGTGGTCATGTAGAGAAACAGAGGCAAGATGGCAGCGGAGCGTATGAACTAGGAAGTAGTGTTCATGTTAAAAAAATTTAAATTAATAAATGTGTTGAATTAAATAATATTCATGTTACAAACTTACGTTAATAAATATGTTGAATTAAAAAATATTCATGGTACAAACTTACTTTAATAAATATATGTTAAATAAAATAATAATATTTGTTATAAAAGTCATTTTTAGGTCTCTTATTATTGAATGACTAAAGCAGCAAAAGTCTTTCTAAAATAATATGTTTTTATCTTTGCATGCAGGAATTTTAAAATAAGTATGATTTTTCATTAACTAATACTAGTGGTCGCCAAGTGGTCAAAATTTGACCGTAATTCATTAAATTTTTAGTTTTGACATCGCGGTTCTTTTATCATTAAGTATATGGGTTTCTAATCTTTGATTAACGTCTGATTAGAACTCTTCAATAAATAAAATTATCGACCAATTTTTCAGACAATATATTAACAAAAAATATAATTAATACATTAACGTTTCGATCTACATAAAGCGAATTAGAAATTAAATATTAATTATTTTTTATATTTTTTAGATCCGTTCTGAAGAAGATCCAAATCCGGATCGAAACGTTAATGTATTAATTATATTTTTTGTTAATATATTGTCAGTAAAATTGGGGGATAATTTTATTTATTGAAATATATAGGTTTCTCCTGAATCGATTATACCTGTGTTAATTCGTAATTAACATCGTGATGAAATATATTGTGCACTTCCATCAATAAAACAAAGATAACGATGTATGTTTCATCACAATGTCAAAATCGGTACCAAAACTTTATTCCTTTATATATTATGATATTTCTCAATGTGCATAGAATTAAAAGAAATTGTCAAACAGGTCACCTCAATGATATTTCACATTCGCCCTTTCTACGCTTTGCACAAAGGTACTTATTTTTAAACCACAACCTGACTTATTTAGTTGAATTGTAACTTCCGACATTTTATTTCGAGCCCCATGTGACTATTTTCTTTCTCTCTCACTTTTATAACAGTAGTAACTTTGTTTGCGCGGTTACAGAAAGTAAAATTTACTTTATTGTAGTTCTGATGGGCTTTTTAGCAGACTTTTTTATTCTATATAAAATGTCGACCTATTTATGGCTCACATATTAAAAGTACAAATGTATTATAATAAACCAGACACTAGTTTTTAATCCAAATAAATAATATTATATTATTGTCGATCGTACTTAATTACTCTTTGAATAAAAAAAAAATAGAAAGACTGCCCTTTTGCAGGAAGCGTGAAAACAACAAACCAATATACACGTCGTATATAATATAGTTTATAACTACTTTTGGTCCAGTCAAAATAAACATTTCAATTTACTATAATTCGCATAGAACTGAAAATTGGTAGTCGTAAGTACACTATTACAAATAAAATATCAAAAATCCCGACCGATTCTACACCTGCTTCAAAATTTATTTAAGGTCAAAGGTATCGGTTTTTGCACTTTTCTCGTAAACGGTAAATGTTATCTAAAAATAAGTCAGACAAAAGTTGTAGGTCATGCAATTGTCTACAAAAACTGTTCTCATATTTTTTTCCTACGAATCCCTATTTCTGAGATACGGAACCAAAATATCTATGTACGTCCTGAACGTATTTATCAAAAAAGAAACGTTAAATATTAATATGCATATTAGTATTTTCAATGTATGAAATCATCATTCCAAAAGAATGGTAAAAAAGTATAAGAACAATTCTTGTAGACAATCGCATGACTTACAACTTTTGTCTGACCTAATTTTAGATAACATTTACCGTTTACGAGACAAGTGCAAAAAACTGATATTTTTAATCTTTGATCTTGAATAATTTTTTTAGCAGATGTAGGATCAGTGGGGACTTTTGATATTTCATTTGTAATAGTGTACTTAAGACCTGTACCAACTTTCAGCTCTATGCGAATTATTGTAATCAAATTGTTTGATATTATTTTTTCATTATTTTGATAATCATAAATAATTTTGAAAGATTCTATAAAAAGCGAATAAGATTTTAAATATTAATTATTTTTATATTTTTTAGATCAATTCTGAAGAACGTCCAAATCCGGATTGAAACGTTAATGTATTTATATTTTTTGTTAATATATTGTCTGAAAAATTGGTCGATAATTTTATTTACTGACGAATTATTGTAAACCTACCACTATTTTTTTTTGTCTATTTTGACCGGACTACCTAGCAATAAAATAGGATACTCTATCTGCACACACACACAAACATTACGTGTGTGCGTGAGAGAGAGAGAGAGGGAGATAAAGAGCCGTCCGATAGATAGATACGCTATTTTGTGTTCGTAGCAACACACATATATCCGAAGGCTACGAGATGAAAATCTAACGCCGGGTTCTGTGCCATCACTTCTATGCTCAGATAGTCGACTACAATAGCATCAGACTTTCTATTTTAACCGTAACTTCTACCACAAACAACAGGGTTACCAATTTCTCACCTTTTATGCCAATATTCAACGAACACTGTTAAAGATAGAAGTTACTTTTCTTGGAACACATTTATTCGTTCCAATAAAATTTACTTTCAATTCACCAAGCAAATTATCTGGTAGAAAAGTTAGTTAAAGAATAAATAATACACTGCACTATACTCCTTACTCTTTTTGTTGAAGATTTTGACGTTCAACCAAAAATCCCGATGGCGTTAGTGTAAACGTCAAAAAAAAAAGTTTCACAAAATAATAATGTTTTATCCTAACCCAATTGTACACAAAACTTCCACAAACTTTAATGTTTTACAACTATATATACGTCACAAAAAATTAATAAACAACACATAAATAAATTCACAATAGCAAACTGTAGATATATCATGGTTTATAGGTTAGGTATTATAATCCATGTGATGACCATTATTATTTTATCAGGCGAATAAATATTTAAACCCTGGAAGTAAGGCAGAATAGATTTATACCTGCAGTAAACATAATTATGGTTGGTGTATTGAATTATCGCTATTTATTCGGAGGAATAGAACAAATGAACCGAATAAATAACTACTTACGTTCAGTGAATATGGCCATTAAACACTAAATGATAACACCTCAAATAGTGGGTTATATAGTTCACGCACTTTATAAATCAAAATAAACATAAATTATTCGTTCGAGAAATATATACCTTAACATAAACTTTTTTTAAAATTTTTTAATTATTCCGTACACGTATGTAAAAATCTCGTATCCATCTGCGATTTTACTTAGAGGTTGTTAGAAAGTTGAAATTTGGCATGGTTGTAGTAGAGTGACCCAATTGCAGACGAATAATGTAAAAGAGTTGGTTTTAATATAATTTGGTATGAACTTCGATAATTCTAAAATTATGAACATATAATAACGTTCATAATTTCTAAAAATTTCATGTCAATTGGTCTGGAAACAAGTCGTTATTTTTGGGATTGCTAAATATTGAATATTACCGAATTTGAAATGATAGTTTGATAATTCTTAATAGGCCCCACTCACGATCAAACTTCATGCCACAGTTCAGTGTTCAAACTTATAGTTCAGTGAAGCACGATAATGTGTGGGACAAATAAACACTGAAACCAACACTGAAGTCAAGCATGAACTCATCAAATGCATCTTGATTTTTGAACGACTTCAGTG
Source organism: Xanthostigma xanthostigma (assembly GCA_963575645.1). Lineage (NCBI taxonomy): Eukaryota > Metazoa > Arthropoda > Insecta > Raphidioptera > Raphidiidae > Xanthostigma > Xanthostigma xanthostigma. The sequence goes on along the minus strand of OY754471.1, from coordinate 9,089,304 downwards.
TTCAGTGTTCAAGTAAACTGCTGTGTGTGTGGGTTTTTTTCAGTTCAGTTTTTGGAGTTCTGTGGTTTGTACAACCAGAAGCCAAAAATCTCAATGTTGCTGCCTTTCTTGTGCAGAAATAGATTTTCGCATATTTGTGTCCTGGTTCTTAATAAATAGGGTAACTAATTCCAGTAAATAATTGTAAGTTAATTCATCCATTCGTAAATAATTATTCCAATCAAGCGGCTCAAGATGTAATTCATAAATCAAATAAACATGACTTCTTGAATCACGCATCTAACCAATTTTTCACCCATATTCTTCTTTTTTTCTTATTTCTCTGTTTTAAATCCTCACCATTTAAATTACTCATTTAGTTCTTATTAATGAACTATACTCTATATATATATATATATATATATATATATATATATATATATATATATATATATATATATATATATATATATATATATATATATATATATATATATATAATATATATATAATATTATAGTGTGTATATAATATAATATATCTTATGTATCTATAGTCTATACTCGACGAGTGTATGCCAACAACTGAACTAAACTGAACACAAAAAAATTAAAAAAATGAGCAGTTTGCATGAACTGTGTGTGGTGCCAGTCAGTCTTCCGATTAATCGGTCCAACTTCACTGAACACTGAACTGTGGCATGAAGTTTGATCGTGAGTGGGGCCTATATTAGACATTGAATTTCAAACGTACTTGGAACCTGACAAGACAGCATTTACTTTTTTAATATACCAGTATTCGTTCTGATAAAAGAAGTCTACTGTAAAGAAAAACGTAAAATTGTGTTCAAGTGTGCCGGAGGAGATCAAACCCTTTCGGATTGTCAGCGAAATACAGACTCTCGTTCTGCAGGTTCTGTGTAATATTAGGAAACGCAGCCCTGAATGATTGTTCCTGTCAGTGTTGCCACGACATAAAACATACGACGTCTGATAAAACAGAATAACGGATGTCCACTACGCTTTAGACTAACATCCAGCGTATGGTCGCTATACACTATGTTTTGTGCGGTTGCTATGTCTTTGTTGGTTCACATCAACGAACGAAAAGAGACACGAAGACATATTCGTAATATATCTAAACTATGTGACGGAAGTAGCTGCACTAATGTTTATTTTATTAGAAATTAGATTTTAGGACTAGCTAATGTCATTTTTGACAGAGAACTTTGACTTTAACCATGAGTAATCGGATTAAAAAAATAAGCTTGGGTATCAAAAAAAAGGCATAGCAAAACACCTGTGTGCGCTGGATCTAGGCTTTATAATCATTTGCCACTTTCAATAAAAAATATAACCAACTTAAATTTATTTTAAAAAATTCTTAAAAAGCTGTTATTTTGTAAATCTTTTTATTTAACTTGTGATGTGACGCAATTTTACCAATGCGCTGTTTAACGATTAATTTTACGATTTTATTGACAAATGTAAACTGTATGTGCAGTCGTAACACAATAAATATTATTATTATTATCAATTTATATCGTCGATGACCCAAGCATTCTCTACAACAAGCAGACCGAAATTCTGAAAACAAGCTGTCTAGGTATAAAATATCTGAAGACTCAAAAAAAAGAAATTAAATTACCGTTATTAATGAATACTGCATGATTTGGTCTTCTAATGGCGTTGCAGGATGTTGTCTACTTTAAATTTTCAATTAAAAAAAAAATTAAAACTAGCCTTTTTTACTAAATCAATTTGTTAAGTGTTTGTGCTTGTCGGTCAGATCAGCAGGTAGTGTGATAATTAGTAAATGGTTATATAACTGAGAGAAAAGCGACTTTGCTCTGCCATTAATTCCGAACAATCTGTGATTTTACGGTAATAAACCATTAGACAATACACATCGACCCTTTTAACGGTAGAGTGTTTATACCATGCACCAACTAAGCTATATAGCCATACAAATCCTTCTTCGTCTATATATTTAATAGTTAAATGTATGTACACAAGATCTAATGACGGTTTTCAGTAGACACTGTTTTTGCGATCCTGTATTTAGTCATTTACAGGGATTGATTATTTGCCTTTTAGCTCTGTAAAGGATTAATTAAGTTTTTGTCACCAAGTCTAACTATTCTAGCACTTAAGTGCGCTGTCGAAGTTCTAGAAATAAACGCCGGGACGATGCTAAGCTGGGACACTCGTGTCAAGTGTTAGGTAAATCAAATTTAATGTTTTCAATCGCAGACAGCACTTTAAAGGCGATGTACTTTAAACTGGTTTCGTATAAATTCAAATAATAAGATGATGCGAATAAAATGTATAACAATCATTATCATTTTTATACATAATCACTATTTTATTTCGTAATATTGTATTCATAATGAAACGTCTCTAAATTTTTGAACAATACTATCGAAGTATTTTACAATTATATTGTTTCTGCAGGAAATTTAAGAGTGCTAAAAGCATTTTGAATTATTAATAGTAGCATGTCTATAACTTTTCCTTGTTAATTTACATGTAATACGTTTCACATGACCTTTGGAACTGCCGTTCTCATTTTCATTTCATTGTTAATAAAAGGTATGACAGATATCGGCCAAATGTCACACACATAAAATAACTTATTTAGAAATGTTAATTATATGTTTTAAATATAATATAATAAAAGTGAACATACGTAGTTAAATAAAATGATATTATTAAATTTTTACTAACTAATAACAACTCATGTAGTTATGGGTTTAAAATTTGAATAAATCAAAAAAATTCTAACGATATAATGATAAAATAATAAATTGCACATTTTAGTAATTTGTAATTTTTTATCAAACCTTTTACAGTTTGGGATGAACCACATTAATTTGAAATGTTCAGTTATTTAACTAGCTCTTCAACATTGCAAAAATGAATCAAGTTCTTGCCGAAATAAAGCTGAAAGGTTTGTGAAATATGTTCGATTTTTTATTACACTCATGACTAGTCTTCTATCTAAAGCTAACAATAAGCTGAATTCTACTTTACCGGCGCTTGGTGTAAAATATTATGAAAGCGGTTTTAACAAACGAGTATCGCACTATGTTTTTTCAGACAATAGAGCTTCAGACAACGGATTACAATGGAAGTCGGTAATTAGGAAAGATTTTATGTTGTTACTGGAAGACTACTACGCGCCGGTTTTTGTTTTATATAATACTAACACACTTTGTTTGTCTTTGCGTAATTACATTAGATAATAATATCAGAGGTCTCATAAACAGTAATAATTACTCAATGATTACGTCTTTCTAATACGATCGCGTTACTAAAATTTAAAGACATTATTAAAAACCAAATAAGTTTAAAAGTATGAAACAAGAAAATATTCATATCTGAGGATAGCCGTGGTTATATGCCACCTACCCTAACAAAACAATACATTTTAACAGTAGTAAGCGATCATAAGCTCTAGGGCAAAGTGCATCACGCAATACATCTAGAGGGGTCTCATAGATGGCATATGTCCACGGCTATCCTCAGATAAAAATATTTTCTTGTTTCATACTTTTCAGTAGTCAGGTTTTAGTTTTTGAACTTATTTTTTAATTAAATTTTTTTACGTTTTCAATTTGCTCCCTTCTGGGATCAAAATTCAAAAATAAAGTAGTCTATGTTACCCGGGCCATAATAAAGAATTGATTGACACCTTATTTATCAAAATCGGATGAATAGTTGAGGCGCTACGGTGGAACATCTGTACATACAAACATACATACATAGCCTGATAAATTCATAACTCTTCCATTTGGCTTCGCCGTAGTCGGGTAAAAAAAGTTAAACTGCCTTAAGAAATAAATATAACTTCAGCGTAAGTTTTTAAAAGTATAATAATAATTGTACAGTCCTACTAATTCATTTAAATTTTATTATGAGATGTCAATGTAAAAGTCCATAAATCATATTTTATTTTTGTAGAATTTTTACGATACAACACAATATGGCGTGCAACATATTATACATGCATGCATTTTAATAAAAGTAGTCTATATTTTTTAATTATTGTTTCATTTATTTCTTATCTTGATTTTCATTGGTCGGCGTTTACAATCACAACGATCACTCACGTAATTTCTTTTACTGTATTATCTTATTATTGTCCTTACCTATACTCGTCTCTGCGAAGATCATAGACGAATAATAGGGAAGTGACGAATAATCAAGGTCCTACTGTAGTATAAAATAAGGATAGTGCGGAAAACTGTAAATCGAATTGTTATGTTGTCCGAATGAGTACGTGTAGGAAAAATGACCACAGGATACATAAAATATAGTTTTATAGTGCATAATGGTCTACTCGCGTAAGAGTTCTTTGCATTAATGCACACGGAATAATGAAGTTTAGCAGCATAATACAGTGTAGCTTAGGTTCGTAACAGCGTTATGTAGCGCAGTCTAACTACTATAGGGTCGACCATATGTTGCAAATTTATTAAATATATAATTTTTGATTATGCAGACATTTTATTTAACAAGAAAACTTATCTCAACGAAAAGATGAACATAATTCTTGGTTGATTATGATGTTTGGATGAAGAAATTCTTCGTAGCATAGGATCAGAAAAAAAGCAATACTATAGTAGAAATTGAATTTCTTATGGTGACTCTTCAATAAATAAAATTATCGACCAATTTTTCAGACAATATATTAACAAAAAATATAATTAATACATTAACGTTTCAATCCGGATTTGGAGCTTCTTCAGAACTGATCTAAAAAATATAAAAAATAATTAATAATTAATTTCTAATTTGCTTTATATAAAATTTTATCAAAATTAATAATTAGTATCAAAGTACTGAAAAAAATAATATTATTTTTTCAGTATTTTGATATTTTGATACTAATTAATTATTTTGAAAGAATTTTATATAGGTAAAGCGAATTAGAAATTAATTATTTAATTATATTTTTTGTTAATATATTGTCTGAAAAATTGGTCGATAATTTTATTTATTGAAGAGTTCAAATCAGACGTTAATCAAAGATTTGATTATTATGGTGACGTTTCGACAATAGTATTATTTTTTTCTGATCCTATGCTACGAAGAATATCTTCATCCATAATATTTATCACAAAACGAGTTCAATCCTATTAGAATCTTTGATTAACGTCTGATTAGAACTCTTCAATTAATAAAATTATCGACCAATTTTTCAGACAATATATTAACAAAAAATATCAATAATACATTAAACGATTAACGTTTCGATCCGGATTTGGATCTTCTTCAGAACGGATCTAAAAATATAAAAAAATAATTAATAATTAGTTTCTATTTATTTTTAATGTAGGTAATTCGTGAAAGATTTTTTTGATATATAAATCCTATTAGATTGAGATAATTGACGCTATAGTTAAATGTCGCTATCTAAAATCTGGACGTGAATTGAGTCCCTAAAAATGATCTGGCTTCCAAAATTCGCGATCGAAAGAACTGTAAAATTTTGCCTGAACATAAATTTTGTCCGAACGGTATGAATGTCGGTCGTGATACCGACAGCATGGCTTTTCTCGCTTGTCTATGAACCATATTATGAAGTTATAGATTCAGTGTAAGTGGACATGCACGCGATTAGAAAGCAAGGCTCACATAGGTGACATGCTCTTTCTATTGCCGTAGGTACACGTAATACTATATCCACGATTATACGGTTGGCTCAAAACACAAATTACGGAGTAGGCAGCTTAAGAGGTGTCTTAAATAAATTACGTAAAACCTTTGCAGAGAATTTTGTATCCAGCCCCTCCTTTCATTTATAGATAGATATATTTATTGACCATATTGGTATAAAAACGTCAAAAATAATACAAAGAATTCATTTTAAAAAGAAATCAGTAAATTTGTATAAGCACATATTCCGCAACAAATTTTTAATTTTGTTTCTGAAAATGTTCAGAGGAAAGGCCTTTATACTATCTGGAAAGTGATTATAAAATTAAGGTGCCCAAAAGTTGGGACCATTGATTAATTTATTGTTCTTATAAAAAGGTACTCTTATGTCAGAACAGCTTCTGGTGCTGTGAGAATGTATTTGATTTACTGTTTCACAAATAATAAAATAAGATACTGTAAGACTCGCGCGTACAGATGGCCGGTACAGGAACTACCGTTTCTCGGCGAAAGGCAGCAGGAAAAAATCCCAGCGACTTCGAACCCGGTACCTTCCGAAGGCGAGTCCAGTGCTCTCACCACTACGCCGCCCCGCTCGGTTATTAGAATGATTTCTTAATTTTAATTATTTTTTCAAATTTTGTTGAATATTTTTTTTTTGTTAATTCAATATCGATCTTTAGATTTAATAGCATTCAAATTATTTAAATCAACGTGCTTTGAAAATTCTAGATATGTGTTGGATAATACGAAATCTTTAATTTTGGAACAGTCTATAATTGGCAGCTATAAGAGCTTGATACTACGTCTATAATGTGTGCGCAATGCATAATAATATCGCAGTTATAAATGCAACGTACATCAGTTTCATGACTGAGACGGTACCATATGATCCAGTTGTCCCATTTGCAGCAACCGAACCTAATGCATTTTATTGATGCGTTTCGAAACTCATAACTCAATCAATATTTTTAAAGTTTTTGAAGTAAAACTTCTTTAGGCACGCTTGAATTGGGGAGTAAGCTGGTAAATGCCTGACGAAATAGTTTACGGAAGGGCATCATCGCGTTGCCTGACGAAATCGTTCACGGAAGAGCATCATCGCGTTGCCTGACGAAATCGTTTACGGAAGTGCATCATCGCGAAGTTGAGAGGAAGATATAAGTTAGTGAGTGCGACAAAGACGGAGCATTAAGTTGAGAGGGAGATATAAGTTAGTGAGTGCGACAAATCGCAGGATTGAGAAAATTAAAATTATAACTCTAGCCTCTTTTCACACATGATAGTTTATTTAATTTAGATAGGCTTTATTATTCTATCTTTGTCGCGCTACTCATTTGAAGTCTTCTTTCTTCCACTCATTAATTAATTAATTGCCAATCTTGTGATCAACTCCATACAATAGAGTCGACTGCTACTTGTTCTAAAATTTATGTTATACACTTTTAATTAGGTAACTAAAACACAACATTTTAATTCATTTACACTATTAAGAACTTTGTTTTAGAACAATTAAAGCCCTTACTATAGTGTAAACGTTGTGTTTCTATTTAATTTAGAATGCACTTCTTTTTATTTAATTCCCTGTAATCCTACCTCGATTATTTGTTGAATGGAAAGAACGTAATTACAAAATGTGAAACTTTATTTCTTTCGAAACCCTACATCATGTTCTATAGACAACAATAATTGTGTAGTCTATTGTTTCACTCATTTTGTTTCTATTTCTCAGCAGCACTAATGGTGTTCTAAAATATAAATGATACGCCAAGTGTAATCGTAATAGCAGTTTGATAGTGTTGTATGCTGTTTACTGAATAGAAGTCGGTAAAATTATAAGAATGTGTGTGCCATTGTACGTTCTTAAGTACCACCTACCTATCATAGCAGGAATTGCAATTCCTGCTAGACACTGCCTGCGTTTTGCTCTGAATACCAGATTGTTATCATCAGATACATTCTTAACAAATTATGGCATTAAACATAGATTATTATTTTTTGAGTCATACCTTTAATTATAGTGATTGAAATTTAAACAGTTATGTAGATATTTTTTGGGGAATTATAAAACGGTCGAATTAAAAAAAAAATTGGTGACTGATGATGAGATACTGTTTTAATAACTTGTATTAAAATAATAGTTCGGTGACTAAATTACTAAGTGAGCGACTAGAATGCCTTCAGTAATTTTGAAGCAGATATCTTTTTTTGTTTTCACATTTTATTTTTTTTTTCACTTTGAGACTACAACTTAAAACTCACATTTTCATGAAGATTGAAAACCACCGCTTTTTTTGATGAAGGGGTAAGCGAATTGTCTCGCAGTGAAACGCGATGGGGCAAAGGTGGAGTTTTTAATAAAATAATTCCGGGGTGAACGATAAACGGGTATGCGAATTGTAATTCCGGGATGAACGATAAAGGGATATGCGAATTGCCTCGCAGTGAAACGGGAAGGGGCAAATGTGGAGTTTTTAAAAAAACAATTCCGGGGCGAATGATAACGGGGTATGCGAATTAAATAGTTAATTGTTTGAATAGAACTGCGTATATTTTATTGACAGTCAAATATATATTTTTTTAGAAAACGCAGTTCTATTCAAACAATTAACTATTAACAAAATTCCGCTCTGAATAAATAAATCATTTGCCAAATTTTGAAAAAAATGTAGGACGTAACGTTGACACTCAAACAAATATTAGGTCGCTCAAATATTATGAAGTTTCCCATTTTGTATTTTAAGTAACTCAAATGGATGTTTGTAAGTTGCTGTTCTGTTGATTTCTCGTCACGCGCAGTCAGTCGCTCACTTAGTAATTTAGTCGCTTACTTAGTAATTTAATCGCTCACTTAGTAATTTAGTCACCCAACTATTATTTTCTCGTCACGCGCAGTCAGTCGCTCACTTAGTAATACAGTAACCCAAATTGATTACTTTTGTCACCCAAAATTGTAATTTACAGTCACTCGTTTAACATAGAACAACTAAATATAAAGGGAGTTTTTCGTATTTGGCTGCCAATATCTATAATAAAGTACCACCGGAATATAAAGTTCTAAAATTAAACCCCTTCAGAAAAAAAATAGAGCAATGGGTTGTCTCTAATATTATATAATTTTGAAGTAAAAATGTCATATTATTATGCCATGACTATGCTAATATTAGCCACGTTGGATTTTATATGTAGATTATATATGTATATTTCTTAAAATGCATATTTCTCCTATTTTTAATACGAAGTGTTAATAAAATTGATATTATGTATTTTGTTAGTCACAAACACTATGCAATAATGATTTTTATAAATTATAAATCATGTACTCATGTGTGTTATAATTATGTAATGATAGGTTAAGTTGTAAAACAGCTTCTATAGCTGAACTTATGCCTTTTGGTCTTTTAACCAATAAATATTATTATTATTTTATTATTTTTTATTATTAATACTGTATTTGAAAATTTAACCAATAAATATTATTATTATTATTATTACTACCCATATTTTTTCTAATTAAGAGTCGCTAATTAACTAAACAAACCAATTGCCCTACAATGTGTTAAGTGTATGCAACGCTCACAAGTTATATATGCACTGTATGCAAGTGTCAGACAATACAAGATAATATTATTATATGCGTTATGTTGGAGGAGGTGAGCTGCACCTTTACACGTAACGTTAATGTTAAGTGTGATGGTTGTTACAATAATGCAACTACTGCAGGCCAAAAAACTTTAGACATTAAAATATACATAGCGTGCGTGAAAAAAGGTTCCGGCTTCAGAAGAAGTCAGTAAAGACGAAAAATAATTATCAACAAAATTGTAATATAACTTCGAACCCATGGATCAGCCGTACAGGGGACAAGAAACACGTATTTTGGTACGGAATGCAGCGCAATGTCCGAGTTTTCTCAGCCCTTTATCTCGAAAACCATTGACTCCATGTAAATTTTGTAAAGAAACTTTTTATGCAGACTGATTTTGCGAACAAATTTTGTAATAACCAAAATTAACGTAAAACCGATAATTTACGAGATAATTGATTTATCGTGATCTTTGACTCTCTGTAACTTTTATAGCCGTTCAGCTGGTTTCATGGACTTTTGAGAAATTATTTGTAACGTAAAAATAAAGAGAATCCCGCTGGCAAATCTTGGCTGGGAATTTTTTAGAGGTTCGTGTATAAAGAGATCGGGATATTAAAAATTATTTCTTTAAAATTTTGTTAAAATATTTCGAGAATACCTATTTACAAATATAATTCAGGTTAAAAAACGCTAATTTTTAAAAAATAGTCAGCCATTTTTTATTTATTTCTTATATATTGTCACGTGGTGCCATAGCACCGCGACATTTTTTTAATATTAGCATAAAAATTATTATAATAAAATAAATAAATAAGGAAATCTTAAATCACTAAATTCGCGGGTATTTGCATGCGCGGTACGATTTGGATCGCGTGGCTTGGACTTATAAACATAAGTGTGTCTATCGTGTGATCCAGTCGTCTGACTCTAAATACGCGGTATCTGTGATTTTCAAAAGTGAAAAAGTGACAAACAATAGTTGTTAGGTTTGAAATAATTAAAATCAATATTTATTAGTTACGGAAAAATAAACAAACATTAAGTTGTTTTCCGGGATTCGGTGTGGTCGCATGAAAAGGACGCTCATGGAATAAACCACAGAATCATCTTCAAGCTTCTTCTCCAAACCGAATTTAGACTTCATTGTACTACCATGAAGCGCCTAAATACCCGTAGTCACTCACGAATTATGTAAAGTATTCCTAGAATAAGTATTGTTCAAGTGTAAGTAAGTACTCTTCAGAAAAAGGTATGACGCTCACGCCTAGTTTTCTTTTCCTCTTTCACGTTTTATTATTTTTTTTTTTTAATTTAAACAACCTTATTAAATGTACTTCCCTAGATAATTAAGTGATCACCTCGTCAGGGTTCTACCCCCAGTTCCTAATTGTCAATCATGATCAAATGATATTGTTAATATTAAGAATGTACTTGTAAATCAGATTTCTTTGTACCTTATCACCGACACGTTTTTGAAGTGATTATGAAATATAATTGTTATCGACCAACTGCATATTCTTTTCTTTGTTACATTTCTGCACAAGTTTCTCAGAACAGTAGAAGAAGTGGAGCTGTACCCTCTCTGATCACTATGGGCCCAAAATAACACCGGTACAGCCCAAACAATCCACCGTTTTGAGAAATCTGTCCGTCTTTTTTCTTTTATTTATTCACAGGTGGGAATGGACCTACGTTACCAGAAATCCTTCCACTGCCGTGCTATAATATCATAAATTAGACATTAATAATAACTAAAATAAACAATGTTTTATTATTAGTAAACTGCCACATACAACATAAAATCATTTTAACAGGTGTAATTGAAAAAAATAATTTTTGAATGTTCAGTCTCGATTCTTCTCCATAATTCCGTGGACCTGCCACGATATAAAGTTTTCAATTTGAAGATACGTCCTGTACCTCTATAAAAATCACAGCTTAACCGTAGAAATAAGATTGTATGTGGTGGGAGAACGGGCATATATGGTGGAATTACGGGTATGTACATTTGGCGTCATCCCATTCTATGAAGTATAATATTTTATTTTCAATGAATTGAAAATCCATTTGACACTTTAATAAGAGATATGAAGTACTTTAAACGTGAAAACAATTTTAGGACATTTTTCGTACTCACACTGTAGTGTATACGTTATACATACGCTGTACAATGTAAACAGTTGGAGAGCCAAAACCGTTTAAGCAGATATGGCTTAAATATAGCCTGCTAAATAGCCTTTACTAAGCGAATATTCACACTGTCTTATTGCTCATCTTACGCTGGTAAAGGTGGCTCATCAAAAACTTATACTCCAAAAGCTTGCCGTCAGGATTTTTGTAAACAACGATATTTTAATAATAAGAAATAATATCTACCAACATCTGACAGTTTTTTTATAATTTATATTTAATAAATTAACTCCTTCTCGACACCAGGTATACCAACCGCAGACTACTGTATTAATTTATAGCTTAAACAGGGATTATAATCACAAAAATCCAATTTTCAATTTTTGACTACGAACTCTTGGACTCGTTATACGGGGCTACATAGCCGACATTCAAATCAACATATTTTATTTTTTGTATGAAAATATTCTATCTAAGCGTTAGTATTAGCAAACTCGGATAAGAAACCAATCAAAATGTGTTTTTACGACCCCTATTAAATAATTGTATTATCTGCAGTATAGCAGTTGTAAAACGACCTTATTTCGCATTATTGGAATTATTTCAATAAATTAAAAGCGGGTTACGTTTACTTTTTAAACTTGCCACTCGATATGACAGTGCCTTTCTGGTTCACTAAGATACAAGTTTAATTAATAAGTTGCTATTAAATGTTATAGCGACAAGACAGCGTAACGGTGTTACACGCTATATGCATTACATAATACGTATATATATCTATGGCTAGACTTTGCCAGTTCAAATGACAACTTGTTTGCAATTGTCCTCGTTTTGTTTTACTTATTGCGATCATTTTCAAAACTAAAATTTGTATGGCAACTTTAAATAGACAAATAAAACCAACTCTAGCCATTCTCAGTAGAACTAAGTACATAACTATATCGGAAGAACTTACAAATTAAATTAACTTAACAAGTAAATGACGACTAAATTTACAATTCTGGTAGTTCTTGTATGCATTTTTTTATTTAACTATACGTAGCTTTTAATCAATTTAATTTCCATAGAAGAAGTAGGTTATTTATTTCAAATATAAATGTGATAATTAATTAATTATTTGCGTTTGTTAACAGCGTGTTCTCATATATAGGGTCGACTAGGGTGAGCATAGAGATTTTGTTTTTATATTTATGTTGAAGATAAGTAGTACCTATATAACACCGCAAGGGCCGCAAGTTTGATATTCTTGCACTACGCGTCATGATGCCCGAAGCGAACCGAGGGCACCATGAGACGCAGTTCAAGGATATAAAACTTTTGCCCATTGTGGTGTATACTATTTTTCTTCATACCTCGGTCGTAAGTACGCTTATTAAATACATTAGTTAATTAATTACTTATTAATTACATAAAAACACAGATAAATTCCCAGCAAGCATCTTTAAGGTTATACGTAAAACACGAATGACAGCTGTTCGCGACTATTAGCTAAAATGTAATAGGGTTGCTATGGAAACTACATCTAAAGAACAGTTGATAGGTTATGTTTCTTTGCTGCCGTCCAAACGTACGTACTTCCCGCATCAGTGTAAATCCCACCAATGCGTAAATGTTAGACTTTCTGCCAAAAGTATGTACTTTCGATCGAGGTATGAAGAAAATATGTTTATACTTTTTTTTATCGAGAGTACAAGGCACTTATAAATACACGTACCTACCGATAAATGCGAGAAAGATTCCCAGTCAAAGTTAAAATTTCAGAAAAGGCAAAAGAAACAGAAGACACAAGCCAAGAATTATACAGAAAATTCAACTTTATTTTATTATATAAAGACAAGTTGTTTGCTTTAAATTTCCAATCAAGTTTAAAACAAAACTTCAGTTCCTTTTCTTTTGTTAAATTGTCTTCAAATCTGCGTGTAATTTACTGACATAAATGGGGGATAAAAAGGAGTACCGTCAAGTTGGTATTTCGCATAAAAAATGTAACAATTCCGGACGAATTTACACACGTAGAAGGTAGAACAAGGTAGGTAAAGAGCATGTACACTCCATTGCACATTGTCTTGTTGTTTGTTAGCTTACACTAAAAGCACCCATTCTTTGTCGACATTAGGCAGTTTCCTTTTTTTTATCTGACATGTCAAGTGAAGACTGTAAACTAAATTTTATAGTTGTATCTATTATAAATGTTAGCAAAATTAGTTTTCTTTGAAGACTGTTTAGCAGATGCAGTGCTTTTTTAAGAATTAATATCTATTTTCAATATATCAAAGAAGGAGTTAAGTTACATTAAAATTCGAAAACTTCTAAACTGAAATCATTTTTTTTTTTTGTCTTATAACGTGGTTTTTGGAAAGTAATTCAGACTAATAGGTATTAATATTACTATACTATTACAAAAAGGGACCGACCAAAAAACAAAAATGGTTATATGCAACCAGGATGCTCAAGTATTTAGGTATATACATTTGAGTAAAAAATTATATTTAACAATCAAAAATGATTAAAATGTAAACTATTTTTTGTTTTAAAAATTACGAGTTTAATTATTTACCTCTTTTCGTGCATATAGCCAAAGTTGCTGAGCACGTAATTTAAGTAAAAAAAAAATTATTTACCTCGAAAAGTGATTTTAAACATAAAAAACAGAAACAAAAAAAAAACATTACACAATACACGCGTTAATATCTAAATATTATAGTTTCGGTAAATCAACATTAATTTAAATAACAAATTAAGTAAGATATATTTTTTAAATTAAAAAGAAGCAACAAAATAGCCAGTATAATAAAACAAACACCACACGTTTTCTGCAGCGCGGAATATATATTAAAGAATAATAAAAATAAAAATAATAATAATATTTAGATTTTATACATTTTGTAAAGTGAATTTCTTATACAATTTGAGCTAAACATTACAGTTTTATCTATACGACCGATTGGAAAATATTCATTTATTTGTTTATCAACAATTTCCAAACAGAGTCAATTTCGTTACAGCTATCAAGATGCACGCTCACTATGCTCGTAGGTTATCTTCGAAACCAATTCCAGGGCCGGATTACCGCACGAATTAAAGTCGACTTATTCTTCGAATATTCAAAAAAATAATCCAGTTTCGGCTAGGATTTTTAGTCGAGCCATTTTTTCGCCTTTGAATTAACGACTTCGAACGGACATTTAAAACTAAAAAATTGTTTCTTATACACAAAATCTATAATTGTCTTTAAAGAATTAAGAACACAGCATCACTTGCACAAAAAATTCCGTGAAAAACTCGATTATCTTTGAAAATTCAATTGAACTAGAAAGAACGTATTCAAACCCATCTTATTGTGTATCCAAAAATAGTTTTAGGAATACCTACTCATTAGATTCTGTATCTTTATTATTATACGACAGAAGAAGTTTGGATAACGTTGCCCTAAGCTTTACGAACCACTGAATGTCTAAAAATCTAATTCTTGACGAGTGTCATAAAAATAAGATAAAATAATAGATTTGCACCCGGATAAAGCTAAACCTGACTGGTAGTACTTATACAGAATGTACCACAGGATATTATTATTTGTTTAAAACGGTTTGTAGCAGCTGACATTAATAGAAAATTAATGAGTGCAACATGGACAGAGATAGAATGCAACCATCACTAACTAAATTAAATTTATTATCATACTCGAAACGGGGGTAGAACAATTACTGGGTCATAATAATTGTTATTACAATGTTTTCCTGTGCTCAACCCTGTGGTACAACCCTCGAATTGTTTCTTCTTTTTTTTAGGAAATGAAGTCAGACTGGAGTCTCTTAAAATTAGTAAAGGAAACCTTTACTCCTGTGCTCAATCAAGATGATATAGTGAGTTAACAATAGTCGCACTCCAGCCCTGATCAAACTACTTACATCCCGAAGTAGGTGGAGCATTCTTTTAACGGAAGGTAAACAAATTTTCTTTCCTAGCGCCAGTGTACAAGAGTGCTTTGATACAACCGCGTTATTTAGTCACGTTTTGGTGAACAGAAAAAAGGTGGTTCGCTCGTGTTCTTGCATATTTTATATATTTTTTTTCTTGAACAACCTCACATCATATTATTATGTAGTGTTTGTTTTCAGAAGATACGTACAAGACCTGCCTCGTTTTCATATACAATGTAAGGTAAGAGTACACCAACCTAAATACACGTCTCTTTCTCTCTCAGGCACAGATAATTCCCCTCTTTCTCCTTCTGTGTGTGTATGGTCTCATAACGTCGGGACTTAACCCCTCCGTATCGTAAATTCCCGACATCCCATCTCAAATATTCCTATAATGCCTTGTCTGCCTTTCGAGACACTTAGCTTTTTGTTAACGCGTAAATACAATTTTTATAATTTGAATAATGTATACTTTTCTTCTGGCTTTTTATTAAATATGCGTAAATACAAATAATAAATATTTATTACATATCAAGAAGTTTTTAATATGAGAAAATCAAACTCGTTCTCTATATTATATTCAACTTGATATAGTTTTTAATGTTTAGTTACGTTTTTTTCAGCTTAAAAACTTTGAAGACGCCATGTCATTTTTAAACGTCAAGTGTCGAGGCGTTTCAAGAAATTTTTATCAATATATTTTTAAGATAACTAATCTGTTGTACAATTCCATTGCGATATAATCATGTAGAGATGATATTTTAACGGTTTTAGTCATTCACTTTCTAAGAAAAAGCACCTGCAAACATCGATTCGTATTAAAACGTTCGTCTGAAGTACAAAAGTGCGGGACAAAGTATATAAAATTGCTCGATCATTTGGAAAAAAATCTCAAATATATATCACGTCTTCTTTCAGCGTGTCCATTCTAGCGTCAAAACTAATATCAAGAGAGAATGGGAAACAAGCAAAAGAAATAAAATCGAAACAAGGATGGTGAATTGTGTAGTAAAAAATGTGGAACAAAGATATAGAGGTGCACGGATATAAAAATATTGAGGTGGTAGAAAAAGAAAGACAGAAAACAAAACTTTTTGCCCTTTATTCCTTGACGAACTCTATTCTTCGTTATTATTATAGTTTCTTTGGTACCAAAAGAATTATTGTATTGAAAATATGAACACAGACAATGTTACAACATAGTATTTTTTTATTACTGAAAAATTAGCTGTTGATATAATTCATGCGAGGCGATACCGTGAAGGATGAACTATTTTAAATTGCATATGTAGTCAAATCTAGCAAGGAATCTAGCGGAAAAACCAGCTTCGTGTACAGCGGTCTTTACACTAGCTTCCGTTTCATCGGGAGGACTACTCAACCAAGAAAATTTGTGTCTGCAATTATTTTACCATTCCATTGTCGAATGGTACTAGTTTAGGTAAAAAATTTTACAATATCTTTTCGTTTTGAGGTCCCCCGAACCCAATAAACATATTTTTGGAAAAAGTCTGTGCGTCTGTTTACTGTGTGCACGATACAGGTCAAACGGATGTGAAACCAAATTTTGGGAGGATATTTGGTATACAAATATGAAGAGCAATATCTTTTGTGGAGAAAATCGGCACATGCACAGAAGAGGTATATGCAATAACGGTATTAATGGTATACTTTTCATAACGGCTTATTATTCAATTTAATTTTTCAAGTTTTGTTAAAACATTTTTTTTTCTAAACTTTATAGTTTCGGAAATATTTTGAAATTTACTGCTGTTCTTTTGTTTTGTACATCTGACGTGGAACATATTATGTAAGTAACCATGGCAACGAATAGCAAATATCATATTGAATACTAGCCATTACCCGCGTCACCTCACGCGATATAAGATATTGTATTTTCTTTATTTTAATCAAATGTCAACATTTTTGAAGTTGGAATGGTCCCGTCGCCCAATTGGCTGGAATTTTTTTCAATATGTTTGTTTAGTTTAACTTGATCAATACAAACGAAGCTTGTTTGATCAGATAAAATTCAAACAGATTGACATATTTTTTTCAATAAACCAGTCTTTTTTCGGGCAATTAAATGAAAATGTACTATTAAATACATTTGATTATTTTATTTACATATAAAAACGCAATATTATGTTATACAGAACATTTTTTTAATCTGTGTTTCATAGGGATTTACATATTCGGTACAACATCTCGTGTTAATAGTTTTTCCACAGAAATTTCCAAAATTGTTTCTGGAAAATAATTTTTTTGCAAATTACAAGAAATAAAAATAATTTAAAAACTACTAATTGTACATTAAAAGTGACTCATAAAGGTGTCCGCAACGCTATGATAAGAATGCACAATAAGATACCTACTGAAATAAAGTTTTTTTCAAAATTTTGAAGTTGGAATGGTCCCGTCGCCCAATTGGCTGGAATTTTTTCCATGTACTGTACAGTCACATGTACATGATGTGGTTAACAGTTTGATCAAGAATAGGTGAATTAATCCATTCATAAAAACAACTATTGTAATTTGTTCCATAGAGTGGAAAATAAAAAATGCAGAAAATAATGTTAAACGACATGACCACTCTATTCATTATGTGAGTTTAGTGCATGAATGAATTCATAGAGGAAATGCCGAGCTTTTATATAATGCAGTCTAAAGTGATGCCCCCATTTAAATATATATTGGAAAACATTGTTCCTGCTGCCATGCAATATTATGCAAGAACACTATGCTTACTTTGCTACACGCTGTTCTAGAAAGTTCATTTAATTAATCAAAACATTTTTACCTAAAGCCAAAGGAAAAAAAATTGGTTGTCTGTAAAGTCGGTTTACGGACGATAGTTTTACGTGATAACGTATTCCGTAATACATAACCTAAATTTTAGTAGCTGTCAAACTTGGGCCGAAGCCTACTGCGCTCTCGCTTGCACGCACAGGGTCAGGCGGAACGTTAGGAACGTTACACTTTTTCGTGCGTGCAGCTGGTGTTTCATCAATTTATAAGACGTTATCACGTCAAAACAATTTAAAATAAAAAAATAGCGGTGAGTATTTGATTCTGCAACATTGAAGAACAATTTATTTTTTTGGTTATTAAATTTTAGTTATTAGTTAGGTCTCTGCAGATCAAAATCAGCAAATTGTGTCATGGTTAGCAGTTTTTTTTCTATTTCTAGTTTCCAAACAGTTTGTAGTTTGAAGTATATAGCATTGTGGTAGTAATGTTCTTATGTAAAAGATGCATATAAAATAAAATATATAAGGATAAACATAGTTTCAATAAAGTTGAGGAAAGTTGTGTGTATTTTAATTATGGATACATACTTGCGCGGATTTTTTAATGAGTTGCAAAAAATTTACAACTTAAAATGATGTATTTACTAAAAATGAAATCTAGTAAAAACTTCTCTTTATGTCCATAAAAATAAAACATAATGTTTATACCTCGTCACGCATTAAAATGTACAGGTTATATGTTTTATGCATTAAATAATGATATGTAGATTTTAAACTTATCTTGAAAATTGTTCCACCTAGACGCATGAAATTTTGAATACAGCTTCTTTATAGAAACCTTAATCAGTTCTTTCACGCAACTATCCTTCGATATTCTACAGACTTTTATAGCGCTAATATCAATTGAAATTAAAATTATAAAATATTACGCGATAATGACCATAGAAGCCGATTCGCTCCTTTTAAAATACAAAAAAAAATTATAAAAGTCGATAGTACCAAGAATAAACTAAGAACAGTAATATATAAATTCATTATAACTGTGTAAAATAACAGTCAATAAAAAAATCTAAAAATTATTCAAATTGTTAAGTATGAGTAACTTTTGTTCAAGTGGTTTGAGCCATTCTGTATTTATTTTAGAGGGGTGTAAACAATTAAGCGTGAAGTAAATTGATTAGCATGGTAGTTTAGTTACACAATGTCGTTTGTAATGGAGTCATATTAATTTTCATAGAGGCATTGTGTTTTGTGCATATAGTCGTTAGTTAATTTGTTATTTACCTAGGAACACATCGACTCCAGTTTGTACATTATCCCCGTATATATGTACATATAAATACATCTGAACGAGTACAGTGGAACGTCTTCTTTCAACATGTAACGTGCAAAAGATTAATTAACTTCTTGAAATTCTGTTTTCAGCAATAATTTAACATATTTTATAGTCAACTTTGTAGAACTAAAAATTAGGTACAAATTTTATTAAATTTAAGTTCGATCATAAAAAACGACACAATTTAAAAAATGTTTACGGCTGCTGTTTTGATAACGTTACAGCCAGTGGCGTAGTGTGGATTAATGCGAAGTCGCATCAGCGAGGCCCTTTTCTTTCAGTAGGTGCTTCTATTCCCAAGATCAATGCAGTGATCCTGCCATATTTGTATGTAGGTTTAATTTAGTAGGATCTTTTAGGGTACTAATTAGAGCTGTAAAAGTAACGAGAAATTGTGTATCCGTATGTATTCGTTACTTAAAGAACCAGTACCCGTTACTTTCGTATCGTTACGTAACTCGTTACTTTTCATACGAGATACGATCGTCACATCGTGTACTAACAACATCAAGCATGATAGCATCGCATCGAGGCGCGTCGCATACGTGATATGATATGACTTCGTTCGTACTTTATTTACTGACCTGAATAGTGAATATTATATACGTAAGAATAGTCCCGAATATCACAATAACACCGCAATAAAATCAACTAATTTCAAAACTACTACATAATATATATTATTGTATTATTAGTTATTAGTTAAAACTTTTCAAATTAAGAAATTTTAACTAATAACTAATAATACAATAATTTGTCGAAAGCGCTGCGCTAATAATAAAGAATTTTAAACAATATTTTTGTTATTTATTCCAATTCACGCATCCGCATGAGGCATGCTAATATGATGCATATTGCATTGTATTCGTTCGTATAACCGCATCAAACGAGTCGAACTAACATGGATACGACAAATGCGAGTAACGAAATGAAATTGTAAGTAACGATTCGTTACTTCGAGTCAGACGATGTACCCGTTACTCAGTAACGAATACATACGTTTTGTTACAGCTCTATTACTAATCGTACTATTTAGTCAGCTTAGATAATATAGATCATGGCGTTTGGCCTCAAGTCAGCACACAAGAGGGTTCGCGCAAGGCCCTCAAAGGCGCGAGGTCGTGGGCCCACGCCTAGCTGCGCCTCTGGTCACAGCGGAGTGCAACCATACAATTAAAATTATTGATTTAGAAATAGTTTCTCATGTAACCAAATCATTCTCAATATTTCATTATGAAAACTAAATACAATAAAAAGACACTAAAGGCACTCTGATCGGAAATTAAAAACGCAATAATTTGGGCACTTCTTTAGCACAACGATTTTAATACACATCTACATGAGAGTTTCACTAATACCTTAGTTGTTTGTAGGATCCTTCAACTGCTCTTGAATACCTAAATCATTAATTTACATTAAACCATACTCGACGTTTAATCATTGATGCCCACATATAGATCACATAAGATCATGAATAAAGGTAATTATATAATCGACAAACAATACGTTTTTGAAATATAAAAGCATAACTTAAAGTTATTTCATAAATATTGATTGACTGTAAGTGCAATAAAATAGGATCATTTGACTCAAACACTTTTAAAAATATAAAATTCGCTGCAGTAGACCCGACAAAAATTATTGAAAATGACAGCACATTATTTTGGACTATTTTTATACAAAAGAGTAGGTTGAGCGAAATCACGAGATATCCAACACTATACAGCCGCGGGTAACAGCTAGTTAATAATATATTCGTATGTGTATTGAGTATTATTTGAAAAAAAAAATGTGAAAGAGGTTTTATATAATATAAATATTTATTATTATGAGCCAACAGTTAAATAAATGTTGAATGTTTAGTAACAATAATTTCAATTTCTTGAGCAGATTTACACAGTTACGTGAATATACAATAAAAAAAGACATCTGGGCAAAGACTATTTATTCTTGTTGAACCTACAGTTTACACAGTAAATATTAAATTATAGCTCGTCCATGCGAACGGGAACAATTATTTAGCCTTTTTACTGGTGTCTTAAGCAATCAAAAACCTCTTCGCTAATTAAAAAAATGCTAGACAGCCCCGGATCTACAATTTTTTCTAGCCGGGGCAGAAACTTGATAATGGCGCCGCCTCTCATCAGTGTTTGAGCTAAAGTACTTAAAAAAAACTCACAATTAATATTATAATGGTTGGCATTTTTCAACCATATTATATTATGATTTTTTTCCTCAATACTTTCTTTTTGAAAACTTCTCTTATTTCTCCGTCAGGTACTGTACCATGGCCTATACTATGATTGCGCAAAATTTCAGATTTAAAGTTCAACGGAAGCCCCATGGAGGGCATGTAAGGACAGACATCATAGGCGAAAAAATATTGTAAAATTTTGAAATGTGAATTTTGAATTAAAATAGTATCATTTCTCTCTTGTGGAGTCAAAATTTGCAGTATTTGCATTTCGATTCATAACTCTTTCGACGTCAGTGTACAACGTCCTTCGTTTTGGAACTTAGAACATACGCTGTATGTATATATTATGTACAATTTTCACGTATTCAAATAAGCATTTATGTACGAATGAACGGTTTTGTGTTTGCATTTCGTGTTGTTGAGTATGGAGATATTTAGTACAGCATCCTAAAGATATGCTGGCCAAAGATGTGGAAATGATTAGAATTTTGGGGAAGTTGTTTTAATTGGTTTATTAATAAAACTGCTCACCTGGAAAAATGTAAATTACGAGTTGTTTAATTGGAGTATCAACTAATTAAATGTACAGGTAAATAATTACTCTTCGAGTAGGTAGCGTTAATTCCTATGTAATATTATTTTTCTTTTTATTGTTGCATTCAGCTCTATATTCTTCATAACTTTTTTCATCCACTTCAGTTGACTACACTAGATATCTTTGTTCCCTTTATGACAGCTGTGTCGACGTTTCCCGTATTGTATAATAGATAGAAAACTACTGCAAAAATGATGGCAATTTAACAAAAAATGTACTACAGTAATTGCAGCTATTGTTGATAAATTTCGAAATGTTCGGTCACAGAAACCCAACAAAAGACTAAATTTTATTTCCAGTACCAGTATTGATGGTCAGTCTATATTTTAAAAATATTTTAGAACAGCTTTTAGGTACCGATCACAAATTGCGAAAGCACTCCTCAGCATGGGAGAGGGTTCAGTAAAAACATTTTTATTTTGCTTACGTGATTTACAAAAGTTTTCTTCACTCTTTCTGTGGTTCACTTATGTTTTAAGGTTTTTATATTATGTACCCGCGTTGGATGTTATATTTCTTCGAGTATTCGTCCCTGCAAAGACCCCCTGCACCCTTCATCTCAAATCTTTTCCACTCGCCTAAAAACGGTTCGCGCTCTCCCGACGCTATTTTTAAAGCTAGGGGGTTCTAGTAAACGCCAAATGAAAGACAAAGAATCAGACTACAGATCCTTCAGGCGAATTTTTTGAAAAAAAATTCCTGAAAAAATTTACAACCTTTTGAAAAAAATAACAAGTTACGTAATGTTTCACACGTAGGCGAAACTGTTTTTCAAAAAATTCGCCTGAAGGATCTGTAGTCTGATTCTTTGTCTTTCATTTGGCGTTTACCAGAACACTCTAGCTTTAAAAATAGCGTCGGGAGAGCGCGAACCGTTTTTAGGCGAGGGGAAAAGATTTCAGATGAAGGGTGCAGGGGGTGTTTGCAGTAATTTGCTTGCAAATAATTTATTGAAATAAAAAAAGAACTGGAGTGAGGTTAGTATAACTTCAACTATTAGACGCTACGCGCATGCAAACACAGTAACTACCTCTATTCTGTGTGTAGCCTTGTTCTGCGGGCAACTTCGTCGTGTTAATTTTGATGTTACAGTGTGTAAAAAGTCAAACTCATCATTTTTTTTCCATAATGCGCCAAAAGAAGTATAACTTTAAAATAAAGTCGTCGCCATTAAAAAATAACACTTTTGATTTTAGATGGGTTACCAACATAGACAGACACGTAGTGACTAGCACTGGTCTAGCCATTGTCAAGTCGGTAAACAGAAGTTTTTGTTTGGCACGGTTGGTACCATCGTGTGTTAACGTTGTTTAGTAAGTATGCGCAACAACAGGCAATAGGTTGGTACATGGCGCCGCTGTATGCACTATCTACCTATCGGCATTAGGTACTGTTGTTGTGGTAGTACTGTGAGGCCATCGTAAAACTACGCCGCAAGTACTAACAAGAGCGGAACAAACGGGAGCTTTATTGAGTCCGGTATTGAATTTAAAAGCTCCTTTGCATATACTAAAAATACAGGGCATTTACAAATAATTTAGTGTAGATTATAGAAGTTCGATGAGCTAGGTGATTGGCGTCCTTATTATATCAAATAATTTCATCAATTAAAACTAAACGGCATCACACAACATCCTTGAGCGAGGTGAGATTCGAATCCAGGACAGATTGATCCAAAAATCAGCACCCTGACCATTTACACTAAACAGTTCTCGATTTATAAATAAAAAGAGAAAACCGAGGTACGGAGTGGATTGATCGATTCATTAAGTGCAGACTATACCACCCGTAAGACTAGTGATACCTCATTATGCTCTCAAAATAATTATGAAGTTCAATTAGAAGAACTCAAATACAACCTTGTAATTACATACAGTGTAAAATGGCGACACTAAGGGACTGTGCACTTTGTGGCGTTATTGAGAGTTGGCGTTAAACGGAGAGAAGAAATAATCCATTAATATTTTTTAACATATAAAATTGTCGACCAATTTTTTTTAGACCATATATTAACAAAAATTATATAAAAATTTAAATCAAAATAACAAAGGATGACGTTTCGATCCGGATTATGGATCTTCTTCAGAAAAATCTAATAAATTAAAAATTATTAGTATTAGTTATTTAATATTATCTAATAGAATGCTCGATGATTGAATGTTTATTTAAAGAGTTCTATTCAGACGTTAATCAAAGATTTGAATATTATTATTATGTATTTACTCATAATACATAAAATTTACAACTGACCAACATTCATTCATACTATCACAAATTACAATGCTTATTGCATTATATTTGTCTGACATTTTTTGCTACCTCAGTATTTTAATTGTATTTTCTTATATATTTTATTATTATCTTGAGATACTGTGAGATCAATTGGGTTATACAAAAGTACTTTTCGAGTAATTTCGCTGCATCGATTATGCATGATGCCGACAAGAAAGCAACAAAATAACAAACGAGTACTGTTTATTGCTTAATTATGACGTATTGTTGTCGTTATTTAGAGTGGGTGTGTCGCTATTTAGGGTGTATCATTGTATGAGCAACAAGGTAAACCAACTAGAGTTAAGTAATTTCGACGTTTTAAGAAGTTTGTCGTTATATCGAATAGCGTTAAATGGAGTTTACAGTGTATATGGAAAAAATTGATCCATAAAAATCAAAACAAAAAAATGTAATTTATTCATAAGTTCTATTAGTCAATAGTTGAAGTTAGAATACAACACGAAATACAGTGCCCGTGTATGTATGTATGTGTGTGTGGAGTGTATGGTGTTGGAAGTTGTGCGTGTTGTGTTGTTTGGGGCCGCGTACAAACGACGTGGGAGGTATCGTGACGTATGAATTACGATCGAGAAAGAGCTTCGCCACTTTACTACGTTCCCAGTACTAACTGTTCACCCTAACATAAACGTATCACATCTACATAAAGCAATGCAAACGCGTTATAACGGAATAATCATTGATTTGTAATAAATAACTAGACTATTCGTTATAAAATTAAATATTCACTTGTTCTAGAACAAAGTGTGTGCCCTATCACTTATACTCGCACTTCTGCAGTGTGGGAGTTTCTATTATAATTAATGTATTCAAATATATCACCTTTCCTGTGTAATGCTAGTCGACTTGCACCTTTTTTCCGGTTAAAATAAAACAGTATTCTTAATTGGATGCAACGGTTAAGCTTAGTACAAAAAAACTATGTCCACATTCAGATTATAGCCTAGTCAAGAACTGAGATTCTAGAGGAAAATAGAGTTTCCAAAAAACATGTGAAATAGCTTATTCGATTAGGAAAGATATTCCGAAAAAAACTTTTTTTTCGCCGACAAAAATTGCTCCTCAGATTTTTGGCAATTACTCCAAAACTTTAAGCGATAGCGGAAATCGAAAAATGGATTCTTAAAGAGGAGAAAATTTCCAATAAAAAAGTCCCACCTTCCGCAATCTATCTCTATTATTTATAATTTTTATTTAACGTTGAAAATAGGGATCCGTGCGGCATTTACAGCTAGAGCGCATCGCCCTGTTTAAAAAATAAAAAAAAACATAAAAAATTTGAATAATGCTGCTTTTAAAAAAGTACTGAAGGCTGCATTGGTGAACCAGTGTATATATAAGATTGATGATTTTAAAATGTAATTTGGATTAATTTGCTTGACGAATTCTATGTATACTGAATTAATAAATTTCTATTCTATTCTATTCTATTCTATAGAGTATAACACATAACATATTTTTTTATAGTATTAAATAACAATTACAAAATCTGAATAAATTATGGTATCATCTTAGCACTTGTAAAAATTAAGTTACGTTGAAAAAAAAATGTTTAAATTTATTTTTAAAACATTGGGGCTATTGTTAACTAATTTTTTTTTTGAAAAACTGTCCCCATTGGAAATAACAAAAAATAATTGGCCTATAAATTTTTTGCTTCATGGAGCCCTTTTTACATGTATACTTAACAAGATCACGTTATAAAAGTTTTTGAAAATGTTTTATTTTGTTTATTATAATTTTTTTTAAAAATCGTTAAAATGCGTATTTTTTTCAATTTTGTCTGAACGCAGTAGTGAAATTCAGGGGTCATTAAGTCATTGAGGTCAGAAAATCTGCATTAAAAGAAATGAACTGGAAATGAAAGGATAAACACTATAATTTTAAATGAAACAAAAAAAAACTGTAAGCGCAGAATTACCGATTTGAATTCAAGTTTGTTTCAACCCCGTTAACGTTCAGAATGCAAATAGCTGACTATCGATTTACAGGCGCCACACCTCTGAACATTTTATGCAGGAAGGTATTATGGCTATTCAAGGTCAAATTGATAAAAAGAAAAATCGACATGAATTGATTGCACAGACTTGAACCAATACATTTTACGGTATTCGATGTGCACTTTTTATGCTTGTTTATATACAACAGAAAAATGTACGCCTATAAATCTATGGTCACAATGTTAAGTGGATAACGTCAGATTTTTGATAAAATAATAGAGAATACGTGACACAACAATCGAAACAGATATATTTCTTGAAGAATTTGACGCGGAAATAGACGCGTACCGTTTTATTTTGTAACTATAGAGTTTAAAACAGGAACCTCACAAAACAACAATAATAACGTTGCAAGTACTCTGAAATAATAATATCGACGGCTTTTCAATGACTGTCAAAATTACTTTACATATGTGGTGGAAGGAAAGTGTTAACAATATTTGAAAAGATATTTTATGTAAATATAATATGGTGGAGGTGCAGGGCTGTTATGGTGGAAGCAAAGTGTTACCAATATTTCAAAAGATTATTTATGTAAATAATGAATATAAATGTACAGTGAGGCGTTGCGACTGGCAAGCAACGATAATGGCTTAGATTTGAGGTGGCACGGTAAAGCAGTCGGCAATACAGACTACATAGTTACCGGCAGAGTAAACACACGTACGCGGTGGTGACAGGTGAATAGTTTATGTATATTGTGGCGTTCAGCCTTGTGTACACTCCGCACAGCATAGTGCAAGTACGACTAGCTCTCGGTGAGTTACTTGTGACTTGCGAAATTAGGTTAATGAAAACAGCACACTACAAACCATAATCAATAAGCTCTTATGTCAAAACGCGCACCTTATAGTGCATCGCATTTGTATTAAATATTTAACAGCCTAATTTTAATAGTAAAACTAGCTGAATTAATGTCTTATTCGGATTCAGCGCACTCAAAAACATATTTCTAGAGCTTAGGATTTTTTAAGATTGTGAATTCAATGGATATCCCTTATATCTAAAATCCCCTAAACATATCTGTAGCTAAAAATGTATTGTTTTTTAGGATATGCGCCCATGGACAGTTTTTCTTAGTGATCTTTAAGGGGCCCATAGACGCTCAATATAATAATAATAATAATAATAATAGTATTCTGTATTTGAAAATAAATAAATTTCTTTACAGGAGGGGAATGTATATGAATAATTTAAAATAATTACAAAAATAAATACAAAAATATACAAAATAAAGCGTTTGTTCTTATAAAATTATTCCCATAGATGAAATGCCCGTAATTTTAGTGCATTTGTGACATAAAAAAATATTTTTGACTCTTTCTGGAGCATTAGCTAATAGCAATCTTTGTAAAGAGTTGGAGTTATATCTGTCGTTTGTGTTGATATAATTTGTGAGAAATAATTTTCTGTATGGCTCATACAGCGGACATTCAAGTAAAAAGTGAAAAATGTTTTCGTTCATTTTTAGGTTACAATTCATGCATACAGTATTGCAGTCAATATTTTATATTTTTAAAATAAATTGTTATTTTATCTGTACTCGCTAATCTTATCTGACTCATTATTCTTATATAGACGCTCAATATTATTGCGCAATATTTGGGTTTGTGCAATATAATTGACCGTGTGTAGACGAGATTTGAGAGGTATTGTGTGATTTTTAAATTCTTGAAAATATATAGCACAAACGGGGAAATATTGTGCCGTCTGTTGTCAAGATTGCGCAATATCCCGTCAGTTGATTTCAAGTAGCGGTCGTTTCAACAAGTCGTCTCAACTACGCCTCATCATGGGTGACAAGAAAGCCGAAAGACACTTTATTGTTGAATTAATCGAGGTGTATCGTGGTCTTCCGGCTCTGTGGGATGCGAAGTTCAAAGACTATAGTAATCGTGACAACATGATGACTGAAGTTCTGGTGGGGACTGTTTGCACAATGTGGCTGTACCGTATGTGCTCGCAATTGAGCAATATATTGCACAACTTTCAATATCGCCTCCATACAGTACAATTTTTTGCACAAACCAAAATATTGTACAATAATATTGACCATCTAGGGGCCGCCGTCGAAATATTGTGAAACCCACATTGCACAATAATATGGGCCGCATTAAACTATAAATTAAAAGCACCAATTTAACCGCGAACCAAATCCCATAAGGTTTTGTGCGGGGTCCTTTAGATAATAGTCAAATTTCCTCAATTATAATACATGATGAGTCCAAACTATTTCTGGAAATTTTCAAACAGTATAAATCGGTATTTTTAATTGAAATGACCTGTTCTACCGAATGGTGTGGAAGCTGGAAAAGCGATTTAATACAACTCGGTCAAATAGTTTGTAATCATTAGCACCAAATTGTCAGTTCATTTGTTGGCAAGACCTCAACAGATTAGTTACTTTACCTCTCTTGAAGTCTCTGGCAGCTTAGAGTGCAAGTTTCACTTTAGTCAACTGTCAGTCCTGGTGAGAGTGATTCATCGGGCAATCTTACCTGAAAATAAAGAGAAAAACAACATTAACTCAATTGAATTATCATTTATCTCGACGTAGACTAACGACCGTTATATAAAATAATATATATCTAACACGTTTTGAGTCTTAACTCTATATGTTCTCTGTATAGAAACTCTAGTCTTATCAGTAGAAAATATACAGTAGAGCTCAGATTATCAGCGGAGTGAAAAGGGACAAATACAGTATGAAATAAATACAAATAAAAAGTCGACTGTATTCGTAATTCGTTCAAAATTTTTTCTGTAATAAACTTTTAACATTACTGCAAATAGCCGTAAGTTTAGTATTACAAAAATATTTTTTAATCAGGTACACTCAGAATTGAGTTTAGATGAGATTGTTTCCAAAACGTAGATTATTTTCAACTCGTCTTCCTTATTAGTGAACGTGATGCAGTTGTGCAGACATTTTCCTTATTCAATATAAGTCATTCCAGGAGCGCCGGTTAAACAGTAATCCAGCTCCTATCACTAAGAATAAAATGTGTCACAACATAAATAATAATCGTTGCAAAATATATTAAGGGTTTGAGACGATTTATGCCCTTTCTTCAATCTGACAGATGACATAATTTATATCGACTTTTCTTCGTTTTCAACAACATTGATATCTATGCAGTCCGTGTAAAAAAAGGATAATTGTATACATATGCACATTTACACGTGAATAAACTATATGACAAGATTGATTTAATCAATAGTTTTGCATGTATTTTATATTACTGTATAATAAACATAATGTGTGTTGACAAGTAGTATACATATACAAATTTACATATATAGATTTATTGTTTATATATGTATGTATTTTGTTGAAAGTAGCGCATGCGTGATATCAAGTACATCATAATTTCTAGTGGAGTAAATACTTTTAAAAATAAAGTTCGACTTCCACTGTGAAATTCACACGTTTTTTCATAATGTCTTTTCCTACAAATTTAATTCCATTTACGATAATTTTTTTAGTCTATTATAGCCCTAACAATATATGAAGAATTGCACGTATTAAAAACGAATATTGTGTCACAGCAAGCTAAAAAGAAAACAAATTGTAGTAATTAATCATCTGTGTGCTTTATATTTTTAAACGTCAAACTTTTGCACACGAAACGAGTCATAAATCGATTAAAATGGGACCGTGTTAATAGTTTGTTTACTATACCGTTTGCGGGGAGAAAAGATCAAGTTCAACGTCATGACTGACACGCTGACTGAATAAAATGTTAAGTTGTCACACATTATATCAACATTAACGCCGTTTGTTATAGGTACTTGAAAAAACAGGACTATTTAGTTTATAATTATGTATTCGAATATGAATGTGTATCATTAAATATGATAATATAAGACATCTTGTTTATAATATTACAAAAACTGGTACAGGATACAAGATTCCAGAGTCGCCAGACACAACCTATTTTTAAATAAATGAAACCTTACGTTTTGAGTAGTGTTTTATGTACTTAGAACGCTTGGCGTACCTCTATCATTGAGTCTGTGACAAATGTACAGTTACCAGGTGAGAAAGGTGAGTAAAAATAAGTCACTTAATTTAAATTTAAATGGCTGATATTTATATATGTTTTGTAAAATATCACCATTAATTAGTATCCAGTATCGCCAGTCACTTTCCGCTGACCACAACTTCTGACAGATGCTTTAAAGCTCAGAGAAAAATTAATGAACTTCACTTATTTTTAAATGCTTGATTTTTATATATGTTATTCAGACAACTATTACAAAATTATATTTCAACAGTCAGACAAATTGTAATGACCAAACATCCCCCCAGACGTAAAAAATAGTCATAAAGCTCTCGCGCTTATACTAACAGCTGACTATTTTTTACGTCTGGGGGGATGTTTGGTCATTAAAATTTGTCTGGCTGTTGAAATATAATTTTTTAGTAGTTGTCTGAATAAGATATATAAAAATCAAGCATTTAAAAATAAGTGAAGTTCATTAATTTTTCTCTTTAAAGCGTCTGTCATAAGTTGGAAAGTGACTGGCGATACTGGATACTAATTTATAGTGATATTTTACAAAACATATATAAATATCTGCCATTTAAATTTAAAATAAGTGACTCTTATTTTTACTCACCTTTCTCACCTGGTACCTGTACATTTGTCACAGACTCAATGATAGAAGTACGCTAAGCGTTCTAAGTACATAAAACACTACTCAAAACGTAAGGTTTCATTTATTTAAAAATAGGTTGTGTCTGGCGGCTCTGGGATCTTATTCTAACAAGGCTAAATAAAAAACAATATTTGTTCGCTAACCATCTTTAATGGTCAATGTTTCGATAAATAAATAAACCTTGCCTAAACGTTCAAGATTAAAAAGGCTTAGTGAATAAACATTCATTGTAATTTAGTCTTGTAGGTATCATTAAAGTGAAGCGATGTAAAGTTATTGAATCTATTGTACCCACGTGTCAGAGAGAAATAGATCCGAACTGCGTTTTTTTGTATAAATTTTGTTGCATTTCTTTTACATTGAAACTGCATCTCAAAATGTGTGATTTTTGTCTTTCTGTGGAAGTTCGAGTAGAGATCCATTGTGTCAGATATAGCTAATTTGGAACGACACTGGCAAAGGTAATTATTACCGAGCAATGTGTGTAGTGTAGCATAAACAGTATAGGTAAGTGTGTGTATCTAGTAGATGGTATGTCCAGATATCAAATAGTGTTCATACATATCGCACGTGTACACCAAACTTCCACCGTGAAACACTCCTAGCTAGGTAGTAGATACATTACGTAAATGGAATCGGTTGCACCAGCAGCCAGGGCCGAACAAAGCTGTATTCATTGCGTAAAAATATACTGTCATTTGCAATAATTAAGGGTTATACAGAGTGTTCTACAATGCTGTCAGTTTTTTCACGAAAATTTTTGAATAAAAATAACCTGTAAGATAGTTTAAGTTAAAAGTCAACTCAAACTTTTATATAATTCGGATCAAGCTGAAAATTTTTGCATTTGAGTAGTTTGATTTACAAAGGTATATATTTTTCACAAAGAATATTCATAAAAATGGAAAGTTTTCATTAAAGCCAATATATATTGGATTATTTTTGACGTGATAACGTCTTATAAATTGATGAATCACGTCAATATAAAAAGATGAAACACCGGCTGCATGCACGAAAAAGTGTAACGTTCCTAACGTTCCGCCTGACCCTTTGCGTGATTATTAAATATGATATTCGAGCGGAATACGTTATCACGTAAAACTATCGTCCGTAACCCGACTTTACAGACAACCATTTTTTTTTAATATATGGTTTATTGGCCTCTACATCCTTTGACATAATCAGCCATGTCAATACGATTGGAACAATTCCAGTGTAAGAACAGAAGATTGCATTACTATAAACTATAAAGTATAAAGTACATGTATATCTGAAAAACATTTTAGAATGTTTTCTAAGTTTTTCGTCATTTTAGACGTTTTAATTTCAAGAACAACATTGGAATGCGGTCATTAAACCAAAATATACGGATGCTTCTCAAGCTTTACTCTAATATTCAAGAAAATAGAAATATAAAGGCAATGTTGAACCAATATTATTTTTATTTTTATTCTTATTATAATTATTATTATAATTATTATTATTAAATTCAATTTATTTTTGATGTTAGTACGGCTGGTATTTGTATGTAGAAATAATTAAAGTTGGATGGGGCAGCCAAAATATATAAATAACATTTTCCTTTTTTTAAACATTAATAAATGTTTTATTTTACCAACTGGTAATCGTCAAAATATAAATAGTATTATATACGTTTCGCTATAGTAGCATCATCAGTATATTATCTGTAATAAAATATTAAAAATAACATGACAATTTTTTTTTATTTTTTTTACAATTGACTATTAGTATGGTGTAATGAACAAAAAAGATTCAAAACCTTACAAATTTTAGATGAGAAAAAAAAGGAAAATATTATTTATATATTTTGGCTGCCCCGTTCAACTTTAATTATTTGTACATTAAATTCAATGTTTATAATAGTACGGGCCTGTACAAGAATACGTATTTGATCGGTTGGACTTTGTTTGGGTGAGAAGGCAGGATTAAGGTTATGATACTTTGATTACTGATGAACTTTTGATTATGGGGTGAAACCGAATACTACAGAGGAATTTAGTAATTGATATTGTTTTCGAGGCTTATTAGTTCCGAGATATTTGTATAATTACGGTACACAATGTTGGCAACTTTTAATTACACTTAAATTACACACATTATTTATTACTGTTTTTGTGTGTATATATATTATTCCGTACAACGTCAGCCGTTTACAAATACCGAAAAAATTTAAATACCTATATAAAAAAAAACTATTAAACTGCATAAAATAATTTACCAGTTTTCAAAGTTACAAATTCTATTTTCGTTCTGTATTATGTTTTACAAAACACGAATACAAAAAAAAACAATTATAAAGATGTTAATTAAAAAATCACTTTTACGGGGTATATTCAGCCCCGGATCTAGGTGGTGGGAAGGGGTGCCAAAATCATAATATAATATGGTTTATATTATAATATCCTTTTTTCGATTTACTCAATCTGCTTGTTTTCTGTTCACGAAAAATGCCAACCATTATATATTTGTGAGTTTTTTTTAAGTAATTTATCTCAAACGCTGGAAAGATGGGGCGCCATTATCGAGTTTCTGCCCCGGTTCGCAAAAATCGTAGATCCGGGGCTGGGTACATTTAATAGAGACTTGGTAGATGTTTCCTATGCATAGTAAACAATTGTAAAGTGTCATAGTATTCTTATAATTTTATTTGAAAATTAAAGAGACTATTTTTGATAGATAAAAAGTTTTCGTTATTACTATTTGGAAAAAGTACACAATTGAACAATTTAATCAGAGTAGGTGTTTTATCGCCATGTAGAAGCACGTTTTTTTATCTTCCGACCAATCAAAATACCCAAAAACTTTGGAACAATCACAAAAAAACAAAGTTCCATTGCTATTTTGCATATCATTATGATTCGCAAAGGTTTACATTACAGATTTTACGAGGAAGGAAGATTTTTGGTTGAGGATCGTAAGTAAATAAGCTTTGCCAATGTTTCACTAGTGGCCAACGTTTCGAAAAATTTATTTTCATCTTCAGGGCCTCAAGCTGGTCGAAAGGTGGTAAATTGTATATATTATTGTATATATAATTGTAAAATGTATATATGTTTATATTTAGATCATAATATTATATCTAACAGTTACAATAAGTTTTTTTATATTAGAGCTACTATATTATAGTGAAAAAATCTGTATTATATAGTAGCTCTAATATAAAAAACTTTGGTAAAGCTTATTTACTTATGATCCTCAACCAAAAACCTTCCTTCATAGTAACATTCTATTGGATCAACACTACTTTATACTGATTACAGATTTTGTTAAAAATCTAAAAAAATGTGTAATATAAAAGCATTATTTTTAATATCAGAAATATATTGTACATGCGGTACTCATGTATAATGTATTACAAAAAAAAAATAATTACTTCGGAAAACATAATGTGAAAATACATTAACGTCAACTTAATTTTTTGACATGCAATGCACTCCATAACTTTAAACTACCGCAACTCTAAACTACATTATCTAGCACTTATTAAGCACGCATTGTTTTAAAGGAGTTCTTTCATACTCACTCACTCACTCATTCCCACTTTCAGTTATTTATTTCCGTACAGGATGTCCGCTCTATCTTCAATAAATTATAATCTATTTTCCGCTCGTTGGTTTGATCTGTCTCAGTGCCAGTGTACATATTTTACTTAGATTTAGATCATCATTTTACACGCTTTATATTAACTTCACTTGTAAGTCTGTATGTATGTATGTTTGTAACCTTCGTTTGGACTACAGCAAGTGGTTTATTACTGTAGTATAATATGTCAGCACTGCAACTACAGTGGTTAGCCGTGCGGTCTAAGGCACGGGTCTTCGCTGACGTCAACTCTCAGAATCACGGGTCGTGGGTTCTAATCCCGTCCACGCCGAAAAAAAATTGTTTTATTTTCGCCAAATATTTGACAATAAGTCGAACTAAAAAGTGGATAATAAATATAGTTTAAAAAAAAACTAAAAAACACGCTTTATATCGAACTAAAAAGCGAAAAAAGCGTGGGGCGCTCGATGTACGAAAATGTGGAACAAAGCGCCCCACGTTTTTTTCACAATAATACTTGTATTTTTTATTCATTATTGTTTTAAGTTTATTTTAAAAAAATTATCGTTTACTTTTTAGTTCTATATAAAGCGTGTTTTTTTAGTTTTTTTTTAAACTATATTTATTTTCTATAATACGCACTGATTTTTCACTCGGCATTTGGTAGAACATGATTAATAACAAATAGTAAAAACAAAAAAACCACGTGAAAATTCCACAAAATATTTTCTCTTCTCAACGATCGTTTCAGACATTCAGTGTTTTTATATTTTACTTCATTTTTTCAGTTAAAATGTTTGTGTAATTCTATGGGCTCCCTCTATATGCGTGCTCAGCTACTGCATTTTTTCATCGAAAAGTTTGAAATAACGAACCGCCAGATTTTTTTAATCTAAATTTCAATAACGTTAAGTTATCATATGACGTAGATAAATATCCATAGCTCTATTTTTCGTTAACAAATGCAAAGAATATTCTTTCTTGCTTGCACTAATAGGAAGTTATGTACTATTAAATAGGTACATGTTTCAATTAATAAATTCAACATTTAAGTTAGTACGAAGTAATATTGTCATGATATAATAATGTGACGTTTAAATCGATTTTTACACGTTCATTGCCATCTGAATTTAACTTAAAAAAATTACTATTAAACGAAGCCCAGGAGCCAACACTTACGGTGGCTGGAATTCATTTAGAAAAACCCATGTTTTTCGCGCAGCCAGCTGTACGTAACTCGCTCACGTGTATCTAAACCACAAAATCTTTATTTTTATGCAAAAGATGGCAAAACAAAAAACAATGTTTATAAGGCCGTCTTTAATTAGAGTCTTGCTTATTCTTTTTTTATCAATTGATACACACTGATTCCACGGAAACGAAGTCGCGGGTACAAGCTAGTACACAAATAAAAGGCACGTGATTATAATTTACGGAGATTATTTTAGTAACAAGGACCATTAAATACACTTCATGGGATAACACTTGACCGCGATGAATACGCTTAATATATTTACGTGATGTTATTAGAGTTACAAATATCACGTGACTGCTTCACACCGCAGGCACTACAAAGCACGTAAATATCGCGCACACACACACACATGCACACAAACGAGCATTCGCTTTGCAGTAAAATGTAAAATAAAATTACTATACCCGTAAAAGTATTAATGACAGTACGACTGTACCAAAATTATTATTAACGTAAATGAAATACCAAGAGTTTATAAATAGTTCGAGATTGGACCATGAAATTACTAACCGAATAACGCCTGTAAATCTAACCTCACAAAAAATCTGTTTTCTTGAAGAAGTACTACTCACATAATATTTATTTTAGCAATTTATATGTTTGTTTTCACATTATTTACATAAAAATAACAACCAATTGGCCGACATTCCAACTTCAAAAAAAAATTATGTTTTTTTGGATTAAAGGTATCTCAAAAAACAAAAAATATAGTAAAATTTTGAATTGTGAATTTGAACGTGAAACCAGTACCATAAGTTAATTAAGTTGCGAATTTTATGAACAAATTTTGTTTAGTGAAAGTGTAAAGCTTAATTTAAAAATCGTAGGTATGTGGACAAAAATATTAGATTTATTTATTGTACGGAGTTTCGTGTATAGATTTCAATTTTTTCAAGTACCTGAAAAAGTCTCAATTTATATACGCAACGCCGTAAATTAAATAAATCTAATATTTTTGTCCACGTAACTGCGATTTTTCTTAATATTATTATCACGATGGACTCGATTATCTAAATATAAACTTATTTTAAAAACATCTAAGTACTTTATAATAAAACATAAATTAAATAATATTTTTTCTTGCAACATAGAATGCATGTAAATTTTCTGTAAAAAATCTACCTTAGAAAGAAGATCTGTTAAAAAAAGCTTTACAGGAAAATTGTCTGTACCTGCAAAAACTTACCAGGGTGACACACATGGTTCAAGATTGAATTCATAGCGATCACTTGATCACTTGAGTGATTCTTCAAACTACCAATCGAATTTCTCTTAATACCACAAAAAATGGTCTACTGTCAATCAAGTCATTATTGATTGACAGTTTAGTCTTGAAAATTGAGTGTAAGTACCACTCAAGTGAAAGCGCAAAAACACCCACTCGTACCAACATCGACTAATAACAAGCCAACTAAAGGGTATTGTCCGATGCCGATCGCCAGAGAATATAAGAAAATGTTGAACTATCACTTCTTTTCGTTTAAATTACCTCTGTGAACGGTAATATTGTAGTCACAGTCATGCGCAATAGTCAATACGTGTTCCAGCCGAGATTAGAACGGATAGTACGGAATCGACGCATCCGCACAAAACTAATACTAAACAGTTTCGTTTTAGTTACTGCGCATGACTGTGGCGATAATATTCGTGTTCGCAGAGAGGCTGGAACATAGCTAATTGTAACTTGGATAGTAACGGTCGTGTACTACCTATCATAAAAAGTATAGTTCCATATTTTTTGAAGCTCTTTTACCTCTGACAACTGAAATCCGTGTAAACTTTTTTTTTCATAAATCTGTATCTAAAATGTAAAATCCCTGATTGTTTTCAACTGCACAAAAACAAAAAAGGGTTATGTTTTCAAGTAAATATTATTTATATAATATCAAAAATACAAAAGTCGTTTAGATCGTAGAATCTAAACGACTTTTGTTTTTTTTATATCTATATTGTGCTAAAATAATTAATCCCCGGCTACATTTTAAATTGAAATCGCATTTTAAACGGTTGTTTAACTCTTAAGTGGGTATTTTTCGATGCAATGTAAAGTGCCTTCCTATAACAAAAATGTTGTAAATCGTCGAGTAAAACAAAATTCACTTTTTTTTAAATAGAGGATCTCTATTTCGTAGTTTTCAATTTTTAATAACTGAATGCATAAAACCATAATAAAGTTTTTAATTACTGAAATGTAAAATAAAGCAATCAAATGGTATTTTTCAATCCAACCAAAATTTTTCTGTTTTTAAAATTGTCAGCTTATGCAAATTCATTTAATAATTTACGATCTTAGAACATTTATTTATTGTCACTGACACTGACTTCTGACTGACTGCCTGACTTCTACGCTAGCGCTGTTTATATATGTTCCTCAGCCGCGCTCCGAAATATTCTTCGGCATGCTTCTATGGGTGTAACAATACGCGCATTATTGCCTATGCGGTTCCATCAACAATGCAAGTATTTGTTGTCCACGCGGGACAACAATGCACTGCCGCCGCCTCCAGTGGCGTCTCGTTACAATATTATTGTTTTAAAAAGTTATTGTTCTACTACAAAAATAAATAGCATCTTATTGTATATATTTTATTGGCAAGTAACAAGTTGAAATCGTCTTTTTATTACATAATGATATTTTATTATTGCATTTCTTCTCAAGCAATAAAAAACTAATAAATCAAATTAAAAGTTTCTGGATAGCTAATAATTTTCAATTTTCTTTCAAGACATGTCTGTGTGTATATATTCACATAGTTGTTAAGCTAATTACGTTACATCATTGCTATGGCATCAATTCGCCCGCCTTCATGTTGCTGCCAAGTTACTTTATCAACCTCCAATCTTTCTCGTGCTCTCTTGCGCGTTCCACCTCTCTCGCTCAGTCTCAGTCGACAGTCAAAAGCTGTTCTTCCAGCCTCGTGAAAACCTTAACGGGCCTCGTTTATAAATTCAATTATGTTTTAATAATTATTTCTTGAAAATATGATAAAGCCACCGACAAATGGAGTTACGAAACTTGATTGAAGAATGTCCAGAGCCGCAATACACACAGCCATTTCTCAAAATAGAATTTAACTGTGTATTTAATTATTAAGTGTTTAAAGTTGTTTCTTGCAATTATACAACACTAGCGGCATCGAATTTGCAAATTGTCAACGTTTTTTCGTCGACTTATGTTGTCAAATTGATATCCACGAAAAGCGCTTAACATTTAAATTGGTATAGTAAGTTATCCTTAAAAGATAGACATATACCATCACGGACTTGTCTGTAGACCTATAAAAGAGGAACAATTTCACCAGACATTG
This sequence comes from Xanthostigma xanthostigma, assembly GCA_963575645.1. NCBI lineage: Eukaryota > Metazoa > Arthropoda > Insecta > Raphidioptera > Raphidiidae > Xanthostigma > Xanthostigma xanthostigma. Next base: position 9,050,067 of record OY754471.1, on the reverse strand, counting down.
TTCTGTTATATCTGAAAGGGATTAAGCAGCGTTTTTTGTGAAAGCTTCCAGTCGGCTTGATTTTTTCCGACATCTTCAACAATCATCGTCATATTTTAATCAATTTACACAAAACATTAATGAATTATACACATAAACCTTCCTCGTTTATCGCTCTATCTATAGTGAAAACCATATGAAAATTCGTTCGGTAGTTTTTGAGTTAATTGCGTTCAGACATACAAACAGACGCGGCGGAGGGACTTTGTTTTTTAATAATACGAACATATTATTAAAAATACTAACAAACTAACATTTGTGTAATAATTATGTCTTCAATAAATGACGACCAAAAAATATGTATCCCGATTCTTGATTGTAATGATTTTGTCACTCGTGTGATCGTTAAAGCTTACTAATCGCTCGTTTTTAACAAAATGTCAAAATTCGTCATAAAATAATTTATTACAAACTAAAAATATAAACCAGCGTTTTCTCATTTTTTAGGTCTAAAATTTGTAATAGTAAAGTTTACCACTATGATTGTATATGAAATTATTTTTCTAAACACCAACAGAATAAAAGAAGTTAGATAAGGCAGAGCACATAAAAGCACTTTTTAACTTTTAACTTAGGCAATAACAATGTTGGTATGTCAATAGATTAAAAAAAATATGCATAATAATAAAACTGAACAACAAACAATATCTTGATATAGTCTAGAACAAAATCTAGTAGCTCAACTAATATTTACTGAATGTTTCACTAAAATCGAGGAAGCCAAACAAATTCCAGTACACCTTAAGGCATTTCAACGAAGTTATGTTTATATAATATGCAGATACATTTTTAAACATGCAAAGTAAAGTCTGGAAATTAATTAAGTATTATACTGTATAATTATTATTTATATTTCATTAACTTTGTGTCTACGCCAACAGGTGAACGAGTAGTAAAGCATCTGGTAGCAGCTTATTAAATTAAATTATCTTAGCATAGCCGTTGAGATATGGTAAAGCAATAATACTGTTAATTAAATCTTATCAATATATAAGTGCGGAATTATTCTAGCAGCATTTTTTTAATTTAAGCTTTTGTTATATAGTGATCATAGGACAATGAAGTTTCAAAATCCCTCATCCGAACTTTAATTAAAATTGTAGCTTGTACCGAAATCATTAAATGGATTCTCATAAATAGAGAGTTAAAGACAATTCGATGTTTTAGTCATTGCATATATATTGTAAAATAGACTCTCTCCAACAGCCGAGGCCATTACAACCTAACAACAAGAAAAGCTAACGCTTTTCACAGAAAACCCTTCGGGTTTTCCTGAGTAACTGTGTGTACAGAAATTAGAAAAGATATATTGCATTGTATATTTTTTATACCATTGATACATTTACAAAACGTTCTGCCTATCAGTGTTAGCTTTTTTTGTAATTAACTGATTGTTAACGGGTCTATAGAGCCCGCAACAATACTACATCGAAGCAATAGTTTTTTTTGTAGCTTGCATGGTATAGAAGTTACGGAGGTTTGTTTGACAAATTATGGTCAAAAGGGCACTAATTTTTTAGTTACATAAAGTAAACTTAGCAAGGCTCTTGACATGATGGTAACGCATTTGTGTCCAAAATTTCGTCGAAAACAGATTTCAGTTACTCGAGAAAACGTATGACATAGGAATTCATACAGGATTATTGCGAATACAATATACATCGAGGGCTTCGCTCCCGTACACGTTTCGCCACTATAAGTCTCTGAAAATCAAATATCGGATTTAAAACTGAACTATAATTGATATTTTATAGAGTTTTAATGTTGTTGTAACAAGTCACGATTTAAGCTTTTGAAATACATTTATATGACATTTTTTTCCAAGACTTGAACACTGTTTTCTCATTTTGAATAAATGAAAATCCATTATGTAAGCAAAGAGAGAAACTAAAGCTTGCTATGTAATTTCACTTACTTTTGTACTTTCATTATGCACACATAATGGGAGTTTTTTTGATGCAAATATACTTAAAATCTAGGTTAATGTATTTTTATACCATTGACTAACAACTTTAAATAGATCTTCTTATTCGCCAAAATATGGATTAATAATATAAATCAAGTTCCATACTTTAAGGCATCTTTAGAATCACTTACAAACGAGCAACTTTTGGGAATAGATCAGCCTGTAGTAGTTTGCAAGCCCCCAGTTTTTTAGTTCTTTAGATTTCAGTGAGATAACTGGTAAAAAAATGATGATTTTTTAAATTATTTTCTTATATCTTATAAATTTATAATTAACCCCTGACACGCCTGAAACAGCGAGGGTATAAGCAAATAATTTTTACATAAAAAAATATAAACCGTCAATGTCTGCAGACGTTAAATACAAAATTTGAAAATACAAAAAAGTATTTTTTTATTGTACTATAGAACATCAAAAACGAGAAATTGGCATTTGTTTCACTTTTTAGAAATCAATAACATTAAAAACATCAACTCTTCGAAAAAAAATTTGAGTATTTCTTGTTGGAAATCGGTTAAAAAATATAAAAAATTGTGTTTGATTGATTTTTTCTTCTTATTATTGTTATAACAATATCAAACCATGTTACACGCCTGGTAACATGGGTTTTCATAATCAATACGGTCTCCTGGACTTATTCCAGCCGAACAAAATGGAATCTTAATTGCATTTTAAAACGACAGCGCCGATTTCACCTGGTTTATATTGTCTATTTTAAAACTACTTTCATATTTTATAAACAAAATTTTGATTTTTAATAAAACACGGAATAAAAATATGCTGTTATATCTGTTTTGTTTGTTTTCGAAAATGAAAAGTCTGTTTAAAAAAAAAATCCTGCTGCTTAATGATTTAAAAAAAAACACACGATTGTCAGTTCTTTTCAAAAGAAAGTTCTACGTATCTCCTTTAGATCTGAAACATACGTGTATACAAAATGCGGTTTTTTCCAAGCCATCTAACTTAAGTCTTACTTCATGTATTTTGATAGCTAGTCTACTTTATAATGCTTTCTAACATTTGTTCCATTCATTTGGAAAAAAGCATTAAATCACTAAAAAAAAACTGCATACAACATGTACAGTAATACCAAGAAATAAGTACCTACATATAGTAACATAACTATGGGTTTAAAAAAGGTAAATAATAGAGTTAGGTACAAAAAATGAAATGGTATATTTTATTTGTAATATATTAATCAGATTTGCATAAAATTTGACGAAAAGTGCCAATTTTAAAATGATTTAAAGATGTTATCAATTCGTTTAGTATTTTTAACGTTTTTTATATTTCTATAATGGTATGTACTTGTAAGTACCTTTAATGCATTTGTATGCTAAAAAACAACAACGAAACAATTGTGCTTCTCTTGTTATAAAATATCTCTTATATATTATGCAATACTTTGCGTTTTGCAGCACAACAAATTATATTGTCTAAAACTTACAAATATAAATCATAATAAATGTTATAAACTTTAACACTTACCGATCAATTACTTAAATTAATATTGCTTGCTACTTGGGTCGGTTAGCTTTGATATATTTTATGAAAGACATGTCAAACAATTTCCTTTCTAGACTTAATATATCGACGCATATAGCCCAGTAACCGCGCGTCTTCGTAATTAAAAAAAATATTTTCTGTTCAGACGTTTACGAATATAATAATAATAAAAATCAGACCAGAATTTGTTGAAATAATAATATCTGTTTAAAAATATTTTAAATAATATTCCCACTAAGAAAATGTTTAATAACTAAAAAATTCGGAAGGATACATTTCTTCCGAATTTTCTAGTTATTATTTCACACTTTCTCTCTATGAAATAAAAATACGGTTTCAGGAAAAAATTGGAAATAATTTTAAGACAAAATGTTTTCCATCTCGAATAGAAAACACGAGAGAAAATTTTCAGGCCTGTAAATCTGTACATTCGTCCACCATTTTAAGCAATTCCTTAAAATGTGAAGGTCTTCAGAAACTGTTCAGGAATAATTTCTAGAATTTTTTCTGGACTAACTATAAAGTTGCTTGGAAATGAAAACCCCATATAAACTAAAAACTTTATGAATCATAAAGAATTAAAATTTCAAATACTGTAGCTCGTGTGAATTGTTCACAAACTATTTTGCAACACGTTTTAATGAAACATTATCTAATTATTAAGTGTGGGTATCTCAATATGAATAATAAGCATTGCACATAACATATTATCATATTATATAATCACATAATATTAATATTTATGTACAACGTATACAACACATGTATAATTATTGTATATACAGTGCGCATCAAAAGTAACCGTTCACTGTTAACTTCTAAATTTAAATTATAAACAATTTCGTAAAAACATTAAAAATCTTTTAATAAATGAATGCCTTTACGACACTAAAGACTTTGTAAAATGTTTGTATACTATGAATGTTGTTCTTCAAATTTTGTAAATTATTTTTACCTGATGTATGTAATTGACGAATCCTGCGTACAGCTGTTTCGGATAATAAAAATATTCTATTCGACAATGTGCATAAAATTAGGGTATAAAACACGCTAATTAATAACAATGTGAACTAAAAAGTAAAAAATAATTTATAAATATAAAGATTTTGTTCAACAGCGATAGATAGTCTTCTTATATCGAGCTGGAGGACTTCCTGTCACTATGCGTCGGAAAACTGTTTTAAAATATTGAGGTTATGTTTAGAGCTTTTAAATGAACGACTCAATTTTTGTTATAAAAATATTTTTATTAAGATGGCGTCATTATTAGCAATTAAATTAAATTTAAAATAGTCTAGCTTTAGCGTTTCTAATAGGTCTTGAAGAGTGAACACGAGGGAATACTTTTGTAGCGCACTGTACGGGATATCCATGTACATTATATGCATGCAAGTATTTGTCATCGAGCAGAGTTCCAAGCTTTCGGAGTCTAGTGTAAAGTTGAAGCTACATCAGTGCTTTTGCAATAGTTCAGCGAACGAGGAAATTACTTACGGCCATGGTCACATGAATTCAGGCAGCACATTAAATTACTTATATACTTTAAATTTATGCATACATACCAAAATGCATAATTTATACCAGTGATTCCCAAAGTGGTCTATATCGACCCCAAGGGGTCGACGACAACTTGCAAGGAGTCCACGATAGCGGGAAAAAAATTGGGGGTCCATGAAATGAAAATAGGGGTCAACGATAGTGAATCTCCCAACAAAAAAAAAGAAACACAAACTGGACATCGTTAACCGAGGAGTTTTAAGATTAAACCTAACTAAATTAATGCCAAATGTTGAATTTATTATTAAAGCATAAAGTTCATCCCTCACACTAAAAGCATTTATTTTTTGCTTAGTTAGTTTATGTAACAGAAATTAAATTTCAATTTGGTTCGTTTTAATTTGAATCTAATTAATAAATGTATAAAACTAAATATTTCATACTACACTAATTCACTACCGTTATAAATTTAAATCGTTCAAAATGAGTAGCACTATATCGGTTGTCAAATATGCAAAAAATCAATATCAGATAAGCGGGGGGTCTACCCAAAACCGAAAAACTTTGCAAGTGATCTACGAGACAAAAAAGTTCAGGAACCTCTGATTTATACGATACATAGACTGTTGCACTCATCGAAATCAAGTTTCAAAATGGCTGCTGTATAGAAGTTGCATATGATTTTTTTTTGTCTAATTGTGCTGACGTCACTTTAAAACGGCTTCGATAAAATTCAACACACTATCAATTAGTACTTCAACTGTACTTAGGTACCAAGAATCGTTTGCGTTAAAAAAACTGATAATACGCGAAAGAAATCTACATTTATGACGCTATCACTTGATTGGCTTAGGATTTAAATAGTTCGACGGTACCAGGTCAGAAAATACAAATCCTTGATTCAAAATTTGCCTGCATATTTCGCAGGAAACTAGTTTTACTACCGCTGATAGCTTTGCGGAAGAAAGAAGAGAATATTTAAAGAGGTTGTCGGATCCATTTAAATATTTTATATTTTTTCAGATGCGTTACTGTAATGAACATTGTTACCACAATACATTTATACATTGGTACCACTACTGCGAAATTAAATTTGTTTGGTATGATTGTGGAATGCCGGTCTACTCGTAACTCTAGTCTGCTTATCTGATAAGAGGGAGTCAGCAGTACCAATGCTTCTCAACATTTTTTACCCGGCGTCTTCGCAAAACCGATATTTTATTCATATACTGGCGGTCCCGCCCGGTTTCACCCAGGTGCAAAAGAACAAATGGGAAAGGGAGGGACATGAGTACGCACATTCATCTTAGTTTACCGAGATGAATGTTGTGTCCAAATTTCATGATGATCGGAGTTACCGTTCAAAAGTTTTTGTCGATAAAAAGCAGTAATTATACTTTTTATAAGTATAGATATTAAATTTTTTATATCAATAATTACTGGAATAAATAAAATATAATAAATATTAAATTGAAAATACTGTAGGAAAATTATTTTTATATAGGTAGGTCCATATAGTTATAACAGTTTTCAAATGAGCTATTAATTAGATTTATTTAATTTTATTAGTCGTAAATAAAATTAAAATAAATTTAAATGTAAGAAAGTAACGTAGAAAATAAAACAAAATTAAAAATATGTTAATAAACATGAGGCTCGAACCCACGACCCTGATATTAAGAATCACGTACTCTACCGAATGAGCCAGCCGAGCTTTTGGATTTGCAGCGCTAATATTGGTATATTTAGTTACGGCATTTCACCTAAATAGAAAGTTATTTTTGAGATACATTTTGCAACATTTTTCATTGATGCTCCGCTCTTATTGGTCGTAGCGTGATATTATATAGCCTATAGCCTTCCTCGATAAATGGGCTATCCAACATTTTTTTTTTCAATTTGAACCTGTAGTTCCTGAGATTAGCGCGTTCAACCAAACAAACAAACAAACTCTCCAGCTTTATCATATATATTAATACGCTAAGGTTAAAGATGTTTGCCTCCCTTTTTAGAGAAAACCTCACAATTTCTCCACATAAATTATATATCATTTTACATATAATTGCTTGCTCTACTGACATCGACAACTAAAAAATTTAATATTGCTTTTGTTTTTGTAAATTAATTAAAATACAGCAACGCTGAACAGCGTTTGCCATCTGACGGCTTTAATTTTGAAACAGTGAACAACGTCACAGCAATGCTGCATGATGCCATCTGACGGCTTAGCTCAACGCTTTTGCTACTTGCGCTTCTATATGACAATTTTAGTAAAATATTTCTTCGATCTGTCATCTAAACTTCATATTGTAATACAACAAAAAGAAGAACGTTGTACAAGCAGTGTGCAAAATTAGAAACGAATTTAATACATTCAATCATATTTAAAAAATAATTTTGTAAAGTGATAATTATTATACTTATTTAGTGCGAATAATTCGCACAGGTCACACCAGTATATTAGTATATATTTTATTATAGATCGACAATAGATCTGTAGCATCTAGTTACATTAAAAAACTAAGCTTTAAACTTATTTTTTAAAACTTGCCCATCATCATTTGATATTCAAAGAGCTCTTTTAAAAATAGTTTTACAACGAAACACTTAAATATAATGTTTTTTACATAGGCACCGACATATTTCTTATCTTTTTATCTTAACAATATAATTGAGCGAAAAAGGCAATACGGTAAAGCGTTTAAACATCACCGATTAACTTTATGTTGACTTCAGGGTTGGATATTCTGTACATAAATATTGACCTCTTAGATACCTGGCGGAGCCTAACTCACAATTTGAGAAGCTCTGTTCTAACCATTGTACTAAACATAGTACAATTCCTGCACACGTCGTATGTTGTTGCGAAACACATTAAATAATAAAAGTTTTAAATTGCCTTTGAATGATGTAAAATTTTAAATAGCTAGAATGAATACCTACTCAAAGCTGATCTAACAAAGAGCAAATGACGTTAAAACAATTTACTGTCTACTTATTACAACAAATTATACAATATGTAATATGTTCGGTTCAAAACTGTATTCTAAAAAGGCATTTTCCAAACTTCGTACTGAAAATTCATAGTGCGAAATACAATATCTTTGTACAAGTGTACAACGTTCATGTAGACGGAGAATTAAATTAGAGCTATTAGCGACTGATATTGATTTTTTTTTCAGATGTAGTTTGTTTACTATTGACGTGATAACGTCTTATAAATTGATAAATCACCAATCTTATAAATTGATAAAACACCGGCTGCATGCACGAAAAAGTGTAACGTTCCTAACGTTCCGCCTGACCCTGTGCGTGCTTTTCTCGAAAACGGCCCTAACGATTTGGATGAAATTTACTGAAAAGGGATTTTGGGGGGCAAAAAATCGTTTTAGCTAGGTCTCATCTCTCGAAAAAATCGTTTTCATACAAATTTTATCATTATAAAAATCAATTTTTTGACGGATGAAAATACTTAAATATTGTAAGTAGGTTTTGGAATTTTATATAAACAGTGAAACAATTGTTTTCAAAATATTATGACAGTTAATCTTTGAGACTTAAAATAAATACGAAAGAAAGAAAGTTAAAAAAAAACAATTATATTATAGGTGGTGAGTAATTTTAAAAAATAAAATTAATGAAGCGAAAGATGCAATATCATAGATTCGAATTATTATAATTATTATATAAATTTAGGTTATGTATTACGGATTACGTTATCACGTAAAACTATCGTCCGTAAACCGACTTTACAGACAACCAATTTTTTTTTTTAAGTACAAAATGTTACCAAATGAATAACTGTTTTGCATTTGCATTTGTGCTCTGAGGATGAAGACATATCCCTCGTTAGCTAATAAATACAAATTTCATACCGGTAATTGCAATCTTTTTGGATCCTTTGACCACTGAAGACGTTGTCTTCAAAACAGTTAATAACTAATTTGTGGATCGCGTGTTTTTTTATTATTAGTTATTACCTTCCAAAAAATCAGTTTAAAATAATTTTGGAATTAAAATCTTTGCAAAGCAATTAAAATTAAAAGAAATTAAATAAAATAAAGTTGAATGTATTTTGTAAAAATGTTATTGATGAGTTTTAACTCCATTGCACTTGTTTTTTGCAGTCATCTATTATTTTAGAAACAAATTGAGTAATAATGCATGAAAAATATTTTATTTAATTATGATACCGAAAGAAAATGGCAAACAGCCGATTAGAGATTTAAAAAAAAGGCTAGTTCGGTCATAAAAATGCAATTAGTTTCGAACTGGAATAATATTTTAATATGCATTTAAGCATAGTTAAGCGGGTACAATAATATTTCATTTATACAAGCGTCCCATTTAAATCACTGAAGTGGGAGATTATGGACACCTGTAGGCCAGGGGATAAAGTGCTCGAGTTAAATTAGCATTTATGATATGTTTCAGACGAGTATTAATCGTTAAACAGGAAATAACGGAGAATTATATATGCAATGTTCTACATCTCAGCTGTCGTTATTCTGGTCGAAATAAATTCAGATCTGATAAATGGCGTAACCGTTTCTCAAAATATTTAAGTTGTGCCAAAATTAACCAAAATATACATTCCGAGAGTAAATTATTTTTAAATCTAAAACCGAGCGGAGTGGCGTAGTGTGAGAGCACTAGACTCGCATTCGGGAGGTACCGGATTCGAATCCCGGCGGGGGCAGATGTGGCTGGGACTTTTTCCTGCTGCCTCTCACAATAATTCCAGATAAATATCGAGATGGTTCTTTATTCAAGGCCGTGGTCTATTATCTGTCAAACTTCTATGCTCAAAATTTGCCTACCTTATCCTAATGTCCTAAAATTCCTTCATTCGCCCATTGCTATTAATTAAGCGGAAGTTTAAAAATGTAGAAAATAACGGGAAGTGTGACTGATGGAAAATAGTAATGGTGCGAATGGCGTCTGTTATGGCGTAATGTCGAGAAACGGGCGTTAAACGCATTATTATTATTATTAAATCTAAACTTATATAAGAGTAGTTGCACGATTTATTTGCAGAGAACTCTAAAAAAAGTATACAAAAGCCAAGCAATAGTGGAAGAGAGAGAAAGAGATTGTAAATTATAGACGCTAAACAGCTGACGTCATCAGCATTTAAACATTGGTGTGTTTTACATCATATCTAATACTTGAAATGAACATTAGTACGTATAATTTTTCATATAAACAAATAGTTTTTGGCGTGTAAAGTTTTGTTTAATGATCATAAAATGAAAGAATGTATATGATCTTCCATGAGTCGTTTTGTTCGTTTATGTGTTAAAATTAGGTATTATAAATAAATAATACTCTGATATACTTTTAATAACAATTCTATAAAAATTAATTATGGATCTTTGTCTAGTAACCATGGTTACTAGACAAAGATCCATAATTAATTTTTAACAATCAATAAAATTCCATCGATAAATTACTCTATGAATCGACGTTATGTCGCTATTTTCAATGCAATGATGCATAATAAAATATAAATTACCATTAAAACTTTGTCATTTCGTATAAGATTGAATCGTTTAATAATATAAATAGGAATTTGCATTTTCATGATTATATAAGTAAGAGAAAGAGAAAATAGAGTGCAATTTTACTGTGTCAGACGAAAATGGGTGCATGGTAACATTACAGTCAGTTAAATTCGTTTGGCCTACTTCGTACTCAAGTGGAAATTGAGACGAAAACTGACATACATAGGGCTGTTCAAATACATACTAATTTATTAAAAGCGATTTTAAATGAATCAAAATATTCACTTCAACATTATTTCATTTATGAAAACAAACAACATTTTAAATTTTTAATCGCATACAATTTTATCTCTATTCATTTGTATCATTTTAATCAGTGTTTATTAAATACCAGCCGAACAGATTATAATTATACAGGGTGAAGGAGTTAAAACAAAGGCTTTAAGTTTATCTAAAAACGTTACCACAGTAAGAAACTTTTAGAAGCATTTCTTATATTTTAATTGATACAAAAATTGATACAAAATGTTATTTGTATCAATTTTCTGTGATATTAATTGTACAAGATCCTGATTTGACTCAATCTTCATCCATCGAGTTTTCTAATGAAATTTAAATTTGATAATATAATGTATTAATAAAGAAGAAATGATTTGGTTGCCATTAAATTTCCTGGCACAGCTACTTTTAATAAAAAAAATTGTTGTCTGTAAAGTCGGTTTACGGACGATAGTTTTACGTGATAACGTCATAAAGAAACATTGATTAACTCTCTGACGTCACGCGAGAAGAGAGAGAAATGCGTACAAGCCGACGCTTGGGCCGATCGTGCCTCTCTGTCGCTTATACCGCGCTCTCGCTTGCACGCTCAGGCTCAGGCGGAACGTGACACTTTTTCGTGCGTGCAGCCGGTGTTTCATCAATTTATAAGACGTTATCACGTCAAAATTAAAATGGTTAATTTTATTTCCGAAATGTAGTTATCGAGTTTTCAAATATTACCAATCGAAAGTAAAATATGTATATAAAAAAACAAAAGCAGGTAGACAGGCACCTTCGAATTAATATTTTGCAGTTATAGGGTTTTCAATATTGTCATATATGAAAATATAGATAATTTTATTGCGAACATGTGGGACATAATATATGTAGGTAACCATGGCAACGAATAACAAATATCATAATATTTAATACTAAATAAATAAAATTAAATTAACAACTTTAATTTTTTATTGTAAGTAGCTGTGCCAGGAAATTGAATGTCAGCCAAATTAATTTTTCTTTATTAATACATTATATTATCAAATTTCAAATTTCATTAGAAAACTCGATGGATCTTAGACTATAAAGAGGAAATGATTCAGCAGCGAAGATATATAAGAGAAACATTAGTAACGCAAAATATTAAATGTAAAAAAACTAAACAAACCGTTAAAAAAATTTTACTTCTCCCGTGAAGCTACATTTTTTTTTTGTTAAAGCAAAATGTAAGTTTAAAAATGAAAATGCAGATTTAAAAATAACATCAAAAAGTCCTCGGTAATGGTAATACGGCGATTTTCTTTAAACATACCCCATCTAACGCTGTGTAATAATATCATGTTAGGCAAATGTAATGAACATAGAGTACCAAAACATTTAATATCAAAGGTTTAGTTATTATTCTCGTAGAGCTTATTCTGTCATTACATATTGCTGGAATGTTTTACTATGACGTAACGTACGGTACATACACACACACATACATACATGTATTATAATGGTTAAAATAATGACTTTACTTCAATTAACTTTTTACGACATATTTAATTACCTAAGATTTAATTTAATTTAATGAATACTTTTATTGCCATTACAATAAGGAAGTATTCTTAAACAGTATGGAAATTTCGTCTTCATTAACGTCATTTCTTGTTAACCCCTTCACGACCAAAGAAAATTAATTCAAACGGCAAACAGTTATTGATTTATTATAGATTTATTTCGAGAAGCAGAGAACGGTAACAGAACCGTCACGGTCTTGTTACTGCGCAATAGCTCAAAAATCGATATAAACAGTCTCGTTTTAGCCGGTGTGCAAGACGGTGACGGTTCTGTTACCGTTCTCTGACTACTTGGAACAATCCTTATATTAACGTACCTATAATAAAACGCGTTGTAATTTCGCGCCTAAACAGAAGATGTAGATAAAGACATCCATTATATATGTATTTTTTATTTAACTATTTCTATATTCTTTATTTGTTTCAATTTTTTGTTATACACGCCTTAAAATTGGATACTCAAATAATTATAACTGTGTTATAAAAAAACGTCGATTGCCTTCTATTAAACATAGAATATCGGTAAAAAAAAACTTTTCTTCATACCTCGATCGAAAGTACGTACTTTCGTTCCTTATAGCAGGGGCGAAAGTTTGACATTTACTCCCTGTTATTTATTATATTAAATGACAGCGGTAACCCTAGTTGAGTATAAATACGCATGAGAAATTTTTTCCTCCCGCCGTTCTCAATGGGAGTAAATGTCAATCTTTCGTCCCTGCTGACGAAAGTACGTACTTTCGAGCGGATATGAAGAAAAATCGTATACACCACACGGGCCTTAAAAGTTGAAATCTCGGCCCTGCGCGTCATGAGCCCGAGGCGAAATTCAACTTTCGGCCCTTGTGATGTAATATACTATTTTACAAAATATTCTCACTTATTTGTTGTTATTAATATTTTATTTATTTTACTGAACTTTAAAATTGATGCTTCAACGATCTCGTCCCCCACAATTACTAGTTGTCAAATTTGACAATATAAGTTTTTAACAGCCTCCATACAAAGCTCATTTTATGAAAGCGACCATTTGTGGTGGAAGAGACGGTATCGCATGGTGGAAGTTACGGTTGTAATTACGCTTTTTTTTTCGTACATCTATGTAAATAAGATACAATTCGTTTGGTAATTTTTAATGTATGATTATTATTTTTAAATTGAAAACTGCACATCAAACAAAGGAAAAAATATGTAAAACACATTCATCAACATTCAGTATGCAAATTAAAAAGTACAAAATTTTCCGAAAGGTATATTTTAATTTAATTCAATTCGTCGAATGAAATATAAAATAATTGTCTGTCTGTATTTCATACGGTAGTTTTGCTTTGCTTTTTTTTTTTGTAATACAAACAAAATAGCAATTTGTACACAGAATTTATATATACCTACAATTTTATTTGTTATGCATTTTGATGTTGAAGAACTTTTTATTATTTTTTTAATAAATGTTGTTTTAGTGAACGTAATTGGCCATTCATCTGATTCGTTCATACGATCTGAATATAGTAGCATAACTAAAATGAAGCGCTGCATATGATAATTCAGGTTGCTCACAATTTACGAAATTATTTATTTAAAAAATACTGAAACTTCATCATCAGGACAATATTACAGCCAGAATATGGATTAAAATTAACTATTTTATAAGCTACTATGTTTATCGGTTAGTTAGTTTGGATCGAAACTTACAATCATTAAGCTAGAGCTTTGAAATTTTGCACTTTATTATACACAACTTTCTTGATAAACGTATCAAATAAAAGAGTTTGACAAGTGCTATGTGACGCCACTGTAAAAATCCAATATGGCGGACGCCACGTATCTGATTGGTTTGAAATTTTGTACACATTTGTATTCCAAATGATAAGGTATCATACATTTCTTTTTGAAAATTAAATAATCACATAATTTTAATAGTAAAAAAACTGAAAGACAAAAAAAAATATTAGTAAAGACAAAACTCTATTGAAATACACTAAAATGAAAACATAAATATTAGGTATCTAAATAATTTTGGTTCTCCAAAATTATTTATTTCTTAAGAACCAAAATTATTTAATATTTATGTTTTCATTTTAAAAGCGTGGGTTCTGACAAATAAACGATAACACAGGTTACAGATCACGGTTTTATAATTATGAAAGTAAATTACATTTTAGTATTTTTTTATTTAGTTTGAATCTTATAAAGACGAATACAATATTTTAAGAAATTTAGAAAGTTTATGATTCTTGCGTATTGAGAAAGCAAATTTTAGTCCGTCCGTCCGTTTTGAATAATATGAATTTTCAAACATTACGCGTCTATATAGTCGTACTGTGACGGTTTGAAATGCAAATATGAAATATTAATGTGGATTATTAAATGTAACAGCTTAAAAATAAATTTTAAACATGAAATCATTTATTATTATTTAAAATATTTTGAAATTTATTGCTGAATAAATGCAATACGTAACTAAAAAGCGTTATAAAATATTTAACACTACATTCAGAACGGTTGAATAGTTTCTGTCAAAAGATTATTTAATGTGAAAAAAATGCAGATTTATAATTCATAATAAATTTTTAATGGGGCGGGAAAAACAGGTACTTACAAAAAAACTTCAAAATTATTTATGTACAGATTAGTTTTAAATGCCTCTTCAAGCAGAAAATCAATAACTTTTATATAGCTTTGTATTATATATTAGCAGTGTTTCCGTAACAAATTTTACTCTTGGCTAATTAAAGTTTGCTATATTAAATACTGATATGGATTTTATTTACATTGAAGGGTTATTATAGATTATATTATCAAAATAAAATTTTCATCATTAATATTCTTAATAATATTGATTAAAATGGTTTAAAAACGTCCAACATTTTTTAGAAAAGTTCAGTCCTGATTTGTTCAAATACATTGTCTAAGCAATTCATTCTATGTTAAAAGAACTCTCTTATGCATAAAGACATTTAAAGCAGCTCAGTTTATTCCACCAGTTTAGAAAATGGTTATAGAATGTCCTTTCTTGGCGAGATACAGCCATGAGTAAATAACAACAGGTAAACCGATATGATTTTCTTAACTTAAAATATTAATATTGTATTATATCGATTCTCTTTACATTATAATCGTCATCGTTTTACACTTAAACGAAATTAATTATACAAGTGTGTAGGCTTTCACGGCCGGTGTTGATCCAAATCTTCTTGGTTTCCGGCCTTACGTTATAGTTAATTATTTTGAAATGTCGCCGAAGTTTTTGTCAGAACAATTTTGTTTTTCAAAATGAATAAAGCACATTTTAACATATTTTTCTCCAATATTGATGTAATCTAACAAAATTATTTTTCTTTGTTACGGAGCGGGGTGGCGTAGCAGTGAGAGCACTAGACTCGCATTCGGGAAGTACCGGGCTGAATCCCAGCGGGGGCAGATGTGGCTGGGACTTTTTCCTGCTGCCTCTCGCCGAGAAACGGTAATTCCTGGACCGGCCATCTTATTGAGATTTTCCATGGTTTCCCTCAACAATTCTTACTTTATCCTAATTTCCTAAAAAATCCTTCATTCGCCTATTGCTAATAAGTTGAAGTTTAAAAATTGTAAAAAATAACGGTAAGTGTGGTAAAAAAAATAGTAATGGTGCGAATGACGTCTGTTATGACATAAAATCGAGAAACGACATTAAACGCATTATTATTATTATTATTTTCTTTGTTAAGAAATATATAACATAGTTGTATTCTAACATCGTTACAAAATATCGTGAAAATACTTGCAAATATATAAACATTTTTTGAGATATAGAATATAACTTAATTTCTAAGCTATTGAGAAACTAACTAACAATTTCGGTAAATTCGAAACTATCTGAAGAATCATAAAAAAATACGCGGCAGACATATGGTTTTATCACAAGTGTAGGAAAGTAATAAAATTTTTTCTCGAAACTTTAATGGGCTATTTTCTTGGTCGCCACTGTACATCAGCCGGGATAAAATTGAAATGGTAGCGTATAAGCATTATGATATTATTAACCTGCATTGAGTTTAAGTACTCCATAATATAATGTTAATAGAGAATCTTTGAATCTTTTTACCCTTCTTTGTCTGTAAGCTTTATGCAAAATGCAAAATTCTGCATTCAAACAATTTACTTCTGAAACATACATTTTAATAGAGTCTTTTATAAAGATTGTTTATTATGGACTTCTCCTGGAAATTAAAAAAAAAAAAACATCTAAAAGATGTTAAAAAGACATAAGGAAAACGTGCTGCCTGTCGAGAAAGTAAGATTATCATTTGAAAAACTTTTATCATAGTTAATATAAAGATAACAATGAAAAATAATAACTCGTAAACGAACAAAATTGTTCTTCTAGGAATATAAATAAAACTTGCACACTCAAGCAGTGAGCAAAGTTGATTTAAAGTTCTGTGTTGAAAATACAAACATATTCAGATTGCAAAGAACAAATTATTATTATTCTTCTAGAGAAAAAAATGTGAATGCAAAGCGCACATTTTTACATACAAAAATATATTGATTTAATATTTCTAAAATAGCATACTTTGTTGAATATATTTTCTATTTATAAGTAATAAAAACGTCAGTATCCCGTTAAATAATTAATTGATGGTCTGTTTATGCAACTAGTACCTTGTGACGTAATATAAAGGTAAAAATTAACATTTCACAATGTCAGAACTCAAAACTCAGTTTTCGAGTTTCACAGTAAACCAGTCGTCGTCTAAAGTTTACTACTAAATAATTTAAATAATGTACAAGAGATTTTTTACCTTAAATTTATATTTGTATCATTTTTATAGCACTTGCCATAGTCCTCCATGAATTATTAATGAGCACAGTAATTTAAAAAATTGTCCACGTATGTTGCAACATTTTGAGCACTTATTTATTAATGTTTGGTATTCACTGTTTAGAAGAATATATCCTTATTGCCTGGTTATAATAATAATCAATCACAATTTATCACAAATCTCGAGCTATTCAGTATTATAAAAATACTATTTTGAATGTGTAAAAAACGTGTAAATTATTCACAATACATAACGATATACATTTCAAAACTGATTACTTAATTAAAAAAAGTCAGTTAATAATGGTTAAAACTATTTGTATAAAATTTTTATTATACCAATCTGGAAATATTTTGAACAAAATGACGTCGAAATTTATCAAATCGATCAACCCATCGAAAAGTTATGGGTTAAAAATATCTATGCGTCGAACATACAGCCACTTCGTTATTGGAGTCGATTTAAAATAGCCTTACAAAGACAAATTACACCTACCTTGAATTCAAATGACGTTAGATAACGTTAATCAATGAAATTAGAATTATTTAATATTCGTATACACTCAAATCAAACGATTGTTCTTGTTTTATGCCGGCACTTCACATGGCTATTTGTATTTGTGTATTTGGCATATTTGGCAAACAATTACCAAGTGTGGAGGGTCTATTTGACAAAGTGTTGGCCTTATTTGCCTATACGACAAATAAGGCCAATACCAAATACGCGTTACCGTGCGCTTGTCGGTTTTTCGAGGCACATCAAAGGAGTCAAATAGGCAAATACGGCAAATAAACCGTCCACACAATGGCCATATTCAGAAGCGCACGCGCCGTGAACCTGTACGGACGTGCAGTATTTTTGTGTCTGTGCTGTGAGCGAAAACTGGAACAATTACTATTGAAAATGAATTGGGACAATGAAACAGTGCTAAAATTCCTGGAATTTTGAACCTTGCGTTCTGCTGCCAAATGTTTGTGTGTTTGCTATTTGACTGTCATGTGTGGATGGTCGTATTTGCCTCTATTTGCATGTTTGTCTTGAACGTCATATATTTTGCCAAATACAACAAACACCCGATAGCGAACACAAGATTATAAATCATTCTGAACAAAATAACAGAATAGTAACATTTTCTAATATATTATGGGTATGTGATACGTTTTTAGAAATTGGTATAATAGATTATAAAAGAAAGCGAAAAGAAACGTTTACATGCTAATGTTTATTGTTTAGGTGAATGTATCAACATTAAACGACATTTTCCGCAGAGCAAAACTACAAGATTAAAATAAATACCAAGCACGTTTCATCCGATAATTAAATTTAAGTAATAAATTTCAATTTACCATTTTATACATTTTCAATTTAATATATAGCGATGTATTTTATTGATCTAAATAATAAAGTAACGGGATGCCACATACACTATCGCGGTCTAAAGTGAAAATTTATCACGAGAAAACTTTTTAGTATTATAAATCGCATTTTAAGTATATGTTTATTTTCGAACATAAAAAATATATGATGTAAAAAGCACGTGGCGAAAAAGCTAAAGTTAAAAGTTAATCCTAGTTCACAGTTCTGTAATCTCAACGAGCCGTGGAATCATAAAAATACTTCTGTTTCACACATTCGTTGCTCAGATTTATACGTCAATAAAACTAAAACACAATAAAAACCAAACATAAAAAACATCATTTCTCTTCATTTATTCAAAAATCCTGCCAGTTCTCATTTATCTCCTGAGATTCATCTCTTTTGTTCGTCCTTTTGCATTAAGGCAAGTACAAACTTAAGCGTACATGCGGTGAAAACATACATTCAAAGCCCGGTTTTCAACGATTATAACCGGTTTTTAGGTTAAATTAAAGATAAAAATAAAAGAGGTTCGAAGTCAAATGTAGTTTTCAATGGACTGCCAAAAATATGTCTATCAAACTACAATAAAATTTAAGATAATGAAACACACGATCTATACAATAAGGACTTACGAAATTTTAGAAATTAAATTCCGAAAAGACATCAGTTTAGTTTTCAAAAAAAAAAAATGAAAATTGAAATGTTAGTTTATAGTATTATATCTATAGTTCTAACTTTGTTATTCACAAAACAAGAATTGTAAATATTAATTATCCATTTTCAAAATTGCCACCAGTCGTCGTGTTTTTGTTAGTCAAACAAATTATTTGTAAACACAAAGCGCCGACTCATTGAACATTGTAATTTTGTTGTCGAAAATGCTCATATTTATTATTTACCATTCATTAAATTGAGCCTATCTATTGTGATTTTATTTTAAAAACTTTTGAAGTCTAACATCAATGTTTATCGCAATTTGAATTTTGGCCAATTAAAAAACAATATCCGCGTTAAAATCTATGACAAAAATTTTCAATATAACATAATTATAACAAGGCGAACTGAATTTTTTATTTGCGACGCCAGCAGCCATTTTTAATTAGCACTATCAAACAACGATTTTGGAAAATCAATTTGTTAAACCTAGGTATATTCTTTTGTAGTGACAATGGAGTTCTTGTTTATATGGTATCAACGAATACATGAGAAACAACAGAATAGTAACTGAACCACGAAGTGATGAAACATTAGTGTAAGCTCGCCTTTAGTGATGCATGTTAGCACTCATATTATATTTAAAAAACTGCACTACATTTAAATAGGTTCATTTTGTCTCTATTAGTTTGGATTCTAAGGCAGATATTAACTATTTTTATATTCAAAGTCTTAATACGTTTCTCATAATATGCGCTCCATTCCAGCTTTATTGACGCAGACGGTCGATTTAATGATAGCAATAAAGGAACTTTATATTTATTTTTCTTAATAAATAAATTACAGGATGTTCCACAAATGTGTAATGCATTGAAAAGAACTTTTGCTGGAATGAATTGAGCTTTCTTTAATATGTAAACATTATATCTGTGAGTATATTTAAGGCCGCTGCTAGAAACACTGCTTGAACTTCTGCTGGCCGGTAGGCTGGGTACGAAGCTGGAAATGACGTCACTGCGGGCTCGGCTGCTAGCTCACAAGATAGGTTTTAAAATTAAAACACGGGCTGTTTTTCTTGCTAGGTAGAAACAAGAACCAATCAAGAAGCAGTACCTTGTCACGTGGGCGACTTGAACAAACGCCCACAAACAAACACTAGGCCATAGTGTGTGTTCTGTTCAGAGACAATAAACATGCACTTTTGTTACCGTTCTATCACTGCGCGCACATCGAGTCTACCTGCAAAGCAAGCTCGTAAAGACGTCTCGTGTGAAGCGAGCACATAATAGCAATTAAGAAAACCAGCGCTAGAAAACTAGTAAAAAAATCTAGCAAGGAACCTAACGGCAAATCCAGCCTCGCGTGCTGCGGACTTTACAAAATATAAAAAATGACAAAAAAATCTGATTTATTTCGAACTTTGTTATAATTTTAAACTCTATATAAATGTAGCGTCAAATACTACATAATATTATTAAACTGTAGATTATAGAGGCTTAAATATTGAAGAACGAGTGTTCAATATATTATAGTTATTAAAAAATGTTTATCTATACTTTCGCATAGGTATAGAAAATGTTGCGATGTTAGCAAAGTTTCGACTACACACGGTGTAATATTATGTAAGGCACACGTTAGCATGGCTTGTGTTCCCAGGTCGCCAGTACTGAGTCAGGACTCAAAGTGGCTGAAAACCCATCCAACAGTAATCCCTAGGGACCTCTTAACCTCTTCGGAAACTTGATGGCCACATCGAACACCGCGAACGCTAAGCAAATATACATATAGAGAAAGACTTGCAAACTGACCGACTTACTGCCCATTGCTTTTTTATTTACTATGTACATTGTACACAACATTATATTCGTTGAAGATGAAACACTGTTATTACAAAAAATATATTGTATTTAGAGACATTAATTTTGGGATATTTAGTTTTTTTTATTTACTAGCTGTAAACGTGATTCGTAAATAATTGGATTTCTACTGCTTCCTGATGACCAAAAGTAATTATTTTGTTTAAGCTAGATTAAAAATAATCTTATCGAAATTGATGCCGAATATAACCAATAATATTGGAAATAAACGAGAGCTATAAATGTGACTGAAATTAATTCAAAATGGATTACCTCAAGATATTTTCTTCGAAAAGAGAAATTATATAATGACTTTCCTTAATTCTCTGATGTTTTGGGAATAATCAGTAATTTTAACGTTAAAATCGAAATCAAACAGTACCACTTTTATAGCATACTAGCGGTCTGGTCCGTCTTCGCCCAAATTTGTAGAATGCCACCGTTTTTTTTTATCGACTTACGTTGCAAAATTGGTCTCCATGAAAAGCGTTTTTATATTAACGCGATAATATAATAGATAGCATATGTCCTACCCGAAGGTCCATTCTAAATACTGGTGAAAAAATTTTTGAAATTGGATGAGTAGTTTTGAAGAGCACCTTCTACATCCAAACTTACAAATTTTACATCTTTATAATATTAGTATAGACAAACAGTTTTTGTTTATTTCTTTCAGACTTAACTATCAATATGAATTTTCTTATAGGTATAGAAAATATCAACATGCTTAAGGTCGCTTGGACTTCTGTTTTCACCGAATATTATGATAAAATCTTTAATCTCATCGAACAAAGACTGGGAACTAAAGAAGAATTTGATAAATTCAGGCGTATAGTTTATGGAAATTGTTGATGTTGAAAAATCTAATTTCTATTATATCAATAGCTCACACAAGAAGCTGTTATGTTCAAAACGATTTCACATACAACTAATAAAAAAATCGTTGTGGCTCTGAAAGGTGACAGAGTTATCAGCTGCGTAAATTCAATTTGATATTCTGTATCTTTCGTTGTTAACGCAAAAATTCCTACTTCCATAAAGTTATATTCAATCACTGATTACAGAGCTTTGACCATATTCTCAAAAAAAGTATTACCCCAACCTGTATAAATATAAAAATCTGTGTTCATATGTTTGTTACTCAACGGAATAATAGATTAGAATGAAATTTTCCATGTAAATTAATACACTAGTTACTTCCAATCAAACAGTACATGACGAGGGATACGACAAAAAATTATTTTTTGTTCATTTATAGTCCAATAGTCCAAGCGACGGACGCAAAATTCCGATTTTATAGAGAATGATATTTTCAGAAAAGACAGTAGATATAGTGACTTCAGTCACTTTCCTAGCCAACCCTGAGAGTACCTGATCCGATCAGAGTAGTCCATGCGTTTAAGAAAGAAAAAATCCATAGAAACAAAGAAACAAACTCAATAAGTAAATACATATTACGCTTACTACATACAATTCTTCTATGCCAACGTTTAGAAATACAATAAAAAAACATTTGACCAAAAACAAGTACGCCGAGTGTGCCATTGTTAAAATTTTAGGTTGCGCTGTCCGCCGGGATGTTACAACCGGAGGAGATGTCTGCCATCATAAATATAGGCTTATAATATTACTATAAACAACATACAAAAACTTCAGGTTTGTTAAAATATGTCTTGGCATCAGCCTACTGGCTCTTTAGCTATAAATAATAAATTGCCAAATGAGATAAAACATCTCCCTATGAACACAAACAAAAAATTAAAAAAATTCTTTTAAACAACAGTTTTTACGATTTTAAAGACTTTTTAAAAATCAAATTAACATGAACGTTAACTATTATATTTAAAAAATTTTTTTTTACACATTGTGTGACGATTGTCAAAGTTTGTATTCACTTAGTTGAGACAAAATAAATTATCTATCTATCTATCTATCTATAAGTAAACAGTTGAATATACAGAACAGAGTGGCATTTACATATTATACAGCCAGCATAACGGATTGCTTTCAGCCTGCAAGTCAGCACGTGTTCACATTCTTCAATTTCAAAAGGCTTTTCAGTATACGAATCGCTGATAGTTTTTTGATTGCATGCAAATATATAAACGAGATTTTAATATGATGTCTTTTTTGAATCGATATTAAAATATTATATAAAACGTGTATGGCTTTCTCTAGACTTTAGAGTATTGTTTTGGAAATCAATGTTCTATACCCAGAACAAAGTCGGGATTTCTTCAACGAAATCATATTTCATCTTCTATGTATTTCACATCGAAAAATATCTAGCATCGAAAAATCTCTACAAAATATCTTATTTAAACAACTTATACATGAATTTTTATTTTCAGATTGTTTTTATCAGACTACGAAGAAATATGATTTTAAGTTTCAACTTAAAAAACAAAATTAAATTTTATATTTATTCTAAGACGGTCTCAATACAATCTTAAAATATTAAATTGTAATTTAAAATCATTTAACTTTTTTTAATGTTCAATCAGGAACTTTGTATAAATCTCCTGTTTTTGACGTAAATTTCGACTTTTTATTTTACACACTAAAAGGTTTCTTCGTTCAAAGCTTGTTTCATTATAAATTCTAAAATGGTGTGGTCACAAGAAAAAGTAGGTTATGTCAGATTAATGTTTGAGACATTCACGGAATTTGAGTGATAACCGTGATTCAGTTGTCCATTTATTGCTGCAATAAGAACTAACGCATTTATTATAATTATACCACAAAAACGATAATTCTTACAAAATTGGCTCGATTTCAAATTAAAATAAGCTTGCAAAAATTGCATCGATAAACGACTGGGCACTGCTAATTTTCAAACGCTAGTGTAATAGAAAAATATCACAAGGTACTTGACTGAAGGTGCTAACACTACAAGCTCTGTTCCAACCTCTCTGCGAACGGTAATATTATCGTCACAGTCCTTCGCAGTAGCTTAAACGAAGCACAAAACCGATACAAACAGTTTCGCAAGACTGTGACAATATTACCATTTGCAGAGAGGCTGGAACAGAGCTGACATAACAATATTTTTCCAGAATTCTCGCTATTGAAACGTATACGGTACCTTCAAGAAAGCAATCAATCGAAAAATATCTCGTCTCAAAATATGAGACGAGATGACAACACTTAACAATATTATTTTTAAATCGCATTCAAATTTTACATAGAATTTATTTCAAACGCTTTCATACAACATTGCAAAAGAATGCAAGTAGTTTTTTAATGTAAAATAAATAGACGTAAATAACTTGTCCTTGTGATCACAGAATTATTCTAAATATAGGAAGTTAAGAAACACTGTACATATTTGTTATTCGCAAGATCAGTAGCTGTAAGTGTAACGTTGTTTTATAAAGGGATAACAGCCTTTTATAATCAGCAATTAGGATTTACCTAATAGATAGATAGATTGATAAATATTTTTAATCTATAATACTGGAAACAGCTTAGAATATGTCAATACAATAGGTATAACACAGTTAGTTTAAAAAGTCATTCATTTTATAAAAACATTTTTCAATTAAAATTTTTTTAAGAGAATTTGTCATAATTGTTAATATTTTTTTATTTCTATAGGCAACTTATTGTATAATTTTGTACAGGTACATAGCGGCCCCCGATTGTACAAAGAAAGGCGGTAATTATCAATATATAATTAATTTTTTTTGCCGGGTGTTATGATAGTGAATATCTGTTATCTTTTGAAAATCGGCTATGTTTTGCTTGACAAATTTACAGACTTCAGAAATAAAAATTGAATTAAAAGTTAACAGCTTGTTATTAATAAAAAGTGAACGGCATGACTCCCAACCGCGACGTCCAAAACGCTGTTTAAAAAATTTATAAAAATTTTATTTTCTTCATTTGATTCTTGACGTATAAATAATTGCAACTTTTAAATTAAAAGAAAACTATAAATATAACATAATTCAGGTCTTATCTAGGATTTTTTTAAAGGCATTCGATTTCCAAACAATCGAGTCTAACGAGACTTAAATAATTTATCAAATAAACTCCGAATTTGTTTACTTTCGTTTTAACAGTAACCGATCTGTGAAACTTTGGCCACAAAATCATTTCAAAACAGTTGAAATTGTTTCCGTATCTGTGTACAGTCATACCAATTTAACATATCATAAAACAAACTGTAAACAGTGGAGATTACCAGTCATTCATTTAATAGTTACATACACCAATTGAGTTTGAAGTGGACCTGGAGTACTGTGTTTGTTTATTCACGCGACCCATTTTACCGCGACATGTGCACTCATCAACTGTGTCCACTTTAAAATAACACTCGACGCTTTTTACAAATTGCACGTTTATGTCGTGGACAACGAACCGGACGACTGCGTAATCAATCGGTTCCGATTGAATCTTATGGCTAGTTTACACAGTGCGAGCTGCTGACCAGACCGTAGACAGCTACTCGGCTTGTCTACTCGCACGCCAGTAGCTCGGCTCGCCTTTGCTGTCTACACGATACGACTAGCTGCTGTCCAGTCTTGCGAGTTGCCACGATGTCGAGTGAACGCAGGCGCAGCACAAAACACGGGTTCCGCTCAGTAGACTATCCCACTCGCACTGGCGAGCTACTGCCGAACGCGTCCAAACGATGCGAGCGACGGCCGAGCTGCTGTCATGTACGAGTTGCTGGCAGGCGAGCATGCGAGTGAAAACAAAAAATGTTGAAGTAACTTGGATGCGAGCTACTGTCTAACTCGCACGTGCGAGTTACTCGTAAGTGACGTCCAGACAGTGCGAGTTACTGCAGTGGAGCTACTCGGCAGGCTGACTCGTACGCTAGCTCGCACTGTGTAAACTAGCCATTAAGGCCGCTGTACACCAGGCTGGATTTGCCGCTAGATTTGACTCCTAGTTTTCTAGAGCGTGGCTTTTTTAATTGCTTTTATGTGCTCGCTCCACACGGGACGTCTTTTCAAGCTTGTTTTGTGGATGGATCTGGTGCGCGCGCAGTGACAGTTCAAATATAAACACAGAGCAAAACGTCTGACTCTGAGCAGAGTGACGCCTTGTAGGTCTGTGAGCGTTTGTTCATGTCACCCACGTGATAAGATACTGTTTCATGATTGGTTCTAGCTCAGAGCAAGCAAAGGGCCTAGCAAAAAAAAAAAAATCCGTTGCTCTAATTTTAAAAAATAAAGATAATAATTTGAATAATTTCAGTTTATAATAATAAAAGCGTAGGTTGTGACTTAAACAATCGTAGAATTTACAGCCCACGCTTTTATAATTTGAGCCTAAATTGTTAAAAAAATAGTTTTTACTTTTGACAACATTTCAAGAAAAATTTGTATTTAAAAAAAATATTTTTGATAAAAAAATCACATTATTGATGAGCGCTTAAAAATTGCACTTAAGGGAATCGGAATGCTTAATCCGCCGCTGCCTATAAAAAGATAATAGTATAAACTATATTTAGATTTTGGGAAGAATAAACTAAACAGAGTGTGCACGTTATATAATAGACATGGAGTTAGCCTGGTGGCAAGTGGAACCGTTTCAAGTCGAGTGGGTTCTTCAAAACTGACTGCGTCTGCCTGTACAACAATCATACTTGAACTACGTAACAGAGTGTATTGCATGCCGTACTGTTTAACTATCTTCACTACATTGTATAACATCGGGGGTTTAAAATCAAAAGGACTTATCTGTCAACTCGGTGTGTGGTACTGCCAACTTTCTTAATATGTTAAGAAAACGAATTATGTATGAAAGTACTTCAAAATTTAGCTTGAAAACTGACCTGACTGACACATTTCAAAGCAAATTTTGAACTACTTTCAGATGTTTTGTTTTCCTCCAAATTAAATAACGGGCATCTAAAACTCTCTCATTTCCTAAAAGAGAAAATAGATTTTTTTGGCAATTGAAGACTTTTTTCTTATGATCGCTCAAAAATAAAAATTGTTGGAAAATCTTTTTTTGAAATACAAAAATAATTTAATAAAATATTAGGTGAAGTTTTATATGAAACATAAAATAAACCGGGAGTAGAGTACAAGAGGTAGGTAATTATCTATTTTCAATTAGGTACCTATACACATCTCATAAATAATTTATTGATAATTGAACAAGACAGCAGCTACTCATGTACCTATAGAATTCTATAAATCGCTATTCTTAACATAGCTGACATTTCAAATGTTAAAAATACAAATTGTACGATTATATGATACCCAACCCCTTTTCAAATAATAGTTTCTTTGTAATTATTTTTAAAGGATCATAATATTATGACAGCACTGAAGAAAAAATTTGTACATAAAAATTATGATCAATCTATTAGTGATGTGCTGGATCATTAAAAATGTATATCCGCGGATACGGATCTGAATACGGATATTCGGTTTCAAGAGACTATCTGTTATGGGAAAAAGTTATTGACCTCTTTAAGAGTTAACTCTCATAACATATTGTCTCTTTCCAAAAACCGATGTGCAATATCTCATTATAAAGATAGTTTTTTAGTACCTTTGAGTTATGTATTATTGGTATGGTACTCACTACGATAAATGTATGCAATATAAAGGTGCCAAATACAATGTAAAAAATAAAAAATAATCTGAATGGAACTTAACAGTTTTTCATTATTACCTAATCACCTATATATATAAAATTTCATCTATGAATTGAAAATTAATAAGGTAAAATATCCGTAAAAGATCCGCCAAAAACTAACGGATACGGATACGGATCTTTCTTCTCCCTCGGATAACCGCGGATCACTACAATCTATTGTATAATTTTTATTTTAATTGAAATGAAAAAATATTTTGTCATAATTTTCTTTTTAAGGCACATCGCAGAAGGAGAGTAAACTTTTTATAAAATTTGATAAAAATATATTTGACAAAAATATTTACCGTATGAAATTCAGTTTTGTATCTTTAACAGAATTATGATTGGGAATATAGTCTTAATCACCAATTACGAATTTTTCCCAGATACGTCCATTATGATTAAATGTATGATCGTATGACAGGTGCAACGCAATCGTGTAACTATTTAAACCGTTTTTCATTTTTTTTATGCAGTGTAGCAAAATGACAGAATTTGATCTGACGTCCTAATTATTTTTTATTAATTCGCGATACTCCAAAAACCTCTACATTTCCAAAAAAGTACAAACATACTAGAAAAAAAATTAATGTATTCTATATAGACAAGAAAAGTTTTGTAACTGTTCTGTTTTTTTAAGTACAGAGGCACTTGAACTTTAGATTTTATTCGTTTCTATTCTTCACTAGGGTAAACAACGACTCTTTAAGAATGAGCTCTACTCATTAAAAATTACTTTTTTTTACGAAAGCATCATTTTTTGACTGACTACAAAAACATTTTTCTTACGACGGAAAACTTTTTTTTTTATAAAACATACATGGCTTATTTTAGGTACGACATGTATACATTTTTATTTTTAGTGTGTACCATCTTAGCTGGGCAGTAATTTTGTGAATGCAGCGAAAAATGTGTTAAGGAAAAGAGAGTAGCGCGTGTCATTTGTTTTACAATAATATGATCTTTGGTGCGGCCTACAGTTTGGCGCATAGATAAAAAAGTATCGTATAATGAAAATATCTTACCTGTAAAGTGGTTTGCCAGCATTCTCTCGAAACCAAAGAACCATGTAAACACGATCCTCTCGCGTATCCGAATCAATATCACAGGGTAAAGTTGCCGTTCGTCCGAGAACGGCATCCACATTCATTGTGCTCACTGAAACAATTGAAAGTATACTTTAAAATAAAATATTGCTGAGCATTATCAAAAATGCAATTAAGACACAAACTTATAGAAGACGTTGTTACAATGTTTAGAATTTAATGTTTGTTACTAATAGTAGTTATAATCAGTTCATTTGCTAGTATTCTTTTTTAAATTATATTTTTGGTTTTCTTTCTAGAAACACGCATGCAATCGGCTACAGAAATTACTTTGGTATCAATAAATATATTTAGTTGTAATATATGGCAAAAAAAGAGGTACGTCACTACTAATATTTAAATTTTACGTATACTTTAAAAAAGCACGATTATTAAATTTAATTTTTTTATATATTCTATAAGTATTAAAAAAATCATCAATATTTAATAAAGTACAAAAATCCATATTGGCAAAATCTTAAAAATGATAGGTACCAAAATTCTATAACACCCGCTATACAAAATTTACATTATACACCCATGTATAAAGTCATATTAAGTCTGTTTCGTCGCTAATGATCAATATAATTCCGTTTTTTTTTTTATCCAATAACTTTTTCATTTAATATTCAAAACTCAAGTAATAACAATTTAAAAATTTTACGTCATAAAATATCAAAAACTAGTTTTCCAGCGTAAATATATACTTTTATGGTATCTATTATAATTAGGCATTTACATATTTTAATGTAGTGAATCAGTCGTCAATATATGAACTTCACTTTCCACTGCAGTAGCCAATGAGACGTAAGTTCCGTTCAGACTAGCTACCGGTGACTAATCAGTGATTTTCTATGCTGTCTCCATAACCTATCTGCACTGCGCGGGCACAGTCTTACTCATATATTTAATAACTTCCATATTGCTAGTGACCGTAAGTCGAAGCGTGGCCCATGAAGTGAGACAGCAAATGACTGTTTTCTGTCACTTTCTTTTTAATTGACCCGTTGTGCGCAAGTGTCGTGTCTGTAGTGGGGCAATTAGTAAGTGGAGTAGAGCAAGCCACCTCCCTTTCACAGCTTAGTTCCATGTGCAAACTGACGCTGCAACTGACGCGCATCCATTCACGGACATGCGCATGAGACTCGGAGTATAATAAGTGAGACAGACGTAGAAATATCTGCACCGTAGTGTTTAAGTTTTTCTCTCAGTCTTTGGTAGCAATATAGAGGGTATTAAATATATGGTCTTACCAGTGTTCACTGGTTGCTGCTAAAAATCACCGGTCAAAGTAACCAATAAGTTCTTCCCTACTACACCACTGGACTGCTTAGGTAGATATTATGGTGTACTGCCGTGTGTAGTACATTAATTCGTACGTTCGTACGTATAGGTGTATTTGTGTACAATTAGTGTGCATTTCGAATGTGACATCGATTGAAATAACACGGTTACACAGCTGACTATCTATCAGCTATTCTGCCCATTACTCGATATACTCCACGTGTTAAATGTAATTAAACTCTGCACTGGCGCTCTTTACCTGCCTCACACACCAAACTAGATTACCTACTTACACATGTTCGTACGTACGTATGTACGTACATACGTACAGGCACTGTGCACTTGTACGTTACGCGACCACGCAGCAGACTATTTGATTTCAAGCTTGCGTATCTCCTGTCGGTAGTAAAAATTATCACAAAAGCTGGCATTTGTGTAATTTTACACGATATGGAAAAGACTTTTTTTGAAAATCATTTATACCCTTAAAGGAATTTTCCATCTTCAACACAAACATTTTATATCTGGCGGCCACTTAATCATTACAGTTACAAACTATGTGTCAGGAAGATATGATTCTGAACGCCAACTAATCAGGCGCGTAGCTGGGAATATTTTAGGGGCATGCAGTTTTTCCAACTTGAAAAAGTGCAATAAAACTAGGCTAGTTTAGATTTTGAAGAGTTAAAAGGCTAGAAAAAACCTCTCCTTTAACCAATATATGGAGTTAATATCAAGTTAAGTGTATACTTTAAATTCTTAATTATGATTTTTAGAAATCAAGTTGGACCCAACTTAATTTCATAAAAATATACAATAACTTGAAATATATGCCTTACTTTACGATAACCTTGCATATTATTGTGTTCTTTCAAAAAGCTTACTATAGGTTTTACGTACTCGTTGAGTTTATTCTCTGAAAGATAAACAAATGATAATTATTGTTTTCTTAATCTTATAGCGATATATAGTCTAGAGCTGGCCCTGTTTCTAACCTTACTTTCAAACTATACTTTATTGACATGTTTGTTCAGAAGACCGTTTAGATAAGATAATGTATTAATAGTTTCTATCAATAGTTCAGATCCAAATGTTCCTATAATTAATAGCATTTCCTTTGCTAACTTATTGTTATAGTGTAGCAAGAATTATTTATAACAATATAAATTTTACTTCGCTGAAAAAATATACAGAGTTACTTAAGATAAGAAAATTGCGTCCGCCGGGGAAAGGGGTTAAAAACGGTGTCAGGTCGTGTTTCCATGTTCATTAGTAACCAATCTCTCAAAGTTACTCAAAAAGAAAAAAATTAAATGGTTTCGCTGGACACACTGCATAAACTTAAGATTTCTAATTTCAGACATGTTTGAGGTTAAACACGAAGAAAGAAATAATATTTTCGATTAGAATTTGTTTATAGATTATAGAAGGTAATATCGACAGAAGATAGATTAAGAGATTTTATATAGCGTTGGATTAAAAATACAATTAATTATTTAAACGTTGGCAAGGCCTGTTAAGGATTAACTACTATAATGTATTTTGTATATTTTACAACAATGCTAATTCCAGGTTTAGGATGGTAGAGGGATATACAATTAGTAAAACGTTACCCCTCTTACTTGGAAAGGTAGATACAGCGCTATACTGTTTAAAATATTCGTATAAACAGTAGCGTTGCATAAATACTAGACATCAACCGACATTTAAAAAAATCACTTGTACTATTCTTCTTCTTCCCTAATCTTAAAATACCTCATGAGTACGCCCTGAAAAAATATACACTCAATGAATGTTAATTATTAAAAATGCATAAACGGAAATACACCTCAATTTTTATTACAAATACTTTCATTGTAACTAAGAGAAAGTTCTTGGTAAAAAAGTACGATGCAACATTAATTTTTGCTTAAGTACAGTGAATAGACTCATAATTGAAAATTTTATTGAAGAGTTTTTGTAGAAAATTTAATACTGTTCAATTTTTATATCAAACGTTTTTTTCGTAAAACCAGCCTTTATCAAATTTCTAGAAAAATCGTTTTTTTCATTTCTGAGTTCAGAGGGAAAAAAGGAGCAACTTCCTGACAAGCAGTCTAATTTTTCGTCTTAAAATGTCTTTTTAAATATCGATAAGTTTATTTAATGCACTCAAAATGATATTCGTTTGATGTGTATTATTAGTCTCAGATCAGAACCTTTGAACAGACAATTTGCAAGAAACAAACCATACACGAATACGGATTAATGATAATGCTTCATTATTAAGTATCATATATATTAATACGCTAAGGTTAAAGATGTTTGCCTCCCTTTTTAGAAAAAACCTCACAATTTCTCCACATAAATTATATATCATTTTACAGATAATTGCTTGCTCTACTGACATCGACAACTAAAAAATTTATTATTGCTTTTGTTTTTGTAAAGTAATTAAAATACAGCAACGCTGAACAACGTCTGCCATCTAACGGCTTTAATTTTGAAACAACGTCAACACTTCGATCTGTCATCTGACCTTCATATTGTAATACAACAGACACAATACTGCATACTGCCATCTGACGGTTTTAATTTTGAAACAGCAAGCAACGCTGAACAACGTCACAGCAATGCTGCATGATGCCATCTGGCTTGGCTCAACGCTTTTGCTACTTGCGCCTCTATATGACAATTTTAGTAAAATTTTTCTTCGATCTGTCATCTGAGCTTCATATTGTAATACAACAAAAAGAAGAACGTTATAAGCAGTGTGCAAAATTAGAAACGAATTGAATACCTGCAATCATATTTAAAAAATAATTTTGTAAAGTGATAATTATTATACTTATTTAGTGCGAGTAATTCGCACAGGTCACACTAGTTATTTTATATTCTAACTGTATCATTTAGACGCAATAAAGATATTTTACAGACAGAAAAAAACACAGAAACATAATATCAAATATTCATCAGATTACCCCTACACCGACCCGGAAAGCTCTCCAATAGCACACAATACTCGCCGGTAATGACCTTAAACATTGTTCTAACTCAACATTATTAACATTAAATGGTCCTTCGGGACATGAAAACATAATTAGTAAGTTTATTTTTTCCCCATGCCTACTATGCTTTTAATGTTTTTATAGTAATTCCGATTCTAATCGATAAAGTTAAAAATATATATATTTATCCTTTAAATGAAAATCTCGACTTGAAATTCAGCATCTTGAAATATATATTTGACAATTTCAATCAAGAAAAAAATTATCAAGTGTGTGTGGCTGGGTTGAGAACTAAATATTGATAAATAATATCACGTTTTTTTACGAATTATTCGTTATGTGCAACATCAAAGTAGCGACATCTAGCGCTATTGACCGGCGAACCCACTGTCATATTTACACATTAATTGTCAAATGGGACAACTAGTAAAATGTGAATTAAAATTAAAATTAATGTGCAACCAAACGTAAAAAAAGTTAAAGTTTACAAAAACTGTGATCAAATAGTTCAATAATATAAGCTAACATCACTATTTTCTTATGTATTATTACAACTAATAATACAGCATTTACAAATTGTCATTTTATATCAGTGTCTACATGTGCCGTAAAAATGCCAGATTATGCCGCTAAGGGCGCACGGTCGATCAGCCTTTCCCTTCCAAGCAGCTCTGCACATAGCGAATAGCTAACAACTTATACACTAACAAACAAATCCCTAAAATATTGCAACATGAAATTTTCTACACGAACGCCACTGAGCCGGAACGTAATTATACCATTTGTTTCGCATAAATATGCAAGGTATAAATTCGGTAACAAAGCAATGTTTTGTGCTACATTCTATGAAGGTAGTATCGTCGATCTCAATAATCCCTTTGCATATAAATTATGCATTCATTTTTTGCATATAAATACGATAAAATTTTTCATCTACTGGTACGTGATTGTAAAATATGTTCGGTTTATTATCAATCGTAAAATGAGATTATACACGAACATTCTCTAATGTACAAGTTTTATTATAGTTTGACTATAGACATCTTTATAATACATGTCCGCTTGTAGTTCCCCGGATTTATGTCCGCTTGTAGTTCCCCGGATTTTTATAAACAAATCACCGCGAAGAGCTCGTCCCGTTTTACATACAAATTTCATTAAAAACATTTTATCTCTATTATGTTTTCGTCATTTATGATGACCTTGAACGGTTTTCAACGTTTGCGATTTAAGTTGATTCTTTAGCTCTGTTCCAACCCCTCTGCGAACGATAATATTATCGTCACAGTCAGTAGCTCAAAAACCGATACAAACAGTTTCGTTCCAGCTAATTGCGCAAGACTGTGACTATAATAGATAGATAGATAGATAAAGATCTTTATTTTGTTGGTACAAATGTACATAAATAGCGTCAACACAAAACAATTAATTATAAAAACTCGTCCAATCTGTAGTGAGCCTTAGTTAATAATATCTTAAATTCTTCCTAAACTTTTGTTTGAAATTTGGATCAGTTATTTCAGTAGGTATCTTATTGTGCATTCTTATCATAGCGTTGTGGACATCTTAATGACTCACTGCTAATGTACAATTAGTAGTTTTTAAATTATTTTTATTTCTTGTAATTTGCAAAAAAATTATTTTCCAGAAACAATTTTGGAAATCTCTGTAGAAAAACTATTAACACGAGATGTTGTACCGAATATGTAAATCCCTATGAAACACAGATTAAAAAAATGTTCAGTATAACATAGTATCGCGTTTTTATGTGTAAATAAAATAAACAAATGTATTTAATAATACATTTCCATTTAATTCCCAGAAAAAAGATTGGTATATTGATTTAAATGTCAATCTGTTTGAATTTTATCTGAAAAAACAAGCTTTGTTTGTATTGATCAAGTTGAACTAAACAAACATATTGAAAAAAAAATATTAATTGATGTGTAGAAATGATATAAGCAACTGTTGTTAAAGAAAAGGACATTTATCTGATTTAAGAACTATTTATTTTCCGAGTACCCAGTGTTATGATTAATAAATTACATTTCTCTAGAGAAAATTTACCGTGAAACACTGCAATTACTTAGATAAAAATAGGTAGTAGTTGCAGTTTTTGACATTTTGATACGTCAATGTTTTCTTCATATACCTACGACTACCGAAAGATTGCAACAATAGCCTTAAAAATTTATATCATAGGTCACGTTTTTGTTTCTGAATAAAACTTTAAAAAGATGATATTTTTATATACAATGTAGTAATAGAATGAATGGCCATCATCACAAAATTCTGCTATATACTTTGAATATTGTATAACTTAATAGCTTATATGATGCACGTACATAAATTTTCTACTTACAAGGTGTTTTACCAACGTGTTCTTCTTAAATAAGCATAATAATGTAGCAAGCATTGTTATATTAACTCTCCCTCTTAATATTGTGAAAATTAGTTTTCCTTAGTGCTTACAATTAAGAACTTACAATACAATTAAAATTTTTCAATTAGCTTTATTTGTATTCAAATTATATTTAATAAGGTGGGTAATGAAATATATTACCTTTTAAATATTTTTTGAAAATATACATATCTAAAGTGCCATTTTCTTGTTGTTAGTAGAAGTTTTGTACTAAAAATATATATTGAAGTAGATTTATTTGGTTGAGGAACAATTGAAAAATAATTGCTTTAACAGTAATGAGGCCCTGAAGATGAAAATATATTTTTCGAAACGTTGGCCACAAGCGATACTCTGGTAAAGCTCATTTTTCAATTGTTCCCCAACCAAATAAATCTCATTCAATACTATTTTGTTGATTATGTTTTTAAAATAAACTTAAAAAAAATTCAACCTCTTTCAAAAAAGAGTTACTAAAAAGTGTGAAACAACAATGTTTTCAGCTCGGCACCAATTTAATATACCTAAGTAAAAACGTGATACTATTGCAATATAGGAGCCGACTTCAAAACTTTGTTATTTTACGCTTTTTAGTGACTCTTTTTTGAAGGGGGTTCAATTTTTTTAAAAGTTTTTTATTTTTAACTTTTTAGTGTCTTATGAAACCAAATAAAAGAGCAACGTTCACGCCGAAAACTACAACTTTTGCAATATTTTTTGATTTTTGGTAATTTTCTAAAAAGTTGCCGTACCGATTTTGCTAAATACATGGAACTAACTTTGAGACATACTCTATCGAATAAAAAGTGTTTCATCGAAATCGATTCACAGTCAGCGAAGATATCGACGGACAGACATACAAACAAAAAATACAATCAAACATATAACCCCTCTCCCCCTTTTTTGAAGCCGGTTAATGAGTTTAATGTTGCTATTTATTGGTTCATTTTTTTTTAATTTCAATAAAATAGGAAAATTCACTCTTCATTTTTTCATATCCCAACTCAAAATCAGTATAACTTCAAGAACACATTTAAACGTACTACCATTTTAGATTAATCTCTGATTAATATAATTATTGAGAAAATAATCATATATATTAATACGCTATAAGGTTAAAGATGTTTGCTTCCCTTTTTAGAAAAAATCTCCCAATTTCTCCACATATATATCATTTTACAGATAATTGCTTGCTCTACTGACATCGACAACTAAAAAATTTATTATTGCTTTTGTTTTTGTAAATTTATTAAAATACAGCAACGCTGAACAACGTTTGCCATCTGACGGCTTTAATTTTGAAACAACGTCAACACTGCGATCTGTCATCTGACCTTCATATTGTAATACAACAGACACAATATTGCATACTGCCATCTGACTGCTTTAATTTTGAAACAGCGAGCAACGCTGAACAACGTCACAGCAATGCTGCACGATGCGATCTGACGGCTTAGCTCAACGCTTTTGCTACTTGCGCTTCTATATGACAATTTTAGTAAAATATTTCTTCGATCTGTCATCTGAGCTTCATATTGTAATACAACAAAAAGAAGAACGTTATAAGCAGTGTGCAAAATTAGAAACGAATTAAATACCTGCAATCATATTTAAAAAATAATTTTGTAAAGTGATAAATATTATACTTATTTAGTGCGAATAATTCGCACAGGCCACACTAGTTAGAATATCGATTATCAACAGTATTTGATCTGTTTTATTCTACATCCAGTAGATACTCATATTATTTCTAAAATGCTAGTAATACAAATTGTAGACAAAGAATACACGTATCCATTTTCATTTCTTTACCCGTCCTATCTATCTCTTTGTCCACTGACGTTTCCTTGATATATCTCTATAGTTCTCTCTCATTGTCAGTTTAGAACAATACATTGACATCTATGGATGGGCATTTAATATAAAAGTATTACGACTTTCAAGACTTGGCTACATAGCCAAAACATTACACAAAATAAATATACATTGAACTAGAACTACAAACACAAAATAACATATCACAATTATTACAGCAATATATATCGAACAAAGTTATTTTTGATTATAAAATGCATTCAACCATCTACACAAATTATGAGAATCTATCGGCTTTGATAAAAAGCTAAAACTAATACATTATTATATTATGATAAATATTCATAAATAAACAACTTGTTAACGATTTTTTTTATATTTCATATGTTGACTATTAAAAATCTTTCTCTAAAAAATAGATCATTATTAATGTGACATTTACTAATGAGAAATTAAAAAGAGAAAAAAGAAGTAATCCTTATAATATTATTTTTCAGAGGATAAATAGATCAATAAAGATATATGCTGTTAAGCTACATTTTTAATCGCAACGTTTCGTTTTATATATTAAAACTTCCTCAGGCTCTACAAAAAATACATAATGTAGAGCCTGAGGAAGTTTTAATATATAAAACGAAACGTTGCGATTAAAAATATAGCTTAACAGTATATATCTTTATTGATCTATTTATCCTCTGAAAAATAATATTATAAAATTAATAGATCTGAAACACATATAAGAAGTAATCCTTATTGACTTGACTTTAAATCTTAATATTTTTGTAAACTTTGTTTGAGTTTTAAGTCGGTGAGTGTTTCAAAAACATTCTGTATATATTTTAAAATTACTATTCATCGAACGATCAACGCAACAATGGTGACATTTAATTATTCCTCTATAAACGGTTTCAGCACAGAAGAGTCATCTAGCAGAACTACGATAAATTTCGAACAATAATAAACATCGTTCGTACTATTAATGCATTTGATTGCACCATAAAACAAAACAATTAACCATCGACAAACCCATCCTTGCACTGGCAATCTACATCTCTAGTACGATTGTGAACAATACACCTGTTTTGCCGTAACATATATACATGGAATGTATTACACAGTGCGCGATTCCGTCTATAATACCTTTATATGGTACGGAATAATCATCAGCTCAAACTGAAAATATATAGACGCGAGAAAACTCAATATTATTGCGTAACGGTTGTGTGTGGCGTGGTGAGTAGAACTGCAACTTTTTCGTAAACCCATAAATTATGGACACGAGGTACCTGAAAAAATTGCTTTTTTTATAAGAAATAAAAAAAAATCTTAATTTACCACGGTTTTATAACAAACTAAAAAGTATATTATGACATTTTTATTTTTAATTATCTTTTAATATGTCAAATTGTATTGTATTCTTACATGTATGACGATTTTATACCAGTTTATAGTCTCAAAGGAATAAAGTTATTATTATAAATAATTTCTTTACAGACAGATTTTTAACTTGTAGGATTTGAAACGAAAAACGTGGGGTACATTATTCGTTTTATCTCATAAATAGATTTTTCATTGATAGCTACTCTCTACACTTCTAATATTACTGTCGCAAGCTACCCTCATTTTTCGTTTCAAATATTACAAGTTGAAAATCTCTCTGTAAAGAAATTATTTTCTTCTGTTTAGTATTGTCTTGTATTGTCATCTAATTCTGAGTCATGTTAAAAATTTCAAGTCTCTATCTCATTAAAAAGTCTGTTTAAAATCAATTACAAAGTTCCACCCGGCCAGACATACAAGAAAGCGATTAATAAAAATCTCTCACTACTTATTCAAACTCACAATGCTTGTACAAAAAGACGAACTGATTCCAATGAATTGCATCCATTTAAAGTTTCCAAAAATTCGCAACAGAATCTGCGAGTGCTCACAACTTCTAAGTCAAAATAAAATACTCAAATCTTTGATTAATGTCTGATTAGAATTCTTCAATAAATAAGCATTAGAAGTGTTGCACACCGTGTGGTGTATTTTATTTATTATATAAATAAATACATCACACAGTGTGCAACACTTCTAATGCTTATTTTATTGAGTAAGAACAATATTTTGCAGTGCTAGCAATATTTTTACATTTTAATATTGGATAAAATAAAGGCGCAAGATAGTTGCAGACGCGACGGATAACAAAGGAGTAAAACCATTCAATGGAAACAACACGTAGACACAGTAGTAAAGCGAGAGATCCATTTCTAAACAATGTTGTAATGTTGGTGAATAGACCACGTGACTGACGAGAGATGTACGCGTCGATGCCAGGCTAACTACAGTCATCAAAAGATCCAAAGGAAAAAATCGACTGAATCAGCTGCTCAGATTTGTTGATTCAAAATTAAATTCCAAATAAAATCTCCACCGGTAAAAAAATATTTCACATCGTCGTAATTAGAATAATTCTGTTAAATAAGGAGAAAACACCACACGAAAAAAATTGTTAAATCCAACAAAATTATGTTTGAAAGCGAAAGAAATAAATATACGTTAAAAAAGGGTTATTGACTATTAAAATAGCTACAAAACACAAAACTACTTATTTCTTTCTTGAAATGCGTTTCGCTAGTCATCTTAGCATCATCATTGATGATAAAGTCCTCTGTGTTTTGTGGTTACTTTTAATATTCAATGTCTTCATACCAAAGAATATAATTCATTGGATAAAAGTGTATACTGAGATGGTGGAGGTTCAAGTCAGATATGGTGGAAGAAACGGGTATAAATGAATCCAGTTAGCTACGAAGACGTTAACATATTGATATAAATCAATTATAATTGAAGTTCATTTTTTTAAGTTATACTTCTTGTGGTGCGTTATGAAATAGATGAGAGTGAATTTTATTATGCTGTATTTTCAAAATTAGCAGCTAATGAAGTTGCTAGCTAAACAATCGAAAATGTAAAATTGTGAGTATCAGAGAAGTCAGGTGATATTTTATTTCAACATGAATAACAATTATTTGCATGCAAATTAAATATAAGTTTTTATCACGCCTGACCTCAGCTGTTGAGCGTCTATAATTCACAATCTCTCTCTCTTTAGTCACGCCAAAAAAGTATAATTTCTTGCGCAAGTAACTACGTACACGCACCATTTATTTTCATATAATTGTACTGAGACTGTTGAAATTTTTGAGCCAAGATACTTTTTCTTATTTTTCATAAAAAAATACAGTTAAGCCTATTTTATAATAAAAACTATCGGTGTTAAAAAATAATTCCTTTAAGTTATGTGGAAAACACGATCGTGAAAATAATACTATTAAAGCAGTAGAAACTAAATGAAACTTTTGAATTGTTAGATATTTGGTCGACTGTAAACATGTATCTGTTTCCGGTAAATGTGATGTTCTATTACGGTGTTGTGTGAACAAAACAATGTTCTTTAAGTGGTGATACTATCACTATGCTTGAAAATATTCTAAAACTTTGTGTCATGTTACAATACTGAAACAAGAATTGAAAGAACTAAATGGATACAAGTATTTTTTTATTTTTCCCGAAGTGTCACGGAAAAGGAACACTACTTTCATATTGATTTTTATAGGAAAATATCCAATTGCGTTTTAACATTACACGGAAAATTTAAATTCCGTTTTTAAGGTTCCGCATCTCATTGGCAAAGCACAAAACTCTTAGAATTTCGTCACGCTCGTCCGTCTCAAAAAACCACATATTCGTGCGAATTTTTACTAGCGTTTAAAATAAGATCGAGGCCCGAGGGCTTTTTTGAAAAATTGCACGGCCCAAACCCTTAAAATGCAAGAATCGTTTTGTTTTTTTTTTCTAATATTTTCCTCTAAAAGCTTAGATTCATCTGGTAAGTTTCATTTTGTTAATTTTGATGTAACAATTTAGTGTTTCATTATGCGCGCATCGTAAAAATTTGTTCTCATCATTAATGTATTTGCCATAAGGCACTTACACAATTGGCGTCGGTCGGATGGCGGGACCTAAGGGTCGGACCACAATTTCTCGACGTTTCATAGCCTCCTAAGAAGTTTGGCACCATTTTTAGAAATTTAGACCATATATTGAAATCAGTCACCACACGCAGCCTATTTAAAATGAACCCAATCAGGTTACTTTAAGGGTGGGTTTTAGTGGTTGAAAAATATTTCTGTGTTCAAAAGTACCGAAAAAATTGTCCGAATCGTTTCAAAATTGAAATTTAAGCAACTTATAAAGGTGAAAATGTACTGCCAAAATTTTATTAAAATCGACCCGACAGGACCGGACTTAGACATTTTATGAAAACGTCAGAGATATGGATATACTTAGTGAAGAGTGAATTTAATTTGGTAAATTGTTAGTAATATTGAAATTAAGAAAAAAAATTTATGGGATGCATTAAGGGGTTACAATTTTTATTTTGTCCAAAAACAAAAAGGTTAAGTTCACATAATAAAGCCACACTGCCTGTATTAGCAAATATACTATATTGTCGGCAGGGTTTCGCACTGCGACCCAAGTTTTTTTTTCATAACGCGCTAAACGAAGTATAACTTCATTGGATCACATAGCTTGATTTAACAGCGAGCGGGTCCGAATAAAGTTTTAGAAGCGCCGTTTTAATACAGACAATGTGTAAGCCAGTGTAAGATTCGAATGCAACGTGTCTGAAGTAATGGCATAGAACAGACTCCTAGAGCTGAGCGTGTGTTGGTTTGGTGTGCAGGACTATTAGATCGCGTTTAGCTCGTAATACTAGCATTAGTGGTTCGTGCTCTTCGAGGATCGCGGTTGGCTATGGTCGCTACCATCGTAGCAAAGTAGTCGTAGGTAAGCCGATAAGCGGTTTTGAATAACATTTTCCAATGCACAATGTGCGGATTTACACCGTTGTCATGTATGATGTCTTTCATATATACAAATCGTATTAACAGCATTACATACATGTAATATTGTATTATTATTATCGCATTAACAGTGCAACAGAATAACACGATAATTTTCCCGTATTTGAAACAAAATGCAATTTCAACGGAAATACAATACAATGTCTTGACTTGTCAGGATTGGGTATATTTACTTCATTAAATATAAAGTTACAGGATGACAGAATAAATTATTGTTACGTAAACGGAAATATTTAATTTTATGTTATTAACTCTATCGTTGTGAAGAGATTGTTGGCTAGTAGGCTAAGGTCGCTGCACACCGGGCTGGTTTTGCCGCTAGATTTTCTGCTACGTTTAACTGCTAGTTTTCAAACGTTGGTTGACACGATGCATGTATTGAAGTTTGCTTTGTAGATGGGTTTGGTGCGCACGCAGTGATAGATTCAACTCGATCCGATAGAAATCATCACAAAAAAATGTTATTTTTTATTTATAAAGTAAATATAAACGTATCCAGTGAAATGTTTACAATTTTTAAGAATTTGATACAACCTTCAATTTCGCTTACATCATGGGATTGTAATCAAACTGAAACTACGCTTAAATACTTATAGAGAAATGCATATCACAACAATACATTGATAGTGTTTTGTTAGCAAATGCGAATCGTCTTTCAAGTGTGGTTCATTCTCAGATTTAATGCAAAATCCAAAATCATCAGAATTTTGCCGAGTTTTCTAAAAATTAATAAGTCTAATTTCATTCAAATAGTATTTTTTATATTCATTATCTACCTGTTTCAGACTATTGTGAAAATTGTTTATAATAATAATGCGCTTAACGTCCGTTCCTCGCCTTTATGTCATAACAGACGCCATTCGCACCATTACTATTTTTCATTTATCACACTTCCCGTTATTTTCTACATTTTTAAACTTCCACTTAATTAATAGCAATGGGCGAATGAAGGAATTTTAGAACCTTAGGATAAGGTAGATAGATAGATTTATTTCGAGAATAGCATAAAAGCTGTGAAATATGTCAATATACATTACATAAATAATAATTAAAATACAGATAAAATTAGAATTCGTAGGCCAATTATGATCATAGGAGTTCGACAGGTTATCGGCTATGGACTTGAATAAGGAACCACCTCGATATTTATCTGAAATTATTGAGGGAAACCATGGAACACCTCAACAAGACGACCTGTACAGGAATGACCGTTTCTCGACGAGAGGCAGCAGGAAAAAGTGCCAACCACATTTGCCCCCTTCGGGATTAGAACCCAGTACCTCTCGAATGCGAGTCTAGTGCTCTCACCACTACGCCACCCCGGTTGATTAATTGTTTGTAATATATTTCTATCAAAAGTAAAAAGCGTTTTACTGAAAGCATTTATATTTTCAAAAAACTTACAAACCGCTATGTCAGGCTCTTTTAGCCTTTTATTATTTTATAAAGTATCTTCATTAATGATTCACTGTTGCAGATGGAATCAGCCATGGATGAAGCCTTTTTACGATCACGATAAATTCAGAAGGTGCGCGTTTAAGAACCGAGATAATTTTCTTTTTCATCTTTGAATTGCTAAAAACAGCACTCTTTTAATGTTTTAGTTTGTCGATTGAAAATTTACGTGAAATTATTTTAAATTTTATAAAAAATACTACGGTAATAAAATTACCAAAGGTATTCTTCAATTTAATTATGATATTAATTACATCCTCAAAAACTCGGATTTGAAATATTTCATTACCGAGGGAAACATTTTTTTTAAATATCAATTTCTTTAAATAAATTTTTTGACGTGATAACGTCTTATAAATTGATGAATCACCAATCTTATAAATTGATAAAACACCGGCTGCATGTTCGAAAAAGTGCAACGTTCGTAACGCGTAACGCGTAACGTTCCTAACGCGTAACGTTTTTTGCTAATTTCTCGCTCAATTTAAATCAGATCGGTTTGAAACCAGTCTTAAACGAAAGAGGAGAACATTTTACATAGATTTCGTATAACAGAATTTGCCTAAACAGTTTTTTTATACAAATTTATATAGAAAAATAGCTGTATAAATGCAATGTTGTCCAATGCATGACGCGACGCGGTCGGTCGTCTTTGTTTGCCGTACATGGAAATTAGAAAATAACGTATGTCTTGTCTTAACATGAAAACGGCTGCATTTCTAATGTTTAATTCAATTTTTTGACATTAGTATTTTGTGAAATGCAACGCCTTCTAAGTTAACTATTGGAATAACTAATTATAATTAGAACATAATACTTTGACAGTTGCAAACGTCACTTTTGACATTTCTTATCATTCCGACACCAAGGATAAGCGGATTGAAACCAAATTTTGGGAGGATGTTTGATATGCAAATATGAAGTGGCCTATTGTTTTTGGGGAACATCGGCGCATGCGTAAAAGAATATATCTCTTATAATGATGCTTTTTATATAAAAATAATATAGTTTTTAAAACGGTTTTTACTCTATCTATTTTTACTAGAAATTTTTGTAAATTTTTTGGGGAAAA
Organism: Xanthostigma xanthostigma; assembly: GCA_963575645.1. Classification (NCBI taxonomy): domain Eukaryota; kingdom Metazoa; phylum Arthropoda; class Insecta; order Raphidioptera; family Raphidiidae; genus Xanthostigma; species Xanthostigma xanthostigma. The sequence continues at coordinate 9,005,443 of OY754471.1, read as the reverse complement.
TCGGCGCATGCGCAAAAGAGATACATGCCATAGTTGTTTTTTATATAATAATAGTGTACTTTTTATAGTGTTTTATTATTCTACTTAATAAAATTTACCTAAATTTGAAGCGAAAGATGCAATATCATAGATTCGAATTATTGTAATTATTATATAAATTTAGGTTATGTATTACGGAATACGTTATCACGTAAAACTATCGTCCGTAAACCGACTTTACAGACAACCAATTTTTTTAATCATAGAAAAGTTTGTATTTTTGTCTGATAATAAACAACACGACGCCAATTATAACATTAAGAATCTTTAGATTACAGAAAAAAAATTGTAAAGTAAAATGGCGCCGTAATTCTCATAAACACGATCGAATTTTTAACAGCATAAATTAAATAAGTTGCAGGAAGTAACTCTGTATCCGGCAAATAAAACGAAACAAGCTTGAATAGAAAATACTGACCGCTAAAAATCATGTAGCTTTTAATAACAAAACTGAATATTGTTGAACTAGGCAACAATGCTTGTTAATTGTATATCTGAAATAATCTTCCTTTAAAACCGCTTTAGGAAGTGCAAAATGCATAGGTACGAATATAATTAAATTAATTACAACGTTGAATGCAGTTTGAATTAATAATGATGCAAGGATCCGCAAAGAAATACCTTCGCTTGCATTGAAACATGCAACAATACTCGGACACATACCGGGTGAGCTGAAAAAATACTTCTTACACTTCCACAACTGTGTCCACCGTGAACTAGGGTTGCCAACTTTTTTGAGAAAAATACCGTACCTAATCTCATAAATAAGGAAAAATAAAGTATTTGCAAAAAAAGTATTTTTTAGACTTAAGTTTTTATTCAAATCTTTGATTACCATCTGATTAGAACTCTTCAATTATTTTAAACTTAGCACATGATAACAATTTTTTCATGGCTATAGTTTTAGAATTTAAGTTCAGATTCAAATAAATAAATAAATACTTATTTTTTTACTAAATTTATTGACGATTTGTTACTCTCTTCCTGCCACTTCACATTCTTTACCAAAAGCTAAAAACTGAAGTTACGGGAACGGAGAGCAAATAAGAAACATTTTTTTTTTATATTTGGTAAGTTATCACTCGCATTTTTATATATATTGCCATTTTTCAACAGTATTTTTCCCTAAAAATATCGGAGAGTTTTGTTTTGTGTAATCACTGTAAAGATTCAAAATAAAGTATTTTAGCTTACTTTATTTTTATGCAAAAGTATAAAAAATCTTTTTTTAATTTTTAATATTTTTTTTAAATTTCATAAGCTGTCTTAAAACCGATAGTATAGATTAGAAACGCTGGAAAATTAAAATCATTAGCGTCTACTGGACAAAACAGAAACATTAATAATAAAAAATAGAATTGTATTTATTGGTGAATTACATCGACAGTTTTACAAATATCAATAAACTATCGTTTGCAATCGATCATTTGACATCAATAGTTAGTTATATCTGTTAACATCGATTTTTTTCTTTCGATGTTGATCCCTAAGCGAGTCTGATTATTGGACGCACCGTTAATCAAACATCATGTATTTTCTAAGGCACATAAACCTATCTCTTTCTCTTCCACGTTTCTATTTCTAGTAAAATACAATACTAAACGTGTTATTCTTGTTGTTATTAAACATGAGAAGTTTCCTTAAAAAAACAAGGATAAATAATTTTTTTTCTTGCAACCTTATATAGTATTTTTTACCATAAATATTTAGTTGTAAAACCGAAAGATTAATTTTTTTAGGAATAGAACTTTGTTAAAAAAAACAGTGCGCTTACAAAAAAAATGTAGGTTTCTAACGCTTTAAAAAAATAATTTTCTAGGTAATTAATTAAATATTGAGTGAGTAATTCAATAATTTAGATAAAGGGAAGTGTTATTTTCTACCAAAACTCAGATATTATCGATTTTGTATTGAAATTAATTATAAACTGAAATATAGGTTTCATATACAATAAACCTGTCAAAACCCAACTGATTTCAACAAAAGCACAAAAATTAAAACTGGACTGTGGTGAAATTTTTAGTATCCCCTTCATTGTTTGCTTACTGAATAAATTTACAAATAGCTATCTATATTATTCAAATTTCAGATGAACTAAGAAAATAGCAAATATTATAAACTGTTTTTCTATAATTACTACGATTTTTTTAAACTTTTAATATCACAGTGTAGATAATAACAGTAATAATTATAAAACTAAAAATTTATGACAATAGGGTGTACCTACTGTCGCTATTGAAACGATTACCTTTGGACTTTTTCGGATAAGCTCACGTAATCGTCTCGTAATATAATTTAAACTATTTGTGCTAATAATTGAGACAATTAAATAAATAAATTTTAATAAAATTAATAAACAATTTAAAATATTTATTTTGAATGTTTTATTATAAAATTGTTGTGAACAAGATATCTTAGAATGTACAAACAGAAAATTTCTGATATCTTAATGTGATTGGAATTGACAAAGTGAAAAATAATCAATTAAACGACACATGCAAAAAGAAATTTGGATCGGTAGATCACCAAGTACTCCATATTCTCCCTGATGTGGTTTAAAGGAAATATTTCAGCACTTTTTCACAGCTTATTTTAATACATTCTATTTCAAGCTTTTAAAACCTACTGCCTTTTTTCAGACAAAAAACATATTTTTTTCTTTATTTCACGGCGTCGTTCAATATTCCGAAACCAAAATTGACACGCGCCGTGACAAAACAAATAGACAAGTAGAGTAAATATCCAATTCTAATTATTACCTCTGAGCTACGTACAATGTAATCTAAAAGTTTTGAATCGTTACACTATATTTAACTATGAAAACTACGAAATTATTTATATAAAATAACGATTTTTCTTCATACCTCGATCGAAAATACGTACTTCCGGCATCAATTTTAAGGCCGAAAATTTAGCATTTATGCATTGAAGGGAATACACGTACTGTTGCCGGAAGTACATACTTTCTACACCGCTCCATGAGACTGCCGTCAGCCAATAGTCGCGAACAGCTGTCATTCGTATTTTCACGTATAATCTCAAAGCTGCTTTCTTGGAAATTATCTGTGTTTTTATGTAATGAATAAGTAATTAATTAATTCATTCATTCATTTATTAATAAATAAATTAATTCATTCATTCATTAATAACATAAAAACACAGAGTAATTCTAAGAAAGCAGATTGTAATTTATAAACGTACTTTCGACCGAAATATAAAGAAAAATATTCAAATCTTTGATTAACGTCTGATTAGAACTCTTCAATAAATAAAATTATCGACTAATGTATTAATTATATATTTTTTTGTTAATATATTGTCTGAAAAATTGGTCGATAATTTTATTTAATAAAGAAAAATAGTATACACCACACGGACAGAAGGTTTGAGAGCCTTGAACTGCACGTCGTGATGCCTTTGTGATGTAATTTATTTATTTATTGATTGATTTTACTCTACATGCTAAAAGCCCAATATATTATAGATCCTGTTTCAGAAAGTGTCGTTTTAAAATTTTTATGAATGCATGATATTAAAATTAAGTACCAATTTGAAACATTCAAAATAAACATCAGTTAAATGTTACGACCCTTTCAGCACTGAGATGTTTTAATGCGATATAACTATCATGAATTTCAGGTGTACTGCTTCAGCACTATACTTCAGCATTGGTTTTTATTCCCTTATGAGCTCTTTTCATGTAAAGAAATATGCACTATAAATTTCAATTTTATGTTGAAGAAACAAAATCAAGTTAACAAAACCTATTATAAACGAATGGGGTAGTAAAATTCGCTCTACATTCTGTACGGATCCGGTATATATGTAGCTATCAAAGTTCTAAAACAGGCAGACCAAAAACGTCCAGACTCTAGATTTTGCTACATTTTCCAGCAGTAGGTACCTTAAACTTAATCCTCACCATACTCGTCAAGAAGCCAGCAAGTTTCTTTTGGCCGTAGTTTCCAAACTAAAATAGATACAGACGTTTGCTTACGCTCATTGAATTCAGCGTATTTTTTTCTGCAAGCATTCTCAATTTCAAAGGTATATTAAAGAATTCGATTTTTGCGATTTTTCCAAGGCATAAAAAAATGCGATTTTTGACGAAAACCGAAATCTTTCGGAACTTTGGCAAAGTCATCATGCTTATAGAAAAAAAGACGCTGAATCCAATGAGCACAAACATACGTCTGTATGTCTTTTGATTTAGCGTTCGTAGTTTTTAGAAATTCATAATTCCAAACTAGTATTGGTGGCAAGTGGTTGTCTTTTTAAAAGATAAAAGAGAAATTTTCTTCTAACTCAATTTAATATAATCGTGTTGGTAGCATTGTGGCAGTCACTTGCTGACACAAAATTTTACACAATTTTATGGAATTAAAGAAAACTCAAAGATTTTCAACATAGATTAAAATTCGCATTACTATTCGTTACCATTGATTGAATTTAGAACTTTGGCCGTAACATAGGTATATATTATATATATGTGAATGTGTATATATTAACGTAGAGAATGCATCTGAAAGTAGTTCAGCATAGAAGAGGCTCTCTGGATAATTGAATTCTCTTGATAATTGCATGATTCTCCAGCACACGGTATTTGCGGTTGTTTCTTAGGCTGCTCACATACTGAAAAAGCAAGAGATTGGCTACTATAACTCACTTGGCCCTCTCTTCTGAAATTTTTCATTCACAATGAAGGATTACGACCGGAAAGCCCTAAAATTTATGATTGGATGGAGAGTGCAGCTTATGGATCAATTAAATACCGTACTTTTGATATTTTTCTTTTTATATATATCTAAAGTTTCGGCAAAAAGGTTTTTTGACATTTTGAGATATTATATAATCTCTGAAGATAGCAAAAAACATTTTTGCCGAAACGTTAGATATATATAAAAAGAAAAATATCAAAAGCACGGTATTTAATTGACCCATTAGCTGCACTCTCCATCCAATCATTTCTATACAAAGGATCGAAATTTCTACTAATAGTTGTTAAAAGATAACAGCTAAAATTTATTTTTGCACATGGAAATTCACATCTGCCCGAAACTGTACATAATGAAAAAAATGAATTTTAAAGAATAAGTCTATTAACATGCAGTGTTATTTTTAAAAACTCATTGTTAAAAAAATTATTTGAAATGTACTGTTTTCTCAACAATTTAATCATTCAAAATGTTAGTTTGTATCTCACAATATTCAACTGTCATTAATTTAGATATCTAAAATTAATAGCTCAAAAAAATGTGAATAGTATATCAGAATTAAAGTTATGATAAAATCAGAATTAACAACCATAAATAATATATACAGGTTATTTAAGTCAATGTTTGATTTCGTTTCGTTTACTAACTATAAAATATAAATGAAAAAATAAAAAATTCATCACGACCATTATGAGCAATAATGAATAAATCAGAATTGTTACTACACATTATAAATTTAATCTACACAGCGAGCAGAGATTGAAAATATAACTTAATCCGGTACTGTTGGACTATAGTGTACTTATTTCCAATATTTAAGCACTGACAATACGTTTAATCACTGTATTTGAGTGATTTAATTTATTTGAAATATTCATTATTTTCTAGCAGTGGTATGAATTGATTTGAAATAATCAGATGAGGCTTAAAAATCAAAACAAAAACTAAATCCCTAAAATTTGGTAGCTGAAGAGTAAGAAAAACAAATTAAATTTATGCAATAATGACGAATCAATGTATTGGTTTCCGGGGGATTTGCGTATACCACTGCGCGCCGAGCGCATGTTTGGTAAACTTGAATCATAAATATTAATCGATCAATTATTGAAACAGCGACGGCTACTTATTTGCGTAAATATATTGCCAAAACAAACACTGGAATATTGCATCATTGTAGCATTTAAAACTTGTACGACAACTACACGTATCTATTCCTTTAGAGTTTAGAGTATAAACCCATATATATAACAATTTTGAACTTACTAAATCTTACTATATAATTACTTGTATAATAACTAACTCCGACCTTAAAATTTAAATATGTCTCTGTTTTTTGGGGATTTTTAAGGAGGTTTGGTTTTATTGAATCACAACTAAGTGAAAATCATCTATTTCGGTTCACTGCTCGAGTAGTTTTAAGGCTGATCAAAGACGAAAAAAAAATAAATGTAACATATTTCGAATTTATAATCTTTTTTTTCATTACGTCGGTTAATAAAAGTATTGAAAAAAAAATGGAAGCCGTTGTGAAGCAGTGAACGTGTCAAGTATACTATAGTCGGGCAGAAAGACGCAAGCAATACCCAGCTCATAGAGAGAAGCAACGTAGTGTATAGTATACGCGCGCGACACACACGAGGGAGCCGAGAGCGGTTGCATAGAAGGGGCATGTCGGCATAAAAGCCGCTGCACACGAGGCTAGAAACACTGCTTGTAAGGCTGGGTACGAAGCTTGAAATGACGCCACTGCTGGCTCGCCTGGTAGCTCACAAGATAGGTTTTCAAATTAGAAAAAGAGCTGTTTTCCTTGTTAGGTCCGCTGCTAGGTATGAGCAAGAACCAATCAGGAAGCAGTATCTTGTCTCGTGGGCGACTTGAACAAACGCCCACAAACCAACATGGCGTCATTCTGCACAGAGTCAGACAACAGATATGTTTTGCTCTGTGTTTATTTTTGAACTGTCACTGCGCGCGCACCAGATTTATTCACAAAACTAGCTTGAATCGACGTCAAGAAAACCAGCGCAAGAAAACTAGTAGGCAAATCTAGCAAGGAATCTTGCAGCGTTTCTAGCCTCGTGTACAGCAGACTTAAAGAGAGCGTCATACCGTTGGGTATGGCTTTACTGCCATGGCGGGCCAATAGATGTTTTACATACAAAAAAAAAACAGTTTTGCAAGAGATGCCGTCTTGCAGTAGTCCCGTGGTTTTAATAAAAGAATTGATGAAAATGTAATCATATATATTAATACGCTAAGGTTAAAGATGTTTGCCTCCCTTTTTAGAAAAAACCTCACAATTTCTCCACATAAATTATATATCATTTTACACATAATTGCTTGCTCTACTGACATCGACAACTAAAAAATTTATTATTGCTTTTGTTTTTGTAAATTTATTAAAATACAGCAATGCTGAACAACGTCTGCCATCTAACGGCTTTAATTTTGAAACAACGTCAACACTTCGATCTGTCATCTGACCTTCATATTGTAATACAACAGACACAATACTGCATACTGCCATCTGACGGTTTTAATTTTGAAACAGCGAGCAACGCTGAACAACGTCACAGCAATGCTGCATGATGCCATCTGACGGCTTAGCTCAACGCTTTTGCTACTTGCGCCTCTATATGACAATTTTAGTAAAATATTTCTTCGATCTGTCATCTGAGCTTCATATTGTAATACAACAAAAAGAAGAACGTTATAAGCAGTGTGCAAAATTAGAAACGAATTGAATACCTGCAATCATATTTAAAAAATAATTTTGTAAAGTGATAATTATTATACTTATTTAGTGCGAATAATTCGCACAGGTCACACCAGTATTATATGAATTCGTACTAGGCCTTAATAAACAAACAGTCTTACAACAGGCTTTTAATGCGAAACTCATAACGTACAATGTTTACATATTAAGCATATCCCGTATGCAAATGAAACATACCAAAACATAAAATATATAGAATGATCGCATGTCTGTTTATATTACAGTATGTGCATATTATGTGTTTGATATTGGAGATTTGTTATTTGACATTTATGTATTCAACTGTCAATCATTGATATCACAGCCCGGTTGTGGACAATATACATAATATACTACAGTCAGATATTGTAGCAGGGATTTAATTTATTTTCAGTTGGCAACAGACATAACCGTTGTACACCACGCTGTTGGGACTGCATATTTTTTTACTGCAATCGTTATTCAAATAGGTTTTTAATGAATGGAATCAAATTATCTAAGTAAATTGTTCTCATTTGATAGTATTATGAGGTTAATTCAAAATAGAGTCGCATGCACACAGTTCACAATTTTGTCTGATTATGGAAGCTCGTATGTTTTCATTCTAAATTTAGTTGTCCACCACAACAAAACCACTCAATGGCTTGCACGACGTACACTACTGTTCAAAAAGTTTAAATATATATCAATAAATGGAAGATAATAATTTATTCAAATAAATAAAATTGTCGACCAATTTTTTTCAGACCATAATATATTGACAAAAAATAATAAAAATATAAATCAAATTAACAAAGGATGACGTTTCGATCCGGATTTGGATCTTCTTCAGAAATATCTAAAAAATATAAAAATTAATTAGTATTAGTTATTTATTATCTAATAGAATGCAGTTTGAATTCAAATCCGGATCGAAAATCATCCTTTCTTATAATTTGATTTATATTTTTATTATTTTTTGTCAATATATTATGGTCTGAAAAAAATTGGTCGACAATTTTATTTATTTGAAGAGTTCTATTCAGACATTAATCAAAGATTTGATAATAATTTATAATTTTTAAAATGCGTTTGCATTTTAGGTGGTTATTACAAAATTAAAAAAAAATTTACAGTGATGTTTTCATAAATAAACGTGAGTCTAAAAAGTCGCTCCACCACAAATGTGTGAACTTTGTTCGTATTTTTAATCGGTAGTGTAAAACAAGAATGGTGGGTTCAGGTCACAGGTCAAATTAAAGGGCTGTCGTTTGTCATTCCTATAATAATTAGTCGTAACTATTTTACGTGGCATTTGGTCTCAAATAGGAACAAAAGTTAGACATTCCAAAGTTGGCCAATTACCTAACAACGGGTCATTTATAATGCATTTGGTTGTAACGACTGATGGCATTTATTCAACTTACGATCGAATTTAAAATTATTATTATTATAAAATTATTAATATATATTCTTTCGTAGTACACGCCTATTAGACTTTTTAGGAGAAATAATTCATGAAGTGTATATTTCGTTACATGATGATATCAGTTTTGACTGCCTATAACTTTTCAATTTTTAAAGATATTAAAGACCACAACATAGACCGCTTTTTTCTTAACGAACATACGTATTTTCAATTTCAAATTCGAAAAAGAACATAATGAGTACACTAATTGAAAAGGACATTGCGTTTTAGACAATTGTTTCCAAGACGATCACTTAGCGGGCGATTTTCCAATTAAAAGTTCAGTGAAGAAGAATAAAAAAATTGTGGGACATACACATTATAGATAAAATACCGCAGTACAATTTTTTGTTCTTTAATATTTTTGGGTACAATTAATGGTTTAGAAGCTAAATGAGAAAAACTCAAAACGAATTCGTTCCAGAGGTAGTTTTTCTCCGAAAAAGGGAGTTTAGTACCTTATTTTTAGCTCTTTTAACAGTTTATTGGCAAAAAAATATGTAGTTTTTGAATTATATCTTCTATTTGACAATTTTTCATCTAAATGCCGCAATTTTTTACTACTAAAAGTAATTACATTTTTGATGTATTATTAAAAACATTTAATTATAAATAAACTTAAGATATGGATAACGCTGAATCTGGTATTATGTGCTTGGACTTAAAAAAAATATTTATTTAATTTAAACAAATTAAAATCACCACCATAGTAGTGTTCTCCTTTCGTTTTTAAACCTTGAAATATTTTCTAACTTCTCCAGAATGTCTACTGTTCTAAAAAATGAGATTTTATTTTTTATTTTTATTTAAAAAAATACTATTAATAAAAGCTGGCAAAAATGTACACAAAAGTTCGCAGGGAATGCAAAAGAGATTGTTCGATAAAAATAAAATCCTTCACGGCCATAACCAGAAATTTAGTTCACATTTGTAGAAAAAAAGTAGTAAAACAGACAAACAAAAAATGCTTTCAAACATATTTTATTATTTACACGTAAAACGTGGCAGGAAGACAAGTTACAACTTACAATACGGAATGGAAGGAGATAAAAATAGTAGAAACCTCTAATATAAACCAGAACACAATATTATTAACTTACAGAATGTCCGTTTTGAAAAGACCAACTGAACAGAATTTAATTTGGTATATTATTTTTTCTTTTTTATTTTCATAAGAACTAATTTTGCACATACCGCTAAACTAGCGGTATGTGCTTTATTATCGCTTTGGGCGTCAGAGCTGACTTTCGTTCATATAAGAAGTTATATCTAAGTTAATTTCACACGAAATCCATTCAAATTGAAGCTTTTTGAAAAGAGGAGATTCTAATCTATAAAACAGAATCATTTTTAAATCAATTCGAGTTCATAAATACTATTAAAATTGTAATTGAAAATCACAAACAGCAGTTGTCGGTTGGTCTGTACGTATGTACGTACGTCACGACTCTACAGATCGCAATTTTGGTCGGATTGCCTTGGGTTATATTTTATTCACTTTGTTTACTATCAGACCAGAACCCTATTTAAATTCACTAAAATGTGTTCAGTAGTTTAATTTTTATTAACAGTTTTATTTTATTATTTTTGACAGCTAATAGTTTAAAAAAACAATACAATAATTGCTGTGTAAATATAGTGTAATCCATAAAACAAGTGCTACACTTCTATACCGTGATAACACAACTTCACTTAGTAGGCTTCGTGGCGTAATGGTTATGCCGTTGGATCCCCAAGGGCAAGGTCCTGGGTTCGATTCCTTACGAAATAATTGATTTTTTTCTTTTTTTTTCTTTTTATTTTGTTTTATTTTATTCCACTTGATATTAATTATATATTATATTATGTATAGTTCTTAATTTTTTTTATTTTTGCAAACTTAAAAAAAATATTTTTTCAATTTTTAATTATTTATTTCTAGGCCAGTCATAACTTACACAAAAAATCGCTTAAATTGCAATAATTGCGGTAAACTTGCTTTTTTGATATGTTGTTTGGATCCACCTAGATAGTATTTATCCAAATTTGCAGCTCTCTGAAATGTGAGCGCGCTCAGTTATTGCTGAAAAACCGCAATTTTTTCGGACTTTTTTTAGTTTTGTGCAAAAAAAACCACATAGGAAGGCTCTGACGAGGAAGGTCACTATTACTTTTTTTAAAGTATACAAAATTCCCAACAGTTCGAATCCTAATTTAATGTTCTAGGTCTAATAGCACTCAAGATACAGGGTTCCCAATATTCGTAATTTTTTTCCAAAAAGTTGAAAAAGGGAAAATGGCCAATTTTCGACCAAAATATCAGGTATAATGAGGTATCTATGGGAAAATTCATGAGAAATGAAGTTGTAGCAAATTTAATTACCTTAATTATTAGACTATAGGTGTGCCCGTAGACGTGATAGTTCGTTCGATGACGACCATAAACCAAACAAACCTAAAATTGAGTGTTAAGGGGAAGTTACAATAATATTACTAGAAGTTTTCTCTATGTGTTTATTATTAAGTTGCATGCTAATTTAAATTTACTGCAAGTTAAAGAAAAAAGAAAATAAACAAAAATAATTATAAAAACTAATATTTAAAAAACCTTATGCCGGTCACACACGTAACTGCATACTTGTCAAGTATACATGCGCTTGAAGTTTGATCAAGTTTACATGATGGCCATATGGGACACACACGGCACAAGTTTGCTTGAAGCGGCGTCAGTTCTGCATCATTCTCCAATCAGAAGTGACGTGCAAAAGTAAAATTATCGACTATGGCATCCACATAATATGATGAGGCTTTAGCAATAATTGGTTTGGTGTTGGCTACCGAAATGGTTCAGAAACGTAGAATAAACTGTACTGTTTGGAATGTCTTGATCAGAAAGGAAATGTAATGAGTTAAAATACCATAATTTTGGTTTATAAACTTCGTCAGTGTCTGAACCAGACCGAAGTCAATCATCAACTTTCTTTTTTTCTTTCCTGTAATTTGTTCTGATACTATTAATTTTTTTTACAACTTGTTCGCGGTCTGTACTTGGGTCGAATTCTTTTATTTTTTCTATTAATTTATTGTACGCGACATTTACTTATCTCTGTCATGGTGGTGTTTATTTTTTATGTGTCATAAACAAGATTCGCTTCGGTATATATCAATAAATTCTTCAAACACTTCGCGAAATGTTCTACGAATATCAGTAGAGATTATGCACGAAACACATGTAAAGTATATAGAAAAGGAGTAAGTCACAACAGACTATCAGCTATAAACGCCTGATTGTCACGTCACAATATCTGGCCGCTTGAGAGGTCTTCAAGTATGCAGATTGAAAATTCGTTCGGCAGTCAAGTCAAAATATTTGAGTAAAATTATCACACACACGGTCATGCCAACTAGATCAAACGTCAAGCGCACTGCGCATGTATACTTGACAAGTATGCAGTTACGTGTGTGACCGGCATAAGGTTTTTTAAATATTAGTTTTTATAATTATTTTTGTTTATTTTCTTTTTTCTTTAACTTGCAGTAAATTTAAATTAGCATGCAACTTAATAATAAACACATAGAGAAAACTTCTAGTAATATTATTGTAACTTCCCCTTAACACTCAATTTTAGGTTTGTTTGGTTTATGGTCGTCATCGAACGAACTATCACGTCTACGGACACACCTATAGTCTAATAATTAAGGTAATTAAATTTGCTACAACTTCATTTCTCATGAATTTTCCCATAGATACCTCATTATACCTGATATTTTGGTCGAAAATTGGCCATTTTCCCTTTTTCAACTTTTTGGAAAAAAATTACGAATATTGGGAACCCTGTATCTTGAGTGCTATTAGACCTAGAACATTAAATTAGGGTTCGAACTGTTGGGAATTTTGTCTACTTTAAAAAAAGTAATAGTGACCTTCCTCGTCAGAGCCTTCCTATGTGGTTTTTTTTGCACAAAACTAAAAAAAGTCCGAAAAAATTGCGGTATTTCAGCAATAACTGAGCGCGCTCACATTTCAGAGAGCTGCAAATTTGGATAAATACTATCTAGGTGGATCCAAACAACATATCAAAAAAGCAAGTTTACCGCAATTATTGCAATTTCGAATGTAACATATGACTGGTCTATTCTTTAAATTTTTAAATCTTTTTAAATTTATTAAAAATATGATTTAATTGTTATTTTTTTATCATACAGTGGAAAATTTGCGGGATGTGCACTTTTGGTTTTGCCAACTATCTTTCTTATATTGCTCTGCATTAATTATGTTCGAATATTTTTCAACAATTTAAAAATTATCTTCAAAAGTGTTTACTTTAATCTCTTTTCTTAATAATTTCTCGCAAATAATAAAAAAAGAAAATTATGTCTGCTTAGTATCCATATTTCAAAACCGTTAAATTTGATAAGTTCAAACTAAGAGATGCTACGAAAAAAAAATTCGGATAAAAGAAAATCTGTCTGATCTTAATCCGTCTACAAATTAATTTATATATTGACATTCAGGAAAATGTTATTACTTTAAGGGATGTATTAATAGTCTAAGATCCGGTATTAAAAATATATACTCTCATCTGTTATTTAATGATGACAAAGATTATAATATGTTAGACAATATATACATTGATAAATCGCACATGGCTTGCCTAGCTAAATCGCGTACGAATGCTGTTAAATTAAATAAATTCGAGTTAACCTTTTTAGATAAACCCCCGATTTGTTAGCCATAAAAATCGAGCCTAAAATGAGAGAATATGACACAAGGAATTGGAATATACCATTGGTTCTCTACATAAATATATATCATCCATATAAACATACCTTGTAAATAGTTGTATTCTATGTACTTTGAGTTTATTTGTTTTGTTAACATTTTATTATTGTCATATTAGGCTAAATTTTTATGAATAACAAATCGGGAAAGTCGATCCAAAAAAGTTAATTTGAATTTATTAAATTTAACAGCATCAGTACGCGATTTAGCTAGGCAACCCATGTGCGATTTATCAATGTATATATTATCAACCATATAATCTTTGTCATCATTAAATAACAGATGAGGGTATACATTTCTAATACCGGATCTCGCACTATAAGGGGTTCATTTTTTTTATTTAGCTAAGAAACAAACTTAAGTTTATTTAATGAAACCACAACGTTTGTATAAGCAAAATACACTATATTATTGACAAAGTTGGTTACGCTGTAGCTAAATCCATACACAATTCAATCTTCTTAAAGTTAGAAAACCACAAAGAATAGACAACTTATTTTAAAGAAGCATGATAACATTTAGGCATTATAAATTTAGAGATGCAACATTATAGAAACAGTCTATATCTAAATACCGGACAGAAATCTCACAGATGGAAATGTCTCTTTCCCCAAACATATTCTGCTTCGTTTGAGATCAAAACTGAATGCAGCCGACCACGGCCACACAACTCACTCTTTCAGGTCAGACCGAGGTAAAGCATTCAACTCTACCTCCGAGTCTGGACACGACCTGAATATGTAAGTAGATCAAGAAGGCTTGCGGCCTGCTAAGACTTCTTCTTTTCTTCTACCTATCTACAGACCTACAAACTGACACACGTACCCGAAGATAGAACGGGAACAGCGAATAGTTAGCTGGAAACAACTTCATATACTGTGAAACAACTTTATCATCAACACTTCCTCTTCAACTTCACTTAATGAATCGGCGGAGCTATCGATTTGTTATCTTAAACAATTATGATGGATTCACGGATCCTTGTTACAACACAGCTAACAGGTTACAAAAGGATCGAAAAACGTAAAAAGCTTTTAAAGCACAGATGGTTTTCATAGTATATAGCATATGTACATTGAAGTTTCATTTCAAAAATAAAAATATATTCTAATAGTCTAAGAGTCGAACCTAAATCGACCTTCACCGAGCTGAAACATATTTTAACGTGAATTTAGTATATTAGAAAACATATTAAAAATGGGTTTGCTAAAAAAATCCTGGACAGACTATTTTTAATTATTTAAAAAAAACGATTTTTTATTAAATGTTGCAACATCAAGATAATAAGAAAATTTTGTCCTGACTTGAAGTATAAAACGTATAGAATGTGCAGCCGTTGGGTTGTCTATTATTTACTTGGGCGAACTCTGGGTTGTCAGGTATAAACATGTATGTCGATGCAAGTTACTTTCACTTGATTGGATAATAGAAAAAAATTTATATCATCATAAGCGCTGTTTTATTGCGAACACGTTGATATAAGGTCGTCTGCGAGAAATTCGGTCCTATTAGGGGTTTGCGAATTTTAAATATTTTCATTTTGACGTGCGTGGAAGTGTGTGACAGAAAGATCCGAGGTAAGTAACTGTGTAATAATAAAGGATCCAACATTGCAGTCGCTTGTGATGGCACCCTGAATATTAGAAAGTGCTCGGTATGTAAGCTTTCTAATATTCAGGGTGCCATCACAAGCGACTGCAATTATTATTATCGTGACAACATTTAATAAAAAATAATCTTGACAACATTTAATAAAAAATAATTTTTTTAAAAATAATTAAAAATAGTCTGTCCAGGAATTTTTTAGCAAACCCTTTTTTAATATAATTTCTAATATACAAAATTCATGATAAAATATGTTTCATTCTATTATCAGCTCGGTGAAGGTCGGTTTAGGTTCGGCTCTTCTACTATAATATTTGGAAAAATTAATTAAATGAATGAGTAATTTTAATTTCTGAAAACCATTTAGTTAAATTGTAAAAGTCTTTGTGTCATTTCAAAACAAACAATTTGATAATTCCAGCTCTTTGATATTAAAATTAAGCATTTAAAAGTCAAATATTTCCGTGTAAAATTAAAAAAGTTTGAAATACACGTATGTTCTGTTCAAGTATCAGTTTTCACGTAATATAACCTGTCGCACTCTAGCAGAAAAATGGACATTTACTAGCGAGAAAAAAATAAATTTAATATAGAGCTGTCGTTACTAATTCCCATCACACAGTGCAAGTTATGTGAAACGCTAGTAGAATTGATATTTAAAATTGCATCCCAGCAGCGCGGTGTTCTGTTACACTTTAAACATTTTTCTTCATAAAAATTCACTTCTTTACTTATTGCTCTTGACATTTGCAGTTCTTTTGCATTTCTTACTACTTAAAGAGAGTTGTTAGCTTCTATAATAATGCGTTTTATTATATATTATTTTTGCAATTGCAATTTTCTTCGCATTTACTATCCTATAGCTTTACTTCTTCATTCATTAAATCATATTCTATGACATTATTAGGATTAGTTTATTCGCAATGTACAAAATGTATCCTACTAGATACAAAAAAAAAGTTTAAATATTTTTTGTTCCACTTGAGATTTACTATCAGAACTGCTGAGTATATATTTTTTGTACTTCAAACTCAATTGAAAGTGAACATCCTTCTATAATACTTCCAAACGTTAGCTTTCAAGTCTTGGAGGACAATACAGAACCGATCAAACAGACGTAGTTTATTTTTAACTTACAAACAAAACAAAACGAAAATTACAATATGTCAATACAATTATTGCAATGCAAATATTTAGTATGATCGCGGTGTGGTGGAAATTCAACAGAAGTTTCCAATTTAATTATAGTTGTCAGACAGTCGGTTCTTTAAAAAAAAACTACGAATAGTACTATTAATTTTTGATGAGGCTATTCGTGATCTCAACATTTTCATGAGACGATTGTGCAGGCAGATAATGGCAAACGACAAACAACAGAAGCGAATTCTAAATAATTCAGAATGATTGCAATGCAATCTAGCGAACGAGGTTGTAACTAGTGCAAGAACTATGCAGGCCAGAGGATAATGTTGCCCGGCGCTCACTAAATGCCCATTTAAATGGTGCGGTCGATTCAAACGTTAAAACCAATACTTCAATGTTAGACCGCAACTGGAAACCGGACATAACTATTATCGAATTGTTAAAACTATATTCTCAAAAGGCTGGTTATCTAGACATTACGCCATGTCTTGGTCAAAGATGACTTGGCAAACATGCATGGGCAAAATGTGTTCATTGGCCATTGGACCATTATGAAAGGTATAAATAAACATAATAGTTATTGGCGTAACTAGTAGTCTAAGTCATTCTTGGCGCTGACAGGTCATGACTTAGCCTACAAGTTACGCCCATAATTTTATTCAACAATTGCGCGTTATTCATGTTTTATTTATTGTTATTAATGAGATGTTGTAAATATCTATTTATTTCTTTATAAAAAAAACTGTCAATACTAACAGCACCAAACAGCACGATTCAATGTTTTGGTTTGAGGTTAGCCGGTTATGAATAAACTCCATGTCGAAAACATTCGGCCTCTCAATTTTAGCCTCAATGGGTAACAACGGAGTTGTTGTTACCAACTATTTCGTTACGACTCAGAAAATAGTTACGTTTATTTTCATTACTCCACAATGGCCGAGCTAGTAGGAATCTTCATTGAGTTATGACAAGTAATTGTCACCAGTTGGTAAATGGCTATTTAGGGGTCGGTTTTTAGGCATGATAAAACATGAATAACGCGCATGAGTTGAATAAATAACATTAACCCTCGGTGCGATCGGAAGATGTTGTTGAATCTACGCGACTGTCACAACGCAATAATAATCAAGTATGGCAACCCGTAACACTCAAATTCGTGGACTGGTCTTTCCGACTGTCCATAGGGTTTGGTGTTACGGGCTCTTGGACTACATCAATAGGAGAAAGTTAATGATAATAAAAATTTTCATTCCGCAGCTCTATGTATGGAAAGTAATCCCTATTTTTTTTTTTCAAAATTTCATTACACAATTATATGGCGGTTCAAATGACGCCTGCCTGAAAAATTTCGTCCAATTCGATGTAAAGATGGCGGAATTAGCGAATAAAAATTAAGTTCGTGTGATGTATCACCACTAAAAAAATTGTCAGCAAAGCCCAGACATCATAGGACCTAACATTTTCACCTTTTTATCGGAGAAAATGAAAGGACTTTCCTTTAAATATTTCAAAAAAATCATTAAGCAATTTTTGATTTTAGAACCATTTTACAGTTTTGACGAATATTGCAATATGACACTAAGTTTTAAAAAAATGCATCCAAATTTATTTTAAGTTCTGTAATATTTTTCTTTTTTGACAAATAAAGTTTGAATTTGAATTATAAAGCTGTGACATGCGAACAGACTGGGTTCCGTTTTTTGCCATTTTGGCTACGGAATCCTAAAAATTATTCCAGTACATTAAAAAAGTCACCAACAGACCAAATCTGATTTTCAACTCAGATGTAATAATATGGAATGTTTTCATCTTGAAAGCCACCGCAAGTTATATTATTTCATATAATATAAACTCATATAAAATACTTTCTGCTTCATTACAGTCTTTTTATTCTTTTCTTTTTTTGTCACATTGTCCATCGCCGAGTCATCACCTTTTAGAGTTTTCACTCCTACATGCTTTTAGCTATTGTGTTTCAAAACACACACTCACACACACATGCGAATAACGGGCGCGCGCGCGCACATTAAATGTAACGTCATAAAAATAGAATAGAAAGCATCGTCTAGCCATTTTCAGCAAGTCTAACGTTCGCTCCCTACGTTTTATTTGACAAGCTGATTCAAAAGTTTAGTAATCTTCAAAAATACCCAACCATTGTTCGTCTAATTTTACTTTTATGTTTTCCTTACTCTCCAGTTTCATTGTTCTTTTCACAAGCCATGTGGAACTATCAATAATTATACATTTGGACATTTATGTTGGGTGTTTCTTACAACTTTCAGTTTTAAATCTAGATTTAATGTCATTTTTGTTTTCAAATAAATCGATATCTTTGTAGTAGGGGCGGGATCTAGGGCTTATTGGTGCCCAATGGGGCCCCATTTTCTGTTAGATTAAGAATCTTTAAATAGAGGTTTTAAAATTCAATTTAACGACATCAAAATCATAGTTGAAACTCGGTGACCTGATCAAACAAATAATACTATAAAATAACTCAAAACATTGTCAAAATTGACCCTAAAAAATGTCAAAATTCACCGAAAATAACTTTTTAAATTCACTCGAATAATCGTCAAAATTCATCCAAAATTTTATCAAAATTCACCCAAAAAATCGTGAACACTCACTCATAATAATGATAAATATTAATTCTATTTTATGAATGCTCATTGTTAATGAAAAAGTATTGAAAATAATAATAAATCAATTTATGTGGGCCCTTGACACTTGCGGGCCCAGGTAGTTAGTCCTTATGTAGATCCGCCTCTGCCTTTACGAAAGTTGTAGATTTTTTTACTGAAAGAGATTTATTTGGTTGAGGAACAATTGAAAAATAAGCTTTACCAGAGTATCGCTTGTGGCCACCGTTTCGAAAAATATATTTTCATTTTTAAGGCCTCAATGCAAGTTGAGCACAATTTAACATCTCAACTTGCATTAAGGCCCTGAAGATGAAAATATATTTTTCGAAACGTTGGCCACAAGGGATACTCTGATAAAGCTTATTTTTCAATTGTTCCTCAACCAAATAAATCTCCTTCAATACATATTTTTGGAACAAAACTTCTACTAACTATTAGCACAAGATTTTTTTATGTTCTACAACTGTTCTGTAGGGCATTTTTGAAAGAAAGTCAAGTTTCGCCGGAAAACGCAATAATATAGTTCACACCTCCTTTCAACCCCCACAAATTAACCCTGTACCAGCCCCGGCATGAGATTTCTTTTATTTTTGCGTTCATTATAAGCCCCTTTATCGTTTCCAATGATTAAAATTCTGTCTAAAATTAGAAAACATTCCAAATTTAGATATCTATATATCAACAAAAGGTAAGAGAGTTATCCAGTTTGATTTCAAGATTCTAAATTTAACTTGCCTTAAATTAGCCTTTTATTTGAAATAAAATAAATTTGAAATTAAAAAAATTAATAAGGTCCACGGTTTAGTACACTCAATCAAACGTATTTATATAATGTCATCTTAGGCGGCCGTATTTTTTAGAAAGAATTTCCCTGCGCAGGGTGGTAACGGAGAAATCAACTCATCCTCGCACTTGAATATAATTGCACAAAACTGTCTCCTTTTGTATTTCCGAAATTGCCTTACACATCACAAGCTTCTATACAACAGATGTCTCCTTTCTTTACTTTTATTTCGTTTTTTTCTTCTTTATTCTTTAAGTGCTACATTGAAAGAAAACGCACTGAAATACTTTCAATATTAAATTGTTAAATGAAATCTGTCAATCAACCCTTGAACGGACCTATCACGAATCAAAACTGTTTTCATCTCAATGGAAATTATTACAATTTTGCAATAATTATACACGAGGGAGGATAACAAATAAAATTGTAGGTACATGTCAATTTTTGGTATTTTTTTCTTAATAAGCATGCAAGTTATTGACGTGATAACGTCTTATAAATTAATGAAACACCGGCTGCATGCACGAAAAAGTGTAACGTTCCGAAAAGTGTAACATTCCGAAAAGTGTAACGTTCCGAAAAGTGCAACGTTCCCCCTGAGCGTGCAAGCGAGAGCGCGATATAAGCGATAGAGAGGCACGATCTGCCCAAGCGTCGGCTTGTACGAAGCTCCGCCCACCTAGACGGATGCCATTATCTGTAGCATGACGTGTTGAATACGACACAACGTGTTTTGTGTTTATTGACGTGATAACGTCTTATAAATTGATGAAACATCAGCTGCACGCACGAAAAAGTGTAACGTTCCGCCTGTGTAACGTTCCGCCTGACCCTGTGCGTGCAAGCGAGAGCGCAGTATAAGCGATAGAGAGTCGGTAAAAATATAGTTTGACAGCTACTAAAATTTAGGTTATGTATTATTAAATATGATATTCGAGCGGAATACGTTATCACGTAAAACTATATCGTCCGTAAACCGACTTTACAAACAACCAATTTTTTCTTAATAAACATGCAAGTTATTTTTAATAAATAATAATAATTCACACTATGCTAGATATAGATAAGAATCCTAAAGTCAGTCATTGATGTTAAAAGGAAACTAATGCTTTGCACTATTGCTTTCATAGATGTGTACCTATCGTTTGACAATATATTCTATCTATCTATTTAGATTAACAGCTTGATATAATTTGTTGAATATAAAAATTATCAACGCATATGATCAACGTGATATGGTAATATTAAATCACATTTTAGGTTGATTTTTATACAAAAAAGAATACTTACTGAGTTAATCTACGGTCAGTTTTATGCTTTTATTAAAAGCATAATTTTGTATACAGAGTCAGTTTCCAAAAAAAAAGTATTCTATATTATCATCATTTAACACGTAAAAAATTTGTTTAATATATATAGCATCATAGAAAAATTATCATTTTTCAGACACAAAACTAAATTTCAATATGTAACACCACGTCTTAAAAAAGCCACGCCGCCACTGGTGTACTCTGGTGGTCAAGTAGAGAAACAGAGGCAAAATGGCAGCGGAGCGTATGAACTAGGAAGTAGTGTTTATGGTAAAAAACTTGAATTAATAAATGTGTTGAATTAAATAATATTCATGTTACAAACTTACGTTAATAAGCATGTTGAATAAAATAATAATAATTGTTACAAATACACAGTATTTAATTAATAAAATGAAAAACTTTTTGCTCGAATATTTTCTTACGTAACCTTATGAAAGTTTTATATGAATTTATAGAAAAAATATGGAGATTTCGAAAATGTAAAAATATATTATGTTGCGATTTGAAAAAAACTGCATGTGCCAATTCGGTTGAGTTCGAAGTACAAAAAAAATATACCTCAGCAGTTAGCGACAATAAATCTCGATTTGAACAAAAAATGATTTAAACTTTCTTGTATCTAGTAGCAAGGTCGTTCTGACATCTAAAAAATTATTAGAATAATTGTCAAACGCATCTACGAGACCGTGAAACTAAGAAGAAAAAAAATCCGGACCGGACTGAACCGACCAACGGAGGATCGGCGGCACTCCGGGAAAAGTCTTGATATTCCCTGAAACCAATACACGAGTTATTCACTGTTATCACTTTTTGGTGAACGCACTGTTTTAAAAAAAAGTTATATTATGTATAGATGCAGGTGTCTCTTTCGCGAAATTTATAGTACGCGCCCCGGTTCTAAAAGGTTCGGAAGTTAATCACAAACAGCGTCGCAAAGGCACATTTTAGAACCGTAGATACTCCCACCACCTCCCAGCTACCTGCACGGAACGTGCGCTCGTCGGTGATTGGCACTGATCGCTCGTTGCCTTTGCCACTTGTCGCTTTCCTGCTTTAAAGTACAGTGTCGAGTACGCTATTGTCAAGTTGTTATTGCTATGTTAGTTTATTTGAGTTGCGAGTTTGTAGTTTTTCAGCAGACTATACAAGCGCAAGCCTGCATTCGCATCTAACTTCCGAGCCTTTTAGATTCGTGGTGCGTATACTATACAAAACTATTTTTGAGGAACAGTCGTATTTTGTCACTTAAAAACGATGTGATAATAGGGTAAGCAGAAATTAGAAGAAATCTAAACAGGACCAATATAAAACATGTAAAGAATAAAGATACGGCCTCAAAATTCTAAGTTCAAAAAAATAAAATCTTAAACAGACAATTATAAAAATGAATGGTAACAATAAAATCATCAAAATTCTGTTTAAAAAAAGACGGGTTGCTTCAAATTATTTTCAGTAAGCTACATTAATTTTTTGGAGCACTGTAGCATGTAAATATACTAAAAGGAGTAGCGAGTATATAATAGAGCACGGCAGACAGACAACTGACAATAATTATATCGGTCAAGGCCACGCAAAATGAGGGTAGAATATTTGAAAAGACGCACCTTCGTTAAAATACAACCGTCTCTGAATTATTTATTGCAATGACGGAAACAACAAACATCAACATGGCGTTAATAATTAAGTGTTATCTTAAAATACTCGCCCGACATTTAAATTACACTATTTATAATATTTTTACCGGAACGTTTAAAACTTTTTAGCAGTACTGTAATTTTTTTAAGTTAATTTCTGATTCATTATTGTATGAAGGTTTTTTCGACAGTCAACTTTAATGAACACTTTTCTTGAGAAACAAAAAACTACCCGCCTGAAGCTCTAGTATTACGTTGATAAACTAAACTGTCAAACGTCTATACTCTATAGTCTACGGTCGAATTGTACCTACCGTAGCGTTTGCACAACTGATTGGCAGTTTTTAGTTTTTGAATATAAGAAATTAAATGAAGAAAATTTAAGAAGATTTAAAACGATGACTTGAAATGTTTTAAAATTTAATTAGCGCAAAATAAGGTTTGACTTTTTTTCTAAAGTTAACTTTAGTATAACGAAATCTGAAATAAATTTCAAACAGTACTAATTTCTGTAAAAATTTTCCTTTCATATAGGAAATAATAGAACGCTTTTTATATAATAGGTATATAAAACGGGTTATTCATAACTTTTTACATAACTTATTTTATGAATCCATAAAAGTATGCGTCGGTTTGTTAGCACCTTATATGATCATAATTAAACCGTAAGCTTTATTTTCTCATTCAGAAAATGTTTTGTTATTGAGAAAACTCAGCTTTAACATTGTGAGAAAACTGTTGCAAAACTTTTAATAAAAAAAATACCTCTACAAAATTGTTCAATACCTACTATAGAAGCTGTATTCGGTAAAAAGTTGAATATGCATTAACTCGAAGTAAACAAAACAGTCTATACAAATATAATTATATATGCCTCTCTTTCTTCTTTAATTCGAACCTCAAATAAACCGGCTGAAACAATTTTTATTTTTTACATCTGAGAATTTCTACCAAATATGAAAGTTTTAAATATATGTATGGCTTATCAACTTGAAAAAAATCAAATATAACACGTTTAATTATTAATATTATTTAACTGTTATTAATAACAAACTTAAGACATGAATAATGATGTTTGATCCAGGAAAACTTAAAATATCATAAGTTTTAAAAAAATACGACAACTTTTGAATCTGCACATTTGGAGTCACCTCGTATGCCATAAATTCTACGCTGCTGATTTTCTATTAAAGCTATAAACATATTGTTGAACATGCAGAACGTTTAAGTAATAATTAAAATAAAAAAGTTAAACACTACAATACAAGTATATGCAACATTGTTGGCTGCAATAAATAATAATCTCCCTCAGTTGCAAGCTAATGCTCAAAACAATACACGCTTTTTGCTATTTTTTAAAGTTAATAACAAAGAAAAGTTACTTAAAAACTTAAACAAAGGAACTTTGTAGATATTGTTTTGTTACGGACTTAAGAAGAGAAGAAGTTTAGCGTAAGCGAGTTGTTATTTCCATGATGATGTCTGAGACCACATGGTAAAATGGCTTATTTTGAATATGTACTTCTAGACAACATTTCTGTTGAAAACATAAGTGACATTGCGATATTACTGTCAATAAATAAGTGTTTTTCGGTGAATGTCAAGCTGTTTAAGATTTTTAAGAATATTAAGTAGTGCTATCTATGTAAGAAATCACGAAATAATTATCCCAACCTGTCATTTCATCGGTAAATAAATACGAAATTCCATTTTAGGTGTTGAATATGTTTTTGATAAAGTTTTTATAAGTTAAATGTGATTAAACAAATCTAAAATCAAAAATATACTTTTATCAACAATATAAGATTTATAAACTTTATTAATTGTCGTTTTTACATCCTTCAAAACGGTGCACCTATACTATGCTATCCGTATTTAGAAAAAGACGAACGCTTCTCTCTCATATTGGATGTTGTCATCACAATATTGTATTAACTAAAGGCCGCTGCACACGAGGCTAGAAACGCTGCTAAGAGTTCTGCTAGTCTATAGGCTGGGTACGAAGCTAGAAATGACGTCACTGCGAGCTGGCCTGCTAGCTCACAAGATAGGTTTTAAAATTAAAACAAGGGATGTTTTCCCTGCGAGATTTGCTGCTAGGTATGAGCAAGAACCAATCTTGTCACGTGGGCACTTGAACAAACACCCACAAACCAACATGGTGTCGCATTCTGTCCAGAGTCAGACAACAGACACGTTTTGCTCTGTGTTTATATTCGAACCGTCAATGCGCGCGCACCAGATTTATCCACAAATCAAGCTTGAAAAATAGTCTCGTGTGAAGCGAACACTTAACAGCAATCAAGAAAAACAGCGTTAGAAAACTAGTAGGCAATTCTAACAAAGAATCTAGCAGCGTTTTAGCCTCGTGTGCAGCGGCCTTAATATAGGGAATGATAAGTTAATTTATATTTTACGTCTTTGGTTTCCAAAAATCTGACGTAGATAATATGCCAATTTGCTTTGTGACCGAAAATGTAAAATCACAGGGAGAAAATATGGTTCGCATTCATTGAGCCGGTATATTTCAATAATAATTGCGATACAAATATGAATTACAGTTTTTTTTTTAATTTGTTCATTAAAACTATCTATTGAAAAATATTTCTTATATAATACACAAGAACTATATGACACAAATACGATGACAGTTCAAAAAGTACATTATTTTGTTTTCTCGTAACACATTATGATTCTTACCATTGTTGATCAAAAATGGTTTTCTAAAATGATGTTTTAGGATAGGTCGTTACATATTTGCAGAGATTATTATTAACGAAAAAAATGTCTCAGATTCATGGTCATAAATGTTTTATTTTTATATTTTTCCATACAACGTAATTTCTTAAAACGCATTTGTGATGAAAACAAAAAAATATTGCATTCCTTTTTTGATGATCGGTCAAAAAATTACTACTTCCAAGGGAGTAAGAAGTCAGGGAAATTGGGAAATGCATGAATTTTTCTTAAAAATATATATAGCTACGTAAATATTTTAATGTTATACATATTTGAAAAACCGTTTTTAGAATGTCAGCGTTTGGGAAATAACAATCTTTGCCAACGTATCATTAAATATTTTTTTTACAAATGGTACATGTATTTTCAGCTAAGTGGTAAAACATTTTTGCTATTTATATATATATATATATATATATATATATATATATATATATATATATATATATATATATATATATATATATATATATATATATATATAAATAGCAAAAATGTTTTACCACTTAGCTGAAAATACATGTACCATTTGTAAAAAAAATATTTAATGATATATATGATATATATATATATATATATATATATATATTATAGCACGGCAGTGGAAGGATTTCTGGTAACGTAGGTCCATTCCCACCTGTGAATAAATAAAGAAAAAAGACGGACAGATTTCTCAAAACGGTGGATTGTTTGGGCTATACCGGTGTTATTTTGGGCCCATAGTGATCAGAGAGGGTACAGCTCCACTTCTTCTACTGTTCTGAGAAACTTGTGCAGAAATGTAACAAAGAAAAGAATATGCAGTGGGTCGATAACAATTATATTTCATAATCACTTCAAAAAACGTGTCGGTGACAAGGTACAAAGAAATCTGATTTACAAGTACATTCTTAATATTAACAATATCATTTGATCATGATTGACAATTAGAAACTGGGGGTAGAACCCTGACGAGGTGATCACTTAATTATCTAGGGAAGTACATTTAATAAGGTTGCTTAAATTAAAAAAAAATAATAAAACGTGAAAGAGGAAAAGAAAACTAGGCGTGAGCGTCATACCTTTTTCTGAAGAGTACTTACTTACACTTGAACAATACTTATTCTAGGAATACTTTACATAATTCGTGAGTGACTACGGGTATTTAGGCGCTTCATGGTAGTACCATGAAGTCTAAATTCGGTTTGGAGAAGAAGCTTGAAGGTGATTCTGTGGTTTATTCCATGAGCGTCCTTTTCATGCGACCACACCGAATCGCGGAAAACAACTTAATGTTTGTTATTTTTCCGTAACTAATCAATATTGATTTTAATTATTTCAAACCTAACAACTATTGTTTGTCACTTTTTCACTTTGAAAATCACAGATACCGCGTATTTAGAGTCAGACGACTGGATCACACGATAGACACACTTATGTTTATACGTCCAAGCCACGCGATCCAAATCGTACCGCGCATGCAAATACTCGCGAATTTAGTGATTTAAGATTTCCTTATTTATTTATTTTATTATAATAATTTTTATGCTAATATTAAAAAATTGTCGCGGTGCTATGGCACCACGTGACAGGCTCCCCCTCTTTAGTGATTAGGAGGTACTCCGCTATACTACTAACTGTACATACAACAAGAAATTCACAACAATGAATTTATCTTTGTTGTAACTAAGTCAACAATCACTTGACAATCTACCATATCCCATACTATGGCAGTTGAAGTGTGCTCTTAATAAATAAGCTCTAATTAAATTTAACTAATCTAAATTGATCTAACGAGATGAAACAACCACCGATAATACGGAAATTATGGGGTCGTAACCTGACTGGCTGAAGGAGACAGCGTAGACGTTAGACGAAATTGGGCCTTAGGAAAGCGCCGGAATGTAAACAAGGACAAGCTTATAATCTAAAACAAAGGACGAGAATAATGAAATAACACAGGGAGAATTCTTTATTTAGGAAAATAAAGCATAACTCAGGTACGAAAAATAACTTAAACTTTTATTGTTAGTAATATCCTAACCTAACAACACTTGACGTTTGACAGATGTCAGCTGTCTGACATTGAACTTGAAATTAAACTAGAGGGCAATGACCTCGGGTGAATTTTTCAATTGTTAACAGACGGAATTTTCTTCAGCTGTTCAATATGAGATTTAAACATCTTTTTGGAGGATGGATCTTGAAGGATGCAGCTAACAGGACTCGTAAATTCTAAAATTACACGGGGATTACTGTAACGAGGACAAAGTTTGAGGTGAAAATTCGGTTTCATTTTGTTATAATGTAACCTTTGTACAACAAAATCGCCGACTTGAAACTTCGACTGCAACGAACGGTTTTTATTGAAATATTTCGCTTGTAGATCATGTGATTTTGACAGAGCTAGGCGAACTTGATTTTCGGAAGGCAAAGCGTCTTGTTCCCACACAGATGACAAATTCCATTGTAAATCGAGTGGAAATTTGATTTCTCTTGACAAAAATATCTTACAAGGTAAATTTTTAATACTTTCATGATATGAAGAATTATTGGCGAAGGTTATGTGATTTAATAACAAGTCCCAACTGAGATGATCGTCAAACTTTTGTTGAAGTAAAATTGACAGAGCAGCTCTAACGTTTCGTATTACTCTTTCTACAGCATTGGACGAAGGATGATAAGGCGAACTGTGAATGACACGTGAACCCCAGGAAGTACAAAATTCATTAAACTTGTTTGACGTAAACGAAGTCGCGTTATCGGAAACTATTTTAGTTGGTGGACCATACGTGGTAAAGACTTGATGCAGACATTTTATTATCGACGTGGAACTGGAATCAGGAATCGCGTAAGTTATTAACCACTTGCTGTAACTATCCAGAATTAGAAGAACATATTTATTCCCGGAATGTGATTTGACAAGCGGTCCCATGAGATCAATGTAAATTTTATCCCACACAGATTGTGGAGGATTAGACGACATAACTACTTTATCAGGATGTTGATCTGATTTATGCGTTGCACAGAGCATACAATCTTTAATAAATTGACGAACCTCAACAAACATGCGCGGCCACCAAAATCTTCGTGATATTGAACGATACGTCTTCGTGACTCCGGGATGACTGGCGATTTGTGAATTATGAAACTGTTCCAATATTTCTTTCTTGGAGGCGGACGGAACAACAATACGTCGACGACGGTTGCGGCCTACGAGTCGAACCAGGAAATTCTTGTGAATAGCGAAATTTTTCTGAGGTAAACCTTGATTAATTTGACTTTTAAGGCGGTTTAACTCAGGATCTTGATCTTGCAGGATATTAAGTTCGGTAAACGGATTTTTAATTTCCGTAATGGGATTGAGAAAATTTGATTGTATTGCATTTTCCTCAGAAGTTTCGGATTCAGCTACCAAACGGGATAAACAATCGGCAGTACAATTTACTTTACCGCGAATATGTTCGACTTTGAAACTGAAACGACTGATGCGAAGTAACCACCTACCTACACGACCTAAGTTGCGGGGGTGCCGAATTAACCATTTGAGACAGGAACTATCTGTCTGAAGAATAAAAGTTTGATGCGAGAGGTAAGATTTCATTTTTTCCATAGCCCAAATACATGCTAAAGCTTCTTGTTCGTACGTACTGTATTTCTTCTCGGCGGATGTCAAACGTCGGCTTGCGTACTGGATCGGGTGTAGACCATCTTCAAAGGATTGTAAAAGAACACAACCAACATGATTTTGACTGGCGTCGGTTTGCAGAATGAATTCGCGTTGAAAATCGGGAAAACGTAGAACTGGTGAACTTGACAGAGCTTCACGAAGTTTGCGAAAAGACTGAATATGCGTTTCCGTTAAATTATATTTGACATTTTTCTTCCGTAGATCATTGAGTGGCGACATTATCTGAGCGTATTCGGGGATAAACTTAGCGTAATAACCAACCATTCCAATAAACGTTTGAAGCTGTTTCAAATTCTTCGGAATTGGCAAATTCTTTATCGCTTCCACTTTGTCGGGATCCATGGAAAGACCGTTGCTTGAGACACGATGACCCAGGAAGTTGAGTTCGCTTTGGGCGAATTTTATTTTATCCGGATTCACGGTAAGATTAGCTTCTTTTAGACGTCTTAACGTTTCTCGAACGTGTACCATATGAGATTCCATATCGGGACTGTATATTAATAAGTCGTCGAAAAATACAATCACAAACTTGTATCTTAAATCGGCAAAAATGTCAAACATCAGACGGTTTAGAGCACTAGGTGAAATAGATAGCCCGAACGGAGCCTTATGAAATTTCCACTGGCCTTCAGGAGTGACGAACGAAGTTAGACTCTTTGATTTGTCAGATAATTCAACTTGGTAAAAGGCGCTGTTTAGATCCAACGTGGTGAAAACTTTAGCGTTTTTTAAGCACTGGAAAATATGCTCAATCGACGGAACAGGAAAACTATCCATGACAACCTTTTTGTTTAACTGGCGATAATCAATACAAAGTCTATAACCTCCACTTGATTTCTTGACAAGAAAAGCCGGTGAAGCGTAAGGAGATTTACTAGGTGAAATAACGCCTTTATTCAAAAGATCACTAATATGTTCCCTCATTATTTTAGCTTGAGGTGGGGAAAGTGGATACGGGGCCTTTCGGACTGGAATATCGTCAGACAAATGAATTGAATATTTGTAATTTTTAGCTTGACCTAGTTCTTCGGTAAGAACTTCTGGAAATTCTGCAAGCAAACTACTAAAGTTGGCCGCATTTGAATCTATACTGGTAACGTGATCCAGGGAGAAGGTTTTGGACGAAGCGGGTAACGGTACAAAGGGAATGACGTGAGAGGAATCGAATTTGAAAGAAAGATTATTCTCGGTACAATTAACGTTCGCACCCATTTTGCATAAAGAATCATAACCTATTATGACGGGATACGACAGAGCGTCGAGAACTAGGAAATCAATCTTCCAGGTAAATTTACTAATAGTAATGACTACTGTTAACGTGAAATTAGATCTCGCGATAGAACTGTTGGCTACTTGGGCATAAGAAATCGAATTTGTGATCGTACCTATTTTTAACGATGACAAATAATTAGCAAGTTCGGAATTGATGTAGTTCTTGGTAGAACCGGTATCAAGCAGTGCCGAAGCTCGAATATGTTGAAAGTAGAGATAAACTAGAGGGATCGTAGAGCTACTTGATTGACTTGGGGAATTATAGGAATAATTCGGGACGGGAGAAGTCAATCGAATAGACGTATTTACAGGAGAGGACAAGTTAGCTGGAGGGGGGTGGTTCGAAAGAGGTGACTTATTAACTAATGTGGTTAACCGGGGAAAGACATTAATTTGTTCTACATCTTTCGGTTTACTAAAAATTTTGACAACGCTATCTCACCCTTGAGAGGGCAGGATAGCCTTAGGTTCAGAAGGAGAAGGACGTGGGGGACGAACCGGACACTGGGCTATAAAGTGACCTGGTTGTTTACAATATCGGCAACAAGGGGATAAATTAGGAGCGACAAGTCCGGTCGAATTGGGGTGAGTGTACGTTTTACGTTGACGTTCAACTACTCTCAAATGTTTTATAAGCTGGTGAAGCTCAGCTAAACAAGTTGGGGTATCTCTGAATTGTAGATAATTAAATGTGGATTCGTTTTGGTTAAGCCAAATGCGCGCAATTATCTCCGATTCAGACAGGCTAGGACCCAATAATTCGACGTATTTCAAGACGTCTTCAGCATATTCGGGAAAATTCTCAGAGAGGTTCTGACGCCTACTGATATAGCGTTCTATTAGCATAGCCCGATCTATAGAAGTGGTGAAATGGTCTAGAATAAGATTTTTGAGCTGTGTCCATTCGAGTTCAGAATAGACATTAAGTCTCCACCACTGTCGGAGGGGTCCGTCAGTCTTAGTGCCTAAACTCTTTAACAAAATATGAAATGGAACTAAAGCGAATTGACTCACGTTCTCGATTTCTAACAGGAATTGTATCAAAATGTCAAGATCTGTACCTGTAGCGGTAGGTACGTTACGCAACAAGTCCCGGATATCGCCCATATTTGCATGCGAAGCGGTATGATTTGGAACGGAAATAAGAATTGGCTCGGACTTACTCGGTGAGTGCACTGGAGGATCGTCCATCGCCGGCGGAGAGTCTGGAAGTTCAGCGGTGGTCGGAGGCGGACCTGGAGATTTGCTTTGGCCGGGTGTCGGCGGAGACTTTGGGCTGCGGCAGGACTTATGGCGCGGCATGGTCGACTGGAAGACGTGGAATCGGACAGGAACAGGACTCAGGAATTAACTACGCTCCTTGCTACCAATTATAGCACGGCAGTGGAAGGATTTCTGGTAACGTAGGTCCATTCCCACCTGTGAATAAATAAAGAAAAAAGACGGACAGATTTCTCAAAACGGTGGATTGTTTGGGCTATACCGGTGTTATTTTGGGCCCATAGTGATCAGAGAGGGTACAGCTCCACTTCTTCTACTGTTCTGAGAAACTTGTGCAGAAATGTAACAAAGAAAAGAATATGCAGTGGGTCGATAACAATTATATTTCATAATCACTTCAAAAAACGTGTCGGTGACAAGGTACAAAGAAATCTGATTTACAAGTACATTCTTAATATTAACAATATCATTTGATCATGATTGACAATTAGAAACTGGGGGTAGAACCCTGACGAGGTGATCACTTAATTATCTAGGGAAGTACATTTAATAAGGTTGCTTAAATTAAAAAAAAATAATAAAACGTGAAAGAGGAAAAGAAAACTAGGCGTGAGCGTCATACCTTTTTCTGAAGAGTACTTACTTACACTTGAACAATACTTATTCTAGGAATACTTTACATAATTCGTGAGTGACTACGGGTATTTAGGCGCTTCATGGTAGTACCATGAAGTCTAAATTCGGTTTGGAGAAGAAGCTTGAAGGTGATTCTGTGGTTTATTCCATGAGCGTCCTTTTCATGCGACCACACCGAATCGCGGAAAACAACTTAATGTTTGTTATTTTTCCGTAACTAATCAATATTGATTTTAATTATTTCAAACCTAACAACTATTGTTTGTCACTTTTTCACTTTGAAAATCACAGATACCGCGTATTTAGAGTCAGACGACTGGATCACACGATAGACACACTTATGTTTATACGTCCAAGCCACGCGATCCAAATCGTACCGCGCATGCAAATACTCGCGAATTTAGTGATTTAAGATTTCCTTATTTATTTATTTTATTATAATAATTTTTATGCTAATATTAAAAAATTGTCGCGGTGCTATGGCACCACGTGACAATATATATATATATATATATATATATATATATATATATATATATATATATATATATGTTTTTATATCAAGTGGAGATCCGACTAAATTACAGACAACCCGAGGTCCACCACAAAAAAAAGGTTTTTTGGAGTATCTTTTTCACAAAAAGGCTCCTCTTATTGTCCTTAATCTATAACTTATATATATATACATATATATATATAAAAGAAAAAAAAACAATATTGTATTACTTTCCTCGTAGCGCTTCAACAGCTACCGAATATTTCTTGAGCACAAAGTGAGGTTTAAAATTAACATCCCAACCCTCGTACTATTTTCCGCGGTTACTGCGGATTTATTTTTCCAAGAAGCGACTTTTTATTCAGCAAACTTATGCACAAGAGACGGCAAAGAATTTTATTAATAGCTGGACATTTATTTTTAAATTTATAAAGAAGATGAAGGGCTTAGGTGCACACTGAAGCTTAGCGTCTTTAATTATTTTTCTTTTTATCAACGTTTATTATTGCGTATAATTAACGCGAGTTTAATACAATTTGTAATTATCAACTGATAAAAATCCAGGTAGGATACATGCCTATGAGTGAGTATTATACAATAGTATATTGTACAACTAGTGCAACAATGCCGCTCGAGTTGCACATACTATTTTTTATTACGAATTAAATTAAATTAAAACTAAAACTTTATTACGAATTAAAAAATAAAATTAGAAGTTATAAAAATTAAAATTAAATCATTAAAAAGTTGAAAATTCAGTTAAAATTGTTAAAATTGTCAAGAATAAAAGTCCATAATCGAAAATTTTAACCTCAAATCTGCTTCAAATGACAATTTATTTCGTTGACATTAACACCGTTATTATTTTGTTTTTTTCTCTGAATTTGCGTGCGGCAAACAATAATTTCAGTGCGACAAATAAAGTTTCCGCAAACAAATGAAAATAGCTACTTTTCAACCGTAACAGCATGCGTAAAGATACCACTTTTCCCGCATGAGTAATAAAAAGTTAATTTTAACATATTTGGTTGACTAAAGTAACATAGGAACCAGCATTACACAAACAGTTAAAAATTCGTGTTTCGATATATTTTGTTCAACGTTAACGACTTCGCTGCAGGTAAAAACTAATGTTTATTGATTTCATATATCTATTAATTAACTATATGAATCATTGCCTATCTACTCAATGTGCGGTGAGTGAACGCAACAAAGCGTATCGAAAATATATCTGCGTCTCTTTCTTCGATGTAATTCCCTGATTTCTCCGATGATAGGATTGGTTGATGTACTTGCATTAAAACCGAATAAAGTATTTTTGTTTCAAAAACTTTGTCTTTTTCTGTGATGTTAACATGGGCGTGCCCAGCTTTTGGCCCAGGCGGGGGCAAATTGGAAATTTCTTAAGCCGGGTCCCCCGTGATTGTTTTGCTCTCCTGATTACGCCAGTGCTTACGGCGTAAAAAAAGACAGAAGTAGGTACATGTTTGCACCCTAATAGTTCGATTGCGATTTTATTCCTATGCTTAATATGGAATAAAAGTACCTATATGATTGATTTAAACGGAGATTAGACTATAAAAACATAATTGATTCGTACAATTATTTTGTCAACATTAATATTTATTATAGTATTACCACTCTTTCATTTTTGAGAGTATTCGTCCCTGCAAACACCCCCTGACCCTTATCTCAAATCTTTTCCCCTCGCCTAAAAACGGTTCGCGCTCTCCCGACGCTATTTTTAAAGCTAGAGGGTTCTGGTAAACGCCAAATGAAAGACAAAGAATCAGACTACAGATCCTTCTGGCGAATTTTTTGAAAAACAGTTTCGCCTACCTGTGAAATATTACGTAACTTATTATTTTTTTCAAAAGGTTGTGAGATTTTTCAGGAATTTTTTTTTCAAAAAATTCGCCTGAAGGATCTGTAGTCCGATTCTTTGTCTTTCATTTGGCGTTTACCAGAACCCTCTAGCTTTAAAAATAGCGTCGGGAGAGCGCGAACCGTTTTTAGGCGAGGGGAAAAGATTTGAGATGAAGGGTGCAGGGGGTATTTGCAGGGACGAATACTCCTAAACTTATTGTTTGAAGACAAACATTAAATTTTAAATATTTTTTCTTTGGATTGACAAACATTTTATTATATTATAAATGAAGTTGGCAGTGATGTTTCCTTTCCTTTTCAACAAATCAGCAGTTTTTTGTTGTGAGCATTTCGGACATATTTTTTTCGGAACGTATTTTCTACAAAAGAAAAACAGCTCCTAGAGAATTCAATTCTTGTAACAACTTGACATATGTACTTAAATAACATTATATCCTTCAGCTATAATAACGTGTGGCACACATGGCACTCACGTGCTAGTACAGTTTGACCGAGATGACCATTCAGATGAAATAAAATGTATATTAACACGTTTCAGCATAAATATGAGGCGAATAAATGAAAAACAAACACAGAAACAAAAAAATAATCAAAATATTTTTTTGCACGACTCTCTAAATCTATAAAATTGCTGATTTTCATGCATATATAGCGGTAGTAAAATGATCCATTTCACACTAGTGCGTAAATTAAAACAAATGCGAAACGTAGTCGTACTACATAGTAAAAGTGTGAGAATCAAACGCGGCCTACTATAAGTCGAACTGTCAACTTTTTTTACTTATGTACAAAAAAGACTATATGTATCTTGTGCTAAAACTCGCAGTCGCTCGTTTTTACCATGTCACATTCGCCATAGTATTAAACAAATAAAATCATTATAAACACATTTACAAACTTTCTTGGCAGATAAAAGCGTCAAAACTTTCGACATGTATTGTCATGATTTATCAAAATAAAAATGAAAAGAATGAATTACTCACCACTATTTTGTTATTTTTTAGAAGTGTTTAGTTCGGTATTGTACACGAACGGCATCATTTTTGACACTTATGGATTTCACTGAGGCAAGCGTCTGGAGAAGACGTGTGCGTTCAAAAATTATAATTGAAATAAATTTCTGAGCTGATAATAGCATGCAAAACATTCACACGCGCTGAGGCAATAGTACAAATAGTTTTCCGTCGAACAATTCACAATAATATAGTACCTAACTGAATAAAAGCATAAAATAGATCGCATCAAAATTGTCTTTACACACACAAATTATAAACCGTTTATTACAAAATTCACTACACAGTCTTTCGAAGTCAAAACTACACTAATTTGTTGCAAGGCTGAACAAGGCGTGTATCTACTAGAAGTGTATTATGCAATACACAATTTTTGTATAACTAATCCAACCAAAAACATAAATGTGAAAAGAGAGCGAACAAATGGGTTTGCCTATTTTACTGAAAAAAATAAGTGTACATATACGATTTTTTTATAAAAACTTGCCAAGTTAAACTCTAACACCCTAGATATCTAGATAAAAACTATAATTTATCAATGTGCGATAAGTTTTTGATAAAACTAGAGTTATATTAATCCAACAGTACACAAATGCGTGTTTTACGCACTGACAAATATTTGATTTAGTTCATTTTTATTCTTCTTCTTCCTACATCAGCTAACATAAGAAAAAAAAACTTTTTTCCTATTCATTGCAGTGTTGGTTTTGTATGCTTAAACAAACATTTATACAATTCTTTTGTGAACAATGTTATAATAGATTCCCATTTCTAAAATAAGGATGCGTTCATATAAAAAATCATCACAGTTACTTATTTAAAACTAACAAAACGCAGTCAATTTTTTTTTAAGTTGAATGCTTTTATTGTACAATCGATGATGTACAACTAGAAAATAAATATCAGTCACCATTGAGAGCTTTGATTAAGCTAAAATAAAATCGTGGGGGGCATTTATAGTTACATTATATTCGAAGAAGACAGTCGAAAGCTAAACATGGTTTCCAATCTCAAACAAATGAAAGTTTTCTATTAAATATCCCCCACAATTTTATTTTAGTTTAATCAAAGTCCCCAATGGTGACTCATATTTATTTTCTAGTTTTTAGTACATGATCGATTGTACACTAAAAGCGTTTAAGAGTATTCGTCCCTGCAAATACCCCCTGCACACCTCCTCTAAAATCTTTTCCCCTCGCCTAAAAACGGTTCGCGCTCTTCCGACGCTATTTTTAAAGCTAGAGGGTTCTGGTAAACGCCAAATGAAAGACAAAGAATCAGACTACAGATCCTTCAGGCGAATTTTTTGAAAAAAAAAATTCCTTAAAAAAATTACAACCTTTTGAAGAAAATAATAAGTTACGTAATATTTCACACGTAGGCGAAACTGTTTTTCAAAAAATTCGCCTGAAGGATCTGTAGTCTGATTCTTTGTCTTTCATTTGGCGTTTACCAGAACCCTCTAGCTTTAAAAATAGCGTCGGGAGAGCGCGAACCGTTTTTAGGCGAGTGGAAAAGATTTGAGATGAAGGGTGCAGGGGAAATTTGCAGGGACGAATACTCTTAACTTAAAAGTTTTTTACCTGTTTTTATTTTGTAATAAATCGAAAAATGAGAGCAGATAGAAAAAATCAAACCATTTTCAAATATATCAAGGATAATCATAATTAGAACTGATGAGTCCACAATCATTTGTTTCAAGTTTGCTCTGAAGAAGTGAACTGCAAGGTTCACCAAACGTCGTCTACTTATAAATATTACAAAGAATGCACTGTAATTTAACATTAAAATCGTTAAATGTAATAATAGCATGCCAAGTTATAGCGGCTGCATTTTTTATAACATGGAAAAAGCGTTTCATTTTAATATAAAAATTCTTGATATGTCGGTTACATATATAACTAATGATAGGCTTCATAAAAAATAACATTGTGTTATTCAATGATTATACATATCAGGGCGCCGCCCCCCAGAATCTAGATGAAACATTACAGTAGTCATTAATTATTGTTGCTCTTTCATTTTGTTTGAGCGTACAAACGCGCGGAGGTAAGTCCATGTGAAGTTATGTAATAATAAAAAGGTTTTCATCTGACTTATGCACAGAAGTCGTCGTTTCGTCCTAATAATAAACTGTAATAAACCGCACCATGAATGCGAGTTTATTTCCCGAAAGGTGGCAGGAGAACGAGCTACTAGAGACCGTTTAATAAGAGAGAGAAGTATTGTTCTCTTTTTTATGTAGAGCACACCAATTGTCTATCACTTGTCGTATCTTTTTAAATATCGCTAATAACCTCAGTTGTCGGGCGTCTACAATCTTTCCCTCTCTCTCTCTTATTAAAGAGTCGTCAGTATAGTAGAATTTTACAAATATGTAAGATACTAACATGTTTTCACGAAATTTATAACGTTTTGAAAAATAAAAAATACAAAAGGCGTATATATCCGAAATGAAATGAGAAATTTAAGGCACTTGTTCACTTTATTAAAAAAATTAGACCTTTAAAAATCAACTCCTAAAATATTTTTACAAAATTCGAGTTCTAACAGTCCAGAATAACTCAAAGTGTGCGCGCGCTCTCCAAAATACCGATTTTTAGTTTACATACAACAAAAAGAGGAGGCCTTCAATGACAGTTGGCTACTGTGTTATATGGTCCCGGGATAACAGATTAACTACTCAAAACTTCTCAAAAATACTTTTTTTCAAATGGCCGACAGTTAATCTCGGAAACTACTAAACCGATTTTAATAAATCTTGACACGTTTTGTTTATTGATATGTTTTGTATGCCAATTCATCTCAATTTGGCCAAAAAATAAAAATATAAAATTTTAGCAAGAGAAAAATAGTGGAAAAATAAGCAGAATTTCACGTTTTTTTTCAAACATTTTTTTCTTTTTTAGTAAATGAAGTGAATTGGCACGTAAAAAACCTTTCTTTTTACAATATCATTTGACTTTTTTGTTTCGGACTTGCCGATCCTGAGATTATCTGTCCGCCGTGGAACAACATTTTTAAGGGCTCGACTTTGGCGTTCTTTGGATATAATTTAAAAAATGAAAATTAAAAAAAAATATTTTTGTACCTAAGAAGTATTAAATAATATTGTAAGAAAAGTTTTATATCTACATCTAACAACGGAACATGAGAAAAAAGATTTAAATTTGTTTTATTTTTAGCCTTCTAAAGTGGACAACTAGCATGTACCCTTAATATTAATCCTGATAGACACAATTTTAATTTTTAACCTTTTTCATGATTTTGTATACAGTCGGGGAGCACAAGAGCAGAAGTGCATAGTCTCTTTTGAAGTACCAGATAGAACAATGAACATTTCTGTCAATTTTAGTTATCCTTGAAATGTCTTGAAGATCGAAAGTTGAAAATTGTGCGATTTTGACAATGTAAAGGCCCCCATACACCTCGTTCTTTTTTGCCAGTTTTAACCGCACGGGTAAAACTGTACGGGTAAAACGGTCGGTGTGTGGCCAAAAACCGTCCTTCTTACCGGCGTTCAAAAATATCTGCTGCTGCTTGATTTAAACCGTCCGTTTTAAACGTGTCGTTCAAGTCGGCCCGTGTGTGTGACGACGCAGTTAAAAAGGACGGGTTTTGTTCGACTCTGTAACGTTGTAGGATCCATCAAAGCAGATCAGATGATGCCACGACTTCAGAAAAACTGAACGAAACAACACCTAGTGTGTGGATATGGTCGTTGTTCGTGTTTACCCGTACAGTTTTACCCGTGCGGTTAAAACTGCCAAAAAAGAACGAGGTGTATGGGGGCCTTTATGGTTTGACACGCCGTACAATTTAGTTTTCAATGTAAAAGGCAACAATATCCTACCATTACTTGAAATCTACGAAAACTAACACTTCTTAGCTTTAAAAAAATCATTAGAATTTCTTACGCCAGTCACGTTTTGTTCTACTTTTAAACGAAAAAGTGCTTTTCAATTATGGATAAGAACACTATAGTGGCAAGACGCTTATGACTTCTGTTGTCGAGCGTCTATAACTTACAATAACTCTATATAATACTGTATCACAGGGAGTTGCTGCTTTTTTGTGAAGACGAAACCACAGTCTGATTTTTATATTTAACTACCGGTGTAACAATTCCAATAATGATCTGTGATAGCTCCATTTACCGTACCTACTCTGATACCATTCCATCATCAATAATTCACCTACTATAATTGCCACGACTCAATTAAGGTCTGACCTCTAGGCTGTGTGTCAAAATGATTATTCCTCTATGGCATGTAGATTTTTTAAATTACCTTTTTAATACCATAAATGTCTTTTTATATAATAAATGAGAATGATTAAAACAGAAGCAAAACAATTTTTTTATGTTATATAATTTCAATTTTAACGAAGTGGAAAAAACAAAAAAAAACTGTCCATGCTAAAAATATCACCAAGTTTCGTGACGGTGACGATCACATGCCTTAAATAATAAAAATATGTAATAAAAAAATCATTTATTTTTATTTTTTGCATAAATTTCAACACAATGGTGTACCACTATTTTTTTCAAATACGCTAGCCGAAAAAAGGTGCTTAAAAAGAAATTTACGAAGTGTAATACGGTCTCTGAACTAGTAAGGGAGCCAGGGGTTTGTTGTAACAAGGGTAAGTAGTCACATGAGTTTTTCAGAATTCATTTCAAACATTTTTATGTTATATCCTACCATCTAAAAGTGGAAATTTTGAACTTCTGAAGCAATCGACATTTGATTGATTTTTCTAAAATACAGGGAATTTTTTCTCGAATTATTCTAGACACCCGCATAAAAGTTGTGTATGCGAGTAGACAGCAGTCACGGACACCACTGGTTTACATACATAAATAAAATAATGTGTAAGCATCGTCATTATAATTCTTTTCATAAAAAATACATAAAATTTCTTTTCATGACGCTGAATATTATTTGTATGTATATAAAAAGAATGAATCAGTAAACATTAACACACACACATACACACACGAGCGTCGCGCCGCGTCGGTAACACAGAAAACTGCCACAACACCGAACACGGCAAACAACCGACGTGAGTACGGTCGCCGCCACTTGCTTTCAAAATATTGGCAGTGGCGTACACTCATTAAAAAACCAAAGTAAAAGGACACCTATAATTTTTGTAAGAGTTGAAATGACATACGCAAGTTTGTTAAGTTTTTAATATTACCTAGTGTAAATCTATGCTAATATATAAAGCTGAAGAGTTTGTTTGTTTGTTTGAACGCGCTAATCTCAGGAATTACTGGTTCTAATTGAAAAAAAAAATTTTGTTGGATAGCCCATTTATCGAGGAAGGCTATAGGCTATATAATATCACGATACGGCTAATAGGAGCGGAAAATCAATGAAAAATGTTGCAGAATGTCAGTCAACATTTTTCACCATATACTTATATTCAGGTGAAATGCCCTAACAGAATATCCCAATATTAGCGCCGCACGTACCGAAGCTCGGTTAGCTCAATCGGTAGAGCGCGCGACTCTTAATCTCAGGGTCGTGGGTTCGAGCCCCACCTTGGACGAATATGTTTTTAATGGTTTTTTTTTTTATTTTCTACATTGCTTTCTAAGGCTATCATTTAAATTTATTTTAGTTTTATTTACGACTAATTAAAATTAAATCTAAATAATAGCTCATTTGAAAACTATTACAGTAGGTACCTATATATAAAAATAATTTTCCTACAGTGTTTTCAATTAAATATTTATTATATTTTATTAATTATACAGTAATTATTGATTTAAAAGAAATAATTATTACTTAAAAAAAATATTTTCATCAAAAATGGAGGTTTGAGTTTAAAATAAGTAATAAAGCAGGGAACTGCCGAAAACGGCAAAAAATTTGGGCCCAATATTCATCTCGGTAAACTAAGATGAATGTGCGTACTCATGTTCCTCCCTTCCACATTCGTTCTTTTGCACCCGGGTGAAACCGGACGGGACCGCTAGTAAAATATATAACTTTTTATAACCGAGCGGGATGGCGTAGTGGTGAGAGCACTAGACTCGCATTCGGGAGTTACCGGGTTCGAATCCCAGCGGGGGCAGAAATGGCTGGGACTTTTTCCTGCTGTCTCTCGCCGAGAAACGATAATTCCTGTACCGACCATCGTGTTGATTTTTTCCGTGGTTTCCCTCAATAATTCCAGATAAATATCGAGATGGTTCTTTATTCAAGGCCATGGCCGATTACCTGTCAAATTCCTATGCTCAAATTTTCCTACCATTATCCTAATGTCCTAAAGTTCCTTCATTCGCCCATTGTCATTAGTGGAAGTTGAAAAATTAGAAAATAACGGGAAGTGCGATATATTGAAAATAGTAATCTGTTATGACATAAAGTCGAGAAATGCACGTCAAACGCATTATTATTATTTTTATATATAATTTTTATATAATTAGATAGTGTTTTGAAACATTTACCTAGGCTAGGTGACTTATTAATTAATTCGATTTTATCGTCTTGGTGAAACGATATTAATTTTTTTTTCGGTCAGTCGATGCCTTTAAACAACAGAAACTACGTATAGTGTCCGACCGAAATTTCGGTTTCGGTTTCGGCATTAAATTGTAGTTTCAATTTAGTTTCGATGTCGAAGCTAAAAAATATACCTATAATTTCCGTCGAAGTAAGCTTCGGTTTCGGCCGGAAATGAGACAGAAACTGAAATACGTAGATTCTATTCGAAAAAAAGATGTAAGCTACTCTCAAGTCACGTCTAAAGAAGTTTCACTTAAAAAATAATTACAATTTGCGCCGCCTCTGGTGAATGCGTTTGTTCGTTTGTTAATCTTTCATATTCATACAAAGTCTAGTTACATTTTATAATCTGGCCGTTATTTGCACATAATATAAAACCATAGTAAACATTTCAGTCGGGGTCTCTTCGAGTGGAGTGTAGAGACGGAGACTCGGGCCGCTTCCCCCCGGCGATGGGACGCGGAGTCCGCGTACTGTGCGATCGGCGAAAGAAGACCGGTGGGGAAAGGGCAAGAAGTCGTTGATGTGTTCCCAAATTATCGGAATTCATAGGCGGCGCATAGCAAGGCATGCAAACAATGTATAGCTTTAAATTTTAAGGCATTATTTTGAGCCTCTAACTCGCACATTTTAATTACATTCGCTATGACCTCCCTAGCGCCACTTCTAACTGTTTTTCCCTTTTTAGTTTCCATTTTGATGATATTCAGACAACACCCCTCAACTTAGTCCGTGAACGCACACCTATGTACTGTCTGGTGTACGATTTTTTTGTACTGTTAGCAAGTGTCGCTGTGTAGTCGTACAGCTATGGCAATAGTACAATTATCGCGATACGACAATTGCGACACGTTTGGTCGACTGGACTCCCTTATTGCATAGAAGCGGTTCCAGGATCATTACCTTTTACCAATATAAAATACATGTTGCGCTCTTCTGCAATAAGGTCATAGGACTACATTCCATAGACCGGTCTTCTTTTAAAAATCCAACAGTAGTCGGAGTGTGGAGGCAGGGATACCGCTGATAACATAGGTTCTAAATAACTTGAACATATACACAATCTCGCCACACACATAAGATTTCTTTTTCTCGTTATAGGTCTTCCAGTAGCGTTCTGATGACACTGATTATTATTTTTGTTCTCCAAATCTAATCGTTTGCTTGTATTAAAATTAATAAAGATAAAAACATAGCTTCGTCATTTACAACAGATAAGAATAACTGTGAGCATAACGCTGATGAATTTCGAGATATTGTTCTTTTTATTCCATACTACTTTATTAAAAATTTATTCAGTATCAAGATCATTTTTCTAAGTTTATAATAAATCCGACATTTTCCAGAAATTGAGTAATCCAAAAATTGTATCACAATTGCCACCGAGGATGGCTTGCTATATTGTAAGGGAAAATATTTGATTCTCCTGCAGAATCTCTCTTTCAATTATAATGTCGCTCATTTGAACAAGGGGTAACAAATCGAAAACCATGCAAAAAAAAATTTAATGAATCATTATTTCTCTTTGTTATATAAAGCGAAATAATAAAATAAGTTTCACTGAGAAATATTCTTTTTAATAAAGGAAATAACGAATCACGTCAAGTGAGTGAATTTCCGTATAGGCAAACTTATTTTTTACCGTTTTCGTAATTAATTTAGACCAAATGTCAGAATGGCTCATTGATGTGTACTAATATAGAGCTAGCTGCCTCTTTTATTCTAATTTTACAGGAAATTCCACTCTCACTAACTAAATAAACAGTAACTAATGTACAATCACTGAAAATAATGAATGAACGAACTCTGATTATATTTTTTTCATAAAAAAAATTACCGAGATTTTGAATTCCTATTTTACAGTTCCAATTCCAGAATTGAAAAAGTCTTTTAAAAAGTTATTGTGTTTGCAAATAAAAAATGCTGACATTTTCTCTAAATTCCGCTTTTTAAAGTTTTTGCAACTACGTCACTGCAGCTTACGTATATGGTTTTAGATAGTCACCGACCGTATGAATGGTTATCTAACCACCACAAAACCACATCCACAATTTTCAGATGATTCCTTCTTGTATTATCACTGCACCGTAAAAACTCTCTGTAATAAATGCCTTGAATTTAATTTTAAAAGGTTTTATATAATATAAAGAACATACACGTGTAAGTAGAAAATAAGATTCTTTATAAATTTAATTCGTAAATATGTTTACATTATGTTATTTTTAAAAGTAGAAAGTGCTCTTCTATAGGGAATTCACTGCAATTACAGAATGAAAGCATGCACTGAAAGAATTTTAATGTCATCAAATACTGACATAGTCATTATAATAAAACTTGTTTTTAATATTAATAAACATAAGTTGCAGGTTCTATGTGTAAATTCACAAACGTGAAAAGAAAACACTGAAAAGATACTAGCTTTGTTCCAACCTTTCTATGTACGGTAAATATTATCGTTACAGTATTGCGCAGT
Source organism: Xanthostigma xanthostigma (assembly GCA_963575645.1). Classification (NCBI taxonomy): domain Eukaryota; kingdom Metazoa; phylum Arthropoda; class Insecta; order Raphidioptera; family Raphidiidae; genus Xanthostigma; species Xanthostigma xanthostigma. The sequence continues at coordinate 8,960,676 of OY754471.1, read as the reverse complement.
AGCTAACACAAAACTGTATGTATCGGATTTTGCGCAAAACTGTGAGCTACTGCGCAAGGCCGTGACGATAATATTAACGTTCAGAGAGAGGTGGAACAGAGCTACTATTTTTCTCAAATTAAATATAAGAAACTCCAGAGTAATGCTTTACGATTGTTTATAAAATTTTGAAAATAAAAAGCACGAATATGATTTGAAAATTTCTATATTCATATTATTTGAAAATCGGAATTGCTTTCTTTTTGTTGTTCATGTGATTGAAAAATGTCTGCAAGAAGAAACCTCGAAAAGATCGCATAGATTATTCGTGTCTAAAACTAAATTGCTTATGTCGAAAAATTTTTCACACCTTCAAAAATAACATTTTTAGTTTTATTATATTCAGAACGTTTACACAAAGTCTAAATAAAGCTTAGGTAAACTGCATTTCAAAATTCATTTTCTAACCCTCTAGAGCAGCCATTCTCAAAGTGTGCTCCGCGGAACCCTAGGGTTCCGCGAAACCCCTGTGGGGGCTCCGTAAGAATTTAGAAGAATATTAAAAAAGAATATTGCGTATAATATTTTTTAATATTATGCTATACGCACGCCGACAGTGCGAGCTGATCAGCCAGCAAGAAAATAACGTTCATGCCTAATTAAAAGAAAATTTTAAAGGACATTTTCATTTCGTATACTGGAATAGTTAATAAAATTATTATTATTTAATGTTTGAATGTGTTAACATTAATTATTTTCATTTGAAAAAAAAACAATACCTCCCTTTAGATTTTTTTTAATAAGTAACTGTTACATTGTACCTACTCGTATTATGCTTATTAATAAAGAATGAACATAAAGACATTTTTGTTTTATTGGAGGGTTCCGTCAAGTATTTCGCTTTCCAAAAGGGTTCCGTCACCAAAAAAGTTTGAGAACCGCTGCTCTAGAGGATCACTATTTTATGGGATATAGTACCAAAAATAAAAACCCTATTATATAACAGCGAAATGAGATTTTGACTGGGAAAAAAGTAGGTATAGGCCACTTCGTCTTGTGAGTAAAGTTTAAAGGCGACAAATTTGAAAGGGTCAACGTAAGGCGTATATTTATTATTCATTTGTAGCCGCTTTAAAAGAACAAATGAATAAAAACTCGTGGAATTGTTGGGAGAGATTCGATTTTTCTCGTATATATGCAAATTCCTTCTTTGGCGGATCTTTTTCCGGTACCGCAATATTTGTATTCCACTCGCGCCTTAAATCATCATTTTATCTGATCAAAGTGATATTACTAGAACAACAGTTACTCGCTTGCTTTAATATTTCTGCAGTAACAGTTCAAAGTGGCTTATGTCAATTTTTTGTCGAAAGAAGAATAAAAGTCAGCAGAACCAATCAATGAATTAATTGAAATAATAGTGATGGATGATTCAGTCATTTTTTTCACGTTCTATCATCACGTGTCTTGAGATCTTTCAGGTTTTTCGCGTTTTTAATTGATTTCGAAAAAAAATAAAGTTATAAATTGCATTTGTGTATAGTGTGTTTTATTAGTCTACGAAAATGGCACGGTTATGGTTTTTTTATGTCAGGTCCTTGTTTGTTCACTCAGATTGTATAACTGATTGTATAAAACTTTTAACATATAATTCAGAATTCTTTCAGCAAAGTTTTTGGTCGAAAAGCCAAATTTTAAAACATTATTTTTGTGTTGTAATTCTAATACACGTATATTTATGGCACGCCGTTTTACTATTTAAAAATATTTTTCCAAAAATTATAACAATATTTAACAATTTTAATTCCAGAAAAAAAATTTTGAGTGAATTTTTTTTTGTGGTGACATAATAAAAATACAATATTATTATGTCATGACATAAAATTAAATGCTTATACATAGGAAGAGGTAGGAAAAACGACGAATTATAATTATGTCATGACATAAAAATAATGTATTTTTATTATGTCACGACATAAAAAAAATTCACTCAAAATTTTTTTTCTGAAATTAAAATTGTTAAATATTTTTTAATTTTTAGAAAAATATTTTACTATTAAATAGTAAAACGGCGTGCCATAAAAGTATTTATAATTATTTTTATGTCGCAAGATAATATACATTATTATTATGTCATGACATAATAAAAATACATTATTTTTATGTCATGACATAATTATAATTCGTCGTTTTTCCTATCTCTTCCTACGTATAAGCATTTAATTTTATGTCATGACATAATAATATAGTATTTTTATTATGTCATGACATAATAATATTGTATTTTTATTGTCACCATATAAAAAAAATTCACTCAAAATTTTTTTTCTGAAATTAAAATTGTTAAATATTTTTATAATTTTTGGAAAAATATTTTACTATTAAATAGTAAAACGGCGTGCCATATATATTGGTATTGTAATATTATAGGTACTCCAAAAAATTATATATGGTAACTATGGACTGGAACAAATACACGCTATGTTATTAAATTGGTAATTACTAATTATATTATGAATTGAAATAAATATTATGTATAGGTTCCGTGGCCAAAAGGTTCAAGTGATAGGTACCACTTTGAAAGAGCGTAGTTCAAATCACGTCGCAATTATTAACTTTTATTACAATAATCTAAAAATACGAATACAATCTAACTTCAATTTAACGTCACTCGAACTCCTTAAAACGTCGAAATTACTTAGCTCTAGTTGGTTTGCCGTGTCGCTCATACAATGATACACTCTAAATAACGACACGCTCACTCTACGACAACAATAGGTCATCATTAAGCAATTGTTTATTATTTTGCTGCTTTGTTGTCGGCATCATGCGTACCGAAAATTCTAAGAAATTCGTTCTTTTGTTTGTTGGGACCAAACTGATCCCACAGTATCTCAAGATATTAATAAACTATATACAATAAAAATACTAGAGTAGCGAAAAACGTCAAACAAAGATAACCGACTATACGCAATAAGCGTTGTAATTTGTGATAGTAAAAATGTTTGTTGATCAGTATATTTTATGATATATTATATTACATATTATTTGTTAGTAGAAGTTTTGTTCCAAAATATGTATTGAAGGAGATTTATTTGGTTGAGGAACAATTGAAAATAAGCTTTACCAGTGTATCGCTTGTGGCTAACGTTTCGAAAAATATATTTTCATCATCAGGGCCTTACCATCTTAACTTGCATTGAGGCCCTGATGATAAAAATATATTTTTCGAAACGTTGGCCACAAGCGATATACTGGTAAAGCTTATTTTCAATAATTTGTTCCTCAACCAAATAAATCTCCTTCAATTACATATTATAGTAAAAAGGCATTAATGGATTATTTCTTCTCTCCGTTTAACAACTCTCAATAACGCCACAAAGTGCACAATCCCTTGAGTGTCGCTAGTTTACACTATAAATGACACACAAACAGAAAGAGACAGGCTGACAGAATAGTAAGAGAAATAGTGTTTCGCACATTGGGTACGGAGTCTTGAAAAATGTTAAAGGTTCGACATGTGCCATTTTTTCTTACGGACGCAGTTTTCATATGCAACAGTGGAAATAACGTAGCCGTGTATAACTGTAATCAATAAAGCGATGTAAATTATACAAACCGGCCAAATTTACATTTCGTGTATTTCTCTACGGCTACATTCACCTACCAATAAATTCTTCCCATTGTTTATCGCTCGTTAAAAGAATATACATAATTGCAAACATTATACACGCAGTAAACCTTTTTTATTATTTTTTTATTTTCCAATTTTAAAAATCTAGCCAGTTGGGCGCCACTACAGGACTATATTACAAGCTTTTATTCAACTTTACATGTCTGTCAGTCAGTCACAGTGTGTCAAATTTTGCAATCAAAATTTTGTAGGTATACCTAGTTCTAAAGCTAGAGCTTCGAAATTTTACATACGTGTATATATCCGGTAACAATGCAATATATTATATCTAATATTATAAAATATAAATACAATATGGAGGGCGCACCCAAGATGACGGACTATCTGGGTCTTCACAAATCCCTTGACATGGATATCAAATAAAAGGGTTTGACGAACAGAATATGATAAGCTATATGACGTCATACTAAACCCAATATGGCAGACGCCCCAAAATGGCGGATTACCTTTTTCGTTTGTACAATTCAAGACATGCTATATTTATTTTTTTGTTATAATTTCACGTGTAAAATTTATTGCCAGGTAATTAGTTTCCTTTTTGACAGATCAACTTACTCTCAAACAAAAAAGTAACATATTTATAACATACCTACAAAGCTACAAAGTTGAGAAAAAAAAATGTTCTTTCTACAAAACTTTCTTTTAAAAATTATTAATCAGAAAGAAAATCTATATTAAATTTTGATACAAACATCACAAAGAAAAAGTGTTTAGTAAGGTGAGTATTCGTTGAAGTTTCGGGTTTTTTTTTATAGCTTTGGGACGTCAAAGGACGTTGTCTACCGGCTCTAAGTTTTTCTTCGAACTAACATCTATAGAAGCCTAGCCACATCCTTTTTTATCATTATTAGTCCGTATCTTTATACTCATTCTTTCTTACTTTTGCTGAGAAAAAAATGAGCGTCTCTATCCCTTCGTTTGTTTCAATGAGACACTAGATTGCTAGTGGTATAGTAGGGGTAGGAAAATTGGTTCTGATGACTAGTTGTCTTTTTTCTCTCAGTTCATCGTACGTGTACATTTTTTTTCTTCAAACTGAACACAAGTTTAGATCTTTTCACTCTGTAAATACATTTCAACGAAACACATTTTTGTATACATATATCTATACTTTTAAATTAATTTTTATTTTGAAAAACTTTTCACTGATTGTCTGAAAATGATCTCAAATGCAATATTTAGTGTATTTGCCATAAGGCATTTACACTACTGGCGTCTGTCGGATGGCGGGACTTAGGAGTCGGACCAAAATTTCTCGACGTTTCATAGCCTTGGAAATGTATGTTTATATATTTATATATGTGTGACCACGATAACTCTCGACAGACGAAATCGATTTAAACTAAATTTGGTCCACATGTTGGAATCCATTACCGCACGAAGCCTATTTAAAATGGGCTCAATCGGGCTATGTTAATGGTGGTATTTAGAGATTGAAAAAAATTTTCGGGCCCAAAAATAACGAAAAAAATTTCGGAATCTTTTCAAAATTGAAATTTGACCCTTTAGTAATTATTAAAATGTGCTGCTAAAATTTTAAAAAAATCGGCCCGACAGGACCGGACTTACAAATTTTATGAAAACACTAGTTTACTGATATGGATTTACATACTGAAGGGTGTATATAATTTGGTACAGATGTTGAATTGATATTAATATTGAAATTAAGTAAAAAAAATGTTGTTTTAGGGGGTGTATTAAGGGGTAATTTTTTTTTATTTTGCCCAAAAACAAAGTTAAGTCTATAAAAGCAAATACACTTTATTGTCAGCAGGGTTTGGCACTGCGACCGAGTTTTTTTATTTTAACACTTTTTTCTACTTTGACAGGATGGTGGTACCGTGAAACCATAAAATCTTGACTTTTTATTAATTGAATTAAGTTAGTTTTATCACAAATAATCCGGCCTGTATCGTATATTTACAAATGCTTCTATTAAAAATACACTGATGTGTCGAGAGAATTTAGTACAGCAACGCGTGTTTTTTTTTATTTATTTTTAACACAACATAACCTATTTTCTGAAACTTGCCGTAATATTAAAAGGTTGTTGGTGTACCGTACAAACTTTGTTTACCTGAGGTCAAGTTTAAAAATTATTGTTAAAAAAATGCTTAGTCAATAAAAACACTGTGTCAAATGTGTCCGTTGACCAAGAAGTTGCTCTTAAAATTAAAGCGGCAGTGCGGATTGATTGCACTGAGCGGAAGTTAATCTTAGGTGGATTTTCATATAAATAACCTCATTGATTCATCCGCTTTAACTCACTCACTCACTGACTGGCTCACAGCACTGTCGTCGTACCGGCGGCGGTGCGCGAGACGGGGACGGAGGAGGAGGAGGAGTGTTCGAGGCGGAAATAGGCGGCAAAAAGAAGACAAAATACTTTAGCAGTGACAAACGACCTCGCTAGACTAGAATATGTGTCGTGGGATGAGGTTAAATAAGGGCGACAGATGGATTAAGGAGGGTGGGTTAACACTGTTCCTGCACTTCTTACTAAACAGAATACGAAACGGAAGAGTTTAGGTGAGCTCGGTTTATGCGCTTTGATAAATCAAAAATATCGTACGAAATTATCTGTGCAACTTTCGCACAAAATATATTAATTGATATAAAATAGATTTAAACTTATTCTATTAGAAAATAAGTAGATACTAATTAATTTTTATATTTTTTAGATTATTTCTGAAGAAGATCCAAATCCGGACCGAAACGTTATCATTTGAATTATTGAATTATAATTTTTGTTAATATATAGTCTCAAAAAATTGGTCGATAATTTTATTTATTTGAAGAGTTCTATTCAGACGTTAATCAAAGATTTGAATATATTGACATACATATCATTATTTTTATTACCGAGCGAAGTGGCGTTGTGATGAGAGTACTAGACACATATTCGGAAGCTACCGGGTTCGAATCCCGACGGGGGCAGATGTGGCTGGGACTTTTTCCTGCTGCCTCTCGCCGAGAAACGGTAATTCCTGTACCGGCTACCTTGTTGAGGTTTTCCACGGTTTCCCTCAATAATTCCAGATAAATATCAAGATGGTTCCTTATTCAAGGCCATAGCCGATTACCTGTTAAACTCCTATTCTCAAAACTTGCCTACCTTATCCTAATGTTCTAAAATTCGTTCATTCGCCTACTGCTATTAATTAAGTGGAAGTTTAAAAATGTAGAAAAAAACGGGAGTGTACATAAATACAAATATTAGACACTACGCGCATGCGAACATGATCTCTTCCATAGTCTATCCTCCTCATTTACAACAACCAAAAGGATGGCAAAGGCACGTCCACTAGTGTAAGTCAATGATTCACTGTATCTATTCTGTTGGTAACCTTTTTCAGCGAGCAACTTCATCCTGTTATTTTTGATGTCCCAGTGTGCCCACGCAACATTTTTTCACAACGCGCGAAAAAAAGTATAACTTCAAAAAGTATTTCTTAATATGTTTGCTGAGCATAAATTAGTGAAAGAACATAGCGTTCCGCTACAAATTGATAACCAATATTAGATATCTTTTAAAAACACAGTTTGACATTACAATGAAAACATCAAAAAACGAGATAAGTCGGACGAAACCTCGCATTTTGTCATCGCTTGGGATTTCAGTTGTCACTGAAAAAGAATTAATTTCAGGCGCGTCAACGTGTTCACATACGTTTTTTAGTTGTCTTTTTTCTTTTGATCTGTTACTCGGTTTTTTAAAATATCTTATAAAGAAAAATGTATTATTATTTCCTTTCCATGTTGTCGAAACAAAAAGCCAAAGTTGCAGCAAAAAAAAAGAAAAATAATTTTAATCAATAAATCTTTTAAATTAAATAAGTCCAAGATCTTAATTAGTTTCTTTCCTTTAAAAACACTGTAACTGAACTTACTGAGTTTTTTGTAATAAGTACGTACGTAGTATATAATATTATAACTAAATTAAATCAGATCCATTTATAAATTTCAAATTTAATATTCCACAAAGAGGAAGCTCCGTAGCTACTGTTTCACTCAATATAAAAATAACTAAGGGCCCAGCACGGCTTCGGCTTCTCCAATGTCTGAGGTACAATAGTGGGCACACGCCTTATAACGCTTCACTGAACAGTTTAAGAAGTGCAGACTAAAGAATGCTATATAGAAGAGGAATCTTTAAATGATTGCATTACGGTAGCTTTTCCCTGTTTTGACTTCTATAACTCATAATAAACCATCTTTTTGTTTTATCCATCCCATTCGTTATCTGCAATTTACATGTCTTTGATAAATTATATATCTTATTTCCGTTTTACTTTTCCATTAGTCACACGAAGCGCCTTCTTTGCAGATAAGAATATCCCTTCTTAAAATGCTCAACATTTTTAATGTAAACACAATTCAAAATCTCGATTCAATCTAGTAGTTAAAATGTATGTCAAATAACATATTGTAACAATACTGTTGTAGTTCGTGGTAGAAAATATCTATTTACAATAGTAAAACTTAACAGAATAAATAAACTTAAAAGCACTTCTCTATAGCGTAACAGAAACAAAACAACAGTTCTAACTAATAAATTAATAAGTAATGAAGAATACAAAGTCACTGTACAACTATATACACAAGATTCTTTACAACACAGGAGCACACCTAAATTTATCTAGTATACTGTTTATTTAGTAACTACATACAGTTCTATTTATTTCGTACACTATTATTTACACAGTTCATTTATTTATTTATCTACAAGAGATTATTTATGTTAAACTATTTATTTCATCAGTTACCTCAGCACTGTTCACTGACTGTTATGTATCATTCGATGAGGAACATTGTATGACAGTCCCTGTGTGACTGTCTGTGTATGAAGTCCCTGTGTGACTGTGTCCCCACAAAAATCGGTGTGTCTTTGTTAGAATGACGAGTCGATTATTGTCTCATAAACTTCTTTGTCGTCTCAACGGGGAGTTTGTAACAATATTATAGAATGATGTAATTTTTAACCTGTTTACAATGTCGCTTATTGCATAATTTGTAGTATAACAAAATAAAAATGCCTGCCAATTGTGCGACAGAACCATTTCAACTTCAAAAATATTGACATTTATGACATACTAGCAGTCCGTCCCGGTTTCACCCCAGTGCAAAAGAACGAATGGGGGGAACATAAGTATACCCAAGTTCATCTTAGTTTATCGAGATGAATATTGTGTTCAAAATTCATGATGATCGGACTTACCAAAAGTTTTTGTCGGGCAGACAAATTTTGAATTTTATATTATAACAAAAAAAATAAAATTTCTATTAACGCCTGCGGTGAGGCGAGCACCATAATAATAAGAAAGTAATATATTATAACAATATATTTCACGGTTTATGAAAAATAAACAGAAAAGTTGTTGATAAACGTCAACTACAATATTGTGTAATTATTTCAACGCATTTTATTGTGAATATAAAGGGAAATATTTTTTCAAAGAATACATTTTTTGTTTAAAATAAACAAATCTTGCAAGCTCATTGTATTGAAAAGGTTCAATAAAGTACAGACGTCAAATGTATATAATGTACACCTTTTTTTTTCATTTTTTATATTGATTTTTGTATAGATGTAATATTTTTATATTTTTAACATACCTACGCATAAAAAATATCTATTATATGTACAGTGTGGTCACTTAAGTGTGCAACATATGGGAAAATTTTTAATTAAATGCACAACCAAAATACAAATATTGCCAAAAATTGGTGCATGTCCGATAATCATTTTAGGTGCTCTTAGAATTGTTGAAACTCAAACAGCATACAGGATGGGTCAAAAAATATAAAAATTGTACAAGAGTAAAGTGCCCTTATTTCAAAAAATTCAGCGAAATGTTATAAGAAAAAGTTGTTTAGAATTAAAAGTTATGCCCAAATACCAAAATATGGCCTTCTAAGAAAAACAATTTTTTTTTTTGAAAAACCAAATTTATAATTTTTTTGAAAAAAATTTTTTATACTTACTTTAAACACACTAATAAATTATTCAAAATCAAATCAATTTCGCATAACTTTGTTCAAATTCAGGCATATTTGTAAAATTAACTTAGATTTTTATTTTTTTTAAATTTTTTATGGAATCACAAACTTTATGTTTGTTGCAACGATATTAAACACCCTGTATTGCTGTTTGAGTTTCAACAATTCTAAGAGCACCTAAAATGATAATCGGACATGCACCAACTTTTGGCAATATTTGTATTTTGGTTGTGCATTTAATTAAAAATTTTCCCATATGTTGCACACTTAAGTGACCACACTGTATATTTCAAACATGAATAAGTCATCCAATGGTTTAACACGTTCGAAAATTAATTGTTGACACTTATAATAAACCGATTAGTATATTTTGTATTCGACATTTTTAAAAATTAAAAAAATATTTAAAACAATTTTAGAGCAACGTGGACAAAAAAGTAAAAAATAATTTTTAAATACAAAGATTTTATTCAACCCAATCTGAAAGTTCACAGTGCTATTAATCCGACTAGTTCTGTCAGAACTGATTTTAACGCGAGTCAAGTTACGGGTAAGGGGCTAATGATGTGCTATAATTAGCACAGAACCATTTTTGTTTATATATATATTTCATTAGGAAACCAGAAAGTCCAGCTCAGCTGTACCGTTGTGGTGTTTGTTGGGCATGTTTGTAACATGAGAGTCTAGTTGACGAAAATACAAACACTAACTGCAACTTGATTACTTCCTGTGCGGTCGCCGTACACTTCCGGCCTGACTTGACCACACGCCGTCCTAGAAAACAAGCCGAGCGAAGTGAAACAACGCTCGTCCCCCTCCTTCCGATGAACTGTTTCGCAGTGCTCTTTTGCGCCACGCTTCACACAAGTTTTAATCCAGCGGAGCTGATTTGGATAACACATTAATATCGCTCAGAGGGAGTCGTTCAAAGGAGCGACACTAGACAGTACGCACTGCGGCACTACACAAGAGTGCAGACTGCAGAGGTGTGAACTGTCATCATGCATGCTCAGGAGTCACGAAGCATTGCACAGCACAATACACACACTCAGCTCTGAGCTCATTTTCATATGATTCTGATCTTATATTATTCGCACTTCAGATAAACTATAAAGTAGCTTAACAATAATAATGTTTATCGTTACAATATTATATCTTTAGGTTCGTTCCAAGCAGCCGTGAACGGTAATAAAACCGTACACAGTCTTGTCACTGCGCAAGACTAATTTGCGCACTAGCTCAAAAATCGTTACTGCGCAAGACAGTCTTGCGCAGTAACAAGACTGTGTGCGGTTTTATTACCGTTCGCGGCTGCTTGGAACGAACTTTTTGTCAACGACGTCAATGTGAATGGTTTAAGTCACTGTAAACATTAAAATGACTCAGCAAAGATAACTCCGTACGTGAAAAATTCACTAGTACCTCTGTGCACCTGTGCTGTGTGCGCTCTGTAAATGTGCGAATGCAACAGTACAGAATAGCTCAACACAGAGCAATGGCGCTCGGAGTGAGTCATTCACCAAAAAAAAAAGAGCGTCTCGCTCCGCTCCGAGAAAGGAGTCGTTCATTATGAACGACTCGCTCAGGAGCGACACATCACTAGTCCACTGGTTCTTATCTTCATTCGAATGATTTGCCTCGTTAGCTGTCCGGGAGAAGCATTAAATATGTGTTCAGATTTCGATTGAAAACTCTTTGTATTTTGATTCAGTGTAGTTTGATTAAACACAATGAAGTACAGTCAATTCTATTTAGATCAAACACAGTCGAAACCTTATAGCATAATTAGCAAAAGCTGAACAGATTAAACGAAACCTCTGTGACGAGCTTTTATACATATATGAAACTGATTCACAAATACATACGTGTCATTTATGTACAATCTGACAGTGTTTGATAGATAAAATGTGAAAAGGAAACAAAAATATACATAGGTTGATAAAAAAATTTGTAAAACTTTAAAACAATTATAAGAGACAAGAGTATCAATAACTTCAGCTTCTCTATGTTTACATCATATATATTAATACGCTAAGGTTAAAGATGTTTGCCTCCCTTTTTAGATAAAAAACTCACAATTTCTCCACATAAATTATATATCATTTTACAGATAATTGCTTGCTCTACTGACATCGACAACTAAAAAATTTATTATTGCTTTTGTTTTTGTATATTAATTAAAATACAGCAACGCTGAACAACGTCTGCCATCTAACGGCTTCAATTTTGAAACAACGTCAACACTTCGATCTGTCATCTGACCTTCATATTGTAATACAACAGACACAATACTGCATACTGCCATCTGACGGTTTTAATTTTGAAACAGCGAGCAACGCTGAACAACGTCACAGCAATGTTGCATGATGCCATCTGACGGATTAGCTCAACTCTTTTGCTACTTGCGCCTCTATATGACAATTTTAGTAAAATATTTCTTCGATCTGTCATCTGAGCTTCCTATTGTAATATAACAACAAGAAGAACGTTATAAGCAGTGTGCAAAATTAGAAACGAATTGAATACCTGCAAGCATATTTAAAAAATAATTTTGTAAAGTGATAATTATTACACTTATTTAGTGCGAATAATTCGCACAGGTCACACTAGTAACAATTTATTGAATAAATTACGAAATCAGCCTTCCATCTTTTAAACAAAATGAGTGCACCTGTTAGCGTTTGAAAGTCAAAAGACTCGATAATCCTATGGAAATACTTTTCTATAAGCCAGTAAGTTAACGCAAATATTATTATTTATTAGTATTCAATCTATATTTATAAACACTCTCAAATTAATCTATTAGATATATGGCAGACGAGTATAAAACATATTAGAAAAATTCTGAGACAGCATTTTGTGCACGGCGATATATGCGGATAAAATTAGTTAAATTTGTATATTTGATGTTCATTGTCTACTCTAAGCATATTTTAAAATAATGAAAAAAAAACTGGCTGTCAGAAAATGTAACATATTGTAGATATGCTGACATGACACTAGAATATTGTATACGAGTTTTTTTAATTATTTTTATTATTCTGCTTGTTAAACCATTTCACTAATTTATCATAGTCATTACTGTCTAAAAATCACTATAAAAGTGATGACATTTAAAAATGATATGTCATTTAAATTGCGTCGTGTTAATTACTGAAATTTCATTTACATTTATTATACTAATTACATTTGAAACACATTCTTCAAAAATCAAACTAATTATAAAATAAGCACTTTTAATTTTTCAAGGATAATTTCTAGTATTAAATCTACGCTATATTTTGAATTGAAACATTAAAAAAGTGTGATATCTTCGCACGTTGAAAACAATAGTGACACTATATAAAAAAGTTGACTTTTCACCTTTTGTAAGATTCATGTTTTACTGCAAAAATGTCACTATACGAAAATTTTCGTTTGCTCATAAACCCACTTACTTCCGCTAGACTGAGCTAGTGTCACTTTATATTTTGAAAGAATTGCCCATGGTCATGACTGATATAACGACACTATTTTGATTGTGTCAAAGCAGTTGTTTGGTACGCACGTCGCTGTAAGTGAAAAAGTGACACATTTTGTTAAACGACAGTTTACTGCGATTACAGTTGCTACAAAAATTAATGCAAGTAAGTAAATACGTAAAATGACACATTTTGTTTAGTGACACTTTTTGCAGTTGAAGTCTCCAATTTACTGATTATAGGTTATGACAACAATGACACTAAACAAAAAATTATTGTAAAAAGGTCTTTTTTTTAATAACTTTATTTTTAACATTGTGGTCAAAAAATAAATTAAAACAATAATAAATTGTCTCATTATTAACAAAAGAATCTCTATAAGCAGTATTTTAATAGTAACTTTTTTAGGACAAAACAATAATATTAAAACTAAAAAATGCTCTACTGTAAAATGTCATTTTTTACATAATGCCACTTTTGTTTTCAACGTGCGACTTGTCAAAACTGTTTTAAAATAGACGATTTTCAAACAAAAATAAGAAAAACTCGGGTCGCAGTACGAAACCCTGCCGACAATGTAGTGTATTTGCTAACGTACGAACTTTCCGCATTTGGGTGTGTAATCCCACCAAGGCGTAAATGTTAGACTTTCTGCCTTACAATTGGTGCCAAAAGTAGGCACTTTCGATCGAAGTATGAAGAATGCCTTTTACACTAAAGAAGAATTTTTAATGCACAATTTTAATACAATAGAAAAGTAAGTTTTAAGTGTTTTTAAAATTAAATTTTTATTCATGACTTATTTATATTTTTATCTATATTTTATATTTTAACTGTTTCTATTTATATTTCCATGTGTATGTATTTGACGTATCCTCCATACTCTGTATGCATTTTAAGGACAAAAATAAAATGAATGAATGAATGAAAAAAAATATTTTCATATAGACAGGGACTTTTACTGCAATGAAATGTTTTTTTCCCAAAAAATGCATTAAAAATGGAATTTAAAATATTGTCACAGACAAATGTAATATGCCAGCCGTTTGCCTCTTTCACATTTCTCCCCATTTTCTCATTTTAATATTTTAAAACAGTGTCATATTTTATAAAGCAGAGAATTAAAGGATTAAGCAATTATAAATGTAGGCTTAAAATGACATTTTTCGCCGAAGTATTTAAAGGTGAAGAGAAAATATACGTTTTATTTACCTCTCAGGAAGTACGTTCTAAAATAATATAACTTGAACATGTAATTACAAACACTGCAGGAGACGATTTCAATTTAAAATATAGCGCCAACTTCGTACATTCACTGAACTAAAACTATTCAGGAATTATATTAGACGTTATTGTGTACCTAAATCGAAACGGGTGGTGTTTTGAATAAATTAAACTCAAAATTATTGATTAATTTAAAATGTTATGACGAAACACATTCAAAAGTCTTATTCAACTTTAAATTACATTTTGAATAAATATGGCACACAAAATCATATATATTAATACCTTAAGGTTAAGATGTTTGCCTCCCTTTTTAGAAAAAACCACACAATTTCTCCACATAAATTATATATCATTTTACAGATAATTGCTTGCTCTACTGACATCGACAACTAAAAAATTTATTATTGCTTTTGTTTTTGTAAACTAATTAATTAACAGCAACGCTGAAAAACGTCTGCCATCTGACGGATTTAATTTTGAAACAACGTCCACACTTCGATCTGTCATCTGACCTTCATATTGTAATACAACAGACACAATACTGCATACTGCCATCTGACGGCTTAGCTCAACGCTTTTGCTACTTGCGCCTCTATAATATGACAATTTTAGTAAAATATTTCTTCGATCTGTCATCTGAGCTTCATATTGTAATACAACAAAAAGAAGAACGTTATAAGCAGTGTGCAAAATTAGAAACGAATTGAATACCTGCAATCATATTTAAAAATAATTTTGTAAAGTGATAATTATTATACTTATTTAGTTCGAATAATTCGCACAGGTCACTCTAGTGTTAAAAAAATGAACTATGGTAACTTACATACTATTGTTTCCTGGGATGGTTAAACTCACCTGGAAAAAAAGAAAAATATTTCATTAAAAAGTTTTATGTACAGATTCATTTAGAAAAAAAATATTTTCTCAAACATTTAACATGCATCTAAAAGCAACAAAGTGACTCAGATTTCAAAAAGTTTATTTTCAGGTAAAGAACAAAATTTCAAAACGCATTTAAATAAGTTAACTTTTAGTTGACTTGAGCCATTTATTTAATTATGTATTTACGTTGTAACGGAAGATCTTCCATATTTTAGTGAAATTCTCATTAAATATGTTTATCTTCTATATAAATAATTTAGCTAAATATTCTGTTTACATATAGTCTAAGAGATTTTAAATCTAGCGTCGAATATCTTTTGTGTTAAATAATCTTTAGCTTAAAAAGTAATTGTAAGTAATCTAAAATAAAAATGAAAACATGTATTTATTTACACTTTTGCAGATCTGCGAAGTCAACGTATGCATATTATTGGGGTTCAGTACCTCAAAAAAAAAGCAAAAAATGGAACCATTATAGGATCACTCGTTTGTCTGTCCTGTCGATTTTTTCTACTTTTTTCTAGATCAAACAAATTTACGCAAACGAAAAAGTTTGCACACCGCTGTTTTACATCATACCTTTTCACTTTACTCGTTTCAAAACAAACAGAACACAGAAAATTTATTGTGTTATTATTTTCCAAAAGGAGATTTTATTTTCTCAGTTTATAATTAAGTCCAGGATTTCATACATTTATTTAAATCTTTTAAAAACATAAATCTAAAAAACATTTCTGCTCTGGTTAATCTTAGAAACGTCGTTAATACAATTTCTGCTACGAAACGGTTTGTTTTACTCGAGAAAAATATGCAAGAGCAACTGCAATAAGCTTTGACTGCTACGTTAGCCAGGGGTATGCAAAATATACCAAAATATGTCTTGTTCAAGAAATAATGAAGAGAGAGAAATAATTTTTAGTTGTCTCTTTTATTCTGAATTAATTACTGTATCATTAAATAGTTCAACTAAATCAATAGTGCAACTTCAAACCTTTAAACCAAAAATTAGTTTCTCAAAAAAACAAACAAATCGGACATACGCAATGTTCCCATACAGCCAGTAGGTTTATTGTCAATATAAATTATTTAATTTTAAAGAAAAGCTACTGTATGCTACATACTCAGTCCGCCGCGATAGTGGAAAGATTCGGGGTTCGTATCCCGACGGTGACATTGTTTAAGAAATATTTTTTTCTAATATAGCTTTGCAACAATGGGTGTCTCTTAAGAATGTAGCATACAGTAGCTATTCTTTAAAATTTATTAACTAGATTTACGTACTATAGCGTAACAAAATTCACATATCTTATAAATTATTTTCAAATACGAAGAGAGCATGAAAGCATGATACGAAATAAGGACTACGAATTAATAAGTCGCAAGTATATGCTATTTTAACCATTCAAAACACCCTTGTTACAAAAAACCACTTGTGACTTTTCCAATGTCAACAGAAATTTCGTTTGTTATTAATCTGAATTCCAAGAATTGTTATTTAAAACCCCTAGCCTTAATATCGTTAATAAATTATTATTCTAAAGCTTTTAAATGTGAATTACTCATCCTTTTGTCTGAACTGTAGGAACGCAGGCAGCTGTGCAGAAACAAAACAGAGGTGGTAATAATACGTCTACATAGATACAACGTCTGTGTGTGTATTGGTGGCACCCCCAGCCTTCTACGATGCGTCAGCCAACTCTATAGTTGCTGACTGTACGCGTATGTGTGTATATTCCGTGTATCGCAGTTGCCTCGATCCGGAATTGCTCAGCAACCAAATTAAAACAAATCGCTTAAATCAATACACGTTCGAAGTAAAAAATAAGTAATCTATCGTATTAGCGGTCCCGCCCGGTTTCACTCGAGTGCAAAAGAACGAATGGAGAAGGGAGGGACATGAGTACGCACATTCATCTTAGTTTACCGAGATGAATGTTGTGTCCAAATTTCATGATGATCGGAGTTACCGTTCAAAAGTTTTTGTCGATAAAAATCAGTATTTATACTTTTTATAAGTATAGATAATAAATTTCTTTTAAATCAATAATTACTGGAATTAATAAAACATAATAAATATTTAATTGAAAACTCTGTAGGATAATTATTTTTATATAGGTACCTATAGTTATAACAGTTTTCAAATGAGCTATTAATTAGATTTATTTAATTTTAATTAGTCGTAAATAAAATTAAAATAAAGTTAAATGTAAGCCTTAGAAGAAAGCAATGTGGAAAATAAAAATACATTCGCCCAACGTGGGGCTCGGACCCACGATCCTGATATTAACACTCGCATGCTCTACCGACTGACCTATCCGGGCTCGTAAATGTACGACCTAATATTGATATAATATGTGGTTACGGCATTTCACCTGAATATAAGCTATTTTTGAGATACATTTTGCAACATTTTTAATTGATTCTCCGCTTCTATTGGTCGTAGCGTGATATTATATAGCCTATAGCCTTCCTCGATAAATGGGCTATCCAACAAAAAAACAATTCAATTTGAACCAGTAGTTCATGAGATTAGCGCGTTTAACCATACGAACAAACAAACTCATCAGCTTTATATATTACTTGATGATTTGTGTTTCAATGTTTTCAGCAAAGCCCTCCAATCACTAAGCAACATGAAAGCAACTAAATCACTAGGTGCTCCAGGCAATCTATGATCTGAACAACAGAGTAATTGCACACGAGGCAATATTTCAAATAGTTATCTCGTGCATTTCAAAGAGAAAAAATATAGTTCGTAAAAAAATTAGGATTCAACCACTATCCTGCCTTGCGGACTGAATAATTTCTTCCTCATCAAATTACTACCTCAAGTTCACAAACTTTACTAATTTTTGTCATTCTAAAAGTACTGTATGCACTTTCTATTAAATGAGGTTTTGTAAGAGATAAGTTATGGTAAAATTACAAAAAACGGACGCATTCCGCAATTCTCGAGTTCAGTTAATATTTGACATTTTAGGGTACAAGAAAAATGTGAGTATTTTTCTCAAAATCTTCTTACGCTGAGAAATGGATTCCTCTATAAATTCTGTCGTGTCAGAGAATAGTTCCGAATGGATCTCGACAACGTCCTGCCGTTTGCAGAATTCTATATAGACCAACCAGCATCACACACCCCATGATGGTTGCAAAATAAATGGTGTTCTAGTAACATCGTTTGTATCGGACCGACGCGCGACTTGTTAACCGCCCTGCTCTCATCCCCGTCTCACTTCACGTCTATCATGTTTTCTCTCTTGCTCATTGCCACCTTTTGTATTTCTCACGAATTGAGTCAGTGGTGTTGCGTTGTGGATTTTAATTATTAATTAAACAAACATTTAATTCATTATTAAGCGATCGCGCATCCGATTTAGAGGTTAGCTTTATCAAACGCGCTGAGCTTTAACCGTTCTAGCTTGATTATTAAGGCGATATAACAGAAACAAATATATATAATCAACGCCTGATAAGCAACATAAATTGTTTAAAATTTGTTGCATAAAATTTTTGTTAATCAAAAAATTTACTGCATTTTACTGCAATTATTTTAATCACTTCCCATTTCTCAAACGCTTGACGAATGACTTACTTTAAGCGACTAAGCGAGTGGTTTTTAGCAAATCTTTGCACAAATACCTACATAAAATGTCAATCAACAAAGGCGAAAATTGAAAAAAATAAACTATATAAGGGTAAAGATCAATAATAAACCTTTGTTTAAGGCCTAGCACACATGAAGAGCGTTCAACGCGCGTTGGCCAAACGCGCGTTTACAATTTCTATACAATTGTATAGAACTGTTTATATGATAACGCGCGTCGGTGGCGCGTTGCACGCGCGTTATCATATAAACAGTTCTATACAATTGTATAGATTATAGAAATTGTAAACGCGCGTTGGGCCAACGCGCGTTGAACGCTCTTCATGTGTGCTAAGCCTAATGTTCGCATAGAAGTCTATGCTTTTGCTCCAAAAAGTTTTCATTTGTTGTTGTTTTTTAAATCGTAAAAATATGTTTTTTTAACTCCGAACACCTTAAAACGAAAAAAATATTGTACAATTTTAAGAAGTGAATTTGATCTACATTATTATTATTAAGTATTATTTAATGTAAGGAAACAATTTCACCTTTGATTCACTCATAGCTCTCACTACTGTAATTGGTCATATCTAGCGTTAACTAATATAATTGGCTCTCGCATGATGTGAAAAAATCAGTTACAAATGCTATAAATATTAGAATGATAGTTTGATTGTTGTGTCACTGTGGTGTAATGTAACTCAGTCCGCCGTGAGAGTGGAAAGATTCGGGGTTCGTATCCCGACGGTGACATTGTTTGAAAAAAATAAACTAATTTTTCTATGTTGATAGCGTTGTAACAATGGGTGTTTCTTAACAATTGTAGCAAACAGTAGCTACTCTATAAATAATATATTATAATAATTACTAACTGTAACTAAACTTATCTAATTATTATTAAGTTCAAACGCTAATACCCTTAGTTGTCGAACGTCTGTAATCTATTCTCTCTCCTCTCTCTAAAGCGCAGACTACAATGTATGTAAGAAAAACACAATCTGTGAACAAATAGGTCAGCATAAAAAATGGTAATTCCATTTACGTAACAATGAACTGTGCCACTGGTAATTCATCAGTAGTTTTCATCCTTGCCTAAGGCTATCGCCGCAGCTTCTGTCCGCATTGCTGCCCCCAAAACTCGTCGTATGGATACCACCCCTGGGGCCACAGGCAGGATGGGCGCGGTAAATGATCCATGGAGCTTTGGGACCAGACCTTTAATTATCTTCATTCATAGCACTTGTTTTCTCTTGGTCTTTTGCACTAAAAGAAAACGTTTTAACTCAATGCCGGCGTCATCGTCTTCGCGTTCTTATATAAAAACATATTACTTTCTATCTTATTCATACCAACATATCGCGTTCACTCACTCTCTCTCTCTGAGAACGAAATTCGCTCATTTTGCATCTGCAATGTCGTGTCGAACGTGTCAAAACATTGTTCTCGCTTTAATTGTTTACCGTCTTAGAAACTCTAGAAGAAACTTAAAAAAAATAACAAATCTAGGTAATTCAAATTAGGTCACAAAGAAGCGAAATGAAATAAAGTTTTGAGATCGGCACCAATTTGATTATTACAAATTTTTATGTACCTATCTACTTCATTAAAATGCCGCCAAAGTCAAAAATTTATTATTTAATCCTTTCAATGACCTTTTTTGATGGCAGATCGATTTTTATTATTTGTTACTTTTTAGTGACTTACTGTACCGCCAACGTCTTTAATATTTGATTAATTAGTCAAAATTTATATGAGACTTCCCCAGAGGTATGCTCTATCAAAATTTAAAAAATTTTTCAAAGCGGTTCAAAAATGATGGAGATATGCGATAGCATATACAAGGTGTCCCATTAAGAATGGGACATAGAACAACCGCAGATTCTCCAATTCAAAATAAAACGATTAAGCGAAATATGCCTAGATAAAATGTTTACTCGCTCTACCAGTGGCGTACGGCAGGAGTAAGTAATGCTTGTACCCCTTCTAAATGTTACGCCGCTGTCTAAATTTTAATTTTGACTATAATTTTAATTTTTTTGATATTTTCTAAGTCAATAATGTACACTTGTTAGTTTGTTATAAAGTCATTGGTTTTCGAGATATTCGCAGTTAAAGATAGATAGACATGTACTTTTTATTTGTATTATTATTAATAATATTCATTTTTACAATTTTGTTTTAAAAAAACTGCGAATATCTCGAAAACCAATGACTTTACAACAAACTAACAAGTGTAGATTATTGACTTAGAAAATATCAAAAAAATTAAAATTATAGTCAAAATTAAAATTTAGACAGCGGCGTAACATTTAGAAGGGGTACAAGCATTACTTACTCCTGCCGTACGCCACTGGTAGAGCGTACTGAACTATTTTTTTTATTGTTAGGTGCATTTTATGATATTTAACAAGTGTGCCGATTTGAGTAAAATTATACGGTGTATTAAAAAAATTATGGACATTAATAATTTTTCAGTTTTCAACTTCAACACCCCGTATTTCGGAAACGAGTAACATTTTATCTAAGCGTATTTCGCTTAATCGTTTTATTTTGAATTGGAGAATCTGCGGTAGTTCTATGTCCCATTCTTAATGGGACACCCTGTATATTATATATCTTAAAGACCTTTTTCTTTATTTTAACAAAAAAAAAAACAAGTGAATTGGCTGCCGTGGCCATTATCACTACAAAATGATGAAAACCTTTCTTTTTTATAATAAATGTTTATAACACTCTGATAACACACCTCTTGTTATCACAGCGAAAGTAGCCTTCGTTGCTGTTCACTGTTTTTTTTTTTGCTAAATAAAAAAAAACGGATAAATCAAAAATTAAATGTAACCAATCTGTGCACATATTAAAACATATTGTTGTCGGACTTCGAAAAGTTATAGCTGAAAAATGAAATTATTTTTGATAAAATCTTCAATTTTACTTCAATTCAAAGGGAAATTAAAAGAGAGCCGCCTGAACTTGTTTGCCGAGCGAACGAGTCTTCAATAAAATTATTTCATCCGATGTACCTACTTTGAAAATTTAAGGGGATTATCATAATTAACCGACGAAACGATTAATATTTGTTCAGAAAATAAAAGCGGCAAAAATAGGTACAGGATTTATTAATGACTTTAAAAAGTACCTGTTTCAATTAGGAAAGTGGGAAATTTGGTGAGATTAATTTACCTGCAGGACATTCATAAATAGACCAGAGCACGTTCTAAAAGTTCATTCGAGTTACTAAACAACGAACGAAGACAGTGTTAATTCAAATTAAAATTTATAAATATTTATATTATTTTGCTAAAAGTAATATTTTCATATTATAACTTTGTTTTTTATGTTTAAATAGTGACAAATTTTGTGTTAAGATGGATATCACTGAAATTAACAGAATACTGAAAAGCGCTGCCATTTCGGCTTTAGAAAATTTTCAAATCAAAGAAGCGAAACAGCTAGAAATGGAACACCTTACAGGTATGTTTTTTTTTATTTAAACTACAGTGTGTTTTTTTTTTCATATAAATTATGTGTCAATATTGTTATTATAATGTTTGTTTGCTTTTTTTTTTAAATTTAATGTACAGTGTTTTTTCATATAAATTATGTGTCAGTATTATTAATATAAGGTTTTGTTTTTTAGATATCAAGCGAATTATATACGTCCTAGGAATTGAACCACGCACAACAAGAGACGATCTCGAGAGAGCGTTCAATCATTGTGGACCAGTTTGGCGTGTGTCACTTATGGACAACACATTCGACGTTTCAAAAAAACAGAAAATGGGATATGCCGAATTTGTATGCAAGGAAGCCGTTCAACTGGCACAGGGTATGAACGGTGCTCGCATTAACGGATGTCCGATAGAAGTATTTTCAGCCGAGATTCAACTGGCGCCACAAACATACACCCATCTGAAAACTGAAAGCAAATTTGAACGCCGACAGGGAGTTTGCCAACGGCGAAGAAACTTCAAAAGTAAAAAACCAAATAATTATTTGCGACATGTAAAAAACATGTCGGAATTTTGCACCAACATAACCCAAAGACGTACCTCTTCAAATTACTGTATTTAATTGTTGTAAAAAATTGTTTTTTATTATTATGTTGACACTGTGATTATAATATCATGTTATTTTTATATCTATATATTTATATGTTTTTAGAATAACAAATTATTTTTTTGAAAAATTATTCACGTTTATTTCAAATCCAAGAAAAATGTTTTTAAACGATTTCAAAAATTGAGGTTCATGTATATTTTTTTAGTGTTTGGTCAGTTCGTAACTTTTTGAGGTATATTTTTTCAAATCGTTTTTAACTGACTTCAAAAAATGAGTTTTTTTTGGTGGTTACCTATTTCCAACATTAATAATTATGAATCGATTTTAATGATTCTCTATTTAGTTTGACAGGGCATTATATAAATTTTACCAGTTCAGCAATTTCTTTCTAGTTGAGTAATAAAATATTAAAGAAGACTAAGAAGTAATAAATTAAAAAACGACTGTGCTATCATCTAATGGTGGGAAATTTTAAGACAGTTTACGAGCATGATCAAATATAAGATGAGCTTTGTCCAGTAATTTAATAATACTAGCTCAATGGATGCTGAAAATTTATGTAGATTTTAAATGGTTAAATATTATGAATAAAAATATAGTTTTTATTTTACTTATTAGTTTAGAAAATACAATCAGTAAACAAGGATTTCCCAATTATTTTCAAATGTACCTGTACTGATGAAAACTGAACTATCCTAGGGTCCCTGGATCGTTTAATGTCTTTCTATTTAATGGTATTTTTTGTATAATAAATAATCGTAAGGTGATTACGTAAAAATAAATACAGGTAAACGTTTAACTGAGTGAGAAAAAATTTCAATTATTTCTCAGAAAAATGCATAATATGTTATGTGAAATGTTTTATTTTGTTTTGTTTATACAGTTTTGAGAATTATCGGACAAAAAGTATTATTAATATAAAACAGATTCACATCTAATAGAAAATGTAAACTTAAAAAAATGCCAATTGCCAGTTAACAGAGCAAATATTACTACCTGCTTTTTTGGAAGACGATTTTAAGTGAGATAAAAACAGCGTAAAAAGTAATGACATAACCGCAAGACATTTTGAAGACAAGATATGTTTATAATGTTAAGTTAAACTTTACAAAATTGGAATATTGTGCCAAGTAGGACGACGGCAAACCAATTTGGCATCGATGTAAAGATCAAATGTCCTCTCGTTATAATGCCGTTTGCAAGCATACATTATCACTAACGGTCCCGCCCGGTTTCACCCGGGGGCAAAAGAACGAATGGGGAAGAGGAGGGTCATGAGTACGCACATCTTAGTTTACCGAGATTAATGTTGTGTCCAAACATGATGATCAGAGTTACCGTTTGCACCTAATTTTTCATCTCTCTATACGAGTCTTAGAAATCGATATGTTTACTTGATATTTTGTAAAAAACAGTACTTTAGTGAATCATTGTATTAGAGTTTTCAGGATTCAGTTTGAAAACAACTTCAGGTCGAATGGTGAGCGAAGAGTAAAATATGGACGTAGCCAAGAATACAAGTGGCGTTTAATTTTTTATGTCAACAAATATGTGTTGGACTACACATTCACATTGTATCTCTGTGTACATGTACATTTTTTTAACCTCGTTGACGTTGAAATACGAAACTGAGCTACGTGTGGAAGGGTGCGGCTTGTCTACGGGCTATACAACTATGTGTGCCGTAATATATAGCTCCCTGTTCAATGTACACTGAATAGTATGTTTCAAAAGTCTAATGTGTTTAAAAAACACAGAGCTATATTATTTAATATTGTCAGAAAATTACAGTGCTAATATTTAGATTTAAATATGATCATCATATAGGGAATTAACGCATATTACTATTGACTTTTTTCGATATATTCAATTAGAAAACCTAATCGGTAGTTTTTATGATGTTATAAAATCTATACTGATATATAAAGCTGAAGAGTTTGTTTGGTTGAACGCGCTAATCTCAGAAACTACTAATTCAAATTGAAATAATTTTTTTAGTTGGATATTCCATTTATCAAGGAAGGCTATAGGCTATATAATATCAAGCTAAGACCAATTGGAGCGGAACATCAATGAAAAATGTTGCAAGATGTAAGTATCTCAAAATTAGTCCATCCGACAGATATTATCAGGTGAAATGCCTTAACTAAAAATTGCAATATTAGCGTGTTACGGTTACAAGCTCGAATAGCTCAGTCGGTAGAGCGTAAGACTCTTAATGCCAGACTCTTGGGTACAAGCCCTACGTCGGCGAATATACTTTCATTTTTTTTTATTTTCTACATTGCTTTCATTTCAATATTTTAAAATTTTATTACGACTAATTAAAATTAAATAAATGTAATTAGTAGCTCATTTGAAAACTGTTACAACTATAGATACATATTTAAAAATTATTTTCCTACAGTGTTTTCAATTAAATATTATATTAAAAGAAATTTATTACTTAAAAAAAGTATTAATACTACTTTTTATCGACAAAAACTTTTGAACGGTAACTCCGATCATTATCAAGTTTGGACACAACATTCATCTCGGTAAACAAAGATGAATATGCGTACTCATGTCCCTTCCTTCCCCATTCGTTCTTTTTGCACCCGGGTGAGACCGGGCGGGATCACTAGTCTTTTATATGAGCGTCTGAATGGCACATTTTACGTAAACCATATCTGCATACCTCTATTTGTTTTGACGATCTTACAAATTCAGGAAGTTATACATAAATTTATAATGTACTTGGTTTACAGTTTGTGTTTTAAAAGTTGTAGATATTGAAAAGTCGTAGTGGTTTTACTGACAGCTTGCTTACCTGTGTAAATTAGTCCACTGAATTTCGACCGAATCCTACAAAAATATGTTCTAAAAGTTAAAAGTTTTGAAATGCCAGGCACGTTATATAGGGTTTGTCCACGGAGTCACACAGTTGCACGTGTTCGTAATATATAGCTCTGTGTGTTGGGACGAAATATACTGCGTGTATAAAAAAAAATGTTAAAAAACAAATTGTATAAAAATTTTACCCACGACTTTGATCGGTATTTTTATCTTTTCGCACGTTTATTGAGTAACTGAAATTTTAAGTTCGTCCCTGTCTCAATTAGTTATTTAAGGTGCTGACTTCATGGGAGCGTTTAATAACATGAGTGACTTCACGAAAAGTATTTTCTGGTCCTTGCTGGTATAGTGTGTGCGGTATTTCGAACGATTGAACAGAAAACTGAGCAAATATTAGGTTCGTTCCAAGTAGCCAGTGAACGGTTTCGAAACCGTCACCCGCATGCGCAGTGGGTAAAACAAAGTTGTTAGTGGCGATTTTAGAACACGTTAGCTATTGCACATGCTGGTGACTGGCTGCTTGAAACGAACTTATTAAATTAATTTTTTCACATTTTTTCTGTACAATTTAAGAGAAAATTTAGTTCTAACTCAAAATTATCAGCGTTTTATAATTTCCTTTGATATAATGCACTTGTAATAACTAGTTCAATTTTTTAGCATAAAGTTTTGAAACATGAAACTGTGTTCGGAAAGTTTCTATTTGTAATAATTGTTTTCGGAACAAGTTGTATAATGTATAAGCATTGTAATGGATTCTTGTGTGCTGTGGTTTTTGACAAACGTGCATTTATGTTACGCGAACTAAGCGACCCATTTAAATGAACACCAACTGTACCTACCTATAATTTTCTTTGACGGAAAATTTAGTTGTAATAGTTTGAGACACAAAAAGAAAGAAATTAATTTTCGCGGCTATTTTCGTATTTGTTTATTTGCTGGCCTTAAACAAGAATCAATAAGAAAACAGTGTTTTGTCATAAACAAACATGGCGTTATAGTGTGTGTTCTGTTGAGATACAATAAACGTTCACCAAAACCATCCCGTTTCAAACTAAGGATCGTGTGAAGCCAACACATATAAATCATCGCAAAAATCCAGCGTCACAGCACACTTTACAGCCTATTAGCGAATCTAGCCTCGTGTGTAATATGGCTTTTACGCTTATTCGTGCCTAAAAAAAACGATCTTTTTGGTTTAGTTTTTCTATTTAAGCAATAACTCAAAATTTATTTTAAAATAAATAGTTTTTATTCTATGAATAAATATTTTAGTCAGCCATATTGATATTGTCTTATATTTTTATTATTTTCTCTTGGAAAGTGTTAATGTTGACCTATTCTACACTGTACTCAGTATGATGGAATAAAGATATATTATTATTATTATTTGAGATACGGAACTCTAAAAACAATTAAAATTTTATATATTTATGTTAAAAAATGCCAGCTAACTAGGCGGCGAGACCGTTTCAACTTCAAAAATATTAACATTTGATATATTATAATAAAGAATATAATTTTTTCTAGAAAAAATCAAGAGAAATATAAACCGTTATTATTATATAAAAAGCAAAGTTAATGCATAAATCTCTTTTTTGCAAGCGCCTGATTTTTCCCAAAAACAATGGAGCTCTTTGTATATCACACCATCCCCTCAAAAATTGGTTTAAATCTGTTGATTCGTTTGACCTGTGTCATGTTCACAGACTAACAGACGCAGGGACTTTTTCCAAAAATAAATTTTTTGGATTCGGGTGACAACAAAACAAAAATTCCAGCCAATTGAGCGACGGGATCATTCCAACTTCAAAAAAGTTGATATTTGATTATAATAAAGAAAACAAAATTTCTGATATCGTGTGAGGTGACGCGGGTAATGGCTAGTATTCAATATGATATTTGATATTCGTTGCCATGGTTACCTACATAATGTGTTCCACGTCATGTAAACATTAATCAAAGCATGCCTAACTAATTTATTTCTGACAGATCTATAAAACAAAAGAGCGGCTAATTTTTTGTATTTTCAAAATATTTCCTAAACTATAAAGTTTAGAAAAAAAAAGTTTAACAAAATTTTCTTGAAAAAATAAATAGAATAATAATCCGTTATAAAAAGTTATTATTGGTTAAAAACACCGTTATAGCAAATATCTCTTTTGCGCATGCGTCAAATTTTCCCCAAAAACAATACGGCTCTTCATATTTTCATACCAAACATCCTCCCAAAATTTGGTTTCAATCCGCTCATCCGTTTGACCTGTATCGTGAGACTAACAGACAACGGACGCACAGAGTTTTTCCAAAAATATGTTTTATGGATTCGGGGGACCTCAAAACGGAAAGATATTGTAAAATTTTTAAAAAGTGATTTTTGACCTAAACTAGTAGGTACCATTTGTGGGTTGGAATGGTAAAAAATTTGAAATGTAAATTTAAATTGTTAGTACCGTTCCTCGCTTGTGGTGTTGGATTTTTTTTTTTATTATTATGAGGCTTCGGCAGCAAGGCCATTAGCTCTAGGTATGAAATAGGTTGCTGTAAATAGGTGGTTTAATCGATGCTTAGATTTTGTTGAAGAGTTCGGTATTTTTTAGGAACTGGAATAATTTTTCAATATTTTCTCTGTTGTCGCTGAGGATGTCTTGAAGTTGAGCGGGTAGTTGTAGTCTGTGGTACGAATATGCCTGACATTCGGTGAGGATGTGATGGTAACACTTATTGGATGCGTCACTCGACAGAAAGGCTCTCTGTGAAATATATGTCTGATGTTTGTGAGCTGTGTCGCAGACTTCAGGTTTAAACTACTGCGTGCAACCAGGTTACACAGCCGAGTAGCCTGGCACACGTACACGCCACTACCAGTGTATGGGGATAACAGCCGAGCATCCATCTGTCGTTGAGCGCTATAGCCCGTCACTCTGGGAATGTTTAATGTTTTATTATTTTCACTTAGTAAGCCCCCCTTGTCAAATTTTGTTCTTTTTGACTGAAATTGTTTCAGAAGCTATAATAATCTAATGCGATTTTTGACGAAAACGCAAATCTTTCAGAACTTTGGCAAAATCATGCTTGTAGAAAAAAAACACGCTGAATCCAATGAGCACAAACAAACGTCTGTACGTCTTTGGTTTAGAAGTTATTTGCGTTTATAGTTTTCAAAAAATCATATAAAACCTTCGAATGGCCATACTTTCCAAACTAAAAGAGATACAGACGTTTGCTTACGCTCATTGAAATCAGCGTATTTTTTTTCTGTAAGCATTCTCAATTTCAAAGGTATATTAATGAATTCTACTTTCGCAATTTTTTCAAGACATACCCCTTAAAAAAATGCGATTTTTTATGAAAACCGAAATCTTCCAAAACATGGCAAAATGTCTTTTGGTTTAGAAGTTATTTGCGTTTATAGTTTTCAAAAAATCATATAAAACCTTCGAATGGCCATACTTTCCAAACTAAAAGAGATACAGACGTTTGCTTACGCTCATTGAATTCAGCGTATTTTTTCTGTAGGCGTTCTCAATTTCAAAAGTAGATTAAAGAATTCGATTTTTGCAATTGCTAGAGGTAGCATATTTTAAAAACCCTCCTTTTTATAATTAATTAAAAACGGATAAACCAAACTGAACAAATTAAATGGTACCAATCGAAAAGTTATAGCTGAAACAACCAGTTTTTTTGATAAAGTCTTCAATTTCATTCCAAATCTAACGGAAATAAGGACAAAATTTAATAAGAGAGCCGTCTGAACTTGCTTGCCGAGCGAACGAACTTCAATAAAATTATTTCATCTGATGTACCTACTTTGAAAATTTAAGGGGATTATTAACCGACATAATGATCAATATTTGTTCAGACAATAAAAGCGGCAAAAATAGGTAGGTACAGGATTTATTAATTACTTTAAAAAGTACCTGTTTCAATTAGGAAAGTGGGAAAATTGGTCAGATTATTTTACCTGGACATTCATAAATAGACCAGAGCACGTTCTGAAAGTTCATTCGAGTTTCTAAACAACGAACGAAGACAGTGTTCAATCAAAGTAAAATTTATAAATATTTAAATTATTTTGATAAAAGTAATATTTTCATATTATAACTTTGTTTTTTACGTGCAAATAGTGACGAGTTTTGTGTTAAGATGGATATCACTGAAATTAACAGAATACTGAAGAGCGCTGCCATTTCGGCTTTAGAAAATTTTCAAAACCAAGAAGCGAAACAGCTAGAAATGGAACACCTTACAGGTATGTTTTTATTATTTAAACTGCAGTGTGTTTTTTCGAATCTATATTTTTTCATTATCTGTCGATATTATTAATATACCTAATGTTTGTTTAATTTTTTTAAAATTTAAAATACCTACTGTGTTTTTTTCCATATAAATTATGTGTCGGTATTATTAATACAATGTTTTGTTTTTTAGATACCAAGCGAATTATATACGTCCTAGGAATTGAACCACGCACAACAAGAGACGATCTCGAGAGAGCGTTCAATCATTGTGGACCAGTTTGGCGTGTGTCACTTATGGACAACATATTCGACGTTTCAAAAAAACAGAAAATGGGATATGCCGAATTTGTATGCAGGGAAGCCGTTCAACTGGCACAGGGTATGAACGGTGCTCGCATTAACGGATGTCCGATAGAAGTATTTTCAGCCGAGATTCAACTGGCGCCACAAACATACACCCATCTGAAAACTGAAAGCAAATTTGAACGCCGACAGGGAGTTTGCCAACGGCGAAGAAACTTCAAAAGTAAAAGACCAAATAATTATTTGCGACATGTAAAAAATATGTCGGAATTTTGCACCAACATAACCCAAAGACGTACCTCTTCAAATTACTGTATTTAATTGTTGTAAAAAATGTTTTTTATTTGAATGTTGACAGTGTGATTAGAATATTATGTACTTTTTTATATGTTTTTAGAATAATAAATTTATTTTTTGGAAGATTCTTTTTATTTCAAATCCAAGAAAAATTTTCAAGTATTATTAACCAATTTAAAAAAATGAGTCCATCATGGAGTTGACCGATTAAAAAAACTGTTAATATCATTTTGTTCAGAATGTTTACGGGTTTACCCTGTATATTTTTTAAATCGTTCTTTACTGACATAAAAAAATATATATTATAAGGGTGTAAGTTTTTATTCATATACAAATTGTATAAAACATAAAAAACATTGAAAGTTAATAGCATTTTAGTATTTCTATATAGATCAATTAGTCATCAAAAGATAACATTAAGTTGAACTTCTAATGAATAATTTCTAATAACGAACATACAATAAATAATTATATTGACAATAAGCTGTCGATTCTCTCCATAAGTGTTACTGAATACTTTTCTAATGACTAAATAATGTTCTAATGGTGTATAATATGTGTTACAGTCAAATATAATAATATTTATAGAGAGAGAGAGACTGTAGTTATAAGTAGAGATTGCAAATTGAAGGCGATCGCACACAGAGGTCTTCAGAGTGATTTGGTTTTAACTAATAAATACAATCTAAAAAAGAATATACTCAAATCTTAGCAAAATAAATAAATTTAATATCAAGTTTTTAATTGGAATATTCAGGGATTTGTATTGTACTTTGTCGCATAAAAGTACTTTATTATTATTTTAATTAGAGCCAACTATTTTAAAACAATACTCATTGTTTATGGAACAATAAATGATGACAATAATAATTTAATTCATACTACAGACGTAATTAAAAAATATAAAAAAAGTTCAGACATTATTCACAAAATTCTTAAACTCAGCAATATATTTTCTTTCTTTTTTATGTTTATTGAAGTTTAAAAGTCAGACAACCTATTGAACATCTTTGAAACACATTTTTGTTAAATAATATTAGTTTTCCTGAATTTTAGAATGTAAAGCGTTGTTTTAACAAAAAAGCATTATTTCCTCAGAGATAATCTTTTTTCGAAAATGTATCAAAATAAATTGAGAATGGTTATTTATATAATCATAGAAATAACACGCATTAAATATATTCAGAATATATTTTTATTAATGTTCATCCCGTTCTTCCACCATCCATGCTCTGCACCTCCACCATAATGAATTTTATTATTAATGGCAGTGATATTCAGACAAGTACTTATTCTGCATAAAAAACACAATTAGTATTTCTAACCAAATATAATGTGTGAGATAATATAACATAAATTTTATTTACAAATGGCGATTGACTTTTTCTGAAAAGAAACTTAAAGGATAATACTCCAATCTTTGATTAACGCCTGATTATTCTTGAATAAATAAAATTATCGATCAATTTTTCAGACAATATACTATCAAAAGTTATTAATATATTGTCTGAAAAATAGGTCGATAATTTTATTTATTAAAGAATAATAATTTAGGGCTACGAGGAAGTGCGTACATAGCCTACTAAACTCAATACTCCCTCATTTTTCTTGTAGTCGGGCAAAAATGAAAAAAATACCCAAAGTTTATTATTTATAAAAAGTCAGTTGGAAAAGAGTTACAAACTTTTGTGAATTATAAATCAATATCTATTTATTATAAATCCAAACAAATACGCAATATATAATTATAAAATGTTAATATTGTAAATTGTTTAGTTGATAAATATTGTACAATGTTCAATATCAGCTGGCCATGTTATTATTTTGATTAAACTAGTTGTGATTAACATTTTGTAATTATATGACATAGTATATTGTGTTTTTTTGGATTACGAATTTTTCATTATATAAATTGTTATATTTTTATGTAACCTTAATGTACAAATATGCATGTTGTATCACAATACTTAAAACCCCACATCAAGTAATATACAATAATTTTCTATGATGCAAATAGTACCGTAATTATTTTTTCTCTGGGTACATTGAGCTACTTTAAATGGAAAATGCAATACGCTCGATGAATAAAGTGAAGTTTTTAAGTTGAGTAAAAATTCAGTCAGTACAAAGAGAAAAATAAGTAACCATAATAACATCCCTGTGTTCCTTTTGTACTTACAAATACAAACGAAATTAAATACAGCCATTCATAATAGTTTTGAAGCATCAATAACTTTAAAATGGCAGTAAAATAAAACCACATACAGAGTGATTTTAAACTATTAGCTGTGAAAACATTATTTACATATTTTTAAACCAGCAACTTATTTCATACTTATAGTTGAAATTGGTTCTAACTTTAAAAAAATTGCTCATTAACACCATATTTTTTAAAAATATTATTCAATTTTAAAATGTTATCTAACGAATAAATATTTTTTCAGGGTGTGTTCATTTTTTAACCGACGAAAAACAAAAACGGAGGAGGTTCTCAATTCGACGTGTATATTTTTTTTTTTTTTTTTTTTTTTTATTTATGTATGACCACGCATAACTTTTTACAGAGTAGTCCGATTTTGATAATTATTTTTTTGTTTGAAAGGGTATACCCCGAAGTTGGTCCCATATAAATTTGGTAAAAAAATTCCAACCCTAAGGGTAGGAAAACAGGGGATGATTGATTGTTCACTCACTGATTGTAATGTATGACCACACATAACTTTTTACAGAGTGGTCCAATTTTGATAATTATTTTTTTATTGGATAGGGTATACTTCGAGGCTCGTCTCATATAAATTTGGAAAAAAAACTCCTACCCTAAGGGTGGGAAAATAGGGGTAATTTATAGTTCACTCTCAGATTTTCATGCTGAGTTGTGTATTACAATTATAAATTATATAGCCAAAAAAAATTATAAAATAAAAACTTTTTAATAAAAAAATTAAACCGCCGAAAAACTGAAAAGCAAAAAATAATAAATCTTTTTATTTAACTGAGTTCTATCTAAGTAGTTGAACGTATGTGACAGTCTAGTATATCTAAGTAATTTAGAGTCGGCGTCAAACCATCAATGTACAAAGATCACTAAAAGAAATAACCAAATCAAATTAACAATGATACATGAAATCTCCAGCGATAAACATTAACATTCCAAACATGCGCTCTCCACACGACCACTCGCAAAGACGTATGCCCTCAGTGTGCCCGTTCGGGTTGCTCTGTCGCTGACATTAACTTCGTAAACGCTCAGAGATTTCCGGCGAAAGATTGTTGACGCCGACTCAAAATTACTTAGATATACTAGACTGTCACATACGTTCAACTACTTAGATAGAACTCAGTTAAATAAAAAGATTTATTATTTTTTGCTTTTCAGTTTTTCGGCGGTTTAATTTTTTTATTATTATATACGTATTTATTCATTAATTTATTTTTTCTTCTTTTTTCCCGTAAAAATTTTTTTACGGAAGCTTTTAGTATTAAAACAATATTATCATTAGTTATCTAGCTGATGATCTACGATGATATAGCTTTGCTAACTAAATGCAGACAATACTAAATAATACACAAAACTCATTTTGCCTCTCTTCTTCACCTAAGACAAAACAAAACAAAACACTCGTGTAACAAAACACTACACACTTAGCGTCTAGCAGGGCTAAGAGAATCATTAAGGAGCGGCATTAGAGCACTAGATTCTTTTATATTCTTAAATTACCCCATTCTTGGTACAAGCACTGTTACAAGTGGCTTCCATGACTTTCTGTCTTACACCCGCAGGTGTGACTTCGCACAAACCTTTTTCATCTAGTTTCCTTACGATTTTCGATCAACTCTTTTTATCGACTTTTTTCCGAACCCAAAGTTGTCAGCTGTCTTAGAATTAATTTTTACTCAACAAATTGGTCAACTTCCATAACAAAATATGCGTTGTGATAAACATTTAATGAAAACTAAATTGGAAAATAAATATGATAGAATTAAATAAATCAATTTAGTTTCAAGTTAGTTACTATAATAATAGTGTAACAATTATTATTACTTTATTCAACATACGTATTTATTAACGTAAGTTTGTAACATGAATATTATTTAAATTAACACATTTATTAATTTCAGTTTTTTAACATGAACACTACTTCCTGGTTCATACGCTCCGCTGCCATCTTGCCTCTGTTTCTTCACATGACCAGCAGGGTACACCAGTGGCGGCGTGGCTTTTTAAGACGTGGTGTTTACAATAGTAATTTGTATACTTTTGGCATTGATTTTGTTATAATCTGTACATGATCCTATTTGATTTTAATTAAAGTCATCAACAAAACAATAGATTAGAAGTTATTAATGCAGCCCTGAATCTACAATTTTTTTGAACCGGGACAGAAACTAGATAATGGCTCCCCCTCTCTCCAGAGTTTGAGATAAATTACTTAAAAAAACTCACAAATACATAATGATTGGCATTTTTCGTAAACAGAAAACAAGCAGATTGAGTAAATCGGAAAAAGGATAGATTGGGTGCGGTTTTCAGCCATATTATATTATGATTTTGGCGCCCCCTGAAACTTCCACCCGTAGCGGGTGCCTCGGTTTGTCCCCCCTAGATCCTGTGCTGTATTAACTATTAATGCATTATTCGAAAGTGCAATGAACTCTTCTTTGTTTATTTCAAACAATGTTGGATATCGTCGTTGGTTCTGTAATACCTCTTATGTGCAAAAAGTAAAATTTGCAGGAAAAGTAAAAAAGTGGTTATTTCAGCAATGGATGGTAAGAACTAGCAATTTCAGAGGTATATTACTAATTCATACTTATCTTTACTATACGTGTTTAATTAAGACGAAGTATTTTCTTAAAAAAATTTAAAGTTACATTTGGATTTATTGGCACACGGGAGGAATTATTTGATACAACTTTTCACATAAGAGTTACTTCCCCTTGTTGGTTACTGTAAAATTAATTTGGAGGTATTACTAGTGTATAGATTTCCGTTACCTGAATCTTTTCATTTAAAAAACGTAAAATCTGCCAATTATGCACGTAAGAGCTATTACAGAACCAACGACGATATTCATTTGTGATGGACGAGTTTTAAGGTATAGCCACATCCTAACAATATGTATGTAATACTTATTTAAAATATCAGTAGCATTTAAATAGTATAGCACGTTTCGTCTTTAACTAATCGGTTGTATTGCAAGAGCGCGTTAAAACATTTAATCATCCCTTACAAAACAAAACACACAAGACACAGCTACCGCTACACGCACTGCATAGCATACTTTGACGCTTCGTGAGGTCTCATCAAGCGAAATGAGTCTCTCCTTGCAGACAAGATGTGAAGGGCGGTTAAAGGGGTGAGTAATATACACACACACATGTACGTACATCAGCCTCTGACGAACATTTACTCTTCGAAAACTGACGTTTAAGTAAAGAGCTTTTTTAAGAAGAAAAACCACTGTGGAAAAGAACGACCTAAAACGTATTGAAATCCAATATAAGAAATTCAGACTAATACATTTTTATTTCATTTAAAATCGGCATCAATCAAACAAATCACATTTTTGTTTAGACAGGAAAAGGGGAATTACACAAAATTACAGGACAAAAAGCCACAACCATCAATTGCCCATAAAACCAAGCGGGGTGGCGTAGAGCACTAGACTCGCATTCAGGAGATACCGGGTTCGAATCCCGGCGGGAGCAGATGTGACTGGGACTTTTTTCTACTGCCTCTCGCCGAGAAACGGTAATTCCTGTACCGGCCATCTTGTTGAGGTTTTCCATGGTTTCCCTTAATAATTCCAGATAAATATCGAAATGGTTCCTTAGTCAAGGCCATGGCTGATTATTTGTCAAACTCCTATGCTCCAAACTTGCCTACCTTATCCTTAGTTTCCTAAAAATTCATTATTCGCCCATTGCTATTAAGTTGAAGTTTAAAAAAAATGTAGAAAATAACGGAAAGTGTGGTAGAAAAAAAATAGTAATGGTGCGAATGGCGTCTGTTATGACATAAAGTCGAGAAACGGACGTTAAACTCATTATTATTATTATTGCTCATAAAGGTAAAATATAAACGAGATCATTAAATGTGAGGTCATTAATGATGTCCCGGATATCCGGATCCGTATCCGCGGATATCCGAGGGAGAAGAAATATCCGTATCCGTATCCATTAGTTTTCGGGCGGACATTTTACGGATCTTTTACTTTATTAGTTTTCAATTCATAGATGAAATTTTATATCTATATAGGTGATTAGGTAATAATGAAAAACTGTTAAATTCCATTCAGATTATTTTTTTTTAATCGTATTTGGCACCTTTATATTGCAAACATTTATCGTAGTGAGTACCATACCAATAGTACATAACTCAAAGGTACTAAAAAACTATCTTTATAATGAGATATTGCACATCGTACTTTGAAAACAGGTAATCTGTTATGAGAGTTAACTCTTAAAGAGGTCAATAACTTTTTCCCACAACATATAGTCTCTTTCCAAAGGTCGATGTGCAATATTTACCGCTGCGTACTCTAAGACAGTTAAGATCCGTATCCGTATCCGCGGAACTTGAAACCAAATATCCGTATTCAGATCCGTATCCGCGGATATACATTTTTAACGATCCGGCACATTACTAGAGGTCATATAGAATTTGTTTAATATCATACTATGTTACTGCATTTTATGTGATTACAGATTCAACACTGGATCCGAACAATGTCAAGTTTTGATAATTCAGGCTGGAATGCTTGCGAAACGTCGGCAAAAAGTCATCGCAGTCATGGATCAAACCCGGAAATAAAAAATACCGACAATTTACTGTCAGTATTATATTACATATCGGTTGATCAACTAGGCAAAATGTACTCAAATTACAATTTGCGAAACATTCACTAGTAAAAAACCAGACCCTATATGCGTGCTTCTGTTCGGTTTCTATCAGTCTAACAAACGCTAACTTGACTTGTTTTTTTTATTCTTTCTCTACAATAACACAGTGGGCGCGTTCTGCAGTGCCGGAGGCTATACCAGTAAAACCTACATACTTGCTAAAGCTGTGAGGTTGCTCTTGTAACATACATGAACAGCTTTCGGCTTCTATTTTTATTTTGAACACGTATTCAATATTTTATAAAAACGTTTTAAATATGTAGAAACTTGAAACTTATAACTAGTTACGTGACATTCCATTTTTGACGTGATAACGTCTTATAAATTGATGAAACACCGGCTGCACGCACGAAAAAGTGTAACGTTCCGAAAAGTGTCACGTTCCGCCTGACCCTGTGCGTGCAAGCGAGAGCGCAGTATAAGCGATAGAGAGTCGGTAAAAATATAGTTTGACAGCTACTAAAATTTAGGTTATGTATTATTAAATATGATATTCGAGCGGAATACGTTATCACGTAAAACTATCGTCCGTAAACCGACTTTACAGACAACCAATTTTTTTTTTCTTTTAAATCTTTCAGATAGACTGTTTAATTTGTGTTATGGATGCATTATTTGCAGATCAATATGGAATTCAGATACGTTTTTTAACAAATTACCGTAAAAAAAAACAAAACTGTTAAAATGTTATATACTACGTTACAATGTAACATGCTTGAGTGCAGTTGCATTTTTCAATTATAAAGCGTCACGCACTACGATTGAATATACATTGTCAGTACCTACACTATTCTGTTTTTAATTGTATAAATAATACGATAAAGTCCAAAAATCAATCAGTCAAAAAAAGGCGTTGACGTTTAATTACTATTCTGACGCCCTCGGCCAACTTCCAGCATCCAGACAACTCGGACCATTTACAATCAGCACAATATAATAATTGATTAAACATTTTTTGTGAGATTTTCTAATAAAGTTATTTCATTACGATAGAAATATATAGGTATCTCTGCTAAAACTTTTTATATGATAACATCGCTATTGAATTTAATGTATTCTCAGATTCTAAACTCTGATTTAAAATCGAATACGTAATAATAATAACAATAATAATAATAATTTATTACTTCCATGAAAAATACATTGATTTAATAATTTAATAAACACGGATAAACGCCCACAAACCAATGTGGCGTCGTGGTATTTGCTCAGACAACAGACACGTTCTGTCCTCTGGTTATTTGTACTGCCACGGCGCGCGCATCAAACCTATCTACAAAACAAGCTTAAAAGGACGTGTCCTGACGTGTGAGCGCATCTAGAAAACCAGCGCTGGAAAACTAACAAGGCAAAACCAGCCTCATGTGCAGCGGTCATAATAATAATTTAATGTATACTAGCGTGACCTGTGCGAATTATTCGCACTAAATAAGTATAATAATTATCACTTTACAAAATTATTTTTTAAATATGATTGCAGGTATTCAATTCGTTTCTAATTTTGCACACTGCAACGTTCTTCTTTTTGTTGTATTACAATATGAAGCTCAGATGACAGATCGAAGAAATATTTTACTAAAATTGTCATATAGAGGCGCAAGTAGCAAAAGCGTTGAGCTAAGCTGTCAGATGGCATCGTGCAGCATTGCTGTGACGTTGTTCAGCGTTGCCCGTCAGATGGCAGTATGCAGTATTTACAATATGAAGGTCAGATGACAGATCGAAGCGTTGACGTTGTTTCAAAATTATATCCGTCAGTTGGCAGACGTTGTTCAGCGTTGCTGTTAATTAATTAATTTACAAAAACAAAAGCAATAATAAATTTTTTAGTTGTCGATGTCAGTAGAGCAAGCAATTATCTGTAAAATGATATATAATTTATGTGGAGAAATTGTGTGGTTTTTTCTAAAAAGGGAGGCAAACATCTTAAACCTTAGCGTATTAATATATATGATATTTTGTGTTAAATATGAAATGAAGACGACATAATATTGTTATTAATTTGCAAGGTCAAATCAAAGTGAACATAAAACGAACGTCACTGAGCTGCCAGGAATTGCGTAATGGTTCCACCACGCCTGTTGGACATTGTTCGAAGTCATATGTATGAAAAGCGTGTTTATAAGCTGTACTTAGTCTAAGAGGTTTTTTATTGCATCTACGTGAAGCTTGTACTCCATGCTGGCCATTCATGTAACCTACCCTACCAACCTACCTACATTCTGAAAAACACGTGTAATAAACGAAACGTTTTTGTAACTGTTTCAATTTCACGTTCTTAACACGTTCACTAACGTTATGTTACAACTGGGTTTTTAGTCAAATGCCACTGTTTTGTTTAATTTGACATCCAGACAAAACATAATGAACAAGAGTCGAGTATAAATAATGAATTTAGTGACTTTGCACGTCATTAGTGCTCAGATTATATAACTTACTGTTACCGCAATCACATCAATTTCTAAACATTTTCCTAGCCAACTAAAAAGCGGGGAACAAACCTTACTTATCAAGTAGATTATTCAGATTTCAAGATTTCTTGAATAATGCGATGTTCATAAAAGAACTAATTTTTGACGTTAGTGTGAACTTAGAATCGTAGTGTAGATAGATAGATAGTCAATTTATTTGTGAAGCTAAGTACAATATAGATCCAATAGTCTGAGAAGATGAAATAAATAAATAATTATAATTCATCAATAAATACTATTTTCGACTAATTTTAAGACTAAATTATTTGAAAATTGCATTTATTAAATAATATAATTAGACGTTAATCAAAGATTTTAATTAAAATTCACTAATATCTCTACAGTTAAATTGGGACAATAATTTGTATTTTTTACACTAATTTTACAAAAGACTTAATTTTTTTTCTGTGTAATGTCGGAAAACATTAATAAAAAAATCATATTCAGAACAAACGAAAAATGATGAGCTGTGCTCCTACATAATATGAATTTTAAACACTAGATCTGGTAGTGTTACAAAATGAAAACAACACCAAACAAAACGATATTACTAGCACCAAGTCCCAAAAATGAACAATATCGCAAAAATCGTACAAGTTCAACGCTACCCTTAAATACGAGTTTTAAAAAAAGACCGTGTAGCAAACTCAATGATTTAAATAGAGTCCAATGTAAATAAAAACAAAAATATCTCTGTAAAAAAATGTTTGAAAAACTTAATCGTTTTTCAATACCAGCACAATTCTTTATTCTGCAAAAAAAGGATATTATCAAAGCATTGGCAACACTGCGTGGTTAAAACCTCATTCATCATTCTATAATATGTATGATACAACGTCAAAATAATTGTTATACTAGCCACGAATTTAATAATATTCTGACATCAATTTGCGTCAAAACTGTCTTTGCTTCGATAAAATCAATGTCGTTATACCCCATTATAAAATTACTCTACGTTCGATGCAGCGCC
The DNA here is from genome assembly GCA_963575645.1 of Xanthostigma xanthostigma. Lineage (NCBI taxonomy): Eukaryota > Metazoa > Arthropoda > Insecta > Raphidioptera > Raphidiidae > Xanthostigma > Xanthostigma xanthostigma. Next base: position 8,919,768 of record OY754471.1, on the reverse strand, counting down.
TCATATTGACTCTATGTATCTGTAAGTAGGGGAAAGACGGGATATTAGGTATATGTATACAGAATGTATGTACACAGCGGTTGACGTCTCAAGAACCTACTCTACTATATACATATAACATAATATTTATATACTTTTATACATCAGCTGTATTCTCTTCATAAAACGTCACCGGGGATATTTAATTTATCCATCGACTGTCAAACATTGAGGTTAGATAACCTTTATCTGTCTTCATCCATCCAACCAGAATGCGAACTGCTTTATCTGTCGACCAAAATACGATCACGGCTACGGCAAAGGATAGACGCAGAAAAAAATGCGTCCTCAATATTCTATGCAATTTTATACGTTTAGTGAAAATTTTATTATATAAAACATACTAGCAGACCGGCCCGGTTTCAACCGAGTGCCATAGATATATTTTTGCAAAATGTATTTTGTTTGTGATAGCTTTGAGCAACTTCTACCAGATTTGCTTCTGAACTAATAGCTTTGAGCGAATTCTAACAGATGTCGCTACTTGGTAACAACGCGAAGGTCGCGGGTCAACCCCCGTAGACCATATAGTATATTTATTTTTTCACGATGTATTTTTGTTTTTATCACGTTTTTATTAACTAAAAAGAAGAAAATAAAATAAATAAAAAAAAAATTAATATACCACGTTTTTAAAACAAAATAAAAAGTATAAAATAATTTTTTTAACTTGTAAAATTTGAAACGAAAAGCGTAGAGCGCATGTTATATAAGAAGTGTAGAGAGTAGCTATCAATGAAAAAAATCTATTTATGAGATAAAACTGCGCCCCACGTTTTTCGTTTTAAATCCTACAAGTTAAAAAAATGATTTTATACTTTTTAGTTCGTTTGAAATACGTAGTAGGTAGGTATATATATGTTACCGGCCAAACCCGATTTTAGGACAAACTATTTTGGCCTAGGCCAAACTAGTTCTACAAACCAGTTTGGCCTAAGCCAAACTAGTTTGTCCTAGTATGAATAGTAGGCCAAACTAGTTTGTCCTGAAATCGGGTTTGGCCGGTAACATATATATTAAATTTTATTAAATTTATTTTATTATTTACTGTGTTGTTGTCTGAAATTACATTGAGAATTTTCAGACAAAAAATCGAGAAAATGATTTCAACAGGACAGAGTCCAACCAAGTAGCTCTAGCCCTATCATCTAGTTCACGCGTTCGTTCTATCATCGTATAAGGCCGGAGTAATTTCGACGCCCAAACACTAGAGACATCGTTACATATATAATAATAATGTGTGTGTATGTGTGCACACGTAAAATCCTTATCGGTGACGTCACGATAAGCCGTCTAAAGCTCTGAAAGATGACTGCAAATGTTAAAGTTCATCAAGCACATCTTTATATATGAACCGCCACTTCTTTTACACATATTACTTTCATCTGAAGTGTATGCCGTAAGCCCAGCTTCGAAATGTCGCAATGTTGCTACACACCACTTATCAAGTCGGTCGAAATTCACCAATGAACCGTTAACAAACGACGCACAAGTCGGTCGAACAGATTTCATAATATTACAACAGTAAACACAAAAATCCATGTTTTTTATACTATTCTGATATCTCTAAAAACACGATGTATAGAAATACTACATTTTCTATGAACTGCATATAGAAACAATTAAAACCGCTGCACACGAGGCTAGTTTTGCCGCTAGATTTATGTGAGTTTTCAAGCGCTGGTTTTTGTGATGGCTTCACATGATGCATGTATTGAAGTTTGCTTTGTAGATGGGTTTAATTGCGCGCGCAGTGATAGAATGTTAACAAAAGTGGACGTTAATTGTCTCTGATCAGAACACACACTGTGGCACAGGGTTCATTTGTCCATGTCCTCCACGTGACAACATACTGTTTCCTGATTGGTTCTTGCTCAAAGCAGTCAGACAAAGAAGCAATCTTGTGAACCCGCAGCTAGCCCAAGTCCCAGCAGTGTTTCTAGCGACAAAATTAGCCTTTAGTTTGTATGTTTATTGAATATATCTAAAGTTTGTAAAAGAGAAAGAGAGTTCTGTACGCTTTTCGCTAAGAAAGAGTGATTTTAGTCCGATATCGTCCTTTTTATAAAGAATCTATTGTAACTGGTACAAAAAAGCAAATATATATTTTCTAAATATCCCCTGTTGTCGATAAAACAATTCATCTCTTTATTTTACAGCCATCTTCTTTACCTATCAATTAGAAGCCGGCCCACAGCGCAATTTTATCCGGCCCGCGAAGCATTTTAGAAAATTTTAGAAAAATAGTAGCGGAAATAGAATGCGGGGACTTTTTTTTTGCTCTCCAAATGCGGAAATAGATTGTGAGGACCTTTTTTTTTTTTGCTCCGAATGCGAAAATAAAATGTGAGGATCTTTTTTTTCTGCAAATTTTTGGCCCGCGGTAAAATTTTCATCAGCTATGTGGCCCGCCGATCAAAAGATTTGCCCGCCCCTGTTCTATAGTATAGTGAATTATTTACGACTATGTAGGTAGAGAAGGTGTTTGGAACATTAACAGAAGAATTGTGTTTTAGAAACACATGATATAAATTTATTTTTAGTCTTCTTGTGTTTTATTTTATTCCGAGTCAGTCATTTCAATAGGATTCAAGCGGAGATACGCGACATTGAAACTATAATGATCGGATAATTGTGGTGGAAGCGCAGGTATTACTCACGGCACCTCCACCATATCAATGGCAATAACATGGTCTCCCAATTAACATGACCCGATTGGCTTACAAATGTTTAAGTAGAATTTAAGTTAGCACTCAGAACATACGTTAAGCAAATTTTGAACGAACCTGTATGAAACGATATACGAACAGAGTGAAGTGCGCGCTGATACGAACCAAACTTCACTGCATATGTGACGCGTTAGAAGGATAGAGTAAAAAGAAGTGAGGCGGTGATATCCGCTGTCAGCTTGGCTATGTGTGCGACGGAGTGACTACCATTAAAAATTAATTTCATTTCATCTATAAAAAATATATATCTCTTCTTTTACATGTGAAACCAGGGCGGTGTGTACGATTAAGTGATTAATTTTACTATAATCATTTATTTTTCTACTTCATAAATTTATAACTTAATCAATAAATAAAATTATCGACCAATTTTTCTGACAATATATTAACAAAAAAATATATAATTAATACATTAACGTTTCAATCCGGATTTGGACCTTCTTCAGAACTGATCTAAAAAATATAAAAATAATTAATATTTAAATTCTAAGTAGCTTTTTATAAAATCTTTCAAAATTATTAATGATTATCAAAATAATGAATTATTTTTTTATTATTTGTTTATAATTTAATATTATGCTATTTTTTTATTTATTCGAAGCTCAGTTTTAAGAATAAATTTGTGATCATAAAGAAAATTGGCTTATTTTTAGTGTATTTTCTTACTTATACTATTGGCATCGGTCGGATGGCGGAACCTAGGGGTCGAAAAAATTTCTCGACGTTTCATAGCCTCCTAAGAAGTTTGGCACAATTTTTGGAAACGTTTATATATATTATGCTTATGTGTGAGTGCAATAACTTTCGAAAGAGTTAATTGATTTTAACGAAATTTGGGACACATATTGAAATCCATCACCGCACGAAGCATATTTAAAATGGTCCCAATCGGGCCACTTTAAAAGTGGGTTTTAGGGGTTAAAAATATTTTTGGGCCCAAAAATACGGAAAATATTCTCAGAATCGTTTCAAAATAGAAGTTTAACCTATTAGTAAAGATAAAAATGTGTTGCCAAATTTTTATGAAAACACTAGTTTTTGAGATATGAATTTACCCAGTGAAGGGTGTATTTAATTTGGTAAATTGATAGTATATTAAGAAAAAAAATTATTTTAAGGGATGTATTAAGGCTATTTTTTTTCTAATTTTGTCCAAATACAAAAGAGTTAAGTTCACATAATAAAGCCACACTGCCTGTGTTAGCACATACACTATATTGTCGGCAGGGTTTCGCTATGCAACCTAAGTTTTTTTAACAGAAAAATGAAGAGGATAAAAGATTAGAAACCCAAAATTTTCGTAGTCGTTTTAAAGCATTGTCACTATAATTGTTAGAAAGATTTACATCTTTATATGCCACAATTAATATCGTAGACTGCGTCAAATATAAAAAAAAATGTTAACTAGTAACTTTAAAGTACTAAAAACATTACTAAACTTTGTATTATAGTATTCATTTAAAGTTTAAACTATATATTACTTTATTTAGAAGAAAGTTTTTGATAACAGTTTTTACCTTCACTACCTTGAAGCTTAAAACATTAGATGGTAATTTATTACATATTTTACTATTGTATTATAGGGGCAGGTTAATGTATTTGTAAGTTGTTAGTTTTATAATTTATGTTCCTATACTTCAAGTATTATGGTAATGTGATTGATTAATTTTTTTAGTAAAATAACTCGTTTTTCTTATAAAATAATATAGAGTTTATAATGAAAATACTATAGATAGTTAAAACATTAAAATTTTTAAATAAAAGTCGACATGTTTGTGAAGATTTTAATATATTTTTTATATCACTTGACCATAATGAGAAAGTATCGTGTACTAATGGGTTAAAGATTCCTCAAGAAATCGATATGCATATGTAATATTCCGTAAGTAGTAAATGAGACAAACCAGACTTGACATATAAAATTAAACGATTACGCCAAAGAAGCAATCCAGAAATTACGAATCGTAATTTATATCCGGATTATAGTCTCAGCAGGTGTTGCAGACATCTATATTACCGGCTGCAGGGACACATCAGTCACTTACAATCTAATAAAAGCGTACGAATATATATAACCAAGCACATACCAAAAGTAAGATCGCAGAAAAAATGTCCTTTTTGTGTAACTTGCCATCTCTCGTGATTTAATTTAATTTTGTTTCACAAGTTTTATTTGAGTTTGCTGTCCTAGATGATTGTAGTTTCAAATAGTGCTGAGAAAACACAATTGTTTTATTTAATAATAATGTCTAAACTCCGAAGTAATGAATATGTCTAACATATGTTAGAAATAAAATAAAATCAAATTAGGACTATTTACCGAGTTATAAGCAAATAAAATTGCAATTTGCAGGACTTGATTCAGCAGTCTTCAAAGGCTAGGAGTCGACTCAAAAAAGGCTCGTAAAGATGCTATCGAAGATTTCGCAAAAAAAATTTTACTAGCTGTACTATAACTTTTTTTTAATATTAATCTGAGAACGTATTTTCGCAGAAAAGAAGCTGAAAAGTTATAATTCTAAAACATTTAAGTTGAAATTTAGGTTACTACAAATATTTAACATGTTTTTTAATTTGAAAATTGCGTTATATATAAACACTCAAACATGTAAAGGAGTAGAGGTAACATGCATATTTTGATTGTAAATAACAAAATTTTTACATAGTTCGAATTGGCTAAAGTTGCTGTTAAATTTTTTTTTTCAAATAATGTCCCTGTCGGGACACGGACCCAAATCTAATTTAATTATAAATAAATTGCAACAATGGGTGTGTCTTAACAATATTAATAGCAAACTTTAGCTATATCTCTAACTGTTTATTAGATCTTATGAACTATACCTACCGTAGGAATATTTGAAATTAATACAATGCTATTTAACAATCTGAAATCAATGACAAAGAAATAATATGATAAAGAATGAATAAAACTAAAAAAATTCGTATCGGTGGATAAACGTTCATTCACGACGATAAAATTGTTATATTATGAGGTCAGCTAAGTTTTAAAAGTCTTAAATTAGTTTTGTAGAGTTCGCTCTTTATCCTGTAATTGCGATAGTGAACCTTAATTACATGTCAGCTAGTCGAGAGTATAAAATTGCAATGTCGTTTTAGATTTCCAGATATATTTTACTTTTTAAAAGTTCAGACAGTGTTGGTTCAAATAGTTTTTTATACACTTTACAATTTGATTTAATATTTTATTAGTTTCAATTTTTAATGTAACATTACAAATATAAGAGGGTTTGTGTTAGTAAATTTGGTATTGTAGACGTTTTAACTCTAAAGATATGAAACGTTAACAATAAGTGTCATAAAAAATATAGTATAAATTTTCTTAGTCCCTAAAATTAACGTCGAATCATTCCTGAACAGTTAAATATTAGTGATGTGCCGGATCGTTAAAAATGTATATCCGCGGATACGGATCTGAATACGGATTTTTGGTTTCAAGATCCGCGGATACGGGTACGGATCTTAACTTTCTTAGAGTACGCGGCGGTAAATATTGCACATCGACCTTCGGAAAGAGACTATCTGTTATGGGAAAAAGTTATTGACCTAATAACAGATTGTCTCTTTCCAAAGAACGATGTGCAATATCTCATTATAAAGATAGTTGATTTAGTACCTTTGAGTTATGTACTATTAGTATGGTACTCACTACGATAAATGTTTGCAAGATAAAGGTGTCAAATACGATTTAAAAAAATAAAAAATAATCTGAATGGAATTTAACAGGTTTTCATTATTACCTAATCACCTATATATATAAAATTTCATCTATGAATTGAAAATTAATAAGGTAAAAGATCCGTAAAATATCCGCCAAAAACTAACAGATACGGATACGGATCTTTCTTCTCCCTCGGATATCCGCGGATACGGATAAGGATATCCGGCACATCACTATTAAATATATATATTTTTGTAAAGAAAAATTATAATTAAACGCCAGAGTTATTTTCAAATAAAATAACATCACTTTTATTGTCAAGAAAAGTTTGACAAAAATACAACAGTGGATTATTATATTACAGACATATAAAAGTGCTTGTTCTAAATGACAATCGATGCAAATTTGTTGAGCTGTGTGCATTGTATTAGCTACAGAAATAATTCCTTGCTTTAATACGACAGACAAAAAATACAACAAAACATTACCAGCTATACACATAGATCATTACAGTCTGGCATTGATTAATGAAATAATCAGATATAGCTTCCGCTCTAATACATAATACGTAAAATATATCAATGGGGAAGCAAAAAAGGGCACTGAATAGACATGAATTGGTCGGAATTATATTATCTACAGATAACTAACGGCTCGAAAACAAAGGTGCACGGTAAACAAAATGACCTTATGAGTGAATTTCTCAACGAACAATTGTGCTTTCAGTTTTAACGAGAATAATACCTGTAGTCACAATGCAAAGTGATTTATGTCGATATTTTGATTTTTTTTTGCATCCTGCACAAAAAAATTGTTTGAACTCCACTGTAAGTCACATAAAAAATGTTCTTACAAAAGTAACATTCTGGCATTTAAAAAAAAAAACTTTTTTTGTTCCACTATAAGGAGACGGTGTTGAAATTAATTTACCAACGTAAAATTTAAATAAAGTTGAAACGGCTCGACTTCCCGATGCAGCCCCGCTGTTTTTGAGAAACTATTTAGATCTAAAACATATATTTAACTAATGATATTGTTTTGAGTCGAGATTCACAACGCTTACATAGTAGGAAGCAGTTGAGCAATGCAGTAAACATTTCTCAACTTAATTACTATTAAAATCCGCACGTCCCACTCGAGAGTTTGATAATGCGCGTCTTGATCTCCCGATAAAATATCCTCCGACATAATAACCCCCGACAAAATACCATCTTTACTAAATATCCTGCGAGCAAAATATCCCTCGACATATAAAAACAATTGCGGAGTCGTGTCAATGCGATGGCGTTTTTTTGCGCAGTGAAAAGGGAAAGGCGTTTAGGGGAGCTCTTTAAAAAAAATTACGGGGTCGTGTCGATGCGATCGCGTTTTTTTGCGCAGTGAAAAGGGGAAGACGTTTGGGGGAGTTCTTTAAAAAAAATACGGGGTCGTGTCGATGCGATTGCGTTTTTTTGCGCAGTGAAAAGAGGAAGGCGTTTGGGGGAGTTTTTCAAAAAACAATCACGGGGTTTTGTCGATGTGATGGCGTTTTTTTTGCGCAAAGAAAAGGGGAAGATAATTACGGGGTCGTGTATACAAAGTCAGAAAATTCCACACCAGTTTTGCTGATAGCATATTTTGTCGGGGGATATTTTGTCCGTAGGATATTTTGTCAAGGGATGAAAACGCTAGGAATCGAAAGCTTTAGTTTTATTTCAGACATAAGCCACTTTCCTCGGTGCCCGTAGATATAGTAATGCAGAAGTAAGGAAAATGCCTGACTCCGACTGTATTCTCTTCAAAATAAGAGCGAGCGAGAATGTTTCTGACACATAGCTTCATACACCGGACATAACCTATTAATAATCATACCTTAATGAGAGTCATTAGTGAATTGCTGATGGCACAATGACCTAACCTGCTTTACACCCCGGCTCTGCCTGCTCGATCCTCTTCCAGCCCCTCCCCAACGTTCGAATACAGAGTTGCTCCTGCAAGTACGACCCGACACAGCACGGCACGGCTATGTCTGACTTACCTGGACGTTAATTACAGTCGGGGGTTATTTGAATATTAATTGGGGGTGTTTGTGAAATTTACCATCACACTCATACCCAAATCGCCATTATCATATTCACGACTACCTCCAAAGCTCTGCCGTTATCCTCTGACGTTATAGGTACGGTTTGAACAAGGTGCTGTTGCTATCACTTGATTTATTAACCGCTCTGTTTTTGTGCACCGAAACTGTTTGAATTTCTGATTATTTTTCTTTCTTCATACCTCGGTCGAAAGTGCATACTTTCGGCACAAATTGTAAGGCAGAAAGTCTAACATTTACTCCTTGGCGGGAAGTTCGTACGTTCGGGCGGTAGTAAAACAAAAACAACCAATCAACTGTTGTTTAGATGTCGTTTCCATAGCAACCCTATTACATTTTAGCTAATAGTCGCGAACAGCTATCATTCTGGTTTTTACGTATAATCTCAAAGCTTCTTGTTTGGAATTTATCTGTGTTTTGATGTAATTAAATAATTAATGTATTTAATGAGCGTGCTTACGACCGAGGTATGAAGAAAAATAGTATACATCACACGGGCAGAAGGTTAGAGAGCCTTGAACTGCGCGTCATGATGCCCTCGGCACGCTCGGACAACAGTGCAAGAATCGCAAACTTTCTGCTCTTGTGGTGCAATATACTTTTACAGAATTAATATAAATTGATACTATATTTATATACACATACACACTGTATTGAACTTGGCGACTTGCGTAGTAAAAAACGAAACTTTGAGACTTTTGGAGAATAAATTTTATTATCCCAAAATAGTAAAAGAATTCCCTCTGTACCTTTTATAGAGTAATCTTTACGTAAACTTACGTGTTTTCAGTTATTCATTTTTATAACCATAATAAAGATATTGGGAAATTCTATTCCTGTTAAACAACCTCCTTCATAGCAAATGGCGACAGTAAATGAAAAACAAAAAAAAAAAACATAGTCGGCGTTCTCTTTTATCAACGGCGCTTTGGTATTAAAACAATTATCAATGTTTATCACTTGTTTTAACTATTTAAATAAATTTTTAAATACAGTCACGTTTTATAACTCGCTTACAGAAAGTAATGAATTTTTAAATTGTTGTATAAATAAAAGCTAAGTATCCGATGTAACCAAATTTACAGTTTTTTTTGCACCAATTTTGCTACTATTTTACAAAAAAAAATGGTATAAAAGACTCTATAGAGACTGCAGTTATAAATTTATGAAGTCAAAATGTTCAAATAATGATTAAGATATAGTGAAAAGTCGAATTAATCAAACGCTACCTCATAATTTAACCAGATACGGTTCAGTTAAGCAGAATGAAATGTAGTAATCCCTGGAAATACTACCTACGTATAGTATGAAACTCCAATCACAATGATTCTATTTTGTTTGAAAACTCATAGCTTGCTTTGATGAAGTGATTTATGTTTTCATACCAGTTATTCTTCTTTTTTAGCCAACACTCTTGGCTACGAGTAATAAAAGTGTTCTCGAAAGTTTAATGAGTTTCTATTTTATATATATCAGCCGTGCATATGTTTGTGAAATTATATAAAATTTAGATGCTCAAATATTAATTTCAAGAGCAAATTGAGCCGGCGAAAAGTATTACAGAATATTAAAAGTTTATTCTTTAAACTCAATTTTTTTTAATATTCCACGAATGGAGAATATTAATTTTGGGTTCCAGAAAGAACTGTCAAAAAATTTGATTTGATAATGACTTTAGATTGTGATCATATAATTACAGTTTTCATAAATAAGGAACAGTCTAATCATCTAATGTATTCAAACTCCTTGTCCAAATCTAAAATCATTGTATGACAATTGTTATTGTTTTATTCAATATTATATAATTCAATACATTTATTAATTTCAGTTATTTAACATGAACACTACTTCCTAGTTCATACGCTCCGCTGCCATCTTGCCTCTGTTTCTTTACATGACCACCAGGGTACACCAGTGGCGGCGTGGCTGCAGAAAGCATTGTCAAAAAATCTGGGCATATGAGTGCTGCGGTTGTAAATTATAAAAAAACTTCAGTCATAAAAGTTTTATTGTTAGTAGAAGCTTTGTTCCAAAAATATGTATTAAAGGAGGTTTATTTGGTTCAGGAACAATTTACCATCTCAACTTGCATTGAGGCCCTGAGGATGAAAATATAATTGTCGAAACGCTGACCTCAAGCGATACTCTGGTAAAGCTTATTTTTCAATTGATCCTCAACCAAATAAATCTCCTTCAAAAATTTTATTGTGTAAGGTAAATTTTGAAAGCTACGTTTCCACCTTCAGCAAAGATCAAACTGACCAATTATTCCATTCCTGCAGATTGCAGCACAGATTCTAAAATAATAAAATCGTCAACAAATGAGAGAGCATAAGAAGTTTCACTTCTAACGCGCGCGAGTATAATGCATACTTTTATTAGTTGAGCCACAAGGAAGCTCTTGAAGAGTCGCGTACGGGACGCGAGCCACAGTTAGGGCACCGCTGCAATATAACACTTTTAAAAATTTAATATATATTTCACATAATATTTGCTTTTACATAATAAAGACACCAGCGAAATTTACCGTTCCAATTAATTTGAATGATCTAACTTTGATTTTATTAATTAAATAAAATTAATGAATTTCATGTTTCCAACCATCATTATTTTTAATACATAAGAAAAGATTCCTTTCAAATTAAAAAAACTGTGTATTTTTTCCAGGAAAATATTTCAATAATTAGAAACGATCAAATAGAAGACGTAAACTTTTTCGCAGTAATATCAATCATAACGTACCAAAACATTGCAGATTTTCTTGTCTGTTTCAATCCAGAGTGCCGTAAGTGCGAGTGAGAAAACGAAACGGCTACGAATATTGAGAGGACTCTATATGACAAGGTTGGCGATGTCTCGCGATAGCAATAACAAAGTTTAGAGAGAAGTTTGGTCAAGATATGACGTCCCAAAGGAGGATACTTAGATAGAAACACTTCTGAAGATTGTCTGAAGTTACACCACGTGTCTAGTCGATCCATCATTCCTCAGCCTGTGCAAAGATCATATGTTCTGCTCTCTCTCTCTCTCTCTCTCTCCGATCTACCAGTCTGTCGGAAGATGGGGAACGAAATGGTGTTGGTCCTAGACCCTCTAATCTTTACCCTGTCCACGCAAAACTGACAACTGCTCCAATTAAATACTACAGAGTACAGAAGTTGATCGAATAATACGTCACGAAAGGTTATTCAAGGAATAAAAAAACACATGCAATATTGAATAAATATTATACAAGGTGTCCAACGTCTATTTTGATAAAATAATGCTATTTAAATAATAGGGTATATGCATGTAACTTATATTTAGTTTAAATGTTATTTTTTGTAATCTTTATTGCAATTGATTAAACTCTAAAGTTTTTTCTTTTTAAATTTTTGCTAAATAATAAATGATGAGTATTTGGAAAGAATTCCGTGGCATAAGAATCGAAAATGAAGCAATACTGAGATTTTTTTAAACTTGCATTTAATACTAACGTTTCGATACGTTTTGTATCATCTTCAGAGTGTTCAAATGATACAAAACGTATCGAAACGTTAGTATTAAATGCAAGTTTAAAAAATCTCAGTATTGCTTCATTTTCGATCCTTATGCCACGGAATTCTTTCCAAATACTCATCATTAACTTCAATGGATCACAGTTACTCTATTTATTGAATAGAGTCAATCTTTAAATAATAAATATTAATTAAACAAAAATGCAATAAATACGCGCGAAATATAAAATATCGAAACGCAATGCTATTGATTCGACCGTAATATGACGTCAAAAACCACGTAAACATATGGTTGCCATAGAATTATTGCCTCTTTTTCAATACAAATTTATTTAAACAAAATTGTTGACAAGTTATATGACGTCACAGATCCCCCGCGCAAAAATGGCGCGTTTGAATAATCAAAATAGCTTGCCCAAAAAGAATATTTATTTTTTAATTCAATAAGAATGTTTTAATGAATGATTTCATGTGTTTGATAACTTTTAATATGAAAATAATTGATTTTAAATATTTTCAAAAATTGTGCATATCGTCGTTGGTTCTGTAATAGCTCTTATGTGCATAGTTTGCAGATTTTACGTTTTTTAGATGAAAAGATTCAGAAAAGGGAGCTCTATACACTTAGTAATACCTCCAAATTAATTTTACAGTAACCAACAAGGGGAAGTAACTCTTATGTGAAAAGTTGTATCAAATAATTCCTCCCATGTGCCAATAAATCCGAAATTAACGTTAAATATTTTTTAAGAAAATACTTCGTCTTAATTAAACACGTATAGTGAAGATAAGTATGAATTAGTAAAATACCTCTGAAATTGCTAGTTCTTACCATTCATTGCTGAAATAACCACTTTTTGGCCTTTCCTGCAAACTTTACTTTTTGCACGTAAGAGGTATTACAGAACCAACGACGATATACTATATTGTCTCAGCAATTAACGTGTTTTACTGCTTATCTAAACGAAATGTATTTTAATCAACCCACTACAGAATTAAAAATGGTATATAAAACTACCGGGATCAAATCTATGATCTTTAGGTTACCAGACAATAACGTCTATCTCGCCGCCACCTTAGCATAATATTCTACAGTCGTTTTTTCACATGAAAAGATTTTACCAGACCGTGCCAAAAGAAGTTTTACTTCAATATTTTATTGAGAAAACTATTTTCAGTTAATGTCAACCACGAGTTTTCGAGAAAAGAATACAGTAAAACTATATGTCGCCATCTCTCGATATAAAAATGAAAAGCCAAACTGTCTTTGAATTACGTTAATTAAGGATTTCAGGAGATCGTCTACCTCACGAGCTCAACGATGCCCCCCCCCCGATCGTCTTGATATTGCGCAGTAGAAAAGGAAACGTTTATCTTGATTGTCAGTAGTTAATCTTTGAATTTTGCCTTAACGGCACATAACACTTAACAAGATGTTAAACAACACGTGAGATAAGGTAGATAAGTCTGCTAGAAGTTAAGTGCATAACAAACAATTGGTGTTTTCATCACACGAAGTGAATAAACAAATTTTAACAGCACCTACCGCCCTTGTATCTATCTATGTACACAATATGTCGCGCCGTATAATAATATATTATATACGTGTTGTCGCAGAGTTAATAGTGTAATAGTGTGCGTGTGTACATTTCATATTATGTCCTGCTACAGGATATGTTTTAGGACATCACTTACATTAAACTGAAGGCTGGAAGGACACTTGCTACAGTGACGTCGCGGAATGTACGAAAATATTATCCTAAATAAAGTTTATTATTATTATTAGGTGTTCGGGCTCATTTTCAATCCTTATTTCAGGATTTTTTTTTAATTAATGTACAATCATTTCAATTTTGTTACATGTTTTTAGTGACACCGGAAGCTAAAAAAAAATTTTTATTGACGTGATAACGTCTTATAAATTGATGAATCACCAATCTTATAAATTGATAAAACACCGGCTGCATGCACGAAAAAGTGTAACGTTCCTAACGTTCCTAGCGTTCCTAACGTTCCGCCTGACCCTGTGCGTGCTTTTCTCGAAAACGGCCCTAACGATTTGGATGAAATTTACTGAAAAGGGATTTTGGGGGGCAAAAAATCGTTTAAGCTAGGTCTCATCTCTCGAAAAAATCGTTTTCATACAAATTTTATCATTATAAAAATCAATTTTTTGACGTATGAAAATACTTAAATATTGTAAGTAGGATTTGAAATTTTATATAAACAATGAAACAATTGTTTTCAAAATATTATGACAGTTAATCTTTGAGACTTAAAATAAATACGAAAGAAAGAAAGTTAAAAAAAAACAATTATATTATAGGTGGTGAGTTTGAAGCAAAAGATGCAATATCATAGATTCGAATTATTATAATTATTATATAAATTTAGGTTATGTATTACGGAATACGTTATCACGTAAAACTATCGTCTGTAAACCGACTTTACAGACAACCAATTTTTTTTGCTTAACTTTACGCCATTTTATGTGTTTTGTTTAACCTAAAGTAGACAATTTTGAATGGAGGTAGGTGGGTAGCGCGAGTGATAACGTCACTTGGAGTCATCTGAATTATAAAAATTAAATTGATTATTGTTTCGTAGGCTTGTGGCTTCATCCCGTACTAGAAATAAACATTTTTATTAATAAATAACAAAATGGCGGACTTTAAAAAAACAACGAGAAAATCGTGATTTTGTCGTTGAAAATCGGTTAAAAAAATAGAATTAATTTTATAATTAAGTAATTCTAGTACCGGGCGGAGCTATTGTGTAGAATACCTACCCCGTGAAAAAATGAAACGGTTGTATACAATTGTTTCAATCATTCGCGCCGCTTACAAAAACGTAGTTTTGAGAAAAAGGCCGTTAAAGTTTTGATTTGAGATTTCATACAAAAAAATTAAAATGTATATTTATACTAATCAGCTATGCCTGATGCATATACTAAACCTTCCGTTTCTTCAAAGGCATCATTTTCTGCTAATTTTTTTGATCTACTCTGCGAGAGTATAAGGGTAACGTGATAACAATTGAGAGGTAAGAGAAGCGTAAGATTCTTACCGTAAGACCGTTGCAGCTCTCAGCTATATGCTATAGAACCTCAGAACGAAAAAATATTGTAAGATTTTAAAATGAAATTTTGACCTAAACTAGTACCGAGTTCTACTTTAAGAAGTTCTTTTAGATACTTAAATAGTTACAAGAAAATTATGACCGCACGCCACTGACTCACAGAAGCTATATAATACACATAAGCACTATACACACACTTACTGGTTAGCATCATCGCTACCGACCTGATGTCAGTTTGATGCGAAAATAAAACTTCAGCACTAGTGATATACTCAAAGAAACCTAGATTAGTTTCCAAATATAGCTTATATAATATATCTCTACAACCGAAAATGACTTGCGTAAATTGTTCCGCAAAAAAAAAAATATTGACTACTAACGGTCCGGTCTGGCTTCGCCCCAAATTTTAGATTGTCATCGTTTTTTCGTAGACCTATGTTAAAAATTGGTCTCCACGAAAAGCGCTTTTATTTTAACGCGATAATATATAGCCTATGTCCATCCAGAAGGTGCGTTTTAAATATGGGTGAAAATATTTTTGAAATCGAATAAGTACTTTCGTAGATTACTTTCTACATCCAAACTTAAAAACTTTTATAACATTATAGTATAGATTTAATGCTCACCCAGTATAACGCAACCTTTAATTATTATTAAAGATTGTCTTATCATTTTCCTCACATACTATCATATTATATATTATACTCTGTATACATTATATTCCGTCATATGTGTAAACAATAAGGCATAGATAACATGCATGTAATTGTTCTTCATTCAAATTTTTATAAAATTTAGCACATAATATATAGAAACCGATACCTGAAAGGACCCCGCACAAACCTTATAGGATTTGATTCTCGGTTAAATTGATCTGAAATGGTTTCATTTTATAGTAAGATTGCTAAGAAAAAGTGCTCATGGACGCAAAGCCTAAAAACCAATAGATTTGTAGCTACAGCGAGATTTTAGATATCGGGATATCTATTGAATTCACAGCCTTAAAAAATCTTAACCTCTAGAAATATGTTTTCGAGTGCGTTGAATCCGAAGATGGCAGTATTATTTTATACAGGGTGCCACCTTCCAACATGACCTAGTTTTAGACTATTTTTTTATTTCTAAAAAAAAGCACAAACGTTGAACATGGAACCTGGAACATGGATACATATCCCTGTATCTAAACTCTCGCTGAACATATCTTTAGCTGAAAATCTATTGGTTTTTAGGCTATGCGCTTATGGACACTTTTTCTTAGTGACCTTTAAACTATAAAATAAAACCATTTTCGATCAATTTAACCGAGAACCAAATCCTATAAAGTTTATGCGGGGTCCTTTAGTGAACATGATCATAGTTTCGATTTTCAACGACAGGGGCGTTGAAATGTTTTTGATGTCACATGCAATGCGGAACGAATTGGAAGTTATACACGCCTATCGTATTAATATGTACATAGACAAGACCGGGAGAAAGTTCTACACAAGATATTATAAGTGTTATACAGAGCAATTTCACCAAGTTGTGATGATAGCTGTAGCGTTACTCTTCTTCACTCTCTGCCACCCATCGCAGTTCACAATTTGCACCAATCTTGCCACCCCTAGCCACTGATATGTATATAACTGGATTGGCAATAGTCTACTCAAACTTTGAAAATGTTTTATACCTATTTGAACACTACTGCCTTCAATTACCATGTAAGTGCTACTCAAAACTTATTTTCATTTACCTGAGTGCCTCTCTCCGTTACCCCAACATTGACTTACTAAGTCACCTTGGGTAGGAAAAGTTTCCTCATATTTAGTGTATTTGCCATAAAGCACTTACACTATTGGCGTCCGATGGCGGGACCTAAAGGCAATTTCTCGACGTTTCATAGCCTCCTAAGAAGTTTGACACCATTTTTGGAAATGTTTGTGTGTGCGTGCAATAACTTTCTAAAGAGTTAATTTAACGTTTGGACCACATATTGAAATCCATCACCGCACGAAGCCTATTTAAAATGGGCACAACCGGGCCACTTTAAGGGTAGGTTTCAGGGATTTAAAAATATTTTTTTACCAAAAAATACCGATAAAATTCTCAGAATCGTTTCAAAATAGAAGTTTAACCAATTAATAAAGATAAAAATGTGCTGCCAAAATGTTATTAAAATCAGCCCGACAGGACCGGACTTAAAAATATTATGAAAACGTTAGTTTGTAGATATGGATTGACTTAGTGAAGGGTAAATTTAATTTGGTAAATTGGTAATAATATTGAAATTAAGAAAAAAAAATATTTTAAGGGGTGTAATTAAGCGGTTAAATTTTTTATTCTGTCTAAAATCAAAAAAGTTAAGTTCACATAATAATGCCACACTGCCTGTATTAGCAAATTCACTATAATGCCGACAGGGTTTGGCACTGCGACACGAATTTCTATTTTATTTATATTATCAATTTGAGACAAAAAGAATTAAACTAATAATAATGAGAAATTTATTTACAGCATTATTGTTTATAACAATGAATAACATTAAAGTAAGAAATCTAATCATAATCACTATGATTAGTTGCTATTACTCATTATTATAAAAAGGGCTAACCTTCAGTATTTCAGCTGACAAGTAGTTAGTGCTGTGAAATTTTCAGATCTATTTTTATTTAAAAACAATAATGTGTGCCATTTCACCTTTTATTAAAGCTCCATCAATAAAATGAGAATTTATTTTTGCACCCAGTATTGGTACAATAAACAAAAAGAAGGGAGACTGCGTAACATTATGTCATTTCAATTACTTATAAATCTATGATCATCATGAAAACATACTTTGGATCCAGTTTTATATATATCAGTACCACTAGCCCACTACAACCTTGTACGTATGTCTTATGGCACTCCCTGTTCTCCTCTTCTGCAATATATTCTCACTTTATCTATGGTTTCAACGCAAAATAATATGCAATATCTCTTCGACTAAAGTTAACTTTGTCTCCTTATGTATGAAGAAAATTTATCCTGTTTTGGTACCGACATTTTTGTTCAAAATATTGTACCTATTTTATCAATAAATTGAAATCATCAATTGTGTAATCTATAAAGCTAATATTGGTTGTTTTGTATAATAAATGACAGCACTGTTAAAATTAATTTGCAATTCTTCGATTCTCAATACTATAAGTTCGTTCCAAACAGCCAGCGAACGGTTTCAAAACCGTCACTCGCATGCGCAGTAGGTAAAACGAAGCTGTTAGTGGCGATTTTAGAACACGTTTTACCTATTGCGCATGCGGGTGACGGTTTCAAAACCGTTCGCTGGCTGCTTGGAACGAACCTTATATTAAAAAGTTGCATATTCCAGGTGAGAGTTTAAGACTAATATGAAAGTGTGATTTGAGTAGAAAAACCTGACGGAAAATTTGCAAAAGAACTTAAAATGGTTAAAAATATTTTGATTTGCTATTAAAATGTTTTTATCAAAAACTGCAACATTAAATGTTAGAATATAGATAGATGTATATATTTAGTGACCATATTGATTTAAAAACGTCAAAAAGAATACAAAGAATTCATTTTAAAAAGTAATTAAATAAATGTTTACAAGTTACTAAGTACACAAGAAATCAGTAAATTTGTATAAGCACATATACTACAGCAAATTTTTAATTTTGTTTCTGAAAATGTTCAGTGGTAAGGTTCTTATACTATCTGGAAGGTGATTATAAAATTTGGGTGCCTAAAAGCTGGGACCATTAATTAACTTATTGCATTTTTATAAAAAGGTGTTGTGAGAATGTATTTTTTTTTAATATAAAACGCTCAGCAACTAAGGTTATATGCGTAAACATAAGAACGATTAAAGGTAAGTGTGATAAATGTAAGTATGATATGAATATCAAGAACACTAACAGAGAATGTATCTGATTTACTGTTTCATAAATATCCAAATTTTGTTTTACATACATTAAGTTTTCAAATACATACAGCGAATGCAGTGTTAATATGCAAAAATGTTTAAATAAAGAAGCACAATGTTCGGTTGACTTCTTTTTGGAAATAGTTCGAATCGCTCGTTTTTGCAATCTAAAATAAAAAATGTTTAACAATTATTCCCTGCTGCTTAATGATCATACTTTCACATTTCAAGTACCTGTAAAGATGTGATATATATTTAAGCAATGCTTACGGCGGCTCGTAAATGAACAAAATGAAGATATCTGCAAATGGATTAAGCACAATTTAGGACACGTAATCGTCATTTATTATTCGAATATCATGGAAAATTGAGAAAACGGAAAAGAAAATATCGAAGCGGGAAAATTTACGATCAGGTGAAGGATACGTGTTTCTTGTATCCTTATTTAAACCGATTTGTGATATTTTACCTTACTCGCATGAACAAACTAAAAAATAAATAACAGATAGCCAAATAAAAAAGGCATTTTAAAAAAAGATCATTTTAAAGAGAAATATTGTTAGACATCAAAAAGTACTTTAACCATAAGATCAGTGGTGGAGCATAAAAAAGAGTAGAAAAAATATTTAGACAGGCTCATTGATACTTACTTTTACAGTTCAAGTACTTGAATTACTGTAAATCGTATTGAAAGAATTTTTGGCTTATGAGATTAAAGTTTTTTTTTTTTATTTTCAATATGGGCATTAATCATTTAAATTGCTCGAGCGAAAATTGAAACTAAGCCATTGTTCGCAATTTTTAATTATCTTGCAGTTCATAAAATTAAAGTGGCCTAGCAGCCTTTCTCCTTAAACTATGAAGGCGCATTAAGAAAAACATAAAAATACACATAAAATATTTTGCACTTCACTGACCTTGGTAAACTGCAATAAATTTTACTATCGTCATAAACAAGTTGAACGGAGCATAAATCAATTTCAATATAAAGCTGTCCTTTTGAAATCTATATTTTTATTTGAATCCATAGATATATTATTACGTATGTGTGAGTGACTGAGAAAAACAAAAAGAAGACATAACATCGAGTGCCGAGAAATAAAAACTTACGATGTAGACATACAACACTTTTTTTCTTTCTCGTTGTACAACCATAAACATGGCACAATCAAAATATGGAACATTTATTTAAAAAAAAAACACTCGGCCATCATTTGTAGTTAAACTTAAAAGTTTACGATCCGTCGTAGATCCCTTATGCCCATATTTAGCGAACACTATTAAAGATAGAAGTTACTAATCTTGGAACAAATTTATTCGTTAGAATTAAATTTACTTTTAATTCACCAAGCAAATTATCAGGTAGAAAAATAAATTAAAGAATAAATACACATTACACTATACTCCTTGCTCTTTTTGTTGAATATTTTGACGTTCGCCCAAAAATACAACCGATGGCGTTTGTGTTAGCCTCAAAAAAAAATTCACAAACTAATAATGTTTCATCCTAACCCAATTGCACACAAAACTTCTACTAACTTTAATGTTTTACAACTATACACTTCGCAAAATGTAAATAAACAACAGACAAGAACAAACTGTAGATATAATATTCTACGTTTATAGGTTAGGTGTTATGATCTACGTGGCGGCCATTATTATCTTATCAGGCGAATAAATATTTGTACTCTGGAACTAAGAAAAAATATATTTATACCTGTAGTAAACATAATTATGGTTGGAGAATTGAATTATCGCTATTTATTCGGAGGAATAGTTATCTGAAGAACAAATGAACCGATAAATAAATAATTATGTTCGGTAAATATGGCCATTATAGAATCAAAATGGTTCCGTTCTGTATCACGACTCATTTATCAATTAAAATAGATTCTCGACAATTTATTACATTACCCAAGCTGGAACTGAATGTACAATCCCAAAGTATTCATAAAAATCGTAACAAAAACTGGAATAAAATAGTAACCAAATCAGACGGTGTTAAATCAGAGATAAATTACGTCTATAATTAGAAAATACAACAGATGTACCAGTCTGTAAGCGAAAACAACATTTTGAATAAGCTTTAATCCAAACGGCGCACTGCCATATCCTTGTATCAATTTCATTTAACATTTCGGTACATTTGGCAGTTTGAAATTGATCCGCGTGACGAAATAAAAGACAGCACGACCGAATCTCGCTTATTGCATCAATGAAATTTCATAACAAGAACTTAATACCACCTGTGGCGAGAAAAGATCAAAATAAAGGCTCCATTTTTCAAGTTATATATTTTTTTTATTAACACACAAATACAACAAAAAAGGTGCATCGACCATGCGATCATTAGCACTGTCAACAAATTACATCTAATTGGCGTATAAAGGTAATTATAATATGTCTGGTTAACTACAGTAGTTGTTTTCGGTACATGTGTTATAATTTGTCAGAGTGCTTTATTGTACAGTACAATTTCAGGCTTCCATAAAAATAGTACCGACGATGCTGTGTTCTTAGTTGTCTACAATCTATCTGTAAAAATTGAACGCAAAATTATACAATTACTGAGTGAAGGCTTGAAAATACGATAAATTAAAGAGAAAAAAATAAGCCGTACGTTTTTTGGGACTCTACAAGTGCAATCCTTAAGGTCCAAATGACCATGATATCTATTAAATATGTAGGTAGGTATTTAACGAATTTAACCCGAGAAATATTTTTAAAAAAATGCTAAGTACACTTTTTAGTACGGCTGTACCAATTTTGAAAAAAAAATCTTTCATTGTATAAAAAACACCGTTATAGCATATATCTCTTCGGCGCATGCGCCGATTTTCCCCAAAAACAATAGGACCCTTCAGCTTTGCATACCAAACATCCTCCCAAGATTTGGTTTCTATACGTTCATCCGTTTGATAGAAACAGACGCACAGATTTTTTCCAAAAATATATTTTTTGGATTCGGGGGATTTCAAAACGAAAAGATATAGTAAAATTTTTAAAAGTGATTTTTGACCTAAACTAGTATCATTCCCCACTTGTGGGTTGGAATAGTAATACAGTAAACCTGATTTAGGTGTTTTTACTCCTCATTAAAAGCAATATACTTTTGATCTTTTCTCATCGCGCAAGATACAACAACTATGGTTTGAAAAGCCCTAGTCAGGAAGGTGCACTTTCTTATTCTCGCTTCACTTTCGCTTAACATTTCACTACATTTAACAGTGCGAATGTCTTTTTTATATCCACTCTGTGTCACGAAAATCTGATATTTATTTTCACTTTCCATACTTTTCACAATACGAACTGCGTATTATGTAGAAGCGAAACCGCTGTTTTTTTTGTATTTTTGACGTGCTGCAGATTGAAAAATTATACAAAATGATGATGACATGGTCGTTATGGTCATTTCCCGATAACGGTGTATAATTTTTCCTTTATAGACAATTTTGATTCGTCATTTTTTTGTTGTTGAAATATTACTGTTTCATTTATATTGACACAATGTCTCGACAGTGCATTAGTCCAAATTATTGTGATTTGATTTTATATAAACACAAAGTGTCTCTGTAATTTTAGAGCAATTTCATATTACTAATAATACCCTAATAGTTATTTTTTGTATTGTCATATTTCACAGCCAACACTTTGTGGAGAATAAATTGGTATTTAATTTTGAATCTGACAAATTTCAGTAGATTTACCGGAAAGTCCTTATTTTACTTACAGAACCTGGATGTAAAAAACGAATCTACTCTATATGTTAAATTTTAGCGAAAAGTTTAAGAAGGTCACATAAAATTACATCTAAGCATTATAATTTCTCTGGATATATGAAATGTTTAGTATGTAGATGTTGTACAAAACTTTTAATATAATATAAAGTTTTTCCAAGTTTCATTTGGTAACTTTTTATACGTCAAAAAATTATCAAATAATCTCACCCGAAATTTTTTTGTTTGTAAAAAACTGCAAGCAAAAACGCATGTACGACAAAAAAATAATAATCAAAAATCCACATAAAAAAATTATTGACGTAATCTAATAGTACTAACAGACGGTCGAACTTGGTTCGAAGCGGACAGCGGATCTGGTCCGCTCCGTACCAAATCTGTTCGTCTGTACAGTAGTCTGCGTGTCCGCCCGGTTCGATGGGAACAGATTCGGTCGTCTGTTGCAAGATCCGCCGTACCATGTCCGTTGTCGGACCGGACCAAGTTCGAGCGTCTGTTAGTACTATAAAAATTTACGAAAAGTTATTCAAATGATTCGTTGCCAATTTTATATTTTACTTGTTTTTCGACTTTAATCATAAAAGAAGTTACATTTATTGAATAACGAAAAAATGCATATATTATAGTACATATAAGATCCTGATTTGGCTCGATCTTCGTCCATCGAGTTTTTTAATGAAATTTGAGTTTTGATAAAATAATGTATTAATAAAGAAAATTGGTTTGGTTGCCATTAAATTTCTTGGCCCAGCTATTTTCAATAAAAAATTACAGTTGTTAATTTTATTTCTGAAACGTATAGTTATCGAGTTTTCAGATAAGTTTATTACCAATCGAAAGTAAAATATGTATATAAAATGTCAAAGTTTGGTCTACATTTTGATTCCTGGCATAAAAACAGGTAGACAGGCACCTTCGAATTAGTATTTTGCAGTTATAGGGTTTTCTATATCATCATATTATATGAAAATGTAGATAACTTTATCGCGAACACGTGGAACATACTATATGTAGGTAACCATGGCAACGATAAACAAATATAATATTTAACACTAAATAAATAAAAAATAATTTATTAAAAATAGCTGTACAAGAAATTGAATGACAACCAAATCAATTTTTCTTTATTAATACATTATCTTATCAAAATTCAAATTTCATTAGAAAACGCGATGAATGAAGATCGAGCCAATTCGGGATCTTAGACTAATATTGTGTTTCGGTTTTGATAAGCTGATACTTTCTTTTGTTTTTGAAGTGGTGATTGAAAGGAGCAGAGAACGCACCGTCTGTTACTACTTCTATCAAAATTTCCATTGAAAATAACAAATTGCACAGAGTTGGCTCGTAACAAACGACGAAAATTTACAAGGAAAACTAGTGTCCGGGAACTCTTTTCGCATTAATTAAGAATATTTTTACGTGTTTGGTTGGACCACAGCGTATGTTTATAAATTGACTTGGAAGAAGCGTATAGCATATATTCACGCAATAAGGGGCAACACAGCACACAGACACAAAAAGGGAGGGCTGAACAAATCTTATCCTTGAATTAAGGAAGTGTGACGTCTATATTATACATCGTAGTGTAGTGAACGGACCGGAGGCAGGACAATGCTATGAACTAAGAAGGTGAAAGTGCTTAGAGCAGTGGCGCAGGTCTACGGCCCGAGTAACACGTCTAGTTCTAAACGATGGAGGAAAAAACTACCATGAAAAAATTAATTCAGCTAAAATCGCATTTGTGAAGAAATTGCAGGAACAGATTAAAGTTTGTTTCGCCGGGTGATTCACAATTTCGCATCAGAAATTGAAAATTGCATTTTTAAAGGTAAACAAAAGTTGAAAGTAGCTGTAATTTAGTGTAAGATTTTTTACTTGACCGATAAGAATTTTATCCAAATATTAAAAGTGAAAAATAATTATTTTTTCTTTTTGTCAGAGAGCATTTCATATACCTCTCGCCGAGAAACGGTAATTCCTGTACTGGCCATCTTGTTGAGGTTTTCCGTGGTTTCCCTCAACAATTTCAAATAAATATCAAGATGGTTCCTTATTCAAGGCCATGGCCGATTATTAGCTGTCAAACTCCTATGCTCACAAGCTACTTACCTTTTCGTTATTCCTTCATTTGCCCATTATTAATTATTAAGTTGAAGTTTAAAAAATATAGAAAATAACGGGGAATGTAATAGATGGAAAATAGTAATGGTGCGAATGGCGTCTGTTATGACATAAAGTCGAGAAATGGCTTTTAAACGAATTATTATTATTACCGTTCATTATTAATTAATTCATATTTTTCTCATATATTTTAATATTCATAAACAATCACTTATCTTTTTGTATGAGCTTTAAAATACCATATTCAAAGATTGTCTGAAGCTTTTTCAAATAATTTGAAATAAATTAGGTAACATAATTATAAAGTTTACATTATATATGGGTACATTATGTACATCACTGACTTGGGTAGCCTCATTTTGACGTGAGAAAGGCAAAGACCTATTAGCGAAGTCAAATTCTAATTCAGCTTTAATTACATTGTGCCGGCTATATGCCTACATCTATTCATCTCCCATCTCTCTCTCACTATCTCTTTCACTCATACACATACACATTCATGCGTGCCACATGTACACAGATATGGGCGGCAAAGTACGGTGTTCTTGTTTAAAAAAAAAACTCGTGCCAAATTTGCCGACAATATAGTGTATAATTGCTAATACAGGCAGTGTGGCTTTATTACGTGAATATAAATTTGTTTTTGAACAAAAATAAAAAATTTTACCCCTTAATACCTCCCTTAAAATAATGACATCTGCACCAAAGTAAATATATATCCTTAAGTACATCATTATCCGCGAGCTAGTGTTTTTAAATTTGTAAATTCGGTCCTATCATTTAGTCACATTTTTTTATCTTTGAAATCGTTGTTACGACTTGTTAAGACTGCCAACTATCAAACTCACTTACGGGCAGACCAATTTTTGATTTATTTATTAAAAATGTGACATTTGCTAGAATTTAAACTGTCTCAAAAAAAAAAAAAGATCAAACGTCCAAACTTCTAAACCAAAAGAGACGCGAAAAAATGTTTGTACTCATTGGAAAGAACGTATTTTGTTCTAGAAAGGTTCTCAATTTGAAAAAGATAGGAAAGATTTCGATTTTTGCTGTTTTGTAAGGCATATACTTTAAAAAAATACGATTTTTGATAAAATTTGAAATTTCTCAAAAAAATTTCAAACTCGTCATGTTTATACGAAAAGACACACTGATTCCAATGATCACAACCAAACATCTGAAATTCTATTGATTTGGAAGTGGTATCAATTTAAATGTTCCTGAAAGTCTAACACCACGTCTTAAAAAGCCACTGGTGTACTCCGGTGGTCATGTAGAGAAACAGAGACAAGATGGCAGCGGAGCGTATGAACTAGGAAGTAGTGTTCATGTTAAAAAAACTTGAATTAAATAATATTGATGTTACAAAATTACGTTAATAAATATGTTGAATAAAATAATAGTAATTGTTACAAAAGTAGTATCTCAAAGTACGGGATGCCTACACAACAGGACCGGTGATTTTATCTAAGCCCGTCTCTGCTTGTACTTTTGAATATAATAATAATTGGAGGTATACGAAAAGCTCCAATACTACGTCAGGACTTTTCTGTGATCTACCACGACTGTCAACTGTTTCAGTTGTTTCGGCCCCCACGCGGCTCCCGTCACGAACCTCTCGCGTTCAAACTCTGGCAGTCGAGCTGACGGACTAAAATCCCACCCCCGCGCCGCCGCCGCCTTCGCCGCGTCATGAAATAAACTAGAGTTGAGCGGCGGCGGATACATGGAACTCATGAGAGCATCAGCATAATCTTAATGCGACCTTTCATGTATAATTAGAGGGCAGACCAGAGCACGCTCCCGCAGTCCGGGATGGAGTCGGCGAAATAATATCTGTAGACGGTTTTACACATCGTATATTACGTAATACAACTATTTTATACTTCAAACGTTTGTTTTCATTCAGAAACCTTATTACAAGCGTTTCGTGATCATCAAAGCGCAAGCTTTCTTAGTAAATTTCAATTAAAATATACCGCAACTCACATACACAAATTCTACGTTTGTACTGAATTATGTACTATTCGTGATAAAGTTTGAAGAGGCGGAGGTAATTGGTTAGCACAAAAATCTTATAAGATAATTCGATAAATGCATCAATAGGTATTAAAAAATTAAAAAACTCGGGTCGCAGTTCCAAAACCATGTCGAAAATATAGTGTATTTGCTAACACAAGCATTGTGGCTTTATTATGTGATCTAAATTTTATCGTTGGACATGATAAAAAATGTACGTCTTAAGAGAGGCACCTATAGTGTAACCGCTCAAAAACAATGTTTTTTTTTGCATAAAAATGTTCGAAATCTTATTAGAATAAGCCTGCAAACCTATATATTCGTTACGATAATATGTAGGATAGTAATTTGATCATTACAAATTTGTTCACTAACAAACCTGACTTTTTTTTAAACGCTTTTTCTCAAAACATATTATTTTCGAACGTTGTGGGCGTAATATCTCAAAAACAATCAAAGACTTTGAGCTGAAATTTTTACCAAACAACTTTTATTTGTAGCTGGACCTACTTGTTTGGTAAATTATTGTTATAAATTTTATTTATAAATGTTTACAAGTCAACATTTTATGCGAAATATTTTTTAAACTTCAAATGAAATGCTTTTTTTAATTTTTAGGTATATATTTTATAGGGTCAAATACGAATTACGAATGTTATTAACAAGCAATTTTTAATGGATGTTCCAGGTTCAGTCTAAGGTCTGTAATTACGCCCACAAATTGTACATCGCAATTGCATAGAAATATTTACCACGCCGCCATTTTGTATCGAAAAAGTAATACAATTTTTTTAAAGAGCTACAAAAGATGTTCTATAAGGCCTAATTCATTAAAAAATAGTCTAAAAATAAAATGTTTGAAATAAGCTGTTACACTAGGTGCCCCCTTTAATACAACCCTTAAAATATTTTTTTTTCTAAATTTGATGTATACGATAATTTATCGATTAGTTATCACAATTTATCGGTTTATAATCAGAAATTATCGGTTTGTAATCACACAAACATACGAGGAGGAGATAGCCGCACAAAAAAACTGCTTGCCTATATTAATATAGGTAATGATTAAGGCTGAAATAGCTGCATCCCTGTAGACATAAACTTAGATGTCAACCGAATGCAATAATAACACAGAAAATGATAATAATCAAAAGGATGTAGAGTTGTTTCAATAACATAATAATCATTTAAGACATTTTTCCCTAACAGGATTACGTCACATGTAATTTTTCATTCGAGCTCTTAAAAGTTTCGAATTCCAAACTAAAGTGATTAAAATTTAAACTTTTGCATAATAATGTAGCTCATTTTAATCGATTAATGTTATCAAACTCGACTTTTACACTAATTCTATTTTGCACTGTACCTACGTTTACACACACCTAACCGTATATTATATAATATCCAACAAAATATACAGATTGTTTCAAAATTTCTACGAATATTGACCACAGCTCTCCCGGTGCTATTTTTAAAGCTAAAGAGCTTGGAATCACACTACAGAAAAAATGAATTGGTTACAAATGAAAGATTACGTAATTTATATTTTTTTATGTGAAACATTTATTGGGGCGCGCCTTGGCATTAAAACGTCACGGTAAACGACACGACGCTCTCCCTCTCTGCGCCACCGCTCTTGAGTCCCTTGCCTGTGCGCGCACGCATACTAGTACACTATACACTGTGTGAGCTGTGTACTGCGTGTGTCTTTCTATCCGACTATAGTATACTTGTTTTTAATATTACAGGGCGAAATTAATTAATTACTAAGCGTCTCACGACGGCTAATTTTTTTTTTAATTCTGAATTTTGCCAAGGTTTGGAGTTTACTGTAACTAAAAAAAGCCAATCCATCGAAATTATGTAATATTAAATATTTTTTATATCCTACACGTGAAAAATTTGAATACATTAAGTTATTTGTACTAATAAAACTTAATATTATGTATGTATAATAAATTTCCCTAGTGAGCGATACTTATAAAAAAATGGTCATAAAAATATTGTTCGTTTCGTAGAAAACCTATAAAAAGCGATCGTTAGCTGTTAATATTTATCGTCGTGTACCTACTGGCTGACCATGAGAGAACCGTACGGTTCCATAAACGCTGATAACAATGGCCGACAAATCTTCATTTTATGTAGCTATAAGTATAATTTATTTTCTGTTAAAATTTTATAACCGTTATTCATTTATAAATATCCCACTTCATCCGGGTAAAAAACGACTTTTGTGCTCACTGTTAGAAATTTTAAACATTGGAATAATTTGTCAAATAGGTTCAGCGGTTCTCAAGGTTTGAAAACTTTATTTAATACATTAATATTATAGGGTATGGTTATTTTTGTATTACTGAGCAAGTATAGTAGGTGGGTAAATGTTTCAGAAATCTCATAAAAATTGTATTTTTATTTTAAAATCACTTGAACATTATTTTTTGACAAATTTACATAATATTATTCTAACGTTGCTCCTGCCTATCCACGAAATTTTAAACTAATAAAAATATTTTACTGTTGTCGTGAAAATTAATAATTTACCCTGAAATTTATTTGTGTAAAAGGTTCTTTGGTACATTTAGTGGTGTTAACGAGAATTCTTTAAAAAAATAACAACTCCATTGTGATAAAAATTTCATTGTAAACATGAAAAAGTTCCAACCAATTGGAATAATAAGTCTTTGCTTCCCTCTTATTTTCTTTGCGGCATATTATATTGATTTGAGATAAATAAAATTATCGACCAATTTTTCAGACAATATATTAACAAAAATTATTAATAATACATTAACGTTTCGATCCGGATTTGGATCTTCTTCAGAACGGATCTAAAAATATAAAAAAAATAATTAATAATATTCGAAACGTTAATGTATTATTAATAATTTTTGTTAATATATTGTCTGAAAAATTGGTCGATAATTTTATTTAATGAATAGTTCTAATCAGACGTTAATCAAAGTTTTGATTTGAGATACATACTGTATTAATTAATGTGACTGTCATCCGAACACCCTATATATTAAAATAATTCACGTGAAAAATTTATAATCTTATAGAATACATTAAATTATTCTATGTTAGATATTTTCACGTCTGAACAAAGATCAAAGTAGAAACCATAAAATAGTGTTCATAAAATACAAAAAAAAAAACAAACACACACAGCCCCACATATATTCATATAAATAAACACACTTCGAGCTAACAACCACAATAAAAGCATACAGAAAAATATCAAAGTTTATATATACTTAAACTTCTAAATCTACGAGAATAAAAATGTAAAAACTTTCCAACTGCGAGTTCAACTGTATATAATCTTTCAATATGACAACCGGCATCTATAACACGTGTGTTTATTCACAGATAACACATTTTTTCATAGATAATTTAAAAAAAAAAAATATTTTGAAAGTCTACCAAAATTATATTTTTAAGGTGGCCAACTCCCGCATTTTTCAATTTGTTATAAGTTCTTTCAATAATAAATTGAAAAACCAATTAATACATTTACTACTCTTCGGATTAGGACCTGGGAATTGGGGGTTTGTAATAGAAGAACAGCGAAATCTCCATCCATTACAACCTCAGCTATTTTCAAGTTCAAAATGCGTATTTCTTTGAAAAATACACTCTTTCAAATCACTCAATAAAATCTGTGAATAATTATTTAAAAATATTATAACTTCATTCATTGAAACATGAATATTACTTCACGCACTAGTACAAAAAAGTTCATTTTACTACCGCTATACAGGCATACAAATCAGCTATTTTAAGAGGGTCGTGCAAAAAATAAAGTAAATTTGCTGAAAGCTATCATATTTACATATTTTTCTTCGCAGAAGTTCAGAATGATTTCAATAATGAAAATAGTGCCTTTCAAAAATATATCCGAAAAAGTATTAAAGAATTTTCGATTCTAGATATTGATATAGATACAACTCTAAAAGATTGTTTGTTTTTCTTCTGTAACTTTTCGCATTCAAATATATTCTGTTTTTCAATATGTAAGTACATATGTACGAGATATGAATGGTTCTATGTTGACTACGTACCGAATGTGTTTTTTTATCGTGCATGATATTATCCAAGGGAAGTCGTGGAAAATTAATAACAAATGAGTAAAATTTGTAAAATCTTGGTGAAATATATTACTTTACACAGAAACGCATGATACAGTAGCGTAAAAATATGGTAACTACCTACAATACATATTCTATTATCTATATTTTCCAGAAAACTGCACAACGAATCAAACAATGTTTTTATTAGAAAAATAATATATTATGTACAGTAGGGTGCTATTTTTTGTATTTCAGTCTTATTGGCTGTTTTAGCATTCGACCTAAAAAAATTCTAGCTTCCCAGATCAAACCTCTCTGCGCCACCGCTCTTGACTCCATTGCGTGTGCGCGCGCGCATACTAGTACACTATACACTGTGTGAGCTGTGTACTACGTGTGTCTTTCTATCCGACTATAGTATACTAATTGTTTTTAATATTACAGGGCGAAATTAATTAATTACTAAGCGTCTCACGACGGCTAATTTTTTTTTAATTCTGAATTTTGCCAAGGTTTGAAGTTTGCTGTAACTAATAAAAGCCAATCCATCGAAATTATGTAATATTAAATATTTTTTATATCCTGCACGTGAAAAATTTGAATACATTAAGTTATTTGTACTAATAAAACTTAATATTATACTTTACACAGAAACGCATGATACAGTAGCGTATAAATATGGTAACTACATACCTATTCTATTATCTATATTATACAGAAAACTGCACAACGAATCAAACAATGTTTTTATTAGAAAAATAATATATTATATGTACAGTAGGGTGTTATTTTTTGCATTTCAGTCTTATTGGCTGTTTTAGCATTCGACCTAAAAAAAATCTAGCTTCCCAGATCAAACCTCTGGACGGCGCGAATCGAGTTTGTTTCCCATTTAATTAACATGGGAAAACGAAGTTTCTAATCAAATATGGGTAGCTGGTAGATTTTTTTTAAATTTTCGGTACAATTATATTGTAGAGAATTAAATTTCCCACAAAAAAGGTCCTTAGCACTAAATCCGTGAATTCATTATTTTCAAAGATATAAACATTAATTAATTAAATGAAATCCGATTTTTTCAAGAGAATGTTTAAACAAACAAATCTTTGAAAATAATGAATTCACGGATTTAGTACTAAACACATTTTTTTTGCGGGAAATTTAATTCTCTGCAAAATGCTACTATCAAAAATTTAAAAAAATGTTCTGCGTGCTACCCATATTTGAGTAAAAATGTCGTTTTAGGTTTGCTCTAGGAAGCTGAAATTTTGGGAGAATTTGTTTTTATATCCAATACTAAAACATTAGCCGATAAGACCGAAAATAAAATTTAAAAAATCGTCCTAATGTATAGATGTAACTGCATCTGCAACAGCGTATGAGCGTGTACTGTTAGAATGGCAGAAGAAGAGAGCATGATGAAACTTGGTCAATTTTAATTTTTTTGTGCAAAACACCCAATATACATAAAGGTTAATATATATATTATATATGTACGTAATACGAACGTTTTCAAATGGAGTAAATTCTAAAAGTTCCATTCGAGGATGCATTTTAAAAACTCAACTAATAGCAACCACACAAATCAGCGATTTTATGTAACGTGTAAATGCACAATATGTCCAAACATGCACCAGATGTTAAAATCGTTTCTTTTTCTCTTTTTCTAAAGTGATTTTCAATTATTGAAAACATAAAAATGTCTGCAGTGCAATGGCGACAACACAAACCAAGCGAAATAGATTATTTACTATTCCAGAAACAAGATATTTTAACATTAACACACACCTGTATTACGCAAACCACTAATACGAGAAAGAAGCAGTCTTCAAACAATAATTTGCAAATACTAAACACAGGTATGCAGTACACAATATTCCTACACAAGGCGTTCTAAAAAATAAAATTCACACATTGCAGATACTTTACTTTTATAATTATCCTTAATCAGCCAACACTAAATTTTGAGGCAACAAAAACCCGTAATAAATTAAAGAAAGAAATTTTAAACTCTAAGGTTATTTTGTTTGTTTATGCTCGGTGTCTGATAGTATTTTCAGCTTTATAAAATTTAAGAATGTAATTTCGTTTTAAACTAAACTCAGAGCATTAATAATTTACGTATCGCTTTTTAGTAATTTGAAAACGGTAGCCGATTTATGAAGTTCATGTAAAAGAACAGTTTGAAGAGCGCTGACTAAACACTGCGCTTCAAATGTGTACACAAATAAACAAACAGAGCGCAGCGTTAGTTCTGTGTTTGCGTTCAGAAACTGATATCTTCAGAACGAATCTCTAATTAGGTAATTTATCATGTAAATAAAAGTTCTTGGTAAATAGTTTAATTACAGTTTCCCTCCCTGAAATTGGGAAGGAATAACTTCCTGTTTTCGATTTGCGTTATTTGCATCTTCCTATGTTTAATACTTACGCATGCGCACTAAGCACCTTCGTAATCGATTTACTCTCTATTTTCAAATCTCTCAAGTACACTAAGCACCGGTGTTTTTTTTATACCCGACAGCGGTGGAAAATGTGTTAATCTTTGTGAGTCGATCGATTCGTCATAATTACACGAGTGATACTTGGTGCAAAACGTCACGTAAAATTCAGTATGGTAGACGCAAAAGTCAAAAGTCAGCAAAACAATAATGAATTATCTACGGTACATGTAACGATAAAATTTTGATGTCAGAATCAAGTAAGAGGCCTCTTGGGCTTATTCTGCCCTAAAAAGGCAAAGGGCAGTAAGTGACATTTGTTGAAAAATGAGTTCATTCTGAAACCAACGACAGCAGTAAGTGCTGCAGCAATAATTTTATTGTCTTTAAAAAAATGTTTCCCCCCTGTTTTGGTTTCCATAATCTAAAATTCTGGACGGTCAATACATTTTTAGTAAATGTTGATTTACTCAAATTCATAAGTTGGTCACTTACTGCCTTTTGCTTTTTTACGTCAGTATTGTGCTATCTCCCAATCTCTCATATCACTCGATCAAGTATCCTCGTTCCTTGCACTAGCTTGTGCAATCCGTGGACTAGGTGGTTGATATAATCTTCTGGACTCATTATGCATTGTCTGTAAATTATCTGTCAGAGGACATTTTGTAATTTTTAATTGTTTACAATAAAAATTATAAATGCACTTATATTTGATGATGATTTGTTTCGTGTTTACTAAAATATTATTTTTTTACTTTCGTGGAATTTGCAAAATTAATTCATACACATGGAATTTTGCAAGCGCATTCCACAAATTTTTAACTGTAAATGAATACAAAAACTATAATAAAACGTTCTTTTTAGACTAAAAAAAATGGGTAGAATCTACAAAAAATATTTAATATGTAAAGCATTGTTAAAAATCCATATCTAAACACCGACTCAATTTTAACAATTTCAATAAATACCGAAAAAATATTTTATAATATAATTAAATATTTCATAAATTAGCAAATTAAAAATCGGTATTTTAACTATCATACAGTAATTACAAAAATGTTTGCTTTCAATTTTATTCTGTATTTTTGCCAGGAAGCCAGGAACAGCTACTTTACTGGGAAATGGACATGTGTGGAGACGCAAAACAAAAAAAGAAACATTTGTGTTATGAAAATATTTTTGACAGGTTCATAAAAACAACGACGTTACAGCGACCCTAGATTTTGAAGTTATATCACTGTCTCTGTATCGTAACTTAAGTAACTTCATATATAAAATAAAGTTTTTATTTAAAAAAAAACATATTTTTAAAAATCTAACTTCCACAACTGAAAATAGGTAATTTAGTAGATACGATTACGAATGTCAGACATAACAATAGAAATAAATTGTATACAAAGAACAAATAGAAAAACCAACAATAAAAAGATGATTGGGTTAATAAAACAGTCTACAACTTCATCCATTCACTAAAAATACCCACAAACGTACATTCATAGTACTATAGACACTTGAACTGAAGAAGATTGAATTGAAATGAATAAAGGAGGATGAGTACAGCCAACTGTAAACTGGAGGGAACAATAGAGAGTCAAATATATAATTTCACTTAAAGCAAGCAGTCGCAGACTACTGTCTTTTTCGTCAAACATACGTCGACAGTACTGTATTCTTCGAATAGAAACATTTCGAGGAAGAAGCTTAATTCGTATCAATTATAATTATTATTAAATTCCTTTTTGTCGTGTTTAGAACTTAACGTCGTTTTAGATTCCAAATCCTTTGATGGTCGAACAAACCAGTAGAATTATAGTGATGTGTCGCTCCTAAGCGAATCGTTCAAAATGAACGACTCCCTTTTCGGAGCGGAGCGAGTCGCTAATTTTTTATGTGAATGACTCACTCCGAGCGCCATTGCTCTGTGCTGAACTGTACTGTACTGTTGTATTCGCACATTTACAGAGCGGACACAGCACAGGTCATAGAGATACAAGTAAACTTTGCACGTAAGGAGCTATCTTTGCTGAGTCATTTAATGTTGAATGAGACACTGTAAGTGTAATAGTACTAAGTTTACAGTGATTTAAACCATTCACATTGACGTCGTTGACAAAGATATAATATTGTAACAATATTGTTAAGTTTTTTTTTCCATTTAAAGTCCGTAATATTTATTTTAAATAATTATGAATAACGGGAATGCGGACACATAGGTATAATTCTTTTCTTTTTATTGCTTACGTTTCATCAAAAATATTGACTTTGTCAAAGCTCAAAAAAACAATTTTTTAAATTAGAAAAAAAAGTTTAACATAAAAAATTATAATTTATTTTCCACTTTAGAATAATTGAGATTTTTCTAAAGTGGAAAATAAATTATAATTTTTTATGTTAAACGTTATTTTTCTAATTTAAAAAATTGTTTTTTTTTTGAGCTTTGACGAAGTCAATATTTTTGATGAAAGGTAAGCAATAAAAAGAAAAGAATTATACCTATGTGTCCGCATTCCCGTTATTCATAATTATTTAAAATATTGTTAAGTTTTTATTATACTTTATAGTTTATCCGAAATTCGAATAATATAAGATCAGAATCATATTAAAATGAG
The DNA here is from genome assembly GCA_963575645.1 of Xanthostigma xanthostigma. Classification (NCBI taxonomy): domain Eukaryota; kingdom Metazoa; phylum Arthropoda; class Insecta; order Raphidioptera; family Raphidiidae; genus Xanthostigma; species Xanthostigma xanthostigma. The sequence goes on along the minus strand of OY754471.1, from coordinate 8,883,762 downwards.
CTCAGAGCTGAGTGTGTATATTGTGCTAATGTTACGTGACTTCTGAGCATGCATAATGACTGTTCACACCTCTGCAGTCTGCACTTTTATGTAGTGCGTACTGTCTAGTGTGGCCCCTTTGAACGACTCGCTCTGAGCGACTCCTTTTAGTGCTCCCAATAAAGAGTCATGTGGACACATCACTACAGTAGAAGAAAACAAGACATATTTTTTCACATTTATGTATTTAGTAGGATCATCTTAACAGGAGAACAGGTTAATGACTTCAATTATCGAGCGTCTGAGATTTACAATAGAAAAGATAGATCGTGGCACGCAGAAGAGGGAGACCCGTCTAAATCAATAAAGTGATGAGGATGTTGCACTTATCAAAGAAAAGGCTCTTTCCTTACAATATTCATTTTGATAGTCAAACAAACATACGGTCTATAGTAGTACTCAGTACCTACTGTAATACATATAAGAAAATAAAGACCACTATATGCATTCATATGTCGTCGCTCGTTGAATACAACGATTCACGTGCCCTGTTGAATAATGATGCTTTAGTCGCAGCGAACTTTTGTGCCTCCTCCTTGTTGCACACGCACACAGAACCTATCGACAGTCAGACAGGCTACAGGCTGGAGTTTGTTCTATGGGCTACAGACTGCAGGCTACAGTCGAGTCTATCGTCATGTTAAACAGCCTAAAGACGAAGCCGCATGCTTTCGGGCAATATGTACCTTTGTACTTTATACTCAGCAAATTAAAAAAAATATTTTAAATAATTCATTCAGGATCATAAAAAACAAATCAACAAATTTTTATTTTTTAGAATGATTTTCAAGTTATGTATATGACCGGATTTTTATATTAAAGTTAACTTAAGGTTAATAAACTTTTCTGATCACCGTATATAGAATAGGATTTATGCGGCAAAAACTATAAAAATGTTATTTTTAATTTGGTCTAACTAGCAATTTATATTTAGTATAAATTAAACAAATGCCCGTCCTCCCACCATATATATACCCGTTCTTCCACCATGCATGTTCCTGTTATGTAGTCAGTAGTCAGTACCTACTCTCATTTCTCGGACTAAAAATTAAGATTAAAAATATTTTCAAATTGTGTTATTAATAACAATAAATTTTGTTATCTGTGACTTAGAAAGCTAGCATCTAACTCATTCCAACCAACACAATTCTATATCCTGTTTGATAATGTCCGTTCCACTTGTACATTGTATGCATCCTTATTATATAAGTATACAGAGTGTACATAATTGTTCAAAATAATGAAACTTTAGTTAACTACGGGATCCTTCTATCACCATTTTGTTATTAATCGCTTTTTATCAATGGATTCTATCAGAGAAGTGCGTCTACTGCAGAGGTACAATTAATTCCTGAAAGAACATATGGCTAGCGGTATGTGAAGAGAATTCGAGTTGTTTAACAATCATAAGTTGTCGATATTTGTAGAGAAAATAATTTCCTATGTCTCAAAAACGATTCGACACCCTGTATATATAACGTTCAGTTGTTACGTCAAGTCGTAGTTTATACGTTGCGCGACGTTTAGCAAACGACGCTAATATACGCTACGTCCGCTACAGCCAGACAGACAGCATTCTGCTAGCGTTCTCAGTTAACGGAATAAGCTAAATCAATAGCTCTAACTTTATATGGAGAAGGTTTGCAGCACGGAGAAAAGAACACAGAATAGATGCACTGTCTTGCATTCAACCAGGAATCATGTAATATGTATGTATATATATGGAAAACGTATTACTTTAATGAGACTTACTTAGTACCACTAGTGGTTTGCACAAAGCACGCTTCAAAACTGCTTACATTAGTCATGTATTGAGTATACCAATAGACTTATTTCGTGCCAAAACTATTAATTAGTTCTTCAATAGTAATTACCCAAATTTGATCAGGAATGAAAAAATTAAAAATTGACACAGAACAATTAGTGGTCTGAATAAAATGCTGCTTTTAGTGTGATGAAAATAGTTTTTTTACCATTCCAACTCACAAGTGGGGAATAGTACTAGATTAGGTCAAAAATCACTTTTCAAAATTTAACAATATCTTTTTGTTTTGAGATCACCCGAATCCAAAAAAAACATATTTTTGGAAAAACTCTGTGCGTCTGTTAGTCTATGAGAACCATACAGGTCAAACGGGTGAACGTATTGAAACTAAATTTTGGTGTGCAAATATGAAGAGCCCTATTGTTTTTGGAAAAAATCGGTGCATGCGCAGGAGAGATATATGCTATAACTGTGTTTTTTATATAATAATGGTATACTTTTCATAACGGATTATTATTCTATAATATATTTCTCAAGAAAGTTTTGTTAAATTTTTTTGAAACTTTATAGTTTCGGAAATATTTTGAAAATAAAAAAAAATCAGCTGTTCTTTTGTTTTGTAGATCTGTCAGTAATAAAATGTTAAGCATACTTTGATTAATTTTTACATGACGTGGAAGAAATTATGTAGGTAACCATGGCAACGAATAGCAAATATTATATTGAATACTAGCCATTACCCGTGTCACTTCCGCGATATCAGAAATTTTATTTTCTTTATTATGCTATATAATAAATGTCAACATTTTAAAGTTGTGATGGTCCTATCGCCTAATTGGCTGGAATTTTTTTATCTGGAATATCCGCTTTGTATTTGGAACGCTTCTAATAATGTAATCATACATAATGAAATTTAAATTGCGCCATGAAAAATTTTTTTTAGCTTGCTACTTGATTATTATCAAACACATATTATTTGTTGACGAATGGAAAAACTTACAGATTAGAAAATTAATACATCATTTGAATAATATGTCTGTTTTATTTATACAACGTAGATAAATAGATTATAGACGCCCAACAACTGAGGCTACGAGGACTTGTATTGTTATATGATTATATCCTCTTTAAATTTTGAAGAAAATAAATATACTCCGGGGTGATCAGCAATTGTCGACCTCCAAATAAAATAAATACCGCAATCAAAAGTATATAAATTTGGAGAGGTTTGACTTTAATCTCAATGTACACACCATTAGCCACGAAGCAAATTTATACATTATGCAATAAGAAAAACGATGAATGTTGCCCAACTAAAGTGTGCAAACGATCTAATAAAGTAATAAATTAGAATGGTCTCGAAGTAAGGGATCATGTATTATGTATCTGTTATATAAGGTGTGGGTATATATGTGTGTGTGTGTTATTACTTATTATTCCAAGGGTAAAACGTTTTTAGTTTTTGCATCATTCCTTTGTTATCGAATATCGAAAACTTCTTCGAAGAGAACAACTGCCTCTAATATACAAGAACCAGTGTTGTTAAAACTTTTTTCCGTAATATATCTAAGTTATTAAAGAACATAAATATCTAGATTTTATAAATTTAAGAATATAAAATTATGATAACAAACAGTACCTAATGAAAAGTTTGCTTTTATTAAAGTTCCATTACTCCAGTGAAATTTGTCTATTTTTTCTTTAATTAATCCTGCCGATTGGTATTTCAATAAGGATAAATTTCACGTGTTTTTCATTATAATGATAGTTCCCATTTTTCATGGAGATACGAGCATCAACATAACCTAAAAATATCTAAAGTAAAAAAAAACTGAAACATTTTAACGGAAAATCGCATTTTTATGACTTTTAGACAACCGCTGTATTTAATACGAACGGAATAAGAGATAAGAATCACCCGAATAAAAGTTTTTGCATAAAATTACCTTTTATCCGAAAGTTTTTGAATTTACTCAACTTTCTTAAATATAAATTCTACATTTCTATTTTGAATATTACATTAAACACAATTGAAAGCAAAGAAAAAACATTCGAGAAAATTTACGAGGTCGTAATATTATTTAATTTTCGTGTTTGTCTTTTCTTCACAGTTTTAACAAAAACGTTGTTGTTTTTTTGTAAATTTTTAAATTATGAAATATTGAAGTCTCTTCTACAAAATAACTTCGCATATTGTAATGTTTTTTAATACACTTATTTTGACTTCAATTATGAAATGAAATTTTAAAACAACTAATAATAATAAATATTTTTGTGATCTCAATTTATTGTGATATATTAATTTATTCGAGATTGCATAAAAATTATAAAAACTTTTATCTAAATTACAAAATATAGTAAAATAACGAATTTTGACAATTAGTCAATGCAAGCATTTTTCATTTAACAAAATCCAACATGATATAAAAAAAGCCACATATTATCTCATATTACAAACGTCAGTAAATAAAATCATTCGGAGAAATGATTGCTGATATTCATTAATCTTTATAACAGTATAAATGATGTGCATCTCCGGAACACTGTCTAGTATCATTCGTGATCTATTGCAATGAATGATCTAAGATGATTCAACTTCAAGCTGAAACAAGACACCATGCACGTTATGAAAAGCTATTTCTCAAACAAATAGAACACAATAGTGAACTTTCAATGCATTTGTTTGCAGAGCGTAGACTTTCTTTTCTTATCAAGAAAAATATCTTTTCATACGTATATCTGCATTCCCGTTAAAACTTTAAATTACTCTTATTTAAAAATGTGTTGTCTATAAAATAATATATTTTTCTCAGAAAATGTCACATCGAAAAGTGATCGATGTCAAACTTTCGTTATTTTATTTCAGATGGAATTTTCTTTATTATTTAATAACGATTTATGAGAACACAAACTTGCAAATAATAAGTTCCTGTAGTAGTTCGCATATAAAAACACAAAATTTAATAATATAATTACGAATCGACTATTCATAATTACATGAATCGAAATCAGTACCAACAGACATAATATTATATTACTTTAATAATAGTAATAAGAATAATATGATTTAATATTACAACTGACAAAACATAACACAGTGTGGTCGTTCCCAAAAAAAAAAAATATTTTAAGATCTACATTAAAATAGAGTTTAAATGTATATTTTAGGTGGGTAAAAAGTAGCTACATGATATGTTAACTTTATATATGTTTTTGAACAAATTTATTTTAATTACAGAGCCTTGAGAAAGACTAGATCTAGTCGAAACGTGGGAAAATAAAATGTTTTTTAAATAATCACACTGCATTTTACAAGTCTATTGTGCTCAAGAGAATTTTCTAAAAATTAAAATAAAAAGTGTTTTTAGAGATTTTCTAAGAGATTATATTTTGCGTAAAAAAAACTCACAAAATTTGAAATTTTTTATTGAATTTTAAAGAGAGATAATGCCTCCACGGAAAAATTAAGAATAAACGAGCTAAACAACGTATATTGACTGATGACAATTTGTAATTTACATAAACACCCTGTGTATATTTAATACTAACGTCATTTGAGTGTCAACTAATTTAAAAGTCTTTAATTTTATTATCAGTTCAACGAAGCATGACAAACATTAAACGTACCTACTTCATCTACAGTTACGTTATAAATTTCCCTGTACCTACTATAAAGGCCGCTGCACACGAGGCTAGAAACGCTGCTAGATTCCTTGCTAGTTTTGCCTACTAGTTTTCTAGCGCTGGTTTTCTTGATCGCTGTTAAGTGCTCGCTTCGCACGAGACTATTTTTCAAGTTTTTTTGTGGATAGATCTGGTGCGCGCGCAGTGACAGTTAGAATATAAACACAGAGCAAAACGTGTCTGTTGTCTGACTCTGAGCAGAATGACGCTATGTTGGTTTGTGGGCGTTTGTTCAAGTGCCCACGTGACAAGATACTGCTTCCTGATTGGTTCTTGCTCATACCTAGTAGCAAATCTCGCAGGGAAAATAGTCCCTGTTCCAATTTCAAAACCTACCTTTCGAGCTAGCAGGCCAGCCCGCAGTGACGTCATTTCCAGCTTCGTATCTAGCCTACCGGCTAGCAGAACTCCTAGCAGCGTTTCTAGCCTCGTGTGAAGCGGCCTTTACAGTACTCCAATCGCCACAAAGCAAAGTGATCTATGTCAACATTTTGACAACTTTTCATATTAGTTAGGAAGCTGACGCGCAAGAAAACCATGTCATACCACGTCCCAAATTTCTGCCGCCTAATACATAGGCTTTTTAAGTAATTTAGAGCATTTTTTCTTATATGATGTAGAGACGGAATCTGGACCCTTTTTAAGATAAGGGGATAAAAAATGTCAAAGATGGTAAAAAAATGGTTAAAATTTAAAAAAAATCTTCTGCTTTGTTTTTAGTTTCTGTTAGAGCCAAATGACCGGGAAATACCAGCGGCCGAAATTTTTTACCAATTGCATCCTCCCCAAGCCACTCCTAAGAAAATGGATTTATGTTTATAAATCCACTTTATCGTATAGGCAAAATAACGGGACGGAATGAATGGTCATAATTATTTTAATGATTTGTTCAAATAACAAGTAGTAATGAGTTTACAGGCGAAAGCCATAGAAACTCAAAAAAAATAATACTTAAGTAGTAAAATATAAAAAAGTTATAACAGTTTGAAATAATTGTCTTAATAATTTTTTATGGAACTCAAACAGTTATCCATAATATCAATATTATTTTTATTGATTAGATCACACGTCACATGCAGCGGCGAATTTGCCAAACGTACGGTTTTAGCATTAGGCAAATAAAAATTAGAAGTGACTCGCGTCCTTCTTACTTTGAAAGGAATCAGACTCGAAAATTTATTTTTTAGATTTCAAATTCCAGGAAACGATATTTTTGGATCTGTACTTGAAAAAGCAGGCCTGTAGTCACATACGGTATCATGGTGTGCTGTTATATTACATCTAGTGGGTGTTGTTAAGTAGAAAGGTATAGTGTTTGTCACTAGGTAGAGCTTCTCTCCTAATAATTAGTATATAATTAAAACACACGCAGTATAAAACAGCAGTGCAGACGGCAATGAACGGGAAGGTGGAAGCATTACCCCACGTTTTCGTTTGATGTAATGAGCTGATGTGTACAGTACCAACTATACAATGTACTCAAATAGATGCATATAGCTAGTTCGTATACGGTTTCGCTTTGAAATCGATAATTGCATTTGAAATTAAAAAACTAAAAACACAAAAAATACGAAAATTTTACCGGCAACGGTTAAAATCGTAAATAAGAGAATAAAGAGATTGTTTTTTTTTATGACAGCCACCATAAAAATAAAAATTGCAGCCAATGCCCAACTTCAAAAAGAATAAAATTTGACATACAATAAAATGTTTGTTAACGCGTGCAGTAACACGGTTAACGACTAGTAATAAATATGATATTTGCTTTTGGTTGTTTTCCATGTAGAAATTAACCAAAGAAATATAGAATGGAAAGGTCGTATCTCTATAGCTGTTATCACTCAACGATTCCTGCAAATGTTAAATGATTTTTATGCAGGATGGAAGCACGCCCTACATTCAGCTACCAGTTAAAGAATTTTTGACTGCTGTTTTTTAAGATAGTGTTATAAGCAGATACTTTGATTATGCATTTAGCATAAAGGGTTAGGTTGAAAAACAGCCTGTGGCTGAACCTTGCCTTTTAGTGCACTAATCTGTACTAACAAAAAATTATTATTATTATTATTATATTTTGTAAATCCATGGCCACCAAGATCGCCTGGTTTTAATCCAGCAGATTACTGACTGTGGGGTTATTAAAAAATCAACACTATTAGACATAAGTAATCCCATTATTTTAGCAATTAAATTTCTTGTACTTTTTGTTATTAACATATGGTAAAAAAAGCTGACAGGTATCTCTTATTTAAAATTTTATGCTTGCCTTGTATTTTAATACTTATTTGTGGTTTGGTTTTACAATTTTAGAAACAAATTCAAAGGCAACGTTTACGTGTAAACTGTAAAGCTATTTCAATATTAATAAATATTTGTATTGTACGTTGAATTTGAAAACACAGCGTACAAATTTTTGCCGAAAGGTAAATGCTACTTTCACATAAAAGTACGTTTGTGAGCAATACATATGAATTTATTTATTTTGTAGATTGTACGTTTTACAATACAAAATAAATATCAATTAGAAAAAAACATTAATTAGTTACCTAAAACTAAACACACTAAGATTTGTTCACTTTGTAACAAATATTTTCAAACATGTTGAAAAAATTCCAGCCAATTGAGCGACGGGACCATCCGAACTTCAGAAATGTTGACATTTGATTATAATAAAGAAAATCAAATATCTAATATCGCGTAAAGTGACGCGGGTAATGGCTAGTATTCAATATAATATTTGCTATTCGTTGCCATGCTTACCTACATAATATGTTCCACGTCATGTAAAAATTAATCAAAGCATGCCGAACTAGTAATTATTTCTGAGCCATAAAACAAAAGAGCGGCTGATTTTTTTTTATTTTTAAATATTTCCAAAACAATAAAGTTTAGAAAAAAAAATTTTAACAAAATTTTCTTGGAAAAATAAATAGAATAATAAGCCGTTATGAAAAGTATACCATTATTATATAAAAAACACCGTTATAGCATATATATCTTCTGCGCATGCGCCGATTTTCCCCAAAAACAATAGGACTCTTCATATTTGCATACCAAACATGCTCCCAAAATTTGGTTTCAATTCGCTCATCCGTTTGACCTGTATCGTGTTCACAGGAAAACAGACTAAAAGACATATAGAACAGACAAACAGACAAATAGACTAACAGACTATACGCACAGAGTTTTTCCAAAAATATGTTTTTTGGATTTGGGGGATCTCAAAACGGAAATATATTGTAAAATTTTTGAAAAGTGATTTTTGATCTAAACTAGTACCATTCCCCACTTGTGGGTTGGAATGGTAAAATACACAACGAATGGATCGTGTGCACAGAATGTCACCAAAACATTGGACAAATGAATAACGTGTCGTTTTCAAAAAGTTCAAATGAACACAATTCATTACGTAAATTTTCTTTTTATTCTTTTTATCGGCAAAAGTGATCAATCATCAATGAAATCTTGCGGTAATTCGTTTCTTTATTATTTAGTTTTGGCTTTACTCATGCCGCACTTAGAAAGCGAATTGTTAGTGTGTTAAAAAAAGACTTGAATAATACACTGGGGTACCTATGCAATGTAACTACGAATAATTCATTGATGTTTCTTTTTGCACTCAATTATTGTTAAACTACTCAAATACAGAAATGAGTCTTTTGACAGATTTTTAACAAAATTTTTATCATTGTGTCGCTCTAAAAATCATCTATCCATAACCTGCTATTGTTTCAACACAGTAAAATTGTGAATATTCCAAAGAAATTGTTAAATTGAATAAAGCCCCTTATTACTATAAAATCACGAGGAAACGAATTAATACCCTAGCTGGTTTCTAATTCGTTAGAACTGAAGTGAAATCGAATTAAAACAAAGTATAAACTAAACCAAAATGTTTGTCACGGCGGATGTTTGCATGAATTAAGATAGAAAACAGGCATTGGGAAATAGAAATAATTATAAGTAACGAGAAACGGGAATTCGGTATGAAGTTTGTAACAACAGGTCTACAAATTTCATTTAGTGGTTTTGTTACTAATCAAAATAATAAAGGATTGCAGCTCACAAAACGAAAAAACTTTCCATTTAATTCATTCTATTCGATTTTAATTATGCTATTTCACTCCGTTTGTAATTTTGAACTTATAACCTTTAATATACTTAATCTTTAATTAACATGCACAAAATTAATCCTAATTTTCTAAGTTTCTGATCATTTATTAAGCGCCTCATCAACCTATTCGTTTGTTCTAGAAAATTAACTACATTTTTACTTTTAGCCATCTAATAAGTAGATGTCCTTGATGACATACATTATTGCGAATGTAACAGTATGTTAAAAACAACCGGATAGCAAATTTTGACAGTCACATGAGCCATAATAGCAATACATACGAAAGAAATATAGTCTTTTTTGCATATATCACCTCTAAAATAGCTGATATTTTAACCTAGGATAGCTCAATTTTGAGCAAGTCACTTCCAATTTATTGTAGACAGCGTTTAAATACTTTTACTGTGAACTACGTCTCGCATTTCTTTTGTTTTATTTTAAGCACTCGTGCAAAACGGATCATTTTACTACCGATATATATGTCGCCGGGATATTGTCAAACCCGTGATATTATAATTTCACTTAGTGAAATTATAATATCACGAATCTTTGTCAATCGTGATATTGTAATTTCACTAGTGAAATTACAATATCACGGATTTGACAATATCCCGGCGACATATATAGGCTTGAAAAGCACCTATTTTAAAGCGGGAAGTATAAAAATACTTTTTGGATACAGCTAGTCCAGAACGCAGTGTGGAACTGATCAACGGTCGTCGCGAACTTTGTACTCTGAAATTATTTCGAAGTTTTGACCCAACCTCCTTAAGTACTAAACTGTATCATGTAATATGTTCATTAGAGTAGGTACTGTCAAGCTTTATAAAGTCAACGTTACCAGCAAGTGTAACAAAGCCGTTGTTGTGTGTGTATTGTATTTAGTATAGGAACAGTATAGGGTTAGGTTAATCACATTAAGATATCAATAGCGCACTCCCTTCGATACCTCGATACCTGCGCACCATCGCACGCTAATTGACAAAATGAGACATACATTAGAACTCCACGCCAGGCCTGACTCTCCCCCGTATAGGCTAATGCTATCAAATATCCCATTCTTGACTAATACTCGTATAGCAGGTGTCAAGAAAATAATATTCGATTAAATATATTACGAAGTAAATTAGTTTGTTAATATATCCCAAATATTTTATTATTCCATTGTCATAAAGCCAAATGTTAATCCAAAAAAATTAGAAGATGCAAGTAACAGAGATTCAAAGCGCGAAATTAAAATTTGACTCACGTTCGCCTTCTTTTTAATAGTATAGATACTTCTCTTGTGAGACACTGATTTTGTATATTTTTGTCAAAATGTATCACTACTTTCAAGACTAATTTATTAACCGACTTCAACCAAAAGGAGGAGGTTCTATGTTCGTCTGTATATTTTTTTTAACGTATGTTCACCGATTTCTCCGTCAATTATGGACCGGTTTTAAAAATTTTTTTTTATTCGAAAGAGTGCACCTCAAAGGTGGTCCCATCGGAACCAAGTCAGGATCTGATGGTGGAATCCGGAGAAATCGAGGGAAACTCTCAAATTTCAAAGAAACGCATAATGTTCACCGATTTTTAGTGTTAGATTAACACTAAGAAGAGAAAAAAAAAATATTTTTAATAAAAAAATTGAACCGACTTCACACTAAAAAGTAAAAAATAATTGCGTATTGAAATGTTTTGGAGTCGGCGTAGTTCTCGGAATAGATTTCATTTTGGCTGACACCGACTCCGAAACATTTCCATACGCAATTATTTTTTACTTTTTAGTGTGAAGTCGGTTCAATTTTTTTATTAAAAATATTTTTTTTTACAACAAAATTTCAAAGTATTCCCATTAACTATTTCATATATTTTTTGAAATTAATATATTAAAATTATTTAATTACGTAATTTTAAAAACAATTGATTCATGTATTGTCAACGGGACTACATTTGAGTACAAAATTTCAAATCGATCAAATATGTGGAAGTCGCTCAAAATTGCCTTACAAGATTTGGCCTAAACGTACATACTGACTAACAAGTGAAGGTAAATAAAAGCTTATAAAAATAATCAAATTATATAAGTTTTAATCCAGTCTGACATTAAACATACCTTAAGATGCACGGTAAAGACTAAAGATTTAAGGTACTCGTAATCAGTACCTACTAATCTGGCGCGTTAGTCAGACAGAGTATGATCTTTCTCTGAAAGGTCATGCATATAATTGGCGGGTGACGTGGGTCCGACATAACAATTATGCATTAATTTCAAATTTAGTCGACATGAGCCACGGGAACAATGTAAGCAAAAATCTATTCATTCACTGTTTTCATAACGAGTAACTATTTGAACTTGTAGCAAGAGTGATAAAATAAAAAAATTGTTACAATTATTATTATTTTATTCAAAATATTTATTAACGTAAGTTTGTAACATGAATATTATTTAATTCAACACATTTATTAACGTAAGTTTATAACATGAATATTGTTTAATTCAACACATTTATTAATGTAAGTTTTTTAACATGAACACTACTTCCTAGTTCATATGTTCCGCTGCCATCTTACCTCTATTTCTCTACATGACCACCAGGGTACACCAGTGGCGGCGTGGCTTTTTAAGACGTGGTGTTACAAAATGAATGAACATTTTAAACACGCGTCACAAAAGACGAATACAATTAGAGTAAAAAAATAGTCGTTTCGAGTTTAGTGCTGAAAAACATTTTCTTTAACATGAAGATTGACTCTATTCAATAAATAGAGTAACTGTGATCCATTGAAGTTAATGATGAGTATTTGGAAAATATAATTACAGAACACTCTGAAGATGATACAAAACGTATCGAAACGTTAGTATTAAATGCAAGTTTAAAAAAATCTCAGTATTGCTTCATTTTCTTTAACATCAACTTTTACGTAACTCAGAATTTAGGAAGATATCGCGCGACAAATGGATGGAAAACTGTCTCATTTCGCAGAAAAGAAAATCAGATTAAGTGAGCCACTGAGGGTTTATTTTCTAACGCAACATGCGCCACTTTTTTGCGGTTACAAATATACTAACTTTGCATACAAAAGGAAGAAGCAACTTGTATGCATAAACTATCGAGGAAGGTACACGCAATAGCTTTCTGCAAATCACAAAGTGCTCTCTCTACTCCCTCTCTGAAGAACAGCTTTCTGGCTTCCGTTGTACATCACCGACTATCGTGATGAGCTTTCAATAAAGCTTAGACTAGTTCAGAATAATATGTTGCCGCCGATTATACCAACTTATAACCATCTATATATTTGGACAAAACTGGGAACAAAATAATATTGTCCAACAATTTTTTCACGTAGGTACGCACTGTTTCAAAAATATCTGTAAAGACAATAATAAAAGTTACAAGCCACCCTTGACTTTGAATATTGATAATTTGTTCGCAACTTGTATTTACCGGAGAGTACGGTAATACATGGTTTCACTTAAGTTGAATGCACCTGTTCTGTGATTAAAATTTTGTAAAAATAGAAAGAGCCATTTTTGGGCGGTTCTCAAACAGACAAACGTAATTACAGTTATTACACATTATTTGGAATACTCGTATTCCAAATAATCCTCGGCATTTAAATGTTAATTATATATCAGTGATGGCGAAACTATGACCCGCGGGTCAGACTTTGACCCACGGAGGCTTTTTAAATGACCCACGTGTTTTTTTGTTTCTGGTTCAGAAGTTATTTGCGTTTATAGTTTTCAGAAAATCATATAAAACCTTTGAATGGCCGTAGTTTTCAAACTAAAAGAGATACCTACAGAATTTTGCTTCCGCCCATTGAATTCAGCGTATTTTTTTCTGTAAGCATTCTTAATTTCAAAGGTATATTAAGGAATTCGATTTTTGCGATTTTTTCAAGGCATACCTACTCCTTTAAAAAAATACGATTTTTGACGAAAACCGAAATTTTTCGGAACTTTGGCAAAATGATCATGCTTATAGAAAAAAACACGCTGAATCCAATGAGCATAAGCAAACGTCTGTATGTCTTTTAGTTTAAAAGTTATTTGAGTTTATGGTTCTCAGAAAATCATATTAAAAAACTTTTGAATGGCCATAGTTTCCAAACTAAAAGAGATACAGAATTTTGCTTACGCTCAATGAATTCAGCGTATTTTTTTCTGTAAGCATTCTTAATTTCAAAGGTATATTAAGGAATTCGATTTTTGCGATATTTTCAAGACACCCCTTTAAAAAAATGCGATTTTTGACGAAAACCGAAATCTTTCGGAACTTTGGCAAACTCATCATGCGTATAGAAAAAAACACACTGAATCCAATGAGGACAAACACACGTCTTTATGTCTTATGGTTTAGAAGTGAGTCGTCCAAAAAAAGTTTCGAACTAAAAAAAAATAGTATTTAACCATCCCCCCTCTTTTTTTACAAGTAACGCCACTGACTTAGTGGCCCACGAGTTAGTAAAAATAATTAAGAAAATTTGACCCACTTGTCAAACAGTTTCGCCATCACTGTTATATATATATGTCCGGAATCCGAGCAATGTCGACAATGCCCGGGCAATGTCGATATTGACCGGTCAATGTCGACAATGCCCGAGCCACATCCGGCAATGTCCGAAATCGGACAAGGTTCTGAAATTTAATGCAATGATATACCTATTGTTTATTGCTCATATCATATAAAAAATATAATTATTTATATTAGTAATGCCTTTTTGTATTTTCTTATTCATTAAAATAAATAAAATGTTTAGAAATAAATTATACGTGGTTTCAATCATCAATAATTATAATAAAAAGCTGAAAAATATATTCTTCAATAGTTGATATCAGTGATAAAAATTCCATAAAGGGTTAATGATAACTTATCATGATAAAGATACAATCAAATGTCAGCGTTTCATGTTTATAAAAAAATCTATTTTTTGAACCTTGTCCGATTTCGGACATTGCCCGATGTGGCTCGGTCAATGTCGACAATGCCCGGGCAATGTCGACATTTACCAGTCAATGTCGCCATAGCCCGGGTATTGTCGACATTGCCCGGATTCCGGACATTGACCGTAACATATAGATCATTTACAGGTACGCACACAAAATATAATCCAATATTATACCATAAAATGTAGATATATCATACCTATACCATTAATGGGCAATGCAGATTATTCGAAATGAATCTATTATAGTGGAGTATCAAATATCAAAGCACCACTGAATACGTACTCTGTAGGGTTTGTTAAAGGGGTTCACAGGTAATATTAATATCAGAGAATAGGAAACGTGTCAATGGCTACACCACTGTTGATATCTCTAGTAAGATCCATTGATATTCTAAGAATAGGGATATAAAACACTTCATGAAAATAAACACCGAATAAATTACTAAAAAAACGAATTGTGATCTTACAGCATTTTGACTGTGGCGTTATTGAGTGTTGTCGTTAAACGGATAGTGGAACAATCCCTTAATATTTTTTACTGACCAACAAACAGCTGAGCCAACATATGAAAGATAATGCCAAACAAACAAAAGAACGATTTTTGTAGAATCTTCGGTACGCATGATGCCGGTTACAAAGCAACAAGATAACAAACAAGTACTGTTTATTGTTTAATGAGTTTTATTGTTTAGAGTGGGTGTGTCATTATTTATAATGTGTCATGTGTATGAGCAACAAGGTAAACCAACTAGAGTTAAGTAATTTCGACGTTTTAAGTAGTTTGTCGTTATATCGAGTGACGTTAAATGGAGTTTATACGGCATATATTATTAAATTTACGTTTTATATCTCGGTAACTATTTTAGATAGCAATACTTTACCTGTTATTTTCTCAAATAGTTACCGTGACGCTCTATAGATTCAACCAGCTGTTCGTGTGAAAAATCGTAAATAATATATTCGTTTTTGAAAAATGACATTACTTTTACGGTATATACTAATGTTATCAAAATTATAATTTTATGCCGAACTCGTTAAATATATTTAATGAGTAACATAATATTTGAACAATAAGTTTAATTTAATTGCAAGTTAAATTTCAAGTTCTGAACGTATATTATGCACTCCTTTATTATCATTTAATGGATAATTTTATTTTATGGCATTTATCAAGGCATGCCTTACACTCTCAAGTACTTAAGTTTTGAGTATAAAATCAAAAAGTAGAAATAATTAAACAGAAATTTCACAGTCAATATTCTCCAGCAATAGAATGTGTATCTAGATTGCAATGCATTATTTTATGTACGAGTTGTGAATAAAAGCATTACAGTCGAGATACATACTAAATTTTGTGCAAATAAGTACCGCCTATAAAAAAAAACATTTTTACTTTATAATAAGAATATATTTATGTCTGACAGCTTCAGGTCGTCCATATTGCAATCTGTTAGGATTTTTCACGAAAACAACGCCTACTTTGTTGTCTCTGTTACACGTATGTATTTAAATGGCAACTGTGGCAGGGAAATTACTATTGAATTGATAAAATCGCATCTATTTTGATTTACTTTACGCATTAGTGCGAATTGGGTAATTTTATCGCCAAAGAAGCTATTTTAGAGTCGTGCACGAAATGTATTGTTACGTACCCCCTGTTGGGACGACTATGGGTTCCATAAAATGTTCCAGACCACGACAACAACAACAATGGAAAGCAGGTAAAAACCCGACCTTTTTCGAATTGCCTGGAGAATGCAATGCATGTTAAGAAAGGTGGAGACGCTTCTAGAACATTTGATAGGCGAGGGACGAAGCTATAAAATGCGAACGGAGTGGTTGGCAAGTCAGTCAGTCAGTTGGTTAGTTGTTCGTGAGTCTGGAACATTCTATGGAACCCATAATCGTCCCAACAGGGGGCACGCAACAGTATTATTATATTTGTGTAGAGCCGCTGTTTTTATATGTGTTTTTGTAGTTGTTTTGTCACACAGTTTAAAAATTCATTATAATAAATACTGGCTTTTTTTCATGGAAAGGACGCGATGGCAATATGTTACGTCGACGCACAAGTCCGTTAAAATTAATAAAACAGTTTAAACAAAATTATTGTTCGACATAAATAATTTGTGTAGAAATATTCGTCCGATGACAAAAACAAAAAATGTGTTTCAAAAAACGCAAAGTGCACAGTATACAATTTTGGCACAACAGACAGCGAACTTTTCAAATAATGTCCAACTTCAGCTTGTAGTTCCATTAATTTGCAAACAAGTAAATATTGCCTATTGTGATTTATGTAGCCGTATGTGAGCCTGTGTCCGTTTAAAATACAATATATGTGTGCAGGAGGAAAGTAGCCTATCGATTTTAACTTTAACAAATACCTAACATAAATTTGTCAATTTCACTTCGTACAAGTGGATCCCCAGTAGCAGGAGTAGGTACTGCAATGTCCTGCGGAATGGGTAAGGGAAGTGGGAAGAGAGAATTGTGGGCGGCGACGAATGCAGGACATTTACCGGCAGAGTGCCATCCGTGTTGTTAACCTCATTCTGATGAAGTATCGGCGTTTAATGTCCCTTTGCATAAATCACACTTCATAAATTAAAATGACGTCAATAATAATTACCTTATCCGATCTCCGGCAACTGTCTTTTATTAATAGAAGCAAATTTAAATTTATGAATGACTTTATTGTTACGCAGACAGACGGCAACATCTAAGCTATGTTTTGATTAAGAATTAATATATTTTATTTATTTTATCGCAAAGTAATACAATACAAAAAATATCTACATAATAACAAATTGTACTATTTAGTCTCCCCAGGACTGACTTTCTAAGTAGGATAGACTTGGCAAGTCAGTACTGGGATACGAGATTAAACAATACTAGAGTGACCTGTGCGAATTATTTGCACTAAATAAGTATAATAATTATCACTTTACAAAATTATTTTTTAAATATGGTTGCAGGTATTCAATTCGTTTCTAATTTTGCACACTGCTTATAACGTTCTTCTTTTTGTTGTATTACAATATGAAGCTCAGATGACAGTCGAAGAAATATTTTACTAAAATTGTCATATAGAGGCGCAAGTCGCAAAAGCGTTGAGCTAAGCCGTCAGCTGGCATCATGCAGCATTGCTGTGACGTTGTTCAGCGTTGCTCCCTGTTTCAAAATTAAAGCCGTCAGATGGCAGTATGCAGTATTGTGTCTTGTATTACAATATGAAGGTCAGATGACAGATCGAAGTGTTGACGTTGTTTCAAAATTAAAGCCGTCAGATGGCAGACGTTGTTCAGCGTTGCTGTATTTTAATTAATTTACAAAAACAAAAGCAAACATAAATTTTTTAGTTGTCGATGTCAGTAGAGCAAGCAATTATCTGTAAAATGATATATAAATTACGTGGAGAAATTGTGAGGTTTTATTTTTATTTTATTTATTAAATCAAATTGTTTACTAGAAAGTTCCTTAGTGTATACAGTATTCAGTAAAATTGATTAAAGAGGGCAAACAATGTTATTGAAACGCAATTGGGCCAAAATATAATTTTATGCCATGATTATTTTTACAAGAAAAAAAAATGTTACAACGTTTTTATATGAGACTAATCGCTGCATTAAAAAATAAGACTACAAAAATAGGCGGTTTCATAACGTAGTTTCTTTAATTAAAAAAAATCTTAACATTGTTCCTGCAAAGTTAAAATTACACAACTTTGATAAATATACCATAATTACATGTTTTGAAGATAGGTATTATGGGCATTTCAATAAATAAAATTATCGATCAATTTTTCAGACAATATATTAACAAAATATAATTATTACAATAACGTTTCGATCCCGATTTGGATCTTCTTCAGATTGGATCTAAAAATATAAAAAATAATTAATTATATTTTGTTAATATATTGTCTGAAAAATTGGTCGATAATTTTATTTATTGAAGAGCTCTAATCAGACGTTAATCAAAGATTTTAATATGGGCATTATTATAGACACCAAAAATTACAAAAAAAAAGTTGTATAAATATAGGTTTCAAAATGTATTTTTAAAGGTCGCCAATATATCAATATTTCTATAGTCACTTTTCTACGTTCTCATCCCAATTCAAATATCCCATATATTATATATATGTGAAACATTTTTTTTCGGTTGGTTTATATTCGTAAAATATATTCGACAGCAGTCGTAAAATCTTGAACCACTCCCCACTGCGTCCTGCTCTCTCGTTCGTATTTCAACCCATGACCCCACAGCTAGGGAGAACTGAGAGCAACGATTATAGAGAACAGACCTTCCGTAGCCCAGTTCAATCGACGTAGGTCAAATATGGTCAAACTGACAAAACTTCTATATTATTTGTTGTTGTTTTTTGATTAGCGTATACTTTATTGGCTTTTCACTTTATTGTGAACAGTATACCGGGTGTACGTTACTATTGTCTAGATACAAGATAAATAAATGTTGAAATGTGGTCGAAGCCGTTTTATTACACACAATTCAGGCCGGACGTGCATTGTAAGAGCGCAGATATTATTATACAGGTTTTTTATAACTGTTAATATCAATAAATTAAAAAAATACCATTTAACTTAAGCTATACACTACAACTGTCAAGCTTAAACCTGCACGACCAGCACAGAACAGAGAAAAAAGTCATTTCGTGAAGGTGCCTGTGTTAGCGCACATTATACCAGCACCTGCAACCAGCAACGGCCGTCAGGCGGCCGTTTGCAACATCTGTCTAGCCGGGCTCAACTGTGCTAGTGATGTCTCGTTTTCATTAATTAATTTACGTTGAAAAAACTACTTGAAAACAGCACAATACGAAACCTGTACTAAAATTTGCTGGTTCGTGCTGGTGTAGTGTTTGACATCATGCAGATTTCGGGTTTGTACCGTGCTGATAGTTGTCTTTAATGGTGACAATTGTTGTCCGTCCGTCTGTTTAGTCTGTCATTTGAAGACGTAAATAGCATATGTTTATAGAGCAAATTATTCTGCAGATAGAAACAAAAATGTAAAAACAGCTGCAACCGGAATTTAAATCCAACAAAATTAGGTGAACGAATCTATTTATAATGAAAATTTTTGGACATCTTGTTTATTGTAAAGAAAATCATATCGCCGTTCTCGTATTTTGATTGAGTAAATTTAATTTAAGAGAGCTATTCTCGATTTGTAACAAAAAGTCAAAACGCAATCAATTTTACTGCACACAAATAAAGAATATTTTCTTTAAAAACCATCAATCGTCATCAAGATTGATAAATATAAAAAGCGTTTTCGCCTTTGAATAATCTTTTCCAAGTTGAATGGAAGAAATAGCGGCAGCGAGATGCTCTTCTCGTATACAGCCAGCTCCCAACTAGCTTAAGGAACCATCTTCAATTTAGCATCGGCAACATTATCATCTGTATTACCTACTGTCAGACAGACAGATAGGTCGGGTTAGAAAGTTTGTGTGCGCGAATGGAAGGGATCTCTTGAGTTGCTACCAACTACCAACGCTATTCCTGCTTCAGAAATAAGCAATATACAGTAATAAACGTATCATGACAGTTTAAATTTGTCGCTGTGAGTGCTGTGCGCTATTGTCTGAAGTCTCGTTTACAACATTTATTCTAACCGGAAAGAGAGAGAAAAAAATTCCAGCCAATTGGGCGACGGGAACATTCCAACTTCAAAAATGCTGACATTTGATAATAAAGAGAATAAAATTTCTGATATCGCGTGAGGTGACAGGGGTAATGGCTAGTATTCAATATTATAGTTGCTAAGCGTTGCCATGGTTATCTACATAATGTGTTCCACGTCATATAAAAATTAATCAAAGCGTGCTTAACTAGTTTATTTTTGACAATTATTAAAATATTTCCGAAACTAAGTATAAAGTTTAGAAAAAAAAATTAACGAAACTTTCTTCATAAAATAAATAAAATAATAAGCCGTTATAAAAAGTATACCACTATTATATAAAAAAACACCGTTATAGGATATATCTCATCGACGCATTCGCCTATTTTCCCCAAAAACAATAGGGCTCTTCATATTTGCATACCAAATATCCTCCCAAAATTTGGTTTCAATCTGTTCATCCGTTTGACCTGTATCGTGCTCACAGACTAATAAATATATTTAGAATTTAAAAATAAGGATCGAACATGTAAATATTACGAACTGTGTTTCGGTGTGAACGCCTCTTTAGACCAGATGACAGTGTGGCATAGAGGTATATAATAACTCGGTTGAATGGTGCTACAAACACACGCAATATGCACAACAGCGGATACAAAACAGTGGTTCTTATTCAACAGAATATTATTATCAACAAATAACTTGAATTGTACACAGTCGGAATAAATATTGTATTAGAAATTCGAAACCAGAAAAATTTAGTACAAAATTCGCCTTTAGAAAGTTTCCTCGCTTATTTCAAGCTAAAATTACTCTATTTCGTTGGATAAAAAAATGTTATTTCAACTAAAATCATATTAATATTATGCGAATGTAAGTTTGTTTGTTACGCTTTCACGCAAAAACTACTTAACCGATCACCATGAAACTTTGCACATACACTCTTGAAGGTATTAGAAGTAACATAGGATACTTTTTATTAAAAAAAAATAAAAATTTTTTACGAAAAATAAGAAAGGGTTGAAAACATTTTTTGGGCCCAAAAATACCGAAAAATTTCTCCAAATCGTTTCAAAATTGAAATTTAACCCTTTAGTAATGATTAAAATGTGCTATTAAAATTTCATTAAAATCGGCCCGACAGGACCGGACTTACAAATTTTATGAAAACGAAATATTATAAATGCTAATGTAAGTTTGTTTGTTACGCTTTCACGCAAAAACTACTTAACCGATCATCATGAAACTTTGCACATACACTCTTGAAGGTATTAGAAGTAACATAGGATACTTTTTATTAAAAAAAAATAAAATTTTTTTACGAAAAATAAGAAAATTGTTTGTCAAAATATGTGCAATACCTCAACCCCTGATATGCATGTCAAAAGTCGATTTCCATCTCAATCGCGGGCGTAGCCGCGGGTAGCGGCTAGTAATTAATAAATTAGAATAATGCCGCCTGTTCTCTTTTTGCTTAAAAAAGGCTTTGACATATCTTTCATTTTATATAAATGATTAAATCAATTAGTAAAATCAAAAAATATATTATATTTCTAAGTAATTTCGAATTAAAGCGCTTGTTATAGGGTGGCCCGCACGATTCTGTTTAGTATAATAATTATAGTTTCAAATTAACCTTGTGTGACGATGACAAACCTGAAGTTTTGAGTGCTTGTGGATGCAAAAGTCTTTACGGAATTCTTCTTTCTCACAAAAATAATAATAATTAAATATATATGTAAGTACAATCATGTACATGCATTAATTATTATTAATATAAATTAATTAACATTAAAATTAACCACGAACAATGCAGATGAAAAAAAAAAATGAAAAGTTTTAAAAAGTGTTTATGTTAGACATATTTTTTTATTTCAGTCGATATTTTATTATAAAATCTAATAGAGTTGCAAACCATATTTTTGTTAAATAAATGTAAAGGAAACCGAAACAAGTTTCCTTCGCATGTTAAGATAGTGGATGTATATAATACATTCGAATATAAACAGAGATGTAAGGTTAAAATATCAAATTCAAAACAAGTCCTTTCACTCATCTTGTATCAAGACTCAGTGGCTAATGGCTGCCATACTTTTAGGTTAGATTTTCTTTACATCACGAGCGCTAGGGCTTCACACGAGACGAGAGTAGACGAGACTATCAAAAATCTCGTCTCGGTCTCGTCAATCCCTAGAAAATTCAGTCTCGTTCAAGTCTCGGTCTCGTCTCGTTACCAGATGTCTCGTCTCGTCTCGCTTAATTTTAAATAATGATAATATATATTATATAAACTAAATAATAAATAATAATAAATAGTTTTTTAAAGCTATATTTATTACGTTATTATATAGAAATATTTGAACATATACATACATTTTTTTATTTTACACACTCAGATTTTATATTTTGTAAAATATATTGTTTTTTATTTCGACCTTTTCTAATTTTTCCAATAAAAACTTTATAAAAAAAAATTTAACGAGACCATAAACGAGACTCTCGGGTTGTACTGTATGTGGTCTCGGTATCGTCCAAAATATTTACCAAAACGTATCGTCTCGTCTCGTCTCGCTTTTCCGAGACGAGAACGAGACGAGACGAGAAAAATCTCGCTCTCGTGTGAAGCCCTAACGAGCGCATGTAAATATGACCAAAGTTAGTAGATAGATACTTTTATAGTACGCGCCACGAATCTAAAAGGCTCGGAAGTTAGATGCGAATGCAGGTTTGCGCTTGTACAGTCTGTTGAGAAACTACAAACTCGCAACTAAATAAAACTAACATAGCTATTACAACTTGACAATAGCGTACTCGTCTGAACTTTACAGCAGGAAAGCAACAAGTGACAAAGGCAACGAGCGATCACGGCCAATCACCAGCGAGCGCACGTTCCGTGCAGGTAGCTGAGAGGTGGCTCTAAAATGTACCTTTGCGACGCTGTTTGTGACTAACTTTCGAACCTTTTAGATCCGTGGCGCGTACTATACCACGACAGTCCTTGGGGAATTAATGCATTCAAACTATTAATTATTAGAGTAGTGAGAACAGGATGGCGGCTTGTTCGAAAGCGATTAACTTTTGTCGAAACAAAACAAACGAAACAGTTTCCGTATTACTGGAGTTGACAGAACGGCAAAGGGTGGCAAAGCGGGGTGTTACGGCGGGGTACCTACACTGGCGCAAAAGCACGAGGCCAACAACACACAGCCAGTTTCGTTCGTTTCCATCCTTTTCAGTTTCCATTCGGCCCCTTAACTAAAATTTATAGTCTCCTCACATCACATATATTTCAGTAATCTAGCTCTCAGAGAGCTAGAGCTATATAGAACGTATGGCGACCGATGGCAGTTATGCCACACTATGGGTAGAAGTGTATATTCTGTGTGAGCGGGGGTACTTACATATATGAATGTATGTACGAGAGTCTGAGCTTACGAAAACTGTATCGAAAAGGAAAATATATTTCAAACTGTTGAATAATATTAATATTTACGTAGGTTTTGTCAGAAAGCTAAAGTTTAAAGTTAAATTCGTGAAGTTATGTTCAGTAGAAAGAAAATGCTGACAAAAATAAACCGTCAACGAATTGTTCCAATATACAGGCTGTTTACTAAACATACGGCAAGAATTCAAGCTGTTATTCCCCGGATTATTTTAACAATATTTTGTCCTTTGATTATTTTCGGACTGTCGCTTTGTTTCGAAGATACGGGGCGATAAATGTTTTTCGATAACACTTCAGAGTTAGGTATTTAGGATCTAACCTATAAGGTTTGATAAATAAAATTATTGACCAATTTTTCAGATAATATTTTAACAAAATATATAAAATTATATATTTTTTAACTTCCCGCTATAAAAAAAAAAAAAAAAAAATTTTTCAAAAATCCTAGGAAGCTGTCTTAGGTTAAAAAAACTACGTCGATCGTCGCAAACCGCATCAAAATCGGCTCATTTGTTCACGAGATATCGTGAACGAAAAATTTGTAAAAAAGTGTTTTTTTTAAATTACTCGTAAAATTCCTATGAGATCGATTTTTTTGTAATAAATTACTTTTTTAGGTTAAAAAATTGCGTCGACTGCCGCAAACCGCATCAAAATCGGCTCATTTGTTCATGAGATATCGTAAACGAAAATTTCGTAACAAAGTGTTTTTTCTTTTTTTGAGCTCGAAGAGCTAAAAAATAAACTTCTTGCTATATTTTATATATTTTTGAGCGTTTTGAACTCGAAAATAGCGGAAAAATGCAGGGATGGCCTGCAGGGTCAAACTTCTTTTCAAATTTTTTTAATATATTGTCTGAAAAATTGGTCGATAATTTTATTTATTGAAGAGTTCTAATCAGACGTTAATAAAAGATTTGACTATAAGGTTTGAATTATAGTACGCGCCACGAATCTAAAAGGCTCGGAAGTTAGATGCGAATGCAGGCTTACGCTTGTACAAACTGTTGAAAAACTACAAACTTGCAATTTAACAAAACTAACATAGCAATAACGACTTGATAATAGCGTACTCGACTGTACTTTAAAGTAGGAAAGCGACAAGTGACAAAGACTGCGAGTGATCACGGCCAATCACCGACGAGCGCACGTTCCGTGCAGGTAGCTGGGAGGTGGTGGGAGTATTAACGGCTCTAAAATGTGCCTTTGCGATGCTGTTTGTGATTAACTTTCGAACCTTTTAGATCCGTGGCACGTACTATACCTACTGAA
The DNA here is from genome assembly GCA_963575645.1 of Xanthostigma xanthostigma. Taxonomy (NCBI): domain Eukaryota; kingdom Metazoa; phylum Arthropoda; class Insecta; order Raphidioptera; family Raphidiidae; genus Xanthostigma; species Xanthostigma xanthostigma. The sequence goes on along the minus strand of OY754471.1, from coordinate 8,858,850 downwards.
AAAGAAATCGAAAAATAATGTTTGTCCTTTTTTTATACAGCTGAATGAAAGAACGCGCCTTTAATAAGTCTTAAATTTTCTTTTGGAATCTTGTAAATACATTAACATTTGTGTACTTCTGATTTAGAATATTAAGTTTTTAAATGCTTACTGATATTGCGGTTTAACGACCTATAGTAAAAAGTGGAAATTATTCAGGGTTTTTTTTATAAAAAAGCTTGTTTTAAAACTAAAAATAAATTGCTTTCGTGTTTGTAACAATGTTGTTTAGAACAAAGAACATAGTAATTTGAAAATATCTGATATGAATAATTACGATACGCAATTATTCTGTCACAGATCCGCAATCGACAGATTTGTCCGAGCGCAAAAAACTAAAAGAAATCTAATAAAATGTAATGTAGATATTTATTTTGATTATTGATTAATAATTTATGTTAATTGACTATAAATTGAATCGCAATTAAATGTCGAAAAGAAGTTATAAAACTGAAAAAAAAACCGTTTAAACGTGAAGTCGAGTAAAGTCGGATATCGTATTTGGGCAAACATTTTTATGTCCATTAATAGATATAAAGTTTTAAACACGTAACGTCCTGCCGAGTTTCGTGAAAAGTTATGTGTTAAAACTTAGAGTGCGTGGAGTAGAACGGTGGTAGAGCGTGAACTTCTCTATCCAGTTTCTTTCCTGTTTGCTACGCCAGTAACGCGCCTTGGCTACTGCCTATTCACTACCAACTTACTACAACTAAAACTACCTAACGCACTGCACCATCGCCACTCGATGCTCCGAAACACTTCGTTACATTTTTACACTTCCAAGACACAATGACGTGCGAACAAAATGTCATTGTTCATTTCTTGTAGAGAGATAGTGACGATAATTATTTAACTTCAGGTCCCGACACGAACGTAAAGGCCCACATACACCTCGTTCTTTTTTGGCAGTTTTAACCGCACGGGTAAAACGGTCGGTGTGTGGCTAAAAACCGTCCTTCTTACCGGCGTTCAAAAATATCTGTTGCTGCTTGATTTAAACCGTCCGTTTTAAACGTGTCGTTCAAGTCGGCCCGTGTGTGTGACGACGTAGTTAAAGAGGACGGGTTTTGTTCGACTTTGTAACGTTGTTGGATCCATCAAAGCAGATCAGATGATGCCACGACTTCAGAAAAACTGAACGAAGCAACGCCTAGTGTGTGGATATGGTCGTTGTTCGTGTTTCCCCGTACAGTTTCACCCGTGCGGTTAAAACTGCCAAAAAAGAACGAGGTGTATGGGGGCCTTTATAAATTAATAACGTTCGATTAAAGCGTTTATTTTCATGATTATGTTTTATACAATACGTGTTGGGTTTCAGAAGGCATTGTCAAAAAAACTGATTTCACAACAATCTTAGATTGTCATCATATAATTACATTTTTCATACATTCAGAAGTAGAGTTATATCAAAACTCAAAAATGAAAGAGAAACCGACTTTTAAAGTTTTATTAAATTCAAATCTTCTTGGTTTCCGGGCTTGTATGCCGTGGTATTTCTACCTGACGTTTCGTCTACAACTGCGGTAGACATTATCAAAGGCGATGTAGTAGCGGGCGAAGTGCCCTTCTAGGCTGCTCACAGGTAAGTGTGTCGACAAGTGTGGTACTTCCGTCTTTTATAGTCAGCGTGCTCGTGTTCTCTACTCGGTCGTAGTATGCTCTTGTGTGATTGTTTAAATTTTATCAAATATTGAGGTCGGTCCTCGCGTTGTGTTATGTCACTGTGAAAATATGTTATGTCATTAGCAAGTATTTAGAAATTGTTAGAAGTTGTCCCCGTTTTGTTGGACGCAAAGATGCGTGCGCCTTCAACACTTATTTGAGATGCATTTCTGATTCGTGCTATCATTTCTTCGCGTGTATTAACCGGGCTTTGAAATTAATTAAATAAAATTCAAAAAATGTAATTAAACTTTGAAAGGCTATTTCTCTCTTATTTTGGAGTTTTGATACAAAAAGTAGCTTAAAATATTTGTTCGTCTATTTGATTTCTACAGGCTGTTAAAAAAAAGAATCAACTTAAAAATCACCTGTATAATGGATATGTAGTAGAAACAACGGATGCTCAGTAGAAATAATAAATGTTCACTCGCTGTATTACGTCACAGAATAGTAATGTAACAATTCGATTATTATAAAATATAATAATTAATAAGAAAAATCGCAGGATTTGGACAAAAAGTAAGATTTATTAATGTACGACGTTTCGTCTATGGATTTAGACTTAAATAAAAAAAAAATTCGAATGTTAGTTCAATTTCATAACATAGTTGTACCGACTACTTAAATTTTAAGTGATTTTTCTTATTAATTATTATCTCGATGGATACGATATCTGATATCTAAAATATAATTACAAGTTAGTAAAAAATTGTATCATTTTAGCGTAAAAACATATAGAACGCCACTGAGTTTGGCCTACAATCTATTGAGTTTAGGAACACACGCACACATATACAGTGACTAGAGAGTTCTTTGGAAAATCCAGCGCGTGTGCCTTTAAAACCCATCATTGAGCGTTGTTTCCCCTCTGACCGTTTATCTGTTTAGTCAACCACCCGATAGACTTCGAGAAAAACGAACGCACATTGAACACATTACTCTTAATACATCGTCATGGCAGAGAGCCGTTACGGAAAGAAAATCTTTTTTTTTGCACTGAAGTTTCAAATAGCATTGCTCTAAATGCAATGCTCTAGTCCAGTCGATTATTTTTTCTGTCGTATTTGTACTAGCATCACTCCTGAACGGCTTCGAACAAAAATATAATAGAATTTGATACCAAAATTCTCAGACTGCTGTTAACGAAAGCTAGTAATTTCATAAAAAAGAACTAATCAATGCTTTTTTCGTTTGCACAAAACAATATAAGGTTAAACTTTGATCGATTTTTACGATTGTCTGGTAAATTTCAGTACGACTTTTTTACGTAGCTCCATATATTTTGTTTGATTATTTTCTAAATTCGTAAACTACTTGCCAGATCAAATGATTTTAGAGAAAGATTTACGTTTTATTTCTTTAAAAAGAAAAACAAATATCATTTTAGACAATTTAATTTCTATCAACGCAACCACTGTTATTATTATTCTTTTTCAAACCAATTTTATTTTAAAAAAAGATTGAATATAGATTGAGGAATTGAAAGAAATTTTAAAATATAGTTGTGTAAGTCACTATTTAATTGGCATAATTATGAGTACAAATAAATTGGTTGTTTGTAAAGTCGGTTTACGGACGATTTTACGTGATAACGTATTCCGCTCGAATATCATATTTAATAATACATTACTGCGCTCTCGCTTGCGCGCTCAGGGTCAGGCGGAACGTTACACTTTTTCGTGCGTGCAGCTAGTGTTTCATCAATTTATAAGACGTTATCACGTCAAAAACTTAGTCCGCCATCTTTAGAAATCCGCCATATTGGATTTAGAGTGACGTCACATAGCTAACCATGCATTGTCATTCAAACTAAACGTGTATACAAATTTTCATCTCAATCGGTTGATGATATCTGCTTCAAAATTATTACCGAAGGCTTTTCCGCCATCTTTAGAAGTCCGCCATATTGTATTTAGAGTGACGTCAGACAGCTAACCATGCATTGTCATTCAAACTAAACGTGTATACAAATTTTCATCTCAATCGGTTGATGATATCTGCTTCAAAATTACCGAAGGCATTCTATTCGCTCACTTAGTAACGTTAGGAACGTTACACTTTTTCGTGCATGCAGCCGGTGTTTCATCTTTTTATTTTGACGTGATTCATCAACTTATAAGACGTTATCACGTTAAAAACTCCCTTTAAAATAATACTACATAATTTTTAGCACCGCGAAACACTTTTTTAATATTGCAATACCGTAGTTTATTTGAAATTCAAAATCTGACAAGTAGAAGATCGATTTTTAAGAAATAGAGCGTAGAAAAAACAAAAAATATAGATCCAATGTCTCAGATAACAATAAAATTCCAACGCGTCGCCGAATTCTAACCAAATCCACGTCAGACTTATATAATATGTGTGTATACGTCACTCCGGTAACAGGCTAGTTGACAGCTCCAACGGACCGACATGTCGGTCTGTTGTATAGTCCTATACTATAAAGCACAAAGCAAATACAACGAACGCCAAAGGTATTCCGCAATAAATAATGTGTTTTTCTTCTCTTTTTCATGCCACGGCGTTTCAATCCTACATTTCCAATTTGTGAAATAAAAAATAAAACTATTCGACTTTGACTTTCTCTCTACGTTTTAACAAAAAACGTATATGTATTGGAATACCAGTCTTTCAAAAAAAGTTTCTTCCATAATAAATTACTTTCTATAGACAATGAAGAACATCTTTTTTTCTCAAATATTAATTTTCAAATATCAATTTACAATATTCAAATAAATAGCTAATATTTTGCTATTATACAGGGTGACATATGGGAAACGGACGTTTTTATAATGACTAGTACACAGCTGTCAGTGGTGGAAAATTGTTGCGGTTTAGAACTTTCGCTTCAAAGTGACATACCGTTTTAGATAAAATGGAGCAGTGGACGATACAGCAGCAAGTGTTCGCGTACGATACGTTCGTTCGAAATTGTGAGTCTGTTATTGCAACACAGCGGATCTTTCGTCGCCATTTTAATATCGGTCGGAATGGCGCAATTCCAAACCGTAATACGATCCTGCGATGCGGATTAAAGGTTTCAGATTAACAGGAAACATTAGTGGAGTTAAAAGATGCCATTACAGAAGAGGTGCATTTGGTTGAACGAGAGCTGTTAGCAAAAGTTATGGATAACTTTCGGCACAGACTTGAAGTGTGCTTTCAAGAGAATGGCCGCCACCTGAATGATATAATTTTTCATACCTAACTACCTATATTAAATCAAATGGTAGGTATTGATCTGTCGTTTTTTAAAACAAATTATTTTTTTCATCAAAAACAACTGATTATACATTCATTTGAAAAACGTCCGTTTCCCATATGTCACCCTGTATTATGAAACAATCATTATTGAAATTGTATTAGTTAAAAAATTTTTGTGACTTTTAAAAATTAAAAGACTGAAAATTGAAAAAAAACAGTTTTTTCACCTTTACTATGCCTTAATAAAATATTTCGAGAAAAAAATAAATTTTTAGTGGTTCACACGAGAACAAGGTTCTCTTAAATTCGATTGGCGTAAGCCGCATAAAAATGCGCTCTGGAAAGTGCTCGCCATATTGAAAAATGGTGTTTCGAAAAAAAGCCACAAAGAAAAAAAACGGTATTTTGGAAATCACTTTAAAAAAAAATTCTTACCAGTCCGAATCAACGCCGGAGCCATATAGCATTTCAATTTCGTCGATTGCGTCGTCCTGTGCTTTCCTGCGACGAAAATAGGAGGGGAATCAGCTGATACACACAACAGAGAGAAAACGCCCCATTTCAGATGACGCACGCGCTTGTAGCGGCGGGAATATTTTGAATACAGCGCTTGTCCGGGAAGGAAAGGAGATTTTTTTAAGCCCATAAAAAGAAAATAGATTTTTTTTTATTCTACACTGTACTCCCCCCTTAATAAATCAAACAATACGCACATAAAAGGTTGTCAATATAATTATGAAATCCAACGAATACTTCTTGTTAGAGCAACTTGATATTAAGAAGGAAAACTGACTAAAACCACATGCATGCACCAAAGAGGTGATATAAGCCTGGAAGTTTATTGGTTTCTGGGATGATATTCAATGCTCAATACCCGAATACATAACTGTGGTTGTGGTTTACCACTTTATGCAGGAAGTATTGCGTATAGATAGAAAGAGCTCCAAAACTCAAGTTCGCTTTTCAATGTAATACAAATCTGTAAATATAAATTTGCGCAATATCAACACACTTTAATTAACTTTATTCCAATCAATTCTGTTTACAATTTTACTGAAATATTTTTTTTTCTTTTTATAAATTTAATTTAGTAAGATTTTGTAAAACACTTCGAATAAGTAAACTTTTTTATACGTGAAAAAATTAAAATACTTTTACAAAACATCTAGATTTGAATTTTCGTGAATAAAATATAATAGTTATAAATAAAGCTGGGAAGAAATATAATATACTAAAATAATATATAGATATTAAAAATAAAGTATAAATTACATTGGTCCGGTAAAGAACTTAAACTGATCTGGTGTGCTGGCTTTATTTTCGTTTATGAAATTTTACTCAAAAATTTAAACAAGGTTTTAAAAGTATATTTTGCTTTTTTTTATTCAACGTCAATCAGCCAGCAGTAATTGATTTATCGCTACACTGTACGAAGTTACAAATATTTCGTTTTATATAACAGACAAGTATATATTTAATAATGTTATAAGTGCCCATTTGCAAAATAAAATAATAAACGCCTTAGAAACCCAACACATAATAGGTATTATAGATTTCACGTTCTGAATGTTATACGTTACGAACAGCGTTGCCAGTTTTTTTTTGCCAAGTCGGGATTTTGGAACTCTGAGTTGAAACAGCGGGATTCTTTCGTCGAAAGCGGGACATAGTAAAAAAACGTATATAATCAGAAGTTTTCAAATACCTATTTATCTTTTTATTTGAATTAAAATTACGTTTACGTGATAATAGATAGCAAAAATAGTCATAGAAAATGTATTTTAATTAAAATATAATATTTTAAATCAGATTTACCCTATCGTTAAATAGTTGAGTCTTATTTGTCTTCAGAATAAAAAAAAAAAAAAAAACAAATCAAAATCAAAAAAGTTTTATTCATTAGAAAAATATGGTTTCAAACAATAGTCTGTTGAGTGAGTGTTACAAATTGCAACTTACAATAAGAGAATAATTATTTATAAGAATTACTTATTCATGATATTTCTGTGAAGATTTAACTTCTTTTAAAGTCATCCTCGAGTTATCCCCGAAAATCGGGACTGAGCCTGTCCCGCGCGGGACATTTAATTCCCGCCAAAATCGGGACGTCTGGCAACGCTGGTTACGAACCTTCTTTACCTCAAACCCGGCTTAAATTTGTGAAATGTTAAAAAAATGAGCGTAGATTACAAAATTATTCATAAAATCGACTTTCTCATTTCAAGCAAATAAAAACACGGTCGGTATTTAAAAATAAAACAAAAATTTGAAATAGTATCCATACATTACTGAAATGTCAGAAAAATGTAAAATATCTGTATTATTCGTTGTTTAAATATTAAAAAAGAAAACAAGAACACAGAGGGAAAATTGAACATTCCCAGCTTTAACCTTCGAATATAAACTACATACATAGTACATACACACAAGGTAGATCTGAAGTAGATTGTACATCGGTGGAAAGAGGAACGTTTCTCGTTTGTTTATTTAACAATAACTGCTGCTGTAGTCAATGCTTGACTACAAAAGGTTTGCATTATTAATTAAATCTAAGTATCAGATTAACAAGCCAATTACACAGCTAGATTTGCTAACAGTCAGCTAACAACAGAATAAAAAGTGTAAGTTATACAGTACCGGCGCATTCACAATTCCCGAACTCAATATTATTACGTCGCTTTTGCCGCTTTTCCACGCTTTATTAGATTTTATTGTTGTTTTTCATTTTAACGTCCGCAATATTTATTTTAAATGATGGGAAAGCGGACAGACATTGAAGAGCCCTGAAGAAGTCAATACTGTTGACAAAATATCCGAGTCCGACTTTTCAGTTTTTTGGCCTGGCAGCTCTAGACAAGTGTCTAATTTTCAAAAACTATAAATCATACAAAAACACGCATTGTCTAATATAGATATACATCGAGTTAATAACAACGACAGCGCGGTCTCACCACTTAAGGCACGATGCCAAAATTCTTTTTGTTTTGGATAAACTACCAGTAAAAGATCAAATCATATTCTATAATTTTTTGACTGAAACATGTTGCGTCAGATATAAACTTTATAATTCATTTGTAAAAGATGAACAAGGATTTTGAAATTAAATTACAGCTTTGAAATACCGATTGTCTATTTTAATTCTACTGTGGAAAATTATGTAACCGATGAAAACATTTTAATTACTTTAATTAAAATATTGCTTCCAAAAACAAAACAAAAATATATACAGAGCTGAGATTGAATAATAATAATTATTTATGTATGGAAATAAAGTTAGTTGGGCTGTCTCATTTTCTCATGCCGTAATAAAATTATCAATATTGCAAAAAGTTCATAATTATGTCACATTTTTAACTCAAAATTACCGACGAAATAAAATCCCGAAAATACCTATTAGGAATCTTCTTTTTAATACATCGTAGTTGGTATATCAAATTTTGAGTTGAGCGTTCCGCGGTAATAATGAAGCTGTCGTAAGTAAAAGTTTACAGTATGTTTGCCAATTCGATTAAGAAGAAATGAAAAGAAGAAACTCCCATTAACTCAGCATTTTTCTAATGAAAGTCCGTTGTATTTTTAAACCCAAACTACTTCAGAAGTATTAAAATTCATGTCGCGAAACACCTGTGTACTTACATATAATAATAATACTAATAATAATAATAATAATAATAATAATAATAATAATAATAATAATAATAATAATAATAATAATAATAATGCGTTTAACGTCCGTTTCGCGACTTCATGTCATAACAAACACCATTCACACCATTACTATTTTCCATCCATCACACTTCCCGTTATTTTCTACATTTTTAAGCTTCCACTTAATTAACAGCAATGGGCGAATGAAGGAATTTTAGGACATTAGGATAAGGCAGGAAATTTTTGAGCATAGGAGTATGCCATGGCCTTGTATAAGGAACCATCTCGATATTTATCTATTGAGGGAAACCATGGAAAACCTCAACAAGATGGCGGGTACAGGAATTACAGTTTCTCGGCGAGATGCAGTAGGAAAAAGTCCTATCCACATCTGCCCCGCCGGGATTCGAGTCCAGTACCTCCCGATTGCGAGTCTAGGCTCTCACCACTACGCCACCCCGCTCGGTATGTATGGTTAAATATAATACAGATATAGGATACGATGTATACAAACATAAGGTCAGCCTCTATATATATACGTTATGTGAAGGAGATTTATCTGTAGGAATTAACACAATGTTTTCTATGTTATTTGTTTGTGTTATGCCCTCAATTGTTGGTTGGCCGACGGGGCGCTATACATTATTGCCCGTGTGTATTGGTTTTGAAAGGGTGGATGAACGAGGTTCGAACCCACGTATCTCTATATATAAGTGAGAGCGTAAAAACCTATACACAACGGCGCCTCCTGCGTCCCCTGCACACCGTGCCTATCACTGCGTACAGGTGGTACCTTTAGGGCTGTGTCCTCATGACCGCATCAAACTTGATCAGAACTGTTTTTTTTTTACTGAATCGGAATATGTCCTCAAGTTGCTGAACAAGGGCGTAGATATGGGGGGTACAGGAGGTATTTACCACCCCCCCAGAATCATAATAAAAAAAAACTGAAAATAATACGAATACCTGGTTAAAAAAATAAATTTAGAAATACTTTTTAAAAAGTAATTTGTAAGTTTAAGGATTAATATTTTGCTTGACACCTTCCTTCGTGAGTATTCATGTGTGATATTAATAAAACTTAAAAAAAATTTTCAAGTAAATAAAATTGTCGACCAATTTTTCTCAGACCAAACGATATATTGACAAAAAATGATAAAATTACAAATCAGTATAACACAAGATGACGTGTTAAAGAGCATCAAAACAATTATAAACTACTCCCTGATAAACATAATGTCGTAACTAAGCATAAAATTGATTACGACCATAAAATTAATTGGGATAGTGTTAAAATTTTAGATAATGAAAGTAATTATTTTAAAAGAAGTATTTCGGAAATGTTATATATAAAATCTAAAAAAAACTCTCTTAATGCTCAATTAGATACGGAAAATTTAAGTAATATTTATGATATTATTTTGAAATAATATTTTGTTTTTTCAAATAATTTTTTCTTTATGGGTACTTTGATATCCATGACTACGGTTTATAAATTTTGTTTGTTATTAATTTTTCATTATTTTTGAATCATTCAAAGTTTCAATCCTGCGTGAAATTTATTACTTAATACTAATTAATTTTTATATTTTTTAGATATTTCTGAAGAAGATCCAAATCCGGATCGAAACGTCATCTTGTGTTATATTGATTTGTAATTTTATCATTTTTTGTCAATATATCGTTTGGTCTGAGAAAAATTGGTCGACAATTTTATTTACTTGAAGAGTTCTATTCAGACGTTAATCAAAGATTTAAAACTTAAAAAATATTGTTTTTTGTTGCTTTACCATAATTTAACTATAATGTAACAATAAATGCCCCCCACGCTTTTATTTTAGTTTATGGTGACTCGTATTTATTTTTTAGTTTTTAGTACATTTTCGATTAACTATTTTTATTGCCATTTGACTATAGAACCTTACTACTGACAAAATTGGGATGCGAGTGTGAATCCGGCTGTACTACAATCTCACAGAGCAAACAGAATGCAAGAGGAGCTAATATTCAGAGCGTACGAATGTGCAAATTGAGTTTAACAAATGTAGTTCGTTACCGAACAGCCATTATACGGAACGAGAGGTGATTTTAATTCGTTTCCAGTAACGAGACGGACACAAACTGTTTCTTTTTTCATATACCAACGCCATTTTTCATTCAACACTTTCAACAATACACAATTTATTCGTTCACGAAAGCACACACACACACATGCAATATAATACGTATTATAAGCTCTTGGAGTTAATGTGAAAATTGCACTTTCCTGGAAATTGCTTTTTACTTAAGCTTTATTTTTTAATGTTAGCATCTTTTATCTTAAAACATAAATTGCATAGAGATCTAATAGATATACATATATTGGATGTTCCCCTCTCTGTCCTTCTAAACCAAGTAGAAGAAATACAGTAACCTTCACTAATGCATCAATTTCTTTGTTGTGAAACTAAATTTCCGGGAAAACTGGAGTTTTCTTTGAAGCATTCATTTTTCCGTCCCATACTGTTGTTTTGTCAAGTTCCTACTGACGTAACATGTTAATACATCGGGAAGTAATTACGTATTTTTATTTCAACAGCGACGTTAGTAGATACTGCTTAGCTGTAATGGAAAAGCAGAGCAATGTCGATCAAATGCTCGTTTCTTTTCATTGCAATGAAAACTACCATCTGATCCATAAATCAACTACAAAGTTAAAAAGCCGTTTCAAAACGCAACTAGAAATCGTTTTAAAAATTCAATACTTGTCAACTTTATAGAATTTTCAAAAAAACTATTTATTTTCTTGCATTTCTTAACTTCTTAGACCTCCAAGATGTAAACGGTTGCTCAATGATCATGCAGCTATTAGTCTTTCTCAAAAATGCCAATTTTTAGTTTATATCCAATAAAAGGAGGAGGAGACCTTCGATGCAGTGGTCTACTGTTATATGATCCCGGGATAACAAAGTAACTGATTATAATTGATGAAACTTGATTTTTGTAAATATTTGGTAAATACGAGAAAAAAACTTTTAACGCGGTTTTCTCAAAAACCACTTTTTTCAAATAGTCGACAGTTAATCTCCGGAACTACTAAATCGAGTTTTAATAAACCTTGGCGCGCTTTGCTTATTGACATTTTTAGTTTGCCAAACCACCTCAATTTGGGCAAAAAAATGAAAATATAAACTTCTAGCAAGAGATAAATAGTGGAAAATCGGCCGATTTTCAGTGCTTTTTTTCAAACATCCGCTATTTTTTTTTCTTTTTTAGAATTATTTAGTAAATGTGGTGAATTAGCACGTAAAAAATCTTTCTTTTTAAGATACCATTTGATTCTTTTGTTTCGGATTTGCCGATCTTGATGAGGTTAACTGTCGGCCATGGAACATTTTTTTAAAGACTCGACTTTGGCACTCTCTGGAAAATAAAAAAAAATATTTTTGTACTCAAGAAGTATTAAATAAATCTGTAAGAAAAGTTTTATATCTATATCTAATAAAAGAACACGAGAAAAAAATTAAATTACATTTTTTTAGCCTTCTAAATTGGACAACTACGTTAAATGTAAGATTGAATAAAATATTTAAAAAATTTTAGACCCCGTTAATTAAATAATTTCTTAGTAGATACTTTCTTGGGGTTCCAAAAACTGTCAAAGTTGCCCGCAAAGGCAAAGTGGCTCCGGTTTACGGTAGCCCTACAAAAATGAATTTCAAAGAATTACAGACAAAACAGAGACAAAAATTAATAGCAAGTGTATTAAAAAGATTACTAAAATAGACTGCTTTGTACAGTTATAGATATATCGACGGCCACATAAAACAATGTTAAATTGTACAGATGTAACAACAAAAGCAGAACTGCCTCTAGTTTGTGTACAAAAGAACATTTCTGGAATTTAACACAGTAAATCCGTGTTACAAACATACATAAAACCTTACATACACACACTACCCTGTTTACATTGACGATTTATTTTTATTAGAAATCAATATACACAAATAATCCGTCTGTTTCTGTTCGCACTGTCTGTTTTAATAGACCATCGAAATATCCTGCTAATGCATCTCAGCTGTCAAATAACAAATATCAATGAACTCTGTCCATGGGCGTCGCCATGTCGGCACTAAAATGGAAAATGGCCGAAAGGCATACATTTTCATGATCAATTATACTGAAACTATAATATATACCTCTTTCCCGTTTTTTAATTAAAATTTGTTAAAAAGCATATTATTTTCCGCTTCCGATCTAGAAAATTTCCTGTGATTATCATACGTTATAAAAATATTTATTAAAAATTAACTCATTCGAGATCTACGGGCTCGATGCCTCAATTATAATAACGTGATATTTTTCAGCTCTGCACAATTTCTTTTAAGAGTATTCGTCCCTGAAAATACCCCCTGCACACTTCATCTCAAATCTTTTCACCTCGCCTAAAAACGGTTCGCGCTCTCCCGACGCTATTTTTAAAGCTAGAAGGTTCTGGTAAACGCCAAATGAAAGACAAAGAATCAAACCACAGATCCTTCAGGCGAATTTTTTAAAAAACAGTTTTGCCTACGTGTGAAATATTACGAAACTTATTATTTTTTTCAAAAGGTTGTAAGTTTCTTCAGGAATTTTTTTTCAAAAAATTCGCCTGAAGGATCTGTAGTCTGATTCTTTGTCTTTCATTTGGCGTTTACCAGAACCCTCTAGCTTTAAAAATAGCGTCGGGAGAGCGCAAACCGTTTTTAGGCGAGGGGAAAAGATTTGAGATGAAGGGTGCAGAGGGTATTTGCAGGGACGAATACTCTTAAGACGTGCTAGTTGTGTGCAATAATGGAAAGACCAATTTTCGAAAGTGCCCTGAAGTTTTTGACTCAATATTGGGCTCAGAATTTTGAATTTGGTCTTCAAAAAGAAACCAAGTCAGTTTTTATGGTAAAGAAATGAACCTTTATAAAACAATTTAACAATAAATGTGTAGCGAAAAATTCTTCCATAATATTTTGAAATATTTACGACGGCTAATAGCAGTTTTTTAAAGTATTATATAACAACCTCTTTGTGTTGTACATATATGAAAAATGTACGCCAACATACAAATATAACATACCGGCATTTATAAACTTTACCCACAATTATATCATATTTTATCGCTTTTAGATCAATAGGAAAATTGAACAATGACCTTATCCAATATTATTGACTTCCCGAAAGCATTAGTAACTCTACTACTGTAATATTAGTGGTTTATTTTTACTAAAGTAATGGACATTATACAGAAAATTACCGAAATAAAAACGCTTTCGTTAAAAGTTCACGGAAAAAACTTACATTTTACAGCTTTTAGCTATCTAAAACTTTGAGCTTATGTAGACTTAGTACCATATAATAAATTGAATTAATCAATAACTTTCCCAATTAGTTGTTATAAAATAAAATAAGACACCTTGGTATTATGGTATGATAAAATTAACGGGATACAAGGCTCAATATAAAAACAATTTTTATTCACTAGAACTTCATTTAATAGTCAACGTTTCGGCAGAAATTATTGGCTTCTTCACGACCTATAACAAATCTACAAACTCTACACATCTAAGCATAAACTTAACATTTAAAAATTTATTTTTTTTTTATTTTTATAAAATTTTATATATCAAATAATTACTTATTACGGCTTACCTTAAAAATGTGTAGTAAAAAGTCACAAAATTAAAAACAAAATAATTTGAAAACATTATTATTCAACATTTAAAAACTTTTTTTAAAAAACTAAACTTCATAAAAATAATAAAAACTTTAAAAGATCTATTTTAAGAAATTTATAAAAATATATCCTTACTTTAAGATTCTAAAATTAAAATTAAAATCGTATCATTTGATATACCATTTTAACCTTTATATTAAATTCGTCCTTCAAAAATTAAAAATTCAAAAATTATTAAAATGTCTGTCTACATTGCTACATTTTTAAGGTAAGCCATAATAAGTAATTATTTGATATACAAAATTTTATAAAAATAAAAAAAATTTTAATTTTTAAATGTTAAGTTTATGTTTAGATGTGTAGAGTTTTATTTAGTTGTTATAGGTCCTGAAGAAGCCAATAATTTCTGCCGAAACGTTGACTATTAAATGAAGTTCTAGTGAATAAAAATTGTTTTTATATTGAACCTTGTATTCCGTTAATTTCATCATAAATCAATAACGTTTTCCTCGAATATTTTCTTATGTAAATTTATCAAAATTTTATGAGAATTTATTTGGGAAGAAAAAAACGAGGATTTCTAAAATGCAAAAAATATAAGTTGCCATTTGAAAAAAAATGCATGTAAACTTCCGGTTTAATTTGAAGTATATATGTTACGGTTAATACAAGAAAGTAGTTAATTCGCGAATTAATCGGCTAATTACCCGAATTAACCAATCCTTGACGTAGGTTAATTCGGATATTAGCCGGTCAATTCGCGAATAAACTACTTTCTTGTATTAACCGTAACATAATATACACAAACATATACTTTAGCAGTTTCCGATAGTAAATCTCGAGTTGAACAAAAAACTATTTAATTTTTTTTTGTATCTAGTAGGATACACGAATTACTCACTGTCACCACTTTTGGTGAACACACTGTATAGGCACTTTAGATAACAAAAACTTAAAAAAAACTAATATTATACACACATGATACTGGTTAATAAAAAAAGCAAACGGTCAACGTGTAATGCATTTATCTAGTTGGACAATGTGGAAACTCGGCTCTTTGAATGCACTCTGCAAATATGTACCAAAAATCTGGTAAAATTTTGTATGTACGCCGACTGTACGGTCATTGCTATAATATTATTATTATAATACATCATGAGTGTAGAGTACACGCTGACAATAGGGTTGCCATATTTAATATGAAATTATTGCCTTTAAAAAAAGTCATTAGTCACGTCACTAAACCCGGATTGTGTCAAAAAAATTGGTTGTCTGTAAAGTCGGTTTACGGACGATAGTTTTACGTGATAACGTATTCCGTAATACATAACCTAAATTCTACATATAATAATTATAATAATTCGAATCTATGATATTGCATCTTTCGCTTCAAATTTAGGTTAATTTTATTCATTTAAATTACTCACCATATAATATAATTGTTTTTTTAACTTTCTTTCTTTCGTATTTATTTTAAGTCTCAAAGATTAGCTGTCATAATATTTATAAAACAATTGTTTCACTGTTTATAATATAAAATTCCAAAACCTACTTACAATATTTAAGTATTTTCATACGTCAAAAAATTGATTTTTATAATGATAAAATTTGTAAGAAAACGATTTTTTCGAGAGATGAGACCTAGCTAAAACGATTTTTTGCCCCCCAAAATCCCTTTTCAGTAAATTTCATCCAAATCGTTAGGGCCGTTTTCGAGAAAAGCACGCACAGGGTCAGGCGGAACGTTACGCGTTACGCGTTACGAACGTTAGGAACGTTACGTTACACTTTTTCGTGCATGCAGCCGGTGTTTTATCAATTTATAATATTGGTGATTCATGAATTTATAAGACGTTATCACGTCAAAAAAGACCCATCTGTAATTTAGTATGTGTTAGTTATCGAATAATTTCAAAACTCCGGTTTGATCATCAAAGTTCTGCCCGTGATTAATAGATACTGTATTTAACGGAATAACATTCGTTAAAACTAACAATCAAAAATATTTTTAAACGAGATTAAATAGTCGATTTAGATTAGAGTCAAAACGCTTGTTTCCAATCTCTGACGTTACAGAAGTTTAAATTACTGCAATAATAATAATATTTTGATTACACAAACAACTAGCTTTAGTCTGTTATAATATTATGAAACACCCATTGTTGAAGTTACAATGCAATTTATTATCTAAACAATGTCAATGTCAATTCAGAGTGATATTACTATTTGATAAAATCGTTTTACTTTTGTTTTACTTCACGCACTAGTGCAAAAAATATCACTTTACAAACGCTATGCAGGCAAGAAGGTCGCGCAACAAATCTTTATTTCATATCTTCGATTAAATCTTTATATGGCATAATATTTATAGCAGCTTTAGATACATGTTTGTATATTTATAACCTTACTCCGTAAAGAAACAAGAAAGTTATTATTTTGAATATTTGATTTTTTTTAACCAAGACTAAAAAATAAGATATCACTGAAAATGTCACTACACGTGATTTTTAACTTCAGTTAAATAAAAATATTTTTTAGAAATAAATATTTGAAATGTAAAAGTAGTATGCAATCGTTTTGTAATATACTTAAAAAAATGTAACTTTAGCAAATTAAATGTCGAATATTACGACGCATAAATTCATTAAAATATAAATGCTATATTTATACTGTAATAAAATGTACATAATGAGATGATAGAAATTATACTATCATTAAAATTTGAATAAAAGAGATCAAAAGAACAGGAAAAAATAATTCAAGTGTTGATAGAAATAGAAAATAACATGTCATCACGCAATAAAACAATCAATTATAAGTACAGGTGAAGCAGTATACAGTTTTGATATATGACTATGTACATTGTACACACAAATAATACTCTTTTTTTAATTCATTCACTCGAATTTAGTAAAATAAGAAAAACTTCGTTGAGCGTCGACCGTTTGAAATGTTAGACAAAAGGTGATAAATTATAGTAACTTAAACTGCTTAAAACGCAATACCGACACAGATTTAGTGATGTAACGAATATTCGCGAAAAATCGCATATTTCTGGAAATTAGGCTTTTGAAAAAAAAATAACTATCGATTTTTTTATTGTATTTTAAAACTTTATTATAAATAATATTGATAATCGATGCGAAAAACTTTCAAAAAACTTTTTTTAAATTAATTATAAGCAATTTAAAATTGATAAAATATTAAAAAAAATCACGTGACTGCAAACGCACTAAAATTGTTTTTGACAGTTGTGACTTCATAATGGTAAAATGTATATACGCAGTATACTATCAATGGCTTCTACATGTGTATTGACTAAAACATTATGACGTCACATTATGTTCGGGAAAAGTCGGCGCGTTCTCGGAACTGGGTACAAAAATTTATTTTTAATTTGATATAACTTTTGAATTATAACGAAAATAAAAAAAGAAAAATAGTTTTTTATAAAACTTATATACGATCTTTCCATTTATGACAAAAAAAAATTTTATTCAAAAGCCCAATTCGATTTTGCAAAATTCATGCCAATATTAACATAAAAAAGTCATTTTTTTAATATGAAATAATATTAAATAAGATTATAACTCTCATTGCATATTATGTACGCTAAATTATATAATGTTTACTGACTTACCAAGATGTGGCATACGTAACAAAAAGTAAGCACTTACCTGTAAATAAAGAAAATTTGTTAGTATTTGAGATCAATTAAACCTAAACATCATAATAAATCCTATACAAATATTATGTTTTCATTATATGGTAACCTACATATAATTAGGCCTTAGCCTGTTTGTAGGGTATAAATAAATAAATAAATATAATACGGGAATTTTAATATCATTTTAAATTATAATGTCGGTATACAATATATTCTTTTAAACCAGGGGTCGGCAACCTTTTAAGGCGAAGAGCCACAAGTTACAATTTACATAATTTCCCAGTTTTTAAAGAGCCACTAAACATTTTGGTTTCAGTACTATAGTATTTGCTTATATAGGTATAATATATATATCCGAGGACGACACGTCGCGACGAGGGCGGTGCGGGTGAGACGCGAGTGGAAATGGCTTAGAGATAGACATGATACTCAATCATGGATCGATTGGACGATTTTTAAGGGTTTATATATTAAAATAATCAGGAAATTTTAATCAGGTGAAAAGACCACAGCCAATTTGTTTTTTATTAAAATAATTATTTATTGCGTATGGAACTGGAGAGTCGCAAATTTACATCAAAAGAGCCGCAGGTTGCCAACTCCTGTTTTAAACTATAAGAAGAGATGCAGGAGTATGAATGATTGGAGTCGATACAGCGAACGGCACGATTTAATATCAGTTCTACCACTACTCCAATTTTTGAAAAAATAAAAAAAAATTAAATATTCATCAAATTGAAAGCATAAAATACAACCGCAGATCAGCATCTCTTTTAGTTTATAAATTTTAACAGTTTAAAAACAAAACATTTAAAACGACTATATCTCCGAAACGAAATAAGATATTAATCTACCCGAAGAATAAAGAAGCCGCAGTTTGCAAAATGCACAAAAGTATATGACAAGAATTGCAATCCATGATATATGTGTATTATAATTTCCATACAACGTAAGTTTATTTATAAAAACAAATGCAAAACACAGGTTCGGGAGCGGTCATAAAACCGCTTTAATTTAACGTAAATTAAATTATTTTTTTTGACTTAAAGATGGTACGACGTGTCAACGCCAGAATACTTTTAAATTACTTTAGTACTTGCGCCGGAAATGTGGTTATTGATTTAGTAACGTGACCATTTTTTTTATACTTTTCAGCATAAAATAAAACACTATATGAATCTTTGATGTATATTATTATTTTTTTTTTCAAGAAGCGGCTGTAATATTGTATAATATTACATGTTAACTTTTGGAGAACGTGCAATGCAAGGTGTATACGAATAATATAAATCATATACAAAACGGAATACCCTATAGAGATTGTTCGTAAAGAATGAGGCGTTCTTTGTACAAATTATACGAGGTGATACCATAGAATTTAAATATACACGTAAATACGTTCACAATCAAGGCCAATATAATTTAAAAAAATATAAGTGAACTTTTGTCTGATATTGTTTGGTTATTGTTAGTATTAGGTAGTTGAACGTCTTTTAAAAATTGTTGACGATCTGTCTGATTTTTTTATATGTGAAACATCTAATGACGCGTTTGGTTGGGAATAAAACTGTGCAATAATAATAATAATCATTGTATTTTTTCTGTTAGTACGTTATAAAAATGTAAGGGATAAATCAAGTAAAATATAAAAATATAAACACAGATATCAAGCTAAAAATTTAAAATTTAAAAATTGTTGGCGATCTGTCTGTTTTTTTTTATATGTGAAACATTTAATGACGCGTTAGGTTGGGAATAAAACCGTGCAATAATAATAATAATCATTGTATTTTTCCTGTTAGTACCTACATTATAAATGTAAGGGATAAATCAAGTAAAATATAAAAATATAAACGCACAGATATCAAGATAAATACAAATTAAAAGTTACAAATATAAGGCATTGATAGAATAAAAACAGTTAGCTATCACTGTTTTCTCATATCAACCGGTAGGTTATTGAAAACTTTGATGCAGTTATATAACAAAATTTGGGCGAAGCCGGACCGGGCCGATATTATTATAGAAAGTTTAAACAGTTACTAAACAGGATATAGGTTGACTGATAAAAATAATAAAGTTAAAGGTTTATCTCAAGATAATTATCTCAACAATACGTTTTTTAGTCCGACATTCGTTTTTTTTTTTGTTCGGAAATGGTTTTGGAGTGCGCTTCGTATAAACCGCTAGAGTTATCTTTCGGCGCCATCCCCATCCAAGTAATGGCAAGAGGATGTGGGACTGTAGGAAGGAAGGAAAGCAGTGGGGTGGTCTGTTTCTGTGCTGTATTTTTTACTCTACCTAGAGACACCGCTCGCGCACTAGTATGTGTGTATAAACCCATCTTACCTAGGCTTACTCATGTATACGAAACAGTGGTGGTTCCACATGTCGGTACCTCAGATTTCCTGCACGGTTGTTTTTATTTCCATTCAATCAATATTGTATATACAGAACGTTCCGGAAAGGTCTGCTATAAATAAAAACGAGAAACCGGAATTAAAAACTACATAAAGAAGTTTTCAGACGTAGATTTTCAAAAAAGAATTACGTTATTTGATATTGTTTTCGCTTAAACAAAGATTTTCTTTCTATATGAAATCTATTTTACAATCTCAAAAATTGCAGTATCTAAATTTTAATCTAGTGAATGCACGTGAAAAATTGATCCAAGATCTAAGATCCCGATTTGACTCGATCTTCACCATAGAGATATTAGACTAAAGTACGCGAGTGAGCCGTAAAAGTGTCTGCAATACAGAGAGAGAAAAGTTCCTTATCTCTATGGTAACTAATGATACAAAACAATGCTGGTTGAGTAAACAAATACCAGGTTTTTTGTGTTTTATGCAGCGTTCTCTCTCTCAAGCATACAAACTAGTGAACTCTAGTTACTTATATCTCTATGATCTTCACCCATCGAGTTTTCTAATAAAATTTGAGTTTTGATAATAACGAAAAACTGATTTGTTTGCCATTAAATTTTTTGGCACAACTATTTTTAATAAAAAATTAAAGTTGTTAATTATATTTTATTTATTAGGTATTAAATATTATGGCATTTGTTATTCGTTGACATGGTTACCTACATATAATATGTTCCATATTGCGTTTGCAATAAAATTATCTACATTTTCATATATTACAACATAGAAAACCTCTATATCTGCCTGTGTACCTGTTTTTATGCCAGGAATCAAAATGTCGACCCAACTTTGGCATTTTATATACCTACATAGTTTACTTTCGATTGGTAATAAATTTATCTGAAAACTCGATAACTACATTTCAGAAATAAAATTAACAACTTTAATTTTTTTGACGTGGTAACGTCTTATAAATTGGTGAATCACGTCAAAATAAAAAGATGAAACACCGGCTGCATGCACGAAAAAGTGTAACGTTCCTAACGTTACTAAGTGAGCGACTAGAATGCCTTCGGTAATTTTGAAGCAGATATCATCAACCGATTGAGATGAAAATTTGTATACACGTTTAGTTTGAATGACAACGCATGGTTAGCTGTGTGACGTCACTCTAAATCCAATATGGCGGACTTCTAAAGATGGCGGACTAATTTTATTATGCTTTCCTACAATATAGGTATCAAATGAAAGGGCTTGCTGAGAATAACTCGAAAAATAAAGTGACGTCACTCTAAATCCAATATGGCGGACTTCTAAAGATGGCGGACTAAGTTTTTTAACTGATAACGTCTTATAAATTGATGATACACCAGCTGCACGCACGAAAAAGTGTAACGCTCCGTAACGTTCCGCCTGACCCTGTGCGTGCAAGCGAGAGCGCAGTAATGTATTATTAAATATGATATTCGAGCGGAATACGTTATCACGTAAAACTATCGTCCGTAAACCGACTTTACAGACAACCAATTTTTTTATTAAGAATAGCGGTGCCAAGAAATTGAATGGTAACCAAATCAATTTTTTCTTTATTAATACACTATATTATGATGAAGGAAGGTTGGAGGTTGAGGATCATAAGTAAATAAGCTTTACCAATGTTTCGCTAGTGGCCAACGTTTCGAAAAATTTATTTTCATCTTCAGGGCTTGCTAAACATTTCAACATGTGCGATGCTTGTTGTCCGTAAGATGTGCAAATAAAATTGTAGAGACCCATAATGACCATTAATCCGGTGCGGTATCCAAAATAATTGATGTCTTCAGTATAAAGTAGTGTTGATCCAATAGAATGTTACGATGAAGGAAGGTTTTTGGTTGAGGATCATAAGTAAATAAGCTTTACCAATTATTTATTTATTTGTAAATTACATTGGTAAAGCTAATTTACTTATGATCCTCAACCAAAAACCTTCCTTCATCGTAACATTCTATTGGATCAACACTACTTTATACTGAAGACACTATATTATCAAAATTCAAATTTTATTAGAAAATTCGATGGATGAAGATCGAGCCAAATCGAGATCTTGTATACTGTTATGACAAAGTGATATAAAGATGAGTGTGCCGCTACTGTTCAAACGAAGGTAAGTATCTCTTCTGCGCTATAACTTTAACGCCAACTACCTCACACGGCCGCAGGCAGGTATTATAACAGTTGAATTATGGCCGGTAGTTGCAAAAGAAGAAAATAAAACCAGCGCCCATTTCATGAGAGAATGTAATTGTAAGTTTTGCTAATAAGCCACAAGCGTTGCGTTTCTGTTATTTGTTACCGGCACTAATTAATGCCTCTTCAGTTTTTTTTTCTTTGATTCTTTTCACTAATTTAGAATTATTGTTTCAGCAGTATCTCCCGAGAAATTTATCTCGTTTAAAATTTTAATATTTCTTATTCCGTTATGAAATGCATTCTCTACTCGTAGAATGTTGAATAATATACTTCTAGTGGTTTTGACGTGACGTAGTAAATATCACTCTATTTTTCAAAAAAACTTACAGCTTGTATATAAAATCAAATATAATAGTGCTAATTATTAAGAGTCAAAATTAAATAAAGAATCTACATACAAGGTAATTTTTTCACTCTGATTTACTTTATATTTTAAATAGAGAATGATTTTGTTTGTAAAATCGACTTATTAAAATAGATAAAAATATAACACCATTTTTAAAGGAAACATTTTAGCTGTAAATATTTAAGGTAAAAATTTACAGTTTATGAAAAAGATTATTAGTACTTCAAACAGTTAATAAATTTAATACTATAATATTTTATAGTGCTATATTAAAAGTAATAAAACAACTTGAAATATATAATGCGTTGAAATTATTAAAGTCCTTAAAAATACACCCATTAATTACCGTACGGCATTCTATAACGCACGGAACTTTTAAAAGATCGCGTACAAGTGTCAAGCATGGACCAGCACGACCAGCATAGTACGGAGCACAAAAGTCTGTTCCTGAAGTTTCCTATGTTATTTAACGGAGTAGCGCATATTAGACGAACATCAGCAACCAGCACCACCGTTAATTTATTCAATAATTAATAAATGTCCTTCTAATAGTAGATATAAAAATTTAAAAAAGTACCTGTGGACTTCCAAAATTTACAAAAAAGGTTCGGCAACAGAAATCCAAAATATTATGTGATTTAATTCAATACTAACTGAATAATTCGTAGAGAATAACGCTAATGTTTTTTTCAATATACGGTGCTGGTTCATGTCTGCAGGCTTTGAATAAATCAGCCTTGAAAATTAATAAATTGCAGCCACCTTTTACAGTACTTTTCTAAAATTTTGTCAACGGTATTAATGTGATAAAAACTGTCCTCGTGCATAACCTAAATTTTATTATTTTCTGTAAATTAACAAAACATTAAAATGTGAGTTTCAGATAAAATGGGGCTAAGTTTATGTTAAATGTTGTGAAAACATTCCTTTATTTTGAATTCTAACGTAAGATTAAATAGAAAATTAAGGACGTATAAATTTGTTCGTAATAAAATCGCCTTATTTATGATCCGAGTCTTATAGTATATTCCAAGCGTGGCAAATACATAGTACATTATATTATATACCTAATACTACAGCCTGATATGGGTATGTAAATAAATTTCCAGCTTTATAGAGCTTCTATATTGCATCCTTCTTTCTTTTAATTGTTTCTTGAATGTACAGAAGTGAGACGACGATTCATGTCAAACGCATTTTGGAATATAAAATAAAGTCGTCATTTCGTCCATATAAATTTGAAACAAATCAAATTGGAATGGCACAATTTTATTGTAGCAACAAAATCAGGCGCGGTCCGAAGGGGGGGGTCACAGGGGACATGACCCCCCCCAAAATCTAAGGTCAAATTGAAAAATCTCAAAAATTTTCCAAATAATGAAAGGAAATTTTTAGCTATCCCCTAAAAGCGATAAATTTATAGTTTGCTGATATCTAGCGGTGTTTTTTATGAAAAATTGTGTCTTGTGCAATAATGTTTATTTTATTCCAGATTTTATTAGTGTAGTGAGTGACCCCCTCCAAAAATTCAGGCTGCGACCGCGCCTGAACAAAATATAGCATCTCTTTTTCTTTATTTGTCTTCACATACATTTTTACTAGAAACATCAAAATTTTCATAGTCTAAAAATTTCAAAATTAAAAACTACTTTTGATTCCGATAATAAATCACATTTTCACAACGCTTGTACGAACTCAATGTCTTTTGTTAAACGCATATAATATATAAATTTACTATATGAATCATAATCTACTTAATGTGCGGTGATTGAAGGCAGCAAAACGTATCGAAAATATATCTGCGTCTCTTTCTTCAATGTAATTCTCTGATTTCTCCGAATATAGGATTGGTTGATGTACTTGCATTCAATCTGAATAAAATATCTCTGTCTTTTTCTATGACGTTAACATGGGCGTACCAAGTTTTTGGCCCAGGAGAATGCAAATTAGAAATTTCTTAAGCCGGGTCCCCCGTGCTTCTTTTGCCCTCCTGGATACGCCAGTGCTTAGGGCTTAAAAAAGACAGAAGTATATGTTTGCACCCTAATGGTTGGCTTACGATTTTACTCCTATGCTCAGTATAGAATAAAAGTATATGGTTAAACGCTAGCTTTGGTTGTTTTTGAAAAATCGCTATTTCACGTCTTGAAATCGAAACGCAGAACTTGAGCCGAATGAGATTTAGCAAGGTTCATACCTACTTAAAAAAAGGTAAATACACTTTTTTATTTCACAGTCAAAAAAGTAATATGTACTTCAATTGAAATTACTTTTCTCTGAGTTATCTGGTAATGGTTCCATTAAAACTTCAGAAAAGTTGTTTTCCATTATCAGATATTTAATTTAGCTACAAGAATTTATGAATACTACAATTTATTCTAAAGAGTATTCGTCCCTGCAAACACCCCCTGCACACTTCATCTCAAATCTTTTCCCCTCGCCTAAAAACGGTTCGCGCTCTCCCGACGCTATTTTTGAAGCTAGAGGGTTCTGGTAAACGCCAAATGAAAGACAAAGAATCAGACTACAGATCCTTCAGGCGAATTTTTTGAAAAAAAGTTTCGTCTACGTGTGAAATATTACGTAACTTATTATTTTTTTCAAAGGTTGTAAGTTTTTTCAGGAATTTTTCTTTCAAAAAATTCGCCTGAAGGATCTGTAGTCTGATTCTTTGTCTTTCATTTGGCGTTTACCAGAACCCTCTAGCTTTAAAAATAGCGTCGGGAGAGCGCGAACCGTTTTTATTCGAGGGGAAAAAATTTGAGATGAAGGGTGCAGGGGGTATTTGCAGGGACGAATACTCTTAATAACTATTTTGATTCAAAAGTTTATTATTGCAACTGAATAGTTCAACAACTCAGATATTCGGCTTTATTCTAAAATTTACGTACTAAGTGCAAATTCTGTACCGATCTATTTTTTGTCTCTAACTTTTACTTTAATATAATGTACCTATTGTCTCATCCACGTCTATTAATGTCACTTATAATTAATTTCAATTACAGCATTTCATTCATTTTGCATATATTACGTTTATCACTGTCAAAAGCATTCAATGTACGTCAAAACATCTGTTGATTTTGACAAATGTTTACTATTCCACCAATAGCCGCGCCATCACTATTATTTCTATCCATTAATCCATCAGCGATATTGAATTGAACGTCTGAGTTGTTTTTTTCCACGTTCACTTTCTCATTCATGAGAATCTTTACACGAAAGTGGTTAGTTTATTTAATAAACTGTTTGATGTCTGTGTTCTCCAATGAAAAATGGGATCAGGAAAGCACTTAAATCTTCCTGAAACTCTTAAGATTCTTTAGTTTGCAAGCATCTCTATAGTTCGCTCAACGATGCTCTGTACAATTAAACACAGGAATTCTCACGAAGTGAAAAAGCACACAAAGAACTCATAGAAGGAACGCTTTAAAGCTCGATTCATGAGAAAAAAATACTCGACTCGAGCATTATGAATGTTTTTCCTTTAGTGCAGAAAAACGGACATAATATATATTTTAGATGAATTTTAGTTACAGTTAGTAATTATTATAATAATATTTTACAGAGTAGCTACTGTTTGCTACAATTGTTAAGAAACACCCATTGTTACAATGCTATCAACAAAAAACTAATTTTTCTATGTTGATAGCATATCAATGCTATATCAATGATAGCATTTCTATGTTGTAACAATGGGTGTTTTTTAACAATTGTAGCAAACAGTAGCTACTCTGTAAAATATTATTATATATTATTATTTTTTAAGCAAGTGTTTTTTGATAGGATCTGCCCGCGGATTCGCTCCCGTGAACTTTTTTGCCCGCAGTTTTGATCACATAAATGTCCATTTTGAAGGATAACCGAGTATAAACAGTATTCCACTGTTATTTCCACACCTCAAGTTAAGATACCATTGCACAAATAATAATCGTTACTTAAACTATTGTCTATTCATTTTCCAAAATTTTTGAAAACATCTTGAAACATAAAAATAGTTCAAATTTTTTATATATATTTTCGGACTCATCAAAATAACTTCCCAATGCACTGGGAACGATATTCTCGCAAAACTTCACTCCGCTTTGCTTTAATTACAATCTGAATTGTAATAATAATATTACACCACAAGGGCCGAAAGTTTGATATCAAACATTTTGAGTCAGTGTGATGTATACTATTTTTCTTTGTACCCCGATCGTAAGTACTCTTATTAAATACATTAACTAATTAATTATACTTATTAGTTACATAAAAACACAGATAAATTCCAAGCAAGAAGTTTTGAGGTTATACATAAAAACATGAATGACAGCTGTTCCCGACTATTAGCTAAAATAGGGTTGCTATAGAAACGACAGCTAAACGACAGTTGATAGGTTATTTTTCCTTTACTGCCGCCCGACCGTACGCACTTCCAGCATCAGTGCGTGTAATGCGTAAATGTTAGACTTTCTGCCTTACAATTGATGCCAAAAGTATGTATAATACGCACCACGAATTTAAAAGGCTCGGAAGTTAGATGCGAACACGGGCTTGCGATTGTACAGTCTGTTGAAAAACTACAGACTCACAACACAGCGAAACTATAATAGCAATAACAACTTGACAATAGCGTACTCGACTGTACTTTAAAGCAGGAAACCGATAAGTGACAAAGGCAAAGAGCGCACGTTCCGTGTAAGTAGCTGGGAGGTGGTGGGAGTATCAACGGCTTTAAAATGTGCCTTTGCGACGCTGTTTGTGCGTATTATACTTTCGATCGAGGTATGAAATTGTTTCCATCTTAAATCTGACCGCTAATAAATCGCAACGATGAGAACACAACTCAAAAAAGGAGTACTCCTGTTTTTTCAACGAAACGTTTCTATGTAAGAAGAACATTGGATAAAGTATGTGACGTCATTCATTGGAAAAGTTTCTTTTAATTGCACGGTTTCAGCGCTCTCTTGATTCAATTTGGCGGTAGTATATTTTCTTCTGTATATATATGGAAATTATTTAATAACACCTGACTGGAATTTTAATTAAAGGCATGTAAGAGAAAACTTGTTCTCTACCGCGAGAGAATACGTACCTACATTCATGCCTTTTTGTGCTCCGAATGCATATTTAAGCAGGCTTATTTATATTTATAATATTCGTTTTCCATTTATTATGCATTCACGAATGCAAATTCACAATTGATAGATTGTATTCGTTTCGTGTTTTTATACTAGATAAGGACAGAACTATGAATTTTGATCACGTGTCGTTGCTGAACTGTTAGGGTAATTAATTGATATCACATCTCGTAACGCGAGCTGTTTATAAAATCCGTATAATTCATTCAGTCGGGCTCTCAACAGTGGTGTTAATCGCATATTAATCGAAACGGTGAAGCTTGTCGCCGCGCGTACCTACCCTCGGACTTAACGGACATCAAATCTAAAATCTCGCGCAAATAGCATAATTATGATGTGTGCATTGCCTTATTAATATTTACGTTAATTACTTTATAGAGAATAAACAGAGATTTCGAAAATGTAAAAAAATATATGTAGCCGCATTTGAAAAAAAAAATGCTTGTACCTACATTTCTTATATTAATTGATGTTTTGAATCGGCTTTCACGTGTTATTTAAAGAAAAATATGTCTACGATCTCGTTAACTTTATTATGTTTCTATTTTTTAACAAAATACCTATCCGTTCAACAGAAATAATATTTGTCACTCGATATAGTTCCGAATGTCATCATTAAAAGAAAGTTACCGCGACGCATCTGTCAAGCGTTTCAAATATACATCTACTGGGAAATCAGAGCGCATATTTTTCGAAGAAATCCCTTAGATAATAAAACAACACAATATTTAAAGTAGATTACAATTAAATTTAATCCTGACACAAAGCGTGAATACTCACTGTGTTATTGAATTTCATTTTAGTTACGGTAAATTTTTAGCTCTTCCGGTTAAAAATAATCTGTTCTTTTACCATTCCAACACCTCAAGTAGGTACTTATTTAGGTCCAAAATTCACTTTTCAAAATTTTCCAATTAGTTACCAATAGTATTTAAAAATACAGTGTAAACACTATTTAACGTCACTCGATATAATGACTAACACCTTAAAACGTCGAAATAACTTAACTCTATAGTTGGTTTACGTTTTTGCTCAAACAGTGATACATTCTAAATAATGCCAACAATACGTCATCATTAAGCGAAAAAACAGTACTTGTTTGTTATTTTGTTGCTTTGTTGTCGGCATCATGCGTACCTAAGATTCTTAGATCTTCGTTTTTTATTTGTTTGATCCCACAGTATCTCAAGATATGAATAAAATATATATAAGAAAATTTAATTAAAATACTGGAGTAGCGAAAAACGTCAGACAAAGATAACAGACTATATTATGCAATAGGTGTTGTAGTTCGTGAAAGTATGAATGCTTGGTGGTCAGTTGTAAATTTTATATATTATGAGTAAATACATATTATAGAAAAAAAATATAAATGGATTATTTCTTTTCTCTGTTTAACGACCACTCTCAATAACGCCACAAAGTGCACAGCCCCTTGAGTGTCGCTTTATCCACCCACGTTAACTTTGATTTTATCCATAAGCTGAGATAATTTTGCAACAGGTCAATAAAAACATAAATAAAGCCACATATTGCATTTCATAGTGCACCGAATGTAATTTTGTGGTAATAAATATTAATTAATATGTCCAACAGTTGGCAAAT
This sequence comes from Xanthostigma xanthostigma, assembly GCA_963575645.1. Taxonomy (NCBI): domain Eukaryota; kingdom Metazoa; phylum Arthropoda; class Insecta; order Raphidioptera; family Raphidiidae; genus Xanthostigma; species Xanthostigma xanthostigma. The sequence goes on along the minus strand of OY754471.1, from coordinate 8,829,272 downwards.
ACAATTCTATTTTATATTATTATTGTATCCAGTTTTATCTCAGTTACAAAATCTTGTACATTTGCCAACTCTTACAAGATTTGGTCTCTCTTTCTATACAGTTTGGCTCTCATAAAATTTCCAGCTGCTCGCATGCTATTTCCCTTAAGTGATTCTGTCATAATAAACTGAAAATCATTTTTATTTGGCTGACGTTCAAATTTATTTTCGTTATTATGAAATTAATGTGTTTGATTTTTCATTTGTACATTCCCACATACATTTAAAACACGCAATTGTGGCCTTTATTTTTGTTTTAATTTTTATAAATGTGTGTTTTCATTTGTAGATGGTACCTATTAATAGAAAATAAATATTTGTGAAATATGATCAGATATATTTCAAAATGCAAAAAATGTTGACATTTAAATAACTTATTTTTACACACTGTGCAAAGTATACAGTGTGGTCACTTAAGTGTGCAACATATGGGAAAATTTTTAATTAAATGCACAGCCAAAATACTAATATTGCCAAAAATTGGTGCATGTCCGATAATCATTTTAGGTGCTCTTAGAATTGTTGAAACTCAAACAGCATACAGGATGGGTCAAAAAATATAAAAATTGTTCAAGAGTAAAGTGCCCTTATTACAAATAATTCAGCAAAATGTTATAAGAAAAAGTTGTTTATAATTAAAAGTTATGCCCAAATACCAAAACATGGCCTTCTAAAAAAAATTTTTTTTTTTTGAATATCCAAAATTATAATTTTTTTGAAAAAATTTTTTTATACTTACCTTAAACACACTAATAAATTATTCAAAATCAAATCAATTTCGCATAACTTTGTTTAAATTCAGGCATATTTGTAAAATTAACTTAGATTTTTAATTTTTTATGGAATCACAAACTTTATATGTTTGTTGTAACGATATTAAACATCCTGTATGCTGTTTGAGTTTCAACAATTCTAAGAGCACCTAAAATGATTATCGGACATGCACCAACTTTTGGCAATATTTGTATTTTGGTTGTGCATTTAATTAAACATTTTCCCATATGTTGCACCTTTTAAGTGACCACACTGTATATTTTGTTGTGTTAAAACAAAACAATTGGGAGAGGGGGGCTAAAATTTGAGAAAACTGCCCAAAACAATGTTTAAATGTAATATGCAGACTAGCAATAAAATTAACTCGAACATTGTTATTTGTGTCGCGATTTGAACATTCAATTAAAAATAATTAAATTCTTGCCGAGAGTAAATAAATAACGTTTAAAGAAACATATTAGCAGAAACAATTTACAGAAAAATCTCTAATTAAAAATATTTCAGATATCAAGGAATTTCTCCAAAAATAAAAACGCTTTCACTAAAACCATAATTTTTAAACTGTATAAAGATGTTACCGACGTTTATCTTACCTGTTAAAAAAAATCACGAAGCCAAAAAAAAAAAAAAAAACAATAATAAAAGTGTCGTCGACGTAACACAAAAAATGAACTCACACACAGGGCGTAAAATATTTTATCGTTAAAAAGGAAAGTTGTTGAATTTATAATAATGTCGCGCGCAACAAGAATAATAAAAAGCCGGAGACCAGTGACAGATGACGATCTCTCCACGTGCTGTGGAATGGGCTCGGCGTCGCGATGCCTGCGAAAACGATTTTCAAAAAAGGTTACAAGATTAATTGGAGCGGTCTAGTGGAACCCTGAAACAAATCCATCGCCCTGAATTATGACCACCCCTCGAATGGTCAGCTTCAATGTACGCGTGGACGCCATATCACAATGTCATATGTGAAACGAATGGGGCATAAACTAAACAGGGGCGTGCATTATTAGCTGTAAGTTGTGCAACGTGTACCCGGTGACGTCATTGGGGTCATAATGACGTCAATAATAAGCATGATGACAGATTTTGAATTCCAGTTCTATAATGTAGGTACACGTCTACTATTTAAAAAAAAAACATTTCAGTAAATTAAATATTAATGCAAATTATTGCATTTTTATCTTTCTATTTTGAAGTAATCGCAAAAACGCTTGTGACGTCACGCCTGTAGTAGTATATATTGTATTAATTTATGGATGTAGGGCTGTCGTGCAGAGGTGTTTTGTAGAAATCTATTTACTTAATGATATGATTTATAGTAGTGTTGATCCAATAGAATATTAAGATGAAGGAAGGTTTTGGTTGAGGATCATAAAATAAGCTTTACCAGTGTTTCGCTAGCGGCCAACATTTCGAAAAATTTATTTTGAGGCTCTGAAGATGAAAATAAATTTTTCGAAACGCTGGCCGCTAGCGAAACACTGGTAAAGCTTATTTTATGATCCTCAACCAAAACCTTCCTTCATCTTGATACGATTTATATGAAGTATTTTCTTAAAAGTATAGGTACCTAATAGTAAAAATAATATGTATTTCTTCAGTTGCAATTTAACTAACCTCAAAAATAACCTATGACATATGTATTATAAAATATCACAAAAAAAACGAATAAACAACAAATCAACTAAAATTATGCAGAAGTAAATGATCGCAACAAAAATTTGAGCAACACGGTGATTATTTACTTCAAGTGTTAATTTTTTTTTATTTAAGAAGGCGTGACGTCACTCGGTGTTTCAGTCAACATGGCCGAATGCAGTACATTTCAACATCTCTAAAACCATTTATTCTTTGATTCCTTTATACTGTCATCGCGCCTATTTTCACGTTCAAAAAGATCGTGAAAATGATTGATGTACTACAGCTGACGAGAAACATGGGTCGAACGGAAGTTATGGCATGAAATTTGCAATGTTCATGTCGTATTCGAACAGGCGGTATATAAATTATGTATGTAGTTCAGTTCTGAAACGGCGAGATAATATAAACTGCAGTTGCAGCAGAGGCGCAGCAGTCGTGTTGTTCTTTTGCCAGGTGCTGCCGTCAATCCGGTGGAACGGGAGTTGTCATACATTGTAGATAAATAACAATAATATGTGTTTGTGGTCGTAAACGTTTTCGAGTACGTTGACACCGCATTTGTTTTATTATTGCCCGATTTGTTTAGGGTTTTATTTATAGTATTTTATGGCGTAGGTTCTCTTTACTCCTTGCAGCATATGTACTACCTACATGCTATACGCTATATACCAACTACATACAGTAAACAGACGCCAATGTTTGTGTGTGTGTTCGTATACTACATATACACAATGCATTGGTACGTAATATGAGAGAATTTGAGCCGTTTCAAATGGAATATTTGTTTTTTATTGAATTTAGGAATTTTGTTCAACGTACAATCTGACAGACTCGTTTTGCACGCTTTATTGGAAAAACAATTTTAAACACTGATCACATTATTAACTTCTGCTTAAAAAAATTTTTGTTGTGAAGTTTTGCGAAATACCTAATAATTATTACTTTTCACTACTAGATTTTAACAATTTCGATGTTGAAAAATTAGATTAATAACTTTTTTTTTCAATTGATGTTAGCACAAATTATATTTCTTTCAGACCATGCAAAAATGTCATATCGCAAAATTAATATTAAATTTGTAAGCCATTTTAAAATAGCAGTTTAAATATCTCATACGTAAATATAGTTATTTGTTACGAACTATTATGTTTAAATACGTTTTAATTAGAATTTAACAGTATTTATATTCTCAAGTAAAATATTATTTCTAAAAAAAAAACAAATTAGTTTAAACAGTTAGAAAATTACACACACAAACAACCCATTTTACAGAACTTTCAAAAACTTTTCACATTAAATGTGAAAAAGGCGTAATTATTAAATTCTAAACAAACGTACGTGTATAATATAAAAACAAAACACGTAGATGTGACATCAATAAATTGTTTTTTGTTACTCGCGACATATTAAGGCAGGGTAGAAGTTAAGCGACGCGGCGTTGACACTAATGATATAATAGAGATGCTGAGATTAGGTGTGAAAAGAATATCAAGATATTTCAGTAACCTATTTAAAGAAAACAAGGCTGAGCTGTACTACTTAGTTTAAAGGATCGATGTCTACAATTTCAGCTTAAACAAATACGGGTCCGTATAGATGTACGCAATTTGACTTCTCGAGCGTGTATAATCTACAATCCTCTATCTGCGTTCATGAAGCTAGTTGCAGCTTTCCAAATATGCGAATGTTTCGTCTCTGTATTTCTCGTTTTCAAGGAAATAAAAAAATATGTCATTTCACAAATGATTACAAAAATTTAAATTAAGGTAAACATTTATAAGATTCGTACAAAAAAATAAAAATATCACTCAAAAAACTGTCCTTAAATTTGTCGAAAATTATATCCCGATGTCAAAAAGTACTCATATCCTAAACGATAAAAGATAGAAAGCTCTGACATTGAAAAGAATTAAAAAAATATCCACTTTTCCAAAGTAACTGAAACATCATCACCAGATTAATGTTCGTATAACAAACCACATAAAATTACCAATAATAATGAAAATGTCAATCTATAATTGTTCTAAGTACAATGGAAGAAATTTTCCAAAAATGTTTTGATTGCAACAAACAAAATGTAAAGTTAAACAAATTGTAAAAAATCATGAAATAAATGTTTTAATTTTTGAGGGTTCTGCCCTAGGTACCCGGCGTGAGTAAATAGTTAGAGAACGCCACTGTATACAAAAAGAATATGATGCGTTTAATTACAGGGTTGTTTGACAGGAAAAAGTGATCCCCTGAGTAATCTTTTACCGCGCCGTCTGCAAGGTCCAGACCGCTCGTATATCGTGCAGTGCGTTACGTAATATTATATTGAGTAAGAACACTCGACATAGTGAAGCCTATCTCACGTTTTTAAGTGCAGTAATTTACTTACAACTTAGTACTATCGCAACCTGAGTTTCAAACCAGTTCAGGATGAGACCATTGTGCAATCGGTTTTCAATCGATTGGAGATCTTTACCTGCACACGGCGAGCGCGATTTTATCTAAAGTGATCAAAATGGTTGCAATTCAATATCCATTAATAGTAAGATTCCTACCCAAAATTTAAGGAGTTACTTATCTTTATAAATTATAATACGATTCGCTTAACAGAGCGACAAATCAATGAAACAACGATCTCTTACCTAAAAACTGTGCTGCTTGTATCACGTTGTAAAGTACAAGTGTATGACACACACACACGTTCAATTTTAACATAGTCATTTCATTAACGTTAACTAAAAATTTGACATGAACTGGTTTGCTTATGCGGTCCTGGTATTTGACGGATGTTCGCTTGCTCCTATAAAATTTACCCTCAATGGCTCCTCCACATCAAAATACAGCGAACGTGTGTAGTAGGGCTGAGCATCGAAAGAAGAAGTATCCGACTAATGATACTTGCATCGTGACTAATCATCAATGCCAAAACATCGAATGATATTTTTATCGCAACTAACCATCGATGTCAAAGATATCGGATGATCGGTTGCAAAACATTGATTATTATTATTGTTGTTTATGAACTGCCGAAGTAATTCAACAAAAAAGGAAACTATGATCCACCAGCAAGGTACTATCTTAAGAGTATTCGTCCCTTCAAATACCCCCTGCACCCTTCATCTCAAATATTTTCCCCTCGACTAAAAACGGTTCGCGCTCTCCCGACGCTATTTTTAAAGCTAGGGGGTTCTGGTAATCGCCAAATGAAAGACAAAGAATCAGACTACAGATCCTTCAGGCGAATTTTTTGAAAAAAAAATCCTGAAAAAACTTACAACCTTTTGAAAAAAATAATAAGTTACGTAATATTTCACACGTAGGCAAAACTGTTTTTCAAAAAATTCGCCTGAAGGATCTGTAGTCTAATTCTTTGTCTTTCATTTGGCGTTTACCAGAACTCTCTAGCTTTAAAAATAGCGTCGGGAGAGCGCGAACCGTTTTTAGGCGAGGGGAAAAGATTTGGGATGAAGGGTGCAGGGGGTATTTGCAGGGACGAATACTCTTAACGTTTTTATTCTACAAGCGATACTTATAGTCAGATTTTTTTCTACAAAAATTAATCTTATCGATTAAAAAAAAACATCAGTTTCAAAACATCGATGTCACAAAAGCATAATTTGTAAAAATATATCGATGGCAAAAATAGCGACACCGAAAGTAAAAATAATTTTATTTTCAAACACCGATATCCGATTCTCATCCCTAACGTGTAGCGTGATACATACATGTAGGTGTCTACCGCGAACCCTTGTTGTTTTTTTTTCACAACTATAGTTAATAAAATTTTCCACAGCTACAATATTTACCTTTCCGATAAAAAACTGTTTTAAAACAAGCATTTTAATCAGAGCTGAAGAGAAAATATTTTTCTTTCCAATAGATAATTCCCGGTAAATTATACTTTTAAATTTTCATAAAAATATTGTTTTATTATCCTTTTTGTAAAACACAACTGACCGCAGAACTAAAACGGGTGAGAGTTTTAATAATAAAAAATCTTTAAAAAATTTAACCTCCTTTTAAAAAAGCAAAGAGCTAAGAAAATATTTTTTATTCGTTGACATTTCTAAAATATGGAATTTTTTATTCAACAGTTTTGTTAGAAAGGTCGAATCTTTACTTAAAGCGCGGGTCACACTAGGCTGGTTGCCAGCCGCGAGTTGTGGAAGCCGCTACTGTCAGCCATCAATCAGCTTGGTGTGAGCATAAAATTCGCCGCTGGCGCCGCCAGCCGGCGAGTATTTATCAGCGACTGGTGAAATTGGACATGTTCTATTTTGGTAGCCACGCAGCGGCGACTAGCAGGTCACGTGACTCACTCGCACCCGCTACCATCAGCGAGCAACGCAGTCTTTCCGAAGCAGTGCATCATAGGCGAGTAAACCATCGCGTACCACGTAGTTTATGTTCGATGATGTAGTGCCACTACTCGCGGTAGACTAGCGAGTAGCAGCCGTAGTGTGACCGGGCTGCCCGCCGCTGCTTGCTGGTGCTATACTGTCCGCCGCTGATCAGCAGCGGCTGACAAGCAGCCTAGTGTGGACCCGCGCTTAAGATTCGTAAAGAAAAATCTTTTCAGAGAAATGAAATGTTTTTGAATTGAAAACAATACTGCCGAAAAGTAATATCTCTAAAATTACTGCAAACGTATAAAAAATAAATACGATTCTACAGAAAAACATTAAAAAATTATATTCATAACATTTTTTTGAAATTTTCATTAGCAAAATGTTTTTGTAAAATACAGTTAATGATTTTCATTCATTTTTAAAACTTATTTATCAAGTGGAACAAAAATTTCTACGTTCAGATTTGGCAAACAAATTAATGTTTTACAAAGCTTCAAAATAAAACGAAATGTAAACCAGAAAATGTTTTCACTCGTTTACTGTTTTACAGTATTTACACAAATTTGTAAACTTCCCCTGTCGCTCATTTGTTGCCAATTAACTTCAATTAAAATATTTCTAAACAAATGAAATGAAGTGCACAAAAAACTGTGCTTTCTGATTCAGCAACAATTCTAATTAGTAAATAAATGTCAATAAAATAAATATCTCGCAATGAAATAACTAAAAATAAACGCACATCTTTATATACCTATATATTTCTTCTGTCCGTGTGTATGTCACTGAACTCCTCCTAAACGGCTGGACCGATTTTGATTTTTTGTGTGTGTTCAAGGGGATTCGAGAATGGTTTAGATTTACAATTTGGTCCACTGGAAAATGTGTTTTTAATTAATTTTTTATTTGTAAGAAGTTGTTGATTTTGGAATGTTTTACACTGGATCCTGCAGACTGCGCTACCATCGCAGTATCGAATATTCAATATTATTCTATTTTAATTTTAATTAAATAAATCTAATTAATAGCTCATTTGAAAACTGTTACAACTATAGGTACCTATATAAAAATAATTTTCCTACAGTGTTTTCAATTAAATATTTATTATATTAAAAGACATTTATTACTTACAAAAAGTATAAATACTGCTTTTTAACGACAACAACTTTTGAACGGTAACTCCGATCATTATGAAATTTGGACACAACATTCATCTCGGTAAACTAAGATGAATGTGCGTACTCATGTCCCTTCCTTCCCCATTCGTTCTTTTGCACCCGGGTGAAACCGGGCGGGACCGCTAGTTTGTATATAAAATTATTTTATATAAGTGCAACAAATTCAATGTAATATGTATCTTGTACGAAAAGTTATTATGACTCGAGTGACTGTAAATTTGCCGTTCGTTTGATATACGTCACAACTCGTAACATAATAACTGCATTTACGGACGAGACACATAAACTAATATTCTAATGCCACGTGTAATTGAAGCGAGTGTCTAAAAAACGTAACGGATTAAAAAATTAGTAGAATACAGAATTTTCACTATAAATTCATATACGCGAATAATTTTTTTTTCATACGTAATTTATTTGAGAATCGTGCAAACGGTTCTTTTTTATATTCCTTTGGTTTGATAATTCAGTCATTTCATTTGATTGGTATTAACGGACACGGAAACATTAGCAGATATATTGCATATGAAAATGCGTGTTTCTGCTGCGACATTTTGAATATTTCCGCTGATGAATAACACCCAAGCGTCTAGTTACGGTCGTACAGTTTTAACGTTCAATACTCATTTATTATTATACTATACATATAGACTCCATAATGTATAGTGCAATATTTTATTTATACATAATATATACATTATCTACACAGACTGTGTCAGAAAATTCGATGGGGGTATTCTTAGACGAAAACTTTGATTTGATGATTGTGAGCTATACTGATATTTTATTTAATATTTAGTAGTACGCTTATAACATATACTTTTATTCTATACTGAGCATAGGAATAAAATCGCAACCTAACCTTTAGGGTGCAAACATATACTTCTGTCTTTTTTTACGCCGTAAGCACTGGCGTATCCAGGAGGGCAAAACAAGTACGGGGGACCCGGATAAAGAAGTTTCTAATTTGCCCCCTCCTGGGTCAAAAGCTGGGTACGCCCATGTTAACGTCATAGAAAAAGACAAAGTTTCTGAAACAGAGATACTTTATTAAGAGTGAATGCAAGTACGTCAACCAATCCTATCATCGGAAAAATCAGGGAATTACATCGAAGAAAGAGACGCAGATATATTTTCGATACGCTTTGTTGCTTTCACTCACCGCATATTGAGTAGATAGACAATGATTCATGTAGTCAATTATTAAATATATTATTATCCACTAAACTGTATCAATAACCGACATTACGTCATAGTTTTATTTATTACGTAATTAATTTAATTGGCTAGTGATGAGTACAATTTTTTGGGTCCAGTACGATAACTCGAACGTGCCCAAATTTCGACTTTTTTTAAGTCATAGAAAACGCAAAATTTTGACGTTCAAAAAAAAACTTGCAGATTATTTACTAGTTTCCTCAAAAATACGTAAAAAAATGGAACTACTACTGTAATTTTTTGTATCTAACCAATCAGAAATCGCATATGCACGTCGTAGTATCTGGTGTAGAATTACTGTATTACTATCTCACGACACCGTAATTGTTTTTTAAAGAACTCCCCCCAAACTCCCTCCCTTTTCCACTGCTCAAAAAACGCCATCGCATCGATACGAGCCCGTAATTGTTTTTTAAAGAACTCCCTCCAACCGCCTTCCCCTCTTCACTTCGCAAAAAAAACGCCATCGCATTGACACGACCCCGTAATTGTTTTCAAAGAACTCCCCCCAAACGCCTTCCTCTTTTCACAGCGCAAAAAAAGTTACAAATCAATTTTCTGTACTCAAAACGATTTTAAAACACAGTTATATGTTATATAAAATTATACCTAATTGTATATTTCCAGTGGATATTTTGCACATCGAGTTATCCAATTTTTTTAATAAATCTTTTTTATTTTTGTTCTTGAAAATGTATCTGCCGATTTTCTTCATATCTTAGGATAAACCAAATTGAATTGAATTTTTTTCCGCTTCTATTTCTGAATCACATTTAGAATACATTCGTTCGTTACTGGATCTAATTTTTTGTCTAAAATTTAGAATATCAACTTGAATAGTTTTTTCTTCACCACCCAGTGCATTGGTGAAACAGGTAAATGAAATTTATTAAAATATTCACATAGAGCAACCATACATGACGTAAATAATGAATTTAATATTCTGTTTGATTGCAGATGACTTTTTGTGTTTACCGTGCCATAAAATTTCAAACATTTCATTTGAAATAAAATAAACAAATGCATATTTAACGTCGTATTTAAACGCCTGCATTAATGTTTAACAAAAAATTCATTAGCACACCCTAATTTACAAATCATTTTTGCTATAGTTATAAATAAACAAAAATTGTATAAGTTTCCTTATAGTTTTTGATATTCTCTGCATCATAAGGAATCTATACATATAAATAAAATTGAAGTGTCTGTTTGAAATGTCAAAATAACAGCTTTTTACTAAATGCATATGAAAGTATATACGGTATTTAGGTATAACAAAAAAAAGTAGAAATATTTAGAGCACTGTGGTTGAAACAAAAATAAAAAATATAGAATAGTTACTTCTTACCACAACAGTTTTATTAGCGGATGTACATTTCGGGAGCTTTGCTCTCATCTTCAGCAAACACTAAGTGTTTGCTGAAGATGAGAGCATAGCTCCCGAAATGAGCAAAATGTACATCAGCTAATAAAACTGTTGTGGTAAGAAGTAACTATTCTATATTTTTTAACAAAAAAAAGTTTTAAATTTTTTTCTGTTTGTTTCGGCTAATCTCCGAAACGACTAGACCGATTTCAACCGGATTTTCACTGGCAGATAGCTGATGATGCAAGGAGTAACTCAGGCTATAAATATTTTTTTTTAATAGGGAAGTCTTTTCGTAAACTCTACGTACTGAACAAACATACATTCCACGCAGACGAAGCCGCGGGTTACAGCTAGTCATAAATAAATGTGACACACTGACAGACGACGAATTTTTTTTGGCATCTTTTAAGCAGTGCCGGATTTCTGCCTAGACCTACAAGGCCCCGGCCTAGGGGCCCAGCCAGCCTAGACGGGGCGGTGGCGGAATCTTTACATAAGCTCAAAAATTTGGCTTACCTTATCAAAAAGCTTTATCGAAAATAATGTAATACAGTCGATTAAAAATTATATGTTCTGTACTAGTGCATTTAATTTGCTAAATTTCCAAAATAGCTTCGAGGTGGTGTGGACCCAAATTTCAAGTGCCTTGGGTCTCTAAGTCCGGGCCTGCTTTCAAGGTAGCCTTTAGAAAAAATGTCTAAATTTGAATGTATAAAGGACATTTCTGAAAAGAACAAACTGTACAACGGTTTCATTTCGACGAAGGTCACCTGTGTATATTGGAAGACCCGACACAGATAAAACACCTATCTTATCGTCGTTACATATTTTATTTATTTGATGTATCTGCTATGTGTGCCGACCGCAGAGATTTATGTGTGAGGATTTAATTAATGCTCTGGGATTACACGCAACACAACACACATATGACACATTCGCCATACGCAGAGCCTGCTGCGATACGAGGCTCTCTCCATACCATCGTCAATATAATATGTAGGAGGAAAAGCGACGGTATTGTCAGAGTCGCGCGACTATCTACGGTCCAAACGATGACCGCGAGCACGACGACGAATCTTAAACCAGTGATGTGTCAAAGATACGGCCCGCGGGCCACATCCGGCCCTTAAACCATCTCAATACAGCCCGCGACCAGAATCTATCCAGTGAGGATTTTAGAAGTATTTTTAAAAGTGCTGGATCCTCAAGCTCAAGATAATTTTCCCTTTTTATTATCTTTATAATATGATTTTTTTTTTATTATAAACAAAGGAAAAAAAAAAGAAAATTGATTTAAACTAAATATATAAAGATTTTAATTTAGTATGTGTTTCAGTTAATACACCCTAAATCTTATAAATGGCCCTTTAGAAAAATCAGTGTGACACCACTGCCTTAAAGGCTGATCTAAACGAACTTGTTTACGAAATATTACACTTGAATTTAATTGAAGCTACGGCCTTCAGGAATGCTAACAACATTCCATTGTTTTTCCCAAGAGGATTTATAATTATGAACCTAAATTATAAAAAAATAGTATATTGCGCGACTAGTGAGAGAAGGAGAAGATTCCATGAGCGTAAAACGCACGCGAGTGGAATATTCTCCTTCGATCAATGGTCGCACATAATATTTTATTCAACTAGCACGAGTGATATGTAATCGGGGCCCTGATAAAAGAGGGAAAAATAATAAATCACTTCATTGATTGACGTACCCAGCGCCCTCGATACACACAAGATGGCCATGACTTTCGCTGAATTGCGATGCTGTTTTCATGTATACAATACCGCCTACCACGTTCCTATTGGTCCAGAAGCTGTGTGCAGTTTTTTTTCATTATTGCACGCTTGGACTTGCTACTGAGTTTTTATTGGTTCAGAAAATTCATTATCACACTGTACGGCTCATTATTAGCACTCTACGCGTCAACATGAAGTAATTTATTATTTCTCCCGAATTTAGCAGGGCCCCGAAATTACATATTACTCACGCGTGTTAAATAAATATATTTTTTCATAGTAGAGTTAATAATAATAATAATAAGTAATAAATGTTTGTTTTTAAAAAGTTTCTTTTTTCTAATATTTTATTTGAGGGTAATACAACCATTATCTGGTAAAATTTTGGACACAATCTTTCGATGTTACTTCCATTTCTTTCGTAACATTAAACCGACGTTAGTTACTTTTTAAATGTCGCGAAAATGAAACATTTACCACTAACGACAGAAACTTTAGCACGGCCCTGGTATTGTGTTGTGTACATCATATATTGCAACAACAAAATGAAACAGTGGTCATTTGTAATATTTAAATGCCTAAAACATAACACACACATGTATATATTACTATTATATGCGTTTTGTAAAAGCTGTTCCATTTAATGCCATAATTAATTGATTCGGAAACAATCTAATACCAGGGTTTATATCAAATACAGTTGAAGCTGTCACGCAGAACCGGATGTGCGATCTCTAAGATTTTTCTGAATATAACACATATTTGATCATTCCTTCTACAATATCACTGAAACTATTGTTTGCTTGAGTAGAGAGCTGAAATTTTGGATTTTGATACATTTTTTATGGTTTCAATGCAAAAATATATTACCAATTTTAATATCAATTTTGAAAGATTTGGTTGTGTTTTTAATGCAGTGAAGACGCAGTAACAAAAAACTATTTTATATGGCTCATGGCCTTTACAATAACTTTTAATTGGAACAATTACTTGCCGGATTAAAATAAAAAAAAAAGACTAACACATCAAACCAAAAATAATTTTTGTGACTCGATACAGTACAGTATCTTTTAGGCTTGAATTATTTATTTTTCCCTCATTTTAGTTTGTTTTTCATTGAATGTGTGAGATTTTGTTTTGTCAATTGCATATAAATCCTTATTTTCTTTATTACTGTTACTATTTTATTTTAAAATATATTTGGTGATTGTATTAAAACACTAATGTTTTAATTATTAATAAGAAGTACCTATTATAATTATTAAATAATAATACTCAAAAACTTACCATTAATTGCAAACGATATCGATCGTAGAATTTAAAAGGCGCTACATTGATTTGTCACAAATTGTTTTATAAAAACTATTAAACAATGAAGAATTGAAAACTAAATCACAAAAAGAACAAAGCGCAAAACCACGTAAGATCAACATGCAAACAGTTTAATTTTCAGTATTTGTTAAACGACAAAATAATTAACACTTGAATCTAATATAGCGTACATATTTTTTAAAGTCCCTTAAAAAAACATATTGACTGTAAAAATAAAATAGTTGGCAAAACCAAAAGTGCACATCCCGCAAGTTTTCCACTGTATGATAAAAAAATAACAATTAAAAAATATTTTTAATAAATTTAAAAAGATTTAAAAATTTAAAGAAATAAATAATTAAAAATTGAAAAAATATTTTTTTTAAGTTTGCAAAAATAAAAAAAATTAAGAACTATACATAATATAATATATAATTAATATCAAGTGGAATAAAATAAATCAAAATAAAAAGAAAAAAAATGATTTCGTAAGGAATCGAACCCAGGACCTTGCCCTTGGGGATCCAACGGCATAACCATTACGCCACGGCGGCCTAATACGTGTAGTGGTGTTATCACGGTATAGAAGTGTAGCACTTGTTTTATGGATTACACTATATTTACACAGCAATTATTATATTGTTTTTTTAAACTATTAGCTGTCAAAAATAATAAAATAAAACTGTTTATAAAAATTAAACTACTGAACACATTTTAGTGAATTTAAATAGGGTTCTGGTCTGATAGTAAACAAAGTGAATCAAATATAACCCAAGGCAATCCGACCAAAATTACGATCTGTAGAGTCGTGATGTACGTACGTACATACGTACAGACCAACCGACAACTGCTGTTTGTGATTTTCAATTACAATTTTAATAGTATTTATGAACTCGAATTGATTTAAAAATGGTTCTGTTTTATAGATTAGAATCTCCTCTTTTCAAAAAGCTTCAATTTGAATGGATTTCGTGTGAAATTAACTTAGATATAACTTCTTATATGAACGAAAGTCAGCTCTGACGCACAAAGCGATAATAAAGCACATACCGCTAGTTTAGCGGTATGTGCAACTCAAAATATCGTACATAGCACTCTTTTCAAAAATCACAATGCAACTAAAAATTCACAGCAGGTCATTTTTAGAACGTGAATTGTCGTGCAGATTACGCAACTACGAAATCTATTATACAATTTAAAACAAATCAATAACGCTGTAGCATTTAATTCATTTCTATTCATTAAAAAGACTGTAAATATTTATACGGTGTTGCCACATGGTATTTTTTAATTAAAAATAAGTAAGATTTATTACATTCGAAATTTAGACTAATCGAATGATTTTTGTTAACAAGTACCTATTTATGAGTTAGTTACGATATGAAAATCAGCTATCTTACAGGAAGAACGTCCAAAAATGGAGTATGTATCTTAATTGTAATGTCTTTTTGACTCGTCCGTTTGTTAAAACTCGCTAATTGCTCTTTGTTAACACATAAAAATATAATGCATTACAAACCAGATAAAAAAGCCATTTAAATTGCTATTTGCTTTTCTTAAATGTTGTTTTTTTTTCTCTATAAGCGAAATATTATTGAAATAAAAATTCAAATCTTTGATTTACGTCTGAATAGAACTCTTCAAATAAATAAAATTGTCGACCAATTTTTTTCAGACTATATATTGACAAAAATAAAATTATCAATAATACAAAAGATGACGTTTCTGAAAAAGATCTAAATCCAGATCGAAACGTCGTCTTTTGTATTATTCATTTATAATTTTATTTTTGTCAATATATAGTCTGAAAAAAATTGGTCGACAATTTTATTTATTTGAAATAAAGAGTAATGATTATTTTTGTATAAAATGGGCGAAATCATATGTGCGCTTTTGGCAGTGATGGATCAATCGGAAGCGGATGCACCTATAACTACGCAAAACGAAATATAATGTTATCGACCTCAAATTAAGGTCACTCTGCAGTGTCATTGTAGTTTTCAACTTTGGTGAGTTGCATCACAAATATTCTAAATAAATCAGAGCACATCGCCGTTTGCGCCACAATGCATAAGTTATAAAATATTGCAGGTGGAGCTATAGATGTGCACTGTATCGTTAAAATATAATAAAATCAATGAAATACTGACAGTTCACATTACTCTGCATTATATCAGGTGATCAAACAAAATCGGCATCAAACTATACTTCTTACATAGTTTAGTTAAGTCGAATAAATTATCCATTCCCTAAAAAATCTATAACTGAAATAATTTTTATTCAACACGCGTGAGTAATATATAATTTCGCTAAATTCGGGAGAAATAATAAATTGCTTCATGTTGACTTCATGTTAATAATGAGCCTAACTGTACGATAATGTATTACTGCATAGTTTCTGGACCAATAGGAATGCGGTAGCGATTTATATATATGAAAACAACATCGCAATTCAGCGAAAGTCACGGACATCTTGTGTGCATCGAGGGCGGTGGGTACGTCAATCAATGAAGTGATTTATTATTTTTCCCTCTTTTATCAGAGCCCCGATTACATATTACTCGTGCTAGTTGAATAAAGTATTATGTGCGACCATTGATCGAAGGAGAATATTCCACTCGCGTGTTACCGCACAATCTTTTACTTCTCTTACTAGTCGCTCAATATACTATAACTCTGTGACTCAACCATGATTTCCCTACGAAATACCTTTGAATAAACATCGCAATTTGTAACCCAAAATTTCAGTCTCGCGAAGTCTCTTCTATAAGTAAAAGTTCATTGTCTGTTAAAGATGGGACTTCCCCCATCTAGGCTAGGCCGGCGGCAATTGTGGTCTTGCCGCCGCCATAAAAATTAGCGGCTTGACTCAGCGGCAACGGCTTTGCCGCAGAGATAAATTCGACTACCCCAAACTGGCATAGTCAGTTGGTTGTTTGCTCGCGGTAATTTCTTTGATATTTATAGACATATGGCCGCTAGAATAAATAGACCGGCGGTTTTCATCATCAACTTATACGAATATTTTTATTTCAATGTTTCTATGCTGACGGCCCGTGCCGCCGGAATTTCCCAGATTAGTCCAGCTTTTAGACTCTGCAACTGAAAGTAATAAAATCTTTGATAAGTTGAAAAGTCCACAAGTCAAAATTTTTAATATTTCCCTTGAAATTCCAGCTACTGTTTAAACAGATCTATAAACCCAGAGGGCAGTGTTTCTCAAACTTTTTAATATAAAGTCACTTCAATCTGACGCATAGATACTATGGTCCTCATTTTAAATGCTTATCGTCAGTATTATATCTCCCAGTTAAAAACACGGTGCTTTGGCGCTTTAAGGACGTAGTCTGGTGTTCGGGTTTTGAAAAAACGAATTTATTTTTTTTACATTTTTAGTAAGTATAATATATTGAGAAAATACTGTAAAAATGTTAGCCCGAAATATTGAATATTTGCAAAGCTATAGCATATAGTCGAGAGCAGCAACGGTCTTACGGTAAGACTCTTACATGCTCTTACCTCTCAATTGTTATCACGTTACCCTTATACTCTCGCAGAGTAGAGCAAACAAATTAGCAGAAAACGATGTCTTTGAAGAAACGGAAGGTTTACTATACACCAGGCATAGCTCATTAGTGTAAATATTAATTTTTATTTTTTTGTAAGAAATCTGAAATTAAAACTTTAAACGCGTTTTTCTCAAAACTACGTTTTTCTAAGCGGCGGGGTAAATTGAAACAATTGTATACAACCGATTGCTTTCAGTTTTGCACAGGGTATTCTACACAACAATAGCTCCGTCCGGTACTAGAATTACTTAATTATAAAAATTATTTCTATTTTTATTAACCGATTTTCAACAAAAAAAATCACGATTTTCTCGTTGTTTTTTTCTAAAACCCGCCATTTTATTATTTATCAATAAAAATGTTTATTTCTAGTACGGGGTAGAGCCACAATCCTACGAAACAATAACCAATTTAATTTTTATAATTCAGTTGACTCCAAGTGACGTTATCACCCGCGCTACCCACCTACCTCCATTTAAAGTTGTCTACTTTTGGTTAAAAAAACAATTATAAAATGGCGTAAAATTAAGCAAAAAAAATTTTTTTTTCTTAGTTTACGATGTCAGTAAAAACATGTAACAAAATTGAAAACATTGTACATTATTTTGATATTAAAAAAAATTCTGAAATAATGGTTGAAAACGAGCCTGAACATAGGACTACGTCCTTAAAGACATGAATTCTTTGGCGCCCGTCAATGCAACCAATAGAGTATAGACAAATGAGTATATTAAACTTAAAGTGACAACCGGAGTTCAGCCGCTGTTTAAACACAATAGTAATTTTAAAAACACCGCAAAATGCGATGATAAGAAACTTTTATTGCGGCAGTCTATCAAAAACATTTATTTTTGGTTTTTTTGTGGCTCATGCTATATTTGTTTAGTACATAATATATACACGTATAATATACGCAAGTATTTGTGGATGTGTGTGTGTGTTGGTATAATAAAAACGCGATGGTGCAACAGCACACAGTTGGCTCTGAACAAATCGTTCGATTCCGAACAGCTGTGACTGGGAGATAGTAGCTCACTCTGCACAGTGTTGTCGTTAAAGGATGACGGTGTAGGCATAGCTCTGGCTTCCTGATGCGTAGATATACATTATACCTATACGTCCGTACATATAGCTCTGGCTCGGCTCTCTGCCTAGTAGCTCCCATGCATCAGGAGCGGACTAAAAATGTTGTCAAAGTTGATAATAATGTACAGACTTAAACCACTCACGCAGACGTGATAATACTACTGACAACGCACACATTCGACCTTTACCGTTCAAGCTCCTAGGAGGGTGGTAGGTACTAATATAGGGTCAAAATTTACAATTTTACAATATTTTTTCTCGCATGTAAATAGTCCAAAAATAATATTTTTTGGAAAAAAAGTCTGTTTGTCTTTTTGCCTATGCAAATATGAATATCAGTCGCACTTTCGCTCGATCTAGCGGAGTGGAGACTGAAGCAAAAAAAAATATTTTTACATGTTGAAAAAGTTTCGGTATCACTGATAAGTAGCATATTAAAAAGATGACGGCCATTTAAAATTGAGTCAGGTTCTAAATTTGATACTATAAGGCCCCTTCAAATATTCAAATAAATAAAATTGTCGACCATTTTTTCAGACTATATATTGACAAAAAATAATATAAAAATATTAATCAATATAACAAAAGATGACGTTTCGATCCAGATTTCGACCTTCTTCAGAAATATCTAAAAAAATATAAAAATTAATTAGTATTAGCTACTTATTTTCTAATAGAATGCAAGATTAATTAATTTTTATATTTTTTTAGATATTTCTGAAGAAGATCCAAATCCGGATCGAAACGTCATCTTTTGTTATATTGATTTATATTTTTAAATTATTTTTGGTCAATATATAGTCTGAAAAAAATTGGTCCACAATTCTATTTATTTGAAGAGATCTATTCAGACGTTAATCAAAGATTTGAATTCCCCTTCAAATATTTTAATTAATAATGACAGGCTTATGTTGCGATACTTTTGTCTTAGCAGTGTTTCATGCCGTGACAAAAATTTATTTTTTTGATAAAAAGACGGTTACTTCCAGGATTTCTAAATCGAAAACCGAGATTTCCGAAGTGACAGTTGAAAAATGAATAGTAAATATCATAATACAAATATTAAGAGCACTATGGTTAAAACAAAAAGAAAATAATAAAGAATATAGTTAGGTACTTCTTACCACAACAGTTTAGTGTTTGCTGAAGATGAGAGCATAGCTCCCGAAATGTACATCCGTTAATAAAACTGTTGTGGTAAGAAGTAACTATTCTTTATTTTTTTAAATATGATAATATTTATTGCTAATCATTATCCGCGTCACCGCACGCGTTATAAAAAATTAAATTGATATTTATGTCAAATTTCCATACTTTTTAAGTTGGAATGGTCCTGTCGCTCAATTGGATAGAATGTTTTATACGTAAATTAAAAGTTTAGCTAGTGTGACCTGTGCGAATTATTCGCACTAAATAAGTATAATAATTATCATTATTTTTTCAATATGATTGCAGGTATTCAATTCGTTTCTAATTTTGCACACTGCTTATAACGTTCTTCTTTTTGTTGTATTACAATATGAAGCTCAGATGACAGATCGAAGAAATATTTTACTAAAATTGTCATATAGAAGCGCAAGTAGCAAAAGCGTTGAGCTAAGCCAGATGGCATTGTTGTGACGTTGTCAGCGTTGCTCGCTGTTTCAAAATTAAAACCGTCAGATAACCAGTATGCAGTATTGTGTCTGTTGTATTACAATATGAAGGTCAGATGACAGATCGAAGTGTTGACGTGGTTTCAAATTTAAAGCCGTCAGATGGCAGACGTTGTTCAGCGTTGCTGTATTTTAATTAATTTATAAAAACAAAAGCAATAATAAATTTTTTTAGTTGTCGATGTCAGTAGAGCAAGCAATTATCTGTAAAATGATATATTATAATTTATGTGGAGAAATTGTGAGGTTTTTTCTAAAAAGGGAGGTAAACATCTTTAACCTTAGCGTATTAATATATATTATGATTAATAGGCTGCTTTCCAATTAATAACATTCTGAAAAATCCCCGTTGAGACGCGGCCCCACTGGAAATACGTTACGTCCTCAGCAAAGTCATAGTGACATTGCCGACGTCAGATAGATATTATGTTATCAGTCGTTGATTGAGCGTCTCCCCCCTCCCGTCCTCCCTCTTCAACTCCCTTCGGCAAATACGTATAAAACTTTTCTCGTAGTGCTGAGCGCGGATCGTGCAAAATGTAAGCGAGCACACTGTAAAAGCGGAGTGAGTGGTCGCCCTATAGCGAAAACACGTCTTTTCTCTCTCACTCTAAATGCGTACTGCATATCAAGAAATGAATTTTCCTCTTTACGTTTACGTACTTGTATATTGAATAAAAAAAACATGCCACTCGTGCGGGTAACGTTTCTTAAATGTTACAGCTGAACCGGATTTTAGTTTAAATCTGTTTTAATTCTACGTAATATATATTTCGTTTTTAATGTTTTTATTATCATATATATTAATACGCTAAGGTTAAAGATGTTTGCCTCCCTTTTTAGAAAAAACCTCACAATTTCTCCACATAAATTATATATCATTTTACAGATAATTGCTTGCTCTACTGACATCGACAACTAAAAAATGTATTATTGCTTTTGTTTTTGTAAATTAATTAAAATACAGCAATGCTGCACAACGTCTGATATCTAACGGCTTTAATTTTGAAACAACGTCAACACTTCGATCTGTCATCTGACCTTCATATTGTAATACAACAGACACAATACTGCATACTGTCATCTGACGGTTTTAATTTTGAAACAGCGAGCAACGCTGACAACGTCACAGCAATGCTGCATGATGCCATCTGGCTTAGCTCAACGCTTTTGCTACTTGCGCCTCTATATGACAATTTTTGTAAAATATTTCTTCGATCTGTCATCTGAGCTTCATATTGTAATACAACAAAAAGAAAAACGTTATAAGCAGTGTGCAAAATTAGAAACGGTTTGAATACCTGCAATCATATTTAAAAAATAATTTTGTAAAGTGATAATTATTATACTTATTTAGTGCGAATAATTCGCACAGGTCACACTAGTATATTTAATAATTTACTATATAAATCATTGTATATCTACTCAATGTGCGGTGAGTGAAGGCAACAAAGCGAATCGAAAATATGTCTGCGCCTATTTCTTCGATGTAATTCCCTGATTTCTCCGATGCAAGGATTGGTTGATGTACTTGCATTGAATCTGAATAAAGTATCTCTGTTTCAAAAGCTTTATTTTTTTCTATGACGTTAACACGGGCGTACCCATCTTTTGGCCCAGGAAGAGGCAAATTAGAAATTTCTTAAGCCGGGTCCCCCGTGCTTCTTTTGCTTTCCAGGATATTCCAGTGCTTACGGCAAAAGACAGAAGTATATGTTCGCACCCTAATGGTTCGATTGCAATTTTATTTCTATGCTCAATATAGAATAAAAGTATATGGTTTTTATAAAGCGGACGGTAGAGTATGTTGAATTCATGCGGCTAAACGTGTAATGAAACACAGCACCATCACGTCTATTTACTGTATAACTAGCGTGGACTCTGAACAAGCACACGAGGCTGGATTTGCCGCTAGATTCCTTGCTAGATTTGACTACTAGTTTTCCAGTGCTGATTTTCTTAATTGCTTTTATGAGCTCGCTTCACACAAGACGTCTTTTCGAGCTTGTTTTGTGGATAGATCTGGTGCGCGCGCAGTGACAGTTCAAATATAAACATAGAGCGCAACGTGTCTGTTGTCTGACTCTGATCAAAATGCCGCCATGTTGGTTTGTGGGCGTTTGTTCATGTCGCCCACGTGACAAGATACTTTTTCCTGATTGGTCCTTGCTCAAGGACCTAGCAAGAAAAATAGCCCGTTATATTTTTAAAATCTATCTTGTGCCCGCAGAGACGTCATTTCCAGCCTCGTACCCAGCCTGCCGGCCAGCAGAAGTCCAAGCAGTGTTTCCAGCCTCGTGTGAAGCGGCCTTTACACGTATGGATGTGTGTGTGTCTATACAGTTTCGCTTCTGTAATGCAAACTACACGGTATTTAATTTGACATTGTTTAAACGTAGGTTTTCTTTTGTAATTATTGACTTTTTAAAACCCAATATAAATTCAACATCGGGTCCTAAATGTACGATAAATTCAAGTGTCCCTCCCTAATGTACAGTGAATAGAAGTGAGAAAAGTGACCCTTTTAGTTTGGATGTGCAAAAGTTTGCTTGTAAGGTTTCTTAAAAGGTGTCCTCATCCATTCAAGTAATTATGATGACATAACAGTATAGTGTTACTTAGTGTACCCTGTAGTATAAGAGATAAGGTACTGTGACGGTACCCTGTTTGGCATGTATACTGTATAGTTGCAACAGTGGTATCGTGGTGGACATAATATCAAGTTGAAGTACTTTACAAGCCATTCTGTAACTCCCCTGATGACACACTATCTGCCCTAAAGGCGAAAGCGTTAACCATGAAAAGGGGATATGAAGAGGCAGGTGTCGTAATGCTTGGCTTACATAACCATATATATTGTGTTGGCTCAGTTTGGAATCCTTAAAGGTAAGGATACGCATTCATGCCCCAGACGGAGAGCACCTTATTCTCAACCAAATGCAAGGACGAGGACAGAAAATCGTCTTCTAGTCGCTCAAAACTGTTCGACCGGTTACAGATAAAAATTTTCTGTGTATTCAGGGCTACGCTTCAAATATTTTTCAATACAGTTTATTTTTAACATTAGCTTCACGTCTATGTTGTATGTGTGTACAAAAAGTTGACGGGAAACTTTGCAGGTGTTTGTGGGTTTGATAACAATACGATATTTTGATATTTTGGAAGTGACGATGTTGATGATGAAAAAATATAATCTATTAATATGTTTTATAAAATAAAGAGTAAAATTTTTTTTTTTTTTTATTAACAAACAAAATGTGCATCGGCGCTTAGCCACTAGCACTGTATATATAAATACATAAATATAGTGATATATATATAATGCTACATTGATTAATAGATAAGAAGGTAAGTATGAATTAACGTAAATAATTCTAGACTGTACGTATTTCGTTTTATCGATTAATTGACATTAATCTTTATAGGTTTGTGCACTAATACTTTATTACACTTGGTTTCATTAAGGACTAATTGGTGAGTATTTTTGTTTATTGGTAAGTATATGTTTCTTTAATTATTTATTTGTTATATTTTTTATTTATTTATTTTAGATTTCTGACTTTAGGTTTGATGTATTTATAAATTTTATTAGTTTTTGTAAGTTGTTTATATCGTTGTTTAATATTTTTGTTTTTTTTAGCGAGCTGGCACGTCAATCGTTGGTAGCTGAATTTTCTGCAGTTGAGGAGGAGCTGATCGACTGTGAGTCGAACATTGCATACGTCGCACTGGGGTGGTTGCTCTTTTTTGAAGAGGTAAGAATGTATTTGTTTAGTGTGACCTTCTCTTCTAGAAAATTTAAGGGGACTTTGTAAATTAAAATATATGTTAAATAAAAGACACCGTTAGGTACCTATATCAACACACTAAAAAGTAGAAAATACAATTATTTTGTCTGTATTGTTTAAAAACGTGGGACACTCACTGTATCTCTGTTTAATTTAATTCGTCAGGTGTCTCACGCTTCTAAACGCTACAGAAAAGAAATAAATGTATATTTTACTTTTTAGTACGTTGTTAAATTGTAAATTTCCAACTTAGCCCGTCACAAACAATTTATTAGTATTACATTGCAAAAGTAATTATCTTTGGTACTCAACCGATTACTCGTTGGAAAAAAAATAATAAACATTAATTAGTTAATTAATTTGTGTTTTCAATGATTCCTAAAAGCACCATTGAGCATTATGTCAGACAAGGTTCAAAAATTGACAAGCAATAAAAAAAATATAAATCAAATCGTAATTTCCCAATTGATTTTGCGCTGTAGGATACATTTTCAATTACGCCGCAGTGTACAACAGTCGACGTTCAATTTCTTCCTCTTATAACACGACGGCCAACTTGACTTATTAGTTATTACCTATACGTACGCGAGAGTTTTGAAGTTGTTCAATCATTAAAAATGAAGGAATAGCCTTAGTTAATAGAATATCTATTTAGATCAAATCAGTAATTTTCACAAGTTATGTCTGTCTGGTTGTTATTAGTCTTTTTCGAGTAAACTGAAAAATTACTAACCCCATTTTAATTGGAACTCAGACGACGCGAAATTGGTTGTATCTGGTTCAAGTCCCGACAGTGCCATTTAAATTTTTCTTATATATAAGCCTTCTAGAACATTATGACGACAATCGTTTAATATTATGCTTTCACTAATTCCGTGAAAAAATATGCTGTATACTGGAATTTAATCGTAATGATTATTATTAGTCATTGTAAGAATTTCCAAAAAATACGACATTTCTTGTAAGTGCGGTCCTGTTTTATACGGTAGCGAAGCACAATGCCGGCACTCATAAGTATTAATTATCAGTTCTTGAAAACGATATAATTATTGAATATCGAGTGCCCTCGACGACAATTTCTGCTGCGCAGCGATACGCAAAACGAAATGTCGAAATAGCAGTTATTCTGTTCCATTCAGTACCGTACGGCATACCTACTTGACCCATATCTGCCGTTGAAGGGCGGGAGAAGGGAAATCATATCTTCGATTACGGCGCGCGTTCGCACGTTCCCACATTTCCTGGATCAATATAAAAAAGTGTTGTACCACTCGTACGAGTACATTCCTATGTCGAAACACGGCCGCACAATATTGAAACAGCCAGTGCGGCATCACACTCAAAGAGGCCAGTGGCGTTACCTCATAAAGTTTTTTTTCTTTTCTTTTCAATTATACTAAAATCTACGAACTTTATTTTTCATTCATTCCCACCAACCGTTGCGCAAGAGGCTGGATTTCCCGCTATGTTCTTTGCTAGATTTCACTACTAGTTTTCAAACGCTGGTTTTCTTAATTGCTATTATGTGCTCGCTTCACACGAGACATCTTTACAAGCTTGCTCTGCAGGTAGATGCGATGCGCGCGCAGTGATAGAATAAAAAAATATGTTAAAAAAAACGTATGAAGTTTTGTGTTATCCCTCGACTCTATTTAAAAATTGATTTTTATCTTCTTAATATTCAACTTAACTCGAAAAAGGAAGTCAATTTCTCTCACAAACTTATTATAAAAAGGTGACGTCTTGTGATATTCACAGTGTACCGAATATCCATTGACGTACGTAGCACAATTACCGCGTATCCCTTTAAAGAAAAATCCTATCCAATATAAAACACGTTTTCTCACACAGATCTTAGGTACACAATAGTACGCCATTGATAAATTGTCGCATGACAGGAATATCGTAGTCGTTTGCGTTCCGAATACCTTCCCCCTGTTTCCCATACCTTGTAAATGTGTATGTGTGTCTCCCCCCCTCTTCGCGTACCACATCACCCACACACCTGACACTCCATAGTATTCCCTCTCTCTCTTACTGTATCTCTGTCACTCGAGTCTGGGTGCACAGACTGGATTCTGGAAATGTAGCTCTATCTTCTCTACCCAAGCCAATCCAGCAAATGTCTTTGACAAATACATAGAATACAAATAGATACACTAATAAATACGGAATATTTAACATTTCGCTGTTTAACCAAGACATCAAGGCCGATATACAACAGAAGTGGCTGTCTGCAATTTTTGAATTTTTGCCCTTTTCGTACTATATTAAATCTGTACAAACGGAATAAAGTCTGGAATGATTTAACGTATTGACATAATATTTACACGGAGTACGGATATAGTAACCCTGGGACGAAACGGTTGTGTTGATGATTACCCAGCCCTATTAAACTGTATCCAATTTTTTTGTTATATACTGTATCTATTATTTATGTAATTCTTTTAAGTTCATTTACACAAAATGTAGTTTTAGTTTTCAGTTTTTTAAAACGTTAAAAATTAAACATATTATTTTCTACAATTACTTATTTAACAAACGCTACAAATTTACTATATCTGCAACATTTTGGTCCTTCGAGCCGGATCATAAGATTAACATACTGCAATATCAGAGCATAATTATCACAGATATAATGGAAAATCTACTGGAAATGCAAAAATTTCTGAAAAACCTTTCTGATGACATTAACATGTAGAAAAGTAGAAAATTCAATAATAAATTATGCACAATTTACAATTGAAATCTGCCAATCGGATTGATGTGTTCAATGTCTAAAGAAGTGCAATAATTAATTTATTAATCTGTGACCTTTTGACAGTGTGTCATATAATTTATTATGTGTCCTGGTTTTATATACAGCCTACAGATTTTGCAAATTTTTAGTTGACTAATAACAACGAAAATTCAAATTTACACACATTCCATACGTATTAAATATACAGTGTAACCGACAAAAACGTTTTAGTTAAAACGGTAAAAATACAAAAAGCTATCTCTACTCAAGTTATGAACAGATTATAGTAATTCTTTTGTGTGCCTGTCAGATTTTACATAAAAATGTATACATTTTTGGGAAAGATCTATCAGGTAAAAATTAGAATTGCAAAATGGAAAACATTCACGTGATCAACGTCCCGATAAACCTTGAAAATGACACCCATGTTGATTTTAAACTATTTACCTGTTTTCACCCTCTGAACGGGTTGTTTCTGAAAAAGTACGAAACACGTGTTTATTTATTTCTTGACAGGAGTAATCCTGTACATTTTTTAATTGATCTATCTTATATGATTTCTCCATGCTAATTTTTAACCTCCGTTACACCCGTTTACGGGTTGAATTTTCAAAAATCCGTTCTTAACGGATGCCTACGTCATAATAATTATCTGTGTGCCAAATTTCAGCCCAATCCGTTCAGTAGTTTGAGCTGTGCGTTAAATCTGTCAGCCAGTCAGTCACGATTTCCTTTAACAAATTTAGAAGAAGACTAGCGGTCCCGGCCGGTTTCCCCGGGTGTAAAAGAACGAATGGGAAAGGGAGGAACATGAGTACACACATTCACCTTAGTTTACCGAGATGAATGTTGTGTCCAAATTTCATGATGATCGGAGTTACCGTTCAAAAGTTTTTGTCGATAAAAAGCAGTATTTATACTTTTTTAACTAATATTTTTTTTTTAGTTAATTAAGTAAAATTAAAATAAATTTAAATGTAAGCCTTAGAAGAAAGCAATGTAGAAAATAAAAAATAAAATAAAAATATATTCACCCAACGTGGGGCTCGAACCCACGACCCTGATATTGACAGCCGAACGCTCTACCGATTGAGCCATCCGACGTTGTGTACTCTCAACGCTGAGAGTATATTTAGTTAGTGCATTTCACCTGAATAGAAGTTTATTTTCTATGTCGCTGAACTCTTCCTAAACGGCTATACCGATTTTGATGAAATTTTTTGTGTGTGTTCAAGGGGATTCGAGAATGATTTATATTCATAATTTGATCCACTGGAAAATTAATAAAAAAATAAAAATAAAAAATTAATTAAAAAAAACATTTTCCAGTAGTCCAAATTGTGAATCTAAACCATTCTCGAATCCCCTTGAACACACACAATAAATCAAAATCGGTTCAGTCGTTTAGGAGGAATTCAGTGACATACACACGGACAGAAAATATATATATAAAGATTAATATTATTTATGTTACACTCGGTATACATGTATGTATAGACGTGTATAATGTACATATGTAGAGAGGAGAGAGATATATACATAATTGCGCTTATACCTATGTATGACATGAAATATTCAATCCACCTTCGGGCATATCGCAGTTTCCACTCCACCTATTTCGCTAAACTCTGTCTATGCACAGTTTTGTTCGGGGGATATTATTGCACAGGCAGTTCTCAAAAAAAATTTGAATGTTAAAAAAAATTAAAAGCACTAATTCTCGTGTAACTGGTATTATCATTCGCAAATACACCATTACCGTTAAAATTAGAGAAAATATAGTTTTTTTTCTTGTTGCTATGAAATTTAAGTAAACGAATTATTGCTACTCATCGACAACTGCTACCTCAAGTTAAAACTTCAGGCTAAGATAAGAATATGATTTTCAACTATCTAAGCTCCTTTGAGAAAGTCCAGATTTTTCAGTTTTAAATCGTTTATATAAAAAGATTTATGTAATAATTCACACAAGGCAAGATCTGTAAATTGATATTTTTTTAAAATCATAGCTAATTAATCACAATATTTTAGTTTTAAACATTAAGGTCACGTTAAAAAAAAGTTTTAATATTATCTTAAGATAAATCAAATGAAAATTTAAATGAGCGTTCTAAAAATAAATCTTTGTTCATTTCTTATTATGTAAGTTTTTTGTTGGTTTATTGGTATCTACAAGAGTTAAAATTGTAACAAATTATTATTATTTTATTCAACATATTTATTAATTTAAGTTTTTTAACATGAACACTACTTCGTAGTTCATACGCTCCGCTGCCATCTTGCCTCTGTTTCTCTACACGGCCACCAGAGTACACCAGTGGTGCCGTGGGTTTTTAAGACGTGGTGTTACAAAATTAATAAAAATGCAATGTGTACAAGTGGATTTTTATAAAAGGATATATTATATTTATTTATTTACTAGCCGCTACCCGCGGTTATGCACGCGATTGAGACGAAAAGGCAGCGACAAAAGGAATGGAGACATCTTATTAAAAATATCACCAAGTATGAGGTGGAGTCCAAATTTAAAATAGAACACCTCACAAAATTATTGGACATCCCCTTCAGTCTGTGTGTAGGTACGGTCGCGATAAACTTGAAAAGTGTTGAACCGATTTTAGAGCATTATTCTTGAAGTGCCATAAAGATAAGATCTGACAAATTCGGAATAGACTACACGCCTGCCTTAATACTTAGTTTACTATAAAATAATATAACCTTTTTGTGAAAACAGTTAACAATTTTTCAGTTATGTACAAATTATTTAATTTGAAATGTAACAATAGCTGGCGGCAAACAGGATTGTTTTTCCGAATTTTTGAAATTAAAACTAACAGTCTTGTCAGCAGCTATTTATTTAAAATAAAATTGTAGTCACATATTTCAATCTAAAAGTTGGCAACACTTCTGTAGAAAAAATTATGAACGATAATTTTCACTTTTGGGATCGTTTAGAGGGTCATTTTTTCCACTGGCCGCCTATTTCTAAATCCGCTTAAATTTTTACTTCTTAGACGATTACTAAGTTTTAGAGCTGTAAAAGTAACGAGAAATTGTGTACCCGTATGTATTCGTTACTTAAAGAACCAGTACCCGTTACTTCCGTGTCGTTACGTTACTCGTTACTTTTCATACGACATACAATCGTGTACTAACAGCATCAAACATGTACCGTCGCATCGAGGCGCGTCGCATACGTGATGGTATGACTTCGTTCGCATAACGTATAACCGCATCAAACGAGTCGAACTGACATGGATACCGACAGATGCAAGTAACGAAATGAATTTTGACGTGATAACGTCTTATAAATTGATGAAACACCAGCTGCACGCACGAAAAAGTGTAACGCCGTAACGTTCCGCCTGACCCTGTGCGTGCAAGCGAGAGCGCAGTATAAGCGATAGAGAAGCACGATCGGCCCAAGTTTGACAGCTACTAAAATTTAGAATATGTATTATTAAATATGATATTTGAGCGGAATACGTTATCACGTAAATCTATCGTCCGTAAACCGACTTTACAGACAACCAATTTTTTTTAAGTAACAATTCGTTACTTCGAATCAGACGATGTACCCGTTACTCAGTAACGGTTTGTTACAGCTCTACTGAGTTTTATTACTGTATCAATTGTGTTAGTAGAGAAGTTCGGAGCATTTCGTTTAGAAATGCCCGACACGATGTTTCACACGGATGATCGATACATGTTAACATTTGACGGAAATAATACCTGACAACGGATGTAAAAAAGGCGTTCGGAACGGCACGTGACTCAGGTGAAATGTCTTGCATTCCAAATATATACACACAGTCTTACACACGTGTGCAAACGGAGGAAGACGATATTACTGTCATTGTATTTCAATTGTATTATGACCCGGTGAATACGCAGGTAAACAAAAAAAAGTCAAGAAAACTGGAGATACGATTGGGATGCTGCGAACAATGAGCGAGATCAATTGTTATAAACTGATAGGGTTACCAGACGTCCCGGTTTTCCGGGACATGTCCCGTTTTCGCCCTCCTGTCCCGGTGTCCCGGATTTTTTTCAAAATCTATGCAAATGTCCCGGTTTTTACTTCAGGAAATAGAAAAAAAATTTTTTCCTTTCAAACCTTATGGCTTATGATTTCGAACTTGAGACACACCCTGCTGTGTCATACTGCGACATCTAATATATTCATGATTGATGTGTTATGAACAAATAAACATACTGAGTACTGACCACTATAATTAAGTCTCTTTTTTCACTATATTTCTATCCTCAAATTATTCAAAATCGTGTTCGTCTCATATTAAATTACACGATTTCGATAGATATCGATTGTGGATTGATACACACAGCACACTTCAGATGTTTCATCAATTTTTGTCTGAAGAAGGGTTTTTTAAAGTTATTATTAGGGTCGGAGGATTTTTCGTTCCTGACAGTTGCTCGGTACTGAGATAGAAGTGTAAAAATTGGGAACTGATAGATAGGAATAAAAAAAATAATCTTTTTACAATTTTTTTTAGATTTCAGAAATTTCAAAAATATTTTTTCATTCTTCAATTATCAATAGGGGGGGGCTGTAAAATGTCCCGTTTTTTCATTCAGACCATCTGGTAACCCTATAAACACTAATTTAATTGTTTATTTCTTTACAACTGCAAAACCGAAATTTGACTACACAACAGACAAGTGAGTGGCTAATGGCACGAATGTGCAAGTATAGCTTACACTTGACCAATTATTATTTACTTAAGGAGGTTGAGCCGTTTTACGAAGATAATGAAAAAAATCTGAAATAAAGTTTTTCTAATAGATTTTTTTATGACAAAATTTTCTGTAAAAAATCCAAAATCATTAGGAGATTTATAAAGTTAAAAATTAAAAAAAACTTTTACATGTAGTTTTATGGAAAATATGTCAACCTAGCATGCAAAGGGTACATTTTAATTTTTTGCAAATAATCAAATAATGTCAGCAGTTCCGAAAACTAACTATGTAAAGCATAGATGTCTTACGCATATTTTAATATTTTTTCCAATTTAATTAGGAGACTTTTAATCAATAAAAAAAAATTATTAAACCTTAGCATTTTTCGATTATGGACTTTTATTCTTGACAATTTTAACAATTTTAACTGAATTTTCAACTTTTTAATGGTTTAATTTTTAAATTTTTATTACTTATAATTTCTTTTTTTTAATTATTTACTGCAAAAAATATATAAAATACAGATACTTATATAAATTTATTTTTTCTAACCTATAACTTTGTACAAAAAATTCAAAATACTGAAATACTGAAATAAATAATATTAAAAAAAATATTTATTTATGCCTTTATGACAATAATTTATTGGTATCATCGACTTATAACCTTTTGTCAAAATGTATTATGGAAAAGTTCCCATTTAGAATTCGACTTACTTTTGATTGGGACTGTAACGGATCAACCTCTTTAACGTCCATGCAATGCGTTTTTTACAAGTGTTTGGTAATACCATAGAGATATTATAATATAGTACGAGAAAGAGCAGTGAAAGTGTCTGCAATTAAGAGAGAGAACAGTTCCTTATCTCTATTGTAACCATAATGATGCAAAACAATGCTGATTTGAGTAAACACATTTCTGGTTTTCTGCAGCGTTCTCTCTCTCTTAACTGAGGACACTTTCACTTATGACAAGCATACGCACTAGCGTAATCTAGTTACTCATATCTCTGTGGGTAATACAAACGTAATTCAGAGAATAATCTCGTACGAAGTTCTTAGGGTATCAAAATTTGAAGATCTATGAAAATACCGGCAGAAAAAATTTTCGGCCTGATTCCAAATCTTTCCTACTATAGTATATATGATGTGGAAAGAAAAAATATATACATTATGTATGGCGCATTCTATATATATAGTCAATGTGTACCTTGTTCTATTGTCTGCAGACAGGTTATCCACTCCTTAACTTTTGTCGTGTCTGGAATTCATTGATAAGCGATTTATTGCCGATTTATCGACAGATAGTAACCGGCCCTAAATATAAAGATGAATAGGTTTGTTACTAATCGATCTTTATTAACGGATTTTGGCCGGTAACATATTATAAACATAATGTATTTTTATCAGTCTGTTTTAAATAAAAGTTTTGTGGAACGACGTTTTTTTTAGCGTAGTGCCTGAATACGAAAAAAAAATATTTTTTCCACGGTTCCTAAAACAATAATCTAAATACGTAAGTGGAAACCGTAACTGACTGACTGACTGATGTATCAATGCACAGCTCAAACCACTGGACAGATTGGGCTGAAATTTAGCACACAGATAGTTATTATGACGTAGGCATCCGCTAAGAACGGAATTTTGAAAATTCAACCCTTAAAAGGGTGTACCGGGGGTTCAAATTTTGCATGGAGAAATCATATAAAAATTCGCAGGATTACTTATGTCAACAAATAAATAAAAAAATGTTTTGTTCTTTTTCAAAAACAACCCCTTCAGAGGGTGAAAAGAGGGTAAATAGTCTATAAAAATCAACATGGATGTAATTTTCAAGGTTTGTCAGGATGTTGATCACGTGAATGTCATCACTTTTTAATTTTATCAGGCGGGTCTACATTGAGATAGGATTAACTCTGCCAAATAATGGGAATGTAACTGTAGTTCGTCTCAATCGCGTGAGAAGCTGCGGGTAACGGCTAGTCCCTGCAACGGTTTAACCAAATAAATGAAATTTGTTTTGATGTCTATTGAGCTTTCTTCACTATGAGATTTACCGTTCCTGTTTCTTTAAGTATTAGCTTTTTCTAGATATATTAATGTACTCAATTGACAATTAATGTGCATTTAGTGTTCTGCAAGTAGCCCGTGAACGCATGCGTGGTTGAAGCACGCCGCGATCGTATATCTTGTAAGACGGAAGTTTGCCATAGCAGGGGGCAGATAGTGGCTGTTCTGCACCGTGTTATATGCTCGCGGTTACGTTCAAACCAGAACGCGATCCCACAATCCTCCGCAATTGTTAAGCCGCTCTCCCCTCGATTTCTAACAACCGTACTAATATCTACGTTCGCACGTTTTAGTGTTTAGCCTTCTGGCACTTTTCCCGTTCTAATTGGCCTAATTGCTAATTTCTTCAAGTTTCTTGGAACATTTTATGTCCTAGTTCCATTTAAACAAAAAAAGTATCGGGTGCAAAATTATCAAATGGAAATAAAATATAAACAATTCTTTAGTCGATAACCGAAAAGAGTTTTCTGTTAAAACTTTGTATTACCTACTCATATTTGTATATATAAAAATCTCGTGTCACGATGTTCGTCCGCGATAATCTCGAAAACCACTGCTCCAATTTTAATGAAATTTTGTAAATGTCTTGCTTGGTCCAACTTACGCTATAGGGTAGTATTTATTAAATATTTTATTTCATAAATTTACTTAAAGCTATTAGTTCAGCAGCAAAAAAAAAACTGTTTTAGTATCAAGTAGCGACATCTGACAGAATTCGCTCAAAGCGGCAAGTTCAGAAGCAAATCTGGTAGAATTTGTTCAAAGCTAGTAGTTCAGAGGCCGGACCGCAAACGAAATACATTTAGCAGAATTATATCTATCGCATCCGGGTAAAACCGGGACGGACCGCTAGTAAATACATAAAATACAAAAGTAAAGATTTTTTTCTTGCGACTTCTTTAATATATTGCCCAACACCCACGCGAAAAATGTGTTTTTACATTGTTTATCTGTTTTATATCAGCACCCAGTTACAAAAATATATTTTTGTAACTCAAAATAATCAAACAACTGAAAAAAATGGATGTAAACATTTTTTGTATAATGAAACAAAAGTTCACGTTTTTCTTGTCTAAATTTTTTTACTGTCTAATAATAACTTTATGTAAGATTTATTTGTAACAAATAGTTCAGCAGTTAAGCTACAGGTGGCTCACACCTGCGAATCCCCGGTGTGAATCCAGATGCCAGCAAACAAATAAATAATTACGAACCCGAACAGTACTAGCAAGACGGGGCGATAATATATGTCTTTGTGCTAAAAGGGTGCCGCAGTACGGTGCTGTCACAAAACAATTTGTACGCAATCATTGTCTACTAGCTAACGGCTTTATTATATACAAAACTACCGTAATTAATAATACATACATACCCCGTTTAACGCTAGGAATTATTATGAATATTGTTTTTTTTTTATTTTTCCTTTATTTACGCAATATTGGTATAGAAAACTAGGACATTATTATTACAAATAATTCGTTTAATGCACCAAAAAATTCGTTGATGTTATAAAAACTATGCCGTAGCAACACGGTACTAATCTACTTTTTGAATCTAGGTAGGATTAAATTTTTAGTAGCAGAGACAAAAGATTATATTATATTTTTATGATGACATTTATGGAGTCTTTGTTGACTGCCCTAAAAGATGATACTGGCTTCTAGTGCTCATGTTGGAACAAATTTACTATAAATAGTTATTTAAAAATACAGGGAGCACTAAATGAGTAAAGATATTCAAGCACCCCGATAGAGCAGAATCAGATACTTCAAGTCGAAGTTTTTTATTAAGAACTTGATCAGCATATCAAAGACTTACTCGGTTATTTGAATAATGTTAACAAACATAAAATTTCATTCAAATTATTCTACATTACTTTACTATATACAATTATTGGAAATGTGGATCTCTTTAAACGTGAATCTAAAAAATACTTGTTCAGTGAAACTTGTTAAAAATTAAAATAATTTTAAAACAATTAAATAACTAACATAATTGATAATAATAATATAATTTGAAGTAATATCTAACACAATTAGACTCTTAGCCACAGAACAATAATTACTGTTCTGTGCTCTTAGCAATGTCACAGTTACTTCACTCGGAACATTTCTAACGTAATTGATATCAAAAGTAATAAATTGTTAAAGATAAAATAATAATGTAAGAAATGTTTAAAGGAAACAATGAGCAACTTTTACATGCTGTTATCGTGTGCCGATGTTGCGTGCTGTCCCTCGTTTTTAACAGCGGAAGGAATCCTAGAACAGTTTTAATGACGCCATCAAGTTGTGTTGGTTTCACTTAAAATAGTTATATGTCCGACTAAAACGAGGTCTATTTTAAAATTTCCGTGATGACAAAAAAAGTATTTTTTTGGTATTTTTTACAGGCTTTATATTAACTTCACTTGTATGTTTGTGTGTATGTTTGTAACTTTCATTTGGACTACAAAAGTGGTTTATATAGCGGTATAATATGCCAGCACAGTAAGTACACTGGCAGCCATGCGGTCTAAGGCACGGGTCTTCGCTGACGTCAACTCTCGGCATCACGGGTCGTGGGTTCTAATCCCGTCCACGCCGAAAAAAAAGTTGTTGTTTTTCGGCAAATTTTTGACAGTAAATCGAACTAAAAAGTGGAAAATAAATATAGTTTAAAAAAACTAAAAAACACGCTTTATATCAAACTAAAAAGTGAAAAATAAATATAGTTTAAAAAAAACTAAAAAACACGCTTTATATCGAACTAAAAAGTAAAAAAATATTTTTTTAAAATAAGCTTAAAAAGCGTGGGCGCTCGATGTACGAAAATGTGGAACAAAGCGCCCCACGCTTTTTAAGCTTATTTTAAAAAAAATATTTTTTACTTTTTAGTTCGATATAAAGCGTGTTTTTTAGTTTTTTTAAACTATATTTATTTATTTCAGAATCGAATCTACTGGTAATGAAAAGTTAAAATTCTCAAACGGTACTGTTTTACTGTCAATTTTAAAGGTACCCACAAATATTAACTCTTAAGCAATACGGCGTGAGGTTTCGAAAAGAGTTCAAAAATGGTTTTTGTATAATATCACTACTTAAAATATTTTCTATATTCTTATTCTTTTCTAAAAATGTGAAAAAAAAAAATTTGAAATGAAACATAGAATATTGCAAATAAACATTTCATTTTAACATCATCAGAGTGTTTCCCTATTCGACAAAAAAATTGGGACGGTTGGGGATGTGACGCAGTAATTAACGTCGATAAAAATGGCGCCAGAGCCTTAGGGTTAACGGACTAAATGAGTGCGTAGGTCAGCCAATCTATTTTTCATTGCAATATACTCGTGCTTATAACTACAGGAATATTAGGAATGAAAGCAATTCACCAACGTAAATTTTAAATCCAAATAGATTCAAGAAAACCGCTAGGCTCCCACAATGAGCGTCAAACCTTTATTCAGACATTTCTTTAAGCCGAACACATCTACAATGAATATCTCCGAGTGAGGACAAAGTTATTCGGAAATATTAGTAAAGAGAATAAGAAAAATGTGATTTCGTATTCAAATTTGATTACAACTATTAAAATTTCCAAACAATCAGCGTGCGCCTTGTGCAGTAAACCTTCATTTGACATAACGATATCAAGCAACATAATATACATAATTGAATTACTGATTTTGCCGAATTACGTTTCGACTCAATTTCCGTCTTTCAACGCCCTTCCACTTCATCGCTAAACTCCTTACACAGGCTAAAAGGTCTGTTCAAACTTAGTTCTCAAACCAAATGTTATAATTTTAGTAGAGCTGTAAAAGTAACGAGAAATTGTGTACCCGTATGTATTTGTTACTTTAAGAACTAGTACCCGTTACTTTCGTATCGTTACGTTACTCGTTACTTTTCATACGACATACAATCGTGTACTAACAATCAGAGAACATATCAAGCATGTACCATCGCATCAAAGCGCGTCGCATACGTGATACGGTATGACTTCGTTCGTATAACGTATAACCACTTCAAACGAGTCGAACTGACTCCATGTCAGTTCGACTCGTTTGATGCGGTTATGGATACGACAGATGCGAGTAACGAAATGAATTTGTAAGTAACGATTCGTTACTTCGAGTCAGACGATGTACCCGTTACTCAGTAACGAATACATATGGTTTGTTACAGCTCTAAATTTTAGACAATATACATTTATCTGAAATTATAAAGCAACAGAAAACTCCAAAGAGATGACAGGTCTAAGATTTACAGTTTAAAAGTTATCCTAACTTTTTAGTTAGAGCTTTTCATATTTGCATATCAAACATCCTTCCAAAATTTGGTTTCAATCCGCTCATTCATTTGACCTTTATCGTGTGCAGACTTTTTCCAAAAACATGTTTTTGAATTTGGAGAACCGCAAAATGAAAAATATTATAAAATTTTGAAAAGTGAATTTTGACCTAAATTAGTACCTACTATTCCCCATTTGTGGCGTTCGAACGGTAAAATGGAAATATATGAGAAAGACATAATATAATAATAATAACAATGCGTTTAACGTCCGTTTCTCGACTTTATGTCATAACAGACGCCATTCGCACCATTTCTATTTTCCATCTATCACACTTCCTGTTATTTTCTACATTTTTAGTCAATAGCGATGGGCAAATGTAGGAAAATTTTTCTAAAATTTTGAGCACAGGAGTTTGTCAGATAATCGGCTATGGCATTGAATAAAAAAACATCTCGATATTTATCTGGAATTATTGAGGGAAACCACGGAAAACCTCAACAAGATGGCTCGTCGAGGATCGTCGAGGGGCAGCAGGAAAAAGTACCAGCCACATCTGCCCCCGCCGGTATTCGAACCCGGTACCTCTCGATTGCTAGTCTAGTGTTCTCATCACTGCGACATCCCGCTCGGATAAAGACATAATATATAGTCGGATTATTTATGCTATGTTACTTGGATGGTGATTAAAAACTTTACAGACCGGGCGTCGTGTTATGTTGAACAGACCTGATGAAGATTTGCAACGCAAGCAATGTCGCTAGACGCTAACAACTGGCCACTCCGCGTCGTTGTCTCGAGCGCGATTACGCTCT
Source organism: Xanthostigma xanthostigma (assembly GCA_963575645.1). Classification (NCBI taxonomy): domain Eukaryota; kingdom Metazoa; phylum Arthropoda; class Insecta; order Raphidioptera; family Raphidiidae; genus Xanthostigma; species Xanthostigma xanthostigma. The sequence continues at coordinate 8,790,959 of OY754471.1, read as the reverse complement.
CTGTAGGCAAAAAGATCATCTCTCAAAAAACAATTCCATTTCAAACAATAAACCCAAATTACGCGAGCAGTTACATTGTAATGAAGCTGAAAATATTTAAAATTATTCAAATCGCGCGGCAGTGGTTCAGTGGTAGTGGCTTCACGTCTGCAAGCTCGGTTTGTTGTGGGTTTTCAAACATCATCGGTCAGAAATTACATAAACATAATCAAAGGGATCCGACTATTTTTGTGTCGATTCAATTTCAACTTGAAATTTATTTCAAATCTAAACTTTAAATCCATTTCAATTTCAAGCACTCACCGTTACAAAAGCAGATTTATTATTATGACAAAATCTAAACGTTCCGGAAAGATTTATTCAATTTCCATTACAGCAATAAAAATTTGATATCAAATATTTTAACATTTTCCCGAAGATACATTTCAAATTTTGATTCATTTTGCATAAAGAAGATTATTATGATAACATTAATTGGATAACGAATATTAAAAATTCAAAAAAAAACTATAATTTATAGAATTACGACTCTAAGTTATTAGAAAAGTTACCTAGGTGCCTAAAAACATTTTGAGCAAAATGGCATCTTTGTTTAAATAATAAATTCTATACCATTGTTCTGCGAACGGTAACAGAGCCGTCACAGTCATGCAGAGTAGCTAAAACGTGTTTCAAAACCGATAGTTTCGTTTTATCTACTGCTCATGACTCTTTCGGTTCTGTTACCGTTCGAACAGAGCTTATGTAAAATGTTAATATAGTATCTGGAGGACCGAAGTATACGCTCTGGAAGTTATTAGAATAATTTTGAATTCAATTCGATCATATAAATATTTAAATTAGAAACCTATAGGTGTATTTGAAAAATCTCGAAGTGACTTTTAACGTGGATGGCAATTGATATACTTTTTGTTTAATAGTTTTCATAATGCTCGCTTTTATTTGCCACTTTACGTTTAAAATAAATGTAATCCCATTATTTTAAAGCTGCGAGCAGCAAATTCGATTTCCATTTAACATTGTCTATCGCATGTCTGAACAGATAGCTGAGATGTATTTCAGAAGATATAAAACGCTCAGCAACAGTAAATTTGTAAAACTTCCTCGACTAACTGGAGCTTTGATGACGGTTGGTGTTGGAAAAAAACTGTTTACGTGATTTGCAAGCATCAAGTTGGCGTCGGCGGTTCGGTGTACGCTGGAGGAAGTGTCGGAATGACGCTCGCGATTCGGGGAGCGGGGGGGAATGCGGCGGGGGAATATGCGGTGTGTCGGGAACTGCACTGCACTGTTCGGATTGGTTTGGTCGATCAGGTTAAAGTTTCCGACGGCAATATTATCGAGGTTGAAGGTGTGTATAATGTCTAACCGTTCCGAATTCCGATACGATAGTCAGTGGCGTACCTTTGAACTGGTTCGTATAACACTATACCAGGGGTCGGCAACCTTTTGAGACGGAAGAGCTAAAAGTTACAATTTACAAAATTTTCCAGTTTTTAAAGAGTTACTAAACATTTTCGTTTCAGTATTATATAATATATATATCCAAGGACACGTCGCGACGGGGGCGGTGTGGGTGAGACGCGAGTGGAAATGGCTGAGAGATAGACATGGCGCTCAATCATGGATCGATTGGACGATTTTCAAGGGTTTATATAATAAAATAATTATTTTTTGCGTATGGAACTGGAGAGCCGCAACTTTACATCAAAAGAGCCGCATGTGGCTCGCGAGGCGCAAGTTGCCGACCCCTGCACTATACCAATAATAATTGATTTTTTTCGATGACATTTATTTATTCATTCAATTTACATTTACAAAATTATATATTTTTTTCAATTTGCTTAAAATGCTATCAGACTAGAGCTGAAAGAAAATTCTGGAGAGGGCCACGCTTATCACCTAAGGATATAAAAAATAGCCTACGATCTATTCTCAAACCTACCAAGTATACACAAAAATTTTTATAAAAATCGGTCAAGCCGTTTCGGACGAGTTTGATAACAAACACTGTGACACGAGATTTTTTTATATACATATATATAGATTTAAACATATATATATATATATATTTTTATTTTTTAACACGTATTTTTTGTAATCGTTTTTCAATTTTTATCGTACACTTCGTGCACTTCCGGTTTGTCCAATTATTTCCCTTTGTTTGTGAAATAAATTGTTAAACAGTATATCTCGCATGTTTAAAAGTTTTACTGATATAAAAATGCTCAATAAATTGTGAAAAATTATGACCAGCATTTTCTCGCGATTTTTCTCACTGTAATTTGCTCCCAACTTCTCTCGCGTGCACGTCGGTTTTGGCAATTAATAGTAAACAAGCTTTATCAACATTGTCTATTGTGATACCGATACAAACAGATGGACGGACTATATAAATTACGAAGTTATAGGCGCACTTACTCTATTTATGGTAATTTTTTAACAGTTTTGGTACATTAAAAAAGTCTTTCTACGTCGCTGAGTTTAGGTAATATGTCGACAGTTCCCACTGGAATATGTTTAATAGTTAGAAGTACGCCACTGGTGAATATACTGAAACTTAGAGCTTCGCTGTCGTCATGAATACTTGACTTGATCTGCAGGAGACTGTCAATTCCCATTGGAATAAATGTCTACGTTCACATTCTCTATAAAGATTCCAACAGAATTAGACGTATATTTTTCATACCGCGACACAAAAATGCATTCTTTCATTCTTTCTTTTTATTGTGTTAATCCTTACAAACATGTCAATAACGACCACAACACGTTGCGGATCGATATATCAAAACAAAGCGTAAACAGTTTACAAGAATGTATATACATTTTCTTCTGTTCCTAATCACAACAGTTATGCAACAAGGTTTCGTATTTTCAAAAAAAAAAAAACACTAAGCGTGACATTACGTGTAAATTAACCAACCAAACATATAGTTATTTGTAAACTATTGTTTTTAAAACAATTACCAAATTTATGGACAACCAGGATAGCTAAGACATTTTTAACCGGCTTCAACAAAAAGGAGGAGGTTCTATGTTCGTCTGTATATTTTTTATTTTTTTATTTTCTCCGTCAATTATGGACCGATTTTCAATTTTTTTTTTATTCGAAAGAATGCACCTCAGAGGTGGTCCCAAGTCAGGATCTGATAGTGGAATCCGGAGGGAAACTCTCAAATTTCAAAGGCACGCATAATGTTTTTTATGTATGTTCACCGATTTTTAGTGTTAGATTAACACTAAAAAGAGTAAAATAAAATATTTTTAACAAAAAAATTGAACCGACTTCACACTAAAAGTAAAAAATAATTGCGTATTGAAATGTTTTGGAGTCGGTGTAGTTCTCGGAATAGATTTCATTTTGGCTGACACTGACTCCAAAACATTTCAATACGCAATTATTTTTTACTTTTTAGTGTGAAGTCGGTTCAATTTTTTTGTTAAAAATATTATTTACCATTTCTATTCCTTAAGTGGTGAATGATACTAATTCAGATTAAAATTCACTTTTCAAAAGTTTACATTCTTTTTCGTTTTAGAGTCCAAAAAACACATTTTTTTGAAAAAAAAAACGTTCATCTGTTAGTCTGTGAGGATGATACAGGTCAATTAATAGCAGAAACCAAATTTTGATAAGATGTTTAACATGTAAATATGAGGAGCCCTATTGTTTTTGAGAAAAAGCGTTTTCTCTTGTACAATGGTAGGTATACTTTTCATAACCGTTTATTATTTTATTTATCTTTCCAGGAAAGTTTTGTAAAAGAATTTTTTTTTCTAAACTATATAATTTTGGAAATATTTTAAAAATAAAAACAATCAGCTGTCATTTTATTCTGTAGATCTGTCAAAAAGAAATTAGGGAGCTGACAAGCATGTTTTCGTCAAATTTACAAATATCGTAATAATTATTAATAGCCATTACCCGTGTCACAGCACACAGCAAAATGTTATTTTATTTATTATAATATGTCAAATGTCAACTTAAGTTGGAATGGTCCTGTCACCCAATTGGCTGGAGTTTTTTATTTGTAAAAATAATCCCAATTTTAAAATTTGTGAGACTGTAACTATACATAGAAATGAACGTTTTGTTTTTCATTGTCTCACGTGAACTGCAGCCGTATTATATGGTGCTTTTTTTGTGAGAAGTTTATTTTGATTGAGTTGATGTTCAGCACGTATGTTCTTCGTGTTTTATATCTTAAAAATGCATTCTAGTTCTTTGGTTTTACGATTCGATTGATATACTTTATTGAATGTAGTTGCAAACACACACACACACATAAATAAAAATGTAACGTTAGTTTGTTCAAAATCGCAAATTTTCGAAAGTTCTTCACCGATTGCTTTGAAATTTTGACACAACTTGGCATTCGAATACAGGTATATTTATATATACCTATTATATAGACGTCACGTCTGTGACAGCGCCATCTGTTGGTCGTTAAAGCAACACTCTCAATATTAAATATCTTACGGTAACGGGAATCGCCGTCTGTTGAATATAACGCCATTTGTCGGATGTTAAAGCGACACTCGCTACACTAAATATTTTACCGCAACGGGAACGCTGTCTGGTGAACGTAACAGCAACACACGCAAAATAAACTGAACCACTGCATTGCGTGACCGAGTCATTTTGTTTAAATGGTATTAAAGAACAAATATTATTATGTAATAAATTAAGATAAGTAATCAGAAAAATATAAGAAAGGTTATTGAGCTTCAGATAAAAGAATGTTTTGAAACTTTTAGCTTCAAAACTGAAAAGTAGTAAACTTTTTAATTCGTTTTCAATTGATTATAAAAAAATTTGAATTAGAAGGAAACCTGTTGATCTCAGTCGGCGATTTTTAACCGACTTCAAAAAAGGGGGAGGTTCTATGTTTGACTGTAAATTTTTTTTTCTTTTTTTTTATGTATGTTCGCCGATTTCTCCGTCAATTATGGACCGATTTTCAAAATTTTTTTTTATTCGAAAGAGTGTACTTCCGAGGTGGTCCCATCGGAACCAAGTCAGGATCTGATAGCGGAATCCGGGGAAATTGAGGGAAACTCTAAAATTTCAAAGGCACGCATACTTGGCCTACCCATTGCAATACTTTATCTAACACTAAAAAGAGAAAAATAAAATATTTTTAACAAAAAAATTGAACCGATTTCAAAAAATATGCACTAGAAAGTAAAAAATAATAATTATTGTTATTTTTGGAGTCGGTGTCACATCGGAATTCGAAAGTAGCAATTTAAATCTTTCATGTATCTAATTCTCGGAACAGATTTCATTTTGGCTGACACCGATTTCAAAAATAACAGTAATTATTATTTTTTACTTTTTAGTGCATATTTTTTGAAGTCGGTTCAATTTTTTGTTAAAAATATTTTATTAATATTACAAAATATTTTTATAAAATTGTTAGTATAAGAATAATATCGACAGTGTTTAAATATTTTTTTAAATATCGACCACCCCTAGTCTTGACTAAATGTGAAGCCATTCAACATTTTTTTATGCATGATAATTGCAAAGCTTTTGAAACGCCAAACGTAAAAGCAGTGCGTCGCGTCTTAGTTGCTAAATGAGCAGCTTTACTGTCTCCAAGTTTTTTTATGTTTAGTTAGTAGCAATAGTAATGCGGAAATTGAAGTGTATTGAATTCTTTTTTTTATAAAGAAACCCATATCCGGCCGAATGCATAGCGTGAAATCGATTCATGCTTGGGGAGGAAATTCCCTTTTTTTTCTTATTTTATTCGCCGGCTTGTGTATAGAGTCACTATACAATGTTTGTGTAAACTTTATCCGTTCCTACACCTGTTCCATGGGCGCAACATGGTTTATTTACCACGCCCATCGTATGGTTTTTCGCAACGTAAACAAACTAAACCATTAATTTATTTCTTAGAACATTACCAAAACGAGTCTGTGATCTGGGATCCCAGGCATCCCCAGCATAAGGATAAAAAAAAACAATGACGCGTGGCTCAGATTGAGTGAAATTTTGCTATTTCCAATTACAGAATTAAAAAAAAAAAATTCTCTTATGGTCCAAATCCATTTAACTGCGCCGTTTAAATGGACAGTGAAGCCGAGCCACGCCGAGTGTGTACACAGACACATTCGTAGACGCTCGCTTTATCTAATCTCTCGACGATACTTCTCGGCGAGCGCGCTCGGCGAATGGGTACTGCAGGCATTATATTGTCGTAAACTATAATCTCCGGCACTGTCTTTTAGTTCTAGTAACCGAATAGCAAACAGCCAACGCTTTTTATGTACTGCCGAAAGAGAAATCATGTGTACATAGCTACTGAATATCATTGCTTTCTTCTATTGCCACAGCAAGAAGCTAACCCTGTCTCCTCTTATACTACTAGATACCGGTATAACAGAGTATGTGTTACACAGGTACAGATTCTTTATTACGTTCAGAGCCATTCGACAATTTTATTGAACAGATTTATTTAACAGGCGTCTATCAATATGAGATTGTTATATTGCTTTTTACATAAAAGAAACACTCTTTTCAATACTTATTCGGGACGATTTTGACTTTTAATAAAATATTTTTTATATTAAAATTTATTTCAATTTTAGCGGATTAATAAAAATACAGACTGTATATTACAAGTTAAACAGGAATAATTGTAAAAAAAAAAACAAAAAACACGTACGATATTAATTAATTTTATTATTAGTATTAATTTTTCTGTTAAAAAAAAAAAACAAAAAATCTGTTAGACATTCTTCACTAACGACTTACAACTGAGGTTATTCTTATAGAAAAAATCACGCTGAATCGATTCCGACTACTCCCACAAGTGTATCGTTCGTTGCTTAGAATTTACGGCGTTTTTAATTTTTTCTTAAATAATATAAATAAACCCTCATGTCTCTGAAACAAAAAATGATAGAAGATTTATGATTTTCGGAGAAATATAAAAATATCTCTCATATATGCTTAATATTACCGTGTCTTATTGGGCGCCTAAGCGCGAATTCGTATCTCGACTAGTTTAGATGCTAGAACGGTTTAAAACGTATAAAAATGTAAGCTGTTTAAATTGGTCCTATCTCCGAAACTAAAAGAGATACAGGGTTGCGGATGATTGGAATCGATTCAGAATGACTTTTTCTGTAAGTATACATAATATGAAACGAAAAAGAGCAATTTTTCCACAAAAATTTCTCATTTTTGAAAGAAGGGTCCCCCGTACCTACCTTGTTAATGTTTATACATTCTTTTTTACAGTATATGGTGTAAATATATTACGACACGTTCTTTGCCTTTTCAATATCATGAATCAATTTTGCTCTACCGTGCCAAAAGAAGTGTTACTTCAAAAATAATTATTTGATGAAAAAAATCAAATTTTAGAATCCTTAATGACGGGTTGCACCGTATCTTTATATGAATAATAAATTTAAAACCATTGTCGCATTAGAATATTGCATTATTCAATTCTTTTTTTCTCATTTTCCTGGTATAACGAACAATTTTACTAATATTTCAAAACAATTAATATGTTTTAGCCCTAATATTTCAATCAATCGTAAACAAAGTCAACAAAATAACCACGTTTGACAGTATTTTTCCTGTGAGAAGATACGAATATTTATTATTTTGCGAATATGAAATTAATTTATGATTGCAAATCATTAATAAAACCGGATAAATGGAAATTTAAAAATGTCACGTAATCATCAATGATTCATAACGTTTCCGAACAACATTTATATATTTCAGAACTGGCCATTTCATACGTGACTCTGATATTGTTTCATGCATTTTTATGTCGAATTTATATTTTCAATGCAAATTTTCTGTCGTACAACGAACACAGTTTAAACATTTTAATTTTTTCCATACATCTGTCGATACTCGTAAATATTTTATTTCAAATATAAAATATAAATTACTTATCATTATTTGACCATCAACTTTTCTGTCATAAATCCATTTTTAGTCACGTTAATGTATTTTCTTTACATGTGTGTTCATTGTAAAAAAGGTTAAATCAATTATAAAATCAACTACTTAGATATTAGTTTTATTTCAAGGACATCATCAAGTGATATTACAAGAATGACATTTCAAAATGTCTGCATTTGATGTGAATACTTTTAATATCAGCTGGTAGTGTTTTTAAATATTAAACTATTTGTGAGTTTATAATTTATTACATATGTGCTATTTTTACACGCTTTATATTAGTTTCACTTGTAAGTTTGTATGTATGTATGTTTGTTTGTTTGTAACCTCGTTTGGACTACAGCAAGTGGTTTATTAGTGTTAGTATGCTATTGTAAGAGCAATCATTGACCGAGCGGTCTAAGGCGCTAGTCTTTGCTGACGTCAACTCTCGGATTCACCGGTCGTGAGTTCTAATCCCGTCCACGCCGAAAACAAATTTGTTTTTTTTCGGCATATTTTTGAAAATAAATAAAATTAAAAAGTGGAAAATAAATATAGTTTAAAAAAAACTAAAAAACACGCTTTATATCAAACTAAAAAGTGAAAAATAAATACGAGTATAGCTTAAATAAAACTTAAAAAACACGCTTTATATCGAACTAAAAAGTAAAAAATATTTTTTTTAAATAAGCTTAAAACAATGATGAATAAAAAATACTAGTATTATTGTGAAAAAAGCGTGGGGCGCTCGATGTACGGAAATGTGGAACAAAGCGCCCCACGCTTTTTTCACAATAATACTAGTATTTTTTATTCATTATTGTTTTAAGCTTATTTTAAAAAAAATATTTTTTACTTTTTAGTTCGATATAAAGCGTGTTTTTTAGTTTTTTTAAAACTATATTTTTTACCTTGCTTTTTAAGTATTTAATACAGTTATTGAAGATACTCATCTTATTTATTCTCGATTAAAAAAATATAATTGCTTAGTGACCGGCATTGTCTTTTAATTTTATATTGAAGGCTGGTTTTGCCACTGGAAACACCGCTGGGACTTATGCTGGCTGGCGAGTTTTAAAATTAGAACCAATCAGGAAACAGTACCTTGTCACGTGGGCGTCATGGACAAACGCCCACAACAAACACGGCGTCATACCGCGTGTTCTGTTCAGAGACAATAAACGTCCACTTTGTTAACATTCGTACTATCACTGCGTGCGCACCAAACCCATCTACAAAGCAAGCTTGATCGTTTGAAGCGAACACATAAAAGCCACAGATGCTTGAAATAATAGCAGCCAAATCTAGCAAGGAATCTATAGCAGAAAAATTAGCCTCGTGTGCAGTGGCATTTAATGTTCAAAAAATAATACAAATTAAGAAGTCTTAAAGCACATTCATGGAAGAATATTTTAGCTTATAGGTGCGTCCACTGATTTAATACAGTCTAATGGTTATCGATTAGCCAATATTCGAATTTACGTTTTACATTTTACTTCTTCAACATCGACACAAATACATACAGATTATAGATTATAAAGTCGTTTTAGATACACAAACTTTAGACGAGAATATAAATCAAAAGGTAGTATTTACTTTTCATTTGCATTAAATCAAGAAGGCGATATTTTTTTAATTTATTAAACCGTAATTAATCCCCAGCATCGACACACAGTTATGGGTTCATTTTGACGTGATAACGTCTTATAAATTGATGAATCACCAATCTTATAAATTGATAAAACACCGGCTGCATGCACGAAAAAGTGTAACGTTCCTAACGTTCCTAACGTTCGTAACGCGTAACGTTCCGCCTGACCCTGTGTGTGCTTTTCTCGAAAACGGCCCTAACGATTTGGATGAAATTTACTGAAAAGGGATTTTGGGGGGCAAAAAATCGTTTTAGCTAGGTCTCATCTCTCGAAAAAATCGTTTTCTTACAAATTTTATCATTATAAAAATCAATTTTTGACGTATGAAAATACTTAAATGTTGTAAGTAGGTTTTGGAATTTTATATTATAAACAGTGAAACAATTGTTTTATAAATATTATGACAGCTAATCTTTGAGACTTAAAATAAATACGAAAGAAAGAAAGTTAAAAAAAACAATTATATTATATGGTGAGTAATTTAAATAAATAAAATTAACCTAAATTTGAAGCGAAAGATGCAATATCATAGATTCGAATTATTATAATTATTATATAAATTTAGGTTATGTATTACGGAATACGTTATCACGTAAAACTATCGTCCGTAAACCGACTTTACAGACAACCAATTTTTTTTGTAATCTGAATGTCTCCAAGAAGGAGAATTTTTATTTCAATTCCTTCAAATAGAAGTCGACGTAAATAAATCACAGCGACTATTTTAGAGCGACTTTTAATTAAATAACAAATGGTGATTGTAAAAAGACGAGAAAAATATTTTCGGTTAAGATTTTATATTTGTCAAAACTGACGTTAATAATGTCAAAACCGCGAGCAAATTATTCTTGACATCTGGCAGCGATTAGCTGAAGTATACTTCAATCATTGGGTGCTAGTTGTCAGGAATAATTTTACGCTTAAATTGTACTTGACAACACAACTGGCCAGTACTGGGAGCTTACTATTTGCAATAGTGCTTAAAGCACTTAAACCACTATGCTTATAGCATTTTGCAAAACAAATGCTCGTCGCTTGATGCTTAGATCACTTGCATAAAGACTTTATACTTATTAAGCACGTAAGCATTATATATTTCAGCAGGTTTATTAAGCAATAAGAATGCTTAATAAGCATTTTAATTGCATAATAAGCACTTTCAGCACTTAATAAACATTTTCAATGCTTAATAGACGTTATGTAATAAAACTTACATCGTTTATCTCGTATAATTCTTATTTCGTTGATGTTAGAGATCAACTTCTTGTTTGTTTAAGCCGAAACTCTCCCATTAATTTGAAACAATGTCAGAAGTTAATATTTAAGAAGTTATTTTAATATGCTTAATGCTTTTTTTAAACACTTTAGTAAGTAATCGGTGTTTTTAAGCTTTGAAAATGAAAGTGTATTTGGCTTGAATAAATCAAGCATTTATGATAGTGCTTGGTACTTCAAGCTCTAAGGTTTAGTGCTTTCCCCACCTTTGCTTGATAAGATAGCTAAATGTTACATAAGTAAGATTAAATGATTTCGGCTAAAACCGACATTTATACAAGCGATAACGGTTAAATAATTTGCATTACTTCCCGAAAGTTTTCCTTTTAATTAAATAAAGTACTTTGATAATAATTAACTTTGATTCAGCAACAATTGTCATAATTAAAATACAACTTCAGACTTGTTATGATAAAAACAGTGAATGACAAACGTGCCTACCATAATAATAACGTAACTTTTGAAAGCAATAATTAACTGTAAAAACAATCGCGTGATGCTTACATATCTAAAAAATGTACCGGAAAACAAGTCAAATATTGTTACAGAAAAATGACACGCCAAAAATAACATGGTTACTGTACACAAATGTATCGTCAACAATAAGGGTGCATGCAACTAGATTTTTAAAACGTTACATCTTGCATTTGATTTTCTGTAGTAATCTATAACTGGTAATATCCTTTTGTACCGTCTACTATATTTTTGTGTGAAGATTAGTATTAAATGCAAGTTTAAAAAAGTCTCAGTATTGCTTCATTTTCGATCCTTATGCCACGGAATTCTTTCCTAATACTCATCATATATTTTTGTGACTAAAAAACGACGTTAATTTAATTGTTTTAATATATACTAGAGTGACCTGTGCAAATTATTCGCACTAAATAAGTATAATAATTATCACTTTTCAAAATTATTTTTTAAATATGATTGCAGGTATTCAATTCGTTTCTAATTTTGCACACTGCTTATAACGTTCTTCTTTTTGTTGTATTACAATTTACAATATGAAGCTGAGATAACAGATCGAAGAAATATTTTACTAAAATTGTCATATAGAGGCACAAGCAGCAAAAGTGTTGAGCTAAGCCGTCAGATGGCATCATGCAGTATTGCTGTGACGTTGTTCAGAGTTGCTCGCTGTTTCAAAATTAAAGCCGTTAGATGGCAGTATGCAGTATTGTGTCTGTTGTATTACGATATGCAGGTCAGATGACAGATCGAAGTGAAAATTAAAACCTTTAGATGGCAGACGTTGTTCAGCGTTGCTGTATTTTAATTAATTTACAAAAACAACAGCAATAATAAATTTTTTAGTTGTCGATGTCAGTAGAGCAAGCAATTATCTATAAAATGATAATATATTATTTATGTGGAGAAATTGTGAGGTTTTTTCAAAAAAGGGAGGCAAACATCTTTAACTTTATATATTAATATATATGATTTCAAATTAGTTTAACTTTGTTGACAAATAAACAAATTACTGAACGTTATTATAGTATATTTTAGATTATTATTGTTAGGATACTATTGACACAATTTTTCCAGTTAAATTTCTGAGAGATCGAAATGTCACGGCAGTAACGCAAATCTCCACTGACAGCAATATTCACCCCAGTTGGTCAGCTGCCAAAAATATTTGAGGTTATTTGTAGCTGTTGTCAATTTTATCTCAATATTTTAACAGTACGGAATATAAGCAGACATTTCTGTGACAGCCTATACAGTATATTTTAAACGAAATGGAGTTTATATTGAAACAAACAAAGTTCAAATATCGTGAACTGTGTGTGGCTTTCGTCATATTTTTTTTTGTCGTTTTACCGCTTATGAAAGTATACTTCACTATTATGTGTCACTTCTATCTGTCTGTACGTCAGTCAACCTGTCAGTTAGTTAATAGCCTTATTGAAAAGATTATATATATTTTTGTTATTTGTATGTTTAATATTCCACAAACGTGGGACATTAAAAAAAATAGGTGCATCAGTTCGTCGCAAATGCACGGCGGAAGTTAGGCTCCTTACGTATTTTATATTTTATCTGCGAATTAAAAACTTTAAAAAAGTTGTTTTTAGCGCGTCTTTCGCACAAATCCCGGTACGTTTAAGACGCGTCTCAAGGTTGTACGACCAAAATTAGGCGAGTAATGAGCGAAAGACTTTTGACGTTTTGATCAAATGAAGGTCCCGCATGGGTCCGAAGTTTCTGCTTCGGCGGCCGAAAAGCAAGGTCGAGTTTTACGGTCGAGGCGTCCAATAAAAATAAAAAACTTAGTCTTATTCAGACAAATTCATTTAAAATTTAAAAAGATGTTTACTGTAAGGTTTTATTTACATTTTTAAACAAAAGGAAAGTTTTCGATATTTTTGGGTTCAAATTTAACAGGAATCAGTATTGTCGTTATTTAACAGGTGATATACAACTACGAAATTCCGGTTATATTAACTCAGTGTATTTTGACATACCCTCGTAACGACAGGAAACAGTAAATCGATTTGGGGTTTGTCAGTTTCAGATGTCATATTCATCTGTTTACAGCAGCCTTTTGTTTGATGTTCTCCAACAATGGGGATGATTTTTGGTATGCAAGCTTAATCATTCAAGGCATCACAACACAATATTTTCCATTTTAATTTAAGGGTTACTGTTCAAAACAATACTTTATTAGAAGTTATTGTGTTCGTTTCTTTTTTAGTATACACCTGCAATTCAATCTGTCAAATATTGACAAAAATGACATTTTGGTTGGTCAGTTTAAATGGGAGTACCAATACGAAAAAGGCACGTACTTTTTGTGTTGTATTAACATAGCAGTAAGAAAGTGACAACCAAACTATTTCACTCTGAATGAAAGAAAAGTAATGTAATAATAAAAAAATAATAAAAAATAAATATTACACATTCTGATAATATTCTAAACTATTATTCCCCGAACGTAAGTAGTTATTTATTCAGTTCATTTGTTCTTCAGGTAGTTATTCCTCCGAATAAATAGCGATAATTCAATTCACCAAACATAATTATGTTTATTGACGTGATAACGTCTTATAAATTGATGAATCACCAATCTTATAAATTGATGAAACACCGGCTGCATGCACGAAAAAGTGTAACGTTCCTAACGTTCCGCCTGACCCTGTGCGTGCTTTTCTCGAAAACGGCCCTAACGATTTGGATGAAATTTACTGAAAAGGGATTTTGGGGGGCAAAAAATCGTTTTAGCTAGGTCTCATCTCTCGAAAAAATCGTTTTCATACAAATTTTATCATTATAAAAATCAATTTTTTGACGTATGAAAATACTTAAATATTGTAAGTAGGTTTTGGAATTTTATATAAACAATGAAACAATTGTTTTCAAAATATTATGACAGTTAATCTTCGAGACTTAAAATAAATACGAAAGAAAGAAAGTTAAAAAAAAACAATTATTATTATAGGTGGTGAGTAATTTTAATAAATAAAATTAACCTAAATTTGAAGCGAAAGATGCAATATCATAGATTCGAATTATTATAATTATTATATGTAGAAGATAGGAGAAATCATATTAATATTATAAATGCGAATGTAAGTTTGTTTGTTACGCTTTCACGCAAAAACTACTTAACCGATCATCATGAAACTTTGCACATACACTCTTGAAGGTATTAGAAGTAACATAGGATGCTTTTTATTAAAAAAAAATAAAAATTTTTTACGAAAAATAAGAAAGGGTTGAAAACATTTTTTGGGCCCAAAAATACCGAAAAATTTCTCCGAATCGTTTCAAAATTGAAATTTAACCCTTTAGTAATGATTAAAATGTGCTATTAAAATTTCATTAAAATCGGCCCGACAGGACCGGACTTACAAATTTTATGAAAACGAAATATTATAAATGCGAATGTAAGTTTGTTTGTTACGCTTTCACGCAAAAACTATTAACCGATCATCATGAAACTTTGCACATACACTCTTGAAGGTATTAGAAGTAACATAGGATACTTTTTATTAAAAAAAAATAAAAATTTTTTTCGAAAAATAAGAAAATTGTTTGTCAAAATATGTGCAATACCTCAACCCCTGATATGCATGTCAAAAGTCGATTTCCATCTCAATCGCGGGCGTAGCCGCGGATAGCGGCTAGTAGAACATAAATTACGTATTACGGAATACGTTATCACGTAAAACTATCGTCTGTAAACCGACTTTACAGACAACCAATTTTTTTATTCAAGAAGTATTTACAGTGGATCATAGCTTTATTATCAAAATAAAGCAAAATATTTAAATATAAAAACAGTTTAGAGTAAAATAGATACTAATTAGTATACAACAGCATGCACGGGCCCCACCCACTCCCTCTACCCTCCCCCCACTGTAACTCTGCGAAGATTCTTGTCAGTAAGTTCAGTTCATAAATAAAAAAAATCATAAATAAAATTTGTAAAAGGGTAGAAAAATAGGCATATGTTGGGGGGGCCCGACCCAGATCCTGGTTACAGGGCCCACAATCGAATGTGGGGGCCATGTTCGAAGGTATACATATTTATTCGCTTGTTAAAATAATAATGGCCGCCATATAGATCACAATACCTAACCTATAAACGTAGAGTATTATATCTACAGTTTCCTCTTGCGAATTTATTTATGAGTTCTTTATTAACCTTTTGTGACGTGTATATTTGTAAGGACATTAAAGTTAGTGGAAGTTTTGCGTGCAATTGGGTAAAACATTATTATTTTGTGAATTTTTTTTTACTTTTACATTAACGGCATCGGTCGGATTTTTGGGTGAACGTCAAAATATTCAACAAAAATCGCAAGGAGTATAGTGCAGTGTATAACTTTTCTGCCTGTCATTTTGCTTGGTGAATTGAAAATAAATTTTATTCTAACGAATAAATTTGTTCCAAGATTAGTAACTTCTAGCTTTAATAGTGTTTGGTGAATGTGGGCATAAGTCACACAAAATATAAAAAGTTGTAATCTGAACACCCATACAAATATAATTACAGGTATTATTATCATAGAACACGGTTTTATTACATTGCATTTTCTCTAAGATTAGCTCTAATATGTAACATTAATGATAGTTTACGAGCGTGTGTAAGTGTAATCCACGAGAGCGGAGGTTCAGATCCGGTCTCGTACGGACACTAGCGGCCGATCACGTCCGACTGTGAAATGACTACGCTTCTACGAACGTGACCAATGCTCTCGTCGGACGCCGATCTCGGAACTGCGTTACAATAGTCAGTCGTCAAGAAATATACAGCATTCGTACAGTATAAATCAAATCTGATTCAGATTGTAACTCTCACAGACGTATTTCAGTCAGTTTTTTTTTGTTGTACAGTATTCACTGTTCGATTTCTCATATTCTGTACATCGCGTCGCCTACAATCACCAGAGTTCTGTATTTGGAATATTCTGTAAAGCCGTCCGTACACGAAGCAACACGAAAGCAATTCAATGGCCATACGATATCTTTTTGCTGTCACTTCATACGTAAAGGAGTGGGGATTCACACAATCTATCGGCGATTTACTCAACTTGCGTGTTCTGAGCAACCCCTGGGCGATTTTCAAGGAAGCGCCGTCTGAACATGTTAGGAATATCGACCGCAAAAATGAAGACATTTCATTTCAAATTAACTCTCACTGAGTATTGTTTTTAATAACAACTGATTGACAATGCAAATAAAAATTATCTATATCTGTCTATTCCTGAAAAAAACGTGAAAGATAAATAGCCACAAGGGCCGAAAGTTTGACATTATACCCGACGCGAAGCCGAGGAAATAATGAGGCGCAGTGCAAGGATATCAAACTTTCGGCCAGTGTTGTGTATACTATTTTTTTCATACCTTAATATTAATTACTTATTAATTGCATAAAAACGCAGATAAATTGCAAGCAAGCAGCTTTGAGTTTTTACGAATAACAGCTGTTCGCGACTATTAGCTAAAATGTAATAGGGTTACTATGGAAACGACATCTAAACAACAGTTGATAGGCTATTTTTCTTTACTGCCGCCCGAACGTACGTACTTCCCGCATCAGCGAGTGTATTCCCACCAATGCGTAAATGTTAGACTTTCTGCTTTACAATTTACGTCGAAAGTGTGTACTTTCGATCTAAGTATGAAGAAAATTAGTTATTGGAGTAGTTTTGGATCAAAAAAAAATTACAGTCGCTTAGTGCTAATAAATTTATATTTTAGATTGCCTGCTATAGAGATATAAAGAACGCAAATTGGTCATACTAAGCTATAATGTAAATACGTCATATTTGCTTAAATTCACAATTTCAACTCACCTATAAGTTATGAATTGAAAACGCACCTTCACTTTAAAATGCACGAATTAACAATAATAATAATAATAATAATAATAATAATAATAATAATAATAATAATAATAATAATAATAATAATAATGCGTTTGACGTCCGTTTCTCGACTTTATGTCAGAACAGACGCCATTCGCACCATTACTATTTTTTTTCTACCACACTTCCCGTTATTTTCTACATTTTTTTTAAACTTCAACTTAATAGCAATGGGCGAATGAAGGAATTTTTAGAAAATTAGGAAAAGCTAGGCAAATTTTGAACAGGAGTTTGACAGGTAAACGGCCATGGCTTTGAATAAGGAACCATCTCGATATTTATCTGAAATTGTTGAGGAAAACCATGGAAAACCTCAACTAGATGTCCGGTACAGGAATTACTGTTTTTCGGCGAGAGGCAGCAGGAAAAAGTCCCAGCCACATCTGCCCCTGCCGGGATTCGAACCCGGTACCTCCCGAATGCGAGTCTAGTGCTACGAATTAACAATATGCAAGTGCTCTATTGTAACCGTTTATTGTAGCAGTCACCCTACGTGTATAGACCAAAACAGGTTACACGTTGCCGTAGTTACTTCACGAAGTTACTGTTGTGTCTCTATAAATGCGACTTGCTTCGTTTGCTCTCCAAATTATTATTTATTCAGCTTCCGTTGAATATGAAAATCCATATTTTGTTGTACGAATACGAAATGGAGAGCTCATTAGCTGTTTACAGGTCACCAGTTAAACATTATGTGCCTGCGTATTATATATTATTAAATGTATCCTCTGTTCAACTAGTATTACACTTGAAAAATCAAATAAAAGAAGTCAATCATTATCGAGAGAATCACTCAACATTGTACGTATTGTATTATACAGGCGATTTTTGCAAGTATAAAACAAAAGCCGTTGCAAAAAAATAGAAAGATTTGTCAGCACAATTTGAAACTCTTTTAGGTAAGCAAAATGGATACTGGATAGGTTAAATCATATATTTAATAACTTCTATATTGTTAGTGGTCGTAGTGAAAGCGTTACCCATGAAGTGAGACCGCAAATGTTTGTTTTCTATCTCTTTCTTTTTAGTTGACTCGTTGTGCGCAAGTGTCGCGTCTGTAGTGGGGCAAATAGTAAGCGGAATAGAGCAAGCCACCTCCCTTTCACAGCTTAGTCCATGTGCAAACTGAGGCGCATCTATTCACGGACATGCGCGTAAGACTCAGAGTATAATAAATGAGACAGACGTATAAATGCCTACATCGTAGTGTTTAAGTCTTCCTCCCGATCTTTGCTAGCAATATAGAGGATATTAAATATATGGGTTAAATATAGTTCGCGATTGGTAATTTATTTAAAATAATCGACCCAATATTTAAAAATTACTTTTATTAAATTCTATATATAACAATGAATAATCGCATTGGTGAAAAAATTATATTAATAAAATTATGGAACAATTTTTCAGACAATATATTGACAAAATAGAGTTTTATTTGAGTTTTTTATAATATATTATAAAAAAACTCAAATTGAATTCTGTTAGAAACTAATTAATAATTAATTTTTATATTGTCTTTAATTTTTAGCTCAATTCTGAAAAGCTCAAATCTGGACCGAAACATAAATCTATTGAATTATAATTTTGCAATATATTGTTTGAAAAATTGGTCGATAATTTTATTTATTTGAAGATTATCAGACCTTAATCAAATATTCGTAAAAAAATATAATTAAAATAAAAAATAATTCTAACGTGTCCTCGTGTTTTTTTTTACAAAGAAATATTCCCACAAAAACGTTTAAAGAAAGTTTGTTCAATAGAATTCGAGGACGTTCAAATACAGCGAATAAAATTGGAAACGGGAAGCGTTTCTATAAGAAGATTCGACAGAAACCTTTTCACCTGCAGTGCAGTGTGAGATTTAAAGGCACTCTCTCTGATTATCAGCAAGATACATAGGTGACAGTCTTACGCTCCAGTTAACTTCGCAAGTAACTTCCGGTCCTTGTGTACCCTCACACATGCATATAGAAACATATGTATGTTTCACCTCAATATATTTTGCGTTTGCGCCGGTACAATTTTCTTAAGTTCACTTTTTTATCGAGACGCTCAATTCACCCAAATAAAACTCTAAAACATATTGGACGAACTCAGTTCCATATTTCTTAAATAAAATATTCATAAATATACCCGTCATTCCACCACATAGACACGCACCTCCACCACTATTAAGCAAATGTTTCTGTTTGTTTTTTAAAACAACAATTCTGAACAATAGATAAATAGTACAGTCGAAGATGGCAAATAAAATGTCAAGTGTAATCAAAGCGTCCAAACCGAAACTACCGAAACAAAATGCTTATTGCGCCTGCCAGTCTCCACAATTTCATTTTAAGACCATGTATCGAAATGATCGTTTGGAAACGATCACAAATTCGGTTGAAACACTGAAAGGAGTGCATATCTGTGTTGGAACACGTTTTATCTACTGCGCATGACTGCTTTCAGAGAGGTGGAAACATAGCTTATGTGTTGTTAAAATCAAGCAGTGAAGCATTATATGCTTTTTTTATGTCTTTACATTTACCAGAAAATGAATCTTGATTTCGAAACATCTCTGGTAGTTATTCAGTTTTTCCTTTTTTTTTTTTTTGGTGCTAAAATTTTCTGAGAGGGTATCGAAAAGTTTTGAAACGTCAAAATTTCATGATTTCACTCACGCCATCACGCTAAATATTGTAGAACTAATCATACAATAATGAAATATTAAAATCAAACGAGATACACGTGTTAAGACACTTTTATGCATAAATTCAAAGGTTTAAATGTAGGTTGCTCTTTTCAAAATTATATTTGAGAGGATAAATATTAGTTTTAAGTGCCTTAATAAGATTATAATTAAAATGATTACAACAACTAAAAGCCATGATTCAAAATAGAACAACATGGCAACAATAACACGGTAATACATATAAAACCATCGAGACATTAAAGAGGGTTATTGTGACAAACATTTACCCCCTTGAAGTACCCTCTAAATATAGGTCTCCCCGAGGGTTAATCGTGGTATCGTCGATGTTAGAGAATTAAATCCTCTCTTCCCTTCAACATCTCACCGACGCCACCCCCAACCCCATTCCAATATACCACCCACAATCAGTTGTCAGCGAGTTCTCTTAC
The DNA here is from genome assembly GCA_963575645.1 of Xanthostigma xanthostigma. NCBI lineage: Eukaryota > Metazoa > Arthropoda > Insecta > Raphidioptera > Raphidiidae > Xanthostigma > Xanthostigma xanthostigma. Next base: position 8,770,611 of record OY754471.1, on the reverse strand, counting down.
TCGTTCTTCGGTCGGGCGTTAAACCAGAACAACGTTCTGAAAATAGAAATGTACTCCTTTAAATTAGAATCACGTAGCTTCATTTCATTTTTTTTTCAACACGTACCATTCATAATTATTCAGGAACCCCAAACATTTTAATGTATGTGCCGCACTTTTTTATCTATCACGTTTGCAATTACTATATAATAGAATGCTCATTTGAACAAGATATGCGCAAATAAAATTATATATATGATACTACTAGTGACCCAATCCGGCATCGACGAATTTGTAGATTTCCACCGTTTTTCGTCGACTTGCGTTGCAAAATTGATCTCCACGAAAAGCGCTTTTATTTTAACGCGATAATATATAGCCTATGTCCATCCTGAAGGCTCATTCTAAATAACGGTGTGAGAATTTTTCAAATAGGTGCAGTAGTTCCATAGATTACCCTCCACATACACACAAACTCAAAAAATTCGCACTCTTTTTTCATAATATTAGTATAGATTATAATATTAGTTTTTTACAGAGTAGCTACTGTTTGCTACAATTGTTAAGAAACACCTATTGTTACAACGCTATCAACATAGCGTTGTAACAATGGGTGTTTCTTAACAATTGTAGCAAACAGTAGCTACTCTGTAAAATATTAATATAATTACTAACTGTAACTAAACTTATCTAAATATAATATTAGTATTATATCAGTATATAGGAATAATAATAACGGAATAGAAAGATTTATTTTTAATTACAAAAAAAAAATGAAAAAAAAACTATATCCACACAATAGCAGAGAAATATTTTATCAATTTTTCTTTGTCATTTTTATAAGCATTTATTCGTATTTGAACTAAAATAATGTTTTTAATTAATTTTGTTGGTAGGTACCGGCAGCAATAAAATCAAACGCAATTAGATTCCTGCTCTTTTTTGCCTGTGTTAATTTTGTGCAAAATTATTTATTCATAAAATCGTACATCCATATGCGTAATATTTTAAAGCAGTTTAAATTTTTTTTTAAATATTTTGTATTTTTTTCGCTGTTAACGTTTTAATCTAAAATATACGAAGTAAATAATCTAATTAGTAAATAAAGTGTACGAACCAGTTTGTAAAATTGCTTTGTAAATAATTTAACTCGAATCACATGAAGGAGAATTCAGAATCAATATGTTACTTAACCAAAAAGTTTATAAAATACTTATATTTTCAGTTATAATATCTACAGAGCTGAAGGTTCAATAATATAATTTACTTTGAAGTTTTCATATCAACAACTTGCTATTATGTAGTTAGGAAATTGAAAATAGAATAATATTCCCTTCTCTCTATTTTTTTTTATCAAGCCGGCAACACAAAAAAATAGAAGGCACGATAATATATTATTTTGTTAATTTTTCCACTAATATTCCTAAAAGAGTATAATAATATCTATACTAATGGGGTCAGCAGTAGCCAAAAAACCGACATCAAACTGGGGGTGTAAAAACAGAATTCAATATTTTTTTATTTTTTTTAGCCTTAGTTACTCCTTATAACATTAGCTATCGACCAGTGAAAGTCCCGTCAAAATCGGTCCAATCGCTTCGGAGATTAGCGGGAACACGTAGACAGACAGTCAAAAACTTTAAAATTTGCTTTTTTGTTATAAGTACCATATATACTTTCATATGCATTTAGTAAAAAACTGTTATTTTAATATTACAAACAGACACTTTAATTTTATTTATCTGTATAGATAACGTAAAAATATCGTAGAGGACAGTGCGGGCATCTACGAGGGAAGAATATTTACCTTCTAGGACACTACGTAAAATTAATGTTATAATGTGAACAAGTGGTTTACCTAGTTCGCGTCTTTTAGAAGCATCTTGTATAATTTTCAAACGTTGATTATTATAATATCTATTACGCCATAGCGCTCAAGAAAGCGAATTCTTTAAACTGTTTGTTCTATAAAATAAGAAAACTAGAACATTAAAGGAAACTAGAGAGGTTCTTTATTAACTTGGAGAGCAGTACTTAACTGTAAACTGATTAAATGTTGAAAACGTGGAATGTACCTTGGAGCTACCGCGATACTAGTTACAGAAAACACCTGATACTCAAACTGCTTTTATTAAAACTCTTACTAAATACTTAAAGACACTCTATCTCTCTTTCGACTTATGAATTAATATTTTGTGGCTTTTACACCTGGATTTTTCTTTTTGGAACCGAAACCTTTGATACACTTTATTTCAAAGAAATGCTCGCCTTTCATGAATGTTTTTTACCTTAATACGAAACTTTTGCAAATTATTCTTTAAACGTAAAAGTACAAAAAAAAATTGTATAGGTAACATATTAAATTGAATTATGTCTTAAGCTAGCGGTTCTCATAACATTTTTTCTAAAAAAAAAATTGGTTTTCTGTAAAGTCGGTTTACGGACGATAGTTTTACGTGATAACGTATTCCGCTCGAATATCATATTTAATAATACATAACCTAAATTTTAGTAGCTGTCAAACTATATTTTTACCGACTAATAATTTGATCAACCAAAGCAAAATACATATTTTTAAGCAATTATAAAAGACATTTAAAAGAATGTATATGTCACCATAAAATTGTAAATACCGTTAGGTTGTAATCTGTCTCGCGAGATTGTGAACTGTCGAAAGATTGTGAACCTCAACGTAATAATAATACATTAAATTGTAAGCAGTACGTTGAGGTTCACAATCTTTCGACAGTTCACAATCTCGCGAGACAGATTACAACCTAAAGATATTTACAATTTTACGGTGACATATATATATCATATATTTGTTAACAAACCGTATAATTTATCTGCTGTTATGAAATGCAGATATCTCCCAAGATTTGTTTTTGATACAAAATGTAGCTTTAATTTATTAATTATTATTAGCGCCATATTGCCATTATCAGCGTTCAGTTATACTTTCGCTTGGATGAATCGGTAATAATTATATGACACTAAAAATATCCGTGCAAAAACGAACAAATAACGATGTATTATCTGAAAAATTGCTTTAAAAATTCGATAATTTATGACATTTTTATTAGATATCTTGATTTTAAGTCTTAATTTCCACGGTTTATAAAACAAAGGCCATCTGTCAGATGTACCTTTCGCTGGAACAGCCGAAAAAAATGTTGAACGCGCACTACTCTCTGACGTCACGCGAGAAGAGTGAGAAATGCGTACAAGCCGACGCCGATCGTGCTTCTCTATCGCTTATACTGCGCTCTCGCTTGCACGCACAGAATCAGGCGGAACGTTACGGCGTTACACTTTTTCGTGCGTGCAGCTGGTGTTTCATCAATTTATAAGACGTTATCACGTCAAAAATACATGTTTGGTAGGCTGAGTTGTATTAAAATTACTATAGTTTTCTATTTGTTTTTTCTTGTATCAATATACATTTAGGTAATATAACAATTTTGACCGATAGCTCTTTTCAAAAATGTTATTTTACTTGACGTGTAGTACGGTGCTATAATAAACAAGCGAGACGTTTTCTGTGTGAAAGCCGCGAGTCTTGACAACACAGCCGACTCTTATTGTTTTACTCCATCTATTTTCTCATTGTATCTCTCTCTCTCTCTCTCTGTGTTGTGTACACAGACTTAAACGGCTTACAACAACAGTCCATCCGTTGCTTGTACTCGACGGAAAAGAACGTATACACTTATGTGGCGGAGGTACGGGTCGATATGGTGGCAGTACGGGTTGATACAATAGAATTGACCAAAAACGAAATAACTACATCAGTAAAGTACAGAAAGTAAAAGTGACAATATTTAAACAGCGTATATTTTATTGTACTGAATATTATGTAATATAATTTATTCCAAAAGACAGGATATTTCTATAAGACGCCAAAATCTACCAATGAAGCTGATTTTCAACACAGAAGTTTCAAACAATTCAAAAGCTCACTGTTACATTTTTGAAGCTTGAGAGTAAACTGCTATCATTTCGAAAATAGAATAAGACGTCTTAATAAGTTGGGATCAATTGCGCAATCATCATGTTTTAGCTCCATGGAGGATTATGAACAACGTTTCATTGACGAAAGAATCGGGAAAACTGCTAACTAATTTCTCCTCTCCCAATTCTTCTCTTGTTGCGTACGTGAGAATGTACGAACAGCCTTTGTAAGCTTATTGCTTCTTTCAACGGTCGTCAGACCCGTATATTTCAAAATAAAATATTAATTATCTCAGCTAAGGTTTAAAATAATACAGTGTAAACTCTATATAGCGACACTTAAGGTACTGTGCACTTTAAGGCGTTATTGGGAATTGTCGTTAAACGGAGAGAAGAAATAATCCGTTAATATTTTTGACGTGATAACGTCTTATAAATTGATGAAACACCGGCTGCACGCACGAAAAAGAGTAACGTTCCGCAAGCGAGAGCGCGATATAAGCGATAGTCTCTCTCTTCTCGCGTGACGTCAGAGAGTAGTGTGCGTTCAACATTTTTTTCGGCTGTTCCAGCGAAAGCTACATCTGACAGATGGCCAGATAAATTATAAGGTTTGTTAACAAATATATAATATATATACATTATTTTAAATGTCTTTTATAATTACTTAAAAATATGTATTTTGCTTTGGTTGATCAAATTATTAGTCGGTAAAAATATAGTTTGACAGCTACTAAAATTTAGGTTATGTATTATTAAATATGATATTCGAGCGGAATACGTTATCACGTAAAACTATCGTCCGTAAACCGACTTTACAGACAACCAATTTTTTACTATAATATATAAAATTTTCAAACAGACTAAGTATATGATAACTTATCGATAAGCAGCTGAGCTAAACATATGAAAGATAATCCCAACAAACAAAAAAACGAACTTCTTAGAATCTTCGGTACGCATGATTCGGACAACAAAGCAACAAAATAACCGTTTATTGCTTAATTATGACGTATTGTCGCCGTTATTTAGAGTGGGTGTGCCGTTATTTAGAGTTTTTCATTGTATAGAGTTAAGTAATTTCGACGTTTTAAGGAGTTTTCGTTATATCTAGTGACGTTAAATAAAGTCTACACTGTAAATTTAAAAACAGTCTAAAATATTTTTCACTTATTTTAGAAGCAATAATTTAGCATTTAATTTTCAAACATTATAATACGACATTCAGCTAAAACAGACCCACTTTAATAAGTTCAAAATTGAACAGAAAAACCTACAATATATATATAGTTATCATGCCTATACATATAATTTTTACAATCAACTTGATACCATATTAAAAAATTTTAATCAGCATACGTATAATTACACCAAAATTAAAAATTGTTCGTTATATTCACTTCAATTAGTTCACATGCACACGTTCTCCGATACAATCAAAGTGTGCGCGTGTATGTGTGCATGTGCGTATGTGTGTGTGTTCTTGTGTTGTGTAAAAGTCCCGAAGCATAGCCGTAAAACTCTACAGAAGAGTGCTTCAAGTTCTTTTTAATTAAATTCTATTTTTATACATTTTATATAATCCTCTCTTCACCAACGAGTCTATGTCTCAATATTAGGGAAAATTACTTCTTATTCACTATAGAAACGGAACAGCCTTTCACAACAATCTGTAGTGATCTAAAAAAATAATGGAGTATTGTTTTATAATTGTTCGTTGTGAGTAACTCACAGCTCGTAAACTCCGAAGGGTTATTGTTTCAAATTGAATTATTGGAAAATCAGACTCGAGAATTTAGTCAAATTAACATCGATTAAATAATGTTCACTTGTGGAAAGATGAGTGAAATGAATAGTTGAATTAAAAATCTTATTTTATATAATTCAGTGGTCTATAATCTATTCAAGTTTATATAATTGGTCTTGGGTTAAAGCTTTGTATCTTAATATAATACATACATTAGCTCTCTTCCAAGCAGTCTAGAACCATCATCGTCTTGCGCAGCAGCTGAAACGGAACTTTGTATCGGCTTTTGAGCCACTGCGCAAGACTGTGATGGTTCTGTTACCGTTCTCAGACTGCTTGGAACAGAGTTATTGTTTACATTAATCTTCGAAAAGGCTATATATTGAACAAAACTTTAAAGATAGTTGGAAAAAAATGAAGTCTTGAAAGTTGAACTTTAAATATAGTTCAGTATTAAATTAAATATCCTCTACTTTTTGTGTTCGCCGTAGATTTCAGCAAATGTTTCCAGTAGCCGCGCTCATTTATTGTTTTACTGTTAATTTCAACTCCTTCTTCATTTGACTCTACAAGCGGATTTCGTAATTAAATCGTTTTTGTTGCGTAAAATAATTGTCAGCATTTACACCAATTCAAATGTTTATATTGCAGTCGTGTCGGTCCGTCCGTCCATCTGGCTTTATGAAATCATTTAGTACCATTGTTGGGCGCAGATGTTCTCGTTGCGGTAATAAATAGTGTTTACCGCTTCCATTGCCATGCGCGTCATGCGCTAAAATTTCTTAAATTATATTCAAAATTATTTTATTGTTGACGACAAATATCGCATTCTTGATTCGTTGTAATAAAAATTACCATTCTGAATATAATTTGCATTTCTTGCTGCGCTCAAGGAATTGTTTTGTTTCAGAGATAGCGACGACAGAAAATTAGTGTCCTTTGTATAGTTTCTTGGTGATAAATATAATTTAGAAACGCCAGCTCAACTCATAGTTTGTACATTAAAAAAAATATCTAGTAATACAAAAAAAAAACTATACTTTTTCATCTATTTGACACTGTACCAATTATTTTTATTTTATTCAACATATTTATTAACGTAATTTTGTAGCATGAATATTATTTAATTAAACATATTTATTAATTTAAGTTTTTTTAACATGAACACTACTTCCTAGTTTCTGCTTTTTAAGACGTGGTGTTACAACACTAAATTTTTCATTTACTATTTCCCCTTCGGTCAAAATGTATTCCAAGTGATTAAACTTTCACGGGGTATTTTTAATTTAGGGATTTGAACAAGTTATCCATACTTTAAAAATAGATATGTGATGATATGAATAATCTTTAACTAATACAGAAACTTATCACACAAATTTTTTTTTCAACATTAGTATAGGTTTCAAAATGCTGAACTCCACAATGATATGACAAAATTATTAATTATTTCATCGGCAAAAAAATGACAAAATACTCTAATAACTTTTTATTAGCAAGTCAAAAAAAATTGTTATTGAAGAATTTCGATAAAATTTAGCAAGGAGATAGATTACGTCCTGAGGAAGGATATAAGCTACCTTTTGTCTCTAAAAAAACCTGATTGGGGAGAAATAGGAGATGAAAGTTTGTATGGGGACCCCATCATTTCTCAAGCTAATTACTTGAAATTTTATGTTTAGACTTTTGACAAAAAATAAAAAATTACGTGTTTCAGCGTTTTGGAAAGTCATTCTTTAAGTCCATTACTGTTGTCGCTACCGTGTTTAATCTCAATCGTGTGCGGAGCCGCGGGTAACGGCTAGTTTCTTATAAACACTTCATTCACACATTACACTAGACAAGATTAAGATAGTTTTCAAAGCCTTTTTTGCAGAACATTCGATAATGCGATAATTAACAATTGATTTCGCACTTGTATACACAAAAAAAAAACATTATTCCTCCACTCTAAATATTAGTTGACTGCTTCTAGCTAGTCTCTTCACGTTATCTAATCGATATAGTTCTTATTTTTATTTCATTACAAAGTTTTCTTGAACTCTTAATAGGGAGGCGGAAGGCGGAGCGCCGGCCTCCCAAGACCATTCCACATACTCTGTTCTGTATTCAAGACTTAAACAAGTTTTAATTTAGTATTGCCTTAAATCAGGGCTGTTAAATTATTACTTTGTATTACAAACAGATTTAAAATTTAATGTCGCAAAGTTAATTGTCTAAATAAATTATTGGATCAATACTCAAACTTTACAATAAGTAAACAAAACTCGGTTCTATAATCCTTCAAGGGTATTCAAGTCGGTAAACTGCCTGTGTAGAGTATTGACGTCTCTAAAATCAAAATTATAAAACTAAACACTGATTATTTAGTAAAGATTATTAAAATACTACACTCGGCTAGTAATTAAGTACAGTAATTGTTTTTTTCTTAAAATTAGGGGGGGGGGCTCCAAATGTTTAACACGTCAATACTGTTATACTTATATCGAAAATTTCAAATATGGAATATAAATACACGATTTTCAAACTGTTCTTTCGCAACCCTGCTTGAATGTGCAAAACATTCTTTTTCGCAAAAACTTTTCTGCTTAATCATCCCTGTTTAACCGTAGCGAGTAGCTCTATAAAAGTATCTCTATATGCACATATACCTGTTCCGTTCTCCTGGTACCTACACATTTAAAAAACACTGGTCTCCTGCTGAACTTTCCCGTTTCTCTCTCTCTCTTCTTTTATTATTAGATAAGTATTTACCGAACTGATCGTTCTAAAACTTTAAGATTACTCGTTGATTACTCTATTTTATTTATCCGTGTAACGAGAAAATTAAATTTCAATTGCTATTAACGTATCCTCTTATTCTGTTTTATTTTATTCTTAACTTTACTGCAATAGACAGTAATAACGTATATTTCCAACACAATTATAAAATAACTTACATATAATATCCTCTATTTTTCGATTTAAAGTTTTAATTGAAGTTTTCAATTTAATATTTCTACTTGACATAATACGTATTTCAAAAATAAAATTATTATTAGTTTAGTCGTACTTTGAACCATAATTGTTTTTTGTCATTTTTGTTCAGACAAAAACTTTCATCTTCGTTATTATTTATTCATTTCCTCTCAATTATTCAAATGTTCAGTATTATAACACAGACTTTCGATAACATTCCCTTTCATAATATTGGATTTCACATATTTCCATGTTAGGACAGAATGCACGCGTCCACACAATAACAAAAATCAATTTCCGGTACCGGCTTTGCGAATAATAATTTTTAATGCATTCTGGTTATATAGTTTATTGAATTAATTACAAAAATGTGCAGCGAAATTCAACAAATTAAATTAACAAAAATATCGCTCAGAAAAGAATTTAAAAACGAATTTGTTTGTACATAAATATGATTACATTTTGTTAATCTAAAAATTAATTCTGAGTAGAAAAATTCATATAACAAAACTCTTAAAAAAATTGTACCTCCTTCAAAAAGGGTCACGAAAAAGCGTAAAATAATAAAGTTTTGAGGTCGGCACCAAATTAATATACATACCTAAGTACATAAAACGTGATTGTAATTAAATTGGTGCCAAAACTTTGTTATTTTAGACCCTTTTTGGAAGTAGGTTTAATTTTCTTTAAGTTTTTTATTTAAAAATGTTTAATGGTCTTCCTTATTGTCTAATGCAACCGAAGTCATATAAAACAAAATACAATCAAATAGAGAACCTCCTCCTTTTTTCGATGCCGGTTAAAAATAAAGCATATTTTGAAAATCGCTAATGACGCTAAATTATTAGTAGAAGTTTGTTCCAAAATATGTATTGAAGGAGATTTATTTGGTTGAGGAACAATTGAAAATAAGCTTTACCAGTGTATCGCTTGTGGCCAACGTTTCGAAAAATATATTTTCATCATCAGGGCCTCAATTTTTCTGTCAATTGACAGAACAATTTTATAAGAAAACTGTTTTATGATAATTTTAAATTTAAAAATTTGTCGAGATTCATAATAAATGATCATGTATATTAGAATTATTTTTACAATTTACCATCTTAACTTGCATTGAGGCCCTGATGATGAAAGTATATTTTTCGAAACGTTGGCCACAAGCGATACACTGGTAAAGCTTATTTTCAATTGTTCCTCAACCAAATAAATCTCCTTCAAGACGCTAAATTATCTTTTACATAATTTTCGATCGTGTAAGAAAGGCTTCGCCGAAATTATAAACATCGTGCATAGTTACTTGTGCAATAATTATGTGTGCACATTTACAACGTACAATTGAGTAATTAAGTGTACCAAACATACACGTGTCAGTCTAGGCCAAATAAAGCAACTTGCAGTAGGTCATAATAATAATATCTAACAATATGTTATGCTATAGTCGGTTCCATCTGGGAAGGTCATCGTGTAACGTGACACAGTAATTGAACAGGGTCGATATAATAATATACACTCTCGTTAAAACGACATCAAGCAAAGGTTGGGATAACCGGATTTCCCCGAAATGAATTGGTAAAGCAAAATTAATTCGTAATTTTAAAACAGTAAATATAAAATTGTTCGTGAAAGGAGCGTGGTTTTAGTGCGTGAACAAAAATAAAATATAGAATGAATTCTCAACCTAATTATAAAAATTAATAAAAAGCAAAATGGATTCGTAATCTTAAATGTAACAAACAGTGAAATATAAAATTTTTCGTGAAAAGGCAATATTCAAGCGTGGTTTTAGTGAGTGAAGAAAAATTAAATATAGGACATTCTCTACCTAATTTCATTAAAGAACGGAATTTCAAAATATGTCATCATGCTCATTTAAAATAATCTTTTATTTTATATAAAGTTTTAGAAAACATCTTAAGAACATGGCAAAATAAAATACAAGCCTCAATGCTAATCTTAGACTTAAGCAAAGCGTTTGACTGTGTTAATAAAGATTTGTTATTAAAAAAAATTGAAAATTATGGGATCAGAGGCAAAGCGCGTGATCTCATCTCCTCATATATGACAGACAGGGAACAGTGTGTCAAAATAAAAACGTACAATAATCACAAAATACAAGATTACTATTCCACATGGCGAAAGCACAGTAGAGGTGTTCCACAAGGAAGTATACTTGGACCGATTCTGTTTATCTTGTTTATAAATGATATATGTGATACTATAAAAGAAAAAATATTTCTATTTGCCGATGACACTGCTGTCATATGTGAGGAGAGGGATCAAGCGTCATTAATTGACAGGCTGAAAGAGTGCACAGATGACCTCAACAGTTGGTTTAACAAAAACAGTTTAAAATTGAATCAAGCAAAAACAGAAATAATAAAATTTGGAAAATACTTCGATATACCAAATAGTATCAATATTTTAAATAACAAAATAGAAATAAAAAGTTGTGTAAAATTTCTGGGAATAAATATCAGCAGTCTAAATTGGAAATCCCATATTGATTACCTAGTTCCAAAATTAAATAAAGCCATATATATGCTAATATTTCTGAAATATACTTATGCCCTAAATATACACACTCTATTGAGCGTTTACTATGCATACTTTCAGTCTGTCATACAGTTTGGAATTATGTTTTGGGGAAATAGTGTAGACACAAAAAGAATTTTAATACTTCAAAAAAGATGCATTCGTATAATGGCGGGAGTGACAACACGAGAACACTGCAAGCCTCTCTTTCAAAAATTAAAATTATTAACTATCTATGATCTATACATATTGGAATGCAGTAAGTTCTTTAAAGGCAATCCAGAATTCTTTGTAAATAATATCTACGATCATGAATACGGCACAAGAAATAAGGAAAAATTGAAAATAAATAGCAGCTCATTAACTGTTATAAATCGTGGTATCACTAACGCCATAATACGAGTGCACAATATGATCCCGAATGACTTAATGAAAATAAAAGATCACAAAAAATTTGCGTGCGCATTAAAAAAATTTTTATTAGCAAAAAACTGCTATAGTCTGAATGACTTGTGATTATTTTACTTTTTACCTACTTTTATTGACAATGTAATAGACTCTTTGTAAGTCTCTTTTACAAATAAATATTCATATTCATATAAAGGCACCGCAGCGTGTCTGTATACATTGTTTGAAATATAAATCCGGTTTCTCTGACAATATGCTATAAAACCCAGCAATAATATTTATATAAAACATCCCACATCCCTAGTATGAGCAAAACTGAGGGGTCGAATAATTTGAATGTGACAATCAGTATTCACTGCACTGCGTTAATGGACTTTATGCGTCATTTTAAATACAATGTGGTCACACGTGACCGATTTCAATGAATCGCTTTTATTTTGTTTTATTTAATTTGCGATGAGCACAGAATTAATCACAATATAAACAAACCACGTAATTGCCGTTTAGTGTATAAAACACTCAACTAAACCACAGGAGACGGTGAAAAAATGTATTCCTTCAGTTGTAGTATCAAACAATTGATCATTAACTAATAGAAACTGAGTTTATACTATAATGGTATTGAATTAGAAAAGATTAGAGCATAGCGTCGTTGGTTCTGTAATAGCTCTTATGTGCATAATTGGCAGATTTTACGTAAGATTCAGGAAACGGAGCTCTATACACTAGTAGCACCTCCAAATTAATTTTACAGTAACCAACAAGGGGAAGTAACTCTTATGTGAAAAGTTGTACCAAATAATTCCTCCCATGTGCCAATAAATCCGAAATTAACGTTAAATGTTTTTTTAAGAAAACACTTCGTCGTAATTAAACGTGTATAGTGAAGATAAGTATGAATTCGTAATATCCCTCTGAAATTGCTAGTTCTTACCATCCATTGCTGAAAAAACCACTTTTTGGCCTTTCCTGCAAATTTTACTTTTTGCACATAAGAGGTATTACAGAACCAACGACGATAGACTCTTCGGCACAAAAAAATCGAATGTTTGATAATAATGGCGTGTTTATTGCCTGAAGTTTTGAGTTATCTGTTATTCATTCTCTTTTTCCAGAACACACAGAAACTCTGCTATTTATATCAATGATTGATTTTGAATGTGGTTTATGCAATTTTCTGTTAATTTTTGAAATTGATAAATCGACTTTTTTTTGAAAAACTAATCGACACTCAGAATTTTTCCAATAGGCCCAATAGTTACGCACTATAATTATGTTAAGTTGTGTAAGAGAGTATAGCTGACCTTATGGTATTTTTAATGAAAAAACATAATTATTAATATTAGGTAATAATATTTTGTATGTAAATACATCAAAGTTCCACAATACCCTTGATATAATTAGTTTCAAAATTGCGTTTAAATAAATTCAGACAAGAAAAAATATATCTAATCAGAAATATGCTTTTAAAAACTCAGCACATTATAATTAGAACCCATTTAATGTTGAAATTGAAAATGAGATATTGTCAGAATACTATCTCCGTACCTGATAAACCTAGGATGACTTGTTTATTGGCACGGCAGCTCCGTAGATATTTTCTGTTATAGATTTAACATTTCTGAATCAACGGTTTAGTTTTTTAGTTTTACATGTCGTATATCTCAACAGCTGAGGAATAATAAGTTTCTCGTGCAATAATGATGACATAAGAATATAATTTTTAAAGCAGCGATATATTTTGAGATGTGTTTTTATAGAGATATTATAGCCGGCGATAAAAATTGATAATTTCTGTTTTATGGGTCATCTAACAATTTACTGTCGACTTTTATAGACAGTTGTAAACGAAGCCCTTTGCATTATAAAAATACGCACCTTCCATACGTTTTAACCCGATAAAAATTCCCTTTGACCTCCTTCTGTAGTAGGCTGCTACTATATTGAAGGTATTGCGTTTTGAATGAAAATCCGCTTCGGATTTTAGAAAAAAGATTGGAGATTGTACATATTGTTACCGGATTAGGTCTACGAAAATGTATTATATATTGTCATACGACGCATTAAATTCGCACGACCAAATATTTAAAATGCCAGCGTTGCCACATTGATCAAAATCGATTTAAACCAGTTTTCAGTATATATACTGACTAAACAAATACAAAGTAAGGTTTGAAATATTACTTTGCATGTGATTTATACATTTGTTACTTGAAGTGCACTTTCAAAATTATCATTTTCTAATTTTGTCTCTGCATCGAAATTATACTGGCGATTTAAAACCATTATGATGTCTTTTTTCATAGGATAATTCATTCTGTCTTAGCTATAAACATAAAATATATTTACAACAGATCTGGAACCAATGCTATACTATATATAGTGTATTGGCCGTGGAGGGGTTGGTAGGGGTCGGACGCGATATCCAACACCATCATCGTGCTCAGCATCCTCGAAAACGGGGGTAAAGTACTTCTTTCTGCAGGGAAACGTAGTAAATCTCGTTTAACCCCTCTAAGGGGTGGTTTTTGGCCGGTTTGAGGAGTTGGGCCACCTCAACGAGAAATTCTGACGCCGCCATCGTGTTCAGCATCCTCGAAAACGGAGGGGGAAGGTAGTTTCATTCCGGCTCAAAATATTTAACAGTCCTAAGGTTTTAACAGTAGCTATATTAGTTAAGTTCTGTATCAGACTAGCTATCGGTTATTTTAATTAAAAATCGTTGCCTTTTGCAAAGTATTGTAGAATTACAAACCCCTTTAGCAATCTAACAGCACTGACAAGCTGCACATTCATTCACTTTGAGGAAACTGGGAATTACTTTGAAAATAAAAATTTAAAAAAATATTTCATTAATGCAATAATTACTCATTCGATTTGGAAAATATTTTAGAATTAAATAGCCAGTTATTGGAAATACTTTAAGAATTCAATTACACGAGCTAATGAAAAAAAAAAGTTAAAACATCTAAAAAGAACATAATATTTTAACATTGAAAATATGTTCAAAATAGTTTTCTACTTAAATAAAATCTCTGTTATTTCTTTATATAATACCCTACTTGAAAATCAAGAGATATTATAATAACTTCAATTTACATGTTATTAAAAAGAGTTCAAAAATTAAAAAAAAACTTTTTATTTGAAGCAGACATACTTTTGCGTGAACAATTAAAAGAAAACATAAATGTTCACAAATTCACAGTGAGAAAATTTTTCTCTCGCACTGTTTTAAAGGAAGAGCAGTTTTCTCTGAATGAATTAATTTAATAATAAATTTTCCATGTAGCATTATCGAAGTATGTAGCAATAAAAAGCAGCATTAATATTTAAGTGGAAAATTAAATTTTTATGGAACATTTAACTAAGTGAATCAATTTTTACGAATAAATTACCTTTGCTTTCACCTTTACACCTCGCTTCTTAAATATTATTTGTGTGTCATACGAAAGAAATGTCTTAAATTTATGGCAAATTTATTCATAGATTAAAATTTATGCATTTTCTTCTAATGTAGAAAAATCCTCTCATTGAATATAACTACACTTTTCTCGCGTAGAATATATCTATTTCTTCTCTATAATTTTATAGATGTAACTTGTTCAATTTAATTTTCCAATTACTGCTCGTCTCCGACAACAACTGTAGATACCGATCATATTTTTACAGTAATTTCCAACAAGAGAGTATAAAAAAAACATGACATTGAAACAAATCCTCTTTGATCAAAAGATGAAAATACTTCAACATTATTTTAAATTAAAAATGCAGTAGAGCACTTTATGACAAACGCATGAAATTTAGCACAGGGTTACATCTTTATATTGTTAAAAGATATAGGTTATTGGGCCTCGTGAGAGCTAGATTCGGAAGGCAATGGGAATGATAAAATTACCCCAATAGATAATATCTCAAAAACTATTAGATATACGAAAAAACGTATCAAACAAAAATTGTTCCTTTGTTAGAGACTTAAAAATTTGGTTCTTACACATTTTCTAGTATCTGGAAAAATATAGCCAGAAAAACGACTAGAAAATGTTTTTGCATCTGTTATGAAAGCCAAAGGTGCAGGATTGAAACATAAGTTGGGTCTTACATTTGCCCATATTAGCACAAAAAGTACACTTTAAAAATATTAGCAAAACGCATTAAAATTATTGCAAAAAGTATTGGCTCTTTCCTTGACATTTTACAAATATGTCGATTTTGAATAAGATAATTCAAAATTACTCTAACCTTAAATAAAATTAAAACATACACCACCTAAAAAACAATGTTTTAATTTATAACCGATATATTCCTAAAAATATTCAAAACTCTGAATAAATTAGTAATATAAAACTAACCTTAATAATAATTAGTTAGACTTAATCGGCAAATTATGAAAGTTTTACAATATTTTTGTGCATTTTTGTTCAGAGTTTAACATAACATTATCAAATAATTTACATCTCCTATTATAACATTATGTTAGCGTGTCAAAGTGCAATCGAAGTGAACAAAAAGAATTTATTCAAGGAACCTTACACTATAGCATAACTTTTATTCAAGAGGCCATATATTTCATATCAGGGAATATATGACATGCAAACTATAACATACAGATATTTGTAGAGTCTTAAAACGTTCGCATCAGACAGGGCAGCACTACGAAATGCAAAACAAAATTAAAAACTTCACACCGTATCGTATAACCTCCTTCAAAAAGGGGAAGCGTATATTTTTTTATGTATGTTCAGCTATAACTTTTCGAGGGGCTAACCGATTTGAAAAAATTCGACGACACTTTGTTCAGAATGTTTCCGGTTTGGCACCATAACATTTTTGTAAAAATTGGTTCAGTCTTTTCTAACATATTTGTGAATCGATTTTGATTTTGATGAATAATAAAATATGTCTTATGTAAAATTTATTGTATTTAGTTAGTTTTAAAATTAGAAACGTTTTACACATAACACAAAATATACACTATTTAGTGGACTGGCGTTAATTCCACAAATAAAAAAGGGTTTTTAACAATTACAAAGGTCCAAAAAAATTAAAACAAGCATCAATTTTATCTGCGTTAATGTTTAAAAAATAAATACCTATAGTTGACATACAACTGTCAATGCTTAATAAAAGATATTTCTAAATGTTGGTACTCCTGAAACTATGTGTGGTTTTAATTCGTAGAACTTACCTCAGACCACTGAGGAAGGAATTTTGTGAGGGCCTGTATTTGATCTATTAATATAACACAAGAGTAAAGGTTAATGAATTTATTATTATTCACAAATGGTTTCAATTTAGTAAAGTTGTTTATAAAACTTACACCGGACCTGTTTGAAACGAAAAAATAAAAGTCACCGGTTATTTAGAATTTTTTAAAGGAAATGAAAACCAGAACGAATATTACAGAAAATTTTATGACTATTAATAATAACCAGTTTGCCTCGAGGACTATTTTTTTATTGAACGATAAATACATGCAGCATTTCAAACTAAATTTCAGAAATTACGGTACGTTCAATATCGCATCCAAAATCTTAATATATAAAAATTACGTGTCACATGTTTGTCCGTGATGAGCTCCTAAACTACTGAACCGATTTTAAATTTGATTTGCACACCGTGTGCAATTCAACCCAACTTGAAAGATAGGATAGCTTACATTTCAATTTATAGTCGCAATATTATTTTATTGCAAATTATTTGTCTATTCCTTGACAGTCATAATACAACCATATAAGATGGCGAACCTGTTGACTGGATTGAGTGAATATTCAATAGATGGCGCAACGAACTTAACAACCATATAAGATGGCAATACCTGTTGACTGGATTGAGTGAATATTCAATAGATGGCGCAACGAACTTAACAACCATATATCTAGATCGAGGATGTAAAAAAACTGAATATCGTTTAAAACTGCTCGGCACGACGGCGCAGCCGGAGTGCTCGAAATAGAGCAAGTGTTTTAAAGACCACGAATACTTTACGCTATTTTTTTTCGAGCACGACGGCGCAGCCGGAGTGCTCGACATACACACATATACGCCCATGTATATTTTAAAATAGCTAGCAATTAATAAAATAGATAGATAGATAGATAGATGTTCCAATTAAATTGTTTTATTATTTCACTTTATACGTAGCGAAGCACGTACAGGGCCGCTAGTTGAAATATAAGATCAATGTTTTGTTATACAAGCTACACATTTTTTACCTCCTTGTACAAAAACTGAGTGCGACATTTTTTGATATGACTAATCATCCTTTATGTACCTATTATAATGTCCATTAATGCTTTATATTTCGAAATTTAATCTATATACAATATTGTGTATAAGCGTATAGGTATGTGCCCAACCACCCGGTACCTGGAGCTGCTGTTTTATTATTCACAACATATTATGATAAAAAAGTTATTGTCCCCTAACGAATCGTAAACTTTTGACATTAAAACTCACAAATATTCGAAATAATTAATGTTGCCTTCATCGACATTCTTCATCCAGCGCTACTTTGTTAAAAACGAACGGTTCACAGGACCAACTTTCCCAGTTGATGAATAATAAATATCAGTAATAATAATCAAAAAGAAATTACCAAAATGTATTTTTGACACCAGAACAAATCATTTTCGAGTGTTTTCTTTTACTCTCCGTTTAACAAAAACTCTTTATAACGCAATAAAATAACCGGTCTCTTCAATTTCGCTATATAGAGTTTACACTGTAATTAATAAAGGTAACAAGTTAGTTAACTCACCTAAATCTTCATCGTCGTCCCAGTCTATAATATTCTGACCACTGCAAACGAAAGCAGTTACGGTTAATATAAAGATGACCGTGTTGACCACAATGGCTGGCCGTCGCCGCCGTGTAACCAAAACTGGCCAAATACGTGACATCCTGAAGCCACCAAAAGTGAACTTGTCGAGATATATATTATATCTACAATTTCACTTCTTAGACATTGACTCTACTGATTTCAATTTCCTTGTGTTTTCTGTTGTCCTTTCTTCTTCTCGGTTTTGATTTATATCAAATGTTTGGAACACTCTATTTTATTTTTATGCCATTGAGCAAAATATATAATATATTTAAATACAATTTAAATTGGATTATTTTTAGTAAAACTCACTTTTTACACTGTTATTTTCCAAATTACGATAACAACTGTAAGTTATTATTAGTGTTTCAATAAAATTACGGTTTTTTCATCAATTAGGAAAACTATAATCAATAATATATGTTTATCTGATAGTTTCAGTATTTTCTCACGGCTAAATGCGTGCCACAAATTGAAATGGGAGGTTAAAATAGGTTCAACAATGACTAGGTTTGTACGTCATAAATAATCTAACTGTTACGTTAATAATTTATGAAAACGGTTGACGAAATGTTCAATTTAGTGATTAATTAAGAAACAGCGATAAAGATAACTTCACATAGAAGACCAAGAAACAAATTTAACAAAAAAAATTGTATCACTCAGGTTTCTTCTAGTTCCCAGGTAATACGACAATTTCCCAGGGTATATAAAATTTATTTTTCTTTATTTTTTAAAGTGAGTTTTGAAATTCAAAAAATGATAATCCTCAACTAATTTTAAAAATTATTATTATTTTTTTGCTCAAGTCTTGAAAGTTTGAGAGCCATACAAAAATAAAAAATGTAGCATATGCTTATTTATTTATTTATTTATTTAGTAATTTTCATACAGGCATAGCCCAATTACAGAAAATCAAGAACGTTTATATGCAAATTTAAGTTCACTGAATGTGCAGTTGAAAATGTCTATACTACTACAATTAATGTTATTTACAAGTCCACACGTCTTGTACAGAGGCGAATTAGCAAAGTGACAGGTTCTTAGGGTTGGTAAATAAAATAATTGGTGATTCAGTATAAAAAGTATTTCAAATGGCATTCAGAAATATAATGAATTGCTGCTTCAACGGTTTAAGAGTAAATAATAATTAATATTAAAATTTGTAGCTTGAACGTCGTTAAATAACCGTTATTAGGGTTTACTTATTACTATGAACTATGAAAACAGTAACTCGTATAACAGTTAAGACTCGTTTTAAAGATTTTGTCGTAACGCAATCAATACGACACTATCTACTATTATGATGATGTTAAGGCAACAGAGTTACCAGTAGGTAGCACATTTACCCTATTCATAAAAAATAATGAAATATTCAAGAAATATCATGAAAGTGAGTGTTATATTTCGTTTTTAATTTTTTTCCAACTTAATCTAGGTAGTATATTGGACATTTAAAGGAATACCACTAGACTCGGTGCCAAATGCCAATAGATACTGTCGCTAACTACTCATCCCTCTTTCGTAATAGATAGTCTATGTTATCCACTAAAAAGTTTGCCTTTAAATAGTGAAATAATTGTTTCAATCGATCCGTTGCTTGTCTAGTTTTGAGGTCACATAGATAAATATAGACAGTATGTAATTAAAAATCTACAATGCAAAAATTTTTACGGTTGAATAACAGTTCGAAACAAAATTGATAGAATAGTTACGTCAGCTAACGATAAAAATCAAAAAAGTCTGTTCAAAACCTGATATTACGGCGATATTTTTTAAATTGAATCTAAAGTACATTTCTTTGCAAACTTCTATCAACTATAAAATAATTGTAAAGTCGATGTTTTGACTTGGGCAACAATACAGGAGGCAAAGTTTTCATTGTGATCCCGAAGTATGTATTTTGTCTATTGAAAGAGACAGTTTTCCATTCCGAGAAACGGAATATAGATACTCCGGTGACAGTATGTCCTCTTACTTCCATCCATTTACTCCACAATTCGCGATTTACTTTTATTAAAAAATAAAAATAAAAAAACGAACAGAGCATTCTCTTTTCTTTCGTTTTCTTCCCTTTTTTTAAGGAAAATTAGACGATTTGTCTGCAGCCAGCGCACCGACTTAGTTTTTCCTCTGCACTAGTGCAGTGCATGTGTTCGACTTGGGAAAAAGTTGAAAGAAATTAAAGTTCACGTTGCGTTTAATTACTTTTATTACTTTACTGAATATCTAATTGAAGATATCGCCATTTTTTCAGTTCATTTGTTTCAATTTTTTGTTTTAACCATCTAAGAGACACTGTCAAGTTATATGTTTCGCACACGCGCTGTAAACGACTCTACGAATATAATTTAGTCGTTAGTGGACATGGTAATTCAAACAATGCGAGTTATCGAGGGATTTCGCCATTTTTGTGTTGTTTAAAGTGGCCAAAAAAAAATGCTGCAAGAACAGAGATCATACCTTATGTAATGCAATTTCAGGTGGATAATGAAGAAAATCATAATAATGGAAAAACGCTTAACGTAAGACAATAAGAATATTAGTAAGCAAAATATGTTGTTTATTTTTCTTATTTTGATAAATTGCTGTACCTAAAATGTAGATAGTAAGTCGCAGACATGACCAAATTTGAAAATTGAAGAAGCATTAAAAATAGAAAACCTGCAGTAGGTACTCTATAAAATTGTCATTAATTTGAAATACAGTAAACTAACTTATGACAAAAAAATATAATCTTGTCTTTTTAAAATAAACATATTTAGAGTCCTTGCTTTTGACGTAAAATTTGAGGAGTAAAAAAACTAATAAAGAGAAGAAGTATCAATATTTCACTGCAATATTATAGAAAATATATTAATAATCTGCCATAACATTATGAAACAAGCATTGTTGAAGTTATCATTATTAGAAAAATTCTATTATCCAAACAATGTCACTGCCGGGACTCAAATCCGAATCTTCTACTATTTAGGTTTTAACAGTGACATTGTTTGGATAATCAATTTTTTCTATTGTCGCATTGTAACATCAACAGCGGGGTGCTCCATAATGTTATAGCAGACAATAATAGCTTTTTATTTCTATATTTATATCCTTAATTTCTTATTCCATAAAGAAACTACTAAATTATCTACAGATAATATTTAATAAGTGTAATTTTTCAACAATGATTTTTTTAACCGAATTTTCTTTGTATTTAATTTAGGTAGTAAAATATATATCTTGCCAATAAGGTTTAAAACAAGCATCTGCGTTATCAGTGTTCACTCTACTTCTCTCACATCAAATTTATATTTTTTTAATTAAGCAGTGATAAGACAAATGCGGGTCGAGAAGTTTTATAGTCGTAAATTGGCTGGCTTAGCCTCTCTACAAATAAAACGAACGGAATAAAAATATGTCCTCCAACATTTCAACGAGCAACTATTTATTTTATTTTTCTTTAAGTAAGCAATTAAAACTCTACTATCATATTTTTTATTAATAATTAAAGTTTGATATAGATATACTGAGTTAATTAGTTTTATCATTTATATAAATGTTTAACTTCAGTTAATACATACCTACATAAAACAGTTTAATTAAAATTAACTTTCGTTACAAAAAAATGTTTTTTGATATAGATATTAAAAACTTTAAACGTTTTTTTTATGAAATGACTGTTTCAGTAACTATGGTTCAACTATTTTAATATGAAAATAATATTAGATTGAAGTTTTATCAAATTGGCACTCTAATTCCAGTTCGTTTCAATGAAGAAATATTGGCCAGTCGAAATACTACTTTCAATCAATCCTGAATTGTTAAAATAAAACAAATAAAAAAATACAGTCAATAAAGCGGAATATTCATATATAACCTACAATAAGAGATATATGTAACACCTCATTTTTCTTTCCAAAGCTACTGTTTCGACATTTTTGGAAACTGTCCAACATTTAATTCCACTTATTACATTTGGCTACCACAGATGTTCAAATGTTTCTCCTCTTAAACGGTTTACAGATAAAATTTATGTTTTTAGTAATTGGACACTCTTTAATGATTATCCGTTATGCTTTTGTTATGCTTTTTCTCCCCAATTTGCATTTCTAGACTTTTGAATATTTTTTATTTAAAGCCCTCGTAAGAAATGTAATCCAACAATACATTTGTTCATTTGTTTGATATATGAAAAAATCTCTAACTATTTTGAACGGGTGTTCCTCAATTGAACTTGATAATTGAACATTAATTGTTTAATATGTTAAATTAACTTTGATTTGTATAAACTATAGAGGAATTATATTTAAATTATCTAAATATTTGTTTTGAGAAGTTATTCTATATCTGCCAAAACGAGTCTCAAATAAATAATATTTATTATTTTCTTGAGTGTAAAGACGAAACAAAATATCAGTAATTTTGTACAGAAAGATTCAAGGACATTACCTACTGAGAAACAATATAAAATAACATCATGCATCATTTCAAGGTATATATAGATATAAAGATAAAAAAATGGTTAACTAGTTCATAATATATTTAATAGTATTAAATAAAATGTAAAATTTGGAGACTAATGACAGCACAATTAATTCAAATCAAAGTTTCGAAAATAAATCTAATAATAATATAAGTATAAAAGCCTTAGACAATAGATCGAAGCGTGAGACATTAATATCAAAATCTATTATTATTTATGATAATA
Organism: Xanthostigma xanthostigma; assembly: GCA_963575645.1. Classification (NCBI taxonomy): domain Eukaryota; kingdom Metazoa; phylum Arthropoda; class Insecta; order Raphidioptera; family Raphidiidae; genus Xanthostigma; species Xanthostigma xanthostigma. The sequence goes on along the minus strand of OY754471.1, from coordinate 8,747,526 downwards.
AAATAATAATAATAACTGTCCAGCGTTTAGTAAGTTACTAATTGCATGTCGCTGGAGTATCTAATTACTCATTTGGTAATGGTACGGTCCCGTGTTCACATTATAATGAAACATGTAAAAAGAGGGAAACACGAAAGAAATCAATCGTTTTCATAAATTATTAATGGTTAACAAATACAGATGCGATCGATTCTATAGATTAAAACAACATAATACCGTTTAAATTCGAATATCCATTAAGCGTTGTTCGACGTCACAATTTATTTAAACATTAATCATAGTCAACATCGGAACGACAAATTAAATAATGTGAAAAAAGTCGAAGATATTTTATTATGCCGCGATAATAAATCTTCGGAGAGATAATTTTATTTTAATAAATGACACAGGCGCTTATAATCAACCGTCTTTACCCTACTCTGCTGCAAAATTCTGTAATTAATATCTTAAAGGTCACCAACGGACAAATAAATAAATCACACTAACACTGCAGAAGTTAATTAAAGAATTGGAAAAGTTTTTCTCTTATGTACAGTCAACGAAAATTACGTTAAAGTTGTTTCTAAGTCGCGTCGAACGCGTATACTATACAGTTTAACGTCGAGTCAATCCGAAACGAATAAAAAAAAAAGAAAGCGGAAAAGAACTTGATGAATTATTGTGTGGCGAAGATTGGTTCCTCTATATTATTTTGGCGATTGAACAAATTAACTCTTAACTAAATAAAACACGATCACACAGTTACTATATTGTTTCTGTAAACGTTATTTGTTTTATTATTATTAATTTCGTTGTCAAAACAAACATTCAAACGTCGCGCCTACCGATAGATACATAATAATTTATAATGTATCTATATATGTATAGCATATTCTTTAATCGGTCGCGTATGGGGATTTGTACGATAGACAGTTGGCAGAACACGCGCCGACAGCCCTTGTGAACAACTGACAGTCAGCGCCGTGTAAAGCGACGACGCTTACCGGCCGTCGGTATTCGGACACAGTCGACATTCTACGCGATTGTTCACGGAATTGTTACGGCGTTATACCTTGCCTGCTTTCGTTATACTCGTCCGTTATAGGTACCTTACCTTGCAGCGTTCCACCTATTACTATATATTGTGCTGTATCCGCGACCGCAAAGCAAAATGGCGTATGTTGAGTTTCTGTTAAATTTTAGTGTTCCGTGCAAAACGGTACACTCAGTGGCGTAACTATACCACCTGAGGCCCGTGGCAACTTCATCGAATATGTTCCTCCCTTAATATAGATAGATAGATATTTATTTGCAGCGACCAAAAAAAAAATAGGTATGCAAAACGTCAACAAAAAAAAAAATAAAGCTTTTCTTAATTGCTATTATGTGCTCGCTTCACACGAGACGTCTTTACGAGCTTGCTCTGCAGGTAGGTTCGGTGCGCGCGCAGTGATAACAAAACTGCATGTTTATTGTCTCTGTCCAGAACACACACTATGGCGCAGTGTATGTTTGTAGGCGTTTGTTAAAGTCGCCCCAGATACTGCTTCCTGATTGGTTCTTGCTCATACCTACCAGCGGACCTAACAAGGAAAATAACCCCTGTTCTAATTTTAAAACCTATATCTTGTAAGCTAGCAGGCGAGCCCGCGGTGACATCATTTCCAGCTTCGTACCAAGCCTACCGGCTGGCGGAAGTCCGAGGAGTATTTCTAGCAGCGTTTCTAGCCTCGTGTGCAGCGGCATTTAATCTATGTGCATAACTGGCGTATAATATTTCGCGCTATGCACCTGTTAGACGCAGATATTTCCGAATGCCTCCGAGATACTAACTCTGTATTATAGTACAAGCCTTGCATCAACTCTCATTGACTCATAGCTATATCAGCTTATCAAAAGTTCACGGCTTTGTGTTGAATAGTGAAAGTTTTAAAGAGAACACAAATTATTGAAGTTTGGCAACATCGTCCCAATCGGGTTTTTTCAATATTAAAAACACCCTGTGTAATTCTCGATATAATACGAAAATAAGAGTTTAAAAATATCGAATATTTATTATTAAATAAATGCGTATAAACTGTCAAACGCGGCAATCATTTAGAGCGGCAAAGTTTTGAGAGAAAAACAGGTTATTTCATAAAAACAATATACCTATCTAAAATTATTAACTTTCACGAAATTCTTGGATATAAATAAATAAATAAAAGAACCGAAAAAAATTAGTTACTCACCATTATTCGGTTATTCTTCAGTTCGATGTTGCCTAGGATATGTCCCATAAAAAATCACAAATGTCACAATATCTGAGGCCATTTCATTTTCATCACTTCTTATTAAAATATTATTATTTCACTGTGTTCAGGCACGAATGGGTTCCTTTCTGGTATATTTTCAAGAAACCGTTGGAGACGAACTCGTTCAAAAATTCTAATTAATTATAAATCACACTCAAATACAAATAGTCTTCTGATTGAATATTTACAATAAAGTCGCGTTTTCACCTCTAAGGCCTAGTTTATATGAGAGGCGTTCAACGCGCGTTAGCCCAACGCGCGTTTACAGTTTCTATACAATTGTATATAACTGTTTACATGATAACGCGCGTTGGTGGCGCGTTGAACGCGCGTTAACATGTAAACAGTTATATACAATTGTATAGAAGTTGTAAACGCGCGTTGGGCCAACGCGCGTTGAACGCTCTTCATGTGTACTAGGCCTAACCCACGAAAACTATATCGGTTAATATGACCACTAATTATGTACGACGCGTCACAAAAAAATTAAATAAACACTTAATAAAAAATGTACATCTAACGCCTATTAAAACCGAAACACTACTAACTAATACAGTAACTAGACGAGCGTGTATCTACTGGAAACATTATGCAATATACAATTGAATAACCAAAACCTAATTGTAAAGCGGCCTATAGACGCTCAATATTATTGTGCAATGTGGTTTGCACAATATTTTGACGGCGGCCCCTAGACGGTCAATATTATTGTCCAATATTTTGGTTTGTGCAAAAAATTGTACCGTATAGAGACTATATTGAAGGTTGTGCAATATATTGCTCAATTGCGAACACAGACGGTACTGCCACATTGTACAAACAGTCCCCACCAGAACTTCAGTCATCACAGACCCGGAAGACCACGATACACCTCGATAAATTCAACAATAAGTTGTCTTTCGGCTTTTTTGTCACCCATGATGAGGCGTAGTTCAGACGACTTGCTGAAACGACTGCTACTTGAGATCAACTGACGGTATATTGCGCAATCTTGACAACAGACGGCACAAATTTCCCCGTTTGTGCAGTATATTTTCAAGATTTTGAAAATCACACAATATATTGCGCAGCCTTTCAATTTCGTCTACACACGGTCAATTATATTGCACAAACCCGAATATTGCGCAATAATATTGAACGTCTATGAGCCCCTTAAAACTATTACACGTCTACGTGACATTAAAACACCGCATCAAAACAATCACTAATTCATAATAATTTCAAAATTGTTCAAAACGAGTAACGTGACTTTTTAGACGCAACCCGAGCAATAGCTAGAATCTGTTATGTTACGCTTTTTGGTATCACTTGTACAGCCTAAACTGCTTGCACGATTTTAAAAATCCATTTTTTTTGTTCTATTCGTCCCGGGTATATTTGATCTTAACGTCGCCCGATTTTTGAATTTTGGTCCCAGAGGGAAGCAAATTAAAAAATCGATATGTTTTGCATCCAACAATTTGTATATTTAAATTAACACCGTGTTATCAACAAAACGAAACATTACATGATGTATGTTATTAAAACTATTTTTCCGGCACATCAGCTACGAGCAGAAACAAAAACGAATGAATCGATTTTAATGTGATTTCACTGATTTAAAGTAGAATATCCTAGAAGTGAAGTAGGTTTTGTTTTACTATTAAATATCATTTTATATTATTGTGGAAACTATAAGCGATCATCATTAAATAATGGCAGCATTTTTCAAAATATTTTATTGAGTTATTTTATCAGAATCGAATATAGGGTACCTGGGGTTAAAATAAGGTTACAGTCATAATTAAAATAAACGTGAACGAAACTACGGACAAAGAAAAGTAAAAAATAAATACTTTTGTCTTTGAGAGTTCAATTTGAAATAAAACTTCTATTCTTGTTATCATTGTTATCATTTATTTAACAAAGTTCGAGTGTTAAGAAGTTAGTGTCACAACTTTTTACTTACAGTAAGAATACTTCGAATTCATATTTTATAGTTCGCTTCAAATGTACGCAATTATTTTCTCTCAGAAAATATTTCAAAAAAGAAATACATAATGAAATTCAAAAATATTGGGATATCGTCTACGCTTGTATGTTCTCTTAATTTTCCTGTTTCTTTAACCCACTGATAAATTCTCTTTTTAAATATGTACAGCTTCTAAAGAAAGATTATTGAGGTTTTATTTATACCTAATCATTTAGAATTAAATCATTTTTTTAACTATAATGCGTTCACTGAATCAATTGTGCTCAAAATCTTATCAACTATAAGATATAAGAAAAACAGTCATGATTTCAATTCAGTCAGAAAATGATCGTAAACGACTCTTACGATATCAAAAAAAGAAGATTTGTTAAATTCTCTATAAAAATAGGATTAATTTCAATACTTCTCTGTTATAACAGACGTGGGAAGTTAAAAAGCAAAACAGAATTTGATATTATAGATTATTATATCGTAATTGAATCGTACATTATTACTATGAATAGACTTTGTCTATAGCGGTGATGAATTAATTTTTCATTGAAAAGTACTTATCTGCTATTTATACTTTTTAATATAATTTTCATTCAAGCGTCAGAAATCAATACAATTATTCAGTAAGTTAGTTTGGGTCAAATCTTGCAATCAAAATATCGATAAGTTCTAATAAAGCTAGAGCTTTGAAATTTTATATGTCTATAGTGACAACGCAATATGAAACACCTAATGGCCGCCCCAAGATGGCAGATTTTCTTTTCAACCACTGTGAAAAATGCATTAGTTAAGACGTAACTAACAATTAAAAAAAAATATTAGAAACTTTTCAAAGCTTTTATAATATACTAGCGGTCCCGCCCGGTTTCACCCGGGTGCAAAAGAACGAATGGGGAAGGAAAGGACATGAGTACGCACATTCATCTTAGTTTACCGAGATGAATGTTGTGTCCAAACTTCATGATCGGCGTCACCGTTCAAAAGTTTTTGTCGTTAAAAAGTAGTATTTATACTTTTTTTAAGTATTAAAATTCTTTTATAATAATAAATATTTAATTGAAAACACTGTAAGAAAATTTTTTTATATAGGTGCTTATAGTTGGAACAGTTTTCAAATGAGCTATTATTTAGATTTATTTAATTTTAATTAGTCGTAATAAAATTTTAAAAAATTGAAATGTAAGCCTTAGAAGAAAGCAATGTAGAAAATAAAAAAAAACATTAAAAACTATTCGACCATTGTGGGGCTCGAACTCACGACCTTGAGATTAAGAGTCGCGCACTCTACCGAGTGAGCTAACTGTGCTGGTATGTGCGGCGCTAATATTGGGATATTCAGTTAAGGCATTTCACCTGAATATAAGTATATGGTGAAAAATGTTAACTGACATTCTGCAACATTTTTCATTGATTTTTCGCTCCTATTAGTAGTAGCGTGATATTATATAGCCTATAGCCTTCCTCGGTAAATGGGCTATTCAACAAAACATTTTTTTTTCAATTTAAACCAGTAGTTCCTGAGATTAGCGCGTTCAAACAAACAAACAAACTCTTCTGCTTTATATATTAGTATAGATATAAAAAGGAAAAAATAATTTGGAATAATTTGGGTACATAATTTATTATAAAAGCGTGGGCGATGACTAATGAAGAGCTTACGACCAAATTTATTACAAATTAGTTTTTCCATTTAGTACCTACACTCCAATAAAAACTTGTCTTTAAAAAGCTTTTTCTTTAATATTTTTTTATAATGACATTTAAGAAACATATAAAAAGTTATTTTGCGAGTTAATATGCTCTCTATACCAAAAACGATATGAACTACGAAAAATTGTTTTGAAAACTCGTTCACAATTTATGAAAAAAATTCCAGCCAATTGGGCGACGGGACCATTCCAACTTCAAAAATGTTAGCATTTGATTATAATAAAGAAAATAACATTTCTGATATAGCGTGAGGTGACGCGAGTAATGGCTAGAACCTATTCAATAATTTGCTTTTCGTTGCAATGATTACCTACTCAATATGTTCACGTCATGTAAAAATTAATCAAAGCATGCCTAGCTAGTTTATTTCTGACAGATCCATAAAACAAAAGAGCGGCTGATTTTTTTTTTATTTTCAAAAAATTTCGAAACTATAATGTAAAAAAAAATAATAAACAAAACTTTCTTGAAAAAAATAATAGAATCATAAGCTGTTAAGAAAAGTATACCATTATTATATAAAAAACACCTTTATAACATATATCTTTTTCCCCAAGAACAATAGGGCTCTTTATATTTGCATACCAAACATCCTCCCAAAATTTGCTTTCAATCCGGTCATCCGTTTGACCGGTATCGTGTTCACAGACAAACAGACGCACAGAGTTTTTTTCAAAAATATGTTTTTTGGATTCGGTGAACCTCAAAACGGAAAGATATTTTAAAATTTTTGAAAAGTGATTTTTGACCGAAACTAGTACCATTCCCCACTTGTGGGTTGGAATGATAAAATGCAAATATTAAAAACTCTATTACAAAGAAATCTCTCCATCTCTTTTCAAAATAGTTTTCTTTCAACAAATTGCTGTAGGCGCATTTCAGTATTAAAAATGATTACGCAATTTCCGACTGTTCTGTTTTCGCCATCTGTGTGACCTCATGTCAAAGTAACGCAGCATCTCGTTATCATTTCCAGGCGCAGTTCGTTCTGACATCACACATTTAATATAATCTGTACACTTATATTTGAAAACTCAGTCCGATATTGTGTTCACGTTTGAGGATGTAATTCAGTTAACGTCAACACTTACGAACTACATTAGCAAATAGTGATTCCGTAGCAAAGATGCATTTTTCAGATTCCTATGGCACGTCGGGCATGTTGAATCCCCATCAAAATGTGCCACCCTTTTTGTACTGCCTAGTGTTATGTAGAGAAAATAATAATATTAATAATTTATCCTACTTCTGACAATTGATACAGAATCAATTCACTTGTGATAATTATTAATTGAATTTATCCCTAATTTATTTCTCTTGTCAGGATGGAAATAAATTGAAATAACCAATCTTGACTTTGTACAGCTTTATTTACAACATTTACAAGTTTACTTAACTCTCAGCTTACATTTCCAACTGCAATCTTCAACTTCAACCTCCAACTTACTTTTACTAACTATATCCAACTATCTAAAATCCAACTTAGTTACTGACTATCAATATCTTAAAAAATCATCTTAACTCATTCAATCCTTTCTCGCACACACCCACGATGACCAATCACAATCAAAAACCATCATTCTCTCTCAACCAATCATACCAAAACACATTGCAATTGTCACTCATTCATACATAATTCTTAGAACCCATTTTTAATTGCTTTAGCGTGACAAAAAATCACTTTTAAGGGTTAAACTATCAATTTCAAGTTCTTGAATTTTGTCAACATGTGGCCGATTCTATTTTGTCCATTTTTCTAAATTCTACGAAATAACTACAGTCATAAAACAATAAAGTAATACATTTTTTTTTAATTATAACACTAGATAAAATGTTTCTGCGTCAAGTAATGCAAATAAAAAATCCCACGTCATTTTACTGTCTTAATATAACTCTAAAGTCGACTCTAACTGATATATTTTTAAATAATGATAAAAATTAAACTTTGTTGTCCTCTTTTTTCAAGATAGCGTCCAAATCCGGGCTTTCTGGGGGGTCTAATTTTAAAGAATTTCCTTAACACCAAATTAAATAACTTACAATTAACTAAAGCTAGCTACCTAACTAAGCTAGTTTAAACGACGTATTGGCTGGCCAAAAAAATAATAAAAACAGAAGAAGAAAAAAAGTTGAATGTGTAAGTTCACAAAATAATTCATATATTGTGAAAGTGAAGTTAAATAATAATGTTCAGACGAACACCATTTGTGGTTAAACGCGCGGATACGACTTTAGATATCAGATGTCCAAATGGAGTACATTACAGCGTAACTAAAGGGTTGACTGTGAACTAAAGAGATAACAGATAAAGTAGAACTCTATATACGAGTACCTATGTCACCGGCTAAAGAAGCAATACAAATGTCCTGTAAATAGCGTGTATAGAATGTCAAATTTTACCTTAAATTATTAAACTAAGGCTTTTTGATTTCAAAACTTCCATGATCTTTTGATAACACAGATAGACTCCATTTAAAGTCAACATATTATATACGTATCTATTTCTATACGGTAGAAAATATTTTCTCTGATACTTCTACTAATTTTGTGCAGACTTATTTTAAACAAAACAAAAATACTTTAGAAGTAAGTGCATTTTCAAGGGCGCCGACTTTCGGCAAATCTCGTGAGTACTCGTTTGATGACTCGTTTGCAGAAACTGAGGAAGTGCGAGATTTCGGTGTGCAGGACTTCAAAACTTCATTGAAATTAGAAACTTGTTTGAACTTTAGATATAGCATTTACTCTACATTAATAACTCGCAAGAAATGATCAAAGTATTAAGTAAAATTATAATTAATTAAGAGCACTTTTCAGTCCGCACTTCCCACGTCTGTGGTCGGAGATGTTTCGGCCCTGTAAAATCTATTGCATTATTTGTTTTTCAGGCACACCTGGTATGCCTGACTTCATGACTTCATGAACCTAAATCACTATAGAGTATCACACAGTAAGATTAACAGAGATTTGAATAAAATATCTGACGACCTGAAAAGTTCTAACTGAAACCTAGCAAGGACTGGCTAAAATTAAAAGTTTTGTTAAACGCAATATTATGTTTTTAGTTCGGAGTAATGCAGCAAAAAATAGTCCCGTTACACGTATTCATCGCGGCAAAAAATAGACATTGTAACAATTATTATTATATGTACTGCCGAAGCAAGTACATATAATATTAATTGTTACAAACTGGCGCCCAACGTAGGGCGCCCGTTTCTAAAAACTATTATTATTTTATTATTTATTAACGTAAGTTTGTAACATGAATATTATTTAATTCAACACATTTATTAATTTAAGTTTTTTAACATAAACACTACTTCCTAGTTCATACGCTCCGCTGCCATCTTGCCTCTGTTTTTCTACATGACTACCAAGGTACACCAGTGGCGTGGCTTTTTAAGACGTAGTGTTACAATATTTCAATGATTCTAATGAAGAAATGCGACAAAGTGTTATGAAAGCGTTGAAATCGATTGCACAAGAGTCAATACATATTTTTTACAACAAATGAACGAAAACTATTTTTATTATTTTTGATTTATTTATATTTTTATGTTTATGGAGTACGACCAAAATAATGTCTATTATTTTTATTATATTGTTATAATTCAGCTTTCACGTTAAAACAGAGATGTTTAAAAAACTTTTAAGACAAGAAATTGTGAGATTTTGTTAAAAAAATATTTGTGACTAGTAGGCAAGATGATTTTTTTTTATTATTTTGTGTATAAGATGTAAAGTTTTTATTTTTACAGAGTAAAAGTTAATGATACTGAATCTGATTTGTCCGTTGTAGTAGAAAGTTTCCTCAAGGTAAGTTGAGGTATGTCATGAATGACTATCGTAATTAACTTATTAGAGGGTTAAGGTTTTTGTAATTTATCATTAATTGACGAATTTAGGAAAGAGACGCGGTCTTTTCAAAGTCCACCAATTAACGACGCGTTGTTCTTTCAACTTGGAATTAACACAACATTTTGTTACATTCTCCTTATATGTACCGACATGAAAATGTTTGAATGCGCCAATCTCACATATGTCATTTTTCCTTGTGACCGCAGATAGTTATTTGCAAGTTTCCATTACAAACAATAAGAAAAAGTACCGTAGAAACATTCCAAAGTTCTATGTTACAAATAATATAAAACTGTTTATACAATATAATGTCATTTTATCAAAACAGAGAAACTTTAGAGAACTTGTACGTACATTGTATTATAATTTACATATAAGAAACATAAACAAAGCATCAAACTAAATAGTGAGAAGAACTTATTAATTATTATCCAAACACTTGAATATGAATTACTCTTAACATAAAAATACAACACATATAACTTCGCAGGGAGTGTCAGCAATATAATTGTTTCAATATTTTAAAAACAAAAAGGATTGATGGAGGACTACTTATGATAACTAACAATTTTTTCAAACCCGTTCTTTGTAAACTCCGTAACAGTTACTTTATTTATAATATACCACCACATCCTGTGTTATTTTGACGTGATAACGTCTTATAAATTGATGAATCACCAATCTTATAAATTGATAAAACACCGGCTGCATGCACGAAAAAGTGTAACGTTCCTAACGTAATGTTCCTAACGTTCGTAACGTTCCGCCTGACCCTGTGCGTGCTTTTCTCGAAAACGGCCCTAACGATTTGGATGAAATTTACTGAAAAGGGATTTTGGGGGGCAAAAAATCGTTTTAGCTAGGTCTCATCTCTCGAAAAAATCGTTTTCTTACAAATTTTATCATTATAAAAATCAATTTTTTGACGTATGAAAATACTTAAATATTGTAAGTAGGTTTTGGAATTTTATATAAACAGTGAAACAATTGTTTTATAAATATTATGACAGCTAATCTTTGAGACTTAAAATAAATACGAAAGAAAGAAAGTTAAAAAAAACAATTATATTATATGGTGAGTAATTTAAATAAATAAAATTAACCTAAATTTGAAGCGAAAGATGCAATATCATAGATTCGAATTATTATAATTATTATATAAATTTAGGTTATGTATTACGGAATACGTTATCACGTAAAACTATCGTCCGTAAACCGACTTTACAGACAACCAATTTTTTTATTTGTTTTTTTATATAAAATCTATTTAGTTTTGGATTCAGTAGATCCAAAAATGTAATAGCCAAAAGGACAGTGACAATCAACAATAGTAATAAATTTTTAAGTATACAGGTCGTAAATTTGAATAAAGAAGATTTGATATCAACGAAATATCAATAGTAATATTAAATTATATCAATAAAGCGTAAACTATATATAATTTGCCTTCCCCACTTAAAGATAACATTTCACTATAAAGTATAAAGCCGATGAACTTATTCCCTGTCGCGTTTAAAATGATTCGAGTTATAGATTCGTTGTGCAATAACTCGAGCTATGGCGCGCGAACATATCGCGGCATTTATGTACGAGACTATTGGGAACTCAACTTTTACTACAGAGTCGTTAAAATGTATAATTTGTGACCGTAATATGTGAAATATAAATTGCCGTTAAAAGACCTTTCCTTGTTATAAACCAACGACAAATTATCACACATTAGTGCATACATTGTGTTCAAAATAGCTTTTTTTATTTGTTCTTTGTGTTCCTTCCTTTTTGTGGCTACTGTGTATGTAGTAAGAACGTGTGTGTATGTATGTTTGTTTGTTTTTACCTACAACTCGATCATTTTTATGCGTCGAGGTCGTTACCGCGTTCTTTTTTAATAGAAAACAGTTTTCCCATTTGAAGAACTTATGGTCAATTACATAAAACATTTAACAACTAGTAATAATAGGCTGCACAGTATTACACTTTCACTACTTTAATTATAAATTTAAAAAAAAATGCCTGCCGATAATTATATTTATTAATTATGTGAACTAAACTGCTTTTGGCCAAAATAAAAAAAATTACACCCCTTACAATAATACGTTTTAAAGGCAATATGATTGTCAATCGAACCTTCGGTAAGAAAAGTACAAATTTTACGAAAACACCTCTTTGCCGATACCGATTTTCATACTGAAGGGTGTATTTAATTTAGTGAAGATATTGGATTACATACATACATACATACATATATTTATTGTATAATCGGCACAAGAGCCATACATAGTCACAAAAAGGAATACATATAATAAAAGTTACATTAAAAGTTAAGTTAAAATTGGGCAAAAGTCTTTCACAAGATAGTATGCGTTTTTTATTAGGAATTGCTTTAATTTATTTTTAAAATTATTAAAACTATGAATATTTTTAATGTCGTCTGGAAGTCTGTTAAACATTATTGCTGCTGAGTAGTGTGGTGTTGCCATATATCGGGAGAAATTGCATTTATTAATAAATATGTTGCTACTGAACCTTGTATTATACTCATGTACATCCCTGCAAAGAGTATAACCATTTTCTTTAGCATGTATTATTATTTTATAGATATATATGCAGGACAGTGTGAAAATATTGCCAATAATATTGAATTAAGAAAAAAAATATTATTTTAATAGACGTATTAAGTGATTATTTTTTTCATTTTATCTAAGAACAAATTTAAGTTAATATAATAAAACCACTATATAATTGTTGACAGGATTTTGTCACTGCAACCCGCCCGAGTTTTCTATATAAATTATTTTCACAAATAATGTGTTTAAATATAGATTTTCTCAAAATATTAGCTTAGCTGGAAATAAATGAGTTGAATGTTTTTTTTTCTGTTAGTGAGCTAAAATTTGTACAGGTTTTAGAACAGTTTGTAAATAAAATTAGTTCAATTTGTTTTGCTGATCGACAAACTTGGATTGAATTGGTTTCGTCTTGAATTTCACCGCTGCAAAGAATAAATGCAACTTTTTACAACCGGCACTCAGGTTAGCATTTTAGATCCGGTTTTACAGTTTTTCGTTTCCTTATATACTATGAGAACTTTCTGTGTTTAGTTTTCTTCAAAAATCACAAGTCCATAAAATCTTTTATCAGTTTTACTAAACTACTAGAGCAAATCACTCCAAGAAAATGTTAAATTTTTTTTGCAATTACAAAGAAACTCATTCTGTGTATAATATTATTATAATGACGTCCTAAAACAGTGCATTAAACTTGATTTATATACCTACATAATTATACTGAAACAATTTACAAAAAAATCTGTTTACGGACGATAGTTTTACGTGATAACGTATTCCGCTCGAATATCATATTTAATAATACATAACCTAAATTTTAGTAGCTGTCAAACTTGGGCCGATCGTGCTTCTCTATCGCTTATACTGCGATCTCGCTTGCACGCACAGGGTCAAGCGGAACGTGACACATTTCGGAACGTTACACTTTTTCGTGCATGCAGCCGGTGTTTCATCAATTTATAAGACGTTATCACGTCAAAAAAAACTTGCCAACAAATCAATAGAAAAAGTTTCACATTATTTGTTAAACGTTAAACAAGGATTTTTTTAATCCTCCTATATTGTATGATATAATAGAAAAATTGCGTTATAACATTTTTTGAAGTATAACTTCTTTTGGCTCGGTGGGGTAAAATTGATTTTAAAAAAATTGAAAACAAATTAGAGTATAAAAACTGGCTGTAAAACATTAACTGGGGTGACGGCAAAGTAGAACGGTTATCTCGTAATAACCTAAAGGTCGCTCAGTGCCATTATATTTTTTTTTTTGTTTTTTTACAGTTATACCAGTTTTAATTCTGCAATACTAGTTTAAAATACAGGCTATTTTTCAGTTGTTGAATAGGTACAAAAATGAGAAATAAAAAAAAATCGGTGTGGTTTCCTGATTATGCCACATAATATAAAATTATATGCAAATATTCCGTAAAAAATATAGCAACTGTAATTCAAATCTAGAATATAACGAAATTTTGTGATCGGAAAGAGGATAAAAATGATAACAAATACAATCGGCAGCATTAAGACTATTGTTATCACAAACAATTTTATAAAAGAGGACGGATCACATATTGATATCGGCGAGGGAACGCACATAATATTGTAGCACTGCACCTTAAAGTACAATCACGGTCAACATAATCTCTAACACTGTGTAGTGTAGAAAAACATTTTTTTTGAAAATTAAAATTTTCTCAACAGGACAATCTTATTATCTATTGATGATCAACTAAAATCGCATGTGGACTAAGCAGATTAAAGTTGGTTTCCGAGCAATTTTTTCAGAAAACACATTTTTCTGCAAATCTGTCAAATTTAGAAGAAAAAAAATAATTAAGTAAATTTTGTTACGGTATAGTACGTAATTCTAATTAATAAATTTAAAGAATACTACTGTATGCTACATTGTTAAGAAAAACCCATTGTTACAATGCTATATTTGAAATTAAGAAATACGTTTTTCTAATATAGCATTGTAACAATGTTTTTTCCTCAATAATGTAGCATACAGTAGCTATTCTGTAAATTTAAAAATAATAATAATAGTAATAATAATAAAGTTTTTTATTGGTAAGAGTACGATAACTTGCTATGCAAAATATCCACTGGAAATTCACAATTATTGTTTTATATAACATATATGATAACAGCTTTATTGGTCGTTTTAAGTGCGGAAAATTAATTTTTATAAATTAATTTAAAAAAATTAAATATGGTATAGTAAGTTGATTTAGAGTATATTATTTACTATAGCGATCGCTATCTTGTCTTATATAGTGATAAGAAAAGAGAAAGTTATATATACCTGTATCTATGATAAACAAAGATAGAAATATCAATTGGTTGGAATGAAATACAATTGAACATTCAGGGCAGAGTCGTATTTGGAAATTTTAATTTATAAAACGAATTTTAAATTTAAAACTCACATTTTCATGAAGATTGAAAACCACCGCTTTTTTTGATAAAGGGGTATGCGAATTGTCTCGCAGTGAAACGGGAAGGGGCAAATGTGAAGTTTTTAAAAAAACAATTCCGGGGTGAACGATAAACGGGTATGCGAATTGTAATTCTGGGGTTAACGATAAAGGGGTATGCGAATTGTCTCGCAGTGAAACGGGAAGGGGCAAATGTTGAGTTTTTAAAAAAACAATTCCGGGGTAAACGATAAACGGGTATGCGAATCTAAATACGACCCTGCTTCCATAACACAATCGAAAGCTGCATACAAAGTGAGATAGTTATACAATAATTCTACACCAGTTGCTATGACGTGTATTTGTGATTTTTGATTGGTTAGATTCAAAAAATGACAGTGAAAGACGAAAAGTAGTTCCATTTTTTTCACGTATTTTTGAGGAAATTTGTGAATAATCCGTAAAGTTTTTTTTTTTGAACGTAAAAATTTAGCGTTTTCTATGACTTAAAAAAAAAATTCAAAATTTGGGTGCATAGTGTTATCGAACTGGACCCTTTTTTATTTTTTTACATTTGTAAATACACGTGACCTTTAGAGTATTTTCTACCGGCGTGGGTATTTTACTCGTTTTTAACTGTAAAGAAGCAACTATCGTTGAAAATGTCAAAAAAATCTGTTCTTAGCGGATGCCAACGTCTCAATAACTAGCTGTGTGCCAAATTTCAGTCCAATCCGTCCAGTAGTTTGAGCTGTGCGTTGATAGATTAGTCAATCAGTCAGTCACGGTTTCTTTTTATATATTTAGATGTTTGTGCGGGAGTGTACAAAAGAATAAAAGCTCGTCGTCTGTGTCGTCCGATAGTCCGGATATCGGATATTGCATGTCACGTCACCTCATGATGCTACGTAACCTTTATGTTATTATAACCCCTCTCCATCAGCTATCGGCGTCTCACATTTTCATATTACTAAACGCATCTGTTTAAAGGCTATCCCCGGAAACAATAATAGCCTTTTGTCCGCGTTTCGTCGCCACCTCAGTAATGTACCCACCTACATCGAACGGTTTTACAATAAGAACACTCGAACAGACATTTTATTTTTATTGAACTTCGTTCAACTGTATAATCGGGATTCGGGACGTATTATTAATAAAACGTTTTATCAGGTTTTAATTATTTTTTTAAATGCAAATTAGAATCTCAAACATTTTAACAAATTATAAACGATGCTGTTTAAATACACTCGATCCAAATTTCTTATGCCCGGTTTACATTATTCCAGTCCAGCGATCCAGTCCAGTGCTGGACTGGATCGCTGGACTGGATTCGTTGTCTACATTATTCCAGTCATTTAGAAGCCGTTTTCATTGTGAACACTACAGTGACAATGATTTCAAAAAGAGATCAGTTTCGAAAATGTTTCAAACGTGCTCAATCACTCTTGCTACAAGAAGTTATTAATCAGGTTGATTATGAACTAAGAAAAGGCACTGGATTGGCCGTCTACATTATTCCAGTTGCACTGGATTGATCGCACTGGATTCAAAAGTAGACCGCGAATCCAGTTACTGGACTGGAATGCTTACTGGATCCAGTGCATTCCAGTGAGGGTTTACATTATTCCAGTTGCAATCCAGCACTGGACTGGATCGCTTGACTGGAATAATGTAAACCGGGCATTATTCAAAATATTATATAAAGGAATTTTGTTCTGTTTAATCAAATTACAAAGAAAAATCGGGTCGCAGTGCCAAACCCTGCAGTATGGCTTATGTGAACTGAAGATTGTTTTTGGACAAAATAAAAAATTAAACCGTTAATAAATGCCTTAAATAATTTTTTGTTTCTTAATTTGAATACTATTATCAATTCAAAATACAACCTAATAAGTCCATATCCGGAAATTAGTGTTTTCATGAAATTTTTAAGTTCGAACCTGTCGGGCTGATTTTATAAAAATATCTACTAAAGGGTAAAATTTCAATTTTTAATTTTTGCGGTATTTTTTCAACCATATTGGTTATTACAAAAGATTATCTGAAAATTAATCAGAAATCTTATTTATTATAATTATAATATAATCCGACGCTAACCAAGATTTGATTATTGTTTTGTTTTCACCAGCGTGATATTTCACTTTACCTGATATCCACTGAACAACTTACAATTTATAAGGACACAACGAGTCAATAGTTATATATTTGAGAATTCTGCTTCGTGAATACCAACTTTCCTTATTGGCTCAATAACAGTTAACGATTCAATAACTAGTGAGAGATTTAACAAGTCTTTATGAATACGGCCCTTAATGTTTTAAATTAAGATGCTTAGACTTTTAGCTTATGTTTATTCGACTTTGCCATCAGGTCAGATGCAGGGCAGTTCGAACATCAAATGATGGTTATTTGCCTCTATTATCATTAATTCCGCAACTGTTAATTATTCATGACCCGAATCGGTAGCCTCTATTAGATGTGAACAGCGCTGTTACATTTCTGTCACTTTAACTTAGGTAATGTTTTTGTTAGAAAGTGACAACAAATTAACAGCATTATAAATTCTTACATTGACCGTTCAAAATAGCACCATTAGTATTTTGTATTATTTTATATTTAATTTTAATTGTTTTATATTTAATGGATATTTGGATAAAAGCTGCTGGCAATTTCTGATGAAATATTTGTAATTTTATATATTTCTGAAAATGACACATTTTTATTGAATCCTGCACATCGCAAAAAGAAAACTTTTGTCAACAGACGAGCTATACTTTTCAAAGCAATAGATTTCTGATAGGTCGGATTCTTTTTGCAAAAAGTTGCAATAGTTGCGAATGTTGTATAGCAACCACGCTTTTCTTATACAACGGTCACGTTGCATAGAGGTTTTTTCCATTAAAAATTTTAGACACGCTTTTAATATACATCGGAGCTTAGAGAAATTTGACAGTCGCCTAGAACAGAAAAACTACTGACAAAAAATTGTTATTTAAATACTGAATCAATCAGACTTGATAGATAGATAGATAGATATTTATTTGGTTAGTTGAGACTTACATCTATTTGACACGTCAACGAAATACAAGATAAAATTATAAAGCTATCAGCAACATAAAAATTCATTAATAATATAAAAGGCCCGTTCTACTAAAAAATGTTGAATATTTTTCTTAAAAAGTGAAAAGGTAGGTATTGTTTTTCAGCCTTTCAGGTAATATATAGGAACCAAGTTTTTTCAAGCCTTTCTCCAAGAATTATAAATAGATTACAAACAATATTGGTGTAGGAGGGAACCTAAAAATAGCAAAAGCCGAAAGCCTCTCCATATTTTTCAAATTGAGAAATTTTGTACGAAAAATACGGTAATTTTAATGCGCCTAGACGTAGAAGTTATAGGTCTGGAAGATTTTTATTTTTGTGAACTTTGCAAAAATTGTAATAGATATTGGAAGTGTATTCTTAAAAAGTAAAGCTGCTTGATTAGAAACTGTCTTAAAACAAGATAAATACCGATTCATTCAATTTTAATGATTTCTCGCTGGAATGAAAAGAGACAGTATTGTTCGAGACGCCTTCCTATAAAACAGAAATATCCTTTCTAGGCAACGCGTCCAAAATCGCGACATGATAAAGAAAGAAACGTGTATTGGCGGAAACAGATGTAAAATAACCCAACTTCAATAGCTGAATGGTTATGGCTTGCTTACCGTTATACATATGTGAAGTTTTTCACTTGATTTATAGGTGGGAGAATTCCATCGATCCACCTGAATATTGAGGTACGGTTTCAAACGCACTCCGTTCACTGTTCAGTCCAAACGATTCTTACACCAGCGTCTTTCGAACGACGTCTAAAATATGTATAAGACCGGCGCATTCTACAAGAATTTATTATAACACCTTTGTCACGTCTATAGGTTACTTGGGAATGTTTTGTTTATTATTACTCAATCAAACAGATGTAGGTCTGAACTGGTCAAATAAATATCTATCTATCTATCTATCTAATTGTTTATATTATTTCGATCACAACATTATAGTTATTACTTAAATTTGGCTCTATTTAATAAATAGAGTAATTATAACCCATTGAAGTTAATGAGAGGTATTTGGAAAGAATTCCATGACATAAGCAATACTGAACTTTTAAAACTTGCATTTAATACTGACGTTTCGATACGTTTTTTATCATCTTCAGAGTTTTCAAATTGCGTCACATTTTATCAGTATTTTGTTGTTGTTAACATGTGATAGCATTTGAAAATTCTGAAGATGATACTAAACGTATCGAAACGTCAGTATTAAATGCAAGTTGAAAAGTTCAGTATTGCTTTACTTTCGATTCTTATGCCACGGAATTCTTTCCAAATACCTTTCATAGTTATTACTTCAAAACATAAATTTTAAATTTAGGTTCAACTCGTTTAACAGTGATCTGCGAGGGAGAAGCAGAAGTTGTTAAGACCAATGAAGTATTACTGAGTATTAGTATGAAGTATATTGTTGCGTGCCTCCTATTGGGACCACTATGGGTTCTATAGAATCTTCTAGCAACAACAATGGAAAACAGGTATCCAAGTAAAAACTCGACCTTCTTGGCATTTCCTGGAGAATGCAATGCAGGTAAAGAAAGGTTCTTTTAGAAGATTCGATCAGGCGGGACCGAAGCTATAAAATGCGAGCGGATTGCTGGCGCAGTCAGTCAGTCAGCTGTTCGTGAGGTGTGCATGTGTTGATACAGTGCCAGTGACATAAATAATTAAGTGCAGTTATATAAATCTGGTTTAACATAAATAACTTTTTGTAAATACAAGCGTGAATAAGTAACTGTACTAGATAAACTTTGTTGTGTTTGTGTGTTGTAAATATTTTGTGTACATAATTAAGTGACTCTATATTCTCTGTAACTTAGTCTTTTATTTTATTATTTGATACTATCATTATTTTATTTCTGTTAACGTTATTATTTCTGTGAAGTCAAAGAAGTACGCTTTCGTTTGTGTGTTTTACTGTTTTGTTAAACATTTATTATTGTAAATAAATAATTTCCACCTCGAACTAGAACAGTTTTGTTACAATACTTTATAAGGACATCTCTTTTTATCAGCCGCAATTAAAACGAATAAAAACGCCTAAATATTATTCGATTGAAGACAGTACTATGCGGACATTTTACGTATTTATACAATAATATAGTATCGTTATATAAGTTAATAATATCATATGTATTGTATACTTTCATATTCTGGTATAGCATATAAGCAGTTTTCCAGGTCGCCAATCCTCTTTGCATAAATCTATAAAATGCATAACAGATAAGAGGGCATTCAGCTTGCTTAGGGCACACCTTCACGTATAAATACAGACACTCCAAAAATGTTATAAAATTTCAGACAAATCGATATGATACGAAAACAAGTTCCAACTTACATATCGTTATATTGCTCTGACACCTTCTGCTTTCCTGTTTTTCGATGTACGGCAAGCTCGATTAATGTTGGAAATGCTGTAACAAGAATTGCCAATTAGAAAGGAAACTTGAAACATATTTTTTGACCTTCTAAAAATATCATGATTTAAATATAGCACTTAATTCTTAAAAAATAAACTGAAAGTATAAGTTTTGCTTTATGTTTTGGACTAATAAACAAAAAACTAGAGTATACTAAGCACTGGGGTACCTTTTATATTACGTACTAGTAGCCCGGTTCGGCTTCACACGAATTTGTCGCTCACACAGCACAGGCCACAGAGGCGCTAGTGAATTTTGCACGTACGGAGTTAGCTTTGCTGAGTCATTTAATGTTGAATGACACACTGTAAGTGTAATAGTACTAAGCTTACAGTGACTTAAACCATTCACATTGACGTCGTTGGCAAAGATAAAATATTGTAACAATAAACATTGTTATCGTTAAGCTTTTATTATACTTTATAGTTTATCCGAAATGCGAATAATATAAGATCAGAATCATATTAAAATGAGCTCAGAGCTGAGTGTATGTATTGTGCTGTGCACTACGTAACTCCTGAGCATGCATGATGACAGTTCACACCTCTGCAGTCTGCACTCTTGTGTAGTGCTCCTTTGAACGACTCGCTCTGAGCGACTCTTTTTAGTGAGCGGAGCGTACGAAGCCAGCTCCCAATAAAGAGTCATGTAAACACATCACTACTTTATAATATGAAGATTACTTTTAAAGTGTATTTTCGGACAGTGTGTACTTGTGAGTTTTTGTATGCGATGCTGTGCTATGTGTAATGTTGGGTAATAGTAGTAAATGTAACCATCATATTTGAGGTGTTTAAAGTTAAAAACACAACAGGGGAACAAATAAAATGGATACTGAAATAACTTTACAGTCGGATTTGTATAGATGTAATAAAATGTAACTTATTTGATATTAGATATATTTTTTTTTATCTTTCACATTACTGAAATAAACTCTATAACAAATTGCAAAAGAAAACTACAGATAGTAAATTGAATAGGTCATTTCGATGTTTGAGATGTTTGTTTTCAGAATGGTCTATAGATGGTCAATATCTTGAAAGGTTTTTACGTGGAATATTTCTAATAAAACTCGGATTAAACGAAATAGCACCACCTTCTGAATATATAAAAATGTCTACAGGTGTTTAAAAATTTAATGCAAATACCGAATTTATTCACGGTGTAAGTTTGAAACTGTCTTTTTCACACCCCAGTCCAAATTCAAAACCATAAAAACAATTTAGGCTTCGACTGCACGCAGAGCTGCAATCAATCCTAGGAGCGTCCGTGCTCCGGACTTTGACTACAACATGTATATTTGCTTATGCGTCCTATGTTACAATGCTTGAGTATTCTTTAGATGTAGATATATAGCTAGAAAGTGATATAGATAAATAGGTTATCGGAGAGGAATCGATGACAAATAGCTCAGAAGCGAATCCATCATACAAACCATATCTAAGCCGACTGCAACTTGTATTTTCTTATATACAGTGTCTTCATACAGTGAGCATAAAAAACCTCAATATATGTTATTATTTTCTTTTTTTTAAATCAATAATAACCAAACTTGAAGTGCTTTCATGAGAACTAAAATAATAATTTCTCTGTCTAATATATAATTATAATCAAATTTTTATATTAGACCATTAAGGACAAACATGTTAGAAACTCTTTTGCAGTTGTAATTTTTATTCAATAAGAGAGTCTTATTCGAAAGTATTTTAAATATCTATATAATATACTATATTTTGACATATTTTATGTATGTATTATGGATGGAATAAAGAATATAAGTATTATTATAACGTGTTTAACGATCTAACCTTAGAGTTATTTCAGATAATTTTTATTAAAAATTTTGTCACAGCCAGTATAAAAGTATTTATAATAATAAATTTACTTAATTAAAGACGCTGGCACATAATTAACATACAACACCTGCTAATTTGAACGAATTTATCTCATTTTCAAAAAATTATTTTCAATTATTTAGAATTTAGTTTATTAGTACTTAGGGTACCTAGTTTGGTTGTCAAATGACTCAAACTTGACCCTACATTTTTTATATTTATTCAAAAGATTATAATTAAAGACACCTACAGAAAAAGAATCAGATTTTTTTACCACACCGCTTAATTAAAGTTATGCAAAAATACACGAGCCCTTATGAATGTCCTTGTTCAATAACTCCGGAAATTGAGGGTTTGTAAAAAATTGACAAACTTGACCCCACAAAAAAAACTTTTGAATGGATAGAACGATGTCTGAAATACACACTGCAAAAATTTCAAATTAATTTACCACGTACTTTCGATTTTATTATTTTTTTAGTACTGACATGTGGCCTCTATCTCTGTTGTTTATCTCTGTTGTTGTAGTGACAGTGGCTAGTGACAGCTGAGTAATATTTTATTAATTACATTACTATAATTATTTAATTATAATTCGCATTAAATTAAATTAAATAATTTTTTATGTGAATTTCTATTAAATATTATAGCATGATTTGGGTAATTAGGTATTTGAGGGAAAAAAAAGTCATTTATTTGACTTGGGATTGCGGCTCCCAAATTACCTTAAGATGCAAAAGCGTCTAAAATTTTCAATGTGAAATAATCTCATTTATGTGTGTCGTATTTTGCTTATTATAACAAACTGTAGTCCTAAACTAATCTATTAAATATGTTGACTGCACACTTAAAATTGCGCTTTATAGTTCCATAATTTTCTGTGTAAAAAGTAGAGTTAAACGCGTGCAGTCAACACATATAGTAAATTTTATTCATCTTTGCCACATAGTTGACACCTACGTATTTCAGACACATACAAATATTCACAGCCGATACAGTTTTTATCTTACATTTATATTCGTGACACATCTACCACCGAATCGATCATTCCAATATGTATATTGAAGATAAAAAATTGCTAATAGATATATCTTTCTGAAAGCGAAGCGCCTATATAAACTTGACAGACATACAGAATCTGTGTCCGAAATCAAAAATTTCGGATTTCAGTCGTTCACTATAAAACACCGCGTCCATTTTTGTCAAACATAAACCAGCACAAGCCAACAAATATATACCTATACAGATTTCATAATAATCTGCGCTAAACATTTTACAGTTCTCAAATAGTTTTATCAATGCAAATTAATTAATGAAAACGACACATCACTAACACACTACCTCGGTCCAGCACAAAAATTGTGACGGTTGTGGCTCTTTGATATTATTTTTTCCTTGTTAGTAGCTTTTTCTTAGGAAGGTTTAGTTTTTATTATAAATTACTTTTTAGTGGCTTTGCAATACTTGGTTCGCGCAATATTAATATTTTATTATTAAACTATAAAAAAACTACAGTGCCAGTTCGTGAACAAAATGGCATCTAAATGTTTGTAACAGGTTAACCCCTTTGCGAAGTTATGGCTGCTCAATTTTTTTGATTTGTGGTTTCTAAAATAGATATTTTTGAATTGACATTCTTCTTGCAGCCAGCCTAATAATTGTTATACAGCTGATCAACGATTGAACAGAACGATGTATGCTTTCTTATCTCTACAGACAGAACACAAAAATACTACAACCTATTGGATACATAATATTATAAATTGTATGAAAATATCAGTACAGTAGGATCCACAATGCGAACTCATCACCTTTATAGACTTTCAGTACTTTTTTAAGCATCATTTACCAAGCACATAGTTTTGTCTCACTCAACACAAATGTAATATTTCATGAGAACGAGTGATACTGTAATGTTAAATTTTCAGACATTCACGATGGCACAAGTAGCTTCTAAAGTAAACATTTTCCTCTCTCTTGACATTGAATGGAAGTCGCTGTCCCTTGCTTCACTTCTGCACAGCCGAAAATTCAAATGAAATTCTCGTTCTAATACGAGCTGTTTCAAACAAGAATTTCAGTGAGTTTTAAAGAGAGAAAACGTTTTCAGGAATATTTATATTTTTTGGAAGTAACGATATTAAGAAACTCCGAGTCGCCAAACCCCGCCGACAATATAGTGTATTTGGTAATGCAGTGTGGCTCTATTAAGTAAGCTTAGGTTTGTTTTTGGACAAAATATAAAAAAATTACCCCTTAATACAACCCTTAAAATAATATTTTTTTACTTAATTTTAATACTAATATCAATCCAACATCTGTACCAAATTAAATGCACTCTTCAGTATATGTAAATCCACACAGACTAGCATTTTCATAAAATTTGTAAGTCCGGTCCCGTCGGGCCGATTTTATTAAAATTTTAGCAGCACATTTTAATAATTACTAAAGGGTTAAATTACAAATTTGAAACGATTCCGAGAATTTTTTCTGTATTTTTGGGCCCGAATTTTTTTTTTTTTCAACCCTTAAATACCACATAACCCGATTAGGCCCATTTTAAATAAACTTCGTGCGGTGATGGATTCCAACATGTGGACCAAATTTCGTTTAAATCGATTAAGTCTGTCGAGAGTTATCGTGTATATATAAATATATATATAAACATTTCCAAAAATGGTGCCAAACTTCTTAGGAGGCTATGAAACGTCGAGAAATTTTGGTCCGACCCCTAGATCCCGCCATCCGACCGACGCCAATAGTGTAAGTGCCTTATGGCAAATACACTAATTAACATTTTTATCACATTTCCAAGCAGACAATGCATTCCTTTAGCTCAGGGTTTCCCAGCCTGGGATCCGCAAAAAAACATGGCGTGATTTATTATTTTTCATCGTTTAATTAAATATGAAATATTTTAAATAAACAAACAAGTTTCGATGTCAAAGTTAAATCAGTAGGTAGTAAAAAACGCAATCATTAAAGCGACAAGAATCAATATATTCGAAGCTTCAACTTCTGTATTTGAAACAGTTTGTATGCTGAGTAGATCGAACTCCTGTGGCAACGATTGATAGAATCATGATGTAGTGACAGAGATGTTATGTATGTAAATATAGACACAGACGCAGTCATTGCCCCTGTATATACATAATATATCGGGTTGGTTTACGTTAAGTCCGGCCGGATTTGTCCGTGTGTTGTTGTTTTAACCTCAGAATAAAAACAGAAAACGCAAAACCTCTTGTTAACTTAATGTCTTACCCAACGTTCTCGAAAAATAAAAAAGTGCTGTTATCAAGGACACGTTGCGAGGAATTAATCGGCAAGATATAATTAAATAAGGTAAAGAAAATTAAAATGACTCGGACACTCTTTAAGAAAAAAAAACTAGAAGCTTGGGAAGTGAGTGCTCTCCTGACGCTCTCAAAATGATATCACAAAAATTTAAAGATCTAAATAACGTACATAGTCATGCAATGGATTTTTAAAATAAATATATCCAGTCCTGGTCACTGTGACGGTACATAAAATTGTTATATGTGCTGGTAAAACAAATGAACGATCATACAACATTGAAACGTTCTTAAAGGTGGCACTTCACACGGCTATTTGTGTTCGCTATTGGGTGTTTGTTGTATTTGGCAAAATATATGACGTTCAAGACAAACAAGCAAATAGAAGCAAATACCACCATCCACACATGGCAGTCAAATAGCAAACACACAAACATTTGGCAGCAGAACGCAAGGTTCTAAATTCCAGGAATTTTAACACTGTTTCATTGTCCCAATTCATTTTCAATAGTAATTGTTCCAGATCTCGCTCACAGCACAGGCACAAAAATACTGCACGTCCATACAGGTTCATGGCGCGTGCGCTTCTGAATATGACCATTGTGTGGACAGTTTATTTGCGTGTTTGCCTATCTCACTCCTTTGATGTGCCTCGAAAAACCGACAAGCGCACGGTAACGCGTATTTGGTATTGGCCTTATTTGTCAAATAGGCAAATAAGGCCAACACTTTGTCAAATAGACTGTCCACACCTGGTAATTGTTTGCCAAATACACAAATGCAAATAGCCATGTGAAGTGCCGGCATAAGATGCAACTTTTAAGTCTAAACATTTATATTATATTTTACTCGTATGTCAGATAATAGACCTATACGTGTAATATAGTCAAAATATTATATTAAAGCGCTTAACAATTTATCATATTTTGAAATGCTTACTTCTCTCTTTATAAGAAGCTTTGTTGAATATATCCATGCGAAAGTGAAAGATAAAATAAAATGGGAAAAAGAACTGCCACTAAGGGCGAAAATATTGCCTATTGCATGTATACAAACTCCAGTGGCGGCTTAACGCGGCGACGGACTGCCACCAAAACAGGAAGCTGTCAGTTTGCGCGCAGTCGGGGCGGATATCGTGTATTTTCAAAACAATCAAAATGTAACATGTGGGCTCAATTATATTAACAATTATACAACTGCTGCAACTCCGAGAGAAGGGTTCTTTAAACCTGAATATAATATATGTTAATGTTTTGGAAAGGTTCTTGTTTTTTGAATTGTGTTTTAAAGCTTGTATGTAAAAAATTGGAGAGATCAAATTTTGATCAAAAATAAATTGATGACTAATGGAAATAATTAATAATTATTATTTGTAGAAAATAAACATTCGGTGTACATTTTAAAGAAAACAACAACAAAAAATAAAAAAAACATTTATAATTGTGTCTGACTGTATTTGCTTCTAATATAAAAAAATGAATCTGTGGTAGGACTCACGAAACATTTTTTTTATTCTAAAAATAAAGTAGAAACCAAAAATGTTATGTTGTTTGAAAAATTATAATGTTAGTAGTTTATATTCGGAATTATAAATGTTTGTTTTATCTCTTCAATGCAAAGATCTAAGTACGATTTAAACTATGAAATCTTAACTCACCATTAATCTACAAAAATGTCACCAAAATTAACTAGAATTGATATATATATATGTCGCCGGGATATTGTCAAATCCGTGATATTGTAATTTCACTAGTGAAATTACAATATCACGATTGACAAAGAGTCGTGATATTATAATTTCACTAAGTGAAATTATAATATCACGGGTTTGACAATATCCCGGTGACATATATAACTCAAAAACGAAAAAAATGAATTTTGTCGGGTTTGCTTCTCATTTGTTTTAGAAGCTCTCCGAACACCTCCACTGATCATTTTACCAACATATTCTAAACATGTTTAGAAATCAATTTATGCAAAAAAATCGATTTTTTCAACCTATCACATGGGGTGACCCTCTTAAATGTTTAATTTTACCCGAGAAAAAACCCACTTTACACCGTCGCTGATACATATATTGCAGTAAACTGGCAAGAAAAGTCGATACGAGCAGAGAAAAGTGTATATGTGTACGTTTGCAAGATTTGATCTCCGAATACGTAAGCAATCCACCTAACATTTGAATAAAGTAATGGTTTTGGGAAATAGCTCTGTCGGCATAAAACTACCGAAATTATGTATAGGTAATCAAACCACACTGTCACCAGATATTAAGTCGTCATGTTTATATTTTAAACAGCACTGTTTCTTTTGTTTGTTTCTGTAATTTTTTTTTAACCCTCGAAAAGTTATTGAATATTTACTAGAGATGTGCAGGATATCCGTATCCGTATCCGCCGATATCCGAGGGAGAATAAATATCCGTATTCGTATCCGTATCTGCAGATATCCGAGGGAGAAGAAAAATCCGTATCCGTATCCGTTAGTTTTTGGCAGATCTTTTACCTTATTAATTTTCAATTGACAGATGAAATTTTATATATATATAGGTGATTAGGTAATAATGAAAAACTGTTAAATTCCATTCAGATTATTTTTTTTTAAATCGTATTTGGCACCTTTATATTGCAAACATTTATCGTAGTGAATACCATACCAATAGTACATAACTCAAAGGTACTAAATCAACTATCTTTATAATGAGATATTGCACATCGATCTTTGGAAAGAGACAATCTGTTATGAGAGTTAACTCTTAAAGAAGTCAATAACTTTTTCCCATAATAGATAGTCTCTTTCCAAAGGTCGATGTGCAATATTTACCGCCGCGTACTATAAGAAAGTTAAGATCCGTATCCGCGGAACTTGAAACCAAATATCCGTATTCAGATCCGTAACCACGGATATACATTTTTAACGATCCGGCACATCACTAATATTTACATACTAGCTGGGATTCTGTACGGATACAACCTTCAAACTACAGTTATTATTTGATTGTATTGCAATAACGTGAATATTCTAATTTTGTGGATTTGTCGATCGAGGAAATTATCGATATAATCAAAAATAACACAATATGACGTATTAAACAAAAAAGCAACAAAACCGACAAAATGTGCGTTTATAAGTGTAGAAAAAGAAATGTTTGATAACATAAATATTACAATTTAAGAAATTAAAGAGAAAGTAAGAATAAAAACGTCTGAAAAGCTGAAAACACTGATAATACGATATCGATTGAAAAACTGTAATTAGAGCGCGTAAAGAAACAATAAAAATTTCGTGAACAGCAAATTAATTTATTCCGTCGTATTTAATTTATAATTGTAGGCGCAAATACCGTTTTTTATCCCGAAAAGGAAGCAGAAATAAGAACTAGAGAATAAAAAAGTTTTTAGGACGTCGTTGATGCTTTCAGTTGGTAATTATTGTTGTTTTTATGCCTTTAATTGGAATCATAAACACGATGTGAAGATCTAGTAGGCTTTGCTCAGAGGATTTCTTTCATAAGGCCGAGTCGACACAATCGTTTGTATTTAAAGTCTGTATCACAGTATACCAGAAAAGAAACCACTCATTGTTTCCGAAATCATAAAAAATAGCGATCGCTTAACAGCTAATTGAAAAGTCTATATTTGGATGATCTTTTTAAATTTCTTTTAGTTGAAAGAATTTTTGTAAAACAAATTAAAATATATTCAAACAGATTTTCTGTCATTTCTAAGCTTTTGTAAACTTGACTTGATAACTTACATGCGTGCCAATTAAAACCTTGCTTCCTTCCTAAAAATGATCGTTTTTAAACCTGTTAATAGCCACTTATAAAAAATAATTTGATAAAATAAAATAAATAAAACAATTAAGTTAAAAAAGATTTTCACTTTAATTATAAAAATATGACATATGTATGTTTCGCTGTCACAGCAGCTTCATCAGATATCTGATGAAGCTGCTGTGACAGCGAAACATATGTCATATTTGTATAAGTGAAAATCTTTTTTAACTTAATTGTTTTATTTATTTTATTTTATAATGGATTTTCATCAAGTAAAGGCAGAAACTATTAAAAATAATTTGAAAATGAGATTTTTAATTAATGTTTCCTTGTTTCAATGATTCTATATTTTTAAATTTATGACATATTAAAAATAATATCGATTCCTTACCAAAAATATTTTAAGCAATTATTTATATCACCAATAATTTCATTCTCTAGGATTTTTTTTAAGCCGCGACAGTCTTATTTTGATCAAGACAACACAATGTCAGAAAGGCTCAGTTTAAAATGGTCATAAATTGTGACCATATACAGTGTGCTCACCGATAGTGGTAAGAGTGAATAATTCGCGTTTCCTACTAAATACAAAAAAAATGTTTGCATAATTTTTTTATTCAACTCGGAAACCGCTGAAGTATATTTTTTTGTACTTCAAACTTAGCACATACAGCAAAGTTCACTATTGCTTCTTTTGTGGCGACCCGGAGAATTATATCTGTCTATCTACCTACATATTACTCATATTTCTAAAAATTTAAAAAAAATGAAAAACTGATTAGAAGGCGATCCTAAGTTACGACCATCTAAAAAGGTCGTATGTAAAGTTTATACAAATCGATGTCTCCTGTATTTTTTATTGAATGCGATATAGAGGCACATACACAAAACGACAGAGTTCTACTTTTATTAGCTTGGAATTTTTTACGTCTCTTTGATTATTTTTTTTAAGTTGGGGTGCTTCATTGTCACACTGTTGGAAATTGGCTATATATATATTTATTTATATATAGGTATACTATATATGTAGCTTGTACTTAATTGGTTTTCAGACTTGTATATACGTCTTACAAAAGATTTTAGAACGCTTTTAAATGTATATAAAACTTCTTTTTTACGAATGTCTCTGAAATATAGGTTTAATTTGGTGACTTATTACGATATAATAAAATAAAACAGGTTTATGGCAAAACAAAATACATAAAAGAAAGAGAAAAGGGAAAATAAAAACGCTTGTTTTTTTAATGATTTGTATTTTTTACAATATTATTAAAATGTAAACTATCGTAATTTTGATTGTTACAAATATTTGTTAGGAAAATAACTAGATTGATAAACCATTGTAATGTATGCCCTGGTGACAGAAAAAATAATAATAGGAGTTTTCATATCTATCTATCTATCTACCAAAGCCGTTGAAAATATGTTTTTTGAACACAGGGGACTTCAGAACAATTTTTGAAAAAAATTTAAAAAGTGAATTTTGTCCTAAGTTAGTACCACTTAAAGAGTTTAAATGGTAAAAATTCGAAATACTTACAATTTAAATACATTTATAGAACAGATCGCGTTTTCGTAAAAAAATATTTCGTAATAATAAAGTTTAAAAAACAAATACAGTATATTATTGTTATAAACAGTTTTTTTCTAGGACTCAAATCAGAAAACCAAGTAAAATACCGAAATTATCCAACGTGAAAAAAATGTCTGTTTTGCTTTCTGGTTTATTTAAAGATAGTAACATTTTTTAATAGTTCGATTTCCATGTAATAGTTTTACATTATTCTATATAAATTCTCTCAAACCTTTAATAATATTTTGTGTTTGCAATCAAGTTTCGGCTACTTATTCAGAAATAATATAATAATAATAATAATAATAATATTTAACGTCCGTTTCTCGACTTTATGTCATAACAGACGCCATTCGCACCATTACTATTTTCCATCTACCTTTTTTCAACTTCAACTAATTAATATTAAATGAAGGAATTTTAGAACATTAGGATAAGGTAGGCAAATTTTCAGCACGGGAGTTTGACAGGTAATCGGCCATGGCCCTGAATAAGGAACTATCTCCATATTTATCAGGAATTATTGAAGGAAACCATGGAAAACCTCAACAAAATGGCCGATACACTGATACAGGAATTACCATTTCTCGACGAGGAAAAAATCCCAGCCGCATCTACCCGCGCCGGAGTTCGAACCCGGTATCTCCCGAATGCGAGTTTAGTGCTCGCACCACTACGCTACACCGCTCGGTCTTATTCTAGCAAATGTCTTCAGAAACGACCCTTTTGAAATATGACGTGCTCTTTCTGATGGGCTATGCGGTGCAAGTTAAGAATCACTGTGCCAGACGACAGAATCCCGTAACGCACCATAGTGCCGACTGTAGTGATGATAGAAGACCGGGCGACGCGCGACGAGGACATGTAACCCTAGTCACCTCGTGTGACAACCGGTCACCGCGACCCAACACAAACAGACACACACACACGCAAGCTTCACGGTCGAGAGAGCACACCCAGTGCACAGAACAGCAGCTCGTCCCTTCCATCAACCGACTCCGCTTCTGCTAACCTTTGCTTGTACAGATCTTTCAGGCGTATAGTATACCACTCTTCAACCGACCGGAATGGATTTCTTTGGATGATTGCTCGAAACTTTATTATTCACAAAAAAAGGCTAGAAAAATATCGCTTGCAGATTTGTAAAAAATGCGTTCATCATTCCACACAGCGACGAAAATTGTCATACATGAAAAAAAGTCATAGAAAATTATGAGTGATTGACCCGTAATTATTTACGAAGAAAAACGCAAACATTTTTAAGTAACCTTTTAATAAATTAATAATATTAAGCTTTGGCTCTTCAATGCGTTTTTTGACTGAGAGTAGGTAAAGCCGCTTTTTATTGTCATTTATAGATTTAAGGAGGTTGATGCGTTACAGTCCCAATCAAAAGTAAGTCGAATTCTAAATGGAAACTTTTCCATAATAAATTTTTACAAAAGGGAAATTAGAAGTAATAAAAATTAAAATTAAATCATTTAAAAGTTGAAAATTTAGTTAAAATTGTCAAGAATAAAAGTCCATAATCGAAAAGTGCTAGGTTTAATAATTTTTTTCTATTGATTGAAAGTCTCCTAATTAAATTGGAAAAAATATTAAAATATTCGTAAGACATCGATGCTTTACTTAGTTAGTTTTCGGAACTGCTGACATTATTTGGTTATTTGCAAAAAATTAAAATGTACCATTTGCATGCTAGGTTGACATATTTTCCATAAGACTATATGTAAAAGTTTTTTTAAATTTTTGACTTAATAAATCTCCTAATGATTTTGGATTTTTTACAGAAAATTTTGTCGTAAAAAAATCTACTAAAAAACTTTATTTCAGATTTTTTTCATTATCTTCGTAAAACGGCTCAACCTCCTTAAATTAAATTTAATTCAATTTAAAAACTCCTAGGATAGTGATGGCGATAGTGGGTCAAATTTTGTTAATTATTTTTTTTAGACAGGGTTAAATACTATTTTTTTTAGTTTGAAACTTTTCTTGGACGACACACGACGTATTACGACCATGCTGGATTCATCAGCGTGTTTTTTTTATAAGCATGATAATTTTACCAAAGTTCCGAAAGATTTCAGTTTTTTCAAAAATCGCATTTTTTAAAGGGGTATGCCTTAAAAAATTGCAATAATCGAATTATTTAAAATACTTTTGAAATTGAGAATGCTTACAGAAAAAAATACGCTGAATTCAATGAGCGTAAGCAAACGTCTGTATTTCTTTTAGTTTGGAAACTACGGGCAATCGGAGTTTTTGTATGATTTTCTGGAAACTATAAACGCCAATAGCTTCTAAACCAAAAGACATACAGACGTTTGTTTGTGCTCATTAGATTCAGCGTATTTTTTTCTACAAGCATGATGATTTTGCCAAAGTTCCGAAAGATTTCGGTTTTCGTTGAAAATCGCACGTTTTAAAGGGGTATGCCTTGAAAAAATGCAAATTATATTTGGCATTATTATAATTATAATTAGCTTTATTTCCGTCAATGTGTAATATATAACAAACTATTTGATAATAATATACAAATAAAATGATATAATCATTTAATGGTGTCGAGTTCATATGGTAGAAGCACCGGGTTCATATGGTGTGAGTATCGGGTAACAAGTAATAAGGCTAGTATTATTAACATTTATTTTATAATTTTCTAGCGGCCCGGTTCGGCTTCGCTCGAATTTGTAGATTGCCGCCATTTTTTGTTGACTTACGTTGCAAAATTGATATCCACGAAAAGCGCTTAACATTTAATTATGGGTATAGTAAGCTATCCTTAAAAGGTACTTTTCTGTATGCCTGGAAAAGAGGAACAATTTCATCGTGCATTGTTCTGTTATATCTCAAAGGGATTAGGCAGCTTTTTCGATGAAAGCTCCCGATCGGCTTGATTTTTTCCGACATCTTCAACAATCATCGTCATATATATTTCAACCAATTTACACAAAACAATGAATTATACACATAAACCTTTCTCTTGAATCACTCCGTGTATTGGTGAAAACCGTACGAAAATCTGTTCGGTAGTTTTTGAGTTTATCGCGTTCAGACAGACAGACGGACGCGGCGAGGGACTTTGTTTTATAATATGTAAAATATGCTTGTCAAAAATCAATCGCTCTTGAGACATCCTCGTTTATTTTTCGTAAAACAATGTCCAGCAGTTGTCATGTTGATTTGCGGCAACGTAATTGAAATAATGAAATCCAAAATCTTTGAATTCGAAAAAAAAAACGTTATTAAAATGAATTTAACCATGTATTATTGACCGTCTTTATATATATCCATATTTGGAATTCTTTTTGTGAAATATACTTTTTCTTTGATAGTGGTTCTTAAACTAATATTCAAATTAAAAAGAATAAGACTGTTTTCCATAAAACATTTTATTGATTTGATTAATTTCTGTGTTGCGTTATGATTTATACGCGGCTGTGGCTATAGGACAGCTGAAATATCTGTGATCTGTTTCAACAGAAACGGCGGTCGAGCAAAAACAAGAAGAAGAAAAAGAAGAACGGCACGCGTACACGCACGATGCATCCATCTTCACAACGAGCAACCAGGTAAGTAATCAAGTCAAAGCACCCTCTGGAATATTGTGTAGCCAGACTGGGTGGTGAACACCGCTTAAAGTCAGGGCTGTGTTAACATGTTCTCAATAATAACAGGCCTGGCTGGCGGGAATTATAACAAACATTAAAATGCTTGAATTTTTTATGCCCAGAGCTCGTTAATTGAATTCGTTTTGAAGCAACGTTTTTCCTAAAAATCTATAGAGACAAATATAACGTTTCGAAACAAATTGCATCTTTTTAAAAAACCCAAAATTTTAACCGTTAATGTAGATCTTAATGAAAAATACAGTATAACGTCTATTATCCGATATCCAAAACTCGTAGTTAAAATAAAAATTATTATTTTATTTGTTTATTTTTCATTTCAATATGAATGTTCCGGTAAATGACGCAATATCCTTACCTGCCGCTATTTCGGGAATTTATTCCACAAAGTGGTAAAAGTTTTAAATAACTCGTGGCTCGAATTTGTAGATTGCCACCGTTTTTTCGTCGACTTACGTTGCAAAATCGGTCTCCACGAAAAGAACTTTTTTTTTTAAACCAATTATATATAGCTCAAGTCTATCCTGAAGGTCCATTCTAAATATTGCTGAAAAATATTTTGAAATCGGATGAGTGGTTATTATTTACCGGGGTAGTTATAATTATAACTTTTTTGACGTGATAACGTCTTATAAATTGATGAAACACCGGCTGCACGCACGAAAAAGTGTCACGTTTCGCCTGAGCCTGAGCGTGCAAGCGAGAGCGCGGTATAAGCGATAGAGAGGCACGATCGGTCTAAGCGTTGGCTTGTACGCATTTCTCTCTCTTCTCCCGTGACGTCAGAGAGCTCATCAATGTTTCTTTATGACGTTATCACGTAAAACTATCGTCCGTAAACCGACTTTACTGACAACAAATTTCTTTTTAAGAAGTTTTTTTAAAGATCTTCATTGACATAATATTTAAGAAGCGCTATAAAAGTCAAATAAATAAAATGACTCATCCTTGTTGGCTATCGCGTACTCGCTCTCACGCGCTAGACCTCCATGTCCGGGCCATGTAAACCCTCAGCTAACTCAGATACTTTTGTTTTCCCTCCGCCGTTGCGCGATGTTGTCGTGTTTCTTCACTTACCGACTGAGAATATTTACCTTTAACATCATAATATATGGTATTTTATTCGATTTAACTCAGATAGCGTAGATTTATATCCAAAATATATAGCAATTAATCAGGGTATTAAACACAAAATAAAACTGAATTTTTCTTTAAGTAGTTACGATTTCACATTTGCACCGGTTTCAGTACTTTCAGAGATTTCCCATTTTAATGATATTTTTGCTATGCTTGTTGCGCACACTTTATTCGTTGCTCTAAGTTACTGCATGTAATGGTTGCATTATACACTAACATAAGTAAAAAATTCATGTTTGAGTAAAACTTGTTCAAAATCAGGCGCTCTGAATTATGTATGTTTTGCTTGTAAATCGACGATACGCCCTTCAATATTATTTAATTGCAATTTACTCTAATTATTTTATTGCATACTACAAAATTCAGGTCGCTGCACACGAGGCTAGAGACGCTTCTTGGACTTCTGCTGGTCGATAGGCTGGGTACGATGCTGGAAATGATGTCACTGCGGGCTCGCCTGCTAGCTCACAAGATCGATTTTAAAATTAGAACAGGGGCTATTTTTCTTACTAGGTCCGCTGCTAGGTATGAGCAAGAATCACTCAGGAAGCAGTATCTTGTCACGTGGCCACAAACAAACACTATACTATAGTGTGTGTTTTGTACAGAGACAATAAACATACACTTTTGTTACCGTTCAATCGCTTCGCACACACCGAATCTACCTGCAGAGCAAGCTTGTAAAGACGTCTCGTGTGAAGCGAGCACATAATAGCTATTAAGAACAACAGCACTAGGAAACTAGTAGTGAAATCTAGCAAGGAACCTAGCGGCATTCTCGTGTGCAGCTGACTTTAGAATAACTTTTTGTTGTAGACGCTACTTGAACATTAACGCGATTGTGTCTGCACCTTCTGTTAGACCGCGTGGAACCACTGTAATGTTTACATGTCTTGGATTATATATGTGTCTGGAGATAATGACAATCTAGTTACCGTTGTTGTTGTTGAAAGAATTTTTGTTCGCGAGCTGGGTTTTCGTTTTCTTTTTTTGTCGATAAATTTTCTTCCAAACACACGAGAATTTTTAACGTGTTGTGGTGTTTACTTATCGGCGTCGTTTTTTTGCGTCACGCATTTCAAATGTTTATTTTTTATATTTATATATAATTGACTGCGACATAATGATTTATCATTTAACGCGTTTCGTTTATTTCTAAAATATTTGTTTTATAAGTTTGAATTTATAACCCGTCTGTTCAGATAATCGACTTTTTAATGAGTTATTAAAAAGTACTGACCCGAGAAATATTATAACATTAATAAAAACAGAATGAAATTATAAAATAGTTTTTCATGAAATTATAACATACCTAATAAAAAAGTTTTAACATTTCATCTTTGACGATTAATATTTTAAAAATGAGACAAACAATAACATATATTTAATATAAAATATTGAGCTTAATTTTTGTACTTATGAATTGCTAGCGGTCCGTCCCGGTTTCACCCGGGTGCAAAAGAACGAATGGGGGAGGGACATGCACATTCATCTTAGTTTACCGAGATGAATGTTGTGTCCAAATTTCATGATAATCGAAGTTATCGTTCAAAAGTTTTTATCGGACTGACAAATTTTTGTTATAATATATTTTTTACATCTTGGGTTCAAAGACGATCATATATGCAGATGATACCAACGTCTTAATTGAGGCTGACGATGAAGATACTTTAAATCTTAAAGCAACTGAAGCAGTAAATGCAGTACAAGATTGGTGTAATGAAAATAAACTGACTTTAAATAATTCAAAAACACAAATAATAAAATTTATTTCAAGAAATAAAAAATATGAACACAGTTCTCTAATTAGACTTAATAAAAAATCAATTGCACAAGTAGAAAATGCTAAATTTCTTGGCATCTATATTGATCATAAATTGCAATGGCAAGTTCACATAAATAATTTAGCATCAAAACTGTCAACAGTATGCTACATGGTTCATAAACTTAAAAACACCGTATCTAGAAATGTACTGCTACAAATATATTATGGTTATTTTTACTCGCGTATGTCATATGGCGTTATTTTTTGGGGCTTAGCGACAAATAGCAATTATATATTCAGATTGCAGAAAAGAATAATCCGCTCTATTTATAACGTACCTTACAATTCACCGTGCAGAGATCTATTTAAAGAGGCTAAAATTTTACCATTTTATTGTGTGTATTTATTACAAATTTTAATTATCACTGATTCCAGTGAAATTTTAAAACGTAGCAGTCTACATAGTTATGAAACTCGCTATAACGAGAATTTAATACAGCCCTTCTGTAGAACCAAACTAGCTTCTGAAGGTCCCACAAACACTGGAATTAGATATTTTAATGTTTTACCAGAGAGCATTAAGTGCCTAGACTCTAAAAAATTTAAAATAAAGGTAAAGGAAATTTTATTAAATCACTGTTTTTACTCTGTTGATGAATTTTTAAATGTTTTTAAATGACACCTTTTATATGTATTGTATTTGACTATGTAATAGACTTAGGTCTCATTTACTGCTAAATATATTATTATTATTATTATTATTATTATTATTATTATTATTATTATTATTATTATTATTATTATTATTATTATTATTATTGGAGTTTTCGTAAGATTCCCTAATTTAACTCGATTAACAATGTCACTCAGTGATAATGAAGCATTCTGATAGTGAAAGAATTTTTAAAATCGGTCCAGTAGTTTTTAAGCTTATTCATTACAATTAAAAATACAAATATCTCTTTATAATTTAGCATAGATACAAAATGAATAAAACGATTTTGGCTCTATACCTTTAAGTTAATAAATGTAAAAAGATATATTTGCGCTCCAAATTGTATTATTTGAATGAGTAGAGTTATTAACAGAAAATGTTAGAGAACACAAACTTTTAATATAAAATTTTCTTATCAAATATTATGAAATCCTATCAGAAATCTATACAGAAAAACATGAAACCGTTTATTTACTTGAGCAATTTCATTAAATTATTTCTCGTTCAAAGATCAAATAAATAATATTTTGTTGTTCTCAAAATAAACATTCACGTACTCTTTACTACAAAGTAGCTTGCATGCATGTGTAGGTAATAGAATTGAACAGCAAAACGAGAAGAAAATGCTCAAAGCTCATCAGGAAGCAGTTTTTACAGCTTCACAGACGGAAGCTCTAGATCAAAATTTACTTTTCACAATACTGAAGGTCCCCGGATTGTAAAAATCATGTCAAGCAGCTGGTTAATCGGATCGAAATCAAATTCAAGTAGCATGGTAGATATACTTACAGTGTTTCTTCCCGTTTTGATCGACAGATGATTCCACGCCAATACTATGAGCTTATAGAGTAAAAATAATAATAAAAATAAAAATGTTTTAAAAAACAAGCTTTTATTAAAATATACTAAAACGAAGAATATAACAATCAAATCAAATAATTTTGTCATTGTTGACCTCACCAAAAAATTGTCGCGCGGTATGTCCACAAAATGTTCGTAATTTAAACTTCTCGCGAAAAGGTTTTAGGTTAGGTCAACAATGATAAATTTATTTTAATTGTTTGTTATTTTTTCGTTTTGGTACACTTCAATATTGTATAGACCAGGCCTGGGCAAATGACGGTCCGCGGGCCGGATACGGCCCGCAGTAGAATTTTCTCCGGCCCGCGAAACATTTTATAGGTGATTATTAAAAGCAAAAAATATTACTGTTTGCCAATATAAATTGGCGCATAAAAAGAGTTTTAGAAAAATAGTAAATAGTGTTTAAAAACTTAAAATTGTTGTTTCAAAAAAAGTATACCTACTTAAAATTAGAAAAAGTAATTGGTTGGTCCACGGTCAAATTTTCATCCGCAATGTGGCCCGACGATCAAAAGATTTTCCCACCCCTGGTATAGACATTATTTTTGTTATTCCGTGCCGAAATCTATTCATACATAATTGGTTAATTGATACATAGTAAAAAAAAATTGGTTGTCTGTAAAGTCGGTTTACGGACGATAGTTTTACGTGATAACGTATTCCGTAATACATAACCTAAATTTATATAATAATTATAATAATTCGAATCTATGATATTGCATCTTTCGCTTCAAATTTAGGTTAATTTTATTTATTTAAATTACTCACCATATAATATAATTGTTTTTTTTAACTTTCTTTCTTTCGTATTTCTTTTAAGTCTCAAAGATTAGCTGTCATAATATTTATAAAACAATTGTTTCACTGTTTATATAAAATTCCAAAACCTACTTACAATATTTAAGTATTTTCATACGTCAAAAAATTGATTTTTATAATGATAAAATTTGTAAGAAAACGATTTTTTCGAGAAATGAGACCTAGCTAAAACGATTTTTTGCCCCCCAAAATCCCTTTTCAGTAAATTTCATCCAAATCGTTAGGGCCGTTTTCGAGAAAAGCACGCACAGGGTCAGGCGGAACGTTACGTTAGGAACGTTACACTTTTTCGTACATGCAGCCGGTGTTTTATCAATTTATAAGATTGGTGATTCATCAATTTATAAAACATTATCACGTCAATAATAGACAAAAGAAAAAAAATGGTAAGTTTCTTATTTTTCAATGAATGCACTCCGAAAAGTTGAACATTTTCTTCTTGTGCAGGAAGCCATAAGACGGATATCTTGAATTAGTTGATGGAGGGAATCAGTTTAACCAATAACCAACCTAGTCATGATTGTGTATCCTCAGGGGATACTTAATGCGATCCGCACTAATATAACAAATCTCCCAACGATCACAAAAAACATACTCTACCCTTACATATATCGTATATGTTACGGTATATTCGATTAATCCGATTGGTATTAATAGTTTGGTAACGTGATTAATTCTGCATTTGTTACATTTACCGGTATTTATGAACAATTTCAAATATAGTTTGGTTGGTGTATTAATAATTCTGAAGAACAAAAAATGTTTTTGAATTAAATGGGTAAACTTTTTATTTGAAATGAATGCCAAATAACAACAACACGAATTTCTTAAGAAATTACGTAACTATTAATAAAATAATCTAAATTTTTACCGTTACCACAACTTACATATGGGGTTCTAAAACACGAACACCGTTTTGCCTCGTAGAGGAAGA
Organism: Xanthostigma xanthostigma; assembly: GCA_963575645.1. NCBI lineage: Eukaryota > Metazoa > Arthropoda > Insecta > Raphidioptera > Raphidiidae > Xanthostigma > Xanthostigma xanthostigma. The sequence goes on along the minus strand of OY754471.1, from coordinate 8,706,878 downwards.
GTTTAAAAAAAAAGTTCCAAACAAAAGTTGGAGGGAATTAAAAGGGAAAAACATTAGTCTAGTTTTTTTTCAAGGTGCCTCAGAGATATCAAGGTCACCTTCGTTTATTTTAAATAGGACCTCATATTTTTTATCTCGAATTATTATTCTTTGGGTCAAAGAAAATAACTTTTGTACCAAACATTTTTGTGATACAATCCTGAACCACTGTATGGTTCTCAATTCATCCCATGTTTCCTATTTTAGTAGATTGTGTGAGTCGGAAAAAAACCCGAAAAACCCAACTAGTTTTCGAGGATGCTGAGTAGACACACCGGTAATTAATATTCCCAACAAACAAAGGGAATTATTAATAACAATTAGTTTGATTTATCACTTTAACCGGATAATTGGTTATTATTCATAATAGCCGATAACTATTATTAGTTACCAGTATACACTAACCGTAACATATATAAAGTTAGAGTGTGGCCAACTCAACTTGAACATATCGACATAACATAATAAACTATACAACTAGGGACATTATTTATTATATTGAGCATATCGACTGGTCTATGGATACAGCCGTATCTACAGAATGGCCCGCGGGAAGTCAATTATTTTGGGTTGGTTATATTTTTTTCGGACTGGCCTTTACGGTCAACCATTTTTTAGATATTTTTATCTTAGTAAGGTTTATAGTATCACCTGGCTCCCGTTATCAACAAAAGTAAGAAAAAATAAAAAATTTAGCCCCTTAATAAATTCTTCAAAAAAATCTTTTTTTTCTGAATTTCAATATTACTATCAATTCAGCATCTGTACCAAATTAAACACATCCTTCAGTAAGTAAATCCATATCCCCAAACAAGCGTTTTTCAAAGTCCGGTCCTGTTGGATCGGTTTTATTTAAATTTTGGCAACATATTTTTATTTTTACTGACGATTCTGAAATTTTTTTCGGTATTTTTGGACACAAAAACATTTTTAACCACTAAAAGCTACCCTTAAAATAGCTCGATTTGGTTCATTTTAAACAGGCTTCGTTCAGTGATATAATAATAATAATAATAATAATATTTTTATTCCGTAAAAACTTACAAAAAAGTGTGGAACAAGTCAATATGAATTTCAATGTGTGAACCAAACTTCGAATTAACTCCTTCGAAATTTATTGCCCGTATATAAACAGACATTTCCAAAAAAGTCAAGAAATTTTGGCCCGACCCCCAGGTCCTGCCATCCGACCGACGCCAATAGTGTATGTGCCATATGGCAAATACACTAATAAAGAAAATATTTATATTATTTTATAAAAGAAAGAATACCACACTAGTTTATTATAATTGGTTCAAAAATCGCCACGCATAAGCTTCTTGATCGTCTGTAAATGCATATTGTACTAAACAGGAAGTCCAATGGTCTATCTTGATGAACTTATTGACGGTGTATGTATATATATGTATGTCACTTTCAGATAATATCTCTACATGTATATAAACACAACAGGGGCAATTTTTCCTGTAACAGTATTGGCACCCTGTCTTTCGATCCCGTTTCCCTCCATACAACTAATCCATGTCAGCTGTTAGAACTGGCTGCTGTCACCTATAGTGGACGTTAAATTAGTTCTTTTATTATCATTATTATTTTTATTTGCAGCTGAACTGCTGCGTTTCACGATAGAAACAGCTTTTGCAATTTTATACCCTGTTAAAGTTCTTTTCGTTTGAAATTATTTCTTCTAAATTTCTGCGCTTCTTTCATCCGACTTTAAAAACAAATGCAGCAGCTTAAATCGCTACCTGGACATCTATTTAATTTTCAAATTCAAAACGAAATTAACTTTTTATAATAATAATATTATTAATAATGCGTTCAACGTCCATTTCTCGACCTCATAACAGACGCCATTCGCACCATTACTATTTTCCATCCATCACACTTCCCGTTATTTTCTACTTTATTAAACTTCCGCTTAATTAATAGCAATGGACGAATGAAGGAATTTTAGGACTTTAGGATAAGGTAGGCATATTTTGAGCATAGGAGTTTGACAGGTAATCGGACAAGGCCTTAAATAAAGAACCATCTTGATATTTATCTGAAATTATTGAAGGAAACCATAGAAAACCTCAACAAAATGGCCGGTACAGGAATTGCCGTTTCTCAGCAAGAGGCAGCAGGAAAGTCCCAGCCACATCTGCCCCCACCGGGATTCTAACCCTGTAACTTCCGAATGCAAGTTCTTTCACCACTAAGCCACCGCACTCGGTAAAATTCACTTTTTTAGTATTGAGGCTACGATTTTAGCACTGAGGAATTTTTAAATATCAGAAATCTCAAATAGGCAAAACGTTGTACATAAAATAAATGTTTCTTGTTCACATACATGCTAATTTTTCTTGTTATCACGATGGACTCGATATCTAATATTTTTGTCGTATTGAAATAAAATATCATCTAACATCTGTCGTTTTCACAATTTTATATTGTAGATCGTTACGTCTTCAGTCGATTTTTCAGTAAACGTGCTTAAAATCAAAATATTTAACAAAATTGTTTTTAAATTATTTGATATTAGTACGGCTGTTATTTGTAGTAGAAGATTAAATTAAGATTGGATTGGGCAGCCAATTTTATTTAAAAGCCATTTTTTTTTTTTTATAATTAAAATGGTATCGTCATATAATTATGCAATTTGTAAAAATATAAAATATATATATAAACGTTTCGCTATTAATTAGCATCTTCAGTATATCTGAAATTATAAATATTAAAACATTACAAATTATTTTTATTAATAGCGAAACGTTTATATATATATTTTATATTTTTACAAATTGCATAATTATATGACGATACCATTTTAATTATAAAAAAAAAAAAAATGGCTTTTAAATAAAATTGGCTGCCCAATCCAATCTTAATTTAATTTAACAAAATGTTTAGCTTCATCCTGTTTATTTTCATGTTACAATCGGCAACTTCATCTTGTTAATTTTGATTTTTGCATCGTTAAAATTCACTATCATTTTTTCATAACGCGCCAAAAGAAGTATAACTTCATATCAAGGCAGCGCACGCAATTATAGTTTTGTTTTTAATTCATCCATACAGTAGATTGGCATTATACAAACGGTAATAATATAATGTAGCGTGTAATGTGCATGGGCTACATAGGTGTGTTCACAAGGGTCTGTAGAGGTATACATAGTTCTGATGAAAGCAAAATGACGTCCTTTCATACGCAGATGATATTCATCCGAGCTCATAAAATGCATATTCATGATACCCGACGATATCGTCAGCCAGTGTTCCGACATCAGCTACCGTGACTCCCCTGTTAGCTGCCAGAGGATATACGGAATGGCTCATAATTGCCCGCTCTTTCTTGACTTTACATAACAAAACCTTTACTAATGCCGATTGTTACAGGAAATTTATCTAAACCCAAGCATAGTCGGATGAAAACTACCTAAAGCTCACAATTTAGATATCACTAGAGTGTGTACAAACAAGTAGCAGATGAACATTCTGCAAAAGTTTGTGCTTCGTTGTGGCGTTTGCGCTGTGTTATAACTTACTGGCTTAGAAATTTTATAAAATTTAAGTATAAGGTTAAAAAAAGTGTCTGATATTTAATTTAAAATAAATAATTTTTTTCACCGTTTGTAAAACGAAGTATTAACAATCAAAATGTACATAATTATTACACCGCGTATAAAGAAAACGAGTACATTCCAGAATATCTCGAAAATGGTTCTTTGTATATTTCTTGGTTTTTTTAACGATTTGTTAAAAAATTATAGATTTTTAAAATAGAAAAATTTTTATTGTATAATAGGAGTGTATCTGTATATTAAAGCTTAGATGTGTTGGGTACAGTTTCTTACAAAAATGCACGATGAATCTCTACTGTTGGTACTTATTATTACGCTATACTTTTGCCTACGACTGTCGCGAGTGAACTACCTTAAAACTCGCTTGAAAAATATTTCAAAATTAAGCATATTGAATTATACCTACTATTCAAAACCAAAAATATATTTGAATTTTATGACGCGAATATTACCTAATATTATTTTCAATAATTTCAATCGATTTTTCAAAAAAATCAGTCCATTATAAATTTGTAAAAAGTCTTTGTTTTAAATTATGAATTTAATTATTTATTAAAACTGATTTTTGCTTCAATCAATGTATTTGTCTTTCTACAATCGATAATATTTTTTCCAATCTATAATTTGTTATAAATCCATTACCCAACAGTTGAGCACGTGCACATCGTCTGTATCGGTATTTGATTGCTTTTTTATGAATTGCAAATTTTAAATAGAATTTATAATTTAATCTGAACTTTTTTTAGTTCTACGTTACAACATTCCAGCTGGAAATTGGGTTGTGAAAACATAAAATGTAAATTAAAATAAAAATAAATGTAAGAGCAGCTGACATAGATACTTAATTAAATATCTTCTGTAATCATAAGTGACCGAGCGGGGTGGCGTAGCGGTGAGAGTACTAAACTCGCATTCGAGAGGTACCGGGTTCGAATCCCGACGGAGGCAGATGTGGCTGGGACTTTTTCCCACTGCCTCTCGCCTAGAAACGGTACCGGCCATCTTGTTGAGGTTTTCCATGGTTTCCCTCAACAATTCCAGATAAATATCGAGATGGTACCTTATTCAAGGCCATGGACGATTTACCTGTTAAACTCCTGTGCTCAAAATTTGCCTACCTTATCCCAATGTCATAAAATTCCTTCATTGGTATTAATTAAGTAGAGTTTAATAATGTAGAAAAAATGGGAAGTGTGATAGATTGAAAATAGTAATGGTGCGAATGGCATCTGTTATGACATAAAGTCGAGAAACGGACGTTAAACGCATTATTATAATTATTGTAATCATAAGTGCTGAAATGAAATTTACACTTTGTCACCAATGACTTTAATTAGGTAAGTACGACGTTCCGAAGTTTTGATAGCAGTCGACAAAAGCCAAAACTATTTGCATCATTATATCCAATCTTTAAAAAAATAACATACAAAATTGGGTTGCTTATATTAATCGATAAAAAAAACACGCTACTTAGTGGATATTTAAAGCTATTTAATCAATTTTATGTTCTCGGGAAATACATTAAATAACTGCTATTTTTTATTCAAAAGACTTTGATCACGATTTGATTATTCAAAGAGATGATAATCTATTATACCAGATTATAGCGAAAATACAGTTTATTTATTTTCTCATTTACTGAATTTCTCTCTGATATTTAAAGTAAACTTGATCTTACATTAAATAAAAATCTGATACTTTTCTTTCAGCAACTAACGGAACTGAATAAATTCTCAGAAATACAGAGCAACAAAAAGTACCAATTTATTAATAACATTCACAAAGTTTATTAAACATCCGCTCAAATACAGCCAACTCGTCATCAAAGAAAATATAGGGAAAGAAAAATGTATTTTATCAGCAAATCGCTTTCATTTAAAAATCGTCGCAGTTGCATCGAAGTCACGTATTACGGATGACCTTATCGATTGAGACCTAACATTTTCACTGTATATAACTACCCTTCCCCTGACCGTGTTCTTATAAATTACGTAATATATTTTCTTGTTTATTTGATACTAAACGCTTATGATCTTCACAAAGCTGAAAAATGTATATATACCTATGTAAGTATTATAATATAAACTGTTTAACGCGAACGTACAGGAAAATAAATCATTTTAAGATCTTTGACGTCCGGCTTACTTGCGACTTCCAGCGTCGGCCTTCAAATAAATACTTGTGAAATGACACATCAGATTTTATGTAGAATACTAAGCAGGCCTTAGACAAACACTTTCTCTACGTCAAGGATGTACAAAACTACGTAGAAATACGATCAATGTACATATTTATTTCTGTAAATAAACATTTCTGTTGAACTTTAATTTTAATTAACATTTAAGTAACGAAAAGCAACATGATCGGTCCAGCACAGCTAGACAGAAATTGTTAACGATTGTTGCAGGTTAACGGTTTGGAGGTGATGGTCAAATGTGCGCTACTCCACTAAATAACACGGGTACCTTCACGAACAAGCTTTTCTGGTTCGTGCCGTGCTGGTCTGTACTGAATATGTCTGCGCGGTCATTAGAATGATTTTTTTTATATATATTTATATATATTTTTTTTTATGAAAAATGATTTTTGTGCATATAAGTCGTCTATGGTTATTCATTCCGCTGTTCCTTCGACATTCCAAACCAAATATTAATTTTTGGTATTCATAAAGTGAAATCCCTTAACGAGTCGCTTCTGACGTCTTGTTCTTAATTTGAGGAGCACTCGTTTGACCGTATTATTCTCTGTAAGTATACATGAACGCAGGGCGGCACTAACTTTGATCACGTTTTCACAGTTCAAAGTGAAATTTTAATTTGAAATGAAGCGGGTGGCTCTCATGGCCAGCATAACAGACCAAGCGAGGAATAGTCTCGACTCGCGATTGGATATACGAGGAATGATTATAATTAAACCAAGTTATAGCGTTTTTTATTTTTTCAAGAAAAATTTTAAAAAACGCGTCTAGCTCCTAAACCAAAAAAGGTACAGAGTTGCGGGTAGTCTCATTGGATTCAGCGTGATTTTTTCCATAAGTATGCTTAATATTAACCGTATCGGAAGGCTTATAGTGCCTCAAACAGTCGGCGATTTGCGAAAACATCGAAAAACTTCAATTTTTTGAAAAAAATAAAAGTGTCACGGATATGCCTGAATTTACTTAACCTTATAGAAAAAAGTCTGCTGAATCGAATGAGCACAACTCTATCTCTTCTGGCTTAGAAGTTAAGAGCGTTTGAAAGTTTGAAAATTTAAAACTCGATTATTTCCGAAACTAGACAAGATATAGAGCTGCGCCTGTGCTCATTGGATTAAGCGTGTCAAAATCTACCGGGTAACATTAATATCAAGCTTCTGGGAGACTTCGATTTTGAAACTTTTTACAGGGGGGAGGGCCGACGATTAAATTTTCATTTCAAAATAAGTGCAGCATCGACCGGAAATTTATAGAATATTTGGTTGAAAATGACTTAGTTCTATGCAAAAAATCATGCTGAATCGAATGAGCATACCTAGAAGTATTTTCAGTTTCTCAGTACCAAAGGCGCCCATAAAATTAACCAATAATTTAAGTATGTATGTATAATATAATTTTCATCATACCTTGATCAAAAGTACATTCTTTCGGCAGAAAGTCTAACATTTACGCATTGGTGTGATTACACGTATTGATGCGGGAAGTACGCACGATCGGGCGGCATTAAAAAAAAACAACCTCTCAACTGTTGTTCAGATGTCGTTTCTATAGCAACCCCATTACATTTTAGTTAATAGTTGTCATTCGTGTTTTTACGTGTAATCTCAAAGCTGCTTGCTTGGAATTTATCTGTGTTTTTATGTAATTAACAAGTAATTACTTAATTAATGTATTTAATAAGCGTACTTACGACCGAGCTATGAAGGAAAATATTATACACGACACTGGCCGAATGTTTTATATTCTTGCACTGCGTGTCTCATGGCTCGCAGTGCAAGGTATCAAACTTTCGGCCCTTGTGGTGAAATTTACTATTACAAAATCAAAATAACTTAATTAAATATGAATTTCATCAATATTAATTATGTTTGCCACATCGGAAGTTACTTTATTAATAAAAAATGGTTGTCTGTAAAGTCGGTTTACGGACAATAGTTTTACGTGATAACGTATTCCGCTCGAATATCATATTTAATAATACATAACCTAAATTTTAGTAGCTGTCAAACTTGGGCCGATAGTGCGCGGAACGTGACACATTTCGGAACGTGTCACTTTTTCGTGCATGCAGCCGGTGTTTCATCAATTTATAAGACGTTATCACGTCAATAAATTTTACATCAATTATGTGTAGGTATAGATCAAAAGTGTGTGAGCTGAAAATTTCGACTGTAAAGAACGCTGTTTGATTTTTGCACGGGGCTGCAGTGGATAAGTGTCAATGTTAATCTGACCTAGTATATAAAACTTTTAGAATAACGGCGCAGCCAAGAGGAAAGGAGCTTACAAATGATGAAGGCAAACATAGACGGACGGACGGAGACGCTCTGTAACAAGTGAACGTGTGTCGGAGACGGCAATCGATGATGACCAGCGGTTCATTTATTTAGACTTCATAACGAACATCAAATATCCCGAGGCTCTTTACATGCCACCCTCACCACGTCCTTTTGCATCCCCTACATCTCTTTCCCTTCCCGTCCTTTCGTTTCCTCGTGCTTTTCCTTGCCTTGTCTCGTCTTTCCCCTCGCCTTGTCTTCTTATCCTTATTCTGTACCGTCAACGGTCTCAAGCTAGTTCAACTTAAATAAGGACAGGGCTTTTGAACAAACTGAAAATCAGTCAACACTATTTAGAACCAGTCGAAGAGCACGCAGCAATTCGAATTATAAACACATAGTTTACTAAAAGATATAAAATGGGCCCAATCAGACCATGTTAAGGGTGGTATTTAGGAGTTCAAAAAAATGTTCGGGCCTAAAAACACCGAAAAAATTCTCGGAATCGTTTCAAATTTGAAATTTAACCCTTTAGTAATTATTAAAATGTGCTGCTAAAATTTTAATAAAATCCGGACTTTTGTGAAAACACCAGTTTACTGATATGGATTTACATACTGAAGGGTGTATATTATTTGGGTACAGATGTTCAATTGATATGTAGTACTGAAATTCTGAAAAAAATGTCCAAACAAAAGTTCATACAATAGAGCCACACTGCTTATAAAAGCAAATACACTATATTGTCGGCAGGGTTTGGCACTGCGATCCGAGTTTTTTTGATTTTGTCACTACGTAACTAATTTTGAAACACCGTACACAGGTTGAAATAAAATTATAATTAATATCTCAAAACCCATTTCATTGAGTTGTTTTTATCTGTTGGCAGCCCTGTAAACATTTTTAATATCCTCGTCCCAAACATCACCACATATACCCCTTGTGTATAACGTATATACACACATACACTCCGCTCCTTATTCAGAACTTTACCGGTACTAGAATGAAGTGAAAGCGTACAAATTTTTACCCCGTCTTACGGCAAAACCAAAATGGGTTGAATTTAATTTAGAAGGCTTTATAATATCTAATATTGATCTCTGTTTAAACGGCTGAATAATTTTTCGTGAAAGTCGTGTCGAAAGATTTGTAAAATATCTGGAAAGGTTCTTAGGTATCAACCATTGCCGAGCGTAATTTTAATAAATAAATTTTTAACCTAAATTTGAAGCGAAAGATGCAATATCATAGATTCGAATTAAAATTATTATATGTAGAAGATAAGAGAAATAGAACATAAATTATATTACCAAGAAGTTAAAGGATTAATAATATGAATATAATATTAATTCTGCCTTATACCGTGTTGATACTAATTGATAGTGTTTTATCCTTGATCCCCGCGCCGACACAAGTCCGATAAAAGCTTACCACAGCATATCAGTATTTTATTTAACTTTCCGAGTACTTTTATATTAAATCAAATAACCGAAATCACAGACCAATGAACGGTCATTGCAATTAAGAAAAGTAAAAGTTCTAGACTAGGCCACTGAGACACGCGACGAATAGGTCTGTGTGCACCATTTCCAGCAGCGAAGAATTTCCGAGGTTATGACTGATGTCTTTTTGAAGTTACCGAATTAAAATTTTGATTACATTTTTTTTTCTTTTTAACAGAAACCATACGTGTGTCATGTTCTAAGATGAGAGACCATCTTTAATATATAAATACATTTAAGAAAATAACCTAGCTAAGTTTCAATTAACATTTTCATTGATGTGTCATTCCCAACGAAAATTGCATCAACATTTGTTATAAAAACTTTCTTGAACGAATGATTAAAATTATAGACGCTTGAAAACCGAGGTCATAATCAACAGTTAAGAGTAATACCTATATAGCAACTAGTGTGACCTGTACGAATTATTCGCACTAAATAAGTATAATAATTATCACTTTACAAAATTATTTTTTAAATATGATTGCAGGTATTTAATTCGTTTCTAATTTTGCACACTGCTTATAACGTTCTTCTTTTTGTTGTACAAATGACAATATGAAGCTCAGATGACAGATCGAAGAAATATTTTACTAAAATTGTCATATAGAGGCGCAAGTAGCAAAAGCGTTGAGCTAAGCCGTCAGATGGCATCATGCGGCATTGCTGTGACGTTGTTCAGCGTTGCTCGCTGTTTCAAAATTAAAGCCGTTAGATGGCAGTATGCAGTATTGTGTCTGTTGTATTATAATATGAAGGTCAGATGACAGATCGAAGTGTTGACGTTGTTTCAAAATTAAAGCCGTTAGATGGCAGACGTTGTTCAGCGTTGCTGTATTTTAATTAATTTACAAAAACAAAAGAAATAATAAATTTTTTAGTTGTCGATGTCAGTAGAGCAAGCAATTATCTGTAAAATGATATATAATTTATGTGGAGAAATTGGGACGTTTTTTCTAAAAAGGGAGGCAAACATCTTTAACCTTAGCGTATTAATTATATATATGATGCAACAATTTGTCAATTTAAAATTCTATAATTTCTGACGATACTTTATGCAACCCAAGATTAAAATTTTCAAGTAAAAAAAAAAATGATAATGATCAAAAACAAGAGCAAATTTTAGAAAAAATAAGAAAAAAATTCGTGTAAATTAATTTCATCTGAATTCCTTGAATAAACAATAATTTAGAAAGAATTGTTTTGTCGTGCTGGCCGTATGAATAAATAACACGAATTTACTCCAAATTTCTTGAAACACCCTGTATATTTCATTTTCGCGTTTCGCTCGTATTCAAAATACGAAGGCTCCAGTAATCGTTGAAATATTTGAAAGGAAAATTCTTTGCTTCCTTATTATTTTTTCATTTCTTTTCTTATACTAAAAGAAATGATATTTTATATGAAAAAAAAATAACTTCTTATTAATTTGGATTTTGACTTTAACAAGGAAATTAATTTTTGTTAAAATCTTCGAAATACAAATTATTTTTTATTGCGGAAGAAAACAAGTGAAGCAGAATATTTGTCAACGCATAGCAAATTATTGTATGGAAAATTCGTCACGGTCAATTTCCTATGTAATAGAATTTATGTTATATAATTTTACCGAAGTTATTTCTTAAAAATAAGATAAAACTTACGCTTCTGTATTTGCGTTAACACTGTAATCGACGTACTAAATTAGAACTCTACTAAAACGCTATGACAAAGATAAATAAACCAAAATCCCGACTAAAACATTCATGTTTGAGTGAAAACGTCGTTTTTTCCATGTTAATTAATTGGGAAACAAACTCGGTTTGCGCCGTTCTCAGTTTTGATCTAGGAAGCTGAAAGAATTTTTTTTTAGTTTCAATGCTAAAACATTAGCGTGTGCCCTTTTATTGGTATAGCTATTATAATATCTATTTTGACTAAAAGACTAAAATTAATAATACTAGCCAGATATTCACTTCGGTAAGGATTCGATCAAGGTCAAGTGATTCAGGAGCACCCAATTTTTTCATGTATGCAATATATGCAGAGCAGTGTTTTTAGTTTTTCAACGACTCGACCGAATGCTTATACGTTGCACAGTTAATTATCGTATTGTGCTGGAGAATTGCTTTGCATTTTTAATTGGAAATCCTTTAGCTGTGCTGTGTTTGTTTAAAATGGGCTGGTTTTCTGTACAGGCAATAAATTGAAATGGAGTGCCTAGTCATCTTATTTGAAAATAGAATCTCCTATTGAATATGTTAATGTTGATTCTGATTTTTTTCCAGAAGTTGTATTTTTGAAACATCTTTATTCATCGATGTTTAATATTTTCAGAAACAAGCTTGAAGTCTACAAAAATCAACCCACAAATGAATTTTTAGTTAAATTAACGTTGTTTGTAACTTTGTAGTTTATGTCCTAGATAAAAGTTTTATTTAATAGTTGAGAGTAAAATTATGCATAAAAATGGCGAAGAAAATACATGATAATATGATATACAATAGAATATTCAGCTTGGTTTAAAGTTCAAACTAATTTCATTTATTATTTCTAGTAATGAAGACTATATAAACACATTAAAAAACTATGACATATTCGTTATTAACATTTTTAATAGTAGTACAATTAAAATGACGTTAATAATACGCCAATGTAACTATTAAAATTTAATTGTATATTTTTAGCTACAATAAAAAGTAACATCCCTGCTAATGATACGACTTAAAAGTCGCGAGTAAATTAACGAATGGAATAATTTAGAACACAAGTCATCACTCACGTTGATATGGAATCTCACAGAAATCTTATCTTAACCAGAATATAATAGGACATAAATTAGATACACCAATTGATAGCGTAAAATCTTAATCGATCTAATCATTATCAATTGTTGTTGATACAAATAGAAGAACAGACAGACAATTATAATGGTTACAAATTGTCATTGCCTTTTTGAGCCCAAAATTCATGCGGTATTTGGTTGCCTTGGAAAATAACGGCTAAACACAAAATGATCCAAATCGTGCTTTTTGCACATATCGATATCTTTAAAAAAAATGAGCCATTATTGACAGTCAAAGTTGAAGTTATTTGCCGTGTTACATGACGTACCTTTTATACCGAATTAAAAAAAATCAGTCAATAGGAAATTAAATGTCTAAACAATATGCTTATAACTTTAAAATGTCTCAAGTTATGGAAATTGGATAGGAACTTTTTAGTATCTTAACGCTTTTGAGAGTTCATTGGCCAAAAAATCTACAGTAGTTTGATTAAATCTTCTATTAGGCTATTTTTCATCTAAAATTCGTGTACTACTAATTATTTCTAAATTTGAACCAAGGTTAAAGCTGGCGACATAGTGACGGTTAACTAAATAATAATCAACAATTAAAATTAAAAATCCATTATTACTAATTACTAATTGTTTCTAAATTTGAGTCCATCATAAATCTGGCGACTTATTGGCGGTTAAGTAAATAATAATCAACAATTAAAATTAATTAACATGAAAGGTAAAACGCATTCGATTGGTTGAGATAATATTATTATAATTGCGATAGAACTGTCCTTGACTAAATAGCACGAAGACGTTTGACATGTCTGTCTATGCTGAAAGGGACACAAATTAATAGCAAGTCTGTAAACTGTCAGCGAAGCTAGACGCCAAAGTCTAGTCAATTAGTAAAGTTCTACTAAGACTTAAGAGTCACCCAGTTCTCTACAACAGAACAGTTGTCTATCCTCCTTTGTACACGAACACCCACACACACATTATATGAAATATAGGTCAGGAATGGCTAACCCTCCCAAAAAAATACAATTCACAAATTTATCATATTTCAACAATACAATTATTAAAATCTTTGATTAACGTCTGATTAGAACTCTTCAATAAATAAAATTATATATACATAATCATGTATTGATTATATTATCAATACAATAAAAATGGCACGCTAGAACCTAATTGTAATTGTTAATCAAAAAACAAATATATAATTCCAATAAAAAAGTCATTCAATTTGCATTTTATTATTTGTAATTATATCTAATTCTAAATTTGTATAATATCTACAAATGATGAAAATCTGTTAAGTGTTAGTTTTTCACGTACAAATATTTTGTGTGAATTCTTGTTCTTTAGTGAGTATAAAATGTGTGTGTGTGTGTGTGTGTGTGTGAGGGAGAGAGATAGAGAGAGAGTAGATAGATAGGTATTAAACATATTCTGTAAAATGTATGCGGTCTTGCAAAAATAACTGTCAGCAATTTAAAACTAAAAGACGTCACCTTCTTCCGATAAATTTAAAATATTATTAAAAATGTTTCGTTATCAGATCTTTCTAAAAAATTAATTACAATAGGTATTTTATAATTCTATCTGTGGTGATACGACAGGATAGTTTAAGTCAGATTATTGGTAGAATTTAACATCGTTGAATTAGTTACTCTATTTTTCGCAAGTGTATCACAAAAACCAATTCGGCGCGTCTCTGACCCCCAAAAGATCTTCGCCTTTTGAGTGACTTTATTTAGATCTGAAATCTCTGAAACACTATTGATTGAATTTTGTTCGACTTCTTGATCACGGCGCTCATGTAAATCAAACGATCAATTCTAATGATAAAATATTTTTAACAAAAAAATTGAACCGACTTCACACTAAAAAGTAAAAAATAATTGCGTATTGAAATGTTTTGGAGTCGGTGTCAGTCAAAATGAAATCTACTCCAAAAACTACACCGACTCCAAAACATTTCAATACGCAATTATTTTTTACTTTTTAGTGTGAAGTCGGTTCAATTTTTTTGTTAAAAATATTTTATTTTTCTCTTTTTAGTGTTAATCTAACACTAAAAATCGGTGAACATACATAAAAAACATTATGCGTGTCTTTGAAATTTGAGAGTTTCCCTCGATTTCTCCGGATTCCACCATCAGATCCTGACTTGGTTCCGATGGGACCATCTCTGAGGTGCACTCTTTCGAATAAAAAAAAAATTTGAAAATCGGTCCATAATTGACGGAGAAATCGGTGAACATACATAACAAAAAAAAAATATACAGACGAACATAGAACCTCTTCCTTTTTGTTGAAGTCGGTTAAAAATTGGGAGAAATTTTGTTGTCGTTGTTTAAATAACTTCGAGTCATTGTCGGAAGAATGTACATTCGACAGGTACGTGACTTAACTAACTTACAGCGAAGTTTCTCTGTTTTATTGCACGACAAAGTTGGCGGAGACACTGCAGGGCATATCTTCTTCATACGTGGCCGTCGTAGCTAATGGCTATACAATGTTGTTTAATGGAGATTCAATGCGAACTCGGAGGGCGGACTACTGTTGCCAGCAAACACACATAAAACACGTCATTTAATGAACACTCACACACACACACCACTGTAATAATATACAATACCTGTTCCGGAGAGAAAAGATCAAAGTACAAGCATACATGATTATTGCGAGGGTCCAGTTCGATAACTCGATATTCTCAAGTTTTGACTTTTTTTTAAGTCATACAAAACGAATTTGACGTTCAAAAAAAACTTCGTTGATTATTCACGAATTTCCTCAAAAATACTTAAAAACTTTTCGTCTTTCACTGTCATTTTTTTTTTAATCTGAACCAATCAGAAATCACATATTCACGTCATGGCAACTAGTGTAGAATTACTGTATTTCTATCCCACTTCGTATACACGACCTTGTAATTGTTTTTTAAAGAACTCCCCCCCAAACGCCCTCCCCTTTTCAGTGCGCAAAAAAAACGCCATCGCATCGA
Organism: Xanthostigma xanthostigma; assembly: GCA_963575645.1. NCBI lineage: Eukaryota > Metazoa > Arthropoda > Insecta > Raphidioptera > Raphidiidae > Xanthostigma > Xanthostigma xanthostigma. The sequence continues at coordinate 8,691,524 of OY754471.1, read as the reverse complement.
CACGACCCCGTAATTGTTTTTTGAAGAACTCCCACCAGACGCCTTCCCATTTGCACTGCGTAAAAGAAAACGCCATCGCATCGACACGACCCCGTAATTGTTTTTTAAAGAACTCCCACCAGACGCCTTCCCCTTTTCACTGCGTAGAAGAAAACGCCATCGCATCGACACGACCCCGTAATTGTTTTTTGAAGAACTCCTACCAGACGCCTTCCCATTTTCACTGCGTAAAAGAAAACGCCATCGCATCGACACGACCCCGTAATTGTATAATATAATATTACTTTTTAATCTTGTATATTATTTAAAACTTGGAGAACCTTAGGTTTTCTTTGGTTTGGGCTAAGGTAGTGCTTAAATACTGAAAATTCAAAAGTTCAATTTTATTGAAATTAAACGCCAACGAAGGGATAAGTGTAAATGGCGTCACCGACAAAGATTCTATGAGTTTAAGTATATACGACAAATTAAAATTTCCAAGAACGTATATGGAAAGTGAGAAAATGTAACAGCTGTTCGTAAGTACAGCGAAAATGAATTAAAATGAGAGTATTTTACAAAATAATATTATCGTCAAGGTGGCGTTGAAAATGGAATGAAGTGGATAATAAATACCTATCGAGTCTTCAAGAAATTTTGGCACACTATTTTGTTTCTTTGAAAGTTTCTTCATTGAAAAATCCAATTTAAAATATACTTTACATCGCGCGTGAAATTACAGGAAAAGAAGTTAAGAGTATTCGTCCCTGCAAATACCCCTTGCACCCTTCATCTCAAATCTTTTCCCCTCGCCAAAAAACGGTTCGCGCTCTCCCGACGCTATTTTTAAAGCTAGAGGGTTCTGGTAAACGCCAAATGAAAGACAAAGAATCAGACTACAGATCATTCAGGCGAATTTTTTGAAAAAAAATTCCTGAAAAAACTTAGAACCATTTGAAAAAAATAATAAGTTACGTAATATTTCACACGTAGGCGAAGCTGTTTTTCAAAAAATTCGCCTGAAGGATCTATAGTCTGATTCTTTGTCTTTCATTTGGCGTTTGCCAGAACCCTCTAGCTTTAAAAATAGCGTCGGGAGAGCGCGAACCGTTTTTAGGCGAGGGGAAAAGATTTGATATGAAGGGTGCAGGGGGTATTTGCAGGGACGAATACTCTTAAAATGCAATTTTTTAATAATAATCCTTTGAAAAGAAAAATCACGAATTGAATGTCTATTAATTTTTGTACTGAAATAATTTTTGAACTAACGTGTTAATTTGTTTTTATTTATTATTATGGTTCGTAGTGGTTAGATTTTAACTGTCAATACAAAACTATATATAAGAAAAAAACATATTTAAATACGATAAAAATTACGTACCTATAACCTCAAACTTTTTGTTTATAATCTCATAGGGGAGAAATTTGTAATTATAAATCTGTGAAATTAATATGAGTAATGTACAATGATTTTTTTGATTCACAAAATAGAAATAACGTTGCACATAAAAATATAGCAAAAAATCGTGATAAATAAATGTCTAGTTTAGCCAAAGGCAAACATTAATGAACACCCAGTATAAACAAAAGCAAAGTGTATTTGCAGTAAACTATGGTTTAAATCAGTGATACCTGATAATCATTAAAGAATTAAAGTTATCCATTTTTTCAGCAAAAAGGGTTTCTGTGAAAATATAAAAATTTAAAAATGTATTTTGAAAAGACCACATTTCAAACTAGAAATAATTTTGATTTTCGAAAACAAGTACAGTTTATGACTAATTTAGCAAATTTAGGTTTCGAATAAACCAATTAATTATATAATTTCACTTTATAAAATATTTACGGTCACTTCAGACATTTTCTCGAAAAATAATTATTAGGAAATGTGACCGGGGTCCTTGGTTAGCCTAATATTCTATCCTGAAACAACCAATGCTTTACCGTCTCGAGTGCTGGAATTATTGCTTACGCATCAGATTTAACAAGCTATTATCGCCTTTAGAAAAGCAATGAAAATTCGTCTTTTACTTGGAACGAAGTTCACCAATCTGTCGCTACCGCATAAAAGTCACCGCCTCCTTTTTGCTATTGGTTGTTTACTTATTCTTGTGACAAAACTAAGGCTAGGTTTACATGAGAGGCGTTAAACGCGCGTTAGCCAAACGCGCGTTTACAATTTCAATACAATTGCATATAACTGTTTATATGATAACGCGCGTTGCTGGGCGACGCGCGTTCAACGCCACGATAACGCAAATACCCTGTCTACGCGCGTCAACGCGCGCTTAGATCATGTCTAACTAAACATCGATTAGCATTGATGTGTTCAGATGCAACGCGCGATTTGAAGCGATAGGTTCCTGCTGTCCAATATTTTCGATTATTTTTTCTAAAAAGTTTTCTTTAAAATAAAAAATGTATGGAGAAGAATTTGATTATGATCTATTCATCGACGAAATAGCAGTTGAAAAATTTAGGTTCATAATTCCTGAAACTCGGATAAAGTGTAATGTACAAGCTTGAGATAACTCTATTTTGTAAAATAGGATAAAACCAATATTTTAGATTTTTTCTATGACGCTGTCTTCTTCAATATAGCATCCATAAACAGATTGTATCTGCAACGGCCATCTTCGACAGAATACAACACTCGACTAGCGTATAAACTATAAAATAAACGCGCTCTTAACGCGTAAAATCGGTAACCATGTGAACAGTGGTATAAATGTCAACGCGCGATTAACGCTCTTTATGTGAGCTAGGCCTAACGTGTCCGGTAAACTAGCCATTTGAACACGGGCAACGAATATTCGGTACTGCTGACGTACAGCCCCGTACAGTCGGTATTCCCACATACATAATTAATTAGGAGACACACGCGACAAAACATTGCTCAGCACTCACTCCTCGAATGCTTTATTCACTCGATAACAACTTGCCAATAAAAATCAATTAATTATTAATTTATATATGAAACGTTTATATTTCACTGTTCGTAATAATCAGCACGGTGTATGCCAGTATTTTTCAACATTTTGAAGTTGCAAACCATCAAACTTAGAATTTTTTGGTCACGATAAAAGTTTAAAATATTATAATTACTGAACGTATCATTTATAGAATGGAATAAATACAATATTATTATTAGGTAGGTTTGTTGCTCTCGTCAATAATTATAGATTATTATCGGGTACCCAATAACTTATAATTAGCATAACAAATAGCGATAAAAGAAAATACCGTCTCCAAATTTGAGTGGAATTATTAAAAAACCAAACACCCATATCCAAGTAAATTAAGAGAACATTCTATCATTTGACTGGAATTTTGGTTTTAAGAGCATTGGATACCTACAAATACCTTTACAATCTCCATTTTAAATCCACCTAAAAACGGTTACAGCTCTCCCAACGCTGTTTTTAAAGCTAAAGGGTTCCGATAAGCGCCAAATGAAGTACCGAGAATATTATTGCACATCCTGCAGGCGAAAAATTGAGAAACAATTTTCTGGACAACCCTGCTACTTTAAAAAAACTGATAAATTACCTAATCTTTCACACGTAATTAAAAAATCGCTGTAGTGTTTGGTGTTCGATCAGGTTCTTTTGTGGTAGTAATAACTTCGAATTTTATTTAATTATTATCTTTATTTACAACATCAACGTCAAGGTGTGCCAGCTTTACGCTGGCATAGCCAACTGCTGTCCTCGTGTTCACTACATCACACCTCTTCGTATAATAATATATCCATATATTTATTAGTGATGTGCCGGATATCCGTGTCCGTATTCGTATCCGCGGATATCCAAAGGAGAAGAAAGATCCGTATCCGTTAGTTTTTTTGCGGATGTTTTACCTTATTAATTTTCAATTCATAGATGAAATTTTATATATATAAGTTATTACGTAATAATGAAAACCTGTTAAATTCTATTCAGATTATTTTTTATTTTTTTAAATCGTATTTGGCACCTTTATATTGCAAACATTTATCGTAGTGAGTACCATACTAATAGTACATAACTCAAAGGTACTAAATCAACTATCTTTTTAATGAGATATTGCACATCGATCTTTGGAAAGAGACAATCTGTTATGAGAGTTAACTCTTAAAGAGGTCAAAAACTTTTTCCCCATAACAGATAGTCTCTTTCCAAAGGTCGATGTGCAATATTTACCGTCACGTACTCTAAGAAAGTTAAGATCCGTATCCGTATCCGCGGCTCTTGAAACCAAAAATCCGTATTCAGATCCGTATCCGCGGATATACATTTTTAACGATCCGGCACATCACTAATATTTATATATCAAGAGAAATGCAAGCCTTGCGTTATAAGTAAGAACAACCTATTGTTATAATTATTGTTGCAATCAGCACAGCTTGCAGTTCAATTGATATATTACTAAATGCTTCCTGTATGTATATCCACTACATCGCCTGTGGGATCTATAATGTGATGTATGGTCTTTTATTTAGCGTTTACCTAAACAATTTATCTTTAAAAATAGCGTCTGTAGAGCTGCAATCATTTTTTTTCCTCTGGAATTTGTTTGTCTTATTGTACTACTGGTTTATAATTAAAATTTTGGTTGTTGGGGGGCCCAGTGATAACGTCTTTTCCAGAAGCATGAAAAGCTATTTATGATACTGAATAGCATATCTCTCTTAAATTATTACGTCCATATTACAATAGTTAAATTACAAAAAGTGCGACCTGAAATAGGGGAAACTTCTTTGAAAATCGCTCAAATCTCTCATTGAAAATAAATGCCAACTTACTTTCTCTCTTCCTAACAAAATAACAATATATAAATCCTCAAACAATTACGTCATTATCGGCTTTCAGTTGTCTGTTTGCATTTGTTCGCTTGCTCAACACTAGCAACATAAAGAGAACGCTCACAGTAAATTACAATAATCAGTAACATCTCGTCAATAACAGCTGTGCAAAACAATAGCTTGAAAAAAAAAATACAAATCAATAATTTTATACTGTTAGATAGTCGTGGCTATATACTTTATTTTCTAAAAACAGTCAAACTAGGAGAGCTTCTGCAATTTTGGTTCAATAATCTTCCGGAGCTATCGTGACCACAGTTAGTGCGCCACACCAGACGACGTCAAAATATTAAAAATAAATAAATAACAAATTACATATAACTGGGAAGTCAATTATTATTTAAATATGTACACCACTGTATCGAAAGTGTAGTATTATATGCTTTGTATTAAATAAATTAACGGTGTGTTCAGTAAATTAATTTTTTCTTTTAAAATTATTCATTAATATTTAACCACATATAATTAATTTATACATAAAAAATTGAAAACGTTGATTAATTCAAAATTCTAAATCATAAAAAACATAACTCGCTAATATATAACATATAAAATGTTTCGCATTGCCGAAAATTATCAGAACATTTTTCGTGTAGATTTACGAAGAAATAACCGTTTTTATTATTATGAAGTGTAAGCAGTGATCAATAATAATTGTAAACGTTAAAATATTCAACGAAATTTTCATATTCCTAGGATATCTAGACCTCATTATCAATTTTTATTAGTTGTATTCATGACTTAAAACCGTAAAAACTTAAAACTCCTATAAAAATGTTATGATGCACTTGCGTCAAGATCAACAAATGCCCAAAGATTTATTACAATCGAAGATTATCGTTATTCGAAACTATATCTCAAATCGGAAAGCCGACATTAAAAGACGGGTAGAAGTTTGTCAAAAAATTTTAATGAAGGTCAGTGAACAGCAGAAACAAAAAAGTCAATTCGTCATCATAATAACGATCTGACAGTATTTTATATACTGACGACAATCGTTAAATCCAACGAGATTCTTGCGCCAGTGCAGTACTCGACTGTGTTTTAGACATGGGAAAAGTCGTTACTATGAGATCACAGTGACTGTTATTCCGGTTACACAAAAATCACAGTGAAAAATCATCGTGACTTTGTCACGTCGATCACTCACATCACAAGCCCGCACGGTCTGACGTCACAACGGCGTTGTTTGCCTACTCCGTCCATGTTTGACTTTGAGCGACAGTGAGTACTGAGTAGTGACTGCGGTGACATGGAACGACATACGTTACTTTGGAACATAGATCTATTGGAACTTGGAGCGACCGTCGTGACTGCGGTGACATGAAACGACATACGTTACTTTGGAACGTAGATATCTCGTCAGATCATAGTGTCATGTTTGAGCGACAGTGACTGCGGTGACATGGAACGACATACGTTACTTTGGAACGTAGATATCTCTTGTCAGATCACAGTGATTATTTTAGACGGCTTGTCACAGTAATTTTTAGGCGCGAATAGCGTAAGCTAAAGCGCCTATATGTACTCGCTTTGTCTGTGAATCTGTGAATCTGTGAATCTGTGAGTCACGCTTTTTGTATCCAGCGTACAGCCCAAACGACTTAACCGATTTTAAAAAACTTTTTTTTGTTCGATTTGTCTCCGGGTAACTTAAATCCTAACGTCGCCCGATTTTTGAATTTTTGCTCCAGAGGGGAGCAATTTAGAAAAAACGAAGTTTTTCGCTTATAACTCGCTCAATTTAAATCAGATCGGTTCGAAACCTGTCTTAAACGAAAGAGGAGAAAATTTTACATAAATTTCGTACAACAGAATTCGCCCAATCACTTTTCTTATACACATTTATATAGAAATAAATTCAATCTGATATAACCGATAGCAAACATCTTTCGGTTATCTCTCTCTGTTGCACGGTATAACATGGTAATTTAATTATTGCGTATGTTCTGTCTTAAAATAAAATTGGTCGATAATTTTATTTATGACAATAATAAAACAAAGGAGATAGCATTTGTTCAAAAACGGATGCCATTTGAAATATTTATCAAATGCAACGCCTTCTAAGTTAACAATTTGAATAACTAATTATTAGAACTTAATACTTACACAGATGCAAACGTCACTTTTGACATTTCTTATCATTCCGACATCAAGGAAGAGCGGATTGAAACCAAATTTTGGGAGGATGTTTGATATGCAAATATGAAGTGGCCTATTGTTTTTGGGGAACATCGGCGCATGCGTAAAAGAATATATCTCTTATAATGTTGTTTTATATAATAATAATATAGTTTTTAAAACGGTTTTTACTCTATCTATTTTTACTAGAAATTTTTGTAAATCTTTTGGGGAAAATCGGTGACGTCACTCTAAATCCAATATGGCGGACTTCTAAATATGGCGGACTAATTTTATTATGCTTTCCTACAATATGGGTATCAAATGAAAGGGCTTGCTGAGAATAACTCGAAAAATAAAGTGACGTCACTCTACATCCAATATGGCGGACTTCTAAAGATGGCGGACTAATTTTATTATGTTTTCCTACAATATGGGTATCAAATGAAAGGGCTTGTTGAGAATAACTCGAAAAATAAAGTGACGTCACTCTAAATCCAATATGGCGGACTTCTAAAGATGGCGGACTAATTTTATTATGTTTTCCTACAATATGGGTATGAAATAAAAGGGCTTGCTGAGAATAACTCGAAAAATAAAGTGACATTACGCTAAATCCAATATGGCGGACTTCTAAATATGGCGGACTAATTTTAATATGCTTTCCTACAATATGGGTATCAAAAGAAAGGGCTTGCTGAGAATAACTCAAAAAATAAAGTGACGTCACTCTACATCCAATATGGCGGACTTCTAAAGATGGCGGACTAATTTTATTATGTTTTCCTACAATTATTATGGGTATCAAATGAAAGGACTTGCTGAGAATAACTCGAAAAATAAAGTGACGTAACTCTAAATCCAATATGGCGGACTTCTAAAGATGGCGGACTAATTTTATTATGCTTTCCTACAATATGGGTATCAAATGAAAGGGCTTGCTGAGAATCACTCGAAAAATAAAGTGACGTCACTCTACATCCAATATGGCGGACTTCTAAAGATGGCGGACTAATTTTATTATGTTTTCCTACAATATGGGTATCAAATGAAAGGACTTGCTGAGAATAACTCGAAAAATAAAGTGACGTAACTCTAAATCCAATATGGCGGACTTCTAAAGATGGCGGACTAATTTTATTATGCTTTCCTACAATATGGGTATCAAATGAAAGGGCTTGCTAAGAATAACTCGAAAAATAAAGTGACGTCACTCTACATCCAATATGGCGGACTTCTAAAGATGGCGGACTAATTTTAATATGCTTTCCTACAATATGGGTATCAAATGAAAGGGCTTGCTGAGAATAACTCGAAAAATAAAGTGACATTACTCTAAATCCAATATGGCGGACTTCTACAGATGGCGGACTTCTAAAGATGGCGGACTAATTTTATTATGTTTTCCTACAATATGGGTATCAAATGAAAGGGCTTGCTGAGAATAACTCGAAAAATAAAGTGACATTACTCTAAATCCAATATGGCGGACTTCTAAAGATGGCGGACTAATTTTATTATGCTTTCCAACAATATGGGTATCAAATGAAAGGGCTTGCTGTGAATAACTCGAAAAATAAAGTGACGTCACTCTAAATCCAATATGGCGGACTTCTAAAGATGGCGGACTAATTTTATTATGCTTTCCTACAATATGGGTATCAAATGAAAGGGGTTGGTGAGAATAACTCGAAAAATAAAGTGACGTCACTCTAAATCCAATATGGCGGACTTCTAAAGATGGCGGCCTAATTTTATTATGCTTTCCTACAATATGGGTATCAAATGAAAGGGCTTGCTGAGAGTAACTCGAAACATAAAGTGACGTCACTCTAAATCCAATATGGCGGACTTCTAAAGATGGCGGACTAATTTTATTATGCTTTCCTACAATATTGGTATCAAATGAAAGGGCTTGCTGAGAATAACTCGAAAAATAAAGTGACGTCACTCTAAATCCAATATGGCGGACTTCTAAAGATGGCGGACTAATTTTATTATGTTTTTCTACAATATGGGTATCAAATGAAAGGGCTTGCTGAGAATAACTCGAAAAATAAAGTGACATTACGCTAAATCTAATATGGCGGACTTCTAAAGATGGCGGACTAATTTTATTATGCTTTCCTACAATATGGGTATCAAATGAAAGGGCTTGCTGAGAATAACTCGAAAAATAAAGTGACGTCACTCTACATCCAATATGGCGGACTTCTAAAGATGGCGGACTAATTTTATTGTTTTCTTACAATATGGGTATCAAATGAAAGGGCTTGCTGAGAATAACTCGAAAAATAAAATGACGTCACTCTAAATCCAATATGGCGGACTTCTAAATATGGCGGACTAATTTTATTATGCTTTCCTACAATATGGGTATCAAATGAAAGGGCTTGCTGAGAATAACTCGAAAAATAAAGTGACGTCACTCTACATCCAATATGGCGGACTTCTAAAGATGGCGGACTAATTTTATTATGTTTTCCTACAATATGGGTATCAAATGAAAGGGCTTGCTGAGAATAACTCGAAAAATAAAGTGACATTACTCTAAATCCAATATGGCGGACTTCTAAAGATGGCGGACTAATTTTATTATGCTTTCCAACAATATGGGTATCAAATGAAAGGGCTTGCTGAGAATAACTCGAAAAATAAAGTGACGTCACTCTAAATCCAATATGGCGGACTTCTAAAGATGGCGGACTAATTTTATTATGTTTTCCTACAATATGGGTATCAAATGAAAGGGCTTGCTGAGAATAACTCGAAAAATAAAGTGACATTACTCTAAATCCAATATGGCGGACTTCTAAAGATGGCGGACTAATTTTATTATGCTTTCTAACAATATGGGTATCAAATGAAAGGGCTTGCTGAGAATAACTCGAAAAATAAAGTGACGTCACTCTAAATCCAATATGGCGGACTTCTAAAGATGGCGGACTAATTTTATTATGTTTTCCTACAATATGGGTATCAAATGAAAGGGCTTGCTGAGAATAACTCGAAAAATAAAGTGACATTACGCTAAATCCAATATGGCGGACTTCTAAAGATGGCGGACTAATTTTAATATGCTTTCCTACAATATGGGTATCAAAAGAAAGGGCTTGCTGAGAATAACTCGAAAAATAAAGTGACGTCACTCTACATCCAATATGGCGGACTTCTAAAGATAGCGGACTAATTTTATTATGTTTTCCTACAATATGGGTATCAAATGAAAGGACTTGCTGAGAATAACTCGAAAAATAAAGTGACGTCACTCTAAATCCAATATGGCGGACTTCTAAAGATGGCGGACTAATTTTATTATGCTTTCCTACAATATGGGTATCAAATGAAAGGGCTTGCTGAGAATAACTCGAAAAATAAAGTGACGTCACTCTACATCCAATATGGCGGACTTCTAAAGATGGCGGACTAATTTTATTATGTTTTCCTACAATATGGGTATCAAATGAAAGGGCGTGCTGAGAATAACTCGAAAAATAAAGTGACATTACTCTAAATCCAATATGGCGGACTTCTAAAGATGGCGGACTAATTTTATTATGTTTTCCTACAATATGGGTATCAAATGAAAGGGCTTGCTGAGAATAACTCGAAAAATAAAGTGACATTACTCTAAATCCAATATGGCGGACTTCTAAAGATGGCGGACTAATTTTATTATGCTTTTCAACAATATGGGTATCAAATGAAAGGGCTTGCTGAGAATAACTCGAAAAATAAAGTGACGTCACTCTAAATCTAATATGGCGAACTTCTAAAGATGGTGACTAAGTTTTTGACGTGATAACGTCTTATAAATTGATGAAACATTAGCTGCACGCACGAAAAAGTGTAACGTTCCGTAACCCTGACCCTGTGCGTGTAAGCGAGAGCGCAGTAATGTATTATTAAATATGATATTCGAGCGGAATACGTTATCACGTAAAACTATCGTCCGTAAACCGACTTTACAGACAACCAATTTTTTTATATAATAACGGTGTACTTTTTATAATGTTTTATTATTCTACTTTACAAGAAAGTTTTCTAAAATGTTTTTTGAGGGAAAGTCGGCGCATGCGCAGAAGAGGTATAAGTTATAAAGTTGTTTGTATATAACAACGGTATACTTTTCATAACAGTTTATTATTCGATTTATTTTTACAAGAGTTTTGTATAATTTTTGGGAAAAATCGGCGCATGCGCAAAAGAGATACAAGCTATAGTTGTTTTTTATATAATAATGGTGTACTTTTTATAATGTTTTATTATTCTACTTTACAAGAAAGTTTTGTAAAATGTTTTTTGAGGGAAAGTCGGCGCATGCGCAGAAGAGGTATAAGTTATAAAGTTGTTTGTATATAACAATGGTATACTTCTCGTAACAGTTTATTATTCGATCTATTTTTACAAGAGTTTTGTATAATTTTTGGGAAAAATCGGCGCATGCGCAAAAGAGATACATGCCATCGTTGTTTTTTATATAATAATGGTGTACTTTTTATAATGTTTTATTATTCTATTTTAAAGAAAGTTTTGTAAAAAATTCTTTGAGCTAAAGTCGGCACATATATGTTACAAAGTTGTTTTTATATAATAATTGGGTACTTTTCATAACGGTTTATTTTTCTATCTGTTTTTACAAGAAAGTTATGAATTTTTTTTTCTAAACTCATAATTTCAGAAATATTTTGAAAACAAATCTGTTATTCTTTTGTTCTGAAGATGTTAGTTATGTTTAATTTTTGAATGACACAATAACATATTACATAGAGAACCATGAATTTATTAAAATTATATTTTCCTTTCTGTGTTTAATTATTTTCAACTGTTATTTTTACTTAGAATAAGTAAATTAAGTTATACTATATTATTCTCCAAGTGTCGTTAAATATATACACCGATTTTCAAGCAAAACACCGGGGTATATGACGTAAAATTTCGCGCCTTGTAATTCTTGAATTACTTGGGCATATACTCCCACTGGTTTCATCGTGAAGTTATTTTTTCCCCAACTCTACTGTGTTTTGAAGTAATTAAATAATAGTGCTAGTAATTATTTTACCTTGAAGTTCTACGGGCAAGATTTTCCTTAAATTAGTCATTTTCATATTTTTCTGAATTGTCAAGCCGTATTATTTTTAACGTTAATAATTTGTAATTACGACTTGTTTCACATAAATATATTTACACTTTTAAAACTAAACATTTGTATTATTAAATTATTATGTCTTAAACACACTGTCAATACACAATTACGAAACTGAAGTAGAGCTCAATTATTTACTAAAAACTTCAAATAAAATACGGATTATAACTGCAACTGCTTAATTACGTAATTAGATTGTCATTTTTATTAAAAATGTCATTTAATAAAGGCTCTCACTGACCAAGGCGGCCGCGGGGGCGATCGTGGTTGCGATCAGGTCCAGACACGCCAAAGCGAATTTATCGCCTGATCGCGCACACAGATAAACCCTTGGATACAGAGATACAGAGTTGCGGGTGGTCTCATTGGATTAAGCGTGATTTTTTCCATAAGTGTGCTTAATATTAACCGTATCGGAAGGCTCGTAGTGCCTCAAAAAGTCGCCGATTTGCGAAAACATCGTAAAACTTCAATTTTTTCAATTTTTTGAAAAAAATAAAAGTGAACAACAAAAATTATTTTTAGTACCTACATAATAATAAAAATAAAGAATAGTTACTTCTTACCACAACAGTTTTATTATCGGATGTACATTTCGGGAGCTATGCATCTTCAGCAATACACTAAACTATGTGTTCTTAATATTTTTACATTATTATATATTAAAATTCTGAAAATGTGTCGTACCTAAATTTTTAAATAATTGATTAATTACAGGTATTTTATATGATATTTCAACTGAAAATACGCATTCAGAATTTTTGTCTGTCAGTTTGTACTGACGTCAGTCGAAATTGGCAGGATAGATTTTATACTTAGTCCGACTCTGCTAAGACCGATGCTTTCAATTTCCACTTCAAGCACAACGAGATTACAAATAATAATGTTATTCGAAAGTTCGTCATTGTTAGTGAAGAGATGCCTTCGCCCTTCACTCCTCTAAATTAATATGATAGATGATTTTCGGCTAGAAGAACTGCTATTCTATACAAATTAGTGCATAGGCTTCAAGCAGACACTGAACTCAAAAAAAGTTGCACTTCAATCAAAATTTATAAAATTTTTATATAGAATATATTCAGTTATTTTTATATTGAAATCCTGACTACAGCAGATGTTAAGAGTATTCGTCCCTGCAAATGCCCCCTGCACCCTTCATCTCAAATCTTTTCCCCTCACCTAAAAACGGTTCGCGCTCTCCCGACGCTATTTTTAAAGCTAGAGGGTTCTGGTAAACGCCAAATGAAAGACAAAGAATCAGACTACAGATCCTTCAGGCGAATTTTTTGAAAAACAGTTTCCCCTACGTGTGAAATATTACGTAAATTATTATTTTTTTCAAAAGGTTGTAAGTTTTTTCAGGAATTTTTTTTCAAAAAATTCGCGTGAAGGATCTGTAGTCTGATTCTTTGTCTTTCATTTGGCGTTTACCAGAACCCTCTAGCTTTAAAAATAGCGTCGGGAGAGCGCGAACCGTTTTTAGGCGAGGGGAAAAGATTTGAAATGAAGGGTGCAGGGGGTGTTTACTGGGACGAATACTCTTAAAGAGGACTTTTTCACATTTTGTTTTATTCCCCAGCTTTTTTTTGCAGACGCCATATTTAAATATTATAGTCTATGTCCCTCTCACAATTAAGTCGAATTTAACGACACTTTAAATGTTAAAATCCAGATAGCCTATAGAGAAAAACATTACCTTCCTTCCGAGGCAGAGTGGTAAAAGAGAGACTACTTTTTCCAAAAATATATTCTTTTTCTATTTTTATTATAAATATTAATCGGCGCATTTTTCCAATGTAATATTTTTTCTACATACCTCGATCGAAAGTACATACTTTCGGCAGAAAGTCTAACATTTACGCATTTGGAATGCATGCACTGATGCGGGAAGTACGTACGTTCGGGCAGCAGTAAAGTAAAATCACCTATATCAACTGTTTGTTTAGATGTCATTTCCATAGCAACCCTATTACATCAAAGCTAATAGTCGCGAACAGCTGTTATTCGTTTTTAGGGTTCCGTACCCGAAGGGTGCTCAAACGGGACCCTATTACTAAGCCTCCGCTGTCCGTCTGTCTGTCTGTCTGTCTGTCTGTCCGTCTGTCTGTCAGCGGGCTGTATCTCAAGAACCGTAATAGGTAGAGAGTTGAAATTTTCACAGAGTGTGTATTTCTATTGCCGCTAGAACAACAAATAATTAAAAACCCCCCAAAACTCCCAAAAGAGGAGCAAACTAAGTTTTTTGCTTATAATTCGTTCAATTTAAATCAGATCGTTTCGAGACCTGTCTTAAACGAAAGAGGAGAAAATTTTACATAGATTTTGTATAACAGAATTCGTCGAAACACTTTTTTTGTACAGCTTTATATAGAAATATAATGTATAAATTCAATTTTGTCTAATCCATAGCATACACGGAGATCGTCTGTCTTCGTTTGTTGCATAGTGTACTATGGGAATTTAAATATTGCGTATGTTTTGTCTTAAAAAAAAAGATTGCATTTGTTCAAAAACGAATGTCATTTCAAATATTAGTCAGTCTTTTGACATTAGTATTTTGTGAAAGGCAACGCCTTCTGAGTTAACGATTTGAATAACTAATTTTAATTATTAGAACATATTGCTTTGACAGATGCAAACGTCATTTTTTACATTTTTTACCATTCCAACACCATGGATGAGCGGAATGAAACCAAATTTTGGGAGGATGTTTGATATGCAAATATGAAGAGGCCTATTGTTTTTCAGAGACGTCGGCGCAAGCGCAAAAGAAATATATATTATAATGTTGTTTTTATAAGATAATAGTATACTTTTCATAAAGGCGTATTATTTTGTTTTACAGGAGTTTTGTAAAATAAATTTTTGAAAAAAATCGGCGCATGCGTAGAAGAAATATATACTATAAGGCTGTTTTTTATATAATAACGGTATACTTTTCATTACGGTTTATTATTCTATCTATGTTTACAAAAGTTTTGTAATTTTTTGGGAAAAATGAGCGCATGCGCAAAAGAAATATATGCAATAATGTTGTTTTATATAATAATAGTATATATTTCATAATGGTTTATTATTCTATTTTAAAAGAAAGTTTTGTAAAAAGTTTTAGGGGGAAAGGCGGCGCATGCGCAGAAGAGATATGTGCTATAACATTGTTTTTATATAATAATGGTATACGTTTCATAATCGTTTAATATTCTAAAGTTTTGTATTTTTTTTTTTTTTTGGGAAATCGGCGCATGCGCAACAGAGATATTTGCCATAACGTTGTTATTTGATATAATGGTATATTTATCAAAACCTTATATTATTTTATTCTACAAGAAATTTTTGTAAAAAAAGTGTTTATAATATAAAAACGCCGGGGTGAATTATGTAAAATTTCACGCCTTGAAATTCTTGAACTACTTGCATACTCCCACTGGTTACATATTGTTATAGCGCCTCTCTTGTTTCTTTTACAAAAGTATTTAAAAAGTACATAGTGTACGGAACCCTTCGTGTGCGAGTCCGACTCGCACTTGACCGGTTTTTATTTACATATAACCTCACAACTGCTTGCTTGAAATTTATCTGTGTATTTATGTAATTGATTAATCAATGTGGTGTAATATATTATTCAACACGTTTCATTTGAGTCTATTCGAAATTGAATTTGAGTTCTGTGCTTTGACTCATAGCCTTTTCTACGAATGTATAAACAGTGACTTTGATGTAAAGTAGCGTTTTTAAGACTGATTTACATTACAAAAAATAGTAAGTTATTGTAACAAAAGCAAGATCTCACTGCTAAAGTCTGCCGCTCACCATGAGCGAAGCCTCTACGAGTACTGAACCGCCGTTAGCACAGTTTGCAAACTATCTGCAACACACGATTTTAAATAACCGTCTATTTACAAAGTTGCAGATAGTTTGTTAGTTCTGTTAGCAACAGTACAATTGAAAATGTAATTCGAGATTGAGTTTCATAACTCTTGTATATAAGTACGGTTTACTAAAATTGTGTGGTCGGCAGTACTGTCTATGGAACAATACCGGCGCCCGATCGGATGGTTAACCCGGTCTAATATTTTTTTTTCTTTCGCTGAAATCGAATGTAAGAAGGTTAATTGAAAATCGTGAGATAACAAATTGTCTATCGTCATTTATGATAGTTTGAATGTAACTCGGCCAGTTACAGCTGCAGTAGTTCAGTTTGGTGTTCTAATTCAAGCTGAATCTGACGATGATTCCATGCAGGAGAGAACAGAAACGGTAAGCGTACAAAGGAATCGGTTGCAGGCTTACAAAAGCGTCAAAGAGATCGGTATGTGAGATAACGAGCTAGGCCAAATTACTCGTCCTTTATGTTTCCACCGAACGTTGTCAAACAATTCAATAGTTGACCCATCCGATTGGCAATTAATATTAATAACATTACTACTGGGAAACGTGGATACAAATTACGTTCTTTTGCTATAGAAAAAGAATATAAATATATTTTTTTTAAATATCTAAACAACATAAATACAAGGCCCTCGTAAGGCCTCACGCCGCCCGCGTGCGGATTCATAATTGACGCCCCTTATTGGGGATAAACTCACTAGACGATATGTCAAATTGAAAAACGTTAAAAATCCTAAATAACTAATACTGTAAGTGCAATTAATAGAAACTTTATTTCTTATAAATTTAAATAAATGAGAGAAATATATTGTTTCACCGCTGAGCTGAGAGAATTCATTAAGTCAAAATAATCATTAGTTTATCAATTAGGAAAAATGAATACCAGTGCAATTAATAAAAACATATAAATAATAACTAACCATTACGACTGAATGTGAATCCCCTGGAATTAACTTGCAATTTTTTCCGTACTACACTCACATGAGGCAAAGAATATATTATTATCAATTATATCATTCAGGTGCACAAGTCTTACGTAAAAAAGTATTTGTTGATTAAAAAATACTTTACTTCACTCGCACTTTTGCAGGAATCGACAGGAAAATTCAAGATATAAACATACGCGGGAGTCTCCCAATAGGGGCGCCCTGTCTACGCGCTGATGTGAATTAACTATCGAATCGAAAACTGCGCGCGAAATATTTCGAATTCGAAGAATTTCATTAAAAAATAAATAACTACTCGTAAGAGTTTTCACGCAGGCTTGAGTATGGAAATAAAATTGATATAATATCAGTTATATATTTTTTCTATACAGTACAAAAAACTTGACACAACTAGATAAATTCAACAATAAATTGTCTTTCGGCTTTCTTGTCACCCATGATGAGGCGTAAATGAGACGACTTGTTGAAACGACCGCTACTTGAGATCAACTGACGGGATATTGCGCAATCTTGACAACAGACGGTACAATATTTCCCTGTTTGTGCAATATATTTTCAAGATTTTGAAAATCACACAATATATTGCGCAACCTTTCATTCTCGTATACACACGGTCAATTATATTGCACGAACCCAAATATTGCGCAATAATATTGAGCGTCTATGGGTCGCTTAAATTACATAAAACACAGATAAATTCCAAGCAAGCAGTTTATACGTAAAAACACGGATGACAGCTGTTCGCGACTATTAGCAAAAATGTAATAGGGTTGCTATGGAAACGACATTTAAAGAACCGTTGATTGGTTGTTTTCGGTTTACTACCGCCCGAACGTACGAACTTGCCGCATTGGTACGTGTAATCTCACCAAGGAGTAAATGTTAGACTTCCTGTCTAACAATTGATGTCGAAAGTATGCACTTTCGATCGGTGAATGAAGAAAAGACAATTTTTTAAATGCTATTTTTATTGAGATACAATAATAAATGTATTGGTAGGTACTCGGCAATATTTAAAATTTCACTCCTGATACTGCAGGGACTGGTTGACGCACCCTTCGTGACTTTATAATGAAGAAATGTTTTTACACTATAAACGAGTATCTTAGTTTTTTAACTGTTATGCTGACCTTATTATTTATTACTATTAATTAATATTGATTATATGACGCATTGTTATTCGATTTAACTATCACTTAATAAACATCTATCTATCTATCTATAAACAACGCCCCTGAATCTGGATCCGAATTGACTATACATATTTTCGAGTTATTATTATTTTCAAACAATAAATTATGGTAAACATCAAATACACGCAACGCGACAAGGATTCCAGGTATTTTCAAAGCAGAGTTTATTCTTAAGCACCAATTAAATATGTTCGTCGGATTAATTGCTCCGTCGTCGAGTAGGTCACCCGGCATTTATAAGCGAGCAACAGCGCTAAGTTACTGCTTCCCATCTTCAGTGTTATATGTATGTATAAGCCTATTGTTCGGTTCTCAAGACGCCGGCTGAACGAACAGAGCACAGGGTGCTCTGGCATGGCATGATGATGTGCGCCAGATCTGTGACGGAATATATCGCTAGCGCTACGCCACCCGTTCCTCCACAGCAATTGACAACAGTGCTTCTCAATTTTAGACATGAAATTTCAAAGGATTCGACTATTGCACAATCGGTTTGCACACGATTGCGACTAAATCCGAATCGGTAAAGATGGTTGCCACTACCTTCCAGAAGAAAAAAATCGACACAAAATGCAACTACGCAACTGAAATTGCTTCTCGACCTGCAAACGACCAGCTTAAAACTAATAAAAAAAATTACATATTGTGTATTGCTTCAAAAAATGCAGAGAATCACAACTTCTAATTTTACTTTGTACTACTTCAGTTATAAATATATTATCTAGAATATTATTTTTTTTTTTAATAAATAAATTATTTTGAGTCGCGTTGTTTTGTGGGTAATAATATATATCACATAAATACGTACTGAAGAGTAATAGCTAGTCGTTCTTTTGAAATTGCTTTTCAATAGTTTGTGTCCTGCTTTTTAAGAGGTAATAACTGAAGAAGTTCATAAAATATAACATTAGACTTTTGAAAATACTTAAATAGCTCTTTTTCATCTGCAAGTAAATCAGGAAATAAGTACTCTCCATATAGGTTTCTGTTCTAAGTGTCTTGGTTTATGTTTTTCTATTTCTTCAATAAATTCTGATAACTTCGAACTAATTTTTTTGTAAATTATATTTTTAATATTGTATACTAATAGTAAGAGAGATATCAAACATTTTTGGAGAGATATTTGAGGCAGCCAAATTTGTGTAACACTTCTTTTGTAATGTCTGAACACAAAATCAAAGATTTGACTGAAGGGTAGTGGGGGCTACCCAAGCTATGAACTTTTAACTTTGTATTTGCAAAAAAGTTCTTGGGAAATTTTTCTGCCTTCAAATTCAGTAGTTAATAAAATAAAAAATAAATAAGCCATGTCATTTAGTCGAGTCTAAATGTCTGACAGGCGGTTACAAAACTGTCTACCCAAAAATATTTGATAGCTCTCGGACTATACATGCCTGTAACAACAAAGTATACCCAGCTGTTGAAAACCGACCTTGTGCCAATCCCATACTGCCGTGCCAATCGTACCGGTCCGAGTCTATCCAGTGCGCGTAATTTTTAAAGCGTTTTTTTGCGATACTTTCTCTTGCATAAATTTTTATTCAACTGTGTTCGTTTCAGAAACTTTAAAGTGGTTTATTCCTGCAATCTCGTTATTGAAGCTCTACGCGCAACACATTTTGTGAAGCGCCGTTTTACACTTTATAACACGCGTACTCTTACCCTTGTTCTCAACTTTCTTTAGGAGGAAAGGGGTCATTGAATAGGTTGAATAAATTATATATTATGTATGATGAAATAAAGGGCATCATTGTCAGATTTCTTTAGAAATTATATATTATACACGTATAGTGACTACCTATGTATGACTTGTTTATAGTCGACGTTGCACTTATTTGGATGCTAACAGAAATAAGCTTTATTTTCTGTTGGCTAATCTTCTTCTATTTCTGCCGCGTATATCATTTTGATTTTGCAATCTTTTTAACAAAATTGTTGAAAGTTTATAGCTCGTTATTTTATTGTTTACGTATGGCTCATGGGATTATTTTTCGTTATTAATGGGGTTAAAAAAAAGCACATTTCACAACCTACCAGTTGGTTACGACTGTATTAGAAACATAGGCTTTCGTTTTTGACACGTACTCTTTGAAACAAGAGTTTACAGTGAAACATATTTTCTAGCTCACAATATCTCATTGACCAATTACCACATTATGCCAAAACAAATTAGTACTGAAATTAAAAGAACACTAAAAATGATTTCATTGTTGTTGTTATCTTTAAACACACTAAACATTTTCTAGCTCTATAATTTTTATATTATATAGATTTGAGATTTACAATATAAACTTGTTCTATAATTACAAAATTCATAGGTTTATATCTGATGTTAACTTTTTATTGTAATAATTATTATATCAATTTCGATGAAACGTGTAATTAATTACTAATCGTATATTTTATTTCATTGGTAGATATATTGTTACACACTTCCCGTTGGGACGACAAATAATTTAGTGAGACAGCAATCGACTCGTCATTCTAACAATGACACACGGATTATTGTGGAAGAATAAACTGCTTGATTGTTCAAACAATAACAATATGCGTAGGTAAAAAGGCTTTGTTGCCAAATTCCAGACAACAATGAATGCAAAAAAATAGAAAGAACTATCCAGCGCATATATATACCACAGACAGTCATACATCGTGCTTCATCGAGTTAACAATCGACAAATAGTTGTGACATAAATTGAGTCAGTACCGTGAACAGTACTAAGGTAACTGCTGAGATAAATAGATAAATGAACTGTTTAAATAAACAGTGCGTGAAATAAATATAGTTTAACATAAATAATCTCTTGTATATATAGTTACTATAAATAAGTGTGCTAAATAAACTTTGGTGTGTTTATGTGTTGTAAACATTTTGTGTACATAAATAGTGACTTTGTATTCTTTATTACTTATTTCATTTTATTAGTTAGACTTTGTTGTTCTGTTTATGTTACGTTATAGAGAAGTGCTTTTAGTTTGTTTGTGTATTTGTTTTGTTAACGTTTCACTATTGTAAATAAATACTTTGCACCACGAAGTAGAACAGTTTTGTTACAATATTGTTTTTAAAGAATCTGTTTTTCAGATGAAATATGCTCCATTGTCTTTTGTGTTTGAGTGTTAGTGAAAGCGACTAAAATGTAAACAAAAAAAAAATTCTACGCGTGACTCAGGTAAATGGAAAAACGAAAACAGTATTGCAAAGGTAAAATAATCGTTTTGAAACAACAAATTCATACACATGGCGTCCCCGCATAACAAAACATATTTCACATAACACTCTATGCAGCTTCTACCTACATGTTCACATACCTTTTATATTTTCTACTCACGTTTTGAATTGGTTTCTCTTTTCACCGCCAAACTATTCCATGCAAACATCGGCTGTCAACGCACATAAATTTAATCAATGTTTCAAAAATAAATAGCAACACACATAGCACGTGCCTCTGAATCCCTGAAAGCCGTCGCAGATAGTGCCAGCCAATTTCGAAAACAATGATCACTATATTTACTGGTTTCTTACACAAGCCAAAAATGATCCAAAGATAAGACCATATAAAAAAAAAACTCTTTTCATCTTAAACTCATATTCGGTTAACAATAAGGTGCTATGCGCAAAATTCTGCGATTATTATTTTGAATTATGTTCCTAACCTGTTATTAGTTTTGCAAAAGATTTCATTACTTCTCATTTTGGCCATATAAGCAAAAATACATTACCTACATCATAGTGTTGCCGTTAACTGGCAGGATCGCCATGTAGTGTTGGTGTTAACTGGCAGGATCGCCATGTAGTGTTGGTGGTTAATCAGGTTCTTTTAAATTAGTAAAACTATTGAATTTGATTTAATAATCATTTATTTACAATACCAAGGTCGACCTATGCCAGCTCGCGCTGGCATAGCCACGTGCGTCCACCACTAGACTTCTTCCTTCCTTCCAAATACACATATATTTATATCATTCAAAATGCAAACGTCGCGTTATTAACTAGAACGATTATTACTAACCGCTTTAAATTAACATATCTTGCAGTTCTACATTTCAAATGATATACGTAATTATAGCCTACTTACTGATGTATCCACTACATTCTTGTAAAATGTTAACATTTTCATTAAAACAAGGTGAATTTTTAGATTTAAAATCATGCGATAAAAACCCATTAGAATTGAAAAATATTGAACCAACGACCTTTAGTTTACGAGGCAAGCGTTCTACCCTGCCGCCAACATAGTTAATGTTCCCTAGTCGGTTTCTATATACAGTCAAACCTGAGTGATTGAGAACTGGGTAAGCGAAAAAACTCTCTAAGTGAGAGTAATTACCAGGTACCGTCTTTGTAACCCTCTGAAACCTCTGTAAGTGAGAACCTCTAAGACGTTCTTTGCTCATGGACCTGAGACTACTACTTGTACTAGCAAATATTTTAACCGCAAAACATAACTTAGTGACTGTGCACACATTGCAATAAAAGTGACAGAGAGCATTTAATAAGAAGAAAATGGTGTGTGTCTTGTTAAACTTGTCTTTGTACACAAAAGTTAAATATCCACAAGCGCGAGTTACTGTTTACAGTAAAAACATGAAATAGTTTACAAAATGCTATTTATTCAAATTTAATATATCTCAACACTTTGTTTGCAAGCCAAAGGAGAGAGTAAATCCAGCATAACCCGAGTATATAAATATTTGATGCGTGACGCGAAAACACAACGAACTCTCTGTTACGTTACTCTTTACGTACACGTGACTTCAGTGACGTGCGAACAAAATTATCACTCGGTCTACTTCCAAGGACAACGAACTGTGATCATTCACGGACATGAACATTTGTATTAAAGGCAGGAAGACTTATTAAAGTGCTTCCAATATTTTGACTGTACACTCTAGAAATATCACATAAAAATTACATGTGTTTTGCTGACAATAATATAATTTATAACTGAAGCACTACAAAGAAAAAATGAGAAGGAGCGATTCTATGCATTTTTCGAAAGAACACACAATAATATGTAGACCTGTATTTTTCCATCTGCATTTCTGTAGACAAAAATGTTGCTGAGTGAACTAAGTGTATCCCGTAAACGACATCTAAACTGTATCGGAATATTCGTCAATTTTTGTGCCATCTAGCCGAGTCGTTCCGACCAGTCCGAGCCGATCGTACCAAACTAGTAGGTGGGAATTCGTGCAAACAAAACCCCCGTGACGAACCGAGTCGACCGGTCCGAGTCGATCCAGTGCGCGTGGTGCTTAAGGACAATATTGTGTGTATCTCTTCGATTTCAACTGGTCTCAAGGTCTTCAAGTACATTTTAGTTATAATTTTTTGAAGTTTACTCCTTAAGAAACGATTTTGAGTTATAAGGCCCGGTAGGAAATTTTATGAGTAGTAAAATCAATTGATAAGGCGTTACGCTCCACCGCTTCAAGTGTGGCGTTACACTCGTCCTCTTGAAAAGAGACAAACATATATATCTGTAGGATTTAACGTACGAAAGAATGAGATGGAATACATTACACAGCGTATCTAAGGAGGTGACAAACACACACTTTTTTCTTACTTATAATAATAATAACAATGCGTTTAACGTCCGTTTCTCGACTTTATGTCATAACAGACGTCATTCGCACCATTACTATTTTTTCTACCACACTTCCCGTTATTTCGAGAGGCAGTGAGAATAACTGCCAGCCACATCTGCCCCCGCCGGGATTCGAACCCGGTACCTCCCGAATGCGAGTCTAGTGCTCTCATCGCTACTTTTTTCTTGGTGATAAATATATTGAATTTGAATATTATATACCTTTTGGAAACTCACATATTATGAACACGATTGGCGTAGCGCCTTATACTCTAAATGTAAACACTGAATTTGTGAAATTCCTAGGAGTGTATGTAGACAAGAACCTTAATTGGAATTATCACATAGATTATCTAAGGAAAAAAATATCTCCGTATATTTTTCTAATAAGGCAATTAGCTTTGAACTGTCCAGAAGAAACAGCACTATCGGCGTATTATGGATATGTAGAGTCCAATCTAAGATATGGGATCATTTTTTGGGGGGGAAGTTCAAGACTAATAGAGTTATTTAGAATTCAGAAAAAATGTTTGAGAAACATTGCTAAAATTGGTTGCAGGGTCTCATGTAAACCGTATTATGTAAAATACAACATTCTAACTTTACCATCTATCTATTTATTGGAAGCAGCATGCTTCGTAAAACAAAACTACGATTACTTCGAGAGTTATGAAACTGCTCATTCTTATAACACAAGAAAAAAACCGAAGCTGCAAGTTCCTAACAGCAAGATGGCGATGACACGTAAAAATGTTTTTTTTCAATTATTGAATGTTTATAACGCAGTGCCTGAAGAGATTAAATGCCTAGATAGCAAAATGTTCAAAAAAAAACTCAAAATGTTCTTAAACGAAAAGTGCTACTACAGTACAAAAGATTTTATTTAATGTTTTATTAATTGTTTTTGACATGTTTTATACCTTTGGTAACATAATATAAATTACTATTATTATTATTATTATTATTAAAGTTTTCTTCCATAAAAACAGTATATTTCTGTCATAGACTGTTCATCGGTTGAGATTCCAGAGTATTATTATTATTATTATTTCGAGCACGTAGTACACTAGCGAGATCTTTTCAATTCACGCCACTGAATTAACGTGGTTGTAGTGCCATACAGTGTAATGTAGTGCCGTGTTAGTAGTGTCTCGTCGTCTTCGTATGTATGAAACCGATCACACAACCGTACAGCCTGTGACAACAACTGTCTCTTACATAATGTACGTGAGTTGTCGTGTTTCTGTCGCAGTTGTTTGGCGGCCACAATTTAATATTTCATGACTGCATAAACCGAAAGTAAAACCAAACACCGATTTAATTTTGCTTTCAGTCTGTAATTAGAATTTATGCTCGTTTAAATAAATATTCATTTTTTACCACACACTGTGCTTTCATTTCTCAATTCTAATTCACATCGCAGCGCAAACAAATGAAAAAGAACTGAAATAACATTTTTGTCGTAAGTTTCTTCAACTAGTATAGTGTGATTTAGTCAGTATTTGTACAAGTAAATATTATTTCATAGCTGCTAATTTTATTGAAGTAAATTGAAGTTTTGTGAGTTTCTGTTACGAAAAGCTTGTTATAAGTAAGAATTGTAGAAAACAAAATGTTTCCACGTACTCTAAACGACTTTAATTCGTCACGTAGGTATATTTTTTCATTGTATTCTTATTTGTGACATTTATTTGATTATGATAACTTATCGAATTAGAAATTAGAAGTTATCGATTTGTATTTACAAGTACACGAGATTGATTAATTATTTTAATTTATAAATTGCAATTTTTTGAAATATCAAAAAATGCTGCTCACTATCATGATTTGTGACGTCAGACTTGTAGTAAACATATATACCTGCATAATTTACAAGGCACATACACACGCGATTAAACACTGAACGAGCCTAGTGCAAGCGATACTGAGTCTTATTTGCACGTGTATGTATACTACAAGAGTGACGTCACAGTAGGTAAAGATGGCGGCTCGCGTTTTGACGTCAACTTATTTATTTAAAATATTGTTTAAGCCAAATAAAAAATCCTCTTGACTAACTTACAAGCTTACGAAGTCCGTTTGTGTAGTGTATAGGTATAGCGCATCTATAATAATAATAATAAATTTCTCTAACTCTTAAATTGAGCTTAGAGCCTCTACGACAATTTGGAATTTGATCCTATGCCATATTTTTTACTTGAAGCCAGGTGCTTCTTCACGAATAGTCCTTTTCCAGGATATTTTGAGTCTTCCTCTTTTACGATATCCCTGTGGGTTCCAATCCAAGGCTCTCTTCGCTATGTCACCATCTGTCTCTTGTAGTGTGTGTCTTCAAGGCATACATGCTGTTCGATACATGTACGTACCTACCATTTCACCTTGAGGATTGTTCTTAGACATTGATTTATGAAGATTTTCATTGTATTTCTTTATCAAAAATCTAAAAATATTAATTACTTATGGCGCTTTTTTAACTGAAAGATATACAGTCGAAATATTTCTTGACGAATTGAGAATATTAACAAGAACATCTTTTCTAACCAAACAAATTCTGACCGCTAATCATGTACTATGTACTATTGTGTATGCTAAAACAATATTTACGTTTAAATATTATTTTAAGCAGAATAATGTACATTTATCTATACAAACACAATTATTGCTGGAAAGTAATTTCGGCAAACGTTCAACGTTAACAATGCATTTTATTTCTAAATCCCTTTTTGTACATTAGCTAACGAAATACCACTGATACCTACTGAAGATGGAAGATAGGTTTCTCGACATATTATGTAGGTAACCATGGCAACGAATAGCAAATATCATATTGAATACTAGCCATTACCCGCGTTACCTCACGCGATTTCAAAAATTTTATTTTTTTTATTATAATCAAATGTTAACATTTTTGAAGTTGGAATGGTCCCGTCGTCCAATTGGCTGGATTTTTTTTTTCATTTAATTTGCTTTTGACTATAATGGTTTATAAGATTATTTATGATGTATGGAGCACCACTTAAAAGATGCACCTGAAGTAATAGGAAAACTTGTAGCTACGGATATAATATAAAAAAACAAACAATAAATATTTAAATAACTCAACTTTAACTGCTGTCAGCGGACTTAGTTTCAAGTATTGCGTCGCAATATGATCAACATCGTCTATCTAGAGCAGTGATGGCCAACTTATGACCCGCGGGTCAGAAATTGACCCACGCAGGCTTTTTAAATGACCCACCTGTTTATTTCTATAAACTAATTTTTTATATCATAAGATATACCACTGAACCACCGTCGCTCTTAAAGAGTTACTGTTTTCACTGCATTACTAAGAGCTGTTACTGTTTTCTCTATAATCTCTTTAAATTTCAAAAGCCTATTAAAGAATTCAATTTTTGTATTTTTTTTTCAAGGCATAGGTACTTTATAAAAATTAGTTTTTTGATAAAAACCGAAATCTTTCAGAACTTTGACAAAAGCATCATGCTTATAGAAAAAAACACGCTGAATCCAATGAGCACAAACAAACGCCTGTATGTCTTTTGGTTTAGAAATTATTTGCGTTTATAATTTTCATAAAATTACATAAAACCTCCGAATGGCCGTAGTTTCCAAACTAAAAGAGATACAAACGTTTGCTTACGCTCATTGAAATCAGCGTAAGCAAATTATCAATTTCAAAAGCATATTAAAGAATTCGATTTTTGCAATTTTTTCAAGGCATGTCCCTTTAAAAAATCGCGATTTTTGACGAAAACCGAAATCTTTCGGAACTTTAACAAAATCATCATGCTTATAGAAAAAAGCACGTTGAATCCAGCATGGTAGTAGAACGTCGTGTGTAGTCCAAAAAAAGTTTCGTACTAAAAAAATAATATTTAAACATCCCTCCTCTCCCTTTACAAGTTACGCCACTGCCATAGTGGCTCACGAGCTAGTACTATAAAAAATAATTAACAAAATGTGATCCACTTCTCAAAAAGGTTCGCCATCACTGATCTAGAGAGTATTTTAACTGAACTCAACTTTAGACGTTCGTTTTCGTGTATGCAAAATAGAAAGTGCGATTCTAAGTGGGTCTCTAAACGATCCTGAATGCTCGTTGTGGCCTCAGCCAGTCGTTATATGGTTCCATCACTGGAGACTACACGTGATACATCGGCCCCTCCCATATTATATCTACAACACAACTACCCCCCATAACATAATACGTATCGAACCTACTTTCCACATGTTACCGGCACGGTAATGAACTGTTCAATGACCCAATTGAAACAACCATCTGGTTAAATCAGTAAATCAGAATGTAAAGAAATTACAACGGGTGTACCGCAAGGAAGTAACCTAGGCCCATTATTATTTATATGCTTTGTCAATGATATGCCACAATATGTTCCTGGGGATAAAATAATCATGTATGCGGACGACATGACAATATTAATTTCTGCATCGTCGATGTACGAAATAAAAAGAAAAAGCACAAACGTTTTAAATAAATTTACTGAGTGATGTCAAAAAAACCAGTTAATTGTTAATATTAGCAAAACCAAATTTTTGCAATTTAAATTAAGAGAAACAATTGATCTGGACAAAAAGATTTTACATATAAATAATGAAATAAAAACTAGCGCTACTGTAAAGTATATAGGTATACAGGTCGACGACAATTTAAAGTGGACTGATCAAATTAAAATAGTTTGTAAAAAGGTTTGTGGTTATTATTAGCAAATAAAACAAGCAAGGGACTATTTTAACACAAAAAATTTATTACTTATATACAATGCCTTCATCTATTCAAGTCTCAAATACGGAATCATAAATTGGGGTAGATCTACAGATATTAACAGAGTGTTTGTTATTCAAAAGAGAGTAATTCGATGTATATTCAATATGAAAGCAAGAGATACTTGTAGAAATATTTTTAAAACTAATAACTTACTCACACTGTATGCAATATATGCCTACGAAATTTTAATATATATGAATAAACAAGGCTTCTTTGAATCAAATATTAAAAAAACGTACAATACAAGAACAACTGATGCTAGCATTAAACATAGTACAGCTTTTTATGAAAAGTGTCCTGTATATACGGGTTTTAAAATGTATTATAAATTGCCAAATGAAATAAAAAACTGCGTAAATAAAAATAAATTTAAAATAAATTTAAAAAAATGGCTTATAGAGGTGGAACCATATAGTTTGAAAGAACTTTTATAACTATTTTACTGTTTTATGTGATTGTTTTTAGTGTTTACTATTATTGGATTGCTTATGCTTTTAATGATTGTTTTTTATGTAATGACTTGTTGTATCCAAATTAGGTCAAACAATAAATTTGTATTCTATTCTATTCTACTATATGGACTGCGAGTATTCATCATCACAAAAATGCTTCAGTGCATTTTTGAATTATAAGAATTTCTTTCTTAAATGGCATATTTTTTAAGTAAAACTTCTTTAGGTACGCTTGACTTGAGGAATAAGCTGGTAAATGCCTGTCGAAATCGTTTACGGACGTGTATCATCGCGAGTTGAGAGGGAGATATAAGTTAGTGAGTGCGACAAAGACGGAGCATTAATGCAACTAGTTGACGTTTAAAATGAAAACAACTGTTTTTTTTGTATCAAAAATACATTTCATCGAATTTTGCTGCATTTTGTAACGGGAAATAATGTAGGTTAGTTAATAAGTTCTTTTACATGTGTTATAAATTATGCTAATAAATATATATACATATTTTGCCTATTAATTAATCAAAAATTATATTTTAAACATTTCGTCTTTGTGGATATGTGCCACAGAGTGAGGTTATATTGTGTCCGATAAATTTTGAGACGAACCGACTGCATATTATTGTTCGTTTATGAATTTAACATGAGCAAATTTGAGGTATTTACGCATTATTCTTAATAAATATATTTAAAATAATTATATGGCCGGCAGAAGTTTTACTTTAGTCGTGTGGTCTAAAGCACACTCGCTTTTTTAATAATTTTATTACTTAAAGAACCAGCACCCGTTACTTTCGTATCGTTACCTTACTCGTTACTTTTCATACGACATACAATCGTGTATAACAGCATCAAGAAGTGTATGTTCTCTGGCATCAAGCATGTACCATCCCATCGAGGTGCGTCGCATCGTGATACGGTATGACTTCGTTCGTATAACGTATAACTGCATCAAACGAGTCGAACTGACTCTATGTCAGTTCGATACGACAGATGCGAGTAACGAAATGAATTTGTAAGTAACGATTCGTTGCTTCGAGTCAGACGATGTACCCGTTACTCAGTAACGAATACATACGGTTTGTTACAGCTCTAATGCAAATTGAAGAGAATACGTCTTGTCATAGGATTAGACGTAAATTATAAAAGCCCCACACATAATGAGTCACTAAAATTAAGACATAACCTAGAATATGGACGTTTAAGGTTTTGTTTAGAGGCAGTATATTTCCAGAGTATACAGGAACATTAAGTTATATAAAGGCTACATAATATTACAAAACAAGGAGAATAACATTCGCGATATAATCCTTAAATGTGAAATGTTCTATATTGTCACTATTATACCTTTGTTTTTGAATAAAATATTCATAAGAGAATTGTCAGTTCTTCGTTGAACTATCTGAACATTGACATAGCATAACGATAATTGCATAAAATTTATCATATTGCTGAATTTATAGGAAGCATTGTCGAAAAATTTAAATCGACCCCAGTCTATGACTTTTGAGAATGCGGAATTGTTTAAAATGTTTTTCTTTAAGTACGTCATGTTCAAGAAATAGCTAATAGACTGGGATTTTAATTTTAGTGAATTGACTGAAAATGTAATCTCCTGTCGATTTATATCAAGACATGACGTAACCTTTCTCTAACTAAACGTGTAGTGGTTCGAAAGACACGTGTTATTTTTATCACTTACATCATATGACACAAGTCACTAAGTACATAAGTGGAAAGATAAGTTTGTACATAAGATAGGAGTATAGAAAGTGTAATCACTAAAGAAGTATGTTTGCCATTTGCCATATAAACACACAGTACCTGTACACCGTGTCCACGAATGATTAAAAGAAAAATATTATATCAATAATCTCTGTTCAAGTTGGTACAGAACATATCTGCCTAGTACACCTTATTACTTACCATTCTATTGTTAAGAAAACCTAATTTAAACTCCGATCTCCATAGAGTATTTTTAATGCAGAAAAAAGCTATAAGAATTGTTTTCAATCTAGGCTTTCGTGACAGTTGTAAAAATTGTTTTAAGGCAAATCAAATATTAACAGTTCCATCTATTTACATTTATCACTCTCTATGTCGTTTGCAGAAATTTGTTACTAAATATCCAACTCACAGAACAATACATAGCTACCAAACGCGTAATAAGAACTCAATTATTCTTCCGAAACCAAATTTTAGTCTTTATCAAAACAGCCCCGAATACTCTGCCCTATATTTCTATAACTGCCTTCCTATAGAACTGAAGAATTTACCTTTTCTTAAATTTAAAAGGGAGCTTAAATCATTTTTAATTAAAGCTTGTCTATATTCAGTACAAGAATGTTTTTAAATTAATTTTAATTAAGAAATTTGTGACGAACTCCGGCTGTATAGCTATTATGGAGAATAAATTTATCTAAATAAATCTAAATAAAAAATCTAAAATATCAACCATAACATTTGAGTTTAAAAACCAAAGATTGACACTCTATAATAGAATAAACGATGCCTCCAAAAGTCATCCTGGGTGTTGTCAATGTTCAACAAAACCGAATATCCTTTTTTTTCGGAAACATCTTATCTACTTAAATCAGAGAAAAAATTTCAGCCAATTGGGCGACGGGACCATTCCAACTTAAAAAATGTTGACATTTGATTATAATAAAGAAAATAAAATATCTGATATCGCGTGAGGTGACGCGGGTAATGGCTAGTATTCAATATAATATTTGCCATTCGTTGCCATGGTTACCTACATAACATGTTCACGTCATGTAAAAATTAATCAAAGCGTTCCGTACAAGTTTATTTCTGACATCCATAAAACTAAAGAGCGGCTGATTTTTTTTATTTTCAAAATATTTCCGAAACTATAAAGTTTAG
Source organism: Xanthostigma xanthostigma (assembly GCA_963575645.1). Classification (NCBI taxonomy): domain Eukaryota; kingdom Metazoa; phylum Arthropoda; class Insecta; order Raphidioptera; family Raphidiidae; genus Xanthostigma; species Xanthostigma xanthostigma. The sequence goes on along the minus strand of OY754471.1, from coordinate 8,659,695 downwards.
AAAAAAAATTTTTCAACAAAACTTTCTTGAAAAAATAAATACCGTTATGAAAAGTATACCATTATTATATAAAAAACACCGTTATAGCATATATCTCTTCTGCGCATGCGCCGATTTTCCACAAAAACAATAGGGCTCTTCATATTTGCATACCAAACACCCTCCGAAAATTTGGTTTCAATCCGCTCATCCGTTTGACCTGTATCATGTTCACAGACTAATAGACAAACATACTAACACACGCACAGAGTTTTTTCAAAAATATGTTTTTTGGATTCGGGGGACCTCAAAACGGAAAAATATTGTAAAATTTTTGAAAAGTGAGTTTTGATCTAGACTAGTACTTGTGGGTTGGAATGGTAAAATTGTTCGAATTCCAAAGCACTTACGCTAAAGCTCCATAAGTTTTCTTAAGCTAAACAAATAAAATTGTTATTGAAATTATGTAACGCTGGCGGCCTGGTCCGGGTAACTCATCTCGTTCGCTCGAACGTATGATTATAAATACATCGCTCTCTCGCTTTGTTTATTCTTTACTTGGAATATAAATAAAATTTTCTGACATATCTCGACCCCCAACACTACCCACCAACTTTTTAACAAAAAAATTAAACCGCCGAAAAACTGAAAAGCAAAAAATAATAAATCTTTTTATTTAACTAAGTAGTTGAACGTACGTGACAGTCTAGTATATCTAAGTAATTTTGAGTCGGCGTCAACAATCCTTCGCCGGAAATCTCTGAGAGTTCACGAGAGTTCTCTAATTTGATTTGGTTATTTCTTTTAGTGATCTTTGTTCATTGATTGTTTGACGCCGACTCAAAATTACTTAGATATACTAGACTGTCACGTACGTTCAACTACTTAGTTAAATAAAAAGATTTATTATTTTTTGCTTTTCAGTTTTTCGGCGGTTTAATTTTTTTGTTAAAAAGTTTTTATTTTATAATTTTTTGTGGCTATATAATTTATAATTGTAATACACAACTCAGCATGAAAATCTATGAGTGAACAATAAATCACCCCTATTTTCCCACCCTTAGGGTAAGAATTTTTTTTCCAAATTTATATGAGACCAACCTCGAGGTATACCCTATTCAATAAAAAAATAATTATCAAAATCGGACTACTCTGTTAAAAGTTATGTGTGGTCATACATTACAATCAGTGAGTGAACAATCAATCATCCCCTGTTTTCCTACCCTTAGGGTTGTAATTTTTTTACCAAATTTATATGGGACCAACTTCGGGGTATACCCTTTCAAACAAAAAAATATTTATCAAAATCGGACTACTCTGTAAAAAGTTATGCGTGGTCATACATAAAAAAAAAAAAATAAAAAAAAAAAAAAAAAAAAATATACGCGTCGACTTGAGAACCTCCTCCGTTTTTGTTTTTCGTCGGTTAAAAATGTAAAATTATCGGAGCACCAAACAAACATCTGATGTGAACTTGGCTTCGATACGTCCAGTCTTTTAGGCGTGATGCACCAATGTGTTTCTATATTAAGTAGAGCTGTAACAAACCGTATGTATTCGTTACTGAGTAACGGGGTACATCGTCTGACTCTAAGTAACGAATCGTTACTTACAAATTCATTTCGTTACTCGCATGTTTCGTATCCATGTCAGTTCGACTCGTTTGATACGGTTATACGAACACAATGTGTTATACTTATAAGTATTCATAAAGTACGAAGTCATGACTCATGTCGTATCACGTTTGCGACACGCTTTGTGCGAAGCTACATTCTTATTGCTTGATGCTGTTAAGTACACTATTGTATGTCGTATGAAAAATACCGAGTAACGTAACGATACGAAAGTAACGGGTACTGGTTCTTTAAGTAACGAATACATACGGGTACACAATTTCTCGTTACTTTTACAGCTCTAATATTGAGAAGATGAAAAATTCACGAACACTGTGTAATATGAGTACATGTAGCATGAAGTAGCGTGAATTGAAAACGCTAATCCCCACCCAACTTTACGCCGAACACCTGGTTTAATGCGCTGACAACATGTCAGCTTTGTTATACTACACGGCAACACTGCTTAAATCCAGACACATTCCCCAGGTGGAAGTTTGTGACACGCTCCCAGTCGATTAAAAAAAAAAAATTTTTTTATGTCGGTACAAAAAAACCAAATAATTTGCATTCAACGCGAAACTCGAAAATTGAAATTTGATTTTCAACAGCGACACAATTTTTTTATATTGTAAAATTATACAACCTCTATAAAAATAAATTGACATTTTTTTTAATTCTTTGTTAATGTCTGGTTTTATTATTTAAATAAATAAAACACTGCAACTATATTATTATATAATCGCCCGGATATACCCTAATCCGGGCGATTATAAAATTATTTTTATTATTTATTTCTAGTACTATAATATTCTGAAGATTACCCTATCTTCAGAATATTATAGTACTAGAAATAAATAACAAAAATTCTATAAAATATATAACAATTAATAATAAATAGAATAATTATAAAAATGGAAAAGGTAATTAAATATAACACGCTTTAAAAGAATATAAAAATATTCCGGGACGAAACATCAAATTAAAAACTAAAAAATGAAGTCTGAAAAATTATTCCAGCATTTTTATTTATTTAAACACTTTTTTTCAAATTTAATATTGGAATAATAGTCTAGTAAAGTCATACTTAAATATAATAAATGTAATTCCTTTAATCTAAGAACACGAATCACACACAAACGGCCAACTTACTTTGCGCCTAAGTAACAAAACACACTAATATTCCCGTTCCTCACACCATAATCAATCGCTACTTCCACCATATATGCAGTATACTTGTATTTTTCGACTATTTTACAGTTTAATAATAAAACCGCTTCTATAAAACAGTTAATTAAGATTTTTCTTCAACTATCAAGGTTATGTAATATTCATTGAATTATTTTACCTGCATAAAATAATATGTTTCCGCTTATGGCCAGGCAAAACAAAAAAAAGAGCTATATATAAAATACAGAATTACTGGGCGGTGGTCATGTTTAAACTGCTTGGCAACAAATAAAGTTTTAAACCTTTGATTAACGTCTGATTAGATTATTTGTTCAATATTTTGATATTAATTAATAATTTTGAAGGAATTTTATAAAATTATTAAATATTAATAATTTTTAGTTTTTTTAGATCAATTCTGAAGAAGATCCAAATCCGGATCGAAACATTAATGTTTTAATTATATATTTTTTTGTTAATATATTGTCTGAAAAATTGGACGATAATTTTATTTATTGAAAAATAAAGTTTTATTTTCTTATCAATATTGTTCGATTATTATAGCGTTTTCGTACCATATGCAACAGTCTGCATTGAAATTAATTTCACGAAGTAATGAATAGTATATTCACAATCAAAGGTCATTGTCAAATCAGATTTTTTGATAATCCTTTCTGCAACCAAGCATCAGTCTATCAATTTCGTGTACATGAGACCTGGCATCACTGGTCATTATAAAGCCCGAACAGCAATGAACTGACAATGAGTTTCGTTCCCGCTATCATAGTAAAATGAGAAGGCTCTCCGGCTCATGGCTCTAATATAGGCTGTATCACTATGTATAACATAGTGTTTGTCTGATGCCTTGCATAGTAGGTACACGCGCTAGCGATCCTGATGGTACAGAGGTGAATTTAACGTCGCCGCGGGTATACTTACGGTCGATGATGCATGGTCTTTATTTACCTACCAAACCTCCTCTACGTGTACTGGCTATGATGTGATCACACTTTGTACAGAACATTTATTCGCGAACTGTACCACCTGTAGTTAATTTTTTTTCAAGCAAATTTCAGGTTCTTTTTATTTTCTCTGAGTGTCGTTGATCAAAAAATACAAACATTGGAAAGTTCTTAATATTTGAATGAACCGTAAAAAAATTAAATGTGGCTTTTTTCAGTTCTTTTATATCTTCTTTTGAGACTCGTCTTAACTCATATAATGGTTTAACAAATGTGAAAAATGTGTTTATGCAGCAAATTCGACTTGTAGATAAAAATAAAAAAATTGAAATAAAACACATAAAAAGTTAAACAGACTGCAAATTTAAGAATGTATTTTGAACCGAAAATTAATGATTTTAGAATGACCATCTTTTTAAAAAAAAAAATAAAAGCCCCTTTTCACTCCGGGAGTGCCGGCAGAAGTGAAAACTTGAATATTAACGTCTTACAAATTTTCGATCAAAATGGTTTGTATCATAGATTGCATTTTTATGTACGATATTTCAACGCTAGATGTCTAACGTTGTATAAATAAAAGTTTTCGTCTTACGCATTTTCGATCAGGACACGTGACCCTGACGCGAGTTTAACATTTTTTACCCATTACAAAAAAAGTGTACAACGCCGCTAAACAAGTTTTCACTTCAAAAATAAGTATAAAAAATTAATTTTAATGCTGTTAATTTGACTGACATTTCAAAAACAAATGAGTTATATTTTATATAAAATAAATTGAAGTAGCGTGTAGGTATAGTAATACATAAGTAACTTTATATTTAAGAATCATATTAAGATTTTGAATACGATTTGGTTCAGTTTATCAATTAATTTTACATGCAACTGTATTTAGTCATGTATTTAGGTACATACAATCAAGTAATTGAATTGAAATTTTCAAATTAATTCTAGTGACATACAATTCTTGGCACTTATATAACGTTGATCTACACAAAAGCAACTAAAGACGGCACATTAAAATATTTTCAACTGCGCTTATAGCCTGTGAACCACTTTTAACGCTGTTCTGCTGTGCTGTCGCTAGAGGAACTATCAAATTCTAATGCATTGAAAATTTTGCTCCTTTAAATTTTTCTGAATTTTTGATTAAGCGGTCCGGAAAAACCGTTCAGTAGATCAATCTGCCGATTTACGGAGCTCTTGGGGGTACATCGAGGTGTAAAAATTCGTACAAGCATTAGACTTTCCACCAATATTAGCAAAGATGCGGTCGACTTAGCAAAACAAGTCAAAAAGTCACTTTTTTTCACTTTTTTCAAGTTAATATCGAGGATGAAAGAAATTTTTTTTCTTCCAAGAACACTACATAGCCTTGTAGGAAATTTATTCGAAATTTTAAAACTGCCCATCAATTTTCTGTCTGATCATTAGTTGCTGAGATATCGATGGTTAAATTCAAAAGGATGCTTTTGCATTCGTAGTCGAATATCTCCGGGTCAAATTAACGTAGAGAAAAATTTAAAAAAAGAAATTAAAGCTGAATGAACAGGCTATCAAGTCCATATCATGATTTTTGTGTAAAAAATTTTTCCAAGCCCGTGGACCGAGAAAAAAAACGCAAAAAATTAAAAAAAAATTTCTTTCGTGTTCTTTCTTACAATTTTGCAATGACTGTCGCTTCTAAAAATTTTAAGCTAAGAAATCTGAAAACAAGACATTCAGCGCTTTAAAATTCTTTTTTTAAAACCTCGATACCACCAATTTTAACTGAGATACAGTATTCTGAAAAATCACTAAAAATTCGAAAAATTTTTTTGCTCCCTTAATTATTGTTTGCAGAAATTTATAATATGTACAGATGAGGCTATACCGATTATACCTATAATCTGTTGACAAAATTATTCAGGATACAAATATAAAAATATAAAAACAATTTTTATTCACTAGAACATCATTTAATCGTCAACGTTTCGGCAGAAATTCATGGTTTCTTCAGGACCTTAAAAATGTCTAGTAAAAAGTCATAAAAATAAAATTCAAAACATAAAATAATTAAAAAAAGTTTTAAATGTTTGATATTAATGTTTTTAAATTTTTTTATGGTTTGAATTTCATTTTTATGACTTTTTACTAGACATTTTTAAGGTCCTGACGAAGGCATGAATTTCTGCCGAAACGTTGACGATTAAATGATGTTCTAGTGAATAAAAATTGTTTTTATATTTAGCCTTGTATCCCGAATAATTTTATCATACCATAATATCAAGGTGTCTTATTTCATTTTGTTTATAATCTGTTGTACTAATCATATGCTCTCTTGCAAATTAATTCGTATTCTGTTGTTATGAGAAACTAAAACGCACAGATACATGCGTACTGCTGTATATTGCCTAGTTTGTTATAAATAGCCATAGAATATATTATTATGTAGGTTGGGCTAGCGCCCTAGCCTTGGGGTAAAAATGAGAATAAACGATTTCAGGAGGAGAACTAAAATCTCCAATGATTTTTTTCACGTACCCTTGAGAGTGAATATTTACATTGCATGTTCATAGCTTCAAAACAATGTTTATACTTATATGTAAAGCTTATTCGTCTATCTCCTTTATTTTTATGCCAAAACTCAAGTATTTTTCTATCCTCCTTATTTTTTATCTTGTGTTTTAACATTACACTATTTTAACAAAGATTGTTTCCCATCTCAGTTAAGTTGAAAAAGTATTGACTTCGTAACTTTAGCCACACAGTTTTGTAAATCTTAGATTCTTAACCGATGAAATAGCTAACAACGAAATCAAAAACATTTTGATTTTAGAGGTGCAGTCTATTTATTTATTGTAGACTTTCGCACTACGAGGGTTTAAGTTGATAACACATAAAAAAATGTAAAAGCTAGAAACGGATATTTTTATTTTTTTGAGTTTAGTATACAGGGTGAGTCAGACCACCCGTATCAGTCGTTTTTTTCGAAAACGGTTAGTCGTAGAGAGTTGTGTCAAAAATCTGTATTATAAAAGCCCTAATGAAGAATCGAATGGTGATATTTTTCCCCCCCGGAAAGGTCGGCTTCCCTGTTAGTTTGCTCCGGAATGTTCAGAACTCCGGAATATTAAATGGCACGATAGGTCGAAAGTGGTGTTGTTGAAAAGATCTTTAAAAAATAAGCAAGTTTTGTAGGACATTTTTTTTTGTTACTGCCACCCCTGTTAAGTAATATTCGTTTGAAATTATTAAATTAACATGTCAGAATAACAAACTTAATTTTAAAAGTCGACATTTAAAATCTAGTTACCTAATTAAACTATGTCACAATAAGTTTTCAATAATTGCAATTGTTTTTTTTTGTCGGAATCATTCGGAAAATACTTCCAGGTACTCATAACATATCTAGAAGAGCTCCGCAGTGTTTAAAAGTAAATTGAAGACAGTTTGAACATTTGTGACATTGTTTAATTAGGTAACTAGATTTTAAATGCCAACTTTTAAAATTAAGTTTGTTATTCCGACATGTTAATTTAATAATTTCAAACGAATATTACTTAACAGGGGTGGCAGTAACAAAAAAAAATGCCCTACAAAACTTGCTTATTTTTTAAAGATCTTTTCAACAATACCACTTTCGACCTATCGTGCCATTTAATATTCCGGAGTTCTGAACATTCCGGAGCAAACTAACAGGGAAGCCGACCTTTCCGGGGGGAAAAAATATTCGATTCTTCATTAGGGCTTTTATAATACAGATTTTTGACACAACTCTCTACGACTAACCGTTTTCGAAAAAAACGACTGATACGGGTGGTCTGACTCACCCTGTATAATTAAATTAAAGGTTAAAAATCACCATGAAAATAAAGAAAAAAATGTATATTTATTAGCGCGAAAAAATTGCTTGTAAAGAAATGAATACACTTGAAAAAGTAATACCTAATAATTTTAAATAATACAATGTAGGAATAAAAATTAAATTTGACTGAGAAATAATGATTTCTTGTTGTTGATATTTCCATTTAATAAGTGCTTAAAAACATTTATGAATACGTCAAAATTACATTTCTGATATCATCGTTTTGGAAATAAATAAGAATTTAACAAAAAATCGTAATAAATAAATGATTTGTTTAATTTACGGCAAATAAAAAGTATATACATTTAAAATTTATAAAACAAATTGTGGTCTCGACAGATCAAATTTGTTAATTATTTTCTTAAAGCTCTAAATTTATATGATTCAAATTTGTTAACGCATAATTGGTCAGTGAAAATTTACATACTGTGCTTTAGTGAATAACATTGCGAAAATAAGACTACCTGCAAGCCCTTCACTAGATGCTAACCGGAATTTACATGATATTGCCTGAAAATCACTGACGTGCTTTACAGAGCTTTAAAATGTCATTCACGTTGACTTTAATAAACGAATTAATTTTGAAGTAACTTTAACACATTGTTTTGTTTTTTATAAACAGCCCAGTCCAGCCATAACGTGGCTTTCGAACCACGTATAGTTAGCGCCCACCGATTAAGCAGCTCTTTTCACATTGCAAAATAAAAAAAAACCCATCCGATTGGGCGACGGAATCATCCAATTTCAGAAATGTTGACATTTGACATATAAAGGAAATTTCTGTTAACGCTTGCGGTGACGGGGATAACGACTAGTAATAAATATTTTGATATTTGCTGTTCGTTTTCTTAATTAAGTAATCTAATTTCACACGTAAAAAGTAATCAAAGCATGCTTGTCAACTAGCTAACTATTTTCTTTTTGACAGATGTTCAGAACAAAATAGCTGATTTATTTTTATTTATAAAAATTTTCGAAACTATGAATTTTCAGAAAAGTATTTTTTTATTAAATAAATAGAATAATAAACCGTTATGAAAAGTATACCGTTATAGCAAATATCTCTAGCCCGAAATATAGTTGAAACAAAAAATGTATGTCACAATATAAAATTCATCCCCGCCACTGAGCGAACTAGAGTTTATATTATACTGAGTGCAAACAAAACAATTTTATAGATTCAATCATTCTGCAACATTCGTACAATTTGATACAATCAGTAGCGCACATATGACAGCACACCACAAATAATTTTAAAATTAAAAGATATATATTAAAATCTTAGAAAACACCATTTTATAAAAGCTCCACCGGTGACAATATTGTCCGCCGTGGACAACTATGTCCACCGACCTACCGGGAAAAATCCGCAATTTCCTGTGGGCCCATTCGTTCCGGCAACCGACGTTGTTAACATTGTAACTCCTGAGCATAGATGGATTGTAAATTGAGTTACTATAGCAAAACAAAAAAATACAAAATTCGACCACGTACGTCTGCACCCCGATTTCACTGGCTATGGAGAAAATGGGTGACTCGGTGCAGAGCTGAAAATTTTCAGAATAATAGGAGATAGTACAAGTAAGTAGGGAAAAAATTGCCAGAAGGCTAGGCGGAAGATAAAGAGCCGCCAGAAGGCGCTAATGTTGCAAAAAATCAGTGCACTTCTGGCAATTTCTATATTTATTCTGTAATTCAAAACTAGATTATATATTATATATATTATACATTATATAGTTACAAGGGCATACTGCTAATTCAAACATGATATAATAATTACATGCGACAATATTTCAAAATTATTAATGTCATTTTGATAGAAATAAAATTAAATATATGACGATTAATTTTATTTCTATCAAAATGATATTAATAATTTTGAATATTTGTCGCATGTAATTATTATATCATGTTTGAATTTTCAGTATGCCCTTATAACTATATAATGTATAATATATAATTTAGTTTTGAATTACAGAATAAGTATAGAAATTGCCAGAAGTGCATTGATTTTTCGCAACATTAGCGCCTTCTGGCGGCTCTTTATCTTCCGCCTAGCCTTCTGGCAATTTTTTCCCTACTTACTTGTACTATCTCCTATTATAATTATTCTGCAAATTTTCAGCTCTGCACCGAGTCACCCATTTTCTCCGTAGCCAGCTCTCCGCTATTAGGACAAAGCTCAGTACATTAGGCGATGACCTTGAAATACAGTTACTAGGAAATCTTTGCGGTTTCCTGTACGGAGTATATATGCAATATTTTTTAAAGTCGGCAGCGCCACTGTCTCAATGAGAAAGGAATCACGAGGACGCGACAGGGAGAAGAGCGGGGGAAGAGCGCCCGGTGTAAGGATAAAAACAACATTGGAAACGTGTAAAGCGATGCTTTTTGTAGGTCAAACCGTTAATTCCGTCGGTACAGTTTTACACGTATCTCACTTTTACAATTGGTTTCAGTTATTTTATTGCACGCGTTTCACTCGAAGGGTTTTTTTACTTTCACCGGGGAGTTTAAAAACTCGACCGTACAGCGGCACCTACACACGCAAACTTATATCCCATCCCTCGCATGGTTTACCGTGTCACTGTATACGCATTCGACCCCCATCTCCCCTACGCTGGTATATGCTTAAGTGTATATATTTTACCGACTGAACTTTGAAATACATGAGCTTTTCCGCTCATACTTCACCATTCGCTACCACGTACGTATATATTGCTTGTTTTATTCCGAACTAAGCTGAACAAATCGGAAACTCGTCCAATGGCTGCTTTCTACATATAAAAATAGTTCATAATTACATTAAATGACGTCATCCTTTGCTATAAATATAACTTTAATAGTAAACTAGAGTAACCTGTGCGAACTATTCGCACTAAATAAGTATAATTATTATCACTTTACAAAATTATTTTTTAAATATGATTGCCGGTATTCAATTCGTTTCTAATTTTGCACACTGCTTATAACGTTCTTCTTTTTGTTGTATTACAATATGAAGCTCAGAGATCGAAGAAATATTTTACTAAAATTGTCATATAGAGGCGCAAGTAGCAAAAGCGTTGAGCTAAGCCGTCAGATGGCATCATGCAGCATTGCTATGACGTTGTTCAGCGTTGCTCGCTGTTTCAAAATTAAAGCCGTTAGATGGCAGTATGCAGTATTGTGTCTGTTGTATTACAATATGAAGGTCAGATGACAGATCGAAGTGTTGACGTCAGATGGCAGACGTTGTTCAGCGTTGCTGTATTTTTATAAATTTACAAAAACAAAAGCAATAATAATTTTTTTAGTTGTCGATGTCAGTAGAGCAAGCAATTATCTGTAAAATGATATATATACTTTATGTGGAGAAATAGTGAGGTTTTTTCTAAAAAGGGAGGCAAACCTTGGCGTATTAATATATATGATAATTTGTGTCGCATTTCAATATTAATATTTATTTAATACCTTTGGCCCTTGATTTTTCGCACATGTTTTTAAATAAGGACCTACTTAGATAATTGTCTAAACAAGAATAATAAATTTGAGGAAAAAATATATTCTTAAATAAAGACACCTTTAATTTTTTTTTTATTGTTGCCTTGAAGGACAACAAATTCGTGATTTTAATACGAAACAGAAATTCTATGCAATACAAAATTTAATAAAATCTTTATTTAATAGGTAATTAATTGTAGATGCAAAATATCAATTTTTATGTTAACAAGGGTCATCAATGCCACATGAAATAAAAGTAGCATGTAAGTCTTTAAGGCTCAAAATATGTACAAATATAAAAACGAGTTCCAAAAATAGGCATACAGCATTAACGTTGAAATTGGTATAAACGGTGCAATACTAAGTTTCAAGAGCTCTGTTTAACGTAAATTAAAAAAATCTAAAAAACCAAAAAAAGCGAGTGTGCTTTAGACTACACGACTGAAGTAAACTTCTTCCTGCCATATATAATATATAATAATGATACAATAATATTCGATAATCTATCACCATATTTTGATTAGACATCCTGATTTAGCGACACAATATAACCTCACTCTGTAGCACATACTACGAAGACAAAATGTTTAAAATATAATTTTTGATGAACTAATAGTCAAAATATGTGTATATATTTATTAGCATAATTTATAATACATTTAAAATGATTATTTAACGAACCTACATTAATTTCCGTTAAAAAATGCAGCAAAATTCGATGAAATGTATTTTTGATACAAAAACAATTGTTTTCATTTTAAACGTCAAATCATTGTCAAAAAAAAAGAATTTCAATTAATGCTCCGTCTTTGTCGCACTCACAACGCAGATAGATATCTTTACTAACTTATATTTCCTTCTCAACTACCGTTCGCCTCGAACGATCACGCACCGTTCGTCTCGTCCGATGACGCACTTCCGTAAACGCTTTCGTCAGGCATGTACCAGCTTACTCCCTAAGTCAAGCGCGCCCCAAAAAGTTTTACTTAAAAAAAACAAAATAGGTCATATGCATGTATTTTTTTTATATTTTTAATAGATTATTTAGTCAACCATAATACGGAAAAAAATTGATAATCATTTAAAAATGTAATATTATCACAAGAAAAAAAATATGAAATTTCACATTCAAAAATAGACAGTTTAAACAATCGGCCATGTTAGCGGGCTTATATGACGTCACGATATATGATGCATGTCAACTTTGATGGCAAATTGTCAATGTTCTAAATGAAGTTTATTTGTTGTTTTCTCTAAATACTGATCCAGTCGCCATGGAAACTGTTATTGATATATACTCTGACGTCACGCTGCGTTTTGAAAATTCGAAAATAGCGCGTATTTTCTACGTTTCTATTTTATTATTTGTATTTTTTTCAGTGATTAGATTAATAAAATAACCTTTACGATATGATCAGGAACTAAAATATATTTCAAAATAAAAATTTAAACCAATTTGGAGTCTCACGCATATGACCTATTGCTAACAAGATTTGATTTACTACTAAAAATAATACTGATGATGATTTGGCAGCACCGGTATAGTACAAGCGCTCTCCATTTTGTATCAGCGATATAGAGTGACGAGTTTTATGTCGTAAGCGGTACAGCGGCAGCCCGGCCCGATGCGGCGGCAATGCCGTCGCCGTATCCTTCTCGCCTGCGTCCGCCCCGACCCGCTCTACCGAGCTGTCGCCCGCTGCGTCGACCGAAGCGGCACGCGCGTTTAAAAGGGGACATAAATATAAAAGTAGACTGTGTAAGAGGCCTATTTAAGTGTTAATTATGTTGGTTAGATAGATTTTATGGTTTTCTTATTCCCTTAACGTGAGGTGTTGCAGTGTTTAAACACTACTCAAATAATTGATGACGTTACCCGGCTCGAAATAGATAACTATCTACGTCATCTGTTACACCGTGACACTAATCTAACGCGAGTTATCTATCTACGATTTTAACTCGCCGTAATATAAGAGCAGCTGTCAGTTTTGCCATTATATCTCTGGAGATTTGTAAATTTAAATAATAAATAATTAATTCAGTAATTTTACTGCGGAATTTTTAAGTAAAGTGACTGGAATAGACACCCTCGTCTTTTTGCGAATTAGATTATTTGAGTTATCGAAGAAATAATCATTAAAATCTTCATTCGCGGCGGCAGTTGTAAACATATATTATAACCAACAAAAATTGTCTCTCGGCTTTGTTGCCAAAAATATAGTATGATTAATATTGTTAATGTTTTTGTCCTTGCCTTTTCTTAAAGAACAATAGCATAGTCTTTATATAAACCGATAATATAACAATCCCTGAAAAATATTTCCCTTAGTACTATTCAAAAGTATTTAGACATTGCAATCGATCACGTTTTATTTTTCAAAATATATTTGTCAAATATTTAATTTTCCACAAAAAGTACTTATTTTTAAACAATAACTGAAAGTAAATCTCTGTACTGCACTTGAGAAAATTAATACAAATTTTGCACAAAATCAACAAAAATGTGAACCAGCCTTTTAACACTGCAGTATCAAGGGAATGTCTATTTGAAGCACGTTTATTGTCGTATAATATGTACATGTATAGAAACGGAATGATTAGCAAATATAAAGGAAGGTATTAATACTTGTTATATTAGAGCGGATGCTTGCTGTAAAAGGATGTTCATTACAGCTTACAAGGTGTTTGTCGTTTTAGTGAACACAAAACACATTTTTTATTTGTAAAGAAGCACCTATGATACATTTTGTTGAGCAAAAAACACAAATATTTCATGCAAAAAGTTTACTTGTGTTTAAATTTAACAAAATTTGAATATTTAAATTTATTTTAATAAAATAATATTATTCTATTTGTCTTCTTGATAATGATTGATTAATAATGACACCACGCAAATTGCTTGCTGACTAACGCGCAGCAAAATTTAACATATAAAGGCTGAATTGAAGATGAAGACTCAACGGACCGGGTGTTCAAAAAATCCCGCAACGCCTGAAGATTAAGTTTTTTTAAAAAATGTTGCCAATAAAAGTGGCTCTATTCGTTGTAATGTATTTTTCGGTCACAAAAATTCCTCCCAAGGGGTTGACCTCGTGAGGGAAGTAGGGGATAACTCTTAATTTTTAAATGACAACCGCAATTTTATTTATTGGGTCGCGTTCTTTAGACAAAAAAACGCATCTTTTGTCCCAAACTTTTTTTTTTGTTCAAGCTACAGATCACCGTGTACGCGGGGTAAAATTTTCCGAGTTAAACTCAACAAAAGATGTCTTTTATTGCCCGAAGAACTCGACCCAATAAAAAAAATTGCAATTGTCATTTAAAATTTCAGAGTTTCTCCCTGCCCCCACCACGGGGGCACCCCCTTGTAAAAATATTTGTGACCAGATAATACATTACAATGTGTTGAGCAACTTTCATTCGCAACATTTTCAAAACGAACTTATTCTCTGAGATATTCAGGCCTTGCGGGACTTTTTGAACATTCTGTATAGCGTATGCGGTGTATTGAAAGTATATACGCATGTAAACAGTAAAAAGGAAGGCTGTCTTTTGCAATTCGCAGACTGGTTGTAATTTTATTTATTCGATGGAAATGCGTCGGTAATTAATATCTTTGATGTTGAACGATGAACGGCGAACAGGTCTTTCTAAATAGCAACCATTAAAACACATGTAATTACATATTAAATTACGAACTGTCTCAACGTCTATTGACTAATAACGATACTTATCTCTTCACACTCGTTTCAAACTTAATTCTTACTTTAATAAAATTATCGACCAATTTTTCAAACAAATATATTAACAAAAAATAATAATTAATACAATAACGTTTTGGTCCGTCTTCAGAACTGATCTAAAAAATATAAAAATTGATTAATAATTAGTTTCTAATTTATTGAAGAATTCTAATCAGACGTTAATCAAAGATTTTAATTCTTACTTTGTTCTATACCGGCCTTGGCCAAAATGTGGTGCGTGTGTATTTAATTTTAACGAAATAATTATTTTTCAAACAAGAAAATTACAATAAAAACCAATTTAAATTAATCAATAATAAGTTTAGTTACGATGAAGGATGGTTTTGGTTGAGAATCATAAATAAATAAGCTTTACCAATGTTTTGCTAGTGGCCAACGTTTCGAAAAATTTATTTTCATCTCCACCTTTCGACCAGCTTGAGGCCCTGAAGATGAAAATAAATTTTTCGAAACGTTGGCCACTAGCGAAACATTGGTAAAGCCTATTTATTTATGATCCTCAACCAAAACCATCCTTCATCGTAACATTCTATTGGATCAACACTACTTTATGCTGAAGACAATAAGTTTAGTAATTAATGAACCGCAATTAGTGTGCTTTTTGGGAGTTTTTTGGGCATAAGACGACGCAGACTAAAGACTTTTAACTCTAATAAACAAATAGAAAAATTGTCACATATGAATTACAATGATTCGTTGTTCAGATGTGTCATTGTAGACTAACTGATAAATCATCCGCCGCGATAGTGTAAGTTTCGGATTTAAGTTCCGACAGTGACATTGGAATATAAATTTGTCGTATATAGCATTGTAACCGTATTAAAATTTTCATAATGAGACAAAAAATGAAATATCTTCAGCAAAAATCGCAAGCACGTATGCAAGATTGTGAAAATGTAAATACAAATAATTATAAGCAATAATATATAACAACTAAAACTAATAACAACAGCTGTATAAAATGTCAAAGCAAAGTTCTAATAAAGAATCGGGCAAGGATAGTAGAACACATCACATGTCAAGGGAGTGTTCAGCCTATCCTATTAATATGTCCTGCTGTCCTTGCAGGACGTGGCTGAGCACACGTTTGCCTTATAACGAGACGCACCCTCCTAGACGTCCTGTAGAGCTATATATTTACAGTCTAAGTTATATCTGGATGGTAAATTATAAATATATATTTTATCCTGTTATACATGACCCGACACTGAAATGTTTTTGTTATTTTTAAATATACAGAAAAAAACAAAAACTAACATCACCAACTTTAGAACTAAACGCTTGTCTATACTTACATAATTTCATACCAGTTATCCAACTCGACGACGTTTAATATTATCCCAAATTACAGGTCCCTATGTCGCGATATTCAAATGTAAGCCAAATAACAAGAATGTACTCTTTACTTTTTTCCAAGGCACTCGTGAAGAGATCTTTACATAGTTGAAATTTTTTGTGCGCATGCCTCAACCGTTGCCATATTTTTCGGGCACTTTTCATTCTGACGAGTGAAAAATGATTGATTTTGTGAAAAGTAGATAAGAAATATTATTAAAAGAAGTGATACAACACCGCAGAAACAGTCAACGATTGATGACAAGTAGGTAAGATAGTAACCTATCAACCACTTTTCGTTCACATCCACCAGTTTTCTCAGTCTTCTCAGTCTCAATTGATGGTGTTCTTCTACTGTTCCGTGCATTAACTAAGCATCGTCACTAATATTTTCATCTAAATCAGCATTAAAAAACGTTACTGAGTCATTCATTGCGTCGAAAAATCCCCGAAAGTACTGAATACCGTGATCATAACCATGGTTGTGACGCTTCCGCGTGAAAACGTTGAAAAAGTACTGAATTCGGCTTTGTTTTCTCCTTATACTAGCTAAGTAAAACTATTCAGCTCGTTGAACCGTCTGCTCTGAACACCGTGACAGTGTACGGTTATTAATGTCAGAGAGATCAATCTTTTGCGCGCGCTATATTTCGCTCCTCCACCGCGCCGGTCAGTTCAACCAGAGTCTTGTCATGTGACGTCCGGGATCCACACAGTGCTTCGCTCTCTCATTTCTCCTTTCCTTTTCTCTCGGCCGCTTCCAAGAAACGCTGACCTCAGCGCCGTCTAGGGAATCATAAGTCACTTTGAGGAGCGAAGTGAACAGTGTTAAATCTTCAAGACAACTGCCTTCTACACTGAGTCAAATTTAAATCGACTGAGTTAAAAGTATTTCATTTTTTTACATTAAACGTAGCATATAGTCATGTCTATAGCAGTTTATACACAAGGTCCAGATGTTTCAATTTAAAGATTTGAAAGACCAATAAAAGAAGTATTCCAAGCACATTATGACATTTTAAATAGCGATATAAGGGACATAAAATAGTACAAAGCATATTCAAGCAAACATATTGCAGACTTTTGTCTGATTTTTGTATACTTTAACTAATTTTTGATACATAACGACATTAATTATTATTGATGTATAAGGTGTCTTAGTTTAGCCTATAGTTTAATAATGAAAGGATGAATTAATTCGGAGAAGGCTACAGAAATGATTTCTAATGATATATGTTGCAGACGTTTCGGAAAATATATTTCCTTCCTCAGGGCTTACATCTGTGAAATTACAGGTATTTTATAAAAAAAACTAACAGATATTTAAGTAATATTTCAAAAGTACTTACATTATGTATTAGAATTATTTAGTTTGTAATTTAAGTTTTCAATTGACATATTGTCACAATAAACAATTAAGTTATATCAATCAAAATTTTGTCATATACAGTTATACCTACTATTAAAATTTATATTAAAAATTATTAATTAAAAATTATCGGTATCTTAATTTTGTACATTTAAAATTGGTAATAAATTAATAGTTTGTCGAAATTGTCTTATTAATAGTGCTAACACACGGTCGAACTTGGTCCGGTCCGACAACGGTCATGGTACGGCGGATCTTGCAACAGACGACCGAATCTGTTCCCATCGAACCGGGCGGACACGCAGACTACTGTACAGACGAACAGATTTGGTACGGAGCGGACCAGATCCGCTGTCCGCTTCGAACCAAGTTCGACCGTCTGTTAGTACTATAAGATTTTAACAATTTTTAATTATGTAATGTCTCTGGATGATGTAACATTCCAGTTTATAGTTTTATTATACAAAAAACTTAAGCCTTGTATATCTGTTTTTTTATTAACACAATTACCATTTCTTTTCATTTTCATTAATTATTATTATAAAACACATTCCAGTCGATTCAGTTCTTCAACCAAATTTTAATCTGTCGAAAATCAAAGCTTTTGAAAATTTACACAAGTTTAAAACTGGCTCACTTTTGCTTATTGAGTATCCTTATATTTATCGTAAGCTTTCATGCGCAAGAAAAGTACTTAGGTACGTTATAGGGTGGGCCAAAAATACTTTTTTTTTTCAATTTTTATAAAACAGCTGTCTTAGCATCGGAAAAACGCATACAAAATCTATAGACGCTGTCAAAAAAAGGACTTTTTTTGTAAAGCTTAAAATTTCGCAAAGTTAAAAATTAAAGGCTGTCTAGGACTCACTACCCTTCAGTCGGATCTTTGATTTTTTATTCGGGCATTATACAAAACAAGTGTTACACAAATTTTCATCATGCCTCAAAAAATGTTTGATAGCTCTTGGACTAAAAAAATCGTGCAAGATAATGTATAAGTACTTCGCACAATCTAAAATTATTTTAATTTCCGTGATGACAAAAGCCAACAGATAAAGAAGTTAGACATATGAAAAATAATAAAGGTCAAGAGAAATTAAAAAATAAAAATCCGGCCATTTTCGATTCACCCTATTACATAAAAATGATAAGTAAAAAGGTTTGAAAGCTTGTATAGGTATTCATTTTTTTTTTTAATACTAACGAAAGTGGCGTAGGTAAATAGAAATGTGTGTATAAAAAATATAAGATTATTTTCAATTTTATTTGTTCAAACTTACTATACAATTTTGAATGTGATTATCTCTTACATAGACCACAATTTCAAATATTGTACTTTATAAAATACTTACGAATTCGATTTTTAATTGTAAGGGTCACTAAAAAATAACAAACTTAATATAAGTGCATAAAACATGATAGTAATTAAATAGGCGCTGATCTTAAAACTTTGCTAATTACGCTTTTTACCCTTTTTTAGGAAGTTCAATATTTTTTTTGAACTTGAAAAGATAATTCAATATTGTGACGTCAATAATGTACAATAAAATGGTAAATATTTCATGTATCGAAATGAAGTTTATAGATACATTTCCTATAGATAATTTTGTAGTGATTTTACTATCTTTAATCAGATCGAAATAGTCAGAACATATCTTTAAATCTGTCTAAAAAATGTGTCATGATAATCGCAATAATTTGCACCGTCACTGGACGACGCCAGTTTGAAACTCTGTAAACGCCTTGAAAATGAGTGCATAATTAAAACGGTGAAAACTGAAAGAAAACTTTTCTATTTTTTATATTTGTTGCCCTCTTTTACTTGTTTTTATTTTGTCGTCTTCTGTTTAATTAAGTTCTTTTCAGAAATAAAACAAAAACTTAAAAAAATGTTTTATGCGAACATTTTACGTAATTAAATTCAAAACAAAATTTAAATCTTTTTTATTTAAATTTTAACTGCGTCATTATTTCATTTTTTTAACATTTTTCTGTTACGAAATATGTTTACATTTTAATACTATTTAAAAAAAGCACTAAGTTAGAAGTAACGTGCACTATTGAAAGTAATAAATTCTTACTTTAGGGGCAATCTGATTAATCCAAAGGTTAACACGCTAACCATTACACGTAGATGTCCCCGGCGCCATTTTCAATTAAAAAAAAATATAGTGCTTAAACAAAATATCTCTCATATTATTTGTTCTTTATAAATTTGAAGTGTATGTAAACAATAATTGAATTAGCATGAAGAATGACAGATACAGCAGAATTCAGACACTGTAAAATAAAAGGTTCACTTCATTCGCTACAGGGTTGGCTATTGGTTAATCAAAAGGGTAATGCGGGAAACAGCAGGCATGCCAACAGTGAGAACATTAGAGATTGATGGTTTTATTTTGTCATTCTAGTGATGTGTAATTTCCCCCTGTTCGCTTCTCCACTACACCCCATTTCCTCCATCGTCTTCTTTCTTATTCTTCGTCTTTTTCCACTATACTTTTGCTACACCTCAACACCATCAGTTCAGAGTTAATATCAGACGACTGGGCTGTCTCTGCGGCTGAATTTTGCCACAAAATAAAACGCCGTATCTTTCTATTGAAATCGTGCTTGCGTTAAATTAGACGATAAAAAATTATTGATATTAATAACTGAATTTATGAAGCTTTACAGGATTTTAGCACAGACTACAAAGGGTGTGTAGGGGGTCACAAAGCTTCTACAAGCGGGTCGCGGATGGTCCTCAAAAAAATAAAGTTTTGTTTTAGGTACTTAATTATGTATTTAACCGACTCCTAACTTTGAAAATAAATAAAAATGTTGAACGGATTTGATATTTGTAATATAATAAAATACACTATACTGGTAGGAACAGCGGAGGGTAGGGGGTCCCAAAAGTTTTTTCATACTAAGGGGGCCGCACCATGATAAATATTGAAAAACGATGGTTTAGAAGGACTAAACAAACATCCAGACGTGGATAGATATTTTAAGATTAAAGCAAAGTATAACAAACAGATTGTATCTAAAAAAGAACCCTGTTAAAAAAAAGAAATAGACAACTAAATGTGATGATTCCAGCAAATCTTTTTTATTTTCAAATTACGATTAAACCTTTGCATAATAATATATCCTTGTTTCTAAGAATGCAATAGAAATGCATACTACAAAATAATTTATATGTTATTAAAAGTATTTTTGAAATAGAAAATAGTATACAGGTTGAATTTTTAAAACTCGAACACTCTTTATTCCGTAGAGAAAGAGTTTCCGAAAAAATGTTTCGGAAAAAAATTGCAGGGAATTAATGGAGAAGAACATTGGTGAAGATTTTTTTTTCATTTGATGGGAGTACCTTTGAGGCATCTCCACTTTTTTTAAATTAGAACCTTGAGTCAAAGAAAATTACTTATGTACCATCCAAACCTGAACCGCTGTTTGGTTCTCAATGCATCGAAAACCCCCTTCCTCTATGAAATAAGGGTGTTCGGGATTTAAAAATCCACCCTATATAGGTATTATTACAAAAAATTACATCTAAACAAAAAAAACAGTTTTGTGGTTTTAAGAAACCACGTCGCAAGTGAAACTTTAATTGGATTGTAGGCGTTGGATTGTAGACACTTATCCATCACGGTTAATTATAAACAACAATATTCACATGAATACACGAATAAAAACATGTAAACACTGTACAGCACTTGCCCGCATGACAGACTGACTATGTGTTATACATACTACACGGTCAGCTGATGCTAACCATGGGCGCCGCCATATTGGCCTTGGCTGCTCTACCGAGCGCCTACTCCGAACGCCTTTCACTTTACCCCTACTCCTCGCCTGTAATGCGACATGCAAGAGACGGCCAGAAAATTTCGGGGCGATAGAATAAAAGTTTCACTTTAAAAACATTATTCCTGTCGGCAAATTAAAATCAAATTGAGAAATTAAACAGTCGTATATTTTGGACGATTTTAGGATTCGCGGCCAGCTACCAACCAGTAGCAGCTGACGGAACTCTCGCGTATCATTTCTCTTCTAGTGTCGACAGTCAGTACGCAGTCCTTGGTAACACTCGCCACTACGACAGACGCAATCCAACGAATCAAAAGATAAGGTTCATCCCGCAATCTTTTGTGTAAAATACTTAAATACAATATTTTTTACTAATTTCGCGTCGTTTATGACCGTATAATAGGTAGTTCCCCCAATATTCTTAAAAATTTGCTAAATTAATTCCAAATTAACAGTTCACAAAACGCCAGAAAAGACAACATAATTGAGTCCGTAATTATTTCATAATCGTTTCGTATTCGATTTCAAATAATAGCTAGTCAAACATCCACATAAAATTTTATTTCAATCCACTCATCCATCGTGCTCGCAGACAGGCAACCTAATAGACTTAAAAATATGTTTTTCGAATTTAGGGGACCTCTAACATTTTGAAAAGTAAATTTTGAACTAAATTAGTACCGTTCCTTACTTGAAGAATTGGAATGGTCGCAGTACCTGTAAATCTAAATGTCATTTTTCTTGAAATCGCGGCGTTATAAGATCAACCCATTGAGATAAAAATGATATCCCCATATACTTTTATTCTATACTGAGCATAGGAATAAAATCGTAATCTAACCATTACGGTGCAAACATACACTTCTATCTTTTTTTACGCCGTAAGCACTGGCGTATCCAGGAGGGCAAAACAAGCACGGGGGACCCGGTTTAAGAAACTTCTAACTTGCTCCCTCCTGGCCCAAAAGCTGGGTACTCCCATGTTAACGTCATAGAAAAATACAAAGTTTTTGAAACAGAGATACTTTATTCAGATTAAATGCAGGTACATCAACCAATCCTATCATCGGATAAATCAGGGAATTACATCGAACAAAGAGACGCAGATATAATTTCGATACACTCACCGCACATTGAGTAGATACACAATAATTCATATAGTGAATTATTAAATATATGGATATCCCAAACACTTGTCGGACTGAGTGTAGGTCGGAACAAATTCCATTGTCCGGAGCGAGATGTATGTTTGCGGTGACAGGGTCCGCCTGTCACCGGGCCTTGCAGTCGGAGACATACACTTCATTTTTTCTCCGTCAGATTAATATTATTATTGTTCTTTTCATCACACTGTATTGTCATAGATCTATTTCACTTTCACATAAATAAATAAGTAAACACGAAAATCTCATTATTTATATCCTATCAGAAAGTTTCATATCTCTCTTTTCCTATTGTATATACGTTTTTACTTGTGTGATCGCAAAAATCTCATAACAATAATTGTATTAAAATTCAACAAATTCATTATTTCCACTTATTTTATATTTTTAACAAACGGTGTTAACTAAAAACCAAACATTTGCGGAGGAATGCAAACTCAATCTTTTGCCACTTTCTAAAACCGAATTTAAAGCTCTCGGATAAACTTAAATATATTAAAGATTAAAAAATGTTTCAAACGAATAACAATAAAATTTTTTTAGTTATAAATAAAATGTTTTCTATATATCCATTTATAAATGATAACTTATAGAAATAAATGTTTATAAATATGTATGTATTTACATAGATAATTGTCTTGTCATGGGTTCTTAATACGTGTGCCAAATTTGAAATTATTCAGGCATCTAAAAAAATAAATAAAAAACCATACATACAGATGAAACTAACAAAAGCATGTTAATAAGTACTAACATTTTGAAAAAGGTTTTCGGTTAAATTGGATACAATACAAATTTAAATATGTATATCCATATAGTTTTTACAGTAGATACGAAATAATTTAATAGCATATTTTGACAAAAAAAATTGAAAAGACTCTTATTCTTTTATTAATCGTAATAAAAATCTCCTTTTAGGTATATATAAGGAAATGTAAATAGTTTTCTCTTGTGGGCGAAAGTTTTAAAAGACATTTTTATTTTTATTTATGACGCTCGTTATCATAAAAATAGAAACGTTATAGAAAATCATCCTTTACATACGTGCTTCTATACACACAGAGGTCCGTGAAGTTTTTATTCATAGTACTGCAGACATATAGTAACTATACAGATTTATATCACAGGTCAAAACTTACGAAGTTCCGGTCATCTTGTATTATAAATATTAAGTAGTTTTTTTCAATTTATAACATCGAAGACTTCCTTTTAAATAACAATGCATTCAAAGTTCGCATCTACATAGCGGTGATTATTTACATTTTTCTAAAATTATGTCGATTTGTGTAAAATTTAACAAAAACGTTATTGTTAAGTCGATATTTTTATTAATAATATGTCGAACTCGTAGCAAAATAAAATTAATTTAATTATATAATTTATTTCTTACAAACAAGTGACGTGACATTTGACAAAATTAACACGTGGTGGAAGTCCGGGTTTTGTGGTGGGAGAACGTGTCTCTCGCTGTTTTTACAATTATCTCCAATTCAATGATTATGAGAAAATGTATTTTAAAAATGATTTTAAAAATACGCATTTTAACGAAATTTTAAAAAAGAAGACGAGCTTTTATCTGGCAAGATAATAAATTTAAGAGAAATATTGAAATATTTTTCAACGTTCAAACTGTTGGGTAAAAAAATCAAATAATTTTGAAAGCATATTTATTTTTTTAAACTAAATCACTAAAAATCCAAAGGAACTAGAGTGAAATATATTTTCATCGTATGCATTTGTACAGAACGAACGTAAATTTCTTAAAGTTTTGTCACATTTATTGAGAAAATAAAAACGTAAGTACCAAGTCGCAACTTTCGGTGCACTCTGTAGGTATTTGTGAACAGTTAGTCAACAAAAGTAGGACAGCGGCAAGTTGTTTGTATGTATATATAAGATAGGGTGTAGTTGCGAAACTATGTACACTGTACATACATGGTGTTCATAAATATTGAACAAACAAAAAAAATTAAACTCTACTTTAAATGCAACAAAATTCGATGAAATATATTTTTGATACAAAAAAACAGTTGTTTTCATTTTAAACGTCAAATAGTTGTATTGATGCTCCGTCTTTGTCGCACTCACTAACTTATGTCTCCCTCTCAACCTCCAATATATGATGATGCACTTCCGTAAACGATTTCGTCAGGCATCGCGATGATGCACTTCCGTAAACGATTTCGCCAGGCATCGCGATGATGCACATCCATAAGCGATTTCGTCAGGCATTTACCAGCTTACTCCCCAAGTCAAGCGTGCCTAAAGAAGTTTTACTTAAAAAATATATATAATTAAATGTTAGCTGTTATTTGTTTTCGTAAGCTGGTTACTTAAGAATGCTAAAATTATTATTAATGTAATACATACACTCTGTATATGTCAGGGTTTTCTATATTGAGCAAGGTGGACGGAAAAGTTGGTTGTTTGTAATGGCACCAGTTCAACATCACATGTATACGAAACTTAAAATTGTAATAGGTGTGTGTAACAATCCATAATGTTAATACATTACAACATCGAATTAGTCAATATTCGATAAAAAATTGCTTGCTGTAGTGTATACGGACACATCAATTTTATTTATTTATTCTGGAGGTTTACTTCTTTTAGAGATTTTCAAAAAGCTTACAGCGTGAAAAAATGATATCATTTTTTTATATTAAATAAATAACCCGATATTCAAGTGCCCGTTAAATGTAACAGGGAGCGTTTTTACCGATTATACTAGCCTAGATTAAATTCATGTAATTCGAAAAAAAGCTCAATGGTCTCCTTTACCCGTATCATACAAACTACAAGACAAACTTTGAACTTCCCGCTGCAAGCTTGCCAACTATCGCAGTAAGTTGTCAGTAGCGTTACGTCAAACGGCACAAAACCTTATATAAAATGGATCAAATCTTTTATTAACGTCTGAATAGAAATCTTCAAATAAATAAAGTTGTCGACCAATTTTTTTCAGACCAATATATTGACAAAAAATAATAAAATTACAAATCAATATAACACAAGATGACGTTTCGATTCGGATTTGGATCTTCTTCAGAAATATCTAAAAATATAAAAATTAATTAGTATTAAGTTATTTATTATCGAATAGAAATCACGAAAGATTGAAAGTATGTAATTTTATTATTTTTTGTCAATGTCTGAGAAAAATTGATCGACAATTTTATTTATTTTAAAATGCCCAAACTAATTAATGTGATTAGAAATACTATTGTTGCAAGGCTACATATATGTTTCTATGGAGTCTTGCAACAATAATAATCGAAAATTGTTTAAAAAAATGAACCTCATCTATACAGCAAATATTTTTTTTAATATGAAACGTTAATATTTTCACGCATCGTAACAAGTCAGTCTGTTCGGAAATCAAAACTGTTAAAAATTTGCGTCGACTCGTTACTGAACTGATTCAATAATAGCATAGAAGTAGTGAGTTTTTCTGCGCGATTTAGAGTGAATTATAACAATTTACTAATGAATTTCAAGTTATTCCTGAACATTAAGGCTCATAAAATATAAATTGATAATAATATCATTACAATTTATTTTTGTAGTTTAGAATCATACCTATTTAACGAGCTGCCACTGTCATAATGTGTATTACCTGTCAGTGATTCGAAGGAGTGGCCACATATCGAAATCAGGATATTGCATCCAAACATAATAAATGTCGTTGATTTTTGAAGGCATAGATTGGGCACTAAATTCACATTTTTATAAGCACTTGTTAGGCTTATTGATCATTTACCCATGACGAGGTATAGCACATACCCAACCTTGAATATGATAAGTTATTTATGTACCTAATAAGCCGTCGTAAATAATAGCGCACTAAAAATGCGCATAAAAAGTGAAATAAGCTGACGAACAAATGACGAAATTTTAATCATACAAAAATCGCGATTTTCTTCTGCTTAAACGTTATTATATATTTTAAATAATTATGAATAACGGGAATGCGGACACATAGGTATAATTCTTTTCTTTTATTGCTTAAATGTTATTATATATGTTAAACTGTATCTAAACCACAATAAAGATTCTAAACTTCAAAGTAATATTAAAGCTCTCGTCCCAATATCTGAAAAAAATATAATTTCAGCCTAATCTCTTACCTTTCGTTTAAATTATTTTCTTTTTTTCTCTCCACACTAATTATCGTGGTCAAGAGCTCTCATTATTCATCGGATGCCTGAAACAATAACATAAAAAGATCATTATAATATCCTAATCACCATATATAAAAATCTCGTGTCAAGATCTTCGTCCGCGCTAATTTCCGAAACCAATGAACCAATTTTAATTAAATTTTCTAAATGTGTCTTGCTTGGTCCAACTTACACTATAGGAGAGCTTTTAATTTTTTTTATTGCATGAAACAGGGAGAGATATATATATAAAGTATATCTATATCGTGTTTTAGTAACATGTAGCGACATCTGGTAGAATTTGCCCAAAGCTATTAGTTCAGAAGCAAATCTGGTAGAATTCGCTCAAAGCTATTAGTTCAGACGCCGGGCTGCAAACAACGAAATATATTTTGCAGAATTATATCGCACCCGGGTGAAACCGGGCCGGGCCGCAAAAAAGTCTGCAAAAAGTTGTTAGTTAACTACTGCAGTTCATAGCAGTCGAAGCTATTGTTTTTTTTTCTTTTTAAATAAAAAGAGAAAACTATAAGCGCAATGTTATTTATAACTTATTGTTTTTAACTATAGTCTTTAACTTATTAGAGATGCAGTAAACTCAACAATAGGCAAAAGTCGAGTACAAAACACATGTCAGATTTAAAACAAAGTTCTAATCTATATGAATTTTTAAGTTGGTTGTCAAGACTAAGTTTTCTGTCTTAACTCGTCTGAAACGCTGTACAGCAGAACACGAACTTTTTTATCTTTATGCAGCAGGGAGACAGCAGGGGGGAATACAATCTTTTAAATCACATATATGTGAATAGGTGCATATATGTTACATATACGCCGAACGAAAACACGTTTGACAAACTCAGAGAAATCGGTTGAATCGTTTCCTGAAGGAAAACTTTTTTTGGCACGGTAGCGTAAAATCGATTCATGATATTGAACATGTTGCAATGCACGTATACTGTATACTTTAAAAATGGATCGTGTAACGTTGGGTGAAAGGTAGAGTGGCTGCCTCGCAACCTAAAGGCCGTAGGTTTCAACCCAGCGCTAGATGGCATTATTATTTTTTTTACAGTTGTACCACTTTTAGGTACTTCTATAGTGTGTAGTATAAAATATTTCTTTAATTGTAACTATAATAGAAGAAATTAAATGAAAATAATGTTTTGTGCTATTATTTAAATACTACTCGTTTTTAAAAGCAGTGGATCCCAAACTTATTTGGCCTGCCGCCCCCTTTCCAGAAAAAATATCACTCAGCGCCCCCTGAATTTTTTTTTTATAGAAATTAAACACAGCTATACCTATATGTTTCTACCTTTATCGTAAAATATAGTAAAGAAAGGTGTAAATTAGAAGCATTGAAATTTGAAATTATGAAACAATTTATTGGACTCAGAATTCATCGCCCCCAAATGCACCTGTGGTCATTATCATCCCCCTGGATCGCTGCAGCACCTACTTTGGGAATCACTGTTATAAAGTAAATTAAAAAAAAAAACGAAATCACGTCAGTGACAAGTTCTCTTTAGTATTACTTTAATTAAATTGAAAATATAAAAACTTCGTAAAATTTCACATTTTTGATTTAACTACAAACGTTTAAAAAAAGTTAGTAGAAACACGTTTTAAGGTTACCAGCTTTCAGAGTTATTGGGACCTATTTGAACATACTCGGCTATTTCATTTCGTGTTTAAATGTTTTTGACGTGATAACGTCTTATGAATTGATGAAACACCGGCTGCACGCACGAAAAAGTGTCACGTTCCGCCTGAGCCTGAGAGTGCAAGCGAGAGCGCGGTATAAGCGATAGAGAGGCACGATCGGCCCAAGCGTCGGCTTGTACGCATTTCTCTCTCTTCTCGCGTGACGTCAGAGAGTTCATCAATGTTTCTTTATGACGTTATTACGTAAAACTATCGTCCGTAAACCGACTTTACAGACAACCAATTTTTTTCTGAAGGTTAGCGACATTCAAATCAGCTCTACCTGCATGTAACATCCCCTTCGACTTAAGACCTGAACTACGTAGTACCACTATAATAACAGAACTACTAGATGTGTGTGTATAGAAAAACAAATCGTTCACAAAACTTTTGCACAAACAAAATTGTTGAATCGAAAATATCACATATCGTCGTGTATTTATAGTAGTTTTCTCTTACAGTTCGATTAATTTACGTTTTTTCTTTTCTTTTTTGAACAGGGAATAATAAAACATTAAATTTATAGCAGGGTCACAGTATGGAGATCTTACGCTTGACGAAAACATGTTTATTTGTACAAAAAATGATGATACAAAATTTGTATAAGAAATTTCAAAATGATTCAATTTTTGTAATTTTTTGCAACCCTAATTTATAGCTAACTACTTTTAAAATCTTAATGTTTCATTTCTGAGTGCACGCACATTGAAATAATATTATATTACTAGTGAAGCTGTGTTTCGCTGTCAACAACGGAGCCAACAACCTATAGTTCTACATAATACATTAAACAAAATTCAATGTCTATCCGGCTATAATTCAAGATATTTTATTAAAACGATTTGGAAATTGCTTTAACGGTTTAGGAGCTTAATTTTCACTTAGTGGTAATATTTTAGAACTTTCAAGTTTTGATTAAATGTTCAATTCAATTTCTATATAAGGAGTTTTAATAACCAGAGCAGCTTCATTTCAGATAACTTACTAGTCTATAGTTTTAAAAATTACTAATATTCAGTAGAGAAAAAAACAATATGAAAAGTTCTTACATCTAAACTATATAAGGAGGAAAAAGTTGATATCCGCACTAAAGAAAATCCTAAGTTATAAATTTATTTTTGTACAGAAACTGAATTAATGCTATACTGAAAAAGTTATGTTTTCTCAATATTAACATAACATTATAAGAAGAAATTCATATTTCATTGCCTTTTTTACTCAGCAATAATAAATTTTATTATTATAAGTTGGTATTTCTGAATAGTATTAGTTACCCTCGACGTTATAAAAAAAAGGCACCGCTCAATGACGCCACTATGAACCGTGTTGTCGATATTTTAAATTTTTCATTTTTTTAAATATTTTCTCTCAGTATATTTTTCCACAATTATCTAACATCTCTGATCTTTTATAATAGGTAGTAGGTTCTGATTACTTGGACTATTATGCTGGGTTGCACGAAACACTGTCAAAAAATCTGATTTGACAATGTGACAAGGCCCTTAGATTGGACTACACCATATTTCTCCATAAAAACAGCGTTATACAATTTTAAATAGATTCTGCTCCAAAAATAATTAATCAATCTAAATGATATTTTTTTAAACTGTATACACATATATTTAACATAGTTTTTTTGCACAATTTCCACAACCAAACAACATTTCTCTACGCATTTTGATTAAAATTTAGCTTCAAAAATTATATTTTTCTATGTATATCAATCATTTGTTTTTCGGTGTGTACAATCTAATATTCAACATGACATCAAACTGCTTCTGAATGTATATAAAGTGTAAACTTATTATCACAATTTAAGGTCATTGTCAAATCAAAATTATTGACAACGCTTTCTGCAACCCGGCATTTGGTGCATTTTTGAACAATCACTTAATTAGACGAAAATGGATTAACTTTAAATATAAGTCCATAGAGATATTAGACTAGAGTCTCTACGCGAGTGTCTGCAAATCAGAGAGCGAAAAGTTCCTTATCTCTATGGTAACTAATGATACAAAACAATGCTGATTTGAGTAAACAAATATCTGGTTTTCTGCAGCGTTCTCTCTCTTAACTGAGGACACTTTCACTTATGGCAAGCATATGAACTAGCGAACTCTAATTACTTATATCTCTATGTATCAGCCATTCAACAATAATCCAACTGTGCTCAGTTTAATAAAATTGTTGTCGTTATCAACTTGCAGATTCAAAAACGAGTCATTGACGGGCAAAACCAAACACTAACAAGGCCTGGATAACATATTATGTTACAGTGTTATACCCTGTGATTACAGCAGTGTTTGAGGTTGACTTGTATATTGTATACAAACTATACTAGCAAACAAGTATATACAGGGTGTCCCATTAAGAATGGGACATAGAACAACCGCAGATTCTTTAATTCAAAATAAAACGATTAAGCGAAATATGCTTAGATAAAGTGTTACTCGCTCTACCAGTGGCGTACGGCAGGAGTAAGTAATGCTTGTACCCCTTCTAAATGTTTCGCCGCTGTCTAAATTTTAATTTTGACTATAATTTTAATTTTTTTTATATTTTCTAAGTCAATAATGTACACTTGTTAGTTTGTAGCAAAGTCATTAGTTTTCGAGATATTCGCAGTTAAAGATAGACATGTACTTTTTATTTGTATTATTATTAATAATATTCATTTTTACAATTTTGTCTTAAAAAAACTGCGAATATCTCGAAAACCAATGACTTTACAACAAACTAACAAGTGTACATTATTGACTTAGAAAATATCAAAAAAATTAAAATTATAGTCAAAATTAAAATTTAGACAGCGGCGTAACATTTAGAAGGGGTACAAGCATTACTTACTCCTGCCGTACGCCACTGGTAGAGCGTAGTGAACTATTTTTTTTATTGTTAGGTGCATTTTATGATATTTAACAAGTGTTCCGATTTGAGTAAAATTATACGGTGTATTAAAAAAATTATGGACATTAATAATTTTTCAGTTTTCAACTTCAACACCCCGTATTTCGGAAACGAGTAACATTTTATCTAAGCATATTTCGCTTAATCGTTTTATTTTGAATTGGAGAATCTCCGGTTGTTCTATGTCCCATTCTTAATGGGACACCCTGTATATATCATATGTAAATAGGTACATTGCTATATAGACGGAACGTCAAAATTGTACATGCCGCGAATTTATTGTCTTGAAAATTCTTCAAGTACGACGGACGAAGCGGCGAAAGCAAAGAGAAAGAACAACCGCGGTACTAGTGCAGAGAAACTAATAAGCTCGCCAACAGATAGCAAAGAAATTTTAACGAAAATAGAGTCGTCTGGAGCACAAAGTACCGCAATCCATTTTACCCATTGCGTTAGAGAGAGATAATAAAAATCGCCCCAAAATGGCTGACTAAAGGATTTTAAAGACCGCTGCTAGATTCCTTGCTAGATTTGCCTACTAGTTTTCTAGCGCTGGTTTTCTTGATTGTTGTTATGTGCTCGCTTCACAAGAGACGTTTTTTCAAGCTAGTTTTGTGAATGAATATGGTGCGCGCGCAGTGAGACTTCAAATATAAACACAAAGAAAAACGTGTCTGTTGTCTGACTCTCTCGGAGTCAGACAACAGATACGTTTTTCATAATAACGCCGTGTTGGTTTGTGGGCGTTGGTTCAAGTCACCCACGTGACAAGGTACTGCTTCCTGATTGGTTCTTGCTCATACCTAGCAGCGGACATAGCAAGGAAAATATCCCCTGTTCTAATTTTAAAACCTATCTTGTGAGCTAGCAGGCTAGCTCTTAGTGATTTCATTTCCAGCTTCGTACCCAGCCTACCGACCAGCAGCGGCCTTTACGGTTAATACAAAGCTATAGCGGTTTTTTAATTTTTAACAGTTGGTGTCTTTAATTAAACGACAATTACTTCTCGATTCGCTGATTCGGTTTCTCATTTTGTTGCTTTTTAACAATCGCTATACAAGTTGACACCATTTCTGAGCCATCTGTATGAACGCCTATTTTGCGCTGCATTCGTATCTATGTGTTCCACTCATGTGCATATTATTGTACACAAACGAACTTGTGTTGATGTGTGTGTTTGTGTGAACACACATATGTATGAGGATGATATGATGCATAGAAACGTAAATTGTAATTTGTGATCATTAGTTATTGCAACATGATACGCGCTGAGGGATGGAAAAATTATATTTATTCAACACGCGTGAGTAATATGTAATTTCGGGGCCCTGCTAAATTCGGGAGAAATAATAGATTACTTCATGTTGACGCGTAGAGTGCTAATAATGAGCCGTACTGTGAGATAATGAATTTTCTGGAACAATAGGAACGCAGTAGCAAGCCCAAGCAGTTAAATAATGAAAAAAAACTGCACGGCTTCTGGACCAATAGGAACGTGGTAGGCGGTATTGTATATATGAAAACAGCATCGCAATTCAGTGAAAGTTAGGGTCATCTTGTGTGCATCGAGGACGGTGGGTACATCAATCAATGAAGTGATTTATTATTTTTCCCTCTTTTATCAGGGCTCCGATTACATATTAATCGTGCTAGTTGAATAAAGTATTATGTGCGACCATTGATCGAAGGAGAATATTCCACTCGCAAATTTCACGCTCATGGAATCTTCTCCTTCTCTCACTAGTCGCACAATATACTATTATTATGAACGTAGTTAAAAATTAATGAGTATATTTATTTAAAACAATAAAGATACGATTAAAACTATAGTAGACAATCACGTAGGGACATCTTTCCGCGAAAAAAGATTATGACAGCTCCATATATCTTTCTCTTTTGCTTGTTGCTTTTCGCTCATAAAAATATGGCAACATATGCCTTGGTGGAGAATGGGCATGGTCATAATACTCGAGGTAAAAAAGCAATAAAACTACCGTTGGCAACAAATAAGTATTGTCTAGACAATTATTCAGCCTATATTTATAATAAATTACCTGAAAGGCTGAAAAACAATACATTTTCACTTTTTAAGAAAAATATTAAACATTTTTAGTAGAACGGGCCTTTTATAGTATTAATGAATTTTTATGTTGCTGATCGCTTTATAATTTTATCTTGTATTTCGTTGACGTGTCAAATAGATGTATGTCTCAACTGACCAAATAAATATCTATCTATCTATCAAATGTTTTTAATTTTAATTAATGGCAATATATCCAGCAAGCAAAAGTTAAATTATTAGTCGATTAATTTTAAAAATGTTTATACCTAAATATTGTGTAAGCATCAATAAAAACTAGTTTTATATTTGCAAAGCGCGCATCACAATAATTTAAAGGGCCTCTAAACGATCAATGTGTGTCTAAGGTATATTGTGTATATTGAATATTAAGCGGCCCATAGACGCTCAATATTATTGTGCAATGTGGGTTACACAATATTTTGACGGCGGCCTCTAGACGGTCAATATTATTGTACAATATTTTGGTTTGTGCAAAAAATTGTACTGTACAGACGCGATATTGAAGGTTGTGCAATATATTGCTCTATTGCGAGCACAGACGGTACAGCCACATTGTGCAAACAGTCCCCACCAGAACTTCAGTCATCATGTTGTCACGATTACTATAGTCTTTGGACTTCACATCCCACAGAGCCGGAAGACCACGATACACCTCGATAAATTCAACAATAAATTGTCTTTCGGCCTTTTTGTCACCCATGATGAGGCGTAGTTAAGACGACTTGTTGAAACGACCGCTACTTGAGATCAACTGACGGGATATTGCGCAATCTTGACAACAGACGGCACAATATTTCCCCGTTTGTGCAATATATTTTCAAGATTTTGAAAAACACACTATATATTGCGCAACCTTTCAATCTCGTCTACATACGATCAATTATATTGCACAATCCCAAATATTGCGCAATAATATTGAGCTTAAGGGCCACTTTAGAGAAGCACCGATATTTCAGTGTCACTGGGGACAAGTAGGGGTCACGGTTAAAACATAAAAAATTTCATACAACGGCGAACAATAAATTTTAGAAATGTAATATTTTAATTGCTATTTTTTAAAACAATAAACGATTATTGTTATTACAAAGAGAGTAACTTATTTTACGTTTTGCTGTAGGTAATTCCGTAATTTAATTTCTGTTTGAAAAAATTCCATTATAAATACTAAAACGAATTCAGAGTTTTTCCACTCATTTTCAAATATCTGTGCGTCTGTTTATTCAATTTGTGTACACATATTGTTGTCGAGTTTGTACCTAATTAAATTGTAATAATTTTCTGTGAAAATGTTTATTTTCTAAACCCTGGTGGACGTGAAAGAGTGAGTGAGAGGGCAATCTTGAAAATTAATTGATGTTATACACATTCACTTCACGATAAACCAGCCAGCGGGGGCCTGCTCTGGTGTAACATCCCTCGCCCACGCAGGGTCGCTCTGCCACCATTAGTACATTACATTACAAGCCCCCCCCCCCTGTTTCGTCAACTGACTGATACCTACTATACCGCATATATACGTTTTGCATATTTTTACAGGGTGTAGAAACTTTTTTAAAATTAATTTTTACGTTTTAACTATAAAGCTTATAACTTAGATATGTCAAAAGAGATTAAATATAGATTTTTCTAACATCGGAATTTGATAGGTAAAAAATAAAATTAACACCTCACAATGAAAAATATGCAATTAAAAATAATACCGTCAAATCAATATGCTATCAACCATATTTGTCTTGCTTTCCAAAGCGCATCGCGGTCGTTTCCGACATTAACTAGTTAATATTAGGAACTCCTGCAATGCGTGCTTTAACAATTACATATACATCTCTACTATTGTTAAAATAAATAGATACAATAAAGAACCAATCAATGACAACGTTAAAAATTACGTTATCTAGCTTGCTACACAAAATTATTATTAGCTAACATTTTAAGAATCCGTCATCTAAAATAAACAGTTAGGTTAGTTCAGATATACATTTTTTTATTATTTCTTTTTTATGTAGTTTCATAAATAAATTATACATATTTTATATCCTATCCAAAACGAATTATTCTACATTCTGTATGTACTCGTACTTACTGAATGTATATAAAGATACATAATGTGTATATACCTCGTGGCAATGCCATACATGTTCATAAACGGTGTTTGCACTAGATTTGTTAAAATTTCATTACCCATATAAAATACCCACGAGTTTTTTTTATTAACTATACGGAAGAATATCACTAACCTTTCGAATGAGTTTGTATAATTATTAATACGAGGGTCTCTCAAAGAGGTTGCCTCAATCTTTGTAAATTCCCCGCTCAAATAAAACAACTGAACTAAATGTGCGTTGTAAATTTGGCTTTTATCTTTCACATTTAGAAAAGAACTAAGCTTAGAACGCACTTACAATACTTCAAATTATCTCATAAATAAATAGAACCCAGTGGTTAGAGATTTGAATTCGAAATTAAATAGAGGATAACTGGAAATAGTTTGAATCTCTTCAGTTTAGATTTGACATGATTTCCTCCTGCTGCAGACATTTTTATTAAAATAACAATATCTCAAAAATAACCAACAATTTCAATCTCTACAACATATTTATATAGACAATTTTATAATAGCAATGATTATTTTTTAGATACGAGTACCTATATTGTTATCAAAACAATCCTTTTTTATTGAACCTCTTTCAAGACTGGTCACTAAAAAGCATAAAATAACAAGGTTTTAATGTCGACACCAATTTATTATACCTAGGCACATAAAACGTGATAGTAATTAAATCAAAACTTTGTTATTTTATGCCTTTTAGTGACAAGTTTTGGAGATTCAATGTTTTATTAAGATTTTATTTTAAATTTATTAGTGGTAAGTAACTTTGCGTTGAATATGGACAGGCCTTCTGAAGATGCTGCAATATTTCTTTGACTTTTGTTAGTTTTGCTGAACCGATTTTGCTAAAATTTATATGGGACCAACTCTGTGAGACATACTCTATCGAATAAAAAAAATCAGTGAAATCGCTTCACAGCCGATTAAGATATCGACAGACACACATACATAAAAAAAAATTTTGTAGTAGGTTAAAAACGCGTATTTTTTTAGTATCAATATGTTGGAGTATCAATATGTTGGAGTATCAATATGCTCATATATAACTTCATTTCAGAATGTTATTGTGAAATAAAAATCAATCTATCAACCCATGTTTTTTCGACCTCAAAACTAAAAAATATCGTAAAATTATGAAAAGTAAATTTTGACCTAAATTAGTATCATTCCTCACTTGAGTTGGAATGGGAAAATGCATAATCGGCGGATTAAAGAAAGATTATAACAGTATATTGCATCCAATCGCATTATTCGTGATTTTGTTTTGATAGTGTCATAGCGACCATGTTGAGAGAGAGGCAAAAATCCATTTAAATTAGATTACAACCGTTGAAAATCTCTTAATAAGATTTAGTGCTCATGGAATGTTTAACATCGCTACAATTATTTTAATAATAACCAGAAAAGCAAGTACTGGAGTACACGTCAATGATTTCAAACTATTCGCTTCAGCATTTCTCTATTCGGAGTTCTATCATTCAGATAACGATGACTGTTTTTGCTCTCCTATATTCCTATTATAGACTCCTATAGGAGAGTACGAGATGTCTCGTCGTCGTCCTTTCGTCACACAGTGCATTGTGTACAGGCGACCACTTAGTGCAAATAACCTAGCAAAAAGCACACATATTACCTTTATGACAATATGATGGCGAACATAATTGATATTGGGTCACAGACTTGTTTAATAATTAAATTGGTACCTCTACAAAGAGTATGTTCAACTACACGACATAATTGCTATATTCTAGAATTCAGACACTCAAGTTTATATTATGTTCAGCATATTGTATAATATAAAATGAAAATTATATTTAATTGCATAAATTGGTACGATAGTAATTTTACCTTTACTAATAAATTGTCATCTGTATAGTTAATTTTACATATCGAAGACAGCCGATTAAAGAAAAAAGTGTTATTAATTTAAAAAAACACTTGAATTAAACATTTTTTTTTTCAAATTATTTATATTAATTAACGTATAATCTATATCATATATTATATCAATACGCTAAGGTAAAGATGTTTGCCTCCCTTTTTAGAAAAAACCTCACAATTTCTTCACATAAATTATATATCACTTTACAGATAATTGCTTGCTCTACTGACATCGACAACTAAAAAATTTATTATTGCTTTTGTTTTTGTAAATTAATTAAAATACAGCAACGCTGAACAACGTCTGCCATCTGACGGCTTTAATTTTGAAACAACGTCAACACTTCGATCTGTCATCTGACCTTCATATTGTAATACAACAGACACAATACTGCATACTGGCATATGACGGCTTTAATTTTGAAACAGCGAGCAACGCTGAACAACGTCACAGCAATGCTGCATGATGCCATCTGACGGCTTACCTCAACGCTTTTGCTACTTGCGCCTCTATATGACAATTTTAGTAAAATATTTCTTCGATCTGTCATCTGAGCTTCATATTGTAATACAACAAAAAGAAGAACGTTATAAGCAGTGTGCAAAATTAGAAACGAATTGAATACCTGCAATCATATTTAAAAAATAATTTTGTAAAGTGATAATTATTATACTTATTTAGTGCGAATAATTCGCACAGGTCACTTTAGTAATAATAATAATGTGTTTAACGTCCGTTTCTTGTCATAACAGACGCCATTCGCACCATTACTATTTTCCATCTATCACACTTCCCGTTATTTTCTACACTTTTAAACTTCAACTTAATAGCAACGGGCGAATGAAGGAATTTTAGGACATTAGGATAAGATTGCCAAATTTTGAGCACAGGAATTTGACAGGTAATCAGCCATGGGCTTGAATAAAGAACCATCTCGATATTTAACTGGAATTATTGAGGGAAACCATGGAAAACCTCAACAAGATGGCCGGTACAAGAATAGCCGTTTCTTGGCGAAAGGCAGCAGAAAAAAATCCCAGCCACATCTGCCCCCGCCGGGATTCGAACCTGGTACCTCCTGAATGCGAGTTGACATATAATCTATTGAAAATCGTTTTGGCATTTGTTAATAAAAATAATAATCATCGAAAATTTTGCGTTTGCATCATTGATCAATTTTAAGTTTGAAAAGTTCAATTTCATGCGCCGGCACCACAACAGTAGGGTTATAAAGAAGCAGCCTGCTCGAGCGTCTAGAACAATAAGTGTAAAATACCAAAAGTTCCTATGAGTAACATAAAACACAGTAGGTATAGATAGAAGTTAGGAGTACACATATAGCAGTCGTTCTTCACTAAAACTAAAGGTAGAACTATAAAACTTTGTTCGAACTATGTGCTCCCTCCATCGTTCCAGCGATCAGATCCGGCCCGATATTTTCAGAATTGGCCGACACATTTCCCAGAATTTAACGCCTTGACTAATTCAAAAAAGACTGCGTATTCCACACTGCAGAAGTAAAAATAGTATAATCGTAAAAAAAAAAACAATAATGTTTCCGAACGCCGGGCTCAAACCTACGACCTTAAGGTTACATGTTGTCTTAACTTATTGTTTTACAATCGGTTTAGGCTGTGGGCACGAAGCCTACTAGCGCCGCTAGTGGGTAATAGAGAATTATTTAACTCACTTTTTATGGAAATCGTGACATGTTTCTTTGGTGATAACTCAAACAGTTTATAGTTGGCTATGATTTGTAAACAAAAAATGCAATAAAAAAAACTGCTGATAATTTTATATGCAATAAAATTCAGATTGTAAACCGTTATATAAATAGCATAACAATAAAGGTACTTGAGAACTATTTATTTATCAATTATGACGTACAATATATAAATAATTAATTTGTTAACACTGACAGCGTAACGTCAAATTATGGCGCCAATGATCTTTATTTTGCTTCAATCGCCATCAGCGCAACAGCCCGGAACACAACAAGCATTTCCAGATCGCCTTGTTTTGACCATGTTTTAAAAAACTTTATAAAACTATGACTATTTTCACTTAGATACGGAAAATTTGAGAAGTTTCCCTTAGTGCTCACCACAAACGCTCGCATCGATAAATTTGTAACTCCACCTCCTTGCTTCTCGCGGCTTTGCACGCAACTTACATGAAACACGGCAGCGACAGCGGTAGTAGAACCTTTAAACCTCAATAAAAACTAAAAAAACATACTGCCGTAAAAAGGCAAAAGGCAATAAGTAACCAACTTATGAATTAGAGTAAATTAAGATTTACTAAAAATGTATTGACCGTCCAGAATTTTAGATTATGGAAACCAAAACATGGGGGAAACATTTTTTAAAGACAATAAAATTATTGCTGCAGCACTTACTGCTGTCGTTGGTTTCAGTATGAACTCATTTTTCAACAAATATCACTTACTGCCCTTTGCCTTTTTAGGGCAGCATACTCATTTGGTTTGCATTTTGAGCCGTCCCTGCTCACCGTCTTTACCTATAATATGTTACGGATTGCTCTTGTCTTGTGTTCGCCATGTCACATACCGTGGTGATGTTTGTTTCATTTAGAATCACCATGACGCAATAACATTTAAACAATAAAATTCAAAGACGTAAAATATAAATTGCCCTGGCGTTTATATTAGTTATTGCAATGCAGTGTCGACAGCATCCAATACGAAAGAAAAGAACTAGTTTTTTTCTAAATACCGATAGTATATACTATATAGGTGTGCCGTTTTGGAGGATACAAAAACGACAATTAATGAAGTGCTGCAAACTCACTACTTGAAAACTGCAAAATGTCTGTCTCACACGGAACCCGCCTTAAATTTTGCTGATCGTGCTGGATAAGTGTACGCGATCTTAAATGGTCTTTGCAATTAAGACTCTACTCTCTAAAACTGATTCACTTCCGGAATAGTGAATTCAAGTAAAATTCACTGTAAAAATACTAATACCCCTGATTTTATACGTGTCGCTTGTGGTTCCCCCATACAGTTACTATAGGTACTTACATGTAGAATGTAGATCTTTCTATAGCAAGTTCCTTGCTTTAACCGATAAACAAACAAGTAATATAATTTATCAGGTAAGTTAATTAGACTATTTTAATTATATTTTCATAGATTCAGAGTAAAGAATTGCGTGTATACTATTGTTTTTTACCGATTTTAAATTATTGTAACTAACAATGAATTAAGTATATGTTTTTTTGACGTGAATTCTCTAATTCTTTATTTTGTATTCCATTTTTAATCGAGTTCTAAAAAAATATAAAAGTTAATTATACTATAGTGAAAGTATTGAATGAATAACTATTTAAAAAAATCTGTAATCAAAAAATCGTGGATGTCAGATGACATTTAATGGTCACTTATATAATTAGTGAATTTTTATATTCACTAATTCATATTAACTAATTCTGCGTGGTACGATTCTAGCATTAACAAATAGTGAATATCTAGTACTTGTAATTAGTGAAAAGTCATTGATTCATGTTTAGAGAGCACTCAGAGCTTTTAAATTAAAAAAAAGAATTTTTTCATAAAATACTTTGTCGAACTTTGTCGAACAATAATGCGCTTATACCTACTAAAGTGACGTAACTGACAATGATTGAAATTTACAAATTGTGTTTTCAACCTGTGAATCGTGTTTTCTTATAGATCGTCGCCCGTCGACTTATGGCAAGAATTGGCGCCACTGATGTTATTCCCCCCTTCCCCACTTCTATATTATCATCCTTTATACTTTTAAAATAGTAAGTTTTCCTTTTATTGTTTTCTTCAGATTGATGATTTCATCTTAGACTGTTTTTAAATTAATATCGGCTAAAATAAAAATATCGGCGATATGATTTTTATTATCAAATTTTATATTTTCTTGACAACTTTATTATTTCGTGTCGAAAAAACTTAGGCTGGTACTCATAAATTTAAATATTTTTCATCTTAATTTATTGATCGTTCCTTTAATAATTCCTTATTCTTAAAATTAGTATTGCCTGTTCAACGATACGCCATGCAATGGAATGCGCAAAGATAAAAATGTTCATCACACATGGAAAGTTACCATTAAATATTTATTTTTGTAATTTCATTACACAATTGTATGGCGGTTCACATAAGATACCCGTCTATAAAATTTTATCCGAATCGATGAAAAGATAGCGGAGTTATAAGGCTGTGACGAAACTCTAAGGGTTCCGCTTTTTGCCATTTAGCTACGCTATACTAATAAAACAGTATTTCTATGTGAGCTTATAATAATATAGTTTTGTGCAATTTTAATTAATAAAACTTTCTCTGAGAAAATTGGTAGAATGGGGGCAACAAACATCGGTGGTTCTGTCATTCCTTAACGCAGACGTGGTGAATATTTCATTACATATAAACAAATGCCGGTCGGCTCCAAAGCCACCCTCCCTCTTGTGTGTGGTCCGACCGTAAACAAAGTGATCAATAACGCGTCATCTAGTCGCTGCCCGTTCCTCTTAACACATTCGCCCACCCAAAAGCGTACAATATATCAGTGCAATCGCAAGGAAAAGTGGCTTAAGGCCGCTGCACACGAGGCTGGATTTGCCGCTAGATTCCTTGCTAGATTTGACTACTAGTTTTTTAGCGCTGATTTTACGTGCTCGCTTCACACGAGACGTCTTTTCAAGCTTGTTTTGTGGATAGCAGTGACAATTCAAATATTAACACAGAGCAAAATTGAGCAGAATGACGCCATGTTGGTTTGTGGGCGTTTGTTCATGTCGACCACGTGACAAGATACTGGAGGACCTAGCAAGAAAAATAGCCCCTGTTCGAATTTCAAAATTTAACAGATTTTTTTAATATTATATATAAACGCTCATATCTCTGAAAAAAGCAATAGAGGGTTGTGGATTATCGGAATCGATTCAGCTTGACTTTATCTATAAGTCTGGTTAATATAATACTGGCCAAAAATCGTTTAGTGTCTTAAAAAGTTGCAGATTCACAAAACGCATGAAAACATGAGAATATTGACGATATTTGGAGAAATATAGAAATATCACAGAATATATGCTTAATATTACCGTGTCTTAAAGAAAAAAGTACGATGAATCGATTGCGCCTAAGTGCTAATTCGTATCTCGATTAGTTTAAATTTGCTTTATCTCCGAAACTAAAAAAGATACAGGGTTGCGGAAGGTCGGAATCGATTCAGAACGACTTTTCTTATAAGTATGCATAATATCAAACAAAACAGAGGGAATTTATTTCACCAAAAATTTTCAATTTTATAAGAAGGTGACCCCTTATTTTTTCTGTTTTTAAAAAACCCGAGAAATCTGTTAGATATTGTTCACAAACGACTTGAAAATGAGGTTATTCTTATAGAAAAAATCGCGCGATTCCGACCACTCCCACATCTGTATCGTTCGTCGTTTATAAGTTACGGCGTTTTTAACTTTTTCTTAAATAATATAACCCCGCGCCACCTTACTCAATATTACAGCGCCGCTTTTAATAGTACCTATTGTGCGTACATTGTGACTGGTTCGTTAATTTCTTAATCTCAAAAATTAATTCTACTGTAGTGGGCAAAAAGAAGTTTACTTCAAAGATATGACGCAAGTACAACTCAACAAATTATCTATAATTCGTCATAAGCTATATTTTCATGCGGCCAAAGCACTAGCAGTACACCTAATGTATAGAAATACCTGCTGTCCCGGGACCATTGGCCCTATTCCAGACGGCGGTGATGCGTCGCGCCAAATCCACGAGTGCGAGAGTGACGCGCGCCGACGGTGTTGTGGATCGGGAATTTAAGGGCGCCGGGAGTAAAACTCGACGTAAACACAATATAAAGTTGATGTATGTATGTTTGGAACGATGCACAAAAGGTCGGTCACATGACTGCTTGTTCAGGTGCGGGTGTTCATTCGGAACCGGTGAAGTGGTGATGTGGGAAGGACGTCACGAGAATGCGATACTCTGTGTCATTGTTATGCCAAGTCACTTTTAGAGAATATTATACGACCTCGTGAAGTCGACCCATAGAGATATTAGACTAGAGTATGCGAGTGAGCCGTGAAAGTGTCTGCAATTCAGACAGAAAACAGTTCTTTATCTCCATGGTAACAAATGATACAAAACAATGCTGATTTGAGTGAACAAATATCTGGTTTTCTGAGTTTTCTACAACGCTCTCTCTCTCTCAACTGAGGACACTTGCACTTATGGCAAACATACGAACTAAAACAATTGTTTCATTGTTTGTATAAAATTCCAAAACCTACTTACAATATTTAAGTATTTTCATACGTCAATAAATTGATTTTTATAATGATAAAATTTGTAAGAAAACGATTTTTTCGAGAGATGAGACCTAGCTAAAACGATTTTTTGCCCTCCAAAATCCCGTTTCAGTAAATTTCATCCAAATCGTTACGGCCGTTTTCGAGAAAATATTTAGGGACATAGTTAGATAGGTACATAGGTAGATATAAGATTAGCTCGTTTAATAATATAGGGATAATATTTGTTAGTCGTTCCCATGGTATACATAAAATAAAAAATATAGTTTAAAAAAAACTAAAAAACACGCTTTATATCGGACTAAAAAGTAAAAAATAATTGTTTTAAAATAAGCTTAAAAAGCGTTGGGCGCTCGATGTACGAAAATGTGGAACAAAGCGCCCCACGCTTTTTAAGCTTATTTTAAAACAATTATTTTTTACTTTTTAGTCCGATATAAAGCGTGTTTTTTAGTTTTTTTTAAACTATATTTTATTTTTCACTTTTTAGTTTGAGGATCTATAAAAGAATTTATTAATCCTGGGGGTCCTAATAAGGATAATGGGAAACTGTTATCAAATTATTGCATTGTCATCGGTCCTTGATACGTATGCAAAGTTTCAAATTAATCAGACTTCGGGAAATTGGTGAAAATTATGCTCAAAGATTCCGTTACGGACATACATACATACTTAGTTACAACCCAAACTAATATAAAGCGTATAAAAATAAAATTATCTGCATTTTCATATGTGACAATATAGAAAACGCTATAACTGCAAAATACTAATTCGAAAGAGCCTGTCTACCTTGTTTTATGCCAATAATCAAAATTTCGACCGAACTTTGGCATTTTATATACATATTTTACTTTCGATTGGGAATAAAATCTGAAAACTCG
This sequence comes from Xanthostigma xanthostigma, assembly GCA_963575645.1. Lineage (NCBI taxonomy): Eukaryota > Metazoa > Arthropoda > Insecta > Raphidioptera > Raphidiidae > Xanthostigma > Xanthostigma xanthostigma. The sequence goes on along the minus strand of OY754471.1, from coordinate 8,615,167 downwards.
ATAACTACATTTCAGAAATAAAATTAACAACTTTAATTTTTCTATATTAATACATTATATTATCAAATTTAATATTTCATTAGAAAGCTCGATGGGTGAAGATCGAGCCAAATCTTGCACTAACTGTGCAAATGTCAAATGATTTCGCCTATAATTATCATATAATAAAAAATGCTCTAGAGTCTAGATTACTTAATTTATAGCAGATGTATGTGTTTATCTACAACGGACTTTTTAATTCTATTTTGCAATATGGACTGATTATATGGAGTGCTGACCCTCATGTTGATAGAGTCTTCAAATTTAAAAAGAAAGCAGTTAGAATATTAACTAAATCAAAGTACTATAATGCTCACTGTGCTCCTCTTTTTTAGACCTTTAAATATCATGACGCTACCCTCACTGTATATCAAACGAAACCTATCTAAATTATTCCAAATTGTTGAGGAAATACACTCTCACAATACCACGTGTATTGTGAGAGTGTATTTCCTCAACAATTTGGAATTTAGATAGGTTTCGTTTGATATACAAGAGATTTACGAAAACATAAGAAAACATAAGAGTGCATTTTCATTCTGTAAACAAACAGAAATATGGACCCAATTATTGGTCACTAAAATTATATAATGCTCTACCTTTAGAAACGCGTTCCCTTCCTGAAAATGTCTTTAAAAAAGTTATCAAAAAGCGGCTAATGGACATGTGTCTATATAATTTTTAGGATTTTTTATAATTTCAAATGTTATATGACGTTTTGTCAAATTTTGTAAATGCGACAAATAAAAAAATATCTATCTATCTATAGCAGGAGGCAGAAACTTGGAACGACATGGTTTTTTTGGGCGTCAGCTGCTAACTAATTGCGTTTATAACGTTGTTAAAAATACGTGATTCTATGGCAATGTTATGTTTTGTGAAAAGAAGGCGACGTTGAATGAAATAGTTTTTATATTGAATGGCTCGTTTATAAATACTTCGTGCGCCACTGGAATCACAAGTTAAGTCAATCGTAAATAGCCCGATAACTTTTTAGGGAAAAATATTCTTCTAGAATGTTTACACATTCAATCTCGTCACAGTACCGTGCACACGGTGACTGAGTATATATATTTATTTTTTTGTTTATTTTAAACTGATGTGTTAGGAACACTTTTATTATTATTTTCTCTTTCGATAAAATTACAATTTTGTGCTTGTCCAAATTTTACGTCAAAAGGTACCTGTATAATTCAAAAAAGTACTTGAAGAATAACATCGGATAACCCTTGTAACACGTACCGCTCGCAACAGAATATGGAACTTACAATATTCTTTTGTTTCAAAATAAAATTCTTGTCAGCTTATTTATATTTTAAGGTGTCATTTAATGTAACAGCTTCAGTTACAATTGCATTTTAGAATAATTAAACACGCCGTGCAAAGAAGTAGCTTGCATAACAGCAGCTGCATATTGAGACGTTGCACTTTTCATAATGAAAACAAGCAGCTGCAGTTATTATTCCAGTACAGGACTGTACTGACCATGTTCCCGAACATGTTCACCCATGAATCCTTGTTTTAATGCATTCATTAACTCTTATTGATTTTGAATTACACGGTCTTAATCACAATTATTCTTCTGCTCGTACATGCTTGCTGACAATAATGGTTAATGGAAAAGAACAACCGTGCAAGCACCCAAGAAACTTTAAGCGGCCTACACACCTTGATACAAGCTGCGATGCAAGCATCGACTCTATGTTTCATGAAACTTGCATCAGTTGCATAAACGCCTACTTAAATCGAAACCTATTGCGATGCCTGAATCGACTCCATGTTCATGCAACACAAGAACAGTAGGTTAAATTATTTTCTAGGTACCTAGTGCGACGAATAAAATGAAGTACGTTTTGCCAACACCAGTTTTATTAGCAGTAGTTGGGGCACTCTTTACACTCCATAAAAGGAAATCAAAAAGGAAATGGTCAAAAAGATGGTTTGTAGAAAGAAAACGTTATTCAAAAGCAAATTTATTGGAAGAGCTAAACGTACATTTGTATTCCAAAGACACGTATGCAGATGATAAATGTTTATGAAATCTTCCCAAAATACACGATTACTTTCCATCCTGGAATTTACACACACAAACAACAAAGTAACCTCTAAAATGGCGCGGGAAAATAAATTAATATCGTCTTGGCATCGACGCAATTCTATACATGCTGAAACTTGCATCGGCATCACCGATTCGGCGTCGTGGCTCGCCGACCAAAATGGGATTCCAGACTCTGCATCGCTGCAAGCCGCAACTGATGCCAAATACGTGATTCAGTACTACACACACTGCTACTTGCATCATGAAACATAAGAGTCGATGCCTGCATCGCAGCTTGTATCAAGGTCGCTTTAGATTCGTCACAAGCCTGCAAGTAAAACGTCCGACAAAAGAAATTATTATTTTATCTTCCCACTTTTAAAAGAAATACTTTGTAGGTCATTTACTTGTACTAAAGAAAGTCAATTTGTCAATTGACATAATATATTCACATCCCGTGAAATCTTCCACTACCTATATGGAAACATAGGATTATAAATTGATGTATTTATATTTAAAGTTGACAATATTTACAGAAAAAAAAAACAGAAAAAGTCGTACACATAAGTACGCCGACTACTTCGAAACATTATTTTTTTCCATTCAACACAATCTTCTTTACGTAAGAATGTCAACTTTTTTTTTAATCACCTACCATTTTTTTTTTGTAAAATAACTACAAGGCTCAGCTCTACTCCAGCTGTAGCTGCGATCGTTATAAATGTTAAGACTCGTAAAAAGACGCGCTCTGAATGTCTGCAATGTTATTGATGATCATATTCCTTTCGGTGTGTCATTGTTTCGCCGTTCATTTATTCATCGTAGTTGTCGCTTGTCGCTGCACTCTGATGCGCTTTTGTTATTCATTTCATCCGCTGTTTCCGTCATCACAATGACACGATTTCTTGTCTCGTATTAGCATAGGTATGACGGAAATATAAACAATGGAGGAAGGAGCAACATAAATGCACAACGGTCAGGGCTCACGACGTCAAAACGTTGCGATTATTGCACATACCGCTAAACTAGCGGTATGTGCTTTATTATCGCTTTGTGCGTCAGAGCTGACTTTCGTTCATATAAGAAGTTATATCTAATTTAATTTCACACGAAATCCATTCAAATTGAAGCTTTTTGAAAAGAGGAGATTCTAATCTATGAAACAGAACCATTTTTAAATCAATTCGAGTTCATAAATACTATTAAAATTGTAATTGAAAATCACAAACAGCAGTTGTCGGTTGGTCTGTACGTATGTACGTACGTACGTATGTACGTACGTCATGACTCTACAGATCGCAATTTTGGTCGGATTGCCTTGGGTTATATTTTATTCACTTTGTTTACTATCAGACCAAAACCCTGTTTAAATTCACTAAAATGTGTTCAGTAGTTTAATTTTTATAAACAGTTTTATTTTATTATTTTTGACAGCTAATAGTTTAAAAAAACAATATAATAATAATTGCTGTGTAAATATAGTGTAATCCATAAAACAAGTGCTACACTTCTATACCGTGATAACACCACTACACGTAGTAGGCCGCCGTGGCGTAATGGTTATGCCGTTGGATCCCCAAGGGCAAGGTGTCCTGGGTTCGATTCCTTACGAAACCATTGATTTTTTTCTTTTTTTTTCTTTTTATTTTATTCCACTTGATATTAATTATATATTATATTATGTATAGTTCTTAATTTTTTTTATTTTTGCAAACTTAAAAAAAATATTTTTTCAATTTTTAATTATTTATTTCTTTAAATTTTTAAATCTTTTTAAATTTATTAAAATTATTTTTTAATTGTTATTTTTTTATCATACAGTGGAAAACTTGCGGGATGTGCACTTTTGGTTTTGCCAACTATCTTTAATCTTTGACCGCATTACTAAAAATATTTACCGAGCGTGGTGGCGTAGTAGTGAGAGCACTAGACTCGTATTCGGGAGGTACCGGGTTTGAATCTCGGCGAAACGGTAATTCCTGTACCGGCCATCTTGTTGATGTTTTCCATGGTTTGGTTTCCCTCAATAATTCTAGATAAATATCGAGATGATTCCTTATTCAAGGCCATGGCTGATTACCTGTCAAACTCCTATGCTCAAAATTTGACTACATTATCCTTAATTTCCTAAAAATTCCTTCATTCGCCCATTGCTATTAATTAAGTTGAAGTTTAAAAATTGTAGAAAATAACGGGAAGTGTAGTAGAAAAAAAATAGTAATGGTGCGAATGGCGTCTGTTATGACATCAAGTCGAGAAACGGACGTTAAACGCATTATTACTATTACTAAAAATATTTGCGCGAATAAATAATATTAAGATTGTTGTTTTAGTATTATGCAACATCAGACATGCGTTTTGTGAAAAAAATTCCAGCCAATTGGGCGACGGGACCATTCTAGCTAACATTTGATATGGTATAATAAAGAAAATCAAATTTCTGATATCCCGTACGGTGACGCGGGTAATGGCTAGTATTCAATATATTATTTACAATTCGTTACCATGGTTACCAACATAACATGTTTCACGTCATGTAAAAATTAATCAAAGCTAGCTTAACTAGTTGATTTCTGACAGATCTACAAAACGAAAGAACAGCTGATTTTTTTACGTCAAAATATTTCCGCAACTATAAAATTTAGAAAAAAAATTTACAAAACTTTCTAGAAAAAATAAATAGAATAATAAACCATTATGAAAAGTATACCATTATTATATAAAACACACCGTTATAGCATATATCTCTTCTGCGCATTTTCCCCAAAAATAATAGGGCTCTTCATATTTGCATACCAAACATCGTCCCAAAATTTGGATTCAATCCGCTCATTCGTTTGATCTGTATCGTGCTCACAGAGACGCACAGAGTTCTTCCAAAAATATGTTTTTTGGATTCGGGGGACCTTAAACCGTAAAGATATTGTAAGATTTTGAAAAATGATTTTTGACCTAAACTAGTACCATTCCCCAGTTGTGAGTTGGAATGGTAAAAATGTGTTTGTTGGCATCATGTCAAACCAAGTAATTTTATAGAATTTAAATTTCAATAATCATAATAGGGTAAAGCAATTATTTTAGGTAGAGTATATTATTTTAAATAATGGAATGTTGACGGCTGTTTCACAGATAAAGTTTATTAAGAGCCCTCGGTCGGGATTCGAGAAAGGAGCTTAAGCTTTTATCCATGTGCTGTCTAGTAAACATAATCGCAAACTCGGCACTTAGGGAAATGACTCCAGCTGCTATAGATAGATAGATGACATAGATACTGGATACAAGTCGTTAAGGAACGACTAGAATTTATAAACGAGAATGAAAACGATAGTCATTTTTAATAAACGCAGACAGTCTTGTTAAACATCAAGTTAGTTTTACGTTTCCTGTACAAAACTTATTCATGAAGCAAATAATTATTGGTAAGAATGTAAACAGGCACATACGAGTCAGTATTTTTCAATAAATTAATGAACAGTTGAAAAACATATCATTTTTTCACGTGCATAAAACTTATAATATAAAAATTCCCTATTTATTTCACTTTCTTATGAAAAAAGCTGTCTTACTTTCTAATATTAGTTAAGCTAAATGTTAAGAACTTTTTTATGTAAGAGTTATTCTAACTTTGCTGAAATTTATCTTCAAATTTTAGAGATACTTTCCAACCCAAAAGTGGTTTAGGTCAAAAATCACTATTTTTAAAATTTTACAATATCTTTTCGTTCCCGAATCCAAAAAACATATTTTTGGAAAAACTCTGTGCGTCTGTTTACTGTTGATCTGTTTGTTTGCTTGTCAGTTAGTCTGTGAGCATGATATAGGTCAAACGAATGGACAGATTGAAACCAAATTTTGGGAGAATTTTTGATAAATACCTAAATATGAAGAGCCCCATTGTTTAGCATCAAGATCTCACGAGTGTTCTAGGAGCTGAACTTTAAGGATTCAACATATTTTCTCTGAAAAATTAGAATAACAGAACATTTTCTTGGAGTCGTTGTTTATGCGTACAAGCGTATATCCAAAAATCAAATCCAAATCTGAGACATTAACTTTTTACGACTATAGATAAACATATCTATAACACCGATGTATACAAAAAAGTTCTTGTTCTTTTGATTTTCTTGTGAAATAGTTCAGCCTATTCAGCTTCAGTACAATCCTGTAAACAGTCCAAATTACAACACAGCAATTTGGAACTTATTCGTGCAATATAGTGAGCTGGAGCTGCATCTCCGTTCCGAGTTCATACCGTGTTCTATAGCAACGCGATCTCTGAATATGGTCAGCCATTGGATTTCCCATGAGGATTTCCCATTAACCGCGCAGACTAATAAATACCGTGCCCGTTCATTTTGTTTACACGTAGTACCTTCAAGTACGATCAGGGGTGGATTAGCCAACAGGCAATGTCGGCAATTCTCTAATGATTTTTCTCTTATCTTTACCTTTTTTGCATAAACGTCACAAGCACAGAAAAAAATCGCGTGGTGTCAGTCCGATATGAGAGATTTTATTCTTAATTTTTATTCGGGTCGTTTTAAAAATTTCCATTATTGTTTCAAAATAACCCTAGTCTTATAGAAAAAATTGAGCTAAGTCGAATAAGCGCACGTGGAAGTTCGTTTATAAGTTATAGTATTTCAAAATTTTCACATTTCGTAAACTATAAAAAAATCAAATTATTGATTTATAAATGGAATAAGCATTCATTTATAACGGATTGTATTTTATGGATAAATGCAATGGTAATAAAAAAATTTAATCTAGTTAAAAATACTAAAATTTTGTACTGAATCCGGTCCTGAGTAAGATTCACTACCCCTATGATTGTATGTGCAAAATCCACTACAACTTATTATTATAAGAGAAGAGCTTACTTGATAATTATTTGACTTTGTCTATTCATATTAAATTCTCAATACATGACATATTAAATTCTCAAAATATTTAACTTGACACCCACGAGTCTTTCATCTTTATCACAGAGACTGCCCCGGAAGAAGAGACAGGAATAGTCTTTCCCGGACTGAAGACACACGTCTGTATAATTTATTATTGTTAGCACATACGAACTGAACTGTTAATTAAATTAATTTGCAATTAAATTTCCTATTTCCACGATAAATTTTACACGTTTAAGAAATAATATACTTATTGTTTATTTTTAAGAACTTTAACCCGCACTGGAATAATTATTATTTCTACATTTTGTTTTTTGAAGTGCAATGTGCCATTTTTTAATTCAGAAATGACGAAATTAAGATTAACAAAACTATGTAACAATAAAAATGTCAAAAGAGTGAATGAGAAAATAAACCGAAAGAATGAATTGTATAATCCATGAAATACTTGTAGATGAATGAAAAAATGTAATAACATGTAAAATGTATATAAAGTCACTTAAAAAAAAGAAAACACTTAAAAACACCCGGAAAATGTGTTTAATCAAGCATAAGATACGATAATTTTATCGGCATAAATACTGACAAAGAAAATAATGTGATGTCGTTCCAGTCATCGAGGTTCTCAAAAGCGACAAGTAACAAAAAAAGCCTGAAATTTAATTGAAATTACGTTTCCTATTATATTATACAGAACAGATAAAAATAAAACTAGATGTATTCACATCTACAAGGTAATGACATCGTTTTGTCTTAAAATATTCATGGAGGTTATAATTAGATCGTGATTGTCGTAGACTGATTATAAAATATAGAAAAACACTGAAACATACTTTAACTTTTAATTCATTTATAAAAGAAAGCACGTTTCGAATTTGAGTTTCAAAAAAAAATATTTAAAGTAAAAAGCATCGCCTTGTCAGGTATAGACAGTATTATTTTTTGCAGGAACTAAGTTTTTATCGTTTTAAAAAATTTCATAATAGCTCTAATATAAAGTTAAATTTTTTACCACTACAACTCCACAAGTGAAAAATGTGTTAATGTAGGTCAAAATTCACGTTTTAAAATTTTACAATATTCTTCGGTTTGTCTGTGAGCCCAATAGGTACAGATGAAAAATTATTATTTTGGTATATATTAGATATCGTGTCCAACGAGATAATAATTAATAAAAAAATCGCAGGATTGTGGACAAAAGTTAGATTTATTAATGTACGACGTTTCGTCTATAAATTTAGACTTTTTCAGAATATGTAAATTCTAAACAATAATTATTGTTTTGAATTTTCATATTGTACTTGAAAAAATCTAAATCTATCGACGAAACGTCGTACATTAATAAATCTAACTTTTTGTCCACAATCCTGCGATTTTTCTTATTAACTATTTTGGTATGAATACATTTTTTGCATTATTTCCTTTATTTTTTTCATGTTAAACACACAAGTTAGCGTTTAATGTAAATCATAAGAAGGCACAAGTTGATAACAAAAACTGCGCTAATTGGGGTCATTCCCCCAAGTATTAATTAATTATTAGTAAACAAAACGGATTTGCCGAGCCGTTTCTCTATATTAACTAATTCGTTATTGTAAATTTGAATCAGCACAAATGCGATTTGTAGCTTTCCGCAAAATAAACAAAACTTTCTTGCCAAAGCAGTAAAATAATCGTAACATTGCCCGTGTGTAATTTCTCCGGCTATGCTCAGCCTCATTCGACAAGCAGTCAATTCCTCATATAATTGGAAAAGGGAAATTAAATAATTCACTTATTCGAAGAAAGTATCGGGCCATGTGAATATTTAAAGGAATAACCTAGCTATGATGCGATAGCTTTCATGAGAATTGATTAGCAAAAACTCTATCATAACTTGAACACAATTATTTATAAACTATGGCTCTCTATCTTGTATTGCGAGCTCTGTTCCAAGCTGTCTGAGAACGGCAACAGAACCGTCACAATCTTAAGCAGTAGCTCACAGTTTCGATGACGGTTCTGTTACCGATCTCAGACAGCTTGGAGCAGAGCTACGTAATAGTCAACAAATAACAATCGACAATCCGCCTACTGAAGGGAGTCTTTTTTTTCAGTAGAAACATTAATAAAACGTATCCTGCGAGCATCGAAAGCGATTTTGATGGATGTCGGTCTTATTCCTTATTACGTATCATCGTCATTTCACTTTCTTTTGTTACATTTTAAATAATAGAAGAGCGTCGTTTTAAGTGTATATACATGTGCATAAATATACAGTTTGTAAATATTCTTTTTGAAAAGGCTATTTTTAGAAATGTATTGTGTTTAAGAATACACGTCAGACTGTAGAAGAGCTATTTGTATATTATTTTGTTGTACGTTATTTGTGCAAACTTTTGAACTTTTCCAAAAAATATACGTAACTCGAAATTATTTTATCGAAAATGTACTATATCATCGCTCGTTCGTATTTGTGTATATTTCTAAAATAGTCTTGTATTGTTTGTTTTTTGTTTTTTATACCGACTGCGGCGAAGCCAAAAGGAAGGGTTATGAGGTTAACAGTCTATGTATGTTTGTATATTATACGAATGTTCCACCGTAGCGCCTAAACTACTCATCCGATTTTAATAAAAGAGGTGTCAAACAAATCGTAACATAGGCTATATTTATTTTTGAATTTTGTTCCCAGGGGTAAATAATTTGATAACAAATACTGAGCGGGGTGGCGTAGCGGTGAGAGCACTAGACTCGCAATCGAGAGCTACCATGTTCGAATCCCGACGGGGGCAGATGTGGCTGGGAGTTTTTCCCACTGCCTCTAGTCAAGAAACGGTAATTCCTGTACCGGCCATCTTGTTGGTTTCCCTCAATAATTCCAGATAAATATCGAGATGGTTCCTTATTCAAGGCCATGGCCGTTTACCTGTCAAACTCCTATGCTCAAAGTTTGCCTACCTTATCCTAATTTCCTAAAAACTCCTTCATTCGCCCATTGCTATTAATTAAGTTGAAGTTTAAAAATTGTAGAAAATAACGGGAAGTATGGTAGAAAAAAAATAGTAATGGTGCGAATGGCGTCCGTTATGACATAAACTCGAGAAATGGACGTTAAACGCATTATTATTATTATTATTAATTTGTTAACAAATTAAAAATAAGTTAAAAAAAATGTAATAAAAAATAAGTTCAAAAACTAAAACCCGGGTACTGAAAAGTATGAAACAAGAAAATATTCTCATCTGAGGATAGCCGTGGTCGTATGTCAACTAGAGCTTATGATCGTTTACTACTGTTAAAATTTGTTAGGGTAGGTGGCATATTATGACCACGGCTATCCTCAGATGAAAATATTTTCTTGTTTCATACTTTTCAGTAGTCGGAGTTTAGTTTTTGAATATAATTTTTGTTATAAAGAAGTGTAGTTTAGCATGAAGAATATTATTGTAAAATACTTAAACATAACAATATATGTATTTAACTTAATTCTAAACACTTTCGACCTGAATCTTTTATCGTTTTCACTGTCAAGGAATAGACCAGGCAGTCAAGGAAATATTTTAAAATATTCAGTACCTTCATACACCCCAGTGATCGAGTATCATCGAGGGAATAGTAATTGAGGTTCCTTTGTAGCATGTAAAAAGGACTTTGATTACAGTAAGGCAAACTGCACGTCAATAAACCAATAAGGTTTTGTTACAGAAAAGGAAAAAAGGACAAAATATTCATTAAATGTGAATTGAAATCACTCACGATCCTTGCGCTATCTTACACTTTTTCTTCCCTCTAATTCTCCTTTTTACTAAAAGGGTACATTAAAATAACATTTAATTAACTTAATGGAAATTTCGAATACCCTTTTTTCCTTTTAACGACTCCCCTGCCTCATATTTTAAATATCGCATCTCGACACTCGCTGGACATAAACTGCATTAGTACAAGTACGATCGCTTTTCAGATCACTTTAGAATATTTGCACTGGTCTACATTTAACGTAGTTCAGTAGTTCTAAAACATTAACAGAAGCCGCACCAACTATTAACTTAGCTCAGAAAGCTATAATAAAAATAATAAACTGTATCACATGCAGCCATATATTATAATAAAATACTAGTAGCCTAGTCAAGAACTGAGAAAAATAGACCCAAGTCTCCAAAAAATTTATTCGATTCGGAAAAATATTCCGAAAAAGATGCTTTTTTTATTTTTTTCGCCGACAAAAATTGCATTTGTTATTAACAAAAAACGATAAGACAAAAAATGCCCCTCAGATTTTTGGCAATTACGCAAAAACTATAAACGATAGCGGAAATTGAAAAAAAAGATTCTTGAAGAGGAGAAAAAATCTAATAATAAAGTCCCACTCTTGTAACTCTATCTCTATTATTTATAGTTTTAATTTAACGCTGAAAATAGGGTTCCGCGCGGCCATTACAGCTTGTAGAGAGTACAACACAATAATTTTTTTATAGTATTAAATAACAGTTAAAAAATCTGGATAAATTATGGTGTCGTCTTAATACATTAAAGAATAAAGTTCCGTAGGAAAAACATTTTTAAATTTATTTTTGAAAGCACTATTGATAACTAAATAATTTTTTTTTAAACCGTCTCCAATGAAAACAACAAAAAATGTTTAAATAAATAAAATTGTCGACCAATTTGTTTGAAGAGTTCTATTCAGACGTTAATCAAAGATTTTAAAAAATGTTTAAATAATTGGCCTATACATAAACTTTTTGTTTCATGGAGCCCTTTTTACATATATATACATATAGTTAACAAGAGTTATTTAATAATCTCTTCAAGACAATAAACTTCGTGATATTCATATAAAACAGAATGCTTGATATCAGTTTTACTTTCGAAATTGTTTGTTTTCTCTTTTATATTCAGGGTTTCCATACTGCAAGTTCCTAACAGCAAGATGGCGATGACACGTAAAAATGTTTTTTTTTTTCAATTATTGAATGTTCATAACGCAGTGCCTGAAGAGATTAAATGCCAAGATAGCAAAATGTTTAAAAAGAAACTAAAAATGTTCTTAAACGAAAAGTGCTACTACAGTACAAAAGATTTTATTTAATGTTTTATTAATTGTATTTGACATGTTTTATACCTTTGGTACCATAAAATAAATTACTATTATTATTATTATTATTATTATTATTATTATTATTAAAATCTTTGATTAACGTCTGCATAGAAATCTTCAAATAAATAAAATTGTCGACCAATTTTTCTCAGACCAATATAATGTTTGTTATTAATTTTTCATTAATTTGTTTGATTCTTTCAAACTTCACCATTCGTGTAAATAAATAATAATTAATAATTTAATACTAATTAATTTTTATATTTTTAGATTTTTCTGAAGAAGATCCTAAGCCGGATCGAAACGTCATCTTATATTATATTGATTTCTTATTTTTTATTTTGTCAATATATTGGTCTGAGAAAAATTGGTCGACAATTTTATTTATTTGATTATTATTATTATTATTATTATTATTATTATTATATGGTTTAAATCAGTAATGCAGTACCCATAAATGAAAAATGTTACAATATACACTAAATTGCTTTCAACATAAAATGTTTCATAATACCTAAATAAACAGCAACTCAGCTATCTTATATCCATTTTAATTACCGATCAACAAAACTCAATGTCCGTACATTGTTCACAATTTAATTTTGATACATTTAGCACCGCTCCAAGCAGTCTTACTTTGATTGTTATCCCAGATCAGAAGCCGTTGCAATAAAAAAATAATCTTCAAATTTTGTTTAAATACATACTGAAGGAATTACAATGTCTAAAACACAATATCTTCGTTTCAACTACAGCTAATGCAATTCAAGCAATTCAAATAATTTTGCAATTGATAATAATCATTTGATCCTGACAAACACCTAACTTGTCAATTAAAACAAGCACAAGTTACTTGACGTCGATCCAAACGACTCCCAAAGTGTAATTCGAATACGGCCGATGGTCCCCGTTTTGCCCTAATTGAGTTAACGCTGCCAATGCAATCCCAGGAGCGCAGGAACGAGGTATCATTGCGTGTACTGCATATTACTTTGATTTGACATATATTTCATTGAAACCCTGAAGACTTTCAGAATATACCTTCTTACATACGTGAATATGATGATACAAAAAGTTTTCTTAAAATAAAAAAAAAGAAAACAGCACAAAATATGAGAAATGTTTTGAAAAGTAATATTAAAAATTGATTTTGAAATGGCGTACGTGTTTCCCCATAACATGAATAACAAGTCTCCTAGCAATTGATATTCTATATATATCTAGAATAAAGAAACGTGTGTAGAGACTTCCATATTTTGATAGTAGTGTCGCGCAGGTCGCGGCTGCATCTTCTCGCAAATCAACATTATTACGACACGAAAATATGTCACCTCAGAAAGAACTTACGTATCGTATTGGGCCTTGGTATTTAAAGCCAGATTCCCATCTTTCTGTGCACTTGAGTATTCGAGCTAGATATGTCATTTAAAGTAGAACTTAAAGAGTCTTCGTCCCTGCAAACACCCCCTGCACCCTTCATCTCAAATCTTTTCCCCTCGCCTAAAAACGGTTCGCGCTCTCCCGACGCTATTTTTAAAGCTAGGGGGTTCTAGTAAACGCCAAATGAAAGACAAAGAATCAGACTACAGATCCTTCAGGCATATTTTTTGAAAAAAAATTTCTGAAAAAACTTACAACCTTTTGAAAAAAATAATAGTTACGTAATATTTCACACGTAGGCGAAACTGTTTTTCAAAAAATTCGCCTGAAGGATCTGTGGTCTGATTCTTTGTCTTTCATTTGGCGTTTACCAAAACCCTCCAGCTTTAAAAATAGCGTCGGGAGAGCGCGAACCGTTTTTAGGCGAGGGGAAAAGATTTGAGATGAAGGGTGCAGGAGGTGTTTGCAGGGACGAATACTCTTAATACCTAACGGAAATAAAAATTAGACAAAAAAATGTATTATTCAATAAATGATAGATAACTTACTAATGGAATAAATGCTAATTTTTTAATACATTAATTTCATAAAATTACTTCTAAATTATAAATTACTTTTGGGATTCGAATCCGACTTTTCCAGCAAATGTTTAATTAGTCAAACAAAACTACAATGAAAAATTGACACCGTACAAAATCAAAGCCGAGCAAGCAATAATACGTATAAAATATATTTTTAACAAAAAATATGCACTAAAAAGTAAAAAATAATAATTATGTTATTTTTGGAGTCGGTGTCACATCAGAATTCGAAAGTAGCAATTTAAATCTTACATGTCTCTAGTTCTCGGAATAGATTTCATTTTGGCTGACATCGACTCCAAAAATAACAATAATTATTATTTTTTACTTTTTAGTGCATATTTTGAAGTCGGTTCAATTTTTTTGTTAAAAATAGATTAAAATTGGTTGTCTGTAAAGTCGGTTTACGGACGATAGTTTTACGTGATAACGTATTCCGCTCGAAGGTCAGGCGGAACGTGACACATTTCGAAACGTGGCACTTTTTCGTGCATGCAGCCGGTGTTTCATCAATTTATAAGACGTTATCACGTCAAAATATTTTATTTTTCTCTTTTTAGTGTTAGATAAAGTATTGCAATGGGTAGGCCAAGTATGCGTGCCTTTGAAATTTGAGAGTTTCCCTCGATTTCTCCGGATTCCACCATCAGATCCTGACTTGGTTCCGATGGGACCACTCGGAAGTGCACTATTTCGAATAAAAAAAAAATTGAAAATCGTTCCATAATTGACGGAGAAATCGGTGAACACACATAAAAAAAAATAAAAATATATATACAGTCAAACGTAGAACCTCCTCCTTTTTTGAAGTCGGTTAAAAATAAAAAAAATGTAAAAGATGCAGATTTATAAAACAATATTAAAAAAATATGTCTTTGTTTAACAACGAGCATTATATAAGACAACGTTAAAATTCAGTGTCATTTGTCTATGGCGATTTGGTACCGCAGCTAGCATTAAAACAAAGTCGACAGACAATTTTAGAAGAGAACTTTTTAATAAATACATAAATTTTCAATTTTGACGATTTCTCTTTTTCTATTATTAATTTATATGCGTGGACGGCTAGCGTAGCCCGAATTACTGTAACCTCAGCTGAAGGTGTTATGAGGCTTCATTATAACATCATATTAACCTTATAATCAAAAATCAGTTTTGGCGATTTTGATCGTCAAAATCAGTCACGGGCTCTCGGTCTATACCAATGCCGCAATTATAATATATTGTCCGTACAAGTGGTTGAGTTAATTGCACAGTGTACTTATGTCATTTCTATAAAAATAAATGCTCTTGAACTATTACCTAGTACATCTATGCACAATAATATACAAACCATCGGTCGGTATATAGAACATAGGCAGGTACTACATACCTATATCTAACGTATATTGCAATAAGCGGCATTCATTGGAAATATTCCTGGCGACCGAATAATATAGCATTCTCAATAAAAGTCGATATCAATAGATATGAATGCAGTTCAAAACTAATAAATTCAAAGAAGCCCACACGTTATAACCGGCGCTTACAATATAGACATTCACCTATAGGTCGAACAAAAAATATCTATCTGTACCTACATAATATAACAGGTATTTTCTTTTCAAAAGACTTTTTGTAAAAATAGTATATTACACCACAAGGACCAATTCCTGCACCGCGCGCCATGATAGCCGAGGCGACGCCGAGGGCATCTTGGCGCGCAGTGCAAGGATATCAAATTTTCAGTTCGTGTGGTGTATACTATTTTTCTTTATACCTCGGACGTAATTATGCTTATTAAATACATCAAATAATTAATTAATTACTTATTAATTACAAAGATAAATTTCAAGCAAGTAGCTTTGAGATTATAAGTAAAACACAAATGACAGCCGTTCGCGACTATTAGCTCAAATGTAATAGAGTTGCTTTGGTAACGACATCTAACCAACAGAATGTATGTAGTACTTTCGATAGAGGTATGAACTAAACTGATTTCCAAGTAAACAAAACACTATCAACCTACTCGCTGCCTGGCCTAATTTGAAATAAATCAAAATTAAATAACTCGCTGTTCATATTGCCATTATTAGACTAATTAAGTGAATAGTACCTAAACCGCTCAAAAAAGAAAAAGAACGGAAAAAATTACACGACTTTATATTGAAATAATATTCTAAAGTTATATGTTTTAAAAACACTATTAAAATGAGAGACGTTTTAATCCTGAATCGTCAAAATAGTAATAAAATTGCTTTAGTTGCATTCTGAAACTGGGATAAATACAAATAGAAAAGTGCAATAAAACAATGATTGTAATAAACAAAAAATAGCAATCCCAGATTGTTACGTTAGAAAACGTTTTATTAAAAATGATATAATAAATTCCCAAACGCTACACAGAATATATAGAACATGAAATAAAATAACTCTCTAGTTTATATCACACTAGTCTTTTCCAGCGACTTACGTTAATTTTGCATGCAGATATTTTGATAGTATTATTTTTAGATGAAGGAAGGTTTTGGTTGAGGATCATAAAATAAGCTTTACCAGTGTGTCGCTAGTGGCCAACGTTTCGAAAAATTTATTTTCATCTTCAGGGCCTCAAGCTGGTCAAGTAGTGGTAAATTGTTCTAAACAGTATACATGTTACATGATCATAATTATTATGAGTTAAAACAATTATTTTAAACATATCTTATTAAAAAAAAAAAATTAAAAAAATTATTCGATTTTTATAAAATTGTCAAAATTAAAATATTTATTTGAGAATTTAATTTAACCAAATTTGAGAACTTTCTGTGTGCTTTTATTCGATACTTATTTTTAGAAGCTGTTTAACAAACACTTCGTTTATTAATAGTGTACATTTGGACGGGAAATCCCAAAAAAGTTGTCAGCTGCCGTATGTCATTACTCAACAAATTGGTTCTTTTGTTTTACTATTTAATTATGCAATTATCGTCGATTGAGAACGATAACACCCTGACACGATAAAATCATGAAGTTAGCTTCGAACCTCTGCCAACCTCCAATCCAGAACTACCACCATATCACTATTCACACGATTCGACCCAACAAAGAATTACTGCGTCCATTCTGCAACGTCTGCTCTATAGGGCAACCTATGTCGACAAAGAAATACTGATAATTTTGCTCCGTGCACATAATGGTAAAATTTCATCCACTGAACGTAAAATGAAGCTATAATTCAAAGTTTCAAGAGACCATGCCAATTTTGAAAACTAAATAGTTACATCAAAATCGTTTCAAAATATATATCGTCATAGTCATTAGAGTAATTGAATTTTAAAAAGCAAATGAACGTTAATGTCTCAAATAAAAATTAATTTTTCCAAAAAGTCTTGACTTTTTAGAAATATTAATTTTTATTAAACACTACAATAAATTGGAAGTTTTATATAAAATTACTATAAATTTTAAAATAGGTGCATTTTAATATTTTCTACGATACTGTTTAAAACAGTGAACACATACATAACTTTAAGTTATTTGCTATTTTAAGATCCTGATGAAGCCGCAAATAGATACCGAAACGTTGATCAATAAAGTAAACAAATAAAAATTGTTTTATTTTTCCTTTAAATCCTGTGTTTGAATAATATTTATTGTTCCACAATACATAAATATAAAAATAATATAATTTACAGTAATATTTAAACGAAACTGCTTTCAAACAAAAACAATAAAAAGAAATAATTTTCCCAGTTGCGG
The DNA here is from genome assembly GCA_963575645.1 of Xanthostigma xanthostigma. Lineage (NCBI taxonomy): Eukaryota > Metazoa > Arthropoda > Insecta > Raphidioptera > Raphidiidae > Xanthostigma > Xanthostigma xanthostigma. The sequence continues at coordinate 8,597,425 of OY754471.1, read as the reverse complement.
AACTAGATTCATCTGAATAAAGACCTATATTTTTGTCTTAGATACGCAATTTCCTCTTTTTTGTGTGTTAGATCCGTTTTTTTTCATTATATCCGTGTTGTAACATTGTATACCAATCTTTAACACCGCACCAGCTCTTCCACCATATAATACCGTCTCCTCCACAATATTATACCGTTTTTTCCGCCAGATAATTTTTCATTGATGTTTATAATTTTATTCTCATATTAATAATGAAAAATTTAACAAAGTTAATAAACAAAATATTTTTAAATCTACATCAATATTTAGTAAACGTCATCTTTATACAATGAATCTACTTACAAACCTATATAGTTAATGTATGTACATTGTACACAGATGTTGATTTTAATTTATGAATGGATCTTATCGACTGTCAACCTAAATTTCTAATTTTATTACCAACATTTTTTACATGTCTAAATTTTGTGAGAGGCGTTTTAATAAAAAATATATAAATTCAAGCCCTTTTTAAAAGGAATTGTGAATTTGTATAATATTTGGAGTGTTCCACACACTCTTCTGTATTATATTACTTCCCTTCCCGAGACGATTTTGAAATTAAGGAGTATTTTATCCGGTTCATATTGTTATATAGTGGGAGACATATTATGTAAAAGTTCACCAACCGTTAGAAGTACAATTTTATTGCCTAGTACATAATTAGAAAATTTACCAATTGTCAGCTATATAATCTTGATCATAATAATAAAATGATTTCAAAGATCAGGTTCATTGGTTAAAGCATGTTCGTAAAAGCAGTAAGAGAAACACACACACATACGAGTGTTAAATTTACGTCGGTTGCTTGCCTGCTTGCCAGTGCGAATCATCAAAGACTTTTGCATATAGAGGTTTGCTCAGAGAGAAAACTCTCTCTCTCTCTCTCTCTCACTTTATATCTGTTCTCATGCACACACATACATGCATAAACACATACAGTCGCGCACACAGCCATAAAATAATATACGAGTAGGTGTACGAACCAAAAGTATAAGTATCGTACAAAAAAAAATTAGTAGTCTAAGATCCCGATTTGGCTCGATCTTCACCCATCGAGTTTTCTAATGAAATTTTAAATTTGATAATATAATGTATTCATAAAGAAAAATTGATTTTGTTGACATTCAATTTCCTGGCAGTGCTATTTTTAATAAAAAATTAATGCTGTTAATTTTATTGTATTTATTTAGTATTAAATATTATATTTTTTAAATAAATAAAATTGTCGACCAATTTTTAAAAAAATAACAAATCAATATAACACAAGATGACGTTTCGATCCGGGTTTGGATCTTCTTCAGAAACATCTAAAAAATATAAAAATTAATTAGTATTAAGCTATTTATTAGATAATAAATAGCTTAATACTAATTAATTTTTATATTTTTTAGATGTTTCTGAAGAAGGTCTAAACCCGGATCGAAACGTCATCTTGTGTTATATTGATTTGTTATTTTTTTATTTTTTGTTAATATATTGGTCTGAGAAAAATTGGTCGGCAATTTTATTTATTTGAAGAGTTCTATTCAGACGTTAATCAAAGATTTAAATATTATATTATTTGTTATTCGTTGCCATGGTTACCTACATATAATATTATCCACGTGTTCGCAATAAAATTATTTACATTTTCATATATGACAATATAGGAAACCCTATATCTGCATAATACTAATTCGAAGGTGCCTGTCTACCTGATTTTATGCCAGGAATCAAAATGTTGACCTAACTTTGGCATTTTATATACATATTTTACTTTCGATTGGTAATAAATTAATCTGAAAAGTCGATAACTACATTCCAGAAATAAAATTATTAACTTTATTTTTTTATTAAAAATAGCTGTGCCAGTTTAATTAACATGTCCACATCATCTCTTTTTTTCTTAATGGTTTCTTCAGCACAGGTTTTCCTTGGAAGGAACCTATATACTTTCATTTATGTGTATTTTGTTTGTTTATAAATAACTGTATTTTCATGGAAGTTATAAATTATTATTATTATTATTATTATAGTAAATTGAATGGCAAACAAATCAATTTTTGTTTATTAATACTTTATATTAACAAAATTCTTTCATTAGAAAACTCGATAGGTGAAGATCGAGTCAAATCGGGATCTTGTACTATAATTAGCGTAGATTGCAGCCAGTTTACCTTTGCTTTTATTCCCATGTTCTGTAAGGGAATGAAAACATGGTGATGGGGTCAACAATACGTGTCCAACTAAAGATAGATTCTGATTATGATGCCTCAACAACTGTTCCGCAAGGCAAATGTGCATATTTCTTCCGTTGAATATAATTAGTTTTGCAAAAATTCATCGATTTAAATTATTTTTCAATAAGAACTCCAGGACAAACTTTTGTACCATTCGGATAATTCGTTTTGGAAATCTATGAAGTCATGTATGATTTTCCAAAGCAATCTATTGGGATGCTACAAGAAAAATACTGTTAAATTTCTGAACAGTAGTATGATACCTATACGCGAATCAGTAATGGCTCCTTCACATCGTTCCGTTTCCCCTCAGCCCATCTCTCTGACTGTCCTTCTCTTATATGCACAAGTCTGGGCATGTTCTGTCTCTTTCTCATTCACGGCCGTCAACTCGATACGGGCACCACCAGTTCTAGAGTTGTGATAGTATTGCCGATATAGAATTGTGGAGATGCTTGCAAATTCCTCCGATTGGGCTAAATATCATTGAAAATGGATCATTACATTGTTATGTTTTTGTTTTATCTTTTGTCGTTGCCTACTGAATCCATATTTTCTTAGGGTTACCAGATGGTCTGAATGACACCCCCCCCCCACCCTGTTGATAATTGAAGAATGAAAAAATATTTTTGAAATTTCTGAAATCTAAAAAAATTTGTTGTAAAAAATTTTTTTTTTTTTATTCCTATCTATCAGTTCCCAATTTTTACACTTCTATCTCAGTACCGAGCAACTGTCAGGAACGAAAAATCCTCCAACCCTAATAATAACTTTAAAAAACCCTTTTTCAGAAAAAAATTGATGAAACATCTGAAGTGTGTGTGTATCAATCCACAATCGATATCTATCGAAATCGTGTAATTTAATATGAGACGAACACGATTTTGAATAATTTGAGGATAGATATATAGTGAAAAAAGAGACTTAATTATAGTGGTCAGTATGTTTATTTGTTCATAACACATCAATCATGAATATATACATGTGTAAAATATACTTCGAGACACAAATTTCAGTCGGGTCGATTAACAATATTTTTTCGAGTCACTGATTTTTTGCAATAGTTTCGAATGTTCAGGCTCGAGTAGATATTTGTAAAACTGTTTACAATTCATGTCATTGAAATTGAAGGTGATCATCATAAGGTCGCGAATCGTTTTGACTGAGAGTCGGTTGCGTTCATCGCTCCATTGGGATTTTATTAAAAACCGGGACATTTGCATAGATTTTGAAAAAATTCCGGGACACCGGGACAGGAGGGCGAAAACGGGACATTTCCCGGAAAACCGGGACGTCTGGTAACCCTAATTTTCTAGCACTTTGTAGCAACATTTTTTTTTTATTTAGAAATTATTAAAGATGAGATATTTCGAGTGAAAATTACCGAACGGATTACTAAATGTGTCTAGAGGTTATTCAAAACCACTCGAATGATTTTTATACCTACGATTTACGACTTATAATACAATCTCTTGTAATAAAATATTACACTACTCTATTTCTTTACTCTTCAAAACACTGCACGCAATTGTCTCTGTCAGTTGCGTTTCACAGTATTAATATGATTGATTAGTTTTTTTATCCGACTGTGTTCTATGAAGCACTATACATGCAGGTGATTCTCTCAAGTCTCATAATCAAAACTATAGCTAAATTCATTCGTTATAATATTCGTACGGAATGCATCTTACACGATGATAAAAATACGACAAGTGATATTATCATCTTTGATTAATATTTTTTTTAAATATAATATTGTAACGAGACGCCCGGCGGCAGTGCATTGTTGTCAGAGTCACGCAAACAAAACAATACTCACATTGTTGTCGGAACAGCATAAACAACAATGAGCGCATTATTACTCGTATTGTTGCACTTGCATAGAAGCATGCTGAAGCTTGTAGAACGTCGTGGAATGTTCGAGAAAGCTATGAAGAACGTATATAAACAGCGCTAACGTGGAAGGAAGGCAGTCAGTCAGAAGTCAGTGTTAGTGACAATGAACAGTGCGCGACATAAACGAAATAAGTGTTCTAAATAAATAGACATCTAGGAGAAATAAATATAGACTATACATAGTAGTTTAATGTTATAATTGTTTTTTTAGAATTCGTTTGTTGTTCGTTATTGAATTTATTATTTCATTTTTTGCATTATTATGGAGAAGTAATTTTAGTTTGTTTTTGTTAACGTTTCTTTTTGTAAATAACTGTTTTTAACCACCAACCTTGAACAATTTTGTGAGTTTTGCTACAATATCGTCATAAACTTGTTTTGAACCACAGCTATAGATTTGCTTAATAGTGTTTCCCAGAATATTGAGTTCTGATCCAATATGTAGGCTGTAAGCCTACAGGTGTATTAGAATTAAGTCAAAGGAGCGCTTTGTGTGTGTAAGCCACAAAATATAAGACCGTTGTTTTCAGTAACTTGCACGATATAGTTAATATCAATGGTTGTGTTAATGGACGACGTAAACCCATGTAGGTATGTGTAGCTCTGGGCTGCTGGTGTAAGGAAACCGCCATCCGAACCGGCGTCTCGGCTTAGACGAGCTCATGCAGACACCTAGTGGAAGAACTCGTGCTGTTCGTCTACAAACCGTTCAAAAACATTGTTTTCAAGTCGATCTTTAATCCATTAGAAATTCTGAATACAGATTTTCACAAAAAAATAAATAATGTACTTCAAATCACTTTTGAAGCCATTTTCTTTGTAATTTAGATCTTAGGTACTGAGCTTGTCCAATCCATATAATAAAAAAATGATACAATACATTGAAGAAATGAACAGGTTGAGCACCAAAACAAACAATAAATAGAGATAAAAACATATACCGTATGTAAACACGTAAGGTGCACATAGGGAAATTAACATAGTGAAAAAATGACTGGATCAGAGTGAGCCTTGAAATCTGGTTTTTCAATTTGACAGATAATTCTTTTGCAAAATGAATGTGTATACTACCGAAGAAAATATTCAAATGATTACAACATAATCGGACTTTTTTATAAATGGGACATAAAATTCCCAAAATACTTAAATATGGTGCGAGATCAAATATCTCCGCCTATTCGTGTTGAACCTAAAGACATTGGGTCACTGATTTACCAACGCGCATACGTCATACCAGTCAGACAATTTTTGAATGAAATGTTTCCAAACAGATGGAGTTGTTTTTTTGTTTTATTTTCGTACAAAAAAATTAAAATAATGATTTATAAGAGCTTTTTATTATTAAAAAAGCCAAGTAAAATAAAAATAAATCAAAATAAATTAGAAATCCTCAAGATTACCACGATAATTCAATAGAAATAACAATTAATGCAGTCATGGCTAACTCTAATCCAAGTATTATTTCCCAATGCTAATTTCCCCATGTGCACCTTTCGTGTTTACATACTGTATATTAGATATCGTGTCCATCGAGATAAATAATTAATAAGAAAAATCGCAGGACTGTGGACAAAAAATTTTATTTATTAATGTACGACGTTTCTTCTATACATTTAGACTTTTTCCAAGTACAATAAAAAATTCAAAACAATAGACGAAACGTCGTACACTCATAAATATAATTTTTTGTTCACAATCCTGCGATTTTTCTTATTAAGAGATAAAAACTTAAAAAAAACTGATATTCCTTCAAAAATATAGTTTTTTGGTCGGCACCAATGCAATGAGAGTATTTTACAGGTAGTACAGCTGGTACATGAACAACTTTAGTAACTAAAAACTATTGTTTTAGTGATCTTTTTAAAGGAAGTTTAATTTTTCTTAAACGTTTTTTGTCAATACCTACATTGTTTGCACATTATTAATAACATTTTTCATAATATTTTATAACTAAACTATAAAAAAACTGCTGAACCGATTTAATCACAATGTATATAAAGTATGCTTTATTAAACAGAAAAATCAAAATCGCTTCACAAATGCTGAAGATATTAGATAACTTATAAAAAAAACTTCTTTTTTGAGGTCTGTAAAGTTTAAAAAAATATGTATTTGGGACCAACTGTAAGCATTTTAAACAAAATGGTGTCGAATTTTTTCAAATCGGTTAATCCCTCTATATGTTATGGCTGAACAAACATAAAAAAATAAACATAACTTGGTTGAAAACAAATAGCTGAACACTCAATTTTTGCGAACACACTGTAGACGTACACAACTCTTACACATATGCATACCTTACAAATGAAGCTGATAAAATCGTCTCAGCTCCCTGGTGGTACCATTTCAGATTCATCTGTAAGATAACCGTCTCACTTTAAGACGCGTTGCTCCTGTCGCTTGTCTCCAAATCCAGTTCGCCTAGACACAGTATATACACTACCAGATAAACTATTTATCGAATATGTGTTTTGTTTTTTAACACTAAGGCTATTTGTAATCTATTTTGCAACTGTTTATTAAAAAAAACATAATAATTCCGTTGAATTTATTTTGTAAACATATTACTCCATTTAACGTCACTCGATATAACGAAAAACTCCTTAAAACGTCGAAAATTCTTGACTCTAGTTGGTTTACCTTGTTGCTCATACAACACACCCACTCTAAATAAGGACAACAATACGTCATCATTAAGCAATAAACAGTACTTGTTTGTTATGTTGTTGCTTTGTTATCGGCATCATGCGTACCGAAGATTTTAAGAAACTCGTTATTTTGTTTGTTGGGATTATGACAATATGGAAGAACAAAGAAAAAATTCTATTTATATTGCAGTGATAGATTCGTTTTCGGAAAGTAATGTGTTAAAAAATAGCGACATGAAAAAATTAGAATGTTCCCTCCAACATTCCGTCGAAAAATGACATTTCAAAGCTCACCAATAATTTTAGAAAAGTGAAAAAATAGTTGTGCAAAATGATCACCAAGTGTGTGTTCCATATTTTAGTTTCTGTTTATTTGAGAGATCGAATTTTCTGTAAGCAAATAAACGCACGGTCACTAACAATCATAATTAATTATTCAAACAAATCAAACATCCAATGTAGGTATACACTGTAGAAGGTGTGTACATTAAAACGTTAGTCTAAAATAAATTGAATAAAGTTCTTTTGCTGCAAAACTGATTATAACTACAATTGTATATTGGTAAGCACAATTTATAATATAAGATTTCAATTGACTGAGATGTCGACTGCTTTTGATCTTCTTACAAACGTTTTTCATGTAAATCGTATTCAAATTACATATCTGCATTTGAGTGTTTAATCAATGAGTTAAAAAAAGATCTGAGAAACGGTTACATTCCGAAACGGGAAAAGAAAATTAAAGAATTCAGTGTCAGAAGATATATTATAAAACTTTTTCTGTTCAAAAGTATTTGAAGTAAATATTTAAATACTTAATTAACCCTTTCCTGTATACTTTTGTGCTTATAATGCAGGTTTTATGTTAAAAGTGATTACCCTTGCAAAATGAGAATATTCTGAAATTCTGTAAACAATGCAGTGAAAACTTGAAAGCTTTTTACAAGTAAAATATTGTTACGGAATAAAATTTAAATCTGGTTTAATTAAAAAACTGACATTGATTAACTGGATTACATTAGTTAGTACTGATTTTAGCCAACTATATCTACCGCCTCCGAATCAGTATCTAATATATCTACTTATAATACATATTAGATATTCCAAAAATAAAATATTATATCAAACACATTTTTATAAAAAAATATAGAGTTTGCAGAGTGCCGATAATATAGTGTATTTGCTAATATGGGTATTCTGGCTTTATCATGTTAACTTAAATTTGATCTTAGACAAAACAAAAAAAAAGACGGGGTGCACTCCGGGAGTGCTGGCAGAAGTGAAACCTTGAATATTAACGTCTTAGTTTTTTGCATTTAGAAGCATTGTTTATTTATTGGCAACACTTGTAAATAAAATGGTTTGTATCATAGATTGCATTTTTATGTACGATATTTCAACGCTAGATGTCTAACGTTGTATAAAAAGTATCTGGCAATTACTATCACTTAGAGAGTCTCACCCAGTTCTTACTTTTCCTGACGCGAGTTTAACATTTTTTACCCATTACAAAAAAAGTGTACAACGCCGCTAAAGAAGTTTTCACTTCAAAAATTTAACCCCATAAAATATATTTTTTTTTATTACAATGTCATTGTCAATCAAAGATCCGTACCAAATAAAATATACTCCTCAGTAAGTAAATCCGTGTGTTTTCATAACATTTTTAAGTCCGTTCCTATCGGGCCGATTTTATTGAAATTTTAGCAGCACATTTAATTCAAGGGTTAAATTTCAATTTAGAGACAATTCTGAAAATTTTTCCGGGACCAGAAGCGTTTTTCAACTCTTAACAACCACCCTTAAAATGACTCGATTTGGCCCATTCGTGCAGTGATTGATTCCAACACTCCGAAACAAATCCGACGCCAAATGGCAAACACAATAAATTAATGACATACCACTAGGCCAGTTCCTTTTGAAAGGAAATATTTAAATTTATCAACTCGCAGAAAAAGAGATTCATGTTCCACAACATTTGTACCGCGAGTTTGAACAATATTGTATATAATACAGCGAAACAAAACTGATAAACTTTTTGTAAACAGGCGCGCTTTGTGTGTACACATTTATATCAGAACTTAACGGTCACTGCTTAGTCACAAAAGATGATAAAGTTACAATTTTTTACAACAATCCGTTATGAATTTGTTTACATGAAAAAGCTCGTCTGTCACGCTTGACAAGAATCGTGCATATTTTATACCTTACATACATATGTATAATATATAGTGTGCTAGCGATCCGGTCCGGCTTCGCCCGGATTTGTGATAATATGCATAGAGATATTACAATAGTGAATAGAGTACGCAAGAAAGCAGTGAAAGTGTCTGCAACAGAGAGAGAACGGTTCCTTATCTCTATAGTAACTAATGATGCAAAACAACGCTGATGATTTGAGTAAACAAACTGGTTTTCTGCAGCGTTCTCTCTCTTCTTTCACTTATGGCAAGCATACGCACTAGCGTACTTTAGTTACTTATAATATCTCTATGTTTAATTGGGTAATATAGCTTCGCAAGTCTCGCATGACAAACAAACCACTATTAAACTATAATTATTTTACTGCAAGTAGTGTATAAACTTGTGATATTCATTTATGAAATAAATATAGTTTAAAAAAAAACTAAAACACACGCTTTATATCGAGCTAAAAAGTAAAAAATATTTTTTTAAAATAAGCTTAAAACAATAATCAATAAAAAATACAAGTATTATTGTAAAAAAAGCGTGGGGCGCTTTGTTCCAAATTTTCGTACATCGAGCGCCCCACGCTTTTTTCACAATAATACTTGTATTTTATATTCATTATTGTTTTAAGCTTATTTTAAAAAAAATAGTTTTTACTTTTTAGTTCGATATAAAGCGTTTTTTTTAGTTTTTTTTTTAAACTACATTTATTTTCCACTTTTTAGTTCGATTTATTGTCAAAAATTTGCCGAAAAACAAACAATTTTTTTTTCGGCGTGGACGGGATTAGAACCCACGACCCGTGATTCCGAGAGTTGACGTCAGCGAAGACCCGTGCCTTAGACCGCACGGCTAACCACTGTAGTTACAGTGCTGGCATATTATACTACAGTAATAAACCACTTGCTGTAGTCCAAACGAAGGTTACAAACAAACATACATACATACAAACTTACAAGTGAGGTTAATATAAAACGTGTAAAAAAGCCAATTCTGTATCTACAAAAAAGTATTGAGATCCAAAAGCGTTTTACACACGAATCATTTATTTATAATATTAAACATAAAAACTTGGCAGGCTTTTAGACCTCGATTTTTTTTCGTAGGTACCGGACTTGGCTCCTCTTTTCACATTTATGTTTATGGTGGGATTCTGTACGTCTCGACCGGTCTACTATTTGAAACTGGCGGCGCCGGGCGCATTGATGTCCAGTTTAATACACCTACTACACAGTGTTTGCACATTATACAAGGTGTAGAATTATTATGGACATACAGATTGATTAAAAAATGAAAGTCCGTTTTTGGTGATTGGAAAAAAAAGCTTACAATGTTCGATTCCGCAATTGCCACATATATAGCGCTGGTTGTTGGTGTTACATTCTCGAAATAAAGTGTTAATTTGTATTGCTTGCTATTCAGAAACTTTTCTGTGCTTTTGAAAACAAATATTGTGTTTTTAAAGCGTGTTGTTAATTGCGAGAACTAACCAAGAAAGTGTAAAGAAAGCGATCCAGAAATGTAAGTTTTTTTATCTCCGTATCTCAGCGCTAAAAAAGTCGTAGCTTCACTTTCAGTAGCTTTTAAGCTGTTATGATGAAAAAAATTACAAAGTTGGCAATTTTTTCGATTTTTTCTGGATCTCCTTGGAAGTGATGCAGCGACGCACCAGAAATATTATCAAGGAAATTGAATACCTGAAGTTGAAAACTGAGAATTTTCCCGTCATAATGCAGTTTTCGAAAAAAGTTTACGACCTTTTGTAACAACTCACAAAGTTCAAATCTTTGATTAACGTCTGAATAAAACTCTTTAAATAAATAAAATTGTGGACCAATTTTTTTCAGACCATATATTTACAAAAATTATATAAAAATATAAATTAAAGTAACAAACGATGACGTTTCGATCCGGCTTTGGATCTTCTTCAGAAAAATCTAAAAAATATAAAAATTAATTAGTATTAAGTTATTTATTATCTAACATTATCATTCGTGTATTCTATTAGATAATAAATAACTTTATACTAATTAATTTTTATATTTTTTAGATTTTTGTGAAGAAGACCCAAAGCCGGATCGAAACGTCATCCTTTGTTACTTTAATTTATATTTTTATATAATTTTTGTAAATATATGGTCTGAAAAAAATTAGTCGACAATTTTATTTATTTGAAAAACTCACAAAGTTATTAAAAGTTTTATCATAATTGATTTTTCTTTATGACTACAGTCGCCACAAATATTAAAACAACGCAGACACCTTGTATATTAGTACTGTGTATATTGCATGTGTAATCTCCAATAAAATGAAACATCAGATAGAAGTTTTTTTTTCATTATAAACATCTCAAATGTTACCCGGTTCGTCGAATATCTCTCCACAAACAAGCATTGTTAACATTATTCCGCGATATAATAACGGCGCCCCTTTTGTTATTTCAATAATTTATAGACAGGGCCTTATAGACTTTTGCTTCGCCGAATGTAATCAAAAATCATTGTATTAACAGACACACAGAACTGGTTAGTACAACCCTAAGCTACAAACCAATATTTAATTACCATAACTTAGTCATGATGAAAATAAATGATTAATTTTCAACATCGGCGCAAGAAATTAAAAATGAACAAAGCTGACATGATGCAGTCTCTATTTAGTTGAAAACAAATGAAATTCTTAATCTAATAGGCCCCACTCACGATCAAACTTCATGCCACAGTTCAGTGTTCAGTGAAGTTGGACCGATTAATCGAAAGACTGACTGGCACCACACACAGCTCATGCAAACTGCTCAGTTTTTAAAATTTTTTGTGTTCAGTTTGGTTCAGTTGTTGGCATACACTCGTCGAGTATAGATATATAAAATATATATTATATACATACTATAATATTATACTATAGATAACTTATAAGAACTAAATGAGTTATTTAAATTTAGAACAGAGAAATAAGAAAAAAAAAGAAGAATATGGGTGAAAAATTGGTTAGAAATGCGTAATTCAAGAAGTCATGTTTATTTGATTAATGAATTACATCTTGAGCCGCTTGATTGGAATAATTATTTACGAATGGATGAATTAACTTAAAATTATTTACTGGAATTAGCTACCCCATTTATTAAGAACCAGGATACAAATATGCGAAAATCTATTTCTACACAAGAAAGACTTGCAGCAACATTGAGATTTTTGGCTTCTGGTTGTACAAAACACAGAACTCCAAAAACTGAACTGAAAAAAAACCACACACACAGCAGTTCACTTGAACACTGAACACTGAAGTCGTTCAAAAATCAAGATGCATTTGATGAGTTCATGCTTGACTTCAGTGTTGGTTTCAGTGTTTATTTGTCCCACGCATTATCATGCTTCACTGAACTATAAGTTTGAACACTGAACTGTGGCATGAAGTTTGATCGTGAGTGGGGCCTATTAGAGTTCAGGCAACGAGAATTTCTGCCATAGATACTGTGATGTACTAAATTATACAGTCCTACAATTATGTAATTAACTTGTAAATTATCTAATACAGTAAGAATAATTTTTTGTGCAATTCCAATGTAAAAAATTATAATAATAATGTTCTATGTTTCATCGAGTAAATATTAATTATTTCAATTTAAATATACCTACTAAATTATATTACTTAAAAGAAAGAACATTACAGATACAAACCTAACAAGAAACGAAAATTCATACTATTGCATAATACAAAATATTTATGTAAATTTACAGGAAGTGTAATAAACTAGCGAAATCTTCCGGCTTGTTTCATTTACCATCAAAATTTGAAATTTATTAACGTCTAATTAGTCAACAATTATTAATTGTGTTCATTCATTTGTCAATAATAGCACATATGATTGAGCATTACGTTCTGGACCGTTGATCAAGACTGCGGTAGAAACTAACTGGCTCGTCAGTGGCTTACGTCAACGTTAAAATTGTCTCTACAAAATAATTTTAAAAATATAGCAAGGAATAACTGTTTAAACTTGCCTCTTTCAACTCGGCGTCTACCAATTGAGAATTCCATTATTGTTTTTTTCTAAGGCTAAAGCCCAAACACATGCCAAGGCTGGCCCAATAATAGGCAAATATTTTCTTCACATGTTTATCTCCCCTTACTTCAGTGAAGCTACGTACTGGTCCATCTTTGGCGAATATTTGCTTCCAGAACATTTAACCTCAATTATTTTGCATTTATCACACTGCCTGTACACAGTGGATGATTTTTTCAATGTAAATTTTTAATGTAAACTTTAATCTGACGCTATTATATTCCATGGGAATTTTTAAATAAAGAAATGTATTATTATTATTATTATTATAATTATTAGTACCCTTGAATAACCATTTCATCAAACCCTCCATTTTGATTACGAGCAAACATACGAAACGTGAAGTAAATTAAAACCGTATAAAATACCCAATAACATCCTGTTTTACTTTTTCAAATGAAAATGGCTTGTTGTGCTAGTATTCTCAAAAAATGTTTTTTGAAATAAAATACTGTCCGTGTTATTCTGCATGCTATTTCACTAAATTCATTGATTTTATCTGATCGGAATTTGTCGTTCCTCCAATATTAAATCAATGTAATTACAGCCTCAATGAGTATTTCGAAATGAATTTTTGATTGAGATATGTTTTTATTATATTTATATTTGTTGACGCTATTTATGCAGTGTACACCTGTCTAAATGAATAAAGAAGCTATGTATGTATGTATGTATGTATCTTCCAGTCTCGAATATTTGACGTTCATAGTCACCACGTAATCGTTATTCGCCGATGCAGGGCCAGGCTTATCATGTGTGTGGCATCTGCTTTAAGAAATAAATTACAAAAGCCGATTCAGACATATCGTATATCGAATAAAGTTTGCAATTCGTAAACAAATTGTTTTTGTTATAACCCAATATTCTATCAATTATATTGATATTATATGGGCGGCGCTCTTCCTACAAAGTCATCGTTGTAATATATTTTATGCATTGTAACAAAACCAAACAGTATATGGACTATAAACAAATCATTCGCAATGTAACATTCAGAAAAGCTTACAGGTCATCGGTTTCAAACAGAACTGGTCTGAATCAAGCTTTCGTTTAAATAACTTGGACGTGCTTTGTGTTTTATAAAGCAAAATGACCTTAATTAGGGTTGTTTGGTACCAATGGACTAAAATTTTTGATAATACATCATATATATATTAATACGTTAAGGTTAAGATGTTTGCCTCCCTTTTTAGAAAAAACCACACAATTTTTCCACATAAATTATATATCATTTTACAGATAATTGCTTGCTCTACTGACATCGACAACTAAAAAATTTATTATTGCTTTTGTTTTTGTAAATTAATTAATTAACAGCAACGCTGAATAACGTCTGCCATCTGACGGCTTTAATTTTGAAACAACGTCAACACTTCGATCTGTCATCTGACCTTCATATTGTAAATACTGCATACTGCCATCTGACGGCTTTAATTTTGAAACAGCGAGCATTGCTGAACAACGTCACAGCAATGCTGTATAATGCCATCTGACGGCTTAGCTCAACGCTTTTGCTACTTGCGCCTCTATATGACAATTTTAGTAAAATATTTCTTCGATCTGCCATCTGAGCTTCATATTATAATACAACAAAAAGAAGAACGTTATAAGCAGTGTGCAAAATTAGAAACGAATTGAATACCTGCAATCATATTTAAAAAATAATTTTGTAAAGTGATAATTATTATACTTATTTAGTGCGAATAGTTCGCACAGGTCACTCTATTCTTAATTAGCGAAGATACTTAACAAAGATCAAGAAAAGAAAATCATAATTTTATATGCGAGATTAATAGTATATTGTGCGACTAGTGAGAGAAGGAGAAGATTCCATGAGCGTGAAATTTGCCGCACGAGCGCAGCGAGTGCGGTAAAACACACGCGAGTGGAATATTCTCCTTCGATCAATAGTCGCACATAATACTTTATTCAACTAGCAGGAGTAATATGTAATCGGGGCCCTGATAAAAGAGGGAAAAATAATAAATCACTTCATTGATTGACGTACCACCGTCAGTGTATACACAAGATTGCCATGATTTCGCTGAATTGCGATGCTGTTTTCATATAAGTATACAATACCGCCTACCACGTTCCTATTGGTCCAGAAGCTACTTGCAGTTTTTTTCATTATTTAGCGCTTGGTCTTGCTACTGAGTTTCTATTGGTCCAGAAAATTCATTATTACACTAGTGAAGTAATATATGATTTCTCCCACGCCAGAAAATTCATTATTACACTATAGTGAAGTAATATATTATTTCTCCCACGTTTAGCAGGGCCCCGAAATTACATATTACTCACGCGTGTTGAATAAAATCTATTTTTAACAGTTTTGTGATTCCAGTAACTCATTCAATAGCAGTAAAGCTACGCCATACTATAACCTAAAATTAATTGAAAATTAAATTGTTAAGTACAAAAAGTTATACGGAAAAGTTGAAAGATCAACATAAAATGCACGAAAAAATGACGTTAAAATTTCTTTGCATCCGGTGACACGCCCACTGGTCATTTATATAGCGAGTAGACCATGTGTCATTCAATTTAAAATAATACAATTTCTATTAGTGAAAATAAAAAATAGAACAGTCAAAATCGTAATATTTAACATGGCGTTCCTGTGACTAGTTCTCTATAGATCCCAGATTCGAATTAGAGAATTGGTGATGAGGCAATTTTGCCGTAAATGAAGATATTTATTCAACACGCGTGAGTAATATGTAATTTCGGGGCCCTGCTAAACTCGGGAGAAATAATAAATTATTTCATGTTGACGCGTAGAGTGCTAATAATAAGCCGTACAGTGTGATAATGAATTTTCTGGACCAATAGAAACTCAGTAGCAAGCCTAAGCGTGAAATAATGAAAAAAAACTGCACGCAGCTTCTGGACCAATAGGAACGTGGTAGGCGGTATTGTATATATGAAAACAGCATCGCAATTCAGCGAAAGTCATGGCAATCTTGTGTGCATACACTGACGGTGGGTACGTCAATCAATGAAGTGATTTATTATTTTTCCTTCTTTTATCAGGGCCCCGATTACATATTACTCCTGCTAGTTGAATAAAGTATTATGTGCGACCATTGATCGAAGGAGAATATTCCACTCGCGTGCGTTTTACGCTCATGGAATCTTCTTCTCTCACTAGTCGCACAATATACTTACTATTTATACCTTCGCCTACTTAGTTTTCTCTTACGGTTCGGACTTGGGACAATTCATTAACGAAACAAACCCTAAGGCAGCTCTACGCTCACTTCACTGAACATATTATTATTATTGGTGCTCTTTGATGTTTATACAAATACAGAGGAATATACTGGATTTGCTAAAGCAAACCTTTTTAGTCGACTTTTTGTGATATTTTCGTTGCTTCCTAAAACGTTTTATATTGGAAATATATCCGCCCAAGTTGTACGTTTTCGATTGTTTAACAAAAGAACAGAGGAAATGACGTACGAATTTCCAGTTTTTACAAGTCCGCAGGTATTACAAGTCAATAAATAAAAATATTGAAAAAAAAAATATTTTTAGAATTGCAGCTCGAATTATTATTACAGTGTAACCACTTTATACCGAATCAAAAGGGACCGAGAATTTTTTTTTCGTCATATGGAGCCGGAGGGAAGAAAAAAAAACCCAAATTTCACCTAATTAATTTATTACAAATGCATATAGTATGTTAACTTTGCCTGACGTTTTTAGCTATGCCAATATTTCTTTTGTATTTTATTAAGTATCTTATGCATGGCTTGGGATGTGATAGAATCATCATCATTAAACACTAGGAATTTTTCGATAAGTTTGACGGCATCAAATGCTTGGTGAATTGTTGGTGATGGTTCAGAATCGTCCTTTTTACGTCTGTAAATATTTGCTGACGCCTAAATATGAACATATTTCTTCGTAATACACAACGGCTGTTGCGCTATAAAAAGTGTATTAATATATGGGTTTTAAAGTAAACCAACCAAATTGTAAAAATGTCTACGTTATAGGGAGTTTTTCGTTATAATGAAGAACGTTATAAAGAGGCTACACTGTATATTAAAAATAATTATTGTCAATTATCAAATCCACAAATGACTGTTTCTGGGTGCAATGCGATAAATAATATTCCTAGTTCTGCCAGGATCAAACCCGGTACCTTCCGAATGGAAATCCAACGCGCTTCCATAACGCTACCAGTACATTTGTTAATACTATGTGTTACAATATAAACGCGTCGAGCAGGTCAGAGAGGGTAAAAAGAGAGGAGTCAAAAGCAAAGAGGCACATGTAGTTTGAATTCCAGTAAGGAAGCAGGGAACAGCAGTGGTGTCACGTTAGTCCCTTCGGCTTGTCAACAGAGAACACAACAATGCACACGTAGAGCTGTTATACGTATCTGTCTATGTGTGTGTGTCATATACACACAAAGCGAGATTCTCACGACCTCAACGGCAGCTTAAACAGCGTGACCTCCGAACCCTCTGATGTGCTTTGGATATTGGATAGGATAGTCCATAGCTCCGGTTGCTATACATGTGGATCGTTTTTGAAACGGTAACGAAACTGTTTTTATCAGTTTTGTGCGCATGCGGCGCACTGTTTCGTTAGTTGTGACGCTACCACAGATTTAATACCCTCTATATTGCTAGCAGAGATCTGGAGAAAGACTTAAACACTACGGTGCAGACATATATATACGGCTGTCTCACTTCCGTGAATGGATGCGCGTCAGTTGCAGTGTTAGTTTGCACACGGAACTAAACTGTAAAAGGGAGATGGCTTGCTCTATTCCACTTACTAATTACCCCACTACAAGTAAAAATAAAGAGATAGAAAAACAATCATTTGCTGTCTCACTTCATGGGCTACGCTTCCACTTACGGCCACTAGCAATATAGTTGTTAAATATTTGAGCGGTACGGACATTGACATTGGTTGAAACGTTTTTGTGACCGTTTTGAAAGAGAGAGATTGTAGATTATAGAATCTATATCAATATCTAAGATCATCAGCGTCTATATTGTACGTCACAATATGTCAATTATTGTCAAACTCAATTATACCAATTCCAGGATTAAAATCAAAGATAAGAGTTTTATAAGCTGGTCTTTAGAAGAGAAACTTATGCAACACTTTGAAGATCATGGGCGTTAAAATTTAGAAAAAATGGTTGTTATATTTCTAAATTTAATTAATACTCTAAGATCTCGATTTGGCTCGATCTTCACCCATCAAGATATCTAATGAAATTTAAATTTTTATATATACCTACTGAGAAAAATTGATTTGGTTGCCATTTATTCGTTGCCATGGTTACCTACATATAATATGTTCTACGTGTTCACGATAAAATTATCTACATTTTCATACATAACAATATAGAAAACCCAACTATAACTGCAAAATATTAATTCGAAGGTGCCTGTCTAGCTGGTTTTATGCCAGGAATCAAAATGTCAACCAAACTTTGGCATTTTACATACATATTTTACTTTCGATTGGTAATAAATTTATCTGAAAACTCGATAACTACACATCAGAAATAAATTTAACAACTTAAATTTTTTATTAAAAATAGCTGTGAGGAGAAACTGAATGGCAACCAAATAAATTTTTAAAAAAATATTACATTATATTATCAAAATTCAAATTTCATTAGAAAACGCGATGCGTGAAGATCGAGCCAAATCGGGATCTTGTACTATAAATAAATTGTCAAACTATCAACAGTGATTCCAGAGGCAAAACTAGCCTCGTGTGCAGCTTAGAAAGTCAACCAAATGAATTGTACTCAAAATCTTCTATTTAAAGTTGTTTTTTCTTGCTTGCTTCAACTCGGCATTAACTTGGACAAGCTATAAATGTTGATCTAAGGTATCACATTGGGTGAGTTGTCCACCTCCAAAAGTCAAAGCCACCCCTGACTGTACACACAATGTCGCACACTACCCTATAGCCACTCTGCCAGCCATTCACGTAGTAAATTTATTAAGTTTAGTCGATGACATGTCCTAGCTTCTAGTTACAATACTGCTTGGTTTGTCAAACATTTCTTAACGAAGTACGACTAGAGAGTAGAAACGATTCTCCCCACTCATTCCTCTCAACTGTTGGTTGAAGTCAGAGAAGGGGAAGAGTTTCACTTTATGGTCTAAGCCAGGGGTGGGCAAATCTTTTGATCGGCGGGCCACATTAGGTGATGAAAATTTGACCGCGGGCCGGATGGCTGACGAAAATTTTTTCGCGGGCCAAAAATTTGCAGAAAAAAATATTCTCACATTCTATTTCCGCATTCGGAAGCAAAAAAAAAAAGGTCCTCACATTCTATTTCCGCATGTAGAGCGCATTCTATTTCAGCTACTATTTTTCTAAAATTTTCTAAAAGGCCGGATGAAATTGCGCTGCGGGCCGCCATTTGCCCAGGCCTGGTCTAAACCTTCCTAGCGCGCCTAAAAAAGTTTAACTTTAGTAAATACATTGTTTTCACGCAAAAAGAAAATAGTTTAAAAGTCAAATTGTTTAAACACGAATGGAACACAGTACATGAGGAAATATATTCCCGATATAATATGGGTAATTAACATGTTTACAATATAACAATAAACATGTATATCAATTTCCGTTATATTGTGAATCAATCATTGAGTCATGTAGCCAACTTTATTTTCCTGAATTTTGTTTGTAATGTCTGCCTCATAACGAGCATTACTACCTGAATACCAAACAACAGTTATCGAATTTCCATATAATATAACTGAAACTGTTTTGGTTTTATCTAAAATATCTACTGACCGGCTGAAAACAAACTTGTTTTCTATTTTGAAAAAGTATTTATTAGCATAACAATAGCCCCACCCTTAATTTCTTCTGATAACGTTTTTATAGGTGTGAAACTACCTCCAAACATTTTTTCTGCAGAATTATTTAGAATATTTTACCAAAAATTGTTACTTACATAATAATTTAGGTTCATAAAAATTTGGGTCTTATTTTAGATCCTATTGAAATCGGACAAAAAACATCTTTTAGGGTATTGCATTTCCTAAGCGGATTTTTTATTCGTTGTAAAAGGTACTCGCAGCGCTTGTCAAAAAAATTTGACATTTTCACTAAAAAATTTAATATAGGTTAATTTAAACTCGTAAATATCAAGTAAGTAAATAATTATTAGTTTAGTATGATTTCCTTGATTCGGGCTTAAAAAACAAACTATTTATTCTGAACCTTTTTGTTATGCTAAGTGTTCACTGTTATCGACCGCAAAATTTCGAAGGGGGAAGCTTTTTATCTGCATGAAAATATCTCGATTCAATTCGCTCGTCCCCTCCGGTGGAAATTCAGGCTGGCTAAATTATCTAGATCAGCGTTATTTCATGAGAGGGTGCAAAACAAAAGTACTAAGCGATATCTGTCAGAACAGTCATAAACGTAATAAGGGCTTTTTTATATTTACAATAACATTATCGGCCGCATTTATCTCCTATCCACTACCCATCTAGACTTATAAAAAAATTCATTGCAATAAACTATAAGAATAAGATATAAAATGACGGGTAATTTTTTTTTCCTCGTTTGTAAACATTAAACTGCATTATCTAATATTCCCGTCTTGTTCAAATCATACTCTGATCTCCATTTTACACAAAAATATAATTTTTTTATTAGACAAGCTAGTTTTCGAAAGAATTGTGTATATGTTCAATAAATAAAATTATCGACCAATTTTTCAGGCAAATATATTAACAAAAAAATATAATTAATACATTAACGTTTAGATCTTTGGATCTTCATCAGAACTGATCTAAAATATAAAAAGTAATGAATATTTAGTTTCTATTTATTTTTAATGAAATTCGTGAAAGATTTTTTAATATCGAAACGTTAATGTATTACTTATATTTTTTTGTTTATATATTTGTCTGAAAAATTGGTCAATAATTTTATATTTATTGAAGAGTTGTAATCAGACGTTAATCAAAGATTGAATATTGTGTATATGTATTGAATACGTATTTATCGAAAAATCGGTTCGGTACAGTACGAAATGAAAAATTTCCTGCTCGCACATAATTATTTTACTCCACTGAAGGCAACACTACTTTTATTGAAATTGCTTTCGTAACTTCTACGACTTTCAATTAATTTATTGAAAGTGATGTTTCTGGGGAGTTGGGAGGAACTTTTCTCTGCCTCTGCACAAATCCTATACCATTTAATCATTCAAAATGCCTCTTGCATACATTTCCATTATTGGCACATGTTAATTGTTGTGGTAACAAGCGACGAGGTATTTCAATGCGTGCATGAAGTGTTTATATTACTATTCCATAAGTTGAGTCTAAAATCGCTAACATTTTATGATGCCACTTGTAAATTATATTCTGATTGCTTTTTGTTTCTAAGTCGCTGGAAAGCTAACCTTGACATTTATTAACCATTTTCTCAATTAACCGTTAGAATGCTACGCGGCGCAAAAGCGCTGCGATCGTTTGTATCGAAAATTGCGGCGCAGCGCAAACGCGCTGCGAGTTTCAGTGTGTTTTTAATAAAATTGATTGATATTTGTCTAACGTAGAGTGGTTTATTTGACACCATTATTTTTTCCTCTAAATTAATCAATATGTTTATAGCAATTTTCATTTATTTTTGCCAAAATTGCTTAGCACTAAAACGTTAATAACGCACTAATCCTCCAAGATATCACCGTCAAATTCGTAGTCTTTACTACTTTAAAACACAATCAGATAAAAAATTCTGTCAAAACTAAAATTAACGCAAACTCTATAGAGAAGGCACATGTGTCTTTCTTATAATAGGTTGTCCGATAAGTTCTTGCCGTTTTTTAAATTAAAAAATTAGCGATCGAAATGAAATTTTTTGGTATAATGTTTTGTGTTATTCGAAAGAGAATTTTTCGCTCTACAAGAAAGTCTATTTAGTTTTTTTGTTTGGATTCATTTTTGTTAATTTTTAGAGCATTTAAATGGAGTGTCAAGTCGACAAAAACGAGCATTTTCGACACCACCTTCTTTTTGCGTTTAACCGAGGTGCCAAAGCCACGGAAGATGCTAGAGAGATTTGTGCCGTATACGGAGAGGGTGCCATAGCTGAAAGAAAAACAAGCGACCCCGCGAGCGAAACAAGATCTTTATCCACGGAAGACAATGTTGTGTGTATTAATTTAAAAAAAATATAGTTTAAAAAAAACTAAAAAACACGCTTTATATCGCACTAAAAAGTAAAAAATAATTGTTTTAAAATAAGCTTAAAAAGCGTGGGGCGCTTTGTTCCACATTTTCGTACATCGAGCGCCCAACGCTTTTTAAGCTTATTTTAAAACAATTATTTTTTACTTTTTAGTGCGATATAAAGCGTGTTTTTTAGTTTTTTTTAAACTATATTTTATTTTTCACTTTTTAGTTTGAGGATCTATAAAAGAATTTATTAATCCTGGGGGTCCTAATAAGGATAATGGGAAACTGTTATCAAATTATTGCATTGTCATCGGTCCTTGATACGTATGCAAAGTTTCAAATTAATCTGAGGATCTATAAAAGAATTTATTAATCCTGGGGGTCCTAATAAGGATAATGGGAAACTGTTATCAAATTATTGCATTGTCATCGGTCCTTGATACGTATGCAAAGTTTCAAATTAATCAGACTTCGGGAAATTGGTGAAAATAAAGCGTTTACTACAGAGGATCTATAAAAGAATTTATTAATCCTGGGGGTCCTAATAAGGATAATGGGAAACTGTTATCAAATTATTGCATTGTCATCGGTCCTTGATACGTATGCAAAGTTTCAAATTAATCAGACTTCGGGAAATTGGTGAAAATTATGCTCAAAGATTCCGTTACGGAGTTAGTTACATACATACATATTTACAACCCAAACTAATATAAAGCGTATAAAAACGGCAAGAACTTATCGGACAACCCAATATACTCGTATTACTTTTTTTTAAGTAAAACATCTTTAGGCACGCTTGACTTGGGGAGTAAGCTGGTAAATGCCTGACGAAATCGTTTACGGAAGTGGATCATCGCAATGCGTGATCGTTCGAGGCGAACGGTAGTTGAGAGGGAGATATAAGTTAGTGAAGATAGTAAGAGAGAGAGTTACGTTTCGTATATTGGAAGTTGAGAGGGAGATATGAGTTAGTGAGTGCGACAAAGACGGAGCATTAATCGAAATTATTATTTTTTAATTATATTTTTAATCCATGTAACTTTACACGTTAATCCCAATGCAACATAATTTTGGAATTTTGAAGTGTATATTTGTTACAATTTTTTTTTAAATTATATAAAAATCAGGCATTCGTTATCATGGTCCAGGATAATGAGTGCCTCAGTGATTTGCGTGTTTAAAACTTTATCTCGATGTGTTAATGGGTTTTATACTTAGAATTTAAAAATGGTTTATACCATACATGGAATAATTTTTTGTTATTTTATAAAATGTGAGAACTAAGAATATTACAATTAAATTATTTTTTGTAGCTCCAAAATGTTCTATCACTACTACTCGACGCAGTTCACAGGCAAGTCGGTGTAAATGTTTAGAATCGCTGATATAACTAAACTGTATACGGATTAGAAGTTAAGATCTAATTTAGCATCGCCCTGTACGAGCCCCTATACAGGCATAACGTATGAGAATGGCTTTGACAATATACGCCTTGATAAAGCCAACATTAAACAATTTGTATTATAAGCAGGTCTAACGTTTATCAAATAAATTACGTTGTTTGCTATAAATAACTTCATCGCAACAGCGTCGCACACCGAAAACTTTGCACTAGGCAGTAGGATAAAATAAAAGGTGACGACACTCGACCATTTTTGGAAAACGACTGACTACAGCACTGTATATATCACTACGTTACGACAAAAAGGTGATGAGCAGTGAGCGAAAAAGTAAAGCAAGTCGGGAAATTTACGCGCGATTGGTTAAGTTAATGAACGCTGGCTAGTGTAATCCACCTATTTCGTACCGCTGTATCTGCATTTTGAAAGTGACCTGTTTATAACACCAAATCTAATGAAGTAATATTACGCAATTAGTGGATATTTTTGAAAAATAGCTATTAAAATTTACTAAAATGTGCACTCGATCGGTTATTATAATAAATATAATAAATATCTAATATAAATATAATTGCTTGTTTTGAGAAATCTGTTAATCATTTTATCTGGTTTTTAAAATTTTCTACGCTAGTCAATAATAAATTCTGTAATGGTAATACATTTAATTGCAAAATAGCACTCACTGTATAGTTCACCCTGATTTATTGATTTCAACATATTTTATTTTGCAGCACTTTGAGCACTGAGTTAATATATTTTGAAAGCCATTGATAGAATATTCATTTATTGCAAATTGCATATATATAAATCAATCACAAATCATAATATTAAAACACACGCACTATAACACAACTCAATATTGAAAAAAAAATGCTATTTTGAATAGCTAAAAGTATGGACCTTATTCACGAACTAAACACAATGCAATACTTTTCAAAACTGATTACTAAAAAATAATGTGAGACAAATTGCGTCTACTTTGAATTAAAATACCATTACATAACATTTGTCAATGACAAATCAAAAGAAAGGAATTGATTTTGTTATGCATGGTGTGTCCCACAATTTTTTTTCCTGGGCAATCTCTTCAAATTTTCCAAAAACTGCCCTCAAATTTCCATCCCGCTTACAAATGATTTTTAACTCCCTTCTGATTAAAACTTCCTCGAGTAGGTACTGAGATTCGATGCTCGAGGAAGATGATCCAAACTACCCCTACTCCCTGATTTCCAACCCTTGGAAAAAATTATAAAAAATTTTGAATACAACAATTTTGTAGAAAAATTAATTCTCTACAAAAAATCTTTCTTGTTTTTTTTTGTAAATGTGATATTTTAAGAATTGCAGGCCTTCAAAGATGATCACTTCTGGAAATTTTACGTAAAATTTCCACAAATGATAATCTTTTTCTATGCACATGATCTCTAGTTTTCTTTTTAGATCTATAAAACATAAGGGCATAAAAAAATTATCAAAAACACAAACTAAGCCAATCTGCCTTGTGGCTTGCAAATATCGTGTTCACAATTAATGTCGGTGGACGCCGTAGCGCGGCGTGGCGCCCAGATTTACAAGAGAGGAGAGTTGAGCGAACAGAACTGCTAAGCCTTCGCATCGCACTTGTAACAGACAAGGGTCAACTCAAACTCTCCGCTTAGCCCTTAGCTTTGACACCGTCACTTAACACGGCCTCTACATATTATACAAGGCGACCTGAACTTGCTGTTAGATGCACAATAATATATATGATGACAATATAAGAGAATAAATGGTTTTAGTGAAAATATATCTTGAAAATTTTCTAAAAAATAAGTCAGTGTTAACATAAACATTGAGGAAGATTAAAAAGAAAGAATCCTGGTGGCATAGGATCGATGAAACAAAGCAAATACTGAAGGTTTTAATTGCATTTTATTGTCTGACGTTTCGGCAATCTTTATGCCATCTTCGGAGAATCAATGCTGTCTGTTTTCTCAGTATTGTTGTTTTGTATAAAATAAAAACAGACAGCATTGATTCTCCGAAGATGGCATTAAGATTGCCGAAACGTCAGACAATAAAATGCAATAAAAAACCTTCAGTATTTGCTTTGTTTCATCGATCCTATGCCACCAGGATTCTTTCTTTTTAATCTTCCATCTTAAATTATTAGAGTTATTTTTTCACAATCATAAACATTGAGATTAATAAGAACTGCAATCGGACGTTTTAACTGAAACACCGCATGACGTCACGCCTAAGTAAATCACAGAGAATATGAAAACTTGAGGTAAATAATCATCGTGTCGCTCAAATTTTTGTTGCGATCATTCACTTCTGCATCGTTAAAAATTAGTTGATTTGTTGTTGTCATAGGTTATTTTTGCGGTTAATTAATTTAATTAATTTGCAACTAAATAAAGCCCTACTATTGTTACTACTAAAAACCTGCTTTTAAGAAAATACTTAATATAAATCATATCATTAAGTAAATTTACATATCTTTCTGTGAAATACGTATGCATCACAGTTCTACACCCACAAATACAATATCCCTTTTTTATTAGAGTACATTCAATATTATGAAAAGAATTAGTGACATTGTAACATTTACATCTTATTTTAATAATTATGTATTATTTTCTATTTAAAACAATTAACAAAAATACTATCCTAAACCGTATTTGAGCTCCGTAGATGACAAAAATAATTGTCGAAACGTCAGCATAATAAATGCAATTTCTACCACAGTATTGCTTTTTTTCTGATCCTATGTTACGAAGAATTTCTTCATCCAAACATCATAATCAACCAAGGATCAATAAATAAAATTATCGACCAATTTTTCAGACAATATATTAACAAAAAATATAATTAATACATTACTCCTACCCTAGCACTGACTTAAGTCAAGTTGGGTAGGAAAATTCCGTAATTTTAGATTTATAATTTGTTTTGTTTTGTAACATTTTTGTGGGAATAAAAAATTTATTATTATTATTATTATTAACGTTTCAATCCGGATTTTGATCTTCTTTAGAACTGATCTAAAAAAAAAAATATTTTGATACTAATTAATAATTTTGAAAGAATTTTATATAAAGCGAATTAAAAATTAAATATTAATTATTTTTTATATTTTTTAGATCAGTTCTGAAGAAGGTCCAAATCCGGATTGAATCATTAATGTATTAATTATATTTTTTGTTAATATATTGTCTGAAAAATTGGTCGATAATTTTATTTATTGAAGAGTTCTAATCAGACGTTAATCAAAGATTTGAATATTTCAACCAAGGATCATTTTCATCTCTTCGTTGAGATAAGTTTTCTTCATAAAATAGATATTTAGATTACGTTTATTCGTCACATGTCTAGTCAAATTATACACGATCTGGTTGAACTCGAAAAATGTGTCCAATATTAATTGCTAACATTATAATCACACTTACATTCAATTCTGCATTTTCGGCCGTAATAATATTATGTATTCACAAGCTGTCAGCCGGGCAACAATAACAAGCAATAATAATATTTATGTATTTATTAGCGGATGTGGCAACAGCTTTAGATAGTGTCAATAGGCCGTAAGGTGGATGGAATGATCGTGAATGACTTGTAACACGTTTTGACATTCTGACACACGGGACCATTTCTCCCTGTTGTTGTGGTAGTCCGCCGGCGATTTGCTTTCCAGTGCACGACTTCAGCTTTCCTCTGTCCTCTATTCCACCGTGTCTCCGTGTTAGTGTGTCCTTTCTGCTGACGCCAACACCGCAAACATACAATATACATCACTGCTGTGCGCTTAATACAAATACTGTACCAGCTACCGATAATGCATAATATAGCCGTGCTGATTTCTCATACAGGTTCTGATTGCGTCTGAATCTTAACGTTTTTCAAATCTCTAAATCAATGTCATTTTAAAATTTCACATCTCTAGCTACACTGAGTGGTCTATTTTTTCCATATTGTAACAAAACTGTTCTTAACTGTAGTGGAAAATGTTTATTTACAATGGTGAAGGTTTAACAGAACAAATAAACATACAAACGAAGGAGTACTTCTCAAAACGTAACAGAAACAAAACGACAGTTCTAAATAATAAAAGAATAAATAATGGAGAATACAAAGTCACTATACAACTATATACACAAGACTATTTACGCCAAAATTTATTTAACATTAACACACTTATTTATTTACAGTTCTATTTATGTCGTATACCATTATTTAAAATTAAGTTCATTTATTTATTTATTTCAGCAGAGATTATTTATTCAAGTAAATAAAATTGTCGACCAATTTTTCTCAGACCATACGATATATTGACAAAAAATAATAAAAATACAAATCAATATAACACAAGATGACGTTTCGATCCGGCTTTGGAGCTTCTTCAGAAATATCTAAAAATTAAGTAATTTATTATCTAATAGATTGTACGCAAGATTGAAACTTTGAATGAATAAAAAAATAATGAAAAATTAATAACAAACAAAATTTATAAACCGTAGTCATGGATATCAAAGTACCCATAAAGAAAAAATTATTTGAAAAAACAAAATATTATTTCAAAATAATATCATAAATATTACTTAAATTTTCCGTATCTAATTGAGCATTAAGAGAGTTTTTATTAGATTTTATATATAACATTTCCGAAATACTTCTTTTAAAATAATTACTTTCATTATCTAAAATTTTAACATTATCCCAATTAATTTTATGGTCGTAATCGATTTTAAGCTTAGTTACGACATTATGTTTATCAGGGAGTAGTTTATAATTGTTTTGATGCTCTTTAACTCGTGTTTTAAGCGCTCTTTTTGTTTGCCCAATATAATTCATATTACAATCTTCACAACTATTTTGCAAACAACATTATGTTTTTGTAATTTGTTTAGTTTATCCTTTCCCTTTTTAATAATTTTTGTTTAGTTTGTTATTAACATTATAAACTGTTTTTATATTTAAATTTTTTTTTAGAGATTATTTATGTTAAATTATTTATTTGAGCAGTTACCTTAGCACTGTTCACTGACTGTTAATTTATGTCGAATTTATGTATCACTATTCCTGTGTGATTGTGTTCGTGTGACTATGCCTGTGTATGGCTGTGTAGTTTATATAGGCGCTGGATAGTTCTTTTTTTGTTGCTCTCATTGTTGTCTGGAATTTGACAACAAAGCTCTTTTTACCCACGCCTATTGTTGGAACAACAATCAAGCCGATTGTTGTTTACCACAACAATCGGTGTTTCTTTGTTACAATGACGAGCCGATTGTCGTCTCACGAACTTCTTTGTCAACTTTGTAACAATATATTTAATACCATGTTTTAATTGTAATTCAAATGAGGCAGTTGGGTTGTCTCCAAGATTCGTTAATTGCACTTTCACCCTGTAAACCATCTACACATTATGCATTTCAGAAATATCGCGATTTCTCAACGACTTTTTCTCGGGACCAGGTTTTGAAAATCGAGATTGAAAATTCCCGATCCCCGACATTTTCGCACTGCTTTATGAAAGCTTTGAGCTTAATGAAATAAATATTACGAAATTTCACAATTTGCAACATGAAATAGTCAGGATGACAGCCCAGCGTAATCAATATTATCGCCTTACTCCGTTATTGGAAGCTTCCACTCTATTATAACTGCCTGCAAGCGAAATAAAAGCTCAAATAAATCGCAGTTAATCGTTTTTGTTTGACACGAATCAGTCTCTGTAAACTGCTAACCTATGCGAACGACGGAGAGTTAAGTTAGTTATAAAGGTAAGGTGTTTAGTTCCCTGGCATGCCATCCGCATACAGAACGAACCCGGCGATCCTACACACTGGATCGGACGTCGTGGCGTTAAGCGTCGCGCTGCTGTATTAAATACAGGTGTAATAGGAAACACCAACTGTGCTAACGGCGACGACCATTCGTGTCAAAGTAAACCTAACCCAAACCCGTAGTATACATCTTGATACGATAAAACGTAGCAAAACAACAACTTCTTTAACAGTTCTGCCAAGTAAGATGTTTACAAACTACGACGCAATGCCGACATTAACGAATTTATGATCCAGTAGTGCGAATTATTAGGTTACTACAATATTATACACTATCTGTATCTAGATACTTGCCGCCTTCTTAGATCTCACTTCTTTTTTTTTTCGGAAAACACTCGTTCTTTGTATCAAACCACTTTTTTCACATTAATGTTTTTGGTGGGATGCATATTTACAATGCAAAAGCTGCATCATAACTACATTTCATTATTTCACTGTCTAGTGCATGCTCACAATATCTCTTTGATTACTGAGCCTCACTTGTGATTGGGTCACAAGAAAAAGTAGCTTAAATCAGAATTTGGATAATACAGTGTAAACTCCATTTAACGTCACTCGATATAACGACAAACTCCTTAACTATAGTTGGTTTACCTTGTTGTTCCATACATAGATACACTCTAAATAACGACAACAATACGTCATCAATCATCATTAAGCAAAAAAGAGTACTTGTTTGTTATTTTGTTGCTTTGTTGTCAGCATCATGCGTACCGGAGAGTCTAAGAAATTCGTTCTTTTATTTGCTAGGATTATCTTTCATATGTCTAGCTCAGCTGTTTATCGATAAGTTATCATTGTCTACAAACTTGCAAACTGTGAACATGGCGAATAAAATAAAATCTTTGTATATTGACGAAAAAGTTTTAGTAATACGCGAAATAGAGGCAAGAGAAAAGATAAGTGATGTTGGAAGACGCTTTGGATTCAGTCGCTCGATCATATCGACAATATGGATTATTGGAATAATAGATTATTTCGTCTCTCCGTTTAACGACACATCTTAATGCTACGTTTCTTGAGTGTCGCTATATAGAGTTTACACTGTATAAGATCTGAGGCATATTTATCCTCCAATAGACACGTCATTTAATGATTAAAATAATGACTAGAAACCGATGTATCAGATCAAACAAATTGTGATGCGCGCCCCAAAAAGGGGGCATGAAAAATTCCAAGACGAACGCAAAACTGTTTTTGTAGTTTAATTATTAATAATAAAATTTGATTAAGTTTTGACGTATTTTGAGACTTTTTGGAAGAACGCATAATATTCAAGGACAACGCAAAGATTAAAAGGGGGACTCGATTGAAAAAATGTTTGTATCGTAAATTAATGGAAATAATTAGTTTTTGTCAAATTAACCTATCGTTTGAACGTGTACAAATAATAACGAGAAGGTGTCGAATAAAGCAAAAGTCGAGGGCCAAAGATAGAGCTCGATGGAACCGACGAAGCGTGATGTATCTCCAGCACATCTCTCGCTTCTCCCATACCAGCGGCCTTCGCGCTCTCTGCCAGTCCTCTCCAATGCCTGTGTGTGTAGGTAAAGCTTACAACACACTGTGTAACACCTCCATGCACGCACACACACACTAAATCTATTGTATACAAGCGTGACGACACTAATGGAGTGCCACACATTTGGATATTGCATGTCAGTGCTGTAAAAAAGTCTATGTGGAAAAATCGCACTCAATTTTGGAAAAGTAACTAATGACTGCACTAATTGTAATTGATTATGTGATATCTGCAATAAAATTTGAAAAAATCATTCTGTATTTTAATAGCCAAATAAATTTGAAAACCGAATCATCATAATAACGTTACTTCCAAAACGATTAAATTTTAATGACAGCCTCCATGACAGATCAAAATTTACCTTTTTAAATTTTACAGTATTTTTTTCGTTTTGAAGTCCCCCGAATAAAGGAAAAAAAAGATTTTATGGAAAAAGTCTGTTCGTCTGTTTGGCAGTCTGTGAGTGCGATACCAATTTAACAACTGAGCGGATCGCAATTTTGGTAAAATAATTGACATGTAAATATGAAGAGCTCTATTATTAGAAAAAATATGCGCTATAACTTTTTTCCCTATCATAAGGGTATACTTTTCATAACGGTTTATTATTCCATTTATTTTTTCAAGAAAGTTTTCTAAAGAGACTTTTTGTAAACTTTATAGTTTCGGAATTATTTTAAAATTTACACAAAACTCTTCAAATTCCTCATAGCACCCCAACTCAAGTGGCGTATTATTGCGCAAGTTAAATTTTGTAACACTTATGAAACTGCTTATTTAAAAACTCGACAGGGATTAATTTTTTACACCGTAAATTTAGTAGAGAAAATATTTTTCAAAAGTAACATCGCCTAAACTTTTGATAATAACTTGTCCGCATACTTGTCTACCTCCACTGGTAGACGACGCCATAGCTAAAGCAAAGAATTGCATGATACATGAAAACTTCTCACTACTCACTCCCCCCCACGCACCCTCCCCCGGCTCCAAACTCTCTGGATCTATCTCTCTCGCATATCGTTTGTATTATATAGAAAATTGCTTCGTCTCAATCTCCTATACTCTATAGATACATACTCACATGTAACTTTACCACAGATTTTGATAAACTGCCGTTTACACTGTAAATATGCGTCGGAGAAAAGTGTTCCGTATTTTTTTTTTATTCGCCATACTGAAAAAAACATTCCAAGCCAAAAATATGAACATTTGATGTACATTTATGACCTAATCAATGGCCATATTGATGATAATGTTACATTATCAACAAATAGCCTTACATATTCCTACATTTTATATATTTTATATATTTATATATTATTTTATATATGGCATGTTAATGTTATATAACAGCTTGTCTTCAAAATTAGACATTTTTAAAATGACTAAAACAACGTTTAAAAAATCATGCTTTAATTTACTATCCGGTGACTAATGGCCAAATATTGGTAATAAAACATTGTCGTCTGTTGGTTTGTACTGGTTAAAATGCATTTTGTTTTTTGTTTACTTGTTACTTGTAAAATGTAATCTCAACTGTAATTGGGGTTTATAACCTGTCGTTGAATTAAACAAATAAATAAATAAATAATGCAAATTTCTGTTGACGCTTGCGGTGACGCGGGTAACGATTAGTAATAAATATTATGATATTTGCACTTTGTTTGCATGATTCTATAATATGGTTTTACATGTAAAAACTAACCAGAGCATGCTTGTCAGCTACCTAACTAATTTATTTTTGACTGATCATAACAATAACAGCTAATTTTTCTTATAGGTATTAACAATATTTCCGAAACTATAAAGTTTAGAAAAAAACTTGTGTACAAAACTTGCTTGGAGAAATAAATAGAATTATAAACCGTTTTTAAAAGTATACCGTTATAATAGAAAAAAAAAACATTACAGCTCATATCTCTTCTGCGCATGCACCAATTTTCCCCATAAACTCTAGGGCTCTTCATATTTGCATATCAAACATCCCCCCAAAATTTGGTTTGACTTGTATCGAGCTCACAGAACGACAGACTAACACACGGAACAGACTTTTTTCAAAAATGTTTTTGGCTCGGGACGAAAAAATATTTCAAAACTTTAAAAAGTTAATTTTGACCTAAATTAGTACTATTCCTCACTTACTAGTTGCATATTGCCCATATCTGGAACTATAAACTGGCACATAAACGCAGGAAACGTGTTTTGTTTTAACATTAACTTTTGTGTCGACTGTAATTTTTTTTATCATATAATATTGTTATTTTCATGGTGTAAACCGTACTTTAAAACCCTTATATCTGAGTGGCGAGTATATATTTTTAAGGGTGTTTGCTGACACTGCGCTCTGCAACCCTCTCATTTGTCAAAGGGGTTGGTCGGGACAGAGGGAGGGAGGAAATGAAAACCGTCGGATAAAAACCACATTAAGTTGTGTAGTTAACTCTTTCCTTATATGCAATATACACATACCTACTTATAGAAACATATACAGACGACGATATGTACTTGTACAGCATTGGAAAATTAAACGTATGATGTTATTTTGTCTTATTTTCAAAATGGCGTGAGAATAAAATACAAAATAATGATGCGAAGAGCTAAGTCATAGAAACTTAATATTTTTAGTATGCGAGGAAAAGTCGAGTCATCTATTTCGCTGAAAAATTGAAAGATTACAGTTTTTACTGTAATATATTATTTTATTATAGACTAGCGGTCCCGTCCGTTTTCACCCGGGTGCAAAAGAACGAATGGGAACGGAAGGGACATGAGTACGCACATTCATCTTAGTTTACCGAGATGAATGTTCAAACCTCCATTTTTGATGAAAATATTTTTTTTAAGTAATAATTATTTCTTTTAAATCAATAATTACTGTATAATTAATAAAATATAATAAATATTTAATTGAAAACACTGTAGGAAAATTATTTTTATATATAGGTACTGTAATAGTTTTCAAATGAGCTATTATTTAGATTTATTTAATTTTAATTAGTTGTAAATAAAACTAAAATAAATTTAAATGATAGCCTTAGAAAAAAGCAATGTAGAAAATTAAAAAAAAACATTAAAAACATATTCGTCCAAGGTGGGGCTCGAACCCACGACCCTGAGATTAAGAGCCGAGCGCTGTACCGACTGAGCTAACCGAGATCCGGTACGTGCGCCGCTAATATTGGGATATTCTGTTAGGGCATTTCACCTGAATATAAGTATATAGTGAAAAATGTTGACTGACATTCTGCAACATTTTTCATTGATTTTCCGCTCCTATTAGTCGTAACGTGATATTATATAGCCTACAGCTTTCCTCGATAAATGGGCTATCCAACAAAAAATTTTTTTTCAATTCGAACCAGTAGTTCCTGAGATTAGCGCGTTCAAACAAAAACTCTTCTGCTTTATATATTAGTATAGATAAAAACAATATTTTCTTGTGACATCTACAGTCTCAGTGAATATAGAACAATTATTTTTCTTTTCATCCATTATGAAGAAGTTTTATATTAATAGATTAATCAGATCACAAAAAATGGGAGAGGCATTGTTGTCACTTATATTTTAAACGGGGTCAATAGACAATCTGCTGTAACCAGCCATCGATCTCTATGCAATAGTAAAAACTAGAAACTATAAATAGACAACTGAATGTGTTTACCGAATGGTTAACGGACATTGATTTTAGATGTGTAAAGTTGAAAAAAGAAT
The DNA here is from genome assembly GCA_963575645.1 of Xanthostigma xanthostigma. Lineage (NCBI taxonomy): Eukaryota > Metazoa > Arthropoda > Insecta > Raphidioptera > Raphidiidae > Xanthostigma > Xanthostigma xanthostigma. Next base: position 8,562,736 of record OY754471.1, on the reverse strand, counting down.
CAGTCTGTAGGTAAATAAGTAAGTAAAGTATAGGCACCTATATTTGATATGACGCAATGTGTGGGCGTAATATATTATAATGTCTTCTTTTGCATCTCATTGATCATCGATCAAATACATCAAACTCAGACCGTCGTGACATTGACGGAGGTCGCCGTTCAACGCCCGCCACCAGCGAATGTGTCACGTCAGACCAACAGCTATCATATCAATGACTTACGACAATATTAACTCGCCGCGAACCACTAAACAGACCCTAGCAGCAGCGCCTCTTAAGGGGAATATGTACTTCGATACGAAAAAAAAAATAAGTAGTAGTTTAAAAATATACATGTATTTACTTTATTTGCTGTTTTAGTATCAAATAGCGACATCTGATAAAATTTGCTCAAAGCTATTAGTTCAGAAGCAAATCTGGTAGAATTTGCTCAAAGCTATTAGTTCAGAAGCAAATCTGGTAGAATTTGCTCAAAGCTATTAATTCAGAAGCAAATCTGGTAGAATTGGCTCAAAGCTATTAGTTCAGAAGCAAATCTGGTAGAATTTGCTCAAAGCTATTAATTCAGAAACAAATCTGGTAGAATTGGCTCAAAGCTATTAGTTCAGAAGCAAATCTGGTAGAATTTGCTCAAAGCTATTAATTCAGAAACAAATCTGGTAGAATTGGCTCAAAGCTATTAGTTCAGAAGCAAATCTGGTAGAATTTGCTCAAAGCTATTAGTTCAGAAGCAAATATGGTAGAATTTGCTCAAAGCTATTAATTCAGAAGCAAATCTGGTAGAATTGGCTCAAAGCTATTAGTTCAGAAGCAAATCTGGTAGAATTTGCTCAAAGCTATTAATTCAGAAACAAATCTGGTAGAATTTGCTCAAAGCTATTAATTCAGAAACAAATCTGGTAGAATTGGCTCAAAGCTATTAGTTCAGAAGCAAATCTGGTAGAATTTGCTCAAAGCTATTAGTTCAGAAGCAAATATGGTAGAATTTGCTCAAAGCTATTAATTCAGAAGCAAATCTGGTAGAATTGGCTCAAAGCTATTAGTTCAGAAGCAAATCTGGTAGAATTTGCTCAAAGCTATTAATTCAGAAACAAATCTGGTAGAATTGGCTCAAAGCTATTAGTTCAGAAGCAAATATGGTAGAATTTGCTCAAAGCTATTAATTCAGAAGCAAATCTGGTAGAATTGGCTCAAAGCTATTAGTTCAGAAGCAAATCTGGTAGAATTTGCTCAAAGCTATTAATTCAGAAACAAATCTGGTAGAATTGGCTCAAAGCTATTAGTTCAGAAGCAAATCTGGTAGAATTTGCTCAAAGCTATTAGTTCAGAAGCAAATATGGTAGAATTTGCTCAAAGCTATTAATTCAGAAGCAAATCTGGTAGAATTGGCTCAAAGCTATTAGTTCAGAAGCAAATCTGGTAGAATTTGCTCAAAGCTATTAATTCAGAAACAAATCTGGTAGAATTGGCTCAAAGCTATTAGTTCAGAAGCAAATCTGGTAGAATTTGCTCAAAGCTATTAGTTCAGAAGCAAATATGGTAGAATTTGCTCAAAGCTATTAATTCAGAAGCAAATCTGGTAGAATTGGCTCAAAGCTATTAGTTCAGAAGCAAATCTGGTAGAATTTGCTCAAAGCTATTAATTCAGAAACAAATCTGGTAGAATTTGCTCAAAGCTATTAATTCAGAAACAAATCTGGTAGAATTGGCTCAAAGCTATTAGTTCAGAAGCAAATCTGGTAGAATTTGCTCAAAGCTATTAGTTCAGAAGCAAATATGGTAGAATTTGCTCAAAGCTATTAATTCAGAAGCAAATCTGGTAGAATTGGCTCAAAGCTATTAGTTCAGAAGCAAATCTGGTAGAATTTGCTCAAAGCTATTAATTCAGAAACAAATCTGGTAGAATTGGCTCAAAGCTATTAGTTCAGAAGCAAATCTGGTAGAATTTGCTCAAAGCTATTAGTTCAGAAGCAAATATGGTAGAATTTGCTCAAAGCTATTAATTCAGAAGCAAATCTGGTAGAATTGGCTCAAAGCTATTAGTTCAGAAGCAAATCTGGTAGAATTGGCTCAAAGCTATTAGTTCAGAAGCAAATCTGGTAGAATTTGCTCAAAGCTATTAGTTCAGAAGCAAATCTGGTAGAATTTGCTCAAAGCTATTAATTCAGAAACAAATCTGGTAGAATTGGCTCAAAGCTATTAGTTCAGAAGCAAATCTGGTAGAATTTGCTCAAAGCTATTAGTTCAGAAGCAAATATGGTAGAATTTGCTCAAAGCTATTAATTCAGAAGCAAATCTGGTAGAATTGGCTCAAAGCTATTAGTTCAGAAGCAAATCTGGTAGAATTTGCTCAAAGCTATTAATTCAGAAACAAATCTGGTAGAATTGGCTCAAAGCTATTAGTTCAGAAGCAAATCTGGTAGAATTTGCTCAAAGCTATTAGTTCAGAAGCAAATATGGTAGAATTTGCTCAAAGCTATTAATTCAGAAACAAATCTGGTAGAATTGGCTCAAAGCTATTAGTTCAGAAGCAAATCTGGTAGAATTTGCTCAAAGCTATTAGTTCAGAAGCAAATATGGTAGAATTTGCTCAAAGCTATTAATTCAGAAGCAAATCTGGTAGAATTGGCTCAAAGCTATTAGTTCAGAAGCAAATCTGGTAGAATTTGCTCAAAGCTATTAGTTCAGAAGCAAATCTGGTAGAATTTGCTCAAAGCTATTAATTCAGAAACAAATCTGGTAGAATTGGCTCAAAGCTATTAGTTCAGAAGCAAATCTGGTAGAATTTGCTCAAAGCTATTAGTTCAGAAGCAAATATGGTAGAATTTGCTCAAAGCTATTAATTCAGAAGCAAATCTGGTAGAATTGGCTCAAAGCTATTAGTTCAGAAGCAAATCTGGTAGAATTTGCTCAAAGCTATTAATTCAGAAACAAATCTGGTAGAATTGGCTCAAAGCTATTAGTTCAGAAGCAAATCTGGTAGAATTTGCTCAAAGCTATTAGTTCAGAAGCAAATATGGTAGAATTTGCTCAAAGCTATTAATTCAGAAACAAATCTGGTAGAATTGGCTCAAAGCTATTAGTTCAGAAGCAAATCTGGTAGAATTTGCTCAAAGCTATTAGTTCAGAAGCAAATATGGTAGAATTTGCTCAAAGCTATTAATTCAGAAACAAATCTGGTAGAATTGGCTCAAAGCTATTAGTTCAGAAGCAAATATGGTAGAATTTGCTCAAAGCTATTAATTCAGAAGCAAATCTGGTAGAATTGGCTCAAAGCTATTAGTTCAGAAGCAAATCTGGTAGAATTTGCTCAAAGCTATTAATTCAGAAACAAATCTGGTAGAATTGGCTCAAAGCTATTAGTTCAGAAGCAAATCTGGTAGAATTTGCTCAAAGCTATTAGTTCAGAAGCAAATATGGTAGAATTTGCTCAAAGCTATTAATTCAGAAGCAAATCTGGTAGAATTGGCTCAAAGCTATTAGTTCAGAAGCAAATCTGGTAGAATTTGCTCAAAGCTATTAATTCAGAAACAAATCTGGTAGAATTGGCTCAAAGCTATTAGTTCAGAAGCAAATCTGGTAGAATTTGCTCAAAGCTATTAGTTCAGAAGCAAATCTGGTAGAATTTGCTCAAAGCTATTAGTTCAGAAGCAAATCTGGTAGAATTTGCTCAAAGCTATTAATTCAGAAACAAATCTGGTAGAATTGGCTCAAAGCTATTAGTTCAGAAGCAAATCTGGTAGAATTTGCTCAAAGCTATTAGTTCAGAAGCAAATATGGTAGAATTTGCTCAAAGCTATTAATTCAGAAACAAATCTGGTAGAATTGGCTCAAAGCTATTAGTTCAGAAGCAAATCTGGTAGAATTTGCTCAAAGCTATTAGTTCAGAAGCAAATATGGTAGAATTTGCTCAAAGCTATTAATTCAGAAACAAATCTGGTAGAATTGGCTCAAAGCTATTAGTTCAGAAGCAAATATGGTAGAATTTGCTCAAAGCTATTAATTCAGAAGCAAATCTGGTAGAATTGGCTCAAAGCTATTAGTTCAGAAGCAAATCTGGTAGAATTTGCTCAAAGCTATTAATTCAGAAACAAATCTGGTAGAATTGGCTCAAAGCTATTAGTTCAGAAGCAAATCTGGTAGAATTTGCTCAAAGCTATTAGTTCAGAAGCAAATATGGTAGAATTTGCTCAAAGCTATTAATTCAGAAGCAAATCTGGTAGAATTGGCTCAAAGCTATTAGTTCAGAAGCAAATCTGGTAGAATTTGCTCAAAGCTATTAATTCAGAAACAAATCTGGTAGAATTGGCTCAAAGCTATTAGTTCAGAAGCAAATCTGGTAGAATTTGCTCAAAGCTATTAGTTCAGAAGCAAATATGGTAGAATTTGCTCAAAGCTATTAATTCAGAAACAAATCTGGTAGAATTGGCTCAAAGCTATTAGTTCAGAAGCAAATCTGGTAGAATTTGCTCAAAGCTATTAGTTCAGAAGCAAATATGGTAGAATTTGCTCAAAGCTATTAATTCAGAAGCAAATCTGGTAGAATTGGCTCAAAGCTATTAGTTCAGAAGCAAATCTGGTAGAATTTGCTCAAAGCTATTAGTTCAGAAGCAAATCTGGTAGAATTTGCTCAAAGCTATTAATTCAGAAACAAATCTGGTAGAATTGGCTCAAAGCTATTAGTTCAGAAGCAAATCTGGTAGAATTTGCTCAAAGCTATTAGTTCAGAAGCAAATATGGTAGAATTTGCTCAAAGCTATTAATTCAGAAGCAAATCTGGTAGAATTGGCTCAAAGCTATTAGTTCAGAAGCAAATCTGGTAGAATTTGCTCAAAGCTATTAATTCAGAAACAAATCTGGTAGAATTGGCTCAAAGCTATTAGTTCAGAAGCAAATCTGGTAGAATTTGCTCAAAGCTATTAGTTCAGAAGCAAATATGGTAGAATTTGCTCAAAGCTATTAATTCAGAAACAAATCTGGTAGAATTGGCTCAAAGCTATTAGTTCAGAAGCAAATCTGGTAGAATTTGCTCAAAGCTATTAGTTCAGAAGCAAATATGGTAGAATTTGCTCAAAGCTATTAATTCAGAAACAAATCTGGTAGAATTGGCTCAAAGCTATTAGTTCAGAAGCAAATCTGGTAGAATTTGCTCAAAGCTATTAGTTCAGAAGCAAATATGGTAGAATTTGCTCAAAGCTATTAATTCAGAAACAAATCTGGTAGAATTGGCTCAAAGCTATTAGTTCAGAAGCAAATCTGGTAGAATTTGCTCAAAGCTATTAATTCAGAAACAAATCTGGTAGAATTGGCTCAAAGCTATTAGTTCAGAAGCAAATCTGGTAGAATTTGCTCAAAGCTATTAGTTCAGAAGCAAATATGGTAGAATTTGCTCAAAGCTATTAATTCAGAAGCAAATCTGGTAGAATTGGCTCAAAGCTATTAGTTCAGAAGCAAATCTGGTAGAATTTGCTCAAAGCTATTAATTCAGAAACAAATCTGGTAGAATTGGCTCAAAGCTATTAGTTCAGAAGCAAATCTGGTAGAATTTGCTCAAAGCTATTAGTTCAGAAGCAAATCTGGTAGAATTTGCTCAAAGCTATTAATTCAGAAACAAATCTGGTAGAATTGGCTCAAAGCTATTAGTTCAGAAGCAAATCTGGTAGAATTGGCTCAAAGCTATTAGTTCAGAAGCAAATCTGGTAGAATTTGCTCAAAGCTATTAGTTCAGAAGCAAATATGGTAGAATTTGCTCAAAGCTATTAATTCAGAAGCAAATCTGGTAGAATTGGCTCAAAGCTATTAGTTCAGAAGCAAATCTGGTAGAATTTGCTCAAAGCTATTAATTCAGAAACAAATCTGGTAGAATTTGCTCAAAGCTATTAATTCAGAAACAAATCTGGTAGAATTGGCTCAAAGCTATTAGTTCAGAAGCAAATCTGGTAGAATTTGCTCAAAGCTATTAGTTCAGAAGCAAATATGGTAGAATTTGCTCAAAGCTATTAATTCAGAAGCAAATCTGGTAGAATTGGCTCAAAGCTATTAGTTCAGAAGCAAATCTGGTAGAATTTGCTCAAAGCTATTAATTCAGAAACAAATCTGGTAGAATTGGCTCAAAGCTATTAGTTCAGAAGCAAATCTGGTAGAAATTGCTCAAAGCTATTAGTTCAGAAGCAAATATGGTAGAATTTGCTCAAAGCTATTAATTCAGAAACAAATCTGGTAGAATTGGCTCAAAGCTATTAGTTCAGAAGCAATTCTGGTAGAAATTGCTCAAAGCTATTAGTTCAGAAGCAAATATGGTAGAATTTGCTCAAAGCTATTAATTCAGAAGCAAATCTGGTAGAATTGGCTCAAAGCTATTAATTCAGAAACAAATCTGGTAGAATTGGCTCAAAGCTATTAGTTCAGAAGCAAATCTGGTAGAAATTGCTCAAAGCTATTAGTTCAGAAGCAAATATGGTAGAATTTGCTCAAAGCTATTAATTCAGAAACAAATCTGGTAGAATTGGCTCAAAGCTATTAGTTCAGAAGCAAATCTGGTAGAAATTGCTCAAAGCTATTAGTTCAGAAGCAAATATGGTAGAATTTGCTCAAAGCTATTAATTCAGAAACAAATCTGGTAGAATTGGCTCAAAGCTATTAGTTCAGAAGCAAATCTGGTAGAAATTGCTCAAAGCTATTAGTTCAGAAGCAAATATGGTAGAATTTGCTCAAAGCTATTAATTCAGAAACAAATCTGGTAGAATTGGCTCAAAGCTATTAGTTCAGAAGCAAATCTGGTAGAAATTGCTCAAAGCTATTAGTTCAGAAGCAAATATGGTAGAATTTGCTCAAAGCTATTAATTCAGAAGCAAATCTGGTAGAATTGGCTCAAAGCTATTAGTTCAGAAGCAAATCTGGTAGAATTTGCTCAAAGCTATTAATTCAGAAACAAATCTGGTAGAATTGGCTCAAAGCTATTAGTTCAGAAGCAAATCTGGTAGAAATTGCTCAAAGCTATTAGTTCAGAAGCAAATATGGTAGAATTTGCTCAAAGCTATTAATTCAGAAGCAAATCTGGTAGAATTGGCTCAAAGCTATTAGTTCAGAAGCAAATCTGGTAGAATTTGCTCAAAGCTATTAATTCAGAAACAAATCTGGTAGAATTGGCTCAAAGCTATTAGTTCAGAAGCAAATCTGGTAGAAATTGCTCAAAGCTATTAGTTCAGAAGCAAATCTGGTAGAATTGGCTCAAAGCTATTAAGCAAATCTGGTAGAATTTGTTCAAAGCTATTAGTTCAGAAGCAAATATGGTAGAATTTGCTCAAAGCTATTAATTCAGAAGCAAATCTGGTAGAATTGGCTCAAAGCTATTAGTTCAGAAGCAAATCTGGTAGAATTTGCTCAAAGCTATTAATTCAGAAACAAATCTGGTAGAATTGGCTCAAAGCTATTAGTTCAGAAGCAAATCTGGTAGAATTTGCTCAAAGCTATTAATTCAGAAACAAATCTGGTAGAATTGGCTCAAAGCTATTAGTTCAGAAGCAAATCTGGTAGAAATTGCTCAAAGCTATTAGTTCAGAAGCAAATCTGGTAGAATTGGCTCAAAGCTATTAAGCAAATCTGGTAGAATTTGTTCAAAGCTATTAGTTCAATCGCCGGGCCGCAAATGAAATATATTTATCGCACCCGGTTGAAACCGCGGAGCCGTATCATATAAAAACTAAAATTTATATTCTCCCTACCGAATTTCTGATATTTTCGTAACAACCAAAATAAATAAAGCCCCTTCATTTCTTAAATATTATCATAATGTACATGAAATATCAATCGTAGTCTTAGGTTGTTTGCGATTGCTTTTTTATAAATATGAAAACTGTAAAGTTTCAACAATTACCAAGGCCCTTAATTCTTTGCCAACAAAAAGCTTAGCCACTGTTTAAAAATGTATTTCAAACGGACGAATATTTGACTTGCATTCAACCGTTTAAAAACCGAAAACGTCCATCATAATCTGTATAATATTAGTTGACGCGAGTTTCTCATCGCAGCGCTGTCCACCGAACATCATATTATCTAACTCGATTTGTGTGACCTCAACGCGCCCTCTACACCCAGTTCTACACCAACACTGACACTATAATACTGTAACAGTGTTTGCAATCTGATTCGCAAACATCAATCATCTAATGTAACGGTGAATCTAGTTTATAAACCGTACAGTTATCCGTCAATACTTTCGACATTCACTACCAGCTAAAACACCCGCGTCTTTCTAAATCACTGAGCTTAATGGACCGGCCTGCTTTTTCACAACGCAGACACTCGATCCACCAACTCTGTTTTCTGTAAACGAAATTATTTTTTTTTAAGTGAAACTTTTATTCTATAGCCCCGATTTTTTCTGGCCGTCTGTTGCATGTCGCATTACAGGCGGCCGCGGAGTAGAGGTAAAGTGAAAGGCGCTCGGAGTAGGCGCTCGGTAGAGCAGCCAAGGCCAATATGGCGGCGCCCATGGTTAGCATCAGCTGACCGTGTAGTATGTATAACACAGTCTGTCATGCGGGCAAGTGCTGTACAGTGTTTACATGTTTTTATTCGTGTATTCATGTGAATATAGTTGTTTATAATTAATCGTGATGGATAAGTGTCTACAATCCAACGCCTACAATCCAATAAAAGTTTCACTTGCGTCGTGGTTTCTTAAAACCACACAACTGTTTTTTTAAGTAAAATTTCTTTACGCACGCTTGACTTGGAGAGTAAGCTGGTGAATGCTTGACGAGAGCGTTACGAAAATTGTGTGATCGGGCAAGGCGAACGGAAGTTGAGAGAGAGAGATATAAGCTAGTGAAGATAGAAAGAGGATGACAAATACTTCACTGGCTAGTGGCGCCATCAGGTGGCCGAAAATATAAGCAGTACTAACAATAGAATGACACGTACTACTGTGATGGTTCACATCTAGCGTTAACTAATATAATTGGCTCTCGCATGATGTGAAAAAATCAGTTACCAATGCTATAAATATTAGAATGATAGTTTGATAGTTGTGTCACTGTGGTGTAATGTAACTCAGTCCGCCGCGATAGTGGAAAGATTTGGGGTTCGTATCCCGACGGTGACATTGTTTGTAAAAAAATAAACTAATTTTTCTATGTTGATAGCGTTGTAACAAAGGGGTGTTTCTTAACAATTGTAGCAAACAGTAGCTACTCTGTTATACCGGGTGTCCCAGAAGTCACGCACTTCCTCGTAGGGATCGAAAGAGAAAATTATTCTGAGACGAAAAGTCCTTAGCCATTTGTTAATCAGACGCATAGATAATTAATTATTAATTAATGAAAGTGACCAATCAGGAGCGATTTGATTTGTTTTCCGATTTTATTTGTTTTTCTCCCGACAGTCACTGGATGTTTTTTTTAATAAAGATTATCGGAGTAAAACATCCAGTGACTGTCGGGAGAAAAACAAATAAAATCGTAAAACAAATCAAATCGCTCCTGATTGGTCACTTTCATTAATTAATAATTAACTATCTATGCGTCTGATTAAAAAATGACTAAGGACTTTTCGTCTCGGAATAATTTTCTCTTTCGATCCCTACGAGGAAGTGCGTGACTTCTGGGACACCCGGTGTATTATAATAATTACTAACTGTAACATAACTCATCTAAATTACTTATTGTCTCTGGTCCAGAGCTCGACTCCCCCCGAAATGAACTTCTGGCTACGGCCTTGATTACACGACTAGTTTACACAATATGATTTTTATAAAATCATAATATAGGTAGTGTATTGTGGGTATAAAGCGGCCTGGTTTCGAACGAGCATCACACGTCATAGCTCTGCCGGCATGACGGAGAGTAGAGAACACGGGTGCATCACACGGGGTAGGTATATTATATATATATACGCAATTCGTTCATTCGCCCGCCAACACCGTCATAATGGCCATACAACTTGTATAATGTGTTTTGGTGGCTACACTGTTGTGTTGTGATGTGATGTGTGTTGGATACACTGCGGATGTTACTGATTTATCGTCATGAATTGATGATCGAACGACACTCCATCTTGTCACTGAACCATAATGATGTGCTGCAACACTTCCTGCAACAAATACTCTTATCCGATCAGTTCAGTTTGTCAATAAATATTGTGATTGGAAAACAACCAAAAGGTGATATAAAAACTATAATGTGATAGTACAAGATCTCGATTTGGCTCGATCTTCATCCGTCGAGTTTTCTAATGAAATTTGAATTTTGATAATGTAATGTACTATTTTTAATGATGAGTATTTGGAAAGAATTCCGTGGCATAAGGATCGAAAATGAAGCAATACTGAGATTTTTTTAAACTTGCATTTTATACTAACGTTTCGATACGTTTTGTATCATCTTCAGAGTGTTCAAATGCTGTCACATGTTATCAGTATATTGTTGTTAAAAGCAAGTTTAACAAAATCTCAGTATTGCTTCATTTTCGATCCTTATGCAACGGAATTCTTTCCAAATACTCATCATTAACTTCAATGGATCACAGTTACTCTATTTATTGAATAGAGTCAATCTTCATGTACTATTTTTAAGTTGTTAATTCTATTTCTGAAATATAGTTATCGAGTTTTCATATAAATCTATTACCAATCAAGAGTAAAATATGTATTTAAAATTCGAAAGTTTAGTCGACATTTTGATTCCTGGCATAAAACCAGGTAGACAGGCACCTTCGAATTAGTATTTTGCAGTTACAGGGTTTTCTATATTGTCATTTATATGTAGATAATTTTATTGCGAACACGTGGAATATATTATATTTGACCACGGCAATGAATAACAAATATCATAATATTTAATACTAAATAAATAAAATTAAATTAATACAGCTTTAATTTTCCATTAAAAATTACTGTGCTAAGAAACTGAATGTTAATCCAATCAATTTTTCTGTATTAATACATTATATTAATTGTTTATTGTTATTATTGTCATTACTCTTATTTTTTACCACTCTATTCCATTTTTTTCTTTTTTCTTTACTCCTTCTGTATACATGTAATTACTTCAAATTAGAAAAAAAATATTTTTTACCGATGATGGCTGATTGTGTAAACAAAGGCCAAAAAATTCTTATATATAAAAAAAAACATTATAATAACAAAATTCAAATTTCATTAGAAAACTAGATGGATGAGGATCGAGCCAAATCGGGATCTTAGACTATGACAATCTATTCAAGTCACACATAAAAAAACTGGTGAGCAATGTTTAAAAAAAAACTTGTGCATGTAAATGAATAAGTTTAGATCTGAATCAGTCATGTCTAATAAAAATTATGAATGATATGACAATAAAAACATGTATTATTAATGTCAAATAAACATCAAATTCATGTCTGAAAACTTTTTAATTAAAACTGAAATAATAAACTTTTCATTTGTGTAACTTTTTACGTACGATTTTTACCACACAAAATCAAACACAACAAATACGGTTTGTTTTTAATGCCAATAAAATATTTTTGCATGAAAAGTGGTTGTAATTTCAGCTCACAAAATTTACATAACTTTTTGAAAATATCTCCTCGATTCTTCTCATACCGAATGCAATATTTTTAATAGCCCTTTATGTTTACTTAGAGAAACTGAAATATTCCTGTGTCCAATGATTATTCTCAATAGAACACTTCAAAGTACAAAAATATTATAAACTAGTTACATATCTAAAGAGAAAGTTTTTTTGAAGTAAAACTTCTTTAGGCACGCTTGACTTGGGGAGTAAGCTGGTGAATGCCTGACGAGAAAGTTTACGGAAAGTGCGTGATCGGGCGAGGCGAACGGAAGTTAAGAGGGAGACATAAGTTAGTGAAGATAGAAAGAGAGAGAGTTACGTTTCATATATTACTGTAGGGGCAAGAGAGAGAGGTGCGCACGCACATTTTCTTTCTCTCTTCCTCAACAAATACTTCACTGGCTAGTGGCGCCGTCAGGTGGCCGAAAATATAAGCAGTACTAACAATAGAACGACACATACTTGGCGCCACCAGGTGGCCGAAAATATAAGCAGTACTCTTGCCAGTGGCGCTATCGGGTGACTAAAATCCAACGAGAGCTAAATAATTGCAATGTATTACTTTGTTTTCATTATCTATATGTAAATCTTACGTTTAAAGTGAATAAAATTGTAAATTTATTTTAAAGTTCATATTTTGTGAATTTTCGGGTACATATTTTGAGTAAAAAGACCATTTTTAAATCTTCTCTTACAATTTCCGGCGAGAACAAATTTCAGCACATCTTTAACTCAAGTGAGACATTTGATAAGTGGTAATTGGGTAAAAAGAGAAGCAGAACGAAAATAGTAGATGACAGGAACTAAGTCTGTTCAGGTAAAATTAGTGTCACTAATAACTCTATCTTAACGTAATATAAGGAGACTTTAAACGAGAAACGCAAATGACTAGTGTTGGAAAAAGAGAAAACATACAACTCACTTGACAAACATACCTTCTTGTTTTGTTTTCTCCTTAACACTTTAATTTGCATAATTAAAGTGTTTTTGTTGACGCAACTTGATTGCGACATATATTTTCATTTAAAATTTATCATACAGAGACGGCTCCTGCAATGTGTCCCACAGTATAAACTATCCATATCCAAGTAGTCAACAAATTAAAGTTATGTTCCCATAAGACTTACTGAATTATTGTCCTCGAAACTTTATTTAATTTTTATTAACGGCAATAATGAATAAAATAACTGTAGGTGACCATCTGCTTTTTTCTCAAAAGATAAATTATTAAGTTAATAAAGTCTGTAAATATGGCACGTTAGAAAGACCGAGAGACAGAGACCGAGAGACGTTAATTGCAAAAATTTTTTGTGTCTCGCGATTATTTTAAAAAATCTACGTTTCGGCAGTAAAAAGATCATAAAAGTTTTAAATTTAAATTTTGAACCGTGGATATCCCGGAAAATACGGGGTTTGGAGAAAAATGTTCGGGACAAAAGTGTCATGTTTTTTTCACGATCAATCGATTGCTGATGTGAAAAATGAGGGTTTCCATTAAAAAAAATCACCTTGAACCGTCGACCCAAGGTCAAAAGTAATCATGGAAGACGAGGTCCCCCTTCGGACCAATCAACTTTGTCTCGAACCATTTTTAGATTTTACCCTACCCTGAAAAGATAATCGCATCCGATGATTAAAATGACTCACCTGTATTATCACATGTTTGTTAATACTTTTTTAAACTGATTTTACGAATATGACTTTTTTTATTTTATTTACTTTTTTAATTCACCCAAATCTATTAATAAACAATGGAATTGCATTTTCGATAAGAAAAACATGTATTGTATTATGGCTGCAGAATATGGTGGGAGTGCAGATTATTATGGCGGAGGTGCGGGTATGATCGAATCGTTTTTGTGTAACATTTGAACGTATAAATCGGTAACGTCTACATATTTTTAGTTTATAGACAATGAATATGAGTTTTTGTCAACGGTTGAAGAATTTCTCAGTTTAAAAATGGCGCATAGGCGTCTGTGAAGCACGAAATTAGATCATTAATACAAACCTGGATGCGAAAATATGAAATAATTAGTGAATTTAACTAAATAATTGCGAAGCTTCTAAGTAGCCTGTATTCATACAGTAGAATTAATTTATGAATTATAAGACGATGTTGAAAATTGAAATTTAATTTTATTGCGACCCTTTCTACCGAGAATAATTAATGAATTTTCTATTTTGTATGCACAGACATATTAAATGGTTGCAAAGAAAAGATTTGATTTTCATATAATGTAATACAGAATTCAATCAAAGAAGCTGATGATAATAGTCTTACATTGCTTGTAAAGATTCACCGAGATGCTGGAATAATGTTATTAAATCAGATTGGAAGACATTTTAATTTGCATTTTCTTGAATGTACACTGTTTTCCGCCCTATTTTAGTTTCTCATTATTTTACTACAATTATGTTGCATTTTCTAAACAGGGAAAATCTTTTATTCTAATATATTGGGTTGAAAAAAATACTAAATACTAAATATTAATCATTATGAACTTTTTTAATTTCTTTTAAGATAAGTAATGTAAAAAATAACCTCCTGTTGTTTTTTTTCTTCGAAGAAATACATTTTAAATACTATGCAAAAAAATGACTACTCATAAAATAACCTTTTCCGTTATCTTTGAAGGGATTAAAAAATGGTTTTAATAATTAAATTTTGAAATCTTATTATTTAAAAAAATATACTCGTACATTCTTATCAATCATTATTATCGATCAAAGTGACATAAAATATTATATGTTTCACTTGCCCATAATTTTTGACACAGAAACGAATTGGGTATAACGCGATCATCATGAACTACAAACTGAACAAAATTCATTTACCAACGTGTATTTTAAATCTAAATTTTTTCAAAAATGATGAGGAACCTCGAAGAATTGCAACTTTTGAATAACTCGTCATTTTCTGAGTTCGCATCTTTTGCACCTAAAAATTAAACACTGCATTTTAAAAATGAACTTAAAATCTGACACACAAAATTTAATTTTTACATACAAATGTAACAAAAAATATAAAAAATTCCCTTTGACGTATAATATCTGTTGTGATGACGTACTCAACACAGAAAAGTTTTGGTTTCGCTGTACTATGGAGAAAGCTGATTGAAATTGTTCGAGAGGTGCGTGTTGATTGGCAAGCTGGAATGACAAGTGAATATAAAGTACGCGCTTGCGTACAGCCCTTGAAAGCTTACTTGTAGAAGAATGACATTACGTGGATAAGACACGTTTACCAAATTCAAATAACACTTATAATTTATAATTTAATGTAAAGTTTGTATCAGAATTGTTCATTTGCAGTTTTATCCACACTTCAACATAGAAAACAAATTTGAAATATTTATTCTCAACTATCAAAAAATTTCTTAAACAAACGAATTTGTTTTTTTTTCAAATTAGCGATACAGATTTAATTATTATTTTCAAAAGTAAATTTTTTAGTAGTATCTATGTATGAAACTCAAGTTACATTGAAGATTTATTTTTAATACAAACAAAATGTATCAGATCAATAGCCAAAATTAGCAGTAGAACATCATGCAGAAATTTTTTCAAGAAATTAAAAATATTAACAGTTTATGACTGCTACATATTCAAATGTGCTATATTCTACTTGCAAAATCCAGACCTATTTCAATTACATGAGACAAGGCATGATCACAATACCCGACATAAATCGAAGGATTAATTAAATCTATTAAAAACAAATCTTCACGTAGTTTATACTGGCGTGACAAACTCTGTTATAAGAATTTATAACAAAATACCAACCAAAATCAGAAACTTGCCACTGAATTAGTTTAAAAAACAATTCAAAAATATTCTAATAAATCAATGTAATTACAGCCTCAATGAGTATTTCGATATGAATTTTTGATTGAGATATGTTTTTCTTATATTTATATTTGTTGACGCTATTTATGCAGTGTACACCTGTCTAAATGAATAATAAACACTGACTAAATATTGCCAAAGACGACTATTTAAACCATTAAGAAAATCATTTAGGTACAAAATATATATTATAATTATGTATTTTCTACTTACTTATTGTCTTAAAATTTTCAAGTCGTTAAATTATTCTTTATTACACTTTAGGGTTAGGTCAGTAATATCGAAAAGGGGAAAGTTCTCAGAAGGAGAATTTAATTAAACTTAGATATTATATTAACAACTCACTGTCTCAACTTTCAATATATATCCATCTTATCGGAAGCGACACATTAAGTATATTGCAGAATAGATAATAGGTTATTTGATAGGCGTATATATCTCAGTTCTAATCCCTGTAATAATAATTATCTCGGTTATTCTTAGATCAACAACGTGCTATTTCCCTACACAAATAATTATATCAAAAGGGCCGTTCAAGGGATGTACCACGAATACAACAATAAGCAACCCTTTTGTTTCAATATTATAATATCCGCACCCTCCTTTCTTCAGTGTACCCCTTGCCTGTTGCCACTTCCGAACAGAAGTGAAACAAAATATCCACCGGCAAAAGAACCAACTTTCCTTGTGTATTAGAGCTGATTACAGATTAATATTTAAACTGTTTTATATTTTAGTTGAACGAAGTTCTTTTCCTAGATAGTAATATAATATGTTATCAGACTTTAAATTTACATAAATCAAATTAGCCTAATTTCATTTAAAATACAATATGCACATAATATGTATGGTAGATATGGAAATCATTAATGTAATAGAGAAAACCGTTCCATATAAAATGTATACGAATCCCCCTTGGACCCTCGGTCTATCTTGTATTTTATGTGGAACTATTTTCTGTAATGCATTAATGATTTTTATGGCTTACATATCAACAAAACTCAGGTATTCTCTGCTTTCTGTTTGAAAAAGAAACACATTTTTAGATTCTGACCTACGGTATTGCGTCTGGCTAAGAACATTTCAACTGTTACTTTGCTTGTGTTAATGTTGATTATTTTTTACTCTCGTCACTTGATTAGAAAATTCTAGACCATGTATATCTAGTCGCCAAAGGGCGATGGATCCGGGGTCGTCGCATTATGTACAATTTGCCTTAATGCTTATCTTACGCGAGGCCCGGAATCCACCGATTCAAAGTGTAAAAACTCGGGTCGCAGTGCCAAACCCTGCCGACAATATAATGTATTTGCAAATACAGACAGTGTGGCTTTATTATGCAAACTTTGTGTTTAGAAAAAAAATATTTAACCCCTTAATACATAACCTTAAAATAATATTTTTTTCTTAATTTCAGTACTATTAACAATACAAATTTAATGCATCCTTCATTAAATAAATCCGTATTCGCAAACTAGTGTTTTTTTTTTTAATTTATAAGTCCGGTCCTGTTGGGGCGATTTTATTAAAATTTTAACAGCACATTTTAATCTTTACTATTAAGTTAAATTTCAAATTTGAAACGATTCTGCAAATTTTTTCAGTATTTTTAGGCCTAAAAACTTTTTAAACCCTTTAAACCTACTTTTAAGATGGCCCGATTTTATCCATTTTCGTTTAAGGACGTAGTCCTATGTTCAGGCTCGTTTCCAACCGTTATTTCAGAATTTTTTTTTAATACCAAAATAATGTACAATGTTTTCAATTTTGTTACATCTTTTTACTGACATCGTAAACTAAGACAAAAAAATTTTTTTTGCTTAATTTTACGCCATTTAATAATTGTTTTTTTAACCTAAAGTAGACAACTTTAAGTGGAGGTAGGTGGGTAGCGCGGGTGATAACGTCACTTGGAGTCATCTGAATTATAAAAATTAAATTGGTTATTGTTTCGTAGGCTTGTGGCTCTATCCCGTACTAGAAATAAATAAATAAATGGCGGGTTTTAGAAAAAAAAAAACAACGAGAAAATCGTGATTTTTCATTGAAAATCGGTTTAAAAAATAGAAATAATTTTTATAATTAAGTAATTCTAGTACCGGACGGAGCTATTGCTGTGTAGAATACCCTGTGAAAAACTGAAAGCAATCGGTTGTATACAATTGTTTCAATCACCCGCGCCACTTAGAAAAACGTAGTTTTGAGAAAAACGCGTTTAAAGTTTTAATTTCAGATTTCTTACAAAAAAATAAAAAAGAATATTTACACTAATCAGCTATGCCTGGTGTATATTAAACCTTCCGTTTCTTCAAAGGCATCGTTTTCTGTTAATTTGTTTGCTCTACTCTGCGAGAGTATAAGGGTAACGTGATAACAATTGAGCAATTGAGAGGTAAGAGCAGGTAAGAGTCTTACCGTAAGATCGTTGCTGCTCTCGACTATATGCTATAGCTTTGTAAATATTTAATATTTCGGTCTAAAATTTTTACAGTATTTTCTCAATATATTATACTTACTAAAAATGTAAAAAAAATAAATTCGTTTTTTCAAAACCCGAACACCAGACTACGTCCTTATTAAATCAATTAAGTCTATCGAGACTTATCGTGCAAACACATACATCTATAAACATTTTCAAAAATGTTCAGGAGGGTATGAAACGTCGAGAAAGTTTGGTCCCGCCATTCGACCGATGCCAATAGTGTATGTGCCATGTGGCAAATACACTTATAACACTGCCATGGGCCTGTGAACTAGTGTATACATAGCGACACGGCTAACCGATTCAAGTGAGGTGGAAAACACAGATAAAATGAAGCTCAGCGGTGAAAACTCGCCCGATAATTTAATAACAAAAGGCAAAATTATTACACTGCACAAATGATTTCTGCATCGAACGACCTATTATTATATGAGAGACAGCTTTTCGCTGTGACAGTTTAACGAAGACAATTTGATTTTACCGATGAAATATTTCTGTCGAAAATTGTCTTCAGTTTTGTTTTTGTTCTTTAAATTGGAAATTGTAAAGAAAAGAATATAAAACTTACAAGGTAAACCGGAACGTTTTTTCCGATTTATTTTTTAAAAAATTTACATTTTAAAACGCAATTAATTTCAATATAAATTGACACTTCTATTTTTTTCTATACCATGAGTCCGAGAAATATAAATAGAAATAAGTTAATGATATAATTCAAATCTTTGATTAACGTCTGAATAGAACTCTTCAAATAAATAAAATTGTCGACCAATTTTTTTCAGACAAGAAAAAATATAAAAATATAAATTTTTCATTAATTTTCAATCATTCAAACTATCAATCAATCTTGCATTCTATTAGAAAATAAGTAGCTAATACCAATTAATTTTTAGATATTTCTGAAGAAGGTCCAAATCCGGATCGAAACGTCATCTTTTGTAATATTGATTTATATTTTTATATTTTTTTTGTTAATATATAGTCTGAAAAAAATTGGGCGACAATTTTATTTATTTAATAATATAATGATATGATTCATAACTATTTTTATCAACTTAACTATAATAGCACAAGTAAATTTCTCAAAAATGTTATAACATATAGCGTTGCATTCAATAGAAAGCACGCTAGATTCGATGTAAAAGAACAGTCCTTATAACTGAAAATAATTTTCAGTTATTTGCGGCAATTAAATAAAATAATAATACCAATATTTTATATTACACGACCTTGCAAATAGGCATGCTACTAACGAACTTTATTTTCAAAAAAATAAAGCGCAAAATATGATGTGCTGTATAAACATAATTATATAATGTAATTAGTCGGTTTCGTTTATTGTTATATAATATTATCATAAGGTTTTCATCGTGAATAAATCATACAGATTCACATTCCATTCTTCCCATATTGTTTCGCTGAACAATGTGCTGAATGCTACAAACTAATCACACCTCTACTATAATAATACGTCTTTCATAGGTTCGTTCGTGTGTAGTGAAGTGACACCAAGTTTTGCATGACTTACTACGATATCGTCTTGTTTTCTACCTTGCTTTTTCTTTCCTCTTTTCAGGTGAAATATATAAAATGAATTCGATTTTATATTACCTATATTATTTTTACAGTAAAATACACGAAATCCTGATATTATTCTCAGAGTAATTATTATTTATCATTACATCACAGTTTTAAAAAAACATTTCGGTAGAAATATTGCATTTTAGTGTCTCCCGCCCGTTTGAATTTATATATAAACCACACAAGAAAGTCATTATAAAAACCTCTAGTTATATGAAAAAATAGCTTTCCACTAATAAAGTTTCACAAAAATTTAAGAATGATATTTAGAAGTAGAAAGTTATTATAATTCGAAAAGACGTTGAAATATAAGAACACATAATACAGTAGATACCTAACCAGCCGGAGCCTCTGGTGGCCGATAAACAAACTTAATGTGTCATCAACGCTATCTTATTGCCAGCAACTTATCATTTCGTTCTCTTTTTACCGAAAATTAAATCCCGTGTTGACGATATATCCGCACACCGTCTTAACTTCATTTCTGCCGTGTGCTACGGTTTATACAAGCGCGTTAAACGATATTTATATTATGTCAACATTAGACTGTATTCTGTTTTTTAATGAATTAAAATCTACAACATGAATAGATATACACTTTCACCATGCGCGTGGGATAAATTTTTGAAGAGAAAAGAATCTTTTTTTACTATTTTATATTGAAGTTTCAAATTAGTGTTAACAGCAATGTATTAACATATTATATTAGATATCGTGTCCATCGAGATAATTATTAATAAAAATTGCAGGATTGTGGACGAAACGTCGTACACTAATTAATAAATAACTTTTTGTCCACAATCCTGCGATTTTTATTAATAGCAATGTATTAACGTTGACCTAATCAACCATTTTTTTATTATACAAAAATAAACCGACTGAGATGCCCTCCTTGAAGAAACAAATCGCGAGAGAATCAAACTAAAAATTTGGATCAGGACCAGAGGTGAAATTATTGTCATTAAATTAGAATTTTTATACTAATTTTATTTGATTCAAAAAACATTTGTAGTTTTATTTTTAACTAAAAAGCAAATTTTTCTTCCTTTAAACCCGCGGTACAATTTTTTTAAAAACTTGCCAACGTTTTGTAGATTTTATCAGAGAGAAAAAATTGATATTTTAACTTTATGAAATAGGCTACATTTGAACAACTTTAAAATACTTTAGTTTTTGTTTCTCGTGAATTAAATATAATATTAATTACGACAGCAGACAATCTACAATGGTATGTGTCAGTTTTATAGTTGCCTATGCAATAACGTCGTATACCTTTATTCCGTTCTATTATCATATACAAATCTTTTATGTGACTCCGAGTCACGCAAACTTTTCACGGCGTTACGGTGGATTATATCTTTCCCCTCAACTATGGAAATGTGCATATTTCTGATATATATTCATAATGTATAACACATAATACAACATTTGTACTAGCGCCGTCACAAATGATTTATAATTATCGACGATAATTAGCAATAAACTAAAAACTCTAAATCTGTACACAATTAATATATATTGAAGGAGATTTAATTTGGTTGAAGAGCAATTAAAAAAAGAGGAATTATAAAACGGTCGAATAAAAAAAAACTTGGTGACTGATGATGAGATACTGTTTTAATAACTTAATAAATTACTAAGTGAGCGACTAGAATGCCTTCGGTAATTTTGAAGCAGATATCTTCTTTTGTTTTTACTTTTAATTTTTTTTTTCACTTTGAGACTACAACTTAAAACTCACATTTTCATGAAGATTGAAAACCACCGCTTTTTTTGATAAAGGGGTATGCGAATTGTCTCGCAGTGAAACGCGATGGGGCAAAGGTGGAGTTTTTAAAAAAATAATTCCGGGGTGAACGATGAATGGGTATGCGAATTGTAATTTCGGGGTGAACGATAAAGGGGTATGCGAATTGTCTCGCAGTGAAACGGGAATGGGCAAATGAGGAGTTTTTAAAAAAACAATTCCGGGGTGAACGATAACGGAGTATGCGAATTAAATAATTAATTGTTTGAATAGAACTGCGTTTTCTAAAAAATGTATATTTAATTGACAGTCAATTAATATATATTTTTTAGAAAACGCAGTTCTATTCAAACAATTAATTATTTAAGTAAATGCCGCTCAAAATAAATAAATCATTTGCCAAATTTTGAAAAAAATGCAGGACGTAACGTTGACACTCAAACAAATATTAGGTCGCTCAAATATTATGAAGCTTCCCATTTTGTATTTTAAGTAACTCAAATGGATGTTTGTAAATTGCTGTTCTGTTGATTTTTCGTCACGCGCAGTCAGTCGCTCACTTAGTAATACAGTAACCCAAATTGATTATTTTTGTCACCCAAAATTGTAATTTACAGTCACTCGTTTAAATACTACCCTTAAAAAAATAAGCTTTACCAGAGTATCGCTTGTGACCGACGTTTCGAAAATTATATTTTCATTCTCAGGACCTATGACTATGAAAATATAATTTTTGGAACGACGGCCACAAGCTTATTTTTTCAATTGTTCCTCAACCAAATTAAATCTCCTTTAATACATATTTCCGGAACAAAACTACCACTAAAACAACAATTAATATATTTATATTTTTCCATCTGTCATATGAACTCGGTGGTGTACCCACTACACATTAAATATAAAATCCGCGTGCACCTGGGATCTGAAGGATACTTAGGATACATACAGAGACAGACAGACAAAAAATCCAGTTTTAATTTATTTTTTAAATGCAGAACAATCACAATATGACCTTATCTCGAATCCATTCCATTTTCTTACAAACCTTGAAAGTAAAAAATTTTTCAAACCCTGTACTGAAAATAAAATTTCTCACCGAATAATTTCCTTGGAATAATCACTTGACCGAAAAATAATTTATAGATTTAGAGTAAATTTAGCTTCGCCTGAAAAATACAGCTTTGGTCGTTGATCAAATAAAGTGAATGGAATGTTTGTCTAGAAATCGGAAATAAATTCTACCGCGTACAGAAGAAGCAGACTTAACAAAACAATAAAAACTTTTTTAACGAGACTAGTGTATGGTACATTAACATCGGATTATTATGTTTATTATATAATTACGTTATATTATGCAAAATATTATGTGTTAATTTTAACTGAAACTAGATAGTATGTCTCTGTATCATAATATATCATGCTGTATGTTTGATCAATATAAAGCATTATCAGTTGTATACATTACTGATGTAATGTCGTCCCATTTTAAATTTGACGTAATATGATTTGAAGTACAATTGAAATAATTTCCAGGTTTTCACTAATTAATTTTGAAATAAGCTCATTTTTATTCCCCTAACACTGGCCTAGCTCTGGAATATAATTATATTTTTCAGAACCTGAAATATTGAAAAAAGCTTTTAAATTGAATGTATCAACCATATGAATTTTAATTATAACATACTTTAAACATATTTCGGATCTAGTACAATATTTTTTTTGTATTTTTAGCCACTCGAGAGCAGTTTTAAATCCCAAAAATATTAGAAAATAGAGACGGTTTCTTTTTTATCTTTAAATTCTATAAATCAGCATATAAATTATGTAACTACTGTTAGAGAGAGAAACAAATAATATAAAAAAATAAAAGATGATTAGAGACTTATGTCTTGTAGTAGTCTTGATATTTTTTATCCGTTTTTGTAATGTTGCGCACTTGGGCATACCGGAATTCCTGTAAGAATTTTTTTTGTTACGGTTTTTATATAGTTGTCAACTGTAGGAAAAGATAGTTCGTTGTGTATTTGTGAATTACAGATGAACCAGGAGGCTTTTCGACGATTTCTTACAAAAGAATTCTGAAATTGTTAGGGTTTTTATTTTATTTTTAGCTATTTTTATATATATTGTCATGAAACATGCTGTAGATAACGTATTTTCCATTCAGTGTTTATAAAAGAAAATATAATATTCATGTTTTCATTTAAAATTATGTTATAATGTCACTTTTCTCTTTCTCTAACGACAACATTTTGGATTTCAAACACACTGCCGTGTTTTTATGTGGCAACTTTGTTAGCAGTTCAAGCTTTGATTGTGTTGTACTAAAAATACACTAAAAATGTTACTGTGGAACTTAATTAAAAGTCACATTGTATAACATAAAGCTTTGGTGCTATAGATTCTGTTTTACATCAACAATTTATGAAGAATTGTAAGCGCTTAAAATTAGGATTTTTTATATTCTAAAAAATGTATATTTTCAAAAAAACCTTATCAAACATGCTTATATTGATATAGTAGAAAATAAATGTCTTCTATTGGGAGAACATATTTTATCTATATTTCATTTAAATCGTTGAGTACTTTACGCTTTTAAAAATTATAGAAGAGAAAGAAATGTATATTCTACTTTATACTACATGAATATAAGCATGTTTTTAAGATTTTTGTGAAACTATAAATTTCCAGATTTTAGTCACTATATTATAGCATCTTAATTTTTAAATGAATGGAGACACGTTCTTCCACCATTAATGCCTTCACTGCCACCATTTGTCATTTTTATTTTCAATTTTAATTTGTTATAATATAAAGTTTCCATTGAATCTATTTCATACTCAATACAGATTGATAAAATACTACCAAACTTAAGAAAATAAATATCCGTAATTTTCCGTGCTTGTGTTAAATTAACAGGAAATCGAAGATGCATTCAGGATGCACATTACGTAATATTATTTTGGCTTATATTGGCTATTCAACCACTTGTACTGTACGAATGGAATAGTACACAATTGTAAAACTTATATAATACAAACACCCCAGGGAATGGAGTCATAAAAATGAGAACAGGAAATCCAAAAGAAGTTCCGTTGCGCAAAGTTGTGAAAATATTATTCTTTAGGCATCTTGCAACACTTTTATTACTTAATACTTTTTTTAAACAAAATAAGTGCAAAGTAAATAGTGCCTTTAGAAATATTTTAGCTAATTAGGTGTGAGTAATTGCCTAAACGGTGAAGTTACATTTAACTTTCAACTGTTAGTAAGATATCAATCTATCTATTTATTAATGGCGATATAAATTATTTGGAATAATTTTCTAATTATTTTTGTGAATACTATCAATTTAAGATGTCTAGTTTTCTATTTATATACCTACTAAGAAAAAAATATAGTACTTTGTCTACCATGCTCACTGGCACCACCATGTGGGCACGGGGGGCGTGCCCACAACCCTTACTGAGGTCGATAGGCTGCCTTAATAAAATTTTAAAAAAACTTGCCATCCGTGATTCGAAACGCAACTATTTATTTACTTTTGTAATTTTCGTGAGCAAACAGACTAACATTTTAAAGGTTTATTAATTTACTAGTGTTCGCCCCGCGGCTTTGCTCGCGGGGACCTATACACCGTACAAGGTCTTGGCCGGGGCATCATACATTTTGTAAACTCCTCTTTGTATAGGAACGCTGTAATTGTGTGAGTCCGTACTTAGCATAATATACTTTTCTATACCGAGCCTAGGAATAAAATCGCAACCGAACTATTAGGGTGCAAAGATATATTTCTGTCTTTTTTAAGTCGTAAGAACTAGTTGGCTCTAATTGGCTTAACTTGATATACAAAGACATAAAGTTTTTGAAACAGGGATACATTGTTTTGACATATCTATGATGACATAAAGATTTGTGTATTCTAGCATCGAATAAATTAGGGAATTACATCGAAGAAAGAGACGCAGATATATTTTCGATACGCTTTGTTGCCTTCAATCACCGCACATTGAGTAGATAGACAACGATTCATATAGTTAGTCAACTCGCTCTTGGTCGTGACCACAACCTTTTTTGACAACTGGATCCGCGTCAACTTTATAAACTAAACATAGATCAATCTTCACTCAATGTTTCGAGTGAAATCTTCTGCGGTAACGTAGTAGTTTTTCTTGCAACGATGCACATTGAGAAACCAGATTCAACACCTGGAACTACTGAGGAAAGAAGGTAACAATCCGAGTGAAGATTATTTCATGCTTTATGAAAATAAGTGAACAGCATCCATTATGAAGCACAATCACATGTCTTCTGCGTTGTACCTACCATAGACACACACACATAGAGACATACATACAGAAACAGACAAGCAGCTATAGCTGCAACCAGAACCATCCGACAACACCGTTGATGGTGCTGACATGAAAGGAAGTCTCGTAAAGCACCGACTGCGCTCCGACTACACTACTCCAGCAATAGTACCTATAGAGGTACTATCCACGTACCTCCCCAAGACTACAGTTACTACAAAACAACCTGGCTCACATTACCTAACCCCTTTCGTCCTGGAGGTCACGCAAAAATGGTAAAAGTGTACATGCTGATTATGTATTACTTAGTATAACTTAGGTATTTTCATGATGTACCTAATTTATTTTTGCTAGTGACCTATTATCCATTTCAATTGACATAGGATTTTCCAATATTCTGTAAATGTCAAATTTAATTTTTCACTGAATATACCTTAATTACATCCTAAATAAGCCCAACAACCTAAAAAATATTTTGTGTTTCAAAAATATAAAATTCAGGTCCGAAGGGGTTAACACGATTTTGTAGTTTACTTGAACTTCTAAATGTGTTTTATGAAAAAAAATGGAAATACAGAACAATTTTCTCTTGTCTCTGACGGAACTATTGTAATCCCTACTATCCACGCTTTCCATCAGCAATAATAATTTCCAAATAAATGTTAAAATAACTTCTTATAATAAAAAAACATAATTATATCTTCGACGATGTTCCTTTACCTTACAATCAACTACGGATCTTTTAAAAACTATCATAACTCAAGGGCGCAGATATTTTTTCCCTGGGGGGGAGGTAAAGCAACAAAAAATTCAATATTTTATTTATTAATATCACACAAGAATACTCACGAAGGAAGGTGTCAAGCAAAATATTAATTCCCAAACCAATTTTACCAATTTTTTCTCAAGAAGTATTTCTAAATTTTACTTTTTAGCCTGCATGTATTCGTATTATTTTCAGTTTTATTTTTGTATTATTATAATCCTGGGGAGAGGGTAATTACCCCCTTTACCACCCCCTACGCCTTTGTCATAACTCATAATAAATTATAAGTTACGCGATCAAAAATGTAATTTGCATGAGTCATCTACTATACACTTCCCGGTCCTAATCCTAGAACTAGCAAAAGTATCAATTTAATTTTCAATTTAGAATTTAGATGTAAGTGGCACTAGAACCCATGCAGCTCTGTACGATTTCAACTGTAGAGAAAATGTTTGCAGGCAAGTGACAAATGACTCGCGCACACAATAGTGACTGCAGCAGTCGCGGCCTACTGCTATCCGCCAACTTCGTGTACTAACCGTTGAAAAGACGCTTCCTTAAGTATATAGTTATATAATATGTAAAACTCTACCAAGCAAAGTATACATCTGATGAACTTCAAAACTGTATATTATTCAGACATATATATGCGAATTTAATTCATATACTCTAAACTGTAGATAATTGTCAGTTGACCATGTTATTGTATCGATTTTTGACGAAATTTGGTTCTGGTCATAGTATAAAGAATGTCATGAAACAAAATACTGAAATACCAACCGCTTTTCAGATTTATACTTATGAGCGCGACGTCAATTTATTTTTTCAATTTATAATTATATCGAATCCTAATTGAAACACCCATTAGTTAATTATTATTGATGTTTTCGCAATCTATCAGATTAGAATCTAAGAGTTTGGGGTTTGTAGCAGATAAGATATGGAAACCGACATTCCTGCAACGACTATTCTTAAATTGATTGCACTTCTCTAAAATTAAAAATAAATCAAGTATGAAATTTAAATATACAGTGTAAACTCCATTTAAGGACACTCGATATAACGACAAACTCCTAACGTCAAAATTATTTAATTCTAGTTGGTTTACTTTGATGCTCACATAATGATACACTCTAAATAACGACACATCCACTCTAAATAACGACAACAGTACGTCATCATTAAGCAATAAACAGTACTTGTTTGTTATTTTGCTGCCTTGTTGTCGGCATCATGCGTACCAAAGATTCTAAGAAATTCGTTCTTATGTTTGTTGGGATTATCTTTCATATGTTTAGCTCAACTGCTTATCGATAAGTTATCATATCTTAGTTGCCCACATATTTTTTCAAACAGTAAAAAACTATTAAAGGATTATTTCTTCTCTCCGTTTAACTCTCAATAACGCCACAAAGTGCACCGTCCCTTGAGTGTCGCTATATAGAGTTTACACTGTAGTAATAAACACTCTTTCCATCAGAGAAATCTATATTAATATTCAAATCTTTGATTAACGTCTGATTAGAACTCTTCTTAAAAATTTAAATATAAAAACTGTTTTTAATGTTAGTACTAAACTTGATAAAATTATTAAAAAGGGAAAAGATAAAATTAATAAATTACAAAAGCATAATGTAGTATATAAAATTAATTGTGAAAATTGTGCTAAGAATTATATTGGTCAAACAAAAAGAGCTCTTAAAACAAGAATAAAAGAACATCAAAATAATCACAAATTAATCCCTGACAAACATAATGTAATAACTAAACACAAATTAGAATTTGACCACAAAATTAATTGGGATAATATTAAAATCTTAGATAATGAAACTAATTTTTTTAAAAGAAATATTTCGGAAATGTTACATATAAAATCAAATAAAAATTCTCGCAATGCTCAATTAGATACAGAAAATTTAAGTAATATATATAATATTATTTTTGAAATAATATTTTGTTTTTAATAATTTTTTATTTCTTTTTAGGTGCTCACAATTATTTCCATGACTACGTAATAAAAAATTGTTTGTTATTATTTTTTCAATATTTCAATATTAAAAAAATCTTTCACGAATTTCGTTAAAAATAAATAGAAACTAAATAAGGTATTAATTATTTTTTTATATTTTTAGATCCGTTCTGAAGAAGATCCAAATCGGGATCGAAACGTTAATGTATTAATTATATTTTGTTAATATATTGTCTGAAAAATTGGTCGATAATTTTATTTATTGAAGTCTATATTAATATGTTCATATTGCAACGAGTAGTGTTTTAGTAAACAGTCTGTACATTGTATTAAGAATATGGACTATAAACTCATTACGTATGCACTTTATTAAATGGTGTTATTATAGATAATATTAATTTAGCGTGATGAAGCGATTTGAAGACATGATTGACTGATTGCTAATTAATGTTGACGTTCATAGCTTACATGTAATTAACCTGTTAATGTTTATTACTTAACGTCAAACAATAAACTATACAAACTAATTATATAATTAAGAGAAAACGTGATCTACACTATAATATAAATTATCCATTAAATCAAGCGAAACAATGTCGAATTTTTAGTCGAATGTATTCTCCTTAAAAGTCAAAACCGATATATAAAATATTTAAATTTTTAATGGAAAATCCAATTAAGAATTAAAAAGAGCTAATTGGAAAGTAAATATAATATTTATTGGTTTAAGCTGGCTTCTGTCGGCATGGTTTGGTCATACATCCCAAGCTTTTTAATCTTTTAAATAGGCCGCTCTGTGCAGTGCCCATAAATGCCACAAAAAATTCCGAAATTAAAATCAACAATATTCTAAAACAGAGTTATGTCCACTGTGGATTCTGTAAGCATAGTGACCACCTAAATAGTATTTTAAACATTAGTAATTTACATACAGTGCTTTAAATTTTGTAATCACTGCAATCGCAAATATGGCTAAATATCAATTCGGAAAATGAAAGTAATATAAGAATGTAATGCTGAGTAACAACAATAATAGAATTCCAGTTTCACTAAAAACTGAAAAGAACAATTTAAAATTTTAAAAAATACTTGTCTGAGAAATCACACTATATAAAAGAATTCTAGGCTACATAAAGTAGACACAAGTAGGTATATGTTTTTTGTGAAGTTGCTTATTATTATTATTACTAGAGTGACCTGTGCGAATTATTCGCACTAAATAAGTATAATAATTATCACTTTACAAAATTATTTTTTAAATATGATTGCAGGTATTCAATTCGTTTCTAATTTTGCGCACTGCTTATAACGTTCTTCTTTTTCTTGTATTACAATATGAAGCTCAGATGACAGATCGAAGAAATATTTTACTAAAATTGTCATATAGAGGCGCAAGTAGCAAAAGCGTTGAGCTAAGCCGTCAGATGGCATCATGCAGCATTGCTGTGACGTTGTTCAGCGTTGCTCGCTGTTTCAAAATTAAAGCCGTTAGATGGCAGTATGCAGTATTGTGTCTGTTGCATTACAATATGAAGGTCAGATGACAGATCGAAGTGTTGACGTTGTTTCAAAATTAAAGCCGTCAGATGGCAGACGTTGTTCAGCGTTGCTGTATTTTAATTAATTTACGAAAACAAAAGCAATAATAATTTTTTTAGTTGTCGATGTTATTAGAGCAAGCAATTATCTGTAAAATGATATATAATTTATGTGGAGAAATTGTGAGGTTTTTTCTAAAAATGACGCAAACATCTTTAACCTTAGCGTATTAATATATATGATTACGTCATTTTCCAAACAGTCTGTAGGCAGGTGATTCCGTAACGAGATACAGTTATGTAATGATTCCCAGAGCGGATGTCATCTGGCGCCATGTTTGATGAACGTTAACGCTCTAATATTGGCGTTGTTGTGTAACGTGATTCTATTTAGAGAACAGTTCGCTCGACGTGGCATATCGTTCATATGTTAGTAGGTGCCTACAAGCTCCACACATATTGATAAAAAAATACACACATGTATCGAATTTTATTATAGATACAACACATAAAAAGCTCAATATTGTGTGTACAAATTAGTGATGTGCCGGATATCCGTATCCGTATCCGCGGATATCCGAGGGAGAAGAAAGATCCGTATCCGTATCCGTTAGTTTTTGGCGGATCGTTTACGGATCTTTTACCTTATTACTTTTCAATTCATAGGTTAAATTTTATATATATAGGTGATTAGGTAATAATGAAAACCTGTTAAATTCCATTCAGATTATTTTTTATTTTTTTAAATCGTATTTGGCACCTTTATATTGCAAACATTTATCGTAGTGAGTACCATACTAATACTACATAACTCAAAGGTACTAAATCAACTATCTTGCACATCGATCTTTGGAAAGAGACAATCTGTTATGAAAGTTAACTCTTAAAGAGGTCAATAACTTTTTCCCAAAACAGATAGTCTCTTTCCAAAGGTCGATGTGCTATATTTACCGGCGCGTACTCTAAGAAAGTTAAGATCCGTATCCGTATCCGCGGATCTTGAAACCAAAAATCCGTTTTCAGATACGTATCCGCGGATATACATTTTTAACGATCCGGCACATCACTAGTACAAATCTAGTCACTCATTTTCCGGAAAATAAATGTCATTTTATAAACTTCCGTTAGTTCTGATTACTTGCAATAAGTTTTGTTCTCGGAATAATGCTTTGTTTTGTTTGCTTTTTTTTCTCTCTGGACAAATAACATGACGAATCACACTTTCCTCTCTCCGATAATTGACAGACAGACATACGAAGCTTTCATAAATATAAATGAAACGGTAAAATTGAGTTAAAAAACAGTAAACTAATAATAATTAAATTAAAAAATCCTTATATAAATGGTGTCAATTGTGTACATCATATCTTAAAGAAAAAATAATATTTTTTTTCTGTATATGCAATATTTTTTATTAATTGCTTAATTTTCAGCTTTTATTTCACCTGGAATTTTATTAGGTATTGCGGACACCCTTATATGTTATAGAATATTAAAATTGGTTCGTTTTTTTCTTCCCTTTTTAAAAAGTTACAATTTGGATAGATTCCGTGCGAAATTAACCTAGATATAATTTCTTGCATGAACGAAAATCAGCTCTGACGCGCAAACCAATAATAGAGCGCAAACCGCTAGTGTAGCAGTGTGTGCAATACACTGCAGCAATTATGCTTTTTGAAAGCGCCGCCCGCCCTTTATTTGAAAATCAAATCGAACAATAGGTCAGTAATGGCCATCATTATATATAGAGAACTGATTCAACAAATGTCGAACTGTATGACGTTATATTATACTAAATGTATATATGTAGACAGATATATAGCGCGGATGCTCTCTTGCGCTGATATTCTGCTGAGTGGTTGGTGGGAATTTAGGATATTAAATGTAAACAGTAGGATGTCTAAGGTAAACTGGTTCACTCAGAGAGTGCACACACACACGAACATAACAACGCACTCGTTTGTTTGATACGCAACTATACTCGCGCTAATCGAAACAAAAAAAACATCAATCATTGTAATAAATTCGATTCCTTTCCTCTTTACCAAGGTTACTCTTATATTTAACGTTACACAGAATATCGAACAGATACGACGCTAAAGAAGTTTTATTACTTGATAAATATTCTGTTCCATTAAACCCTCCGCATACGAGTCGACCGTTTTGCAATTTGAGCTCATGACCGATTTGAAATTAATTTGAAAACCGGTTGTGTGCGAGCATGTTTGCCTGAAGAGAAGCAATTTCTGTTGCATGGTTGCATGCTACAGCGCAACTTTTCTACTCCAAGGCACGAGCAACCATCTTCGCTCGTTTGACTGCAATCGCTTCCTAAATCCGTTTAAAACTCGAATTGTAAACATTATTAAATCTTAAATTTGAGCTCTTTTATTTTTAGAAATACAGTCTGAAGCTAGTAGCAAATAGAAATTTGACTTTCCGTTGTCAATCTGAAATTTGAACGTGATATAGTTTTATTCGGATGTATTCGGTAAAACAGCGACTCGAGAGATAGGCAAGCAGCATCACATTCGGATGCAGATAACGTGTTGTGCATTAGATCGAACAACAATCTACTTCCGCCCTATCTGTCATCCATTTGCCGACCACACACACACACACACACAAACAAACATTTCAACCAAACCTACCTAAGTACTTGACAATGTGTAGATTATGTATACGCATAATGTGTTAATAGTTGATAATGACTGTTTTGTTTTTTTATGATAACATTTCATCGTTAAGCGATTTTTTTTTATTCCTGATGGTTACTGAACCTAAGAAAATCAAACTGGAATTACTGTGTTTTTAAAAATGCTAGCCAAGATAAGTAATATCAATAAAAGATTCTTAAAAATTGAAATTTATCTAAATATATAAAAGAAAACTGTGACTGGTTGACTGACTGATCAATCAACGCACATCTCAAACCACTAGACAGATTGGATTTAAATTTGGCATACAGATATGACGTAGGCATCCGCTAAGGACGGATTTTTTAAGATTCAACCCCTAAAAGGGTGTAACGGGGATTCAAAATTTGCATACAGAAATCATATAAGATTGTATCAATTCGAAAATACGCAGGATTACTCCTGTCAACAAATAAATAAACAAGTGTTTCATGCTTTTTCAAAAACAACCCCTATAATCAACATTGGTGTCATTTTCAAGGTTTGTCAGGACGTTGATCACGTGAATGTCATCAATTTTGAATTTTATTTGGGGGATCTACGTTGAGAAAGGAGTAACTATGCCAAATAATGAGAATGCATCCGTATTTCGTAACAATCGCGTGCGTAGTCGCATATAACGGCTAGTCAGGATATAAAATATAAATTTTCCACTAGTGTACCCGTGCAAAGCCTTTTGCATGTATTTTCATATTTTTTTCGAAAATCGATATTTGATACAGACCTACGACAATAATTTTATTGCTCTTGCATTAGTTTCCATTTACAGTTATTTTTCTTTTGATTTAGCTTGATCCATCCATTTAATTGGTTATAAATTCAAAGAAAATGTATGAGATCTGTTCATCGTTGTCATGGTTACCCCACAAGAGCTGTCACAATTCATTTTTAGAATATCTAACCTCATTTGATACATTTACGATTTTCACTATTTTTTTCTGATCTGAGACCAAATTTTAGACTTGGTACAGTCCACGTAATATTTAAAAACTCTATTTTGGCATTAAATTAACATAAACTTACACGTTCTTAAATTATTTTAAAAAAAATAAAATTTATTTGTGTATTAATATTTGGAATATTTGCGCTAAAAAACTAACTAATTTAAATATACACTTTAATTGTCAAAGTCGACTTGTCAAACTGTTTGTAAAATCTCCGACATACGTACATATTTGCATTTCTCTCACACTCATGTCTCGTGAACATCGAAGGATTTTCTCTCTTTACGTTCCTCTTCACGCCGCTACTCCCTCGTCATTTTTACTATTATCGCTTGAAATCATCCCTTTTAAAGAAATTTCACCAAAAAAAAAAAAATAGCGATAACATATCTGTGGACTAAAGGCTTCAGTTTAAAAAAAAATTGTTTAAATCGGTTTAGTAGGGATGGCTGGCGGATTGTCTAGAGATTTAGGGCTTGTGTTTTAAATATATAGATAATCAAACGAAAGCATTAAGATTCAACTTTTTCTTCATTCTTATATCCAATTTTTAATATTAATAAATCTCGGTATACAATAATAGTTATTGGCGTAACTAGTAGTCTAAGTCATTCATGGCGCTGACAGGTCATGACTTAGCCTACAAGTTGCGCCCTTAATTTTATTCAACAATTGCGCGTTATTCATGTTTTAATTATAATGAGATGTTGTAAATATCTATTTATTTCTTTATAAAAAAAACTGTCAATACTAATAGCACCAAACAGCACGATTCAATGTTTTGGTTTGAGGTTAGCCGGTTATGAATAAACTCCATGTCGAAAACATTCGGCCTCTCAATTTTAGTCTCAATGGGTAACAACGGAGTTGTTGTTACCTACTATTTCGTTACGACTCAGAAAATAGTTACGTTTATTTTCATTACTCCACAATGGCCGAGCTAGTAGGAATCTTCATTGAGTTATGACAAGTAATTGTCACCAGTCGGTAAATGGCTATTTAGGGTTCGGTTTTTAGGCATGATAAAACATGAATAACGCGCATGAGTTGAATAAATAATTTTATTGTTAACGCACAATTATATGTTTCTAATCGTAAAATGATATTTCGGTGTCGTTTTTGAATGTTATTACGTAAAATGTTGTATTTAAAAATGTAGAATGTAAAATTCCCTAAAAGATTATGCTTGTGCGTTTCAAAGACTGCAGTGGGTACATATTACGTATTTTGTATATAAACTACCAACTCATCCTGCTCTAGTCTTACGCATCGACAAAGCATCCCCGTCTTCCGTCAAAGGAGATGGCACCGTTTATTAAAAAATACTCTCGAACAGAGCTCAATGGACATATATTTGCTTCAAACTCCAATATAAAATATGTATGAATTTGTTTTCGATTCAGTAGCGTGTGAAAAAGGTTTTATCAAGAAAAAGGAATGTTATAATATAACAGTTATACGACATGTTCCATACGTTCTAACAGAATTGAAGTTATCACAGATCAAAAACTTAACTTTCATGTTTCGTTTTTCAAACAACACGAATCGTAACACGGAAATTATAGTCCAAGACTAAACTAGCGGCTCGGCCTGGTTTCACCCGGGTGCGATAGATATAATTCTGCAAAATGTATTTCGTTTGCGACCAGGCGTCTAAACTAATAGCTTTGAACAAATTTTACCAGATTTGCTTCTGAACTAATAGCTTTGAGCTAATTCTATCAGATGTCGGTACTTGGTACAAAAACTGGTTTTTGTGTTTGCTTCCGAACTAATAGCTTTGAGCAAATTATATCAGATGTCGCTACATGTTACTAAAACAGTTTTTTTTTGACAAATTTTGTACAAAATATTATAAATGTGTAAAAATCAAAAATGAATTAATAGCGTTTCTATAATAATATCCGTAATTATCAATTGGTAAAGTTAGTGCAAGAGCCCTTTGCTAAAATAGCACCCCACTGACAATAATATTCCGCTTGGCTGTAGTCAGTGCGTCTCCATTTCACTTAAAGAATACAGCTTAAGATATGTTACAAATAACAAGATGATTCGTCTTATATTATGTTTTATGTGAACTTCGAAGATTTGTAAACACTAAACATGTCTTTCAGATCAACTCATATACTTTGATATAATACGCTCTTAATATCAGAAACCATAATAATATTCTATACAGCTGTATAATAATGTACAATATACTTACATTTCTAGATTTATGATCTATATAAGACAGACTTGAATTTTTTGGTTGGTGTTGAAAGACGCAGAGTCGGTCAAAATAACCTACTCTATGCCGCTGGTCTACAATTTTTACGCCATGCGTTGCGTCCAGCGTTCGCTGACGTAGCGTACAACGTCAGTACGTCACTCGCGACTTAAGTGGTTACTATAAAAAGAGAACGTCGTGCGCGGAGATCGCTCGTTTATATAGTTCGATCTTTCAACTAGTTTTGTTAAAAAATGGATGCTAAAACAATTTTAACGCTTCTTTTACTCGAGGAAGATGAGGATGACGATGACCTCCTAAGAATTTCACTGCCGAAAAAGAGACGAAGAAAACACGAATTATTTGTGAGGAGGGATACTGAAGGGTGTTTTAACATGTTGCTGAAACACATAAATAACAATAATATCAAGTTTGTGGAATATCTTCGTTTGTCAAGGGAACAGTTCATGAGCGTATTGAAACTAGTTAAAAATGACAAATCAATACAACTCGTCCTTTTCTTTATCAAATCTACTCATTGCGCGGCGTATTTCACAACGTCCGTGACGCTACAATGCTCGAAAATAACTAAAGACGCTGCCTACATCAGTCAGTCAAGTGAATGCCTAATCGTTTTCACCTAGACGTATGAAATATGGCATACTGGATGTTAACCTTAACCTCCCTGAAAAAATCAGTTCTGTAACGTAGCCTCGGAGATGGGGTCGAAAAGGTCTCGAAATGGTTCATGCAAACATAGCACATTGCTTTACGAGAACTTGGCAATATGTATTTCTTCAATTCAACACAAAAAACGCCGAAATATGTCCGACCAGGTTTACCTAATTCTCCATTTATTCATTTTCGAAGCAGTCTGTAGTCTGGGCATATATAATATATAGTGACGGGGAAAATCGATTATTTAAAAAGAACAATATTTCTGCCGGCAATATGACAGACATTGGACGGACGTCGATAAGCGTAACAACGAAGTCACCGGCGTCCGACTGGCACCTATTATCAACGCCTATTTATAGTTGATTGATGGAACGACACCGTGACGCGCTAACCTCGCCGACGCGGACGACGTAAGCACTAACTAACGTAATCACCAACATACATACAAATCATAGATACCACCTGAGTATTAGTGATGTGTCGCTCCAAAGCGAGTCGTTCATAACGAACGACTCCCTTTTCTCGGAGCGGAGCGAGTCGCTCTTTTTTTTGTGAATGACTCACTACGAGCGCCATTGCTCTGTGCTGAGCTGTTCTGTACTGTTGCATTCGCACATTTACAGACCGCACACAGAACAGGCCATAGAGGCACTAGTAAACTTTGCACGTACGGAGTTATCTTTGCTGAGTCATTTAATGTAAGTGTAATAGTACTAAGCTTGCAGTGACTTAAACCATTCACATTGACGTCGTTGACAAAGATGTAATATTGTAACAATAAACATTATTATTGTTAAGCTTTTATTATACTTTAATGTTTATTCGAAATGCGAATAATATAAGATCAGAATCATATTAAAATGAGCTCAGAGCTGAGTGTGTGTATTGTGCTGTGCATTGTGCAATGCTACATGACTCCTGAGCATGTATGATGACAGTTCACACATCTGCAGTCTGCACTCTTGTGTGGTGCGTACTGTCTAGTGTTGCTCCTTTGAACGACTCGCTCTGAGCGACTCTTTTTAGTGAGTGGAGCGCACGGAGCCAGCTCCCAATAAAGAGTCATGGGGACACATCACTACTGAGTATATATCGACACCACACGTTTAGTCAACGGTGTACAAATTGAATTGAGGTGGGAAGGTGTTGAGGTAAAACTATCTCAAGACTATCATAACATAGTGCCACTGCCTTATATGATCTGAAGGATCTTTTCTAAATTATTTTTGTTTTTGACGTTTGTATCCGCATTTGTGGCATTAACAATAAATTCTATTCCATTCTTTCTATCTTTCTCATTGACAAGTAGTCAGTTTTCACTGTTTACCGTTTCAATATTATTTTATACTTAGCAGTCCGTCCCGGTTTCACCCGGGTGCGATAGATATAATTTTACTAAATGTATTTCGTTTGCGGCCCCGCGTCTGAACTAATAGCTTTGAGCAAATTCTACCAGATTTGCTTCTGAGCGAATTCTAACAGATATCGCTACTTGGTACAATAACAGTTTTTTTGTTTGCTTTTGAGCTAATATCTTTGAGTAAATTCTATCAGATGTCGTTACGCGTTACTAAAACAGTTTTTTTTTTTGAGAAAACACCGTAATTTTGTACAAAATATTTAATAAAAACTATCATATAGCGTAAGTTACACCAAACTATACACATTTACAAAATTTCAGTAAAATTGGTTCATTGGTTTCGGAGGTTAGAGTGGCCAAAATTGTGACACGAGAATTTTATATACCTACTAGCGGCCCTGTACGTGCTTCGCTACGTATAAAGTGAAATAATAAAACAATTTAATTGAACATCTATCTATCTATTTTATTAATTGCTAGCTATTTTAAAATATACATGGGCGTATATGTGTGTATGTCGAGCACTCCGGCTGCGCCGTCGTGCTCGAAAAAAAATAGCGTAAAGTATTCATGGATAACTGGTCTTTAAAACACTTGCTCTATTTCGAGCACTCCGGCTGCGCCGTCGTACTCGAATGCTATTGAATTGTAGCTTATATGAAACGTTGCGTCATCTATTGAATATTCACTCAATCCAGTCAACAGGGATCGCCATCTGTTAGAATCCTTTGGAGCTAACAGCCGGCTGCGCCGTCGTGCTCGAATGCTATTGAATTGTAGCTTATATGAAACGTTGCGCCATCTATTGAATATTCACTCAATCCAGTCAACAGGGATCGCCATCTGTTAGAATCCTTTGGAGCTAACAGATAATTATGACTGTCAAGGAATAGACAAATAATTTGCAATAAAATAATATTGCGACTATAAATTGAAATGTAAGCTATCCTATCTTTCAAGTTGGGTCGAATTGCACACGGTGTGCAAATCAAATTTAAAATCGGTTCAGTAGTTTAGGAGTTCATCGCGGACAAACAACGTGACACGTAATTTTTATATATAAAGGTATTGATATCGCTAATTTGTATTTTTAAAATTTCTAACTTAGATATTATATTTTAAATATAAAAAAACTTGTCATTTTAATATTTTATATGAAGAGTTCCATTAAATTATAATCATACAAGACTTTTTACTACACCTGTAAATTATTCTTCAATCAGTCTTGTAATAATTTTACTTAGATACTAAAACAAAAGTTTGTAGTTCATAAAGCTTTTAATATAATTTTGAACATTTCAAATGTACAAGATTATTTGTATTTTGTAACCAATTTTGTTTATATACCTACCTTATAGTATTACATATTGCATAAAAATTATTACAATGGGATTTCAGTAATATGCGTTCAAAAACATACAAACACTTTTTTAAGAAATATAAAAACCAAACACTTGACAAAGCTAAAGAATATTTAAATGACAAGAAAATCACGTACCTGACGTACTACACACAAAATGATTTTTGAGAAATATCATTGTTGAATATAAAATAGAATTTTTAAATCTGGAACGCACATTCAACGACTTGCAGCAGTAATTTTTAGATCAAAAACCGACCAAACTTTGAATTACCTAAATACCATTACCTTTAAAGTATCGATGTTGACGCCTGTTAAATTATAATAGTGACAGCATACTTATGTAATATATATTAGAAAATAGTTGATGACCAAAAATTATTCAAAAATGTTATGCATGCAAATCAAACGTTAACCTCACATACGACGCTTATTAAATGCGATTATGTTCACGGTAAGTTTTACAAGTGAAAATAAATTGACTTCTTATAAACTATATTTATAAATTTGTCCACATATACATATATACAAAGTATTATATAGGTATAGTACATATTCTATACCTGAAAAACAACTCGTAAAGCAAAAATCAAAAAATTAGTCCATAACATTACATTTAGAAAGAAAAGTAATCAAAAAAAAATTTTTTTAATATTTTACGGTCACTACTCACTATATATATTAAACTTTGGAGTTAACGCTCAAAATAATGGAATTGTAGTGTATTCAATATAGCATGTCCCAAAAGAACAAAAAATATTTGTTTAGATTTTATTATCATCAATAACATTAAAAACTTCATATCACATACCTACTCTATGCTATATGTCATATTACACGGAAT
Organism: Xanthostigma xanthostigma; assembly: GCA_963575645.1. Taxonomy (NCBI): domain Eukaryota; kingdom Metazoa; phylum Arthropoda; class Insecta; order Raphidioptera; family Raphidiidae; genus Xanthostigma; species Xanthostigma xanthostigma. Next base: position 8,522,850 of record OY754471.1, on the reverse strand, counting down.
GTTTTTGATGTTAGTTATGCTATTATTGCTTTACGATGTGTTCAGAGTGGTGGTGTATACAGTTAATCATTTCATTTCATAATTATTATTTTCTACAGCATGCTGTATTTATTTTACCATCGGCAGCATCAGGTACATGATCTTTTAGGGGACCGGGAGTAGAAAAACAGCATTTTTGTTAACTTTAAATTAATATTTTATAAAACAATTTGTATATGCAACTAATTTTGCAGCAAATCGCAACGAAATTAACAATCTAAAAAATAATGCATTGTTTGCTGCCAAAATGTTGTCAAAAAGTAATATTTATTCATCAGTATGTAGCACGAAGCAAATTATGTTAAACTTTGAGAAGAAAAAGCTGGCATGTAACAACTGTATGTTTATCTCTAAATACTTAAATGAAGGAATTTTGTCACTTATATCCAAGGTAAGTTTAAAAAACACTGAAAAACATTAACTTATGTTATTTCAAAATTGAATCTTAAATTGAAAATCAATAATCAACTTTCCACCGAACAGGTTTCAGAGAATATTGAAAACAATCATTCAAAATGGATTTTCCTTAAACAAATCGACGAGTCAGTCAAAACGGAGCTCAAGAAAATGCATAATCTTAAACCCGGAATAATATACATTTCTTATAATGTAAACGAACGTAACTCGTCATATTTAATTGATTCTTATGACCTGATTTCTAAAGAAAACAAATTCGAAAATTCTCTTTCAACCTGGATGTCATATGAAAAGCCCGATTTAGCTAAGTACTATAAACTTCGACCTATTCGCAACAGCTTAACGGATATCAAGATTAATATAAGTACATGCCACTACTGGCCTTACACATTAATTGATCAGATTCCACCTACAACACTTAAGGGATTTTTTGGAATTCTTTGGATTGATATCCAATCACAACTAAATTTTACGTAAGGATATTGACGTGATAACGTCTTATAAATTGATGAATCACCAATCTTATATATTGATAAAACACCGGCTGCATGTTCGAAAAAGTGTAACGTTCGTAACGCGTAACGTTCCTAACGCGTAACGTTTTTTGCTAATTTCTCGCTCAATTTAAATCAGATCGGTTTGAAACCAGTCTTAAACGAAAGAGGAGAACATTTTACATAGATTTCGTATAACAGAATTTGCCTAAACAGTTTTTTTATACAAATTTATATAGAAAAATATTTTATACAAATTTATATAGAAAAATAGCTGTATAAATGCATTGTTGTCTATTGCATGGCGCGCGTGCGACGCGGTCGGTCGTCTTTGTTTGCCGTACATGGAAATTAGAAAATAACGTATGTCTTGTCTTAACATGAAAACGGCTGCATTTCTAATGTTTATTTTTTGACATTAGTATTTTGAGAAATGCAAAGCCTTCTAAGTTAACTATTGGAATAACTAATTATTATTAGAACATAATACTTTGTAAGTTGCAAACGTCACTTTTGACATTTCTTATCATTCCGACACCAAGGATAAGCGGATTGAAACCAAATTTTGGGAGGTTTAGGTTATGTATTACGGAATACGTTATCACGTAAAACTATCGTCCGTAAACCGACTTTACAGACAACCAATTTTTTTTTTTCAAAAGATGTTTTCTTTAAAAAACAATTGCACATACCGCTAAACTAGCGGTAAGTATGTGCTTTATTGTCGCTTTGTGCGTCAGAGCGGACTTTCGTTCATACAAGAAGTTATATCTAAGCTAATTTCACACGAAATCCATTCAAATTGAAGCTTTTTGAAAAGAGGAGATTCTGATCTATAAAACAGAACCATTTTTAAATCAATTCGAGTTCATAAATACTATTAAAATTGTAATTGAAAATTACAAACAGCAGTTGTCGGTTGGTCTGTACGTATGTACGTATGTACGTCACGACTCTACAGATCGCAATTTTGGCCGGATTGCCTTGAGTTAAAATTTTAACCTCACAACTAAATTTTACGTAAGGGTATTTTTTTTTCAAAAGATGTTTTCTATAAAGAACAATTGCACATACCGCTAAACTAGCGGTAAGTATGTGCTTTATTGTCGCTTTGTGCGTCAGAGCTGACTTTCGTTCATACAAGAAGTTATATCTAAGCTAATTTCACACGAAATCCATTCAAATTGAAGCTTTTTGAAAAGAGGAGATTCTGATCTATAAAACAGAACCATTTTTAAATCAATTCGAGTTCATAAATACTATTAAAATTGTAATTGAAAATTACAAACAGCAGTTGTCGGTTGGTCTGTACGTATGAACGTATGTACGTATATACGTCACGACTCTACAGATCGCAATTTTGGCCGGATTGCCTTGGGTTAAAATTTTAACCCAAGGCAATCCGGCCAAAATTGCGATCACTTTGTTTAGTATCAGACCAGAACCCTATAGTTTAGTCAATGAGTGCTCATAAGGGGCATCTAGATGGAAAAGTCGAAAGCAGAACATTTGACTTAGGAACTTTGTTTGGACTAGTTAGGAGATAAACATACTAAAAGTCCTTGCCCCTATGAGGTACGCCCGAAGGGGGGGAGCACAAAGAAGGTCCCGTTTTTTGGTTTTTTGCTTTCATCTCGAAAACGGTACGTCGTACGAAATTTTGTTGTAATACATAATGAAAGCTGATAAAATTCTCTACAACTTTAGCTTTCACACTTTTTATCTATCTCCAATCTTTGCCTAGCTATGAGCTCCGAAAAATGGTCGAAAAATGATCGATTTTCAAAAATGTGTTAAATTCTCTGTAGCACATTGTAACAATACGAATTTGTCAAAATCATTTCGTATCGCTCATCCAAACTATTAAAAACACCCACACACTATTAAAAAATAACATAAGCTTTAACCTATTGAAGGCCCTGGGCACATTAGGATTATGGGGCCCCTATGACCTTAACAGAGCACTATTTTGTTAGAATAGACAAAGAAAATAGATAAACAAGGTTCTAGATTCTAAGTCGAGGAATGTGATATAAAATGCATATATTTAAAAGGATCACGTTCCCAATTTTAACATGAAGGACACAAAAAAAAATAAGTATACCTAATTATGAAAAATAGTTCACTGATGATTTTTGTTTAAAACAGTTTAGGTACTTAGTATACCATTAAACTAGGGGGTCCCTATCGATCGCGGGGCCCTGGGCACGTGCCAGAGTGCCCAGTGGGAAAGAGGGCCCTGTGTGGAGGTACTCCCAGCTTATGTTATTTTTTAATAGTGTGTGGGTGTTTTTAATAGTGTGGATGAGCGATACGAAATGATTTTGACAAATTCGTATTGTTACAATGTGCTACAGAGAATTTAACACATTTTTGAAAATCGACCATTTTCCGCAGCTCATAGCAAGGCAAAGATTGGAGATAGATAAAAAGTGTGAAAACTAAAGTTGTAGAGAATTTTATCAGCTTTCATTATGTATTCCAACAAAATTTCGTACGACGTACCGTTTTCGAGATGAAAGCAAAATACCAAAAAACGGGACCTTCTTTATGCTCCCCCCCTTCGGGCGTACCTCGGAGGGGTAAGGACTTTTAGTATGTTTATCTCCTAACTAGTCCAAACAAAGTTCCTAAGTCAAATGTTCTGCTTTCGACTTTTCCATCTAGAATTATTCGTTGCTTAAGCTACTATTTAAATTCACATAAATGTGTTCAGTAGTTTAATTTTTATAAACAGTTTTATTTTATTATTTTTGACAGCTAATAGTTAAAATAAAAAACCTTAAAAAACAAAAAAATACCTATTACTGTTATTGTAAAATATTATGTAGTGTATTACGTAGAATACCTGCTACACTGCTATACCACAATAACAACGTAAGCTTCGATATCGGAATGGCCGAGCGGTTAAAAGCGTTGGTCCATAGCAAGGTGCCGGGTTCGATTCCCGCTGACACAAGTATTTTTTTTCTTTCTATTCCATTTTGCTTTTAATTTTTTTTCTATTTTTTAATTGTTTTTTTTTTTTAATCTATTTTCTCAATTTTTTTTTCATTGCCTATAATATGTACAGTGGAAAACTTGCGGGATGTGCACTTTTGGTTTTGCCAACTATTTTTTTTCAAAAGATGTTTTCTTTAAAAAACAATTTTTATTTCGTTCAGCTCTTCAATCAAATAAATTCACTGAAGTTCGGTGCAAAATACAGCCATGGAGCATTTATCATCTATACGTCACCGCAAAATAGCACTTTTAGATAAGCTACCCGTCAGAAATATAAATTATAACATATTACAGAGTAGCTACTGTTTGCTACAATTGTTAAGAAACACCCATTGTTACAACGCTATCAACATAGAAAAATTAGTTTATTTTTTGACGTGATAACGTCTTATAAATTGATGAATCACGTCAATATAAAAAGATGAAACACCGGCTGCATGCACGAAAAAGTGTAACGTTCCTAACGTTCCGCCTGACCCTGTGCGTGATTATTAAATATGATATTCGAGCGGAATACGTTATCACATAAAACTATCGTCGGTAAACCGACTTTACAGACAACCAATTTTTTTACAAACAATGTCACAGTCGGGATACGAACCCCGAATCTTTCCACTATCGCGGCGGACTGAGTTACATTACACCACAGTGACACAACTATTAAACTATCATTCTAATATTTATAGCATTGGTAAATGATTTTTTCACATCATGCGAGAGCCAGTTATATTAGTTAACGCTAGATGTGAAACATCACAGTAGTGAGAGCTATGAGTGAATCAAAGGTGAAATTTTTTCCTTACATTAAATACGATCCCAAGTCACAGACGTCTTTTTTATATCGTCAGGCCGTTAATAGTGGAAACTTCTTGGATTGAAACGATCCTTTAATATTTTGTAGCAAACAGTAGCTACTCTGTAATATTTTATAATAATTACTAACTGTATCATAACTCGTCTAAATAAATTATAACGTTTGAGTAATCTGTCTATAAAGTTTTAAATGTGGAAAATTCTTGGGAACAATAGACTTCTAAAGCAGTGTGTTTATTTAATACATTTTATTTGCCAACGTTTCGACTTGAATCCAGTCTTTTTTCAAGACGCTATAACATTAAGAAATTTGTTAAAAAACATACAAATATATAATTTTTTTCCCGCAACTAATGTTTACATACCTAAAACACAATTTTAAATAATACAATAAATTTCATTGGGATAATTGATAACCGACGCCTAACGAGCAAGAGTGGAAAAATATAAAGTATAAAATATTTAGCTCCAAATAGAGGGACACCTGACCTATGATTAGACTCTACAAAACAACGAACTATAGAACAATCGATCGAGCGAAACGAAAAGATAAATAGTGTTTTAAATAAAGTGACATGTGCTCAAGAAAGTAAAATAAAAATATCTTTGTAAATTAAAATATTAACAGTATTACATTTGTCATGTTACATATATTTTATGATTTTAAAAAATTGACTTAGTGTAAAATAGTATTTTAGGTATATATACATTAGTTACGGAAAAAATTTGTTATATCTTTGTATGTTTTTTTAATGTTATAGCGCCTTGAAAAAGTCTGGATCCAAGTCGAAACGTTGGCAAATAGAATGTATTAAATAAATACACTGCATCATATATATTAATACGCTAAGGTTAAAGATGTTTGCCTCCCTTTTTAGAAAAAACCTCACAATTTCTCCACATAAATTATATATCATTTTACAGATAATTGCTTGCTCTACTGACACCGACAACTAAAAAATTTATTATTGCTTTTGTTTTTGTAAGTTAATTAAAATACAGCAACGCTGAACAACGTCTGCCATCTGACGGCGTTAATTTTGAAACAACGTCAACACTTCGATCTGTCATCTGGCCTTCATATTGTAATACAATAGACACAAAACTGCATACTGCCATCTAACGGCTTTATTTTGAAACAGCGAGCAATGCTGAACAACGTCACAGCAATGCTGCATGATGCCATCTGACGGCTTAGCTCAACGATTTTGCTACTTGCGCCTCTATATGACAATTTTAGTAAAATATTTCTTTGATCTGAGCTTCATATTGTAATACAACAAAAAGAAGAACGTTATAAGCAGTGTGCAAAATTAGAAACGAATTGAATACCTGCAATCATATTTAAAAAAAATTTTGTAAAGTGATAATTATTATACTTATTTAGTGCAAATAATTCGCACAGGTCACACTAGTTAAAACTCTATTGCTCCCAGGAATTTTCCACATATAAATTATAACGTCAAATATTTGTATACATTATAACGTCGTATGATTCCTTGTCCAAATATGCTTTTACTCAGTATACTCATTTGCCACAAACAATTTTTCAACACCCTGAACAATTTCTTACAGGTCAAATTATATTACTTCTAAAACTAGTGGATTTGAAATACAATCACCATTGGACATAATCGATTCGGTCGAAAATAGAAGTAATGTCGGTTTGGGAGGAATAATTTTAACTGCGGACAGATTTTTGCGGGTTGATTTTTTCCAACCACTATTTGTAGACAGGTCAGCAAATTTTGTATACAGGGTGTCCCATTAAGAATGGGACATAGAACAACCGCAGATTCTCCAATTCAAAATAAAACGATTAAGCGAAATATGCTTAGATAAAATGTTACTCGTTTCCGAAATACGGGGTGTTGAAGTTGAAAACTGAAAAATTATTAATGTCCATAATTTTTTTAATACACCGTATAATTTTACTCAAATCGGCACATTTGTTAAATATCATAAAATGCACCTAACAATCAAAAAATTAGTTCAGTACGCTCTACTAGTGGCGTACGGCAGGAGTAAGTAATGCTTGTACCCCTTCTAAATGTTACGCCGCTGTCTAAATTTTAATTTTGACTATAATTTTAATTTTTTTGATATTTTCTAAGTCAATAATGTACACTTGTTAGTTTGTTGTAAAGTCATTGGTTTTCGAGATATTCGCAGTTTTTTTAAGACAAAATTGTAAAAATGAAGATTATTAATAATAATACAAATAAAAAGTACATGTCTATCTATCTTTAACTGCGAATATCTCGAAAACCAATGACTTTACAACAAACTAACAAGTGTACATTATTGACTTAGAAAATATCAAAAAAATTAAAATTATCGTCATAATTAAAATTTAGACAGCGGCGTAACATTTAAAAGGGGTACAAGCATTACTTACTCCTGCCGTACGCCACTGATAGAGCGAGTAACATTTTATCTAAGCATATTTCGCTTAATCGTTTTATTTTGAATTGGAGAATCTGCGGTTGTTCTATGTCCCATTCTTAATGGGACACCTGTATAAAGGCCGCTGCACACGAAGCTAGAAACACTGCTTGGACCTCTGCTGGCCGGTAGGCTGGGTACGAAGCTGGAAATGACGTCATTGCGAGCTCGCCTGCTAGCTCACAAGATAGGTTTTAAAATTAGAACAGGATCTAGTAGCAGCGGATCTAGTAAAAAAATATACTAGATCCGCTGCTATAGATATGACCAAGAACCAGGAAGCAATATCTTGTCACGTGGGCGACTTGAACGAACGCCCACAAAAAAACATTGTTCTGTTCAGAGACAATAAACATGCAATTTTGTTACCGTTCTATCACTGCGCGCGCATCGAATCTACCTGCAAAGCAAGCTTGTAAAGAGGTCTCGTGTGAAGCGAGCACATAATAGCAATTTAGAAAACTAGTAGTGAAATCTAGCAAGGAACCTGGCGGCAAATCCAGCCTCGTGTGCAGGGAACCTGAGACTCTAGCTGCAGGGAAGACTAAATTTACGTTTCTTACAGGCACGTATTTTACGTGAAGAAATTTCAGGAGAGTTTCAAATGGTTCGATTATATAAAGCCATTTTCACCTAAACTTTGGTACTGTACATTTATAATTGCAGCGATAATACTCACAGCGTCTATAATATTTCAAACAATATATTCGTCCAACGAGAGCACCCCGTACTTAGTTGAAAATCGATCTGACGCTGTTGTATATATATGGAGTGCGCTATGTTTACAAGGTTTGCAATATTGTATTTTTTTATTTTCTTTAAAGTACAGTCAAATTTGAGTAGTGCAAGAAATTTAAGATAAAAGTTATATCCAGAGCTGGGGATAGCAACCTAAGTGAAGCACCGCGCATCGAGCACTTTCATAAATATGCTGGATTTATTCAAGCAACAACCACTTCCATTTACAAAAATGCTTAAAGGATCGAGCTCTTATTAAAGTGCGTAAAGCATTAAGCACCAATCATGAAGCAAGTCTTTATGCAAGTGCTCAAAGCATAAGCTTCTATTTTGCTGTAGTATTTAGATATTTTTAGTTTTAATCAGCCCCGGATCTACGATTTTTTCGAACCGGGGCAGAAACTTGATAATGGCGCCCCCTCTCACCAGCATTTGAGATAAAATACTTAAAAAAACTCACAAATATATAATGGTTGGTATTTTTCGTGAACGGGAAATCGTCAGAAAACACGCAGATTGAAAAGAGGACTGATTAGATGTGGTTTTCAACCATATTATATTATGGTTTTGGCGCCCTCTAAAACTGCCACCCGGGGCGGGTGCCCCGGTTTGCCCCCCCCCGATCCGGGGCTGGTTTTAATTCTTACACACAAAAATATACAAAAACGTTTATTATTCATATTAATTTAACACGCAGGTTTATTTTAGGTACTGATCGTGCAAATTGGAGCATGTATTCAAGAATATTATTTTTGGTAGTGAATCTAATGATCTTGATATTAAATGCTGCTTACAATGGTAAAATTGTTAGTTTTATAACACATCCAAACTTTGAGGTGCCGTTCAGAACTTTCGAAGAACTTCTTGAAATCGGTTCATATAAACTTTTAGTTCAAAAAAACACGTATTCCCACAACAGTTTTAAGGTAACGCCATTTTGTAATCGATCTTGTTAAAATTTTAAGTGAAGCTTTTTTAGGGATTGTGGTAGTTTTGAATGACCTCGACATGGAATTCAAACCGAAACATTGAGAGGGGAAAAGCGTATACATACATATATTAAAGCAAAGCAGATGTTAATTAATTACAATTTAACGACTATATAGTTAAATTAGTTTTTTATTTTGTAGAACGCAAAAGACGAAATACACACTAGAGTTTTCAAAGAAGTTTTGGTTCCCGAAGCCGACTTGCCTCAAAAAACGAATATCGGTTTCCAGACATTATGCGCTACTAATTCTGCAAAATACGCATTCCTGGGCGATATTCTAGTCTCCAAAGTAATATTATCGAAAACAACATGTGAAGTACATGCAACTCCTATAGATGAAATTATCCTATTAGGCATAATTTCTGCAAAAGGAAATCCGTACCGAGAGCTTATTGATTATGAGTATGTACAAAAATTATACAAAACTGTCCGTTATTGCACTACACTCTGCAGTGACAGATTTATACAACAATATAATATCAGTTTGTTCAAACAAGTATAATATTTTTTTAGACTAATGCGACTTCGTGAATATGGCGTCTGCAATCGTGAATTAAAAGAAGCATTCAAAGTAAAACCGAAGAAAGAGGACTCTAACTACAAATCGATAAACATGCAGTCGATAATTTCTTTGCTAGTTATAATTGTAACTGGATTTATTGTATCCTGTTTGATATTTTATTTAGAAATTCGTCTAAACTACGTTTTGGTGACATTTTAAGACCAATTTTAAATTCATAATAACTGTTTTGCATAGATAAAAATTTTAAGAGCACTTTGGTTGAAGCAAACAAAAATAAAGAACAGTTACTTTTTATCACAACTGTTGTGGTAAGAAGTAACTATTATTTATTTTTATTTACTAATTTGTATGTCTATACCTACTCAGCACTAAAAAATTATCTTATTAATTGTTGTGTATCACAATAAATAAATGGTTCACCGTATAACACTTTTTATGTAATGTCAGAATTTCCATAAAATGATGCTAAAATGTTCAGGAGGATATGAAGCGTCGAGAAATTTTGATCCGCCCCCTAGGTTCTGCCATTCGACCGACGCCAATAGTGTATGTGCCATATAAACTAATAACTACTTTCCGTAAGTACGTATGTTTAATTTCAAAATATATAATCTATATTCTATATTAATATATAAAGCTGAAAAGTTTGTTTGATTGGTTGGTTGAACGCGCTAATCTCAGGAAATACTGGTTCAAATTGAAAAAAATTTTTTTGTTGGAGAGCCCATTTGTCGAGGAAGGCTATAGGCTAATAATATCACGCTACGATCAATAAGAGCGGAGCATCAATGAAAAATGTTGCAAAATGTAACTCAAAAATTGTCTGCCCTACAAAAACTTTTGAACGGTAACTCCGATCATCATGAAATTTGGACACAACATTCATCTCAGTAAACTAAGATGAATCTGTGTACTCATGAAACCCCCCTCCCCCCCGTATTCGTTCTTTTGCACCCGGGTGAAACAGGACGGGACCGCTAGTCTATATGTATTTAAAATGGGCTTATTAATTATAGATACAAATTATAATTAATTAATCGAGAAAAGAAATACAGTAGGTATTTATTTTCGCATTATTCAATGCAAGTCTTGAACGTTCCATCGCTCTATGTATTATCTTCTTAATCAGTAAATCGGCGATCCATAACTTGGCAAAATTATTTGTCGATATAAGCTACGTATCAACAAAACACCAATCATTGACACACTTATCACAAAATGGAATCTCTATACGTGCCTTGTAGAGATTCATTTTATATCGAGCGTTTCAAAATACGAGACGCTAATGTCGAGAATCGAGTTGCAAAAGTGATAGCACAATGTCTATACACAAGAAGATGGTCTAGATCAGTGATAGCGAACCTTTTTGAAAAGTGTATCTCTTTTAGTTTGAAAATTATGGCCATTCAAGGGCGTAGATAAGGGGGGGGGGGGTAAAGGGGATAATTATCCCCCCCAAGGATCATAATTATAAAAAATAAAATTGGAAATAATACGAATACCTGGCTAAAAAAATAAAATTTAGAAACACATCTTGAAAAAAAAATTGTATAATTGGTTTGGAAATTAATATTTTGTGTGATATTAAAAAAAAACTTTAAAAAAATTTGATTTTCTTTGCTTTACTCTCCCAGAAAAATAAAATATCTACACCCTTGTGGCCATTCGAAAGTTTTATATGATTTTCTGAAAACTATAAACGCAAATAACTTCTAAACCAAAAGACATACAGACGTTTGTTTGTACTCATTGGATTCAGCGCGTTTTTTTCTATAAGCATGGTGGTTTTGCCAAAGTTCCGATAGATTTCGGTTTTCGTCAAAAATCGCATTTTTTAAAGGGGTATACCTTGAAAAAATGGCAAGAATCGAGTTCTTTAATATACTTTTGAAATTGAGAATGCTTACAGAAAAAATTACGCTGAATTCAATGAGCGTGAGCAATGACCTGTATGGGTTGTATCTCTTTTAGTTTGGAAACTACGGCCATTTGAAGGTTTTATATGATTTTCGGAAAACTATAAATGCAAATAACTTCTAAACTAAAAGACATACAGACGTTTGTTTGTGCTCATTGGATTCAGCGTGTTTTTTTCTATAAGCATGGTGATTTTGCCAAAGTTCCGATAGATTTCGGTTTTCGTCAAAAATCGCATTTTTTAAAGGGGTATGCCTTGAAAAAATGGCAAGAATCGAGTTCTTTAATATACTCTTGAAATTGAGAATGCTTACAGAAATAATGTCTGTATTCGCCACTTTTGATTCCACAGGTTGTGGTGATTGAAAACAAGCGGTCAGTGTAATATAAACATTATTATGCAATTAAAACAAACATGAAATCACTAGAATCGATCCTCCACCACTTCAGTTGGCTGCTCGACAAGAAAATTAAAAGTGTACTGTGGTATATAAACAGTCAGTTTTAAAAATGTAGGTACCACAAAGTCAAATAATTTTAGTTTAAACAAAACATAACCTCAAATGATATCCGATCTGCATCAAAGGAATGCCGTCATATAATATGCAGAAATCTCGAATGAACTGCACCAATTTCGAACGACTCGAGCCCATATGGCGTCGGCAGCAACCGGCCATATCTCAATCTGTTAATTAGTAATTATTGTATTCGACGGGAGTCGTCTGACTTCTCCAGAGATCAGATAGCCGTATTTATTTATGGTTGAACAGAATTAAATCAATACTTGATGTGTAGGTTATACCTACACCTATACATGTCCGCAAAACCTGTATATGAACTGTACCAAAGGATCGCTACCAAATAATCTACCGGATGATTTCAAAATGTCTTAAACACTTAAGTCTTGAAAACAAAACAATAGTTAGGTTATGTTTCCAGTCGTAATGTCGCGGGGTTATTAGGAATGTATAATTAACAACGGGCTTTAACATGACATAATATCACCACGCAGAAAAATATAATTTATTTTCTATGGCAATACTGATGAAAATCTTCGTTTAACCGCTTATGATTAACAAAAAATGTCAAATTAGTTTTTGACTACGTAACGTACCGTAACGTTATTGTGAATCGAACATAATTGTGAACTAACCATTAAATGAAGAAATGCACATTACATCAGAGTGAAGTTGGCTGCATTATAGGTAATAGGTATGCAAACTTATTGCCATTTCGGTATCTGGATCTGTTAACTGCAAGATAAAAGATTGCCTTCTTTTCAACGCAAGATCACTGCTAATTATTTACGCACCTATGTAGATAAAAATATTCAAGCTTAGATACCAATGGGTTATAGATAGCAAACCACAATCGTGGTCCAGCCATTCTCGAGGTAAACAGAAAAAATTATAGTCTAACGAACACTTTATCCAGCTGGATGTCACAGTCCACAGAGTTTTTCTGAAAACCTGACAAATTGCCAAACAACATTCAGTCCCAATATGAATGTGATTACTTTTGAATCGTCAGTAAATGGTGTGCTTACATACACTTACATAATATGTGTACATTGTTGTGCCGTTATTAACAAACAACCATTGAACAATGGAGCCACTGTCACTGATTATTAACGTTTCGGTGTATTTACTTCCGTCAGATAACTAGCAAACAAAAGCTCCTACTCTAGCCCTGATATTCTTGTGTTCTCCGGCTTTATATCACATAATATACCTACTCTAATATCAGGTTAAAATGTATTACTTACCTATAATTACTACCTTCGTTACATTATGTGATTACTCTGCAGAATTCGCGATGACATAAATAATACCTGCTTCGTTAGTTTTTCCACATTTCATTTTGTCTTTAGTTTCGAGATTTGTCCACTAATAATTTCACAGCTCAAGAATTTCGGTAGCAGTGACTTGTAAATTACAAAAAAATCTAATCTCTCAAACTATAAAACGCTAATGCTTTCCAATATTAATTTTGGAAATATTAGAGAGATCTCTTATTGCCTTGAACGCTCAAATAAATATAAAACCTCAAGTTCTCATTGGCGTAGAAAGAGGGGGGCCAGATGAGCCTGGCCCACCCTACAATATTAATTGTTCACATACAAATAACAAGATAAATCTACAATAATCTACGTTTTCTTTGTCGTGGAATTTCTCCAGAAAATCGTGTTGATCGATTTCGCTTCTATGAACAGTTTTCAAATTATTTATAGATAAGTAGCAGCTGGTAATGGTAGGCAGAGTTGAAAATTTGCCCCCCCCCCCCCCCCCCAAGATAAGTTCGTTGCTACGCCTATGTAAGTTCTCTTTGTTTACATATGTGTAAAAATTAGTGATGTGCCGGATCGTTAAAAATGTATATCCGCGGATACGGATACGTATACGGATCTTAACTTTCTTAGAGTACGCAACGGTAAATATTGCACATCGACCTTTGGAAAGAGACTATCTGTTATGGGAAAAAGTTATTGACCTCTTTAAGAGTTAACTTTCATAACAGATTGTCTCTTTCCAAAGATCGATGTGCAATATCTCATTATAAAGATAGTTTTTTAGTACCTTTGAGTTATGTACTATTGGTATGGTACTCACTACGATAAATGTTTGCAATATAAAGGTGCCAAATATATTTTAAAAAATAAATAATAATCGGAATGGAATTTAACAGTTTTTCAATATTACCCAATCACCTATACAGGGTGTCCCATTAAGAATGGGACATAGAACAACCGCAGATACTCCAATTCAAAATAAAACGATTAAGCGAAATATGCTTAGATAAAATGTTACTCGTTTCCGAAATACGGGGTGTTGAAGTTGAAAACTGAAAAATTATTAATGTCCATAATTTTTTTAATACACCGTATAATTTTACTCAAATCGGCACACTTGTTAAATATCATAAAATGCACCTAACAATAAAAAAATTAGTTCAGTACGCTCTACCAGTGGCGTACGGCAGGAGTAAGTAATGCTTGTACCCTTTCTAAATGTTACGCCGCTGTCTAAATTTTAATTTTGACTATAATATTAATTTTTTTGATATTTTCTAAGTCAATAATGTACACTTGCTAGTTTGTTGTAAAGTCATTGGTTTTCGAGATATTCGCAGTTTTTTTAAGACAAAATTGTAAAAATGAATATTATTAATAATAATACAAATAAAAAGTACATGTCTATCTATCTTTAACTGCGAATATCTCGAAAATCAATGACTTTACAACAAACTAACAAGTGTACATTATTGACTTAGAAAATATCAAAAAAATTAAAATTATAGTCAAAATTAAAATTTAGACAGCGGCGTAACATTTAGAAGGGGTACAAGCATTACTTACTCCTGCCGTACGCCACTGGTAGAGCAAGTAACATTTTATCTAAGCATATTACGCTTAATCGTTTTATTTTGAATTGGAGAATCTGCGGTTGTTCTATGTCCCATTCTTAATGGGACACCCTGTATATACCTATAAAATTTCATCTATGAATTGAAAATTAATAAGGTAAAAGATCCGTAAAAGATCCGCCAAAAACTAACGGATACGAATACGGATACGGATCTTTCTTCCCCCTCGAATATCCGCGGATACGGATACGGATATCCGGCACATCACTAGTAAAAATTCAAACTATTTCCAACTCTGTCGGACCGCCACTGCTTTTAAAAGCTTTAACTTACAATTTCATAATATAGGTCTATTGTTATACATACAAACGCTGAATGACTGTTGAGTGAACCGACCACAAACGATATATACCGATTACCGATTGAGATGACGAACCACTGAAAGCAAATTGCTTTTTGTGGCTTTTAAACTGAATCTACAAGCTCCCATCGAACACAAAAAAAAACCACACACATTGGCATCCGTGTAGAGATTATATTTATATAAACAAATCTAACAAAATGTTATTTATTTCACTAAACGTAGATATGCTCGGTTGCAGAAAACAATATCAAAAAAAATTGATTTAACAATGACCTTAGATTATGTTCATATAATTGCATTTTTTATACTTGCAACAGCAGTCTGTCCTTATGAAACCTGCCATGTAGATTGGATTGTATTCACGCAAAAACAAATTATTGATCTACATAAGATATAGCTTTTCAAGCCAAATTTTGATCAATACGCATAGAATAATGTTGTTTTTCGTAAATATATGTTAAATATATATGTGTACCTATACATAGTTTTAAAAAGTATCGTTTCAATCGATCAACAATGCTCCAAGCAGGGTCGATTATTTCTACAATGCTTTTTATGGGAAAATATGTACGGTCAGATAGGAAATATTTGTTTTTTGATTGTAATATGAATTTTGGGGCTAATTATTACATAGACATTAAGAAAAACCGCAGGATTGTGTACAAAAATATTGTAGATTTATTTAATGTACGACGTTTCGTCTATAGATTTAGACTTTTTCAAGTACTTATACCTATATACAGAAAAAAAATTTGTTGTCTGTAAAGTCGGTTTACGGACGATAGTTTTACGTGATAACGTCATAAAGAAACATTGATGAACTCTCTGACGTCACGCGAGAAGAGAGAGAAATGCGTACAAGCCGACGCTTGGGCCGATCGTGCCTCTCTATCGCTTATACCGCGCTGAGGCGCTCTCGCTTGCACGCTCAGGCTCAGGCGGAACGTCACACTTTTTCGTGCGTGCAGCCGGTGTTTTATCAATTTATAAGACGTTATTACGTCAAAAAGTAATCGAATGAAAATTATTGTCGTGTCTGGGATTTGAACCCTTTTGCTAAGGGTTAAGAATAAAATGTTATCAAAATTTATTTTTATATTGCATTTAACCTTTATATTATTGATATGATTTTCTCTTATAAAATTACTATTAATTTAAAATACAAAAAATATTAATTTAATGATTCTTTGCAAAATATTTATTTTATTTAATTTCAACATCCCGATAATAAGAAAATCAACTGCCCCCTTACTTAGTTGTTTTAGAACAACATATCACGCATCAGCTTGTTCAGTTGGTTCAGTTCGTCTCGGAAAAAATTACAACCAAACGTCTCTGACAACCGCGTGATATTTATACAAAATTGAATGTTTAAAATCAGTGATTTGAACGATATAAAAGTTGCAAACTGTGAATAAACATCTCGGCTACCCATTTTACATATTTTCAAAATGCGGCGTAACGCGTAAAATAACTTTTTCAGTGAAAATGAAAAGTACGTTTGGACAATAATTGAAACCACATTGTCAGACGTGCGAATACAGGTGCAGTTTGACTATGCCATCGACTCAGTGATGCCAACCTAGTTATGTGAACAATTCGAAGTGACAGATGCATTAATAATAAGGATTATTGTAATAAAAATTTGATTTAAATCACAAGAGAATTTTGTTTTATGAACAATAATTCAATTGATACGTTTTTCATATAATTTAAAGTGATTTTCATGCGAAATATACCTATATATTTTTCTTTAATTTGGAAATCTCATGGAACTGTCATTAGAGGTTGGAGCTAACAGCGATTGTTGAACGTTACTTCAAATAAGGTAAGTCTATTTTTTTATTATTGATTTCATGATTATTCAAGGCGTTTTTCTTGTGTTTAGTAATTTCATAACTCATTGGCACCTGACTTTGAAAAGTGCATCTAGATTATACAAAATCAGTTTCTAGAAGTGTTTAGACTATTTTGATATAAATATTTTATGTGAAATCATATTGTTTCCACGTTTTATAAGAAAATGATTTTGCTACAAATCTGCCAGTTTGGTTGGTGAGTTATTTTAAACAATTTTTGTTTTATTTTTCTGTTATGAGAAATGCATAATCTATACCTACTAATATATAAAGCTGAAGAGTTTGTTTGTTTGTTTGAACGCGCTAATCTCAGGAACTACTGGTTCAAATTGAAAAAAAAATTTTTTGTTGGATAGCCCATTTATCGAGGAAGGCTATAGGCTATATAAAATCAGGCTACGACCATTAGGAGCGGAGCAGTAATGAAAAATGTTCCAATTAATGTATCTAAAAAATAAGCTTCTATTCAGGTGAAATGCACTAACTACATAAGTATACTCATATTAGCGATGTAAGAATACAACGCCGGCTAGCGCAATCGGTAGAGCACAATGCTGTCAATACCAGGGTCGTGGGTTCGAGCCCTACGTTGGGCGAATGGATTTTTATTTTTTTTTTATTTTCTACATTGCTTTCTTCTAAGGCTTACATTAAATTTATTTTAATTTTATTTAATTAATCAAAAAAAAATTATTAGATAAAAAAAGTAAACATACTGCTTTTTATCGACAAAAAATTTTGAACGGTAACTCCGATCATCATGGAATTTGGACACAACATTCATCTCGGTAAACTAATATGAATGTGTGTACTCATGTTCCTCCCTTCCCCATTCGTTCTATTTGTTTCAAATCTTGCGACAGCTTTTTCAATCACTTCCCGTTTTCCGATTGAGTTGAAATTTTTCATACATAATATTTATGTATTTCCGATGACAATACAATATTATAATAACTAACTGGCCCGTCCGGATTTCGTCCGGATACAAATCGCACTTTTAATAAAACACGCTAAAATTTTTATTGCAGTATAATTTCTATAAAATGAATGAAATTTTAAATAAATAATTTTGTATTACACTATGTTGACGCCATTGATGCATTTAAAAAAAAAATACTTTCTAATAAAGTGGTAATTATTAATATTATATACCTAAATTAGATTTGACATTAAAACATAAAATATATGTGTACGGGTGACCAGTAAACCTTCTGTACGACTTTAACCGATGATACTGATAGGCTTGACTAGAGACTAATCGACTTTTTTTAATTTCACTTGTAATGACGAAAATCAAAAATAAGTCATTGCTATGCGTTTATTGAATGAAAGGTAAGTAGACAAATTATTAAACAAAATATTATTATTGATTAAAAGAAAGTTATTTTGATGTCGGAATTCAATAATTTTGGAACGTTATTTAAAAATTAATTAATTAATTTCCAAACAAAATGCAACAATTTAAAAATATTTCGGTTAGTTTGTTAGTTTAAAATACACACTTTTCGCGCTTTGTGTAACGATATGAATACTACTAAAGTAATGAGAAAAGAATTTACACGACTTTCTGATATTTACTATCATTTATTAATAAATATATATTGCAATTATTTGAAAATACTGTACTTTTTAACTTCGAATCTTACCCGATTTTAAGTCTTCGTCTTCCGATACCAAAAAAATGAATCTGAAATACACTAGTTATAATTTCAATGTACCTAACTCCGCCTAAGCCGGTCCCAAGCCCAGGTTTTCACAAAAGGAGGAGGGGGAAGGCTGGTACAGACCCTAGAGGGAATTTATTGTTGTCTATTATAGATATGCCCTACAAATTCTAGGTAATGTCTACTGATAATTAGTCAGCTCTGCCAGCAAATCCTTTTGAAGTAAAAAAGGGTGAGGGCGAATTTTCAGCGCCTTAAAACTGAAAACGCGGCATTGTGAGGAGGGAAGTGTGATTTTGGCCCAAGTGGCACTTCTTTTCTTGCGGTGCTGCTTTAGCATCGTTGTGATTGGTATTTTAATGTTTTTTGCTTTTTGTTTCAGGCACCGGGAACTGGACCACGCTCGGCTACTTTGACCTCAAGTACGCACAATTGACCGAAATGAGAAAGAGAGAATAGGCATGGTGACAGATTTTGAAATCCCGTTCTATGATGTAGGCACACGTCTACTATTCCCGAAAAAAACATTATTTCAACAATAAATTAAATTTTAACCCAAATTGTTGCATTTTTATCTTTCTATTTTGACTTACGCGCGAAAACGCTGGTAAATGTCATGGCGTTGTTTCTGACGTCACGAATGCATGCGCTTGCCTCGTGCCTATGTTCAACAAAGAAAGTCAACAAATATTTTGTGTGTTGAAAATGAATTCCAACGGTTATTATAGTGTTGTGCGGTCCCTCTGTGCAAAAACACAACAATAACAACACCTACAAATTGTTTGTTTACGTTTCAAACAAGAAAAAAAGTGAGAAATGTGTGGGTAAAGCTCGCGCAGCGAGACCCAAAAGATGTAGCTACGAGTTCGAATATGTGTGAAGACCACTTTGATGTAAGTAATTAGTAATTACTATAGATTCATAGAATAGATTTGTAACTCAAAATCTTTGTTTCATATTAAATAATTAAAGTAATGGATAAGAAATTTACTGAGGTTATGTTTGTTTTGGACTGAGTTGTCATTCTTGTTATGTATCAATTTTTATAGACTTATTATTCTCCTTTCAGCTGCCTAATGATATGAAAACTATAATATGAAGTATCATTTGATGGGGTCGGTATCACAAGTGCGTATGAACCAACTGTGTATTCTCAAAAAAATTGCATGCCAAATTGCCAACAACACGAATATCTGATTATACATAGAAGCGAAAAACGATGGCTCTTGAATTATGTGAAAAGCAATTAAAAGAAAGTAGTATGGTTACAGAATGTATCGATTTTGAAGAAGTTGCTTCCGGAAGTTCAGGTATTACATGTTTTTCTAAGATTTATGTATGTAATTGCATGCCAGGATTTAATGCAATAAGAGAGTTTAAAATGTTATTATGTAATTAACAAAATAATGACAGAAGTTGGTAATTTATTTTGGACGTTTGTTACTTTTCATAAAATCTATAAGTGATGTGATTCGAACCATATTTTTACTCAAGTGAATTTGTCTCAGTAGTACCTAATCGAGAAAAATTAAATTTTACTGCAAAAAATACAATATTATGTTTTTTTCGCTGCGAAACGTTACATTGATGTTTTCCTATGCATATCGAATAAGAACATTGATTTTTTCAATACGTTGAATAAAAACATTGACACATATATTTTTTAATAAAGATTAACAAAGTAGAAAAATGAGGCATTTCTTTGAATTATATTATATTTTGTTAGCATTTCTGTTTTGTTGTTGTCGTTTGTTATTGTATAAACTATAGTAAATTATAAGTGTTTATGTAAAAGACCCTTGTATATTTCACTGCGATAACTAAGTGTTATAAGATAAATATCGGCAGATGAGATAGAAAAAGGGATGCTGTTTTTAGGACATTCTTGCACAAACTGTTGTAGAGTTAACTGCTTAAAATTGAATATCATACTCATAGTAAATAATTAAATTCTTTTATGTAATTGTTATTTTATTTCTACGTTAATTCCAACTATTGTTAATTTCTCACTATTAAAGTGAAATAGATAATTGTGTTCATATTTTTATAAAATAAAAGTTATATTGAAATAGTATAAAATTATTATTATTGTTTCAAAATAAAAGTTTACATATATTATATGTTTAATTAGTTTATATTCTGTTTCTAGTTCTGCACAATCTTGAAGAAGCTCAGCAAGTAACATAAAAAATGATAGATAAATCAATTCAAGTATATATGACAAAAACATTCAGAAGTAAAGCTAAACAAACAGAAGTCAAATTGATAAAACAGATGACATCACCTTTGAGAAGAACAGTTAAAATATGTTATCGATTGAAAAAAATTATATTGTATTTTTTTTATTTTTAAATAAATATAGAATAAATGTTCAACTATTAGAAAGTACCCCCCAAACTTCCTTAATAACCCATATGATCAATTGAAAAAAAATCCTATTATATTTTTTTCCTTTTTAAATAAATATAGAATAGATGTTCTAGTAGAAAATACCACTTCCTTATAAAGAACAATCAGAATGCGATACTTTTGTCTTTTAATATACTCCCTCTGTAACTCGCGCAGAATTATCACCATCGACAAAATCTTTTCATATGGAATCTGCTTCTGACTGCAGCGAGATGGTAGAAGCTGGTAAAAAACCAGGATTTAAAAATTTTAGAATGTACGTTAAAGAAAATCAAAGAATCCACGTTCTGGCATACCTATAAAGTGTTATTACTTAATTAATTTGATTCAAGAGCAGACAAATATCCTCTCTAACCTTATTTTAATCTGTCTAAAAAAAATAAATTAATATTTCTTTCCGTGAACTTGCTTTTGCGAGACCTTGGCCGGCGCACTCCGTGCGCTATGATTGACTGAATTATTATACAAATTTAATACAAAAATTGACAACTGATGATTTATTAGTTTAAAATAAACAATTAGATATTGTATTTATGGCTGTATTTTTTTAAAAGTAGGTACCTACTTTGACTTTGTAGTAAAAACTGTGTGACTTTCTTTAGCTGCGAGTTAACTAACCTCAAAAATAACAGCTATGACAAGTGTTATAAAGGGTTGTGTGAGTTAAATTATACCTCGCACTAAAGATTAATAACAATGTAATTACAATGAAGTTTTTACATTTCTAAATTCAGATGAACAAACATCTTTATTTGATGGAAGAAACTCTCCCAACATCAACAAATCAATTTTGGGCAAATTAGAACTATTCGCCTTAATAAAACCTTGTTCCATTATATTTATCACACGAAGATGAATAAAATAAACAACAAATCAACTAATATATTGCAGAAGTGAATGATATTAACAAAAATTCAAGCGACACACGTTGATTTATTACGTCAAGTGTATACAAATGAATTATATTCTTTTTGGTTCTAGCATTCGTGACGTAATTCACTCTGATTGGTGTTTCAGTCAACATGGCCGATTACAGTATTTTATACTTTTATTTTATTAAAAATCTTATTAATTTTAATATTTATGTTAAAACTGAGTCATTTTTTAGAATCTTCTCAACATATATTTTTCTCTAAGACCATTTATTCTTTGATTCTTTTATACTGTCCTCACGCCTATTATAGACACTCGACAGCTGAAATTATTAGCACCTATGACATCCGTGTGATTGGATTACGATTTGGTACTGCGAACTTAAATTGCAGAGATGGGCAGAATTTTTTTTAAGGGCTAATAAAATTTTTCCAAATTTAGTGTGAACTAACATTAAAGATAACGTCTCGAGGTTCTTTTCTAAATTCATTAGGCATTCATTTTACGAATGAATAGCTGAATGAATAGTATTGTAACTGCAATTGGAACTACGATCATCGGTTGTTAGGTTAAGTAAATGATAATAATGAAATGATCTGCACTTTTTTTTAATTGGTTTGTATAAAATTAGAGTAAAAAAGTAATGTAAAACTACATTATACATTTTACACATGAATAGCCGAGCTGGTAAAATAAAAAAAGTGTCGACATGCAATTCAAAATAAAATTAAAACGAAGTGTGATCCAACTCCAAATAATTCGTTTTTCATTGACTATTTATGGTGCAAACGGTTTAGGGAGACACTAGATCGCTGGATCATTCTATACTTTAACCTCCAACGACACCCATATATTGCTAAAGCTCCCCTGTATCCTGTTCGGGCGAGACTGGCTGTGATGGTAGGCGTAATAATATGGAGATGATGGTCCTTAGAATGTCGCTTTAAAGTGTTCTTTCCTTTTCACTGTTTTGATAATTTTCTGGTGAAAGTCAAATTTGAAAATTAAAATTGCTGTTTGACACTATTTAAAACAAAAATGCCGCCGGCAGTTCTTTGTCGAATGTAACCCTCAAATGTTCAGTATTTTCAGTAAATTTTTTTTTTTTTTTTTTGACACTCGTTTGAGGGTATTCTTTCAATGTTTGCTAGTTTTACACTTTTGGTGAGGTCAGGCTGATACAGAGGGGTGGTTCATCCAGTCGATAATATCACAATGAGGGTTAATCGTCTTTGCGATAGTATCAGAATGGGGGTCAACCAGAACGGAGGTTTGTATCGGAGGTTCCCTTTCCTCTGAAGGGAGCGTACATTAAATTCAGTAAAAAAAAGTGTCTCGGAAGTCAAAAAGGTACAATCTGTTGATAACCTTTTTTAAACATTAAAATTACAATAACATAAAAAATGCAGATCACAGGCGATATTTTTTGTACTAATAAAATATTTCCGTTTTTCGCTTTTTGAGTCGGTAGTGCCGTCGGTTACTGGCTCTCGTGTTTCAGAATGTGCGGGAGTGCCTACGTTTTCGGTTGAGTCGAGACAGTGTTGTCTTAAGGTAGAACGCTTGTATTAAACAGTGCACATTTTACATCGTGTAAACACGAATAATTTTGGTATTGACCTGTAGCACTAACATTTTTTTCCAAGACGACGCTGCGGGTTGATTCGTCCCCCGGCTCCGCGTTCGCGCGAGTAAGTGTTTAAATAAAAATTCAAATCATTAAATCGAAGGCTCTATCGTCTGCCACTAGAATCTACAAGACAACGACACAGCCAACCAGATTGAAAATATCACCATCGACCAGTCGAGTGACATTGTTAAAAATAAAACTTTAATAAGAATTCGCGACTTTTAACTCGTTATTATATATTTAAATAAATTGACTCCCAGTGCAGTGTCTAAAAATCAATAAAGTAACAGTATAGTCAGTGCGCGACTTTCAACTCGTGTGCAAAACTGGATCCAGGGCCCTACAGAGATTCGTCATTCTTCACAAGTTGGTATGTATTACAATATTTTCTTGATTTGTGTTGCTTTCCTTTAACAAGGCGTTTGATAATCCTGCAAATGTCGTAACCATAGTTCATTGTTTTTTATCCTCAAATTTTTTGAGAAGATTAAATTTGTATACAATTGATGCTGTTATCATTATTGATTGATAAGAAATGCATTTTAATTTTTTTAAACAAATAATTTCAAAATTGCACATTTGAAAGTACTAACGTAGCATATTCTAATGTTTTTTGAAAGGACCGTTAATATAATACAAAATTACGTATATAATTGGGCTTTTGAAAAAAAAATAATTATCGATTTTTTTATTGTATTTTAAAACTTTATTATAAATAATATTGATAATCGATGCGAAAAACTTTCAAAAAACTTTTTTTAAATTAATTATAAGCAATTTAAAATTGATAAAATATTAAAAAAAATCACGTGACTGCAAACGCACTAAAATTGTTTTGTGACGTCATAATGGTAAAATGTATATACGCAGTTACTATCAATGGCTTCTACATGTGTATTGACTAAAACATTATGACGTCACATTATGTTCGGAAAATGTCGGCGCGTTCTCGGAACTGGGTACAAAAATTTATTTTTAATTTGATATAACTTTTGAATTATAACGAAAATAAAAAAAAGAAAAATAGTTTTGTTATAAAACTTATATACGATCTTTCCATTTATGACAAAAAAAAGTTTCATTCAAAAGCCCAATTATATAAATCTTTTTTTTAACTGAAACAATATCTTTTATAGGCAAAGGGGTAAATTTGTTTTACTATCTCGGGCAATACATTCGTTAGACGCATTATTGTCAGCGCCGAGTTAATTATGTAATAAAATTTTTGTAGTAGCCTACACCTTTCGCTCTGATGAATTATTATAGGTAGATCTGTCTTTTTCAGTGCTAACACATTGATTATTATCGGTATTTTTTGTTGTCATTTATTTATTATACTTTTAGAGAAAAGTGGGAAGTTGGCATTTTTTCATTTTTCAAAAATTAATAGCATTTAAAACATTAACTTGAGAAATCGGTCAAAAAATATAAGAAAAATTGTATTTAAATTTTCTTCTTTTGACGTGATAACGTCTTATAAATTGATGAAACACCAGCTGCACGCACGAAAAAGTGTAACGTTCCGCCTGACCCTGTGCGTGCAAGCGAGAGCGCAGTATAAGCGATAGAGAGTCGGTAAAAATATAGTTTGACAGCTATTAAAATTTAGGTTATGTATTATTAAATATGATATTCGAGCGGAATACGTTATCACGTAAAACTATCGTCCGTAAACCGACTTTACAGACAACCAATTTTTTTTGTTATAAAAATTGTTTTAAACAATATCAGACCGCTTGGTAACATATTATCCTTTCATATTCAATACGGTCTCCTGAACTGATTGCCGAAAAAATATGTAATCCGAAATTCGGAACGGCAGCGCCGGTTCCACATGATATAAAACGCCTTTTCTATTTTTTTATGAAAATAATGGATTACAAATTAACAGAAAATGTGTCTTTTGTTTCAGATATCAACTTGTAACGAATCTGCTTTGGTGAGTTTTTTTTTATTTTTTGTCTGTAATTTTGAACTTCTAGCCAATAGAAATTCTTTAATAAAAAAACTTTTTCGATTAACTTGAAAGGATATTTTCTATTGACTGGAAGAACTGCAGATTTTTTGGTTATGGTAATTATATTGGGATCCATCGTTCCACTTCTATCTTTCGCGACGCGTTAAATTTCAGTTAGGGTCTCCGTGACATTTTTTTTTTTCAGGTATTTGTCGGTATATTTTTTCGCAATGCAAACTTCAACATTTCTTAATCACGTGACACATTCACAGCTACCATCAGTATTGTTTTTCAATGTTGAAATTTGTATTGTTTTAGTAAACCTTTTTGCGTCCGAACACATTTTCAATATTTCTGTGTCTGAGATATTGAAAATACGTTCCCATTGAAATAGTATCACCAAAAAATACACTGGGGCGCGTCTAGGGGTTTTGGAAAGCAGTCAGTGTGCGTTGCGGGCTGCTCTGTAGGGTTCGGTTTCCGGTCTCGTTAGCATAGTTCCCCATTCTTGTGAGACCATCGCAGCTTTCGCGTTAGCTTAGCTGGTTTTTTGAACGCACAAGGTCCTTGCGCGGTTTGTAGGTATCTCTAGGACAGGACCTATAGGGTTGGACCACTGGCTCGCGTAAGTAGGAGGCCTTGGGTCATGTAAGCAACAGCCATAATTGATCCAGGGGCGGAGGTGGTCCGAGTAGGGATCGATCATTAAAGTGAACACTATACACACACTACAACAAACCGATTCCTCCGTGAGACCGTGATGGACCCCTCAGTGCGGGGGTTCCAACAAAGGTGGAGCGACAGTTCAAGTCCTCTGCCCAACTATACCAGCAGTGATAGACAACAAAGTGTGCTCTATCCAACCATATTCAGTGATAAAAAATTCCTAACCCGGCCATCCTCTGTTTTAGGGGCCCGACAAGTGTGAATGTTCCTACTTATGGGCTCGGTGGGATACCTTTATCCTTTACCTTTTATCCTTTCTATCCGTGTGTTCCATGTGTTCGTTTGTATGAATGTTTTGGTGTTACAGCAAAAACGCCAGGGAATTCTGATTTCCTAAAGAACTCTCTCGCAACGAGAGTTCCAACGGTGGCAGGTGGACAAATTGTTGCCTGACCCAACTGAAGGAAAAATAAATTTTTATCAGTGGTTCTCTTATAAAGAAAACTTTCAAATAATATTTCGGCTTTGTTCTAATATTTCAATGAGAATCATTTTTTTTTTCACTAATTTATTGACAATACGATGTAAGTATAGTAGCTTATTAATGGGCCTATAAATATGCTACTAAGTCATCAGTAAATAGTAGGTAAAACTAGTTTCCAAATTATTTATGGTCGATTGCGATATCTCTATTTCTCCTTCAGCCTTTTTTTTTCAGCAGAACGGAGGGACAAGCCATCGTCCTCTGTTCCAACGACCTTTTTAAAGATTTTGATTTTTTTATCGCGATTTTTTTACTTATAGAATGAATTTCATTAATATTTTTACATACATTTTTAAAAGTTAGTTTCTTACTTTTTTTAACTTCTGGTTTGATAAATTTTATTTATTTTAAATGTTCTTGGTAGGTAGTATATATTTTTTAATTCTAATATGGAATTTCACGTTGTATGTTAAATCAGTTTTTAAAGACTCGTTTTAGGATACGTCGTTTATTATATAACCAAAGCGGTCGTCGCATTTTCCGCATATGAATCGCGCGCGTCAGTTCCCTGTGGGCTCTCCTATGGGCCCGAAAAAAACCCCGATCCCACACTGTGCATGTTTTTTGGTATTATAAATTTGTAAAATCTCCTCCGGGTACAACTAGCAGTTGTAGTGTAAAACACTGTGAGACTGTCTCCCGGGGGCGCTAGGCATAAAATTAATTAGAATGTTTACTAATTACTAAACATTTATTCGTAATATTATTGGGCTCTATTATTGAGCTAAAATTTAGTTTTTGGATTGATAAATCAATCGAATTTTGAATATAGGTATATATATGTACTTGAATTTTATTATTTTACTAGCGGCCCTGTACGTGCTTCGCTACGTATAAAGTGAAATAATAAAACAATTTAATTGGAACATCTATCTATCTATCTATCTATTTTATTAATTGCTAGCTATTTTAAAATATACATGGGCGTATATGTGTGTATGTAGAGCACTCCGGCTGCGCCGTCGTGCTCGAAAAAAAATAGCGTAAAATATTCGTGGATAACTGGTCTTTAAAACACTTGCTCTATTTCGAGCACTCCGGCTGCGCCGTCGTGCTCGAAAAAAAAGCATTTGTTTTAAACGATATTCAGTTTTTTAAATCCTCGATCTAGATATATGGTTGTTAAGTTCGTTGCGCTATCTATTGAATATACACTCAATCCAGTCAACAGGTATCCGCATCTTATATGGTTGTTAAGTTCGTTGCGCCATCTATTGAATATTCACTCAATCCAGTCAACAGATAATTATGACTGTCAAGGAATAGACAAATAATTTGCAATAAAATAATATTGCGACTATAAATTGAAATGTAAGCTATCCTATCTTTCAAGTTGGGTCGAATTGCACACGGCGTGCAAATAAAATCGGTTCAGTAGTTTAGGAGTTCATCGCGGACAAACATGTGACACGTAATTTTTATATATAAAGATAGTGTTTTAATAAAAAACTTCTTCGCATACGATAAAAGAAAAGTTTATCCAATTACTATGCGATAAATGAAGATATCGGTAATAAAAATTCTTCCAATGTAACAAAAATTTCTATAAACATTATTTTTTAAACAATTTGCAACGCTTTGTTAGACCGGTAAATATATATGATGAACGAGGTCGGATCTTATTATTTTTTTAATACTTAACTCAGCTTCGGTTAGCACTATAAAATAATCGATACGGTATTTTAAAAATTAATCGCAACAAACGGCTTTTCGCATTTTTCTTTGAAAGAATAATACGTACGAGAAAATTATTTATTATCAAACTTGCACTGCGAGGAAAAATTTAGAATTTGGTATATTGGATGTTTATTTTCGAGCGACAGTGTAAATGGGAGCGTTCGCGAATATCCGCATATTAGCTAGTGTCGTCGACAAGTGGATTAGGCCTATCGGGGAAACCACGTTAAAAAAACGCGCCTTGAACTCGACCTCTGCCTGGGGTGGTGTGGAACAGAGTTCAGCTACTATGTGCACCGTTGCTCGAAAATAATACAATGTACAAGTTCGATTATAAACAATTTTCTCGTACTTGTTACCTATCACGGTCTAGTCGGTATATGACATATGTATAATTTTTTGACGTGATAACGTCTTATAAATTGATGAATCGCCAATCTTATAAATTGATAAAACAACGGCTGCATGCACGAAAAAGTGTAACGTTCCTAACGTAACGTTCGTAACGTTCCTCCTGACCCTGTGCGTGCTTTTCTCGAAAACGGCCCTAACGATTTGGATGAAATTTACTGAAAAGGGATTTTGGGGGGCAAAAAATCGTTTTAGCTAGGTCTCATCTCTCGAAAAAATTGTTTTCTTACAAATTTTATCATTATAAAAATCAATTTTTTGACGTATGAAAATACTTAAATATTGTAAGTAGGTTTTGGAATTTTATATAAACAGTGAAACAATTGTTTTATAAATATTATGACAGCTAATCTTTGAGACTTAAAATAAATACGAAAGAAAGAAAGTTAAAAAAAACAATTATATTATATGGTGAGTAATTTAAATAAATAAAATTAACCTAAATTTGAAGCGAAAGATGCAATATCATAGATTCGAATTATTATAATTATTATATAAATTTAGGTTATGTATTACGGAATACGTTATCACGTAAAACTATCGTCCGTAAACCGACTTTACAGACAACCAATTTTTTAATAAGATAAGGTCGTATCTAAACGGCCTAGACGGTCTACATAAGGCCTGATTCCACATATCTGTAACATATATTATTATCCGTCTGCATTAAAAGCAATTTGATTTCGACAGCACCACATCACAGAAAATTGAACAAATGTTAAAAAACACACCAACTCCAATAGATGAAAGGATTGTAGTCTGATTATTTAGATCGAAACAATTTTCATTGATGTTCGCAAAACATTTCGTTACAGAGAAACAAAATTAACTTCCGTGTGTGGGCATAAATTGGAGCTTTGATAAATAATTAATTAATTTGCTTAATCGAAGTTACCTAATAAAATATCAGGGTGCCAAATGACTCAAAAAATTACAACAAATATAAAACATCACAAACTAAAAATTAGCAGAAGTAATTGTCCTCAATGAGAGTTTGTGATTCTAAATTTTAAAAAATTCGGTGAAAAATTTAGACAGACCGATCACACTAGAGACGGTGACTGTATTCATAGTCATACATTTAATAATTTACTATATGAATCATTGTCTATCTACTCAATGTGCGGTGAGCGAAGGCAACAAAGCGTATTTAAAATATATCTACGTCTCTTTCTTCGATGTAATTCCCTGATTTCTCCGATGATAGGATTGGTTGATGCACTTGCATTCAATCTGAATAAAGTATCTCTGTTTCAAAAACTTTGTCTTTTTCTATGACGTTAACATGGGCGTACCCAGCTTTTGGCCCAGGAGGGAGCAAATTAGAAATTTCTTAAGCCGGCTGTGCTTGTTTTGCTCTCCTGGATACGCCAGTGCTTAAGGCGTAAAAAAGACAGAAGTATATTATGTTTGCACCCTAATGGTTCGATTACAATTTTATTCTTATGCTCAATATAGAATAAAAGTATATGACTGTATTCAAATAAAAACATAATTTTAACGTTAAGTGATGCTTCAAATGGGGGCACCACTATTAAGTTTCTGCCCAGGTTCGAAAAAATCGTAGATCCGGGGCTGACTAAAAAAAACTATATTTTTAAAGGAATTTATTCAATAATTAATAGATAAACCATAATTAAATCACTCTCAAGTCACGTGGCAAGTATTGACGTTTTGGAACGAAATTTGAAACCGAATTTAAGATACAAGATTTTTAAAGCTTGAATCGTATATATTTAAAAAATAATAATAAATATTTGGGGCTATATTAGGTGCACGACTTTAAAACCTTTCGCAAAAATAGTCAACATCCGTATTATGTCGATGATCCGCTTAAAAACGGATTTCAGTTGTCATTAAATCACCCCAAATGTTTGTATAGTGAAAACGTTCAAAATTGAACGTAGGGGAAAAGATTTTTGGTCTGCACTGTATATTATATAATATGTACAGCATTTCAGCCGTCACGATGTAACATAATCTATAGTCTTGGCGGTTTCAGTCAGTCGTTGGTCAGCAGTATTCTCCCCGACCGACTGCAGACAGATGACTTGCGGTGGGACCGTCCCACTGTGCCCTCAGTAGGCACCGCTTCTCTTACGCAGACGAGAAACGGCAAAGCAGCCCCCCTCGTCATTCGCACACTACCCCCATTACCCCAGTCCCGCTCGGTCACTCACAACCGGCAAACTTTGACTATAGAACTCAATGCATCAATTGTAAAGCTTAAATTAGACAACGACTGTAATTATTATCAATCTGCACGCATTCGCCATTCACAGAGCAGCTGTCAATCTAAGAGCTCGTTTATTATAGTTTGTACATTATATTTTTAAGTGTAGATAAAAAATAAAATAGGTAAGAAACATTTTTAAGCGTTTTATTATACAACCGACGATGTACTAAAAAAATTGGTTGTCTGTAAAGTCGGTTTACGGACGATAGTTTTACGTGATAACGTATTCCGTAATACATAACCTAAACCTCCCAAAATTTGGTTTCAATCCGCTTATCCTTGGTGTCGGAATGATAAGAAATGTCAAAAGTGACGTTTGCAACTTACAAAGTATTATGTTCTAATAATAATTAGTTATTCCAATACTTAACTTAGAAGGAGTTGCATTTCACAATATACTAATGTCAAAAAATTGAATTAAACATTAGAAATGCAGCCGTTTTCATGTTAAGACAAGACATACGTTTGCTTCTAATTTCCATGTACGGCAAACAAAGACAACCGACCGCGTCGCGCCATGCATTAGACAACATTGCATTTATACAGCTATTTTTCTATATAAATTTGTATAAAATATTTTTCTATATAAATTTGTATAAAAAAACTGTTTAGTCAAATTCTGTTATACGAAATCTATGTAAAATGTTCTCCTCTTTCGTTTAAGACTGGTTTCAAACCGATCTGATTTAAATTGAGCGAGAAATTAGCAAAAATCACGCACAGGGTCAGGCGGAACGTTATGCGTTACGCGTTACGAACGTTAGGAACGTTACGTTACACTTTTTCGTACATGCAGCCGGTGTTTTATCAATTTATAATATTGGTGATTCATCAATTTATAAGACGTTATCACGTCAACTAGAAAATAATTATGAGTCATCATAGGGGACTTTGATTAAACTAAAATTTAATCGTGGGGCGCATTAACTATAGAAAACTTCATTTATATGAGATAGGAAATCATATTTAGCTTTCGACTGAATAGTAGATAGATATGAAAGTTTGACCCCTCCTAGAATAAAATCCTTGCTACGCCTATGTTTTTGTCCACTGCTGTATATCACAATATAGGTGTATAAGCGATGTACAATTATTCCAGTATCACACAAAATATGTTGCGCTTACGAGTACAGTACAGCGGCAGTCATGTGCGAAGCTAAAGTAAAGTAAATATAATTAAAAGTGAGTTAGACTGTAGGTAAATTATGCACCCCAGCAGTCATCAGTCATAAGAAAAGATGGTACAGCGCTATTATATAATACCTACACATGTACGATACCTGCGCATGTGTGTGTCAATGGCGTATCGTCCCATTTTAAACCGGCGCGTCACGGCGTCAATAACTACAGAGCTGTCGCCGTTGTCTATATTACGCTCTGACTTTACAAATTATTTTTTAAAATTAATAACAATTTTATTTTAACTGTATACCCCTTAACACAATCATTTCATAAATATTTCAAAATGAATACCTATACTTATTCATTATCAAATCTGTATATCTATGTATTTGTGCACACTTCGATCTGTCATCTGAATGACAGATCGAAGTGTTGACGTTGTTTCAAAATTAAAGCCGTCAGATGGCGGACGTTATTCAGCGTTGCTGTATTTTAATTAATTTACAAAAACAAAAGCAATAATAAATTTTTTAGTTGTCGATGTCAGTAGAGCAAGCAATTACCTGTAAAATGACATATAATTTATGTGGAGAAATTGTGAGGTTTTTTCTAAAAAGGGAGGCAAACATCTTTAACCTTAGCGTATTAATATATATGATTACTATCAAAAGTCATTATTGTTCGTCATACGATTCAAGCACAAATGAACGTAGGTTCAATTTTAGAATTTACGAAGTTGTAAATAATATTGCTAAACTAAAGGTCGCTACACACGAGGCTGGTTTCGCCGCTGGATTTAACTGCTAGTTTTCAAGCGCTGATTTTTGATATGGCTCTTATGTATTGGAGTT
Organism: Xanthostigma xanthostigma; assembly: GCA_963575645.1. Taxonomy (NCBI): domain Eukaryota; kingdom Metazoa; phylum Arthropoda; class Insecta; order Raphidioptera; family Raphidiidae; genus Xanthostigma; species Xanthostigma xanthostigma. The sequence continues at coordinate 8,489,844 of OY754471.1, read as the reverse complement.
AGCTTTGTGGATGGGTTTAGTTTGGTGCGCGCGTAGTGATAGAAATGTTAACAGAAGCTTATTGTCTCTGCAGAACAGTGATTGTTTGTGGGCGTCTGTCCATCTTCGTAAGCCGAACGGCAGCCAGACGGCCAGACCAAGTTCCAGCAGTGTTTCTAGCGGCAAAAATCAGTACGCCAGTGATGTACGTCACACGTACATTGTATAACTACTGCACGACTCACAAAACTAACTAAACAACAGTGATGCTGTAAATTGTAATCTCACGACAATTTATTAATTAATAACAGCGCAATAATACGTAATATAAATTAGTATAATCTCTGTTCGGTTCTTTGTAGTTTTTTACTTATTATAACATAAGTTTCAGCTGTGTTCATTCGGAAGAATCACAAATTCGAAAAAGCGTTATTTTTCGGTGTGCAAAAAGAGGAACGTTGCAAATTTAATGTGTCTAAAATATACTAATTGTATTCTCAAGAAAAAAATATACTTTTTATATTTTATTATTACCGATACGAAAACAAATGATTGATCTACATCAGTGATTCCCAAAGTGGTCTATATCGACCCCCAGGGGTCGACGACAACTTGGAAAGGGTTCATGTCAGCGGGAAAAAAATTGGGGGTCCATGAAATGAAAATGAGGGTCAACGATAGTGAATCTCCTAACAAAAAAAGAAACAAACTGGACATCGTTAACCGAAGAGATTTAAGATTAAATCTAACTAAATTGATGCCAAATGCAGAAAATTTATTATTAAAGCATCAGGTTCATCCCTCACACTAAAAGCAATTATTTTTTGCTTAGTTATTTTATGTAACAGAAATTAAATTTTAATTTGGTTCGTTTTAATTTGAATCTAATTAATGAATGTATAAAACTAAACATTTCGCACTATACATTTCACTACCGTTATAAATTTAAATCGTTCAAAGTGAGTAGCACTATACCGGTTGCTAAAAATACATTTGCAATTAATGAATTTGCAAAAAATCAATATCAGATAAGCAGGGGGTCTACCCAAAGCCGAAAAAACATGACAAGTGGTCTACGAGACTAAAAAGTTTGGGAACCTCTGATCTACATAGAAAAAGATCGCTTGTCAAGCTGAATTTTTTCAAAGTGCGTACAAAAATGTTATATCAAATTGGAAATTGCACAAAAATCGGAGTTAAATACATGTTTAAGAAAAATATTGTTTCATAATCGATCATATAAATTTTTAAATTCCACAATGCTTTTCTTATGGAGGAATACGTATGGTCACAAGCTAAGGTCATTGTCAAAATAGATATTTTGACAATCCTTTCTGCAACTCAGCACTTGACTGGAAGTTTCGCAGCCACATTAGACTTGTATGTATAAAAAAACTTTTTAACAAAAAAATTAAACCGCCGAAAAACTGAAAAGCAAAAAATAATAAATCTTTTTATTTAACTAAGTTCTATTTAAGTAGTTGAACGTATGTGACAGTCTAGTATATCTAAGTAATTTTGAGTCGGCGTCAACAATCCTTCGCCGGAAATCTCTGAGAGTTCACGAAGTTAATGTCAGCAACAGAGCAACCCGAACGGGCACACACTGCGGGCACACGTCTTTGCGAGTGGTCGTGTGGAGAGCGCATGTTTAGAATGTTAATGTTTATCGCTAGAGATTTCACGTATCATTGTTAATTTGATTTGGTTATTTCTTTTAGTGATCTTTGTTCATTGATTGTTTGACGCCGACTCAAAATTACTTAGATATACTAGACTGTCACATACGTTCAACTACTTAAATAGAACTTAGTTAAATAAAAATATTTATTATTTTTTGCTTTTCAGTTTTTCGGCGGTTTAATTTTTTTGTTAAAAAGTTTTTATTTTATAATTTTTTGTGGCTATATAATTTATAATTGTAATACACAACTCAGCTTGAAAATCTGTGAGTGAACAATAAATCACCCCTATTTTCCCACCCTTAGGGTAGGAATTTTTTTTCCAAATTTATATGAGACCAACCTCGAGGTATACCCTATCCAATAAAAAAATAATTATCAAAATCGGACTACTCTGTAAAAAGTTATGTGTGGTCATACATTACAATCAGTGAGTAAACAATCAATCATCCCCTGTTTTCCTACCCTTAGGGTTGGAATTTTTTTACAAAATTTATATGGGACCAGCTTCGGGGTATACCCTTTCAAACAAAAAAATATTTATCAAAATCGGACTACTCTGTAAAAAGTTATGCGTGGTCATACATAAAAAAAAATTAAAAAAAAAATATACGCGTCGACTTGAGAACCTCCTCCGTTTTTGTTTTTCGTCGGTTAAAAAGTAGAAATACATGAACACAATCTAAGATCGTGGTCAAGCCAAAATTTATGATAATTCTTTCAGCAGCCCAGTGTAACAAATGTATCTTTACATAAGTGAAAGTGAGACAGAATTTTAACAGCGCTGTTAATTTTAACATTGACCATACAGAATAGCGTAGTCTTTTGCGGTATTCGCAAAGATCAGTCTGTAACGGTACATTTATTTAACAGTAAATTAATGTTTACTTTTCATTTCAATCTGTAGCCTGCGAATAATACGGGAAGTAACGAATATTATATATACGTACTCGACCGACCGTTCTAAACAAACTCTCTGATTTTGTATAGGTAGGTTAAACTCTAGGTTGTGTTCTGTGTTATAGACGCTAGACAGGAGAGATTATATGGCTGACGTCGGAGTAATCCTCACATTTACTTAAATTGCACACCTGCATGAATTATTAAAGACCGCGCACACTTGCTAAGCATGAACTAACACGACCAGCACATCACGGAGCAAAAAAGCCTCCCATGCTATTTAACGGAGTAGCGCACATTATGCCAGCAGCGACCATCAGTCGGTTGCCTGCTAAGCCGATCTAGTAAACATCATAATTATATATTAATACGCTAAGGTTAAAGATGTTTGCCTCCCTTTTTAGAAAAAACCTCACAATTTCGCCACATAAATTATATATCATTTGACAGATAATTGCTTGCTCTACTGACATCGACAACTAAAAAATTTATTATTGCTTTTGTTTTTGTAAATTAATTAAAATACAGCAATGCTGAACAACGTCCGCCATCTAACGGTTTTAATTTTGAAACAACGTCAACACTTCGATCTGTCATCTGACCTTCATATTGTAATACTACAGACACAATACTGCATACTGCCATCCAACGGCTTTAATTTTGAAACAGCGAGCAACGCTGAACAATGTCACAGCAATGCTGCATGATGCCATCTGACGGCTTAGCTTAACGCTTTTGCTACTTGCGCCTCTATATGACAATTTTAGTAAAATATTTCTTCGATCTGTCATCTGAGCTTCATATTGTAATACAACAAAAAGAAGAACGTCATAAGCAGTGTGCAAAATTAGAAACGAATTGAATACCTGCAATCATATTTAAAAAATAATTTTGTGAAGTGATAATTATTATACTTATTTAGTGCGAATAATTCGCTCAGGTCACACTAGTACAGAATAAAATGGTGCCGATTTTTTTTTTTTAATCGGTTAACCCTTCGGAATATTCTGGCTACACAAACATTTAAAAAAATATATATACATAAATTAATAACCTATTTTTAAAGGCCTTAAAAAATGAATTTTTTTAATTTTATAATATGACCTTATTCGTCTCTGGTAAAGATTATAAATACCTAATACTGTTAAAAATTCACAAAATAAAAACCAATAAAAAAGACTTTATTGCAAACAGACTTACGACAACAATATATTTTCAACGTTAACTTGTATAACGCTTTTAATTAAGCTTTACTATGGAATCTTTTTCTACGCAGTTTACAGAAAAATATAACTCAATATTAAGAATTTATGAAAGTTATAAAAAAATCACAGCGAGAACTTGAACATGCACAATTGAACCGTATTTTCTTATTGAATCAACTTGCAATGTCGTAAAAGATTTTTATTTGATAAGGGCTGTCCAATTACATTGTAAACTCTATACAGATTATATCAAATCAAAACGGTCCATAGAACATTCTGTGTGTAAGACAGAGACGATATTATATAAAGCACTAAAGCAGTAAGTAAGAATGAGATAAATGATCGCTAATAGTTACTGTGGTTATACAATCTGATAGTATCGTCTTTGATTTCTACAGTAAAAATCACAATTTTATCAAATGTCAGTACTCACTGAAATTATTGATAAAATGGCTATTTATACTGTTCGGGAAAAAATCCAAATAATGAAATGGGGATTTGTAAAATCCAAAATTTATGGCTTTCAAGAAAATAGAGCTAATAATTTTACCGAATTGAAAATACAGATTTCCAATGCATGCCAGTCCGTTGACCATGAGATGTTAGCCAATTTGAGGGAAAACATTTATAATCGATTAGGATATTGTTTGGCAGAACGTGGAGGTCTTTTTGAACATTTAATAAATTAATTATTAAAAGTATTGTTAAAAGTATTGTTAAAACTTTTGTACCAGATATAAATAATAATACGAATTAATATTACAGTTTAGTTGTTTTAATTGATAAGTTGGTAAAAAGATTTACAGTGTACGTAATTATTTATTTACGTAACCACAGTAACTATTAGCGATCATTTATCTCATTTTTACTTACTGCTTTATTCGTAAAACGTAGAAATTACCAAGGTTTGTTAGAGGTACATTGTAATACATAAACCTTTCTCTTGAATCACTCCGTCCATTTGTGAAAACCGTATGAAAATCCTTTCGGTAATGTGAAAAGTCAATTCTTGTAACTAAATTTCGCCCTGTCATCTAACGAAATTGTATAGTAACTAAGTTTTGCACCGTCATCTAACGAAATTCTATAATATCTAAATTAAGCGTATCACCAAACGCCATGTTCGCGACTCCAACACACACAGAAAGCCCTAACACACAGCTGTTCAACGCATACACACAACAATCGCAAATGAAACGTAACACATCCCGTGAACAACGTCGCGGTTTTACTCCCAACCAAACGCGCCATTAGATGTTTCACATCAAAAACATTTGTATGAAACAGAAGAATGGTAAACTATTCTAGCTCCAAAAATAATTGATTGATTAAATACTCATTTTTTTACCCTTTACTTCTCAATACAAAAGTAAAAAAGTTCTTTGGCCATCCCTATCCACACCGTGTGTAAGTTACGTACAAATATACACAGTCATATCTATAGCTATACTATATCACGTAGGTGTGTGTATATGGATTTTCTTGCGCACAAGAGATGAAATTCAAGATTTTCTAAAATTCATCAAATAAAAAAGGAAGTTGTGACTATATAAATATAAAACAATACACATTCGCGTTTTCTTCCTTTTCATCTCGGGCTTTCCCTCGCCAATCCCTTCTCAAGCCTTTGAGAAAATCTGCTACTGCAGCAACCAACAGGGCTGAGCAATAACCTCCAACATGCTAACACACACACGAACTATAAATGCGTTTTCTTATATAAGGAACGAGCGAAATAGCGCACGCTCCCTAAAAAAAACCTAAATTGCAGACCAGATTTTAAAATTTTATTTAAATATGTAGTATTTATTGATGCAAAAAATCTGTTTTTATTTATCTGTACCTAAAGTATACATTTATGCATTAATTTTAAAGTTTCTTTATTTTAATACAAGATGGGAATAAATTGTCAATAATTTATAATTATCGTTTTTTTTCTATCGTTAGTTAGAACTGGAAAAAAATATTTATAATGCAAATTGACCTTCAATTTCTAATATAAATGCCCAGCGAGCTACCTATTTTTATTTTATAGATAGACATTTTACCCATCACTACTTTATTACACATATAATAAAGGGCGAACAAGTTGTGCCCGTTTATATGCATGAAAAAATAAAATAAAGCGCCGAACAATAAAAGCAGATTTACAAACAAACTCTGTTCACATGAACTATTCTCAAAGTGAAAGAATTTTGCTCACATCCGATCTGAACATTTCACTATATAAAATATGTCCTTTATTTTCATAGTGAAATGAAACAAATTGTTCCCGTCTAAAAATGTCATTCTAATACGTAAGTAGGTATGACACGAGATTTTTTATTACAAACTCTGTTTACAGAGAAGAACAACAATTATTGTTCGTTTTAACTTTGCTATATGAACTGCTATATGAAAAATGTCACAGCATACAGCAGAAATAGCATATTATGCTACGGCCTACGGGCCCACATTTCTGGAAGTGGAGACCGAATGCTATTTACTCAGAAAAATTGATTTTTCAAGTGCTCACATTAAAATTGAATCGATAAGGGTTAAGTTGATAAGGGGATAAGTTGTGTTCTATTTTATTATCATGCACCTATAGGACCTCCCGATAATATTTGCGTAATTTCTAATGTATGGAATGTAAAGGCCGCTGTAACACACGAGGCTGGTTTTGCCGCTAGAGTCACTGATGGAACTTGTACTGTAATATTAAATAGTTTTTTTTAGAAATTTTCGAGTCCAGGACTTGTCAACGTTGCAAAATGATAAAGTAGATTTTAAAGTATAATACGAACATAGTATTTTCAATATTCAAACATTTCGTTTTGTTGTCAATACCTATATAATTTTTTTTTGTTTTCCTTATTCACTTAGATAAAATAAGAAATTGTGAACTACATAACAGAAAGAAAAATGAAAATATTGTAAAGATGTGACAGTTACTTTACGTGCCTTTTTGGTCTGCTTCTGCTAGTGTTTTTATGCGTGTTTATAGGTACATATACAATTTTTTATTCATTATTGCTCACAAATAATATACTATAGTTATTTTCCATACTTCAAAAACTAAAGTCCACCTTCCTTTCAAAAAATGAAACTGTGTGTTTTACATTACACACTAAAGACGGGGATCAAACTAACGGTTTAAGCGGAAAAAAATACTAAAGCTTAGCCTCAGTTTATTTATACGATTTTTTTGGAAAAATATGTCGAATTAAGTACGCTTATATAAATCGACACCCTGGATTCAGAATTTACGGGATTTATTCCTTAAAAACTTTTTGAAAATTCTAAACACGCGTAGTGTGTAAATCAAGAAACAGTTTTCTTTGAATTTTTGGGTTTAGGGTGTTTTTTCTATAAGTGTGTGTATCTAATTTTTGCACAATAATAATTACAATAAATTCACAAGTCTGATGCCTTGAAATAATTCACTTTGACGTTGCTATCATCTTATAATAATATGCAGCTATCTCATACAGCCTTGTAGCAAGCAGGCACCCTACAAAAACGTACTATGGGTTGCCTGCGATTAAAGGTTCTAGGATCTATTTGGATATTTACATATTTTATCTTCTGATGATGTTAACACGCTATGTAATTAAATGTTTTTACAAAAATGTATTAATTGCAAGATTTACTGGCGGTTTAACATGCCCTAATAGGTCAAAAAGCTCTTAAGCTGCAGCAGATTTGACAGGACGTGTCAACAGCTGCAGCAGTGTTACCAACCAACGTGTGTGAAAAGAACTAATAATTGTTAATGTTGTGAAATGTGACGTTTATCTGGCTGTGACCTTAAAAATGAGACGAAACGTCACTTTGCAATACAAATTGTTGATTCGTCATTAAAGAAATTAATAATTACTGCATTAACAACCTTAATTTTCCTTAACATAATGAGTAAAACGAAACTTCGAACTAAGTAAGTGAAGCAATTTTTAATTTTAAGTATAAAATATTTATAAATGCTATTTTATATTTGTGCAAATATAATATTCTAGGTACAGAAATATTAATAGTGACCAAGACCAGCAATATGGAAATGGGTCACTCAACAATAAGTCAAAAGATAGCGACAGTGATGACGAATCTGCAATACAATTGCTGCAGTCCGTAAAAAAAGAAGTGCAGTGTATGGAAATTGATGTAGAACCCAACGATACACTTCAAGCAATAGCTTTGCGTTTTCATTGCACAGTATGTGACAATTTAATTTTTATGTCGATTAAATGCATTTGCTGAGTTATTGATATTCATATTAATTTTAATGCTTATAAAACTATTGATAGGTTGCAGAAGTGAAACGACTGAACAATATTCACAAAGAAAATGAAATATATGCTAAGAGATCATTGAAAGTTCCTGTACAACCTCATTCTATACTGTCGGAGAAGATTATCGGAGTTCATGTAAGCGGTAGAAATTCACCGATAAAAACTACAGATGTAGAGCAACTCATTGATATTGATACAGAAACATTAGAAGAGAAACTAAAAGCAAATTCATTAAGAACTTCAAATAATCAAAACCATTTAACAAGTGACCTTAGTACTGTGAATAATATTATATTTAATAGTCATTTATTAGCTAGTAACGGAAATACTACGAACGACGTCGATGATAATGAAATTGTAAATGAAGAAAGTGTCGAATTACTTCCGTCTAAACAGGACGTTTTGCCCGATACTATCATTAAAGCGGACTTATCGTTTCGAGGAGACGATTGTGGATTATCGTGGATATTTTTAGTAGCTCTTGTGTTGATACTTGTTTTCGTGTGTCCTTTGATTTATGTGTTTTATATAGCTGAACATTTAGAAGAATATCATAAACATCAGCACCACTATCAGCATTAAGAAGTTTTATACTTAAATAATAATTTATAGGTAATCGATAACAATCGTTGCTCGTGGAATTAAAATGTCGTTTCGTCCGTATACCGAATTTGAAAAGTATCTGATGAATAACCGATGTTACAAATATCGGTTTTACTGACTTATCGGCAGATGTGGAAATAATTATAAGAATAATAATATTTTTAATAATAAAAGTGACTTTTGGTTGCTGAATATTAAGTATTCGTGAAATTAACTAAAAAAGAATGTAGTTTATTATTATTTTTATTAAGAAAGTCATATTACTTACTAGTGATGTGCCGGATCGTTAAAAATGTATATCCGCGGATACGGATCTGAATACGGATTTTTGGCGTCAAGATCCGCGGATACGGATACGGATCTTAACTTTCTTAGAGTACGCGGCGGTAAATATTGTATATCGACCTTTGGAAAGAGACTCTCATAACAGACTGTCTCTTTCCAAAGATCGATGTGCAATATCTCATTATAAAAATAGTTGATTTAGTACCTTTGAGTTATATACTATTGGTATGGTACTCACTACGATAAATGTTTGCAATATAAAGGTGCCAAATACGATTTAAAAAAACAAAAAATAATCTGAATGGAATTTAACAGGTTTTCATTATTACCTAATCACCTATATATATATAAAATTGCATCTATGAATTGAAAATAATTAAGGTAAAAGATCCGTAAAAGATCCGCCAAAAACTAACGGATACGGATGCGGATCTTTCTTCTCCTTCGGATATCCGCGGATACGGATATCCGCCACATCACTATTACTTACTCATCAAATTTCAGAATTGAAAAAGTATATTTGATGCCCAAAAAAGCATGAGCAACGTTTCCGGGTAATATGTTCGATATTATGTATATTACCCATAATATATATGAAAATATAAAAAAACACCGATTATACTATGAAAAGAAGTAGAGTTTGACAAAATTTTTCTCGACCAACTTAGGCAATCGACTGATAGAAATTGACTTATTAAAAGTAGGAACAATGATTAAAATTTCTACATTTTTTTATTGACTCTTTTTGCAACTGTAGTTGATCCACACCTCGTGGTGCGCTCATTGAATTTAAATTTATAAAGGGCCGGCAGGTATTCAAATTTAATTTTATCCTCTTGTAGCCAAGTCCTAAAAAAAAATATGTACTTTGTATATTTTGCTCAGCCAATGTATTTCATTGAGAACATGTCTGTGAAACGACTACAGCGCAGGAAAAGTCTGAACTAACTAGTAGATTTCAAGAAATTCTGTAGGATGTCGACAGCGTATTCTACTTTGCTGTTTTGTGAAATTAAACTTAATCAAATAATTGTTTTTTAGATAACTTTTGGTCAAAAATGTATTTTTCAGGTGCATCCGTTTTCGATGATTTGTGTTTTGTTCTACTGTTGTCTGTTACTAACATGTACTTTCATTTTAAACGGATATTTTATTCATAAAATATAGAAATAAAAACAGAACCCTCCTTCTGGGGCAGTCAGGTAAAAATATACAAAATACAAGCTATAACAGTTCATACTATTATTTACAAAATATTATGTAATAAGACAATAAATTAAAGAACAATTTGCTTTCTGAAACAGTGCTTCGAATTTATAAACAAATTAGATGCATAATCAAAATGTGATACTTATATCTATCTAGCTGTACATTTTTTTCTGAATATTATATTTACATATATTTTGTAGTATACATGATATTATAAAATAATAATACATGAGTACCAACTTCTTTTATTATCAATTTCAATTAAGTCCTTCTAGAGGCTTTTGACTAGCTATTAATCGGTTTCTAAATGTAGTTCCAATTCTCTGAAACAAAAACAATAATAATTTAAAGTTAAAATAAGTCAAAAACTTTTTTATCACAATTTTATATTCATGTATTTGCTAAATAAAGCTAAGTTCGGAAAATATATGCAATGAAATCAGATTAAAATGTTCACATTGTCACAGGTTCTATGGTTTTTATTTTTTTTAATTAAAAAATAATTTACAAAATGAATCCGTTGGGATTATCCAAGTTGATATTTTCAAAAAAAGTTATTACCTGTGAAAATCCCGCAATCAGTGCGAGAACTGAACGTTTAGGCGGTCTGCAATGTCTTTTGCCGCCTTTTTCATGGCAGCAAACATTCGGAAAACAGTCAAAGGTGTTTTTGCACGGCTTTGGGAACAGGTCTAATAATGGGGGCGGCGGAGATGTGCATTGTAAATAACCGAGAGCGTTCCTCAGAGCTATAAAAAAAAATTTCAATGAATTTTGTCATTGATGTTTTTCCTTTCTCTACTATTAATAAACTAATAAACACCTCAAGCATCGTTATATCTTTGTAATTTTACAAAGTTAGTGTCATTCTGCCTGTTTTGTATCCGCTGTAACCTACATCCTTAAAATTAAAAAAAAGTGTAAATTCTCTAACTTCTAAAGAACCAACAAAATTGAAAGATCCTTGTGTTGCAAACCTTATTTACATTTCCGTTAGTTCAACATTGGTACTATAGAGAGAAACACAGGTATTTGTAGTAAATAATACTCACGTTCCTTGGCGAAATTCGGGAACGGTAATCCGTCAATGCTGGGCGCAGGCGCTCGGCAATAGTTGCGCGTTTCTCCGCTGCTGGCAGCGCGGTCGGGGCAGCATATGCGTAAAGCACCGCACTGTACATCGCTCGTGCACTCAATTACGTCACCCCCGACTATTTCTGCTAACGGCTCGCTGTTGCGCGGACATTCGCGCTTCACTCCGAGGAAAGCTGTTGTGGAAGGTGTTTTTTTTTTTTAATTAATACGATTTATACAGATGCACTGTCTTATAACCTGTATACCTTCACATATGCAAAACAAGTAAAATACTTTCCTATACACTCTCTAAGCTAAATTAACAGTGTAATAAAGAACGTACTGCAGTAGACGATATTTATTAATTATTTAGGTTGATTAATTATTATAGGTTCATTAGCTGCTTTTTAACTGAACGATGGATAGAAATTCGAAAGGATTTATTAGTAGGGTAGATATGCAAACTGATTGTGCACTTTGCGATTGAAGCATGAAATTTAATACAGAAGTAGGTATATTGTTGAAAATTAAATATTGGGACACCTGAGATCTAGCCTCCGAACATAATGAAGGTGGTAAAACTACGCAAAAACCTCAAGAACTTTGATATATTTATAATAACAGTGTGAAATATTTGAAATTTACTTTATTTTTAGCAAGATACCAATTTACACGGTCAGGGACGATTGCCTTCGTTTTATTTCAACACGTTAAGATAATGCATTAGCATTTATAGCATTTGAAAGTTTTAACCATGCCAAGGTCATATTCATAAATATATTATTGAATTTTTTTGATGCACGAATTTTAATTTCAGTAAAGTGATGGACTAGCTATCAGTAATAATGACATTATTATATTATCACCGTTTCGAAGGCATTTATATATAGGTGCTATATTAACAGCTTGTTGAAACTGTTTACACAATTTTTTTACCATTCCAACTCAAGTGAAATTGTACTAATTTAGAGCAATTTCACTTTTCAAAAATTTTCAATATTTTTTTCGTTTTGAAGTTCCCCGTTTCCAACAAACATATTTTTGGAAAAAGTCTGCGTGCGCCTGTTTGTGAACACGGTACAGGTCAAACGGATGAGCGGATTGAAACCAAATTTTGGGAGGATGTTTGGTATGAAGAGCCTTTTTGTTTTTGGGAAAAATTGGCATGCGCAGAAGAAATACATGTTATATAAAAATGATATACTTTTCATAACGGTTTATTATTCTGTTTATTTTTATATGAAATTTTATACTCTTTATTATGTCTAATTTTTGAAGTCGGAATGGTTCTGTCGCGCTTGAATTTTTAAATATGAAGTAAAAAAAATAAAAGTTTTTTTTACAAAACTTTATATACGTAAAAAATCATTCCAAAACTCAATTATTATATTTGAAAGCGTATAGGCACGATTTAATTACGAATTAACATTGTCATTTGAGAAATCAATAGGCAAACTATAGATTAATGAACTCTGAAGCATATCTCGTTTTTCTGAAAAATTTAAAAAAAATTGTTTATTTTATTTATTTTATAAGATAAACTGTATATAAATACATAGGATAATTCAATTGAAAGCGAAACGTTTTAACTGTAACTTTCAACATATTTTGCGAAAATCATAAAATGAAACTGAAATATACACAGCTTGTCGAATACGTGGTTGTGCGCACATACTTTTATTCTATACTGAGCATAGGAATAAAATCGCAATCGAACTATAATTAGGGTGCAAACATATACTTCTGTCTTTTTTTACGCCGTAAGCACTGGCGTATCCAGGAGGGCAAAACAAGCACGGGGGGACCCGGCTTAATAAATTTCTAATTTGCCCCCTCCTGGGCCAAAACCTAGGTACGCCCATGTTAACGTCGTAGAAAAAGACAAAGTTTTTGAAACAGAGATACTTTATTCAGATTGAATGCAAGGACATCAACCAATCCTATCATCGGAGAAATCAGGGAATTATATCGATGAAAGAGACGCAGATATATTTTCGATACGCTTTGTTGCGTTCACTCACCGCACATTGAGTAGATAGGCAATGATTTATATAGTTAATGAATAGATAATAATAACGGCAATAGTTTGTGACTGATAGCATTCGTAGAGCGTCAGCAGTTACTGCTGCAGGTATATCTATGTCTATGTTTCGAGACTTTAAATGCTTGAGAAAAGTAACAGTTGTGCCTAAATAAATCACTCTAGACTCAGGCAGATGTTCTCAAACTTATTTGGACCATCGCCCCCTTTCAAAAAGAGAATTAAACGTACTTCTATAGGAATGATACATTGTTATCATTCAGTGGATTTTACCATCCCAACTTCGCATGTGGAGTGGTAGATACTAATTTAGATCAAAATATAAAAAGTTAAAACTGTCTGATATTATTGGGAAAATATCGGAATTTTTTTTTGTGAGTGCGGTTTCACTCTTTTCGGCTACTATGCCTCGTAATAACTTACGTTGGTGTTTAATTTCCGGTTTGGGTTTTGGCACCCCTTTTGTGCATCTCATGGTCTTCCCTTTGTTCTTGCTGTTGACTTCGGACGTTTGTCCTGAGAGCGAGCAGCACAATTGTCCAGGGCCGAGCAATATTTCACAGTCTTCCGTTTCGTCGCAAGGCAGCGCGAATAACGGAAATCTCCTAAGCGCTTCGGTGCCCTTTGATCCGGGACATACTAAGTTCAAATTGATACTCTTCAGTGTACTAGTTTTTATTATACGAGCAGTTGTTGATTTTATCGGTGTTACTGCAAAAAAAGTAGACATTTGTCATATAATATTCTCAATATATTTGAACTTTCTTTTATGGTGGCACTTCACATGGCTATTGGGTGTTTGTTGTATTTGGCAAAATATATGACGTTCAAGGCAAACATGCAAATACGACCATCCACATATAGCAGTCAAATAACAAACACACAAACATTTGGCAGCAGAACGCAAGGTTCAAAATTCCAGGAATTTTAGCACTGTTTCATTGTCCCAATTCATTTTCAATAGTAATTGTTCCAGTTCTCGCTCACAGCACAGACACAAAAATACTGCACGTCCGTACAGGTTCACGGCGCGTGCGCTTCTGAATATGACCATTGTGTGGACGGTTTATTTGCGTATTTGTCTATTTGACTCCTTTGATGTGCCTCGAAAAACCGACAAGCGCACGGTAACGCGTATTTGGTATGGGCCTTAATGTCAAATAAGGCCAACACTTTGTCAAATAGACTGTCCACACATGGTAATTGTTTGCCAAATATGCCAAATACACAAATACAAATAGCTATGTGAAGTGCCGGCGTTATAAAAAAAAATGGTGTGTGCCTCACCCGACACATAACTGAACGACAGTGTTGACACTTTGAGATTGATTTTCATCTAACCTTAAAATGAAAATCCCCTAAGAAAATCAAAATATTTCCCCTAAATTTTTAAAACTGAATGTTTGCTATAAATAATAATAAATTATTTTTGAAATGTGTATTAATTAACTAAAAATTAAATTCTTAAACTTCTACTGTCGGTAATACAGGGTCAGTATTTAGTTTAGCTGACGTAGGAGCGCTTGTGCAGTATTTTTAAATTGTTTTTTTTTATAATTTTTATTAAAACCATCTAAAAATATTTTACCCTAAAAATTTCCCAGAATAGAAAAAAGTCCTTTAAAAGGGGAAAATATTACATTTCATTTGGCAAATTTTCACACACCCATCATTTATTTATAATATTTTAAGATCTCATTTTTTTTTGTACCTAGCATGGTCCCTTTTTCACATTTATGTTTTAATGGAATATCAACGTGAGACTTGGCTACATTTTTACACTATATGTTTTAGATGGAATTTCATTTTACGGTTAAATTCTGTTTGTTGACTGAACTGAACATAATTATAATATTATTGTAGAAATTTTGCAACATTTTCCCTTGCGCAATGTTGACAGTGACAAGTTAGCTTGTATGAACTGTAAAACCTGTTTATATCGAGCCGCAGTTAAGAAAAGATTGAAAGTCACTGACCCGTTACTTCTCTCTGTTTATACCAATCGTAGTACTGCATTGTTGCAACAGTAACGCTATCAACAATGATATTAAAATATTAATGCTGCTTTACCTATGGGTATGGTGAAACTGCAAACGACGACCTAATAGGTTAGTACATCTTATAATAGTCACTAATCCGTGAACGCTTTGCAGGGGCGGCGCGGAGGACGTATTCGGGAACAAGGCAGTGACGGATTTACCAGCAGGCTGGGTAGGCTTGAGCCTAGGGCAGCAAATTTGGGGACCGAATTTTTTCTTCTTTTTTTAGCCGGTTTTCTGATGTCTTTTCCCTCTTCCCTTTACATTCTACATTTAACAGTACCCGCAACCAGTAATAGGTCTCGGCTCACACTTAGTATGAGTGAGAAGAGAGCAAAATTTCGGAAATTATATTTCACACTCTATCCACTCATGCAAGCACAAGTACTGGTTGGGGGCTACGAACCTGTCGCTGTTTGGTAATGGTTGGAAATAATACGCGCCACGGATCTAAAAGGTTCGGAAGTTAGCCACAAACAGCGTCGCAAAGGTACATTTTAGAGCCGTTGTGACTCCCACCACCTCTCAGCTACCTGCACGAAACGTGCGCTCGTCGGTGATTAGTTGTGATCGCTCGTTGCCTTTGTCACTTGTCGCTTTCCTGCTTTAAAGTACAGTCGAGTACGCTATTGTCAAGTATAGTATAGTATATTTTATTTGTCAATGGAAACGTGAAATACATTTATTTGACATGTCATAGTTACATAAAAACTTAAAGTTGTAAATTTAAAAATTCATTAATATTGTAAAATTCAGATTCAATTAAAAATTGTTGTTATTGTTATTTAGTTTTGTTGAGTTGCGAGTTTGTAGTTTTTCAACAGACTGTACAAGCGCAAGCTTTTTCGAGCCTTTTAGATTCGTGGCGCGTATTATATATCTGAATAAAAAATTGTTGCAAAGAAAAAATGTTTGGTTTCAAAAATTCTTCGTTTTGAAGCCTATTCTTGGGAAATGTGTAAATCCGTCGCCGGTACAAGGACAGTCGTACAACTTACACAGATTGCAGATTATAGCCGCTTGACTACAACGGTAACTAACGTTGGAGTTTTAAGTGTATGACAACAAACGAATAAACTTACTCCCACCCTGTTATATAAAATGTATAAATTAATAAATAATATTGAATTTTTCCGCCGCCTATGGTTGCGTGTTATAAAACACGGTTTTGCCGAAATAATTTACTTCTTGTAGAAATGCAAATGAACCTGATTGAATGAGAAATTTGATGCTTAATTTGATGGAGAAATTTGTTACATAAGTTTGCACGATAAAGAAACTATATGTGTATATAAAAACGTGTGTATATTTCAGACAACGGTAATTATTTTTTTGTAGGCTATAGAAAACTTTCCACGAAATATTTAATTTTAAAAACCAACAACTTTTTCGATAGAATATAAATTTTGAACTATTAACCGACTTCAAAAAACGAGATTCTCAATTTAATACGTATTTAATATGTAAATAATTGTAATATTGTTAGACATTAACTGTATGCCGACGGGGTCTGGCTTCGTCCGGGTGCGAATCGGACTTTTAAATTTTCATCTACCTATATACTTCCCGTTTACCGATTGAGACGAAACTTTGCACACGTGTGTAGATCCGATGACAATATAATATTTCGATAATATTTTGTACCTACACAAAAAATCAAATATCGCATGAAAGAAATCGGTTTAAAAGTGTAGTATCTCAAAATTTAGTTTCTATTTTAGGTTCAATTTTTTATATTTACTCTTAAATGGTAATCATTACTTTTTTATTATAAACAATAAATTGTAATACAAACAGCAATATCTGAAAGATATTTAGTAATCAATTATTTACGTTTATTGTGCAAATAATAATTCAGTAATCAAATATTATATATAGCATTTGAATACAAGTATGACAAATAATAAATACCAGATAGTGAATTAGTTTTTAATTTAATTGATATGAAATTTAGTACATAAACTTCTATTTATACTTTTGGGTTACAAAACACAAAAAAACCCTCCAAAAGTTTCTTTAAATAACTACTTAAGACTAATCCATACAATGTTTGTATTGTCTCTGGAGAATTAATAAACTAAATATTTAGTAGCCATTATAGTAGTCTTCTAAATTTAAATAAATATACACAATACTGAGGCACGATTTCACAAGCGGTACAGTTTTTATACAATGGGGCGTTCCTGCTAATTATTTTGGAACCGTTTGGTACATTAAATTTGTAAAATACCTAAGTCTATCTTACTGTGTGAAAATGCTTTATTACTTTATTTCATTGAATGATCATCTTCTCTGTTATATAATATATAAGTTATGATTTTTGCCGCTTGGCTAACTCTTATTATTGTGATTTATAATTATAAAATTAATAACATTCTTACACAAGATAACAGTATCTAATTATAGCTGTTGTTTATTCGGTCAAATATAACTTTTAAATATACCCATTGTTGTTAAAAATATTGCACATGCTCACATTCAAATGTAATGCGGTTACATCGGTCATAATAATACAGACAATAATTTCAAATGCCAGTCTCCCAGATCTTTCCAAATACTAAATGGACTGAGTAATGACAGTAAAACGTATACATAATAAGCATGTAAATATCACGGTTCCTCTATCAATCAGCGCTGCAGAGCTACAGAACAATCTTAGGTAGGTACTTCATAATTTTAGAATGAATTATATTTTCCAATATTTGCCAATATTTAATGTTAAGAAATAGTGTAATAGTTGCACAATCGACTTCTGTGTGGCAGACTGTCTTGCGTTCAGGCGCTGCTCTGCACCCCAAAGCAGCACATACGGTGTCATCATTAGATACTATAACTATATGTTTTATTTAACTTTTTAAATTAATTTTTGAGGTGATAAGTTGTTTTGGGTTTCAGCTATTACTTCGACCGTCACTAAAATGCATTGCCCGATCGTCCGTTATAGTGGGATCCAGGTTATTGGTCGGGGGGAGGGGATAATGGTGCGTTCTAGTATTACACAAACAGACTTAAGGGGCGGGGGGTTCATTACTTTTACTGACAAAGAGAGCGGAGAGATATTATGAATCATTATGTAAGATAAAAAAATAAAATTCTTGGGTCACGAATTTTCTCTTGCGCACAGGGGGGAATACGGTTCTAAAACATTCCATTAAAAAGTTCACTGCAGCGAAGATGAATCGGGCAGCTAGTTAGATATACTGCTTTAAGTTTAAAAAATGTTTTCGCTTAAAAAATTTTGAAAGTGTCTTTTAGTTCAATTATTGAAGGTTATAAGTACTAATATAAACGATATATTAATGTATTCAATTACGCTTTTTATTACACTATTCGCTAATTACTGATCATTAATAGTAAGCACCTGCGATTGTATTTTCCATGTGCATTTCTTTATTACTGTGCAAATCGCACAAATCAATTTGCATTTTATATTGATTAATTGGTTATTATTTTAATACACAATTCGAAATTCAAATATAACATATTATATCTTATTAACTGATTGGTTTATTAATATTCAAAAATGAAATAATAATTATTGTGACCTACATACAGTCACTTTATTTAGCCTCCAACTGAATATGAGTGCATTCTCTAATTGAATATGTATTTTTGTCCTGACTCCTATGTTTCAAATAATCACATGTTGGACCAAAATATCCTTGAGTTTTTGTTTGACCTCGAAAAGAAATACATAACGTAGCGTCTTGTTTCTGGATATTCGGTAGAAATTATTAATTATTATCAACGCTGACTGCAGATTTCGCGGCTTTTGGTATTTTAAGCGCTTGGCGTGGAATCGACTGACCAATTTTTTTTAATAAAAAAAAATTGCTCCTTAAACTTTTCTGAACATTTCGTAAAAACAATTTTTTTGTTAGTGCGGGCCGAAAATTGTTATTAATTTATTTGTTCATTAACAAAACTTGATATTTTGGATCGGGAATCAATTTTCTAGGTAAATTGGCCAAAAATAAGCTTTTTTTGTTCTTTGTATTTTTTCAAAAAAATGCTTCCATAAAAAGTTATAGCCAATTTTTCATTTAAAAAAATTGAAAATTCATACTTTTTAATAATTTTTTTCTTCAAATCTTTGATTAACGTCTGATTAGAACTCTTCAACAAATAAAATTGTCGACCAATTATTCAGACATTTTGTCTGAAAAATTGGATAATTTTATTTATTGAATTTTTTTCTTCTTTATTTTCGGTTTTCAAAAAAAAAAATAAAAAAAGGAAAATGAAGAGCACAACCCACACTTTAATATATATTTCTTCCCCGTGTGTAAAATTAATTATGGTGCTTAAAACAGCTGATTAAATGATGCATTTTTTCGCATGAAAAAATAAACAATATACTTCCCGAACGGCGCACACGCGCGCCTTAGGAAGTATATTGTTTATTTTTTCACGCAAAAAAACGCATCATTTAATCAGCTGTTTTCGGGGCATAACTAATTTTACAACACAGAAAAAAAATCCATGTTAAATTGTGGATTGTGCTCTTCATTTTCCATTTTTTATTTTTTCTTTACGACCGAAAGTAAGCGAGAAAAAAATTATTAAAAAGTATATGAATTTCCGATTTTTTAAATACAAAATTGGCTATAATTCTGCAGGGAAGCATTTTTTCGAAAAAACACAAAGAATAAAAAGTGTTTATTTTTGACCAATTTACCTAAGAAATTGATTACTGACCCAAAATATCACCTTTTGTTAATAAACAAACAAATTGTTAATAATAATTTTCGGCCCACACTAACAAAAAATTTTTTTTCAGAAAATGTTTAGAAAAGTATAAGGAACAACTTACAAAAGGTTTCAATCGGTTATCTTTTATTAAAAAAAATGTGTCACCCAATTAACGCAAAAATAGCAAAAGCCGCTCGCCTTAATACCTCTAGTTTCAGTCTCGCGAACTCGAAATTCTCAATTTATTATTAAAAACGGTGATAATGTGAAATAAAAATCATCAAAAATGTACTTAGTTGATGTAACGAAACAATGAAAAAGTGCAGAATAATTGAAGAAATTTGGAAAGTAAAACATTTTTCCTACAATGAAATCGCCACATTTTTCTTGCTCTATTTATATTTAATAATTCTCGAGTTAATTAATTATTATGCTAATACCCAAGCTGTAAAATAACATTTTTTATAATCTAACAAAATTGACCTGTCATAATATGTAACTAATTAAAGTTTAGCAATCAAACTGATAACACCAATTTATTGTACCGCATGCTTATAAAACGGTCGATATTTTCGTTTACATAAAGTGCTTTTTTAAATTAAATTTTAATGATCTGCTTTTTCATACGATGGTAAAAATTTCGAGTGAAACTGCACTGCAGCTAAACCTGTATAATAACGATAATGCGTTTAACGTCCGTTTCTCGTTCTCTATGCCCTATGGTTCCTCGACATTATGTCACAAATTATGACATCATAACAGACGCTGCTCACATCATTATCTCCACTGCACCGCGCTTCAATTGTTTCACCTTCTTTTTTTTTTATTGAGTTACTCTTGAATAACAGGACAACTTTGTGAGCACAAGACTGTTGCGGAAAGATTCAGTGGTCTCGATAATATCTATTATTTGAAATTATTCTATTTCATATCAACTTATGCTACGGTGCCCAAATTGCTGTTCCCGAGCTGTACTCGGCTCTTCAAGAGTTTAATTATAGCTTAACAAATAAATACAAATTATTTATTTATTTTTAAATTACTGTATCTTGTAAATACACCAGGTTCACTACGACATTCTTCGGTTCGATCTGGTTCAATCCACGAAACCTATTTTTTGACCAAAAACTTCAGGTGTAGCTCCCAATATTTTCAGGTGGGTAACTAGGACTCCTACTGCAAACGGTCTGGACACCCGGCTGTGTAGCGATTCGTATCCTATATATATCTTTCGAGTACGAATCGAGACATCGAGTTGCAATCATTTGCAGAGTTATTATTTAGTTGTTTTTTTCGTGTAGAACGTCTTTCGAGTAAATTAAAAATATATTTTACATTTATAAATGAGATAATATACATAATATAATCATTATATATGCTGCAGTCAAAACTCTTAACCAGTCAAAAGTACTATTGACTAGCAAAATCAGTCAAAAGTACTTTTGACTGACGCTCTTCGTCAAAAGTAGTTTTAACTGCAATAAAGCATCAGTCAAAAGCACTATTAAATCGTTAGATGTGAATAAAAAAGATATTTATTAAATGTGAAAACATACACTTACAAATTGTCATTAAAATAGGTAATCAGAAAATTCACAGGTTAAATTTAAAAAAAATCAAAACATAATTCGTGATTGTATAATGAGAACCTTGTAAATTATATATGTTTTACTTATTACACATTATTTGTAACTAATTTTTTTATACCACAAACTTCAATGATGTTAAAGCGTCTACTGTACTGTAATGGTGTTTTCTTTTCATCAAATTTCGCGTCTTCCACATCCATTGCAAACTTTTCAATTTTTTCTTTTGTCATCACATTGAAATGACTATCTTTCATATCTTCTATCGCTAAAATTCTTTGCAAAAAGCGTTCTTTCTTTTCGTGGTCACTCATTTTTGTTCTAATATCAGCAAGTTCTCCACTAATAATGAGTACTTAATATAAAAGTTTATATGTGCGTTTGTCGTTATTTTTATCGACCACCTTAACTTTTTAAGAGTTTTGACTGATACAACCAGTCAAAACCACTTTTGACGGAATCACTTAGTCAAAAGTACTTTTAACCAGCTCCATTGGGCAAAAGTACTTTTAACTGTTATTTTAGTCAACAGTATTATTGACTAAAGTACTTTTGACTGATTTTGCTAGTCAATAGTACTTTTGACTGGTTAAGAGTTTTGACTGCAACATATATACCGCGACTTCAAGGTCCTCCAGTGGCAGACTTAGCTATTTATTAGGAGTAAACCATTAAATTTCTGCCGCTTGTAAAGAAACAAAATAAAGTCGACAAGTTCTGAAAAATCAACCATTAAAAATCAAAGAATGTTGCGTTTTGAGAAAATTTTGCTACTGGATATTATTTTCCTAATTGCACTTACAAAAATGCAATTTTATATTTTTGTTTTTGCGGTAGGTATACTTTCTCAAAACTGGTCTCCTAGGCCTATTGGTAAATCCGCCACTCATGAGGTTCTCTAGAAATTAATATTTATAAAACGGTAGATACACATTTATTAGGTACGTAAATTACAGAAAATGAACGCATAGATAGGTTTTAGATTCTTTATACAGTCGTATCCTAAGTAATAAATTTTTAGCAATTCAAGTAAATGCAATAAAATAATATGATTAATTTACCTGAATTTAATGAAACGTCTTGGCCAAGTGTCAATCCCAGAGAAAAAATCACAGCACAACAAAACAATGAATACTTTGAACAATCGGTCTTTGCAAACATTTCACTATTAAACAATAAAATTACACTTTAAATAATTCCCTTACGTAAAAAGACAGTTATTAAAAAAAAAACATGTCATCGCGTTTGAACTAGGTATGTCATTTTGAACCACGCTAGTCAGTTTCTAATTTAATTCTAAAGTAAGTACCATGTGCAAAAAATGATTAAGACTACCACTTTAAAGAAAGGTATACAGAATACAAATCAGAGGTGGGCGCATATGGGGGCTTGCTTTAGTTCCAATATGGTATATCTTTGCATTACAGTTTTGTATGGTAGGAGTATTATTAACATGAGATGATGCGAATCGGTTTGTATATTGTCCGTTGCTGCGTATACCTGTATTTATATTAAGTTTAATTCAATTTTTTTGCTTTTAAACTTGCTTGGTAGGGAAGAGATTTACACTTTCACTGTATGATAATATATGGTTGCAAGGCAACGTGACTTAAGTCAAATAATGAAAAGACTAACTTTCATAAATAAGCGCACAGATCACATATAATCTTTTGATAAATAATAATTGTTGATCTAGCCGGAACTATCTGATCAGTTCAGCTATCTCCGTGATTTAAAATTGTTTACTTTATTAAAATACATTGGTAAATTCTGCATTTCGTGCTGTTCGATACGCAATATGGATACGTATAATTTATTTTTTTATTTTTATTTAATTTATTATACCCTGGATTCAGCCAAATCGCACCCTGCCAAAATTCGATCTAAATAAATTTCGTGTTAAAAAAAACTCAAAAGAAAAACTCTTTTATAGCAATGTGGACTAAAAGATAAAAATAATTTTTAAATATAAAGATAGGAACGACTTGGAGGACTTCCTATCGCTGTTGAACAAAATCTCTATATTTAATAGTATATTAAAGTATAAGTGGATAAAAAGGTCTTTAAAATACGCGTGATTTTTCGAGCACGACGGCGCAGCCGGAGTGCTCGAAATAGAGCAAGTGTTTTAAAGACCAGTTATCCACGAATACTTTACGCTATTTTTTTTTATTGGTGCACTTTGAAATCATAAATACTGATATTATTACTACAAAAAAATGTAAATAAAAACTAATAATGTAAAATGGTTGAATTCGTGATATGACCTCAGTATACCTTTCGTTGTCATGGAAATGAGAAAAACAGAAATTAATTTGCAATTTGTCATTAAAGATTAATTGTTTAATAATGTTTGAATAAAGGTTTTGTATTTGTTAGTAATATTTTATTTGACGTTACACGCTACTCCTGTCAAATCAATAATAAAAAAATTCTCGAGTTGTTAATGTTCCCATGTAACTTTAAAAAACGCGCGTATTTGAAAGTTCGATTTAAACACGCTGAGGCGTGCTTTAAATAGGTAAAATGGGGCACCAATAAAAAAAAATATTTTTACTTTTTATTTATTTAAAATCTAATTTTAATTATAACCCTAGAAACCAAAATTCAAATGACAATGTTTTTATAAACTATGTACATATTTATAAACATTTATATAAATTATTGTATTGTCATGGGTTATTAATACGTGTGCAAAAATTTCAAATTATTCACACGTTTTTTTCCGTTGTGTTTATTGCTTTAAATAAATAAATACACACACAGATCCATGCATACAGGTGAAGTTAATAAAAGAGTGTTAATGATAATATCTGAAAACATTAAAATAATCTCTAAAAATTCTGTACATAAGCCATTTTACCTTGGAGTCAGATGTTACTATATATAATTAATAGATTTGTTACACCGACTCTCTTTTAAGAAACAGCGCATTCTTCTCTTGCGATGGGCAAGTAATGAGTCTGCCATTACATAAGCTTGGTGATGAGTTAAGTAGACAAGGCTGTAGCTAGGGGAGAGCACGAAATTTTTGCAGAAATTGGAGTAAACACGTCGTTTACCTACTAATTTTTTTTTAAACCGGAAAACGGAATAGCATCTAATACATTTCCGACTCACAAACTCCCCCACCCCCAAGTTTTTTTGGGGTTACCGTACCCCAAAAAAACGATTCTCCCACGACAGATTTTTTGAAAATTCCGCTTTACTAACTGAAAAGTAAAAACCTAAAGCAAAACTTCACCGATAATTTTTTTCTTGTGATCAAGTGTATTTCCATCTTCAAATAAATAAAATTGTCGACCAATTTTTTTCAGACTATATATATTGACAAAAATAAAATTGTAAATCAATAATACAAAATATAACGTTTCGTTTTATTTGAAGAGTTCTATTCAGACGTTAATCAAAGATTTGTATTTCCATCTGTTGGCAGAATTTAAATTTAAATAATTAATATATTTTATTTAATTATCAAGTATATTCTTTTTCGGTGTATGTTGCATTTTAAGTGGAACGATTTTCTGTAAAAAATGAATATTATAGTGACAACAGAACGATATTATAAGTCGTAGGTAATTCAGAACCTATGTATTAGATTGTTTGTCTGTTTTCTATTTATGTTGCATTCTGCAAGGCAGCAAGACGCTTAGACGTGTCTAAATAACAGTAGTTGGCGTAAACGAAATGAAACAACTCTGCGGGAACATTTTCACTGGAGCGTATACAAAAATAAAACGCTTAAATATAGGTAATAATAAAAAAACACACACACGTAATATACAAACATCGTTTGTAATCGAACTGCGAGATGTTCATGCTCAAAACAAAATAGCATCTTTCCTCGACACGTTAGCATAAATCTGGAGCTAACTGCAATTGGTTCTAGAGATATCTATGAATGAATGGCTGTTGCAGTGTGGGCCCTTGGCCCTTAGGGACCTATGTAGATCCGCCTCTGGCTAGTAGCTACATTGTGTTGTCTATATACGGATAAAAAGCGGTCGCAAGATTTGAAACAAATATAAGTTCTGAATTTTAATCTATACAAAACCATTTAAGAAGGATAATAATTCATGCACCATTTAATTATTATTATAGTTTAAGCCGGAACTCGGAAGTGGGTAGTAGATATACATATACATACAACATAATATGTCTGACATAATATCAACGTAATAATTATTTTGATAATATTCGCAAGCACGTAGCTCCCTACATGAATTTTATTATAAATATAGAAATACATACACAGTACACACACACACACAAGTTCACATAAAAGTGACATTAAAATTATATTACACTGAATTAGTTCATATCATGACAATAATTGTGACACGCTATCCCTTTGCGACCGATTTTTTTTTACTTATCTAAAATATACTGGGTGCTTCAAAGTTTTCAGAAAAAAGGCTGACACACTATCGTATGTCTAGAACAGAGACGGCGAGCCTTTTTGAGAAGTGGGTCAAATTTTGTTAATTTTGACGTGATAACGTCTTATAAATTGATGAATCACCAATCTTATAAATTGATAAAACACCGGCTGCATGCACGAAAAAGTGTAACGTTCCTAACGCGTAACGTTCCTAACGTGTAACGTTCCTAACGTTCGTAACGCGTAACGTTCCGCCTGACCCTGTGCGTGCTTTTTGCTAATTTCTCGCTCAATTTAAATCAGATCGGTTTGAAACCAGTCTTAAACGAAAGAGGAGAACATTTTACATAGATTTCGTATAACAGAATTTGCCTAAACAGTTTTTTTATACAAATTTATATAGAAAAATAGTTGTATAAATGCAATGTTGTCTAATGCATGGCGCGACGCGGTCGGTCGTCTTTGTTTGCCGTACATGGAAATTAGAAGCAAACGTATGTCTTGTCTTAACATGAAAACGGCTGCATTTCTAATGTTTAATTCAATTTTTTGACATTAGTATTTTGAGAATTGCAACGCCTTCTAAGTTAAGTATTGGAATAACTAATTATTATTAGAACATAATACTTTGACAGTTGCAAACGTCACTTTTGACATTTCTTATCATTCCGACACCAAGGATAAGCGGATTGAAACCAAATTTTGGGAGGATGTTTGATATGCAAATATGAAGTGGCCTATTGTTTTTGGGGAACATCGGCGCATGCGTAAAAGAATATATCTCTTATAATGATGTTTTATATAATAATAATATAGTTTTTAAAACGGTTTTTACTCTATCTATTTTTACTAGAAATTTTTGTAAATTTTTTGGGGAAAATCGGCGCATGCGCAAAAGAGATACATGCCATAGTTGTTTTTTATATAATAATAGTATACTTTTTATAGTGTTTTATTTATTCTACTTAATAAAATTTACCTAAATTTGAAGCGAAAGATGCAATATCATAGATTCGAATTATTATAATTATTATATAAATTTAGGTTATGTATTACGGAATACGTTATCACGTAAAACTATCGTCCGTAAACCGACTTTACAGACAACCAATTTTTTTTTTTTTGTACTACCTCGTCGGCCACTAAGTCAGTGGCGTTACTTGTAAAAGGAGGGGGGAGATGGTTAAATACTATTTTTTTTAGTTTGAAACTTTTTTTGGCCGACACACGACGTTTTACGTCCATGCTGGGTTCAGCCTGTTTTTTTTTCTAAGCTTGATGAAGTTTCGAAAGATTTCAGTTTTCGTCAAAAATCTCATTTTTTCAAAGGGGTTGTGCCTTGAAAAAATTGCAAAAATCGGATTCTTTAATATACTTTTGAAATTGAGAATGCGTACAGAAAAAAATACGCTGAATTCAAGAAGCGTAAGCAAAATTCTTTATCTCTTTTAGTTTGGAAACTATGGCCAATCGGAGGTTTTATATGATTTTCTGAAAATTATAACTCGCAAATAACTTCTAAACCAAAAGACGCATACAGACGTTTGTTTGTGCTCATTGGATTCAGCGTGTTTTTTTCTATAAGCATGCTGATTTGACCAAAGTTTCGAAAGATTTCGGTTTTCGTCAAAAATCTCATTTTTTTAAAGGGGTATGCCTTGAAAAAATTGCAAAAATCGGATTCTTTAATATACCTTTGAAATTGAGAATGCTTACAGAAAAAAATACGCTGAATTTAATGAGCGTAAGCAAACGTAAGTGTCGTATAGAATATGTTGTCCGGAAGGTGGCTTCGCAGCAGCTGGAGTCGCGTCGCGTCCTTCCGGATTACAAAATCTTCTGCACTGCGTTTCCTTTGTTCTTTATTGAAAGGTTGACACATATAATCATTTACTACACAATATGAGGAGGTTGTAGGCGCCGTAGTCTCCCGTAGCGTCCGTATATAGTTTTTCGTAGGCACGGCATAGTAAATATTCGTGTTACCGCCTGACTATAAGGTTCAGCGTATCGATTTTCAGCCAGAACGCGCGTTGACTATGTCAGCAATGATGTTGAACACTATTATGTAATACTTACATGTAGGTTATATTATGTATACATATATCTATATTTATATAGCGAGTAGAATTTGTTTAAATGTACAGAAAAGTAATTTATTGAAGCTGAGAACATCGTAATGATTTTCATTTATTATTTTCTTCGTGTTATAAACAGCTTAAATATTTTTGTCTTGCAGGTTGATATTAAAAAAAATCGACCAAATGCAAAGGGGGGTAAAAAGATTTTTTGAAAAAATATAAAAAAATGTAGGTTATGTTGCTAATGTGTGATGACATACTATTATGATTCATGTGAGTGTTAAAAGTCGCTGACACTCGTTTTTAACTTAATGTCGCATTCGCCATAACATCATCACGCACTAGATACATATTCGGAACCCAAAGGAATGGTGAGACATCTGGTGAGAAATGCGCCGAACTGTCCTAAGGGGGGTTTTTGACAGGTAAACATTGATTTAGAAAAGCATGATGTAGGCTACTAGCCTCCATCATGCTTTTCTATGTCAATGTTTACCTTATGCCTCCATAGTTTACCTGTCAAAAACCCACCTTAGGACAGTTCGGCGCATTTCTCACCAGAGGTCTCACCATTCCTTTGAGTTCCGAATAGTATTTTTTGCACGTACCTCCTATAAAACAGCTGATTTTAACAGTTTTCAAAATTTTTGACAGTTCAATTTTGTGCAAATTCACTTTCAACATATTGAATACAAATAACAGACAACATTGTAAAGTTTAATATTTCAAAGCAATTACATGTCGACTGTTGCTAAATTGCTCACAAAATCCTAACATTTCAATATATGAAACTCAAGTCAATACGCAGTGGACTATGCATCCAATTAGTATTTTTTTTGCGCGACTCCCTGTAATGTCTGTATAGCGGTACTAAAATGAGCTAGTGCGTAAAGTAAAACAAAAGAAATGCGATTTTACCAATCCAATAATAATTTCTATGCAAATTGCAATTCAAATCCATACGAATAACAGAGACGGCAAAGTATGCATTGTCCAAATCTCAATTGTCAGATATATAAATATGTATATACTTATTAGTTATTATTATGAAGTTACAAGCACCTTAAGAAGTACCTGCAAAAATTATCGTAATAGGTATATCAAGTGCGTGATTACTGATTATTGCACATACCGCGCTACACTAGCGGTATGTGCTCTATTTTCTGACTGTTAAAGCTCGCTAGGCACTCCATAATGTCACACTGTGTCAAAATAATAATTCACGCAGTTGACACATAATCTACTAATTTGTTTTCAATTAGTCGCTCCGTAACAAAACAATATTATATCAGTGTGTATACTGTAAATATAATATGGAATAACAGCCTTGAACAAAGTTGTTGTTTATTCTCGTTTAATGTTTTATAGCGGAGAGGAGACCGAGAGTGCTGTCGCGAGAAGTCAGTTTTTGTTTATCTCAATTCCAATCGAGTCCAAAATTAACATTGGACACATTTTAATACCATCAACTAACATAATATTATGCGATGTAACCATTCATGTACATACTACATAGTACATACATACATCTTACAGACATATGCACATTGACAATATGCATAATAATATTATTACCTGTCGTACTTGCGTACAGATTAATAATATTATGATTTACCTTATTATGGAAGGTAGAGGTAAGGAGAACCATCTTATATGGGAGTAAAACTGAAAAAGTGTCCATCTAAAAGCGTCTAATAACAGTACAAAAAGTTACCAGAATGGCGCTAGTGTAGAAAAAGTGTTTACTGTAAACTTAGCAGTTGTAGACGAAGTGAAGTGTGCTCAAAGGAAATATTTTTATTTTTGGCGACTAGAGTAGTTAATATATTAACAGTAAATAAAATCTCAATCATTTATGCAGTCAAACATTATTTGGTAAATATAACCTATAGAATCATCAGAGAGAAATTGACAGTTGACACTCTTCCTACGGTAGCGCCGTCTTAATTTCACTCTTTTTGACGGACACTTTTCATACACAGAGATGGTTCTCCTTATCCTCTACCTTCCATAGATTTTTCTGCGGCCTTCTTTATCAATTTTCAGCATGACGGAAAAATGGTTCTTATGTTCTCGTGATTGGAATATAATACACGGGTTAAGAAGCTTTATAACTATGTCAAACAGCTTCATTTGGGTGCACGACAGAGTCGAGCACTTCCTAGCATGTCTTTTCTCAACGCTATTCGACCTATTTTTGAACTCTCGAAACTTCGGTCTGGATAACAACTACAAGTCTGAAATTTTCAGGATAGGATGGAGTCATCAAGCTTATGCAATATACCAAATTTCATCACATGGGTTCACTGATTTTGTCACTATAGTCTTAGAAATCTGAAATTTGGTATGCAGGCTGGGTTTCACGTACAAGTAACGAGAAAATTAAAAATCTTCACTTGAGCTCAAAGAGAAAGTGAAACTTCTTTAGAATTATAAACTAGTTTCATCGATGCGTTATCCCTTTTGTGCGTTACCAAGGTGTCTTGTATTTTCCCATTGAATCAGTTCCCCTTTCCATCGATTCAGATGAAAAGTTGCAAGCAGGTATCTTATGTGGACCGCCATACAACTGTTTAATGAAATAATAAAAAAATTAATTTACAGGTGACTTAATTTTGCCCACCCCATTCCATTCCATTACAATTTACAACTGATTTACAAAGCCACTGCATAAACGCTTTAGCTAAGGCCGTGTTCAGATGAGGCGTTTTACGCGCGAGTCCACTCGCGCGTACTCGAGATACTAGAGCTACATATATCCCGTCCAGATGCCTACGCGCGTTTCCTAACTCGCGCGTAAAACGCGTGCAATGAGCGGGACTCTCGACTCGCGCGTTTTACGCGCGAGTCGAGATACTCGGGTGCCAATTGCTGCGTCCAGTACTACGCGCGAGTCCGTTGCTATGTTTCGATCGAGGGTATGCAAGCCACAACACAAGTTACACAACCGCTGTTTCCGAGTCCATGTTGTAGCTGGCGCCACACCGAGCTCAGCGCAGACACGCGCGTAAAACACGGCATCTGGACGCAATAGAAATTGAAACGCGCGAGTGGACTCGCGCGTAAAACGCCTCATCTGAACACGGCCTAACGCTATTCACGCCTAAAAAGTTAAAAATCTAAGCTTTTTCCAGTGAGCTTATATTATAGACGATAGCGTAATAAGAAATGGCAGTGGTAAATTGATACTTAAGTAATTGAAACGTACACAAGTTAGTAAAAATAATTTATTTTTTAAAATTCATCAGTGAAGGAGTATAGCTATAATTTGTTAGTATAATATTGCCAAGTGAAATACAAAATTTAATTTAAATAAAACAATGAGATAGATATAAAAAATAAATCAAAAATCCTTAGAAAATTATAGTTTGGCGCTGTGCTTTGCGCGGCCTATTGTGAAACTGGCTTAAATTTCCTTTCTATCTTTGTAGTAGTGTTAGTACACTAGAACATTACGGTGTACCATAGACACAGCGCTGTACAACATCAAAAATGGCGAAATCGCTAGCAACGCATACAGACGTGTACACAGTGCTCCGCGTGTCGGTGTTCAGATAAGCTTACTTTTGAGTGTGTTAATATAAAATCGGGATTAATTTGAAATTGTTCTGTGCATATTTTATCGAAATGTGTACTAAAATAGAGACTAAAGAACCTGAAATAAAATTAGTGAACAACATCCAAGATGACGTCGATTTACAAACAGGGACGAAACCAACGCCGCCTAACGGTAATATTAGCGCCCCTGACGGAAGTGGGAGTGGGGGTGATGATTTACCAACCAAGAAAAAGAAGACTAGACGCGGGAAACCTAAACGACGAAATCCAAATCCATATATGAAGTTGTCATGGCAGCAAAGAAAATCTCAAGACGAAAGACAAACAAATAAAGCAAATAAAGTTAGAGCCAAAATGATCGCTCACGGACAGCCATTAGCTCCGTACAACACAACGCAGTTTTTAATCGAAGACCATGGCTACTTGAAAGACATCGAAGAGAGGTTAAATATTTCAGAAGCTACTAAAGACAACAAAACACAACTTTCAGGACAACCACGAACTCGCGATTCCAGTTTCAGTGTCGATTCAGATGTAGATTTCTATTCATCGCCTGAAGACGAAGCTGAATTTCTCACAAAAGAATTTTCTGAAACCTACGATGATGTTAGATCCGAACGATATACGACCATGACTAGGGAGGAACTAATCGAAGAATGTAAACAGTTTGAAAATGAAATGAATTCAGTGAGAAGACAGTTAGGTGGAATTGTACCAAATATATCAGACCCTAATCGTGACACAGTTTATCAAAACGGTGCTGAAACGCACATCTTGCTGGCAAATAAAATAAACGAATTTCAACTTGAAATAAAAAAGCTGGTCAGTGAAAACGATGCTCTCCGCAGAGAGAACGAACGCTTAAGAAACAGGTGTTCGATGAGTTCTATGAGTTCATCTATTGATTCAGAAAGTGACAGTTCTTCTTCTGATAGTTCGGAAAGTGACTCGGACATTGAAATGGAAACCAGAACGTCGCCAAACTGCAATAGACTCGAAGGGACAGATTATTCCAAAATGAACGGTAATGCTTATTCTCCATCCGGTACCGTTAACCACAACGATACAGAAATTGAAATTGATACCGAATCGTCACAGACCCCCGTTAACGTTACACCGACGGGCGTGCAGGCACAGAGTCCTTCGGAGCGCGATTTAACAGAATCTGATGTTACTCAGTAAAAGTGGAAATGGTAGTTTTTTTTCTTTTTTATATATTATAATTTCACTATAAAATTGTAACTGTGATCACACACCATACAGAAGCTTCAAAATAAATTGAAATAAAAAATAAAAATAAAAAAAAGTATTTTTTTTAATTAGCACATTTATGATATTGTAATAGAAATTAATCATTTTTAATAAAAAAACAATTTGCCAAGATATTTTGAAGGATTTGTATGTGTGTTTAAAAATTTTAATATAATATTTATAGTGTTTAAATATAGTTTAAGAATAGATTTATTAGGTGAAGAAAGCATTTATTTTTGAAGGTATTGAAAAGAAAACTGGTGGAAGATGATAGTTACTTAACTAAATTGCAGTTTGTTTTTCTTTTTGACAAAAATATAATGAATATATTATATATGCCTGACTTCAGTAAATACACAAAACTACAATTTAATAATGAACATTATTATTCCTTTAAATTATAATCCAAGACTATTGTTTTCTAATTTCGAATTATTTTTTTTACTTTTTTCCGCTCCACCATCAAGAAACTAGATTTCTAATTGCCTTAGAAAAAAAACTGATATATAAAGTATGGTGCGTGCAGTGCTGTTAAAAAAGTTCAAAATATTTTTAGAGATGATTTGTATATTTTCATTCCTGTGTAGATATATATTGTATATTATTTTTCGTTATAATGTTGCAGTGTGCATAAATTATATCAAAAATTGTTTCCTCCGTTAACACAATTTGTTTTTTCTTTTTCTTTCAATTGCCATTTATCATCTGAATATTATACTTTTCAGTCTACTTTCAGATAACTTTTTTTGTTGTAATATATTTTTATGTGTAAATTATAAACCATTCATAATAAAGATAATAAATACCTACATATTATATTTGATTTTGCCGACTTCTTTTTTAATATTATTTTGAATACTTTTTTTAGAAACCATTTTATCTAATAATAAAATTGATTAATTTAGTTTGAATGTGAAGCTATTTATTGATTTGTCGTTAAGATTTTCTTCTTTTTAGGAGAAACAAAAATTCTGGATATTCTCATTAAAATGTTAAAATCAAAGTAGTGGTGACAAAATTAAATAATAGAGCTGTAAAAGTAACGAGAAATTGTGTACCCGTATGTATTCGTACCAGTACCCGTTACTTTCGTATCGGTACATTACTCGTTACTTTTCATACGACATACAATCGTGTACCAAAAGCATCAAGCATGTACCTACCATCGCATTGAGGCGCGTTGGCCGTCGCATACGTGATACGGGTATGGACTTCGTTCGTATAACGTATAACCGCATCAAACGAGTCGAACTGACATGCTGCTGAGATGGATACGACAGATGCGAGTAACGAAATGAATTTGTAAGTAACGATTCGTTACTTCGATTCAGACGACGCAATGTACCCGTTACTCAGTAACGAATACATACGGTTTGTTACAGCTCTATTAAATAACATCCATTATATGTAATTATACAGGCTGATTTTTTGAAAATTGCGAAAATTTTCAAGAGGAAATTTAAAAAAGAAAGTTTCTATGAGCATGTGCACGGAAACCATTAATTTCCAAGGTGGAATTTTTGTCGTGTCTCGATTCATTTTTGATCCTTGTTATTTTACTGACTTACTATGTAATAATACCTGGCTGGAGTAAATAGGCGCAGGATAGAAAATATTATTTTTTTCAAAATCGAAGCGAGATTTGACAAAAATTCCAGACAAGAAATTTTGTTTACCTCAAACTAATTATTCCCGGAGATATATTCATAGGAACTGTTTTCTTATTTTTATTGTAAGAATTTCCCCTTAAATTAGCATTATTCCCTTAATTATTATCTAGTCATTGATTTTGTGATTTTATTATTTTAGATTTGAGGGAAAAACAGTTTTTTTACAAAAATATATGTCTATCCGTTAAAACTAAAACAAATGAAAATAAAATTTAATATATAATAGGTATAAAATGTCTAGCATTTATTAATTATATTTCACGTCCATCACTGACCCAACTCATAAAACACGGGTAGAGTGACTGCCCCTTGGCGACATATCGACGCCTGTAACAACGCGGTCGCACGACGCATATAATGTCGTTTTCAATTTTCCATGAGATTTGCACCCACCGGCATCTTTGCCGATATCGTGTCAACAAGCTATAGCTTTCTTAGTACAAATACAATGATTGATGTGAAAACAATGCACACATCAGATAGAAAATCTCCGACAAATAGTGAATTGGATAATTTTTCATATACTTGTGCTTGTATTGTGTATTATAATTCAATTACGTTTGATCGAAGACTAGTCAAATTGTCAATCAACCCCTGCGTGGTTCGTTATTTCCAAGTTTAGATATCCAATGGACTAAAAATGCCATTTCCAGCAAATTTTCCATGTTCGATTATATATAGCAAAAGGAAATGTACTTTCCTTAAAACTAAAAAATCTTAATGAAAAATCGGTTTTTCCTAAATCATTTATTGTGATACTAGCTGAAATATATATACACGCTGAAATCTAAAACTCAAATAAAATTTCAGTGCAATTACGGTTTAGAAAATGCGAGCGTTAATCGTTGAAAAGTCTGTGAAAATTAAAAATAGGAGTAGTTTCCAAACCAAAACAATTTTCTTTTTGTGCAGAAACATATATTGGGTTGCCTGCATTATAGGCTATTTAAAATCGTTTTTTCATGAACATTGATCAGCTACAATGTAGATGTAGCAAAAATATGATTTTGCTAACATTTAGCTGTAATAATAAACAAATTACGCGTTTATCTGATTTCTGTTTTTAAATACTGAGTTCATTGTAGGCTTTAATGATTGAAAATTGCAAGGAAATGTACTTTCCTTAAAACTAAAAAATCTTAATGAAAAATTGGTTTTTCCTAAATTATTTATTGTGATTCTAGCTGAAATATATATACACGCTGAAATCTAAAACTCAAATAAAATTTCAGTGCAATTACGGTTTAGAAAATGCGGGCGTTAATCGTTGATAAGTCTGTGAAAATTAAAAATAGGAGTAGTTTCTAAACCAAAACAATTTTCTTTTTGTGCAGAAACATATATTGGGTTGCCTGCATTACAGGCTATTTAAATCGTTTTTTTCACGAACATTGATTCAGCTACAATGTAGATGTAGCAAAAATATGATTTTGCTAACATTTAGCTGTAATAATAAACAAATTACGCGTTTATCTGATTTCTGTTTTTAAATACCGAGTTCATTGTAGGCTTTAATGATTGAAAATTGCACCGTTCAATGGTACCCACCATGCTTTTATCTATCCGCCTTATTCAATATCATTTGCTGTCCCCTATTGATAAATTTTTTAGTCAGTTGGCTTCGTGCAACTGTGTTCAGTAAAGTGGTTGTTCAATGTTCTCTATGAGATTGAGCGGTTGTCCGTTGTAGAAGTGTTGCCCTTTGTGCGCCAAGCGGCTTTTTGCAAATCAGAAAAATTCTAATATCCTAATATTTTAAAATTCATTGATTGATAAAATAATTTCAAGATTTTCTACCATCAGCATAATTTTTCCATGGCTGGGACAAAGGTAAATTATTTCTATATATTAACCTATTTTATTCTACTCCCTTGTCGGCTTTTTCTGTCTTAAAAATGATAGGCAAGCATAAAAAAAAATATTTAAAAAATAGCAAGTATTGAGATCTTTTAAAATAGCAGTAGTTAACTACACATTTTTCTAAAAAATATAATATGCAGAGCCTCGTAATATTGTGTAGGTATAGCCGATAGATATTTTGTAGTCCTTGAAATTTAAAGTTATAAGTAAATACCTATAGAAAGTGAAATAACATATTTATTTGTTTATTTACAGCCTATTTTGTATTCATATTGGAGAAGTTCTTGCGCCTGGAGGGTCAGAATTGGTAAACCTGTTTTTTAATTTATATTTATTTAAGATAGGATACATAAACATTAATTATTATGAAAAACTTGTTTTTAAGCATTTAATTAATTTGTTTATAAGTGAGCATATCTAATCTTCACGAAATTATTTTTGTCATGTCATACCCTCACATGAATATCTTAATACTTAAGTACCTACCTATAATTCTGCTACTAAAATATGTTCCATACTACTTATTTTGTTACCCAATCACTATATTCGCAACAAAGAAGTTTTCAATTAGGAAATTGCAGACTTTTCTACCTTTTTAGGCGTTATCACTAAAAATTTACAAATTCTTTTTTGTATACAATTTTTTCAAACACATGCCTTACGAGATTATTTTTTGTATAGACGACTTAAAAAAAAATAGTCAAAAATTGACGACATGGGTACACAAAGTGATAAATGTTGGCACAATATTTTGCGTTGAAAACTTGTTTTTGACCTCCAGACATGTAATTTAATAGATAGTATTCGCGATCATAATTAATGACAAACAAGTTTCATCAAAATTTGTGCAGTGGTTCCGAAAATAAACGCCTCATAAACAATAGCTACAAGTACAGAACCCTCTGCCTATAAACTGGAGCTCGACTTCTTAACTGACTTTTTTCTTTATCGAAAGGAGGATAAAAAAACACTTCAAATATTTCTTTTATTTGTAATAGCCTTGTATTCATAAACCCTGTCGAAACCCGATGTCTATGATTTCAAATAATAAACCCCTAATTTTTTGTTTAGCTCTGAATCTGAAAGAAATTCCGTAT
Source organism: Xanthostigma xanthostigma (assembly GCA_963575645.1). Taxonomy (NCBI): domain Eukaryota; kingdom Metazoa; phylum Arthropoda; class Insecta; order Raphidioptera; family Raphidiidae; genus Xanthostigma; species Xanthostigma xanthostigma. The sequence continues at coordinate 8,452,383 of OY754471.1, read as the reverse complement.
GACATAAAACCGGTGTCATTGATCAAGGGCGGTGGTGAGCAACATTGCAATGAATATCGTGAAGTTAATCCGATGGAGCAGGTATATAAAAGCCAGACCCTTCTTTTTAATTTAACACCTATTTAACCCTACACTTCTGATTAAATAAAATAAATGTTTATTTGTATCAGTTACACCAAGATGATCAAAATACAAATCATTTGAAATAATACTATCAAAAACCCCTTTTAATATTCTTTGACTGTTAATATTTTTTGTCAATATGATACTATTATAGTTCTTAGGACAAATATTGAATGACTAGCGGTCCCGCCCGGTTTCACCCGGGTGTAAAAGAACGAATGGGGAAGGGAGGAACATGAGTACACACATTCATCTTAGTTTTTGTCGATAAAAAGCAGTATTTATACTTTATTTAATTAATTAAATAAAATTAAAATAAATTTAAATGTAAGCCTTAGAAGAAATCAATGTAGAAAATAAAAAAAAAATAAAATTATATTCGCCCAACGTAGGGCTTGAACCCACGACCCTGATACAGTCGTGTGCTCTTCCGATTGAGCTAGCCGGCGTTGTATTCTTGCAACGCTAATATGAGTATATTTAGTTAGTGCATTTCACCTGAATAGAAGCTTATTTTTGAGATTCATTTTGTAACATTTTTCATTAATGCTCCGCTCCTAATGGTCGTAGCCTGATTTTATATAGCCTATAGCCTTCGTCGATTAATGGGCTATCCAACAAAAAAATTTTTTTTCAATTTGAACCAGTAGTTCCTGAGATTAGCGCGTTCAAACAAACTCTTCAGCTTTATATATTAGTATAGATTAGAATCAAGAGAACATTCAAATCATGAATATTTACTAATGAATAAAGAACATAGGAATTAAGTGTATTAGTTAATCATAACAAAAATTTTGCGAAATTTGTATTTTAGGTTCCCGCATTACAAATTGATGGACACACACTTGTGGAATCGCTCAATATAATGCATTATTTAGAAGAGACCCGACCACAACGCCCCCTAATGCCCCACGATGTGATAAAGAGAGCACGGGTGCGTGAAATATGTGAAGTAATAACTTCGGGTATTCAGCCGCTGCAAAATCTGGTGGTGCTGATTTATGTCGGAGAGGAAAAGAAAAAAGAATGGGCGCAGCATTGGATAACGCGCGGTTTTCGTGCAGTCGAACGTCTTTTGAGTGCTTCGGCTGGAAAATACTGTGTCGGAGACGAACTGACTCTTGCAGATTGCTGCCTCATCCCACAGGTTTTCAACGCTCGTAGGTGAGTGAAAAAATGTATTAATTATATTAATTACACTTTTGACAGTATGTTGCGATAGATGCTGGCGTCTATTTTTCTATTTAAAATAAGAGAATCGACCGTCAACAGTTTATTATCTATTGACGATGCATATTCTAAGCAATTTCACTCAATTTAACTAATGTTAATTATTAACGCTTTTATATTGAATTATATTCGGTAAAGATTTCGTTAGAGTTAAAAAATACGCAAAAAAAATTTCCTACTACTACAATTCAGTACCAAAAGAAAATTATATCCGATGTTTCAAATACAATTCGATTAAAATGTAAAGTTAATTGAGAAAAAAGAAATGCCTGAATCTTCGATGCAACTTAATCAGCGTTGTCTTTGACTTGATTGAATTCTGAGGAAAAAAAAATATTTAAGATTCCACGTGGATTTACGTCCATATCCAATTATTTTACGCATTGATCGTGAACTGGAAAATCATCCGGCCTTCCGTGCAGCTCATCCGAGTAGTCAGCCAGACTGCCCACCGGAAGCAACCAAATAATTATTGCACGGTTCTCGATATTTCAACAACGTATGACACTGCTCAAATAAACATCACCGTTTTAATGATGTGTGTATAATCATCACTGATATTAATTTCAAAGAATCGACTTAGTACATATTTTTTATTTTCGTTAGGTGCTACTTTTATGTAAAGCTTTAGAAATTGTTTTTAAATTCACTTATCTTTCTTTCAATTTTTATTTTTATTTAGTTTGCTGAAAACAATCCCAGTTTTTTTATTATGGCCTAATAGATATTTAAAAAACAAAAAATATGAAAATATTTCTAGTATTTTGGCTGTGGTTTTAAATATTAATTATAGAATTGAGGTTATAACAATTAATAACTAGAATTTTTTAAATCTGAAAAAATGCACCATTGTGATGATTTTACATATACTCTTTGTATTAATTTTTTATTTTCTATATTATTATTTTGATAATAATATAATTTTTTCTTCCACAACACTGAAGTGTTGATTTACAAAAAAACAAGAAAAAAAAACAAACAAAACAAAACCAAAAAAAAAAAAAACAAACAACTTTAAAGTACAAAAAATCATTGATATTAATGTTATTTTTTATTAATGTTCGTTTTTTTTTAATACAACGTAGATTACCCATATAAATAATACTAATATTTGTGTGTAGCTGCTTTTGTGATTTGTTATTTTGCCATATTATACTTAATTACTTTATTTTTTTACATTAAATAATTATATTAATTATTAAGGTTGTGTTTCAAAAAGATAGTAATATATTTTTTCTCCTCAAAGTCTATTTTAAAAATTTCGACTGCTGGCGGTCTATGTTTTGGCCTAAATGTTATAATTATTTCGAAAATAAAAGTTTGACTTATGAATATACAAAAAACTTATTAAGGCTGCTTTTTATATTTTTTTATTAGAACTATTAAGTCATCCGATGATTTAAATTTATCAAATTCGGTTTTTTCACACGTTCGTATAAAATTCTCAGTACACGTAAACATTACGTTCATTTTCTTTAATGTAGCCTCTATAATTGTAGAAATTCACAACGAGATAAAATTGTGAACTATTTAAATGTTAATACAAATTTGAAATAAATAGTAAATTCGAAGGACATAACGTTTGCCATATTTGAAAGTCTGAAGTAAAATTCATAGTAGTTACCTTTTGTTTAATTATCTTAAGTCAAGTTAGTGTTTAATAAAACAAATGAAGAGCGTTTGTAATCGAGCGAGAATGGAAAGTTATGAATGTTTTTGATAAAAACAAGAAACGTGTATAGTTTTAAGATCAAAATTTGAGATAAAAATTAGAATTAAGAATGATATATTAAATTTAAAAATTTTATGAATGGTTTTACTTTAAAAAAGTGTATATGGAAAGAAAGTTATTTTATAAAAATAAGGTTGAGCATATCTGGTGTTTGGAAATTATTTGTATTTAGAAATTTTATTACTTACTTGTTAGGAAGGTTTTGGTAGATCAAAAACGTATGTAAGAATGATGTAGGTGCGACTAAGATAATATAAAAATAGGTATTCCAATCGTTTAATATACATGGAAATCGTATCAAGGTTTACGCCATCACCGGTATGTCAAGAAAACTAAACATAATCAATAGTGGCGCCGCGCCGTGATAACATACTGAACTAATTAACTATAATCTATTATTGCTAATTTTTTAATCAGCTTAATACGGAGTTCAAATTAATTACAAAAATATATTAAAAACATTTTATCGGATATATTTTAATTAAAGAAATTAGCAGTAATAGGCAATAATTCATTAGTTTTGTATGTTAACCATGGTGCGGCGCCACTATTGAATACGTCTAATTTTCTTGACATAGTAATAATGGCGCCACAACTTAACACAGTCCCTATATATAATGCATCGCATCATTAGAGCATCTATTTATATATGACCTTAGGATAGGTGCGACAACACAGGAACATATTTTTTTCTAGTGCGCGCCTAGTGAAGGAAAGGATAGGGCTTGATGATATAGTATTTTTAATTACTTTTTTTTAAGAATGTTTGTACTGTTAAGTGTAGTGATGCTTTCAATAAATCGAAATATCGATGTATATTTAATTTATTTAGTTATCCCTGCAGAATTACCTTCTCCGAAATACCTTTCACTTTTGAATACAAATAGCTACGAGGCTTGGTTTCCCCAAATTGCCTACAATTTGTTGTTATTATTGGATGAAATATATTTTATAACGCTTTTGGCATAAACTTAAATTCAATCCGATTTGCACCTGGGCCAAGCCTGTCCTATACCTTCCTCTGCCGTGGTCAGTAATTTATGCCTAATGTTAATGGTTCAGTATACCATACACAAAGTGTGTAGTGTATAGAGAATACAATCCCGAGAATGTTTTTCAATCCCGGGATTACGGGATTTTTGATGCGTAATCCGGGGCTATACCGCGATTAGACTATGTGGTTTCTAATTGGGCTTAAATGAAAAAAACTTGAGTAATTTTTTAAAAAATGTTTTTAAAATCGTTGCACAACACAAATCACAATATAGTAAGAAAAGAAAATAAACAAAACAAAAAAAAACTTTACTTTTGCAAGAAATCAAAAAGACAACACAAAAAAACTATTTAGAATTTAGAAAATACAATCGCAGAAATATCAAAGCATCCAATGTTTGACTTCCAAGCCTGCTTCGTAGTTTATTGCCAACATAAGCTGAAAACGCTCGATCAGGTTCTGCGCTCGGAGGAATAGACAATAAATACTTATATGCTGTTTCTATAAGTGATATCCACGAACTCCTCCATTTTCGAACAGGCTTATTTCACGTCTAATACTATTTGCCAACCCCGATTCATTTTGTACTTGTACTTCAGGATCTGGAGATTTCATATTCTTACATATCGTACCGCGTAATTAAGGATTGTTTTTTGTCGTTATGTAATAAATAAGATTAATATAGTCTAGGCCAGTGCTCCGCAACCGGTGTGCCGTGGCACACTGGTGTGCCGTGAGCCAAATACAGGTGTGCCGCAGTCAAATTCAATGTATTTGATAATTTACAATTACATTTTGCAAAATTTGGACAATTAATTTTTAATTTCTTAGATATCGCTCAAAAAATGCTGGTATCATTAAAATGTAACTGAAATAAATTAGCACTATTTTTTTCATTGTTTGAAAATTTTTATTTGTTGGTACATTGTTACTAATTTTTTCAATTGTTATTTTAATATGAACAAAAAACACAGTGTGTAGAACGCACGTTTGCCGTCGTGTCGCCTCGGTCGATCTGAGTCGGTCGTCGCCTCAGTCGTGTATTTGTGTATCAATTATATTTTAGCTTTTGGTGTGCCGCGGAAATCTAGCAAGAATTTTGGTGTGTCGTAGGTGAGAAAAGGTTGCGGAGCACTGGTCTAGGCAAAGAAATTGTCAAGGCGCAACGGATTACGGAATGCAAACTAGATCTGTTTTTGGCAATCTCGAAAATCCCGAGATTAGCCAAGTACGATCCCGGGATTTTCGGGGCCAGAAAACAGCCGGGATCCCGGGATTGTATTCTCTAGTAGTGTACTGCCTACCAGTGGACTATGTTGTAAAACGTACCTAAAATGAATAACATTGCCGTGGCTACTTATTCGGTAAACGTTTAAAAAAACAAATCGTTTGTAAATATTTTAACTTGAATGATCGGCAGCGGTTTTACATTCAGTAAACCAAAAACTAATAGAAAATCGGTGATGGGAATTGTTATTTAAAAATGCCATTTCAATGATAAATCCATGTATTTCTTTCTTACAAGATATACAACATAAATCAGAGCACATTAATTTATAATTATAATATATTCATACTGAAAAAAAATATAATTTTCAACTGTAACTAAGATAAAGTTATAACAATAAAATAATAATAAAATGTTTTTAACGAACCCGTGTTACCAAACTTTGAAAAACCTTTTTAAAGGACAGACATTCAGTTCAACTTTGTTCATTTTTGTTTTGGATTATGTTTTCAGTAATTCGCGTTAATTCTTCGTTATTGAGCGTTGTAAAATATCGTAATTTTCTAATGATGCTGAGTAAATAATATTTTGTTTTCGTTAATTATATAACACATTTTAAATATATATTGGTAAAATTTAAAGGTGAAAACATAATCACAAAATGTTACGTATTTTCTCTATTATTTATTTACATCTTGTTTATTGTCAGTGGCGGTGGAACCGTTTAAAACAAGAGTGGGCTTGAAAAATACAACAATATGGAAATTACTCTAACGCTCGATAAATAAATAACACTGCTACAAATTGATAGTCGGCATTAGAAACACTAGATAACAATAGCTATTATGATAATTAGAAATGTTTTTTCAAACTCCAAAGTGAACGCCCCAAGCTTTAGATCTATTAGGTTCTACCACCGATGTCTATTGTCCAAAAGCAAAGTACACAACAAACATACAAGCAATCGTTGTATTTAAGATATTTGTACCATATTATCGACCAGCGATATATTTCCTATAATATAATAAAGTTGCTTTTAGAAAATAAACTGACAGAAGATCGTTCAACAATAAATTTATTTTTAGGTTCCGCAAAATGTTTGTATCATAAATATAGCTATAACATTTTAAAGAAAGGCCAACAAAAAATACTCATTTTATTATTAAAATTGAAGACTAGCATTTTAGATACAATATAAAAAACGATACATGATGTTTGACTTTAGTTATTAATTTTTTTTTATAATCAAGATGTATTTCTTATGACAGTACTGAATATGATACAATTAATGTACTGTGCTTCCCTAATTTTTAAATTTAATGTAACAAAATTACCCATCGCATTTTTTTTATTGATTTATTCAAACCTTAAAGAAAGCCTATGTTACACCCCACGTTTCAAACAATGGTAACTAAACGTGAACTATCAAACCTGTTTTTAATTACCCATTTTTTTTTTTATTTGAATGTGATATACATTTTATATTACACAATTGTTCCGATAATGAATTAATTAAAATATGAACTTTATCGGTAGGTATTCTTACAATCAACGATGAACTGTACAGCACCATATTATTCATTTGGTTCGAAAAATTATTCTAATCATAGTTCCCTCTTAAACTAAACCGTTATTTCATATTTCTATTTTAGAACAATATTTTAGGTAAATCTTCTCATAACCTCAATATACATACTTTATTTTTAAAGTACAATTATTATGAAAGAAGAAAAAATATACATAATTATATTCTTACTTCTTTGAATAATATTGTATTCGGGGCCCTGCCACCAAACTGCCAGTCTAGCAACTGGAAGCTGGGTGAGATATACTTCGTTGAACTATATGCATTATGCTAGCAGCTCAACTTGTTGCGCTGCCATGGCAACTCGGTGAGGCAGGGCTCTCAAATATGCCTATATTTATTTCAGTACCAATTGTGTAACAGTGATGATATTTGATGGTTTTGACACCTACACCGCGATTTCCCAACAATGATAAATTAATGAAACCATGAATTAATTGTTTTATGAAAACTGTTAAAATAGCATTTAAGTAAAAATATATAATTGATTAGGATTACATATTCCAATGTGTTTAAAAAATCTTGGACGTTATCAATTACAAACTCCAATTTTAAAAAACCATGTCCTAGTGGTTAAAAATGTCTTTTTTCCACGCATTTTGAAGCACTAAAGGTGAAACAAAATATAAATATCTCGACATAAAAATAAATTAAATAAATCGATAACACTTATCTTTAGTTTGTGTATATTACAACAAATTTTATTTTGTACTACTTACTGTACCAGCAATCATTTTTAAATGTGATAAAATTCTGCCGTGAAAAAATTATATAAAGCGTGAAACCGAGCACAGCCAAGATATTAAGGAAACATCGAAACACCGGCCACTGCCACATAGCGAGTGTCTGATCCGGCCGAATCAATTCTGAATTAGATCCGTCGGATCAGTCATTAAAAAGTGCAATGAACGTAAAAATATTGATGATCAGTTGCCATGTAGCTGGCCTTACACGGGATTTTAAATATACCTACCTCGGGAAGAAACAAGAGAGCGTGGTAATCGATTTTATCTGACCTAAACAATTGAACGTCGTTATAACAGTAGTGGACGCGCACTCTTGATTATACAACAGATAACTGAACATTTGGAGTTCTGCAATTATAGTAAACATCTCAAACACATTGAAGTAATTGTAACTGAAAATATATCGATCGAGTAAAACTAAAGAGTGTAAAATATTACCTAAGAAAAACTCAACGATTTTATGATTGAAATAGAACATAAGATTTGTATCATAGGTTGCATAATTAATTCTACAACATTATAATTTTATTTTATTACTTATTAATTATAATTCTAAAGTAATATGAGATTTGTTAACGGCAAGCTATGTTTATTAACTTTTTTTTTTTTTGAGAACCTTATAAATTCTCCGAAAGTCTGTGAATGATTCAATTACAATTATAAATTTTAATTAATCATTTTTCTATCATTTGTAAATAACTAAGTATCATTAAGCTGTCTATAATACATCACATTCAAAATATTCTCGGTCTTCTTAAAATTCGTTTGACGTAAATAGAGATTAATGATGTTCTTTCATTTTTAATACTGCAAAATGACAACAAATGATATAAATGAAAATACAATGCTTCTTATAATACATTCTCTTATATTAAGGTAGCTTAACGATACTTGAAGTGATGTAATGAAATGGCTAACTAATTATTACTGACAGGCAAACAGCTTTTTTCTTTACAAAACAAAATACTGCCAACGTTTTAATCGTTTATATTTCGATTTTATGAAGAATTACACTTTAGAACAGTTCTGAATTTATTTAAAATAATTTTTCTTTAATGGCTCGGATCCAGCGCATTTTATAGCAAAAGCGTGTTTTTAAATTTTTATGCACAATATTATATCCACGATTATGGCAAATTTATCAGTTCAATAATAATAAAATTAATAGAATTATTGTCTTTAGAATAATATAATAGTAATTATAATTTTTAAATATATTCAATATTTCAGGAACGTTACAGCCAATATATTATTCTAGTTTTGCTACCCCATTTTCTACACGTAAAAGTTCCGTCTTCAACAATTCGAACTTACTAGGCAGTGCTCAACTTTTTAATTATTTCTGTTGTGAGGATTGCTATCCATAGCGCTGTAATAATTTCTATTTTAAAAATATCACAATATTGTTTAATTTAAAATATTTCACTAAAAGTTTCATTCATCGACAACATTGTTTTCTTATTTATATTAATTGTGTACTACTCCACTACACAACACACCTACTTACAGAATGTGAAATTGATCATCCGTCAACCATCTGTCATTTGATTGGTGAATATAAACTCTGAAATAATTAAGGGTCAATAAATAAATACGATAGGTAGAGCTGTCTACGGAGAAAATGGGTGACTCGGTCCAGAGCTGAAAATTTGCAGAATAATAGGAGATAGAATAAGTAAGTAGGGAAAAAATTGCCAGAAGGCTACGCGGAAGATAAAGAGCCGCCAGAAGGCGATAATGTTGCGAAAAATCAGTGCACTTCTGGCAATTTCTATACTTATTCTGTAATTCAAAACTAGATTATATATTATATATATTATACATTATATAGTTCTAAGGGCATACTGAAAATTCAAACATATTCAAAATTATTAATGTCTGATAGAAATAAAATTAAATAAATTAATAAAATTTCTATCAAAATGACATTAATAATTTTGAATATTTGTCGAATGTAATTATTATATCATGTTTGAATTTTCAGTATGCCCTTATAACTATATAATGTATAATATATAATCTAGTTTTGAATTACAGAATAAGTATAGAAATTGCCAGAAGTGCACTGATTTTTCGCAACATTAGCGCCTTCTGGCGGCTCTTTATCTTCCGCGTAGCCTTCTGGCAATTTTTTCCCTACTTACTTATACTATCTCCTATTATTCTGCAAATTTTCAGCTCTGGACCGAGTCACCCATTTTCTCCGTAGACAGCTCTTAGTCCAGTAGATTATAGTCGCTCAACAGCCAAGGTCATAGGCCTCCGTATGTATTAGAGAATCCGCCAATCGACTAACACAAACCGACTGGTACGAGCTCGGGTTCCCGAGGATAAAAACGAATCGGCGCACACATGCCAATTTTTGTAGCACGATTGTGCGATCCACTCGCTTGCAGTTCGTCAGATGCAACAACCAACAGCGTAAGACCGCACCGACGTACCACAAACGCGCGATTGTCGAAAACACGCAGCACATTGAGTCGCACGTTCGTGATACTGCAATTGGTTTTTATGAGATCGCCGGCACGCCGGCACGAGAAAGCAAAACAAACGCATCGATGCGCGATCGAACGATAAATTTCGTTATGCAGTTGCGATAAATGATAGACGGAGGTTATAACGGAGGTTATAAGTCTCGGGTGGAGATAATTTAGTTGACTGTAATTGGGGATTCGTCACTATCAAATACGATAAATTCTGTTCTAAAATGTCGCTGCGCCTGTCGAAATAAGTGTATTGAAATGTGTGAAATGTGAATGAATATCACAGAACATTAATAATGTTGTTTTATACTTTGATATACATGTCTATGTATATTATATACTCTTATATATGCATGAATCTACAAGGTATCAGATACGGAGATGTATGAGAACTGTATTTTTTTAACAAAATTTAAGATGTACCAATAACGCTTTTAGATAACTGTTTAAATAAAAACTGAAAACAGCTATGAAATATAACATCTAATATTTGTTATTTTTTTAACTGGATTTGTTTTGGTAACTGAAAAAATAACAGCGTTATTATCGATTTCATTGCTAAATATAAGTTGGTATATTAACCAAACTGTATAAATTTTTTCACTGACAATAAAATATTAAAATTATGTCGTAATATAATAGAAATTCATAATCGTTTCATGTTTAAAATTTACAGTTCTCGACAATATCCACATACGGTTTTATCGATAATAAACATAAAAGGCATATGTATACACCTAAAATCTTTGATTTTTTTTTTCATTTTTTGTTTTATTTAAAAACGGTGAAACCTTATGCATGTGTTTTTTTGAACGGCTGACTGTTGAACGAATTTTCTTAGCTAATCAACAATATATTGCAACTAATTAACAAATGAACACATATCTCTTATTTAACCGCTATCTTATTTTCGTTATTTTTAACTGTATTTCAGCTGTTTCGGTGCATTTTAAAATTTTACATCTAAAAAATGAAATCAGCGACAATTAGTTTTAGGCTTTAAAATTAGAAAAAAGGCTTCTATAAGAATAGAATTTATAACAAAGCAAATAAAAATTAAGAAAACGAATGCATTAGGGGAATATCCATCATTTTTTATCGATTCGAATACAGTGATTTTCTTAACTTCGAATGTTAATAAAATCTGTTAAACACTTTTTTAACAACATTACAAAAACCGTTTTAACAACAATATCAACCGTCCAAAATCAGGTAATTCATTTCAAATAGTATATAACAACTTTTTTTTAACAACATGCGATAACAACATTGTATATATATATAATATATTTATAATTACATTTACATATATGTATATATAGATTTATTTCATTTTTTATAGATCTGTACTTTTAATATAATAATTATTTTCTCTTTAATTTGAAGTTGTATTAAAGAAACAATATAACATTAGAGTATTACACTTCCTGTCATAATATAGGGTCAATACAAAGTCACAGCAAACCCCTATAACCTATATGTTATGGAGATAGATATATCTTTTTTTTAAATTTCTTTAATTTGAACGTGTAGTTAAGTATATTTGAATTGTATATTAAATTTTAAATAACGTTTAAGTTATAATTTTACAAAATAAATACATTTGTTATTGAAATTTTACAACTATAACCATTTATTTATTGAGTACAACTCTGCGAAGAGTGTGAAAAAATTTTTCGTTACAAAAATTCATGATCGTAAGGCAGTAATTGCAATGTAAATAAATATACAATTCAATATGCTGAATGTTACTTTTCAACGAGTAATATATACAAAATGAGTGTCATGTGATTAAAAGGAAGAAAATAAAAAAAAATAGCATTTGAGCCAGTACTTGAATTTTTGTTTTTGTACTTGACCGATTTAGTCGTTTCACACAAAGGAATCCCTTTGTAAAAATAAATTCACTATTAATATTTCTTTACGAACAACTAACGATAAATCGCGGGCTGCCATTTTTTTTTTTTATAAGTCAGATGACGCTAGTAGCAAATAAGGTATGTGTCAAACGTTTAAAAATGAACGGGTTTTGTTCAGTTAATTTACTATTCAATAAAGTAGTACGGTTTGTCCATTATTAAGGTCCAAGGAATAAATTGATTAAACAAATTCAAGACGTTAAACGATGTATATTAACAGTATTGGCATCTGTATGATACGATACCACAGTTGCTAGTGCCATCAGGTGTCGGAAAAAAGTTTGGTAGCCATTTAATTAAAAAGTATCAGCTCAACTCTACTATAAAATTATATATATTAAAGACATGGACATTTAGAATTTCATATTTATATATTTAAAACAAAACAAGAAACAAAAAAAAAACATGAAAATGGTTTGTTGTTTGATGCGCAATTATTAAAAAATGAATTTAGATAATTTATGGAATGAAAATACAAATCACATTAAAATGTGTATTGCACTGTTACCCTGTATTTACAAAAAACAATAAAATGATCATAAGAAACAGTGAACAATTCTTATAGGTAGGTACAATAAATAATGATCTAATGGTTTGTTCATTTGAGTACTTTTATGAATGATTAATTTATTAATTGAAAAACGTTTTGCAGATTTTAATAAGGTGAATTACTATAGTTCTATATTATAAAATGGAAAAGATTTAAATAGTGAATATATTATTTACAAAAACAAATAAAAATCTTTAAAATTATGTGCTTATAATATATAAAAAAATATCTATTATGAGCATCAAACAACATTGAATTACAAAAATAAAATTTATTTATTTTCTTAACATGTCATAAAATTTTAAAACATAATATTAACAATAATTTTACTTGTATAATAATTTCATCACATGAACTTTAAAAATAATAATTTATAAAGATAAAATAGTATATATACCAAAATTTCGATATATATTTTAAAAAAAGCATTTTCTTTTGAAAATCTGTGATAAAATACCATTCTGTAAAAGATTACACGGCAAATCAAATACAATAAAAACTTTACGTAAAATTTTAATAAGTTAAAATGTCCCCAAATTTTCTTTGACAAGATTTTGATATCATCGAAACCTTTAAACATTTCAAACACAGAAATATATCTGAAAGGCATGGCATAAAAAAAACGAAACAATATTACGTGTTTTCATAATATAGGCAATCGAGGTCATCAAAAATGTGGAGACAATACAACAATTTGAAAATTTTGTTCGGTCCCAGCACATCACCTGCGCACAAAATTATTGTTCTACAATCCATTGAACATAGTTTGGACCAAGTCCAGATCGATACAGATATTAAAAACAAACTTGCAAACCGGTATGCTTTCAAGCCCGTTTGTTACCGACAGTGACTGAAAATTTTATAAAATAAAAGAGATAATCAACAAGTAGAAGAGACCGCAGTCAACAACAATTGGCAGACTACTGCATTAAATTGTTAAGCGCGTTGTGTCGTGCTCTTTTTACTTCCTCTTCGGAAATACGTTGTTCAATAAGGTACTGTGCAGTGTTGATTGCCTGAAGACTACCCGTGATGGTTACGATACGATTGCGAGTGCCCGGCGCGAAGATGCCTTTCTTCGATATCTGAATGCTTGCACCGGACAACTGCTGTATCTCCACTAACGAACGGCCGGCGGGACCTTGAAAAAATAAGACGAGTTTTGTCGGCGAACTTACTATAATTGGTCGTGCTAGCAGAAATTATTAGTTGCTGTGCCTCGTTCTCGTAAATACTATATTTTTACTGGTACAATAATATACAGTTCAAGCTGTTCGCATCAATAGCTGCCAATGAGTCATATCTGAGATCGGTTTGTTACTTTCACGAGATTTCGCTTTGATTTGTTATTTACATTTTGTGACAGATCTTCGAATTGTAAAAAGTAGAGCTGTAACAAACCGTATGTATTCGTTACTGAGTAACGGGTACATCGTCCGACTCGAAGTAACGAATCGTTACTTACAAATTCATTGCGTTACTCGCATGTTTTGTATCCATATCAGTCCGATTCGTTTGATACGGTTATACGAACACAATGTGTTATACTTATAAGTATTCATAAAGTACGAAGTCATGACTCATGTCGTATCAAATATGCGACGCGCTTTGGTGCGAAGCTTCATGCTTATTGCCTGATGCTGTTAAGTGCACTATTGTATGTCGTATCAAAAGTACCGAGTAACGTAACGATACGAAAGTACCGGGTACTGGTTCTTTAAGTAACGAATACATACGGGTACACAATTTCTCGTTACTTTTACAGCTCTAGTAAAAAGTGACATTTTACTAAAAACAATTTACGAAATTTTGAATTCTACATGAAAAGGCGTATTATGGCGTCAGTAGGGATATACTAAAAGATATAGAACCATAACACAACCCCTCACCCATTCCTTAGGGGGGACAATTACATTTTCATTAATTAACCATTTTCTGTCACTTTTATGGGAAAATGTCAAAAAAGCTTTTTATGATTTTAAAATTGTCACTTTTTTTTACTTTTTACTTGAAAGTGAAAGATCTATCCTAATTTCAAAGCCATAAATAATTTGTAGTCATTGAAAAATATTATGTTAGATATCAAAACGGTTTGATCAAAGCAATAAGTATCTTTTTTCTCATTGGCTACTCCAAATTCAAATACAGTGTAAACTCTTTATAACGTCCTTCGTTATAACGAAAAACTCCCTATAACGTCCAAATTTTTACGATTTGGTTGGTTTACCTTAAAACCTATACATTAATAACATCTTTATAACGCAACAGCCATTCTCTATTACGAAGAAATATGTTCATATTTAGGCGTCAGCAAATGTTTACAAACATAAAGAGGACCATTCTGAACCATCACCATCTATTCAACAAGCACTTGATGACGCCAAACTATAGGTATATGTGTTTGGAATAAATTAATTTTGTGAAAATTGGTTATTTTTCTTTCTTCCCTCCATATAACGAAAATTCTCTATAACGAAAAAAATGTTCGGTCCCCTAAAATTCGTTATAAAGAGATTATACAGTACATTGAAGATTATTGTTAATTTGGTTGTTTTTCTTTCTTCACTCCATATAACGGTAACTCTCTATAACGATAAAAAATGCTCGGTCCCTTGAGTTTCGTTATAAAGAGTTTACACTGTATATTTGTATGTTGTTGTTCGTACTTACCTAAAATAGCACCGACAATGACTTCGGGAATTTCAATATTCTTGGCGTCTTTCTGTCCTGCAGCTGTCAGTTCAGCCGGTGTCGGAGATTTGCTAAGTTGCGTATGTTGTCCAGCCGCAGCCGATGCGACGGCAGCGGACGCCGCAGTCCCCAGTCCGAAACTATTGTTGTTAAGAGAAATGGGCGCAGCCGCGGCAGGTGAACCTCCGTGTCTGAACGGGTCGAACGCTGCGCCTGTCACGTCGACCGCTGCTGCTGCAGCCGCATATCGTTCCAAACTCGATCGAGGCGTCGGAGATGTTGTACCTAGGGTAAAATTTTTATTAATATCAAATAACTTTCAGATTTTCCTACCTCTGCTTTGAGTCACGCAAAAATTAATGAGTTCTCATCACAAAATTAAAATATCACTGCACTGTCCTAGTTTGTTTTTTTTTTTCTCGCAAATTAAAAAACAAGTTGACTTTTTCACTAAACGTGTATTGTTTCTATCATCGAATAATTTCTTAATATTAGAAAAATTGAAAATACTGCCATTTAAAAATGATTAAAGAAAAGAAAATCAACTCAAAACCTAGTTTTTTGAGTATTGAGTCTCGTCATATTCACTAAAAAGTCTGAATTATGAAGAAGCTAGTATATTAATTATATTTTCAAATATTTAGAATCAAACGGAAGGACTTGACTTCAATTGTTTAATATAATTTAAATAAAAATAAAAACAACGTCTATTAATTAAAATAAATTTATTTGAATAACAGTAATTTTCAACAAAATCATTAAAATTTTTGTAAATCTAGTTAACAAACTACTACTATATGAAACAATTTAACAATTTTTATATATATTATGTATATATTTTTTTTGTATAACTGCTTATTGACAGTTATATTACCATATTATTCCGAAACCAAGATAGTCAATTTTTAAAGAAAGTGCTCTATCGTGCTATTTTTGAAAAAAAAAATGTGCACTGATTGCAACACTAAAATTTTTAATATATATACCTAAATAAAAACAATAACATTTTGTAATATACATTTTTTTCCTTAAAAAATATACTGTTTCCATCAAAGAATACCATGATTTTTCACATTAGATAATATTGACTAGAATAAGATTAAACAAATAAAATGTTGCTGGAAGATCGGCACTTTTGAGTTTTCTTTTATAGTTATTGTATATTATAATCTATTCATAACCAAACGGAAGAAAAAAATCTGGTAACCCTCATTGTTCTATTATGGTATGACGTGTGTATATAATAGCGCTTTGGTGTAGACACCAAGCATAATCAAAACGACATTATATGTCTATTTTACATAACCCCAGAGAATTATATGTACAAAATGAAAATTGAAATTTTTTTTCGAGTTGCTATTTTACGAAATTGTTAGTATCACTATTTTTCTCCTATTGACGAATGTACATCTATCTTGATTGTTTACACCATCTTTCCTAAAAATATTTAAATTCGGGGTATTCCTTCAACGAACAAACGAAATTTCAATTCGCAGATAGAATTTCGATAAATTTTAGTCATCTTTGTTTCAGGATAATATGATGTTAGGTTTTATATAACGAAAATGATATGTAACAACAATTTATATCCGTTTATAGAGTTAGTTGTGAGAGCACACTGTTGCTACAGCAGTAACTCACCGAGACTAACTTGTCCAATAGCACCAAAAACGCCTCCAGAATTGGCGGCCGCTTGTTCCATTGCAACACCCAAATAGGCAGGGACCTGCGGCACAGCTAACGGTGCAGCTCCCAATCCTAATCCCATACCCAGAATACCGTATTTGGCTAACACGCCCATCGCTGCGCAGATTTCAGCCGTCACTGCCTCTGAATATCCACTATTCCGTAATGTTGCCTGATGACAATTACAAAACTTTCATTAAATGCCGCACCTAACTGATAAAACCTATTACATTTTAGTATTGCTAATAAATCTTTAAAAAAAATTCAAATCTATGCCGGGTTCCACTGAACCTTAACACAATTAAATGAAAGATTCGATTCCACGAGACAGTAATTTGTCCCGGAATATAGTCCTATTTTTTGGTTTAATATTTTGTTTAAACAATGTGTCGCACACTATTTTTATGGAATATAAAAAATACACATCACTGCTGTGGTGAATGTTTCCTTGTTTTTGCTAATTATGAATTAATAATTTGAGAGGAAAAATAAATGCTACTATCTAAAAATTCAATCCAAAATGAAAAAAAAAAAATATTTTACCATTTCTCGATCATCGTTTTCATTAAATAAGAATTGAGCTGGTTTAATTGTTATGTATCGTGACCCAAACCCACACTATAAAAAAAGTTTCAACAAACTATACTTTGAGTGTATGGAATAGAGTTGAAATGAAAACATAAAACTCTTTAGATTTACCTTGATGTGCTCAAGTAGTTGAGCAGTTAATGTCGGATTTGCATTTTGCATGGCACCATTTAAATTTAAACTAAGACTAAGCCCTCCAGCCGCCGCCGCACCGTTCAGCACCAAACCTGTCGCGCCACTCAAACTCGCCGTACTCGATCCGAACGCACTTCCGGCAGCTCCTGTACTTCCGGTGTGAGTCGCATACGGTGATCCTGTCGGATTATAATTCGCCACAGGACCGCTAACATCAGCATATGAAACATTTAAACAGGTACCGCTCTGTGGATCATCCACCACTTTTGCTAGAATCATTTTGCAAGCCGCTTTATTGTTGTCCTTTTCACCTGCAACAAAATCATTTTTATTAACGTTTTAATTAGCTGACAATTTCAATTATTTCTTCTTACCTATAACTGTAATACATCTCTCCTGAAGCGACAAATCTTTTGCTTTTTGTGAAATTTGAACGTAAGACCCCGTCTCTTCTTTAATTTGTTTAATATAATTACCCGCTTTTCCAATAACCATTCCAGCCGTTGAATTTGGTACCAAAATTTTTACCTTAAAAAACGGATGTTGATTAATTATCATTAATAATGAAGAAGAAAAAATAAAAATGCAATTTTTATTTTTTTGTACCTGCTTATCTCTTTCCGCAGCCTGTTTTGCATCAAATTCTGGTGGCTTGCTAAGATCGGGTTTCTCACGAATTCTATCCATTATAAAATCTAGTACTCGCATGATGGCATCTACAGAACCAGATATTAAACAGACGCGTTCCGTTGTACCTAAAACAATTAATATTCAATTGTAAAGGCATGCGTTAAAAACAAAAATACAACATATTAAATTTGTTTTTCAATTAATACCTGGATAAAAATCATGCGATTTCGACATCTTAACTCGCGCACCAGAATCGTTTTGCAGTTTGGCTATGCTTTCCCCCTTTTTGCCAATAATGGCACCAGCAGCCACGCTGGGCACGAGCACCTTGAAGTGGTATGTTCCATCTCCACCTGTATTGTATCGTAATTTTTAATCAACTCAGAAATCAGTTAAATATTATTCTATGGTGACATCAAATTTCCTATTACTGAATCAATACTTGATAATAACAGATCTTGATGAAAATATTTATGAAAAACACGGACTAGATCAATAATCATAGTTTCCACGTTATAAAATTTATTAAAACAGTACTTGAACAAAAGGAGTTGACCTTTTATAGCATGAAAATGCAGAGGTACCTATATATTCGAATAATTTAGACGTACATGGTTCAATACCTAAAAGAATGATTTTTGGTATAGATTCAGCTCATCAATAAATATTATTAAAACATCCCAATAAAATGTCCAGAAATTGACCAACTGGTATTCATTTACTTCTTCTTATGTAACTATTGGTATTGATTAACAAATACTTAGCAACTTACAACCGTAATAAATAGGTTTTAAATTCTTATTTCGGTAAATCATGATAATGAAAACACGGTTTATCTATTTTCATATTTAGTTTTTTACACGTTTCATTATTATTATTATTTCGAAAATAATCTGATCAATATAATAAAAAATTGAGTGATTTCTGAACAATTCATGGGCCTCGTGGTTACCTAGATATAGTGACCGTGGGTATGATCACCAATTCCAAAGTTTCAAATGGGTGAATCAATAGTATTATAAGAAGTTTTGCTATTTATCTAATGGAACCATTCACTGGTATAGTCATTTGACAAAAAGCAAAACTTGTATGCAAAATGAAAAATACGGGAAAAGATTTGAATATTCATAAGCAGTCTTCTGTTCTATTGAACTTTGCAGCACTTAATAAAATTACATGCAATTACTTAAAGCGAGGAATTTATGGAGTGTTCGTCAAAAGAAACAGTTTAAATTACATAAATAGCAACATCAAAATATTGTACTCATTGAAAAATATAATATAGAGGTAGTAAGTACTTATTATCGACAACCATATTCAACAAAAAAAAATGTATATACTTATACAATATGTACATATATATGTACGATTGGCTGTCAGATTTAAAAATAAATCAAATGATTACTCACTGTTATTGTATTCCATAACACCCAACAGATTTTTCTAATATTTAAATAATTATATTCCACAATAAATTTTAAAATCCATTTCATATTTCAGGACGGCCCTTAATGACTACGAAAATAAAATGTAGTCAAATAGGTAGAGAAATGATTAATTGCTTTACTTTTGAAATCATAACAAGTTTATTTAATTACTAATAAATTGTTTCTGGGGTCTTGAAACGTCAATTAATATAAGTAAAAAAAAGAGAAAAACACATTGTTGACAGAATAAACAAGTATTTACACAAAATTTACAAAAAGCACTTTTGAAAAGCTCTCTAATATGTTTTACAAAAGCACTGCTCTAATACAGTGAATACTTTTGCTAAATAATCTCATTGTAGGTTTTAAATTCTTTGAATTGATATAACATTATAGAAACTGATTAAATTTTAAAAAGTAGTCATTGTATTAAAAATATTGATCTGCAATATCTAATGATATTATGAAAAAGAATGCCGTAATGAACTTAATATTATAAATAAAATAGGTACCTACATAGTAAAAAAACAACCCCGGAATTGCATGAACAAAAAAATTCCAGAATGGTTTTCGAGTAAGCAAATTTAATTTGAAAGGTGTGTATAAATTCTTAGCTGAAGGCAAACCAGTATTTGCGTCACCTTTTTTCAGTGCAAGCATCACTAATGTAAGCACTCAACAGCACAGCACAGGTGCCCAAATTTATAAATTCAATTGCATCCATACTATGTAGGTACAATGTTATATTGCATTTACTGAATAAAGTAACTAAGTAATTGGCTACTCAATAAGTATACCTAAATATGTAATTAAAAACATAAGTAATTCTCTTATCACTAACAATAAGCTTTAAAGTAGTGATTAATGGAGCAAAGAAACAGTGCCTGATCGATGGATGTGCAATATTACTGATTCGAATGGACTCTGGATGACGTTAACAATGCCGTTAGGGCGTTATGTAATGAGTGACAACACGAGGCTGTCACTCAAGGCCCCAAGTCTAGTTTTTGCTGTTAATAGTGAGAGCGAACAAGTGCAAAAGGTCAGGGTCGCATGTGGAAGCTTTTAAATGTTTATTTATGCGCGTGTAAATATGATGTAACGTAACGTGGCTAATTGTAATATTATACAAGTAAGAATATCCGCGGGACCGCGATGAATAACTCAATATGTGTTATCTATCAATCGTCTATTATTATAATCAGTATCGCACTCTCGATGTTATACGATAAATTACAGACGGATCGCGACTATTAACACATATTATATATTATGCATATTACACAATGTCCATTTTTAACATATTTTTTTTCAGTTTGTTGAGAGTAGTGTCTATACACCGTGCAAAGAACAGAAACGACGGCGACGTAACATATAAGTTAACAATTTATTATTAACGAACAGTTATGGTTGCGATTGCGAGAAAAGATCTGTACGCGTCACGTCACGGGCGGCAACGGGCAAAATGATGATGATATTGAATTGATATGTGGTGAGCTGTTGGCGATTGATTAAAATTGACTGATACGATAATTAATAACGGCGACGACGGTCACATTGACAACTCACCTAGAGGCGGCAATGCGTACAGCAAATTATCCACCAAAAACGAGCCCGAATTATCTAACATTTATAGTTTGTGTGGAAGCGAATCGCCGCTACAGCAACCCGCACGTCAAATTTCCATCGACCTCCAACAAAAAGAAACTATTAAAAATTTAGAATCTCCGCAAGAGCCAAAACAAAACTGCAGTAACATATGCTAATCGCGGAATGCACTCGTCATACGACGAGGCTCGAGCCACTAACCACTAGCTTAGATAGATCTGACGTATGGCCTAGAACGTAAACACAGAAACCAACACACTCGCGTATCACATTTTCTCTTTAAAAAAAAATTACATTCGCCAAACACCTACATACACTGACGTTTAGGCCAAAAGCGCGCAGTCAACAACTGCGTGACATTGTCGCGACGGCCACGTCAAATTATTATTATTATAGGCCCGTTCGCAGTCAAACGGATGACTTTTCAAAATTGATATAAATTTACGACATCGGTGTTAAAATTATTGTGCGCCTATTAAGCGCGCGAAATTACTATAATTATTCGATTTGCGTCGCGCGGATTCCGTGTTTCTTTTGCAACTTGCTCCGCAGTGTATGTGTTCGCAACATTCGGCCAGTAGGAGCATCTCCTAGCTGTCGTCGATCGCGACTTAAATCATCACGGGCACTGTTTACGCGCACTAGTACCTGTGCTGAAGTGAGACCTCTTGTTGTTATCGTTTTCGTTGTCGCCGTCCAGCGGTCTTTTCCTGGAGTCCGCGATTTCTGGCGACGGGCACGTATCCATTCCCGAATCTGCCGCCATCTTGCCGTTCAGACGTCCATTGGTACAGTGTCGTGCGAGCTCGGCAGTATGTCGGCGTTTTGCGACTGCACTGTACTGTTCACGATCAGCTGCTGCTATCGGCTGGCAAGTCCCAATCGTTCGTAGTCTAGCTAACCTCGGCTTGGCTCTGGCTGTTGTTGCCTCCGACCGCCACACTACACTCCGTCAAATACGTATACGCAACAATGTAAAGTGTAAACGAAGAGGCACGTCGTATAACACTCTCTTCTTCTAGCTTACACTCGAGCCGGTTGTCAGCGACAGTAAAATGAATACACAAACGACGCACGCATTCTACAATTTACTCAGGCACGGCACTGCTACCGCGTTCTGTGGGTCCCGGTCCCGGCCACTCTAGGACATTTCCCCTCCCTCGGCCGCGCCGTCGATCTCAACAGCCATGGAATGTCTACGTGTGTAAGGATAGCCTGGGGGAGGGTTGAAAATTAAGGGAAAGTGGTCGTAGCGTGACATGCAACATCATCTCAACAGGCGACCTTCGAGGTCGTGTTTCTGCGTATGTGTGTAAGTCTTATCGAGAGGTCCACCTACTTTGTCGTTGTTGACCATTTCGTCAAGCGAAAATCAACGAATGCCGTCCGGTTCAAATTGACTCTAATCTTATCTACAAGCATTTTTTCGCGAATCTGAAAACAAAATATTTAGACTATCACGTAGTATGAGCAGTAGGGCTAAAAATACACAACAATGCTATGTATTTTATTAATCATAGTAAGATCTTTACATACAGATTGTGTATGTAGGTACCTAAGTTGTTTATTATAAAATATATTTGTACATAAATTGAAATACGTGCGCCATTTCACAATTTTGATAAAACTTGGGTGAATTACGTATTGATTACGTATCTGATAATTTGGAATAAAGCACATGCCTACGTGATGTCTGAATTTTGATAATATCATCACTAATCAGTAGTTAACAAAAATATGTTAGCATGTATTTTTATACATACATAGCTAATAGTCGTTACAACAAAATTATACATACCGAAATAAGTACAATTTTTAGTTTTTTTTTCACCAATATTCTTATCGTTAAATTTGTGTTATCTAAAAAAATATGTTAAACATTGGCAGAATGCCATTGCATTGCTGCATGCAGTCATTTGCGGTCTTGGTCTATGATAGCCTTATGACCTTTGAATATCTGAAATATCTCTTTTATATTAACAATAATTAACTATTTTAGGCTGTTTTCTAAGCTATTTTTCCACTCTTTGATTTATTTGAATTGTCCGTTATATGTTTTGTTTTTTTTTGGTACCTATTCCGTGTAAACGAAACAATTATGGAATCACTTTGGTGTCCGTCCGTCAATCATAGACGATTTTCTCTTAAAATTCCACTTCTGTTATTTTATGGTAATATTTAGGAAGTGCAGAACAATATCTAGGTCAACTATGAGCACCTAAGAACTCCGTTAAAATCCTTCAAACCAACTCAGCTATATATTTTGCTCTTCAATAAAAAAATGTCTTCAGATGTACATAGAGCTAACGACAACAGTAAAACTAGGTCACCAAACATAATTATTATTGTGACCGATAATGTATATATTTTAATTTTGTTTTGTATATATTTTATGCATATTACAGTATTACATATTAGTGTACCTTTTCCAGTCTTTTATAATACCGTGATATTTTAAATATTCATTATTTAAGTTAATTATAGTTCTGGTTGTTAAACGTTGAAATAACTATTAAAGTAATTGTGTTAATAACTGAAAAGTACTGTAATCATTTTACTTAGTCAAGTAAATTACAAAATACTTATTTTTTTAGCTTGGCAAAATTTGAAATTTGAACTTCGCACGACTTGGATACTTTTTAGGGAAACGCTTATCCTAAAATACACCATTTTTTGTATTTTATGCCATAATTTAAATTAGATTTTTAATTAATTTTTATTTCTATAATTTTTCGACACTTAGTTTTTGACGTGATAACGTCTTATAAATTGATGAATCACGTCAATATAAAAAGATGAAACACCGGCTGCATCACGAAAAAGTGTAACGTTCCGCCTGACCCTGTGCGTGATTATTAAATATGATATTCGAGCGGAATACGTTATCACGTAAAACTATCGTCCGTAAACCGACTTTACAGACAACCAATTTTTTTTTTTGAGATTGTACCACCTCGTTGCTAAAAAGTGTCACCTCCTGTGGCCATCTGGTGATGGTTTTTGAATTGAATATCACCCAATATGTTTGTTAAAATTTGTTCATTATCAAACTCTGGATAGCCTGGAACTAATTAAATTATATGAAGCGAAGATATTGTTATACAAAAGTAGATACTAAAATTTTAGTTAAAAAATAATGAAATCATATGTTTTATTATGTAATTTGACCTTACTCATGGGATTTTATCGGTTATTTTTTGTGATAAAATAGCGCAGACGTGATAAATTTTCCATCACATGCACATTTTAAATTTATGTTGGATTATATTTATTTTCACAAATTCGAAAACGCAATATTTGATTAACATTAACAATATTTTAAAAATAGCCTAAAATTATTAAAAAATGTACGAAATTTTATTCAGCATTGTATTTTAATTTGTGTAACGTAGGTACGTATCAAATACACTTTGTGGACCTTTGATCTTTCAGTAATTAAATACAGAGCCGGAATCGCTAAATAAAGGTTCTTTGATGGCATAATATTACAGATTAATCCGGATGGCAGTAAAAAAAGGGTTCCTATTTTTTTCCCGAACGTGTGGCGAGGCAATTATTTGTGTGGCTCCTCTACTACAACCCCAGTTGTCCGGTAAACGTTGACAAGGAAATTCCTGTCTGTTTGTTCGGACATCGTGCAAGATCATGAACTGCTGACCGATTTTCACGAAACTTTCAGTATAATATACTTATTATAGTCCGGAAGGTGGTGTCAAAATTTATTAGTGATTTATCTCCGACTCAAATGTAATTGATTGAAGAGTTTAACCATTACTCTGTTCGAAATCGAAAGTCAGTCAGCGCTCCCGCGGTGGGTGTGAACGTGGGAGGCTGTGAAACTCGTCGGAAAAACTATGAAAAAAAGTGATAAATCTGCTGATGAAAATTTGTTAGATTGTAAATAATTGATGATTAAACGTGAAAATACTCGTCAGTCACTTTCCCGACGGGGGAAACATCGTCAGTCATGAATGATTTCCTTTAAAAGAATATCAATTGCTCAGTGTTTGAATTTAAAATCGATATTTTCAGAAGATTCATCACTTTTTTCATAGTTTTTCCGACGAGTTTCACAGCCTCCCACGCCCACACCCACCGCGGGAGCGCTGACTGACTTTCGATTTCGAACAGAGTAATGGTTAAACTCTTCAATCAATTACATTTGAGTCGAAGTTAAATCACTGATAAATTTTGACACCACCTCCCGGACTATTAGAATTTCAATAAGAAATTGTAATTTCGGAGGCAATCATAAAAATTCTGGAACTGATAACATCACGTATTTTATTGGTATGTCTAAAAAAAATGACCAATAACTACAGCGTAGACCTTGGCAATTGATATTAAAAAAACGGACACATACTATGACAAAACTAATCTATCAACAGGATGACTTTCTCTGGAAGCAATGATTTTTTTTATTCACTAGCTAGAATCATGCAAGACGCTTATGACCTCTGTTGTCGAGCGTCTATAATCTACAATATCTATCCAGCGCATGTTTTATAATGAAGCCAACGAAAGACTATGTAATGTAAACGAAACATATTTAGTTGAACTGGTTTTCCATAAGAACAAAATTATTCACTCCTTATAACGAAAGAAAATGCTTCGTGTTGGATTGCAGAAAACACTGTTAGAAATTCTGATTGTGACAATGATCTTAGTGGCGATACATATTTCTCCATAAGAAAAGCATTGCAGAATTATCAATCTTGCTAAAAAAGTGATTGATCAATCATTTTTTTTTTGTATGAGTACAACCTAATGTTCTTAAACTGTGATTTTCATGACAAAGTAAGGTCGGCATTGGCGGATAACTGAGTCGCAGATAATCGTCGCTCTACGATGTAGTACATCTACAAGCGATGTTTGTTTTATTTAGAATGTATGTTGTAATTGTCACTGATAATAATGAGAGTTAATCATGTTTTCATTATCACGAGGATGAATTATTGTTATTCACGTGCTCCTGCTGACGGTCCAGCTTATGAACGCAAGCCCGGCGTAAAACCATAGCCGTAGCAACGATTTTATTCTAGGAGGGACCAAAACTCTATCTACCATTAACAGCGGCCACTTATATACCTACATAATTTGAAAACTGTTCATTGAAGCGAAACCGATCAACACGACTTTCTGGGGAAATTTCGCGACAAAGAAAATATGTAGATTATTGTAGATTTATCTCGTTGTTTATATATGTAAACAATTATTATTCTAGAGTAGGCCAGGCCTACCTGCCCCCCCTCTTGCTACGCCAATGCGTAAAACAAGCCAATACATTTTTCCCTTTTATTAATATTATAGGTTGCACCAGTTCAGCACTAAGGCTGTCGTCTCATTTCTTTTCGACGAGAAATAAATATTTTCATTATCTCGTATTATTTTCGAAATCAGGAGTGCTTTTCTCGTCTCACAATGCACAAATCGAGGGCTAATTGCACGGAACACTAAATGTGCAAGAATAGATTGCACTTGGCCGATTTTTTAAATATAATTTATCCTCTATAACCACAGAACAGTTCTGTGTCCATATAACAGTCATCTCTTATAAAAAAGATTTGTGTTATTCAAGAACTCATAATTTCACAAATCGATATGTTATATCTTTATAATCTAGATAAATGATTATCATTATCATTAACATTTTTCTGCAAAGTTAATTGAAATAGAGTTAAATAATAGCGTTGACAGAAAGTTTTATGTTGATGTTCTTGACACGTTTACCTTATAATATAATCAACATCTGCTGTTGTGTGTACTGTGTACTTATTCAGACATATCATTCATGACTCGCAATATATAGGTATATACTGTCCATTGAATTGACTGCTTGTTTAATTTCATTTATAATCGAATGATATTTAACTGGAATTCCTCATCAGGAATGATAATTCCCTGTTGTGATAGCATCATATGGCACCGATAATGGGAGGGAACTGACAAGACTCCAGCCTGGGGGACCGGGATTAGGAGGGACTCTGACTCACCGTGGCTTATGGATACTGAACTATAGCTTCAAATCTTTCCAACATCTTGACTTCGCTCGCATGGACACAGGAGCGCCTTAAAAATAATTCACAATATGTATGGAATATGGATGCAGAGCAAACGCGTGAATGTCCACTGCACGAATTGGCATAGCAACGCGATGAGAAAAATTGAATAATTGGAAGATCATTTTTAAGCTATTGCATAGCTTCTATCGCGGGCTTTGAGCGCGGCGACCGAATCAAGAAATTCCGTAACGAAAAAAAACCTAACACCCTCCACTCCGACCGGCACAGCGGTGCGGCGTTGACAGCCGTGCATCGTCTAACGTCGTTTCAGTTCGGCAGACTTCGGCACGGTGTTTGTGTGCTTATAACTGCATAACTGCTCATAACTAATTCTATCTTTATTTGTGTATAAATGAATTTATATATAATACTGCTATAAAAATAACCTAAATTATTTAGGTTATGTGCAGAGAAAGTATATATGATATTATATCTATATAAATGTACATCGCGCGAAATTCTATGATCAAACTCTTAATATCGTTCTTTTTGTTCAATTTTTTTGAATGAATAATTGTTTTGGTGTGTAATTATACTATTATTTATACGTAGCTATTTTCGTTTTATAGAGAAGAAAAACTTAAAGACCTAAAAAGAATATGCAATAGCTTTACCGCGGCAGTCCCCGATGCCACACGTATTTTTTTTATATGTAGCGTTATTGCACAGTTCCTCTAAGACAAGCTCACAAATAGTGCTCTAAGGTTATTAATCTAAGAGTAAATTTTTAATTCATTATTGATACGAATTGAAAATAAAATTGATTCTATTAAAACTGCCGTTAAAATATCCAAATATATCGCAGCTTTTCAGAGTACATAAAAACATGGGAACACTAATATAATAAACAAATAACGAATAAAACGATCCTTTCACTCGAAAGTAAACAGTTGGAAATAAATAAACAGCTTTTGATTCGATCAATAATATTCTTGCGGAAGTGGTAATCTAAAGCTATATAAACAATTTCCGCGGCGGCTGTTATCTATCTATATATCTCTAAGCAGTAGGTCACAAAAACTGAATTAATAGTATGCCGACATAAATTACGGAAAATTTACCTTTATTTAATACGTCGATAATCAGGGACTAAAACCGCGTGTACCGAATATTTTATTTGTTTCATAACAGCTGTTGGCGCCTCAACGTTAGTTTGGTAATGCAAAGTGTTAGCTGTAGAATGATGCGAAAGGGACGTGACCTACTTACAGCCAAGTGTGCTCGACAATTGTACAAGTATTCATGACGAGTGGATCATTTTCAACAGACAGTGTGAGAAAAATGTGAGTGAACTGAACTTCGTTTTGGTGCACAGGAAGAGCGACATAGTGGAAGCCAGTTGTACGATGATTAATATACATTGTTTTGAAGAAGTACAAAACGGATTTTAATGCAGCCTCGTAACTAGGGCCTGGTAACCGGAGCCCGCGCCAGGGGTGCAAAACCCGTGGTTTTCGATAATCATCTGACCAAACTTTCAGACATACACACCTATTGGCATTCAAAATGCTTGTGAAATATACTGATAAACTAGCATTTGAACGCGTACATGATAGAAAGCAAGCTTCCATGGTAGAAAGCATGCTTCCATGGTAGAAAGAAATGATTGTATAATGATAAAAACTATCTCTCAGAAGAAAACAAAAAAAAGTATTTTTACCCCAGCCAGGGTGATGGATCCACAGGGATTTTGAGAGTTTTCCCGGTAGGCTGGGGCCCGCCGATTGCCTATATTAGTTTATATCTTTTTTGGTTACTAGAATGATTTTATTTTTTCATAGATATAATTCTAAGGTAAAATTAACAACGCGTTTTCTGTCTTTGCTGTAATAACTCTCACAACTGTAGATTATAATTTTTGTGGCGGCGAATAGAGAGTGTTGAACGCTCACTTTGTACAGGGCGGCAAAAACTAGCGCTGACCCTCTGTATGAAAAAAAAACAGTATTCATGACGGGATCGGAATCTTACTTTCCCCGGCCGGAATTTTGTAAACAGTTTACGTTATATTTTAAAGGTATCCCAAAAAGCTATGCAGTAAACAAAATATAAAAAGAAGTTTGACACACCTGTGTAAACGGTGGACACAGTTATGTCCGCGATGGACACCAATGCCCACGGTGGACACAGTTATGTTCCAGGGCCGGAATAGTTGAGCCCATCCGCTCCTGAACCCAGTTAACTGAAATCAACAATTTAAGAGTATTTTGTATACTACTTACCTAACTCCCGTTTCTAAAAATATTGTTTTCTATTTATATCGACATTAGTCATAAAAATCCGATTCGATTTTGATCAAACTCGGTATCCAAAATTCCTATTTAAGATCAATCGACTATCACTCAAAAGTCATTGCATTCAGCGTGTCAAAATCTACCGGGTAAAAAATTTTCAAAATCGAAGTCTCCCAGAACGGTTCGATATTAAGGTTACCCGGTAGATTTTGACACGCTGAATCGAATGAGCACAAGCGCAGAACTGTATCTCTTCTGGTTTCGAAGTTATGAGCATTTAAAGTTTGAAAATTTCAAACTCGATTATCTCCGAAACTAGACAAGATACAGAGCTGCGCCTGTGCTCATTGGATTCAGCGTGTCAAAATCTACCGGGTAACCTTAATATCGAACCGTTCTGGGAGACTTCGATTTTGAAAATTTTTACAGGGGGGGGCCGACGATTATTTTTTCATTTTAAATAAAGTGCAGTATCGACCGGAAATTTATAGAATATATGGTTGGAAGTGACTTGGTCTAATGCAAAAAATCATGCTGAATCGAATGAACGTATCTAGAAGTCTGTAGCTATTGTAGTTTTCGAGTTATAGCGTTTTTAATTTTTTCAAGAAAAATTTATAAAAACGCGTGTAACTCCTAAACCAAAAGAGATACAGAGTTGCGGGTGGTTTCATTGGATTCAGCGTGATTTTTTCCATAAGTGTGCTTAATATTAACCGCATCGGAAGGTGCTTAGTGCCTTAAAAAGCCGCCGATTTGCGAAAACATCGAAAAACTTCAATTTTTTCAATTTTTTGGAAAATATAAAAGTGTCACGGATATGCCTGAATTTACGTGACCTTATAGAAAAAAGTGCGCTGAATCGAATGAGCACAAGCGCAGAACTGTATCTCTTCTGGTTTCGAAGTTATGAGCATTTAAAGTTTGAAAATTTCAAACTCGATTATCTCCGAAACTAGACAAGATACAGAGCTGCGCCTGTGCTCATTGGATTCAGCGTGTCAAAATCTACCGGGTAACCTTAATATCGAACCGTTCTGGGAGACTTCGATTTTGAAAATTTTTACAGGGGGGGGCCGACGATTATTTTTTCATTTTAAATAAAGTGCAGTATCGACCGGAAATTTATAGAATATATGGTTGGAAGTGACTTGGTCTAATGCAAAAAATCATGCTGAATCGAATGAGCGTATCTAGAAGTCTGTAGCTATTGTAGTTTTCGAGTTATAGCGTTTTTAATTTTTTCAAGAAAAAATTATAAAAACGCGTGTAACTCCTAAACCAAAAGAGATACAGAGTTGCGGGTGGTTTCATTGGATTCAGCGTGATTTTTTCCATTAGTGTGCTTAATATTAACCGCATCGGAAGGTGCTTAGTGCCTTAAAAAGCCGCCGATTTGCGAAAACATCGAAAAACTTCAATTTTTTCAATTTTTTGGAAAATATAAAAGTGTCACGGATATGCCTGAATTTACGTGACCTTATAGAAAAAAGTGCGCTGAATCGAATGAGCACAAGCGCAGAACTGTATCTCTTCTGGTTTCGAAGTTATGAGCATTTAAAGTTTGAAAATTTCAAACTCGATTATCTCCGAAACTAGACAAGATACAGAGCTGCGCCTGTGCTCATTGGATTCAGCGTGTCAAAATCTACCGGGTAACCTTAATATCGAACCGTTCTGGGAGACTTCGATTTTAAAAATTTTTACAGGGGGGGGCCGACGATTATTTTTTCATTTTAAATAAAGTGCAGTATCGACCGGAAATTTATAGAATATATGGTTGGAAGTGACTTGGTCTAATGAAAAAAATCATGCTGAATCGAATGAACGTATCTAGAAGTCTGTAGCTATTGTAGTTTTCGAGTTATAGCGTTTTTAATTTTTTCAAGAAAAATTTATAAAAACGCGTGTAACTCCTAAACCAAAAGAGATACAGAGTTGCGGGTGGTTTCATTGGATTCAGCGTGATTTTTTCCATAAGTGTGCTTAATATTAACCGCATCGGAAGGTGCTTAGTGCCTTAAAAAGCCGCCGATTTGCGAAAACATCGAAAAACTTCAATTTTTTCAATTTTTTGGAAAATATAAAAGTGTCACGGATATGCCTGAATTTACGTGACCTTATAGAAAAAAGTGCGCTGAATCGAATGAGCACAAGCGCAGAACTGTATCTCTTCTGGTTTCGAAGTTATGAGCATTTAAAGTTTGAAAATTTCAAACTCGATTATCTCCGAAACTAGACAAGATACAGAGCTGCGCCTGTGCTCATTGGATTCAGCGTGTCAAAATCTACCGGGTAACCTTAATATCGAACCGTTCTGGGAGACTTCGATTTTGAAAATTTTTACAGGGGGGGGCCGACGATTATTTTTTCATTTTAAATAAAGTGCAGTATCGACCGGAAATTTATAGAATATATGGTTGGAAGTGACTTGGTCTAATGCAAAAAATCATGCTGAATCGAATGAGCGTATCTAGAAGTCTGTAGCTATTGTAGTTTTCGAGTTATAGCGTTTTTAATTTTTTCAAGAAAAAATTATAAAAACGCGTGTAACTCCTAAACCAAAAGAGATACAGAGTTGCGGGTGGTTTCATTGGATTCAGCGTGATTTTTTCCATTAGTGTGCTTAATATTAACCGCATCGGAAGGTGCTTAGTGCCTTAAAAAGCCGCCGATTTGCGAAAACATCGAAAAACTTCAATTTTTTCAATTTTTTGGAAAATATAAAAATGTCACGGATATGCCTGAATTTACGTGACCTTATAGAAAAAAGTGCGCTGAATCGAATGAGCACAAGCGCAGAACTGTATCTCTTCTGGTTTCGAAGTTATGAGCATTTAAAGTTTGAAAATTTCAAACTCGATTATCTCCGAAACTAGACAAGATACAGAGCTGCGCCTGTGCTCATTGGATTCAGCGTGTCAAAATCTACCGGGTAACCTTAATATCGAACCGTTCTGGGAGACTTCGATTTTGAAAATTTTTACAGGGGGGGGCCGACGATTATTTTTTCATTTTAAATAAAGTGCAGTATCGACCGGAAATTTATAGAATATATGGTTGGAAGTGACTTGGTCTAATGCAAAAAATCATGCTGAATCGAATGAGCGTATCTAGAAGTCTGTAGCTATTGTAGTTTTCGAGTTATAGCGTTTTTAATTTTTTCAAGAAAAAATTATAAAAACGCGTGTAACTCCTAAACCAAAAGAGATACAGAGTTGCGGGTGGTTTCATTGGATTCAGCGTGATTTTTTCCATTAGTGTGCTTAATATTAACCGCATCGGAAGGTGCTTAGTGCCTTAAAAAGCCGCCGATTTGCGAAAACATCGAAAAACTTCAATTTTTTCAATTTTTTGGAAAATATAAAAGTGTCACGGATATGCCTGAATTTACGGGACCTTATAGAAAAAAGTGCGCTGAATCGAATGAGCACAAGCGCAGAACTGTATCTCTTCTGGTTTCGAAGTTATGAGCATTTAAAGTTTGAAAATTTCAAACTCGATTATCTCCGAAACTAGACAAGATACAGAGCTGCGCCTGTGCTCATTGGATTCAGCGTGTCAAAATCTACCGGGTAACCTTAATATCGAACCGTTCTGGGAGACTTCGATTTTGAAAATTTTTACAGGGGGGGGCCGACGATTATTTTTTCATTTTAAATAAAGTGCAGTATCGACCGGAAATTTATAGAATATATGGTTGGAAGTGACTTGGTCTAATGCAAAAAATCATGCTGAATCGAATGAGCGTATCTAGAAGTCTGTAGCTATTGTAGTTTTCGAGTTATAGCGTTTTTAATTTTTTCAAGAAAAAATTATAAAAACGCGTGTAACTCCTAAACCAAAAGAGATACAGAGTTGCGGGTGGTTTCATTGGATTCAGCGTGATTTTTTCCATTAGTGTGCTTAATATTAACCGCATCGGAAGGTGCTTAGTGCCTTAAAAAGCCGCCGATTTGCGAAAACATCGAAAAACTTCAATTTTTTCAATTTTTTGGAAAATATAAAAGTGTCACGGATATGCCTGAATTTACGTGACCTTATAGAAAAAAGTGCGCTGAATCGAATGAGCACAAGCGCAGAACTGTATCTCTTCTGGTTTCGAAGTTATGAGCATTTAAAGTTTGAAAATTTCAAACTCGATTATCTCCGAAACTAGACAAGATACAGAGCTGCGCCTGTGCTCATTGGATTCAGCGTGTCAAAATCTACCGGGTAACCTTAATATCGAACCGTTCTGGGAGACTTCGATTTTGAAAATTTTTACAGGGGGGGGCCGACGATTATTTTTTCATTTTAAATAAAGTGCAGTATCGACCGGAAATTTATAGAATATATGGTTGGAAGTGACTTGGTCTAATGCAAAAAATCATGCTGAATCGAATGAGCGTATCTAGAAGTCTGTAGCTATTGTAGTTTTCGAGTTATAGCGTTTTTAATTTTTTCAAGAAAAAATTATAAAAACGCGTGTAACTCCTAAACCAAAAGAGATACAGAGTTGCGGGTGGTTTCATTGGATTCAGCGTGATTTTTTCCATTAGTGTGCTTAATATTAACCGCATCGGAAGGTGCTTAGTGCCTTAAAAAGCCGCCGATTTGCGAAAACATCGAAAAACTTCAATTTTTTCAATTTTTTGGAAAATATAAAAGTGTCACGGATATGCCTGAATTTACGGGACCTTATAGAAAAAAGTGCGCTGAATCGAATGAGCACAAGCGCAGAACTGTATCTCTTCTGGTTTCGAAGTTATGAGCATTTAAAGTTTGAAAATTTCAAACTCGATTATCTCCGAAACTAGACAAGATACAGAGCTGCGCCTGTGCTCATTGGATTCAGCGTGTCAAAATCTACCGGGTAACCTTAATATCGAACCGTTCTGGGAGACTTCGATTTTGAAAATTTTTACAGGGGGGGGCCGACGATTATTTTTTCATTTTAAATAAAGTGCAGTATCGACCGGAAATTTATAGAATATATGGTTGGAAGTGACTTGGTCTAATGCAAAAAATCATGCTGAATCGAATGAACGTATCTAGAAGTCTGTAGCTATTGTAGTTTTCGAGTTATAGCGTTTTTAATTTTTTCAAGAAAAATTTATAAAAACGCGTGTAACTCCTAAACCAAAAGAGATACAGAGTTGCGGGTGGTTTCATTGGATTCAGCGTGATTTTTTCCATAAGTGTGCTTAATATTAACCGCATCGGAAGGTGCTTAGTGCCTTAAAAAGCCGCCGATTTGCGAAAACATCGAAAAACTTCAATTTTTTCAATTTTTTGGAAAATATAAAAGTGTCACGGATATGCCTGAATTTACGGGACCTTATAGAAAAAAGTGCGCTGAATCGAATGAGCACAAGCGCAGAACTGTATCTCTTCTGGTTTCGAAGTTATGAGCATTTAAAGTTTGAAAATTTCAAACTCGATTATCTCCGAAACTAGACAAGATACAGAGCTGCGCCTGTGCTCATTGGATTCAGCGTGTCAAAATCTACCGGGTAACCTTAATATCGAACCGTTCTGGGAGACTTCGATTTTGAAAATTTTTACAGGGGGGGGCCGACGATTATTTTTTCATTTTAAATAAAGTGCAGTATCGACCGGAAATTTATAGAATATATGGTTGGAAGTGACTTGGTCTAATGCAAAAAATCATGCTGAATCGAATGAACGTATCTAGAAGTCTGTAGCTATTGTAGTTTTCGAGTTATAGCGTTTTTAATTTTTTCAAGAAAAATTTATAAAAACGCGTGTAACTCCTAAACCAAAAGAGATACAGAGTTGCGGGTGGTTTCATTGGATTCAGCGTGATTTTTTCCATAAGTGTGCTTAATATTAACCGCATCGGAAGGTGCTTAGTGCCTTAAAAAGCCGCCGATTTGCGAAAACATCGAAAAACTTCAATTTTTTCAATTTTTTGGAAAATATAAAAGTGTCACGGATATGCCTGAATTTACGTGACCTTATAGAAAAAAGTGCGCTGAATCGAATGAGCACAAGCGCAGAACTGTATCTCTTCTGGTTTCGAAGTTATGAGCATTTAAAGTTTGAAAATTTCAAACTCGATTATCTCCGAAACTAGACAAGATACAGAGCTGCGCCTGTGCTCATTGGATTCAGCGTGTCAAAATCTACCGGGTAACCTTAATATCGAACCGTTCTGGGAGACTTCGATTTTGAAAATTTTTACAGGGGGGGGCCGACGATTATTTTTTCATTTTAAATAAAGTGCAGTATCGACCGGAAATTTATAGAATATATGGTTGGAAGTGACTTGGTCTAATGCAAAAAATCATGCTGAATCGAATGAGCGTATCTAGAAGTCTGTAGCTATTGTAGTTTTCGAGTTATAGCGTTTTTAATTTTTTCAAGAAAAAATTATAAAAACGCGTGTAACTCCTAAACCAAAAGAGATACAGAGTTGCGGGTGGTTTCATTGGATTCAGCGTGATTTTTTCCATTAGTGTGCTTAATATTAACCGCATCGGAAGGTGCTTAGTGCCTTAAAAAGCCGCCGATTTGCGAAAACAT
This sequence comes from Xanthostigma xanthostigma, assembly GCA_963575645.1. Classification (NCBI taxonomy): domain Eukaryota; kingdom Metazoa; phylum Arthropoda; class Insecta; order Raphidioptera; family Raphidiidae; genus Xanthostigma; species Xanthostigma xanthostigma. Next base: position 8,416,204 of record OY754471.1, on the reverse strand, counting down.
CGAAAAACTTCAATTTTTTCAATTTTTTGGAAAATATAAAAGTGTCACGGATATGCCTGAATTTACGGGACCTTATAGAAAAAAGTGCGCTGAATCGAATGAGCACAAGCGCAGAACTGTATCTCTTCTGGTTTCGAAGTTATGAGCATTTAAAGTTTGAAAATTTCAAACTCGATTATCTCCGAAACTAGACAAGATACAGAGCTGCGCCTGTGCTCATTGGATTCAGCGTGTCAAAATCTACCGGGTAACCTTAATATCGAACCGTTCTGGGAGACTTCGATTTTGAAAATTTTTACAGGGGGGGGCCGACGATTATTTTTTCATTTTAAATAAAGTGCAGTATCGACCGGAAATTTATAGAATATATGGTTGGAAGTGACTTGGTCTAATGCAAAAAATCATGCTGAATCGAATGAACGTATCTAGAAGTCTGTAGCTATTGTAGTTTTCGAGTTATAGCGTTTTTAATTTTTTCAAGAAAAATTTATAAAAACGCGTGTAACTCCTAAACCAAAAGAGATACAGAGTTGCGGGTGGTTTCATTGGATTCAGCGTGATTTTTTCCATAAGTGTGCTTAATATTAACCGCATCGGAAGGTGCTTAGTGCCTTAAAAAGCCGCCGATTTGCGAAAACATCGAAAAACTTCAATTTTTTCAATTTTTTGGAAAATATAAAAGTGTCACGGATATGCCTGAATTTACGGGACCTTATAGAAAAAAGTGCGCTGAATCGAATGAGCACAAGCGCAGAACTGTATCTCTTCTGGTTTCGAAGTTATGAGCATTTAAAGTTTGAAAATTTCAAACTCGATTATCTCCGAAACTAGACAAGATACAGAGCTGCGCCTGTGCTCATTGGATTCAGCGTGTCAAAATCTACCGGGTAACCTTAATATCGAACCGTTCTGGGAGACTTCGATTTTGAAAATTTTTACAGGGGGGGGCCGACGATTATTTTTTCATTTTAAATAAAGTGCAGTATCGACCGGAAATTTATAGAATATATGGTTGGAAGTGACTTGGTCTAATGCAAAAAATCATGCTGAATCGAATGAACGTATCTAGAAGTCTGTAGCTATTGTAGTTTTCGAGTTATAGCGTTTTTAATTTTTTCAAGAAAAATTTATAAAAACGCGTGTAACTCCTAAACCAAAAGAGATACAGAGTTGCGGGTGGTTTCATTGGATTCAGCGTGATTTTTTCCATAAGTGTGCTTAATATTAACCGCATCGGAAGGTGCTTAGTGCCTTAAAAAGCCGCCGATTTGCGAAAACATCGAAAAACTTCAATTTTTTCAATTTTTTGGAAAATATAAAAGTGTCACGGATATGCCTGAATTTACGTGACCTTATGGAAAAAAGTGCGCTGAATCGAATGAGCACAAGCGCAGAACTGTATCTCTTCTGGTTTCGAAGTTATGAGCATTTAAAGTTTGAAAATTTCAAACTCGATTATCTCCGAAACTAGACAAGATACAGAGCTGCGCCTGTGCTCATTGGATTCAGCGTGTCAAAATCTACCGGGTAACCTTAATATCGAACCGTTCTGGGAGACTTCGATTTTGAAAATTTTTACAGGGGGGGGCCGACGATTATTTTTTCATTTTAAATAAAGTGCAGTATCGACCGGAAATTTATAGAATATATGGTTGGAAGTGACTTGGTCTAATGCAAAAAATCATGCTGAATCGAATGAGCGTATCTAGAAGTCTGTAGCTATTGTAGTTTTCGAGTTATAGCGTTTTTAATTTTTTCAAGAAAAAATTATAAAAACGCGTGTAACTCCTAAACCAAAAGAGATACAGAGTTGCGGGTGGTTTCATTGGATTCAGCGTGATTTTTTCCATTAGTGTGCTTAATATTAACCGCATCGGAAGGTGCTTAGTGCCTTAAAAAGCCGCCGATTTGCGAAAACATCGAAAAACTTCAATTTTTTCAATTTTTTGGAAAATATAAAAGTGTCACGGATATGCCTGAATTTACGTGACCTTATAGAAAAAAGTGCGCTGAATCGAATGAGCACAAGCGCAGAACTGTATCTCTTCTGGTTTCGAAGTTATGAGCATTTAAAGTTTGAAAATTTCAAACTCGATTATCTCCGAAACTAGACAAGATACAGAGCTGCGCCTGTGCTCATTGGATTCAGCGTGTCAAAATCTACCGGGTAACCTTAATATCGAACCGTTCTGGGAGACTTCGATTTTGAAAATTTTTACAGGGGGGGGCCGACGATTATTTTTTCATTTTAAATAAAGTGCAGTATCGACCGGAAATTTATAGAATATATGGTTGGAAGTGACTTGGTCTAATGCAAAAAATCATGCTGAATCGAATGAGCGTATCTAGAAGTCTGTAGCTATTGTAGTTTTCGAGTTATAGCGTTTTTAATTTTTTCAAGAAAAAATTATAAAAACGCGTGTAACTCCTAAACCAAAAGAGATACAGAGTTGCGGGTGGTTTCATTGGATTCAGCGTGATTTTTTCCATAAGTGTGCTTAATATTAACCGCATCGGAAGGTGCTTAGTGCCTTAAAAAGCCGCCGATTTGCGAAAACATCGAAAAACTTCAATTTTTTCAATTTTTTGGAAAATATAAAAGTGTCACGGATATGCCTGAATTTACGGGACCTTATAGAAAAAAGTGCGCTGAATCGAATGAGCACAAGCGCAGAACTGTATCTCTTCTGGTTTCGAAGTTATGAGCATTTAAAGTTTGAAAATTTCAAACTCGATTATCTCCGAAACTAGACAAGATACAGAGCTGCGCCTGTGCTCATTGGATTCAGCGTGTCAAAATCTACCGGGTAACCTTAATATCGAACCGTTCTGGGAGACTTCGATTTTGAAAATTTTTACAGGGGGGGGCCGACGATTATTTTTTCATTTTAAATAAAGTGCAGTATCGACCGGAAATTTATAGAATATATGGTTGGAAGTGACTTGGTCTAATGCAAAAAATCATGCTGAATCGAATGAACGTATCTAGAAGTCTGTAGCTATTGTAGTTTTCGAGTTATAGCGTTTTTAATTTTTTCAAGAAAAATTTATAAAAACGCGTGTAACTCCTAAACCAAAAGAGATACAGAGTTGCGGGTGGTTTCATTGGATTCAGCGTGATTTTTTCCATAAGTGTGCTTAATATTAACCGCATCGGAAGGTGCTTAGTGCCTTAAAAAGCCGCCGATTTGCGAAAACATCGAAAAACTTCAATTTTTTCAATTTTTTGGAAAATATAAAAGTGTCACGGATATGCCTGAATTTACGTGACCTTATGGAAAAAAGTGCGCTGAATCGAATGAGCACAAGCGCAGAACTGTATCTCTTCTGGTTTCGAAGTTATGAGCATTTAAAGTTTGAAAATTTCAAACTCGATTATCTCCGAAACTAGACAAGATACAGAGCTGCGCCTGTGCTCATTGGATTCAGCGTGTCAAAATCTACCGGGTAACCTTAATATCGAACCGTTCTGGGAGACTTCGATTTTGAAAATTTTTACAGGGGGGGGCCGACGATTATTTTTTCATTTTAAATAAAGTGCAGTATCGACCGGAAATTTATAGAATATATGGTTGGAAGTGACTTGGTCTAATGCAAAAAATCATGCTGAATCGAATGAACGTATCTAGAAGTCTGTAGCTATTGTAGTTTTCGAGTTATAGCGTTTTTAATTTTTTCAAGAAAAATTTATAAAAACGCGTGTAACTCCTAAACCAAAAGAGATACAGAGTTGCGGGTGGTTTCATTGGATTCAGCGTGATTTTTTCTATAAGTGTGCTTAATATTAACCGCATCGGAAGGTGCTTAGTGCCTTAAAAAGCCGCCGATTTGCGAAAACATCGAAAAACTTCAATTTTTTCAATTTTTTGGAAAATATAAAAGTGTCACGGATATGCCTGAATTTACGTGACCTTATAGAAAAAAGTGCGCTGAATCGAATGAGCACAAGCGCAGAACTGTATCTCTTCTGGTTTCGAAGTTATGAGCATTTAAAGTTTGAAAATTTCAAACTCGATTATCTCCGAAACTAGACAAGATACAGAGCTGCGCCTGTGCTCATTGGATTCAGCGTGTCAAAATCTACCGGGTAACCTTAATATCGAACCGTTCTGGGAGACTTCGATTTTGAAAATTTTTACAGGGGGGGGCCGACGATTATTTTTTCATTTTAAATAAAGTGCAGTATCGACCGGAAATTTATAGAATATATGGTTGGAAGTGACTTGGTCTAATGCAAAAAATCATGCTGAATCGAATGAGCGTATCTAGAAGTCTGTAGCTATTGTAGTTTTCGAGTTATAGCGTTTTTAATTTTTTCAAGAAAAAATTATAAAAACGCGTGTAACTCCTAAACCAAAAGAGATACAGAGTTGCGGGTGGTTTCATTGGATTCAGCGTGATTTTTTCCATTAGTGTGCTTAATATTAACCGCATCGGAAGGTGCTTAGTGCCTTAAAAAGCCGCCGATTTGCGAAAACATCGAAAAACTTCAATTTTTTCAATTTTTTGGAAAATATAAAAGTGTCACGGATATGCCTGAATTTACGGGACCTTATAGAAAAAAGTGCGCTGAATCGAATGAGCACAAGCGCAGAACTGTATCTCTTCTGGTTTCGAAGTTATGAGCATTTAAAGTTTGAAAATTTCAAACTCGATTATCTCCGAAACTAGACAAGATACAGAGCTGCGCCTGTGCTCATTGTATTCAGCGTGTCAAAATCTACCGGGTAACCTTAATATCGAACCGTTCTGGGAGACTTCGATTTTGAAAATTTTTACAGGGGGGGGCCGACGATTATTTTTTCATTTTAAATAAAGTGCAGTATCGACCGGAAATTTATAGAATATATGGTTGGAAGTGACTTGGTCTAATGCAAAAAATCATGCTGAATCGAATGAACGTATCTAGAAGTCTGTAGCTATTGTAGTTTTCGAGTTATAGTGTTTTTAATTTTTTCAAGAAAAATTTATAAAAACGCGTGTAACTCCTAAACCAAAAGAGATACAGAGTTGCGGGTGGTTTCATTGGATTCAGCGTGATTTTTTCCATTAGCGTGCTTAATATTAACCGCATCGGAAGGTGCTTAGTGCCTTAAAAAGCCGCCGATTTGCGAAAACATCGAAAAACTTCAATTTTTTCAATTTTTTGGAAAATATAAAAGTGTCACGGATATGCCTGAATTTACGGGACCTTATAGAAAAAAGTGCGCTGAATCGAATGAGCACAAGCGCAGAACTGTATCTCTTCTGGTTTCGAAGTTATGAGCATTTAAAGTTTGAAAATTTCAAACTCGATTATCTCCGAAACTAGACAAGATACAGAGCTGCGCCTGTGCTCATTGGATTCAGCGTGTCAAAATCTACCGGGTAACCTTAATATCGAACCGTTCTGGGAGACTTCGATTTTGAAAATTTTTACAGGGGGGGGGCCGACGATTATTTTTTCATTTTAAATAAAGTGCAGTATCGACCGGAAATTTATAGAATATATGGTTGGAAGTGACTTGGTCTAATGCAAAAAATCATGCTGAATCGAATGAACGTATCTAGAAGTCTGTAGCTATTGTAGTTTTCGAGTTATAGCGTTTTTAATTTTTTCAAGAAAAATTTATAAAAACGCGTGTAACTCCTAAACCAAAAGAGATACAGAGTTGCGGGTGGTTTCATTGGATTCAGCGTGATTTTTTCCATAAGTGTGCTTAATATTAACCGCATCGGAAGGTGCTTAGTGCCTTAAAAAGCCGCCGATTTGCGAAAACATCGAAAAACTTCAATTTTTTCAATTTTTTGGAAAATATAAAAGTGTCACGGATATGCCTGAATTTACGTGACCTTATAGAAAAAAGTGCGCTGAATCGAATGAGCACAAGCGCAGAACTGTATCTCTTCTGGTTTCGAAGTTATGAGCATTTAAAGTTTGAAAATTTCAAACTCGATTATCTCCGAAACTAGACAAGATACAGAGCTGCGCCTGTGCTCATTGGATTCAGCGTGTCAAAATCTACCGGGTAACCTTAATATCGAACCGTTCTGGGAGACTTCGATTTTGAAAATTTTTACAGGGGGGGGCCGACGATTATTTTTTCATTTTAAATAAAGTGCAGTATCGACCGGAAATTTATAGAATATATGGTTGGAAGTGACTTGGTCTAATGCAAAAAATCATGCTGAATCGAATGAGCGTATCTAGAAGTCTGTAGCTATTGTAGTTTTCGAGTTATAGCGTTTTTAATTTTTTCAAGAAAAAATTATAAAAACGCGTGTAACTCCTAAACCAAAAGAGATACAGAGTTGCGGGTGGTTTCATTGGATTCAGCGTGATTTTTTCCATTAGTGTGCTTAATATTAACCGCATCGGAAGGTGCTTAGTGCCTTAAAAAGCCGCCGATTTGCGAAAACATCGAAAAACTTCAATTTTTTCAATTTTTTGGAAAATATAAAAGTGTCACGGATATGCCTGAATTTACGTGACCTTATAGAAAAAAGTGCGCTGAATCGAATGAGCACAAGCGCAGAACTGTATCTCTTCTGGTTTCGAAGTTATGAGCATTTAAAGTTTGAAAATTTCAAACTCGATTATCTCCGAAACTAGACAAGATACAGAGCTGCGCCTGTGCTTATTGGATTCAGCGTGTCAAAATCTACCGGGTAACCTTAATATCGAACCGTTCTGGGAGACTTCGATTTTGAAAATTTTTACAGGGGGGGGCCGACGATTATTTTTTCATTTTAAATAAAGTGCAGTATCGACCGGAAATTTATAGAATATATGGTTGGAAGTGACTTGGTCTAATGCAAAAAATCATGCTGAATCGAATGAACGTATCTAGAAGTCTGTAGCTATTGTAGTTTTCGAGTTATAGCGTTTTTAATTTTTTCAAGAAAAATTTATAAAAACGCGTGTAACTCCTAAACCAAAAGAGATACAGAGTTGCGGGTGGTTTCATTGGATTCAGCGTGATTTTTTCCATAAGTGTGCTTAATATTAACCGCATCGGAAGGTGCTTAGTGCCTTAAAAAGCCGCCGATTTGCGAAATCATCGAAAAACTTTAATTTTTTCAATTTTTTGGAAAATATAAAAGTGTCACGGATATGCCTGAATTTACGTGACCTTATAGAAAAAAGTGCGCTGAATCGAATGAGCACAAGCGCAGAACTGTATCTCTTCTGGTTTCGAAGTTATGAGCATTTAAAGTTTGAAAATTTCAAACTCGATTATCTCCGAAACTAGACAAGATACAGAGCTGCGCCTGTGCTCATTGGATTCAGCGTGTCAAAATCTACCGGGTAACCTTAATATCGAACCGTTCTGGGAGACTTCGATTTTGAAAATTTTTACAGGGGGGGGCCGACGATTATTTTTTCATTTTAAATAAAGTGCAGTATCGACCGGAAATTTATAGAATATATGGTTGGAAGTGACTTGGTCTAATGCAAAAAATCATGCTGAATCGAATGAGCGTATCTAGAAGTCTGTAGCTATTGTAGTTTTCGAGTTATAGCGTTTTTAATTTTTTCAAGAAAAAATTATAAAAACGCGTGTAACTCCTAAACCAAAAGAGATACAGAGTTGCGGGTGGTTTCATTGGATTCAGCGTGATTTTTTCCATTAGTGTGCTTAATATTAACCGCATCGGAAGGTGCTTAGTGCCTTAAAAAGCCGCCGATTTGCGAAAACATCGAAAAACTTCAATTTTTTCAATTTTTTGGAAAATATAAAAGTGTCACGGATATGCCTGAATTTACGGGACCTTATAGAAAAAAGTGCGCTGAATCGAATGAGCACAAGCGCAGAACTGTATCTCTTCTGGTTTCGAAGTTATGAGCATTTAAAGTTTGAAAATTTCAAACTCGATTATCTCCGAAACTAGACAAGATACAGAGCTGCGCCTGTGCTCATTGGATTCAGCGTGTCAAAATCTACCGGGTAACCTTAATATCGAACCGTTCTGGGAGACTTCGATTTTGAAAATTTTTACAGGGGGGGGCCGACGATTATTTTTTCATTTTAAATAAAGTGCAGTATCGACCGGAAATTTATAGAATATATGGTTGGAAGTGACTTGGTCTAATGCAAAAAATCATGCTGAATCGAATGAACGTATCTAGAAGTCTGTAGCTATTGTAGTTTTCGAGTTATAGCGTTTTTAATTTTTTCAAAAAAAATTTATAAAAACGCGTGTAACTCCTAAACCAAAAGAGATACAGAGTTGCGGGTGGTTTCATTGGATTCAGCGTGATTTTTTCCATTAGTGTGCTTGATATTAACCGCATCGGAAGGTGCTTAGTGCCTTAAAAAGCCGCCGATTTGCGAAAACATCGAAAAACTTCAATTTTTTCAATTTTTTGGAAAATATAAAAGTGTCACGGATATGCCTGAATTTACGTGACCTTATAGAAAAAAGTGCGCTGAATCGAATGAGCACAAGCGCAGAACTGTATCTCTTCTGGTTTCGAAGTTATGAGCATTTAAAGTTTGAAAATTTCAAACTCGATTATCTCCGAAACTAGACAAGATACAGAGCTGCGCCTGTGCTCATTGGATTCAGCGTGTCAAAATCTACCGGGTAACCTTAATATCGAACCGTTCTGGGAGACTTCGATTTTGAAAATTTTTACAGGGGGGGGCCGACGATTATTTTTTCATTTTAAATAAAGTGCAGTATCGACCGGAAATTTATAGAATATATGGTTGGAAGTGACTTGGTCTAATGCAAAAAATCATGCTGAATCGAATGAACGTATCTAGAAGTCTGTAGCTATTGTAGTTTTCGAGTTATAGCGTTTTTAATTTTTTCAAGAAAAATTTATAAAAACGCGTGTAACTCCTAAACCAAAAGAGATACAGAGTTGCGGGTGGTTTCATTGGATTCAGCGTGATTTTTTCCATAAGTGCTTAATATTAACCGCATCGGAAGGTGCTTAGTGCCTTAAAAAGCCGCCGATTTGCGAAAACATCGAAAAACTTCAATTTTTTCAATTTTTTGGAAAATATAAAAGTGTCACGGATATGCCTGAATTTACGTGACCTTATAGAAAAAAGTGCGCTGAATCGAATGAGCACAAGCGCAGAACTGTATCTCTTCTGGTTTCGAAGTTATGAGCATTTAAAGTTTGAAAATTTCAAACTCGATTATCTCCGAAACTAGACAAGATACAGAGCTGCGCCTGTGCTCATTGGATTCAGCGTGTCAAAATCTACCGGGTAACCTTAATATCGAACCGTTCTGGGATACTTCGATTTTGAAAATTTTTACAGGGGGGGGCCGACGATTATTTTTTCATTTTAAATAAAGTGCAGTATCGACCGGAAATTTATAGAATATATGGTTGGAAGTGACTTGGTCTAATGCAAAAAATCATGCTGAATCGAATGAGCGTATCTAGAAGTCTGTAGCTATTGTAGTTTTCGAGTTATAGCGTTTTTAATTTTTTCAAGAAAAAATTATAAAAACGCGTGTAACTCCTAAACCAAAAGAGATACAGAGTTGCGGGTGGTTTCATTGGATTCAGCGTGATTTTTTCCATTAGTGTGCTTAATATTAACCGCATCGGAAGGTGCTTAGTGCCTTAAAAAGCCGCCGATTTGCGAAAACATCGAAAAACTTCAATTTTTTCAATTTTTTGGAAAATATAAAAGTGTCACGGATATGCCTGAATTTACGGGACCTTATAGAATAAAGTGCGCTGAATCGAATGAGCACAAGCGCAGAACTGTATCTCTTCTGGTTTCGAAGTTATGAGCATTTAAAGTTTGAAAATTTCAAACTCGATTATCTCCGAAACTAGACAAGATACAGAGCTGCGCCTGTGCTCATTGGATTCAGCGTGTCAAAATCTACCGGGTAACCTTAATATCGAACCGTTCTGGGAGACTTCGATTTTGAAAATTTTTACAGGGGGGGGCCGACGATTATTTTTTCATTTTAAATAAAGTGCAGTATCGACCGGAAATTTATAGAATATATGGTTGGAAGTGACTTGGTCTAATGCAAAAAATCATGCTGAATCGAATGAGCGTATCTAGAAGTCTGTAGCTATTGTAGTTTTCGAGTTATAGCGTTTTTAATTTTTTCAAGAAAAAATTATAAAAACGCGTGTAACTCCTAAACCAAAAGAGATACAGAGTTGCGGGTGGTTTCATTGGATTCAGCGTGATTTTTTCCATTAGTGTGCTTAATATTAACCGCATCGGAAGGTGCTTAGTGCCTTAAAAAGCCGCCGATTTGCGAAAACATCGAAAAACTTCAATTTTTTCAATTTTTTGGAAAATATAAAAGTGTCACGGATATGCCTGAATTTACGTGACCTTATAGAAAAAAGTGCGCTGAATCGAATGAGCACAAGCGCAGAACTGTATCTCTTCTGGTTTCGAAGTTATGAGCATTTAAAGTTTGAAAATTTCAAACTCGATTATCTCCGAAACTAGACAAGATACAGAGCTGCGCCTGTGCTCATTGGATTCAGCGTGTCAAAATCTACCGGGTAACCTTAATATCGAACCGTTCTGGGAGACTTCGATTTTGAAAATTTTTACAGAGGGGGGCCGACGATTATTTTTTCATTTTAAATAAAGTGCAGTATCGACCGGAAATTTATAGAATATATGGTTGGAAGTGACTTGGTCTAATGCAAAAAATCATGCTGAATCGAATGAACGTATCTAGAAGTCTGTAGCTATTGTAGTTTTCGAGTTATAGCGTCTTTAATTTTTTCAAGAAAAATTTATAAAAACGCGTGTAACTCCTAAACCAAAAGAGATACAGAGTTGCGGGTGGTTTCATTGGATTCAGCGTGATTTTTTCCATAAGTGTGCTTAATATTAACCGCATCGGAAGGTGCTTAGTGCCTTAAAAAGCCGCCGATTTGCGAAAACATCGAAAAACTTCAATTTTTTCAATTTTTTGGAAAATATAAAAGTGTCACGGATATGCCTGAATTTACGTGACCTTATAGAAAAAAGTGCGCTGAATCGAATGAGCACAAGCGCAGAACTGTATCTCTTCTGGTTTCGAAGTTATGAGCATTTAAAGTTTGAAAATTTCAAACTCGATTATCTCCGAAACTAGACAAGATACAGAGCTGCGCCTGTGCTCATTGGATTCAGCGTGTCAAAATCTACCGGGTAACCTTAATATCGAACCGTTCTGGGAGACTTCGATTTTGAAAATTTTTACAGGGGGGGGCCGACGATTATTTTTTCATTTTAAATAAAGTGCAGTATCGACCGGAAATTTATAGAATATATGGTTGGAAGTGACTTGGTCTAATGCAAAAAATCATGCTGAATCGAATGAACGTATCTAGAAGTCTGTAGCTATTGTAGTTTTCGAGTTATAGCGTTTTTAATTTTTTCAAGAAAAATTTATAAAAACGCGTGTAACTCCTAAACCAAAAGAGATACAGAGTTGCGGGTGGTTTCATTGGATTCAGCGTGATTTTTTCCATAAGTGTGCTTAATATTAACCGCATCGGAAGGTGCTTAGTGCCTTAAAAAGCCGCCGATTTGCGAAAACATCGAAAAACTTCAATTTTTTCAATTTTTTGGAAAATATAAAAGTGTCACGGATATGCCTGAATTTACGTGACCTTATAGAAAAAAGTGCGCTGAATCGAATGAGCACAAGCGCAGAACTGTATCTCTTCTGGTTTCGAAGTTATGAGCATTTAAAGTTTGAAAATTTCAAACTCGATTATCTCCGAAACTAGACAAGATACAGAGCTGCGCCTGTGCTCATTGGATTCAGCGTGTCAAAATCTACCGGGTAACCTTAATATCGAACCGTTCTGGGAGACTTCGATTTTGAAAATTTTTACAGGGGGGGGCCGACGATTATTTTTTCATTTTAAATAAAGTGCAGTATCGACCGGAAATTTATAGAATATATGGTTGGAAGTGACTTGGTCTAATGCAAAAAATCATGCTGAATCGAATGAGCGTATCTAGAAGTCTGTAGCTATTGTAGTTTTCAAGTTATAGCGTTTTTAATTTTTTCAAGAAAAAATTATAAAAACGCGTGTAACTCCTAAACCAAAAGAGATACAGAGTTGCGGGTGGTTTCATTGGATTCAGCGTGATTTTTTCCATTAGTGTGCTTAATATTAACCGCATCGGAAGGTGCTTAGTGCCTTAAAAAGCCGCCGATTTGCGAAAACATCGAAAAACTTCAATTTTTTCAATTTTTTGGAAAATATAAAAGTGTCACGGATATGCCTGAATTTACGGGACCTTATAGAAAAAAGTGCGCTGAATCGAATGAGCACAAGCGCAGAACTGTATCTCTTCTGGTTTCGAAGTTATGAGCATTTAAAGTTTGAAAATTTCAAACTCGATTATCTCCGAAACTAGACAAGATACAGAGCTGCGCCTGTGCTCATTGGATTCAGCGTGTCAAAATCTACCGGGTAACCTTAATATCGAACCGTTCTGGGAGACTTCGATTTTGAAAATTTTTACAGGGGGGGGCCGACGATTATTTTTTCATTTTAAATAAAGTGCAGTATCGACCGGAAATTTATAGAATATATGGTTGGAAGTGACTTGGTCTAATGCAAAAAATCATGCTGAATCGAATGAACGTATCTAGAAGTCTGTAGCTATTGTAGTTTTCGAGTTATAGCGTTTTTAATTTTTTCAAGAAAAATTTATAAAAACGCGTGTAACTCCTAAACCAAAAGAGATACAGAGTTGCGGGTGGTTTCATTGGATTCAGCGTGATTTTTTCCATAAGTGTGCTTAATATTAACCGCATCGGAAGGTGCTTAGTGCCTTAAAAAGCCACCGATTTGCGAAAACATCGAAAAACTTCAATTTTTTCAATTTTTTGGAAAATATAAAAGTGTCACGGATATGCCTGAATTTACGTGACCTTATAGAAAAAAGTGCGCTGAATCGAATGAGCACAAGCGCAGAACTGTATCTCTTCTGGTTTCGAAGTTATGAGCATTTAAAGTTTGAAAATTTCAAACTCGATTATCTCCGAAACTAGACAAGATACAGAGCTGCGCCTGTGCTCATTGGATTCAGCGTGTCAAAATCTACCGGGTAACCTTAATATCGAACCGTTCTGGGAGACTTCGATTTTGAAAATTTTTACAGGGGGGGGCCGACGATTATTTTTTCATTTTAAATAAAGTGCAGTATCGACCGGAAATTTATAGAATATATGGTTGGAAGTGACTTGGTCTAATGCAAAAAATCATGCTGAATCGAATGAGCGTATCTAGAAGTCTGTAGCTATTGTAGTTTTCGAGTTATAGCGTTTTTAATTTTTTCAAGAAAAAATTATAAAAACGCGTGTAACTCCTAAACCAAAAGAGATACAGAGTTGCGGGTGGTTTCATTAGATTCAGCGTGATTTTTTCCATTAGTGTGCTTAATATTAACCGCATCGGAAGGTGCTTAGTGCCTTAAAAAGCCGCCGATTTGCGAAAACATCGAAAAACTTCAATTTTTTCAATTTTTTGGAAAATATAAAAGTGTCACGGATATGCCTGAATTTACGTGACCTTATAGAAAAAAGTGCGCTGAATCGAATGAGCACAAGCGCAGAACTGTATCTCTTCTGGTTTCGAAGTTATGAGCATTTAAAGTTTGAAAATTTCAAACTCGATTATCTCCGAAACTAGACAAGATACAGAGCTGCGCCTGTGCTCATTGGATTCAGCGTGTCAAAATCTACCGGGTAACCTTAATATCGAACCGTTCTGGGAGACTTCGATTTTGAAAATTTTTACAGGGGGGGGCCGACGATTATTTTTTCATTTTAAATAAAGTGCAGTATCGACCGGAAATTTATAGAATATATGGTTGGAAGTGACTTGGTCTAATGCAAAAAATCATGCTGAATCGAATGAGCGTATCTAGAAGTCTGTAGCTATTGTAGTTTTCGAGTTATAGCGTTTTTAATTTTTTCAAGAAAAAATTATAAAAACGCGTGTAACTCCTAAACCAAAAGAGATACAGAGTTGCGGGTGGTTTCATTGGATTCAGCGTGATTTTTTCCATTAGTGTGCTTAATATTAACCGCATCGGAAGGTGCTTAGTGCCTTAAAAAGCCGCCGATTTGCGAAAACATCGAAAAACTTCAATTTTTTCAATTTTTTGGAAAATATAAAAGTGTCACGGATATGCCTGAATTTACGTGACCTTATAGAAAAAAGTGCGCTGAATCGAATGAGCACAAGCGCAGAACTGTATCTCTTCTGGTTTCGAAGTTATGAGCATTTAAAGTTTGAAAATTTCAAATTCGATTATCTCCGAAACTAGACAAGATACAGAGCTGCGCCTGTGCTCATTGGATTCAGCGTGTCAAAATCTACCGGGTAACCTTAATATCGAACCGTTCTGGGAGACTTCGATTTTGAAAATTTTCACAGGGGGGGGCCGACGATTATTTTTTCATTTTAAATAAAGTGCAGTATCGACCGGAAATTTATAGAATATATGGTTGGAAGTGACTTGGTCTAATGCAAAAAATCATGCTGAATCGAATGAACGTATCTAGAAGTCTGTAGCTATTGTAGTTTTCGAGTTATAGCGTTTTTAATTTTTTCAAGAAAAATTTATAAAAACGCGTGTAACTCCTAAACCAAGAGAGATACAGAGTTGCGGGTGGTTTCATTGGATTCAGCGTGATTTTTTCCATAAGTGTGCTTAATATTAACCGCATCCGAAGGTGCTTAGTGCCTTAAAAAGCCGCCGATTTGCGAAAACATCGAAAAACTTCAATTTTTTCAATTTTTTGGAAAATATAAAAGTGTCACGGATATGCCTGAATTTACGTGACCTTATAGAAAAAAGTGCGCTGAATCGAATGAGCACAAGCGCAGAACTGTATCTCTTCTGGTTTCGAAGTTATGAGCATTTAAAGTTTGAAAATTTCAAACTCGATTATCTCCGAAACTAGACAAGATACAGAGCTGCGCCTGTGCTCATTGGATTCAGCGTGTCAAAATCTACCGGGTAACCTTAATATCGAACCGTTCTGGGAGACTTCGATTTTGAAAATTTTTACAGGGGGGGGCCGACGATTATTTTTTCATTTTAAATAAAGTGCAGTATCGACCGGAAATTTATAGAATATATGGTTGGAAGTGACTTGGTCTAATGCAAAAAATCATGCTGAATCGAATGAACGTATCTAGAAGTCTGTAGCTATTGTAGTTTTCGAGTTATAGCGTTTTTAATTTTTTCAAGAAAAATTTATAAAAACGCGTGTAACTCCTAAACCAAAAGAGATACAGAGTTGCGGGTGGTTTCATTGGATTCAGCGTGATTTTTTCCATAAGTGTGCTTAATATTAACCGCATCGGAAGGTGCTTAGTGCCTTAAAAAGCCGCCGATTTGCGAAAACATCGAAAAACTTCAATTTTTTCAATATTTTGGAAAATATAAAAGTGTCACGGATATGCCTGAATTTACGGGACCTTATAGAAAAAAGTGCGCTGAATCGAATGAGCACAAGCGCAGAACTGTATCTTTTCTGGTTTCGAAGTTATGAGCATTTAAAGTTTGAAAATTTCAAACTCGATTATCTCCGAAACTAGACAAGATACAGAGCTGCGCCTGTGCTCATTGGATTCAGCGTGTCAAAATCTACCGGGTAACCTTAATATCGAACCGTTCTGGGAGACTTCGATTTTGAAAATTTTTACAGGGGGGGGCCGACGATTATTTTTTCATTTTAAATAAAGTGCAGTATCGACCGGAAATTTATAGAATATATGGTTGGAAGTGACTTGGTCTAATGCAAAAAATCATGCTGAATCGAATGAACGTATCTAGAAGCCTGTAGCTATTGTAGTTTTCGAGTTATAGCGTTTTTAATTTTTTCAAGAAAAATTTATAAAAACGCGTGTAACTCCTAAACCAAAAGAGATACAGAGTTGCGGGTGGTTTCATTGGATTCAGCGTGATTTTTTCCATAAGTGTGCTTAATATTAACCGCATCGGAAGGTGCTTAGTGCCTTAAAAAGCCGCCGATTTGCGAAAACATCGAAAAACTTCAATTTTTTCAATATTTTGGAAAATATAAAAGTGTCACGGATATGCCTGAATTTACGGGACCTTATAGAAAAAAGTGCGCTGAATCGAATGAGCACAAGCGCAGAACTGTATCTTTTCTGGTTTCGAAGTTATGAGCATTTAAAGTTTGAAAATTTCAAACTCGATTATCTCCGAAACTAGACAAGATACAGAGCTGCGCCTGTGCTCATTGGATTCAGCGTGTCAAAATCTACCGGGTAACCTTAATATCGAACCGTTCTGGGAGACTTCGATTTTGAAAATTTTTACAGGGGGGGGCCGACGATTATTTTTTCATTTTAAATAAAGTGCAGTATCGACCGGAAATTTATAGAATATATGGTTGGAAGTGACTTGGTCTAATGCAAAAAATCATGCTGAATCGAATGAACGTATCTAGAAGCCTGTAGCTATTGTAGTTTTCGAGTTATAGCGTTTTTAATTTTTTCAAGAAAAATTTATAAAAACGCGTGTAACTCCTAAACCAAAAGAGATACAGAGTTGCGGGTGGTTTCATTGGATTCAGCGTGATTTTTTCCATTAGTGTGCTTAATATTAACCGCATCGGAAGGTGCTTAGTGCCTTAAAAAGCCGCCGATTTGCGAAAACATCGAAAAACTTCAATTTTTTCAATTTTTTGGAAAATATAAAAGTGTCACGGATATGCCTGAATTTACGTGACCTTATAGAAAAAAGTGCGCTGAATCGAATGAGCACAAGCGCAGAACTGTATCTCTTCTGGTTTCGAAGTTATGAGCATTTAAAGTTTGAAAATTTCAAACTCGATTATCTCCGAAACTAGACAAGATACAGAGCTGCGCCTGTGCTCATTGGATTCAGCGTGTCAAAATCTACCGGGTAACCTTAATATCGAACCGTTCTGGGAGACTTCGATTTTGAAAATTTTTACAGGGGGGGGCCGACGATTATTTTTTCATTTTAAATAAAGTGCAGTATCGACCGGAAATTTATAGAATATATGGTTGGAAGTGACTTGGTCTAATGCAAAAAATCATGCTGAATCGAATGAGCGTATCTAGAAGTCTGTAGCTATTGTAGTTTTCGAGTTATAGCGTTTTTAATTTTTTCAAGAAAAAATTATAAAAACGCGTGTAACTCCTAAACCAAAAGAGATACAGAGTTGCGGGTGGTTTCATTGGATTCAGCGTGATTTTTTCCATTAGTGTGCTTAATATTAACCGCATCGGAAGGTGCTTAGTGCCTTAAAAAGCCGCCGATTTGCGAAAACATCGAAAAACTTCAATTTTTTCAATTTTTTGGAAAATATAAAAGTGTCACGGATATGCCTGAATTTACGTGACCTTATAGAAAAAAGTGCGCTGAATCGAATGAGCACAAGCGCAGAACTGTATCTCTTCTGGTTTCGAAGTTATGAGCATTTAAAGTTTGAAAATTTCAAACTCGATTATCTCCGAAACTAGACAAGATACAGAGCTGCGCCTGTGCTTATTGGATTCAGCGTGTCAAAATCTACCGGGTAACCTTAATATCGAACCGTTCTGGGAGACTTCGATTTTGAAAATTTTTACAGGGGGGGGCCGACGATTATTTTTTCATTTTAAATAAAGTGCAGTATCGACCGGAAATTTATAGAATATATGGTTGGAAGTGACTTGGTCTAATGCAAAAAATCATGCTGAATCGAATGAACGTATCTAGAAGTCTGTAGCTATTGTAGTTTTCGAGTTATAGCGTTTTTAATTTTTTCAAGAAAAATTTATAAAAACGCGTGTAACTCCTAAACCAAAAGAGATACAGAGTTGCGGGTGGTTTCATTGGATTCAGCGTGATTTTTTCCATTAGTGTGCTTGATATTAACCGCATCGGAAGGTGCTTAGTGCCTTAAAAAGCCGCCGATTTGCGAAAACATCGAAAAACTTCAATTTTTTCAATTTTTTGGAAAATATAAAAGTGTCACGGATATGCCTGAATTTACGTGACCTTATAGAAAAAAGTGCGCTGAATCGAATGAGCACAAGCGCAGAACTGTATCTCTTCTGGTTTCGAAGTTATGAGCATTTAAAGTTTGAAAATTTCAAACTCGATTATCTCCGAAACTAGACAAGATACAGAGCTGCGCCTGTGCTCATTGGATTCAGCGTGTCAAAATCTACCGGGTAACCTTAATATCGAACCGTTCTGGGAGACTTCGATTTTGAAAATTTTTACAGGGGGGGGCCGACGATTATTTTTTCATTTTAAATAAAGTGCAGTATCGACCGGAAATTTATAGAATATATGGTTGGAAGTGACTTGGTCTAATGCAAAAAATCATGCTGAATCGAATGAACGTATCTAGAAGTCTGTAGCTATTGTAGTTTTCGAGTTATAGCGTTTTTAATTTTTTCAAGAAAAATTTATAAAAACGCGTGTAACTCCTAAACCAAAAGAGATACAGAGTTGCGGGTGGTTTCATTGGATTCAGCGTGATTTTTTCCATAAGTGCTTAATATTAACCGCATCGGAAGGTGCTTAGTGCCTTAAAAAGCCGCCGATTTGCGAAAACATCGAAAAACTTCAATTTTTTCAATTTTTTGGAAAATATAAAAGTGTCACGGATATGCCTGAATTTACGTGACCTTATAGAAAAAAGTGCGCTGAATCGAATGAGCACAAGCGCAGAACTGTATCTCTTCTGGTTTCGAAGTTATGAGCATTTAAAGTTTGAAAATTTCAAACTCGATTATCTCCGAAACTAGACAAGATACAGAGCTGCGCCTGTGCTCATTGGATTCAGCGTGTCAAAATCTACCGGGTAACCTTAATATCGAACCGTTCTGGGATACTTCGATTTTGAAAATTTTTACAGGGGGGGGCCGACGATTATTTTTTCATTTTAAATAAAGTGCAGTATCGACCGGAAATTTATAGAATATATGGTTGGAAGTGACTTGGTCTAATGCAAAAAATCATGCTGAATCGAATGAGCGTATCTAGAAGTCTGTAGCTATTGTAGTTTTCGAGTTATAGCGTTTTTAATTTTTTCAAGAAAAAATTATAAAAACGCGTGTAACTCCTAAACCAAAAGAGATACAGAGTTGCGGGTGGTTTCATTGGATTCAGCGTGATTTTTTCCATTAGTGTGCTTAATATTAACCGCATCGGAAGGTGCTTAGTGCCTTAAAAAGCCGCCGATTTGCGAAAACATCGAAAAACTTCAATTTTTTCAATTTTTTGGAAAATATAAAAGTGTCACGGATATGCCTGAATTTACGGGACCTTATAGAATAAAGTGCGCTGAATCGAATGAGCACAAGCGCAGAACTGTATCTCTTCTGGTTTCGAAGTTATGAGCATTTAAAGTTTGAAAATTTCAAACTCGATTATCTCCGAAACTAGACAAGATACAGAGCTGCGCCTGTGCTCATTGGATTCAGCGTGTCAAAATCTACCGGGTAACCTTAATATCGAACCGTTCTGGGAGACTTCGATTTTGAAAATTTTTACAGGGGGGGGCCGACGATTATTTTTTCATTTTAAATAAAGTGCAGTATCGACCGGAAATTTATAGAATATATGGTTGGAAGTGACTTGGTCTAATGCAAAAAATCATGCTGAATCGAATGAACGTATCTAGAAGTCTGTAGCTATTGTAGTTTTCGAGTTATAGCGTTTTTAATTTTTTCAAGAAAAATTTATAAAAACGCGTGTAACTCCTAAACCAAAAGAGATACAGAGTTGCGGGTGGTTTCATTGGATTCAGCGTGATTTTTTCCATAAGTGTGCTTAATATTAACCGCATCGGAAGGTGCTTAGTGCCTTAAAAAGCCGCCGATTTGCGAAAACATCGAAAAACTTCAATTTTTTCAATTTTTTGGAAAATATAAAAGTGTCACGGATATGCCTGAATTTACGTGACCTTATAGAAAAAAGTGCGCTGAATCGAATGAGCACAAGCGCAGAACTGTATCTCTTCTGGTTTCGAAGTTATGAGCATTTAAAGTTTGAAAATTTCAAACTCGATTATCTCCGAAACTAGACAAGATACAGAGCTGCGCCTGTGCTCATTGGATTCAGCGTGTCAAAATCTACCGGGTAACCTTAATATCGAACCGTTCTGGGAGACTTCGATTTTGAAAATTTTTACAGGGGGGGGCCGACGATTATTTTTTCATTTTAAATAAAGTGCAGTATCGACCGGAAATTTATAGAATATATGGTTGGAAGTGACTTGGTCTAATGCAAAAAATCATGCTGAATCGAATGAGCGTATCTAGAAGTCTGTAGCTATTGTAGTTTTCAAGTTATAGCGTTTTTAATTTTTTCAAGAAAAAATTATAAAAACGCGTGTAACTCCTAAACCAAAAGAGATACAGAGTTGCGGGTGGTTTCATTGGATTCAGCGTGATTTTTTCCATTAGTGTGCTTAATATTAACCGCATCGGAAGGTGCTTAGTGCCTTAAAAAGCCGCCGATTTGCGAAAACATCGAAAAACTTCAATTTTTTCAATTTTTTGGAAAATATAAAAGTGTCACGGATATGCCTGAATTTACGGGACCTTATAGAAAAAAGTGCGCTGAATCGAATGAGCACAAGCGCAGAACTGTATCTCTTCTGGTTTCGAAGTTATGAGCATTTAAAGTTTGAAAATTTCAAACTCGATTATCTCCGAAACTAGACAAGATACAGAGCTGCGCCTGTGCTCATTGGATTCAGCGTGTCAAAATCTACCGGGTAACCTTAATATCGAACCGTTCTGGGAGACTTCGATTTTGAAAATTTTTACAGGGGGGGGCCGACGATTATTTTTTCATTTTAAATAAAGTGCAGTATCGACCGGAAATTTATAGAATATATGGTTGGAAGTGACTTGGTCTAATGCAAAAAATCATGCTGAATCGAATGAACGTATCTAGAAGTCTGTAGCTATTGTAGTTTTCGAGTTATAGCGTTTTTAATTTTTTCAAGAAAAATTTATAAAAACGCGTGTAACTCCTAAACCAAAAGAGATACAGAGTTGCGGGTGGTTTCATTGGATTCAGCGTGATTTTTTCCATAAGTGTGCTTAATATTAACCGCATCGGAAGGTGCTTAGTGCCTTAAAAAGCCACCGATTTGCGAAAACATCGAAAAACTTCAATTTTTTCAATTTTTTGGAAAATATAAAAGTGTCACGGATATGCCTGAATTTACGTGACCTTATAGAAAAAAGTGCGCTGAATCGAATGAGCACAAGCGCAGAACTGTATCTCTTCTGGTTTCGAAGTTATGAGCATTTAAAGTTTGAAAATTTCAAACTCGATTATCTCCGAAACTAGACAAGATACAGAGCTGCGCCTGTGCTCATTGGATTCAGCGTGTCAAAATCTACCGGGTAACCTTAATATCGAACCGTTCTGGGAGACTTCGATTTTGAAAATTTTTACAGGGGGGGGCCGACGATTATTTTTTCATTTTAAATAAAGTGCAGTATCGACCGGAAATTTATAGAATATATGGTTGGAAGTGACTTGGTCTAATGCAAAAAATCATGCTGAATCGAATGAGCGTATCTAGAAGTCTGTAGCTATTGTAGTTTTCGAGTTATAGCGTTTTTAATTTTTTCAAGAAAAAATTATAAAAACGCGTGTAACTCCTAAACCAAAAGAGATACAGAGTTGCGGGTGGTTTCAAGGGATTCAGCGTGATTTTTTCCATTAGTGTGCTTAATATTAACCGCATCGGAAGGTGCTTAGTGCCTTAAAAAGCCGCCGATTTGCGAAAACATCGAAAAACTTCAATTTTTTCAATTTTTTGGAAAATATAAAAGTGTCACGGATATGCCTGAATTTACGTGACCTTATAGAAAAAAGTGCGCTGAATCGAATGAGCACAAGCGCAGAACTGTATCTCTTCTGGTTTCGAAGTTATGAGCATTTAAAGTTTGAAAATTTCAAACTCGATTATCTCCGAAACTAGACAAGATACAGAGCTGCGCCTGTGCTCATTGGATTCAGCGTGTCAAAATCTACCGGGTAACCTTAATATCGAACCGTTCTGGGAGACTTCGATTTTGAAAATTTTCACAGGGGGGGGCCGACGATTATTTTTTCATTTTAAATAAAGTGCAGTATCGACCGGAAATTTATAGAATATATGGTTGGAAGTGACTTGGTCTAATGCAAAAAATCATGCTGAATCGAATGAACGTATCTAGAAGTCTGTAGCTATTGTAGTTTTCGAGTTATAGCGTTTTTAATTTTTTCAAGAAAAATTTATAAAAACGCGTGTAACTCCTAAACCAAGAGAGATACAGAGTTGCGGGTGGTTTCATTGGATTCAGCGTGATTTTTTCCATAAGTGTGCTTAATATTAACCGCATCCGAAGGTGCTTAGTGCCTTAAAAAGCCGCCGATTTGCGAAAACATCGAAAAACTTCAATTTTTTCAATTTTTTGGAAAATATAAAAGTGTCACGGATATGCCTGAATTTACGTGACCTTATAGAAAAAAGTGCGCTGAATCGAATGAGCACAAGCGCAGAACTGTATCTCTTCTGGTTTCGAAGTTATGAGCATTTAAAGTTTGAAAATTTCAAACTCGATTATCTCCGAAACTAGACAAGATACAGAGCTGCGCCTGTGCTCATTGGATTCAGCGTGTCAAAATCTACCGGGTAACCTTAATATCGAACCGTTCTGGGAGACTTCGATTTTGAAAATTTTTACAGGGGGGGGCCGACGATTATTTTTTCATTTTAAATAAAGTGCAGTATCGACCGGAAATTTATAGAATATATGGTTGGAAGTGACTTGGTCTAATGCAAAAAATCATGCTGAATCGAATGAACGTATCTAGAAGTCTGTAGCTATTGTAGTTTTCGAGTTATAGCGTTTTTAATTTTTTCAAGAAAAATTTATAAAAACGCGTGTAACTCCTAAACCAAAAGAGATACAGAGTTGCGGGTGGTTTCATTGGATTCAGCGTGATTTTTTCCATAAGTGTGCTTAATATTAACCGCATCGGAAGGTGCTTAGTGCCTTAAAAAGCCGCCGATTTGCGAAAACATCGAAAAACTTCAATTTTTTCAATATTTTGGAAAATATAAAAGTGTCACGGATATGCCTGAATTTACGGGACCTTATAGAAAAAAGTGCGCTGAATCGAATGAGCACAAGCGCAGAACTGTATCTTTTCTGGTTTCGAAGTTATGAGCATTTAAAGTTTGAAAATTTCAAACTCGATTATCTCCGAAACTAGACAAGATACAGAGCTGCGCCTGTGCTCATTGGATTCAGCGTGTCAAAATCTACCGGGTAACCTTAATATCGAACCGTTCTGGGAGACTTCGATTTTGAAAATTTTTACAGGGGGGGGCCGACGATTATTTTTTCATTTTAAATAAAGTGCAGTATCGACCGGAAATTTATAGAATATATGGTTGGAAGTGACTTGGTCTAATGCAAAAAATCATGCTGAATCGAATGAACGTATCTAGAAGCCTGTAGCTATTGTAGTTTTCGAGTTATAGCGTTTTTAATTTTTTCAAGAAAAATTTATAAAAACGCGTGTAACTCCTAAACCAAAAGAGATACAGAGTTGCGGGTGGTTTCATTGGATTCAGCGTGATTTTTTCCATTAGTGTGCTTAATATTAACCGCATCGGAAGGTGCTTAGTGCCTTAAAAAGCCGCCGATTTGCGAAAACATCGAAAAACTTCAATTTTTTCAATTTTTTGGAAAATATAAAAGTGTCACGGATATGCCTGAATTTACGTGACCTTATAGAAAAAAGTGCGCTGAATCGAATGAGCACAAGCGCAGAACTGTATCTCTTCTGGTTTCGAAGTTATGAGCATTTAAAGTTTGAAAATTTCAAACTCGATTATCTCCGAAACTAGACAAGATACAGAGCTGCGCCTGTGCTCATTGGATTCAGCGTGTCAAAATCTACCGGGTAACCTTAATATCGAACCGTTCTGGGAGACTTCGATTTTGAAAATTTTTACAGGGGGGGGCCGACGATTATTTTTTCATTTTAAATAAAGTGCAGTATCGACCGGAAATTTATAGAATATATGGTTGGAAGTGACTTGGTCTAATGCAAAAAATCATGCTGAATCGAATGAGCGTATCTAGAAGTCTGTAGCTATTGTAGTTTTCGAGTTATAGCGTTTTTAATTTTTTCAAGAAAAAATTATAAAAACGCGTGTAACTCCTAAACCAAAAGAGATACAGAGTTGCGGGTGGTTTCATTGGATTCAGCGTGATTTTTTCCATTAGTGTGCTTAATATTAACCGCATCGGAAGGTGCTTAGTGCCTTAAAAAGCCGCCGATTTGCGAAAACATCGAAAAACTTCAATTTTTTCAATTTTTTGGAAAATATAAAAGTGTCACGGATATGCCTGAATTTACGGGACCTTATAGAAAAAAGTGCGCTGAATCGAATGAGCACAAGCGCAGAACTGTATCTCTTCTGGTTTCGAAGTTATGAGCATTTAAAGTTTGAAAATTTCAAACTCGATTATCTCCGAAACTAGACAAGATACAGAGCTGCGCCTGTGCTCATTGGCAGGGCTGGCAATACCCTAAGAGGGTATAGAGAGGACTCCCCACTCGGAAAAATCCCGAGTGGGTAATTACCCACTCGGAAATTTTAAGCAATTCAGATATTTATACCTGTGTAAATCGCCTGAAAGCAAAAACGAGACTAATCCCATGTTCTAATTTTACCAATTCCTATGTTCATTTACTTGTTTCCTATTTTTCATTTTTTGTTGGTGCGAAAGAGGGTGGGGGTGTTTTTTTCAAAATCAAACCACCCATTTGGGCTGAGCCTGTTCTGCCGGCCCTGCGCAAAGCCGGCAAAAGCCGCGGTCAATAGCTAATTGTTTTACTGTAATTTTGTTGCATCGGTAGTGCGCAAAAATGCTTTTGAGTTTAGCGTAACGCATTGGGGCAAGGCAAGGTATTGTGAGACAGAACTTACAGCTGGCGCTAACAACTGTAATATTGATTATACACCCTGTCACCTACTTTCTTGTGCGTCACGACTACCTGTAGAGCTCCGCAAGTCCTCGTACAAGTATAATTATGTAACTGAAGTGTTTATCTTCTTTCAGAACTGACATTAGGCTTTTGTTTTTCTTTTTTTATTACCTATATATTTTTTTACGTACCTAGAATGTTTATAATTGGTATGAAGAAAAGTCTCATTATGACACAAGTAAAGAAAAAAAATTCAAAAATCATTAATTTATAATTCTATATGTGGAATCATCATAAATAAATTTTGATCGGGTTTTTAAAAGAAGAATAATATGGTCGATGGTACGGAACACTCGACGCGTGAGCCGGTTTTTTTTAATGTTTTTGAATATTTAGGTAATTTGTTCATACTTCTGTTTACGGTTATTCTCAATACATTATTATTTATTGTGATATTATGTGGGCACATGGAATTACTTTAAAAAAATTGTCATCGCGTTTTATAATATTGGATGTCACGTGTTATATAGTCGCAACACGCAAATGATTTTTTTATTTAGACTTTTTTTAGAATTAATATTATACGAAGTCATGCAGCAGTACTGCATCTATTATTAGGTCTAGGTCACCATAATTTAATAATTGATATTGTCATAAATTCTTAACAAATGTTAATACTAACAACTTAATATTACGTTCCGAGTTTATCACAACAATCTTTTAAAATGTTCATTCAGAATTTAAAATTGTTTTTGTACAAATTTTTGACTGAATATGCGTATCCTGGTTTAATCTTAAAAAAAATTTAAAGTATTTTCAACTAATAGTAAAAGAGAGGTTGGAACAGAGCTATAGACGCGTTAGTTAACGTATAGAAAAGTCAGGCATCCAAAATCTATTACTTACCTCTGTTAACTACGCTATCGGATCGTCTGATTGGATAATTCAATTTTAATCGATAACTTTTTCATATTATAAATTTGTCTATCTATTATTTTTTTTTGTGTAAAGTGAATAATATCTAGATGTTTTGGATAGAGCACAAAACAGCCAGGGAAGTGTTTATTTTTCAAATAGCTGATGAAACTAATTGAGTATAATCTACTTTAAACTATAATGACTTTTGTGTCCGTAATGTATTGAATTCTTTTCATGGCTAATTGCCAATGAAGCACTGGTTATAAAAATAATAGTGTCCTTATAGTCGTCGGAAAAGATTACTTTTGAGTCTTACTATTATCCAAAATCCCAGAGATGTTTTATATATCGAAGACTGAATCGGTTTTTGTAATTAAATCTAAATAGAATAATAGGTACCATTTTTTGCTATCTTTTTATAAAGTTATATTATTTTTTATGTTCTAATCAACTTTTTTAACGTTTTTACAAAACTCAATTATGGATATATTCAAAAAGTGTATAGCAACAGTTAATAGCCATCAGCGGGAGGTGATATACACGCAGCGTGCGGGATCCACCGCATGTAAAAATCGATGACATAATTGGCGTCGACATTTAGTATCCGTTATAATTATTTCGGATGCCAAATCGAATTATCGAATGTGAAAAATAATCGAATTCTGCATCGAAGCTCCCTATAACAGACCAAGTTCATATTATCTTCTAACAGTGACGGTGATTTCCAAGTTGAAATAATGTTTGCTGCCAACTCGATCAGTAGCGGCGACAAGAAAAAATTCCCAAAAGTGTGTATTTTTGAATATAATTTTATAAACGTAGAATAATCTCGCTATACGCTGTATATACGTCATCACTAGACAGCTTTAGCTGGTTTACTGCTATGTAATTGGATCACTCCCACTGATTCTTTGTATATACATCTCTTTCCATAGACATACCTGACCTCTCTTTATCAATGCGCGAAAGTGATGGACTGACTTGGTCCAGCTTTGACGTCAAAGGCAAAGCCGTGCGTGTCATAATTTCTGTAATATTTTTCTAAATCTTCCGAGTACAGACAAAATACAATTTGTAAAGCCGTCCTGGCTCCTGGCCATTTGGAATCACCTAGTAGGTGCCGACACTTGAATAATCAACGGTGAGCTCAGCTATTCAAACCAAATGACACAGGTGGTGTTTACCTATTTTAATTTGTATTTCTCAGATGCACACACGCCAGAAATTTATATTGTATAATATTATTTGTGTATGTAAAATGTATATGTTGCGGTTAGTTTAGGTATAGGCCAGTTGGCTAGTACACAAACATAACCACACTTTTAGTGATTTGAATGGAAAACGCATATTCGACTAAATTATCTCACAAATTTGGTCAGTTGTAGAATTTCTGAAAAATGGGTAATCACTAATTACATTCAGCCACAGTAGGAGAAATGCAGTTTCGCATATATTGGTTTCTTTACGTTTTAAATTTTTATATAAAATGCTAAGTTTCTATTGACAATCTAAAAAGTTATTTTTTTGCAGCTAAGACCGTACCCAATATAAATCGTCACTGCATTGTTTTCTTTTTTTTAATTAAAAATATAATGCAAAGGTATATTATACTCTAATATTTTTCGATCGTCTTGCCAAAAATGGGGTTTGTCTTTTGATTATAGATTTTATGTTTGTAAGCATTAAAAATGTACTCTACATATTATTAGTTATTACGTATTGGATGTATATTTTAGGACAGAAGCACCGCAAGTCATGTAGTTACATATTTATTATTTGTATATTATTTTTTTCTAATACAAATGGATATTGCACAAAACGATGAGTAGGTAAATATTTAAAATTTAAATAGTGAATTTAAAAAACTTCCATGCGTAGGCAATTTTAGAATGAAACTTGGTAAGTTGATAGCCAATTAAAGATTTTTCATTCCGGGATTTTCGACCACATATTGTTAAAAAATAGAAACTGGTGCCAAGCGATACCTATCATTTTCTTACCTAAATGTTCAAATATAAACGAATTACGAAATCACCCATATAATATGTTAGGTATGTAAAGCTAGGTGTGCACCAGGAAAGTCATTCGACCAATCTAACTACCGGATAATATCGAGGGCTCTTACAATCCGATAATTCGATCGCGTCTAGCCTTAATTTACGACTTATAAAAAAAATGGAGAAATGAAATTAACACTTGAAAGCGTACTTATAAAACCTTTAGTTTACAGTCATTGACTCATTTGCATTTTGTTTCTTATTGTAATACATATAGATACCTATATGAGAAAGATGATATTGCTTATAATAAATTAATGGTAAATTAACAGTATTATAACACTTTTGTCACTTTCTAACAAGTCGAATTAAACATAAGACAGGAATTTGTTAAGTCTTCCACGGATAGGTATATTATTTGCTCAAAAATAAAACACCAAGGACCAATTTCAGTCAGTCAGTGATGCTGATGATAATTGAAAACTAAAATAATAAAAGAAAAATTGCTAACACATTTATTTTTGATTTTACAATTATATTTATACCTAATAGCAATGATCACAATAAACAAAATATAAATAAGGCTGTTCATTTATATTTTCACATAATGATTTCAAATATATATTTGTACTTTAGGTCGCCAGTCAGAAAGGTTAAAAGCCGTTGCATTATTTGGTAAAAAATTAACGAAATCGCGGTCGAAAATTTTCAGAGTGCCTATAATAAAAAGTGTTTCTTTTTTAAATTAATATAATTGTTAACAAATGCTATCGGTCAGCATCATTTATTTTTCAATTTCTCGATAGAACGAACATTAATAGCTTTTATGTGTCGGAAAAACGTATAAAATATTGTAAAGCGCAAACACGTGGACATAAATAGCCATCTCGCCATTATCCCATAGTCTATAAGACTAACTTTTGTGTCGGTAGACTCAACACACACATAATGTGTACATAATAGTATATTTTCAATCGAAATATTCATTTCATTTCGATATTGAATAGACCTATAGAATGTAAATGTCACTTTGACACATCTATAATACATTCTATATCCGTATTATGTCAATATTGTAAGGAAGACAGCTAATATGAAGACAGCTATGTGCTTGTCACTGCGCCATGCATTTCTGAATTACTGGATGGTCGAGAAAATGTATTTGGGCCAGTGTTTCAGGAATCAGGACGAACTTCTAAACTGATGAAAATTTATTGTAGTTGAAGCTGTCGATTTATACGCACTTTCCATGTCTAAACGGTGATAATAATTGGTAGTCAGAATGTCGGCAAAACACATTCAACGTTGACCCTTTATTTTAATGGTATACATTTTATTATCACAATTTATTGATAGTGCGCGTACATTGGATGGCAAATTTAAGAGTACAGGCTGCTAGCGGCGGGTCTGTTGATTGTATCTGAATACTCGAATTTAGAAAGAAATGCCCAAAAACTATATGCGAAAATGAAATTAAAAGTTATTATTTTTAATTAAACATTCTTAACTGAAAGAATAAAAATCGCTGTTTCTCATTATCATAGGTTAATTTTCTGACCTTTTTGTAGCGTGATAACTTTTTGAACTGAAACATATTTTATGTACAGAGTGTTTTAAAATTATGTGTGGAAATTATTGACTTGTATATTTATTTCTAAGATTCATTACAGCAACATCACCGTCTTTATAATTATAATTTTTTAGGAACAACAAACATAGTAGTGTATTATGTATCTAGAACGTGGTTGCAGTTTACGAAGGCAACGCCTACTATACTGTCTTTGTTGCTCATGTGGATTTGAATGGCAACTGATAGATATATTAATATTGCAATTGGTAAAATCGCATTGTTTTTGTTTTACTTTACGCACTAGAGCGAAAACGAGTCATTTTGCGAGCGCCATGCAGGCATTAAAAATAGCCACTTTATAGAGGGTCGTGCAAAAAATAATTTTACTCCCTGTAATTTAAAATAAGTAGTTCATATACACATGTCGATATATATTTCTTTGTAATATCACGAAATAATCTTTTATCTAACTTGTCTGTCGTACAAATATATATGTTATGATCGGCAAAATTGAAATACCAATGAACATAGAATAACACATTTTAAATTAAATAAAACTTTGTAACAATTAGTATTGTTTCGCACAACATGATAGCTTCATCAGAAAAATAAATTTAAAACAGCGAGAGATATCTCAGAATCGGCAAAAATTTGACACGATCAAAACAACCTCAATTTGTTTTCAATTGTGTAGAACAATGATTATTATTTTCTATATATTATTTTTTTTCATATCATATCAGAGTTGCGTTTCCTCTATGAATTATTGTTCTATTATATAAAATTGCATTATACGCTGTGACGAGTTTTTAATGAGTCACGAATTCAGAAGTTTATTTGTTTATTTTTTTGTTTTCACTTTTCATGATTCATGACCCATTTTTGTAGGTAATTATTAAAGTTCGTATAATAGCTAACGGAACTGAATTTTACTGATTTTTTTTTTAAATCAGAAATTATTTATAGAAGTGGTTAAGTTATACTTGTACCTAATACGAGCAATTTTTAACTAGAACTATAGGTAAGAGCTATAATATTATAGAGAACTATGCGATCACAATCGATTTAACCGTTTCGAAGATTATATCCCGGATATACAAACAGACATACACTTCTTTTATTTATATGTGCCTATAGTTTAAATTTCTGCAGTGCATACACCGTGCTTAAAAATTGGCAGAAAAGATCACTGAAAATGTTACGTAAAAATATAATCAAGTTTGTCAGGTTTGGCTTTATGCATAAAAAAATGCAAACAAAAAAGTCAATGACGTAATCAATACAAATACACATTTAATTATAAATGCGAATTTTTATCTGCATTCGTATAGAATTTTCCGTAAATGTATTCCTATAAGTATTTAATATTATTTGACATTTGACAGTCACGATTTAGCTTCAAGGGCATCCACAGAAAAATAATATTGAATATACATCTTTTCTTACAAAGACACACGATTCATTATTATCGATCAAAATTTTAAGGGTAAAAATTATATAAATATTTAGTTAATGGAAATAGTATGAGTGATTAGGATATTTCAGTTTTGAGAGAAAACCAATTTCATTGTGTTATAGTAATGAAAAACCCACGAAATAGATCGTTATTCGTCGAGAACTACTGAATCGATCGGAAGAAAAGGTCGATATGTGTTAATCAGGGTCACTTAAATTATTTCTACTGGACATTTATCAAAATTTCTAAGCAGTCACTATTTCTAACGAACTATGAGGCATGAGCATCTACCAATTATGAGCATCAAATGATCTCGATCATTCTATTCAAATCAAATCGTTGTAAAATAACCAATGTACTGGTCTACCAACACCGTTTATAACTTTATAACATAAATCTAATGACCGTGGCGGTTGGTGACCTTGTGTTAAAAAAAAAGAAATTCTTTATACCCACCACTACAAGAATATTGCATTGCAGATTGTTAGTTGTTACACACTCATGATCAAAAGATGCATGGTTAGATTGAGTTTAGATTTGCTCTCTATGTCTTGGAGCCGAACCTCGGACTGTAACAATATGTAATGTATTATGTTACATGTGTTTGTACAGAAATAGAAAGTAAGATATTGTTGCTATTTTCACGCATTGCTATTAGCAAATAATACGTAATATACATGCTGCACTTGACCTCGACCCAGTAACACTGTGTTGAATTTGTTGAAAATGATTAGCTTCTATAGACTCGTTAAAAACACCTATACCTATATTTCTAGTGCTCTGACTGATTTAGGTAAATGTGCATTTATTGCTAATTTCATGGTCATACGCTTATTAATTAGTTAATTGATAGTAAGTGACCTGCAAATCTACATAATGATCAAAAAACAGTAGATTATTATTCTGACGAATGATTTATGCAAAAGTATTTGCATTTTTCCATCACATGACATTCACTTTCGAAGCTTATTAATAAATTATTGTTGAATAGTTTTTACGGATGGCTTATTTGCTATTCAATTTACTATCCTTGTTGATTTTTCTTAAAACTGTATACACGGAAATATACTGTGCTCACCGAAAGTGGGAACAATAAATAATTAATTCATGTATCCTACAAAAAAAGTTTAAATATGTTTTTGTTCAACTCGAGACTTTCTATCGGAAACTGCCAAGGTAAATTTTTTGACGTGATAACGTCTTATAAATTGATGAAACACCGGCTGCATGCACGAAAAAGTGTCACGTTCCGAAATGTGTCACGTTCCGCCTGGATATTCGAGCGGAATACGTTATCACGTAAAACTATCGTCCGTAAACCGACTTTACAGACAACCAATTTTTTGTACTACTTCAAACTTAACCGGAAGTGTTCAAAATCTCCATTTATTCTCTATAAATTCATATAAAATTTTCATAAGGTTATATAAGAAAATATCCATGAAAACGTTATCAATTTATCAATTATACACATTGGAAAGAAAATCGAGCTTTCCTTTCCAATATAGGCATCCACATTTATAATCTTGATGTCTGATTTTCTTCCGATGTATTCCGATGTCGATCGACATCATATCGGAAAAAATACGAATCCTAACATACTGCGAAATTTAACTTACAGTAGTTTCATCACCACGGATATTTAACTTTGATGAACCTTTATTCGAACATGTATAACTTCAAAGCGCTTAAATTTTGATACAAATAAATTTTTGTACGCACGCCAATGAACTTTTATGCGGAATGAAATTGAAGCAGAAACGATTGTGTTCCATGACATAATAGTCCTGAATGAAAATACTGTTAAATGCTGTGCATATAAGGCTTAGTTTATATGAGAGGCGTTCAACGCGCGTTGGGCCAACGCGCGTTTACAATTTCTATACAATTGTATAGAACTGTTTAACGAATTGACAAAATCGAGCTTAAATCTTATTTATTATAAAAACTATCTTTTCAATATACAGAAAAGCATGGTCCCGTGTCATTTCATCAAATTGAAAATTCAATTGTAAATCTAAGGATATATGGAGTTGTGACGGATAGACATTGGACAAGAACTTTTAAGAATTGCTACTGGCCTACAAAACCCTAAAAAAATTGGTTGTCTGTAAAGTCGGTATACGGACGATAGTTTTACGTGATAACGTATTCCGCTCGAATATCATATTTAATAATACATTACTGCGCTCCCGCTTGCACGCACAGGGTCAGGCGGAACGTTACGGCTGAACGGGACGTTACACTTTTTCGTGCGTGCAGCTGGTGTTTCATCAATTTATAAGACGTTATCACGTCAAAAAATAAAGAATTATAGATACCATGAAAAGTGAGATCTTTTATTAAGTCGGTGAACTTTTAATTGCATATCATGGTACATCAAATAGTGGTATTTTACTATTTACTATATGGATTTTATTTTTTACTATATGTATTTACTCTATGCCATTGATGAATTGTACCACATTGTGGTTTTAATTAACGCAAAAATGTTATTATCAATTATTATTATTAATATTGCAATGCAACATGGAAATATAAAATCTAATGTCTGGAGGAAATTTAAGCGGAAAATGAGGCGAATTTATGAACATCTAATAGATAATATTGTTACTTGTTTATCTGTAAATGATAACAAATATCATACAGTAGGGGATTTAGATTTTTGCCATTCTTGGGCTAAACCAATATCTGCTGCCCTCTTCTTTAAATGTTTCTTATCCATTCTAACTTACTCTCCCCAATCCCTCTTTGTAAACCACGTTTTGTCTTTTCCTTTCCTGGCTTCTCTTATTTTTTTTCCGCATATACAATCGTACCGATTTGAACTATATCGCTAAAATGTTTAATAATAAAAGGTAGGTATGTACCCACTAGTTTTAATTGATGAGTGAAAGGACTAGGCAAACATTTTGCAAACATCGACGTTTGATGTTCAGCAAATATTACAACATTTCGTGATAATTAACATTGCAGTGGCATACCTGTAATGCAATTTTAGACACAATAGGCGAAATCTTTATAATGTCATATTTAATTTTTTTTTACGCATGTTAGAGAGAGTTGATTTGATTATACAAATTTTCTACAATCATTTCCAAATATCAAACGTGTAACTCCAAAATGAATAATATTATTTATTAAATAATATTGTACGGAAAGTACGAAAGCGAAGCCAAGGGCTAAATCCCTGCTTCACTTGCAAATTCTCTTTCATAACTGTCGGTTTATAATTGAACTTTGTCGGGTGGTTTTTAAGCTTGAATAATTAATTATTAACTGATGTAGCTCATATTATTGAATATCGGAATAGTAGAGTGTAGTGATGTAACAATCACGGGACAACTGAAATTAGGATTAAACTGACTAGTCATTACCATTTACCGGTAAGGAACATATTTTATTCTTCCATCGTAGAAGAGTGATATAATAATTAGTTAGAAACAACTGACAACGTACGAATACGAACAGCAGTTCAGTATTACAAGGTCGACTAATGTCTTATCATAATGGCAGTTGGCGAAAAATTATCATAGCTGTCTTGATCATAATCCCTACCTATGCACACAGTACCTATACACATATATACTTACTGTATTATGTGTGTTATGTCACTAATTGCATAGTGTGTAGGTACTTTAGTAGATAGTATATTCTATAGTTTATTCTGCAATGACAAGAATCGTTGTCAGGGGCGGCGAATTTGTGTATGTTAAGGATTCAGTCCTAGAGTTTATCACTGTTGATTTCAACACTCCAGATCACACTCTAGTGTACCTATTTGAATTTTTTATTTTTTATGAATCTGGGATTTTTTATAAAATTTACGTTGCAAAATTGATCTTTGGCCTATGTTCATCCCGAAAGTCTGTTCTAAAGATTGGTGAAAACATTTTTGATATCGGATGAGTAGTTTTGGAGATTACCTCCAACATCCAAACTTGCAAACTCTTTATAATATTAGCATAGATTTATATTATTACTAGCGGCCCTGTACGTGCTTCGCTACGTATAAAGTGAAATAATAAAACAATTTAATTGGAACATCTATCTATCTATTTTATTAATTGCTAGCTATTTTAAAATATACATGGGCGTATATGTGTGTATGTCGAGCACTCCGGCTGCGCCGTCGTGCTCGAAAAAAAAATAGCGTAAAGTATTCGTGGATAACTGGTCTTTAAAATACTTGCTCTATTTCGAGCACTCCGGCTGCGCCGTCGTGCCGAGCAGTTTTAAACGATATTCAGTTTTTTTACATCCTCGATCTAGATATATGGTTGTTAAGTTCGTTGCGCCATCTATTGAATATTCACTCAATCCAGTCAACAGATCTTATATGGTTGTTAAGTTCGTTGCGCCATCTATTGAATATTCACTCAATCCAGTCAACAGATAATTATGACTGTCAAGGAATAGACAAATAATTTGCAATAAAATAATATTGCAACTATAAATTGAAATGTAAGCTATCCTATCTTTCAAGTTGGGTCGAATTGCACACGGTGTGCAAATCAAATTTAAAATCGGTTCAGTAGTTTAGGAGTTCATCGCGGACAAACAATCGGACAAACAACGTGACACGTAATTTTTATATATAAAGATAATATTCAAAAGGAACTTAATATCTCAATTGAAGCTACAGAGACGACTGACGCTTATGTTTTCTTTATGTTTATTTGAAAGTTGAACGTCCTACAATTCTTTCATACTATAATAACGTAAAAAAAACCTCGAAGCCTTTGCAGTATGAGAGCTTTTGATGCGGAGTATCTGCGGAGCTATATAAGTGTTATATGTGTGTGCCTAAAACTAGGCCAGAGCTATATACATAATAACAGCTCCGATTTATACAATAAAGTTAACGCTGAGCAAGCTTTAGATATTTCACATAGAATGTGTACCATATTTTACGTATATAAAATAATATGTCATATGTCGGTACATATTACGTTCGCTATGTATTTATTCAAAAATATCTTGTATTTATGTATGACATATGTTGTTTACTAACAATTTATTAATTGACAAAAACTAGATCATATTATCATTAATATAATATTTCATATTTATTAGGTCATCTATGAAACTGAAGAAAACACATGCAATGTAAAAACTTGAAAATACGTCAAATAAAAGAATAATCATGTAGAAAACATTAATTAATTATTGTAAGCGGTTCGTAAAATTATTACCTAAGTCATAATTTTACAGGCTATGAGTGTCATAGTTTTAGATGATCTGTCTTCTGTACGTAGCCTCATTATTACAGTTTACAGAGATAGTGTACACAGAGACAAGTGTACATCAGAAATCAGCTGTTCAGTGAGTATTGACACTTGGGTACACTGAAAGGTTATTCGAGGGCATAATTTAGATTAGTAGGTCGTTTCCTAGTCCTACTGTCTCCCATCTCCTTTCAACTGACTTCAGTAAAACATGCAGCGCATGTTCAATGAGAACAGTTTGAATTTTGAGTACGTTGTCCTGACCAATAATACTGCAAAATGACTAATTTTGATTAAAATTTTATGTTTGAGTTTTGACCATAATTATTGTTAAAATTTTTCAGGTTAGTACTATATTTAGACGTTGCAAATTATAGACGCTCGACAAATAGTTACTGTAGGATTATTACTCATTCGTGTTTTCAGATATAAAATTGTAACTTCAGATAGGTACATTGACTAAGATTATATTACAATGATTTTTTTGTACTTAACATTTTGTTTATAATCAGGAGTCAACTATAGTTAACTTTTCGCATAACTTAAGTAATGTACATAACTATATACACAAAAAAGCATTACAATATGACCATAGAGATGAATATGACGTACTGTTGGATAATATGCATTAACATGGGTAAAGTTGTCCAAGGTGTAAGATACCCACCGTTTCAAAGATTTACATATGGGCTGGTTGTATATTAAAAAAAAAATTATATTATGCCATTGCGGTACCCTTTTTCTTTTTTTATTTCGAAAGGTGAACTTCTGGAGTCTAATTTATAAAATACAATCACAGTCAATTAATCTTTCAGATTACATAAAGTCGAGGCGGGGTGTGTAGGTACCTACCAAATAGAAATTTCAAAATGTCTCTTTCAATAATTTATAAATTGTAAAATTAACTGTATCTTATTTTTATAAACTTTTACGTTCCATTTTAATTTGTAACATGTAGAGATATATTTTGTATGTCATTTTCCTCATCATCTCAATAAAAATAGTATTACCCTGTCTATATGTGTACTGCAAATACAGTCACGTTAGATAAAATGCCTACATTTCTGAAAATATTAAATTTTGTTACGTATACAATTTTTAGTTCAATGATATCAATAACGAAATTTAAAAAAATAATGTCCATTTAATTTTGTCGAAAATTTCGGAAAGTTATTTGAAAACAAATTCGTGTCATCTGTCAAACCAGTGTCAGATTTGGGAATATTTGTCTCTGAATTTGAAGACTGCTAGACCTGTTATGTTATCAGCTGTTTTTGACTGTTATCACATATAACACAATGTTCATTAAAGAATGTTTTTGGTGTACAAAAAATAAATAAATACGTTGGTTTTTATTGTGATTCATATAATAGATTTATGATATAGTTTAGTTGGTGAAATACATTAAATCTAAGTGAAAAATGGTCGTTGGCGCTTTTCCTCTTGCAAAATTAGGAACATTGTTTGTAAGGCAAATAAGCAAACCACTTGCTAATAAAATCGTACAAGGTGCAGTTGCCAGTCCAGTTTTTCGAAAATATGTGTGCATGCCACCTGCACAATGTAAGTTAATTATTGTTATTTATTCTGTAATTTAATTGTGACAGAGGTTCAGACTTCCCATTCAATGAACAATTTCTTTTCTTATAAAAGAATGTAAAGTAGGAATACTTCAATAAATAAAATTATCGACCAATTTTTCAGACAAATGTTTTGAGTAAAGTAGGAATGCTAAGCTCTTTCTTAAAAATAATTGATTGGATAAATTTAAATATTGAAAATCCTATTACAAAAGATTCTAGTGATTTCTGTGAGATGTCTCTTTTAACTAAGTATACTTGTCGTTGTCCATGAACTTGACCAAATTGACCAAATGTCAAAAATATTTCCAACGTAGTACTATTATAAGTATAACATGAAAAAATGGTTGTCGGGGCCTTTCCTGCCGCTAAACTAGCGTCTTTATTACTTAAGCAAATAAGCAAGCCTATTGCCAGATATTCAATAGAAAAAGCTAAGTCTAGCCCAGTTTTTAGAACTTATATATGTATGCCACCAGCACAGTGTAAGTGAGGTTAACTTGTAACTTATTTTATTTAGCAATTGTTTAGCTATTAATTGTTATGTATTTTTGTTTTAGTCTATAACTGGTGTGAGGTGAAAACAAAAATGTGGGTTTTAAATTTAGGAAAGCCAGTTAATATACCCGTTCTAAACGAACAAATGGCTATAGAATTGGGTGCGAATTTGCTTGGCGAAGGTATAATTTTTACTATTGCGGCAGGCTTATTATTAGCTGAATATAGCAGGTGAGTACAGCAATTAAGTATATTAAAAATGTGATAGTATGCATTGAGGTTTATACAATTGTGATTTTTTCAGGGGTGTACGTAAAGAAGCTGCGAAAGAAGAGGCCAGAAAATTAGAACTGGAAGAATTTAACAACAAAATTCAAGAACTCTATTGTGAAGTGCAAAAACAAAGTACAGAGATGAAGGAATTAATGCGCTGTATATATGATCTTGGTGAGCTTTTTTTCATTTAATAATTTTGTGTATTAGTCCAGTCATCAAAGGCAAAATAACTCTCTTATTGGAAACAACAAGGTGGAGCCTTTGCAGTTTGCCTCCACCATATTCCGGCCAACTTTTCCAATTTTTCTTTCCCTAAAAACCTTATTTGTATTACAACAAAATAGTTACTGGGTAACTGACTTATGTTGTAACATTTAGAATCACGAGTCGTTCAAAAACCGTGGAAACTTAAACCATCAAAGTCGGAACCAATGGGACTTTCAGAAAATCGCTTTGAGCAGTTACCGGATGGGCAATCATCTTTAACCCCTAAGAATATTGTATATACTCAAAATGAAGGATTAATTTTACAAGCTTTAGATTATGTAGAGCATGACTTACTATTATCAGAAGATGAATCGAAGGATATAGGTATTTTAGTTTTAGGTTTGGAATATTTACATTATAATAATGTTCTTAGGCTCTCATAATACATGAGTAAATATGTTCTGTTATTTATTTTAAGTAGTGATTGAAATTGTATATAATTTTTGTTATTTATGTTTTTTTTTTAAACTATACTTTTAAATAGTATTTTTTTTTTATTTTGTTTTTTAATTTTCAGATAATATACAATTATTGTTCAATATATTAAAATCGTTTTGTTACAAGAAATTATTTTTGTAATTAGTACTGCATAATATTATTATGCATTGAGTATTTGTTACTTTGAAAAATAAAAAGTTAAACTTTTTTTATTTAATATATTATGTAACATTGCTACCAACTATGAAACTCTACAACAATCTAAATGTAACAGCCATCTGTTAATAATTTTTGCAGTGCTGCTATTCGACTTTCTAAATTGTATTCGCTTGTTTTCGAGTCAGACTTTTTCAAAGCAGTAATGGTATATTTACTGATTTTCTTTCTATTCGTGGTTCGTGGAGCAGACGCTGAACTGATTGAACTGTTTTGAGAATTTTTTGACGTGCAACTACAGTTTGAATGATTTCGTGTACTTATCTTTTTGTTTGGCACTTTAGATTTACGAGTAGTATTTCTGCTATGTCGAGAACAAGACACTTCCGATCTATTTGATTCTGCCGAACTACTTCGGTTTGGTTTTGAAATTTGTTTCCTGAAATGTAAGAATATGTTGCTATCATTTGAAAATTGTAGCAGGAAAATGAATCGATATATGTTAAATGCATTTTAATTTATTTTATTCAACTCATGCGCGTTATTCATGTTTTATCATGCCTAAAAACCGAACCCTAAATAGCCATTTACCGACTGGTGACAATTACTTGTCATAACTCAATGAAGATTCCTACTAGCTCGGCCATTGTGGAGTAATGAAAATAAACGTGACTATTTTCTGAGTTGTAACGAAATAGTCGGTAATAACAATTCCGTTGTTACCCATTGAGGCTAAAATTGAGAGGCCGAATGTTTTCGACATGAAGTTTATTCATAACCGGCTAACCTCAAACCAAAACATTGAATCGTGCTGTTTGGTGCTGTTAGTATTGACAGTTTTTTTTATAAAGAAATAAATAGATATTTACAACATCTCATTAATAACAATAAATAAAACATGAATAACGCGCAATTGTTGAATAAAATTATGGGCGTAACTTGTAGGCTAAGTCAAGACCTGTCAGCGCGATGAATGACTTAGACTACTAGTTACGCCAATAACTATTACCTATTTTGTTTATTTATATTATCCCAACTTCCACTTTGACCCACTTTCAATGGCACAGAATGTACTTTACATTGGGTTTTTATGATTGGACTACCTACTCCATCTCCTGGACATCTGGATATCATATCGCCTAAAAAAGAAAAACAATTACATTAATATTTTCTGTTCCGCGTAACAATTAATCGACCAATTTGCGTAAAAAAAATCTAAGCTAACCTTGTAGATGTTTATTCTGTGGACTTGATGAACAGTAACGTTTGGTAAGTCTTGAATTTGAAGCTACTGATAAATTTTTCGTGGATGATTGTCTAGAAACCAATTAATCAAAAATGTCTGTTCATGTAGCACGATTAAATAAAACATATTTTTTTTACCTTGACACAGAAACATTTGAAGTTTTCAGTTGATTCTGTGCTTTTATATTTTGTGTAGGATTTTTAAGTTTGTTAATTTCTTTTTCCAATATTGACTTTTCATTATATAATTTTTTTACGAGTTTTTGATGTGAATTGCGTTCACTTAAAACACTTTCTTCAAGGTTTCGTATAGCATTTTGCAAGAATTGTATGTGTTTTCGAGGATGTTTGTAGACAAGCTTATTTAGATGTTGAATTTCTTCTTGAAGTTCTTGATTTTCCATTGTAAGGTCATCGACTCTGTATATGTAATACATTAGAAATCACTGAACAAAATCTAAAAGGTATGCATTTAAAAAAGGAAGTGTCTAGTCGTCCGGTAATCGGATGAATAATTTTTTTTTATTCGTCCGGTAATCGGACGACTTATTTATTTTATTCGTCCAGCAACCGGATGACTACTGTATGAATAATATATATTTACAAAGCTATCTTGACATATTCAATTACGGTGTAGTAAGTAGCGTGCCTGGCTCTCACCCAAGAGGGTTCGATTCCCGGTGCCGGAATGAGTTTTGTTTTTACTTTTTATTTTTTTTTTTCACTTTGAGACTACAACTTAAAAGTCACATTTTCATGAAGATTGAAAACCACCGCTTTTTTTGATAAAGGGGTATGTGAATTGTTTCGCAGTGAAACGGGAAGGGGCAAATGTGGAGTTTTTAAGAAAACAATTCCGGGATGAACGATAAACGGGTATGCGAATTGTAATTCCGGGGTGAACGATAAACGGGTATGCGAATTGTCTCGAGTGAAACGGGAAGGGGCAAATGTTGAGTTAAAAAAAAAAAACAATTCCGGGGTGAACGATAACAGGGTATGCGAATTAGATAGTTAATTGTTTGAATAGAACTGCGTTTTCTAAAAAATGTATATTTAATTGACAGTCAATTAAATATATATTTTTTAGAAAATCAGTCTAAAAGTGAAAAAAAAAATGAAAACTAAAATCAAACGTAAAAATAATTGATAAAATAAATAAGTCGTCCGATTACCAGACGAATAAAAAAAAATTAATTATTCGTCCAGTTACCGGACGACTAGCACCAGAATTAAAAAAAAAAGTCTTACCTTTTCTTCATTGCGGTTAGTTCTTTGTGCAGTGCGACTTCTGATCGAGAGTTTAATTGTTCTTCGAGTTTAGCAACTTCAGTTTCGAGTCGCCGGATATTTGCTTGCAATATTTGTGGATCTGGCGGCCCACAGTATTCTAATGGCAGAGGATAGTGTATTCTGAAATTTTGTATTTATTTATTGTCAATCGAATAAAAAAATAACTGTTCGTTTATATGTAAGCACCTGTCGAATTCGACTGAATATGTCACAATTAAATATCTTCTATTATTTGTCGATTGTTGCATTATATTGTTGAGCGAACGAGATGAAGCACAGTTACGCATCTTCCGTGTTCGAAGTACTTCTAAATCTTCGAAGGTTAATAAATCTAAAGATATACATTCACTTGTCTGAGATAAAATACAGACAATTTTTAGTTTATGTAACTATTTTAACTTAGAAGTTAAGCTAAAATGTAATGGATTAAATACTTTTAATAAACCCGATCGAAGCATTGTTGTAAAGATATCGAACTGCTTAAAGTTTCCGGTGCGATGTGTAAGGTTTTCAATGTCTAAAATAAAAAACGTATCAATATCAGTTTTCACACAGGTTAAGATAATGTTCCTGATCATGTCTTAACGCTAGAGAAGCGGCGGCAATTACTTAATTTTTCTTTTATTTGAATTTAAAATTTATACGTACATGTGGCATCGTAACTACATTGCCAGCTTTCACTCGTATATTTTTCTGTTACTACTAATTCTAAATACATATTTTTCGTAATGTTCATTTTGATTAAAAAATCTCGGTCTTTGAAATTGTACGTTGTTATTAAATTTGGATCAAATGACATATTTGATTTTATAGTGTGTATAAATTAGAATAAATATCATTTAAATTGACATTTAAAACATATTATACGCTTTTATTTTGAAACAAAGTGTTGCCAAGGTATTTTGGAGTGATTTTTATTTCGATTGCCTCAAAAAAATACATTTTGAAAAACAATCCGGAGTACCAAGAAAATTCTATCCTCCTTTTTGTTGTTGACACTACATTAAATGTAGCTCTATGGTTTCAGTTATTTAGTACTTTTCACGCTCTTTAGTTTTAAGTTAATGACAAATAAATATCTGATTAATATGCAAATGCCAAATGATTTCTTGTGCACTTTTATATATTATGTGAATAATTTGTAATAGCTTATTGTTTAGTTGGTTAGAATAAATTCCAGCAAAATGGGAACTGAAGTTTTAAAAATGGTTGGCAGTCTAGAATCACAGCTAGAAAAGGCCCGCAGCAGTTTGAAAGATTTTGATGAGAATATAAAGAGGTTAATCGGAAGGGATCCATCAGAATCAGTGCGCCCCAATAATAAGAGACCTCAGCCTGGAAATCAAGCTGAAGAGTACAGGGGCCGGTATAATGACAATGTGAACAGGTTCACTGAAAATGCAGCTGGAAGGTATGCCGAAAATACGTCTAGTAGACAACAACGAAACCAATACCGTGGTCAGACACACGAAAACGGCGAGCCTGCAGTTAAGCGACGAGGTGTTGAGTCTGTATTTAAAAGATTGGATAAGCCTCGTTACGAGGATGAAGATTATCTTAAACCGCAGATGCACAGTAGAGTTATTGTCACGCCAAGAGAAGTCCCTAGTCGTCAGGAGGCTTTGGCGGCACAAGATCGTGACGAGAAATCTAAGGCGAGAAATCGCAGAATGTTTGGTGCATTAATTGGTACTTTACAGAAATTTCGACAAGAAGAAACTAAGTTGAAAACTAAGGTAGGTAAATGATTGTTGTTTTAGGATTCCGTAGCCAAACGGAACTCTTAAAATTTCGTCATGCCCGTCTGTCTGTATGTCACAGCCTGAAATCTCCGACATCTTTCCACTCCTTCAGATGAAATTTTACAGGCCGGTGTTTTATGCGAACCGTCATACAAAATTGTGTAATGAAATTATAAAAAAAAAATTAGTTTAGGGAGGAAAATTTGTATTTTCGCGCACTCCATTGCATGGGGTATCATTGGACAGGTTTTAAATTTTTCTTTTCGTTGTAGGAAGAGAAGCGGGCACAAGTTGAAAAAAAATTAGAAGAACAAGAAATATTAGAAAAGGCAAGATTAAAGAAAGAAAGGTATGAATTGTTCGTTGGCAGAAAACGTAAACAACAGGAAATCCGCGTGATTGAACAAAAAATGCAGCGAATGAGGGAGCTGACAAACTGGGAACAGTCACAAAAACCACTTGTAAATTTCATTCAAACTAAGTCAAAACCACATATTTTTTATCTTCCTAGGAGAATGAACGACAAAACAAAGGAAAAACTTAGCGAAAGTCGAAAAATAATTGAAAGTAAGTTCTGTGTTATCATAATGTTTTTATTTTTTGACGTGATAACGTCTTATAAATTGATGAAACACCGACTGCATGCACGAAAAAGTGTAACGTTCTGAAATGTGTCACGTTCTGCCTGACCTTCGAGCGGAATACGTTATCACGTAAAACTATCGTCCGTAAACCGACTTTACAGACAACCAATTTTTTTACTAATATTTTTTTCTCTTGTGACGTATTGTATCCCAAAATGGGCTCAACAATAAATGTTATTCTATTCTATTCTATATTTTTAGAGACAATTGAAACAAAACAAAAAAAGGTTCATGACGAATTAGAAGCCATTGAAAAACGGTTAAAAAACACACAGCAGTCAAAAGATATTGATAAAGAAGACAATGAAATTGATGAAACAGATGAAATAGCTCACAACTTACTGGAGGACGAAGATGAAGAAATGCCCATAGTTGAAAACACAATTCCTTCAACAGAGCT
Organism: Xanthostigma xanthostigma; assembly: GCA_963575645.1. Taxonomy (NCBI): domain Eukaryota; kingdom Metazoa; phylum Arthropoda; class Insecta; order Raphidioptera; family Raphidiidae; genus Xanthostigma; species Xanthostigma xanthostigma. The sequence goes on along the minus strand of OY754471.1, from coordinate 8,371,540 downwards.
ATTAAATGAACACCTGGTCCTTCCAACAGAAAATTGTAATAACTCAAATGTTTTAAAATGGGGTAGTCCCACTTTTTTTTGCAACATACTTAAAAATAGTAAATTTTAGTTGGTTTTCTATAATATGATTTTTTTTAGATGTAGGTACAGTAGAAGCAAATGAAACAGAAAATGGACAAGAAGAAATTATTTCAGAGATGGACAATCTTCAAGAAAACGCTGAAGAAACGGTTAAAGATGAATCACCAAAAAACAATCAGATGCCCGAAAAAGAAGATGTAACAGGAATAACGCAACTTGAGGTGGTTGAAAACACCGATTTAATTCAAAGTGACAATGCTGATAGTGATTTAAAGACAGACAATCAAAGCGCTCCGCCTTGAATTGTTAATTTACTAAAAAAAGAAAAACTGTTTTTTTTTTTTAATTTGTTGTGGCTTAGTGTATATTTTGTTCTCAAATAAAACCTATAAAATTTCTTGTATAATTTTATAGATTTACGAAGTGTATGATTAAAAATATAAAAAACATATTTTTTGTGTGTAAATACATTTCATTTCAGAATAAAAATATGGACCAGAAATGGGCGATATTTCTGTTGGCGTGGATTTTGTGTACTTATTAGACTTGGGTAGCTCATGAGTGAATGATAAAAAAGATATACAGATTGTATCAAATCAAAACAGCCCATAGAACATTCTGTGTGTAAGACAGAGACGATATTATATAAAGCACTAAAGCAGTTAGTAAGAATGAGATAAATGATCGCTAATAGTTACTGTGGTTATACAATCTGATAGTTTCGTCTTTGTTTTCTACAGTAAAAATCACAATTTTTTCAAATGTCAGTATTCACTAGTGAAATTATTGATAAAATGGCTATTTATACTGATCGGAAAAAAATCCAAATAATTAAATGGTTTTATGGTGGTAATTCAACCGCCAACATAATAAATTTATTTGTAGTTGTTTTAATTGATAAATTGGCAAAAAGATTTACAGTGTACGTAATTATTTATTTACGTAACCACAGTAATTACTATATTAGCGATCATTTATCTCATTCTTACTTACTGCTTTAGATCTTTATATATCGTCTCTGTCTTACACACAGAATGTCCTATGGACCGTTTTGATTTGATACAATCTGTATTAATCCATGCCGTGAGCTCACAGACCTATTACTGTTCTGTGCGTGAGCTAATCACTCACTATCTCACTCCGTTTTCAAATATATCTTTAGCTCACTAGTCAATGTTCATTTTCGAAATGCTGAGTTACTAAGCGAGAGTAAACGAGAGCGTGCTACTCTACTAAACAAAGGGAGAGACAGAGACAGATAGTGTGAGAATATTCCTGTTGTTGGTAGACCAAGGTCATGGAACGCACTACAGCGGTGAAAAGTGAAAACAAATCAAAAGTTTTGAATATTTATAACCGTAATACCGTTGCGAATTGAAGCTTTCTTTTGGAAAAAAAGTTTGTTTTTGTATTTTGGCGTAATTATAATGTTTAGTGGACAATTTAATGTTGTGCAAAAACAGTCGTCAACTAAATCTGTCTCTCTTTCTTGAGTATCTTTACATCTCGCTCAGTACACCAATGCATCATTCAGATTGAGATTTGAGAGAAATTATCTTATTTCATTCACTGAGCTAAATGAGTGATATATATCCTGTGATACAAAAGATATGAATCTATCTTTTCTTTTTAGTGACACACTCTGCGCCCCTCTAGTACTTATAGTCTACACTTTTGTCAGCTAAGTGGTAATTTTTACGAAAATACAAATGTTCGGACAGGTACCTATGGACTACCAAGTTATAATCAGCCATGGAAATTTAATGGAACAAGCTTTCACTCTGAAAATGAAGTATTCTGAATAGCAAAAGTTGATATTTTATACTTATTCCAGTATCTACCCGTATGTTAGTCGCCCAGTGTCTTACTTTATTTCTTGACCAATAGATGGCCACTTGTGTAACTATCTTAGAGCGAAGTGGTATCGCGGTTTTTTCACGCGGTGTCCGATTTTTACGTGATGTATCGCAATTTAAAAGAATCTAATATATTTTTGAAATTGAGATTCTGTATAGAAAAAAATTATCCGATTTCAGTAAGCACTAGTAAACGTTTCTATCTCTTTTAATTTGGAAACTACGACCTTTAAAGATTTTTAGGTGATGTAAACAGTAAGCATAGTAATTTTGAAAAAGTTCTGAGGGTTTTAGATTTTCGTCAGATATACTTAGTTTTGTTTAAAGTATGTTTTCGTGATATATTCGGAGTTTTTCCGCGTGCTGTTGAATTTTTGTCTGATATATCTCGACTAGCCTAACTGGATTAAAATTCGAACTTGGATGATTCGATTTCGTAGGACAATATTATATGGATCACTGCCAGTGATTTTAAATCAAAATTTTCCGCTTTGGAACATGTAATTCCGACGTCTTTGATGCAAGTATATGTATACAATTCACTCAACGGATTTGTAATGTATAAAATAACAGTGAACAAGATAAATTATGTAATTCCGTCAATGGACGTCGGGCGTGACAGCGCCACTGTCGACACAAGATTGGCGTGTCGGATGAAATCCGCGTGTATACTGAAACAGTATCTAGTGCGTTTATATTGTACCATATACTTTTATTCTATACTTACTGAGCATAGGAATAAAATCCATAGATATATATATTTAATAGATTGCGGATACACTAGCGCCTCCTGTACCTTTTAGAAGCCATCTTGTACGTAGAAAACGCCGTAAAAAGCGCGCGAGATTCAAAAATATTAATTATTTTATAATATGATTTTATTGAGAAAAACGACAAAACTCACAGTAAACAGTGATATTTCACTCCAAAACATATTTTTATACTGAACTGAAACGTTTCAAAAATTACAAAATTGGGCATAAATATAATGTAAAAGCTTAGAACATTTTACATTGTCAATTTGGCATCAAGGTTGACAAGCATTGATGCCACTCTGACAATGTAAAATGTTCTAAGCTTTTATATTATATTTATGCTCAGTTTTGTAATTTTTGAAACGTTTCAGTATAAAAATAGGTTTTGGAGCGAAATATCACTGTTTACTGCGAGTTTTATTGTCTTTCCATTAACATCATATTATAGAATATTTAATCTTTTTGAATCCCGCGCGCTTTTTACGGCGTTTTCCACGCACAAAATGGCTTTCGTATGGCTTCTAATTGGAGCCATTCCGCACAATGCTCAAGGATAGGCATCCGCTATCTATTAATATAATATATCTATGATAAAATCGCAATCGAACTATTAGGGTGCAAACATATACTTCTGTCTTTTTTTACGTCGTAAGCACTGGCGTATCCAGGAGGGCAAAACAAGCACGGGGGACCCGGCTTAAGAAATTTCTAATTTGCCCCCTCCTGGGCCACAAGCTGGGTACGCCCATGTTAACGTCATAGAAAAAGACAAAGTTTTTGAAACAGATACTTTATACACATATAGACGTATTAAATATCTCTGTTTATTCAGATTGAATGCAAGTACATCAACCAATCCTGTCATCGGAGAAATCAGGGAATTACATCGAAGAAAGAGACGCAGATATATTTTCGATACGCTTTGTTGCGTTCACTCACCGCACATTGAGTAGATAGGCAGTGATTCATATAGTTAATTAATAGATATATGGTTTATGTTTTCGAGTTTGAATGTCTAGAAGTTGGTGTAAACGTAGTATTTGTCGGAGCAAAGAGGCGGCGGCGGGTATTTAACTATTTTTCATCCATCGCATGAACGCTTCACGGCCACTCTGAGTTGCGGGCCTCCCGAATCTCGGCCCCGCTCGAGCGCGCGGCTGCACATATGTCTTGCACTCAAACACAGTCAAAACATTGCGGCTGTACATATGACTTGACTGCTTAAAAACGAAAAAAAAAATATTAATTACATATATGCACTTGGCTCTAACCGCAATGTTGTCCATCTTGTGAGTTATCGGGTTGTATTTTTTTATAATTATAATAAAGACATTTTCCTGGAATTTCTTTCTGAAATATGTGTTCCAATAGCCTACTTAGCCTATTGGTAAATTCGGCCCTACGTATACAGTAGATTGTCATATACCCACCAACTTCCCTTCTTGCATTTTCTTCCTAAACTCTTCCAACGCCATTTTTTGACGTGATAACGACTTATAAATTGATGAAACACCGGCTGCATGCACGAAAAAGTGTCACGTTCCGCCTGAGCCTGAGCGTGCTAGCGAGAGCGCGGTATAAGCGATAGAGAGGCACGATCGGCCCAAGCGTCGGCTTGTACGCATTTCAATGTTTCTTTATGACGTTATCACGTAAAACTATCGTCCGTAAACCGACTTTACAGACAATCAATTTTTTTTTACATTTTATGTTGAAAAATATGACTTTACTTCTCGATCTGGTTGACTATCTAAATCATATTGAATCGTTCTGATTTTTAAATGAAACGTCACGCTATTTCTGTACACCTGATATGGCAAATGACGCGTATTATGACTGATGGCTGCCATTTCACGGAACGGATGGCAGACATTTGTCAGTTGGCGAGACGTCATCGCAGCTACTTTGTAGAAAACTGAAAAACATATTCTATACAGTGAATTACCAATAATATGATCAATATATAAATAAACGCTCTATCATTGTATCTAAAAGCCAGTTGAGTACAATTTTTGATCATTTTACGAAGGAAAAACTGCACCTATGCCACTTTTTTTTAGACCAAAGAGGAAACCGGCACTTCGGAACCTATATAACTGAGATAATTAAAAAATTGTCGGCAAAACCAAAAGTGCACATCCCGCAAGTTTTCCACTGTATGATAAAAAAATTACAATTAAAAAATATTTTTAATAAATTTAAAAAGATTTAAAAATTTAAAGAAATAAATAATTAAAAATTGAAAAAATATTTTTTTTAAGTTTGCAAAAATAAAAAAAATTAAGAACTATACATAATATAATATATAATTAATATCAAGTGGAATAAAATAAAACAAAATAAAAAGAAAAAAAGAAAAGAAATAATTATTTCGTAAGGAATCGAATCCAGGACCTTGCCCTTGGGGATCCAACTGCATAACCATTACGCCACGAAGCCTACTAAGTGTAGTGGTGTTATCATGGTATAGAAGTGTAGCACTTGTTTTATGGATTACACTATATATTTACACAGCAATTATTATATTGTTTTTTTAAACTATTAGCTGTCAAAAATAATAAAATAAAACTGTTTATAAAAATTAAACTACTGAACACATTTTAGTGAATTTAAATAGGGTTCTGGTCTGATAGTAAACAAAGTGAATAAAATATAACCCAAGGCAATCCGACCAAAATTGTACGTACAGACCAACCGACAACTGCTGTTTGTGATTTTCAATTACAATTTTAATAGCATTTATGAACTCGAATTGATTTAAAAATGGTTCTGTTTTATAGATTCTCCTCTTTTCAAAAAGCTTCAATTTGAATGGATTTCGTGTGAAATTAACATAGATATAACTTCTTATATGAACGAAAGTCAGCTCTGACGCACAAAGCGATAATAAAGCACATACCGCTAGTTTAGCGGTATGTGCAATATACTAACTCCCTATTTATAGCTTTTATAAGAGTTCAATTTTCATGGAACTTTTCATTATATCGAAGTAGTGAGTAGTGGGACACTTACAATGATTAATAACTGTAAATTTTCGTTGCAAAATCTTATACTTAGGTATATAAATATCAGTAAGGTGCGTTTAATATGCGTGTAACTATTACTGAGTAAGTAATGAACGTAATGTAGATAAAATAATAAAATACAGTAGACAAAAGAAAATACTAATATAATACAGAGACATAAAGTAAATTGGCAGTTGTCCCAAGCAGTAAACATATTTTATGACGTGAATTTTTGAACTCTATCGTTTCTTATGTTCATGATATAGCCCGTGACCTTAAAACGATATGGTTTATGTTGAAAAAAAAGACGGGTTGCACTCCGGGAGTGCCGGCAGAAGTGAAAACTTGAATATTAACGTCTTAATTTTTTGCATTTAGAAGCATTGTTTATTTATTGGCAACACTTGTAAATAAAATGGTTTGTATCATAGATTGCATTTTTATGTACGATATTTCAACGCTAGATGTCTAACGTTGTATAAAAAGTATCTGGAAATTACTATCACTTAGAGAGTCTCACCCAGTTCTTACTTTTCCTGACGCGAGTTTAACATTTTTTACCCATTACAAAAAAATTGTACAACGCCGCTAAAGAAGTTTTCACTTCAAAAATTCTTTTTGGTCTAAATTTATCTTTTTAGTTTAATATTTAACCCGAAACTTCTATCAGTTCATCAATTAATCTATAATTTTTGTATAGATTTGTGTATTTTGTGGCCCTTCTTTAAGTTTCAAACTTCTATAGGCCTTGGGTTGATTGTTCTATACGTAAATTCATAACTGGATTTAATTTCTTTGAGTTGTTTTGTCTTGTGACCATAGATCGTGTGTCAACTGAATTATTGCTTCTGAATAGTTAATTGCTTCTCTTAATATTATTTTATTAGTCGTAATTCTTAAATGTACTTCATTATAATATGTTAATTATTGTAAGTTATAAATTCAATTCAGTACTTTATGTTTTAACGTCATGTCATACTGCATGCAGGTAATAATGATATCTAATTATATGATTAATTAAAATTAACTGAAAAAATGGTTAAAAGTGTAGAACACTATAGGTGTATAATCTAAAATCTGTCTATAAGCAGTTCTTTGTTGATGATAGCGCACTGCATCGAAAATACAAAGTCGTTACCGCGCACATTTCAAACAAAAACAAAACATTTATTTACTTGTTTGTTTTTCTTTACAACACGGATCAGTCAAAACAAAACAACATCTTGTATATGTCATCCAGTCGTTCGTTTCAGTGATCGTCATTTGTTAGTCTGTATGCATCACGTCGGAAGTTTTTACGCACAAATCATATATTATGTATGAGCTACATGCAGGGAACAGATCACAATTAGCTGTGGCAATTTTCCAGATACTTTTGAGATTTGTTTTCGCAGTGAAAAAGACGGACTAGTGCGAATAGTACTCGCACCCTGAGGATTCTGTATCATTGTAACAATTTAACAATTACTTCATTGAAGTTGGCAATTTTTGTCGAGTGTTATTGTATAAGAATTATAAATTAAACATTTTCAGATTTCTTCATTTTCTTGTGCAATATGAGACCATCCTCCGTGCTAACTTTTAAGATTCTTAGTCAACGGGGAGTACCTTACAGGTGTTCATAAGTGAGTATATCATCCCAACACTGCAAGTAAGAAATGGTAGGTACTATTATTATTTTTGATTGTAGTTTCACCACTGGATTATGGGGTTGTAGGAATTTAGTAATTGATAATAATTTTAACTTGATAACTCTAGCCGCTCCTGAGAAAAATAATTTTTACGGGCAGACAGACAGATAAACAGACGAACAACAAGTAATTTTCTAAAGATTCCGTTTTTTTTTTCATTTTTATGTATGAAACTCTAAAAATCATTGGGAAAAAATATATAAAACTTTGCAAGGATGTTTATTTTAAGTAGACTACCTAAACACAAGAGTATATTATTATATGGACGGCGTATGTGAAGTTTATTTCTATGGTCCTTTCAAAGCTATGATGTGAACACAATTACGTATGTGGACTTTGAATTTTCATTTTAAAATAAGTGCAGTATCGACCGGAAATTTTTAGAATATATGGTTGAAAATGACTTGGTCCCATGCAAAAAATCATGCTGAATCGAATAACCGTATCTAGAAGTCTGTAGCTATTATACTTTTCAAGTTATAGCGATTTTAATTTTTTCAAGAAGAATTTATAAAAACGCGTCTAACTCCTAAAGGAGATACAAAGTTGCGGGTGGTCTCATAATTGGATTCAGCGTGATTTTTTCCATAAGTACACATAATATTAACCGCATCGGAAGGCTCTTAGTGCCTCAAAAAGCCGCCGATTTGCGAAAAAATCGAAAAACTTCAATTTTTGGAAAATATAAAAGTGTCACGGATATGCCTGAATTTACTTGGCCTTATAGAAAAAAGTGAATCATGGAAAACATTAATGCGTTACAGCTGTTCAGCGCGTCTAGTGATGTAGTGGGCCATTCCGCAGCAACTATTTTTGACCACTTCACTCGCCACACCGATAACTCCCCTTCAAAACATGTTTGATATGACCAAATACTTTCATGAATCCGTATTATTTGTAAATGTAATTGTTAGTTACGAAAAAACTTATTTAACCTTGTGACTTGCGATCAACGCCAAAGCGGCATATATGATACTAGCGGCCCTGTACGTGCTTCGCTACGTATAAAGTGAAATAATAAAACAATTTAATTGGAACATCTATCTATCTATCTATCTATTTTATTAATTGCTAGCTATTTTAAAATATACATGGGCGTATATGTGTGTATGTCGAGCACTCCGGCTGCGCCGTCGTGCTCGAAAAAAAATAGCGTAAAGTATTCGTGGATAACTGGTCTTTAAAACACTTGCTCTATTTCGAGCACTCCGGCTGCGCCGTCGTGCTCGATACCTTAACCTCAGCAACACGTGGTGGTTATGGTATTGAATTGTAGCTTATATGAAACGTTGCGCCATCTATAGAATATTCACTCAATCCAGTCAACCGATAATTATGACTGTCAAGGAATAGACAAATAATTTGCAATAAAATAATATTGCGACTATAAATTGAAATGTAAGCTATCCTATCTTTCAAGTTGGGTCGAATTGCACACGGTGTGCAAATCAAATTTAAAATCGGTTCAGTAGTTTAGGAGTTCATCGCGGACAAACATGTGACACGTAATTTTTATATATAAAGATGAAATTGAAATGTAACAATGAAAGATGAGTGAGAGAGATGGAGTATTTCTGTCACTCATCCTATCATTGTTACATTACAGATGGGTGCCTAAAAACGTGGAATCTATACAGATCCAAAAAAAAGAGTCGAAAATATTTTAGAAGTACCTATGTATAAAACGGTGGATTGGTTAAAGCTTTTTTCGAGGGGGGGGGGGTTGAACCCTCAAAACCCCCTCTTGCCTACGGCCTTGCGGATGGATGTTACGATGTACCGGATATTGCTTTATCGGAAATGTTTAGGGAAATTATAATTTAATGTCGTCATTTCTTTGAGCCACTGAGCACAGAAAATTAGCATTTTAAGTTACAGATTTGTCGGTTGGTAGATATATGTATCATATAATATATATTATACAGCACAGCCATAATTTAAATGGCGTCTATTAACAGTCTTAAGAGATCGCTACAAATAAGCCAGTAATACCGTTGACATTTATGCTTCTGTAAATTACAGTGATTATACAAATGTTTTGTTTTATCTTATTGAGACCAATTTATTCTCTGCACAAACGCATTTGTCCATTCAGCACCAACAAACATTTTTTTTGTGTTTGATATATTTTTTAAGTCGATTCATAATCAGATGATAGCTAGAGAATACAATCCCGAGGATGTTTTTCAATCCCGGGATTACGGGATTTTTGATGCGTAATCCCCGGATCCCGGGATTAGACTATGTGGTTTCTAATTGGGCTCATATGAAAAAAACTTGGGTAATTTCTTAATAAATGTTTTTAATATCGTTGCACAACACAAATCACAATATAGTAAGAAAAGAAAATAGACAAAACAAAAAAAAAACTTTTGCAAGAAATCAAAACGACAACACAAAAAAACTATTTAGAATTTCGAAAACACAATCGCAGAAATATCACAGCATCCAATGTTTGACTTCCAAGCCTGCTTCGTAGTTTACTGCCAATATATAAGCAGCAGCTGAAAACGCTCGCTCAGGTTCTACGCTGGTTGGAGGAATAGACAATAGATACTTATATGCTGTTTCTAAGTGATATCCACGAACTCCTCCATTTTAGAACAGGCTTATTTCACGTCTAATACTATCTGCCAACCCCGAATCGTTTTGCACTTGTACTTCAGGATATGGAGATTTCATATTCTTACATATCGTACCGCGTATTTAAGGATTGTTTTTTGTCGTTATGTAATAAATAATATTAATATAATCTAGGCAAGGTAATTGTCAAGGCGCAACGGATTACGGAATGCAAACTAGATCTGTTGGTGCCAATCCCGAAAATCCCGAGATTGGCCAAGTACGATCCCGAGATTTTCGCGCGGGGCCAGAAAATGGCCGGGATCCCGACATTCGGGATCCCGGGATTGTATTCTCTAATGATAGCTATCAATAGTGCAAGACGCTGAAATTATATAGACATCGACAGAAGAACTCCTACAAGGCAAAAAAACACAAGCGATGCATCAGGAGAAATGTTGAGTAGCTGAGTGATCGTCAAATAGCGCTGTAGTATTTCGATACAAAAAGTAGCATACTAACGTTGGTCCTTATGAGTGTCTGCACTGATACAATTCACTTGTGTATAAACATTAAAAAAAATTCTCTAATATTCCGTCAATATATTAGCATGGAGTATATCTCTCTTTATCAAAACTTCTATGGCTTTATCTATGGCGTTAGCCAATCAGAAACCAATGAGCTCTTACGACTTAAAAAAAGACAGAAAAGTGTTCTGCATCCTATAATGGTTCGATTGCGAATTTTTCCAATGCTTGGGATATAAATAAAAGTATTATGATTTCACACGATAAAATTATTGGAAAATAAGAGGTTCTTAGGTTTGGTACTGCAGTCTGGTTCGAGTTGTACGTTATGTGTAGTACGTCAGTGTCAACGCAGCGTGTCGTTCCGCGGCGGCGACACCACATGGTGCACAAAGACGCCGCCTTCGGTACGCCCCCCGCTATTACACGACCGCCGAACTCGCTAATGAGATACATGCTATCCCCTAATAAACTTCTGTATAGGTAATTTCACCTATATACTGTTCAAATATAGTAGTCCTTAAATATTAATCTGTTATCTGCTTTTTGACGTTACGTTTATCCTGAAAAAATTGTCAGCCAATGATGAACGTTCATTGAAAGTTTATTTTTTAAAGAAATACAATATGCTTATGAAAAATTGAAAAAAATTTCAAACACATTCAATCAGCGTCAAGGGCGTAGATATTTTTGAAGTGAAAACTTCTTTAGCGGCGTTGTACACTTTTTTTGTAATGGGTAAAAAATGTTAAACTCGCGTCAGGTAAAGTAAGAACTGGGTGAGCGAGATTATACTATGAGAGTAAGGTACTCACTTTTTTTTATACAACGCTAGACATCTAGCGTTGAAATATCGTTCATAAAAATGCAATCTATGATACAAACCATTTTAGTAATGGGTAAAAAATGTTAAACTCGCGTCAGGTCAGTAAGAACTGGGTGAGCGAGAAAACTCTCTCTTTTATTTATATACAACGTTAGACATCTAGCGTTGAAATATCGTACATAAAAATGCAATCTATGATACAAACCATTTTATTTACAAGTGTTGCCAATAAATAAACAATGCTTCTAAATGCAACAAATTAAGACGTTAATATTCAAGTTTTCACTTCTGCCGGCACTCCCGGAGTGCAACCCGTCTTTTTTTTCTGTAGGGGAGGGGGGTAAAGCAACAAAAAATTAAATTTTTTAAAAGTTTATTAATTATTAAATATCACACAAGAGTACTCACCAAAGAAGGTGTCAAACCAACTTTACAAATTTTTTGCAAGAAGCTATTCCTAAATTTTATTTTTTAGCCAGGTAATATATTCGTATTATTTTCAGTTTTATTTTTTTATTATTAAGATCCTGGGGGGTAATTACTCCCTTTACCCCCCTCCTTATCTACGCCCTTGATCAGCGTCGGTCTGGCCTAAGGGAGTACCGGAACTTTTCCCGGTGGGTCACTGGCCCTTCGTGGGCCGGTCCAGTCCGGTCCGGATTTTTTTCTTCTTAATTACTGCATGGTTTGACAATTTTCCCGATAATTTTTTAGATCCCAGACCGACCCTGCATTCACTAGAATTAGCCTTCCAATATTGGAATTATAGATATAAAAAAGACAAGCGTGAAACTCTCGCTCGTTAAAAGTGAAACTTCTTATAGGTTTTAGCATTTCTTGACGATTTTATTATTTCAAGATTATAAAATTGTTTTGTGGAATTTGTTACTCTGGCTAGAGAAATTGCAATGTATAATCATATAATGACTATTTAGACCTAACAATCTATACGAAGAGAATTATTACGCCCAGTGAACGAACTATATTTTTAAATGTGAATTTCGAACGTGACTCCGTCTGGCCACAAAATAATATCATTAATATTATTATTATGAACTAAACATATTTGCTATGTTATGACTTATGATTAATGAACTTTACTGAAAGTGGGCAGCCGGTAATAAAATTTTGATGAGTTCATCCAGAAGTGCAAATTCTTCGAAAAAAACAGACGTTATCCCTTGAGTTTTTATCAAAATTATTTTTGGACTGTTATATGTTTTTAGTGCAGTCGATTCGGCATTTTTTCAACCGTGCATTTTGGTTAGGCTATAGCGACATTGTGTTTGAAATTCGTAGGAGAGTCGGTGGTTAGTTTAGAACTAAGTTTTTTTACCGCCACCTTAAACAGTACGGTGCAGTAAACTAATAGTTTTTTGCTGTATTTCCATTTTCCGTATCCGTGGATCTGACAAAAATTTTGTAGACAGCAATTACCTAAAATATTTTATTACTAAAAATATTTGTTACCACAAATAATTGATAGTATTATGTTATCATTTTTTTTGTGTTTTAATAGTTTTTCTTAGTGTTTTACAGGCTTTTTTGAATTTATTTGTAACCGCCGGTAACAATGTGTTGCCATGTGAAGAAAACCGCAGACACAGCAAAAAAAATTACTTGTATACTTATTTTCAAAATTATGGCCAAACTCACCACCACGAATTCCAAATAAAAAATCACTGCGCCTATACTTAAAACACACGCTTGTAAATAAAAAAAAAACATAAACAAAAAATCAGATAAAGATTAGTGCATATATAAATATATTATGGCAAAATCATATATATTAATATGCTAAGGTTTAAGATGTTTGCCTCCCATTTTAGAAAAAACCTCACAATTTCTCCACATAAATTATATATCATTTTACAGATAATTGCTTGCTCTATTGACATCGACAACTAAAAAATTTATTTATTGCTTTTGCTTTTGTAAATTAATTAAAATACAGCAACGCTGAACAACATCTGCCATCTAACGGCTTTAATTTTGAAACAACGTCAACACTTCGATCTGTCATCTGACCTTCATATTGTAATACAACAGACACAATACTGCATACTGTCATCTGACGGCTATAATTTTGAGCGAGCAACGCTGAACAACGTCACAGCAATGCTGCATGATGCCATCTGACGGCTTAGCTCTACGCTTTTGCTACTTGCGCCTCTATATGACAATTTTAGTAAAATATTTCTTCGATCTGTCATCTGAGCTTCATATTGTAATACAACAAAAAGAAGAACGTTATAAGCAGTGTGCAAAATTAGAAACCAATTGAATACCTGCAATCATATTTAAAAAATAATTTTGTAAAGTGATAATTATTATATTTATTTAGTGCGAATAATTCGCACAGGTCACTCTAGTATAATTTAATATGATAGGAGAGTGGTACCAGGTAAGTATATTTAAATGTTTTTGGTTAAGTTTGTTAAATGTATAGGAATTCTATTAATTTTTTTATATTTGTTGCAGTTTCCGAGGATTTCATCTATGATTTCTGCCAAATTGGTGCTCAGCCTTTCGGGTTCATAGAGTGGTCAATCCACAGAACAATTCTGTGGGTCAATCAATCAAAAGGTGTTCCACAGAGATTCTCTCGTCGCATATAACACAAACCGAAGGAATGTCTTTGGACATAGGGTAACTATGTGACTAATCATTGTGTGCCCATGATCTAAGTCGCGTGATGGTGACTTCTTGTTTTCCCATTTCTCCGTTGTGGGTTTTATTTTTCTTAGCTTATTGTCCATTGTTGTATTCCATTCTTGGTTCCAAATATTCCTGGCTTTTTTTATTAATGTTATGAATTCTGATGGTGCAGTGGACTGTATTGATATCAGGATTTGTTTATGCATTTATTGCCTTCTTAGCATGTTAATCTGCTAGTTCATTTCCAATAATTCCAATGTTAGACGGGATCATATAGGTATGTACTGATATACTTTGTTGTTCTAGGTCGTGACAAATTGAACTATGCATGAATGAAGTATATTACAGATCTGGAAATAATAATACAATATCTTTAATCGTTCTATGTCAACATTGGTAACATGGAGTACATATGGAATCAACATGTCTGTCACATAGCTGTATTTTTTATAATCACCAACGAAGATTGTATGGTTGTAACAGTCAGGTAAGTGAATATCAGTAAATTTTATGCGTAAAAATATGTTATAATTTGCCATAATAAAACATTCATGTATTAGTCGGGAAATATTTGCAAGATGTTTGCGTTGGTTAAAGCACTAAAATATAATTTGCTCTGGAAATTTGAAATGTACCACAGAGAGAATTATTTGATTCGACCAATTTGTTGACTGTCAACATTGTTTTAATTTCTCTGTACACCCATCAGTGTACAGGGATGTCAAAAAATAGATGTATAGGTACTCTAATATTTTACGGACATTTGTACTTTCGACTTTCGCATAAAATAACCAATTGGAGTAGTATATTAATGTGAAAGAGACGAGAGTGCAGATAATAATATCTCAAGCGTTGATAACAAGTTTACGGTCGTTATATAGAAATGAAACGCGAAACCGCGTTTGAATTGTAAATCCTGGCACGATTATTATTAATGACTTAATTAATAATCAGTTCGCGTCCGTAAGTTCAGACCACTCCCACCTCTGTATAAAATAAAAAGTTGCAAATTTACAAAACGCATGAAAACATTAGAGAAATTACGATATTTGGAGAAATATAAAAGTATCTCAGATATGCTTAATATTACCGTGTCTTATAGAAAAAAGTACGCTGAATCGATTGGGCCTAAGCGTTAACTCGTATCTCGATTAGTTTAGACACTACAACGGTTTAAAACACAAAAATTTAAACAGTTTAAATTGACTTATATCTCCGAACGGGGTTGCGGATGGTCGGAATCGATTCAGCTTGACTTTTTCTATAAGTTAGCTTAGGTAATATAATACAGGCCAAAAATCGTTTAGTGTCTTAAAAAGTTGCAAATTTACAAAACGCATGAAAACATGAAAGAATTTACGATATTTGGAGAAATATAAAAATATCTCAGATATGCTTTATATTACCGTGATTGGATCTAAGTGCTAGAGCTCGTGGATAACCCTAACAGTTTTTTTAATGCTTCTAAGATTCTCAAGCTGGCTTGTAATTCTTCATTGGTCACTAGTAAATAGTTGCGTTCGAAGATTAATTTGGCAGGCTGGCATTGGGCTACATAATATATTTGATTTTAGTTCTGCTCTCGTGCCATCGACTCAATGGGTCGTGAAGTTCTTTGTTGTACGGACTTTGAACATTATTTAAGTCTATTTGTGATGCGTTACTATTTTTATAGTTTCTTGAGTTTTTTTATACACGTTTACGATAGAAATATTTGCATGTGCTATATAGCTTCTATACGAAACAAAATATAGGTATATAAACACCAAAATTTATCATTTGTCATTTTTAACAAATAGGTATACAAAACTTAAAAATATCACTATTTTATTTTCTTAACTATTTTTTTATAGGTATTAAATTTTAAAATAGTGGATGTAGGCGCAGTCGCTCGTGGCTCCTAAAGAGATATAGACACTGTGTTTATAATTAGGTACTATATATTTAGGATGAAGGAAGGTTTTGGTTGAGGATCATAATAAAAATGAAAATAAATTTTTCAAAACGTTGGCCACTAGCGAAACATTGGTAAAGCTTATTTTATGATCCTCAACCAAAACCTTCCTTCATCTTAACATTCTATTGGATCAACACTACTTTATATACTGAAAATATATTATATTTAGGATCTGATAGAACATTCTGTATATTGTGTGCATAAGGATAATGTTTACTAGTAAATGCATTGCGTTTGTCATCGATCTAGCCATATCGCTGTCATCGGTTTGACGCGGTAGGGTGATCGTTAACGGACCGCGGGAGCATGGCGATCTGCGGACGGCCCGTTTCATATTTAACACGTGCGTGTCGGCGTACCGCCTCACTCACTCACTCGCTCACTCGTTCATATATCAAATGTGCATTATAATAAAATATTAATCAGAGGTAATCTTTTATACCTATATATTAGCGGTTAAAAAAATTGAATGTTTTTTTCGTTTTCATTTACAAAAATGAATTATTATTTATTTTTAAGTTTTATACTTCTAAAGACATATTAGTAGATCAAATTTTTGAGAACATGACATAAAAAAAAAATTGTTGACACGGTTTGGTGAGGTGCTTTTCATTTCTGAGTTGTGCTTCTTGGTGCCCCCTGAGACGTGATGCGCCCTAATAGACGAGAGCTGGCTACGAAGAAAATGGGTGACTCGGTGCAGAGCTGAAAATTTGCAGAATAATAGGAATAATAGTATACAAGTAAGTAGGGAAAAAATTGCCAGAAGGCTAGGCGGAAGATAAGAGCCGCCAGAAGGCGCTTATATTGCGAAAAATCAGTGCACTTCTGGCAATTTCTATATACTTATTCTGTAATTCAAAACTAGATTATATATATTATATATATTATACATTATATAGGTATAAGGGCATACTGAAAATTCAAACATGATATAATATTTACATTTGACAAATATTCAAAATTATTAATGTCATTTTCATAGAAATAAAATTAAATAAATTAATAAAATTACGTTGTTATAACAACGTAATTTTATTAATGACCGATTAATTTTATTTCTATCAAAATGACATTAATAATTTTGAATAGGTATTTGTCGAATGTAATTATTATATCATGTTTGAATTTTCAGTATGCCCTTATAACTATATAATGTATAATTATATAATATATAATCTAGTTTTGAATTACAGAATAAGTAAAGAAATTGCCAGAAGTGCACTGATTTTTCGCAACATTATAGCGCCGTCTGGCGGCTCTTTATCTTCCGCCTAGCCTTCTGGAAATTTTTTCCCTACTTACTTGTATACTATCTCCTATTATTCTGCAAATTTTCAGCTCTGCACCGAGTCACCCATTTTCTTCGTAGCCAGCTCTTAGACCATAAGCAATTGATTACATTGCTTATAGGTTAATCCGGTACTGATTCCAACAAGAGATATCGATTATGAAGATTTGAAATAATGATTATTATAAACGGTACAATAAAGTGTAAAAACGGATAAAATAGAAGCAGTTACAGTGAGTTCCCCTTGAGTTGCCGTACGCTTCAACCAATTGGTATAGAGACGAGAAACGATTGGCGGTTGTCGGCCATTTTATAGTTCCGAGGCGTGTAGGCATTCAGCCCACTGGCGTTCTCAATGATGCTCCAACAAAGAGGACATAGCTCATTTGGTCCAGTTGTATGGCATCCATGCTACATTGAACTTTAACAAGTTTCTCACACACTGTTTGATATTCAATTGTTTTTCACCGTGTGCTGCTTTTGTTTCCGCTATAAATGACCGTTGACGAACTGTTTTTTATATACTCACCGAACTAGGAAATGTTTCGCTGATATTCGAGTTTTTGTTTTTTTTCAATTTTATAAAAATGTTTTCGAAATGTTCGTGATAGTTTACGAAAAAGTAAAGTTTGGACGATTTAAAAAAAAATAACACTGCAGGCTTTTTAAGTGTAAAAATGTGGATTGTTTTGAACTATTTTTGAAATTGCGTATACACTTATCATAATAATATAAGTAGTGAAACAGTGAAAATATAATTGACTAATTGTATAAGTGCAAAAGTTGGACAGTTGATTTTTTTGTTTTGGTGGACAGTATCATGGATACCGGTTAGTATTTTCAAGTATGCATTTCGTTACCCGTTAGTTAACTAAATAGATCATTTTTTTATATATTAAGTGCTCTAAGGCCATGCATTCTCTATGATGATAAGTACTTTCAAAAACTGGCGTAGTGCGAAATTTCGGTGCGCATTTACAACCGACGCCGGCGATGACTTCATTAAATCTTCATTGAAGTCATGGGAAAGTTATTTGAACTTTATAGCATTTACTTACTTTGATAACTTGTAAGAAATTATCGTGCTATTAAAATTTAAATGTATTTTTTAGGGTACTCCACACCACTCTATTTTCTGTGGGTGCTGAACACTCCGAAAACTCACGTAGTCAGCGCCCCTGATGTTTGCTATAAAAAAACGCAGGGTCAAAATTTATCAGAACGAAGTCTTTTAAACTCAAAATGTTATATGAAACGTGTTTTTTCCGATATATTACACTCGAAATGGTGCTAGAACCGTGGAAGCATTGAGCAAACAGTAATTTTAAGTATAATTTTTCCTATAAAAAACTCTGCGACGGTCGATATGTATTATATAAGGTCGACGCAGTTATATTCTGAGGACCATAGTCAAAATATACCATCAAATTATATATATTACGGGAATTAATCACCGCATGGAGCCTATATTTACCTTTTGTTATTTTTAAAGGCTATAAACACTTTTCTTATATGGTATACAAAAATTCGATATTCAGTTTCTGGTTATCTTAATATTTGCAAATCGCAGGAATCTAAAAAAAAATGTCTATACTGTCGTCCGTTAGTTAAAATAGATTGTAGTTTTTATTAGAATTAAGGTATCTATAGGTACTCGTAACTGCAAAAAATTGCAGTAACAATAATTTCTGATTTCTAGGTATAACTTGTTACTTGATTTCATAATTTGATCAATGATCACAATGTCGATATATTATAGCACGGCAGTGGAAGGATTTCGGGTAACGTAGGTCCATTCCCACCTGTGAAGAAATAAAAAAAGAAAAACGGACAGATTTCTCAAAACGGTGGATTGTTTGGGGGCGGTACCGGTGTTATTTTGGGCCCATAGTAGTCAGAGAGGGTACAGCACCACTTCCTCTACCATTCTGAGAAATTTGTGCAATAAAGAAAACTATGAAAGGAATACGCTGCAGTAGATCAATAACATATTATATTTAATAATCACTTAGAAACGTGACGGTGATATTTCTGTACAAAGAAAGTTGAATTACAAAAATAACATTTTTATATTTAACATATTGTTTGACTATGGCTAACAACCAGGAGCTGGGGGTGGAACCCTGACAAGGTGATCACGCTTAATTATCAAAGGAAACATATTTAATAAAATTAATTAAGTTAATACTACATGAGAAAACTAGGAGCGAACCTCATACCTTTTAGACGAGTACTGTACTTACAAATGGATATTATTTATTCTATTCATACTTTACATAAATATTTGACGACGACGGGTAGTTAACCACTTCATTGTCGTAAATGAAGTCTAAAATTAACTTGGAGTTGCAGTTTGAAAATTATTTATTAATTTATTCCATGAGCGTCCTTTTTTCGTGCGACTTCTTCGAATTCCGGAAAACAACTTAATGTTTGTTATTTTTCCGTAACTAATAAATATTTATTTTCATTATTTAAAAACCTTAACAACTATTGTTTGTCACTTTTCACTCTTTGAATCACAAATACCGCGTTTCTAGTGTCCGCCGACTGGATCACAACTTAGACACACTTATAGTTTATAAGTCCAAGCCACGCGATCCAAATACCCGCGAAATCCATGACTTAAGATTTCCTTATTTTTTAATAATAATTTTATACTAGCATTAAGTAATTGTCGCGGTGCTATGGCACCACGTGACAATATAATTATATCTACGTTTTTTTATAAATAAACTTATGTCTGTAAATTAATTTTAGTTGCGATTTATCGGTAATTTTGTACTTCTGAACGGAACTCCGTGTTTTTAAAATTTTGATCGGTCGCTTGTATCAGCATCACTCGAAAACTTGTTTGGCGAGAATTACATACTTATTTTCGATTTATTATTTTGAAAAAAAGCTGTAAGCCACTCTTTGTGAGTCACTCATATATATAACGTTTTTTTGAAGTGAAAACTTCTTTAACGGCGTTGTACACTTTTTTTGTAATGGGTAAAAAATGTTAAACTCGCGTCAGGTAAAGTAAGAACTGGGTGAGCGAGATACTATGAGAGTAGCTGTACCTACTCCCTTTTTTTTATACAACGTTAGACATCTAGCGTTGAAATATCGTACATAAAAATGCAATCTATGATACAAACCATTTTGATCGAAAATTCGTAAGACGTTAATATTCAAGTTTTCACTTCTGCCGGCACTCCCGGAGTGCAAAGGGGTTTTTTTATGAAACAAATCTTTGATTAACGTCTGAATAGAACTCTTTAAATAAATAAAATTGTCGACCAATTTTTTTCTCAGACCATATACCTATTGACAAAAAATAATAAAAATATAAATCAATATAACAAAAGATGACGTTTCAATCCGGATTTGGATCTTCTTCAGAAATATCTAAAAAATATAAAAATTAATTAGTATTATTTATTTATTATCTAATAGAATGCACGAATGATTGATAGCTAGTTATCAAAAATTAATCAAAAAAATTAATGAAAAACTTTTTTGATTCATTCAAACTATCAATCATTGGTGCATTCTATTAGATAATAAATAAATAATTCAAATCTTTGATTAACGTCTGAATAGAATTCTTCAAATAAATAAAATTGTCGACCAATTTTTCTCAGACCATATATTGACAAAAAATAATAAAAACGGATCGAAACGTCATCTTGTGTTATATTGATTTGTATTTTTATTATTTTATGTCAAATTATGCTCTGAGAAAACTTGGTCGACAATTTTATTTATATAAATAAATAATACTAATTAATTTTTATATTTTAAATATATTTTTGAAGAAGATCCAAATCGGGGTCGAAACGTCATCTTTTGTTGTATTGATTTATATTTTTATTATTTTTTGTCATAATATATGATCTGAGAAAAAATTTGGCCTTACCTTATTCACTCGAAGAAGTTCTATAATGGACGATGATTCTAATGTTTCAAAAGTGCTGAAGTTTTTGGACCTATACGTGCCTATATAAAAGACAAAATATAATATAGAAATTGTACTTACCTACTCCCTTTTAATTTTAGATTCATACATGTATGTTACTTACCATGAATTAATATTATATATAGACTCGTGCACATAGTCTTAGTCGCTGCGCACTGTATATATATTAAAAAAAATCGGTCGACAATTTTATTTATTTGAAGAATTGTATAATTTTATAAAAAAAAGATAAGGTGTTTGAGGTGTCATTTGAAAGTCAAATAAATGTGCCTTTCTGAGTTTATTTAATATACAATTGTAAAGAGCATATAAATATTCGTATATACATTCAAAATATATAGTCCTATGGAAAACACTGCGATACAATCAGAGCTGAACCCATCCGGTTTTTTAATCAGTTCTCGGATTAACACATATGAAAACTGAGGGTTTGTAATAGATGAAACATGAAAACGTAATAATCTACACGTCCGTCTATACCCAAGTCAGAGAGTGAAGACGCGGCCCACGGGCAAAAAAAAAATTGGTTGTCTGTAAAGTCGGTTTACGGACGATAGTTTTACGTGATAACGTATTCCGTAATACATAACCTAAACCTCCCAAAATTTGGTTTCAATCCGCTTATCCTTGGTGTCGGAATGATAAGAAATGTCAAAAGTGACGTTTGCAACTGTCAAAGTATTATGTTCTAATAATAATTAGTTATTCCAATACTTAACTTAGAAGGCGTTGCATTTCACAAAATACTAATGTCAAAAAATTGAATTAAACATTAGAAATGCAGCCGTTTTCATGTTAAGACAAGACATACGTTATATTCTAATTTCCATGTACGGCTAACAAAGACGACCGACCGCGTCGCGCCATGCATTAGACAACATTGCATTTATATTTTATACAGCTATTTTTCTATATAAATTTTTATAAAAAAACTGTTTAGGCAAATTCTGTTATACGAAATCTATGTAAAATGTTCTCCTCTTTCGTTTAAGACTGGTTTCAAACCGATCTGATTTAAATTGAGCGAGAAATTAGCAAAAAGCACGCACAGGGTCAGGCGGAACGTTACGCGTTACGCGTTACGAACGTTAGGAACGTTACGACCGTTACACTTTTTCGTGCATGCAGCCGGTGTTTTATCAATTTATAAGATTGGTGATTCATCAATTTATAAGACGTTATCACGTCAATAATATAATTATAATAATTATTCTAAATTTAAATTGTCGATAAACAAACCCAGCCCTGGTGTCCACTCTGCGCATAATTGTGTACATACAGATGTAAATGAACACTTACTTGTGTTTTGTGTAGAGTAAACGTAGTGTTTTAAAGACTTGTATTTGAATAGAAAATTGGCGCCTCAGTTAAAACCAGTAGTCAAGTCCGTGGTCTCCACTCTTCTTTAAGTACTTAACTTAAAATTAATATGTAAAGCGCCCATTAATACTTACTGCTCGCGGTAATATCGTAATGCCGTCAGATAACTTGTCGAACACGCTTGTAATAATAACTTTACCGGTATGCTTGTATGTATGTAAAAAATCTTGTCCCTCGATTTTCATCGTCTTCTAAATGTTCAATTGACGTAAAATTTTGCAGTTGTATGTAGTTTTGATGACAATACAACATTCTGATATTTTGGCTGGAATCATATTTTTGGCATACTCCCTATAAAAGAGCTGAACTAAACAAAATTGATTGCGCTATTAAAATTACATAGTAAATCACTGTTTGTTTGTCATTTGCTTTTTTTATAATCTATAATATTAGACGTGACGTTCGTTCAAAAGTGAACTGTCAACATTTTTGAAAATGAAGTGAGAAGTAGCTATTTTATTAGGTGTAGACCAAAAAATACTATGTATGTAGGCAGGAGCTAATAGTAATAACTGTTACGACTCGTGTGACTGTTAGAACTCGTTGACGTTTGTTTTAATGTTTTATATCATATTATAATATAAGTTTTTTTTTTAACTGCAACCTATGGCTTCAGGGTTTAAACTATGTGCCAGCATCTTATTCCCTAAAAAAATACAACAATATAAGTTAAAAATAGATATAAGTGGAAGTGACAGTGCTGAGGGTAGGGAAACGTGTCACGAGCAAAATTTATATATATATACTTAATACAATTTCAACGTGTATATTTTGCGAACAGAAATCATGTGGACGAATAAATCTGCTAGTGCTTCGACAAAAGGGTGTTGCTGTACGAATAATTTTCTTTTTCTAATAAAAAAACAAAAACGCGCACCGAGAAATCTTCGTCGCTCGAGCCCAATTTTCACTTGCCTGATATTTTGTTTTTATAAAGAAATAGTATATTGTGCAACTAGTGCGGCAAGTTGTCGATTGCCCACGAAAGCTTGAAGGGGTAATCGACAATGCCGCACGAGTTGCACATACTATTTTTTATTACGAATAAATTATAATTCCCAGAAGAAATGTTCAATTTTAAAATACACATTTTTTGCTGTCAAATTCAGTATTGGTAACTATGGTAACTCCATGAATTTGCGTGCGGCAAACAATAATTTCAGTGCGACAAATAAAGTTTGCGCACACAAATGAAATAGCCACTTTTCAACCGTATCAGCATGCGTAAAGATACCACTTTTCCCGCATGAGTAATAAAAATGATATTTGTATCACTATTTTATATGTTTTGGGACATAGGTACAAGCATAAACCGCGTCAACAGCATCACGTACATAGTCTGGTATGATTGCTTCCGTCAAGTTACACAAAGTGATTAACAATCATGTTGTCCGTATAGAGAACATGAGCTGCTGTCAATATTTGTTCAGTTTTAAAACATTTGCTTGCTATTAGTCCTGGACCATTTCAAGCTGCTGCACGAATGTGTGTGTGTAGAGATGCAGTGTTACATAGAATTTAGGTATAGGATAGTTGGTTTCCATGTGTGTGTGTAATGTTCGATGTGTCTATTGTTTATCTTATTAAAAAAATCAACGGTCTGGGTCACTATTTATAAGTGCGGACAATTATGGATTATGTAAAACTGTAGAAGATATACAGTGGTACCTCGACATACGAGTTTAATTCGTTCCGCAACCTTGCTCGTATCTTGAATTACTCGTATCTCGAAGCAAATTTCTCCATACAAAACAATTGAACTGCCATTAATCCGTTCCAACCCCCAAAATGTCGCCCCAGTTATTTTTGTTACGTGGTTTTGAATAATAAAAACGTATTTATAAATGACAAATATTTATTGTACAAAAACTGAAAATATTACGAATACCTCACAAAAAATCAAATTTAGAAATAATATTCTTGAGAATTTTTTTTCATTAGTTTGAAAATTATTATTTTGCTTGACACCTTCATTTGTGAGTATTCTTTTGTGATATTAATAAAACTAAAAAAACATTGATTTTTTTGTTTTGCCCCCAGAAAAAAAATTTACGCCCTTCCGTGTGACTGTGCTTGTTTGTCAATAATGTCTAAACTCGCATAAAAAAAATATTGCAATAGAGTCTATAGCAGGGGCGGGCAAATATTTTGATCGTTGGGCCACATTACTGATGAAAATTTTACCGAGGGCCAAAAATTTGGAGAGTAAAAAAAAGGTCCCTTCATTTCCGCAACAAAAAGGTCTTTTTTCGTCTATTGTGGCCCTTGCTATTTACTATTTTTCTAAAAATTTGTTATACGCCAAATTATATTGACAAACTATTTTCGCTCTTAATAATCATTTATAAAATGCTTCGCGGGCCGGATAAAAGTCTACTGCAGGCCGGATCCGGCCCGCGGGCCGCCATTTGCCCAGGCCTATAGATACATAGACTACTATTTCAAACATCCCCACTTTGTCCGATTTCCACGGAGACAGTCTACTATGGAACTGGAGTTTTTTTTTATATTCCGCACTCGTTAAATATCGACACGGACTATGTACAGAGATGATGAACACCTTTAGTGTTTTAGCATTTAGTACAACAAATTTACTAAAAACAAAACAAATATTTGATGCTTTTAATAAATAGCATGAATTATTGGTTTAGGCTCCAGTTAGCTCGACTACTGTTTTGTCGAGACTGATAATTCCTGTGTCAATATAACCTTCCGCGTCAAGTTATGGGCTTCGCAGCGCTTAACGGTGCCGTACCGGTTCCACTCATGTCGCAGCCGATGACGCGTACAGGCCAGGCCAACTCGTCAATCGACGGCCCATTTGTGCATTCGTGTACTTCTTATATGCTAATAACTATCGGATTATAATGACTAGTGCCGGATAGTTAAAAATGTATACCCACGGATACTGATCGAAATACGGATTTTTGGTTTCAAGATCCGCGGATACGTATACGGATACGGATCTTAACTTTCTTAGAGTACGCGGCGGTAAATATTGCACATCGACCTTTGGAAAGAGACTATCTGTTATGGGAAAAAGTTATTGACCTCTTTAAGAGTTAACTCTCATAACAGATTGTCTTTTTCCAAAGATCGATGTGCATAATATCTCATTATAAAGATAGTTGATTTAGTACCTTTGAGTTATGTACTATTAGTATGGTACTCAGTACGATAAATGTTTGCAATATAAAGGTGCCAAATACGGTTTAAAAAAATAAAAAATAATCTGAATGAAATTTAACAGGTTTTCATTATTACCTAATCACCTATAAATATATAAAATTTCATCTATGAATTGAAAATTAATAAGGTAAAAGATCCGCCAAGAACTAACGGATACGGATACGGATCTTTCTTCTCCTTCGGATATCCGCGGATACGGATATCCGGCACATCACTAATAATGACAGTACGGTGTTATACGAAAAAGCGGGCATGAATTCATCCGAGTTTGTGTCAGTGCGTGTGCACTTTTTCATAGAATACCAGGGCTTCCAGTTTATAGGACCTTCAAACCCAATTTCGGAACGAATATTTCCGTAGCATATTAAGTATGGAACACTAAAGGCTACACAACTTTTATATTTGGTTATAATTCCAGAATCGGGAATTGGCATTTGAGTTTGACAATTAACATTTGATATCCTCAGATATCGATACAATCTTTCTTTCTCTCTGATCACAAAACGGTGACAAAAGCAATCCAATGTATCATCAGAATTATAGATGTTGGTAACCTCAGATAATTGGTACCATCTCTCTCTCTCTCTCTCACAAAACGGTCACAAAAGCGTTCCATAACCAATGTCAACATATGTACCGTCACAAAATAGTGCAAAGTCGGCGCATGCGCAGAAAAACGATATAGTTTCGTTATGGTTTCAAAACTTCATAATTATAGCAGGTTGGAATATAGCTGATTTTTTCAAGTCAAATTAAGTACCTAGTATACCTACCTGTACTAAATAAATTTAATTATATTTTTTTTATATTATTATTAATTATGCTTAGGTCCGGGTGTCCTTTACGTTGTTTTATTGCTTTGCTTAACCACTTAGCGATCTGAGCTATAATAATGACTCAACTCTTTAAATTCTAATAATAATAAATTCCTCTTACCTATACTCCTAAGTGGAGCATACCTATAATATGGCCTCTACGAAAATTTTGAATCTAGTTCTATTCTTTGCCATATTTTGGACTTGAAGCCAGGTAGTTCCTTGTTCCATAACTTCTTTACAAACAGTTCTTCTCCAGGATATTTTTGGTCTTCCTCTTTTTCGATATCCCTCAATCCAAGGCTCTCTTTGATATTAAATACATGCAGCTACTATTAAAATATGTTCTAAAAGTGTATAGTAGCAATAGTCATGAGAGATACGCGCAGTGGGCAATATTTACTGCAATAATCGATGCCAATGACTTTTAACATCCGCGTTATATTTATTTCGGATACGGAATCGGATGTGGAAGAGTATCGGATTATCCGTAGTTTTAGAATCAGAATCGGAGATCCGTAACATCTCTACATATTAAATCATAACTATACACAACGGTACAGTATGGTTAACAAATAGCATATTATATCAAATAGGAATTCATCATAAATCAATTCTACATCAGGAATCAAGTTCTCAAACGTATGATAAATACACCACTGTATACCTATATGCATAAGAAATAGTTAAGTTTTAGGTGTCAAAGCTAACCGCTCGGTGCATGGAATTTCGAGGTATTTTTTTTTATTTTGCTTCGACGTCAAACTAATTCTAGAGGCGCAAACGTGCCCTCGAATCTTTACAAATACACAATATTATAGTTTAAGTTCCAATCGTTCAAAAGTCTACAACACTACTAAAATTTTATGAAAAACAACATTTAAAAAAATCGTCAAAATCTGAACTGTTTTTTGAGGACTTCGAAGTAAAAACTTCATTAACGCGACTATTGGGCCACTAGTGTATTTATAAAAGTACTGTTGTGATTTTATTTTATTTTAAGGCCATGTTAACAGTCAAGATGACTTGGGTCCAGTAACAATTCATATATTTTCAATTTATTATTTTTTTAATAATACATGTCGATAAAAATCATTGGACCACTGACTTATTCCGTGTGAAAATAAGATGATAATAAAACTTGGTAATGTAAATAAATATTTTATCTTATTTAGTGGATGTCATTGAACTCAAAATGTTTTTGTTAAATGAAATTTTCCATTAATTTTTATCTAATGGGGTATGTGTGCAAAGGTAGACACGACATACCAAAATATTCATAATCCAAAATGTGCCTATATTTTATATTTTGTATAACATTGAAATAATATTATATTTTTATAATATTCTTACAATTTAAGAAAATCATAGATATAATGTAGACATTTTGATTTAGAAGTTAGAGGTGCAGTTTATACAGGGTACCAAGTTTGAATTGGCTATTTTCAGAATTTTTGTCTATGTCTGTCTGTTTTTTCCAGATTAATCTAAAACTCATTGATCCAATTTTGATCGGACCTTCAGTGGATTGTTTATTATATATCAGGCCAGGGAATAGAACAGAATATATATCAACGCATTTCTTCTAAAAGAGTTTGAGCAGTAACCAAAAATACCATTGACTTAGTGCGTAACTTAAAAAAAACTGGTCAAGTGCGAGCTGGACTCGCGCTCTAAAGGTTCCATACAACGGACAACCCTATGTATTTGGATAAAAAATTACCGGCATTGTTTGGGATCGAACCATGGTTTCCAACCTAGGCGCTCTTATCCCATTGATCATCGAACATTGGCTTTGTATATCTATTATTCTGGCATAGTATTATAATATCAATAGTAATATGATACCATGACGGCTAGACGCTTAAATTTTTGCGCTCGTAAATTGTTTCATTGTTTCGCCGCTTCACTAAACGAATCGTACTAAAATGATGGGTCACTCTCTACTATTTCAGAACCGTAATCCGGTTGTGTGAAAAAAAATGTCATCACGATTGTTAAATAAATGTGCTAACACCACTTTGTAACTGAGTTTGTGTTACAAAAAAAATAACGATTTATTTCTAATTAGTGTGACGTCTGCTCCATTGATATAAATTATAATGAGCTGGTACTTCAAATCAGCTTTAGAAATATTTGTGGCCAAATTAAATCCGTGTTATATCTATATAGTTTCAGATGAAAAATTATTTTTATGTTTATTGTGCTTTTACTTTTTGACGCAATGGTATGGGCTCGATTAAATGAGATCGTGTTTTTATACTCTTTGGAAACTCTATACCTACATTTGTAAACGACAGTGATATTGAAATACAAATATTAAGAGCACTCTGGTTGAAACAAAAATAAAAAATATAGAATAGTTACTTCTTACCACAACAGTTTTATTAGCGGATGTACATTTCGGGAGCTATATGCTCCTATCTTCAGCAAACATTGAACTGGATATTGAAGTTGAATCAACAAACCTGCTTTATGTAAATTATGATTTAACAAATTCGTTATAAACCCTAACTCAATTTGTGGGATTTTTCGAACCGACGGTACAAACCTATTTGTACCAGTGGCGGGACAGATTCTTTTTCATATGAATATAATAGTTTTTAGTCCTGTTGTGTCGCTGCACCAACATTACGCTCCGTATATGACATCCACACGAGTTAATTAGCCCGGCGGCTTGTTTTTTGTAAATTGACACCACAACACTACCGACTCAATAGAGGAGGGTTAGCATAAATGTTCTCCATTCCAATACTGTGATCACAAAGCCAACTTGCTTTACGAACGGAAGTTTAAGAAGTTAAAGATTTATTAGTTTTTTTTTATTTCATTGAGAAATAATATTCGAACTTATAGTTAAACTAATATTAATAAACATATACATTTTGTTTTGTATTTAAAATTCCGGATTTATTATAAATTTCAAATTTTAAATATAATCAGTGTGCAGAGCGATATTTAATTTGTTTGAAAGTTATAACCATTTTTGAACAAAAAATTATATAACTTTGCCATTGAATGGCTGTCTATTTTACTGAAGAAAAAAAGCAATTTCCTAAAGAAAAAACCGAATGTTTGAGCACACGAGGGCTCGATAAGTGAAGCGTAACATATTTGGTGACATTTACATATGTATCAGAATAGTTGTTGTTTTTTTATGAATGTGTTTAAATCATTTTAATTATTGTTGCGCTCATCAATCAAGCGGCAATGTAAAGAGCTTCTTTACATACACACAATTATACATTGTAGGCAGATGTTGCCCTTTAATATATCTAGTGGCATAATGGGGTTTATTACCTACGAGTAGTGAAATTATTTTAAAACGAGTACCGGCGAATTTCAACACTCGCACGAGTGATAATAACAGAATATAAAGCTTAATATGCTGACCTAATATTCTTTATATTATATTATAGAGTGGCTACCGTTTGCTACAATTGTTAAGAAACACCGTTTCATCCATAAGAAACAAGAAGTTTCCACTATTAACATTCCTGACGATATAGAAAAGATGTCTGTGACTTGGGATTATTTAATGTAAGGAAACAATTTCACCTTTGATTCACTCAGCTCTCACTACTGTGATGGTTCATATCTAGCGTTAACTAATATAATTAGCTCTCGCATGATGTGAAAAAATTAGTTACCAATGCTATAAATATTAGAATGATAGTTTGATTGTTGTGTCACTGTGATGTAATGTAACTCAGTCCGCCGCGAGAGTGGAAAGATTCGGGGTTCGTATCCCGACGGTGACATTGTTTGAAAAAATAAACTAATTTTTCTATGTTGATAGCGTTGTAACAATGGGTGTTTCTTAACAATTGTAGCAAACAGTAGCTACTCTATAATATATTATAATAATTACTAACTGTAACTAAACTCATCTAAATTCTGTATATTATTGAAAGTGCTGATTATATTGGCCCTTGATCTTAGAATATATCAATATTCCAGTATTTTTTGACGTTTTTTTCCTTCGTACTGGAGCTAACAAAATGATCATCTTCTACATCGCTAACGGTAAAATTAATTCACTTACCAGCCTTATATTTTAAGTATAAAATGAATAAAAAGTAGTCAGATAACTAAAGCTCTTTACCAGGCTTGTTTTCATATTGGAAGCTTGTTTTTTACTGTTTCGTGGTCGGATTTTAGTTTTTACTTTTGTTTTTATTATAGACTGCGTTTCACGATTAATAAGGACAACATTCCCCTAAGTTAAAAGCTGACAGGTTCAAAGCGGAGAATCTAATATAGTTGTAGGGAATACAATCTCGATTCTCGGCATTTTCTTTGATCATCTTTGTTTCAAATTAGACAAAAACAACTAACTGCGTTAATTTACTAATAATTCTTCATAAGGGTGCGCCCATTCAATGCATCAAAGGCATATTTTTGAGGAGTTATTTTGAAATGTTTCACGACTATAGCGTGCTTGTTGAAATATCAATAGATAGATAGATAGTAGATTATAGACGCTCAACATCTATGAGTATATTAGAGAATCTACCGAGCGGGGTGGAGTAGCGATGAGAGCACTATAGACTCGCATTCTGGAGGTACCGGGTTCGAATCTCGGCGGGGCAGATGTGGCTGGGAGTTTTTCCCACTGCCTCTCGCCGAGAAACGGTAATTCCTGTACCGGCCATCTTGTTGAGGTTTTCCATGGTTTCCCTCAACAATTCCAGATAAATATCGAGATGGCTCCTTATTCAAGGCCATGGCCAACTACCTGTCAAACTCCTATGCTTAAAATTTGCCTACCTTAATCTAGTGTCCTAAAATTCCTTCATTCGCCCATAGCTATTAATTAAGTGGAAGTTTAAAAATGTAGAAAATAATGGAAGTGTGATAGATGGAAAATAGTAATGGTATACGAATGGCGTCTGTTATGACATAAAGTCGAGAAACGGACGTTAAACGCACTATTATTATTATTATTATTATATTAGAGAATCTGCCAGTCGGCATACATAAGCAGACTGGTATATGAGGTCGGGTTCCTGGGAGCGCTAATTCCCAAAAAAACGTTGGAATATGCAAACTATATTCTGTTTTGTCTGAGAGGTTGAGAGATTGATGTTAAAAAATTTTTTCCGTCGTATCGCTTTGGTTAAAAGATTAGAAATTGCGGGAAAAGTTTTTTTGTCTAAATTTGGATTCCTTCCTCCCTCTTCTTGAGATTTGGTGAGATTTTGCCTTACCTCTACCCCAATGTTTAGCTCTCGTAATGAATGGACGTCCCTTGTATATAAACATACGTTTTTTTAGCAAAGATTATTATTGCGCATATACATAAACGGTTTGTTGTAATTCTCTGAAATACAATTCATCTGAAGTCAGTTAAATAAAGCACATTTTTTTGTTACAAACTTTCATATTAAATGACATATGTTTCATTATTTTATCCTGCAACCGTTCCCTTGAAATGGACCACCCTGCAATATTTGACAAAAACCTGAAAGACAAGCGAGATAAAATCCGACGTTGAAAAAACGAAACTAAAATAAGTCTTAACTGCATAATATGTGACACTGTTGTAAAAAGGCAAGTCGACAAGTCAGACATCTCTTCAATCTCTCCTCTGTGCTCATCGTGTTTGTTTGCGATATGTAGAAGTCACTTGACTTCCCAATGCATGCCCAGGACCGTCTTTGGAACATGCGAAGCCCTGGATCGAAAAAAGCTTGAAGGGCCCCTTAAGGAATTCGCAATGGGTCAATAGAAGATCAATGATTAAGTATTATGAATCTTTTAATATAGGCTCTTTTTATTTTTACATTTTAATTAATTTAAAAATTCGTTACAATGATTTATTTCTCCATTCAATTAAACACATTCTCGAGGTCTTGAATGTTGGGGAGCCCCTAATATCTGAGGGCCTCTGGGCTCAGGCCCGGTCGGTCCACACCTAAATACGGCCGTGTACATGGTTCGTCTAGACTCACGTAAACGGCACACTCTTTTAATAGGCTCTTTTTGTTTTTATATTTTAATTAATTTAAAAAAAAACGTTACAATGATTTATGTCTCCATTTAATTTAGCATATTTTCGACGGCTGGGATGTTAGGGAGCCCTTAATGTGTGGGGACCCTGGGCTCAGGCCCGGTCGGTCCACACCTAAAGACGGTCCTGTGCATGGTTCGTAAACGGCACACAAGCTGTTAATAGTTGATACGAAGTATGAATTAATGTTGGTCGGATCATCGGATGGATAGAATTTAAGGGGTTTGAACTGAACAAAAAATATATAATTATTAATTATAACTAGAATCCGCGACTTCACTCACGTGAACGCTAACTTTGCTTGCAAATTCGCTCACATATCTTGAAAAAAATTGATAAAATTAAAATGAATTTTAAAGACCTTGTTGGCTGGAATTTTTTTTTAACATTTGCTCATAATATAGATGCTTAGATAAAGATTCAGAAGAGCATACAACGACCGAGTAGAGAACACGAGCACGATGACTATAATAGACGGAAGTACCACACTTGTCGATACACTTACCTGTGAGCAGCCTAGAAGGAAACTTCGCCCGCTACCACATCGCCTTATAATGTCTACCGCAGTTGTAGACGAAACGTCAGGTAGTAAACCCAATGGACCACGGCATACAAGCCCGGAAACCAAGAAGATTTGTTTCCAAATAATTGTTTTCTGAGCCTTTTGAGACCATCAGCAGACTTATGAACCCTCTTTCGAAAAAGTTAAAATTCTGCTTAAATAACAAACTAGAGAAAAACAATATAACATTTTTTTTGTAGTTAATAAAGACCGATTCTGTCTTTGGCAGATTAATTTTATAAATCTATTGAGTCTTTGTTTTGCATTTTTATGATCATCATTGGATTACCGAAGTCTTTCGATTTCATATTTTACACCATTGACCCTGGATGATTTTATGGATAAATTAAGTGACAAGGCAACGATATTCTGAAGTAGAGCTTATACATGGGCCAAAATAAACACACAAGATCAGTGTCTTTGCGACATTCATCATACTAGAGCACCGCCTGCCATTAACCGCCTTTCTGAACATAAATATAGAATTTTCCGAACCGCGAAGCTGAAAATTGTGTGTAAGTGAAATAGGAACACACGGTAAAGTGAAATGAAACATTATAAAGGCGCGCATGCGTTGATGCTAATGTTAAAAAAACATTATATAATATTCACATTTATATACATTTATGCGGACATTTATTTTGTTTTTTTCGACTACGGCAAAACCAAAAGGAAGGGCTATTATTTAAGCAGTTTATTATTCGTTTATTCGAGGTGCCTTTGCTCATAGAAAATATAATATAAAATTACCGAGCGGAGTAGCGTGGTGGTGAGAGCACTAGACTCGCATTCGGGAGGTACCGGGTTCGAATACCGGCTGGGGCAGATGTGGTTGGGACTTTTTTCTCCTGCCTCTCGCCGAGAAATGGTAATTCCTGTACCGGCCAGCTTGCTTTCCATGGTTTCCCTCTATAATTCCAGATAAATATCGAGATGGTTCCTTATTCAAGGCCATGGTCGATTAATTACCTGTCAAACTCCTATAATGCTCAAAATTTGCCAACCTTTTCCTAGTATCCTAAAATTACTTCATTGCTATTAATTAGTTGAAGTTGAGAAAATGTAGAAAATACCGGGAAGTGTGGTAGATGGAAAATAGTAATGGTGCGAATGGCGTCTGTTACGACATAAAGTCGAGAAACGGACGTTAAACGCATTATTATTGTAATATAAAATCAGGGCCGGATTAACCCTGTCCGGGCCCCTGGGCAATGCAATCAGGTCTTTTCAAGTTGATAAAGAAATGTGAGTAACTTCCAGATGATCGGCTCCAGGCATCCTTTACTTCAATGTCTTATGTGATATTGTAACAACATGATTACTTTGACTAGATGCTACAGCATCGCCTTACCTGACTCGTTAGCTTTATTGAAATGGTCTTAATGAATAGGTTATAGATAATTGATGATCCAAGTTTTTTGATGGGTCAGGAAAGAGAAATGAGACGTGACGTAGTTATATTAAATTTTATCTTGTTAAATGCAATAAATTACAATAAACAACGAAAGAAAATAATAATGTTGTTGGGGAATTTCATACAAATTTTCAAATAAAATTTATCTTGGTGCATGCACGGGCCCCTAATCGATGCGGGGCCCCTAGGCAGTTGCCTACTCGGCCTAATGATTAATTCGGCACTGTATAAAATTAAAAACAAAACCGACAGAAACCATTTAGAAAGAACAAATACTCTGCCTGCAAAATTGTTTAGTTATCTAAAGAAAATCCCATTTAAATCGGTTCATCCATTGAAGAGCTATGATGCCTACAATCCAAACAAATATCATCCCTTTTTTGTAGGTCGAGGGTTAAAAACTACAATTGTATGGTCACTAAATAAGGTCATTATCAACTCAAATTTACTACGCTTTGTAAAATATGTTTAGAATTATACGCAAGACTATCATTTATTATTTTATTTAAGAGATGTGAATTAAACAAGTTTGATGATACGCAATAGTGATAATTATTTAAGCCTGTAATTGAGACAAACGTCAACTATTGCCAGTGAATCGTCATTAGAGCTGAGATAACCCCTTTAATCCGTAGCGATGAGCTTATAGCCGTGGCGACCCGTGACTCTTGTTTATGACCCGCGATGTTTGGATGTTATACACAGTACAGTCTGCTCTATATGATATATTCTCATCAGGAGATAAGGTGCATAAATAGTACTTAATACAACAATTTTAAAACATATTGCGTACGAAAATAGCAAGAATATTATTAGTCCAAGAACTCGTGGTCTAAATCGCAAGATTTTTGTAAAGATTGATATTTTCAGATTAAATAAATATACTACAGTCAGCAAGTCAGCGATATCTGGCGTCGAGGCTCTTTAAAAAATAAAAAAATACTAAACTGAAATTTGGTACACAGGATTCATTTATTGAATATCTATATATTTCTATTGACAAAATATATATTCTATTCTATTCTACTAATATTATAGAGAGGTAAAGTTTGTAAGTTTGGATGTAGGAGGTAATCTCCGAAGTTACTCATCCGATTTCAAAAATGTTTTCATCAATGTTTAGAATGGATCTTCAGGATGGACATAGGCTATATGTATATCATCGCGTTAAAATAAAAGCGCTTTTCGTGGAGACCAATTTTGCAACGGACTCGACGAAAAAAACGGTGGCAATCTACAAATTCAGGTGAAACCGGACCGGGTCGTTATATAATTAATAAGAAAAAAATAGACTGTGTATTTTACACTATACACTAGAGAAGTAAAACTGGTATAATTGTAAAAAAAGATAACATTGGCACTGACCGCCGGAATCGAACCTACGACCTTTAAGTTACGAGGTTAGTATTCTACCTCGCCGCCAACTTAGCTTAATGTTTTACAGTCGGTTTAATGTATATACAGCGTGTCCACGGAAGTTCTTTACAAATGGATTTTTTTTTATTAATTATTGGAGCAAAAATTTTTTTCGGTGGAAAAGTTCTGCTTCGTCCAAAACCTCTAAAACACCAAAGAAAATTTTTTTCGGCCTAAAGTTATACGAGGGAAATCAAAAAGTTTTATTTTACTAAAAATAAAAATTATCTGTGATATTCAAGATTTCGCAAACTTAGTTAGATAATCAAATTTAATACAAAATAATAACATAACTATAACTTGTAATTAATTATTTATTCAGAATTATAAATCATAATTCAACATGTCCTCCATCTTTCTCCATTCAAAGAAAAGTTCTCTTTCTAAAATTTTCTTTGGTGTTTTAGAGGTTTTGGACGAAGCAGAACTTTTCCACAGAAAAAATGTTTGCTCCAATAGTTAATAAAAAAAAATTCCATTTGTAAAGAACTTTCGTGGACACGCTGTATGTACATTGTGACACGTTATATATATTTTTTTAATCTCAGGAATGCATTTTACCCTACCGTGCCAAAAGAAGTTTTACTTCAAAACACTCATTTTGAAAAATCTATCTAGTCGGCTGAATAGTAGACGTTACTGTTTTTGATCTTTGACCACGAGCTCTTGGACTACAAGTTTCGTAAGCTGCTCAGACTAATGAAATTTCATCCAGTTTATGTCGAATGTCAACTCTATACGCTTGGGGTGGAACTGAACGTTTTACAGATTGGTTCTGACGTGTACCTTTTTCTTGATCGCAACGCCGAACGACTTTGAAGTTTTGAGTCGTGTCAACTCTGTCACTGGCAATAATTCATTTTAACGTTAGACCGGTACTTGTTGCCAAATGTATTATACCCAGTATACATGTATAGCCGCCGTTACATGAGTTCAATATTATGTAGTGTACACTATTGCCAACTTGAAAAATAATAGTTAACCCGAACAAAACAGACAGACGGACAACGAAGTCATCCTATAAGGGTTCTTTTTTTACACGCTTTATATTAACTTCACTTAAGTTTGTATGTATGTTTGTTTGTAACCTTCTTTGGACTACAGCAAGTGGTTTATTACTGTAGTGTAATATGCCAGCACTGTAACTACAGTGTTTAGCCGTGCGGTCTAAAGCATGGGTCTTCGCTGATGTTAACTCTCGGAATCATGGGTCGTGGGCTCTAATCCCGTCCACGCCGAAAAAAAAATTTATTTTTTTTCGGCAAATTTTTGACAATAAATCGAACTAAAAAGTGGAAAATAAATATAGTTAAAAAAAACTAAAAAAAACACGCTTTATATCGAACTAAAAAGTAAAAAATATTTTTTTTTAAATAAGCTTAAAACAATAATTAATAAAAAATACTAGTATTATTGTGAAAAAAGCGTGGGGCGCTCGATGTACGAAAATATGGAACAAAGCGCCCCACGCTTTTTTCACAATAATACTAGTATTTTTTATTCATTATTGTTTTAAGCTTATTTAAAAAAAAAATATTTTTTCTTTTTAGTTAGATATATAAAGCGTGTTTTTTAGTTTTTTTTAAACTATATTTATCCTTTTGAGGTACGGAACTCTAAAACACTCATTGCAGTGTCGGATGGCTACTTGGGTAGCTGAATTGGTTGAGGTCTTTTACTTTTTGAAGTGAAACTTCTTTTGCACTGTAGGGTAAAATCGTACAACGTTGTGCTATGGTGAGTGAGAGGTAGAGTGGATGCCTCGTAACAAACATTCATAAAGCTTCTCAATTAGGAAGCATTCACTGGACGAAAATATACTAATAATAGTGCCACATCATGATATAAGGAAAAATATAAAAATTCTGAAAACATTATTTCGATATCTGTTCAACGGAGATATTTAATTTCTCGTACGTGGGGTCGCAACGCCTGATCGGCCATTATGATCCTCTGCGGCACGATATGTGTCATTATAGTAACTAATAGACTTCAAAATTGACTTTCCATGAATTTTTACATCTATACAGTGACCGGCAAAGGAATTGTCATATTTAAAATTTGACGTAGCATATTTTAAAGATATTAAAAAAAAATTTTCGCCTTGAATTTAATATTTAGGATTATGATTAAGGTTGAAAAAATATGGGAAACTTCGTAAGTAATAAAGAGTCATAACTAAAATATCGAATATTTCGTTTTTTCAATAACACTTTATACTGACATCCGGTATAATAATTTTTTCACGGCGCAATGACGTTATAACTATTATAGAAAGCAGAACTACTTTTCCATTTAACTTAAACTCTGGTAAGTATCATTGCAAATAGCAAAGCTACCCTTATAATGATCAACACAGTAGGTATATGTATTTGATCAGTATATATTTTATTTTATTACCAAATAAACTAAAAATAAAAAAGCGGTTTAATTAAAGTAGCTTTTTTATTAACGGTTTATTTCACATTACATAACTTAATTTCGTTAATTTAATCTGAAAAAAAAACTATTTCGAAATTTCCTTTGCAGTATTGAGCGATAATTTCTTCTTTGGTGTTTTTCTATCACCAGCACTCTTATCTACAACTCTTTTAACATTGTTTAACGAATTTTGAATATCATTTATAGTCTGGACTTGACCGTTGTTCCGTTTGTTGATTTTGTTTGGTCTCCAAGTACATTTGGCCGATGCCGGTTTTTTATTATCGGCATTTTCAATATTATTGTTTTGTTGCACTTCTTCATTTTTGACTTTTTTCTTTAAGAACGAGTCGTTAAATTTAACTGAATTTTTACGAACGTCGGTGTGAGATTCGAGTATCGACGGTTTTATGTTCGGATTATCGATTGTCTCCATTAGCCATCTTTCAATTTCTAGTTGTCGTCGTTCAAATTCGCAATGAAGCTGGAACAGTTCCCTTTGCTTCATGCGTTCCTTTTTCCATTTCTCAATTTTGTCGTCGTTACTCAAATGTTTTTCTTGTATTTGTTCTTTCTTAACGACTTTTTCTTTCTCGACAGGCTTCGGTTTTGTGACGGCAGCAGCGTAACGCGATTTTTTCTTCTCGCGGCGTTTCTTTTTATTTTTATCGTTTTGTTCCTTCTGTTGTATGTTTTTATATTGAGTTGGAATTATAATTTTCAAACCTTGTGCCGGCATTTCAACAAGCGATCCACCGTCGTAT
The DNA here is from genome assembly GCA_963575645.1 of Xanthostigma xanthostigma. Lineage (NCBI taxonomy): Eukaryota > Metazoa > Arthropoda > Insecta > Raphidioptera > Raphidiidae > Xanthostigma > Xanthostigma xanthostigma. Next base: position 8,332,393 of record OY754471.1, on the reverse strand, counting down.
TCTGTTTCAACGCCGTCTTCAGCTTCTGAAAGATTGGCTTCTGATATTTCATGAATTATCTTCTCTGTGTATTCAGTACGAGAACTAACCGTGGATTGGGATCTTACAGTATATATTCGTTTGTGTGCCGCAACTACAGGATTTTGAACCGCACTAAATCTCACATGACGCCGAATATTCGGCATTGTTCACAAACGTCGATTTGATAATATTCAAAATGCACAATAATTATCGTAGGAAATATCACTCTTAATTTTGATAAAAAAAATTCTTTAATAATTTATTAAATATTTTTATTTGTTTATTTTATGTCATTTTACTTAATTATGTAGCAACGGTGTTTCAGTAGCTATGAAAGAAAACTCAACAATACAGTGATTTCGTAATTAAAACAAAACTAGTGTGACCTGTGCGAATTATTCGCAATAAATAACTATAATATAATAATTATCACTTTACAAAATTATTTTTTAAATATGATTGCAGGTATTCAATTCGTTTCTAATTTTGCACACTGCTTATAACGTTCTTCTTTTTGTTGTATTACAATATGAAGCTCAGATGACAGATCGAAGAAATATTTTACTAAAATTGTCATATAGAGGCGCAAGTAGCAAAAGCGTTGAGCTAAGCCGTCAGATGGCATCATGCAGCATTGCTGTGACGTTGTTCAGCGTTGCTCGCTGTTTCAAAATTAAAGCCGTCAGATGGCAGTATGCAGTATTGTGTCTGGTGTATTACAATATGGAGGTCAGATGACAGATCTAAGTGTTGACGTTGTTTCAAAATTAAAGCCGTCAGATGGCAGACGTTGTTCAGCGTTGCTGTATTTTAATTAATTTACAAAAACAAAAGCAATAATAAATTTTTTAGTTGTCGATGTCAGTAGATCAAGCAATTATCTGTAAAATGATATATAATTTATGTGGAGAAATTGTGAGGTTTTTTCTAAAAAGGGAGGCAAACATCTTTAACCTTAGCGTATTAATATATATGATAAAATAATTTCATTGCGTTTTCTAATAATGAAATTTCGGTGCGCTGCAGAAACAATTTTTAACATATTCGAGTTCTTTGTTAATGAAGTATATTTCCCCGTCGTAAAAGGGTTCTTTTTAAACAGCTATGCTGGGATTTCTGACTTAAGCCTTGGCCAAAAGCTAGTAACATGAAATTGTTATCAAATTAAAAAAATTATTATTATTTTTCTCTCAAAACCTTCCTTTTACGGTTATAAATTGCATATTTAAAGACCGCACACACTATACCTGCACACACCAGCAACTTTTAGTGCAGGTTCAGTGTGCGGCCGACATTTTGCAATAACATGATAACTTTGTTCGATTAATTGTGTTTTAAATATGATGTTTTTGATTTTTCTATAAAAATAAGAAATGCATATTAACGTATAGGCACCCATCGTTAGTTAATAAAATAAAAAATCTACTAGAATTTAGAAACATCTGCTGTTGTACGTCGACACAATTATTTTTATGGAGAATGGAACTGCGCTACGGAAAGTTTAAAATTACTGTGCGCTAATTAAGTTGATTTCTTTTGAAAACAAACTCTACACCGATGTCACAGTCATATGTACATCAGAAAAATAAAATATTGAAATGTGTTTTTGGTGCGGCTAGGTGCACTTACAAGACAATTAATAATAATAATAATAATAATAATAATAATAATAATAATAATAATAATAATAATAATAATAATAATAATAATAATAATAATAATAATTTAATCTAATTGGCATAAATGAAGACATAAAAAATACATTAATTAAAAAATTCATTTTACAGAATAGCAATATAATTCATTTATAAGCATATCTGTATTTTTTTTAACTGTTTCATAAGAAAAAGCCGAAATTCGGCAGGGATATGATTAAAAATTATTATAAGGGAATTGACAACACCTTTATTAACCACTGTTAAGTTTGTTGGTATTGTTAGCATCTGTAGGTATAGTTAATAAGCTGTGGTTCATTATGTTTCATCTCTACCAAATATTAAAATTTATATAAACTTATTTTCAAAAGACGTAGTCCTATTAACAGCACTGCTTCAACTAATACTCATCCGATTTTTTTTTGATGAAGCAATTTTTTTTAGAATTCAGTTTTGTAAAAATCAACACCCAAAACACAGTGTAGGATTAATCATTAGGCAGAGTAGGGAACTGTCTAGGGGCCCGTGCAAGCACCAAGAAAAAAAACTTTTCATTGAACGATACTTTTATTTGAAAATTTGTATTAGTTTTCGAGAAATCGCGATTGAAAGTTTGCAGTGCGCTTTTTTCCGGCAGGCCTGTATGCGTACCGTAAGTCCGATAGTAATTTCAAAAAAAGTTTTGAAAAGTTGACATCGTGCACTATACAAAACGTATAGATTTCAGTTTTTCGATCAGATGCCTGGAAGCATGCTAAAAACACTCGTAAAGTTCGCGAAAAACGGCCGAGCGCGCGCTCGCAGTCGAGTGGTGGTGGAAGGAGCAGCCGCTGCTCCTTCCTCTCAAAATTTTAGCGCTCCAGTTCAAAAAATGACGGAGCTATGAATTTTCGAAAAAACGCCTAATTTTCTGGTTTTTCTTAAATTTTTCAGGACCTAATTATCCGATTGAGACGTTCGACCTGTCATTCTGTAGATATTTTATTTCTCTACAAACCATTTCATTGGGGCATTCCGATTGCTCCATTAGTTTCAAAGTTACAAGCAAAAAAATGCAAAAATCGCGTTTTTTTTTGCAATAAATTGTTGATAACTAACAAATGAACCGGAAACTCGAGTGAAAAACACATACCTATTCATCAGCTTATTATCTTTTATATTATCGCACAATCGGTTTGGTACTAGTCTTTATGTCACAAAAAAGCTGTTTTAAATCCCTATAGTTTGGCCTACAGATACAAATTAATACGGCGACCCTGGATTTAATAGCCATGTAGCTACCAAATCAAAGTAAGAGCGGAAACTGACTAAACAAATTGCTACAATATATTTAAATTTGGCAGAAACTTGAATGCTTTAAAACAGTCGTGGCATTTAGTGTAGTCATTTATTTGCATTATAGTAGATATACACAACGACAGCGCACGCTTGAAGCATCCTTTTACATTACAAATAATGTGATACAGACGACAAATATTCTACAACTGTTATGAACAGATTTTAAATTACAACTGCAATATTTCTTGCGCGCTTATTTGTTTTGATGTTCACTTGTCATCGTATATAACGAAAACATTTATTTTGTTTTTCAGTTACATTTTAATTTTGCTTAATGTCTGACGCTTAAGAGGACACGATGTTCTTTTAAATATGGATAAAGACAGCTCGGTAAACTGTTTTTTTTTTGTGTTCGCAAATGCCAGAGTAATTTGTTGTGCTTTTTGGTGTTTTTAAAATTCTATTAAGAATCGGTGAGTTTTTTATTTAGTGACAGAAACCGAAGAAAAAAATTGGTTGTCTGTAAAGTCGGTTTACGGACGATAGTTTTCCGTAATACATAACCTAAATTTTAGTAGCTGTCAAACTTGGGCTGAAGCATACTGCGCTCTCGCTTGCACGCACAGGGTCAGGCGGAACGTTAGGAACGTTACACTTTTTCGTGCGTGCAGCTGGTGTTTCATCAATTTATAAGACGTTATCACGTCAAAATGATACACGTCGAATTGATAAGTTCCTGTTTCGATGTCAGTTGAAAACGGTGTTTTAACAATTAACTAGTGACACCCTGTTTTGTAGCACTAGTAGACTCCGTTTCTAGAGCTGTAACAAACCGTATGTATTCGTTACTGAGTAACGGGTACATCGTCTGACTCGAAGTAACGAATCGTTACTTACAAATTCATTTCGTTACTCGCATTTGTCGTATCCATGTCAGTTCGACTCGTTTGATGCGGTTATACGTTATACGAACGAAGTCATATTGTATCACGTATGCGACGCGCCTCGATGCGATGGTACATGCTTGATGCTGTTAGTAGGTACACGATTGTATGTCGTATGAAAAGTAACGAGTAACGTAACGATACGAAAGTAACGGGTACTGGTTCTTTAAGTAACGAATACATACGGGTACACAATTTCTCGTTACTTTTACAGCTCTATCCGTTTCTAGACAAACTAAAAAAAAACACTCTTTTGTAAGTGAAAAATAATTTTTAAACATAAAGACTTTGTTCAACAGCGATATGCCGTCCCCCCAATTCGATACAGGTGAACTGTTGAATCTGCGTATATTTAAAAATTTTTTTTTTTACTTTTTAGTCTACATTGCTACAAAAGAGTTTTTGACGTGATAACGTCTTATAAATTGATGAATCACCAATCTTATAAATTGATAAAACACCGGCTGCATGCACGAAAAAGTGTAACGTTCCTAACGTTCTGCCTGACCCTGTGCGTGCTTTTCTCGAAAACGGCCCTAACGATTTGGATGAAATTTACTGAAAAGGGATTTTGGGGGGCAAAAAATCGTTTTAGCTAGGTCTCATCTCTCGAAAAAATCGTTTTCATACAAATTTTATCATTATAAAAATCAATTTTTTGACGTATGAAAATACTTAAATATTGTAAGTAGGTTTTGGAATTTTATATAAACAGTGAAACAATTGTTTTCAAAATATTATGACAGTTAATCTTTGAGACTTAAAATAAATACGAAAGAAAGAAAGTTAAAAAAAACAATTATATTATAGGTGGTGAGTAATTTTAATAAATAAAATTAACCTAAATTTGAAGCGAAAGATGTAATATCATAGATTCGAATTATTATAATTATTATCTATATAAATTTAGGTTATGTATTACGGAATACGTTATCACGTAAAACTATCGTCCGTAAACCGACTTTACAGACAACCAATTTTTGTTTTGTTTTGAAGCTCTGCAGCGCTCCTAGAGGATCCCCACTGTCCGATCGGCTGATTGATGCGCGTCTAGATTTTTTTTTCTAAATCTGGTATCATTGAACTCATCCGTTTCTATAATCCCTGGACTCTAGAACGACTTTTGAAACCGGCGATTATTTGCATTCATAACTAAAGTATACATATTGTAACTGGAGCTAGCCTTTTTTTCTCCACCGTCCAATTATAGTGACATATTTTTTTACATTTAGCAAGGTACGTGACTTGTAACAATCCGCACATAACAACAACACCGTAAACACAATACATTTAATGCTCGACAGTTCACAATCAGTGGCAGAAGCGCTTAAACTTCGAAACTTTGTCGCTGGCAGCGCCTTTTAAATCAGACTTTTATCCTGATACAAACTGGACTTTGCAATCAGTGGCAGACTAGTACATTGACCAACATTTTCTGAACGGGATCCGTGAATATATCTAGGGGGGGGGGGGGGGGGTTAGCGGACTCACTTTTGAAATATACTTTGTAGTTCACACATGCACACACCACAGAAGTGAAGATGTGGAACGCCAGTTATATACAGTTCGAACGACATATCCGATCGGTTTGAAATTTTGTTCACATATTCCGGTGACAAATGATTCAATCGTTTTTGGAATTAAATTATAAATTAATTGTAATAAATTAATGTTTTAATAGAAAAGAAGAACAAAATGAAATAATTGTATGAAACATACTTTTTAAAGATGTTTTTATTGAAAAACAAATTCAATACTTATAATTTAGTCTTTTTATAAAATTATTATAAAACATGAGTTGTGACTAATAAACGATGAGAGAGTTAACGCCCCACGCTTTTATAATTATGAACCTATAATTTATTAAATATTATTTTTTCCTCAATAAATAAAATATTTTTCAGACAACATATATTAACAAAAAAATTGGTTGTCTGTAAAGTCGGTTTACGGACGATAGTTTTACGTGATAACGTCATAAAGAAACATTGAAATGCGTACAAGCCGACGCTTGGGCCGATCGTGCCTCTTCTATCGCTTATACCGCGCTCTCGCTTGCACGCTCGGGCTCAGGCGGAACATGACACTTTTTCGTGCGTGCAGCCGGTGTTTCATCAATTTATAAGACGTTATCACGTCAAAAATATATAATTAATACAATAACGTTTCGATAATTTTATTTATTGAAGAGTTCTAATCAGACGTTAATCAAAGATTTGATTATTTTTTCCTATTCAGTATATTTCAATAAAAGATTGACTTAAAAAAAATTTCTTACTAACATTTTTCTTGAATTAAAATGAGGTTCATAGTTAAAAGTTGGTAAAATGTAATAATAAAAGCCCGTAAACGTTTAGCAATTTGTTGCTACGCCACTGTTCGCGAATCGCGAGCAGAGTCGGTAAATATACGCGATTTTTATTCATTTAACGAAGTGCAAAGTGCAACGTGCTTTTGTGCACAATATATACATAATCCATAGTCCATACATGTGTCCAGTCATATCAAGCTATAGGTATTATAAATCCTTTCTTCACCTTTCTGACGTGACAGATTTTAATGAAAAACAAATTCCTCAGCCTGAATCGTATCTACGTCCAGTGGCGTAAAAATAGGGTGTCAGAACGGGCCAAATGCCAGGGGTCCCCGTTCTTAACATGTATTATTACAACATTTAGTAAAATTTATCAGTTTTGTATTTAACTAATTTAAGTTACCTACTCAAGTACATACACAAATTAAATTAAAAAAAATGTATAACGTTAGTTGAGATTCTTTACATTGAGGGAGGGCCCCATTCGATGAATTCGCCACGGGCCATAAACGGTATAGTTACGCCTCTGTCTACGTCATTTCGCGGTAGCTGTATAATTCCATGTTTAAATTTTCATTAAAAAATAGAAAAAAAAATGTTTCATAATCTATTTCTAATGTAGATTCCAACAGAAAAAACCAAGCACTCCGGGAGTGCCGGCAGAAGTGAAAACTTGAATATTAACGTCTTACGAATTTTCGATCAGGTCACGTGTCCTGACGCGAGTTTAACATGTTTTACCCATTACAAAAAAAGTGTACAAAAGTTTTCGTCTTACGAATTTTCGATCTGACGCGAGTTTAACATTTTTTACCCATTACAAAAAAAGTGTATAACAGTCTTCGTCTTACGAATTTTTTTTCTTACGCATTTTCGATCAGGTCTTACGAATTTTCCATCTGACGTGAGTTTAACATTTTTTACCCATTACAAAAAAAGTGTACAACGCCGCTAAAGAAGTTTTCACTTCAAAAATATTGTGGGGCGACCCCATTGGATGAGAACAACTCTTATTGCATAACGTTAGACATTTAAAAACATTACATTAATAGCGTAGAGTATTTTTTAAAGTTGCATTGTTGTAAAACATTTTTTTAAAGAGCTTTCGCAGTTTGTTTAGTCTAGTTACCATTGAATCAATGTTACTCAAGTACTTACATAGTAAAGTTGTTTATGCGAACAGTTACGTATTTTTAATTCAAATGTAACTTTGTATTAACTTTTATATACACATTTATGTAGGTATTTGTATATTGGAAATCGGCGTTGCACTGGCTTATGGGCCTGCATCTTTTAGGACTCTGCCTGTAATTTTACGAGTTTGTTTTTTGAGACACTTAAAATTTACTTGTGCACCACCCTCTATAAAATAGCCGCTTTACATGCATGTACAGAGTGACCGTTATTTATACCAAGCTGTTTTTTGCAGCGCCCCCTAATTTTTTAGATAATAGTCTAAAAAAATAATCAGACCAAAAATAGCACTTGATATTCATATTAAACCGGGCTCTAAAGACGATACATTTCTTATTTAAGTAATTGGGATTTTTTCACTTTTTACATCTAATTTTTTTCCTTCGAAATAAATCAATCTACAGAAATGAGCAATACATATTTTTGATTTTGTAGGGAATTAAAGGCTCTACAAAAAAGGTCTCTTATGATTTTTTTAATAAATTCACTTTTTCAAAAGTTATTCAAGGTTTAACATTAAAATTTTTGAGGAAAGAAATAAATTTAAAATCATTTTTTGACTACGTTTTTGAAATGTGTCACTCACCAAATTTTGTGGAACAATTTCCTAACACTTCTAATACAAAAAGTTCTACTTCAAAAACATTATGTAATTAACTTAGGTAATTTAAATCCTGATCTTTAGTCCCTTGAAGCTTTTCTGAATTTTTTTACTAAATTTCACTTAGGCGTAACTAGAATTTTTGTAAATTCTGTCATAGTTATAACTCATGGAAAAGAAAACTTTAATGGTATCAATCGTTCATCGCAGAAACACACGTGGGCCAGAATGACGCCACGGACTGTCAATTATGGAGTACCAAAGGTGTGTCATATGTCAGATGAGGGCGCTGCCCCAGGAAATGCTTAACATTGTTGTAGTGGCTGTGGCACGGGGACAACTTTAGGGGTGAAATAAACTCACAAATCTCTTCAAATATTAGATATATTTTCAAAAACCAGGGTTGAATAATTATAGTGTATCAAAGATATCACCATCTCGACAATACAAACAAGTTAGATAATAGCTAGATATACGGTTTATTCTATGATTACATACGATTTTTATTTAGTTTTAATAATATGACTAACTTTCTTTTACTCGTGGTTGGGCTGGAGTTAATCTTTTGACGGTAATTTTATCGTAAACAGACCGTATCCACATAAAAATCACTTTTGGTTTGGGTATCCATGACTGAGAGTGTATCAAGTTTAATAAAAATTAATCCAAGCAGTCTCCTTCTGGTATATAATATAGACAACTGATACAAAGACAGAGTAAACACGTTTTTCCGTCAAGTTCTCATTCAAAATACCCAAAAATCCTGCTAAAAATCGGCATTATTATTTTATACACTTACTAATGTAATCAATTTGAATTTGATGGTTCAATTTATCTGATAATAATTAACGCTTTTTTAGAGGTTTACTAATTTAAACATAATTTTCCAAATGTCCCATTGTACGTTGTATCAGGTTTTTGTAGCAGGACTTCAATCCTGCAGTATGTTAATTTTCTACCAGCAAAATTGAAACCTTTTGTGTATTGCATAACCCTCACATTTGTCGTTTGAATTATTGCAGCCTCTTCTGATAGGTAAAACTCGAATATGCGTAGAGAATGTGGCGTTGCAAAATCGTCAAGCTCGAAATTGTGACAAGTCGTAGATAAACAACCAGATTTGTGCACTATTGGAGACATCCTCTATTGTATAAATAAATTTGTATTGCTATTGTATGTTGATGTTGGTCCAAGAGTATTTCGGTCTCATTATTTTACTTTTAATGGACGATAGTCATGTAGAGAAAATATTATGAAATGGAAAAGTGACTTAAATTAGGATGTAATGCTAAAAATCAGTTCCTAACATCGTATCCAAATTATATTGTTTTTAAAGTGCGTCAGTAAAATGGTTCTGAATGATATAATATATGTTTGTAAAGAACACGTGTATTCGGTTTCTTTTCGGATCTGTCTTTTGGGTAACGCCTCCGATTCTCGGTTCACCCCATGACGATCGTCTGAACCACAAACTATCTGTAAAGCGGCGTAATTCGATCTGTTCTTTTTGTAACAGTACACTTATTTTGTTCTTTCGAGAACTCAATAAATTTCTGTAAGGGTTGCTACTTGCTTTAATAGTTGTTTTTTCTTATTTGTCTAAAATGCCGCTGCGTAACACATTAATCAACAGAACTGAGAGACTTTTCGATTTAAGGAGGTTGATCCGTTACAGTCCCAATCAAAAGTAAGTCGAATTCTAAATGGAAACTTTTATAGTTTATAAGTCGATGATACCCATAAATTATTGTCATAAAGGCGTAAATAAATATTTTTTTAATATTAATTAATTATTTCAGTACATTATACTTAATGGACTAACTTTTGTATTTTTTGTTCAAAGTTAGGTTAAAAAAAATGAATTTATGTAAATATCTGTATTTTACATATTTTTTGCAGTAAATAATAGAAAAAAGAAATTAAGTAATAAAAATTAAAATTTAATCATTAAAAAAGTGAAAATTCAGTTAAAATTGTTAAATCTGTCAAGAATAAAAGTCCATAATCGAAAAGTGCTAAGACTTAATAATTTTTTTTATTTATTAAAAGTCTCCTAATTAAATTTGAAAAAATATTAAAATATGCACAAGACATCGATGCTTTACATAGATAGTTTTCGGAACTGCTGACATTATTTGGTTATTTGGAGAAAATTAAAATGAACAGTTTGCATGCTATATTTTTCATAAGACTACATGTAAAAGTTTTTTTTAATTTTTAACTTTATAAATCTCCTAATGATTTTGGATTTTTTACAGAAAATTTTGTCATAAAAAAATCTATTAAAAAAACTTTATTTCAGATTTTTTTCATTATCTTCGTAAATGGCTCAACCTCCTTAAAATTAATATAAAACAACATTGGTGCTGGGTTGCACAAAGTGATGTCAAACATTTTGATTTGACAATAACATTAGATTGTGATCATATAATAATCCTATTCGCTGGTTGATAAATTTATATTTCTGTTCACTATTTAATCAACTAGACATGCGCGCCGAGGATCTTGTAGCATAAATAATATTTTTTGCCAGTGAATTTTGGAATCAACAGCGGCTGGAAACATCTCGACAAATAAACATTTTGTAATAGTATTTGAAACATATTTCTTGTTTCAGAAGGGCAGGTCCAGCAGTACGGTGAAGTGAATCAACTAGGTGGCGTATTTGTCAACGGGCGACCTTTACCTAACGCGGTTCGTTTACGGATAGTCGAATTAGCACAACTTGGAATACGGCCGTGCGATATTTCACGGCAGCTTCGTGTTTCACACGGTTGTGTATCAAAGGTAAAAATTAATTTTAAAGTGAAACTTTTATTCTATCGCCCCGAGTTTTTCTGGCCGTCTGTTGCATGTCGCATTACAGGCGGCCGTGGAGTAGGGGTAAAGTGAAAGGCGTTCGGAGTAGGCGCTCGGTAGAGCAGCCAAGGCCAATATGGCGGCGCCCATGGTTAGCATCAGCTGACCGTGTAGTATGTATAACACATAGTCAGTCTGTCATGCGGGCAAGTGCTGTACAGTGTTTACATGTTTTTATTTGTGTATTCATGTGAATATTGCTGTTTATAATTAATCGTGATGGATAAGTGTCTACAATCCAACGCCTACAATCCAATAAAAGTTTCACTTGCGTCGTGGTTTCTTAAAACCACACAACTGTTTTTCTTCATACCTCGATCGAAAGTACATACTTTCGCCATCAATTGCAAGGCAGAAAGTCTAACATTTACGCAATTTATCTGGTCTGACAGCTATAATATGAGTTCTGCCCCTGGGCAGGATACAGTTCACTATAAAGCTATTGTAAACAATTTGTATTTGTATAGTTTGTATTAATTGTATTAAATTAAATTAAATTTTAAATTATATATTTAAAAAAAATGGTGGGATTACACACACTGATGCGGAAAGTACGTACGTTCGGGCGGCAGTTATGGAAAAATCACCTATCAACTATTGTTTAGATGTCGTTTCCATAGCAACCCTATTACATTTTAGCTATTATAGTCGCGAACAGCTGTCATTCATGTTTTTACGTTTAACCTCAAAGCTGCTTGCTTGGAATTTATCTGTGTTTTTATTTAATTAATAAGTAATTAATGTATTTAATAAGCGTACTTACAACCGAGGTATGAAGAAAAATAGTATACATCACACTTAGCTGAAAGTTTATATCTTTCATTGCGCGTCTTGATACCTGAGGCGCAGAATAAAAACACTTCATCAATCATGAGACCCATGGGTCGACTCTGATGAGAGTCTGAGAGAAATAATTGGACGTTATTGTTTACCTATCCCCCGATTTACACGGTAGATACGTTCCTGAGAAAAAAGTGTAAATCGAAAATTAAAAATTTTCAAGTCAAAAGCGTGTAAATCGAAAAGCTTGCAGAAAATGCATAATTTTGCTATTTAACAGTTGTGATTTTTTCAATATTTTTAGGTGTACACAGAAATAAAAATAAAATGCATTGACAGGTTAAAATATGTAATATATTACGGAAACACTTTAATTTTATGCGAAGAAATACAGACATAGTGTGCGTGTGCAGCAAGTCAGCACATAAGCTCGGGAACCCCGTGAGATGTGTACACATCGCACGTGTTCAATCACAGTAGCATTTAGTAGAGTGCGATAAAAACAAAAAAAAACTTATTTGGAAAACCGTGTAAAAGCGAAAACGTGTAAAACAAGTACCGTGTAAATCGGGGGATGGGTGTACTTCAAAACAGAAGTGAGATTTCCTCTAACGTAGACATTGTGTTTTCTTTACAGATTCTCGCTAGATATCACGAAACTGGCAGCATACTTCCAGGGGCAATAGGTGGATCCAAACCTCGCGTCACCACACCGAAAGTTGTTGCTTATATTAAGGAATTGAAACAAAAGGATCCGGGTATTTTCGCGTGGGAAATTCGTGACAGACTATTATCAGACGGCGTTTGCGATAAGTACAATGTTCCTTCGGTTAGTTCAATAAGTCGAATTTTACGAAATAAAATCGGTACTTTGGTTCATCATAACGCCCCTGCGCACCATCCGCATTTATACAATTCGTTATATTCCGCATATCCGTATCCGACGGCGCATCAGAATTCGATAAAGATGTCGCCAATGAATCCCAATTCGCCACCGTCGCCTCCTCAAACGTCGTTAAGGAATAATCCTGCATCGTGTTGGCCCAGCAGTCATTCAGTGACGGACATATTGGCAGGTGTGGCGGCCTTCAGGGGACCACACTGTGGCCCTATGGCTTCGGCACCTCACGGTGCAGTGGCTCCGACGCCGGGTGGGTCGCCAATGAGCGCAGATCCGGCCGTAAATCACCAAAATCCAACGTATAATTATTATATGTACTTGCAATCGGGAAATACGGCAGCGGCAATGCATGTCATGAACTCGGCGGCGGCAGGAATGGGACATGCCGCAGCGGCTGCTGCTGCGGCTCATGGTTTATCGACGGGAGGTGGCACTTCATTGTAGCTTCAATCATTATAAGTAATTATAGTGATCACATAATATAATAATCGGTTACAGTGGGTCTGAACTGCAGAGCGTACAAAAAGAAGTGTCTCAAGTTTTTGTATTGAGAATCTTCCAAAGGAATCAGTTAACCGAGGTTAAAACTGTCCACATTTTGTAGGAAACATGTGTTGAGTATCGAAAAGAGTGACTGTTATAAATTATTGTTGGTTCAAATTCAAGAAAATTTATATATTATTAAAGTCAAAAATTGATTGACGCAATGGACAGTATTCGGAAAGAACAGTAAAGTAATCAATATAAATGCTGAAAAGAGTATTGTCTATGCTATAAAAAAATAGGACTTAAATTATTTATGGGATTTTTTCGTTAAGATTTTCCAGTGAAATAAAAAAACAAATAAAAATTTATGTGCAATAAATTAGAAATATTCGACTTTTTTATCGTATTTGTATCAGTGAAGATCGTCTAGTGTTACGTTTTGATATTACTTCCCACGCTGAAAGTTTATCCTGAAAATAATGCAGTGTCTTATAAGTTATTAAAATATATAATTAAAACAATGTGAAAGCAGACAATTTTTAATTTGTTGTTGATTGCCTGTTTTAGATTTTTTTAAAAAAGGTGGCATGTCTTTTGTATTGATAAACATCAATATATATTTACATTTTTAAATAGTTCAAATTGATAAACTATCAATGTCGTCTCACAGGTATATTACGATTTGAATTACTTATTTTGGTTCAAGGGCTTGTTGTGCAATTTATTTTTCATCGTTTATTTGAAAGACTTTATGAACTCTACAATGTACAGGTTCCGTAACATAGCTTGGGACTTGAAACTGGAATACGTTCCGAAGTCGGAACTCGCTGTGAAATAGTGAGGAGTGGATAGCGTGGTGAAATGGTTTCTCCCCACTATTTATAATAGAAACATCCACAGCGGATGTTTCCGTATCCCCTTCTGCGTAGCACGTGCGCAACTCATGACCGTAAATATATTACGGGACCTGTACATAAAGTTCAGATTTCAATAACTAATAATAATTATTATTAATTAACGATTGCAAATGAAAACGCAATTAAAAAATTTATTTTAAACGGCATTTAACTATACATTTAATATTTATGTAAACTAATAAACAATGCAGTAATTTTGCCAGCCGCCATAACCAATTTAGTTAATCTACCGGTTATACAAAAACATACTGGTTAATGTAGGCATTTAGTGTCGTTAGTCGTAATACTATTGCTCATAAAGTATACCTATATTTGGTATTTTTTGCACATACCTTCTACAAAATACCTGATTTTCACTTCTTTTGCTAAATTTTTGACAGGTCACTTTTTAGCAAATGTAGGTTAAAGAAAAGGACTGATAGACAAACAGTGATTTACTATGGAATTGGTTAAGAGCGACTATTATAGCTTTGTTTTATTTTGCGGTTGATTTCAAGAATGTCTTTGCTTGCGTTTTCATTTGGGGATTTTTCTGGGCAATTGGAAATTCGGCGATCCAATAACGTGATTATTGGTGGCGTATCCAGAGAGGAGGTTCGTAGGACCCGTAGGACTACTTGAATATTTGGAAAGCTTTCGAACTTAAACTTCATTAGCTGCGATGAGAGTAATTTCGTTTAAGAACGAAAAACAACACGTCAGGAGTGGGGGGAAATGAACTGCTAGCAGGGAACAAGAACCGATTGGCTGGCGGGTAGTGTAAGGTTCAACACGATTGACACGCCCCTTTCCGTTTAGTGTTTACTTAGTTCCGAATGTCTACTCACGAAGTCTCACTTCAGAATAAAATTTTTAAACATCTTTAATAATGATTTAAATATGTTTATAATTAATTATTTAGGTACATATTTAGAAATATGAAGTAACAGGGTAATTTATTTAATGTTTCTTATTTATATACCTATATATGCCACATTGACTAGTCAACGTTTCTCGGTTTATATCGGCTTTTTAGATTCATTAATTTATTATTAACAAATAACAATTAACAATGCCGGCAATTATAACCTTTAAATAAAATCACAGATTTGTTATGAAATAATCTAACCGGCATATATTTATTTTAATATATTATTCAATAGGAATAGAATTTCCAAATTGTACTTTATATCTGAAAAAAGTTTTAAATAAAAATTCATTCCACAAAAGAAACGTTACATAAAAAGATGGATTGTCACAAAATAATTCCACATGTGACATAGAATTAAAAATTAATCTTTCTCGAAATTTTTTACACGCGCTATGAAATCTAGATAGAAGGGTTAAAAAAATCTTGCAGATTGTCTTTTAATTTTTTACTGCATATATAATAACATTTCTGCGTATTATGAAAATATAAACTTTGTATTTATAATAATTGATCATATATTTAGTTGAATTTACAATTAATAATTTATATAGAGATCGAAGGTCAAATTATGTTTTAAAAATAGTAAGCTCAATATAATTCTGTTTCATATGTCGCAGTAGAGTTGCGCAAACTAATTTTTTATGATATTGTTGTTGCAAATTTATTTTTTTTAATTTCAACGGATCTTACCGTCACTCATTGACAATGTTGCTTTTATAAGCAGTTAAACCATGCAAAATTTATAATTTTGATTCGGTGTTGTGCGTTAACTCTATAGTTTACGTCACTTCATAGAAATACGTCAATAGTTTATATAATTTAACAGTCGCTCCCCCTCGAAAACTCTTAAGGCCCGCCATACACCTCGTTCTTTTTTGGCAGTTTTAACCGCACGGGTAAAACTGTACGGGTTTTGTTCGACTCTGTAACGTTGTAGGATCCATCAAAGCAGATCAGATGATGCCACGACTTCAGAAAAACTGAACGAAACAACGCCTAGTGTGTGGATATGTTCGCTGTTCGTGTTTACCCGTACATTTTTATCCGTGCGGTTAAAACTGCCAAAAAAGAACGAGGTGTATGGGGGCCTTTACAGGCAAAATATTGAAAGTTTTCAGAAAAAAGAACAATTTAAAATTGCTTCACCGAAAGTGGAACAGTGGATAATTCATGTATCCTACTAGATACAAAATTTGAAAAATGAATTTCGACCTAAATTAGTACTACCATTCCCCACTTGTGGTGTTGGAATAGTAAAATAGTTGAGATAGTTTTTTGTTCTACTCGAGATTTACTATCGGAAACTGCTGAGGTTTTTTTTTGTACTTCAAACTCAACCGGAAGCGTACTTGTATTTTTATTTCAAATGACAACACATTATTTTTTTATCTTCAAAATTTTCAATTTTTTCTCTGTAAATTCATATACAATTTTCATAAGGTTAATGTTAACTTCTTATGAACGTTTTTAAAATTAGTGCTCAAAATAGAAAATTTTTCTGCAATTTTAGAAATGTAGTATGTGTAAAGGAATGAAAATTTGTTGGTATAATACGCACCACGGATCTAAAATGTTCGGAAGTTAGTCACAAATAGCGTCGCAAAGGCACATTTTAGAGCCGTTGAGACCCCCAACACCTCCCAGCTACCTGTACGGAACGTGCGCTCGTCGGTGATTGGCCGTGATCGCTCGTTGCCTTTGACACGTGTCGCTTTCCTGCTTTAAAGTACAGTCGAGTATGTTATTGTCAAGTTGTTATTGTTATTTTAGTTTTGTTGAGTTGCGAGTTTGTATAGTTTTTCAACAGACTATACAAGCGCAAGCCCGCATTTGCATCTAACTTCCGAGCCTTTTAGATTCGTGGCGCGTATTATATTGTTGTTTTGAATGCGTCTAAATTATTTGGCTTGTGAAAATCGTTTATCAAGGAGACGATTGCATTGCAACCGAGTCAATCTGTTTCGTTATGTAAGGCAGCCATCATTTATTATTCGTGACGTAATTGAGTTACAACTGTGTTTTGTTCGTACGTATTGTAAAGCATAAAAAGATGGAACGGTCGGCAATACTTTCCTTATTTATGTTGACTTTTCACAACTAATTCGATTGTACTGCCACAAAAACTAAATCGGAACAGTTTTAGTGTATAAGAACCTTAAAATCGTGTGAATGTGTCTAGTTTTACTTTGTTGTAAATATTTTTATTGTGTTCCTGAGGTAATTAATCTGTTTAAATATTTCTGTATTATTTTTGGTGTATACGAAAGTATTATTTTTATGATTTAATATTAAACTAATTATTTAATCATGTGTCCAATTCTTTTTTAAACTTTCATCTAAATACTTCTCAGGTTTGAAATTTATTTGTGACAGGAAATCATCAGTTGGTTTAACAGGTGAGTTTAATTTCATTATATGTTATCGACAGTAGAAATAACATAGCGAAACTAATTTTGAGCAGAACATTAACTGAATTTTGCAAGTTCTGGCGCAAAACGTTGTTATCTATATCTATAGTATAATATAAAGCTGACGAGTTTGTTTGTTTGTTTGGTTGAACGCGCTAATCTCAGGAGCTACTGGTTCGAATTGAAAAAAAAAATATTTGTTGGATAGCCCATTTATCGAGGAAGGCTATATGCTATATAACATCACGCTACGACCAATAGGAGCGGAGCATCAAATAAAAATGTTGCAAAATGTAACTCAAAATTTGAATTTAATGAAATTCAATTGTTGGGACGTATTCTATATTTGTGTCGTATTCTTAAATACGACCCTGAACAGAATCAATCTTCAGTGGCAGTTCGTCACGTACAAAAGTATTGGAACTCGATCGTAAACTGTTCTTTGAACGTACCGAAGTCGTCAAGCGCGACCGTCATAATATAGATTGCATCAACAGGTCGGAAAGGGGGTGTTTTCTTTGACGGGTGTTGACGGACTTCTTGACTATCCCCAAGCTTTTTGAACGTAGGTATATTTTTTAAGTCTATTGAATGTGATTTCATTATGCCTATAGGTACACATTTAGAATCTCGATCTATTTATTATGTTATAGAATAGAATAGATTTTTATTATCAATTGAAAATTACAAATTTCATCTGACATGTAAGTATACAAGTAAATTAAAATTTAAAGTAAATAAATTCGTTGACAGAATAGAATCCATTTGAAATAAGTAAATCCTTAATTTTTTTCTTGAAAGCACTCGAGGTAATATAGTGCGATAATTATTAGGAAGTTTGTTATATAAAGTTGCTCCAAAGTTGTTAGGGTTGAATTTGAAAATATTAATTAGCTCTTGGGACATTTAAATTATTTTTTCTACGCGTGTTATACTGATGGGAGCTATTGATTTGCTGATAATTATTAATTATATTATTATAACTGCTTTACTGTCCTTGTAGAACCTTATATCATTCGTTAATTGAGATGCTCGTCTAGCAGGGTTGCTATTAGTGATGTGCCGGATATCCGTATCCGCGGAGCTCCGAGGGAGAAACAAGATCCGTATCCGTTAGTTTTATGGCGGATCTTTTACGGATCTTTTACCTTATTAATTTTCAATTCATAGATGAAATTTTATATATATAGGTGATTAGGTAATAATGAAAAACTGTTAAAATCCATTCAGATTATTTTTTATTTCTTAAAATCGTATTTGGCACCTTTATATTGCAAAAATTTATCGTAGTAAGTACCATACCAATAGTACATAACTCAAAGGTACTAATAAAAAACTATTTTTATAATAAGATATTGCACATCGATCTTTGGAAAGAGACAATCTGTTATGAGAGTTAACTCTTAAAGAAGTCAATAACTTTTTCCCATAACAGATAGTCTCTTTCCAAAGGTCGATGTGCAATATTTACCGCCGCGTACTCTAAGAAAGTTAAGATCCGTATCCGTATCCGCGGATCTTGAATCCAAATATCCGTATTCAGATCCGTATCCGTGGATATGCATTTTCAACGATCCGGCACATCACTAGTTGCTATATAAGTTCCTTTAAAATACCGGGAGCTGTGACCGATCTCGCAGTAGTCCAAGAGGTACACACTGAGACAATTATTTTGAAGCATAGAAACACGAGAAGTGTTCTACAATTCTTAATTGGTTTTAATAATACGCGCCACGGATCTAAAAAGTTCGGAAATTAGTCATAGACAGTGTCGCAAAGACACATTTTAAAGCCGTTGAGACCCCCAGCACCTCCCAGCTACCTGCACGAAACGTGCGCTCGCCGGTGATTGGCCATGATCGCTCGTTGCCATTTG
Organism: Xanthostigma xanthostigma; assembly: GCA_963575645.1. NCBI lineage: Eukaryota > Metazoa > Arthropoda > Insecta > Raphidioptera > Raphidiidae > Xanthostigma > Xanthostigma xanthostigma. The sequence goes on along the minus strand of OY754471.1, from coordinate 8,313,249 downwards.
TCACTTGTCGCTTTCCTGCTTTAAAGTACAGTCGAGTACGCTATTGTCAAGTTGTTATTGTTGTTTTAGTTTTGTTGAGTTGCGAGTTTGTAGTTTTTCAATAGACTGTACAAGCGCAAGCCCGTATTCGCATCTAACTTTCGAGCCTTTTAGATTCGTGGCGCGTATTATGCCTATATACTGATAAAAAAATTCAATATCAAAAGCAAATTTATAGTATAGACGCTACAGATATTGGCCGCGCCTAAAAAGCGTAACTTATTTTCAATCATTGACTTTGTGAATCAGTTTTGTAGTCACAGTTCATTTTTGTAAATAAACAGTAACGATACAGAAAAAATAAAATTACTCCGCTACACATACTTTCTGCCTGCAGTAGGTAACAGAAAATGTAATGGTTGAAAAGCGTGACATAAATATATAATGTTGTCGTATTATAAACAATGAAACGAGTTAACAATGAGTTTATGCTGCCTTTCAGTAGCCAGTTGTTCAATTTGTCCGCCCATAAAAATATATATTTTTTTAAATTTTAAGTCTGATATCTATATCAATTTATTACAATACAATGGTAGAAATAATTGATAGATGCTGGCGAACTCGGAAATAATGAGAGTTTCGACAATAGCTTTGTTCCAACCTCTCTGCGGTAATATTATCATCACAGTCTTGCGCAATAGATAAAACGAAACGGTATGTTCAAGACTGTGACTGAGAGGAAGAAACAGATATATACCAATATATAAAGCTGAAGAGTTTGTTTGTTTGTTTGGTTGAACGCGCTAATCTCAAGAACTACTGGTTTAAATTGAATTTTTTGTTGTTGAATAGCCCATTTATCGAGGAAGACTATAGGCTATATAATATCACGCTACGACCAATAGGAGCGGAGCATCAATGAAAAATGTTGCAAAATGTATCTCAAAAATAGCTTCTATTCAGGTGAAATGTCGTAACTACATATATTATATCAATATTAGGTCGTACATTCACAAGCCCGGCTAGGTCAGTTGGTATAGAGCATGCAACTGTTAATATCAGGGTCGTCGGTTCGAGCCCCGCGTTGGGCGAATGTATAGGTACTTTTATTTTCTTTTTTATTTTCCACATTGCTTTCTTCTAAGGCTTTCATTTAAATTTATTTTAATTTTATTTACGACTAATTAAAATTAAATAAATCTAATTAATAGCTCATTTGAAAACTGTTATAACTATAGGTACCTATATATATAAAAATAATTATCCTACAGTGTTTTCAATTAAATATTTATTATATATTATATTTATTACAGTAATTATTGATGTAAAAGAAATTAATACTTAAAAAAAGTATAAATATCTACTGCTTTTTATCGACAACAAATTTTGAACTGTAACTCCGATCGTTATGAAATTTGGACACAACATTCATCTCGGTAAACTAAGATGAATGTGCGTACTCATGTTTATTCCTTCCCCATTCGTTCTTTTGCACCCGGGTGAAACCGGGCGGGAGCGCTAGTCGACTGTGTATAAGAATCAGTATTGCATCTAGGAGGCCTGCAATTTAACGCATCTCAATATAAAGATCTCACAGACCGGTGTCTCGGAAATAAGTTGAGGTTCTGCATTGGGGGCCAATTTGAGTTCTTAAAGACCCCCCCCCCCATTTATCTAAACAACAAGTTGTTATTCAAATCATTTGAGCAATGAGTCGGGGTGTCAAAGGAAGTGACTGTAGATCCCTCTTTAAATAAATGGAATTGCTGTTAACATGCATACGTAGAGGTATAACGGAGTGTTGTCTGAACGGAATAATTAGAGTTCAAAGGATTTAACGCCACATTTTTTAAGTCGAGATACTTCCAAGAATAACTCTTTATAATATACTAACTGACGTGGTCACAGATGGACCAATAATAACATTTTGTCAACTGTCAGGCTAATATTCAGGCAAGTTTGCGTAAACTTTTAAAGCAAATTAAAATTATTGACGACTAATTTTTGTTACGCGCTTCCTGTATTAACAAATAAGTAAAAAAATATATTCGAATTGCAGATACATAAAATATGATTAGCAAATGAATATATTCTTTTAGAAAAAATCATACTAAATCGATTCAGACTATACCTTCGCCTCAGAAGCTCTCTTAGTTTAGAATTTAGAACAATAAGCTACAATATCGTAACTTGAATCAAGGTTAGCAATATAAACTGCTGAACAAATTATAGTGGGGGCATTTTATTACACCTGATTGTGTCTGATTGGTCGTCTGCAGCTTTCATAGGTTTTATTGTTATACTAAAAACAATAAAAAAATACAAGAAGTGTTTGTACGATTCGGCGGCTGGTATACAATCAATCGTTAACTGTTGTTAAAAAAGCGACGTTCATTTTTTCCTCGACAGTCTGTTGTCATAATATTATTATGTCGTTATAATATCGAGTAACATTCACGTAGGTTGGTTTGATAGTTACCATAAACCTATTATCGATATGCACATTATGATCACGTTCCATTTTCACGACATTCGTATTTTTTGTTCTGTTTGCTTGTGCTTCACATACAGTCGGTTCACTCAGTTAATCCAATCATCAAGTTGACTTGAATACTTCCCAGGGGCAGATGGGCTCAACTATTCCGGCCCGGGAACATAAATGTATCCACTGTGGACATAACCGTGGACACAACTGTGTCCATTGTGGACATAAGAAAGTAAGATTCCGAACATAAAGGTACCGGTGAAAAATGGAGCTAGGTAGTTTCATATATCTTTTTATATTCGATAATTTTATGTTTTTCGTGAAAACAGTACCTATACTTTATTGGAGATTTATTAAGTTTAAGAACAGCAAAATAAGCTTTACCAAAGTATCGCTTTTGGCCAACGTTTCGAAAATTATATTTTCATCCTCTCAACCATCTTTAACTTGCATTGAGGTATGTTATAATGTTTAGTTTATCTGATTTGTAATGCATTTATTTGTAATTTAGAAATCGAAACAATAATAATGTAATTGAATACTATACATGTTCATAGGTCCTGAGGATGAAAATATAATTTTCGAAACGTTGGCCACAAGCGATACTTTGATAAAGCTTATTTTGCTATGTTCTTCAACCAAATAAATCTCCTTTAATACATATTTTGGAACAAAACTTCTACTAGTATACTTTATATTTTACAATAACGGCACATGCTGAAGATTTTAAAATGTTGATTATCATTAAATGAGTATTACCGTACCTTAGAAGTTTCGGACGGAAGTGGGTTGGACTTCTGTACGGTCATCTGACATGGTTAGTTGGGAGCCAACAGTCTGAAATTGACTAAATTGTTTGACTGCTCATTTTCTACTAATAACATGTGTTCCGTAAATACACCGAATATGTTTTATAAAACATATATTTTATCATGGAACAATTTATTGTACATTTTAAATTAAATAAAATGAAATTATTTATTTCGCACAACACAGTGATTATTAGAGAATACAATCCCGAGAATGTTTTTCAATCCCGGGATTACGGGATTTTTCATGCGTAATCCCGGGGTCCCGGGGCTATCCCGGGATTAGACTATATGGTTTCTAATTGGGCTCAAATGAAAAAAACTTGAGTAATTTCTTAAAAAATGTTTTTAAAATCGTTGCACAACACAAATTACAATATAGTAAGAAAAGAAAATAGACAAAACAAAAAAAAAAAATTACTTTTGCAAGAAATCAAAAAGACAACACAAAAAAAATATTAAGAATTTAGAAAATACAATCGCAGAAATATCAAAGCATCCAATGTTTAACTTCCAAGCCTGCTTCGTAGTTTATTGCCAACATAAGCTGAAAACGCTCGATCAGGTTCTGCGCTCGTTGGAGGAATAGACAATAGATACTTATATGCCTTTTCTAAGTGATATTCACGAACTCCTCCATTTTCGCACAGGCTTATTTCACGTCTAATACTATTTGCCAACCCTGATTCATTTTGTACTTGTACTTCAGGATCTGGAGATTTCATATTCTTACATATCATACCGCATATTTAAGGATTGTTTTTTGTCGTTATGCGTAATAAATTATATTAATATAATCTAGGCAAGGTAATTACGGAATGAAAGCTAGATCTGTTTTTGGCAATCCCGAAAATCCCGAGATTAGCCAAGTACGATCCCGGGATTTTCGGGACCAGAAAACGGCCGGGATCCCAAAATTCGGGATCCCGGGATTGTATTCTCTAGTGTCTATACGTCAGACAAAGGATCTTATTCTAAATTAAAAAAAAAAATATGGAAAATGCATCAATTGGATAATTCGTCATCAATTCTTTTTGATTATTAGGTATATATTTCAAAACTGAAGTCCATTTTTAGTGTTCAGATTTAATGTAAAATTAAAGACGTTATTGAATCGTTATTAAATTAAGTTTGAATTATTTTATCAATGAAATAAATTTAAAAAAAAGAAATATAATAAATCATTAACTTCCGTTCGTAAAATATAAATCATAAATTTAGATAATCGGACACATAGTTCAAATAAAAATAAATGATTAATTTTAATTTGATAACAAAATATTTTTATCTGTTATAGCTATCGCGTAGTATAATATATTGTAGACAATGTAAAAATGTTGTAAAACGTGGTTAAACTGGATTGAGATTTTTATTATTATATACAGAATGTTTCTTAAATAAATTAAGATCAACAAACAAAAAAATATTCATAATTTCATTTCAAAGTGGTTATCCAAAGTCATCAATTTTTTCCCGATCACATGAAAACATAATAAATGTTGAGACAGTTATGTATTCAGGGCGCCCACCACCGGAGCGCAATTAAATCTCATCTTTTTCTATTTAGAAATATGAATTTATAACGATCTAGTGCCTGAAGTAAACGTCAGATTTTCACAAATATGAAAAAGCTCACATAAAATCGGTCGACTTTGCGTCGGTTCATGCGCGCTTTGTCATATTATAACACCGTCGTCGTATCCGATAGTTTGATCGGTCGACTGCTAGTTTAATCTAGCTCAATATTACCTACATTGAGCGAGTTTATAAGCTGCTTGTTGGCGAGTTTAGAAGCGAGTTGGCTAGTGAGATACGGATGATGACACACAAACTTCTCACTCGCTCACTAACCAAATAGCTAACGAACCACGTATTGTGAATTTGTTGTTGTTTCTCTTTCATTTCCGTCGACATTTTGTAGACACTGAAACTAGAAACTACCAAGACGCATCTAGTTCACTAGCAACTATGATGACACACGGCTAGTTTACTAGCTAACAATCCCAAACGCCAGCGAGTAGCGAGTAAAGTTGTCCGGCTTTCAACTTTACTCGCAGATAGTTTACAATCTGCTACTTGGTTAGTAAAATACGGTTCCTATACACATAGGTGTAGTTTAGTCCTCTGCACTATTCAAAATATTGTTATTCTAAACACATTTCTTAAATTCTTATCCCATTTAAAAAGATACTATTCATTATACTGAATGAAAGAGTATAGGAAACAAATTCTAGTTTCTTGATTAATAATTTTCTTTGAAACTCTTCTTTCCTGCTTGAAAAACTGTTTATAGACATCGATATTCAAATAAATCTGTTGGTGTTACGCATGCTTAGGGTCAAGTTGTGGGTCGTTGCATATCACATGAGGCTCCCAATGGGTCTCACAACAGTAATTTCATTATAAACTAATATAAACCATATATTAAATTGATTATGAAGGTACACAAGGCAAATATAGTTCTACAAAATTGAGGTTTAGTGTATTTTCGATCTTTTAAAAATACGTTTTGATTTCTGAAAATAGCGATTTGTACTCGGGAAAATCCGGATTGGGCAGCAATAATTTTGTAGACGGAACTTTTGTTTGTAAATTGTAATTTCGTATTCTTGCTGGTATTTAAGATTTCTTTTCCACAAATTATTTGGAGGAACCACAAGCTATTTAAACGTGCCACAAGCAGGCGCGGTCGCAGCCTGAAATTTTGGGGGAGGTCACTCACTACATTAATAAAAAATAGGTATCTGGAATAAAATAAACATTATTGCACAAGAAACATATTTTATTTTATACATTACCTAATACCTATAAAACAAATGGAAGTCGTCTTTTTGTATTGTAGCTAAAAATTTCCTTTTATTATTTGGCAAATTTTTGAGATTTTTCAATATGACCTTAGATTTTGGGGGGGGTCATGTCCCCTGTGCCCCCCCCCCCCCCTTCGGACCGCGCTTGGCCACAAGTAATGTGGACAACAGTGTTTCAATAAAACAGTAGGCTTATAGAATGAAATCGGTACGTCCTGAACATCAGCGCTATTATTGTCAAAAAACTGAACTATCATGTGGACCCGCGTTTGTGGACACAAAAATCATGGAAAAGCCTATTTTGTTCGAACTCTTTCTATCTACCTATACTTCGTACAGGAACTGCCCTCAACACGCAAAGAAAGGTGATTTTCTGCATGCGCGGCTATGCGAACGAATATATTTTCTCACGAACTAAACGCATTTTATTTGTTTTCATAATTTATGCGTTTGGAAATAATGTGCAGAATCCTAGGCGAATGATATACGTTCATGCGTGATAGTTTTTTTTAAAAATTAAAATATAGAAACGTATTCATTAAAAGTTTCTTTAAGAAATTGAATTGACCTCGATTACTTCACTGTTAACCGTTTGTTGGTAATGATAGCGCTGACCCCTGTTATGTACAATTTATGGGGTTATCAAATAATGATTATATTTAAAGTAATTCATTTTGTGTGATCAAATATGCGGCAATGATCTTAAAATAATCCTTAATAATAGTATACTTGTCGTATTTCTGTTGTAATTTAATAACAAGTGTGAAATAGTTTGACAGTCATCAAAAAATCTTTGACTTCGGTCATCTGGAGTGTCATTGAACGGGCTTGTAAATTATTCTTTCCGTAGTTTTTGAGATTTCCCTGAAAACACATCTCGAAAACTGACTTTTGTAGCTCATAAGTGTGTTAATAGATAGAATCAATGGATTGTGCAAACTTTTTGTAATTATATACCTATTCACGAAAGCGTTGTAAGATGGCACTAATAGCAGTACAAAATTATCTTGATTTTTAAGTGGAAACGTATCTAATCTATGGTGGAAACCAACATTTGAAAATTACGATTTTACCTTCTGAGAAATTTATAGGCAATTTGCACGTTATAAATTGTATATTTTTTATTGAGGAAATAAATAAATAAATAAATTAAACTTTCATTTCTCTATGCTTTCATCATGTAGACCATACCAAGGAGAACGAACTCATATGAGGCGACTTAACAGAATCTGCCTACTTAATCGTACATATTACGTCTTCAAGTAATATGCACGGCTGTACATACATGCTTGTTTAGATGCTTGTACAAGAAGTTGCCTATAAAATGCAGAAATGATTAAATACAAAGTGGTATGGGGTTACAGGAATTTAACACATTTCAACATTGCATAGAAAATTTGGTCTTTGAAAAAATAGTAATAGCTCTGTTCCAGTAACAGTCATGCGAAGTAGCCAAAGCGAAACTGTATCTGTTTTGGAATACGTTTTAGCTACTGCGCATTACTTTGACGGTTCTGTTACCGTTCTCGGAGAAGTCAGAACAGTGCTAATATTTCGGGTAGGCATAAAATGATTAACATTTTTACAGAACTCTAGTGACTAAATGAAAAGAGTAGAGGCAAAGCGCCTAGTAAAATCAAAAGAACTACTTACAACTATTTATTGTTTTAAATAAATTTACATTTAATTATACACAGCTTTAGAAACAAAATCAATAGGAATGCTAAAAATATATTATTTTAAAGTAATTTTATCTCTGACAGCACTTAAATTTTTAAAATTTTACACGTGTCGTCAAACATACAATGAGCAATAAAAAAAACTTGCGATACGTATTTAATGAGTATATAAATACAGGTTTTGTTTAGAAATATTTAAAACAAAAATGCATATAGGTACAATAAACTTAAACATACTTAGTAACATTATTATTCTAATGAATTTAACATCAATAATTGTTTTAAAACTTTGGTCTGAGAGGTTTCACGTATTTCACCTGCTAAAAACATTTCATCTACGACTGTATAAACTTTATAAAAATTAAACACCAGATCTAATTCACACACGTTGTGGAAATATTCATTTAGAACTTCGACAAAGTTGTGTATTGCTTCGAGATAACACAAATTATTATCGTTGACATCGACGCAAATGCAGAAATATAAACCTGCATATCGACGGTATACTATTTTGAAGTTACGAAACTAAAAAAGATTAAAATGATTGTTAAAATATCTTAAGTTATCAGCGTCTATTTAGTACAATGTAAAAAAAAAGACGGGTTGCACTCCGGGAGTGCCGGCAGAAGTGAAAACTTGAATATTAACGTCTTACGAATTTTCGATCAAAATGATTTGTATCATAGATTGCATTTTTATGTACGATATTTCAACGCTAGATGTCTAACGTTGTATAAATAAAAGTTTTCGTCTTACGCATATGACGATCTGACGCGAGTTTGACATTTTTTACCCATTACAAAAAAAGTGTACAACGCCGCTAAAGAAGTTTTCACTTCAAAAGTTCAAATATATCATTGTGGAAGTGCGTCCTAGCTACATGAACGCCAGACAACAATCGGAATTTACTCATCAACACACAAAATCGATTTTGTTTCTGTGCGTTTCAAATTTAAAACTGCTTGTTAGTACATTTTGTTTAATTCTGTTTGTTCCCAATAGTCAGGTAACCACAAAAAAACTATGAGTGGCATTGAAGTCAAGAGAGTTAATAATGAATAATTCTCACCTCGACAAAGTTGGTGTGTTTAGCATCTCGAACTGTAACTACAGCATGTACTTCTTCAATAAGTTTCTGTTTTTCATCGTCGTCAAAATTCATATACCATTTAGCCAGACGTGTTTTGCCAGCTCTGTTCTGGATTAATATGAAACGTATCTGAAAAAAATAGTCAATAATTACGTCCTTTAAAAATAACTGTTCAAGTAAATTATTGATTTCTGAAAATTACCATGTTTGCAAAAAATGCCAAATTGACAGTTCGATGCAATTGCCGATATCCTAATTTCCACCCACAAATGTCACTTATCTCTGACGTCACTATGCTCAAAGCCACAAGGAGAAAAGAAAAGTTTATCACACTTAACCAAGGAGGTTGTCTATTTTGACGGCTTGGGCTTACTGTACTTGCACTTTACTCCTTTTACAAACATTTTGCTATGCATTGTTAAGTCCATGGTTATTTTTGACAGACATATTTTTGACACTTAAATATTGTAACATAATATAACATTAGCCTATGTAAATTTTACAAATACGTTTTTAAAAATGCCAAGGGGTAAATATTCTAAACATGGTCAAAGACCAATGAAAATGAAGCCTGTGGTTGGTGAGAAGGGAAGAGAAAATTTGGAAAATATTGATGAAAATTCACCGACAATGTTAGCTTTTAAACAATTTGCTGTTGAATTAGACACAAAACACGATCGCTATGAACGCATTGTGAAATTGAGTCGTGACATTACAATTGAAAGCAAAAGAATAATATTTTTGCTGCATAATATTGATAGGTAATAAAAATTGTTTAATTAGACAAATATTCAATTTAATATATAAGAAAAAAAATTAAATGTCTTAATTTTGTTTTAGAGAGAGTAAGCGAGACACAATTTTACAAGAAGCCGAACAAAGGTTAGCTGCATTAGTAAATTTTAATTTCAAAAGTGTAGCCTACGAACTCGAGAATCAGGATCCGTATCAATTTTCACGAGCGTATTCAGCAGGTTTGCAAGAATACATCGAGGCGCTTATGTTTTTTCATTATTTAAAAAATAATTCAGTCCAAAACTGGCCGGACGTTGAAAAACAGTTAACATATACAGTGACAGAAAGTGATAAGCAAAAAAATCCGTCAAGTGAAGAAACTGATATTAAATCACAGCGCATCATAAAAACTTTATTACCTCCATCAGAATTCATATTAGGCATTGCAGATCTTACTGGGGAATTAATGAGAAAATGCATTAACAACTTAGGCTCAGGAAATGTAGAAGGATGCTTCCAAACATGCGAATTTGTTAAACAAATTTATACCGGATTTTTAGGTAGGTAGTTGTTTTATAAAAATCAATTTCGTCTTAAATTCCGCGCTAACTATTATTGGAACCGTTTCAGGTATAGGACATGCCTACGGCCAAAGGGAGATAAGTAGGAAATGTTACGTTTTAAAACAGAGTTTGTCTAAAATGGAGCTGGTTTGTTATAACATAGTTGTACGAGGTAGCGAAGTTCCAAAGCATACGCTTGCTAGTGTTTTTACTAACAATGATGACCTTGAAAATACTGAAGATGAGGGATATTTTTAGTTTAGCAGACAACACAACTCGTATTATTTTTATAGAATACGAAATTTTATTAACTAACGATTTGTATCTGAAAATAAATAAGTTATTTCATTTCTCGTTTTAAAAATGTATTATTACTCGTTTATTGTGTAACTCTTTCATAGGTGCGCCCCATGGTAGTAGAAATTCAATTGATAATTTGTATTTTCCCACAAGGAATATCCTGCAGAAATTAGATTTTGAGTTTTTGGCGAATTCATTGTTTTCAAGTCCCCTAATCCTAAAAAATGTGTTTTTAAAAAATATGCGTCCTCTGTCTCTTCTAGATTCTTGAGACCAAATCATTGGATCGATTTTGCTCAAATTTTTACTGGAATGCAAGAGCGACGAAATATTGGATACCCCACTAATACCAACACTAAATAACTTAAATTTTCGACAAATTTTAAAGACAGTTGTCGAAAATTTAACTAAATAACTTTTACCTAGTAACTATAATTTGGTTGTAATAGAGGCTTTTTCATTTAAATTTCAAACCCTAATTATAAGCTATTCTTGTTTTATGTATGAGAGAAACCGAGATAGAGCATATATCCTTACCGTTGATCTTACTTTCTAATGTCAGAAAGTTCCTAAACCGGTATTGATTTTCAAAATGGCTTCTTAGTTCCTTAAATTCGTTGTGAATAGAAATTTATTTATCAAATTGGGCTGTTTTAGGCCATTTTATGAACAAAATAAGAGACGCTGTGGTAAGTTGAAAGTTACTTTTACTTTATATATAAATCATGTATAACATATTTATTAATTACAAAAGTATTTTCAGTTTTCCAATATAAAATTGTTTATTTTTTTATGAGACAGATTTGTTTGAATGCATATTTAAATATTTTTGGCATTTAATTTAATTGTTATCACTAATCCTGTTTTCAAGTGAAGTTAACCTCATTTATTTATCTATTTTTTTTTAATTACTAGACACTATTTATATCTAAATAGTTTCTATTGTAATGTTAATGTACAAATTATGGATAAAAAATAAAGTGTCATGATAAAGAAGGAAGAACCCCAATGATAAATATTAAAATAATTATGAACTAGAAAATGTCAAGAAAAGAAACAAAATGTCTGATATTAATTAGTAACTGCAGAGCACAACTTACGTTATATTTTGTTTTTCATAAAATTGTTTTCTTTTAATTCAAGTACTTATATTTTTTATTGACTTATGAAGTAAAGTAATATTTACTTTTTTATTTTTGTGTCATTTTTAACTCGATAATAAAATTGCTGTGGGTAGAGTGATTTAACTGCTAGATGGAATTGTATTAAAAAAAACAGTTTTGTATAGTTACAAAGATCTATTTTGTGAATAGGTAACATTTTTATCCAATTGTTAATCATGAGAAGACGAATGTCTGAGGATTTATCAACAGATGCTCCGAAGAAGAAATGCATTGGAGGCAATAGTAGTCTTCCAGGTAATTATTTAGTTGATAGATATTTTTATAGTACGTGATAACACGATTTTTTTGTATATATAAATTGTTTTCTATTAATGTCGACAGACGTAGTTTCGATGAGAGATCTGTCATTTTTGTCAGTTAGGTTAGTATGTTTTGCTATTAGTGATTTTGATTTGTGTTTCGTTTTAGATTCTCTGCGTATTGGTGAAGTTATAACAGATATTAACAAAAAACAATGGCGCATCGGCAAATCGATCGGAGCCGGAGGATTCGGTGAAATATATTTAGCCTCCGATAATATTAAAGAACCTGTGAAATCCAACGCTGGATATGTTGCCAAAGTAGAACGACATGACAACGGACCATTATTTGTGGAAATTAATTGTTATTTGCGAGCAGCTAGACTTGACATGAGTAAGTAAATGCTTCACAGCAGTCTGAACTGTATTATATTACCTAGTGTTGGGCGATTATGAATGATATAATCGAAATATTTTGATTATGACCGAATAATCGATCATTCGATTATGGCAACCGAGATATCATTCGCTTGAATCGATAATGAAATATGAAACGAATATTCAATCCCGACACAGTACTATTATATATCGATATATCATTCGGTATCTGCATCTACATGCACTGGGATGGGAAGGCTTTGCTAGCACTGGAGAGTGGGGGTGTTTCGATTGTACATGCTTTGTAGTTTGTTGGATCATTCATATTTCATAATCGATTCAAGCGAATGATATCTCGGTTGCCATACCGAGATATCATTCGCTTGAATCGACTATGAAATATGAAATGAATACTAATCCCGACACAGTACTATTGCTATGTCGACTGTCGATTATAATATGATATATTGATATATCATTCGATTTCTGCATTTATTTCAATTTTAATGTTTAACTCATTATGTAAATTGACGATGTATCCATCTAGAGATTAAAAATATATTTCTATTTCTATTCGATTATATCAGTGATTCCATTATTAATATTGTGTTAAGTAATATTAACAAATCGAAATTGCAAAGTTAGCACATAATTCATAATCGATGTTTTGAATGATCATTCGCTTACACTGTAAAAGTATATAAAACGAAATTATAAACTGCCAGGTTTGCGCATCATTCATAATCGATAATTCGAATGATAATTCGATTTATCATTCATAATCGATAATTCGAATGATCATTCGATTTATCATTCATAATCGATAATTCGAATGATCATTCGATTTATCATTCATAATCGATAATTCGAATGATCATTCGATTATAAAAACCGATTATTTCGATTCATTCGATTATTGAAATGTATCGATTATGCCCAACACTAATATTACCTAATTGATTTATTCACTTTAAGTTATTGTTTGTTTCAGTTTATCAATGGATTTCCGAGAAAAATATTACAGAAATCGGTATGCCACATTATATTGCTTCCGGATCTCATTCAACTTCTTCCGAACGGTACCGTTTTATAATATTACCTCGATACGGCACTGATTTAGACACTGTGTTTATGTCGAAAAATAAAAAATTTAGTTTCAAAACTGTTCTGACAGTTTCGATACAAATTTTAGACATTTTAGAATATCTTCACAGTAAGGGCTTTGTACATGCGGATATAAAAGCGTCGAATCTGTTGTTGGGTTTTGACAAAAGTATGAATTCGCATAAAGGTGGTCAGTTGCGGAATTTAAATAAACGTATGAAAGTGATCAGTGGTCAGATGATATGTCCGAAATGTAGTCAAAGACATTTAAATCCGGTCGTCGATTGTAAACAGAACACTCAGATGTATAAAAGACCTCAAAGTGTTAATCAAGTGTATTTATTAGATTACGGATTGGCTAGTAAGTTCGTTACGAACGACAATACGCACAAACAATTTGACGAAGATGAACGTAAAGCGCACGCAGGCACTGTATTATTTTGTTCTCGCGATGCTCACGACGGTTGTACTTCGCGTAGGTCTGATTTAGAAAATCTCGGCTATAATATACTGTATTGGTTAACGTCGAAATTGCCTTGGGAACACGACGTGTCAGATCCTAGTCGTGTTCATTCTCAAAAGCGCGCGGCATTTTCTAATTTGTATCAGTTTTTAAAAGACGTGTTCGGAGACTTTTATCCGAGTTGTATATACGAGTATTTCCGTTACATAAAAAGTTTGTCGTTTACCGAGGAACCAGATTATGAATATTGCCGTAAGCTTTTCTGTAAAGGGTTGATCGAAAATGGGTTTAAAAACGATAATTTACTGGACTTTGATAAAAAAGGCTGTGATATATTTAAAAAGAAACTATTAGGTAAGAAAATAAAAAACAAAAATTCAGAGAATATTGAATCACTAAATAAAACTTTAACAAATAAAATTGTATGTGTGAATAGACAACCTTTCGGAACTAACTCGCAAAACATGTTTATGAGAAAACCGAATCTTAGGTCGGAAGATAATAATCGAGTACAGTTACGTAAGAAAAAGTTTAATTGGGCCGAGGTACTGTCTTCCAACCCGGAAGATATTTTGCGTCAGAATAATCGCGTTATGAAAATGTTGGAAAAAAGTAACGAAAGAACATTTAATAGAACTAGAAAAAATACCGACTGTAGTGATTCGAGTGGCAACGAGGTTACCGTATTGAACATGGACTTGAATACGTTGAATCCTACGTACGCGATGATCGGTGTCGTTAATAGGGTTCGAGAAAAAATGAATGGAGGAGGCAATGTATTAGTGGCGACGAGTCATAAGTCAGGCAGAGGCGATTGGTAAGAAACACACATTTTTTGTTTGTTTTGTTTATTGAAAACTTCCAGTTATTTCATGACGGAGTTTAAACACGATCTGCAAAAGAATGTACGTCTGATCAAAGTACATCCATCCCCCGATTTACACGGTACTTGTTTTACACGTTTTCGCTTTTACATGGTTTTCCAAATAAGTTTTTTTTTTGTTTTTATCGCACTCTACTAAATGCTACTGTGATTGAACACGTGCGCTCTGTACACATCTCACGGGGAATCCCGAGCTTATGTGCTGACTTGCTGCACACGCACACTGTGTCTGTATTTCTTCGCATAAAATTCAAGTTTTATCTATGGAAAATTGTATTTGAGTGAAAGTTTCACAGTTTCAGAAAGATTTAATTTTCCATATTCGTAAATTACAAGTGAGTGCATAATTTAGATTATTATAAATTAACGGCTGTGATTAAAGTAAAATTCAGAGGGAAAAAATGCGGGAAATTTTGGAGGGAAATGATGGCAATTTACCAAATAGGTTTAATTAAAATAAAAAAATTAAAACATTTTAATTTGAATAAAAATTAATTATTAAACTTTTGTAAAACTGTTAAATAGCAAAATTATGCATTTTCTGCAAGATTTTCGATTTACACGGTTTTGACTTGAAAATTTTTAATTTTCGATTTACACGTTTTTCTCAGGAACGTATCTACCGTGTAAATCGGGGGATAGGTGTACCTCGTGTACAAAACAAAAAAAAAAAAAACGCAAATGCACTCTGGGAGTGCCTGTAGAAGTGAAAACTTGAATATTAACGTCTATGTTAAACGACCAAAGCGCAGAAAAGTTTGAACTAATAACTTCCAAGAAATTCCGTCTGATGTCGCCAAAACACAACTTATAGTGTAGTTAAAAACCATTCGATTGCATAGACAAGTTCCAAAAAAAATATATACCTTGCACATTAATACAATTGATTTCATTTAGGGCATGTCACAAAAGTTTCGTCTTACGAATTTTCGATCAGGTCACGTGTCCCTGACGCGAGTTTAACATTTTTTACCCATTACAAAAAAAGTGTACAACGCCGCTAAAGAAGTTTTCACTTCAAAAACTAATTTTACTCTTTGTGCTGATAATTATTTTCTGACGCGACGTTTTTATTTTAGTATAAGTAAACACGACGGATACACGCCGGCGATGGAAATGGTTTTATTAAGAAAAAGAGAAAACGAAGAAAGGGAGAGACAAGAACTTTCAAACTCCAACAGCAGTAGGAAAACAAGATCGGCCAACACTGTCCCGTTAAAAAGACTGACTAGATCGAGGGCAAAACAAGTGCCGCCTGCCCGTTTAACGAAAAGTAAAAGTAGTTCAAGTAAGTGAGTTTGTTAATAAAATACAAATGTAAGTTGAAGCTGAACTGAAATTTTAACGGCCATGTTGAATCTTTTTCTAGCAGGTGTTGGATGACTAAATTAAAATCCAAGCATATCACGTTGTTAATTTGTTTTATTTGTTTTTCAGCTGTTGGTTTCACTCTTTTTAAATTTGGTATGAAAGCTCTGGTCCAGTTATGAAAGATTTTTTCTTTTATCTTTTATCTTAAAACAAAACATTTTTTTTCCAATTTAATTTATTTGATAGTATACCGTCATGTAAAGATAATCGATAAAATGAAAAATCTGCTTGTTTTTTTGTTTTCACATTTATATATTTAACATTTTGAAACTTGTACAGGTGTTAACAGGAAAGTTGCAGACTCGAAAGCTATCAGAGGACTGAAATGCCACTATAGTCTACGTGGCTAAAAAAAAAAAAACAAACTGTTTCACAGATAAGTACTCCCTTTTTCAGTATTAGATCAAGAAACAAATTTTCTCTCGAGTTATGTATCTGTTCTTAAATTAAAACATATTTTTGCTTTTGTAAACCTTTAACATTAGCTGATTTTTTATTCTAATGTAAGGTTGGTTGTTATTCATTTTTAACTTTTGTTATTCCGAGTAGTCTTTGTTCATTCCGATTCTAGAAATATTAAAAATATTTTAATGGATAATTCTAAATTGTATGGGATTTTATTTTCTTGCAATAAAAACTGTGATATTTGTTTTACTAATTTTCATTTTATTTTTGTATTAGGAAATGTTTTAGAAAACTTGGGCAGCGTATTTGGAAAATACATCTGAGATTGTTTCAAGGTGTTAAAAATAAGACAAGAAGTATGAAATTTTTTCCAAAAAAATTTTCATTTCAAAATTAGTCTCAGAAAATAAAATCGCCCTCAGTTAAAACAGTTTGAGAATTATATCAGGTGATCTTTGGAAAAAATTGATATTTTTCGCTTGCTCTTTAACTCCTGATATAGTCCTAAATTTCAATGATGTATGTACCAGATAGACTGTATACCTTCGTTGAAATTATTTTCACTATCCCAACAATTTGCAGATTTATCGGAAATATTATTAGTAGATTGAGCAATAGTAAAATTATTAAACATGAAGTTACATTCTGAAAATCATAAATCATTGTAAAAATAATATTCTATATGTTTAAGCATTAGTGATTCATGCGTTATTGACGAGTTTTTGAAAATAAAATATTCAAAAATGAAAAGTAAATAAGAAAATCGTACAGGGTTGCCAGATTTTTGACAAGTCTAAATGTGGAATATGAAACGATTTTATAATACAGATTGTGTGTAATCTTTATAATTTTTTTTTTTTTATGTAAATTATATTAGTAAAATATAGCTGTACTACAATAATAATCAGCAGGTTTTTAGGCGCGAATAGCGTAAGCTAAAGCGCCTATATTTAATTTTTGTCATGATTTCTTCTGTGCCAACATTCAAAGAGACCACCGCAAGTGATAATGCTTGTGTTGTTTATTTAGGGTTTCTTTGTTGGGGACGCAGTATTGGAATAACACTTTTTAGTACGGGGTGATTCCGCAAATATTGAGACGTCTGGCAACCCTGAAATTATTGTAGTATTTGTCCATTTCTGTATTTATCAATTTTATGTTCATTCTTTATGTTCTGTTTTTATGAAAATAAAAGAATTAATAGTCACAATTGTTTTAATGTTATTTTATTATTAATGTGTAATTTGTGTATAAAAAAACTATTTACTTAGATATATTAATGAACAATTTATTTGAACTTATTTTTGTGTTTTCTTTTTAATTCAATCCACTTCAAAACAGTGTCCAGTCCAGCGAACTAATAATTAAATCGACCTTGATGAAAATAGAAGTATTTTGGGCTGCCCCCCCCCCTTTTCCTCCGAAATGTTAAGATGGCCGCTCGAGATAAAATTCGTAAGATGAGCCCCTCCAAGTGAACCAACTCGGCTAATAATAATAGGGTTATTGACAGTGATTAAAATTAAATATAAAACTGTGTTATAATGAAAGTTTATGGTCTAAAATATCGTTAAGAATTATTATTTTTATTAAATAAGTGCGTTAAATATATTAAAACAAATAAATAAAATGACGATTTTTAACCTATGTGTCACGTGATTTCAAACACCAATCACAGCGCGTGACGTCATTAATCAGTCAACATGGCCGGTAGCTGTGTGCCACTGACTGCCATGTGTATTCGTTATCTCTGTTCAGTGTATGTTCTCTGGTGTATTCATTGTACTCTGTCAATCATATTAAATGCAACACTTTGTTGGTTATAATATGCTATATGTCACGTTGTACCCGCTTGCTTAGCGTTTACTGATTGCCTACTGTGACGTAGGCAATCAGTAAACTTGGCTGTCAAGGTCAATTGACGTTTTGGCGCAGAATTTAAAGTCAAAATAAAAAACAACTAATAATTAGTCAAATCTGTTATATTTATGAGAAAAAATATTTTTTACGGGTACATATACCTTTATTCTTTAATTATAAATACTTTTTGAAATTTTGTCAATAACCCTTTTAGATAAAAGTAGCCAAAAACTTTTCAATAACAAATTCGTACAGAATTTCGAACAAAAATCGTTTTATTTCCAATGACATTAATTTGTGAAATAAATTTTGGGATTAGTAACACTGAAATTTAAGTATTTATTTTAAAATAATTTATGTGTTCAGATTATATTATAATTTTGTCACAACCTTGGTCTTCATGAACGACTTACGACCTTGCCAACAAGGTTTTTGTTCATACGTCAAGGTCAATTGCTGACCTACGTTTGTATTTTACTACAATGTCAATGTAGTAATGTTTCCACCGTCCACGCGTTCAATAATTAATTATCATGACAAAAAGACAAAGGAAGTTCATTTTGTTAACAATTATTAATTTAAGTCAGTCAGTGATAAAAGTAATGATATTCGGACGTTAATATCTCGGGAAATTTCTTTTGTGAAATTCAGAATGCTGGGAAATTGGGGGGTTCTTAATAGACAAACAAAATTACAAGTGCTCTAACTAAATAATTTTGAGTAAAGGTCGCAGCACACGAGGCTGGGTTGCCGCTAGATTTGGTTGTTAAATTTCAATCGTGCTGTGCTGTGACTTAATATGTGTTCGCGTCACACGATGCGTGTATTGAAGCTGGTTTTGGTGCGCGCGCAGACAGTTCGGGTGTTAATAAAAGTGAACGGAACAGAACACACACTAATTATGACGCCATGTTTGCTTGTGGGCGTTTGCGCAAAAATAGCTCCGGATCTAATTTTGGAATCCATCTCGTGCGTCAAGTCAATACATCCATGGTCAAGTTTGGATATTAAGGAAGGTAATGAAAACATGCAAAATATAAAAATTATTCCTGTTTATTTTACATATTTTTTATGCATAATATTGTGTAATTTCTAATTATAATTATTTAACTTATTATTATCGAAATCTAAATTATCACCAAATACTATAGATCAAGTAAATACATGCGACTTTTAAATTCAGTATATTTATGACGAAAAAACCAAAAAAAGTCAGTGGCGTAGCAACAATTGGATACATTATTTCTCTTTTTTTTTTAATCTATCTAAATTATTGATTTCTTTAGTTATACGAGATAATAAAAAAAACGAAAAAAACGGAAAAAATGCATTTGCTGTTTATTGTTTCTATAGTTTTTGATACGTCCAAAATCTTTTAGCATCTCAATCCGTGTGCGGCGCTAGTGTCGCTTGTTGCCAATTTTAGGCCAGAGCGGCACATATTTAAAAGTCTATAGTATTTGCTATCACTAAATAGCTTCGACTAGAGTTTTATAGCTCAATTCTGAAAATAACATTAATTATACACATTCTATAAGCATTGTAAGTCACCAATTATTCCGTGGCTTTTGTGACGAATCACAACACCTATCGTAGATATAATGAAGAAAGTTACGTACAGAAGTGGCCTTTTGGTTTTAAATTTAATAATATTTTAACGTTATGAATGAAGCACGTAAATTGAGATCAACCGTATTTTAACCGATTACAAAATTACATGTCAAATAGTATTATTATTGAATATATTTCTTAATTCTTAGTTTTATCATGATTATTAAAAAAAATCTAATAGAGAGCTTGGTATTCATTAGTAATACTGGTGCACGCTTAACTATAATAAGGCGCTTTAGCTTACGCTATTCGCGCCTAAAAAGGTGATGTTTTCTAAAACTAATTCTAATAGTAAGTAATAACCTTTTCTTTCAGTCTGTCTTAAGTGCTATGAAGCGAGTCTCAATATAATATTCCTCATAAATTTGGCAACGTATGGGTCCAAGTATATAATATAAAAAATTAGACACGAAAAAGAACAGTTGTTATGCCGACATAAGATTTTTTGTTTACTAATAATTGTCTGCTTAGATCAGTTATCAATTGTATTGTCTCTGGTTATCAATCGTTTTCCAACACAACACGCTATTTTAGTTACATGCTTAACCTTTTCTCGGTATAGGAACTCGTAGTACGACGATGAAAGATCTAATCAAAATTCATTTTGATGAACTCTTGATTTCTTTAAATACACGAAGGATTTACGGAATTTTTGATAATATTTATTATTATTATATTTTTCAAAACATTTACTGTTTGCTTCAATTATATTAGAATTGCTAAACTTTCTATTCCTTTTCGATAAGGTCTTCCTAAGAAATTATACGCTTCATGAACATAGGCGTAGCAATGATTTTATCCTAGGGGGGCTACTTATACATAATTTGAAAAGTGTTCTTAGAAGCGAAATCGATCAACACGACTTTCTGGAGAAATTTCACGACAAAGAAAACGTAGATTATTGTAGATTTATCTTGTTATTTGTACGTGAACAATTAATATTGTAGTGTGGGCCAGGCCCAACTAGCCCCCCCTATTTGCTACCCCAATGTTCATGAAATACCTACTGTAAGTAAAAATGTTACTCGTTTTTATCTTAGGCAGCTAATCAATGACTAGATTAATGACATCTTATTTTCTACAGTTTACAAGAAATGTTTTTCCTCCCAAAATTATTTAGCAAAAATAAAAATATATATTTGGGTTAGTTCATCATTTCAAAAAAAGCGCAATGTCTCAAACTTTATGTGAAAATTTTGGGTTAATATTCTAAAGTTATAAAACGATATAGATGTGAAAATTACGTGATAGCGACGAAAAATTGAATAATAATGTCAGTAAGATACTTCAACAGTTATTGAATTTTTAGTTTTTGTAGAGCAGTATTTTTTACTAAGCAACGAGTCTTTTTTCAAAGCGCTACATCGTTGTATACGAATCTTCGTTTGTCAAAATTGGTCTAAATGTATTTTTAGTTTTGTATTGTCTCCTGTATCCATGGTAAATAATCCGAGACCCTTGTATAAAGTCCGGGAAGACGAGGTCTAGCACAGCCAATACCTGTCGAAACGACACCCACCACCATCATGCGGTCATTTAATCCAGAAACCATTAACGGACCACCACTGTCAGCCTGTAAGAGAATATAAACCTCAGATAAACAAATGAACGGGAGATATAGCTTTGGTCACATTTTTTTACATCCGGCAATTAATCACATTCTAAACGAACTCGATGAAAACAAACCTATTTCAATGTTGCCAAACTGCAAATGGCCATTGGATGATACAATTAATTAATTTAAGTTAGTTGTAAAGGATGTTATCTAGATATATCGCCTTTAAATTTAATTATCAATTTAAAGATCTAATATTTAATAGCTGTCAAGAGAAGATCGGGAGCAAACGGAGGCGCAGTTTATTAGTTATTTTACGCTACGAAAGGACAATAGTTGTTTGTAAATCTCATACCCAGCAGGAATCTTTGCCGCCACGTTCGTGACCTGCGCACATTTGCCGCGCTGTGATGACGGTTTTTTTCCCCTGCGATCGGTACCATTCGTTACAAACGTCGTTCTCGATTACCCGCACTGCCACTGTTTGTAACACGTCTGCTCTGCCACCACCTTCTTCTGTTTTAATAACAAATTATTGAAAACGTTTAAACAAAATAAATATAGTTAAAAAAAAAACTAAAAAACACGCTTTATTATATCGAACTAAAAAGTAACAAATATTTTTTTTAAAATAAGCTTAAAAAGCGTGGGGCGCTTTGTTTCACATTTTCGTAAATCGAGCGCCCCACGCTTTTTAAGCTTATTTAAAAAAAATATTTTTTACTTTTTAGTTCGATATAATAAAGCGTGTTTTTTAGTTTTTTTTAAACTATATTTATTTTTCACTTTTTAGTTTGATATAAAGCGTGTTTTTTAGTTTTTTTTAAACTATATTTATTTTCCACTTTTTAGTTCGATTTATTGTCAAAAATTTGCCGAAAAAAAAAACAATTTTTTTTGTCGGCGTGGACGGGATTAGAACCTACGACCCGTGATGCCGAGAGTTGACGTCAGCGAAGATCCGTGCCTTAGACCGCGCGGCTGCCAGTGTACTTACTGCTCCGGCATATTATACCGCTATATAAACGACTTGCTGGAGTCCAAATAAAAGTTACAAACATACATACATACATACATACAAACTTACAAGCGAAGTTAATATAAAGCGTGTAATAAGACACAACATTACATCACAACAGTAAAATTGCGCATAAGAAAGAGATGAATTACTGATCTATAATTTTAAAAAATCACACCTGGTAATATATACCGGATGCCTGTAAAAACGACAACAACGCTTTACAGTAGTTTAATTGAATCAAATTCATTAATGCATTCTTTCGGGAATGTACGAGTTTGAATTTGCTAGATTTATTTTTTTTATGTTGGCAGAACTATGTTAGATAGAACTTTCAATTTTGGAATTTGTTTCAAAAAAGGCTATAATCGCACGAAGTTTAGAAAAAAAACCCAATCTAATTTCTTAACACGTTAAGTACCTAGTTCGGATATAAAAGACATCTTGCATCAAAATCGGATATATTCTAAGAGCTCTGAAGGACAGATATGTATGTTTCTAGTGGCAATGAAAACAAGTCTATTAAATCAGCTTTAAAATTAATTAAAACTTCAAAACCAGTAAATAACCATCAACACAACATACATATAATAATAAATCTTAATTTTATTCAATGATTAAAAGGCACAGACGCACGGAGGGTGATCTCTACTAACGGTTATGGTTAATACCTTTACTGTTTTCATTTAGCCATCCCCAGCCCGCGACACTAGCATCTGTTCCGGCAAATCTGTTGTAATTACGATCTTCTATTGAATGAGGCAAGCAGGCAGGCTTCACTTGGGTCGACCAGTGAACTTCTTCTGCAAGCCGTAACATCGCGATGTCACTTTTTACGCGATTGCATTTATATTCTGGATGCACAACAATTTCTGCCAGAGCCATTTCATGGGCGCCGGATGTATGTTGAGTTAAGTCGTGTTGACCCAACGTTACGCGAATATATTGAGGCTTCAATATTTGCTCGTCTATAGGACTGAAACCAGATGAAATTTTTGGTTGTTTTTCTATATACAGTGTAAACTCTTTATAATGAAACTCAAGGGACCGAGCATTTTTTATCGTTATAGAGAGTTACCGTTATATGGAGTGAAGAAAGAAAAACAACCAAATTAACAATAATCTTCAATGTACTGTATAATCTCTTTATAACGAATTTTAAGGGACTGAACATTTTTTTCGTTATAAAGAATTTTCGTTATATGGAGGGAAGAAAGAAAAATAACCAATTTTCACAAAATTAATTTATTCCAAACACATATACCTATAGTTTGGCGTCATCAAGTGCTTGTTGAATAGATGGTGATGGTTCAGAATGGTCCTCTTTATGTCTGTAAACATTTGCTGACGCCTAAATATGAACATATTTCTTCGTAATAGAGAATGGCTGTTGCGTTATAAAGAGGGTATTAATGTATAGGTTTTAAGGTAAACCAACCAAATCGTAAAAATTTCGAAGTTATAGGGAGTTTTTCGTTATAACGAAGGACGTTATAAAGAGTTTACACTGTATATAAATGCCGTATTTCTTTTTTAAAATGTTTAAAACTTACTTGCATAAACAATGACCTGCTGTTACAATCCATCGATTGTTAATCAAAGTCCCTCCACAAAAGTGACCGCCCCGACGTGTGACACTCACTAACCAAGGGAATTGGTTTGGTGCGGCGCTTTGCCCTCCAACAATTCGACCTTCACGGCTACCGGGTACCCCGCACTCCGTGTCAGATACTAAACATTCAAAATATGTTATTTTGAAGATCATTAATTATTTCAGTTAGTGTCTTTTTACTCTTTTTATTTTCGTTAGGTGACGGACTTGAAAAATCGTGTTCGAAATAAGGCTAGATTCTGATTGTACTACTCTCAAAACGTATAAAGAATGGCTATATCGCTTTACAATAAAAACGCTTTTCGTTGCAACGTAAGTCGACGAAAAAACGAAGCCGGACTGGACTTTATAAAACTAGTTAGGTAGGTTGCCTAAGTGACCTGCTTCTTACGAAAACATAAGGACCTAAGTCACCATTTGTTAAGTACAACGGAATATCCATACCTAGTACAATTATTGTTATCATCATCACAAAATCTCGGCATGAACATTTGATTATATTTAGAAAATATTTACGTGGACTGAAACTATATCGCAGAGACCAATTTTGATGAACACTCCGTATAATAATCTAACTGCAGGGCGCAGGCATGCATCATTATAGGTAATATGTGTTAGTGAGTCAATGCCAATAATTGCCGATGTTGTAACCATGATTATCTAGTATTTATTGTCTGCATATATCGATACATATAAATAATAATACATAATCTATATTTTATCGATAATAATTTGTGACTAACATATTTTTCAGATTGATTATTGTTTGGCATGATAATCTCATAAAAAATCTTCATAAAGCCATTAAAATGCTTTATTTCTATTTTTTTGACAAGCTGAAAAGAAATATCTCCAAGATTTAAATTTTGAGCTTGTTCTAAAACCACGTACCTATCCAAGAAATTTTTTTAGGTTGTAAATAATCTTTGCGTTTGTTTATCAACGAAAATTATAAGCTTACATTTTAGATGTTTTATTTAAGAAAGATTTCCATAAAATGTTTTTGTTAGATAAACTTTGTTCAGTTAATAACTTAGTTTATAAATAATCGGTTACTGGTCAAAGGCAAAAGGCAGACCAAAGCAATTAATATAAAATATGTTTGTTTAGTTTTTCGCATCGCTTATTATAAAAAATAATGTTTTCATCTACTTATGCTACCTCAAAACTCGAAGACCAAATGAGTGAAAATAGCAAAGTCGGACCGAGCATTAACATAATTATTTCTTATTGTCGCCTAACCGTTTGAAATTAGCTACAATCGTTTAATTTTTTTTTCTTTAATTTATCTAATGACTATTTTCTTTACTTGTAATTGTATTGTGTACTCACAATTGATATAAGCGGCACAAGCGTTCCACAAAAGCACAAAAAACACAAGTTGGTATTTCATTTTTGGAAACATGAGTGCAAAAATAAAAGAAATGTGCAAATCGATAAACAAAAATAAAAAAAGTAAACTTAAAAACTAATGTATTAGAAGTTGTAAATAAAAACTAATTATCAACGACAAAGTGTCAATTATTTTTATACACATGGGTTTAAAAAATTATCGTGTATAAAAAGTGGCGGGGGTTTGCAATGTTTACTAATTACTTGCCTATTAATTGATTTATCCCCTGTCCCCACTCATTCAGCGAAATATAGATTACCATGGAACAAAGATAGACGTTTTAATTTTACGAGCAATACCGTTCTTCGATCGTTGTTTGTTGCATCTCAATTGTTTGCACATTTTAATTTTACAATTGTTCCAGCGATGTTATATATTTATCTCTTTTTTTTGTTATGAATATGTAATTGTGCACATTTCAAGGGTGTATGCATAATAGTGATCAGTATTAACATAACGCACGTGTATACAGAGTTTAACAAAAATGTTGACACACTTTAATTTAAGAGAACGTCTGTGAAAAATATATTTATTAGCTGGGTTTATTTGGGCCTGTAGTCCATCCTGAAATATTGTCGAGCAATAAATCATTTTGACTGGAAGTTTTCGACAGTTTTTGTTTACATTTTTTATGTGATCTAGTTGTCGATATTTTTGCATAAAAACATTTTTGAGGGCAGTCCTCCAATATTTTATTAAAGCGGATGAAGAGTGGAATTTTTAGTAGATATCTTAGTTTCTAAAACCATTCTCGGTAATTTTTCGTAACGTCCTCTTTGTAACCTTGTCCTTCCTTTATTTTTGCAAATCATAAACATTGTACCCTTCGCTGAAATGACTAACTTTTATAACATTCAAGGTTCACCTGTACACATTTTGTGTGTCTACAGTGTGTTTTTGTTATGAGATAAGCGTGGTAAATATTGCTTCATTGATATTTCGAGGCTAGTTAATCTGACATTGATGGATATGTACACATGGTATATTAAAATGTGTGTCTATAATATTACCATCGTTCAGTGGCGTCCGTAGTTTGCTATGAAATCTGTTTTAATTTGTAACGTACATTTTGTATTAATGGAAAATTTAAAACATGTACTTAGGCAGGGGTGAATGGGTTTAACTATTTCGGCCCGGGAACATAACTGTGGCTACCGCGGACATAACATAGAAGCATGAAATTTTGCACGGGAGTTTCTTATATAACGTAGGTGAGCACTAAGCAATTTTTTGAAATCCATCCCCTAAGGAGGTTATTAATCTATATAGTAATATATAAAGCTGAAGAGTTTGTTTGTTTGTTTGGTTGAACGCGCTAATCTCAGGAACTACTGGTTCGAATTGAGCATTTTTTTGTTGGATAGCCTATTTATCGAGGAAGGCTATAGGCTATATAGTATCACGCTACGATCAATAGGAGCGGAGCATCAATGAAAAATGTTGCAAAATGTAACTCAAAATTTGTTCATTCGACAAAAACTTTTGAACGGTAACTCCGATCATCATGAAATTTGTACACAACATTCATCTCGGTAAACTAAGATGAACGTGCGTACTCATGTTTCTCTCCCCATTCGTTCTTTTGCACCCGCCTAAAACCGGGCGACACCGCTAGTACCTAAATAAATTTAAAAAATGTAAAATATCGGCTAATTTTAGAAGATACTAAAAATTTCAGACAGCCGATCAATAACCAACAAATAATATTGCAATACGGTGGAGTCGAAGGCTTCTCTAGTGTTGTATAAAACATAGTTTCATCTCAGTCGCCTGCGTACCCGCGGGTAACGGCTAGTAATGTATAAAATAACAGGGTCTGATGGGCTGTACGGTCTTATATATTATTGTTTTCACGAAACGCCACTGGTGGTTGTAGAGTTGGTATTGGTTGATGCAGGTACAGTTGATGCATGTATTCTGAAAGGGCGTCAAACAAAATGTGGAATATTATTTCCATTTAAGCAGAAAATTATAAATTACAAAAATCAGAATAAAAAATAATTAATGTCGTATAGGTCATAAAAAAGTTCTCGTAAATAAAAACGATGAATTATTATTGATTATGCATTTTAATGGGTATAGATAATTTGAACCGTACTCCGTTAAGGAGGTTGAGCCGTTTTACGAAGATAATGAAAAAAATCTGAAATAAAGTTTTTTTAGTAGATTTTTTTATGACAAAATTGTCTGTAAAAAATCCAAAATCATTAGGAGGTTTATAAAGTTAAAAATTAAAAAAAACTTCTACATGTAGTCTTATGGAAAATATGTCAACCCAGCATGCAAACGGTACATTTTAATTTTTTGCAAATAACCAAATAATGTCAGCAGTTCCGAAAACTAACTATGTTAAGCATCGATGTCTTACGCATATTTTAATATTTTTTCCAATTTAACTAGGAGACTTTTAATCAATTAAAAAAAATGTTAAGCCTTAACACTTTTCAATTATGAACTTTTATTCTTGACAATTTTAACAATTTTAACTGAATTTTCAAATTTTTAATGATTTAATTTTAATTTTTATTACTTATAATTTCTTTTTTTTAAGTATTTACTGCAAAAAATATGTAAAATACAGATATTTACATAAACTTATTTTTTCTAACCTAACTTTGTACAAAAAATTTCAAAAGTTAGTCCATTAAGTAAAATACTGAAATAATTAATTAATATTAAAAAAATTATTTATTTATGCCTTTATGACAATAATTTATTAGTATCATCTACTTATAACCTTTTGTAAAAATTTATTATGGAAAAGTTCCCATTTAGAATTCGACTTACTTTTGATTGGGACTGTAACGGATCAACCTCCTTAATATAAGTATTAATCAATGCTTAATTTTTTAGGTACGGCTGTATGTTTAGAATGATAAACGCATTTTATAATGCACGGTCACACATGAGTTTAATCTAAATAAATTGATTTTTCATTGTAATTCAGGTGATGAGAACGCCCTTCCGTTTTTTACTTTTGTCTCAGATTTAATGACACCAAACATGGCGGTGTAAAGGTTTTCTTGTTACCTTTGATAATTAATTAATGGAATATTTATTTCGTTATAATTAAATGTGGGTTTGTTTTTTAAATGACATTTTTAACTTCCCGCTTTAAAAAAAAAAATTTTTTTTTTCAAAAATCGGGAAGATTGGTTTCACCCCGATTTTCGAAAATCGAGTTTTCGCCAGATCTCGACGTTTTGAGGTCCTAGGAAGCTATTGAAACTATTTTGGCGATGATGTCCGTAGGGCTGTATGTGTGTGTATGTATGTATGTATGTATGTAAACCTTTTATATCTTTTGAACGGAGCGTCCGACTGAAACGCGGTTTGCGGCATCTGACTTAGACTTCCTGAAAATTTGAAACGATTCGGCCCAAAAAATTTTGAGAAATCTTAAAAAAACAAATTTCATAAATTTTTAAAAATTTGTTTTTGTAAAATATTTTCTAAACTACTAAACCGATTAATTCCAAAATCTAATTAGCTCTTCTCCTTAACAAACTGCGTCGATTTCCGCAAACCGCATCAAAATCGGTTCATTTGTTCACGAGATACCGTGAACGAAAAAATAGTAAAAGGGTGTTTTTTTAAAATGACTCTTAAAATTGTTATCAGATCGATTTTTTTGTAATAAATTACTTTCTTAGGCTAAAAAAACTGCGTCGATCTCTGCAAACCAGATCAAAATTGGTTCATTTGTTCATGAGATAACGTGAACGAAAAATTAGGAAAAAAGTAATTTTTTAAAATTACTCGTAAAATTTTTATCAAACCGATTTTTTGTATTAATTTACTTTCTTAGGTTAAAAAAACTGCGTCGATCGCCGCAAACCGCATCAAAATCGGCTTATTTGTTCACGAGATATCGTGAACGAAAAATTTGTAAAAAGTGTTTTTTTTAAATTGCTCGTAAAATTAGGTTAAAAAATTGCGTCGACTGCCGCAAATCGCATCAAAATCGATTCATTTGTTCATGAGATATCGTGAACGAAAATTTCGTAACAGTGTTTTTTTTTTTGAGCTCGAATAGCTAAAAAATAAACTTCTTGCTATATTTTATATATTTTTGAGCGTTTTGAACTCGAAAATAGCGGGAAGTTACAGGGATGGCCTGCAGGGTCAAACTTCTTTTCAAATTTTTTTCTTTGAATCCTCCTTTCGTCAATGGCTCCATGTCTTCCCTTTTCTAGGAGCGCCAGGACTCCTAGATACGACACTGACTTCCAGACAGACGCGTTGATAGGTTCCAGTAACCAGTTATGCACCTAAGAACTGAAATTTGGAATATATAGAATAAAATGTTCGGACTTAGCTGATGCATCTATAGATCAATTTGAAAATTGTAGGCATTGACAAATCCTTAGCAACTAACAAGCATGAAGGGGCAAAACAATAAAACAATGTAAAGTATGTCCTTTCTTGGATTTCTCCAAGTGAAAAATCTGTGCCGCTTATATTGCATTGTGAAATTACAAGTATTAGTCTTTGCCGACAAGTTTCGAACTGAACTATGATCAGGTACGAAAAAATAAATAAAACACAATAATGATGTAATAAGTATTATACACTATGGACGTTTATTCTTGTTTATTATCAATATTTTTCACATTTATACACTGCATGCATCAAAGTTTGTTTCCATTCTTCTGTACAATTAACTCCATCCACTGCCATTCGCTAAAACTTCAATTTTCAAAAATATTTTTGTTCCTTCTTACTAGAATATTTACAAACAAAAGTTAACAGAATTTAATTGTTTGGCCTTCTTAGGAAACTACACTTAATAGGATGTCTTATAATTAAAGACACTTTTTTAAAACAGTGTTCAAATAAGAATAGGACTTGGAAACTCTTTAAAAATGTAGTCAAAAATCTAACATGAATAAATAAAAACAACGAAATATCTATTAACGATTTCTTCAGCATTCCACATTTCATGAAAATGATTTTATTGGAACGTTTCTCGAAAACACTAAACAATTTTTCGATATAAAATTATGACTTTCTCTGATAAGTAATTCGGAAATATCTGAAATATTATGTTATTATTAATAACATCACATTAATAACATTAATCAAAACTGCTTTTTTTTTTTATTTGAGGACAAAAATATTTCTTTCACAAGCTGACTCCAAATTAATTAAATTAAAACAAGTTGAACAAATATTAGTTTTAATACGTTTTGAGCAAAAATTGACTATTAATTTTCCAGTATCTAAAGGCCGCTGCACACGAGGCTAGAAATGCTGCTAGGAGTTCTGCTAGCCGGTAGGCTGGGTACGAAGCTAGAAATGACGTTACTGCGGGCTGGCCTGCTAGCTCACAAGATAGGTTTTAAAATTAGAACAAGGGCTATTTTCTCTGCTAGATTTGCTGCTAGGTATGAGCAATAACCAATCAGGAAGCAGTATCTTGTCACGTGGCCACTTGAACAAACACCAACAAACCAACATGGCGTCATTCTGCTCAGAGTCAGACTACAGACACGTTTTGCTCTGTGTTTATATTTAAACTGTCACTGTGCGCGCACCAGATCTATCCACAAAACAAGCTTGAAAAATAGTCTCGTGTGAAGCGAGTGTTTAATCAGCGCTAGAAAACTAGTAGGCAAATCTAGCAAGGAATCTAGCAGCGTTTCTAGCCTCGTGTGCAGCGGCCTTAACTTCCGTTAATAATCAATTGTGGAAATAATACAGAATAGAACAACATAATATAATTTATATAAATTCAAAAACAGCACTAATATTTATTTTTTTAGTGTCCAAAATCTGGAAGACACAAAAGAGCACCAATTATAATGATGATATAATTTTGAAAAGTTTGACAAATACTCATTTATATATCGATATTTAGTACTTTTAAATTATTGTGTGCTGTTTTTGTATACAAAGGTTTATGACAATGAAATAATATTTTTTGTATGCAGTCCTTATTTTTTTGAAAATTATAAATCTTTAATAATTTCCTTCCAATTTTCACCTGTACTTCATGTTTAACACTTTCTTTTATAACTTTATACATTGTTTCCATTTGTGATAATTTTATGTAAAACTAAACAATTTTTTATACAGTTTTATCAATTTCAACGGAGAAATCGTCGTAGGTATTAAATTTAAACATTTAAGGCTATAATTAATTGTATTTTTTGGTGGTAGCTTAGAACACAATATTATTATGTATAAAACGTAGCATAAAATACAATTGTTTTTTTACATTTTTTTGCTCAGACTTTGATAAACCATTAATTTATATTTTTTAAATTGTATCGTTTCTGCAAATTTTTGTGCATGGCAGAATAATAGTTACTTTTGTGGTCAGAGCAAATACTTGGTGCTTTATCCACACATATTTTGAAAAATAAATATATCTTATGAACTAAAGCTTAAACGACCCCAGTTGTTGCGATCGAAAATAGGAAAAACGAAATTAAAAAGAATAAGTAACAACGCAAAAATATTATATTCGTTTGAAATGTTGCCAAGTGTGATTGTTTACATAAAAAAAAATATTGAAAACGTGGGACATTTTGTAAAAAAATCTAAACTATACTTTTTGTAGCAGTCCAGTCAGAGTTAAGTTGCGATGTTGTCAAATTAGTGCAAAACTAAATAAACAAATAAATTGTTGTCTATTGTTCTACCACCTTAAATTATAAATCTTTGGCGGTTTAAATTTTCTTATACACATTTCATTCAAAAAAATAGTTAACTAAGCAAAAAAATGTATTATTTTTTTGTAAATTTTTAGTCTTAATAACCTGCCATGTTAATGACGAATTTAGGCGAGGCGCACCGTTTTTTTGACTAGTGAAATTAGCCACTAATAATATTATCACCCAAAAACATTTTGTAAATCACTCGACTAATTAATTTTTTCACAAAGTTATCCAACAACAAATTCAGAGCCGGATTAAGAAGCGAAGGGGCCCGTAGGCGGGACCCGGGGGGGGGGGGGGCTATCGCCTATGTAAGGGGACGAAAATCAATTGAAATAAGAATAGCATTTGAAAATGAACTTTTGAAATAATATGAAAAATTATTAATTTATTTATACCATGCCAAAAAATAAATATAAAAATTCAATGATAACGTTTATAACTTTAATAGCTTTCATGTTTGTATGATATGAATTTTTTTTCTAATCCAAAAAAAAATTCATTTTCTTTTCTTTTTTTTTATTCATTTTCATTTTTTTCTCAATTTTTTCACTTTGGTGGGGTCCTAAGATTTGGGGGGCCTATAGGCTCCGCCTATAACGCCTACACAGTAAATCCGGCTCTGAACAAATTGTCGAAGTTAAGCCAATATTAATTATTGAAAAATCATCAATTACACAAAAACTAATAAAACTGCACGATATGAAATTTATTTTAAAACCTTTGAGGTTAAAAAGTAATTAAAAACTGCAGAGAACAGGGTTTCAATTTTAAAAATCACTGCATTTAGAGTATGTGGAATCGACGTTGTCGTTTCGCTTTAAATTCGGGCTGAATTTTTTTGCTGAAATCAGTTAACTGGCTATGAAACTCATCTTACCAGGCGACAATCTTCTCTGATATTATTTAAAACAATTTTTTCATATTTTTTTGACCAATGTTTTTTCGTAAAGTCGTAATGTTATTAATTTTTATTTGAAAAAGTAAATGTCTTGTTTTTTGCCGTTCTAAAAGTATAATAAAAGTGTTTATTCAACACGCGTGAGTAATATGTAATTTCGGGGCCCTGCTAAACGTGGGAGAAATAATATATTACTTCACTATAGTGTAATAATGAATTTTCTGGCGTGGGAGAAATCATATATTACTTCACTAGTGTAATAATGAATTTTCTGGACCAATAGAAACTCAGTAGCAAGCCCAAGCGCTAAATAATGAAAAAAACTGCAAGTAGCTTCTGGACCAATAGGAGCGTGGTAGGCGGTATTTATACTTATATGAAAACAGCATCGCAATTCAGCGAAATCATGGCAATCTTGTGTGTACACTGACGGTGGTACGTCAATCAATGAAGTGATTTATTATTTTTCCCTCTTTTATCAGGGCCCCGATTACATATTACTCCTGCTAGTTGAATAAAGTATTATGTGCGACTATTGATCGAAGGAGAATATTCCACTCGCGTGTGTTTTACCGCACTCGCTGCGCTCGTGCGGCAAATTTCACGCTCATGGAATCTTCTCCTTCTCTCACTAGTCGCACAATATACTATTATTCAACACGCGTGAGTAATATATAATTTCGGGGCCCTGCTAAATTCGGGAGAAATAATAAATTACTTTATGTTGACGCGTAAAGTGCTAATAATGAGCCGTACTGTACGATAATAAATTTTATGGACCAATAAGAACGCAGTAGCGAGCGGAAGCGTACAATAATGAATAATAACTGCATAGTTTCTGGACCAATAGGAACGCGGTAGCGATTTGTATATATGAAAACAGCATCGCAATTCAGCGAAAGTCAGGGCCATCTTGTGTGGATCGAGGGCGGTTGGTACGTCAATCAATGAAGTGATTTATTATTTTTCCCTCTTTTATCAGGGCCCCGATTACATATTACTCGTGCTAGTTGAATAAAATATTATGTGCGACCATTGATCGCTAAGCTCGTGCGGCAAATTTCACGCTCATGGAATCCTTCTCTCACTAGTCGCACAATATACTATTTCTTTCAATAACAAGTACGGTTTCCTGACTTCTGAACTGATTCGAGTAAGAAAATTCAATCCGAATTTAATTCGAAACGACAGCGTCGATTCCACCTAGTCTAATTATATCTATTCGAAAGAAATGTGTACAGCTTATTACGTATTTATAACAAATACATTATTTATATAATTTACATATACATTATTTAATAATATGTTCATCGAATATTAAAAAATAAATATTATATTTAAAAAATACTACAAAAAAACTACGTTTTCTTATCATATTACAATAACCTCATCGTCAACAAATAATAAGCGATAATATATGCGTTATTTACAGTCAGTAATAATAATAACAGGGATTTTGTGTGAATTTTTGGGGCCGTGCTGACAGGTATGTCTGTGGTGGTGGCGTCGTGAGACACCCGCACGTGTACGACGCCCTCGGCAAGGCCCCTCGCTGATCGCACCAGGAAGGAATGCTCGCCTCGATCCCGCACGCTGACCGTCGCCCAAGACAGCGTTGACTGGTGACAGTGGGGACTGCTTGCATTCTGAAAAAAACACGGAGCAAGTAGGGAAAAACAGTCAACTGAGCAAGTCATTTTACTTGCATTTTACAGTACCGTTGAGTTGACTAGCTACCCGACTCGGGGCTTCGCTCGGAGCGTATTCTGTATTAATAATTTAGTTGGGGGGGTACCGTAGACAATTCACGTACGCCATGATGGTTTGCTCGACTGTGTCAATTTTTATATATTAAGGTTTTTTTCAACAGCGATAGGAAGTTCCCCAACTCGTTCCTATTGCTGTTGAACAAAATCTTAATATTTATAGGTAGATTATTTTTTACATTTTTGTCAAATATTGCTTGTTTTTATTTTTTTCACGTATGGTTCAATAGATTTCAGTGAAATTATTGTAGAAATGTAATATAATACGCTAATTAAAAATAGACACACATTTTTCACTCTCGAAATTAGGAGACTTATTAAACTATGTCCATTGAGGGCTTTAAACATCAATCAAAATAAATTTTAGTCAAAGTTACAAAAAAATATTTAAATAGACAATTTAATGCATTGTTCCGAATCAATAAAGATTTGGTATCTTTTTTAGTTATTAATTTTTTCAAATTAAATCCGTTTGGGTTTTTCTATGAAATTGTACTAGGGAGGCTGAAAGTTTTGTCATTGCAGCAGAGGTTAGTCTGTTCTGAAAATTGAAACATGCTAGTTGGCCTTGACACAGCGCAGTGGGTAACTTTCAGCTGTACTATAAAATCGTGACAACGCCGATTGATAAAAGAGATGGAAAGAGTGAGATATCACACGATGGATTGTACGCGGGGTGGGGGGGGGTTGTCATTTCTTGCGAGGTAGTAGATCGGCACATCGCTGGCGAGGGGCGAGGGGAGACAGGTTATTTGATTTCCGATCATGCATGAAATATTCTGCGCGTAATAAAATTTTAGAAATAGGTATTGGAATTTGTTGTTGAGACATAAAAGAAGAAAAGAAGATGACTTTGCTCTGCTCTCGAAAACATAGTGCTTGCACCCGATTTAATAAAAATCGTCCGTCTGAGAAAAAATGGTATCGATTGTCTACAATGTGTTCAAATTATACTTATATGGTAAATGATAATAGGGTCATCTTCATAAGTCTGACATAAATAGTTTCAATCAACTTTTACGATCTTTATGATCTTCGTAATTGCAAACAAGAATTAAAGAAATATATATATATTTTTAAACTTTGAGCATAAGCCGCCATATGATGACGTAGAAGACAGTCACGCTTCTTGATCTATACAAAGAGATGTATATAAGTTTTTTTCCTCGTCGTGACACAACAGATCTACTATCTATCTATTTATAACTTTCTATGTTTAAAGTTTCATTGAAAAATACACACTTTTGGAATATTTTATTTATAAAAAAAGCTATCTATTTATAATCTAGATTACAATAAAAAAGATAGCCGTTTCTCATACGAGGTTTGTACCACTAAAATGCAAAAAAAAAAAAAAACAATTCCCTAATGGAATTTTAATATGATCTGTAAAGTGGTGCAGATATCAAATTTCTCTAACAGTTTTTATGTCATACCTGAATTAACATGCAGGCAGATTATAATTTTAGTACAAAATCGCTGTTGTACCCGGTTTGACTCGGGGGTAGTGTACAGTGTCAGGTTTCGCTCATTCTAAATCCCTATATTATTAATCGAGCTAATCTTGTATCTACCTATGTCCCTAAATATTTTCTCTAAAACGGCCCTAACGATTTGGATGAAATTTACTGAAAAGGGATTTTGGGGGGCAAAAAATAGTTTTAGCTAGGTCTCATCTCTCGAAAAAATCGTTTTCTTACAAATTCTATCATTATAAAAATCAATTTTTTGACGTATGAAAATACTTAAATATTGTAAGTAGGTTTTGGATTTTTATATAAACGATGGGCGTGTTTGGCCGAAGTAAGTACTTACT
This sequence comes from Xanthostigma xanthostigma, assembly GCA_963575645.1. Lineage (NCBI taxonomy): Eukaryota > Metazoa > Arthropoda > Insecta > Raphidioptera > Raphidiidae > Xanthostigma > Xanthostigma xanthostigma. The sequence continues at coordinate 8,276,581 of OY754471.1, read as the reverse complement.
AAACTTAGTAAGCCAGTTAGCATAAAAAAATTAAAATCTTACAAGCTGACTATAGCGCTTTTCGGCCAGGACAGACTTACTGGCTTGACATAACTCAAAACACCGGTTTACGTTATATCCCGTACATAACCTCATAGATTGAATATAATTGACAGTACTAAATTTATCATTATAATTTAATTCATGTAAATAAATTACAAATGGATAAATGAGAGGTCTGTTCCTGTTTGTTTTGTTTACATCAACAATAAGCAAAATGGCGTCTTATATTAAGCCATGCTTACTGCGTTAGCACTTATTTTGTGTTCCGGCCGAAAATTTTGCAAGTATAGTGAGTGACTTACTAAATTTAGTAAGTACTTACTTCGGCCAAACACGCCCAATGAAACAATTGTATTCAAAATATTATGACAGTTAATCTTTAATTACTATCCAAGTGAGACTTAAAATAAATACGTATTTGAATATCAATATTTTATTTAACTTTCCGAGAAAAGGTACTAACTGATAACTGACATCATCTCGAAAAATCGTCGTTCACCCATATGTGGGTCGTTTTTTCGTAAAACTGTCAAAATCGTATCAAATGATGTCGGCAAGCGACATACTGTATAAATAACCGTTGTGATACAGTGGCATTGTTTTCATCTTTTGGCACAACTTTCTAGGATTATATGAGACAAAGAATTGAAAATTTTATATCAGTTTCAATGTTTTTTCGATAATATATTACGTAAGGCATTTGTATATGTATGTTTGTGTGTCAATATCAATACATACCTATATTGTTTTTGTAATTCCTGACATTTAGGCCTAGTTTATATGAGAGGCGTTCAACGCGCGTTGGCCCAACGCGCGTTTACAGTTTTTATACAATTGTATAGGTCTGTTTATATGATAACGCGCGTTCAACGCGCCACCAACGCGCGTTATCATATAAACAGTCCTATACAATTGTATAGAAGGTGTAAACGCGCGTTGGGCCAACGCGCGTTGAACGCCTCTCATATAAACTAGGCCTTATTGTTAAGCGAAAACAAAACGTACAAAAACATAGCCATCTACATTTCTGTTAGGTTATATCGGTTTATTTGTAAATTCGAGTAACTAGTGGCGTCAATGAATACATAAAACAGGCAAAACTTCGAACTCCGCAGAAACAGCTCCAATTTTGATGATTTTTTTTAAAATTTAGTTTTTTTATATTATTGAAAATCAGAAATATTTTGGGGCGGGGAACGAATTATTTATATTGTTTAAGAAAAAAAAAATCTTTGACTAAGTCCTAGATTTACTATTAAACTAAAGACTTTTCTTTGTTTTATCGATTTTGGATGAACCAGTTATGATGGTCCTACTTGTGAGAGGGGTCCAACATGGCTATAACTTTGACCAAAATTATTTTTTTTTTTTGAAAATTTAGTGAAGTCTAGTTGAAATATTATTAGCTTTATAAAATAAATTAAATTTTGTCGAAAACATTTTTTTTTCAATTTTTTCATGGCTCTGACTGCCCCAGCCCCTTAAACAATATAAATAATTCGTTCCCCGCCCCAAAACGTTTCTGATTTTCAATAATATAAAAAAACTAAATTTTCAAAAAAAAAAAATCATCAAAATCGAAGCTGTTTCTGCGAAGTTCGAAGTAAAAGGCTTCATTGAGGCGACTAAACATAATGAATAATCATATTAGAATGTGCCTGTATTATTACACGAAGATTTGGAGTTCAAACAAATAGAATAATTTTTTTTAAGTTAAACTTTTTTAGGCGTGCTAGAGGGATAAAGTGACCTTTATCAGGACGCCTCCCCTTCTTCGACTTCAAGCGACAGTTCTATAATGAAATTTGGGCAAATTATTAAATAGAATATTTTCTTAAATTTGAAAAAATCTCAACAGAGTGTTCGGTCGTGAACGCATTTAAACAAATTAAAAAATGATGTTTAGTTTTTACGAAATGCCTGAGGGTTAATATAATAATTGAATTTCATTATCTTTAAAAATTTAATATAGAAAATTATCGGAAATTATTCACAAGAAAACTCAAATTTTTATTTGCTTTTTTTGTTATTAAGTAATGTTATCAAATATGAAGAAAGTGAATAAGGTAAAGTTGCATGATCTCAAAAATGTTTAAAGAAGAATATAAGAACAAAAAAAGCTGTTTACATTATTTACATATTATAATGACGTAAAAAGTAGTCATATTTCTTTATCTATAGAAAGAGATGTATATAACTTATTTTTCTTGTGACGCTATTTTTGTATTCCGTATTCAAAACTACATAGCCAAATATACACTTTTGGGATTTTTTTTATTGCTGAAAAAGCTTCCAAAGATTTCTCAAAAAAAAATTGGTTGTCTGTAAAGTCGGTTTACGGACGATAGTTTTACGTGATAACGTATTCCGCTCGAATATCATATTTAATAATACATAACCTAAATTTTAGTAGCTGTCAAACTATATTTTTACCGACTCTCTATCGCTTATACTGCGCTCTCGCTTGCACGCACAGGGTCAGGCGGAACGTTACACTTTTTCGTGCGTGCAGCTGGTGTTTCATCAATTTATAAGACGTTATCACGTCAAAAAAAACTGTAAATCATTGTTATTGAATTAATATTACAAAATACAACATAATAAACACGTACCTATTAGTTTAGTAAAACTGGCAGTAGCATCCGTTGATATCGGGTTTTGTATACATAATAACTTTACATTAAATTTTAATATAGCTCCGTATACAGCAGTTTGTCAATATTTGTAATTAAAATATAAGTTTATGAGATGTAACAGAAAATCATTTACAAATTCAGTACCGGATTTAGAGTTGTTGAGGCCTCTGGGCTATAAATCGGTTGGAACTCGTCTTCAATATTAACATATTTGTGGAGACCCCTTGGCAGTTACTTAGTTCTAAGTTCGGAACTTTTCTAGAAAACCTGTACGGTGGACTTTCACAGGTCTGTCAGGAAAGAAAACGGCGTAGATTGTGTAACTATTATATGTAAAAAAGTTTAATAACTTAATTAAGGTAGTACGAGCGCCAAGGCAATTTTAAATAAAAGGCCTGATTTTTTTTATATGAAGTTGCCTAAGTCTAAACCAATTCTGAAAATTTTAGGGGGGGTTGCCCGATTATTTAAATAAATAAATGACTTCAAAAGTAGGCATATTTAACATTGGCTTTATGGTAAAACGGTAGATGGAATGATATGTTTTCATTGATTTCTCCAAAACTAGTCGGTGGAAATTAAAAAAAAAAACTATTTAAATTAAAGTTAAAACCTTAATATTATTGAAAACAAAAAAAATCCGTTGTGCCCGACTAATTAAAAAGATATTTAATTAAAAAGATTAAATATCTTTTTAATTAGTCGGGCACAACGGGTTTTTTTTTCTTTTTAATAATTTATTAAGGTTTTAACTTTAATTTAAAGAGTTTTTTTTTAATTTCCACCGACTAGTTTTGGAGAAATCAATGAAAACATATCATCCATCTACCGAAATATAAACAAAATCAAGCCTTTTGTTTAAAGTTGCCTTGGTGCTCGTACTACCTTAAGCTCAAAATTTTCTGTTATTTCTTTGTGCAAAATTTTGTATTTTCATTACAGAAAATTTTTGCTCAGGTTTAAACCACGTGAAAACCAGCATTAATTTAAGCGAAGTCGCGAGCAGAAACTAGTTGTATGATATAGTTCTTTCATTCACATTCCATAATTCCTTGAAATAAAAAACAACAAACAAACTTACAACAATTTCATGAGCAATAATGTTTTCAGTAGGATATTGTTGTCCTGGATAGTAAATATGGCGGTCAGAAATCCAAAATACCCGGTTGTAAGGAGGATTGGCGCAGAACTCAACTGTAACAGCCAATGGTTGTCCCACTACGGCAGTTGCATTTTGATTTCCAGGAAACACAGTCGGATGACCTGAAAATTTACATAACATTTTTGATAATTTTTTCTTTTTTCAAATAACAGTTGTGAAGTTCTATTCTATTCCACGACAACGCTATATTATTTCCTGTCAGTTTATTTTTTAATCGAGTTAATTTTTTTTGCAAAAAAAAAAAACAATATTCAATTCACTCTACTTGAGGTCATATAGGCTGTGTGCACGAAGCCTACTAGCGCCGCTAGTGGGTAATAGAGAATTATTGAACTCACTTTTTATGGAAATCGCGACATGTTTCTATGGTGATAGGTCAAAAACTTCAGTTGGCCATGATGTGTCAAAACAAATTTAATAAGAAAAACTGATGTTAATTTGTTTACACTGACAGCGGAACGTCAAATAAGGGCCCCAATGGTTTTTATTTTACTTAAATCGCCATCAGCGCAACAGCCCGGACAAGTATTTCCAGATCGCTTAGTTTTTCCATGTTTTCTTTGTAATTAAAAAACTTCATAAAATGATAACTATTTTCACTTTTAATAAATATTGCTCAATGAAAATTTGAGTTTGAAGTTTCCCCTAGTGCTCACCACAAACGCTAGCATCGAAAAATTTGTAACTCCGCCTCCCTGCACATAGCCCATAGCTTCACTGCATCTACAGCTCGAATAAGAATTGCCTTGCATTTTGGAACCCTCGTAGCTTCGGTCTGGATACCAACGCAAAACTTGGCTACATTTTTTACATGAAATGTTTTTGATGGGATATAGCTGACGTGAGATGAGTTAAGTTGACGCATGAAAAATGTTTATTGGTAAAAATGTTCGACTGACCAGTGACGTGAAGTTGAATGGTGCGTAATGTGTGTAACCGATGTTGACGTTCCCTGCCGGAGGCAGGAGCCACGCATCGATATTCGCCCGCCTCCTGATAAACGACCTGCTGGAGTCGCAACTCCTGGCCGCCGCCAAGCGGTTCCAGTTGACCGCCTCCTTCCCCTGCCCCGTTGCTGTTCACACGTGACCAACAGCCTTGCGTTCCTGTAAATAAAGTATAGATCTGTTATTGCACTATTTTTTATAATATGATCTCTGTTTTCGAGTGTTCCTAATTTAGACTATCTATTAATACATTGGGTCTTTCATAATAAGCATGATGATTTTGCAAAAGTTCCAAAAGATTTCGGATTTCGTCAAAAATCGCATTTTTTAAAGGGGTATGCCTTGAAAAAATTGCAAAAATCGAATTCTTTAATATACTTTTGAAATTGAGAATGCTTACAGAAATAATTACGCTGAATTCAGTGAGCGTAAGCCAACGTCTGTATCTCTTTTAGTTTGGAAACTACGGCCATCTGTAGGTTTTATATGATTTTCTGAAAACTATAAACGCAAATAACTTCTGAACCAAAAGACATACAGACGTTTGTTTGTGCTCATTGGATTCACCGTGTTTTTTTCTATAAGCATGGCGATTTTCGTCAAAAATCGCATTTTTTAAAGGGGTATGCCTTGAAAAAATTGCAAAAATCGAATTCTTTAATATAGGTACTTTTGAAATTAAGATTGAAAACTATAAACGCAAATAACTTCTAAACCAAAAGACATACAGACGTTTGTTTGTGCGCTCATTGGATTCACCGTGTTTTTTTCTATAAGCATGGCGATTTTGCAAAAGGGCCGAAAGATTTAGGTTTTCGTCAAAAATCGCATTTTTTAAATGGGTATGCCTTGAAAAAATAGCAAAAATCGAATTCTGTAATATACTTTTGAAATTAAGAATGCTTACAGAAAAAAAATACGCTGAATTCAGTGAGCGTAAGCAAACGTCTGTTTCTCTTTTAGTTTGGAAACTACGGCCATCCGAAGGTTTTATATGATTTTCTGAAAACTATAAACGCAAATAACTTCTAAACCAAAAGACATACAGACGTTTGTTTGTGCTCATTGGATTCAGCGTGTTTTTTCTATCAGCATGATGATTTTGCCAAAGTTCCGAAAGATTTCGATTTTCGTCAAAAATCGAATTTTTAAAGGGGCCTTGAAAAAATTGCAAAAATCGAATTCTTTAATATACATTTAAAATTGAGAATGCTTACTGAAAAAAATACACTGAATTCTCTTTTAGTTTGGAACTACGAACATTCGAAGGTTTTTTATTATTTAAATCTTTGATTAACGTCTAAATAGAACTCTTCAAATAAATAAAATTGACGACCAATTTTTTTCAGACTATATATTGACAAAAAATATTATAAAAATATAAATCAATATAACAAAAGATGACATTTCAATCCGGATTTGGATCTTCTTTAGCTAATACTAATTAATTTTTATATTTTTTTAGATATTTCTGAAGAAGATCCAAATCCGGATCAAAACGTCATCTTTTGCTATATTGATTTATATTTTTGTCAATATATAGTCTGAATCAAATTGGTCGACAATTTTATTTATTTTTTATTATTTTCTGAAAACTGTAAACGCAAATAACTTCTAAGCCAAAAGACATACAGACGTTTGTATGGATCTATTACATGAGAAGTATTATTGCCTGTGCTCTCTTTTATGATATAAAAAATGAGTTTGAAGAAATAATAACGTCGGTCATTTAAAAAGCCTGCGTGGGTCAGTGTCTGACCCGCGGGTCATATGTTCGTCATCACTGACTTAGGGGCTACAAGATTTGATTGTTTAGAAGTGCAGTGAAATACACAATTTTTTTGTTCACCGATGTTGTACCATACATCGGTGAACAAAAAAAATTGTGTATTTCACTGCACTTTATCTAAATTGTAACGAAACTTAGTAGGTACCCAAATTTAATTAAGTATAGAATTTTTTTTCAAATACGACCGGTTTCATTAACGCGTGGGTATTGGCTAGTCAATAAATTAAAATGCAAGCTGTTCTATTTTAAAAAAGTCATATCGCATTACGTTAGGATGTCGTGTACGAAATTCATCTCTGACGATAGATTTTGTTTGCTATTAAAATGTCAATTTGTCATCGTTAGAGTCGCTAATTTATTATCGCAAGCGTTCTTAGCTTTTGAGTAAAAATAATGAATAGCAATTTGTCAGGAAAATCTCTCAGGTTCTCTTTGATTTTTCTTTGAAATAAATGCTCTCATTTCACAAGTATAAGTTTAATATTTTTCTTAGAAGAAAGGGGGGTGAAATAATACAGTTTAATCAGGTTTATTAGTTTTTTTACAAACGCATAATAAAATAAAAAATAAAGCAATGAAAAAAAGTAGGAGCGCGTAAGTAATTTAAAAATTCCAAAGTATTTGGTTGTTTCTAAAAGTTTACTTGCTTGATATGTATTGATCAGTTATGTTTAAAAGACAATAAAAAAACATTTAAAAAAAATATTATCATAAATCTAATATTTTTTAAATAAAATTGCTTTCACATTTTACTAGTAGAGGTTAATGGAGGGGGAAGGCTAATTGAGGAGCGGACGTGCAAAATCCGATAAATCCGATTTTACTGGTCTCGGGTAAATCACGAAAATCTGTCACACAGAAGTCTTCATATAATGACCAAATTTTATTTTGCGAATCAGCGACATATAGGCCATAGATAAGTTCACTAAATTTAGAAAGAAATATTGGTTAAATTTTTTTTAGACACTAAAATTATTTTAGTCATGATTCAAAAAATTTTTGAAAAACACTGGTTTAGAGAAAACATAGATAATAGTTTTTACTACCAATTTGGATTGCGTTAGATTAAAAAATAAAAATTTTCATGTCGAACATTTCACCGAAATTATCAATTGATTGAAGTATGCTAGCGTTTATTTGGATAACTAGAGTAATATAAAGTTTAAATTCCAAATTAATAGACTCTGTGTGAACAGAAATAACTAAAAAGTGAAAAGACCTTCGCATTGACTATTGTATAACGTTTCGACATTTATAATGACTTTTTAATTTTGAAATTTTTTTAATTGTGGACACGTCATAACAATCTTTCAACATAAAATTTGTTACGTAACCGATTGTCAATACTATTAAAATATCATATAATATATATGTGGCAGTATTCGGGGAACTTTTGAACTGTCGAGTTGTGTGATAATGGATTTTTTTAAGTGAATTTATTTTGTGTTAATATTAACTCGGTGTGTCAATGACTTTACTAATTATACGTTTTGTGGTCTACTACTAATTTATTTGATTTTAGGATTTTTTAATGGATTATATCATACATATACTTCGAGTGTACATTTTTGCAGACAGAAGGTGACGTGTTTTTAGCAATGCTGTACCATTAAATATCAAAGCTGAGTCTAACTACACCACAAAATATCCACAAGCAGAGACTAGATTCGAACCCTCGACAGTTTGATTCAAAAGCCTGCACGCTGGCCATTACAACGCAGTGTTCTCTAAAAACGCAGTTACATATCTCACTTTGATCTTTTGTTTGCTATAATTTTATTTCGAGTTTTTATTATGCATTAACTACTAGTTGACTAGTCACTTGCAGCGTTTTTGTTCATTTGTACAATTGTGTTTGCTCAAGTCTTTCAAATCAGTGTTGTGATAAATAATAAAATATTAATAGCTTGTGTTAGTTTGTGGCCCAGAGAAAAGCACGTGAAGAAAAGGTAGGATTTCTCAATTTCCATTGTTTAAATTGATTTTGGTTAAAAAATTGTCAACTTAATTAATACAAACGAAAACCACTGTGGTTTCTACATTTAGGTATTAATAAAGTGCCGATAAAAATACATCGCTTTTTCACAACACAATGTTCATTGTTTTGCTAGATCTGCAAGAGTCAATAATAACACCATCTTAAAAACGTTTTTTTTTGACGTGATAACGTCTTATAAATTGATGAAACACCGGCTGCATGCACGAAAAAGTGTAACGTTCCGAAAAGTGTCCGTTCCGCCTGAGCGTGCAAGCGAGAGCGCGATATAAGCGCGATAGAGGCACGATCTGCCCAAGTTTGACAGCTACTAAAATTTATTTATTAAAGATCACAAGACACAAACTTCCAATAGACTGCCACAGTTCGCTACTTACAGGGAGTGAAAAATCCACAACACCCGACCGTCCGTTTATTAAAACTGCGTATATTTTGAAAACGGTTCATTATATTTAAAAACCGTTTCTACAGTTGGTTAGAACTCTAATTTTACTATTTAAATATGTAAAAATAAATGTTTGGAAACGTATACGTATAATGTGAAATATAAAAAAAGTTATTTTTCAACACTTTACGAGTATGGTGTGTATATAAATACCTATAATAACTGTAATTGATTTCCTTAATAATTTTCAATGTTTCTTTATGACGTTATCACGTAAAACTATCGTCCGTTAACCGACTTTACAGACAACCAATTTTTTTTTTTAAATTGCTTGACCTGATATTTATACGTTATTTAAAATATTTCCTCTTACAAGGCTTATGGACAAGTTTTGCACTGGATGGACAATTTGTTAAAGAATTTGAAAATTGTGTTGTTAATTTTAGCAAGTGATGGAAGAATATTACCGGATGTATATATATATAAAAGCACTGAATTTAAATATTAAATACCACGAGACTCTTTTTGTCATTAGCTTAGCCCGTCACCTGTTACGTTAAATATTTAAACACGTTACTAGGTCATGTCTCTCCTAATGGAACACAATTTACATTTATTATTCTCAGAGGGGCAAAGCACTGCGTGGGCCCAGCAAGAACTGTCATTCATTCTAACAGCTAAAGCTAAACCATTTGCACTACAGTCTCTTTTTAATGTCTGCGATGTACGTCACAGTATAAGTTTTGTACAGGCTAAGGTAAAGAGCACTGAAGAGAATTAAATCACCTCATTCAAAAATTAGTAGGAAACAGTTTCCAGAACATAAACAATTCAGATGATAAAAACGTTACTTAATAACTGATGAAGACATGAGAGTAGGAGTATATCATATATCTAATAATTAACTATATGCATCATTGCCAATCTACTCAATGTGCGATGAGCGAAGGCAACAAAGCGTATCGAAAATATATCTGCGTCTCTTTCTTCGATGTAGTTCCCTGATTTCTCCGATTATAGGATTGGTTGATGTCTTTGCATTCAATCTGAATAAAGTATCTCTGTTTCAAAAACTTTGTCTTTTTCTACGACGTTAAGCCAATCAGAGCCAGCGAGTTTTTGCGACTTAAAAAAGACAGAAATATATCTTTGCAGCCTAATGATTCTATTGCGAGTTTATTCCTATGCTCGGTATCAGTGTTGCCAGAACTTTTTTGTTTTGCGTACTAGATCAGGGTTGAAAAAAGTAGAAAAAAGTACTAGAATTTTTTGAAGACTTGAACCACAAATGACCTTTTTTTTGACAGCCTGTCTTAAATAATTTTGTTGTGTGCACAAATGGAGAGCAAAAACCAAAAAAAAAAAAAAAACGAATGACCTTTTTTTTAACAACCTAATTTCACAAATTTTATCGTATATGGGTACAATGTAGGAGAGCGAAAAAAAAGATCCTATCATTTCCACAACAAAAAAATCTTTTTTTGGTAATTTCCCTTTTTTCGTTTGTCGTGGTGGGTGTGTGGACATTGGGTATTAAAAAGTACTAGATTTTTGCTTCAACGTACTAGCGTACAGAAAATGACAAAAAAGTACTAGATCTAGTACAATTGTACTAGACTGGCAACACTGCTCGGTATACAATAAAAGTATAATATCTATGGAGTACCTATATCCATTCTAGTGATGTGCCGGATATCCGTATCCGTATCCGCGGATATCCGAGGGAGAAGAAAGATCCGTATCCGTTAGTTTTTGGCGGATCTATTACGGATCTTTTACCTTATTAATTTTTATGTCATAGATGAAATTTTATATATATATGTGATTAGGTAATAATGAAAAACTGTTAAATTCCATTCAGATTATTTTTTATTTTTTAAAATCGTATTTGGCACCTTTATATTGCAAACATTTATCGTAGTGAGTACCATACCAATAGTACATAACTCAAAGGTACTAAAAACTATCTTTATAATGAGATAGTGCACATCGATCTTTGGAAAGAGACAATCTGTTATGAGAGTTAACTCTTAAAGAGGTCAATAACTTTTTCCCATAACAGATAGTCCCTTTCCAAAGGTCGATGTTCAATATTTACCGTTGCGTACACTAAGAAAGTTAAGATCCGTATCCGTATCCGCGGATCTTGAAACCATATATCCGTATTCAGATCCGTATCCGCGGATATACATTTTTAACGATCCAGCACATCACTAATCCATTCTTATTCGGAAACGAACGAAACGCCGCGGAATTTACGAATGGGAACAGATCTCGTGTCGAAATAGGACATCTTAAGATGAAAGATAGAAAACATCCTCCGACAGAGGACATGATCCGGAACTAGTCAAGTCTACTGGGAATTCTGCAGCACGTAAAAAATATTCAGTTGGACTGACCTTGAGGACACTGCAATTGAACGGCACCGCCGAGTGCGACTTCGACCTGTCGACCTCCGCCAGTCGAACTGAGCTCGCCGACGTCGACTTCCGGTTCTTGCGTCATGACGGCGGGCGGTTGATCAGGCTCATCTGCGACAGACACATACAGTGACTCGGTTAGTTGCCATCGCCATGGTCGGCCGCCGAGACTCGCTGCAAAACCAAACGGTGTACACGCGTCATAGGGTATGTTGTGACGTCACTCACTACCAGGCTGTGCGACCACACCTTATAGCTTTATCACACACTCAAACCAGTTACCCAATGCAGCGAGCATCTAAACAGCCAGGCATGCTTCAATATCACCTCAGGCGAGATCTTATTGATTTTTAAAAAAATGATTCTTCAAAGATATTCTTCTGAAATCGATTGCAGCATGCACCATGCGAAAAAACAGGCAGTTTTCAAATTGTTATTATTAATTGACGTGGCCAGTAATAGGTTAATTTTCTTTGAATTATTTTAAAAATCAATCTAAATTAATTACCATGGGTTATATTTAAAATAATCACAGTAGACAGTGCTAATCAATTACAGATTTCTTGATTGTAATTCCTGCTGGCCACGTCTTAGGGCGCAGCAGGAATAAGTGCGTTACCATTCCTGCTGCATAATTCGTAATCCTGTTGCAACTACAATTAGTGTTTTTTTAAACTGCCGACGATAACAAATTACCACCCTTTACAACTCTAATACGTACATCTAACATTAAGGAAGTATCCGATTGATGAGAAAGTTCCTGCAACGTGTTTGGCTGTGCATTTGTACCAGCCGCTATGTTCACGTCGGATGGCCGTGAAGTTGAGGAATCCGTCACCAGACTGCGTCACTGGAGGCACCGCGTCGTCTTTTTGCCACACGCCGGGCGCTATGGGATTTGAGTCGACGTCGCATTTCAAGGACAACGGCATGCCTTCGACTATTGGAATGCCGAAACCTGGTTCGCGAGATATCGCAAACGATGGTGTATCTGAAATAAAAATATTCTTGTTAGTAAAGATTAACATAATATCTTAATTTGAGTAGACTGTCAAGTAAGGGTAGTGGGCATTAATATCAGTAATTTACATGAAATTTGAAAAATATGTACCCGTGAACAAATAGAATTCAATTTCTTAAAAATTATGAGATTACATTGAATCGAGCATAGCGTTATGACTAATGACTTGTTCATTGATGAATCCAATTTACATACAAATACAGGAAGGAAAAAAAGATTGTGGTATCAATTTGTGATGAAACATACATCGTTCTCTTCGCTTCAATGAGGGGAAGTGCACAATATATGTTTCATCACGATGTGTTCGAATTAACGCAGGACAAATCCATATAAGAATCACAATAATGTTTAAACTTAAGGAGGTTGAGCCGTTTTACGAAGATAATCAAAAAAATCTGAAATAAAGTTCTTTTAATATTTTTTTTTATTATTATTATTTTCTGTAAAAAATCATTAGGAGATTTATAAAGTTAAAAATTAAAAAAAACTTTTACATGGAGTCTTATGGAAAATATGTCAACCTAGTATACAAACGGTACATTTTATTTTTTTGCAAATAACCAAATAATGTCAGCAGTTCCGAAAACTATAGTAAAGCATCGATGTCTTACGCATATTTTAATATTTTTTCCAATTTAATTAGGAGACTTTTAATCAATTAAAAAAAATTATTAAACCTTAGCACGCTTCGATTATGGACTTTTGTTCTTGACAATTTTAACAATTTTAACTGAATTTTCAACTTATTAATGATTTAATTTTAATTTTTATTACTTCCAATTTCTTTTTTTAATTGTTTACTGCAAAAAATATGTAAAATATAGATATTTACATAAAATTATTTTTTTTAACTTAACTTTTTACAAAAAATTCAAAAGTAGTCCATTAAGTAAAATACTAAAATAATTAAAATTAAAAAAAAATTATATTTATGCCTTTATGACAATAATTTATTGGTATCATCGACTTATAACCTTTTGTAAAAATTTATTATGGAAAAGTTCCCATTTAGAATTCGATTTACTTTGATTGGGACTGTAACGCATCAACCTCCTTAAAAATTGAATGTTTCATTATTCGTTTCCATAGAATAGTAATATAATAATTGTAAAAAGTTGGAAATGTTGATAAAAATGATTATATTTATTAATTATATATATAAATTCTTTTTTATCAACATTTTAAACTTCCTGCGATTTATCTTACAATTAAAAATTTTAAGAATTACGGTCGAATTTCGATCACTATCTACGATCACCAGTCAAGATGAAAGTATTTCTTGTACTTTATAAGTAAATGTTATGTCTGATCTAACAAAAAAGTAAGTAGATATATAGTGAGTCACGAACAGTTTTATTTCTAAAGAAATCTGTTGAATCGAAAAAGAAAGCCAGCGGACGATCGAGGTATACGTTCGTGTCCCTTGTCACAGTATGCCAGGTCTCTTCCATACATATTACATTGTCTTTGACCTTTTGCTTCGTGTCGCGTTGCATCCTTCCGATTCCCTCTTGTCTTGTCGTGCAGTTATACCGAAGCATTACAGGACAGGCATGATTACATCATTCTCTTTTATATCGTGATCGATCGAATGTATCTACTTTCGGTCATACGTAAGTTTTTTTCGTCGGTTTTGAATCCCACCTACCACCTAACGTATCAGGTCTGTTCCAAGCTGGCTGAGAACGGTAACAGAACCGTCACAGTCTTGATACTGCGCAATACTGTAGTTCAAAAATTGTTTTAACTACTGCGCGAGACTGTGACGGTTCTGATATTGTACTCGAACTGCTTGGAACAGATCTATCGTAACATTTTCATAAACCATCGTTCACATTTTTGTTGCATTTCTGCAGATAGACAACCACGCGAATATTGTTAATAATAATAATAATAATCATTTATTGAGATGCCACTAATGTGGATAAAAACGTCAATATACATAACACAATTAAAAAAGATTCTTCAAATCATAAGGCACCGTATTATAGAGATATTGCTTTAATTGATTATTAAACTGTTCAGTTTTTTTAAATTTTTGATTGCATCAGGAAATTTATAGTACATTTTGTAACCTAAGTATAAGGGACTTTTTTCAAAAAAGGTTGAATTATGTTTTAACACAATTTTGTTACTGTGGGTGTTATAATTTTTTTTTTAATTTTCTGAAAAATACATTTTTGAGTGCATAACTGTGAGCAGCTCAAGGATTCCGTTAGCTCAAAAAAATCAAATTTTACGTAATTTATTAGACAGGATGCTTTGCCAGCTCACCGATAAATTTTGACGCCTGGAAGCTCTTCTAATTAAAACAAAAACGACGAATGTTATCAACAAGTAAAAACAATATTTAAATCCGGATCGAAAATTTATTGAATAATAATTATATTTTTTTGACAATAGGTATAATTGTCTGAAAAATTGGTCGATAATTTTATTTATTGAAGTAAAAACAACGTTTAATTCCTTGAATACAAGTGAAATGGAACATTCGCTTAATCTTTCTACAAGCATATCCCAATCACAAGAATAAGTAAATAATCAGAAGCATAACTCGGAGGTCTTTTATGTGAATACCTGCGGATTCGTGAACTTGGCTCCAAGTAAAAGATGAAATTGTATTGCTTTTCTATAAGCGTATATAATTCACTTATATATTTACAGTTTTTTTGTAATAATATACTTTACTTATACAGCAAGCAAAATTTTAAAATGACATAAAACAAGTACCTTGATAAAGTAACTAAATAAAAATAAGTCTTATTAAATCGGACGCGTAAGAGACATTTCGCTGCAAATCTTCGAACACTTGACAATGTATACAGCACTGGGCGTTTCAGGATAGAATCCCAGGATAATCAAGCATCGAGCTTACGGGAAGGGTTAAGTGCTTAATAGGCAGTTATACTTTTGCTTATATTTTATTTATTATTGTGTCCCAATTACATAAATATACAAAAGAAAGAACAACAATGAGTGTTAAGCATTTTAAAATATTTTTCCTGTAAAATTAGATGAGTTAATAAATAAATAGCGCATCCGTGTTTCTTCTCAATCGCGTGCGAAGCCGCGAGTAACGGCTAGTACTTTTAATATAGGTACTCACTAAAATAATATAGGTACACGAGAAAAGTTTTTGATGCACATATAGAGTGCAGCTCTTAACTCATCGCTGTATTTTAGAAAACTCTTAGAATGTACAATAACATTTCTCTCTATAAAGTTGTTTTATTTCACCCATCACGTTCTGTTGTGATGTTTGATAGCCGGTCCTGACTACATAGTTAAGGTCTCTGATAAGTTTATAAGGGTTGTGGTTCGAGGTGCACAGTTCTTGCGTAAAAACAGGCAACGTATAATCTAGTTTCATTGTTGCGTACATATCAAATAAATGGGCCACAACAGGGTAGGAATATTTTATTCGTTGTCGAACAATCGAATTTCGAGTCAAATGTCTGTTTTACGTAGAAAAAAAGAAAAGTCACTATATGCGTAAAATAATATAGTTTTGGGGTCGGCGCCAATTTAATTACTATAACTTTTTATGTCCCTTTGACGCCGACATTATTATACGCTTTTCAGGCACTTTTTTTTAGAAGGTTCGATTTTTTTTACTATTCAGTGGTTTTGCAATACGTTATTATAATTAGAAAAAAAACAGTGTATTTTATAGTTGGTCGTCAAAGGTGTTTGAAAAAAGTTAATAACTGAAAAACCATTAACATGGATGTGATTCATAATTTAATTAACCTCCCCTCTTTATTCATAGCCCGTGCTCTACAGCACCTATGTTCACGCGGCGCCGTGGGTCAGTTGATTCCAAAAGTAACGGAATTTTAGCCAGAAATTATTGTGAAATCGAAATTTAGAGTGAAGATGTTTGAATATAAGTATCTTAAAAATGAAAGAAACAAGCGCGAGTGGTTAGTTAACAAACACTTTTAAATACTTTTCTTCATACCTCGTTCGAAAGTACCTACTTTCGGCATCAATTGTAAGGCAGAAAGTGTAACATTGGGTGGGATTACACGCTCCGATGCGGGAAGTTCGTACGTTCGTGCGATAGTAAAGCAAAAACAACCAATCAACTGTTATTTAGGTGTCGTTTCCATAGTAACCCTATTACACTTTAGCTAATAGTCGCGAACAGCTGTCGTTCGTGTTCTTACGTATAACCTCAAAGCTTCTTGCTTGGAATTTGTCTGTGTTTTTATGTAATTAATTATTTAATAAGCGTACTTACGACCGAGGTATGAAGAAAAATAGTATACCTACACTACACTGGCCGCAAGTTTGATATCTTGCACTGCGCGCCTTGATACCCGAAGCGAATGCAAGAATGTCAAACTTTCGGCCCTTGTAGTGTAATATACTATTTCTTTAACATGCTTTGGCCTGATGTATGCTTGTATGTTCGGTAGCTCGCTTTGGATGGCTCCGAGCGTTTGCAATGTCGCAAGAAAACGGGCCAGTGTATTACACAATTTGAATCATTCTGTATGTGAATAAAGAGAGCTAGTCCGTTATAATACTGTCGTGCGGTTGGCATCTCCGGTGCGTTTAGCGGCCGATCCCGTGGGACTGGCAAGGATTTTTCATTATACGTACTAGTAGATGCCCTCTCTAGAGATGAGTTTAGGTTTCGTCCTATCCAGGGTTGTTCGATCGTAATACAATACGTACGAGACACGCAGGGGGAAAATTGCCAAAAACTTTATGAAAATTATTTACGAAAAACCACAACTTTACATTTTTGACCTCCATGTGTACTATATTTCTAGAGAACATTAAACGACTATTGACATAATATTGAGGCTATATTAAAAAAATTTTCCGTGCAACCAAAATTTGGTTTCAATCGATTCATCCGTTTGATCTGTATCGTGTTCAGATACTAATAGACAAACAGACAAACGATCTAACAAACGCACAGAGTTTTTCCAAAAATATGTTTTTCGGATTCGGGGGACCTCAAAACAAAATATTGTGAATTTTTGACTCAACATACTTGTGGTGTTGAAATGGTAAAATATATGAAAGCAAATTACTTGGCGTAATATGTTTCCGGCTCTCGGTATATTTAAAGTAGATTAAATGTTGACTAGTGTGACCTGTGCGAATTATTCGCACTAAATAAGTATAATAATTATCACTTTACAAAATTATTTTTTAAATATGATTGCAGGTATTCAATTGGTTTCTAATTTTGCACACTGCTTATAACGTTCTTCTTTTTGTTGTATTACAATATGAAGCTCAAATGACAGATCGAAGAAATATTTTACTAAAATTGTCATATAGAGGCGCAAGTAGCAAAAGCGTTGAGCTAAGCCAGATGGCATCATGCAGCATTGCTGTGACGTTGTTCAGCGTTGCTGGCTGTTTCAAAATTAAAACCGTCAGATGGCAGTATGCAGTATTGTGTCTGTTGTATTACAATATGAAGGTCAGATGACAGATCGAAGTGTTGACGTTGTTTCAAAATTAAAGCCGTTAGATGGCAGACGTTGTTCAGCGTTGCTGTATTTTAATTAATTTACAAAAACAAAAGCAATAATAAATTTTTTAGTTGTCGATGTCAGTAGAGCAAGCAATTATCTGTAAAATAATATATAATTTATGTGGAGAAATTGTGAGGTTTTTTTCTAAAAAGGGAGGCAAACATCTTTAACCTTAGCGTATTAATATATATTATGATTAGAACAATATCAATTAAATATATTGTTTTCTATGTTGTTTTTGATTTTAATTTTGAGTTTTCAATTATGATAATGACACCGCGTGCAAATGATGCTGTGAATTAAGTAAACAATATCATTACTTTAAAAAAGACAACGCTTCGTTGGCATTTATTTATTTTAAGTTAGCTTTTTGTCAGGCAATGCAACGGCAACACGTTGTAAAAACAAAGTAACACATATTGCAACGCTGCGCCGTTGTGTTTCAACACAGTAGCATATTCAGGCTGTGATTACATTATCTATTTTAATTGAAATGGAATTATTCAGCCCTAGTTGTCGCAGCACTGCAGTCACGCGGGTATTGCAACAGTCCGCGGGCCTCGTTAGATTGGACGCAATCCCTCGAGGACTATTTATATTTTGTCGTTGCTTGTCAACACACAAGGACAATGGGCTGCTATAAACGAATATCCATTCTGTAATGGTCACACATATTTATTCTAGTTTTTTTTTTGAAGTAAAACTTCTTAGACAGCACTGCTTCGACGATTTAAAGTGTGGAATGTTGGGCAGAGCTGACCGGATGAAACGAAATTCGTCAAAAAAATGTGTAGTGGTTCTGGGTTCTAGGTTGATAGATAGGTAGATTTATTGGTTTTAGTTATACAATAGTTATTGGCGTAACTAGTAGTCTAAGTCATTCATCGCGCTGACAGGTCATGACTTAGCCTACAAGTTGCGCCCATAATTTTATTCAACAATTGCGCGTTATTCATGTTTTAATTATAATGAGATGTTGTAAATATCTATTTATTTCTTTATAAAAAAAACTGTCAATACTAACAGCACCAAACAGCACGATTCAATGTTTTGGTTTGAGGTTAGCCGGTTATGAATGAACTCCATGTGAAAACAATCGGCCTCTCAATTTTAGTCTCAATGGGTAACAACGGAGTTGTTGTTACCTACTATTTCGTTACGACTCAGAAAATAGTTACGTTTATTTTCATTACACCACAATGGCCGAGCTAGTAGGAATCTTCATTGAGTTATGACAAGTAATTGTCACCAGTCGGTAAATGGCTATTGAGGGTTCGGTTTTTAGGCATGATAAAACATGAATAACGCGCATGAGTTGAATAAAAAATGTTAAAAACATCCGTTTTTGAACAAATGCAATCTTTTTATTTTAAGACAGAACACACGCAAACTTTAAATGATCATATAACACACAGTCTAAAAGAAAAAGATAGACGATCCACGTGCGCGATGTATTAGGCAAAATCGAATTTATATAGTGTTTTTTTCTGATTTTTTATGTATAAAAAAATATTTGCGCGAATTCTGTTATCCGAAATCTATGTAAAATGTTATCCTCTTTAAGACAGGTTTCGATTTAAATTGAGCGAATTATAAGCGAAAAACTTTTTTGTTTTCAATTTGCTCCCCTCTGGGACCAAAGTTCAAAAATCCGACTCCGTTAGGATCTGTCCCACGCCCTATATTATAAGTGTGCCAAATTTCAACTTTCTATGTCTACGGACAGACATACAATATAGGTATTATGTGGATTTTTCTTTACGTTTTTTTCTTACACTTTTTTCTTACGATTTTTTTTTTCTAGCTCTCTCCATTCATATCTATACCGTTCCATAAGGAACTTCGAACCAAAAAAAGATTCTTGTTAAAAAAAATTGTTTTTCTGTAAAGTCGGTTTTTGGACGATAGTTTTACGTGATAACGTATTCCGCTCGAATATCATATTTAATAATACATAATCTAAATTTTAGTAGCTGTCAAACTTGGGCCGATCGTGCTTCTCTATCGCTTATACTGCGCTCTCGCTTGCACGCACAGGGTCAGGCGGAACGTTACGGCGTTACACTATTTCGTGCGTGCAGCTGGTGTTTCATCAATTTATAAGACGTTATCACGTCAAAACGAAATAAAATACTCGTTTTTATGCCTCGTTACTTTATATCGTATTATTATTTTCATATACATGCATGCGATTAATTCCCAGAAGAGAAAAAAAACGTTCTGTTATAAATGGTACGATGAAGTGTAATATGCTAATGTTTTTATTGACTACTGAAATAAAATACAATCTGCCTGTACGCAAACAGGGCGCATAGAAGACACTTTGTATGCTAGCAAACCAAATAAATCAATCGCTAAATATAATATCACGTAAATATCTTATTACACGCCATTTTCTCTCAGTAACGTCATATTTAGGTTTTAGAGCATAAACACATTTTTATCAAAAGTAATTAACATTCGAAAAATATTAGTACTGAGTACATAGCCTACTATTGTGAGATGAATCCATATTAAAAACCACAGGCACACATTAGGAGGGGCAGGGAATAGTAGCTTCCTGGATTAAGTAGATTTCAGCTCTTCTTCCGGTTTTATTCTTGCAAAAGAGCAATTATTGAAAAAAGCTGTTGATTCAAACTTTTACAGAGAAAATAAATTCATACCGACATTTAAAATTTTTGTTTCCACTGAAATCTGTTTATCAACTCTCGTAAACATTCCTTAATTATACCGCGATCATAAATCTTCCAGTTACTTTTAAATATGTATTCTTTTGAACATAGACATTTTTTTAAAATTTTAACGACGCTAATTTTAATGAAATGTAATATCGCATACATAGAATGTTAAATTGTTATTCCTCGAGGAGAAATAGAGAAAGAAGAGTAAGAAAGAGGTACAGGAGAGCAAAAAATAAACTGTTAAAAGGTAAAGAAATCCCCGTAGTATAGTTATAAGGTAGGAACTTTTGATGAGTTTAACAGAAACAAAACAATGTACGACCTAAGCGCAGGGAAAATCGACAGTCATATAAATATGTATGTCAGAGCTAAGGTTTATTTACACTTGAAGGAGTAGAGAACCGAATAGACTTAAAGTTTGGACGATAAACAATTTAAATACAATTTTATGTGTAACCTTACCACGCATGAAACGGCTCATGTCATGCTGATGCATAAATACACCTAAAATGAACTTCTTTTTCACTTGTGTTGGAAAAATCTCTCGAAAGCTTCCGTTTCCCACTGGATTATAAAGTTTTGACAACACAGCCATTATATCTACAACTTTTCGACATATTATACAATTTTTTTATCTCTTGAACCAAACATAAATCTAAAATCTTCTTTGAATATTTTAATTATCATAATATAAAAATATTCAGTATGTGCAGAATAATTTCGAAAAAAAACATGTTTTTGTAATCGATAAAAAAACGTTTTTTTAATCATGAGTGACGGATTAAAAAGAGGTCGCGTATTTTACACTAAACACTACAGAAGTAGATCTGATATAATTGATAAAAAAAATAAATAAATAAAAATAATAACATCTTACGACCTCGACGTTGCATATTGCAACGTTTTGTTACACTTTCAATCTCATGAATCGATTTTACTCTAGCGTGCCAAAATAAGTTTTATTTCAAAAAGTGATGCAGAGAAGTATTTTATTTTGGAAGAATTTTGAACATTAGACAGAATTCGACATAAAAAAATATATATTTATATAGGCTCTATGCAAGAATTATGTCAGATTAGTAAATAGGTACATTTTAATAAAATTTTCAAGTCACGCCTGTAAAATACTACTCTGAACACTCGGCTTAACAAACGTAGATAACTAACAATATAATAAAAAAACGAAAATATACGAATTACATAGATTTCAAGACATTTCTACGTTCTTTTCTTATAAATAACAAATTCAGTAAATTTGACATAAATTGGGTCAGATTGTTTAACCCATGTCATGTATTATTTAGTCGACGAGACACGTTTGCTGAAGTCTTCTGAAAACATTTAAAAAGACACAAATAACTATAGAAGAAACTGCGGTATAAAACATAATAATAAAATTTATAAAATACATACCACCAACAAACTTTGGAAGATCAACCTCATCTAAATATGTGATCACAATCTAAGCTCATTGGAGACGGAAGCAGCTTATCATATTCAGTGTGAATGCGAGGCTTTGGATCGTAGAAGACAGATAATTTATGGACAATGTAGAATGAGTCCAGAAACTTCTTTAGCGGCGTTGTACACTTTTTTTTTGTAATGGGTAAAAAATGTTAAACTCGCGTCAGGGACACATGACCTGATCGAAAATTCGTAAGACGAAAATTTTTGTGACATGCCCTAAATTAAATCCATTGTATTAATGTGCAAGGTATATATTTTTTTTGGGACTTGTCTATGCAATCGAATGGTTTTTAACTACACTATAAGTTGTGTTTTGGCGACATCAGACGGAATTTCTTGGAAGTTATTAGTTCAAACTTTTCTGCGCTTTGGTCGTTTAACATAGACGTTAATATTCAAGTTTTCACTTCTGCCGGCACTCCCGGAGTGCAACCCGTCTTTTTTTTTGACAATAATTTCTGCAGCCCGGTATTATTCACTGTTAAATATCTTCGTACTTTTCCATAGTTATGAACAAAAGCTATTCTCTATTTGAAAAGTTATATCGAAACAACGATTTAAGAAAAGTAGCTTTAACATAACACAGACATTATATGAATCTCGGTTTATGTTTGTAAACACAGATTGTTTATGTTACAACATACATGCAGGCAATAAAAGTTATGTACACTTTTTTGTAACAAAGCTTTTGAAACATGAACTGTAATAAAAAAAATGTCGTAAAATTTACATTTCAACACACATGTCAATTTTTTATGTTTGATATCGAGTTAGAAAATATTTACCTCCAATAAACGCGAAGAAACATTGTAGATCATTTTTTTTAACAATACATACAATTGCTTTTATTAATTTGGATGTCTAGTTTCCTGGAAAATTACAATGAATAATAGACTTTTAATTCAATGTACCTAGAATGTAAATGCAGAAAGATAATCTGAACCAAAATACCCCAAATTTACCAAATTCATGAAATATGTGTTTTTTCAGTTTCATTCTAATCAGATAGGACAACATTTTTGTGGAGTATAAATTAAAAGAATTCTGTCATTTAAGTTAACGTACCAAATGATAGCATGTAATTTAATAATAATAATATATATAATAATAATAATAAAAATAATAATTATAATAAAAATAATAATAATAATAATAACCATCGCGATATTTATCTGGAATTATTGAGGGAGACCATGGAAAACCTCAAGATGGCCGGTACTGGAATAATCGTTCCTCGGCGAGAGGCAGCAGGAAAAAGTCACAGGGATTCGAACCCGGTATCTCCCGAATGCGAGTCTAGTGCTCTCACCACTACGCTACACCGCTCGATATATCAAGTTTAATTAAGCGCACTCGTTTCTGAAAGATGCTTGTACAAAACGTGAAGCATGTATATATATCTATAATTGCTTGCTTTGTCTGATTTATGATCTTTTGTACTAAACTGACATCAATGGCGTATTTATCATAGGTGACTGAAAGTATATAGTTAGCGGACAAAGGAAAAATTCAAATAACCTTTAAACACACTATAAAAATCCTCTTTTCATAAAACACGTCAGTCAACATAAAGTTGACGGGGAGATTTCTTGACAACAAATGGAACTGAATATTTATATCGAGCCATGCATGCACGTTGTTATTGGTCTATAATAATGGCTCGATCATTTCCGGTTCCTGTACAATCCTTCCGTCCAGTGTTCCGTAGCCTCCAGCTTCAGGCTCGTATCCGCTTGTCCGAGGTCACTGGTTCATTATTGATTTCTCCTCTTTATATTCAACCGATGCATGTTTGTATATTGTCTGTGAATGTACTTCACTTTAGTTAAGATAAAATGTGGTGGCAAAGTTTCAGAAATGGTGGAAGTGAAGGTGGTTTGTTTACAAGTTTTTGTTTACGCGAGGGCTTAAAAAAAAATTAAAATTCGGGTCGCAGTGCCGAACCCTGCCGACAGTATTATAATATATTAAAAAATCTTTGATTAACGTCTGAATAGAACTTTTCAAATAAAATTGTCGACCAATTTTTTTCAGACTATATATTGACAAAAAATACCTAATATAAAAATATAAATCAATAAAACAAGATGACGTTTCTATCCAGATTTGGATCTTCTTCAGAAAAATCTAAAAAAAAATATAAAAATTAATTAGTATTAGCTACTTATTTTCTAATAGAATTTTCTAACTATCATTCAATCTTGCATTCTATTAGAAAATAAGTAGCTAATACTAATTAATTTTTATATTTTTTTTAGATATTTCTGAAGAAGATCCAAATCCGGATCGAAACGTCATCTTTTGTTTTATTGATTTATATTTTTATATTATTTTTTGTCAATATATAGTCTGAAAAAAATTGGTCGACAATTTTATTTATTTGAATATGTCGCCGGAATATTGTCAAATCCGTGATTTTGTAATTTCACTAGTGAAATTACAATATCACGATTGACAAAGATTCGTGATATTATAATTTCACTGAGTGAAATTATAATATCACGGGTTTGACAATATCCCGGCGACAAATATAATGTATTTACTAATACAGGCAGTGTGGCTTTATTATGTGAATATAAAATTTCTTTTTGGACAAAATAAAAAATTTAACCCCTTAATACATCCCTTAATTTTTTTTTACTTAATTTCAATATTGATATCAATACACCATCTGCACCAAATTGAATACAACCTTTAGTAAGTGAATCCTTATTCGCAAACTAGTTTTTTCATAAAATTTGTAAGTCAGGTCCGGTCGGGCCGATTTTATGAAAATTTTGGTAGCACATTTTAATCATTACTAAAGAGTTAAATTTTAATTTTGAAACGATTCGGAGTAATTTATCGGTTTTTCTGACGGTTTTACCTTCCATGTGGTGGCAGCCTTAATGTTCTATTGCGTGGTAGTTGGTTGCCACTACTGATTATTGCGACTGTATATTTGTGACTTACATTATAATAGTAGGTATATGTATGCATGTCAGTAGTACATTGGAAACAATGAAAAGAGATAGCGCTTTGCAAAGAGAACATTTCAGGAAATCAGACAAGCTTGCCAAATTTCATAGAAATATAATGTTATATGCGGTTTTAATTACATTTGGTACACTTGATATGGACAATGTAAACGAATAAGTTTGTGTACAGGGTGGTCAAACTTTTATAAAGTAGAAGTTTGCTTTGTAGATGGGTTTGGTACGCGGGCAGTGATAGAATGTTAACTTATTGTCTCTGAATGTCGCCTACGTGAAAAGACTATTTCCTGACTAGTTCTTGCTCAAAACAATTAAACGAAGAAGCCAAAATAAATAGCCCCGGTTCTAATTTCGTAATCCATCTTGTTACCCCGCAGGCGAGCCCGCAATGACATCAATACAGCTTCGTAATTCGCACTGCAGCCAGTCCAAGTCCCAGCAAAACTAGCCTCATATGAAGCGGTCTTTATGAACTATAAGGGAGGGAGGGGGAATGGCGCTCACCTCTGTAACTCTGTCAAAAAGAAACGTAGCGACACGTCACGTCGCGTGAAGCACGAGGAGAGGGGGCCTCTAATAGACAGCGTTGCAAAAGGACAGTCAGCTCGCGTCATGTGACCGTTAAGAGCGTTTCTTCGTTTGCGGCCGCACTGATCTAATTTTTAATTAGGTGTTTTTTGTCGGTAAGTCCAAAACTTTAATGCTTATTTAATTACTAATTTTACTTTTCTGCCAATAAACTATTCTATTTTGTGATATTGCAGTCAATTTTCAACAATCGTGTATGATTTTTTTAAAATTTCAAATTAATTACAAAACGACCGGTTGGGGTTATACCGCTCATCTGAGCGCCATTACCCCTTAGTGACTTATTTTTTTATTGTTTTAGATAGATATGCCGAGAAATCGTCAAAGGACCACCGCTAAAGCGGCTTGGACCGAAGAAGCCCGTTTTCCACCCAACAGCAAGAAACTGAAATTGCTGAACAAGTTAAGTTGCTGGGCTCGCTATATTATGGACTCAATGTTGCAGATTTGCGTAAACTTGTTTATAAATTTGCTGAGCGCAACAATATTAAAAACAATTTTGACCAAAGCAGCAAAACAGACAGATTGGTACACTTCTTTATGAGACCCTGAGCGGCATTACCCAAAGTCAGGGGCAATGCCTCTCAAACATGTTTTTTTAATAATGTTTTCCTACTACTAGTAGGTGAAAGATATATGCTTTTGTTGTTAAATTGTTGATTACTCGATAATTAAAGACTTTGTTACTAATGTTAATTTTGATTCATAATAAATAATTTAAAAAATACACCATGTTTTCCTTAAGTGAACTTATTCCCCCGTCCTACCCTACTGTATAAATATTTTAAATATTCGACGCTAAATATATGCATTGTACTATTATCAATGACGAAACAATTCTAGGAACTTATCGTTTTGCAACAGAAAAGTAGCAGGAATGTCGAATGTCTGGTGAAAATTGTTCGTTCCGCGATATTCGAGAGAAAACAACAAAACCCATAACAGACATTCCCGTCATCTTCACCCCTACTTCTAGTTGCAAACCTTCTTTTTTTTCTCCTATCACGTTCTCTCACAGCTATGTGTTTATGAAAATTGGTATTTATTTTTGTTGTTTGCGGTGCATAATGTAATGGCTCAAGTTTCCTGTAAACATTTTTGAATTATTCATGGTATTGTTTTAACTCCGAGTCTAGCGACTGCCGTCTCCGAATTCACTTCTCCCTTCACGCTTTACCTTAGACTTTCCGACGCACCGACTCAGCCCACGCGCTTTAGTTTAAATGTATGCCTTCGTCTTTAAATATATTATTATACATCTCTTGTTGTGACAACGGACCGAAGCGTATTCTTGTAAAGAAACTAATTTTTAAATACCTTTAATCAGTAGAGGTTAGATACAGTTCATGTTAAAATGGTCATTTCTAAAAAATTAACACTCCCATGGGCTCAACGGTTACTAAATAAAAAAACTGTATTGACCGTAATTGATTCGAAGTATTATACAATGAATTATGTCATATAAATATTTAAAAGTTATTTATTTTGTGTATTATAAACAATGATAGATTTATCATTTTTTGTTAACTTTAAAAATTTATAATAAACAAATTAAACATGACATAATCTTGTTAAGTAGGTATATATTATGTAAAAAGAGCTCCATGAAGCAAAAAAATTATAGGCCAATTATTTCAACATTTTTTGTTGTTTTCAATGCAGACGGTTTTTTCGAAAAAAATTAGTTAGATTACAATAGCCACACTTGTCAAAAATAAAAAAATAAATTTTCAATGGAACTTTATTCTTTCACCATAATTTATTCAAATTTTTTAACTGGTATAATAAACCAACTAGTTCTGGTAGAGTTTTAAATTTTTATTCTAATCATCCAATAAATAAAAAAATAGCTATGGTTTATAATCTTATTGATAAATCTATTTTATTATCTAAACCAAAATTCCACTTAAACAATTCTAATTTAGTACGTCAAATCCTTTTTGCTAATTCTTATCCCCTTAGATTTGTTAATAAATTTTCCAAAATTAGAATTAATAAATTAACAAAAAAATCATAATCCACAAAACAATATTAATAATGTCGATTGTCCTTTTATTGTGATTCCTTTTTACAAAAATATTTCTCAGAAATTTAATTGATTTCTTAAAAATTTAAATATAAAAACAGTTAATAATGATAATAAAAAACTAGACAAAGTTATTAAAAATGGGAAGGATAAACTAACCAAATTACAAAAACACAATGTTGTTTACAAAATTTGTTGTGAAGACTGTGATATGAATTATATTGGGCAAACAAAAAGAGCGCTTAAAACACGAATTAAAGAACACCAAGGCAATCATAAATTACTCCCTGATAAGCATAATGTCGTAACTAAGCATAAAATTGAATACGATCATAAAATTAATTGGGATAGTGTTAAAAATTTAGATAATGAAAGTAATTATTTTAAAAGAAGTATTTCGGAAATGTTATATATAAAATCTAATAAAAACTCTCTTAATGCAGTGTGTTTATTTTGCTGGCACTTGGTGATCACCGTGGTTATCGTGAGTAGAATGGGTCTGATGTACAAGTTTATATAGTCCGCCGCCAAAGTGTGTATAGTATTTAATACTTAGAAATCTAGTTCTATAGAACTACCGGTGGAAATTTATGTTGAATCAGATAAGTATAACTTAGCGAGTTAAGGTACAAAGTACGCATGTACCCTAGTTAATACATACAATGTATCTTGTAAACACTATTACGAGATCTTAAATTCAACGCATTGTTTTACTTTGTTTGTTACTGAAAGCTTGCCACATTGATAATTGAAATCAGAAACGGGTTTTGGTACTTGTGACGAAAATATAAAAAAAACGGGTTGCAATCCGGGAGTGCCGGCAGAAGTGAAAACTTGAATATATTAACGTCTTAATTTTTTGCATTCAGAAGCATTGTTTATTTATTGGCAACACTTGTAAATAAAATGGTTTGTATCATAGATTGCATTTTTATGTACGATATTTCAACGCTAGATGTCTAACGTTGTATAAAAAATAAAATGGTTTGTATCATAGATTGCATTTTTATGTACGATATTTGAACGCTAGATGTCTAACGTTGTATAAAAAGTATCTGGCAATTACTATCACTTAGAGAGTCTCACCCAGTTCTTACTTTTCCTGACGCGAGTTTAACATTTTTTACCCATTACAAAAAAAGTGTACAACGCCGCTAAAGAAGTTTTCACTTCAAAAAACTGTCAGTCGTCGTGGGACGCCTGGTAGATGGAAAACAAATTTATGCGAAATTCTAATTATAAAATTTTGCCCTGTCGACTAACGAAATTCTAGTGACTAAATTTGACCCTGTAAGTAAATTTGCCCTGACATGTACTAAATTTTGCCCCGTCAATTAACTAGTTTCTAGTAATATCATGGAAGGAATAATTTGTCGGTTTGCTAGATCCGAGTCTTGGATCAATATGTTTGTGAAAATTAAGATCAGAAAATCGTTTAATTTTAGCCGCATTTTATAGTGCGATGAGAGTGAGGAACTAAGTAAACGTTCTATCGAGTTTGCTCTTAGAGAGAGCCGACTGTAGTAAGAAAAAGCAGATTCGTTTTTGTAGTTAATCTGTTTAGTAAAATGTTTTGTGAAGAGTAATTTGATTATATGAATTCTTAAATACGCTTTTGATATAAAAAATATTTCTACAAAGTAAATTGATCTTAAAATTTTAATTTGCTGTGAAAAAAGAATACAAAACTCGATAAGTAATATAAAATATGTACTTTGAAAGGTAAACTACGGAGTACATTATTTCAAACAATATTAATTATAAATTGATGAAAGTTTTGTAAACAGTTTTCGTAGCCAGTTAATCATTTAATGTCGACTTTAAAGAAAGTTTGTTGACTAAAAGTTTAAGTGGTAAAACTTAAGAATGTTTTGAAATATTCGTATCACAGTATGACAAAAATTGAAATAATTACAAGAATATCGACGTTTATTTTCACTTAACGGAAAACTTCGTAACTTCATTTAAGCGAAAATTACTTTTCTAGACATAACTGGAAAAGTAATTATTTATTTTAGGTATGTACAATGTACATTGTACATACATGTCTACAGGCAAATCATAAGAAACTTATAAAACTATGTTTTAATAATATACTGTACATATTCGGTATAACGTTTGAATCAATTTCGTGTAAATTTTATATTGCAGCTAAGATAAAATGGAGAAATGTAAAATTATGAACGTCCCGTTGTATAAAAATATACACAGAGTGTCTCTAAAAACAACCGACAACGTTTGACAGTAGACTTATGAGACAATATTTGGTTAATTGAACTAAAACATACTGATGATTACTGATGAAAAAAAAATTGCGATAATCTCGATTTCCAGCCTACTTTACATTTTTGATTAAATGCATTTTTTTTCTAAAAAAAAATCAGAAGAACAGTAAATGTCATATTTATGATTTTACGTCATCGGTTTTCCTGAAAATCGGTAAAAAGTTAAGTACAAACTGTTACTGCCGTAATAAAATTTAAATATACTTTGCTGAAACTGTTTCAGTAAATTATTCAGGCAGATCCAATTATGTTAAGTAGTAGATTATGGGATAATGGGTGTAGGGCTCATGTTCAATGTATTTTATCGACCTTTGTAAGGATAACTATTTGAATGCTATTAGTGAATTTTGCTATCAAAAACTATACAAAATCTTAAGTTTCTTAATATTGTATGAATAGAATTGTACTTCTTAGTTTTTAGTGTACAAAGCAAAACGACACACTTGTGGAATCACTTTGGTGTCCGCCTGGCCAGATATTATAGGTATTTTCTCTAAAATTATTAAGAGTATTCGTCCCTACAAACACCCCCTGCACTCTTCATCTCAAATCTTTTCCCCTCGCCTAAAAACTGTTCGCGCTCTCCCGACGTTATTTTTAAAGCTAGAGGGTTCTGGTAAACGCCAAATGAAAGACAAAGAATCAGACTACAGATCCTTCAGGCGAATTTTTTGAAAAACAGTTTCGCCTACGTGTGAAATATTACGTAACTTATTATTTTTTTCAAAAGGTTGTAAGTTTATTCAGGAATTTTTTTTCAAAAAATTCGCCTGAAGGATCTGTAGTCTGATTCTTTGTCTTTCATTTGACGTTTACTAGAACCCTCTAGCTTTAAAGCGCGAACCGTTTTTAGGCGAGGGGAAAAGATTTGAGATGAAGGGTGCAGGGGGTGTTTGCAGGGACGAATACTCTTAAACGTATAAATTTGATATTTGGCACAGAGATATAAAATTTGGTGACGTGAAATATAAAATGCTGAATTTTAATTGTGGGGGTTAATTTCAGAATTCTCTATAAAATAGCTGATTTTCAGATTTTCAAAATTTTCGACAGTTTTAATTGCTGCGATGAATTTTTGTAGTACAATTATAGTGTCGCATTTCTTTTTATTTATGTTACGCACTGGTGTGAAATGGGTCATTTTACTACCGCTATGCAAGCATGAAAAGAACTATTTTATAGGAGGTAATACAAAAGAAATGTTACGTAATCGGACATGTAGGATAAGCCTATAATTCTGTGATGATCGTTCAACACTGTTAAATATCTGTTTCCTATTCGAATGCAACCTTTTGAAGAAGGCTTACTTTTAAAATGGCAATCCTTGATATTTTTTGTCGACAAAAATTTGTGAAAATAATTTGTCGTAGGCGTGTTATTTTTAATCACATTTCATTGCGTTGTTGTCAGCACTCTCAAAATCCAATAAATTATTGACATTCGAAGCTTTGATGGAATTTCAATCACGCAATGTTCGAATGTTTTTTATTTAGTAACCAGCCGACTAATTTGAATATTTTACTTTTAAATACAGTAAACGTCATGAATAATTAAAATGTTTCCACAGTGAATGTCTGTCTGCTTTTATTTCTTTTTATTTATCGATTTTATGATGTATAAGCGTAACTAGCAATGATTGCAATGTGAATACATATAAAAAACAGACCGACGGCTTTTATAAAGAAATGCAAATAACCCCACCACAGTACTACTTTAAATATTACACGAATACATTTTTTAATTTATGAATTTATGTTAAGGGGTCCTTAGAAATTCATTCATTTTAACGCTACAAACATTTTAATAATTGGCATATTTTATATCAAGTTCGTTTTTCAAAATTGCAGCTTTAGTTCAAAAGCACGTATTAGTTTAGAAAAGTTGTCTTGTGAAAAAAATTATTCAAAAATATCTTAATAGTATATTGTGCAACTAGTGCGACAATGCCGCACGAGTTGCACATACTATTTTTTATTACGAATTAAATTAAATTAAAATTAAAATTTTATTACGAATTAAAAAAAGAAATTAAAAGTAATAAAAATTAAAATTAAATCATTAAAAAGTTGAAAATTAAGTTAAAATTGTTAAAATTGTCAAGAATAAAAGTCCATAATCGAAAATTTTAACCTCAAATCTGTTTCAAATGACAGTTTGTTTCGTTGACATAAACACCGTTATTATTTTGTTTTTTTCTCTGAATTTGCGTGCGGCAAACAATAATTTCAGTGCGACAAAATAAAGTTTCCGCACGCAAATGAAAATAGCTACTTTTCAACCGTAACAGCATGCGTAAAGATACCACTTTTCCCGCATGAGTAATAAAAAAAATAAAATAATTGTGTTTATATTATTTGCCACCGACTTACGTTGCAAAATTGGTCTCCACGAAAAGCGCTATTATTTTAACGCGATAATATATCTATCCTGAAGGCTCATTCTAAAAGAATTTTTCAAATAGGTGCAGTGGTTCGGGAGATTACTCTCTATATACACACAAGCTCATAAAATTCGCACTCTCTCTTTATAATACTAGTATAGATTTATGAAGGTATTTTTATGGCGGTAACACAATTTAAAACTTGTAGGTCTCAAGCAAATCTTCTAACGTTGATTCAAAAGACGATTGTTGAGTAACAAATTTGTATTAATTATTTATATAACAATATAATAAGTATAGTTTAAAAAAAAACTAAAAAACACGCTTTATATCGAACTAAAAAGTAAAAGATATTTTTTTTAAAATAAGCTTAAAACAATAATGAATAAAAAATACTAGTATTATTGTGAAAAAAGCGTGGGCGCTTTGTTCCACATTTTCGTACATCGATCGCCCCACGCTTTTTTCACAATAATACTACTATTTTTTTATTCATTATTGTTTTAAGCTTATTTTAATTTTTTACTTTTTAGTTCGATATAAAGTGTGTTTTTTAGTTTTTTTGAAACTATATTAATTATTTTTCACTTTTTAGTTTGATATAAAGCGTGTTTTTTAAACTATATTTATTTTCCACTTTTTAGTTCGATTTATTGTCAAAAATTTGCCGAAAAAAAACAATTTTTTTATTTCGGCGTGGACGTGATTAGAACCCGCGACCGGTGAATCCGAGAGTTGACGTCAGCGAAGACTAGCGCCTTAGACCGCTCGGTCAACGATTGGTCTTACAGTAGTGGCATAACATACTAACAGTAATAAACCACTTGCTGTAGTCTAAACGAGGTTACAAACAAACATACATACAAAGTTACAAGTGAAACTAATATAAAGCGTGTAAAAACAAAGGATATACTCACATTGGACGTCTAATAATAAAGATGCGGTGAGCGGCGATTTGAGTGTGACATGATTAACGAGACATGAAATGGTGGCGTTGTGGTGCGCTCGCATCACCCTCAAATGCGCTTCGCTTTTGGTTCCGCCAATATCAAGTCTGCTACTTGTTGATCCCTGTTCGAGTATTGTCAAATTTAAGCCCTGAAAAAAAATCGATTTAGTGTAGGTAATACACCGGGATATAAATTAAAAATGAAATAAGGTCTTTATGAGACAGAATAGTATGTAAGTAAGTTTATTCAACACGCGTGAGTAATATATAATTTTGGGGCCCTGCTAAATTCGGGAGAATTAATAACTTACATCATGTTGACGCGTAGAGTGTTAATAATTAGCCGAAACTGTACTAATGTATTACTGCATAGTTTCTGGACCAATAGGAACGCGGTAGCGATTTGTATATATGAAAACAGCATCGCAATTCAGCGAAAGTTAAGGCCATCTTGTGTGCATCGAGGGCGGTGGGTACGTCAATCAATGAATTGATTTATTATTTTTCCCTCTTTTATCAGGGCCCCGATTACATATTACTCGTGCTAGTTGAATAAAGTATTATGTGCGACCATTGATCGAAGGAGAATATTCCACTCACGTGTTACCGCACTTGCTACGCTCGTGCGGCAAATTTCGCAGTCATGAAATCTTCTCCTTCTCTCACTAGTCGCACAATATATTATTATTATATCTTTGGTGAGCAAGCCCACATAAAGTCAAAGTAATACATAAAATACAAAAGTTAAAATTGTTTAAAATTAATAATAAAGAATTCCTCAATGGAATATATAACTATTCCTTTAAAGACAATGTTTTTATTTTTTTCTCAAAATCTTTAAAATTTAATTGTCTTAATATAAGAGGCAAACCATATGTAGTCAGATATTCCCAATATCTATTTTGTAATTAATTAGATGACTCAGCGAACCCTCTTATCATGTGTGCTGCAGCAGGATAAGTTTCGATATTCAATAATTAGATGCTGCGAGGGCTCTTGGTGGTGTTTAACGAACGAAGACATAATTTAATTGAGCACTAAAAATACCTATTAGTGAATTGATCGGTCGAACTATCCGGTAGATATGTTCCAAGTGTTAATTGGATTAGATATAGAGTGCAGAGTGAATAAGAGATACGAAACAAGAGAACGGGACCAGTGCATGTAGTACTTACAGGCATTTCAGCACCGGCGTCCATTCCGGCGGCGGCGGCCGGTCCTAATGCTAGGGCGAGGTCCCACGTGAGACTCGGCGGCGGGTTGCCGCCTTCGGCTACGCACTGTACACCAAGCTCGGCGCTCTCTTTAACTGGCACGAACTGGTTGCTCGCATCCAGTCGTCTGTTGTCTATCAGCAAATACGGCTTGCGAGGTGGCTCTGAAAATAACAAAATAACCGTAATACCAAGGTTCACTCGTCACTGCAGTCTCTCTGTTAGTAGTCTAGAAGTTGCATGATTTTTCTATCGCGTTTTTATTACAATATAACGTCAATTTAAACACAGTTCTAAAATCCGTAGTCTAGTCAAGAACTGAGTCTCCAAAAAATATGAGCAGTACCTTATAAAATTCGAAAAAATAGAGATAGGGTTTCGGGAGTAGGACTTTATTATTGGAAATTTTCTCCTCTTTAAGAATCTATTTTTCAATAGGTCATATACATATAACTCCAAATTGGTTAAAATTTTTATTTCGAAATATATTTTAGTTCTTGATCATAACGTAATGGTTATTTTATTAATCTAATCACTGAAAAAAATACAAATAATAAAAAAGAAATGTAGAAAATAAGCGCTATTTTCGAATTTTCAAAACGTATCGTGACGTCAGAGTATATATCAACAACAGTTTTCATGACGACAGTGTCGTCTCACAGTAAGATTATGTCAGTATTTAGAGAAAGCAACAAATAAACTTCATTTAGAACATTGACAATTTGACATCAAGGTTGGCATGCATCGTATATCATGACGTCACATAAGCCCGCGAACATGGCCGATTGTTTAAACTGTCTATTTTTGAATGTGGAATTTAATATTTTTTTGTTATGATAATATTACCTACATTTTTAAATGATTATCAATTTTTTTCCGTATTATGGTTGACTAAATAATCTATTAAAAATATAAAAAAAAATCATGCATATGACCTATTGCGGCAATTGCTTATAGTTTTTGGGTATATGCCAAATATCTGAGGGGATTTTTTGTCGTTTCGTTTTTTGTTAATAACACAATTTTTGTGGGCGAAAAAAAATTAAAAAAAACGTTTTTTTCGGAATATTTTTCCGAATGAAATAAGAGCTGTTGCTCCAAAATGTTTTTTTTTGTTTTATTAGAAATAGAATGAAGTGATTTGGGAGTTCAAAATATATTCAGCTAAATAACTCTTAATTCTGTATCGACTTTTACATTTAATTAATCTCTTGCAAATGTCCCGATCAGCCTCAAGACATTTGTCATACTCGTGCTGCACCCTGCCTCTACATGAACAGACATTCTTAAAAAAAATCTATTAATATTCTTACTGAAGGCAAATATGCATTTCAATTTGAGTACATATAGTTCATACAGAAATGAATATCAATAAGCGACAGTTGACCCAAAGATTGCAACTTCTGCAGACATAATAGACGAGAAAGTTTAAGATATTTCAATAAAATGCTTTTCTTGGTGAACATAATGAAACCAATACTTTATTCAATTCTCTGAATACATTATGGAAAACAGAATTTTTCTGACATTCTAATGATGCACATTTTTATACTGTATAATATAGAATGTTTCATTGCTTCATGTTAAAAACTTCAATCCTGACAAAGGTCGTTTTTTAAATTTTTTGTATTTTACTTTTGGTGGGGTTTCAATATGTAGTTTACCTACTAAACTGAAACAAAACCTGCTGAATCGATTTAAGTAAAATTTACATGAGACTACCCTGAAAATATGCTTTATCAATTAATGTTAGAGATATAAGGTAACATTAAAGTCTGTCATAAAACGACTGGATGAATTGAAAAAAAAAAAAAATTGGTTGTCTGTAAAGTCGGTTTACGGACGATAGTTTTACGTGATAACGTATTCCGTAATACATAACCTAAATTTATATAATAATTATAATAATTCGAATCTATGATATTGCATCTTTCGCTTCAAATTTAGGTTAATTTTATTTATTAAAATTACTCACCACCTATAATATAATTGTTTTTTTTAACTTTCTTTCTTTCGTATTTATTTTAAGTCTCAAAGATTAACTGTCATAATATTTTGAAAACAATTGTTTCACTGTTTATATAAAATTCCAAAACCTACTTACAATATTTAAGTATTTTCATACGTCAAAAAATTGATTTTTATAATGATAAAATTTGTATGAAAACGATTTTTTCGAGAGATGAGACCTAGCTAAAACGATTTTTTGCCCCCCAAAATCCCTTTTCAGTAAATTTCATCCAAATCGTTAGGGCCGTTTTCGAGAAAAGCACGCATAGGGTCAGGCGGAACGTTAGGAACGTTACACTTTTTCGTGCATGCAGCCGGTGTTTTATCAATTTATAAGATTGGTGATTCATCAATTTATAAGACGTTATCACGTCAAAAAATTTACGGAACCAATCCGTAACCGTTCTCAACAAAATGGTGTAGGTTTTTTTTTTAATCGGGTAATCCATAAAGAAGTTATTGCTGAACAAACATTAAAAAAATATATATATTTGTACCTACATGATAAAGTGATAAGTTCTTTTTTTGTAGTCGGTTAATAACTCGTTTAGTTTTTATTTTTTTAACAAATAAGAAATATATTTGAATGTTTACCCATTTTTGGAACTGATTGCTTATAGTAGAGGAGCTACGGAAATTCGACATAAAAAGCGACTATTCACAAGTCCATCTAACGATGTCGGAAGTGAAAAAAAATATCGATATATCGATGTATCGATATTTATAAAAATATCAATATCGACGTCGATATATCGAGGAAAAAATATCGATATATCGGTGTAATTTTCAAAAGATTTTGCGTTTTCAAAATAATAGTGTATTTAGCTTAATATTATCAATAGTAATTTTTATACAAAATGTACATTATTTTAATGTACAAAAATCTCAATAAAAATGAAGGTATTTTTACCAGTATTTCTTTTTATTAGGCAATATAATAATTACAAAAATATCAAAAACTAAAAATCCATTTTCTAACTAATATTTTTAAACCTATTTATTGTATTAGGCAAACCAGTATTTGTCCTTCTAGTGACTTTAGTTACATAAATAAAAAAAATATATCGTTTTTGACACAATTTTCGATATTGGATATATTGTATATATCGATATATCCGGATCAAAATATATCGGCTAAAAATATCGATACATCGATACTCTTTCAACATCCCTTGTCCATCTCGATTGTCTTCAAGTCCACTATATTTTGAATCAACCAATATGGTCTATCACAATACAATGTCGTCAGTCGCTTGCAACAATGATAAAATATTTGATTATAAATGCGAGCTCTTTTATCTTATCATTGTAATTCTATTTTCCTGACGTACTCAAATGTCAAAATAACGACATGTCCTTATTTCTTTACAAACATAGATAAATCGGCAATTTGTTAAAGCATTCAAACATGTTAATGAGAATTTCTTATATTGCAGTGTCATTCAAAATTATTTCTTTCCTTACAACGTTATCAAATATTACTGTGCATTTACCTATAAAATGTTTTAGGGTAATTTGTGGTCAAAAGTTTCGTCGTTTGTTTATAAACTAGTACCTGTGTGACCGAACTTTGCTCAGAAAGTTAAATAAAATACTGATATTCAAATACGTATTTATTGAAAGTCTCACTTGGATAGTAATTAAAGATTAACTGTCATAATATTTTGAAAACAATTGTTTCATTGTTTGTATAAAATTCCAAAACCTACTTACAATATTTAAGTATTTTCATACGTGAAAAAATTGATTTTTATAATGATAAAATTTGTAAGAAAACGATTTTTTCGAGAGATGAGATCTAGCTAAAACGATTTTTTGCCCCCCAAAATCCCTTTTCAGTAAATTTCATCCAAATCGTTAGGGCCGTTTTCGAGAAAATATTTAGAGACATAGGTAGGTACATAGGTAGATACAAGATTAGCTCGTTTAATAATATAGGGATACTTTATAATTACTAATAGAAACTGAATTACGCCTTGTTTTAGGAAAGGCTGAGATTTTCACAGTATACACCTTTTCTAAGCTATTTTAAAAGGCAGAACAAAATTCCGGTCTAAACACCTTAGCAGAACATCTCTTATCTCACTCCTTTAAGGCATTCTGTCGAGTGTTTCGACCGGAATAATGTTAAAGTAAAATTTTTGACAATGCTTCCTGCAATCCAGTATAAGACCGCATTGATTATCATATATATTAATACGCTAAGGTTAAAGATGTTTGCCTCCCTTTTTAGAAAAAAACCTCACAATTTCTCCACATAAATTATAATATATCATTTTACAGATAATTGTTTGCTCTACTGACATCGACAACTAAAAAATTTATTATTGCTTTTGTTTTTCTAAATTAATTAAAATACAGCAACGCTGAACAACGTATGCCATCTAACGACTTTAAGTTTAAAACAGCAATGCTGCATGATGCCATCTGACGGATTAGCTCAACGCTTTTGCTACTTGCGCCTCTATATGACAATTTTAGTAAAATATTTCTTCGATCTATCATCTGAGCTTCATATTGTAATACAACAAAAAGAAGAACGTTATAAGCAGTGTGTAAAATTAGAAACGAATTGAATAGGAACCTGCAATCATATTTAAAAAATAAATTTGTAAAGTGATAATTATTATACTTATTTAGTTCGAATAATTCGCACAGGTCACTCTAGTATTTAATATATTGTTATAAATTGACGTTTAGAGCAGTCTTAAAGTTTATTGGTTATTAAGCCTTTACCTGAATGTGGGAATTGTTTAAAACAAAGCTGATTTAATACTCTATATTATAATTTCAAAGTGAACTACAAGTAGTTTAAGAACAAAAAAAATTGGTTGTCTGTAAAGTCGGTTTACGGACGATAGTTTTACGTGATAACGTATTCCGTAATACATAACCTAAATTTATATAATAATTATAATAATTCGAATCTATGATATTGCATCTTTCGCTTCAAATTTAGGTTAATTTTATTTATTTAAATTACTCACCATATAATATAATTGTTTTTTTTAACTTTCTTTCTTTCGTATTTATTTTAAGTCTCAAAGATTAGCTGTCATAATATTTATAAAACAATTGTTTCACTGTTTATAATATAAAATTCCAAAACCTACTTACAATATTTAAGTATTTTCATACGTCAAAAAATTGATTTTTATAATGATAAAATTTGTAAGAAAACGATTTTTTCGAGAGATGAGGCCTACCTAAAACGATTTTTTGCCCCCCAAAATCCCTTTTCAGTAAATTTCATCCAAATCGTTAGGGCCGTTTTCGAGAAAAGCACGCACAGGGTCAGGCGGAACGTTACGACCGTTAGGAACGTTACACTTTTTCGTGCATGCAGCCGGTGTTTTATCAATTTATAATATTGGTGATTCATCAATTTATAAGACATTATCACGTCAAAAAACGCGTGCTTTGAACACTCTGTATCAACGAATGTAATAAATGATACTAATTTACACGAACATGTATATAACAATGGTCATTGGTTCTTAATGCGCGCTTCGAAATGGACTTCAATAATAAACATTATTGTCTTCGGACAATATCTCCCATCAACACAGAGAAAATTACAGCTAATTGTTAACTTGCGTGAGGCCAACCAATAAAACACATACGGAACCGGAGGTGCAAGTTTTATAGCAGCGGAAACCAACGTTCGATGAAAACACATAACGTATTTCCGTTTTACAGACCTGCGCCCTTTTTACAATGTGCTAATAATATTAAAAAAAAACGATTCTTTGCATACCCTTCTAAAAAATAGCTGCTTTTCATGCCTGTAGAGCGATAGTAAAGTGATTCATTTGGCACTAGCGCGTAAAATAAAACAAAATGCGATCTTATCAGTAATTTCCAAAAGCTATTTATCACTTTAAGAGAAACAGAGATAACTCAGATAAAAAAGCAAGTCTTGTTTTCCTTATGGCCGAAAATGGAAATTTTCTACAAAAGAATTTAGTTAATTTTTTTGTACGTTTAAAAATAGTATTTAAATTTAATCCTCCGTAACTGAAACTTTAAACACAAGTGAAATACAAAAAAAAAAAATTGGTTGTCTGTAAAGTCGGTTTACGGACGATAGTTTTACGTGATAACGTATTCCGTAATACATAACCTAAATTTATATAATAATTATAATAATTCGAATCTATGATATTGCATCTTTTGCTTCAAATTTAGGTTAATTTTTTACCACCTATAATATAATTGTTTTTTTTAACTTTCTTTCTTTCGTATTTATTTTAAGTCTCAAAGATTAACTGTCATAATATTTTGAAAACAATTATTTCATTGTTTATATAAAATTCCAAAACCTACTTACAATATTTAAGTATTTTCATACGTCAAAAAATTGATTTTTATAATGATAAAATTTGTATGAAAACGATTTTTTCGAGAGATGAGACCTAGCTAAAACGATTTTTTGCCCCCCAAAATCCCTTTTCAGTAAATTTCATCCAAATCGTTAGGGCCGTTTTCGAGAAAAGCACGCACAGGGTCAGGCGGAAAGTTAGGAACGCTAGGAACGTTACACTTTTTCGTGCATGCAGCCGGTGTTTTATCAATTTATAAGATTGGTGATTCATCAATTTATAAGACGTTATCACGTCAAAAAATCATTTTTTACCGCGCTTGAATCATTTTGGTTTCATGAAAATTAAATTTTGTTTCTACTAGTAATATTATAAGGCTTTTCTGTAGAAATATATAGAAGTTCCCGTTTCAAGTGAAAAATTGTTTTGATGACATTAAGAAGATGACATTGGAAAAGTATTGACCTATTCGGTATCAATTTTTCAGACGCAATATCTTGCATGCTATTTTCAATAATTCAAAGCACAGAACAGTTCAAGTACTAATTTATTAAGCGAATTAAAGTTCGTACAAGATAACTTTGACGATTTTTTGTTGTTGTTGAATCGAACGCTAGAAACAAAATTAAAAATTGATATTCCTGTATTCCAGTATTAAAAAACTTTGATCTACGTTGTATAGACTGAACATTCTATACAAACGTACGAGCAGCAAATGTAATTTTATTTTTTCGTAAGAGATGGCATCAACTGACAAACTTTCCACTTTTTACGATATAAATATGCTAAACTTTTTGCTTAATACAAATAATACGAGGTGCAATCAGAAAAGAAAGAAATTGACAAAATGTAGATATACATAGAAATATTAGCAAAATAGCTTCAGTTGAAAACATTTGTTTAAATAAGAGATAAGCGATAGTATTTTACCATCGTTTTCCTTTTGCAATTATAATATTTCGACCAGAATGTAAATTATGAAATTACGGTAGGACTGGTGGATTTATGTGGTGGAAGCGGCGGGTACATATGGTGGACGTAACGTATCAATATAACTATAATCTTTTATCTGTAAACATCATTTTGTTTACGAAAAAATAGTTTCCTATGTCAAATTAAGATACTAACTTTTCAATATTTTCATTTGTATTACAGAAATTCACATTTAAACTACAAACGAATTGTATTTAGGTTGAAATTTCCATTTTATTTGTATGTATATACTTTCTATACAATGAAGTTCGTTTAATACGGCTCCATTCATTTCTACTTGCATTTGAAATACAACAGCTAAAATAATAAAAATATAGAAAAAGTATTAAAAAATAATTTTCCTTGTGATACAACTGTCTCTACATGATTATTAAGTAAAGCTTCGTTCGTACAACGGTTAGAAACCATCAGCAAACTGACGACGCATGCGCATTAGTTTAAAACAAATCGTAAACTGTCGATGGAGAATCAGGCGTTCGCAGACGGTATACTTGTATCAACTGTATGGAATCAATGTTCGTGTACTCTCGGACATGATTTCGGCATATTTCGTTGCAGTTGTTTCCCGGTTCACTGAGTGAGAAGGATAGAGTTGCGCTGCGGCTATCTCTATCTTTTTCTCTACACGCACGATTGAGGTTAAGGAACTTATACCCTCGATAAATAAATTAACAAACAGAAAACTACGATTTGCAGATATGTCGTAACCTTTTCAAAAATGACTCAGTTAAGTTTTTGTGGTCTTTGGTTGACTTTGAAAAGAGATATTGATAATTTTTTTTGACATGAGTCTTATGGGAATCTGTGATTTTGACGCACTCCATCATTTATTACGTTGGAATTGACAAACAGATTTTGATAAAATTTTCAAGAAATATAAATGAATATTCTATGAACATTTTTATTTTTCCAAAACGTATAAAGCTTGCTTATGTTAATAGAAATAGCTAAAACAAAGCCGACATTTTGTAGCAATTCTTAAGCATGGCAACACCGCAATATTATATAGGTTATGGCGCTCCATTCAAAGGTATACTTGTACGTGAGCACGTACACTGCAGCAAGGAATGCGGTGTTGCCAAATTATATACTACGTTATTCAAGTAGAAGACTGAAATTCTTTGACTTACTGCGTACCGAGGGTACTTCCTTAAGGTACTATTTTG
The DNA here is from genome assembly GCA_963575645.1 of Xanthostigma xanthostigma. Lineage (NCBI taxonomy): Eukaryota > Metazoa > Arthropoda > Insecta > Raphidioptera > Raphidiidae > Xanthostigma > Xanthostigma xanthostigma. The sequence continues at coordinate 8,233,623 of OY754471.1, read as the reverse complement.
AGAGAATTAAGTACAGGTGCCCACAACAACCATCTATCTTTTTCTTCTTTTTAAATTCAGTTGTATTAATCGAACTTACTCTACCGTGCGTAAAGCAGAAGATCCACTTAAAAAATAACAACCATTCTTGCATGTCGAATGACATTGGTTTGCATGACTAGCAGATGACATAAAAAAAATAATAACACAGCGTGATGCTGGCGCCAGTGAGTGAAGAAAGAATAGATGTTAAACAAGACAATTTTCAAATAACCTTAGTCAGCACTCGTCGCCTTCTGTAGTCATTTTCATTCGCATTCCCGGCAACAGAACTTTGCTTTTACAATAACGTTTTCCTTATCTGCACACTTACATCAGACTTGCTTATTTTGCCGCCTGTCTAATCAGAATTATTTATGTTTTGTTTATGTTTTATAATCGAAAACAATCTGCGTCTGATGAACAAGTGGATGGAATATTTATTTTAATAGGGAAAAAAATGACCCGTCTTCACAAAAAGTCACAAGAGAAGAATAAATAAATTTTATGATTGCCGACTTTTTATATAGGTACGATTCAAAAATTTGCATATATTTTTTACTTTTTGAAGGTTATAAAGTTATTATAAGTAAAAAAATCTGGGCCTGTCCTTATCTGTAAAATCGACTGTTTTAAAAAGACAAAAACGAAATGTTTGGAGTCAATAAATTGTTACAATTTTTGTATAATTTTGTTACCGTGTAGCAAATTTGGAAATCGCTAACTTTTCAGAGTTCTTTCCCGTAACAATTAATTTTACCGAAACATAAACGAAAAAAATATTGTAATAAAACGCTCTGCAAAATATTGCATTTAAATTTTAATTCATTTTTTTAAGGTTCTGAATTATTTGAGTAGCTCTGTGGTACGTAATTTAAAATAAAGTTATTAGGTTTTACAGATTCTGTACTCGAAAGGAATAATTGGGTACATGTATTTATTAGTGTATTTGCCATAAGGCACTTACACTATTGGCGTCAGTGGGATGGCGGGACCTACGGGTCGGACCAAAATTTCTCGACGTTTCATAGCCTCCTAAGAAGTTTGGCACCATTTTTATAAATGTTTATATATATATATACGATAACTCTCGATAGACTTAATAGATTTAAACGAAATTTGGTCCACATGCTGAAATCCATCACCGCACGAAGCTTATTTAAAATGGGCCCAATCGAGCCATGCTAAGGGTGGTATTTACGGGTTGAAAAAATTTTTCGGGCCGAAAAATACCGAAAAAATTCTCGATATCGTTTCAAATTTAACCCTTTAGTAATTATTAAAATGTGCTGTGTAAATTTAAAAAAATCGGCCCGACAGGACCGGACTTATACATTTTATGAAAACACAAGTTTACTGATGTGGATTTACATACTGAAGGGTGTATATAATTTGGTACAGATGTTGAGTTGATATGTAGTATTGAAATTAAGTAAACAAATGTTGTTTTAAGGGGTGTATTAAGGGGTAATTTTTTTTATTTTGTTCAAAAACAAAGTTATGTTCATACAATAGAGCCACACTGCCCATAAAAGCAAATACACTATATTGTCGGCAGGGTTTGGCACTGCGACCCGGAGTTTTTATTACGTTGGGATTGTTTTATGAATATCTTCTGGGTTCAAACCTAATTAATTGCGTGGACACGTGTGACGCTAGGTGAATACTTAAAGATAATTACATTGTCGCCACAACAACTTTACCGACCTTCTCATCGAACTGTTTTATGCTCTGTTTCAAAAAAATTCGGCGACATTTCAAGTTACCTAAATTTTAATAATTTTTAATAACATTAAAATTAATGAGTTATCTATTTTGAAGATCGGTTGATAAATAATTAAAAAAAGCGTTATTAATATATATTAATATATAGTATTTCCAACAAATATTTTGCACATCGAGTTATCGTACTCTAACCTAAATTACAGTTCTACGTTATATTTTAAAAACTAGAAACTTAAAATCAATAGCAATTTATAAATTGGAAACTGCTTCCAAGAAAGTTAATTAGGAAACTAAGTTACCTTATATGCAATTACATAAATTCAAATAGTTATTGAATGAAATGTAATTAAAGTTTACGACTTGTGAACTTCATTATGTTGTGCTAACAAACTGATACATATAACAAAACATAAGTTCTACTGTAGTTAAGTAACAAGCAATGAGAACAGGTTAGGTTGATTGTTTGATGTCAAGATGAAAGTTGTGTATTAGTGTAAATTAATCAAACACAACAGAATATAAAGTTTGGCTGCATACTGATGCTGGGTTGCATAAAGCATTGTCAGAAAAACGAACTTAGATTGTGACTATTCAATAACTTAGAATAGAATAGAATATATTTTGTCAATAGAAATGAATACATTTATTTGACATGTCAAAAAAAGAAGCTTAAAGCTATAAGTTTAAAAATTCTGTTATAGTGTAAAATTCGTTCTTAATTAAAAATTCTTTTATTTTATTTTTGAAGGTCGCAAGAAAAGCTAGGTTTTTATATTCCGACGGCAATTTATTATAAGCTCGGATAGCAAAGTTATGAGGACTATTTAAAAAAACGTTTATGTGCCCTTTTGGTGTTACTAAAAGATGACAGTTGCGGGTATCGTAATTGTGTATATTGTTAGCACTTGTATAGGAATGAATATGCTATACTATACAGTATGTAAACAGAAAAGATGTACATAGAATTTTTAACATTGGCATAACATGAGTGGATCTGAATGCACCATGACAAAAAATATCCAGTATGTAAGCTATATGTTACGGTCAATGTCCGGAATGTCGACATTAGCCGGTCAATGTCGACAATGCCCGAGCCACATCGGGCAATGTCCGAAATCGGACACGGTTTAAAAAATATATTTTTTATAAACATGAAACGCTGACATTTGATTGTATCTTTATCATGATAAGTTATCATTAACGCTTTATGGAATTTTTATCACTGATATCAACTATTGAAGAATATATTTTTCAGCTTTTTATTACAATTATTTATGATTGAAAACACGTATAATTTATTTATTATGAGTAATAAACAATATATCTCATTGCGTTAAATTTTAGAATTCGCATTTATTCCAGCAATAAAAATAAAAATCAAAACTACGTATAATTTATTTCCACACACATTTTATTTATTTTAAGGAGGTTGAGCCGTTTTACGAAGATAATGAAAAAAATCTGAAATAAAGTTTTTTATGACAAAATTTTCTGTAAAAAATCCAAAATCATTAGGAGATTTATAAAGAGTTAAAAATTAAAAAAAAACTTTTACATGTAGTCTTATGGAAAATATGTCAACCTAGCATGCAAACTGTTCATTTTAATTTTTTGAAAATAACCAAATAATGTCAGCAGTTCCAAAAACTATCTATGTTAGGAGACTTTTAATCAATAAAAAAAATTATTAAACCTTAGCACTTTTCGATTATGGACTTTTATTCTTGACAGATTTAACAATTTTAACTGAATTTTCAACTTTTTAATGATTTAATTTTAATTTTTATTACTTCTAATTTCTTTTTTCAATTATTTACTGCAAAAAATATGTAAAATACAGATATTTACATAAATGTATTTTTTTTAACCTAACTTTGTACAAAAAATACAAAAGTTAGTCCATTAAGTGTAAAGTACTGAAATAATTAATTAATATAAAAAAAAATATTAATTATGCCTTTATGACAGTAATTTATTGGTATCATCGACTTATAAACTATAAAAGTTCCCATTTAGAATTCGACTTACTTTTGATTGGGACTGTAACGGATCAACCTCCTTAATAATATAGAAAAGCAGTACTTATATATATTTTTTATCGCCCGATGTGGCTCGGTCAATTTCGACATTTATAAACAAACCCGTGTTTCAGTATTTTTTTTAAATTGAACCCTTAATGAGGTCAAAAGGGGGTGTAAATATTATATTACCCAACAAAATTTTGAGGGCGCGAAATCGGAATCTTGCATTAGCGCCGAGCCGCAAAACGAAAAACATTTTGTAGAATCATATATATCGCACCCGGTGAAACCGGGACGGGCTCTAGTAAGCAAATTATTGACACATTAATTTTATCCCAATGCTAAATTGCCAGTGTACAACTTACACGTTCAATCGACATTTTTTGTGATAATACGCTATGAAATCCAGCGTGAATGTACCAGTAAAAATTTTCGAAACCTAGTGAACGAGATAAACCGTCTGTATCTAGTAATGTAAAGATTCATAGTTCTTAAAAGTTCATGAAACTGATGATATATACTGGCAGCATGAAACCCATTGAAACTAAAATAAGCTTATGAGATTAACATTATTATTTTCGTTTGAAATTTACGAAACTTATAATTTCAAAATAATACATTTTAAATTTTTATCCGACTTTCACTTTTGAAAGTTACAAGTTTGAAATATTTTATGAAGCTTTAAACTTATAAATAACTGTTTTAAGTAATTGCTGAATCGTTTTATTAACTTTATTTAAAATATACCTTTATTTTATGATACAATAACGCTGAAGAGTAACTATAATTTGAAAAGATAAGCTGGAAGCTTTTTGATTATTTTCAATCTATTGTTAGTATTTATGAAAATCACAAACTTGATGAAATTCTGATAGACTCTCTATTATTCGATATTGTCTTAATTTTAGCTCACACTGTATTCTTGAAATATGTACAATATTACTTATACATGTAATATCCACATACACTGTCGGAATATCAAACAAGTTATAAAACCCTTCGAGGGACTATTAATTAAAATATGGGTATAGCAGTCAGTAGGACAAGGCACACGACGCTGGTGGGACCAAATGTGCAGTTTGTGATTTAACAGAAGATATCTCAGACATAGCAAAAATACTGAAGGAAAAAGAAAAACACGTCGGTTCATTTGGTCAACGTTGCTTTAGGTAGTAAATGCTTCTTCTGGGAATACGATCTGTAAATCGTTTTTGGTTTGTTATGTCAAGCGGAAAAAATACTGTAAGGCATAAACTTAAATTAAAAAACGCAAACATTTTTAATTTATTATAAACGAAATTATTTTTTGTATTTTTATATTTTTTTAGCTAAAATATTAACCTGAAGAAGACCCAATTCCGGATTAATTAATTAATTTTGTTTGAAAATTAGTCGAAAATTGTATTTATTGAATTAAAATTAACTCGATAGACGGAATTTTGAAAAGGTAAACGTTACTTTTAACTGGATCCACTGTTTCCCCAGCAGCGAATAATGTTCTGAAATTAAAACTAATTTATTGGATTCATAATTTCAGTTTAAAAAGTTTTCAAAAGATTAATTTGTGCACGCAAAAGAATAATATTTTGATGAATAATGAACTTTATTATTGAGTTAACTTTTTTTCACCCTCTTTCTCTACTTTTTATCAGATGCGACTCGTTATTTTACAGGAAAATATCGAAAATAAATAGCCTATTTGAATTGTGATAATTTATTTGTCAATTTTTCGTTTTTTCGTACGAAATCTCAAACGATGCTTCCAACGTTTTTTTTTTTTGTAAAGTATCAGTTGGTTATAGTTTTCTTTATAAATAATATGTTTGTGATTTCAAAATAACTCCGTATATTTAAGCTTTATTTGTTTATTAGTAGACATGCTACGAAATAATTTTATTAACTCTTAAGTGTTGAGTTTTATTGTCAGTTATAAGTAAGTGTTTAAATCATTGTTAATTATGTGTAAAAAGATTTCCTATAATACGTATATCAGCTGATCGTCCCGAGTTCACTCGTGTATAAATAGAAGTCATAAATCTTTTATTAGCATTCTTTTTTAAATTAATGCTGCAATCAGTAAATGTTATTATAATTTTCTAAACTATATAATACCATCATCGGGAAAACAAACTTGATATTCAATTTTAAATTAAAGTAATAATTAACAGTGGCAGGTTTCTAAGTAGTTTAATAAATCCAAACGAAGCGAATCTTTTGAATTATTAAGGTCAGAACTCAGTTCAAAAGAGTGAAAGTTTTGAACATTTTAAAAGTTGTAAAATATTAAACCCGACTCTTATAAAGATGAGAGTTATTGTTTCTTAATAGCGGAACTCCGCTGGTGCATATTGTGGTGTGAGACGTTGAAAGTAAAGATATGAGAAAAAGGACTGTCATATATTTTAAAGCGACTTTTTCCTGTTTTATTTCAACCTTTTCATTATGTCATTACCGGATTTCTCCACACGCAATTTGTAAGCTTTTTCTTTTAGTGTATACCTACCATTTTTTATTTCAAAAAAGAATGGTTAATGAGCAAGGATGTTGGTATTGATGCTGAATGGGTAGGTACTTTAATATATTATAATGCGAATGGCATTAAATTTCAATGATAATAATGTGAAATAGGCTTTTTAAAAGGGGGAATGTATTTTTATATCTTATATGTAACTATAAAATTCAGTAACATAGGAGTAAACTCCACAGAATTAAATTTACCCGATTTTAAAAACATTACAGTATCTCAATCAATTAAATTTCTAGGAATAAATCTGGAAATTACACTTAAATGGAAATGCCATATTCACACTTTAATAAATAAAATTAATCCACAGGTATATCTTCTACGTTACTTCAGCACAATATTGTCTACCGACATATTGATTTCAGTATATCATAAACCTTGTAGGTAGCATACTTCGTTATGGGATAATCATGTGGGGAAATTCAACACATGTTACAAGACTATTTATTACTCAAAACAAGTGTATTAGGGCTATCGCACGTGTTAAAAATACAATTTCTTGTAGGCCTTATTTTTCAAGGTATCAAATTTTGACAATACATGTTATCTACATTTATGAACGCGGACTGTTTGTAAAAAAAACATCCACAACTTTTTAATGACTTCATCCCTGACCATTTATATAATACCCGTAATAAAGGAAACTTAAAACAAAATATAATGACCACAATCAATACAGTTTCAACTGCTGCATCTAATAACATTAAATGCTTACCATTAAGACAATTCAAAAGTGCAATGAAATCGTACCTTGTAAGTAGATGTCATTACGACCTAAATGAATATTTATCCTAAATTTTGACGTGATAACGTCTTATAAATTGATGAATCACCAATCTTATAAATTGATACCGGCTGCATGCACGAAAAAGTGTAACGTTCCTAACGCGTAACGTTCCTAACGCGTAACGTTCCTAACGCGTAACGTTCGTAACGCGTAACGTTCCTAACGTTCCTAACGCGTAACGTTCCGCCTGACCCTGTGCGTGCTTTTTGCTAATTTCTCGCTCAATTTAAATCAGATCGGTTTGAAACCAGTCTTAAACGAAAGAGGAGAACATTTTACATAGATTTCGTATAACAGAATTTGCCTAAACAGTTTTTTATACAAATGTATATAGAAAAATAGCTGTATAAATGCAATGTTGTCTAATGCATGGCGCGACGCGGTCGGTCGTCTTTGTTTGCCGTACATGGAAATTAGAAGAGAACGTATGTCTTGTCTTAACATGAAAACGGCTGCATTTCTAATGTTTAATTCAATTTTTTGACATTAGTATTTTGTGAAATGCAACGCCTTCTAAGTTAAGTATTGGAATAACTAATTATTATTAGAACATAATACTTTGACAGTTGCAAACGTCACTTTTGACATTTCTTATCATTCCGACACCAAGGATAAGCGGATTGAAACCAAATTTTGGGAGGATGTTTGATATGCAAATATGAAGTGGCCTATTGTTTTTGGGGAACATCGGCGCATGCGTAAAAGAATATATCTCTTATAATGATGTTTTATATAATAATAATATAGTTTTTAAAACGGTTTTTACTCTATCTATTTTTACTAGAAATTTTTGTAAATTTTTTGGGGAAAATCGGCGCATGCGCAAAAGAGATACATGCCATAGTTGTTTTTTATATAATAATAGTATACTTTTTATAGTGTTTTATTATTCTACTTAATAAAATTTACCTAAATTTGAAGCGAAAGATGCAATATCATAGATTCGAATTATTATAATTATTATATAAATTTAGGTTATGTATTACGGAATACGTTATCACGTAAAACTATCGTCCGTAAACCGACTTTACAGACAACCAATTTTTTTTTAATTATAATCTATTGTTTTAAGTATATATATTGTTTTAATTTTTAGTTATATGTATTTTTTGACGCAATTATGCAGACACTCTGTTCTGCTAACAATAAAGTTAACTATTATTAATATTATATGTCGCGACACATACTATTATGTCACGAGGCATTTTTTATTATCTCCCAAATCTCAACTAAAATGTTTTATAATTTTTTAGAATTGTTAACCAATGTGAATAATGCATACTAGAGTGTCTTTAGCTTTTGTATCAATTAGGAAAATTAAATACCTACGCTATGTGTTTTTTATTTTTAAATACAATACTTAGGCATTATTAATCGTAATTTAATTTTTTACGTTACAAATTGGTATTTAAAATATTGTCACTATTTAAAATTCGGAATTTGGACCTGGTTTTGACATTTCCAACAGTAAACAGTCACTCAACGACTTGAGCTAACCAACTGTTCTTAATGGATGCTCTTAAAACTGCTATACAAAGTGCAGTTATGATTTTATTTTTCCAGTTGTGACATCTTTAAAAGTTTTAAACAACGAGGAAATTATATAAAACACACTGCAAATATGATAACACTGTAGTGTTAGTATCTGTGTTAAAAAAAATCGAACGCTATAGCTCGTAACTCAGCAATGGATGTTCATATTATATTTTGACAATTTTTCCATAATAAATAATATTAGAGAAGTAAAACTATTACTGTCAAATAAAAAGTTATATAAAGTGACAGTTACTTTGCAGGGTAAACCTGTAATATTTTTCTGATGTATGTTAAATTTCTCACGTTTCTCTTTTGCAAACGACGCGTCATTTTGCACGTTCGCTCAATTTAAACAGTTCTGCGTTTTCGCTATTTTGCCGACACATGGTTTTACATTTTTTTTCATTTGCAAATGCAGACGAAGTATCTATAAAGATAAGTTTTTAACAATATTCAAATCTGGATAACGTATCCCAACGAAAATGTGCTCAAGTCTCGCGTTGATATCTCTCTAAAAACATAACTATGAAAAAAGGGACCTTATCATAGGGATCATATCATTATAACAGGACCGTGCTCAATATAAAAAGAATTGAGATCTAAAAGTGTGTCACTTGGTAAATTTTCGTGTTTTATATTATGATTTATACATGTTTTTATATGTGAAAACTTGCCGAATGAAAACTTGGCACTCTTTTAGATCTCAATTTTTGTATAAGGCATGGTCCCTTTTTTCACAATTATGTTTTTAGAGGGATATCAACGTGAACTGTTGTTGATGGGATTTCAATTCTTTTTGTAGAAAAATGTTATTCCAACAAAGAAGTTTTACTTCGGTCGTGTGTGCCGCGACATATTATGTCTTTTTATACCCATCGAAATCTACAAAACCTTCTTTGAGGGAATGTTGAAGGAAAATTACTGGTACGTGAAATCCAGCCTGCATATCAAATTTCAGCTTTATTTAGCCCCGATCTACCCTACTATTATTCTGGGTAAAAATTAGTTATTTATCAATAAGTTGACGACCATTTAAATAGGCAAAATGATTATTAATCAAATTAATTGAAATCTAATACCTGTACATTCTATATTATAATAATGTAGTGGCGAATTAGACATAATATTTCTAGAAAATTTTAAACTAAATTTTTCGAGACAAAGGCGACAGAAGTTGAATTGGTGACAAATTAATCGCGTCTAAAGATTTATGAATAGTTTTAGTGAAAGGTATTTGAATTAGAAACGTATCTATAATAAGGAACAAAAAGGAGGAAAAGCATAGTAGCAGACTTAAGAGAAACACCTGAAGACTCCCGCTTTTGGAAAATTAATTAAGGCTTCAGAAGCATGCATTACAGAAGTTACGTAATTCTGTTTCACTAAATATTATGTACATATTTCTTCGGCTGATTATAAGTATACGAGTTTCAGCAAATTTACTAAAATACTACAATAAACAAATTTTGTAGCTAGGTCTGTGAAACTTTTGTCGGTATCTGATACGACGTTCATATTTATATCGTTTAAGAATGTATTATGAAGATAAACATTCAGCTAAAATAATTTATATTGTTAAACCTAGATTTAAAATTCAAAGGCGTATCAAAACACTTTAACTACGAGGCTGTATATTTAGTTTTGCTGTCATTATTCTCTGGACAAAGTTGTCTGATCGTTAGATTACATAATTGCAGCAGAATAAATATTTTATGAAAATAATAAACATCAGTCTTCGATGTCACAAAGCTAAAGTTAACACTTAAAAACTCTTTTCGGTAACCTGATATTATTCCTTAGAATTTATAGATGATACAAAATCTTTTGATCGCGAAGTATTTTCAGTTATAAGTAAAATCAACTCTGTAGCAAAATGAGCTTTTTATAGTTATGGGCGTTATATAAGAAAAGCATTATCACCTGCCTTAAACTTTAATTAAGTTTTTGGTTTATCCGTTTGACTGACTTTATGCTTATGTAATCACAAAAACTATATGTAGTGTACGTGCGTTCTCAAAACTGTTCTTGATAAAAAACGTTGATTAAAATTGAAAAAAATGCTTGAGCACTTTTTATCAAAACGTTAAGATTAATAGATGTTTCTGTTTTCAGGCTTGTTTGAAGTTGGATTAATGAAGCGTTCCAAGATGCTGTCGAGCGTCTATAATCTACAATCAATAAGTCAACAGTGGTGCAATGAAGCGAAAAGGTAAGCAAAATCATGTAAATCTTTAATGTAAGTTATAAATTGTCTTTTGAAACTGACGTATCGAATGTGTTGGGGTTTTATTATTATTTTTTTTTTTTAAGTCAAACTTCTTTTTACGCGGTAGGGCAAATTTGCCTGGATCAGATGATAAGTGACACGTCTCCCCTTCTTCGACTTTAACCGGTAGTTTTTTTTAACCCCCCCCCCCACCAATGGCTTCAAGGTAAACCGGTAGTTGAAAGAAGAATTGTTTCTACTCTCTCTGTCAAGCCGTCATACGCATTCTACACGCATGTTGAGAGCCAAACACGAGATATAATAATTGTTTTATTATTATTTAATTATTAATTGAGCTAATACAATATGTTCGAAGACAGAAATGCAGTTTAGAATATTCAAAATTTCGACTGTTATTATTTTAGCTTAAAAATTTTATATTTGAAGCTGTTGAAAAAAATGAATATATTATGTGCAGGTGGCCGGTAATTTCTCGTATTCCTCTCAGAAGTCTGAAATGCGTCATGTTTTATGATAATGACACTTCTGTGAAGAATTAATATTTTATTGTTTTTATTTATTGTAAGTTTTAACAAACAACACAAATACTAACAGTAAATTTCGTGGTTTTTAGCTTTAGGAAGGTTGGCCAATTAGTAAGCTATCAGATCATGGAAAAATTCAGGCCAAAAAATGAGAATATATATTTTTTTAAATTGAAAAAATTACTTTCATCCATGATTTATAAATATTACAGTGGAAAATTATCAGGAACTTGGAAATAAGTAAAAACAAATGTTACGTTTTCAAATGTTGCAACGTTTCGTTGTTATTTACAACTTCTTCTTTTTAATTTTTAACTCTCAAATTTTTGTAAAAAGAAAACCGAAGTAGATTTTCTCGAAAATGACGCATTTCCGACCTACAAGTGATTTAGATTAAATCATTCCAAATTAGTCGTAGTTTCTTCTCCCGAGAGGAATACGAGCAATTACCGGTCATTCTGTGTATAAGATAAAAATGTAGGTGATTATAGAGTTGATGTACGTTCAGCCATTATATAAGAATAATCTTTGTAAGTGTACAAATTCTTTTTGACGCGAACGATTTATATTTTGAAATAGAGCGGAGCATAAAAAACCTCAACGTTAATTACAAGAGAGTAGAGCGTAGAGCGACGCGATGTCGACGAGAGTAGGACGAGAAGATGGCGAGCGTTCGCTAGTTTTATATGCAAATTCACATTTTCGTCTCATTACGATGCAAAGGAGTCGTCGTTATGCTAGACCGGCGCGCGAACATGGAAAAGTCATTTTGAAAATTTACAGAATTGCCTCCAACACGTGCTAGTCTAATAGCCTAATTAGTACACTGCTCTAATTCGCCTTTACATTGCATTTTAGTATTTATTTGCAATATTAAAACAACGCAAAGAAACAATATCCGTCCATTTTTATAACAAATCTTAAAAAAAAAATAAATAAAAACAATTTTAATCGGATATTTTTTGTGTAAGGAACCAAGAGGGATTTAAGTTGCCGTATTTAGTTAAAACTGTTTTTGATGTAAAATAAATAAAATTATCGACCAATTTTTCAGGCAATATATTGACAAAAATTATATATTTATAATTCAATTTATTGACGTTTCGGTCCGGATTTGCGCTTCGTCAGAATTGAGCTAAAAATATAAAACAATATAAAAATAAATTGGTATTTAGTTTCTAACAGATTTTTTTTATTATCGAAATATTAATGCAAAAAATTGGTCGATAAATTTATTTATTGAAGGTAATCAGATGTTGAAAAGTTTTGAGTACCTATATGTATTTTTTATTTTATGTGTAATGGTATTTTAAAATTAAATAGCAAACTGCGTCATGAAAAAAAAATGTTTTTTTTACACACTCTATATTAACTTCACTTGTAAGTTTGTATGTGTTTGCAACTTTCCTTTGGACTACAGCAAGTGGTTTATTACTGTAGTGTAATATGCCAGCACTGTAACTATAGTGGGTAGTCGTGCGGTCTAATGCACGGGTCTTCGCTGACGTCAACTCTCGGAATCACGCGTCGTGGGTTTTAATCCCGTCCAGGCCGAAAAAAAATTTTTTTTCCGGCAAATTTTTGACAATAAATCGAACTAAAAAGTGGAAAATAAATATAGTTAAAAAAAACTAAAAAACACGCTTTATATCAAACTAAAAAGTGAAAAATAAATATAGTTTAAAAAAAAAAACTAACAAACACACTTTAGGTATATCGAACTAAAAAGTAAAAAATATTTTTTTGAAAATAAGCTTAAAACAATAATGAATAAAAAATACTAGTATTATTGTAAAAAAAGCGTGGGGCGCTTTGTTCCACATTTTCGTACATCGAGCGCCCCACGCTTTTTTCACAAAAATACTAGTATTTTTTATTCATTATTGTTTTAAGCTTATTTTTAAAAAAAATATTTTTTACTTTTTAGTTCGATATAAAGCGTGTTTTTTAGTTTTTTTTAAACTATATTTATTTAATATGAAGGTTTGATTTGATGATGCCATTTTTAGCTTCGACTGTTTTTAGTCCACCAAATTCATAGTCATACTCACAAACTGTAATAATTTTGTTTTTCCCAGCCTTTTAATGCTAAGTTTCCTTTAGGCTTACAGTTGAAAGTCAGCGTTCAACTAACGGACTGGCCGTCTAATTAACTGATTCTAAGCTAGTGGTTTGCATACTTCGAATGGCTCTTATTGTTGCGTTATTTGTTCCGAAAAATAAAAACTGTTCGTTATATTTTCATCGTCACGTCGTGTCGATATTTTTGTGTAGTTTATCTGTTGACCCACAGAGGCATTGGAAATTCAAGTGCATCTGGATTTTAGTACCAGCACTTTACAAAGCGTTCTTTTACGAACTTCGTCTGTGCATGTGGCATGAACGTAGTCTTCTTTTCACATTGTACCCTCTACATACATGGCTGCACTTGAGTGTGCAACAGACACCAAGAATGTCCAAAAATATACCATTCATTCGACTGTACCTTTTCACAAGAATTTAGTTCGTGGTGTGTGAATAAAATGGACAAATAGACCGAGAGCCGGGGGTATAAATATCCTATGGATGAGATGCACGAACTACTTTGCGTGAGTTAATATTACTACCATAGACCAAAAGGAAGCTCCCTTTAGAATTGTCTTTTGCCAGCATAACAAAATAAGACGTCATTTTAGGTTATGTCATTGAATACGTCGATGATATTTATACCAAAGTGAAGGTTTCGAGGTGCAAAATAAAAATATCAATTCGCAACCCTGTGGCTGAATGACTCAGGTCTGTTGTAGAACTACTTACTCACTTAAAGTCGTTCATGTATCTCATCCATAGGATATTTATACCCTCGGCTCTCGGTCTAAAAAGGATAGGAAAGGTGCGTACATTTTTTTACTGCATTTTTATTACGTAGCACAAAAAAATACGTGAATTTGAATACAACAAAAACATGAGAAATATTAAATGATTCGTTGAAGTGCAGCGATCTATTGAAATATGAATACATTTCAAAAGAAATCATTTGATCTGAAACAGTGCGTAACGTCAAGGCTTGACTTGGGGGTCCGTTTCCATGGAAACGTAACTTAGAAATTAAACTGTTTACATCGTGTTAGCATAATTACAAAATGATTAACGACATCTTTAAAAACTTCATCGGGTGAGAAATTCAAAAAAAATCTTCAAAAAAACATAATATGTCCGAAAATGCTTTTTAACGGAACTCTAGTCCTACACTTTATTACATGTTGAATGTCTACCTTAGTTAATTTTTTACAGCGGGTTTTTATAGTATATGTTATACGTACACTGCGGCACGTTAGTTAAATATTCAATCTCAATAATCAATTTTGGTCTAGCGTGCCAAAAGAAGTTTTTCTTCAAAAACCGACACGAACAATATTCCCGTTTAGGTAGTAATATTTTTTTCAACCCTGTTTCTCTGTAACTACAAGTTGCACAATATAATAATGCAGTAAACAGGAGGGCTACGTGTTTGTTGGCAATTGTTTTTATTTTTATTTCATTCTCATGCATTGCACTGTTTTGATCAGAGCCACTTTGATGAAACTATTTCAAATATACAAATTTTACTGCATGTGTGAAACTACAAATGCTTTACAAGCAACTGGTGCAACTTTAAAAAGAAAATGAACCTTAAGCCATGTCTACACAACGATGTTGTTACACAATATGTTGACGTGATCTGTCCAAAATAATTTAAAAATATTATTGTTATGATTGCATTCGCAAAGTTTTTAAAAAATTACGTCTATATTAAGAAATAAAAAAGTTGAAAACATAAACCAGAAGCAATGGCTTTTAATGACGGTGTAACTATTGCGGCAGTAGCGTGCGTAATTTATTATTTGTGCGAAAAAATATATATAAAGTAGAAAAAGTTACGATGGTGACTTATTGACTGATTTGAATCGTGATGACACAGATTTGATTTGGAGAAGTTAGATGCAGTGACAGTTTTAAATATTTTTAAACACAAGATCTACGATATTTGAAAAAATATAAAAATATCTCGGATATGCTTAATATTACCGTGTCTTATAGAAAAAAGCACGCTGAATCGATTGGGCGTAAGCGCTAATTTTTATCTTGATCAATTTAGACGCTATGACGGTTTAAAATGTATAAACATTTAAACAGTTTAAATTGGCTATATCTCCTAAACTAAAAGAACTACAGGATTGCGGATGGTCGGAATCGATTCAGAATGACTTTTGACGTGATAACGTCTTATAAATTGATGAATCACGCCAATATAAAAAGATGAAACACCGGCTGCATGCACGAAAAAGTGTAACGTTCCTAACGTTCCGCCTGACCCTTTGCGTGATTATTAAATATGATATTCGAGCGGAATACGTTATCACGTAAAACTATCGTCCGTAAACCGACTTTACAGACAACCAATTTTTTTTTCTAAAGTATGCATCATATCAAACGCAACAGAGCGAATTTATTTTAGAAAAATTTTCCAATTTTGTAAGAAAGGTCCCCCCTTCTTACTTTTTCTGTTAGATATTGTTCACAAACGACTCACAACTGAGGTTATTCTTATAGAAAAAATCACGTTGAATCGATTACGATTACGATTCCCACATCTGTATCATTCGTCGTTTAGAAGTTACGGCGTTTTTAAGTTTTCTTCAATAAATAACGCTCATATCTCTGAAACAAAAGGTGATAGAGGGTTGTGGATTGTCGGAATCGATTCTATAAGTTAGGTTAATATAAAATTGGCCAAAAATCGTTTAGTGTCTTAAAAAGTTGTAGATTTGCAAAACGAATGAAAACATGAGAAGATCTACGATATTTGGAAAAATAAATAAATATCTCAGTTAATAAAATGAATCAATTGGTAAAGTTTTTACTATACATTGTTTGCTGTATATTTGAGGAAGAAATAAGTAAACGTGAACACTGGCACGACTTTATGATGCGGATAAATGCTGCTCCTTTTCGAAAGATATTCTTCCGATACTTTATTTATATCACAGTCAGATAGTATTAGGCTACTACTTTTGAAAATATTGTTCACTTTATAGAGTAAAGGTTGTTAAGATAGAGGTTTAGTAGGGTAAATGCAACGGTTTTCCATCACTTAGCGATTGATCATTACCAACAAAAAAAAGTTATCAATTCGTCGCGTACTTTTGCGAACCCACGGCTAAAACCGTAAAAAAAATCGCATGAGAATGCGGTTTTTTGAAAGATTTTTGTTCATTTTTCTATTTTCTATTGTTTTGGGCGATGTCGGAACAAATAAAATAGTATTTTTAGTGGACTATGGATTTTTGGAAATATGTTATTTGTAAAGATGTAGCTGTTGTGAAAAAATCATCAACTATTTTTGTGTAAAAATCGACAGTCGAGACAAACATTTTTGCACATCCGAAGTAACGACTTACAAGTACTAAAGTTGACCTGTTTACGGTTTCATTTCTAAGTGAACAATGTCATAAACCTGCCAATGCAAACAGCTTAAAGTTGTGTCATGGTTAAATTCAATCTTTAAAGTTCGGTTTTACTCAGTTCAACTTTCTTACAATTATTTCTTTCTAATTCATTGATATATCAAAAGATTCGGTCATTAATTAATTAATACATATTTAACGATTAAGATCATAGCTATCTTGAAATGGTGTGGGACCCAACAAAAAATTAGAAAACCCAATTCCTCGATAACATTCGATTTTCAAATAAAACGTATCAAAAATTACATTTTAATATAATTATTAAAACGAATCGATGGAGGATTTAAAAAATATAACATTTTTTCTTATATTTATCCGTTTGAACATGGGAGTCTGGTTTTAATAGCTATGTGCTATTGGAGGCATAGGAAATTCCTTCAATTGCAATTGCTATTAAAATATGATATGCAACTATCACAGAAGGTAATCGACCATGGCCTTGAATAAGGAACCATCTCAATAATTTTATCCGGAATTATTGAACGAAACCATAAAAACCGCAATAAGATATCCGGTGCAAGATGTATTGTTTCTCGGCATGAGCCATTAGGAAAAAGTCTGCCACATCTTCCCCCGCGGGGATTCGAATCCAGTACCTTCTGTCTAGTGCACTCACCGCTACGCTATATCGCTTAGTTGTTCTTCGTAAATATTAAAGCTTCCGTCAGAGATCTTCCGTCATGATTTGAACAACGAGCTGCATGCAGATAGTAAAACATAAACCCAGTAGTCGTATTGTAAGACTTTAGAGCTTGTATAGTTTCTCTATCGGGCGGTAAAGTCCCGAGAGTCGTTGTGCAACGCGCGAGTTACCGTTTGCTACCCACTCCTCATCCCGTCTAGTCCCACGCCACCCGGAAGCTTCTTACGACCCGTTTCACTGCTGGCATATTACTAAACTGGATGGCGGTCAAAAGCTTGCAGTCAACAAGTAAACATTCAAAGTCTTGAGTTAAATCTGACTTGATTTCTTCATTTACTACATTCTGAATCTTAATTGTTTGTCTTCATTATGAAGAGGTTAAAACAATATTTTTTTAAAATTGAATTGTAAATTAAAATTTAAAAGATAGTGCACATTAATTTGTACCGAAACGTTGCCCAGATTGTAAATTTAAATATATTAAACTAATCGAATCGGAAAAGTCATTTCAATATTCATTTAAATTTTTATCAACCGAGTAACTCATTTAATGTGTGAACAATAAAAAAATACACCATAATTTTGACATTATATTACTGCTGACTTTAAAAAACGAAACACGTGTAATTAAAAGAAATCTTTGATGTTTCAATAATTACAAGAAAAAGAAATCTCTTGTCGAACTTAGCGAAAGAATGTTTCTAGTAGAGCGATGAGTGTTTCTACCAGAGCTATATATTATTTATATGTCAATATACTGCTCCGTTAGTATTTCTCAGGCAAATCGTACGTGAAAATATATTTACTTGTTATTTTTTAAAGGAATTATACTTTCTATATACGTATATTCTAGCTGTTTATCTTTCGTATAATGTTTGGTTCTAGTTGGATTCACAATTACTTGTTATTTTACTTTCAATCCTCTAATAGACCCGTTTCCTACTTAGTAGAGCGGTGTAGCATAGTGGTGAGAGCATTAGACTCGCATTCGGGAGGTACTGGGTTCGATTCGCGGCGGGGGCAGATGTGGTTGGGACTTTTTCCTGCTATTTATTTCGTAAGATCTCTGACGGCTATGGTTATTTGGGCTGACACTAATTTATATTGTCATTTCATTATTATTTTTTCATAGCAAAGTGAAAATCCAATTGATACTTTTATCAGAGTGCCTGTAAACTGGAGGCTTGTAATGGAGGAGTCATGGAAATGTCATATAAACAACGATATTGTACTGTATATGCAGTATTTAGGTTACGTTACGTATATCAGTTGCAATGTAAACAGAAAACGTAGTATTTCACTATAACACTTACTTAAATGGTCTAGTTAAATGCGCATGGGTTTGCATTTCAAATTGATATAAATGTATGTATATTTGGAAGGACGAGGGACTGTCTGGTAGTGGACAAGAAGTTAGGTGGTGAACGCACGTGGCTATGCCAGTGCGAGCTGGCGTAGGTCGACGTTGGTAATGTAAATAAATGATTATTAAATCAAATTCAAGAGTATTACTAATTTAAAAGAACCTGACTAACCACCAACACTACATGGCGATCCTGCCAGTTCAAGCCAACACTACACGGCGATCCTGCCAGTTAACGGCAACAATACAATATTGCCATACGCTCGGCGATTGTTTGTTTTATGACAGTTAAAAATGAATTAATGTGATGTATCACGTATGATGCGTATTTTCATTTTTATAAAACAGTACAAAATTGATAAAAAAATATTCGTTAATATTTTATAAAACAGGTCGCTGAATGCTTTATGAATATAAAATAATTTGAAAGTTTTAATTGCAAACGTTTTCTATAATAAAATACTCGTGTTAATATTCATGAGCTACGTTAAAAATGAACGCGAGTATCAATGTTGCCAACTTTTCTGTCTAAAAAAATAAACAGTGATAATCATGTGTATAGAAGCTAATTCACTCATACATGCGTCGCACGGGACAACCATGTTCTCAAAAGGAACAACTGACTAGCGTGTCGCAGTCGAGCGGGAAAAATGATTTTCTGTCAATTGCGTATTTTTTATAATCACCAAAATCTAGTGGCCTAGGCGGGGCAATTGTCCCACTTGCCTGCCTTTTTAATATTTTTAAATACGTTCATTGTAATAATTCTTCATTTCTTGCAGTTAATTTAAAACTTTATCAAGTTGCTTTAATAGAAACGTTTCGAAACCCCTGGTATAGAGAGTGATGTGCACTTGTTACAGAAGTAATAATTACGTTTTCGATAGTTCAATTTACATAGATTGGTAACGATTAATGAGTCGCTTGTAGAAATAAAAACGGACAACGAATAGCCTATACGAAAACTACGTCACGTTTACAATTCGTTATCCCAATGACATTGCCATATTACAGTTCATTTGGCTTTCATTCAGCTATTTTATTTATTGTAGTTTTTTGTTTTTCATCGTCGATTGTTTTCACTTCACTAGATATAATATATTGGACTGGTTTGCAATATTCTGTAAAATCTATTAAAAGTTTTCGATACGAAATGTTTTTGCTGTTTAGATAGAATCTTTCTTGTAAAGACTGATTACGTTTTTTGTATTATGGATGTTAACCCTTCAGTGAACGCGTGAGTCACGACGCTGATACATTAGCGTATATCAAAATTTTCAAATTACTGCGTGTTATTTCTCATACATAAACAAATAACGTAAACCAACTTTTTCTATCCTTCCTATTACAGTAGAACGCCGATTATCCGAACGCAGATTAACCGAATCGCCTATTATCCGAATCGGTCCTAAGCGTAATATAAAAAATGAAAACCAAGTAATTTTTCAATAAAAACAAGTTTTGTGGGGACGCAAGAATACAAAAATGCGAGTGACAAATTGCCGTGTAGACGCTACAATGGTATCAGCACACGTCGAATTTGGAACTCGCTGGAGTCTAGATATATTTCAACTGTTATTACCAGTCTATTTCCGATTATCCGAATTTTCGATTATCCGAATCGACCCCGGTCCCAATTAATTCGGATAATCGGCGTTCTACTGTATTAGCAAACAAGAATTAAATGCTGAGCATAAACCGCAATATGATGACGTGGGAGGCACTCACACTTCTTTTTCTATGGAAAGAGATGTATATAAATTATCTTCCACGTGGTTTACTTCCAATTTTACTGACCAGTGCACGTGTCACCGTGGATCTAGGCAGTCAATCACAAGTTGAATGCTATTACGTAATATTTTTATTTCATTTTGGGAATTTTTTTAATATATAAGCGACCCTATTGCATTTTATTTAATAGGTTTTGAAAAAAAAAATGAAACTGTTGGTTCAAAAAACGAATTTAACATAAAAAAGCTAAATAGTCAGTGTAAATAAGTAATTTATTTTGGCATATTAAACTATAAAACAAGCTTCATTTTAGCATGCATTTATAATTATTTCTATCTGATGTAGTATATAAGTCTATAAATAATAAAATTAAATGTAAAAAAATATTCATGCATGCACAAAATGTGCATCTTTCATTTGTTTCGCCGTGAACGGAATATAGAGAAACTATAATGCTGCAACACTGTGTAATAATAATTAGAAGTTTTTAATTAATATTTTATTTCTCTTGCGAGTATTAGAGTACAAAAGGATGACTAGCAAATTCAAATATGGAACTACAATTAGCCATTATCAGACCGAGTCCATTTAAAAACCCGTTCGAGTATAAATTAATTTAATGTGTTTTTACATTTTATGTAAGTGTGACAAAGCCACGCAGTCAAACCTTTAAGTTTACACATTGTCAGATTACATATACGTGTACTACGTATTCTTGCAGCAATAAGCACGGTGTTTTTCACATACATATAGAATTTATCGGGTCCAGTACGATAACACTATGCACCCAAATTTTGAATTTTTTTTTTTTAAGTCATAGAAAACGCTAAATTTTGACGTTCAAAAAAAAAACTTTGCGGATTATTCATAAATTTCCTCAAAAATACGTGAAAAAAATGGAACTACTTTTCGTCTTTCACTGTCATTTTTTGAATCTAACCAATCAAAAATCACAAATACACGTCATAGCAGCTGGTGTAGAATTATTGTATAACTATCTCACTTTGTATGCAGCTTTCGATTGTGTTATGGAAGCAGGGTCGTATTTAGATTCGCATACCCGTTTATCGTTCACCCCGGATTTGTTTTTTTAAAAACTCCACATTTGCCCCTTCCCGTTTCACTGCGAGACAATTCGCATACCCCTTTATCGTTCACCCCAGAATTACAATTCGCATACCCGTTTATCGTTCACCCCGGAATTGTTTTTTTAAAAACTCCACATTTGCCCCTTCCCGTTTCACTGCGAGACAATTCGCATACCCCTTTATCAAAAAAAGCGGTGGTTTTCAATCTTCATGAAAATGTGAGTTTTAAATTTAAAATTCGTTTTATAAATTAAAATTTCCAAATACGACTCTGCCCTGAACGTTCAATTGTATTTCATTCCAACCAATTGATATTTCTATCTTTGGTTATCATAGATACAGGTATATATAACTTTCTCTTTTCTTATCACTATATGAGACAAGATAGCGATCGCTATAGTAAATAATATACTCTAATCTTACTATACCATATTATTATTTAATTTTTTTAAATTAATTTTTAAAAATTAATTTTCCGCACTTAAAACGACCAATAACGCTGTTATATGTTATATAAAACAATAATTGTGAATTTCCAGTGGATATTTTGCATAGCAAGTTATCGTACTCTTACCGAATTTATCTTCACTACCTTTCGGTTAATCGACGTATAGATAAACAAACACATACTTTTAGATAATGTCTTGGTCGGCCGACAAAATATATAATCGGCCGAATGAGCACAAGTTCATAAGACCAGTTAGTACTCTCATGTAACTGAACAGTTTTGCAAACCCCCTATAAAACAATTGCTTTTTATGCCTGCACTATAGCAGTCGTAAAATGACACATTTAACACTAGTGTTATAAAGTTGCGCAAAGTAAAAGAAACCTAGTTCTTGGAAGGAAAACAATAAAAACAGTCATACATAAATTACCGAAAATATTGATACAAAGTTAAGATTTTCGCAAGTAGCAACAAAGTTGTTCTACGATTATTACATAGCTTTGATACTATTTACTCGAGTATTTATGTCTAATATAACTTAAAATTTTTCAATATTCCTGCTCTATCGACCGGTGCTTTCCGTTGGTTTATCATTTATCCCATGATCCGTCCTTTTGTGTCCACGTCTATGGATATAGTATTAGTATTATTAGTAACAGTCATTTAGTAGATATAATCGTGGTAGTATTGTATATTATTATTATTGCTATTACTCTTGAAGTGTGTTGTTAACTTTCCGTTACACCTTGTACATTCGATAATGTAATGTTTTCCCATTTTCAGGTCGTAGCTAAACATAAAATGTTCAGACTGAACAAAACAGACAAGTTGATATATTTTTTGTTTGAACAGTTTGCGGCCATGTTCAAATATTTATACTTTGCTCTCCGATGTACAAAGCCGTCTTTATATCTATGTAAATGGATTAGATTTTAATTTTTAATATTCTTTATGCTCGCTACACATTGCCCACAAGTCATGTATAAAGGAAAACTCTATGCTCTTTATTTTTTCATCTTTCATTTAATCGACGAACATTTTAATTGTACTTTTACTTGGCATTTTCATTATTAAACAAATTAAATGAAACATGTTATTCGCAGCATCCAATTCAAAATTTAAAAATAGAAATCAGTATTTCTTTCTCGCAGTTTTCGACTAATAAAAAACGGACAAATGCTCGTTACTCGCACGCCGAGGGTTTCGTACCATCAACAAAATTATCTTTTAATAACGGTAAAAACTGCAAGGAGAAAAAAAGTATATCTATCGTATTAAGTTTATTTGAATCTAATCAGAATTTGTTACATAATTCCACATAGAATTAGAAATTAATGTTTTTATAGAATTTTACTTGTGTTATGAGACTTTCATCCGTGCCAAATTTTAAAATTCTAGGTCAACGGAAAGTAGTAGGGGAGGGAGGGGGAATGGCGCTCACTGGGTAATGGCGCTCACCTCTGTAACTCTGTCAAAAAAGAACGTAGCAACACGTCACGTCGCGTGAAGCGCGAAGGGAGGGCGCCTCTAATAGACAGCGATGCAAACGGACAATCAGCTCGCGTCATGCGACCGTGAAGAGCGTTTCTTCGTTTGCGGCCGCGCTGATCTAATTTTTAATTAGGTGCTGAACAAGTTAAGTTGCTTGGCTCGCTATACTATGGAATCAGTGTTGCAGATTTGCGTAATTTGTTTATAAATTTGCTGAGCGCAACAATATCAAAAACAATTTTGATCAAAGCAGCAAAACAGCCGGATTGGATTGGGTACACTTCTTTATGAGACCCTGAGCGGCATTACCCAAAGTCAGGGGCAATGCCGCTCAAACATGTTTTTTTAATAATGTTTTCCTACTACTAGTAGGTGAAAGATATATGCTTTTGTTGTTAAATTGTTGGTCACTCGATAAAGACTTTGTTACTCTTCTTAATTTTGATTTATAATAAATAATTTAAAAAATACACCATGCTTTCCTTAAGTGAACGCTATTCCCCCGTCCTACCCGATATAGGTTTTGATCCCGGTCGTAATTTTGATGAGACAAAATACGTAATTTTTTTAACTTTTTATTAGATTGAGTCAGGAGCTTGACTACTGAATTTGATATCTCTAGCCAGTCAATTGAGAAGAGTTTTGACGGACAGACGTTTGCAGTGTGCTGTTCCTGTAACTTTTCAACCATTTCTTAAAAAAAATCATGGCTGTTGTGTTTAGTAAATATTTTCATTACAGTCACTCTAAAATAATTAGTTTTGGAAAAAACAGCCAAATCTTTTGTTAATTCAAAAATCCTCTAATTTTCCTACTGTTTGTTGCAACGATCTGAAAAAACATGAAAATATTTTGTGATAAGCATAGCTACTGAGTTTTCAGTTTCCCTACACTTATGCAGGTATTTAAAATAAAAATAATCACTTTCTTCTGTCCGTCGCTGTACTTCCCCGTTTGTCCGCCCCTATCACGTTACGGCGAGCATGATTCAGCGCGATATCAGGAAGTGGACAGCAGCAGGTAGCTGTCACGCGTCCACATCAACAGTATATCAACTGTTTGTGTCAGGTTATAATAACTAAATCCTTCAAATGAAACATTGAACACGTTCGAACAAATATACATTTCTGGTTATATTGCACAACGATGCAACAACAATAGATTTGGAACTTTTAAAACAAATGGTTGAAAATAAAAACTCTACAGTGTAAACTCCATTTAACGTCACTCGATATAACGACACACTCCTTAAAACGTAGAAATTACATATCTCTAGTTGGTTTACCTTGTTGCTCATACAATGATACATTCACAATACTTGTTTGTTATTTTGTTGAATTGTTGCCGGAATCATGCGTACCAAAGTTTCTAAGAAATTCGTTCTTTTGTTTGGTGGGATTACTTTTCACTCAGCTCATGCTTTTCGATAAGTTATCATATTCTTAGTTGCCCATAAACTTGCAAACAATTATTAAATAATAATAGATTTTTTTTTCTCTGTTTAACGACAACTCTCAATAACGCTACAAAGTGCACAGTCTCTTGAGTGTCGCTATATAGAGTTTACACTGCACTTGTATTTTTAATGATGAGTATTTGGAAAGAATTCCGTGGCATAAGGATCGAAAATGAAGCAATACTCAATAAATAGAGTAACTGTGATCCATTGAAGTTAATGATGAGTATTTGGAAAGAATTCCGTGGCATAAGGATCGAAAATGAAGCAATACTCAATAAATAGAGTAACTGTGATCCATTGAAGTTAATGATAACATGTGACAGCATTTGAACACTCTGAAGATGATACAAAACGTATCGAAACGTTAGTATTAAATGCAAGTTTAAAAAAGTTTCAGTATTGCTTCATTTTCGATCCTTATGCCACGGAATTCTTTCCAAATACTCATCATTAACTTCAATGGATCACAGTTACTCTATTTATTGAGTATTGCTTCATTTTCGATCCTTATGCCACGGAATTCTTTCCAAATACTCATCATTAACTTCAATGGATCACAGTTACTCTATTTATTGAATAGAGCCAATCTTCATGTATTTTTAATATAATTTAATATAAAAAAGCTTCACGTGGTAGTTTCATCTTTATAAATGTTAGGCTCCTCCTGTCCTAACGGTTTCTCGGGGGCTCCCTTAGGGCAGAGGCCCGTGGCATTCTGCCACACTATTGTTACGCCATTGCTTATGGCGACTGATATATAACCGGAAATTTAAAAAAAATGTGCCAGAAACGTACTAAAATTACACGATCCAATCAAAAGTCACACTGCACGATCAAATAAACGATCTAACAGTGCAGACGAACATATTGTTATCAAATATGATCGGACGGCGGACGTGCGATCCTGCCATAATATTATGCTACAAAATTACACTGCGGCGTTCAAAAATATTCGGCACATACATTCGGACTAAAGGAAGCTTTGCGTCGTTCTGAGTCCTGACACAGAAAGGGATGAAAGGCAACGCTTGTGTTACAGAGCGCTTGATGTCGACCGCAGCACGGAATGTTGGTCTGTGTTTGTGTGTACCAGTTGGGTTTTCTATCATCTCATCACTTTTAGATTAATTACATTTTTTGCGTGCTGAATTATTCGTATAAATCATCTACGATTTAATGGTATTATTACATAACACGCAGTTATCTGTCAGCACAATGTCTACAGGCGATTCGGAAAAGTGGGTGAGTTATATAAACTGAAAAAAAAATATTTTATACTTTTTAGTTCGTTTTAAAATGTGGTATATTAATTTTTTTTTATCTTCTTATCATATATATTAATACGCTAAGGTTAAAGATGTTTGCCTCCCTTTTTAGAAAAAACCTCACAATTTCTCCACATAAATTGTATATCATTTTACAGATAATTGCTTGCTCTACTGACATCGACAACTAAAAAATGTATTATTGCTTTTGTTTTTGTAAATTAATTAAAATACAGCAACGCTGAACAACGTCTGCTATCTAACGGCTTAAATTTGGAACAACGTCAACACTTCGATCTGTCATCTGACCTTCATATTGTAATACAACAGACACAATACTGCGTAATGTCATCTGACGGTTTTAATTTTGAAACAGCGAGCAACGCTGAACAACGTCACAGCAATGATGCATGATGCCATCTGGCTTAGCTCAACGCTTTTGCCACTTGCGCCTCTATATGACAATTTTAGTAAAATATTTCTTCGATCTGTCATCTGAGCTTCATATTGTAATACAACAAAAAGAAGAACGTTATAAGCAGTGTGCAAAATTAGAAATGAATTGAATACCTGCAATCATATTTAAAAAAATAATTTTGTGAAGTGATAATTATTATACTTATTTAGGGCGAATAATTCGCAGAGGTTACACTAGTTTTTGACGTGATAACGTCTTATAAATTGATGAAACACCGGCTGCATGCACGAAAAAGTGTAAAGTTCCGAAATGTGTCACGTTCCGAAATATGTCACGTTCCGCCTGACCTTCGAGGGGAATACGTTATCACGTAAAACTATCGTCCGTAAACCGACTTTACAGACAACCAATTTTTAGTTAATAAAAACGCGGTAAAAACAAAAATACATTGTAAAAAATAAAAATATTATGTAATAGCCCATGGGAGGATCGAACCCGCGACCTTCGCGTTATTAGCACGACGCTCTAACCAACTGAGCTATGGGCCGATCACTGTACGGTGTCTTACAACGGTAAGCAAATAACAATGAATTATATTATGTATCCATTAAATTATTAATTTCTTTCATTATTTTCTTTTTCTGTATTTTCTTGTATTGTCATTTAATTTTATGCTAGAAATTTCAAGTCTCTACCTCGTCAGGAAGTTAGTGTAAAATCAATTACAAAGCTCAAACACGACAAACAAGAAAGCGAGGTTATAAAAACTATCTTACCTAATACCGTTAATAAGATCGGTTTGGCAGTGACGACAAATCCAAGAGCGTCCTCGGCTTCACACTGCCACCTGCCATCGTCTTCTAACCTCACATTATCAATGAGTAAATTCCCTTCTCTGTCCTTTAAATATCTGTGACCACTAGCACCTCTCTTATTGGCTATGTCCAATAATACACTGCCCACTATCTCACCGTCTTTCAACCAGATATTGTTTGTGAAGTTAATGTTTACGTCACACTTAAAAGTTAATTGTTCGTGCTGATTTATAAAAAGTTCGATTTTATTATTATTTTGATTTTTATCTATACTATTTTGGTTTGCTTCTTGGATTGTAGTGTTTTGCACCGATAGGTTAGGGTCAGCTGACCCCGTCACGTGGCGGGCATTTTTTATATTCTCTGGATAGTCGGCAATGTCGTCGCCATTTTTTGATGAATGCCGGAAGTGTGAGTTGGCCTTTACTGGACCTGCAACAGAAAAATAAAAATATATTTTTTTATTTCAAGAATATATATTTGTGAGGATCAAGTAAAGAGATTAGTTCCAGATTTTTTGGAACATTTTTATACAGTCAAGTTGCAATGTTATATAAAAGAGTCAGTCAATAATTATAAAATTTTATTTGAATTTTATATTTTTAAATGAATAAAATTGTCGACCAATTTTTGTCAGACCATATATATTGACAAAAAATAATAAAAATACAAATCAATTATTATTTTTGAATCTTTCAAACTTTCAATCTTGTGTACAAATGATTAGTTAATAAATAACTTAATACTAATTAATTTTTATATTTTTTAGATATTTCTAAAGAAGATCCAAATCCGGATCGAAACGTCATCCTGTGTTTTATTGATTTGTATTTTTATTATTTTTTGTCAATATATATGGTCTGAGAAAAATTGGTCGACAATTTTATTCATTTGAAGAGTTCTATTCAGACGTTAATCAATGATTTATATTTTTACCTAAAATTATGTTTTTGAAGTATAGTAAACGAAGAATGGAAACTTCTATTATTATCGATCATTTTGTGGCAGTAATTATAAATCTGCTTCTTTACAATTTTAGGATAGTGCTTTTCATAGCAAAGTAGCTTGTTCTAATCTACGTACTAACTATAAAACTTTCTTTAATACATTACAAGTAAGAAATAAAAAAAATAAAATGTGTATTTTGCGATGCGAATCCAGAAAAGCATCTTAATTATATGAATGTTTTGTTCGTTAGAACTTGAATTCTCCTCATACAAAGTGTAGTTTGGCAGAAAAGTTACCGAGAACAGATAAAAGAGATAATATATAAGGTTACATTTTCATTTTATTACCAACAAGAAATCAAGATAACTTTTAAAACTGGAACTATTTTTCCTTTGTTAAGTGTATTATTAGCCTGCAGGGATTAAATGTGAATGCTGTTTGCATTGAACTGAACGATTCTTTTCATAATATTCATTCGAAAGTTGTGATTGGGATCTGTTACATTTTTATCGTCTCTGCAAGAATACTAATTCCAAATATCCGTTATTTAGTAACGACAGTGACACGTTTCCCTCGAAATACTTATTGCACAAATAAACACTACATCCCAATTTTTCGATGTTCGGGACATGCCAATATACCCGCCCCCTTCGCTGGACGTAACATAATTGCATTATCACAGACTGGAAACTTCATTTAAAGTATGTAGGTATAATATTTGATTATTTACAATCCCTAGAAAATGGGTCAGTTACTCAGTGAATCTGTTATTATTAGGTACACAAATTTCCACATCACCCAAGAGGTACTGCGTTCCTATTATTTGGCATAGCTACTTCTTCCTCGACGTAGACAACCACTAAGAACGGGTTTTATGCAAATCCTATCCAAAACGGATTTTTCACTTACCACCTATTCTATCTCTCTCGCCCAGAAAACGGTTATGCGTTTCTGCTGCAAGATGGTGCGAGTAGAATCACTAAATGTCATCCACAAGGTAACAAGTATTTTTCAGATTTTGTTACTGTTCGAAAACACCAGTTGCCTCCGTCTCTATGCAAAAGTCACATCAGACTT
The DNA here is from genome assembly GCA_963575645.1 of Xanthostigma xanthostigma. Classification (NCBI taxonomy): domain Eukaryota; kingdom Metazoa; phylum Arthropoda; class Insecta; order Raphidioptera; family Raphidiidae; genus Xanthostigma; species Xanthostigma xanthostigma. The sequence goes on along the minus strand of OY754471.1, from coordinate 8,204,029 downwards.
CACGAGACAGAAAGTAATATTATATTAAAAATTGGATTTCTCGTTTGAAAATATGACATTTTCAATATCGAGAGTTGATAAATATTCATTTTTCGCGAGCTTCGCGTTACAAAAGAAGAATTTTATTAAAACAGTCGAAGCACGTACACATTAAGTTCAGATCGGGTGTATCGACTGAATGAGTCGTAGAGTTGGCGGTGAGTCGTATGCGTCGTCGTTATTAAATTCGAAGGGTGGCTTCGTATAACATAAAAAGATAGCGAAACGGTTTTAATCTTCAGTGATCAAAAGCATCATCCAGTGTGCCGTGATAGGGCTTATAAAATGAACGCTAATTTAGATCACGGACGGCTGTTGCGTGCAACACGCTGCAAACACCGTCGCGTCGGTGACGCGTTCACCGCAACTCGTCCAGTGGCGCCGCGCGACGGGCGACGGGCGAGTTGATGTGTGCACGCGTTTATAGCTCAACGATCAGAAACCGTTATCAAACTGACGATGCATGCGCGTTTGTTTGAATGCGTACAAATCGCAAACCGTTGATACAAAGTCCGACCTTAGCAGAGGTCAAACTGTTTGTTGTGGATTTTTGAAGTAAAAACTTCTTTAGCAGCGTTGTACACTTTTTTTGTAATGGGTAAAAAATGTTAAACTCGCATCAGGACACGTGACCGTCAGGACACGTGACCCTGATCGAAAATTCGTAAGACGAAAACTTTTATTTATACAACGTTAGACATCTAGCGTTGAAATATCGTACATAAAAATGCAATCTATGATACAAATCATGTTGATCGAAAATTCGTAAGACGTTAATATTCAAGTTTTCACTTCTGCCGGTACTCCCGGAGTGCAAAGGGGTTTTTTTTTTCTAACCGTCAGAATAATAACTTCTTTGTAATGATTTTTTTATTGTATAGTCTGTACTAAATATTTCGATGGGGCAGTGTAAAATCAGCTATCGCTGCACACTGTACCCAAATAAAGAATTATTATTATTATTATTATTAATAGTCCGCTGGCTAGGAGCGAACTTTTAGTTTTGCTTTTACGAACATGTGTCATAATTTTTGATAAAAGTCGTATTTTTTTAGTTATCTTTTTTTTTAGTAAATGTTTCAAAGTGGATTGAAGACTATTTTTGTTGTTTTTTTACACAATTTGTATTTTAAAAATTAATGTTCTTAAAAATACTATAAATAAAGTATTGTTGGTTTTGTTGTTATTTTTTTAGGAATCGAATATATTAATTAAGAAAATGAATAGAAAATAAACGTATCTTTTAATTTAATATTAACATTTAAAACATCCCGTTAAAAAATAAAAACATGAATATGTGGTGGAAGTCCGGTGCTGGTGGTGGGAGAACGTGACTCCAGTATTTTGTTCCTCTTAAGGTGTGTTTGGATAAAAACTTACACTTACTATACTAATGGCTAAACATTTAAAAATAAAAAAGACGTTTTTTTTACAAACAAACTGCGTTCGAGAATGACCTAGTTCCTAGTTTCCAAATTGTAACCTAAGAGTTGGTAAGAGTCTCAATTGGATTTTTAATTTGCTATTAAAGTAATTATTTGAAAATTTAAAATTGGAGCTAAGACCGAATAATTGTAATGTTTATAATATTAGTATTTTTTTTTCTAAATAAACCGCGCTCAGCTACAAAGGCTATATGCGCAGGTGGGAGTGCGAGAAGTAAAGTAGAGCAAATAAAAGTAAAGTAAGTAGTAAAGTAAAAAGTAAAGAAAAAGTGAAGTGGGTAAAGTAAAGTAAAAAAATAAAAGGTAAGTTTACAATTTGTGTTGAAACCACAACACAAACTGGTAAGTATGGAACAGTAATATTAGTATTTGATTCATTTTAATAGAATCGTGTTTTAAGAAATGCTTTACCTATTTTGAGCGCCACTGGTATTTAATTTCCTCTCCCCTCAAACTCTTTTCTGACGATAGCGTACATAAGTGTGGATGATTGTGTTTACTTAACTGATTATATTGTCTTTGAGGAAGTTTTTTTTTGAGAAATAAATTACGTTACAGCTTGTCTCTACTTAAAAAAAATTAATGATCACAAACTCTGAAGTATTTCTCTTATATAAATGATTTTTTTCAAAGTTAATAATGTCAATTAGCAGATACTTTATAAAGATAAAAAATGATTTTTTTATAATATCAACACTGAATAAATTATCCAAGTGTACAGTAGGCTTTCACGGCCGATGTTGCTCCAAATATTCTTGGTTTCCGGGATTGTAGACCGTGGTCCATTGGTAGAAATACAAGCCCGGAAACCAAGAATATTTGGAACTGAATAAATTGTTATAACCTCAATAATACAAACTACTTATATTTTTCCACTTTTACCAATTCGTACTGTAATGCATTTTCGTGTTAATTATTTTTAGAGATTTATTAGGGTCTTTTCTTGTTGTCCTTTACATATAAAAAAATTGGTTGTCTGTAAAGTCGGTTTACGGACGATAGTTTTACGTGATAACGTATTCCGTAATACATAACCTAAACCTCCCAAAATTTGGTTTCAATCCGCTTATCCTTGGTGTCGGAACGATAAGAAATGTCAAAAGTGACGTTTGCAACTGTCAAAGTATTATGTTTTAATAATAATTAGTTATTCCAATACTTAACTTAGAAGGCGTTGCATTTCACAAAATACTAATGTCAAAAAACTGAATTAAACATTAGAAATTCAGCCGTTTTCATGTTGCATTTATACAGCTATTTTTCTATATAAATTTGTATAAAAAAACTGTTTAGGCAAATTCTGTTATACGAAATCTATGTAAAATGTTCTCCTCTTTCGTTTAAGACTGGTTTCAAACCGATCTGATTTAAATTGAGCGAAAAATTAGCAAAAAGCACGCACAGGGTCAGGCGGAACGTTACCCGTTAGGAACGTTACGCGTTACGCGTTACGAACGTTACACTTTTTCGAACATGCAGCCGGTGTTTTATCAATTTATAAGATTGGTGATTCATCAATTTATAAGACGTTATCACGTCAAAAAATATTTTAATTTTTCCATATTTTTAAAGTTGATATTGTTGCGTTCGAAATGCATCGAGTTTACACATCTGGGAGCGATTGTTTGTGATCTAGCAGCTTCGATTGTACACAATTTGGAATGATAAATATTTTTTCCGTGACTGGTGTGTTTTGTTTTGGCCTTTAGAGATTCAATATTTATTATCGAGCAAACCTATAGCTCACTCAAAGTATATAATATTATGTAGTGTTTGCAGATATTACATAACACAACACCACGTTGTGTTGGGATAGTGTTCTCAACATATACCTACATGGGTACATATCATAGCCAACTAAAACATGAGGTAATCTGTCAAGGGATATATCAATCTGAGTGATGGATTTCCTACATACAATGATATATTCTGCAGAAATGAACCGTTCGCACCGCACCCTACAGATGATGCAAATAGAAATAAGTGAATTAGGTTCCTGAACTCTTCTGTCTTTCAGAAAATCATTTCTAAATATCGACAAAATCAATTTCTTTTTGGAGTTTACTCCTTAATAAACTATTTTGAGTTATAAGGCTCGGTACGGAAATTTTATGAGTAGTAAAATCAATTGGTGAGGCGTTATGCTCTACTAGGTTTACCGATTTAAAAAATATTTACAACCATAAATCCAGCTTTGCTTCTCATTTAAATAATGAAAACCATAATTACGATCCGAAGAACTTTTATCAAATTTTAGAATTCAAAAATAAATCCACTGTTTTGATTGAATTGGAAAAATTTCATATATTGTTAGACGTCATCAAATCAGAACCACTAAAAAATCTTAACATAATTATGGACGATTTAGATAATAATTTTTACTATAATAGCATTATTCATTACAAATTATAAAAATTCAATTCTTCAAGGACACACAGAGGTTATATTTAACATCTATTCTATTCTAGTCTTGAATTCCTTTTTAGTGATAGTTTTTAAGTTATGATAATTTTAATGATTTTTATAAAAAAAATTCTGAAGATGGACTTATAATTGTCCGAAAGCGCTTATATTAATTGAAAATAAACATTTTTGGAAAGGATTTCTTTGTCATTTTCATCTAAAATTTTTCCAAATTTATGTGCGTATTTAATAATTAGTTATGCTCTACCGCTTCAAAAGAAATATATACGTAGGGTTTAACGTGCGAAAGAATGAGATGGTATACAAAAGGGACAAACATATATCTGTAGGATTTAACGCGCGAAAGAATGAGATGGAATACATTACACAGTGTATCTAAGGAGTAAACTTCAGTCGTGCGTCGGAGCTGACACACACACACACTTTTTTTTAGATAGATTTAATTTTTAGCAATATTATTCGTTTCTTAACCTTAGAATTGCATTCTTTTCTGTGCACTAAAAGTCTATCAACTTTTAATGGTATCTACCTCAAAATGAAATTCAAAGGCAATACGAAACCCTCGACGAGCGAATCTGACCGTGTACAGGTTTTGTTTGACACAAATAAATTTTAATTCTTTGATTAACGTCTGATTATAACAAATAATATTTGTAAAAATCGAATGCAAGACAAACAGTGAATACTTTTTTGAGATTATGAAACAATGTCGCTTCTGTTATTTTATTTTTCTGATTCCTGTTTGATAAAAATAATGCCCGGTCTTCATTATTCCAGTCCAGCGATCCAGTCCAGTGCTGGACTGGATCGCTGGACTGGATTCGTTGTCTACATTATTCCAGTCATTTAGAAGCCGTTTTCATTGCGAACACTACAGTGACAATGATTTCAAAAAGAGATCAGTTTCGAAAATGTTTCAAACGAGCTCAATCACTCTTGCTACAAGAAGTTATTAATGAGGTTGATAATGAACTAAGAAAAAAAGAACGGATGTGGGTGAGAAATTGGATCAGCGAAGAGAATGGCACTGGATTGGCCGTCTACATTATTCCAGTTGCACTGGATTGATCGCACTGGATTCAAAAGTAGACCGCGAATCCAGTTACTGGACTGGAATGCTTACTGGATCCAGTGCATTCCAGTGAGGGTTTACATTATTCCAGTTGCAATCCAGCACTGGACTGGATCGCTGGACTGGAATAATGTAAACTGGGCATTAAAATCAGTTTTACGTGAAACGTATAAAATAAGAAAAGTTTGTAACTTCCTGTCTAAAGTATGTCGAAGCGATCGACAGGAAAAATAAATTCCGTATATTTTCCTGATTTTTCAATAGCAGCTATAAAAAGAAACGTCAAGGAAATAATTCTTTTAATGAATGGAGGTGTGTTGTTGTTGTTGTGTATAGACCATGTCTATATCTGTCTGCTGTTGGCAAGCCTGGTTGGCAGAACTTCTCATGTTCGCGAACTACCAACCTAAAAACACATTTTCTATTCTTAAAGTTTAAACTGAATCTACTATGTCTATCCTACCAAAAAAATACATTCCTGTATTCGATCATTGAAAGAATGCAAAATCTAAAATGGTATCCAATTAAATTCTAATCTCAAACTGGAATAACAATTAGTACACAAGTTCTGAAAAGAGGCGACCTTGTATTTAGTTTAGTATTTATGTTCCAATTCTAATTTTTTGAGTTTGCCAGTTTTTTTTTTGGAACTCTTTGAGTCAAAACGGCGGGATTTTTTCGTCGAAAGCGAGACATAGTAAAAAACGCATATAATCAGAAGTTTTCAAATACCTATTTATCTTTTTATTTGAATTAAAATTACGTTTACGTGACAATAGATAGCAAAAATAGCCATAGAAAATGTATTTTAATAAAAATATAATATTTTAAATCAGATTTACCCTATCGTTAAATAGTTGAGTCTTATTCGTCTTCAGAATAAAAAAAAAAACAGAAATCAAAATCAAAAAAGTTTTATTCATTAGATAAATATGGCGTTTCAAACAATAGTCTGTGGAGTGAGTGTTGCAAATTGCAACTTACAATAAGTTTAAAGTTATCCCCGAGTTATCCCCGAAAAGCGGGACTGAGCCTGTCCCGCGCGGGACATTTAATTTTGATTTAAAAATCGGAACATCCCGCCAAAATCGGGACGTCTGGCAACGCTGGGTTGGAACCACATTCCTGCTTACCAAACTTGGTTCACTTTTTTACATTTATGTTTTTGATTGGATATCAATTGTTTGTGCAAAGTTAACTTAAATTCTTCCATACAAATTCGCAGATAGCATACGGGTGGTAAATTTAAGTTTTTTTGTTTTTGATTATTTATTCCAAAGTCTAATAAAAATACGCAAGTAGTATGATTCGTAGACAGATTGAAAAGTATTTTTATATTTAAAAAATCGTCAGTATTTATTATTTACATAAATAGCTTCATGATACAGCAAGCTGTTTCGCTTTATCTCTGTGTTTGCACTGAAGCGAGTCGCAGAAAAATTTAAATAAAACAAACGCGAAGCAAACAAAATGAAACTGAATATCAAACATTGAACTGAACTATTTACATTTTGTATCATATGAATTGTGCGGCATATATGTTACTTATACCTTTTCACAATTTACTACAAACATCTGATATTTCAATATACTACTTACAAACTGATAGATTATTATAAGTAATATAATACACGCTGTGTTTCTATACTTTCATACTGTTTTCCACCATTTTTTTTACCTTTTCATCAAGGAATTTTCAAATGATTTTCAACAGTTAAAGTTCATTTGATTCGTCAAGGTTTGCGACCTATATTGCTCGGACGTACGTACAGATCAACCGACAACTGCTGTTTGCACTTTTCAGTTAAAATTTCGGGTCTTTTTCTGAACCCAGATCAAACTAAAAAAGGTTCTACTTTATAGAACAGAATTTCTCCTTTTCAAAATGTTAGTTATAACGGGTTTCGTGCGAAAAGAATTTATTGTATGAACGAAACAGCTCTGACGCGCAAGAGATATATGTAGAATTATAAAGTAATTTGTAAAATATTATTACTAATTACTCGGTTGAAACAATTCCAGAAGAACACAAACTTCTAGTTATTAGAGTTTTATAATTGGTTTTCGAAATTAGAAGTAGAAATACGTTAATATAAAAAATATATCAACTTCCTTATAACTTTGTGTAGCATCATTTACTAAAACTAATGGTAGTCGAAAGTTGTCCTTGATATAAAGTTTTTATACTTTGTGTAAACTGTCGTAAATACATCAATATAGTTATCTTCTTTATACAGGGTGTGTCAGATCGTACGTCCACGTGCAATAAGTACATTAGAGAAAGAAATTCTGGGCAGAAAAGTTCTTAGACTTTTTTTAATGCAATGTTCTGCTTATTCGATAAAAACGTTCAAAAATTTTTCTGTTCAAAATTGTTTTCTCTATTTAACTGTGTTGTCCATAGACGGTTGATGTGAAACATCCTGTATAATGGAAATCAAATGTTTGTACAGGGTGACATATGGGAAACGGACGTTTTCCAAATGAATGTATAATCAGTTGTTTTTGATGAAAAAAATAATTTGTTTTAAAAAACGACAGATCAATACCTACCATTTGATTTAATATAGGTAGTTAGGTATGAAAAATTATATCATTCAGGTGGCGGCCATTCTCTTGAATGCACACTTCAAGTCTGTGCCGAAAGTTATCCATAACTTTCGCTAACAGCTTTCGTTCAACCAAATGCACCTCTTCTGTAATGGCATCTTTTAACTCCATTAACTAATCTGAAACCTTTAATCCATCGCAGTATCGTATTACGGCTTGGAATTGCGCCATTCCGACCGATATTAAAATGGCGACGAAAGATCCGCTGTGTTGCAATAACAGACTCACCATTTCGAATGAACGTATCGTACGTGAACAATCGCTGCTGTATCGTCCACTGCTCCATTTTATCTAAAACGGCAGGTCACTTCGAAGCGAATGTTCTAAACCGCAACAATTTTCCACTACTGACAGCTGTGTACTAGCCATTCTAAAAACGTCCGTTTCCCATATGTCACCCTGTATATACTATAGATACGCATTTTTGAAAGGGAAATAAGTCTCAAGAAAAGTTGTGTTTCGTAAATCGTAAGGTCGACCAACAAAAATAAAATGGTACCAATAGTTACTCTAGCAGGATATAATAGAATCCAGTGATTTATTACACACATTGTTGAAGCAACGCTGCACTGTCGAAAGCCGTCAACGCGGTCGATGAAATTAAATTTCCGTCGCGTTGAATTCGAACAAGTCTACAATTTTTTATCCAAGCTGACTGCCTCCATACTTTGCTACGTACGTTATTTTTTCCGTTTTCTTTTTTTATTTATTGTGTTCTTTGAATGCTAGTCGGCTGTGCATAAAGCAGTGATTTTCAAGTTGATGCTCCGCTACGAAATAAACTTTCTACAAGAAAAAGAGAGGAAATACTTAACAGCCTCTTCTTAATTCACTTATGTTCGGTTTTTCAATATATTATCGTATTTGTTTTAAAGAATATTCTGAACCCAAAGGAATGGTGAGACCTCTGCTGAGAAATGTACTGTGCTAAGGGAGATTTTAGGCAGGTAAACTATGGAGGCATAAGGTAAAGGATTGATTTAGAAAAGTATGATGGAGTTAGGTTAGCCTCCATCATGCTTTTCTAAATCAATGTTTATCTATCAAAAAACCCCCTTAGGACAGTTCAGCGTATTTCTCACCAGAGGTCTCACCATTCCTTTGGGTTCCGAATTAGAAGACTACCCAAATGTTATAAATTTAGAACAATTAAAGGCTATAGAAACACTGCTTGGATTTCTGCTGGCCGGTAGGCTGGCTGCGAAACTGGAAAAGACGTCACTGCGGGCTCGCCTGCTAGCTCACAACATGGGTTTTTAAGTTAGAACAGGTCCGCTGCTAGGTATGAGCAAGAACGAATCAGGAAGCAATATTTTGTCACGTGGGTGACTTGAACAAACGTCCACAATCCAACATTGCACCATTATGATCAGAGTCATTCAACAAGCACGTTTTGCTCTGTGTTTACTTATATTTGAACTGTCACTGCGTGCGCACTAAATTTATTCACAAAAACTAGCTTGAAAAGACGTATCGTGTGAAGAGAGCACTCAAGAAAACCAGCGCTACAAAACTAGTAGGCAAATCTAGCAGCGTTTCTAGCCTCGTATGCAGAGGCCTTAATTTGTAAAATTGTAAAGGAGATGACATAATATTACTTACATTTTATATAAATAACCGTAGTCAGCAGTAGTAAACTTAATGCCGGCACTTTAGATGGCTATTAGTATTTGTGTATTTGGCATATTTGGCAAACAATTACCATGTGTGGACAGTCTATTTGACAAAGTGTTGGCCTTATTTGCCTATTTGACAAATAAGACCAATACCAAATACGCGTTACTATGCACTTGTCGGTTTTTCGAGGCACATCAAAGGAGTCAAATAGGGAAATACGCAAATAAACCGTCCACACAATGGCCATATTCAGAAGCGCACGCGCCGTGAACCTGTACGGACGTGCAGTATTTTTGTGTCTCTGCTGTGAGCGAGAACTGGAACACTTACTATTGAATATGAATTGGGACAATGAAACAGTGCTAAAATTCCAGGAATTTTGAACCTTGCGTTCTACTGCCAAATGTTTGTGTGTTTGTTATTTGACTGCCATGTGTGGATGGTCGTAATTGTCTCTATTTGCATGTTTGCCTTGAACGTCATATATTTTGCCAAATACAACAAACACCCAATAGCGAACACAAATAGCCATGTGAAGTGCCATCATAAGATGTGAATAGTGGTGTATTGAGTTATAAATTCGACGAGATGTGACATCATGTTTAAAACGTGCCAGCGAATTTGCACAATCACACGACTCGTAATTTATGGAACTTTTTGGACGTTCTAATGTGTCAACAATAAGTAAAATATTATTTAATGATGGATTTTATCAAACTTTTAGAAAATTGACAAAAAAACATGTAGAGCAAAATTTTTACTTTTTTTTATAGATGCCAATCGGTACGTGTATGTATGCACGTCAGCAGTATTCAACATGTCCGGTTTTTTTTGCTTCCATGCACTGTCTATTGTTGTTTTGTATAACGTGTGCTTCGGAACATTTCCTTTACAACAAGATGTATATAAAAATGAACACTGTTCACATTTGGTTTAAGATTAAGGGGCTGAAAAATGCAATAATATTTTTTAAATTCTATATTTTTTGTATTGATTACATTTTAACAATCTATACGTATAAATCAAATTGAAGTGTTTACTGAGTGTCTGTCTGTCACTGTCATACTAGAACTTTTAACTCAAAAATATGATGGCTGTTGCACGCTTTTAAGCTTAAATCAAATGCGAACAACGTGTAGAATGATTTTGAACACGAAGGCGATTTTTCTATTTGAATTGTCGATTTAACGCTGCTGTCGTATTGCCAACAATTTACTGAGGAGGATGAGTTATGGACGTAGTACTATGTGTGTTTTAATAAAAGGAAAACCTCTGGCCCTTTCAAACTACGACATTTCTTTTGGCAGAAAGCGTCAATCTTTGTATCTGTAGTCTACACACGTATATATATGTATAAACCGCTAGGGTTACCATTAATTTATATTTAAACTAGTGTGACCTGTGCGAATTATTCGCACTAAATAAGTATAATAATTATCACTTTACAAAATTATTTTTTAAATATCATTGCAGGTATTCAATTCGTTTCTAATTTTGCACACTGCTTATAACGTTCTTCTTTTTCTTGTAATGAAGCTCAGATGACAGATCGAAAAAATATTTTACTAAAATTGTCATATAGAGGCACAAGTAGCAAAAGCGTTGAGCTAAGCTGTCAGATGGCATCATGCAGAATTGCTGTGACGTTGTTCAGCGTTGCTCGCTGTTTCAAAATTATAGCCGTCAGATGGCAGTATGAAGTATTGTGTCTGTTGTATTACAATATGAAGGTCAAATGACAGATTGAAGTGTTGACGTTGTATCAAAATTAAAACCGTCAGATGGCAGACGTTGTTCAGCGTTGCTGTATTTTAATTAATTTACAAAAACAAAAGCAATAATAAATTTTTTAGTTGTCGATGTCAGTAGAGCAAGCAATTATCTGTAAAATGATATATAATTTATGTGGAGAAATTGTGAGGTTTTTTCTAAAAAGAGAGGCAAACATCTTTAACCTTAGCGTATTAATATATATGATATTTGGAATGTAGAATTCTTTATACATGGAAACTATTGTTTTAATATCAACACGCTTTCACTCATTGTACACTATGTGAGCGCTTCAGTTATTTGAGTTATACTATTCTATTCAGAGGTCAGAACCCCCATCGCTTCTACGGATTACGGGAATCAATTTATGATTTGCCATGTTTCAACGTAGCATTGATTTTCGTTGAATAATAAGTTATTAACCAAGGTTATATTATCTGCGGGCGCTAGGCAAAATTGTTTATGGTCGATTTTTGATAAAATATAATTTATGGCGATCGAGACGCCTCTATATAGTGAATTTAAATAATTACTTATTTCCGTGAATATTTTGAAGTTATTGTAACCTTTGGTGTGAAGACTTTGAACATTAAAAAATGACCTTAAAACACCAAACCAGTAATACTTTTTTCTGTCATCAGCAGAAAATTAAGATGGTTATCGTTGTAATCATCTCTTGATTATTATTTTCTATGAATGATTTTTATTTCTATTTTAAATCTTTGATGATTTCAAAATAAATTAAAAGTATGTATCACTCTTCCCATATGACTTTGAATCAGATTTTAAAAAATTATTTGGTCTAAATAACTGATTCAAAATTAGGGAAAAATGACAAAAATAGGATAAGTTTCACAAGGATTTATATAGAAAAAGCAAAAAATAGTTTAGCAACGTTTTTTAACATTTGTAAAGAAAACAATTCTAAATAGTCTTTCCGTAATGTATAATCTCATGTTGAGCTGCAAAGAAATATTCACAAATATCACGTGTTTTAATAGAATTTTTAGAACAGATAATATGTTTTTTTAAAATGTGAAGTTTAATGAGTGATCAAAGTTAATTAAAATGCTTTTTCTAACCATAGTTTGAAATTTACCTTGAAAATTATAATTATGTAAGTATTTAAAAAAATATGTAATCTAAATTTTGTGAAATGCTGTTTTAGTTATTAAACATGACACAATTTGTAAATTTTTGCGTTAAAAGTTTTGTTTATTAAAATTGAACAAAAGTATGATTATAAAACCGGATTGAGTTTATACAGACTAAGCGCGATATATATTCTGATACATTTGCCGCATTCAATGCTGGGGGCTTATTTCTAACAAAGGATGGTAGATACATAAACATATGTATGTATATATTGGATTTTTATAAAAATATTCGTATTTGGTTTCTTTTAAATGTAATATACAAATATAAAACAAAATTGTAGATACACACATTTTCATTTTAACATTTTAATTACTTAATTTAAATGATCTCAGCTGTTAAGCGTCTACAATCTATTTATTTACCACGAAAATTTACTTCTTGAATATAGCTAGGACAATTAGTGATGGGTAACGAACGCATTTAGATGAAAAATAGTGCAAGTCACATAAGTTTTTACTACAAAATAATGATTCATTAAAATACCGTCAAATTCGAATCAGACAGACTGAACTATATTACTACATTATAGGTATTCCTTTCATGTTTAAAAAGAGCGCCAGCGAGACGTATTATCATCACGCATATAGGTATGGCATTTTTTAGGTATACGTACCTCCTATAAGATAGCTGTTTATCACTTCATTTTCAAAACTTTTGAACAATCGTCACTTCTTAAAAAACCAATTGACAAACAGTGATTTTCGGTATAGCGCGACCGGTTTTTTTTTAATTTTACCGCACTAGTGCGTAATGGGTCACGTAACATGCCTGTATACATGCACGTAAAGTTGCTATTTTATAAAGGGGATAGTTTTACACATCATATACGTGCGTTTGTTTTACTTAAAATAAATTATATAAATAGGATGCGTCGTGAATTATCGAAAAACATAGTCTGTAAAGAGAAGGGGTTACTACGAGTTAATAAAATTAACAGAACGTGATTTCGCATTGCCTCTTTTTATCGACACTGAGGTAGGTAAACATAAACATACTTTCTACACACCGTAAGTAATTAAACAATATTGGTCTCCGAGTTCCTCATTGATTACCCATCAACATGGCTGCCGCTTCTCTTTCCCGCAACCTTCCCGACTACATTCAACAAAGTACATCTAATTTATTTCGTTATGCTGTTCAGCTTACAGTCTACAAAGAAATACGAATATACACGATGGATCATAATTGTCACTTTTAATTTCTCTTAAGGAGGTTGAGCCGTTTTACGAAGATAATGAAAAAAATCTGAAATAAAGTTTATTTAATAAATTTTTTTATGACAAAATTTTCTGTAAAAAAATTAAAATCATTAGGAGATTTATAAAGTTAAAAATTAAAAAAAAAACTTTTACATGTAGTCTTAGGCCTAGTTTATATGAGAGGCGTTCAACGCGCGTTTACAGTTTCTATACAATTGTATAGAAACTGTAAACGCGCGTTGGGCCAACGCGCGTTGAACGCCTCTCATATAAACTAGGCCTTATGGAAAATATGACAACCTAGCATGCAAACTGTTCATTTTATTTTTTTGAAAATAACCAAATAATGTCAGCAGTTTCGAAAACTATGTAAAGCATCGATGTCTTACGCATATTTTAATATTTTTTCTAATTTAATTAGGAGACTTTTAATCAATAAAAAAAATTATTAAACCTTAGCATTTTTCGATTTTTTTATTCTTTTTTTTTATTCTTGTCAGTTTTAACAATTTTAACTGAATTTTCAACTTTTTAATGATTTAATTTTAATTTTTATTACTTCTAATTTATTTTTTTAATTATTTACTGCAAAAAATATGTAAAATACAAATATTTACATAAATTTATTTTTTTTAACCTAACTTTGTACATAAAATTCAAAAGTTAGTTCATTAAGTAAAATACTGAAATAATTAATTATAATTAAATAAAAATATTTATGACAATAATTTATTGGTATCATCGAATTATAACCTTTTGTAAAAATTTATTATGGAAAAGTTCCCATTTAGAATTCGACTTATTTTTGATTGGGACTGTAACGGATCAACCTCCTTAATAGTAATTGTCGGTGCTCTCACAATATACATTATTATTCGTGTGTCGATTATATCAATAATAATAACAATGCGTTTAACGCCCGTTTCTCGAATTTATGTCATAACAGACGCCATTCGTACCATTACTATTTTCCTACACTTCCAGCTATTTTCTACATTTTCCAACTTGAACAAATTAGTAGCAATGGGCGAAAGAAGGATTTTTAGGACACTAGATTAAGGTAGGCAAATTTTAAGCATAGGAGTTTGACAGGTAGTTGGCCATGGCCTTGAATAAGGAACCATTTCGATATTTATCTGGAATTATTGAGGGAAATCATGATGACCGGTACAGAAATTACCGTTTCTCGGCGAGAGGTAGCAGGAAAAAGTCACAGCCACAACTGCACCCGCCGGGATTCGAGTCTAGTGCTCTCACCACTACGCTACACCACTCGGTCGAATATATCAATATATCTTAACTATATAAAATATTTTTAACAAAAAAATTAAACCGACTTCAAAAAATATGCACTAAAAAGTAAAAAATAATTTTTAGATGAGTTTAGTTACAGTTAGTAATTATAATAATATTTTATAGAGTAGCTACAATTGTTAAGAAACACCCATTGTTACAACGCTATCAACATAGAAAAAAAAAACTAAAATATTATTATAATTACTGACTGTAACTAAACTCATCTAAATATTAAAGGATCGTTTCATCCATAAGAAACAAAAAGTTTCCAGTAAAAAATAATAATTATTGTTATTTTTGGAGTCGGTGTCAGCCAAAATGAAATCTATTCCGAGAACTAGAGACATGTAAGATTTAAATTGCTACTTTCGAATTCCGGTGTGACACCGACTCTAAAAATAACAATTATTATTATTTTTTACTTTTTAGTGCATATTTTTTGAAGTCGGTTAAATTTTTTTGTTAAAAATATTTTATTTTTCTCTTTTAAGTGTTAGATAAAGTATTGCAATGGGTAGGTCAAGTATGCGTGCCTTTGAAGTTTGAGCGTTTCCCTCGATTTCTCCGGATTCCATCATCAGATCCTGACTTGGTTCCGATGGGACCACCTCGGAAGTGCACTCTTTCGAGTAAAAAAAATTTTGAAAATCGGTCCATAATTGACGGAGAAATCGGTGAACATACATTAAAAAAAAAGAAAAAATATATACAGTCGAACATAGAATCTCCTGCTTTTTTGAAGTCGGTTAAAAATAGAGAATACTCGTATCTGTCATGCCAGGGTGAGGTCTTCAATCTCGTAAACGTGAGAAGGTACACCTTTTGGATTTTATATTTAAAATGTAATTCCTAGGCTCTTATGGTGGAAAGTATCTCAAATGCATGGGCTTGGCTGTCTTCTTTTTATTGTTGCCAAAAACATGGAATTAGATCACTGACACAAATTCTTCGTTGGCGGTTTTACATTCTTTAGCTGTAGAAATAAATTATATTGAAACATTTTGTATATTGGAAAACTCGAACATTTTACATTAATAATAAATCAGTAGAAATGTAATTTTACAAGCCATACAGTTTCCATCACTCAACTCATAAAATTATTTAGATCAGTATTACTGATGTAATTTTGTGTAAGATATTATATATATTATTTACATAATATTATTTAACTACGTACATTAATATTGGGAATGTTGCCCGTTTTCTACCATAAATATGTCATTTAGAATCTTTCAAATTGGTTGCATATCACATTTAATTAAACAACATGAACGTATAGGAATGTTCTAATTTTCTTTGATTGATCACATTTCTTGCTTTTCACAAGATTTGAAAAAAATTCCTGAAATTAATTTTTTACACGAATAAAATAGTTTTATCGTAATCGCGTGAATGGTATACAGACGCACAGACCATGAACAGATATAATATTTAATATCATTTAAAATTCAATATGGCGGAGGCCCCAAGATGGCAGATTATCTGTTTCTTTACAGCTCCCTTGAAATGGATGTCATATCAAACGGTTTGACTAGTACAATACGACAAGCTATGTAACGTTATTCTAAACCCAATATTAGAAAGATTCAAGATGGCGGAGCACCTTTTTTTTTAAAAACTAAAATTTTTGAAAAATATTTTTTTTGGTAGTGTGTATCTACCAAAAAGAAAAAACTGTTTTCTAAAAATTTAGGTTCATAATTATTATAAAAGCATGGGCTGTAAGTAATGAACGACCCACGCTTTTATAATTATGAACCCAAATTATTAATAATTATTTTGCAGTTTAAAACGAGTCCTTAAAAAAAGTTTTTTTTCTAATATTATTTATTGATTATATTATTGGTTGTAGAATATAGACGCTCGAAAGCTGAGGTCATTTCATACTTTTTACCCATATGCGACTTAATATAAAATTCAATCAAAAACACCATTAAGTTAATGAATCATTAATTCCAAGCCGCAGGCAAAAGCTTGTTCTAAGTCGCAAAAAAGGGCTGACTTTCAAAAGACACATAATTATAAAACAGTAAGTTTTATTAAAACGAAAGATGTTCGTATTTGTTTTCGTTTGAAATGCATTTTATAACCTTAAACTTGTTGAAGTAAATCAGAAAAACAACTTACAGAACTGCAAATAAGTTTGAAGTCACTGTAAAGGTACAAATACAAATAATACTAAATTTTCATTGCTTCATTAACTTATAAAGTAAGCTTGATAAATATACGAGAGATTTCATAGGTATGGTTCGCAAAACCGTATACTCTTTTATTTTTAAGTGTTTGAGGGGGATTCACACTAGTGACACAATATCTGTCAGCATTGAACAATAGTATTTACAGTAAATCGAGGTACTCCGACGCGTTTCTGACATAAATCCCCCTCTGCTTTACGCAACTCACGAAGGTTATTGTAACAATGGAACCTTTTATATCCGCTATATTTACGATTTCAGTGTCAAGTCAATATTTTGTCACTTTTGATGTGAAACACCTAACGGCGCGTTTGGTTGGGAGTAAAACTGTGCAATTGACGCGACACTTGTATGGGACGACGTTACGTTTTTAGTACGCCTGCTGTGTATGTGTGTTGAATTGAATTAGGTTTAGCATTCATACTAAAAAAAAAAATTGGTTAGCTGTAAAGTCGGTTTACGGACGATAGTTTTACGTGATAGCGTATTCCGCTCGAATATCATATTTAATAATACATCACCTAAATTTTAGTAGCTGTCAAACTATATTTTTACCGACTAATAATTTGATCAACCAAAGCAAAATACATATTTTTAAGCAATTATAAAAGACATTTAAAAGAATGTATATATATTATATATTTGTTAATAAACCGTATAATTTATCTGCTGTTATGAAAAGCAGATATCTCCCAAGATTTGTTTTTGATACAAAATGTAGCTGCGTTTGTGTACAAACTATCAATTGATCAATACATTTCCATTCGTTGTGAATAATATCATATTTTATCCATAATGACGGTGATCAGTTATTTTTAACAAAATAAAATGACATTTATTAATTATTATTAGCGCCATATTGCCATTATCGTGCGTTCAGTTATACTTTGGCTTGGATGAATCGGTAATAATTATATGACACAAAAATATCCCTGCAAAAACGAACAAATAACGATGTATTATCTGAAAAATTGCTTTAAAAATTCGATAATTTATGACATTTTTATTAGATATCTTGATTTTAAGTCTTAATTTCCACGGTTTATAAAACAAAGGCCATCTGTCAGAAGTAGCTTTCGCTGGAACAGCCGAAAAAAATGTTGAACGCACACTACTCTCTGACGTCACGCGAGAAGAGTGAGAAATGCGTACAAGCCAACGCCGATCGTGCTTCTCTATCGATTATACTGCGCTCTCGCTTGCACGCACAGGGTCAGGCGGAACGCGACACTTTTGGAACGTTACACTTTTTGGTGCGTGCAGCTGGTGTTTCATCAATTTATAAGACGTTATCACGTCAAAAATAATGCAAAATTTACCTGTGGACACAGCGGTGAATGTTCAAGAATATCTAAAGTCAATGAGCAGGAAAACTTAGTTGAAACTTTATGTGAACTTCTTTTCGTCAAAAGAACATGCCACAAATTTCATTCTTCTTCGCAGTCTGTAAAGTTTTGAGTATTAAATTATATTTGTGTGAATCGCACGTGTTTTCTGAACTCATCTCAATCAGTGTGCATACAACAAACAAAGTCAATTAGCAAACAATTAGATTTTTTGAATAGTTCTAGACTTGGAGAGAACGGGACGTTGATTATTGTTAATTAACAATTAAACGAGCGATCGGAAAATGTTCATCAAAGTGTTATTAATTCACAGTACGAAGAAATTGGCAGGTGCATTCTAATTGTATATAGGGAAAAGCTTTGTAATTAACTGTAGAGAGAGTTAAAATGCCTTCAAGGTAATATGTCTCTGAACTTTCTGTAACTACATTTTTGTCAACGAATATTTATTCAGTTATATTTTTTAATTTCTAAGTAGAAGTATGTCTATGTTTGCTAGTACATATTAACTTTACTTAAGGCCGCTGCACACGAGACTGGTTTTGCCGCTAGATTCCTTGCTAAGTTTCAAGCGTGCTGTGGTGCTGGGTTTCGTGATGCCTTATATATTTTCGCTTCACAAGATGTTTGCTTTGAAGCTAATTATGTAGATAAGTCATTTCCGTCTTCGCAGCCAGCGCGTTCAGTTATAATTACATTTTAATATGTATTTGTTAGTTTATTTAGATAATAAATTCGTTAATTTAAAAGTTATCTTAAAAGGGTTTGAACGTAATAATTAACAGATTTTTATTTTGTTTCAGAGTCTTATCAGTTGGCGTCTAAATCCAGAGACAGGGAGTGGCGCAGCTTACGAAGTCAAATTAGCTGTTCTTGATTCTGTCATGGAAATTTGCTCGTAGATTTTGTATAAGGTAAGGAATAATTTTCAAAACATTACTACTACATAAAATTTGCTTAACAGAAAAATATTTATTTTAGAAAAAAAATTTCTACATGATATTTTGTACTGAGCTTCATTAGGAGGTGATAAAAACTGATTCAGTGTTGTCATCTTCTGATGATGCCAACATGGTTAGCGAAACTTGATACCTGCATAATTCTCAATATTATGCATTATCTGCATCGTAGTGCATTTTGGATGTGGATAAATTTACATTGTATCGACATCACTGCTTACAGAATTAGATATTATGCATTACTAACGCGTGGTAGTATTTCAAAGATACTACAGAGTGGTTCAAAACAGCTGTTCAGTATATACAACTGTCAATAAAATATGAAAATCGAGTATTTGTAAAATACGGGATTTTGGCGTTCTTCCTATAAAATAGCTATTTAACATGTATGTACATTGGAACGTAACGCAATTCATTACGAACTAGGTTGGCAAAGTAAAACAAAACTGATCGTGCGGCGTGCACTACCAATTCCATAGTAAACCTCTATTTGTCTGCCGGTTTTTTTTATAACCTACTACCTATTAGAAGTAACTGTCAACGTTTTCAAAAATGAAGTGAAAAGTCACTCTTTTATATAAGGTGTATGCCAAAAAAGTACCGTATATTCCTCGCAGGTCATGGTATTACGTCACTACGTATACAGCCAACTTTTAAAATAAAAATACAATCATTATTATTCGTAGTTATGATTCAGCCTATATGTATTTAAACTTAGAACAGAATCACATCGTGCTCACCGTTGACACGTGACACATGTTTATGATAATGTGTTTGACATATTGTTTCACAGAGAAAACTTCGATATGTTCATCATGGAATCCTATCGAACACATGGAATTTCCATGGAAATTATTAAACAGCAGAGACCATGTTTAGGATTTGTTTTTTTAACATTCCAACTACTAATCTTTGATTAACGTCTGAATAGAACTCTTCAAGTAAATAAAATTGTCGACCAATTTTTCTCAGACCATACGATATATTGACAAAAAATAATAAAAACACAAATCAATATAACGCAAGATGACGTTTCGATCCGGATTTGGATCTTCTTCAGAAATATCTAAAAAATATAAAAATTAATTAAGTAGTATTAAGTAATTTATTATCTAATAGATTGCACGCAAGATTGAAACTTTGAATGATTAAAAAAAAAATTGGTCGACAATTTTATTCACTTGAAGGATTCCAACTACTAATTTAAGTCAAAATTAACTTTTCAAAATTTTATAAAAAAGATTCGTTATGGTGCTCCTCGAATTCAAAAAACACGTTTGTTTGTCATATTATTTGGAAAAATATATACCTAAATATCCCCGATATGGTTAATATTGACGTGTCTTATAGAAAAAAGTACGCTGAATCGATTAGACTTAAACGAAAATTCGTATCTCGATTAGTTTAGACGCAATGACGGTTTAAAATGTATAAAAATTTAAACAGTTTACATTGGCTATATCTCCGAAAGTAAAAGACATACAGGGTTGAGGATGGTCGGAATCGATTCAGAATAACTTTTTCTATAAGACGTATGCATAATGAATTTATTTTACAAAAAACTTTTAACTTTGTAAGAAGGGCCCTCCTTCTTACTTTTTTCGTTTTAAAAAAAACCCAGAAATATGTCAGTTTGCTGTGAGCCCAATACAGATCAAACGGATGAGGGGATTGAAACAAACACATGTATTTGGCTTGTCTGTACGACATCTCGGTTTCAATTAATTGTGTAATTTAAACATTGAGGGTGTATTATCGTCCATTTCAAATTCAGAAGTTTGTTTTATCGTTCAAACAATGGAACGGCTATTTATTCCGACACCCGATTTTTCAAATACATCCCAGTAATCAAATCTGCTTCCGCAGAGTGCAATGTAATATATGCACACTTACAACGGACAATAGCATCAGTTGCGTACGGAAAACTACCAATACAATAATAATATTGTGTCTTTTTCAAGTAAAACTTAACTTCTTTAAGCGCGTTTTGTGAAAAGTTTGTGACATTTTTGCGCGACCAACAAAGTCCGTTTATATAGTACAGCGCATCTATACACAAAAAATTCTTTATAATATATTCACATTCATCTTAGTTTACCGAGATGAATGTTGTGTCCGAATTTCACGATGATCGGAGTTACCGTTCAAAAGTTTTTGTCGTACTGATAATTTATATTATATATTTTTTCCACCTTGGGTTACATTATTGGAGTTCTCGTAGGGGCTCCCTAATTTAACTCGATTAACAATATAGTCTATGTTACTCAGTGATACTGTAGCATTCTATTAGTGAAAGCATTTTTAAAATCGGCCCAGTAGTTTTTGAGTTCATTCATTGCAAACAAAAATACAAATCATATCTCTTTATATTAGTATAGATTTCTTTTACTCTAACATAAAAAAAATATGTCGCCGCCCATGTTGAGAGGGTCGTAGTGCAACTGTGCACATCTGTCTATCCGTCAGTTGTAGTTGCTTCCGTCGATCCGATTGTCTATTTGCACAACATTGGTCGACTGTTGTATCACCACACTCTCTATACTCCTTCACATATACGGAGTATGTACAACAGCTCTTATATTATGTATAAACGTGTACAATATACATTTCTCTGAATCCCCCTGTTATTTGTGCTTGCATTTTGAAAGAATGGCTAATTTTAGTAAAGCGTTTCTTCTTTGTCTTAATAATTCATTTTGTGACACGCCTTTCTTATTTAAAACTAGCAGTCCCGTCCGGTTTCACCCGGGTGCAAAAGAACGAATGGGGAAGGGAGGGACATGAGTACGCACATTTATCTTAGTTTACCGAGATAAATGTTGGGTCCAAATTTTTTGCAGTTTTCGGCAGTTCCCTGCTTTATTACTTATTTTAAACTCAAACCTCCATTTTTGATGAAAATATTTTTTTTAAGTAATAATTATTTCTTTTAAATCAATAATTACTGTACTATTAATAAAATATAATAATTTTTTAATTGAAAACACTGTAGGAAAATTATTTTTATATATAGGTACTGTAATAGTTTTCAATTAATGAGCTATTATTTAGATTTATTTAATTTTAATTAGTCGTAAATAAAACTAAAATAAATTTAGAAGAAAGCAATGTAAAAAATAAAAAAAAAAAACATTAAAAAAATATTCGTCCAATCTTGTCTCGCGGTGTCGCGGCCCGCTCGGCAGCAGTAATGAAGCCTTCGGATCCACCGTATTATTATTTTGTGTCTGTTACAGTTTATGAAAAACCGGTAATTGTACGAAAATCACCCTAACGTATTTTTGGGATATAAAATGTGGTCTAGATCACTTTTTTTCCTGTCTGTGAAGTGCCATCACAATCGGTTCAGTCGTTTCGAGGTTTAGCGCGGACAGACAGATAAACAAAAATTAAAAAAATCGACCCTTTACTTTCTGACAGCGTATAAATAACCGTGTGAGCTACAGACAAGCGCAGTTCAATTTTAGTAAGATATTTCTTTATTCAATAAACGATTTTAGGAATGCATTATTCGCGGTTAAAGCTTCTGTAAATCTTATTGAAAACTGACAAAAACATTTTTCACATAGTAATTTTCTGTATTGGAAATTGATAATATGTATCACGATAATTTTCAATATGTAGATATTTCGAAGCAAATGAACCTAAAGGGAGTAAAAAAATCAATAGACATAGCAAATATTGAGTTTATTTCATTACGTTTAATTACTTATCAATGCCTGACACAATTTGGTAAACATTTTTGTAAACATCACGTTTTGCATACAATAGATCCGAACACAAAGGTTTGAGAGTGTGCAGTGTACACTCCACGTAATAATATGTACTTCAGTGGAGTGTACGGTGTTGGTATTTGTGTGGTCTGTACTGTATTGTTGAGTTAAGAATATTGAGTAGTACTATTTTATAGCTCTATGGGTCTATCATTGAGTTCGAGAATATAGATTGCGCATTCACTATTGTTTGTAGTTTTATCTACAATAGATCTTGCTCCACTGAGTGGAGCAAGATCGGTTACGTTTTTATGTTGGATAAAAAAGCGCTTTTTAATAAAATTCGAAATCTCTTAGAATTCCAATGGGCACAACCAAACGTCTGTAATTCTGTATCTCTTCTGGCTTATTGGTTGTTTCCCGAAATTCACAAAAATATCTTTGAATACCCATAACTTTATAAACCGAAAAGTTCTATTTTACGTTGCTTCCTAATATTTTTGTCTTCATTGTCGGCACAAGATAATACCTACGTGGAAACAGGAATGAACAACTCATGTGGAATCTGTGGAGATTATTTCCTACATTCGGAAACGTACGTTGAAATATCTTCAGAGTATAAAGTTTACCAAGCAATATTACAAGAAATATTTCAATGATGACTTCAGCTCGAAACAAACCTCTAAAAAATCGAAAAAGACACTAAAAAAAGAATCTGATATTTCTTTATTCTATATTCACAAGTCAACTTGAATTTTTAATATTATACCTCAGAAATTGAAGACTTCAATTTCATATACACTCAAATGCAAAAAAACCATCATCTTAAAATTTAATTAAAAAGAAATCAGAAGTCGACTTCTTCCAATAGGTTCGTGGGTTCGTTTTTGTATTACGTTCTTTGCGATAAGTACTAACCCAAAACAAAATTATCGGTTTAAGGACTATTTTTTGAATGCCTCCAAATACAATCTGACTTTAATATTCTCCTATATAATTATTTATTTAATAGTTTTTATTAAATATTAAACAAAAGACTGAGACTTCTGTTAAACGTTCACAGCCCTAAAACTTAAAATATTAATCTGAAATATTGTTAATGTGTAACAATGATTATTATTTCATTCAACATATTTATTAACGTAAGTTTGTAACATGAATATTACTTAATTCAACATATTTATTAACGTAAGTTTGTAACATGAATATTATTTATTTCAACACATTTGTTAATTTAAGTTTTTTAACATGAACACTACTTCCTAGTTCATACGCTCCGCTGCCATCTTGCCTCTGTTTCTCCACATGACCACCAGGGTACACCAGTGTCGGCGTGGCTTTTTAAGACGTGGTGTTACAAATGTACTATAAACTTAGTTTAAATAATTGATTGAAACAATCGGCGAATCGGAACAAATAATATTTCAAGACTTAAACGTTAAAAGAATTTCAAATATATACACAGATTTACGTATGCTTACAGAAATATTAAAAAGGCTTAAAGCATTATGCAAACATGTTCCACGGGCCCAAGTGGATAAGTAGTTGTTTTTATGGAAATGAACAACATTCCCCAGTATTTTGTGAGCGCGTGAAGTCATTTCCAGTTTACGTCGACATGGGACTTAAAATCTTTTTGAGCGTCTCGAGATTGAATGACGAACGATGTACATAATATGACAAAGAGAAATGAGCTGTCACATATGTGCGACAAAGACATCCTACGACATAGATTTCTATCGCTGCAAAAGTCAAAGTTGCTTATGTCGAATTTTTGTTAATTTTCGTATAGATGTTTTTGAAGTAAAACTTCTTTAGGCACGTTTGACTTGGGGAGTAAGCTGGTAAATGCCTGATGAAAGCGTTTACGGAAATGCATCATCGGACGAGGCGAACGGTGCGTGATCGTTCGAGGCCAAAGCTGTCTGTCTCTAACTGGACAACAGAACTACTCGACTTTTATCATTATTACATTTCATTATTACTACATTTCATTATCATTATTACATTTATTTTACTAGCACCTTACTTAAGCTGCTTTGCTGTGTGACCACCGATTTTGTGTAGTCTCTACACTCTACCAGACACAACATTCACTCACCGTCTAACAGCTACTTGTCATTCAAAGACTTTATAAAAAATAGATCGGATAAATTATTAATACAGTCTACTTAGATACTACCGTACTAGGCCAATGTAGCTTTTTTTCACAAAGAACAGTGATATGATATTTTAATTTTATCATTTTTTAGCCATCATATCTTTTAAGAACGATGTTTTTTATGGAACCAAATAAAATGTAACCTTGACATCTATGGTAGCATCATCATCTTGCATTACGTTAACGATTATTAAGCTTTTATTTTTAGTGATTTTTTTTCAGAAAAATGGATCATGATCTTTTAATTTAGAATAATTAGTCGTAAGAATGTTTGCTTTTGAGCGGGTATTATGTGTTTTATTACTTTTTCTTTGGTTGAAATTGTTTTTCTGTTAATCAAAATAATGCAACTTGCAACGCTGTCATTAAATTTTGTTTGGTTAGGCGATTATGACGTCCACACACAAAAAATCTTTGTTTTTTAAGACGTGGTGTTATATAATAACAATATGGTTGGAGGGTATACAAGGACCGTCGGCGCGCGAGTCTATCCCGCACTTGTATGTTTTTTCTAAAATTCGACTTGCTAAAAAATGAACTCAGTTTGAGGGGATTAGTTTGTCCGTTTTTTTTTCGTATGTTGGATGTCAGTACCTGAAAAGAGCATACACAATAATGAGAGCTTATACAACGGTGGAAGAGAGTAAATTGAACAGCATGTATTTCGTGTATGTATGTATGTATGTATGTATGTATGTATGTATGTATGTATGTATGTATGTATGTATGTATGTATGTATGTATGTATGTATGTATGTATGTTTATTGTATACAGCTGGTTATCAGAGTCAATCTCAGAAGCCCAGATCTCAGAGTCGTCGTTTCGTTGCTGGCGAATGTTGGTAATGGCACGGCTAGAGGACTGAGGACGCCGTATTGCGAGGGTGAGGGACGAAACGAAAGAAAAGAACGGAAAGTGTTATTCGCGCAGACAGGATAACATATAAATTGTCGCTTGCGAGCTTCAGCTCTTCTGATTTAAACCAATCACTGTGCAAGATAACCTCGTATGTTTAGACACATTCTCGTTGGATGCTGTTAATACATTCTGTCACGATATACCAGCACGATAATAAGTTTCATTCAATATCATCGACACAAGCACAACAATGCTGTATTTGAAATATCTTTTACATACACAATTTCCTAATCTGTCCGGATGTACGTCTTTCCACGTCATCCAGAAAGCCTCCCGTTAACCTATAAAACTGAAACTTTACACACTTAAGTTGGGATGCAGAAAGATTGTCAAAAATTTTGATTTGACAATGACCTTAGATTGTGATCATATAATTACAGTTTCTATGCATCAGGAGCAGTCTAATGTCGTATTCAAACTCCCTGTCATCTAGAACATTAGATTGTACTCACACAAAAACAAATGATTGTTCTACATAGAAAAAGATCGCTTTTCAAGCTAAATTTTGATCAAAATGCGTAGAAAAACGTTGTTTTTAAGTGGAAACTGTACAGGAAACGATGCAAATACACAGTTTAAAAAAAAATATCGGTTCAATCGATCAATTACTTTTCGAGCAGAATCGATTTGAAACTCAACTATGCTTTTCATGTGAAGAAATATATGCATGTTCACAATCTAAGGCCATTAGATTAGATTAGATTAAATGAGGGTGTGAGGCGGAGTGTGACACTGCGACCTTATTAGATCTATTGTGTTGCCCTGACTTGTTTATTCCTGAGTGAGGTTAATGCTTTTGATGAAGCCTAGGATGGCTCTGGAGTCTGTGTCCCAAACCTGATCAGGCGTTGGGAATGGGTTGTTGAGGTGACGGAATCTTTGAATCATGACTGCTTCACAATTGCAAAGCAAATGCTCCGATGTTTCAGGAGCCTCATTACAGAAGCGGCATGACATGGTGCCCATTACACCAATTTTATTAAGGTGATACCTCAATGGGCAGTGACCTGAGAAGAGCCCGGAAATAATTCTGAGCTCAGTTTTCTTTAAGCGTAAAATTTTCTCCGCTTTGTCATTATTACGATCTAAGACCATTATCAAATTAGATTTTTTGACAATCCTTTCTGCAACCCGGAATTATAAATGCTAAGAGGTATTTTTTCATTTGATCCAGAAACAAATTTGACGACAGGGTTTCGCATTGCGACCAGTGTTTTGAAATAACCCAAACTATTTTTAAAAGTCTATAAAATGGAAATGAATCACTAATTACTGCAGTAATTCCTTTCTTTCTTAATCGCGAAAATAGACTGGGATTGACAGGTTTTATTTCATTAGTTTTATAAGTATAATTGGAACTAACAAACTCGTCCTTTTAGTTTGAGTGTAAAGTACTGGTGAATTTCCACAAACACGCTTTATGTGTTTCCCTGATTGCATCGGACATATTCCAAGACGTGCTATAATTCTAGCAAATTAGAGGCTTCCAAGTTAAAGCTGGTTCTCCATCCTCGTCTGCTGTACGGTTTACGTAACTGCGCCACCTTCTTCTACTTATCTTTTCCTCCCGTTACCATTTGTGCGTGTCCTCTGAGGAAAAGAATAAATAACAAGTCTTGTGACATATTAACGCATTGGAGGGCTGACCGCACCGTGCTAAATCATCTGAAAAAAAGAAAGCTGTCCATACATCGAATACCCTACTTTAGATCGCTCGTTTTAAATTCTTCCGCTTGAATTTGATGAATATTTCTTTTTAAATTTTTGGTGTTCAACTTCTAAGTTTTTGGGTCTTATTTAGAAGTCAAATCTTCTTATTTCGGGCCGTGATCTATATTTCTACAACTTTGGCACAAACAAACGTCTGTATGTCTTTTGGTTTAAAAGTTATTTGCGTTTATAGTTTTCAAAAAATCATATAAAACCTTCGAATGGCCGTAGTTTCCAAACTAAAAGAAATACAGACGTTTGCTTACGCTCATTGAATTCAGCATTATTTTTTCTGTAAGCATTCTCAATTTCAAAAGTAAGAATTCGATTTAAAAAGAAATGCGATTTTTGACAAAAACCGAAATCTTTAGGAACTTTGGCAAAATCATCAGGCTTATAGAAAAAAACACGCTAAATTGAATGAGCACAAATAAACGTCTGTATGTCTTTTGGTTTAGAAGTTATGTCCGTTTATAATTTTCAGAAAATCGTATAAAACCTTCGAATGGCCGTAGTTTCCAAACTAAAATCAATACCGACGTTTGCTTACGCTCATTGAATTCAGCGTAATTTTTCTGTAAGCATTCTCAATTTCAAAAGTATTTTAAAGAATTCGATTTTTGCAATTTTTTCAAGGAATAGGAACCCCTTTAATAAAATTACGAAATCTGTCGGAACTATTGCAAAATCATCATGCTTATAGAAAAACCACCCTGAATCCAGCATGATCGTAAAACGTCGTGTGTCGTCCAAAAAAAGTTTTGAACTAAAAAAAGTAGTATTTAACCAAGTAACGCCACTGACTTAGTGGATCACGAGCTAATACTAAAAAAAGTAATTAACAGAATTTGATCCACTTCTCAGAAAGGTTTGCCATCACTACCGCATACTATATGAAAACTGACAGTAGGTACATCATTACGTACGGTGTGGAGCACAGTAGCTACATCGTTTTCGCCTGTTCAGTGTGAAATGTGCTTCAGAGGATGGAGGCGACATCTTTATGGGGTTTATATTACGTACACACAAAAAAGCTGCCGCATGACTTTCAAATATTTCTTATCGTTGCGGCGTGCCTTCTTTTGCGTAGGACCTTGTTCTGAGTCTTAGGAAGGCCTGTACAATGTACGTTATAGGTGTATGTACAATCTGTGACCGCACAACAAAGAGGTTTATGACGAATTTAATGTAATGACGATTGGATCCATCCAGTAGTACATTTGTTCCAGCGTTCTTTTTTTCATTGCAATAAAAAAAGACACAATTGCTGATAATTGCTATTTCTTTTAGTTAAATTTTCTTTCACCATTCCAACCCACAAGTGGGGAATGGAACTAGTTTAGGTCAAAAATCACTTTTCAAAAATTTTACAATATCTTTTAGTTTTGAGGTCCCCCGAATCCAAAAAACATATTTTTGGAAAAACTCTGTGCGTCTGTTAGTCTGTTTGTCTGTGAACACGATACAGGTCAAATGGATGAGCGGATTGAAACCAAATTTTTGAAGGATGTTTGGTATGCAAATATGAAGAGCCCTATTGTTTTTGGGGAAAATCGGCGCATGCGCAGAAGAGATATATGCTAAAACGGTATTTTTTATATAATAATGGTATACTTTTCATAACGGTTTATGATTCTATTTATTTTTTCAAGAAACTTTTGTTAAAAAAAATTTTTCTAAACTTTATAGTTTCGGAAATATTTTGAAAATAAAAAAAAATCATCCGTTCTTTTGTTCAATGGATCTGTCAGAAATAAACTAGTTAGGCATGCTTTGATTAATTTTTACATGACGTAGAACATACTATATAGGTAACCATGGCAACGAATAGTTAATATCATATTGAATACTAGCCATTACCCGCGTCACCTCACGCGATATCAGAAATTTTATTTTCTTTATTATAATCAAATGTCAACATTTTTGAAGTTGGAATGGTCCCGTCGCCCAATTGGCTGGAATTTTTTTTATTGAATTTAGAATTTATGTGGAGAACGTTACAAAAATAGAGATAAAAAAATCTATATAAAGATGTAGGAATTGGAAGTTTTAGCTCTGGGTACTATTTCTACCTTGCGAACAGAAGGGGTCGTATGATCGAGTTTATCCCTCAACGCCTGCGTACTTACACTACCCGTCAGCCAATCGGTTTCTCGCTAGTATCTCATTTCTCCTACTCCGCTGCGCTCTATTGAATAATATTACTTTCATCTCATTGAAAAAATTCTCGAAAATTCACTTACGTGATTTTGCAATTTAGCTATAGATATAACCACTGGATGAATATTATACACATTCACTGGAGGGCCACCATACGCCACTTATCCTTGTGCCAATAGATATTTTATGTAAACCACCAACGAGACTTATGCATGTGCTAGTGGTATGTATTAGCCAGATTGAGAAAAAAAAACTACTAGCCTCAGCGAATTCCTTATTGTGACATAATAAATTTAAAAAGGGTTCAATAAATAACGACGTTTTCATAATTTACTAAGATCTAAAAAAAATACAAATCAAATAAAATATTGAACTCATATTCACATACTATCTACAGTTTGTAACAGTAAAGAATATACCTAGACAACTTTTCATTATACCTACCTATTTTATGAAAATCGTGCTCATAAAGTCTTCTTAACATACACCTAATATTCTATTTGCTATAACGTACTGGAAAAAACATGAATGTGTGTAACTTTTACGCGCGATTGAAGTAAAACTTCTTTCAATTTGTTTTTACCATTCTCACTTTTTGGGAAATATCACTTGTAAATTAAAGTACCTCAACAATGAATGTTTCTCAAGGGTAATTAACCTATTTGAGTCAATTGTTTGTAAAATGGCTCTCTTTCACACAAAAAAGGTTGTTGTCAAATTTCGATCTCTAATACTTGTATTTTTTTTAAATTAACCCCGTGCGTTTATCTCGAAATGGGATTTAAATTTATGAACATTTGTTCCACTTATCAGAAGCAAAAAATCTGATAGGAGATGAGGTGTTCTCTTCAAACTATTCATACATTTGGTTAAAATTTGATATTATCATTAGGAATCGCATTTTGTATTAAACCAACTCAGGTTCTGGAACAATGGCGGTATACGAGAACTATGCAGACGACGACAAGGGTATACCTATAATATAATATTGCGATTATGAAGACCGCAACATTGCGGTCGTATTATCTGTGAATCCGTTACTCTAGTCGGGAATTATCATCCGTCCGCTGCTTCCTACATTTACCAATTTACCATAAATATCTTATGTTATTGCATCATATCGATGACATACACATTCATAAATATATATGATAATCGTTGAATCACAGCATATGCAAAGAAATTTAATCTATACTAATATATAAATTGTTTGTTTGATTGAACGCGCTAATCTCAGGAACTACTGGTTAGAATTTAATTTTTATTTGTTGGATGATCCATTTATCTAGGAAGGCCATAGGCTATAAATATCACGCTACGACCAATAGGAGCGGAGCATCAATGAAAAATGTTGCAAAATATAACTCAAAAGTCCTTCCGACAAAAACTTTTGAACGGTAACTCCGATCATCATGTAATTTGAACACAACATTAATCTCGGTAAACTAAGATGAACGTGCGTACTCATATTGTCCCTTTCGTTCTTTTGCACCCGGGTGAAACCGGGCGGGACCGCTAGTGTCATAAAAATATAGATACTTTATCTCTTTAATTAAAAGCTGATTAACAACTCTTTATTAGAATTAAAGTTTTTAGCTTTTCTAAAAAATAATTTAATCTATCAAATTTTCAGCATGGTTTAACGAAAAACAATTTTTACGATAGTGGAAAAGCTTCTGTGATATTTAATGTGGTAAAGTATAAAAAGTTCTTTATAAAAACCATTGAAAAGACAAAAACAATAAAGTTTTTAGGTTGGCGCCTCAAAATCTTATTATTTTTCTCTTTTGACTGACTTTTTTTGAAGAAGGCTAATTTTTTATAAAAATTTGATTTTTTAAATATAATAGCTTCGCTGACGTAGTTTGCACGTAAGTAACAGATTTTTTTCTTGACATTTGATTACTAAACTAGAGAAAGACTGCTGTACCGATTTATATAAAAATTATACAGGATGGTTCCCTAGTTTTCCTGATCACAGCGGCGTTGAAATTATTGAAATAGGTTAACCCCTCGAGAAGTTAAGACGACACAAACAAAAACAAATATAAATATACGAGTAGAATCGTTTAAAATTCTACACAAAGAACCCTAAAACGGTAGATAAAGTTATAAAAAAATAGATATAATTCACATTGCCTTGTGAGCATAAATAATTGTCCCGTCTAAATGATCTTCCTGTAGGTACGTAGTGTAATATCAGGGAACATTGTTTTTAGGGAAAATAACCGTTTGTATCGCTTCCTTCCGCAGTTTTATTTTACTTGAAAGATGAAACACAGACCCAACCGATCCACCGAAGACAACATGATGCAGTCTTGTATTAATTGCGTAGTGATAAATTTAATCTGACACTTAGTCCTACAGTTGGGCTGACTGCAATGGCAAAGCATGCCATATTAGAAAAAATATTTAAGACTCCGTTGAGAATTAGAGACGTGCTATACTAGAACAGAAAGCCTAAGGCACATTAATAAATATTTTACAATAGCCTTTGCCCCCGTGGGCGTAGGAACGCCTTAACAAATCATTACATATATGTGTAGATGGAAAATGTGGAGGATTTTTAAGATTTGAGTTCTATAGCCGAACTAAACTATTATATCATCATGTATTCTGAAGACAAACATTCTTAATCAAGATTGCTTATGTTTATACTAAATTAAGTACTATAATAATCGTTATGAGGAGGTTTTTCATTCGTATAAAAATCTAGTTTCATTTCAGTCTAAGATCCCGATTTCATCAATCGAGTTTTCTAATGACATAAAAAAAAAATTGCCATCCAATTTTTTGGCACAGCTATATTTATTATTTTTTTGTATTTATTTAGTATCGTTGCCACGGTTATCTATACATATAAGTTCCACGTGTTTGCAATAAAATTTACCTACATCATATTATTATGTTATTCTTTTTAGAAAAAACCTCACGATTACTCCACATAAATTATATATCATTTTACAGATAATTGCTTGCTCTATTGACATCGACAACTAATAAAAAATTTATTTATGCTTTTGTTTTTGTAAATTAATTAATTATTAAACTTATATAGATATACATTAAGACACAATACAGAAACGCTGAACAACGTCTGCCATCTGACGGCTTTAATTTTGAAACAACGTCAACACTTCGATCTGTCATCTGACCTTCATATTGTAATACAACAAAAAGAAAAACGTTATAAGCTGTGTGCAAAATTAGAAACGAATTGAATACCTGCAATAAATTTTGATTCATTAAATTGAGTTGAATGATTTATTTACATAATATATATGTCGCCGGGATATTGTCAAACCCGTGATATTATAATTTCACTTAGTGAAATTATAATATAACGAATCTTTGTCAATCGTGATATTGTAATAAAATCACGGATTTGACAATATCCCGGCGACATATACATTAAGACACAATACTGCATACTGCCATCTGACGGCATTAATTTTGAAACAGCAAGCAACGCTGAACAACGTCACAGCAATGCTGCATGATGCCATTATACTAATTATTATTGTATTATACTTATTTAGTGCGAATAATTCGCATAGGTCACTCTAGTTTTCAAATATGACAATATAGAAAACCTCGAAATACTAATTCGAAGGCGCTTGTCTACCTGGTTTTATGCCAGGAATCAAAATGTCGACCAAACTTTGGCATTTTACACATATTTTGCTTTCAATTGGCAATAAATGTATCTAAAAACTCGATAACTACATTACAGAAATAAAATTAACAGCTTTCATTTTTTATTAAAAATAGCTGTGCCAAGAAATTGAATGTCAACAAAATCAATTTTTCTTTATTATTACATTATATTACCAAATTTCATTAGAAAACTCGATGGGTGAAGATATTACCTAAACTTCAATTTTTCTGAATTTTAAGCACTCTAAGTTTAAGTTCTTGATAAACCCGAAGTCGATTATATTAATTGGCCTTGGTGCAAGTCAATGTTGGCGTCTCTTGTGGCAAGTAGATGCGCTCTATTCTGCAATACTTTTGGCACGCTTCGCTCTTGCAAGTCCCCTGTGCACTGGGCACGGGTGTCCCTGCGTCAGTGCAACGGTTACACACACACATACAATGGTGTGTTTAACGAGAGTCTTTTGCCTCGGGGGAATTTGAATTCAGGGTTCTGACGACGTTACATTCGTCGGAGGAATTACACATTGCCGGGCGTGTTTTGAGACATTAAATATATGGAGATTCTCAGACGACCGATCAGGGATGCGTTGTCAAATACATTTTGATAATCTTGATAACCCTTCAGTAAACGCATAACATATCCAAAGTTTATTCATTTGCAGTGGAAACAGCAAGAGATGATGAAAATCAATTCTGCCAATTTTTACCATTTCAATTTCACTAGTGGGGAATGGTAAGAATTTAGTTTAAAATTCACTTTTAAAAAAATTTTACACTATTTTTTTGTTTTAAGGTCTTCCGAGTCCAAAAACATATTTTGGAAAAAAATTAACCACACTAAAAAAAAAGTTTTCACTGGTATATAAGTTATTTGAATATTCCGCTTCTTAGAAATGTTGGGTCACGCCCAATCTATCAAAAAAAGCTGAAAGATGTTGGGACGTCGTTTTAGAGTTTTCAGCTAGCTGTCCATTTCTAAAGTCTCAAAATCTCGGATCATTCTATATATTATACCTATAATATGTCGGCATTTTGTAAAATATAAATTTATATTCTAATTTTTAAGTAAATATAATGACGTTTAATGAGATACTGTGAATACATTCCCGTGTTTATCTTGAATGAAGAGATATCTTTGAATTTTGAACGTAAATTTGATGGATGAATAGAAATGGTTAATTTATAGAGCAGAGCAAGTATTGCAATTTGGACTGGTAGCGATGAGAATTATTTGTATGCATATTAAACCTTTCCTAGGCTATATTCTGTCAGAATAGAGTTTGTAAAGTAAATAGAAATCTGAAATCAGGGATGAACAAAAATAGGTTCGAATCATAGATCCACGTTATAAAAAATTAATAACAATAGCAATAGCAATAACATGCTTTTTGTCAGCAATGTCGTTGTTTTTTATATTTCAGATAGAAAAATCTGCTTATTAACATATTATAATATCAACAAAGTTTAATCAATCACCATTCATTCCATAAATAATTGACCTTTTTTCTCTTCTTCGCATTATACTGAATAAATAATATGCAACTATTTTCAAGTAGTTAGGCAGAGTTAGCGGCGCACGGTGCACATAGCACATACAGAGTGAGGCACATAAAGTGTTACAGAGCAATAGCACTCAAACTATTGATCATATCCAAAAATGTTTCAGACAAAAGTTTTAGTGTTCGAGAAGGTCGTCATACTGGACCACCCTATTTTTATCGGTGGAGGCGCTGAAGCTACGTCAAGGTCAACTTCACTTTTTTTAACGAAACCATGTATTTTTTTTTTCGATGACATTATTAGCGATTTTAAGACGAATTCAGCAACCTACAACACAAGGTCATTCAAATTATTTTATTTTTATTTATTTAAAAAAAATTAAAAAAATTTATTTTTAGAATATTCTGTTCAATATTCAGAATATTGAAAATAGTCACGTATGTACCGAAATTACACCACAAATGTCATCATTTCGAGCATCTTCCGTAGGCAGACCCAAGCAAAGGTTAGTGGATTCTTTAAAAGTGAATATTCCGACATGTTTAGATTTTTCGACTACGATTTTGCGTGATTAGAATGACCTTGTGTTGTAGGTTGCTGAATTCGTCTTAAAATCACTAATAATGTCATCGAAAAAAAAATACATAGTTTCGTTAAAAAAAGTGAAGTTGACCTTGACGTAGCTTCAGCGCCTCCACCGATAAAAAAATAGGGTAATCCAGTATGACGGCCTTCTCGAACACTAAAACTTTTGTCTGAAACATTTTTGGATATGATCAATAGTTTGAGTGCTATTGCTCTGTAACACTTTATGTGCCTCACCCTGTATATTAAAATGTATCTATTTGGTCTTCGCTTTATCTTAGTAAACTGTAAAATACAGAATAGCAAAACTTTAAAGTTTCGCTGCAATTTATTTAGTAATAGATAATAAAGTCTGAGCAAAAGAACACTAAAGACTAGCAATGCAACAATAGAACATTGCAGTACAACCAGAAATATATACTTTTCCACGAAATAAAAGAAGCTGAACTTTCTAAAATATCCAAATGTTTGAGAAATTTTATCTATACATGCAATATTTTTTATATGTAGTAATTAGCTCTGTTCCAAAAAAACGGTAACAAAACCGTCACGTGTTTATCTTTAGCTACTGTGACGGTTCTGTTACCGTTCGCAGAGAGGTTGGAACAAAGCTTAAATATTAAGGGGAACACGTTTTGTCAGCCCTATAAGATGTTAGTTCTTCATTGCAGACTCAGAGAAGGTTTTCGACACCGAGATCTCTCTTTCTCTTTCTCTCCTTCTATTCTCTCTTATATAATGAAATCAGTAGCCACTGAAGCCTATAAAAGGTGTATGTTATTAATATGTATGCAAAACGATGCCGAGGAGAAAACGGATTTCGTCATTTGCATACTAAGACCATATTTTAAAAGACTTTTTTAAAAATTAGCAGACGGAGGATGTAAAAATTAAAATATGGTCTACTTTAACGGAATTAACGACACGACGTTCTTCTGAGTCAAAGGAAGCTTCTAAAAAAATATCTAAGCTGTTTCGGAAGTATAAAAAAATATGAAGAAAACATTCTTCAGGTGTAAAAGTTCTACGTAATTTTGTATACAGTGTAAACTCTATTAAAGGGATCGGGTATTTTATTGCGTTATAGAGAATTTTCGTTAAACGAGGAGTAAGAGAAAACAATATAATTTTACGAATAAGTGGCTTTAATTTTGACTAAATTAAGTGATTTCTAATAGTTTTGCGGCATGCACATCTTGTTCAATACTTGGTGGTGGCTCAAGATCATCCACTTTCGTTTTTTTCATCGCCTTTTTACTCATTTTTTCTTATGGACTCAAGGATTTTTTAGAATCCCGTTGGTAGGGTCTAAATAATGACGTATTGTTTCGCTATTGAGAGTGGTTGTTACGCTATGTAGGGTATTTCAATATATAGGTAACAACGCAAACCAAACAAACCATAACAACGCAAACCAAACAAACCTTTCTACGTTTTAAGGAGTTTTTCGTTAAATAGAAGTTCGCTATATAGAAATTACGCTGTATTCTATAATTTTATTTTCACTATGAGGGTTACAAATACATAACCCCTCATACCTAATTTTTCAATTAAATATACAGTAGAACAGATTAATTTACTGTTCACCCCATGTTATTAAATATAATTTAATAAAATTCAATTTGGCTTCTAAATTATACTAATTTTGTACTGTGAAACTTTAATTTAAATTATAAATATATTTTACATGTTGTTCCGTACATATCATATAATAATAACGGTAAAAAAGTTTGTCTGCAATTTTAGTAACTTCACAAAATTCCTTAACGCGTAGTCCTTATAATTGATGTCAATTAGAAATATTGTATTTTCTAAAAAAAGAAAAACATAGCCGTTCATCTGAATGTGCGTTATTTTATAACTTGAGAACTACGGCACCAATTTTGATAAATGATTCAGTACACGTGGATCTTTTTTGTGAAACAAACTTCTATAATAAATTGCTTATCTAAATTGCTATTCGCGGGTGCTGTTCGGTAGTTTATGTAAATTGTTGTTGAATTGATTAGATTGTCTACTATCAATAATGGATAATTTTACATGTAAAGCAGCTATTATATCGGTAGTAGTGCAAAAAACACATTTTTCTACGTATACTATTATATAGAGACACTCAGAGTTCCTTTTGACCTTTTCTGCTTGCCCATCCCGACAATTTTCTCCCGACGTCCTGGTAGGAGTGTCTGGAAACAGCTCAATGTTACAGTTATTTTTTGGTGAACACATTTCTTCGTGACTGACAATGCGCAGTTAAAATATTATATCTATAAAATCTCGACGCGGCCAACAGTGTCGGAACTATATATAGGTTAAGTATTATGATCTATGTGGCGGTCATTATTATTTTATCAGGCGAATAAATATTTATATCTTGGAAGTAAGACATAATAGATTTATACCTGCAGTAAACATAATTTATTATGGTCGGTGAATTCAATTATCGCTATTTATTCAGAGGTACAAATGAACCGAATAAATACCTACTTACGTTCGGTGAATATGGCCATTAATGCTTTATCACAGCTTGTAGAAACAGTAATAATTACAATCGGAGTCAATTTAACAACAAAATAAACTTTGACATTGTTGAAATCCATATAATATTCACCCGATATTATCACACTATTACGATTTTTTGTGTATAGAGGATCTCTTTTAAAAATATTTTAACGGTATCTACGCCACTGATTTAGGGCCGACTAATGTCAGCGCGGATGCATAGGTATTAAATATTGTAGTTGTGAAGCACGTCTTGTGAGTGAGTTGACTGGGGGGCGGCGTCTGTGGACTCCCAGCTACATGACTGATACACCGTCGGCTCTGAACAAGCATATAAAAAGTAATCGCTGTTTTCGATTCGCGATTTTTGTCGTTGCCTAAGCAGTTTTTATTGCTTGTCATATTTTGTGTTATGGGTAACAATTCTAGTCCGTTGAGATTTAACTATAAGCAAGAAGAAGATTTTATTTTGACAAGATTCATTGTTCTTTATAAAAGGAAGATTTTACTTTTTGTATTATGCCGGCACTTTACATGACTATTTGTATTTGGCATATTTGGCAAACAATTTGACAAAGTGTTGGCCTTATTTGGCAAATAAGGCTAATACCAAATAGGCGTTACCATTCGCTTGTCGGTTTTTCGAGGCACATCAAAGAAGTCAAATAGGCAAATACGGCAAATAAACCGTCCACACAATGGCTATGTTCAGAAGCGCACGCGCCGTGAACCTGTACGGACGTGCATTATTTTTGTGTCTGTGCTGTGAGCGAGAACTGGAACAATTACTGTTGAAAATGAATTGGGACAATAAAACAGTGCTAAAATTCCTGGAATTTTGAACCTGCGTTCTGCTGCCAAATGTTTGTGTGTTTGCTATTTGACTACCATGTGTGGATGGTCGTATTTGCCTCTATTTGCATGTTTGTCTTGAACGTCATATATTTTGACAAATACAACAAACACCCAATAGCGAACACAAATAGCCATGTGAAGTGCCACCTTTACATATTTGATTAAAAATCATAACGCAGGCAACTATTTACGTAAGGACTAAATTTTGTAGAAGCGATAGATCTCAAGCACGAGTGCCAACCCAAAACAAGCATTTTTGCTGTAGATAATGAACTACAGCAAATTATAAGAGACGCGACGGTAAAATGCTATGTGTCATGCAAGATCAATTTAATACCTCAGAATGATTGTCTGCTTGTCTGTCTGTCCGTCAAAACTCATTTTCTTTATAAAAAAATCAAACTTTTAACTCGATGGAATATAAAAGGACACGACCCTTAACCAAACAATTAGTTACTTTTGCATTGAAAGCAAACAAAAATGGCGTCATCTTATGCAATGATTGTAAACTATATTAAATTGTTAGAACGGTATGGAAACCTCACTTGGTCGTCTTTTTATTTGTTCACATGGATAAAATTGTTTTTGAAATAATGATAAATTAAAGTCTAAGTCTGTCATCTGCTAACTATGACCAATGAAAATTTTTAAATTTATTTTGCGTGAAGTTTTAATCAAATAAAAGATATAGGTGTGGAATGAGCTGGAAAATGCTCATAAAAGCCATTTACTTTAAGTTGAAAAGACAACAGCTGCGGGCAAAATCAATTTATTCTCTGAAATTGTTCAAAAAGTACAAAGAACAAATACGCTTCTGGTAAAATTGAATTGATTTTATATAAAAAAAAACATAATATCTAACTATAGTACGGTTCAAAAAGTTTTTATTAAGGAAACATTGTTTCATTGCTTTGCCGCTCTATTAACGTTGTTAGCAACTAACAATAATTATTTTCGAACCGTACTATGTATAGTGGTGAAGTCAGAAACTATTCCGATATGAAATATTGATGAAGTTTGTTAACAAGGAAGTTGTGTATTGTAAAAACCAATTTGCACTTAAGATGTTATCAGATACTTTTATTTAACCCAATTACGCGATATCATAAAAGCAATTTCATTCTGTTTTTATAGATTATAGTTCTTCTTTTGGAGTCAAAACTTTTCCTGTATTCATACTTTAATTAAGGATAACAATAAACCATTGCTTACAAATGAATAAATAGAAATTGTTTGAGAATTACAAACACCGGGTGAAAAACTAAAAATTTCGGGACGTTAAATATCAAGTTATTAAAACGTACCTGACATAATCTCGCAAACTTATAATAGGTGATATTCTGTTTCGTTAATTTGTTCATAGGAGGTTCCAAAACACAATGGTTTGTGTACGGTATTTTCCAAAATAAATTAAAAAATGAATAATAGTATAAGATTAAAAATAAATCAGAAAAAAACTTTTTTCAAAAAAGGTCATTAAAATGTCGAAAATAATAAAATTTTGAAGTCGGCGTCAATTTAATTAGTATCAACTTTTTTTTATATTATGAGGATTCGGCAGCAAGGTCATTAGCTCTAGGTATGAAGTAGGTTGCTGTAAATAACGAGGTTTAACTGATGCACTATCATCTTTCAAAACAGGTAGATATTCTACAAAATTCGGGCGAAGCCGGATCGACCTGCAAGTGTATTGTCAATGTTGAAACAACGTTAATTAATTATTAGTTAGTCGAAAATATCTCCAATTACTGTCGTTTATAATAATGCCCTGAACACACATATTATTATATCAAGTTTTGTGTATATCGACATTCGATCAATTACAGATAATACTCGTTAACCATTGTTAACTCGAACCGAACTTTGTATTCGAAATATTCAGTATTTAAACCAAGCGAGTATCCGACCGATGCAATTAATAATAATTATGAGCAAGATCACAAATCTACTTAGGGTGTTGAATTTAAGAAGAGCAAAGCATACAGTAAAGCTGTTGTTTTTTTTTAAAAGATCGATTAATTTTATGTACGACGTTACGTCTATATATTCAGACTTTTACAAGTGTTGCAAAATAAATAACAATGGCAATTGTAAACAAGAATGCGTTGACTAAAATTTTAACAATAAATAATACAATGTTGTTTGCAAGGCGTTTTTTATGACTCCTCTATAATGCAATCATTTGATAGTTCAAAAAATCGATAATTGGATTTTCAATTTATTATTAAAAGATAATATATAATATGAGCCTATATATGTGCCTATGCCTGTTTATGGTTCTTGCAAGCTAAAGTTTCAACTTTCAGCTGACATATTATATAACTGCTGAAGCATCTATACTCGAAATACTCTGGCAGTTTCACTGATTTAGCGTTAGTGTAAAGTTTTAATCATCTCTGTTTTCTGTTGATTTCGAATCATAATTGCACACGTAAACCACATCACCTAATCACTAAATTTATTATACAAATAGATCAAATAAGAGAAATATATAGTTATATCTTTAAGTAATGACAAAAAAATATTAGTAGCACATACCTAAAATTACATTATATCATTAAAATTAATTGCAAAGAATTCATCAAGTGAGTAGTAATGTATTTTTAGCAGTATTGGTGTAATTTTATTTTTAAATACTTTTGTATTCTCTTCTCTAAAGGCCACTGAACACGAGGCTGGAATAACTGCTGCTAAATGACGTCACTGCAAGCTCGCGTGCGTGGTTCCAAGCTGTATTTCAAAACTAGTAAGTAGATATTATTTGAAACATATTAGAGAACGTATTTTTTACATCCGGCGCTTACACTATATTTTTTATAATGTACCCATATTATAAAAAAGATTGTGACAAGTTTAAGAGCTTAAATGTGGATAGTAAATATATCAAATTTAAGTTAGATGCAATTTGGAAGAAGATTAAATGTCCAGATTGAAAATTTTAAAGGAAATAATTAATTCTTGGAACTACGGCCAACAATACGAGAGAATGCCTAGATAGAAGAACTCTGAAAAAGCTATAAAATACAGGGACATCGAAAAAAGCTCGATTGAAAAATACAGTGTATAAGAGTGCATACCAGTGTATAAGAAGACATAACGGAATAATAATAATGTCTAATGTTCATTTATCACATCATTACGATCTTTGCTTGGTCATTTCCTTATTATTTTTACATTTTAATACATTAACTTTGGTTAATGGTATAGAGATCGAGTGAAAGAATTAGGAGAAAATAAAATCAATACATTTCTAGTTTTCCATCTCTATTTTTTTTTAGAATAGTTATATTTCTACATTTTGGTTATTTTTTTTCTAATGTATTACATCTAACCGGAACCGCGTTTTTAATTGATCAAACCGTATAACTACACAATATGTAGTATGTAGCCCTGACTGGAGTTATTATAATAATAATTATTAACTTCGTTAAAGACTTGGTAATATGAAAGCTCTTATTTAACTTTTAATGATTTGTTTTTTGTTTCCATCATTAAAACAGCCATTGGATTAATGTTATTTGTATTATACTACGCCGTAACTCGTAGCATTTTGATATATAAAACGCGTTCTTCAAAATCAGACATTTTGCATAGAAAAGTAATTCCTTAAAATATGAAATTGCAGATATTATTATATTCACAACCTCAACAAAAATCGTAATAATAAATCACATTATAGGTAGACACGTGATTCTCAGCTGTAAAAATATCACAAACAACTCTCTTTACGAGTCA
This sequence comes from Xanthostigma xanthostigma, assembly GCA_963575645.1. NCBI lineage: Eukaryota > Metazoa > Arthropoda > Insecta > Raphidioptera > Raphidiidae > Xanthostigma > Xanthostigma xanthostigma. Next base: position 8,161,405 of record OY754471.1, on the reverse strand, counting down.
GATAATAAGAATTTATTACAGTGATAACGGAAACCGTTGGAAAATCATGCTTGTCTGAAGGAACATTTCATTTTACATCTCGCGTTAACTTTGTCGAGGAATTATGCTTTTTAATGTTCATAAAATGTTCTTTAACATAAACACGTGAGTATATTTGCAGCATAGCTTATTGTGTGCGTTTCTTGTACGTTCATATGCTCTAAGTTTTTATTTCCGACTTTATTATGTTCAAACAAATCTCAGACTAAATTGTAAAACGAGAAAAAGAAAGAATAGTGGCACAGAAAATAATAAACACGAAACAGGAAGTATAGGAATTCCTTGTGATCAAACAGGATAGTCAGAGTTAAAGTTGCACATGTCGCCATTTTCCACATGAAAATGGTCTGGGTTTTTATTCTTCGATTCACGATAATAACCTCAGTTGTCGAGCGTCTATAACGCACAATTTTTGTTTTCTCTTTCTCTTTTGTTCGTTAACAAGCTGTGTCGGAACTGACTCAGGTATTAAGGTGGTCGGGAATCAAATACTGTCAGATTTGACCCTGATTTCGAAATCTAATCATATATATTAATACGCTAAGGTTAAAGATGTTTGCCTCCCTTTTTAGAAAAAAACCTCACAATTTCTCCACATAAATTATATATCATTTTAAAGATAATTGCTTGCTCTACTGACATCGACAACTAAAAAATGTATTATTGCTTTTGTTTTTGTAAATTAATTAAAATACAGCAACGCTGAACAACGTCTGCCATCTGACGGCTTTAATTTTGAAACAACGTCAACACTTCGATCTGTCATCTGACCTTCATATTGTAATACAACAGACACAATACTGCATACTGCCATCTGACGGCTTTAATTTTGAAACAGCGAGCAACGCTGAACAACGTCACAGCAATGCTGCATGATTCCATCTGACGGCTTAGCTCAACGCTTTTGCTACTCTATATGACAATTTTAGTAAAATATTTCTTCGATCTGTCATGTGAGCTTCATATTGTAATACAACAAAAAGAAGAACGTTATAAGCAGTGTGCAAAATTAGAAACGAATTGAATACCTGAAATCATATTTAAAAAATAATTTTGTAAAGTGATAATTATTATACTTATTTAGTGCGAATAATTCGCACAGGTCACACTAGTTATATTTAATTCGTTTTTAAATTGTATGTAATTTTGTGCTTTTAGCTTTTTTTATTTTATTCGCACACCTAATTTATTTTTAATAATTTACATTCACAAAGATGTTTGAGTAAACTTGAACAAAATCCCGTCGCAAAACATTTTGCAAAAGCTTTTCTTTGTAGACAAAAGAATTATCTCTTAGCAGTATCGTTCTAAGCTTTCTGATTTTTATGCATTAAAACGGGAAACGCTTATTATAGTAAAAAAAATTAATATAAATAATTTATAAAGCTTGCTGTTAAACAAGTGAAGGAAGTGTTTAATAACGGCGGTGGGTAAGTAGAGGACCGGTAATTTGCGATAATGAATTGCATCGTGTAAACAGCTTCGTTATATTTCCTGCTTCCTAATTAAAGGGAAAATCTCTTGCAAGCAGTAGCTAGGTACCTATAATATTGCATATCTGTGTTACATTTGGCTTATATCTACTACACTCCTGGTTACATGTACATTCATATCTCATGTAAAGGCCTCTGTAAAGCTCTTGCTGTAATCTATACTAATATATAAAGCTGAAGAGTTTGTTTGTTTGTTTGAACGCGCTAATCTCAGGAACTACTGGTTCAAATTGAATAAATTTTTTTTGTTGGATAGCCCATTTACCGAGGAAGGCTATAGGCTATATAATATTACGCTACGACCATTAGGAGCGGAGCTTTAATGAAAAATGTTGCAAAAAGTATCTCAAAAATAAGCTTCTATTCATGTGAAATGCACTAACTAGATATACTCATATTAGTGATGAAAGAACACAACTTCAGGTAGATCAATCGGTAGCGCATGCGACTGTCAATATCAGGGTCGTGGGTTCGAGCCCTACGTTGGGTGAATATATTTTTATTTTTTTTTTATTTTTTACATTGCTTTTTTCTAAGGCTTACATTTAATTTTATTTTAATTTTATTTAATTAATTAAAAAAAAATTATTAGTTAAAAAAAGTATAAATACTGCTTTTATCGACAAAAAATTTCTAACGGTAACTCCGATCATCATGAAATTTGGACACAACTCACACAACATTCATCTCGGTAAACTAATATGAATGTGTGTACTCATGTTCCTCCCTTCCCCATTCGTTCTTTTACACCCAGGTGAAACCGGACGGGGCCGCTAGTAATTAATACAAAATGACTACACGGATAATGGCCAATCAAATCAACACGGATGACGAGTTGCAGAAAAGATTATCAAAAAAATTGATTTAACTGTGACCTTAGATTGTGAGCATATAATCAGGAGCAGTCGTATTCAAACTCCTTGACCCCTGTCATTCCAAACTAAAAGAGATACAGACGTTTGCTTACGCTCAGTGAATTCAGCGTATTTTTTTCTGAAAGCATTCTCAATTTCAAAAGTATATTAAAGAATTAGATTTTTTCAAGGCATACCCCTTTAAAAAAATCCGATATTTGACGAAAATCGAAATCTTTCGGAACTTTGATAAAATCATCATGCTTATAGAAAAAAAACACGCAGAATCCAATGAGCACAAACAAACGTCTGTATGTCTTTTGGTTTAGAATTTTAGAAGTTACTTGCGTTTATATTTTTCAGAAAAGCATATAAAACCTTCGAATGGCCGTAGTTTCCAAACTAAAAGAGATACAGACGTTTGCGTATGCTCCTTGAATTCAGCGTATTTTTTTCTGAAAGCATTCTCAATTTCAAAAGTATATTAAAGAATTCGATTTTTTCGAGGCATACCTCTTTAAAAAAAATCCGATATTTGACGAAAATCGAAATCTTTCGGAACTTTGATAAAATCATCATGCTTATAGAAAAAAACACGCAGAATCCAATGAGCACAAACAAACGTCTGTATGTCTTTTGGTTTAGAAGTTACTTGCGTTTATATTTTTCAGAAAAGCATATTATAAAACCTTCGAATGGCCGTAGTTTCCAAACTAAAAGAGATAGAGACGTTTGCTTATGCTCATTGAATTCAGCGTATTTTTTTCTGTAAGCATTATCAATTTCAAAAGTATCGGACCGACCGTCGTCGCGCCGAGCGGCTATGTGCGGGTATCCGTTGAGTCTTGTTGCAACGGTTACGTGCCTGTTGCGTTAACAAACATCCTGTGCGCATCGGCCCGTCGTCCGTCATAAAAATTGGGCCGTTATCCATTAGAGTCGGAAAGTTATTGATAACAAAAAGACAGTAATTATATTTTGAAAACATCTCGTGTAGTAAGGGAGTTGTTTCGTTTGCAGTTATCTAACCCAGAGCTGTGTATAGTGTATGTCGAGGGTTATGGGTAAGCAAGTGATTGTAAGTAGTGAGGGGGGCTAGAAGGCAGGAGAAGGAGGAGAAAACGCTGAAAGGGTGAGAGGTTGTACTGATGGCGGTCGCGAAATGAACTTTCACGTAAAGCGCGTACAGGGAGGTGATTTACAAAGCTCATCGGTCGACCCGTTTCAAAATGATCTTCGAATACAGATTTACCGGAAGTCCATCGCCACTTAAGAACCGATTTGCCGATCTTACATAACCTCAACTAGTATTTATAACATCCGTTTCTGGCGTTTTTCAGTTTATATTTTAACTACAGAGCTTATTTATGACACCGCAATATCTGCAAACTTATATTTAAAATGATTTATGTTTGAATGATTCAACTTTTAAAAATAACAGGAACGGATTTTAAGTAAAGTTTTATGAAAATAGTTTCTTTTGCATGTATGTATAGCGGTTGCCAAACGACTCCTTTTCGCACTAGTGCCTAAAATAATGCGATTGTATTAATTCAATAGTAATGTTGTCAGTTACCATCTAAACCCAAATTTATTTATTATTATAGTAATCAAGAGGTGTATAAAATCAAATAACAGATTACGTCATAACAACATGAGCAACAGAGACAAGCATAGTAGGCGGTCCACATATAAATCCAATTCGGCTGAACTGAACTGTCGAAAATATTACAAGAATACTTTTTACGATGTGAAAATCAGCTATTTTAGAGACGGTACGTGAAAAAAAATGTTGTATATATATTTTGTTCGTAATTATACTTATGACTCGGATGATTGTTAAAAGTCGCTAGTCGTCCGTTTTGACATAGTGTCACATCCTCGTATAATACCTTCATTTACGAACTAGATATATAAACTACTATTATGTCTAATACACATTTATTCGGTGTCTGACAAACGCTTCGGTCTACAGTTAGTAAATAATGTAAATATAATATTTTTTTAAAAATAAAATTATCGACCAATTTTTCAGACAAATATATGAACAAAAAATATATAAATTAATACATTAACGTTTCGGTCCGGATTTGGATCTTCTTCAGAACTGATCTAAAACATCTGGACCGAAACGTTAATGTATTAATTTTTATAGTTTTTGTTAATATATTTGTCAGAAATTTTGGTCGATAATTTTATTTATTAAAGAGTTTTAATCAGACGTTAATCAAAGATTTGAATAATATTTTTCAATTACTAGTCTTATTCTGTGGTACTGCTGTTAGAATGCGCACCCCCTATATATGCAGCCGCCGTCTGATAATAAGAAACAAACAGACTGTGTCTCCATTTCTGTTTAATCACGCGGTGTGTAGGATACCACCCTCGATAGATAACCACTCTATAGTATATATATACCACCATGTACCTAATATCTATGCCTTCTGTACCGGTGTGTTACTAGTGCTACCCTAGTTACTGCATGTTATGAGGTGACTATGCCACCGTTGCGTATTAGCGAACTACTGCCTTTAACCGCAATGTCCGTGTTTTGTCCGTAATTAGTGAAATAATAACTTTGTCAGTTCATAGTCCCTAGTATTTAATATTGTAATGTGCATATTATGATTTTGTTACATTGAACACTAACGACCCGTCCCGGTTTCACCCGGGTGTAAAACTGTTCTGGAAATATTATACTGACCTTCCCATCTACACAGCAGAACTATCAAAGTACATTGTTTTGATGTATCTCTAAAGATTTGGCTAGCGTTAGCCATGCAGGCCTACGTTTTTTTTTGACAAAACACCGTCATAGTTCAGTCATTTTGTACAAAATATTTACAAATTATATACAAAAACCTTCCTCGTGTATCGCTCTTTCTAAACCGTATAAAAATCCGTTCGGTAGTTTTTGAGTTTATCGCGTTCAGACAGAAGGGGGGGGGGCTTTCTGACAGCTGGGGTTAATACTGTGTGCGACCATATTGCATTTCATTTGGATTGTTTACAAAAACTACGCCTGTTTTGGTAACTGGCAGATCGCTTAAAAATATATATATGTCGCTAGTGCGTTTCATGAACGGGTCATGAAACGCAGTTATTTTATAGAATGGTGTTCATAAAAGATTAAATATTTCGGTTTTAAATGTAAATTCAGAGTTAACTCCACGAACAAATAAAATATAGCAGATTGAGAATAAAAAACAGTGAAGTAAAGAACTGTAAAATACGCAAAAGATAGAGTACATTACAAATCTATAAGATAAGAATGAATGGAAAGCAGTGGTGAAAAACCTTTGTTCCTCGAAGAAATAATTTTAAGAATTTGAAGCCGAAAAAGAATTATTTTCCTGCGTAGAAAAATAATGCACTCGAACCCATGAAACAAGTACACTAAAGTGTTTGCAGTTGGGTCTGGAGATCACGGAAGGAGAGTGGTTAGTAGAGGTGCTTCGGTTGGGGGCTAGGTTTAGCGCATACATAAAAGGTAGTATTGGAGAATCGATTTTCAACCATGAATGTGTCTGCTTGTATTCTCGGTTGCGGGAAAACTTCAACGAACTTGTCAGTGTTTTAAAGTAACGTTATTGAAATTAGAATTAACAACTTCTTAAAGAGTTTTATATACATATTTGATCAACATTTCTTTTGTCCAAATTTGTATTGTAGGTAATTGAATAACATACATATATTATTCGTATTTTATATATCTCACGAAACTTTAATTAGTATTTTTTAAGGATTATTTCTCGGATTATGACTGTTCTAAATCCACAAGGAAAGTTTGGTTTCATCCCACCAGTAATATTGTGTAACAACTGTAAGAATTGGCACCTATAACCACATATTTATGTTTTCGTGGGATATCAACGCGACGTGACTACATTTTTTACTTGAAATGTTTTGATAGGATCCATAACATACTATTTCAGAACGGATCACAATGCTACTGTTTACGATCGGTTTGTAACCATGGAAAAACAGTTTTACATAAATGTTCGTGTTATAAAAATCCGCTTACCTGATAACGTAGTGAATTTAGTTTTTAAAACTTTAAACCAGTTTAGTTATAAATGTATTCTTATAACCCAACGCAAGTATTTCACCTATAGTTGAACTACATGAAATAAACTACATCCAACTATCAATCATAGTTTGAACTACTGCTGTATTATTATTATTAGCTAATTTTTGTAAATTTAAGATGAATATAGTAGATTCACTAAAATTTACTCCCACAAAAACGCACACTTAAATAAATACCTGTTTTTTTTTGAGCGAATATTGCAGTCAAAGAAATTTTAAAACAATGCAAAAATAAAGTTTATTTTTAAAATGTTATCGGAGAGAAAAATTTTAAACATTTTTTTTTAATTTTATAATATAATTACATTGTGTAGTTGTGGTGACTGCAAAAAACTTTCTTTACAATTTTAAAGTTTTACAAAAATTGTCATTTCTTCAGTTCGTTTTTTTTTTCAAGTATTATATTTATGTATAATAATTTTTAAACAGGGATGTCTAGTAATTCTCTAAACTATTTATTTTTCTTAAAATATTTTCCTCCTGAGATGACATAGTACAATCTTGCAATGTAAAGTTATCAAGTCGAATATGAAATTGATTATAGGTGGAAATACAATGAAAAACGCCCGGAAAGCGTAGTTTTTCTTCACAGTGTCCCCGAAGAATTTGGAAATGGTCGTTCGAGACTTATATAGCTAATAGCTATAGACCCGTTTTTTTGTTGAATCTTCTTGCCATATTGTTGAATCCCGCTGCTTGTAGTATGTATATCTAGATAAGTGGCAGAGATATAGTAGGAGGGCTTTCAAACATTTTTAGGTAAGTATTTGAGGCAATCTGAAAATGTATTATACATTAAATCGTAACTGAGTCTATGATTTAAGATACATTAATGTTGTTTAACGTGGAACAGGCAGAAGTCGCAGGTCTTCGTATCAATAAGACAGTCGCTATGAAAGTCGGTAAGGTGAGTCGACAACAGCTGGTAATAAAAGATCCTGTTAAAGAAGTGGAAGAATTTCGTTATCTGGACAGTATATTTAGCAATGATGGAGGGGCAGAAGTGGATATAGACAGCAGAATCAAAAAAGCAACCCAAGCGTTCGGAAGTTTAAATCGTATTTGGCATTCAAGCACGATTTTTGAAAAAACGAAATTACGTATTTTTAACTCGAATGTAAAATCGGTCCTTTTATATGGATCTGAAACCTGGAAAGTGACGAAAGCCATAACAACTAAATTGCAAATCTTCTTAAACAAATGTCTCAGAGCAATCCTCAAGGTGAAATGGTACGAACACGTCTTGAACAACAAACTTCGGAAACGTCTTGAACAAATCTGTATAACTATAAAACGTAGGAAATGAAATTGGATAGGACACACGCTACGAAAGACAGATGACGACATAGTGAACAGAGCTTTGGATTGGAACCCACAGGGATACCGAAAAAGAGGAAGACCAAAAATATCCTGGGGAAGAACTGTTCGTGAAGAAGTTATGGAACAAGGAACTACCTGACTTCAAGTAAAAAAATGACAAAAGATAAGACTAGATTAAAAATTTTCATAGACGCTCTATGCTACACTTAGGAGTTAAAGGAACTTATAATATTATAATATTATAAAGTTGTTTAAATAGCTATTAGAAATTGCTTTGAAAAATGTGTCATGAAGTAACGTTGCATTCCATCTTACCAGAAGAGAAAACCTGCTTATAATAACGATCGGCTCTGTTCAGATATTCTATTGTCTGAAGAACGTGTTGGAAACTCGGGTGGCCGGTGTATTATTGTTACATTTATTTGGAGATTAATGTCTACTACGGACAACAATGATATATCCCAAACTCTGCAACAGTTCAACTTTACACGCAGTGAAACAGAATAGTAAGAAAAACACTATGTGAATTTGACTCTATTCAATAAATAGAGTAACTATGATCCATTGAAGTTAATGATAGAGTATTTGGAAAGAATTCCGTGGCATAAGGATCGAAAATGAAGCAATACTGAAAATTTTTTTAAACTTGCATTTAATACTGACGTTTCGATACGTTTTGTAACTCTGAAGATGATACAAAACGTATCGAAACGTCAGTATTAAATGCAAGTTTAAACAAAATTTCAGTATTGCTTCATTTTCGATCCTTATGCCACGGAATTCTTTCCAAATACTCTATCAGAAAAACACTATAATTATACCGGCTCATTAATTCGCTACTTAGATTATGCATCTGTTGAGTGAATTATTATTTACATTGTGGTGAAACGAGCGCATGCAAGTTTTAATAGTCACACATCATAAAATAATCACGCATATATATTAGTAGCTTATGTATCTGGTATGTGAGTTATTATTTTATGGCACAGTGAGATATTATGGTAAAACGAGCGGCCAACGAGTATAAACCGTCACACGAGTCATAAAATAATCACGTACAACATATACAGTGTTTTTTGCATGTACGACCTATAAAATAGCGGATTTTTACATCATTTTTGACTGTTTAATTTCGGGAAAGATCACTTCTAATTGCATTCTATTTTCGTCCGGTTAGACTATTAATAGTATAAACTAGCCTGACTCTGAGGTTTTGCTTACGTTGTATCAGCTATAAGCTTGCCCGCGACTTTGCTTCCGTGAATGTCAATTTTGATCACAGATTCGCTTGCAATGTTTTCCTTTACTTTTTCACCAATGCAGTGGTATAAAAGCACCGTAGCTGCAGTAGCTAAAGTTAATGAACACTCTGACAGTCAATTATATTACATCTCGTATATCTACACATTTATATATAGTTCCAACGGTTTGCTTCCCAGTATAATGGGATATTTTGGGACGTGGAAGTGAATAATTTTTGATGAAACATCATTTAGATATTTGCTACATAACATATAATAAGATTAATAGGCTTTTGCTGTGCAGGATTATGTCTCCGTCATAAAATATTATGTGTATTGGACTATAATGTTATTTCTATTGTGATATTATTTCGACTGTACTTTGAATTTTGTTTATTTGACAGAAATACTTTGCTTTATTATGCACTCAAACGAGAATTAACAGTCGGTTCGTAAAAGAAGAATATTCTCCGTTTTTAATTGAAATAAATCTGAATCTTATACTTTATTGGATCATTTCTTGGTCTCTGTGTGTCACAGTTGATTTTCTGAGCTAATCTCGTTTTGTGGTTCCCCCTCTGTGATTGGACAACACCACAGAAGGGGCCGGTGCCTAGTGTGACTTATTATAAATCCATCACTGCCTGAACCCCAAGTCTAATCACGCTCTCGGAGTTTTTGTTGACAAATTTAAATTTTGAGAAGGTTTCTAGCTTTTATTATTTTTGTTTGGGCTAACTCTTTTACTTTTCTTCTTAATCCTTAAAAAAATCGATATACCAAATGTTTGTGCTCTTCCTCTACCGCCGCCAAAAATATGTTTACTGTCTGAAAAACATGGCCAAGTATTTTGAGTGAACAGCCTAACGTTTGATAAAAAAAACAAGGTGTGCTTACAATATTTCTATGCAGAGTCTATAGTTGACTGTAAATTCAAGATGATGATTCATACACTTTATACTTGACAATATAATAAGAGCGGCACTGTTTTGTACCTAAGACGAGTATCATTCACATCGTTTTATTGCTTCGCTGCTCCGTTAAGCGACCCATACTATGATGATGACTCACTCTCTACTATTTCAGAGCCGCAGTACACAATTTACGTAAAGCATCCCACGGATTTGTGACGAGTGATTGAGTACAAAAGCAATATAGATAGAGAGGAAGCAAGGTAGATAATATAATGCCGGGTAGGTATAATATAAACTGTATCGTCTGTAGTGTATGCATATATCGACAGATGGTAGCAGGTTTGATGATGATATTCAGTGGAACGTCTCATTAACATAACGCGGATGAACACAAAGCGGCAAAACGCTGATGCCAGCGAAGCTGACATAAAGCACGATCCACAACGACGCAAATAAAGCGTCACAAAATTCAAACTTGTCCATTAAATATTAAAATTGGTAATATATAACAAGACTAGTAAAATAGCTAAAATATCAATAAAAGCGCCTGTCTAAAGCCCCACCCACAACTGAAGTTCTAATGTTCTATGTCAGATTCACCGTAAGATACTATTAATATAAAATATTTAAAAATATAATATAAAAAAAGCTTCTCTTGAAATTTACTAAAAAAGAGAACAGAATAATAATTTCGGTTCATAATTATAAAAGCGTGGGTTGTGGCTAAAAATTATCACAGTGTTTACAATCCACGCTTTTATAATTATGAACCTAATTTATTAAAAAAAATTGGTTGTCTGTAAAGTCGTTTTACGGACGATAGTTTTACGAGATAACGTATTCCGCTCGAATATCATATTTAATAATACATAACCTAAATTTTAGTAGCTGTCAAACTTGGGCCGATCGTGCTTCTCTATCGCTTATACTGCGCTCTCGCTTGCACGCACAGGGTCAGGCGGAACGTTACGGCGTTACACTTTTTCGTGCGTGCAGCTGGTGTTTCATCAATTTATAAGACGTTATCACGTCAAAAATCCTTTTTTGCTACATTTCAAAAAAAGCTTGTCTTTAACGCTTTCAGAAGCTCTAGCCATAGACTCGTTTTAATTGAACCAATGTGCGCTTGCCTTTAGCATAGGGATATTTTAAATATTATGACGAAGCATGTATGTTGCGGTACTTATTATGCCACAGTCTTTCACCTTCGTAAAAAGTCATTTCAATGAATTTTCTCCCTTTTCAGTATTTCCCATTTTAGTGATGTGATGACTTTGCAATAATGTTTATTGTACTTTTGAAAAGTATTAAATACACACAAGGAGTACTATATGCAAAGTAAACATTTCACAATTTCATATGTGAAACAAGTATCCTCTTTTAAGTTCAGTCGCCTTTTTTTAAATTGAAAAGTATAATGTTTTATCCGACAAAATAAAAAGAAAGGTTTTCAGTATATACTTAGAAGCCGAGATAAACTACTATATACTGTATAAAAAATAATTGTCATCTCGATAAAAAAAACACTGGTTGTAGTGGAATACTTTGGCGATAAAATAGTGTATCTGTAAAGCAAGTGGAGGATATTTTATGTTTGTATTAGTGGTAGATCGTTGACGATTTTATTTATATATTAAACCAATTGATTTCGCTAATTAGATTACATTAACTATAAAGAATGTTACGAAAAATGAACTGTCCGCGTCGACAACTTAAAAAACTAGTTAATTTCATTAACTAATTTATATTACCTTTAAAAAAACACTAGGCGGAACAGTTGTTTTAATTTCATTGGTTTCAAGAACACACATCAGGTATCTAGTTGTTTATCTATATGAATAAACATTTTTCCTTCGTGTGTTCGAGATCTGTGCAGATTGAATCAGAGAAAATTGAAATAACAACTATTGATGAGGTTTGTGTATAATGGCTTCGTTTCATTTGTTGAAGGCACGGATCTATTGCTTGAAGAAGCTCTTTGCGTTCTGTTAATGAATAGATGAATTAGCTCTGTCAGTTGAAACGGTTTACTAGTTCGTTGAATTAACACCCACCACTAGTTTGTATATATACGAGTGCGATTATTTCAGAAACTGTTACACCGCTTCGGTTACATATTGTTGCGCCCCCAGTTGGGACGGCTATGAACTCTAAAGAATTATGTTGCGCATTCCCCCCCCCAGTGATGCGCCTATGGAGTTTCTAGAATAAACTATACAATACTCGGAGGTCAACCAACAACAATGGAAGCAGGTAACGAACACTCGACCTTGGAGACCCACACACATGTAAGGGAAAGGAACTCGATTCGTCCCGAACATTCTAGAAGATTGGACCGAAAAACTATATAAGGAAGCAGAGTGAGCAAGTCAGGCAGTCAGTATTCGAGCTGTTCGTGATACAGTGCTTTGGCATAACTACATAATTATTACGACATAAATTATACTGTGGAAATAAATTATAACTCTAGTGAGTGGTTTTAAATAAATTAACTCTAGTGAGTGCAATTTATATAAATTGGTTTAAATGACTTATAGTTAATAGACACGTGTGCTGATAAACTTTGTGTTGTGTTCCTGTGTGACTCTTTATTCTCTGTTATTTAGTCTTTTATTTTATAATTTAGAACTACTAGTTTTGTTTCTGTTAACGTTATACGCTTTCGTTTGTGAGTTTTTACTGTTGTTAAACATTTAATATTGTAAATAAATAATTTCCGCCACGGACTACAGCAGTTTTGTTATATTGTATTGTTTAGGATGGTATAAGAAATCATGTCTGAAAAGAAAGGAATAAAAATGTTTATAATAATTTTTTCTTCAGTTCTCTAGCTACGTTAAATTTAGAAGTCGGCGTAAATAAGCCTCTATGTCTATGACTATTGTACCGACCTTATAAAATAGAGAAAAAAACTAATTTAGTCCATTTGAAGTCGTTTTCAGTTTTTTTTTAAATGAATCTATGTTTTTGTATTAATTGCATATATCGTATGAGAGTGTCTGTGCCAAATATTGGCTCTGAAATTACACATAATGTTATGCATTGTGACAGTTTCGACTATGTGTAGTTTTTTTTTTTAATAAAATAATAAATTGATGCAACAACAGTTTATTATTAAGTTGACGTCAAGTTGATGTCAAGTTGACAAATTAAATAAATGTATTCACAGTTAAACACTGTAAGAAGCTTTGAATATACAACGTGTATGCTGATATGAACGTAATTTGAAAATTCGAACAATAGACTTGATTTAATAAGAGTAAAACACATTTGTCACAATACTGAAAATTGCGTGAATTTGACATGACGCATATTTTAGCTTGAATAATGTCATGTAACAAAACTAGCAAGTTGTGCTTACAGTAAGCTTTCAACAATAACATATTCTTGGGTCTGAGAATAACCATATAATTTGCACTGATTTTTCACTCGGCGCTTGACAAATAATAAATAATTGAAACACTTGAAAATTCTACAAAATATTTTCTCTCTCGACGATCATTTCGGACATTCGGTCCATCTTGGATTGGTACTCGACCCAAACAATCTTGATCGTTGGTGGTCTTAACATATTTTGATCCAACAGATTTGTGTCAAAGTCCAAACTGATTTTTTTTGTAATTCGTTAACTGTAAATTAATTTAGGATCACAGATGCTAAATATTGTTTTTCTCAGCCAATAAATCTTTCTCCAAGACTTTGCCATACTGGTTTAAGCTTACTCTGGTTTTCTTTGATATTAAAAATCTGACAAAAAACGAGTAGTGTATTAATTTTGGTATGATATCTAGATAAGAGACCATGCATCCAAAATCTCCGTCTGTCAGCTAGACCTATTTTGTTGAAACTATTAATTGATACCCAAGCTACTTTCGTGTTAAGAAAACTTACATTGTAAGTAACGTAAAACTGACTTTGAAAATCTTAAAATTTAAAATTGATTTTTTCCTATGAAGAAAACTACCAAATGAGTAAGTGAATGAGTTCGGACAATATAAATATTTTATTTAGATATAATCATAACCTACAACAATAACGATTCTCTATAGAATTATCGTGTGTATAACATTCATATGAATTGAAGGGTAGTTAGGCTTACATACAGAGTGCTCTGTTAACGCTTTCTGCACCAGAGCTGCATTTTACGCATAAAAATAGTTAAAATTAGACTAAATCAACAAGGAATTGATTCAAATTGTAGCTCTTTGTAAAGGGAAATTCTGGTCTATGGAATGGAACCATTTTCAAATTGATTCGAGTTCATCTCTTAAAATTGTAAATGAAAATCGCGTACAGCAGTTGTCGGTTCGTCTGTACGTACGTATGTACGTATGTGCGAGCTGTTCTCATAGTACATTCAAACTAGCTAAGAAGTTTTGACATGGGAGACATATATAGTTATATTTGTTAGAAAACACAGTATAATCAAAAATATTTAAAAAACTTACATTGTCAGTTACGATGAATTCGGATTTAATTTCCAAGTACAAATTACTCCTCTTGATGCTTTGAAGACCACGCAGAAAATAAACTGTCATTGACTGTTCGTCGGTCAAATTGTGACTTGTGAGTTGTTCCCACACAGCTGAGTAAGTACACTATACTGTCCATAGATGGCAGTATACTATAATTCTATTTTTATTAAATAAATCACAACTATTACTTTTGCCCCGGTATTACAATTGCCCCACTTCACCCTACCTAATTATTGGCAACTAGTGCGGAATACGTGCGATTGCCCATGAGTTCAAAATTTTCTTCTCGAAGCCATAACTGGCAAAACATTAAAAAAAGTGACATTCGAGCAATAAAAATATCACCGTTTTAAGAAAACGTGTTTAAAAACTATTACATACACGAGAAATGACGTTAAAATTTTAGTCTCAAAAGGACACAATAATTTAAAGATCATTCTGTATATTCACTTTGAGATAACGACATTTAAAGTGTGTTTGACTGTCGTCCTATGTTTAATGTAGGCAAATACAAAAGTAAGGATATTATTCTGAGAGCCTAGGCTCAACACACTAACTTTATTTATCTAAATAATATGTGTACAATCTAATTGACAATGTTTCAGTATATTGTAGATCCAACAAACTCTTCCGTAGGGGAAACATAAAATAATGAAAACAAAAGACTAATACATTTATAATGAATACATAAGTCGGCTGTGGATAAATATTAACAATTGAACGAAACAATTGGAGTTGGTCGGCTGGAGATTCCTCGATTGAAACAAAGTTTTTTGTTTTTGAGGTCACCAACACTTAGGGTTATTTGGGGCTAACGCAGACTTAGCAAATACAATTTTATTGAATCCAGTATTGAAAATCTATTTATTTATTACTATTTTGGTATTAATCTGGCAAAAATATCATCACAATAGTAATTTAATAATCCAGCAGAAATTAATTTTCATCGCAAGAAAACATTGAACAAATAAACATTAGCCGTTATGATTAAATTCCGCAAAACAATTTTAGTTCAATTAATCTTTGCTCGTGAAAATGCAGAATGAAACCGAAGAGAGTATTGAATTAGTGAGTCTTTTCATTTCCACCAATGTGCTTCGGAAAATGCAAAACAAACCGAGAGTTCCAATTATATTTAGTTTTATAGTTTAATTTTTAAATGGTGCGCAAACTCTAGTCATACAATAAATATAAACTTAATTCTGGAGTTGTATGAAGCTTTTGTGTATATAATATATACACATAAGTTAACTACACTGCTGTGATAACGTTCTCTTTTTTTTTTTATTTTATCCGCTTCTTCATATTCCTGCAAGAATGTTATCATATAAATAAAACCGCATTAAAATTGGTTCACTCACTGAAAATTTATGATGCCGCAGACACAACAAAAAAGCTATTTACACACTTCTTTTCAAGATGATGGCCAAATAGGGACACCCTCCCTCTCGAAAATTCAGTGGTAAACTCATTACCGACCCCTCAAAAAATTTAAACAAATTATCGCTGCCTTCTCAAAATGCTCGTTTGGCCCTTTTTTCTCGTTCATTTGATAGCACTGTATAGAATTTTCCTGATTCGATAAAAAAATTCAAAGAAACTAAATCAGATATTCCTTTTCTCACTGCTGTATACCGTTTATGTGTTTGTGTTTATATATATTAGTTAGAACTAATTATATTCAACACGACCAGAAAATTAAATATATGTCTTTACCACCAACAACTAGGGTTATTTCATCCTAGCACCAAGTCATATTTTCAATTTATTATTACTCAATAATACATTGAAAATCTGATTAGAACGGGGGAGGGGGCTGGAGACTTGTAAAAGAGGAGCCATGTTCGACTATTCTCAATGGTCTTTTTGGAATAGAAAGTGTTTGTCGACGAATATATAATATATTAATACGCTAAGGTTTAAGATGTTTGCCTCCCTTTTTAGAAAAAACCACACAATTTCTCCACATAAATTATATATCATTTTACAGACAATTGCTTGCTCTATTGACATCGACAACTAAAAAATTTATTATTGCTATTGTTTTTGTAAATTAATTAAATTAATTAAACTCTGAACAACGTCTGCCATCCGACGGCGTAACGTTAACACTTCGATCTGACCTTCATATTGTAAATACTGCATACTGCCATCTGACGGGCAACGCTGAACAACGCTTCGATTTTGCTACTTGCGCCTCTATATGACAATTTTAGTAAAACATTTCTTTTACAACAAAAAAAGAAGAACGTTATAAGCAGTGTGCAAAATTAGAAACGAATTGAATACCTGCAATAATATTTAAAAAATAATTTTGTGAAGGGATAATTATTATACTTATTTAGTGCGAATAATTCGCACAGGTCACGCTAGTTCTAAATAATATCATAAGTTTATTATGAGAAATTTGATTGTTTATATTATGTTACCGTAGAATAAATGATAATTTAATCACCGCGATAGTGGAAGATTCAGATTTGAATGCCGACCACAGAAACTATTACTGTTCTGTGATGCCGACGGTAATAAGTATTGTTTGAATAGTAAATTTTTCTATGTCGCATTATAAATAATTGCAACAATGAGTGTTTTATAATATTATAGCAAACAATTTCTATATTATGAATCATTTTGATGTATTCTAAAGTTGCCTCTTTTGAGTGAGGGACCAATTTGGAAGAAAATATACTCCTGATAATTTGAGTTGAATATATACTTTCAGTCAAGTGGTACATAATTAAATTTAAAGTCGTTGTAATATATACATAGCGCAGTATGTTTTGCTCATAAAAGACTGTAGAATTCAGTAGGATCTGCAGGCGCTTCTTCTCTCTCGCCTTTTCGTTTTTTGTATGTATTGTCTCACTCAGTCATCATAAAATTGCATCATCTTGGATTAGAACTGAAATCCGCAATTTCGCAAGTTTTGAAATGAGAAAGGCTCTCTTTTTACTACGTGGTTCATAACTGTGACTGTCTACAGACTGTACACTATAAATTGTAAGTACAGTCCTATTAAAAAGTGGCATAGTGATGGAGTGAAAAATTGTAGAATTAAACTATAATTTATTGCAAAATTCGTAGTGACAATAATCGTCAATTATTGTCAAACAATTGTCAATATGGTTTTCGTAATTGAAGCAACATAAAAATGAAACTTATTAACACGACAAATTATAGATGTTTGACAAGAGAGATAATAAACAACTTGACTACCGATAAAGATACATATCTGCAGTTCTATAAATAGTATCTTTTAAAAGGCGTTCGTTGTTTCTGCCAGCTTAAATTAATTTAAAAGTAATGTTTTTAAATTAGATAATTTTGAATCCAAAATTACATTCCAACTGTTGATGTGCTCTGAATTTTTTTTAAGCATAAATCTCTTTTCTTTTTCAATAAAATTATGTTTTTAAGGAAATAATGTAAAATATTTCAAACACTGTGAATGCTGTGAACTTTTATAAAGGAATGTACGTGGCTATTTCACCCGTTTAAAATTTAACTTTATTTTCCATTTAAAATGTAAAATATTCAGCAATAAAATTAAACAAGAAAATAACAAAATGACGCACAGAGAAATGAAGCATGTTAATTAGTTTCAAAAGGTTTTCTTTCTGCATCGTTCAAAACCTATAAAAAAGATCACTGTATACTTTGTAATTAAAAAGTAGAGTAATTACAGGAAAACTACACAGGATTCTGATTATAATTGCTAAAAACTCAGTAACAAAAGTGCGTACAGTCTTCGTAAAAATACTCTTTCAGTTAAGTTTGGATACGAATAAATTGCCATAATTAACATAAATATGGACTAATCAAATTTTATTTCAAAAATACCACCGACAACAACAATTCGGAGAGAAAACAAATCACAATAATGATACCTTATTTCATAAAATAGTTAGTACACTTTTAGCTTGCAACGGGATGTTAAAACAAGAATCAATTTAAGCATATAATCTAACAAAATAAATTGAACGGTTGTGAATTACGAGTTTTGCAAAAATTGGAATTTGTGAAAAATATTCGTACTAAAGATATTTCATGTGAAAATAGTAATTTATTTAATTCAGATTTCGTGTAGAGAAAACAGTTCGTTAAAATATTAAATTCTTCAAATTTATATCCCAAAAACTCGTTTAAGAATGGGAGACGGCCATTAAGGCCGAAAAAAATGTTCTCGAGTGCAAGAGAAAAGATTTTCAATCTAAATTATTTAGAAGATATGATTGCGTCGAAGTTGTTTGTGCCGAGAATTCCACTCCATAGCGCTCCGTTATAAGAAAGCATCATTCAATTTTCAGTACATTTGTTTTGCATAGGTTTCTTCGATATTAAATCAGGTCTTATTCGTTATTCTTCCCAGTGTTCTATCGTTTAGAACTAGTCGATGCCAAGCCGATATTTCAGTCAAAACGAAAACTTTCGGTCTAACATTTTTTAATTGTTTTAATTTTACTTTTTCTTTAAATTAAATGAGCTCCGTCTAAGTTAAATCATTTCAATGGATTTTTGAAGTGAAAACTTCTTTAGCGGCATTGTACACTTTTTTTGTAATGGGTAAAAAATGTTAAACTCGCGTCAGATCGAAAATTCGTAAGACCTGATCGAAAATGCGTAAGACCTGATCGAAAATTCGTAAGACAAAAACTTTTGTACACTTTTTTTGTAATGGGTAAAAAATGTTAAACTCGCGTCAGGACACGTGACCTGATCGAAAATTCGTAAGACGAAAACTTTTGTACACTTTTTTGTAATGGGTAAAAAATGTTAAACTCGCGTCAGGACACGTGACCTGATCGAAAATTCGTAAGACGTTAATATTCAAGTTTTTACTTCTGCCGGCACTCCCGGAGTGCAACCCGTCTTTTTTTTCTAGAATGTAAAATGGCTTCACAACACGTTTTTGAAATTATTCAATAAATAAAATATCTGAAAAATTGGTCGATAATTTTATTTATTGAAGAGTACTAATCAGACGTTAATCAAAGATTTGATTTTTGTATTAGTTAAGCAAATCTTGTTTTTTAAGATGCTGATGTCATTGATACCAAGCACCACGGCCTTATTAACTATATTTAACATTATGTGAAAAAAAAATAAAAAATTGCCTTTTTTTGACAGCTGCCATTTTGCCACTTTTTCTCGTTTTCTCTTAGGTAGGGGCTAAAATGACATTCTTAGTATTTAATAATCGTTTAAGATGACTAGAAGGGTTGCAATAGTGTCAACCATCACACCCCTTTTTTATACCCAACATTACCAGCTTATAACTTATTTAATTTTTTTCACATTTTTTAAAATATCAATATTATATGTTGTAAAAAATGAATGGTAAAAATATTTTTTGTTTTTTATCGAGCTCAACAAAACGCAATAAATTTTTGCCTCTAGACCGAAATATCTCCTTGAATGATATCACACAAGATCGAATATAAAAATTTAGTAACAAAATCAAGTTAATTTTTCCTATAAAATATTCACAGGAAAATTACAGTTTAATACACTGCTGAGCTTAGAAATAACAAATCCGATGATAATAAAACCATTGTCTTTAAAGATTAATTTGAAGATAAGGGAAAAAGAAAATGCAACTTTAAAAATAGTTCGGTATAAAAGGAAAACTATAAGACGAAACAAGTTTTATCTCAGGTTGACTGCCGACAGTTTCTGCTGAGACAATGTGGATAATAGATTCGTTACTTTCTGATATCGGTCTTACCGTTTAAGTAAAGACACGTTTATCTGCGCTGTCCGTTAAAATGTCACTGACTCCTAACACGGGATTCCAAAACATTCACGTATCAATGAGCGATTCCTGAACACACATTTTTATAAATTCGTTCCTGTAAGGGCAAAATATGGCCGTATCTCTGTTAATTAAATGCAGTGATAAGTCTGCTAAGGAAATTATTTTATTATGTAGAGACGTTTTTATCTATTTATGTATACTGAAGATGCATAAATGTTTGGGCGATTTTTAACCGACGTTTAAAATACTTTTATGCTTTGAAATTCGTTATATCTAAAGTTATTTTTACAGATACGCCTCTTTGTCATGACTTTATCATGACTTTTTATATAACTACTATTTTGAAAATAATTATTGGACGTTTTCATATGAAATTTTATTTATTATAATATAATAAATAAAATTTCATATGAAAACGTCACATATTATGTGAAATGTCAATATTTTTTATTGAAGTTCTTTTCTAATCCTCAGATTTTGGACATTAACAGCCCCATCGGAACCGTCCAGGATAGAACCAGGGATAAAGTGATCTCCAACGTCTCCCAGATGGAACTCTTCAAATAGAAAATAGTAAATTTTTGAAGCTAAAGTTTAAAATTTACTTCTTCGAGAAAACATGAAAATGTAACTTATTACCAGGTGAACAGTTAATATTATAAGTATAAAAATGTATTACTGATGATCTATTTTTTTAATTATTGTAACTCTCTTTTTTATATGTATTAATTACGAGCAATTTCTTAATAAGTAAGTTTTTCGTTGTAGAAAATTGTTTTTTTTTATATCGAGATAATATGTAATTAGCCTCAAAGACTGCAACTTTATTTACTTATATGTTTAGTTCTATGTTCATTAAATAATATAATTGAATTTTAAAGGGTAATCTAGGATTAATTAGTGCAGTTAATTGTGAAATAAATAGCACTAAGTAGTCCTAGATTACCCTTTAAAATTCAATTTATTTACTTACGTTAAAGCTTGGTTATTTTGTTTATATTTTCAATTTATTGTTTACAATTTTTAAACTGATTTAAATGTGTCATCAAAATGATCAAAATTAATAGCAAATTTTTGGTTAACACATTATTGACAATAACAGCGTGACGAAATCGAAATCAAATATTTCAAAGTCAAATCCCTATTTCTATTTAGTCAGAAATCGATTAAATGTAATTAAGGTTGGCTTCCGTACATTCGAGGCATTGGCATTCTTTGACTTTGATGACTGAATCAGTATGACATTCCGTTTCCAATACACAAACAGACAAACATGAATGTCGCCTTAAGGTATAGAATCACCGATTACAGCATGCTTCACACGACGCTCCCATATTTAATCGAATTTTCGGAATGATAAATAGCTTCCTGTGAATTTATGCCTCTGTAGCAAGAAGGCGATGTGCCGCACCGTTGCTTCGACCAACATCGGCACGTTGCCTCTATCGGCAATGTCGCGCTACTTCCACCATATTCGTCACGTTGCCTACACCATGATCAGTATACAAGTCCGTTTTAACAAATTGAGAGGAACATCTTTAAAATGTGACTGGATGACGCATGTTGCAACATATCAGATCGAATTGAGCTTAAAAATATCCGAGAATGTGGGGATGTTGTTTATATGGAGTTACCATTGCTCTTCAATTGTTCTTTTAATTTATGTTTATATAATAAAATTGAAAATATGAATTCATACTAGGCCTAAATAGTTCTTACTTTAGATGATTTTACAAAAATAATTGCCACTATTTTATAAGTTTAATGGAGAATGAAGATATATAAATAAAATTTTGTACTAATTTTTCAGACTTAGTTTTATTAATAATAAAAAATCAATTGAAGTTTCAGTCCGGATTTGGCATAATAAAATCGGACGTTAACAAAGAATAATTGGATATATTTTTCAGTTTAATATGTTACAAATGTTTATTTAATTCAACTAGCTTTAATTTCAAAAATAGTAAAATGGAATATTTTTAGCTATATAATTAATAATATTTTATGTTAAATTTAAGTAAGCATGTGAGAATTTGATTTAGTTATATATGAAAACAATAGCTCCGTTTCAAGATGTCTGAAAACGGTAACCGTCACCGTCTTGCGCAGTAGCCAAAACGAAACCGTTTGTATCGGTTTTTGAGCTACTGCGCAAGACTGTGACGGTTCTGTTACAGTTTTCAGACAGCTTGGAATAGAGCTAAGAATAATAATAATAATATTACAGATGTTATTATTATACTTTATATTATCTTAATTATAATTAGATATTATTTTTAAGCGTATTAAAACTTATTAAAATAAAACAACTTTTGATAGAAAATGGTGAATTGTTAAGACCGTACTATTGAGTTATTAAAACCAAATTTGTTTTTTTATTGGATTTTTAGCTTACAATTTTATTAATTATTAGAAGAATATTTAAATAAAAAATAGCTTTTGGATTTGATCCTGTAGGCCTACTCCGGCTACACAAATATAAATTATAAACAAATGTTTACAAGTAATACAAAAAAAGGCACATGTCTTATATATAAATAATATAAATTAATTCATATTATTGAAAATTTATTTTTGACAGTAACTAATAATATTCAATTGCTTATATTGTAAAGCTATTGCTTCGTCATCGCTTATTTGTGTCAGTATTTCTCGTTCTATTTATTTTACTCCTCATGTCAGCGAGGTGCCGCAAAAGAAGTTTTACTTCAAAAAAATCATTTCACATTGTACGACACAAGTTTCACATATTTTACTGTCTTCTAATGCAGACCTAGACTAAACGCGTTTGGCAAGCACTGATCTACCGATCATAACAGCGTGTGAAGTGTTGTTAGCATAGAGACATAAGTACGCTAGTTCGTATGCTTGCCATAAGTGAAAATGTCCTCAGTTGAGAGAGAGAGAGAACGCTGCAGAAAACCAGATATTTGTTTACTCACACCAGCATTGTTTTGTATCATTAGTTACCATAGAGATAAGTAACTTTTCTTTCAATTGCAGACACTTTCACGGCTCATTCGCGTACTCTAACTAAATATCTCTATGGTTGTTAGCGATCGGACAATCTAGCGCTCCAACGCCAGCCTGAAATTAGATCTGCCGTCAATTCTAACATACAGCCGATGACCTTGTAGAGGTTAAAATGGCCTATAATTTCTCATGTCCACCCTCGATGCACAACACAAAGCTGTAACAACGCGTGCAAATAACGACAGTCGGTGGATGTTTTTTTACAATAAATATTTATGCACGCGTCACTGGAAACTGCGGGTCAGACGTTAAGCACGCTTCAGAATAATGTTGCGTTGGGTTTTGTTCAGGGCTGTCCATTAATTCAACGATAACCCTATTTAGATATTTTCAGTAATAGCCTGTATTTATGGTAGATAAGCAGAGGGTGTTTTTACCAAAAACACCCTCTGCTGTCACTTACACTTAGCATAACTTCAATTAGAATATGGAATATGACCCATGGCTGTTTTTACTTTTAACACAAAAATAACAAAAATTTTACCGACGTAGATTTAATAGAGCAGTGTCAAAGAATGTCTTAAAAATTGCCCTCGAATGTTGGCAATGAGGTCTACAATGAACGAAAATTATCGGCATTTTGAATAAGATAAGATAGTTTGTAGTACAGAAAAAAAAATATTAATAGACCGATCGGGATGTCGTAGTGGTGAGAGCACTATAGACTCGCATTCATGAGGTACCGGGTTCGAATCCCGGCAGGGGCAGATGTGGCTGGGACTTTTTTCTGCTGCATCTCGCCGAGAAACGGTAATTCCAGTACCGGCTATCTTGTTGAGGTTTTCCATGGTTTCCTTCAATAATTCCAGATAAATATCGAGATGGTTCCTTATTCAAGGCCATGGCCGATTACCTGTCAAACTCCTGTGTTCAAAATTTGCCTACCTTAGTCTAATGTCCTAAAATTTCTTCAGTCGTCTATTGCTACTGATTAAATGGAAGTTTCAAAAAGGTAGAAAATAACGAGAAGTGTAATAAATGGAAAATAGTAATGGTGCGGATGGCGTCTGTTATGATATAAAGTCGAGAAATTGATGTTAAACACATGTTATTAAACACATGTCATTATTATTATTATTATTATTATTATTATTATTATTATTATTATGATAAAATATCTTAATAGTACAAGTTCAGCTTGCAGTTAGTCAATTTTGTAAGATGAATAATTGAAATAAAAAATAATCGCAAGCTGTGAAAGAAATATATTGCTTAAATGATAGTCGTTATTTATATAGAATATCTATACATATCTATATATTGTCTGAAAAATTGGTCGATAATTTTATTTATTGAAGAGTTCTAATCAGACGTTAATCAAAGATTTGAATATACATATATATTGTTATAGTTGCTCTTCTGTGATTTTAATGTAATATAAATGAAGGGAGTCAGTACAACATGTTTATTTTTATTGCCAACATATTGTCTACATTTTCAGACTTTTTCAAGACTGTATAATCAATAAAAATACACGATTTAATATTGTAATTGTTATATTTCTATTAATAAATATTTTGATTGAAATGATTAATATGTTATTTTTTATCACATTTACAAAAATATCAGACACGTAAGCATTCCGTTCGCATTCCGAACAAGGCATCATCCCGAACATATCCGGAAAACTACGAATGTGCACTAACCCTAGACCTATTTTGCGAGTGGCAAAAAAACATTGTACAGAACCAAGGTTTTGTTATATTGACAGTGTTACTGCATTTACATTGGTTGTGTACAAATGTACCTATGCTCAATTCACAACTGGTTTACACCGTTGATTGCTGATGACAATGAAAACGCACCTAAGTTCCTGAACAATTATATTAGTTGTAATCCTCCTATCTGTATCTAAGATAGCTTTCTTTTATTACATTTCTAACTGTCCGGCGCGTAATAGTGCAAGGCCCGGCATCTGGTGTCACTTATTTTTAAAGATCATCTATAAGAATATAAAGTAAAGGTTAATGCACATGAGACTAGTTTTGTCACAGGACTCGTTGCTGGAACTTGCGTTGGCTGTGAAGATGGAAATGACATCACCGCGGGCTCGCGTGCTAAGTTACAAGTTTCAAAATTAGAACCGGAGCTATTTTTCGTAATTATTTCTCTGCTTGTTATAAGCAAGAACCAATCAGAAAACAGTATCTTATCCCGTGGGCGAGATGGGCAAACGCCCACAAACAAACATGGCGTCATATAGTGTGTTCTGTTCAAAGACAGTAAACGTTCACTTTTGTTAACATTCGAACTGTCACTGCTCGCGCACTAAACCCATTTACAAAACCAGCATCGTATGAAGTAAAGACATAAAAGCCATCACACCACGCTTGAAACCTAGCAGCCAAATCTAGCAAGGAATCTACACTAGCCTCATGTGCAGCGACTTTAACGTATTGAGTTAAGTTCAAGATATATCATTTAAATTGTAAAAAAATTGTATTATTCAAATGGCCACCCCTAAACAGTATGGTTTCGCCATTTTTCTCTAAAAAATATGATCTAATTAAACCAAATTTCTGTTTATTTGTAAATACTTGCAGTAATTGTGGTGATACCATATTGTAACAATTTATATAGATTGAGTTTCGGTAATGTTGGTAACTAATGGCTTGCACACGGTTCACGTACTCACACTGGTTTTTTGTTGCAGTGTGCGACCGCCCGCGGCCACGTGTAATATGTACGGGGAGAAGGGGAATGGGGGGGCAACGCCATGCATGCGAACCACCCCATGCTGACATGTAGTAATATGCACCAGTGCTGTTCTTGCCATTTTAAGTTTTTATCAACAAGGGCCATAGACTTACGTAGAATTTCTATTTTAAAGAAAGCTAGTCAAGTGCGAGTAAGACTCCCTCGTTGAGGGTTTCGTCCTATCGATAATCTTACAGAGTTGCAAAAAAGGGCAAAAAACAATACTGGCGTTGTCCGGGATCAAACCAACAACCTTTTGTTTTTAATGTAAGGGCTCTTATCCGCTTAAACATATTATATTATGCGCAACCATTTCTGTACGGCCAAGCTTAGCATATTTTGTGTGAATTTCAAGTTGATATCTCTTTTCATTTAGAAGTAATACGCTTCTGACAGACGGACGCACAGACAACGTTGCCTCAATAATAGAATTCCGTTAGATCCTAATTACCTGTATTAGCAGCCTATCAAAAGAAGGGAAGGTCAACCATAGATAATACGGTAAGTCTCCTAAGAGTATTTAAAACTAACTGTGTTTACCATTAGAGCTCAGGAGTCTTTTTATATGCGTACCAAATTTCATTGAAATCGGTTAAGAAATCGATACCGTACGTTTTTTTTGTTTGAGAAAATATCATGTTGGTTTGACAAAAGATTAAAAATTTGGTATTCAGCCCCCAGAAACATACAAGAGGTATTTATGTTGCTTCTGATTAAAAACAAATTCAATCGTAAAATGCAGGTTTGACAAAAGATTAAAAATTTGGTATTCAGCTCCCAGAAACGTACAGAGGTATTTTTGTAGTTGCTTTTGATTGAAACAAAAAACAGACAATATTTGTCATATTTGAAAATTTGGTAGTAGGATCTCAGAAGTATATAAGAGGTATTTCTAAGTCGTTTGTATCTTCTGCTGGTAGATAAGCACAGGCGATGACTACTCATATGCCACTCCTTCAATACGACCCTGCGGCTTTTGTACAAATTATCTTTCATTTAATAAACAGAAATCAGCCCATACACACCAACAAGCAAACGTTACTTCCTTATATTAGTATATCGTAGATTTAGGTTTTAGGTTGGGATACCAGCACATTTAGACGTTTGTTTTGGGGCGAGCAATCGTATGTCAAGCCGTTTACAGGCGCGCGATAATCGTAAGGTTGCCCATACGACAAGGTAATGCGTAAAGAAATAATCGCCTGGCAGTTTTGTTTACATTGAGAAAACTTTTGTATTTAGAGAGTATCGCAAAGGAGTTCTCGTGTCGTCTAAACAGCTCGTATGCCTTTTCGACAATCGAAAAATCGATTGTTTACCGAATGATGAACGAGTTTCGCTAGATCATAGTACACAACTATTCTCCAGAATATAGTCCATGCTGCTACACAGAATTGTATGTTGTATGTCCAGCCTAGTGTTAGAGTTTTAACTTTGAACTAAGTAGATTTAAGCACCTTAGACGATGAATTTTCAAAAATCCTTCCGTAATGCTCACTTACGCCATATAGGGGACTTCTGTGCAAAATTGCATGGTTCTAGGCCCACCGGTTTAGGCTGTGCGTTGTACGGTCAGTCAATAATAGAGTGTTTCACTAAGTTGGTTAAACCCCTTAGTGGATGAATTTTCAAAAATCCTTTCTTAGTGCTTCACCTACGGTATATAAGGAACCACTGTGCAAAATTTCATACATTTAGACCCACTGGTTTAGGCTGTGCGTTGTCTGATAGTCTTTAGAGGGACTTTTTTTATTAAGAAATAAAGTGAAAAAAGTACACTAAAACGTTAATTTCAAAAATTTGCTATCCGGTACCCAGAACCGGTTAGAGGTATTTAGAGCAAATAGAATAAGACAAGACATAATTGCATAATAGTTTTTATACTCACACCAAA
Source organism: Xanthostigma xanthostigma (assembly GCA_963575645.1). Classification (NCBI taxonomy): domain Eukaryota; kingdom Metazoa; phylum Arthropoda; class Insecta; order Raphidioptera; family Raphidiidae; genus Xanthostigma; species Xanthostigma xanthostigma. Next base: position 8,133,601 of record OY754471.1, on the reverse strand, counting down.
TATTGTCGTCTTTAATGACAAAGCAGTGTCTCCAAAACTTTTTTAGTTTCAATTTCTGAACCTCGTGGATTTTTCTTTGAGCAGACAATAATTTGATAGATTGTGTCTAAGATCGTTTTAAAGACAGGTCCATACTCACGGTAATATGATTAGCATTGGTGGGGGTAGGACGCTGCAATCGGGAAAGCAATGTAAAACAAATGAATAAGTTTAGTGCAAAGAGCTAAAAGCTTAAAAAACGGCGTAAGCCAAAGAGAAAGCGTTGTTTATTTGTTCTTTATCGCCTGTTCTTTATCTTTCTACAAAAATCCAAATCAAAGCGGCGTTCTCATGATTACCCCCCACTCTGCCAGAGTGTATAGGTCTGTTTATACGACTGTGATCTAAATTTATTTGTCCTATATGTCAGATTTAGAATGCTTACTATATTTGCCGAAAGCTTGGTATATTTGCCCAATGTATGCTATTTGCAGTTAGAACTTCTAAACTTAACATTTCCGTTTGGATATATTTTTGTATTGTTTTGCAAAATTGTCCCGAAAATTCACCCGATTGACATATCGGGTGAATTTCCGGGAAGAATTACACTTGACAAGGAAATAAAAGAGTAGATAATGTTTTAGCTTTTCGAGTCTAATATTTCAAAACTGTAAAACTACAGACATGTCTTTTGTTTCAGGACTGCAGTATACGCAGGATTCGACGTTACGCAATCTCTAAAAATACGTCAGTCAATAATATAAACACAAAAGTATCAGGCGCTCAGCTAAATAATAATTTTATACATAAACTAGCTGTTACCCGTGACTTCGTCTGCGTAGAATTTATGTTTGTAAGCTTGGTATATTCGAATGTACACTATTTGCAGATTGAACTTTTAGCTTAAAATTTCCGTCGGGCTGCATTTTTGTTTAGTTTTGCAGAATTGTCCCAAACACCTGTCAGTTAATTTCAAGATTGAAGCACAATTCTTTTCTCTATAATAATAAAAAAAGTGCTCTGCTCATAGGAGCCCCATTATCCTAATGTGGCTAGGGCCTCCAATATGTTAAACACGACCCTGTCAATACGGCCTGTGACCAGAATCTATTCTAAATACATCAAATATGACACCTGACATCAATGAGCTTATCAAAACAAGAAACGCCAGGTATCTGGATCCTCAAGCTCAAGATAATTTACCATTTTTTAATACCTTTATATGAAAATTGATTTAAACTAAATAAAGATTTCAATTTAGTATGTGTTTTATTTTTTAATTTAATTTTATAAATGGTCCTTTAGAAAAATCAGTCTGACACACCTGATATACAGGGGACTTCTGTGCAAAATTTCAAGCTTCGAGAGATCCACCGGGGTTTGTGCGTTGTACGTCAGTCCAGTGTTAAAGTTTAACCAAGTAGATTGCCCCCTTAGGGGATGAATTTTAAAAAATCCTTTCTAAGTGCTTACCTGCGTTATATACGGAACTCCTGTGTAAAATTTCATGCTTCTAGACCTACCGGTTTAGGCTGTGCGTTGTACGGGTAAGTCAATATTAGAATTAACTAAGTAGAATAACCCCCCTAGGGGGTGAATTTTAAAAATCCTTTCTTACTATACATCCACGTTATAAAAGGAACTCATGTGCAAAATTTCATTGCTCTAGACCTACCGGTTTAGGCTGTGCGTGTCAGAGCACTTTTAACTTTTTTATAAAAGGTGAAAAAAAATTGACTAAATCCAGAAAACGTAAATATCCAGAAATTTGCTATCCGGCACTCAGAAACAGTTAAGAGGTATAGCAAATAAAACAAGACAACGACTGTTATCTAATAAACTATATTTTTAAAATTAATACCCCTTCCACAGTCAGGGCCGGACTAACCCACTTTGGCACCCTTGACATTTTCTTCTCTTTCTCACAAGAAATAAAATACACGAAAATTATAAAGAAATTAATAAAGCAAAAGTAAATACATACTGTGAAAAACTAAAACAAAACTTAAATTTTTGTTAAACAATGGTAATTACAACTACACAAAAATCGTAAAAATTTCACTGTACTATGATTAAATAGTAAAAATCATACTATTAATATTAATAGTACATGGATTTGTTATGAAATCTGTTCAAAATAGACAGTTTGACCGGGTCGTTCTTAAAACCGGGCCCTAGACATTTGTTTAATTTGTCTATACCAACAATCATCCGGCCCTGCCTACAGTATTGCAATAGTTATATATTGCATAATAGATTTAAAATTCGTCTTTGACAAAATATAAACAAAGGTATAATAATAATTAATTTGGTACCAAAACAGTTTCTTTTTGTAATTATGTAGACATTAAAAATTTAAAGTTAAGATAAAAACATCAAAATTTATGACTTCAGTGTTAAATCTATATAATTTACATAGATATTATGCATAATAAAGCTCTATAAGGAAACAAAAGAGTAATAATGTTGCAGCTTTTCAAGTCTAAATATTTCAAAACTGTAAAACTAGAGATGCCTTTTGATTCAGGACTGCACTAATAATAGCAGTATGCGACGTTACGCAATCTCTAAAAATACGTCAGTCAATAATATAAACACAAAAGTATCAGGCGCTAAGCTAAATAATAACTTTGTACATAAACTAGCTGTTACCCGCGACTTCGTTACGTGGAATTTACGTTTGTAAGCTTGGTATATTTGTATGTATATACTACTTGCAGTTTCCGTTTGGATATATTTTTGTTTTTGTTTGCAGAATTGTCCCAAACACCTGTCAATAACCTCAAGATTGAAGCACAATTTTTGACGTGATAACGTCTTATAAATTGATGAAACACCAGCTGCACGCACGAAAAAGTGTAACGTTCCTAACGTTCCGCCTGACCCTGTGCGTGCAAGCGAGAGCGCAGTATAAGCAATAGAGAAGCACGATCGGCCTAAGTTTGACAGCTACTAAAATTTAGGTTATGTATTATTAAATATGATATTCGAGCGGAATACGTTATCACGTAAAACTATCGTCCGTAAAACGACTTTACAGACAACAATTTTTTTTCTCTATAATAAAAAAAGTGCTCTGTCAAGGTCATTGGACCCCCATTAACCCCCTAAATTCAGTTTTTGCATATACGCTACTGTATAGGACGGCGCAGTAGGTAGTTTTTTTGGTTAGTACATACACTTTTAATGGTATTACGTGAAATGCCCTAGACGGGGAAGGGGGTGGAGTACTGAAAGACGGGAAGAGAGTAGGTATATAGCTCGATGTACTAAAGTAGCACGTATAGCTCTTTACAAAACGGGCTACACAGTGCGGCATCACTGGATACGAAAAATGTTATAAGGGTGAATGATTTAATGTTTGTTCCATGAAAATAAAATTATTGACAACAACACAGTTCTAATAATAATAATTAAATTATAAATTGGATTTAGAAGTTTGTGGATACTTTTGAAATAATAAAATAATCTAGTTTGTAATGCATAGCTATTTTCACGTGACACTAGGTTATGTTTGTAACATATTTGAGAGCGATATTGGTGTCTCTATATCTGGATTATTCAGCGCCTAATTTGATTCTCTGTCACTCATATGGGTCTAAATGGCAACTGACAGATATTGGATTTATAAAATCGCATTACGTTTGTTGTACTTTATGCACTAGTGCGAAGAGCGGTCATTTTACTACGCTTTTATAGGGGGTCGTGTAAAAATGCATTTTCTCATTTTGGTTCCATAAAAAAGGCAATAATTAATTGACTTAAATACTCAACCGATATACCTTTTGCCAACCTAAAATAAATTTGTTTGCAGCGTAGCTCTGGTACTTAGAAAAAAGCGCGTATGAACGACTTACTTTAAATTGAATTTAGCACTCGTCTAAACTTTGTAAATTTACGAAACTGACAGCCTACGACGAAAAAAGCTTTTTTTCTGTAAAATGTTTATAGAAACTGTTTTGAAATCCGAACCTTCGATATCAGAACATTCTCAATTTCGGAACTGGTTTAGATATCGAGAAAAGTCTACAAAAATATTACAAGCAGAAGAAATGTGTTTTTGCACGATTTCTATAAAATAATTGCTTTTCATGCACGTATACCGAATGTATTTCGCACTCGTGTGTAAAGTAAAATAAAAGAATCTAATACTAATGTGTCTGTCAGTAACCATTTAAATCAGTAATACATTTTGGTGATCATTATTCATATGAAATGGTTATTATAATGCTAATTGTGAGACAAACAAAAATATTTTTAGATCATGCTGTATAAACACCGGAGCATATAATTAATGGTCCAGGGCGATATTTTTCTTAATCTATCGTTTATTGAACGAGCTGTCTGTCCCCCCGCAGCTGAAATATTATATAACATCATTTATATAACTGCTGTAGTGGGTAGATCCGGCCCTTCACTGTGAAATATAGAAGGGAGTCGATGTTCCCCGAGAGTCCCTTGATACAATGAAAATGAATACGGAAGAATTAAATCGTGGGTTCATTTAGTACAATATTAAGGTCAAAGAAAACCAATCAAAAGCCAAAAGAAAGGTTTCCATTAAATGCACCCTACGATTTTATTTTAGTCCGACCAAAGTCTCAATTTGGTGATCTATAAATTTTAAAAAACTTTTTTACCTATTTTATTTTTAATTTTTCAGTGTCCTTAATTAATTTATCTGAAAGAAACTCGAGTCGATCAAATATTCTATTGTTACAGGATCCCCCCCCCGGAAGAAAATTTTAAACAGAAAATGTCAGAAAGGGTTTTTGTTTTTCTTCAAATGATTTTTTAAAATGGAAAAAAACAGTAGAAATTGTTCAGAAAGACGTTTTTTTTAAATTTTGTTATCCAGGGACCAGAAACTTGTGTCGGTATTGAAAGGTAATAAAAACAGTAGAAATGTTTCAAAAAGACGTTTTTTTCAGTTTTGGTATTCGGGGATCAGAAAGTTGTATCGGTATAGTTGATTTGTTGTCTCGTCTTTATGACACTACTCTCATTAAAACTGTTACGCAACTTACTTGATTATTTATATACCGAATGTTTGAATTTAAATATTATAGGCACAATCATATGCAATTTTTTCGATTTGTAATTTAACGTATTTATATGTCAGGGATGGATTGAGCCAGAGCTCTGGAAATTTCCAGTAGGACTGGTCTGAGTTAGGTCGTTAATTATTGTTATATAAATTATATGCTTATACAATACACCGTTAAACGTGTAACTACTAGTAAGGCACATTTCTCTTCTGCACTCGATAAGAAATAATATGACTGTCCTTAGATTTTTGTAACAATTATCCTTCGAATTATGTTCATGTGTTTTCTTTTTAAATGGTTTTATATAGCTTGACCCCTCATATTTGTTTGTTACTTAGTTTCAAATCTTGCGACAACTTTTTCAATTACTTCTCATTTTCCGTTTGAGTTGAAATTTTGCATACGTATGTAGTTCTGATGACAATACAATACTATAGTAACTAACTGACCGGTCCAGCTTTTCATCCAGATGAAAATCGCACTTTAAAAAAAACACACTAAAAACTTAGTTTACCTATTTTTAAATTAAACGGTTTTATTGTACAATCAATGATACACCAAATATCCCAACAGCCAACAGCCCAACAGCCTACAGCCAAAATATCAGAAAAATGCTGGTTCTGATTAAACTAAAATAAAATCTTGGGGGGCATTTATAGTTACATTATGATCGAAGAAGACAGTTGAAAAATATGATTTTCAATCTCAAACAAAAAAGTTTTTTTATTAAATGTGCCCCATGATTTTTTTTTTAATTTAATCAAAGCCCCCTTATGGTGACTCCTAATTATTTTCTAGTTTCTAGAACATCATCGATTATACAATAAAACCGTTTAATAACTTATAAACCTTTTTTGCCTATTTTATTAATTTTCTTAAAGTTTTGAATCTATTTCACGACTGACTTATAATTTCAATAATATGCTATGACAGTCTGTATACAACATTCCTCGTTTATACAAATTATATTGACTCCGCCCTCAAATGACATTAGAATTACAGCTCTAGACAGTACTGTTACCTAATATTACATTTATTTACGCACAGTAGCGTGTCCAAAATTGTGGTTTTCGAAAAAGTCAATTTAAAATAAATAAAATCTAAAGTACTTATTTTAACTGTTGTATTTTATAATACAACTTTATTATTTCTATTCCTGTATCGACCATCTTGTTGATGTTTTCCATTGTTTCTCTCAGTAATTCCAGATTCCAGTTTTTTATTCAAGGCAATGTTCGCTTCCCTGTCATATGTTCAGAAAGTTTGCCTATATCTTATCCTAATTTCCTACAAATGATTCATTCGCCCATTGCTACTAATAAAGTTTAAAAAATGTAGAAAATAGCGGGAAGTGTAATAGATGGCGTCTGTTATTAAACATAATAGGCCCCACTCACGATCAAACTTCATGCCACAGTTCAGTGTGTTCAGTGAAGTTGGACAGATTAATCGAAAGACTGACTGGCACCACACACAGTTCATGCAAACTGCTCAGTTTTTTAAATTTTTTGTGTTCAATTTGGTTCAGTTGTTGGCATACACTCGTCGAGTATAGATACATAAGATATATTATATTATATACACACTATAATATTATACTATAGAGTATAGTTCATTAATAAGAACTAAATGAGTAATTTAAATGGTGAGGATTGGCTGTTCAGAGCTATGGGATTGTATTTAAAACAGAGAAATAAGAAAAAAAAAGAAGAATATGGGTGAAAAATTGGTTAGAAATGCGTGATTCAAGAAGTCATGTTTATTTGATTAATGAATTACAACTTGAGCCGCTTGATTGCAATAATTATTTACGAATGAATGAATTAACTTACAATTATTTACTGGAATTAGTTACCCTATTTATTAAGAACCAGGACACAAATATGTGAAAATCTATTTCTGCACAAGAAAGGCAGCAACATTGAGATTTTTGGCTTCTGGTTGTACAAAACACAGAACTCCAAAAACTGAACTGAAAAACACCCACACACACAACAGTTTACTTGAACACTGAACACTGAAGTCGTTCAAAAATCAAGATGCATTTGATGAGTTCATGCTTGACTTCAGTGTTGGTTTCAGTGTTTATTTGTCCCACACACTATCATGCTTCACTGAACTATAAGTTTGAACACTGAACTGTTGCATGAAGTGTGATCGTGAGTGGGGCCTATAAGGCCAAGAAACAATAATGCTATTGTTTTATAGTATACACTATACAGTATACCTATGTGCATTGTAATGTTTCGATACACTTTCAAACTCATTAATCGATTTAACCCTACCGTGCTAAAATAAGTTTTACTAAAAAAGTGGAACATTCTTATTTTCAAATTTGAACACCCCTATGCAATTTTAGGTCGCCGCCGCTGGAGTAATTATGTTTATATTATTATTGGAATGGGAGATTCGATGACATAATTGTCTTTATAATACGTCTTTGACAAAATACAGTATCAGGAGAACAGAAAATCAACTGATTAAAAAACTAAAAAATGTAAACAAAACTGAATTTATGTAGAAGATAGCAAAATTTAGCTCAAGAACTCAAACTGTCAGACGAGTTTTTCTTTCCGAGTCTTGCATATTATTCTTGTAAACGGTTGAAAGCGAAATAACTATTCTGGCATTCGATAATCGCACCACAAAACGATTCCCGCCTAAATTATGACGTTGGGGTACTCTAGCGGCTAGACTGAAGTATAGTCCTGCTGCTTGGGGTGCGATGACCCTCTCTCCAACACTTCAACCCGTATGTGAGGACCCGATAATGCGATAGCACTGCTAGTATCTATCGTTGAGAGGAAATAACATGTTTTGATTTGCCAACTAGGAATTTGTACGTCATTAAAATGTATGCACGATTTATAACTATATAAAAATTTAGTAAGGTGATTTCTTTTCGTTTACATTCGTGCTATTTTTTTACAATTTTATTTCTCTGGGAAATAATTGTTTAAGCGGAATCGGATATACGAGCAATCCCGCTGGAATCTCAGGTAAAAAATTATTGCTTTGCAATCAGTTTTTGATAGTATCTATTCTTTAAAATAAAGAAATGGTAGTTGAGTCAGCCATTTTAGAACATTTTAAAACTACTGTCTTTTTTCAACGAAGTATAAAATGATCAATTTGAATCGCCGTTGTGAATAATTTACAAATTCACTGGAAAAATAATTAAGCTTGTTCTGGTGTTCAGCTGTATTTACAACTTTTATAAAAAAAATTACAGTTGAAGCTCTTCAGAATATATGTAAATATAAAATTATTAAGTAATTGAAATTTGCATACGAGGCGCATTTTCGCAAAGTGATCTCTTCTTTGAGATATTTAACAACGCGTGTTATTGCGGATAAAAGCCTTAATCTGTCTCGAATATAAAAAACTTAATTTTAAGTGCAACAGGACGTGCGCGAGTGAGTATCTTAAAGATGCATTGCACAACGTCTTTCCAGTAAACCCGAGCATAAAAAACGATCAACTGGCGGCATAGTTTATCTAGTGCATAATGTAGAGACGCTCGACGTCGGGCTGTTTCACGGGCCGGCGCCTCCGGCTGTACACACAGAACATACTGTACACAATACAGGATAGGAACGGGGAAAAATCATTTCGGTCCCGCGCGCAACAAATAAGAGAATCGAACCATTAAGGTCAACGCGCACACACAACTTTTGAAGTTAATTTTTTTTTGGCGGGTAAAATCGATTCATGAGACGACTAACTACACATTTGTTGTTCAGCCATATTCTACTATTTGCAGGGGTGGACTCTAGCAGAAAATATTTACTTCGTAGTTTGCGTCGCCCATGCGGCCTTAGACCGCTCGGTCAAAGACACTGAAATATAAATATACTGGAAGGGGCACTGCCATGCCTGGCCCGTGCACGGTAAACGCGGTAGAGACAGAGAGTATTTGTGGAGAGTCCGTCTCACTCTCTCCTTGTGCGCTTGCGCACAATACAGCACATCGCATGCGTTACACCCCATCTCAAAAATTTATTCCTTTTTTCGCAGTGCTGTTGTAGTACGTTATTAGAAGAAGTGATGACCATAGCGCCTTACATTCCTTTATTATAAACATTTAATAACAAATAATATATTTATCATAGTAATTCTACTTGTCTCGGGTCCCTTGAGCCACTACCATAAGGTGAACACAGGAGAAAATGTTTTTGGTTTTGACTGTACGACAAAGACAGACTCTCCACAAATCTACTCTCTCTCTCGGCTCGCTTCCCGCCGCTCAGTGCCTCTTCCAGTATATATTTATATTTCAGTGGTCAAAGATTGCTCTTACAGTAGTGGCATAACATACTAACAGTAATAAACCACTTGCAATTAGTCCAAACGAAAGTTACAAACAAACATACATACAAACTTACAAGCGAAGTTAATATAAAGCGTGTAAAAATTACGGGTATTCTGAGAATGAACAAAAGCTTTAATAGAGCGGGCCGAGTAACTGGATCCGGTCCTGACCGATGAGTTTACATGACGTACTGTCTGGTTGGTATTTATTGAACCAGCATGTCGAACGCATTCTGTATTTAAATTTATTCCAGCGACGGGTAAACTTTCCACTTTAAAAGTGGCACACGTTTTGCATTGACGAAGTTTCCTTATAGTGTACATAAGAAATACTCTTTTGTAACAACCAGTTGACAAAACAAAATAACCATTTCCAAGTTAAAAAAATGTTACTATGTCATGCGAAAGTAGAACACGACCCAGATACCATCTACATCTCATTCCTTCTCGATGTTAAATTACTGATAAAATCATTAGTTTTTTCTATTTTTCAATATTTTTATTGCACTAAGCTAGAATCTTAAAGTTCGTACAGGACTACCTCAAGTGAAGCATTTTTTTATTCCCATGAGGTACGGAACTCCAAAAAGGGTAAATTTCTTAACATTAACTTTCACGAGTTTCTTCTGTATAATAAAAGCTGTAAGAAAAAAGGTGTTTACAAAGCTTCCAATAAATTAACTTTTCTTATTTCTTCAATTTCTTAGCATTTATTGCAACTCTTATTTGATGCATTTTGACTTAAATATTTAACATTTATCTATACTAATATATAAAGCTGAAGAGTTTGTTTGTTTGGTTGAACGCGCTAATCTCAGGAACTACTGGTTCGAATTGAATTTTTTTTTTGTTGGATAGCCCATTTATCGAAGAAGATTTATAGACTATATAATATCACCCTACGGCCAATAGGAGCGGAGCATCAATGAAAAATGTTGCAAAATGTAGCTCAAAATTTGTCCGTCCGACAAAACATTTGAACGGTAACTCCGATCATCATGAAATTTGGACACAGTGGCGGATCCACGGGGGGGGTTTAAGGGTTCAAACCCCCCCCTTCCAGAGAATCAAAAATCCCAAATTAAAATCTTACTGCGTGATAAAAAAAAAGCTTTTCATGTTTTTCATGAAATCTCCGCAAAAGGAGTAAACATTTTTCAAGACCCCCCCCTTGCCGTAATCCTGGATCCGCCACTGTAATTGGACACAACACTCATTTCGGGAAACTAAGATTAATGTGCGTACTCATGGCCCCATTCGTTCTTTTGCACCCAGGTGAAAGTCTAATTATATTGTTGATACAAATTGTTCAAGCTTGTGTTTTTGCATTTGCGACGTGACAAACTATTCCGCGCTCACTGTACAACAACAATAAGCTTTCACCTGTAAATGGGTCAGCAACAATCGCCCTCAGGTTAAGAGTTCTCGACAGCCTTCAGATAATCGTATTTTCCCGAGCGACCAATGCACATACGTACTGCCAACCTATTCTGAATATAACTTTTAATACTTCACTTCTCGCCCAGCAGGGCTGCCACCACTTGAACAGGATTCAGTATTGAAAATTTGTTTTACGTGCAAACCAGGCGTGGATCTGGGATTTTTCTGCTTAATTTTTTGTGCCTAACTTCTAATACGAGCTTGAACCATTTGACGTTTGCGTTGAATATTTAACGGCGTAACCATGGCAACGAAAAACAAAAAAAGCTTAACGTTGTAGTTTCATCTTTATAAATCACGAAGTAAAAGTAGAATTTTCTGATAAATGTCAGGTTCCTCCTGTCCTAATGAACTCTCGTGTCGGGGGCCCCCTCAGGCCAGGAGCCCGTGGCATTTTGCCCGTTCTGTAGCCCTATTGTTACGCCACTGCTAAGGTCGTTTTTAACCTATTCGAGGACAATTCTGCAATACAAAACAAAAATACATCCAGAAGGACATTTTAAGCTTAAAAGTTCTAACTAAATTAGTATACATTCGAATCCTAGCTTACAAACATATATTTCACACGGACGAAGTCACGGGTAACAGCTAGTCTATGTATAAAATTATTATTTAGATGAGCGCCTGATACTTTTGTGTTTATATTATTGACTGACGTATTTTTAGAGATTGCGTAACGTCGCATACTGCTTATACTGCAGTCCTGAAACAAAAGACATTAGTTTTATAGTTTTGAAATATTTAGACTTGAAAAGCTAAAACATTAACTCCTCTTTTATTTCCTTGTCAAGTGTAATTCTTCCCGAAAATGCACTCGACTGACAGGTGTTTGGGACAATTCTGCATAATAATACAAAAATATATCCAAACGGAAATGTTTAGAAGTTCTAACTGCAAAACAGTATACATTGGGCAAATATACCAAGCTTTCGGCAAATATAGTAAGCGTTCAAAATTTGACATTTAGGACAAATAACTTTAGATCACAGTCGTTTAAACAGACCTGTACACTGTGGCAGAGTGGGGGTAAACATGCGAGATCGCCGCTGTGATTTGGATTTTTGTAGAAAGATAAGGAACAGGCGACAAAGAACAAATAAACATTTTTTAAATTTGTAACGCTTCCTCTTTGGCTTATACCGTTTTTTAAGTTTTTATCTATTTGCATTAAAATTATTCATTTGTTTTACTTTGCTTTCCTGAGTGCAGCGTCCCACCAATGCTATTATCATATTACCGTGAGTATAGGACCTGTCTTTAAAACGATCTTAGATAAAATCTATCAATTATTGTCTGCTCAAAGGAAAGTCCACGAGGTTCAGAAACTGAAATTAAAAAAGTTTTGGAGACACTGCTTTGTCATTAAAAACGGCAATTTGTGGTGTGAGTATAAAAACTATTATGCAATTATGTTTTGTCTTATTCTATTCGCTCTAAATACCTCTTAACTGGTTCTGGGTGCCGGATAGCAAATTTTTGAAATTGACGTTTTCGTCAAATCTGCCAATGTAGGTACTTCACTTTATTTCTTAATAAAAAAAAGTCCCTCTAAAGACTAACAGACAACACACAGCTTAAACCAGGGGGTCTAAATGCATGAAATTTTGCACAGTGGTTCCTTATATAACGTAGGTGAAGCACTAAGAAAGGATTTTTAAAATTCATCCCCTAAGGGGGTTAACCTTTTTAGTTAAAACTCTAATATTGACTGACCGTACAACGCACAGCCTAAGCCGGTAGGTCTAGAAGCATAAAATTTTACACAGGAGTTCCGTATATAACGCAGGTAAGCACTAAGAAAGGATTTTTGAATATTCATCCCCTAATGGGGTTAATCTACTTAGTTAAAACTCTAATATTGATTGGTCGTACAACGCACAGCCTAAACTGGGCGGTCTAGAAGCATGAAATTTTACACAGGAGTTCCGTATATAACGTAACAAAGCACTAGGATAGGATTTTTGAAAATTCATCCCTTAAGGGGTTTAACCCACTTGGTTAAAACTTTAACACTGGATGACGTACAACGCACAGCCTAAACCGGTAGATCTAGAAGCATGAAATTTTGCACAGAAGTCCCCTATATCAGGGGTGTCAGACTGATTTTTCTAAAGGACCATTTATAAGATTTAGGGTGTGATAGCAGGCCAGACTCTAAATTAAAAATTAAAACACAGACCATACCGGTGGATCTACAAGCATGACATTTTGCACAGAAATTCCCATATGACGTAAGTGAGCACTAAAAAAGGATTTATGAAATATCATCCTCTTACTTTTAAACAAGACTGACACTGAGAATGTATTAAGCAAGTAGGTATTTTAGTCAGTCATTATCGTTTGATGTTTTCGAAATAAATATGTTTTTCGGTAATAAATAGCGGTTATCGTATGGTGATCTGGCAGGAACTAGGGGGTTCCTATCGATCGCGGTGCCCTGGACTCTTGCCCAGTAGAAAAGAAGGGCCTGGCCACTGACCTCAGCCCATATCACGAATTTTTTAAGGCTTCTGTGGACAGAGTTTCGGGTAAGCTAATCTGAAATATATATTTAGTACTGATAAAATTCCGTCCGATGTCGCCATTAAGAAATAGTCTGCGTTGGCGACATCTAGCGGTATTTTGTATAAATTGCACATAATAATTGTGCACTGTTAGTTAATATTTTTGTTTATAATAATTTCATGTAGAAAAGAAGTACAATGCTATAAGCTTTTATTTGTGCCAACTTTCAAGATTCTAGATCACCGGTAAGTGCCCTAAAGGCTTCGATGAGTGAATGAGTCAGTATTAAAAAAATGTGGTTATTGAAAGGCCATTATCTTTTATTGCGTTGAATTAAACGATTGAATTTTTTATACAGGTCTTCAGACCTTATAGCATTCGAAATATAACTTTCAATTGTTTACTTCTAGCCGTTCCCGGGAAAAAGGGTCATGACAGACAGACGGAAAACGAAATGATTGTATAAGGGTTCCGATTTTTTTTTATTCTAAGGTACAGAAATGTTTCTATCGTTTTCTAATCTGCAATCCAGCATTAATATTAGAAATTTAAACATGTCTTAATTTAAAAAAAAAACTTTAATCAAAATAAAATAAATAACATAATATATATTTAACAATGACATTTCATAATTTTGTAAGACATATTGTATATGCATGCAAGTCAAATAAATAAATAATAGTGATCGGAGATTGATATACACAATTATAAATACAGAAAATCATCAGAAATATTGTAAAACATGTGACATCATCGTGGATGCTGCTTCCCTAACGAATCGCTAAAGCTGGAAAACATTTTTTCTAACAGGATCTCCTTGGCGTTTGATTGGTGAGGCTTCCTTGGCGCGACATAAAATCGTTGTCTGGATTAGTTCTAAACAACAAACCAAAAAAGAAAAGATTTATTCTATTTTCAGATAATATTACTAATTTCAATTATACTCTATAAAATTGAATAAATATGGAATACAAAATGCAACTTTGTCAAGCCCTTATATAAAAATATCTTCATAGAAAATTAAAATTTTCCCGAAAGCAACATTCCCAAAAATAAGAGAAACTGATTTAAAAATGTTCGGATAAGTGTTATGTTAAGGCCGCTGCATACGAGGCTGGTTTGCCGCTAGATTCCTTGCTAGATTTCCAGCGCTGGTTATCTTCATAGCTTTTATGTGCTCGCTTCACACGACGCGTCTTTTCAAGCATGTTTTGTGGATGGGTTTAGTGCGCGCGCAATGACAGAATTTTAACAAAAGTGTTTACGTTTATTGTCTTTGAACAGAACGCACATTATGGCACAGTGTTTGTTTATAGACATTTGTTCTTGTCGCCCACGTGACAAGATACTGTTTCCTGATTGGCTCTTGCTCAAAACAATCAGACGAACAAACAAGAAAAATAGTCCCGGTTCTAATTTTGAAATCTATCTTGTGAGCTCTCAGTGACCTCATTTCCATCTTCGTAACCCGCACGGCAGTCAGCAGCAAAACTAGCCTCGTGTGCAGCGGCCTTTAGAACAGAAAATACGCAACATAATAAACGAAACTACAATGTATTTATTGACAGGATTAGTATCAAAAACTTTCTAGTTTTATTGCTCGTAGATAATGAATCTGCATCGGTTTAAAAATATGTACCTTTGTTACGAAAATAAGTAAATAACAACTGACAAAAAGTAAATGAGTCAAGTTAATCCCTTTCGAAAACGACGACGAAAATAAACGATGCATGTGAAACGCGGCGTCTCTTCCTGTGATTTAATATTTTGGCTCATTTGTAAAATCAAGTACCGCATAAAACATATGTAGGTTAAATATAGACAACGCCTTTTTACCAACAACATCTGCCTCTTTACGAATAGTATAACTTTATGTCAAAAGAATACAACGATCCAATAAAAGTATAGTATTATAATATTTTCAAGCGAATGTATTGCACATACCGCTGCACTGCTAGCGATTGTGCTCTATTAACGGTTTGCGCGTCGGAGCTGACTTTCGTTCATACAAGAAGCTATATATCTATACTAATATATAAAGCAGAAGAGTTTGTTTGTTTGTTTGTTTGAACGCGCTAATCTCAGGAACTACCGGTTCGAATTGAAAAAATTTTTTTTTGTAGGATAGCCCATTAATCGAGGAAGACTATAGGCTATATAATATCACGCTACGACTAATAGGAGCGGAAAACCAATGAAAAATGTTGCAGAATGTCAATCAAAATTTTTCACCATATACTTATATTCAGGTGAAATGCCCTAACTGAATATCCCACTATTAGCGTCGCACGTACAGAAGCTCGGTTAGTTCAGTCGGTAGAGCGCGTGACTCTTAATCTCAGGGTCGTGGGTTCGAGCCCCACCTAGGACACATATGTTTTTAATGTTTTTTATTTTCATTTTTCTACATTGCTTTCTTCTAAGACTATCATTTAAATTTATTTTAGTTTTATTACGACTAATTAAAATTAAATAAATCTAAATAATAGCTCATTTGAAAACTATCACAGTATCTATATTATATAAAAATAATTTTCTTACGGTGTTTTCAATTAAATATTTATTATATTTTATTAATTATACAGTAATTATTGATTTAAAAGAAATAATTATTACTTAAAAAAATATTTTTATCAAAAATGGTGGTTTGAGTTTAAAATAAGTAATAAATCAGGGAACTGCCGAAAACTGCGAATAATTTGGACCCAACATTCATCTCGGTAAACTAAGATGAATGTGCGTACTTATGTCCCTCCCTTCCCCATTCGTTCTTTTGCACCCGGGTGAAACCGGACGGGACCGCTAGTATTATATATATTCCTATGTCCATGATATATATAATTACGCACGAAATCCATTCAAGTAGTAGCTTTTTGAAAAAAGGGATTCTGCTCTACTTATAAAGTGGAATCATTTTTAGGATGATTTGAATTCATAATAAGTCTTGAATTTTTTACTAAAAAGTGCGAACTGCAGTTGTCTGTACATCTGAGCTATACAAGTCGCAAATCTTGACGAATCTTTTATTTGCTCAACGTACGATTGCAAAATTATATTTAGAAGTAGGCGTTTAAAAAATAAAATACGATAAAAAAGCTATTTTACATTTTAAATCTATTTTAAATAAGTCACATCTGAATACAAGTCGTCAATTTCCGAGAAATTTATGAATGGGTAATTTATGATTCATTATTTTCAGGAAATATCTGATTTGTTGTTCACACGTGCGTGAAATGGAATCGGTAAACGTCTCTTTTTTTAACTAAAGGTACAATTTCTTCATAGTACAAATAAAAATGAAACTTAATTTTATTTTATGTAATTTTAAAGCTCGAGTAAATAACACGTTAACGACACTTGTACTTATCGTGGAGGTGTTTGTATGAATGCGGAAGTGTGTGTGTGTGTATTGTTGACAAAAGCAACCACAATGGTTAAATCATAACGGCCACAATAATGTGAATTTCAAGTATGATCCCGAACTCTTTCGAGCCCAAAATTCATTTTCTTATTTTATATTAATTATAATTAGTGATGTGCCGGATCGTTAAAAATGTATATCCGCGGATACGGATCTGAATACGGATATTTGGTTTCAAGATCCGCGGATACGGATACGGATTTTAACTTTCTTAGAGTACGCGGCGGTAAATATTGCACATCGACCTTTGGAAAGAGACTATCTGTTATGGGAAAAAGTTATTGACCTCTTTAAGAGTTAACTCTCATGACAGATTGTCTCTTTCCAATGATCGATGTGCAATATCTCATTATAAAGTTTTTTAGTACCTTTGCGTTATGGACTATTGGTATGGTACTCACTACGATAAATGTCAGCAATATAAAGGTGCCAAATACGATTTTAAAAAATAAAAAATAATCTGAATGGAATTTAATAGGCCCCACTCACGATCACACTTCATGCAACAGTTCAGTGTTCAAACTTATAGTTCAGTGAAGCATGATAGTGTGTGGGACAAATAAACACTGAAACCAACACTGAAGTCAAGCATGAACTCATCAAATGCATCTTGATTTTTGAACGACTTCAGTGTTCAGTGTTCAAGTAAACTGTTGTGTGTGTGGGTGTTTTTCAGTTCAGTTTTTGGAGTTCTGTGTTTTGTACAACCAGAAGCCAAAAATCTCAATGTTGCTGCCTTTCTTGTGCAGAAATAGATTTTCACATATTTGTGTCCTGGTTCTTAATAAATAGGGTAACTAATTCCAGTAAATAATTGTAAGTTAATTCATTCATTCGTAAATAATTATTGCAATCAAGCGGCTCAAGATGTAATTCATTTATCAAATAAACATGACTTCTTGAATCACGCATTTCTAACCAATTTTTCATCCATATTCTTCTTTTTTTTTCTTATTTCTCTGTTTTAAATACAATCCCATAGCTCTGAACAGCCAATCCTCACCATTTAAATTACTCATTTAGTTCTTATTAATGAACTATACTCTATAGTATAATATTATAGTGTGTATATAATATAATATATCTTATGTATCTATACTCGACGAGTGTATGCCAACAACTGAACCAAACTGAACACAAAAAATTTAAAAAACTGAACAGTTTGCATGAACTGTGTGTGGTGCCAGTCAGTCTTTCGATTAATCTGTCCAACTTCACTGAACACTGAACTGTGGCATGAAGTTTGATCGTGAGTGGGGCCTATAACAGTTTTTCATTATTACCTATAATCACCTATATAATATATAAAATTTCATCTTTGAATTGAAAATTAATAAGGTAAAAGATCCGTCAAAAACTAACGAATACGGATCTTTCTTCTCCCTCGGATATCCGCGGATACGGATATCCGGCACATGACTAATTATAATTAATTATTTTTGTCGCGATACGCCATTTACACGAAAGAAATATGTTGCTGAATTAAAAAACTAAAAAGTAAATTTTATATACAGATTTTTTTATTTATAATAAAAAAAGTAACTTTACGAAGAAAAGAAAAAAATAATAAATATTTCTATTAAATATATACAGTGTAAACTCCATTTAACGTCACACGATTTAACGACAAACTCCTTAAAACATCGAAATTACTTAACTCTAATTGGTTTACCTTGTTGCTCATAATAATACACTCTAAATAACGACAACAATACGTCATCATTAAGCAATAAACAGTAGGTACTTGACGCTTGTTTGTTATTTTGTTGCTTTGTTCTCGACATCATGAGTACCAAAGAATCTAAGAAATTCCTTCTTATGATATTATGTGTCAGCGAACTTCGGATTGTCTCGAGTTTAAACTACGAAAACCAACGAACTGCTGTTTAATTCATTCCTCAATCCTACGTTTGTATTCACATCAAAATTACGGTTTGTAGCCCCGATTTTATATGTCCCAAAAAGAGTACTAGAAGGGAAATATTTTTGATGTGCACTGTTCACAATTCCGTTTTGTTTTAATTCAGTAAAGTATATTTAATTCTTTCTTGGTCGTCATCAGCCTGTGGAAACATTGCAGCGGATGTCCTATAATGTGTAGTTTTGCGCCAAATCGTCGAACCAAGGACTGCCGCCTTATAGGTGTGTTGCGGACCGAGGATCGATTCAGTGAAGGGACACAGAAAACGCCTCCGGCGGAGACCTCCTCCAGCACCAGCAGCAACTCCACCGTATTTTCATGCTCCACAAAGCGCGCCGGTTATTTATGGCAGGAAAACCTTGTTACGTAATGCGACCATACGCAGACCCGTTGAATACGCATTCTACTAAGGCCCCGCTCACACTGCCGTGATGAATAACGACTTTGGGGCTCGAATCAGCTAGAAAAACGTACGTTTTATGTCGATATATCCATACATTAAAAAAATACTAGATCGTATATCTGGTGTCGTAATAAATTACGACGAGATGTGACGTTAAGCTTTGTTCTGACTCAAGGCCGTAGCCAGGAATTCACTTCAGAGGGAGTCGAGCTCTGGACCAGAGACAATGAGTTACAACTTTATTTTAAAATTAGCACACATATGTACATTATAATACGAGGAATTATAAAACGGTCGAATAACTCCGGGAGTGCCGGCAGAAGTGAAAACTTGAATATTAACGTCTTACGAATTTTCGATCAAAATGGTTTGTATCATAGATTGCATTTTTATGTACGATATTTCAACGCTAGATGTCTAACGTTGTATAATGGTTTGTATCATAGATTGCATTTTTATGTACGATATTTCACCGCTAGATGTCTAACGTTGTATAAACAATTACTAGCACTTAGAGAGTTTTCTCGCTCACCCAGTTCTTACTTTTCCTGACGCGAGTTTAACATTTTTTACCCATTCCAAAAAAGTGTACAACGCCGCTAAAGAAGTTTTCACTTCAAAAAATTTGGTGACTCATGATGAGATACTGTTTTAATAACTTGAGATATTAAAATAATAGTTGGGTGACTAAATTACTAAGTGAGCGACTAAATTACTAAGTGAGCGACTAGAATGCCTTCGGTAATTTTGAAGCAGACATCTTCTTTTGTTTCTACTTTTTTTTTTACTTTGAGACTACAACTTAAAACACATTTTCATGAAGATTGAAAACCACCGCTTTTTTTGATAATGGGGTATGCGAATTGTCTCGCAGTGAAACGGGAAGGGGTAGATGTGGAGTTTTTAAAAAAACAATTCCGGGGTGAACGATAACGGGATATGCGAATTAAATAGTTAATTGTTTGAATAGAACTGCGTTTTCTAAAAAATGTATATTTAATTGACAGTCAATTAAATATATATTTTTTAGAAAACGCAGTTCTATTCAAACAATTAACTATTTACAACTTAGTAATTTAGTCGCTCACTTAGTAATTTAGTCACCCAACAATTATTTTCTCGTCACGCGCAGTCAGTCGCTCACTTAGTAATACAGTAACCCAAATTGATTATTTTTGTCACCCAAAATTGTAATTTACAGTCACTCGTTTAAATACTACCCTTATAATACGAAAGAGTTTAATGATTCAATTAATTTATTAAAAATGCATTATACATTTCGATTTTACTCGTTCCGAAGAACGTGGAATCCAAGTATCGCATCACAGATCAAAAAAAGTGTCGAAAATATTTCAGTAAGTATATGTATAAAACGGTGGGTTGGCTAAGGCATTTCGGGAGGTGTTTGAACCCCCAAAAGACCCTCCCTGCCTACGGCCTTGTCCTGACTATGCCGACAGTCACGTCCACACTAGTGCGGCTTTGCCGAACGGCATATAGTTAGGACACAGCTTTAGCAGTTGCACGAGTCACAATACTGTTTACGTACGAGGTACATATGGTATTTTTTACACGTTCCTTCTATAAAAAAGCTAGTTTTTACTTTACTTTCAATTTTTTTGGCAGTTCATTTTGGGCAAACGACACTTCTATATGATAATAATAGGCTATGGAAAAACAAGTGACAAACAAACAGTGATTTACCATAGAATTTTGTTTTACTTTACGGTACTAGTAGTGTAATGTGTCACTATACATGTCTGAAAAACAACTTTTTTATAGGAGGTAGTGCAAAAAACGTTTTATAAAAAAAATAGAACCGTCTTAAAAAATCGATTAAAAAAAGAAAAATAACTAAAATTTGAGGTCAACGGCAATTTTATTACCAAAAATAGAAATAAAGAATAGTTAGTTCTTACCACAACAGTATATTATTAGTACATTTCGGGAGCTATGCTCTCATATTCAGCAATACACTAAACTAATAAACAATTCAGTGTATTGCTGAAGATGAGAGCATAGCTCCCGAAATTGTACATCCGCTAATAAAACTGTTGTGGTAAGGAGTAACTATTCTTTATTTTTATGTTTGATCCAAATAAAGTGCTCTTAATATTTTTATTTTTTTTAATCCACTTTTATCCACAAGATTATTGCAGAGCATTATTTGTGTGTGAAGCCTTACATACGTTATTTCAGCAATCATACCTACTGTGTTATTGTTGGAGTATGTGAATGAATACGGATGCCATATATAGATATATACTGACCGATTGTCACACTAACAGATATCCTTTTTTTGCATTAAAAGATGGCGGAATATATTTGTTATTAAAACTCAGCGATATTGAAATGATATTGTAAAACTCATTTTTATCAACATCATGAAAAGGTTTTCGGCGGAATTGTTATGTTTCATTGAATAACATAATAAACAAAACAGGATCTTTAAAAATATAATTTTCTAGAAAAAATGTTATTACATATATTTTTAAACATCAAAGATTGTATATCTACATAATTTTGTCGAGTTGGCAGTACGGTGCATAGTTATCTCAAGCAAGCTATACAATAATATACTGGTACATACGTTATTATGCATGTTGATTACAGTAGATAAAGGAATTCAAATTACCCGCCTCTCTATTCTAAAGCATAGCCGCCTTGTTAATTTAAATACATTGTCTACATTAATGGAAATAACTTTATTTTAATTTCTCGTTTCCTTAAAAGCTCCAAGCACTCTGGATAAATATGGTTACAAAATGTTGCAAACTATTTCGTCTAAAATTTCATTTAAATTTGAAACTGTGGTAACTCAGGATCCTATCTTAAAAATAGTCAACGTACAGTAATAGCCTCAATGAACTGTTCATGTCTTCCTTGAGTAATTTTTATCTGCTAAAACTTTTCTATTCAAAATTTACGCCCTATTGCAAATTTGTAATGTCCTACCTGAAATTAGCAGTTTTTAAATTTTTTAATAAACCATTTTATATGAAAGTGTAGTAAATAATACCAAATGTCATGTGAGTGACCGGACTTTGGAAATCTGTACAGGGTTTGTTTCTCGGTGGGAATTAAAGTAATTGTCATTTTGACTGAGGTTATTCTCCATAGTTTTTGGAAAATGTAATACCCTAGAACATAGCATTGCCAAGTTGGGTAGTAAAACTCAATAAATATTGTATTGTATTGTATAATAAAAAAAATAAATAAAAAATAAATAGTTCGTAGTGCAACGTATGCGAGTATTAATAATGTGAATTTTTAATTATTATTGGCCTTATATGAAACCATTCTTTATTACTGAATATATGGAAGAAGCTAAATACATATTAATGTAAAATCTGACTATCTTTTCGATGAAAAGATGAGTACATGAATCTACCATTGCCTGTTATTATTTTCAGATTCATAAAAGTATAACAATAAAATCATTATATACATCTTAACGCAAGCCGACATTCAAAATGGTATCAATAAATAAATTTAAATTTTTATTCAAAGAGCAAAATATAAAATTGCAGATGGGGATAGTGTAGCACCTTTGTAACAGATGGCGATATTGTGAAACGATTGTATATAGGAAAGAAGATAGGCAGACGAAAGGGCATCTATGTGGGGTGCTCAGAGGGTGGAAAGGGGCAGCTGAGTGAAGACGGCGGCACAGAACGAAAGAGCCGCAGGCGGCCGGCAAGATGAATGGATTCCAATATAAAGTGGCGGCGGTGAAGAATACAAGTGCCCCACTATCATCGTCCCACCGGCTCCCACTATGTACAGTCCAGTGTATAGATACGTAAGTTCTGTGTTGTGTGTACGATCCACAAGAAGGTCTTAACGCAAACCTGAGAAGGTAAGTCAGATTAGAGAGATTACGGCTGAAGATGGTCTATCTTCAACAAAGCAGTTACAGAGATGAAACGGACTGTGTTTTGAGCGGAACTGGTTACCGGAACTATTAAGTTTGTGTTGAAGGAAATAAACGATTGTTTTAATTGGAATAGGGAATGTTTTAACATTTTACTTTTCCTAATCGCTGTCTTTTAGATATCGTCGTTGGTTCTGTAATACCTCTTATGTGCAAAAAGTAAAATTTGCAGGAAAAGCCAAAAAGTGGTTATTTCAGCAATGGATGGGAAGAACCAGCAATTTCAGAGGTATATTACTAATTCATACTTATCTTTACTATACGTGTTTAACTAAGACGAAGTATTTTATTAAAAAATATTTAACGTTAATTGCGGATTTATTGGCACATGGGAGGAATTATTTGATACAACCTTTCACATAAGAGTTACTTCCCCTTGTTGGTTACTGTAAAATTAATTTGGAGGTATTACTAGTGTATAGAGCTCCGTTTCCTGAATCTTTTCATTTAAAAAACGTAAAATCTGCCAATTATGCACGTAAGATATGTGTTAAAATTAGATTTGATAATAATCATTTATGATATTATGTGAAATCAAATTTTTCTACTATTAAAAAAATAAGTTTAAAAAGTAAAACCCGACTACCTACTGAAAAGTATGAAACAAGAAAATATTCTCATCTGAGGATAGCCGTGATCATATGTCACTTACCCTAACAAAACATTACGTTTTAACAGTAGTAAGCGATCATAAGCTCTTGTACATCTAGATGGGCCTCATATATATGAGATGGCATACGACCACGGCTATCCTCAGATGAGAATATTTTATTGTTTCATACTTTTCAGTAGTCGGGTTATAGTTTTTGAACTTTTTCAGTTTTGCTCACACCTGGGACCAAAATTGGAAAATAAATGTAGCTTATATTACCCGGGCCCTAATAACGAATCGATTGACACCTTATTTATCAAAATCGGAAAAATAGTTTAGACGCTATGGTGGAACATCCGTAAATACAAACATACACAGACTACTAAACTCATAACCCTTCTTTTTAGCATCACCGTAGTCGGGTGATAAAACATAAAAACTAGGCATATAGTAGTTCGATTTTTGAAATGTTGAATTTTTCGTTTCAAGCTCTACTTTCGAACTTCTACAGTATATTTTTTCCTCACACTGTTCACAGCAACACCGATACCGTTCCCGTACACCTCGTTTCCCCTCCCCCCCGTACACTCACACAAACGTACATCCAATGTATGGTGTCCTTAAATTGACTCTGCACGGGTTCACAGCCCGACTCTTTTTAAGTGACAACTTCATACATTTCTTCTTGTTCTTCTTTAACTTCTATGTTAAAAATTGTCGCCGTCACTTTACACTCGACCTAACTTTTCTGCTCCCCATTTTTTGTTAGCGCTTTTGACGTCTAGTATCGAAACAGATTTTTTGTTGTTGGAAACCGTCTACGGTATATTATATTCGTTTACACTAAAATGTTTTCACGTTTCTATTTCTTTGAATTTTCTGAAAGATATAACTTTATAAAAAATCTTTTAGTAGGTACCTATATTATTATTGAAATTTGCTTCAGTGATTTTATTTGAATTTAGTCAGATTGTAAAAAATGCTCTCGTCACCGATCGTTATTAGACATTTTATGATTGTTTATTAGCTATTGACTAATAAGCTTCACAAAATTTAGCTTGTTGCTTAAAAAACACATTTTTTTGTCGTAAACAATTCTATCAAAACACGTAATATTTGTCAATATTTCCTTATAGTCAGAGTGCCCGTCGGCAAAAATTTTACTGACACATACTCTCCCCAAATTTTGTATTTGGCTTCATTAGGCCTAGTCTGACACCTATTTCCTCTATGACTTTTTTTGATTTTGGGGCGTTTTCCCTTTAAATCTTCCGAAAGATGTCGTTTTGACGACATGTAAAAATTTATAGATACTGTTTGTTTTTTAACTGGATAGCTTAAAAACTTCAACCAGAACGCTAAAATAATGTTCTCTGACAAACAACATTAACCATTTAAAATGTCTGACACCTCGAATATGTTCGACATATTCGAGGTGTCAGACATTTTAAATGGTTAATGTTGTTTGTCAGAGAAAATAAACTGGGAATGTATACCTATCATTACATGAACCATTTAAAATGTCTGACACCTCGAATATGTTCGACATATTCGAGGTGTCAGACATTTTAAATGGTTCATGTAATGATAGGTATACATTCCCAGTTTATTTTGAAAACATTACCATCAATAATCATTAATCGGATAAGGTTTTTTAAAAGAAGTCGAAATTTCCGGAACCATTGTGCATGTAATTTATTACATTTTGTATGCACACGCGGCAAAATAGGGGTCATATATTCAAAATATTAAAATGCTACAATAAAAATAAGTTGTTTTTTTATGCAACACGATTTTTATGATAACCTTATAAAGGCGAGATGTCATTATTTAAAGATTTAATGAATATACAGATTTGGTAATAGTAATTAAGATTTAACAAAAACTAAACAAACAATATATTATAATGTGAAAAAGTAGTCGCTGCTACTTATAAAATTTAATAAAAATAATAAAGCAATCTATTTTGAATATATCTCAAATGGACGCGGCTATTGTAGAGAGAGGTATTCTAGACGCTCAACAGTCAGCTACTGTATACAATCCACATACAATATAGGTAATCAGGAATCAAGAATAGGTCGACTGGAGTCAGAACTGTATTATTGTGTTTGTTCCAACACACGATATTTGCCATAGATAGACAAGTCCCATGATACATCACACGCTCGGCTTTCTCTTATAATATTACACACGTGAAACAGTATCATCCATGCCTATCTACTGTTGCTATGTTGAGTCAATGTTGCCAAGTTGCAACGTCGAAAATATACGCGCTTATCAATAATTAACAGCTATTGTTGACAAGTTCTGAACTGTTAAAGCGCTTGTCGGCACGGCCACACAATGGTGTTGATGAACTCCTCTGACAGTTTGAGCTTGGTTCTTACGATTTTAGGTCTCTAGAACTGCTAGTACCCACCGAAGATTTCGAGATTTGAGCAAAAACACGCAGTTGTTTCCGTAGAGTTCTGCGTTGCCGACAATTGCTTTAGCTCTTCAGAACCAGTTAAGCTGACAACGAACACATCAAATAATTGATTGGTAATTAATTTAACTAAATTTAGAAGTGAACTGACGCCAAATCTGTGAAGTACATTGTCCATTTCATTAAGAGTTTGCTCCAACTGTTGCTCAAAGTAGATACGAGTGGGATCTGAAAGCATAAATATTTTTTTATAATATATTTTTGCTGAATCGTACGCCCCAAAATGGTGGACAATTGCGATACTTTCTCTATGATCTGAACTGAAACTTGAAATATACAATAAATTGCAGGGTTCTATTTACTAAATTTTCAAGGGGATAAATGTCGTAGTTCGATAATTCTTAGCGCGCACTGATTAAGGTTGTATTCAATCGAGACGAGTTTCGGGGAGTTCCGGCCTGGCAACAGTGAACAGTCGGTATCTCCTCGAACTCGCCAGGGAATGACGTTATCACGTTTGGAAGACGCCGCGCGCGCGCCCCACGTGTCACGCGACACGCCGACCAGATACGGAGACGAAACTCACATTAATATTTATACCCACAATCGCAATTTTGTGTCTAGATTTCTTTCTTTTTGTCTACACCATTCCTGTGCAGGTTTAAATGGCTTGCTTACAAAAACACCTATATATTATATATTTAAGTGTTAAATAAATAAACGCTGTATTGTTCAATTTTATTAATTTTATTAATCTACCAGGCAACCTTAATATCAACCCGTTTTGGGCGATTTCAATTTTGAAAATTTTTGCGATTTTCTTTACAGGGGGGTGCCATTTTCAAATAAGTGCAGTTTTGCTTGGAAATTTATAAAATATATGATTGAAAATTACTTAGTTTTCCAAAAAATCCTTAATATATCAACTCGAGAAATTAAGATTGAACAAACATAAAAATATATATAGGTAATAAATATATAAATATAGGTACGCGTCTAAACCAGGGCCTCTTTCTTTTTCGAAGGTTAAAAAATATAGAGTTTGTTTATAAAATTAACGTAACTTTGGAATAAAGGAACGTGTAACAGAAGTACCTATACATCCTTTAAATGGAAAGAAATTGATTTAATTATTTTGTTAGAAATATCAGTATAGTGTCTTAAAAGGTAATAAAAATAAGAAGAATGTACTGGTAACAAATGTTTAGTCTTGTCACAACATAAAAGCTTGAAATGAAATTTTTAGTTCCTCTGCAGATATAATTGTAAATTGAATTATAGCTCACAAGAGTTCGATTTTTACGTTGATGAAACAGTTTTCCACAACTTGAAAATATAATCTAATGTCGAAATGTCATTAAAGCTAATTATGAAACTGCAAGACTTTTCGAGAGCACAATGATGTATGTAAATACAAAATAAAATGGGTAGACAAAGAACACCCTGTATATAATCTTTGGAACACTTCATTGATTTAACATTTTATATTTAATTAACCGCGTCATTTAATACAACAATGTTTCCAATTATGTTTCACTAATATGGTTTCGTGTTTTTATATTCAGAATTTCAAATTAATTTCTTGAGTTTTCAAACCTTTCAACTTTTTTTCTTGAGATAAACATATTCTTTACTTTGCGTTTGTACTAATATGTAGTTAATTTATAAGACTTCCAATTTTTAATTAACTTTTAGAATATACATTAAATAGCAATTATATTATCGTATCGTTTAAAAAAATACATATTACCTTAATTTTTCGAAGTACGTTTGATGTCAAACTAATAAGAAATATATAACACTCTCGGACGAATGTCTAGGTTATTTTGAGGTAACTTTTATAGCAGTATAACGTTCCTTTAGAGCACAATAATCTGAATTTTTCCGGATTCGATATCATCTTAGATATTTATTACCTGTAAATAATTTAGAACATTAATATCTATTTGAAAATACGAGTAGTTTTTTTTAAGAGCAACTATCAATAATAAAAAATAAAGAATAGTTACTTCTTACCACAGTAGTTTTATTAGCGGATGTACATTTCGGGAAACACTAAAAGTGTTTGCTGAAGATGAGAGCATAGCTCCCGAAATGTACATCCGCCAATGAAGCTGTTGTGGTAAGAAGTAACTATTCTTTATTTTTTATTTTTGTTTCAACCACAGTGCTCTTAATATTTGTAGCAACTATTGAGAATTTATAATCTTCAATGTATTTATTTAGTTTTTATATGCTTTGGAACTTTTAATAGATGTATTTATATTTACAACTACTCAATATCATGTCATGTTAAACTTCTCCCACCAGACTCATCGAGATTTAAAATAAATAAAAGAAATAAATAAGAATACCACATAACACACTTCAAACGTTTGGCGAAATATTCGACATCTTTTCACGCAAATTAAAAGGTTGGCCACTCCTGACGAGCAGGACATAATCTAACCAACCCTACGAGAGAGATGAAGACTGATATCATTTCGCTCGGTTTGCCTGTTTAATTTCAGACTACATAAATTCCAAAGACGGAGCTGCCTTTGCTGTAATTATAAGTTATTTAATATTTATACAGCCTATCCGGGTGTATCATGACTCAGATTAAGGCAAAGTTATTGTTCATAAAACTCTCGACACAAAATAGACGAATAACCAGTTGGACACGCTGAAAGTGCTTTACGCACGGTAGAGTGAATGGGATTCGTGCGGCTGAATGTGCAACGAAAGACGCTCAGAGTAACCGTTGATGTATGTATTAGTGATGTGCCGGATCGTTAAAAATGTATATCCGCGGATACGGATCTGAATACGGATTTTTGGTTTCAAGATCTGCAAATACGGATCTTAACTTTCTTAGAGTACGCGGCGGTAAATATTGCACATCGACCTTTGGAAAGGGACTATCTGTTATGGGAAAAAGTTATTGACCTCTTTAAGAGTTAACTCTCATAACAGATTGTTTCTTTCCAAAGATCGATGTGCAATATCTCATTATAAAGATAGGTGATTTAGTTCCTTTGAGTTATGTACTATTAGTATGGTACTCACTACGATAAATGTTTGCAATATAAAGGTGCCAAATACGATTTAAAAAAATAAAAAATAATCTGAATGGAATTTAACAGGTTTTCATTGTTACCTAATCACCTATATATATAAAATTTAATTTATGAACTGAAAATTAATAAGGAAAAATATCCGTAAAAGATCCGCCAAAAACTAACAGATACGGATCTTTCTTCTTCCTCGGATATCCGCAGATACGGATACGGTTATCCGGCACATCACTAGTATGTATGTGTACATGAACTGTACAGTCGAGGCGGCAGATTCCCACCACGCTTGTCTCGAAAACCGGTTATCGAGGATATTCCGCGCGAATCGGAACACCTGACAATACTAATCATATCCTAGATAAGGAATATAAACATAATCCCGTTGTCGGGGAGTCATAGCGCCCAAAGAACACGCCGAACCTCCACGTTCTGAATTGTTTGTTCGTCGAACTGTATAAATTGATTGATTTACTAATATTTCTTAAAAGAAACGTGTATAAAATTTATAGCTTATTGTTACAGATTCTCCTCATATAAAATTCCCATGTTGGACCGTTCTAACAAAATTTACGACTCACGTGTCTCTAGATATAGTATTTAATGTTTGTCTTATCAGTTATGAAACGCGTTTATATAAAATATGAACATATTAAAATGCTTTTTCTTCATACCTCGATCGAAAGTACGTACTTTCGTCCCTTATAGCAGGGACGAAAGTTTGACATTTACTCCCTCTATAACGGCGAGAGGAAAACATTTCTCATGCGTATTTATACTCGTAACTAGGGACTATTTATTCTGTCAACGTATTGTTCATTTTTACTAATAGGTTATTGAATTGACTTCAAAATACTTTAATATTATATTAACTGACGACAAAACAACATTAATAAATATTTAACATTAATAAATATTTTTAAGTAAATAAAATTATCGACCAATTTTTCAGACAATATATTAACAAACAATATAAAATTAATACATTAACGTTTCAATCCGGATTTGGACCTGCTTCAGAATTGATCTAAAAAATATAAAAATAATTAATAATTAAATATAATTTGCTTTTTATAGATTTTTTCAAAATTAATTATGATTGTCAAAATAATGAAAAAATAATAACAAACAATTTTTTATTAAGTAGTCATGGAAATAATAATTTGTGAGTACCTAAAAAAGAAAGAAAAATTATTAAAAACAAAAATTATTTCAATATAATATTATATATATTACTTAAATTTTCTGTATCTAATTGAGCATTGAGAGAATTTTTATTTGATTTTATATGTAACATTTCCGAAATATTTCTTTTAAAAAAATTAGTTTCATTATCTAAAATTTTAATATTATTCCAATTAATTTTGTGGTCAAGTTCTAATTTGTGTTTAGTTATTACATTGTGTTTGTCAGGCATTAATTTGTGATTATTTTGATGCTCTTTTATTCTTGTTTCAAGAGCTCTTTTAGTTTGACCAATATAATTCTTAGCACAATTTTCACAATTAATTTTATATACAACATTATGCTTTTGAAATTTATTAATTTTATCTTTTCCCTTTTTAATAATTTTATCAAGTTTATTATTAACATTAAAAACAGTTTTTATATTTAAATTAATGCCTGACAAACACAATGTAATAACTAAACACAAATTAGAACTTGACCACAAAATTAATTGGAATAATATTAAAATTTTAGATAATGAAACTAATTTTTTTAAAAGAAATATTTCGGAAATGTTACATATAAAATCAAATAAAAATTCTCTCAATGCTCAATTAGATACAGAAAATTTAAGTAATATATATAATATTATATTGAAATAATTTTTGTTTTTAATAATTTTTCTTTCTTTTTTAGGTACTCACAAATTATTATTTCCATGACTACTTAATAAAAAATTGTTTGTTATTATTTTTTCATTATTTTGACAATCATAATTAATTTTGAAAAAATCTACAAAAAGCAAATTATATTTAATTATTAATTATTTTTATATTTTTTAGATCAATTCTGAAGAAGGTCCAAATCCGGATTGAAACGTTAGTGTATTAATTTTATATTGTTTGTTAATATATTGTCTGAAAAATTGGTCGATAATTTTATTTATTGAAGAGTTCTAATCAGACGTTAATCAAAGATTTAAATAGTTTTAAGGTTAGAGGTAGCAACAGTACTGACAGCTCGGTAAACAAGTTGAAATATGAACATATTAAAATGCTTTTCTATTTTATAAAGACGCATTGTGTATAACATTCTAAATAGTCCTTAAAAAATGTTATTCAAATCTTACTAAATACAAGTTATTAGAATTTAGAAGTTTGAATAATGCGTGTCGTGCCAGAAAAAAAATTGTTAGATACAGATTTTTACATTTTTTATATTTTTATATTCCTGCATCCAAAGCAGTTGATAGAATAAAGAGAAAGCCAACATACATAAATGTATAAAAGAAAACAGTCTATTGTTAGATTCTTTATACTTCATTCAATTTATTTTAAATCTGCGAAGACAGATGGCAGTAAAAAGAAGAAGAGTCAAGAGGCTCTCAACACAAACGGACTGCTCGCGAGAATTAGAAACTCAAAATAAACATTGTCGACTTTTTATTGTTGTGCTTCAGCTGTGAAAACTGTAGATAAATGTGATTCCATAGAACTATTTTGTTTTCAAATCAAATTCAATTAGATTTTATATAATTTCAAGATTTTCACGCTCCAGTTGCATTTCGTTTGAAAACACATTTTAAATAGTTATTTGGTTTCCTTTGTTTTCGGTTATCTGCTTTGCACAATGTGTAACTCGCATTTATCTTGCGGTTGAAAATACTATTCATTTGAAATGAACGATTTGGTTAACTAAACTTTTTTAAGTATCTTAGAGTTTTATATAACCATTTGTAGTAATATCGATTAAAAAGTTGACTAGAATTACATTACAGACATCTTTTAAAAACTGAAGATATAAGTTCTTTTCAAATTATGGTTGTGGGAAAATCGACGAATGAAAATGGGTTTGAATCGAACGAAAGAGAAAAAGACTATCGTGAATAAAGTAATTAAAATTTATTGTTTTCGTAATTTAAGTTCCGGTAAAAGATGTATTTTTCGTAAATAATTATCATATTATGTGAACGGAGCATGTATATAAAATATGTTTCTTATACGACATAGTTTCAGTGAAATTTAACAGAAATCTACCAATTATTTTGTTGCTCCATTCTTGGATTCAGTACATGAAAGTCGATACGGCAAAGCTAAGTGTTTTACTGAATAAACGCTTTTCTCCTAAAACGTATGTAAAAATAAAATACCAAAAACAAATACAATAATATAACGACGGTTGCATTTTCTTCTCTGAGTACAGATCGTTAATCTTGTAATGAGCTACTTACATCTTAATTCAACCCGTTGGTGTCCAGAATATTATTATTAAAATGTATTTAAATTTAGCGATTTTAATAATACTAGCTCTATTTCTCATTCATTATTGAAATGCGTTTTATAAAAAAATTAAAAATGTTTATAAACATTTTTTAAACAAAAACTTTTTATTTTATCTTTAAAGTTTACCTAATACAATTGACTGTCTTAGAGAAAATAAATGGCAAGTAGTACATAGAGCTTTTTAGATATATATACCTAAAATAAAGCTTACTGTAATATAGATGTGCCTAAATTGGAATTTGGCCTACTCTGTTATAAAACTGGTCTTTAATAAACGAGTCTGTCTGTCTGTATTAGTTTCCAGTTAATGAAAACCAAACATATGCCGGCCGAAACAGGTTCAGGCTACGGCGTCTATGTATACAGTGGGAACTCTATAATTCGAACTTCAGAGGAAATGCTAAACATTACAATTTTTATTTACAGAGGCACAATTTAATTAATTCGAGTTAGGGAGTCTAAAAGAAAATAAAATTTGACTTACAGATGCTGTAAGACGTACACGTCACGTACTTTGTGAGTGTGGAACTTCGAGTTACAGAGTGTGAATGTGATATAGATATTTGCAGTAGCTCGTAGATATAGAATTTAAAAAATCTAGTTACAGCATCTTTTGGGTTTCAGCGGAAGAAAATGGCTAATTTCTTCGACTTAACGTGGTTCGAGTTACGGAATTTCTACTGTATATATGCTTATGTGTGTGTCTCACAAAGCAAACGTTACTGCGTCATTCCTATGAGTTTTCTCGGCCATACAAAAGATCCCATTCAGGCTTTTTGTGCTGTGGGACTCGACGTCGGAATAATGCAAAAACCATTCACACTCTCTACGACAACATTTCAAAGTAATTAACCGCAATAAAAACACGAACATTTCACGCCTTTTTAAAACAAACATCAACCGTCATTTTAAAGACGACTGCACATCGCAGAAGCAAGTCTTATAATTAATAAGATGAAGGAAGGTTTTGGCTGAGGATCATAAAATAAGCTTTACCAATGTTACGCTGGTGGCCAACGTTTCGAAAAAAATATTATTTCTACTTCAGGGCCTCAAACTGGTCAAGGCCCTGAAGATGAAAATAAATTAATACACATTGTAATATTATGGCACCCACGTTATTAATGGCGGGACCTAAGAGACGAACCAAAATTTCTCGATGTTCGAACAATTTAGTATCATTTTAGCTTTTTAACTAACTGATTTGAAAAATGTCGATCTCGTTTTATTCAAAATATTTGCGGAATGATCTCATATTTGTGCTGGAATGTATAATGTTTTGCAAGAGTAATCAAAGTATCTTTAATCAGAGAAATACAATACACAAGCATAATACTAGGAATAAAAATAATTTTGTAGGTATTAAGGCCTAGTTTATATGAGAGGCGTTCAACGCGCGTTGGCCCAACGCGCGTTTACAGTTTCTATACAATTGTATAGGACTGTTTATATGATAACGCGCGTTCAACGCGCCATCAACGCGCGTTATCATGTAAACAGTTATATACAATTGTATAGAAGTTGTAAACGCGCGTTGGGCCAACGCGCGTTGAACGCCTCTCATATAAACTAGGCCTAATTCTAATCTTTCTGTTGTACAAAATGGTACTTACAATATAATCACAAAAATCTGCAACAAATTACCATACAAACTATTCAATTTAGATCCACGTAAACTAAAAAAACATGTTAAAAACATTTTAATTGAAGAAACTTTGTACAATTTAAATGACTATTTTAAGATAGATTTTTATAAATATCAATTGTAACTTTAATATGACGCATTCTACACTGTATTTACAGTATTCCAGAATAAAGCTACATTATTATTATTATTATTATTATTATTATTATTATTATTATTATAACTTTAATTAAAATGGGTTCAGTCATTTTTAGCCGATGTTAAACAAGAATATTCTTTTATTTATGTCAACACACATCTTCAGTATTTGTGAACCGATTTTAATGGATCGTTTTTTATTTAATATATCATACCTTCAGGGTAGTTCCACATAAATTGTATTTAAATCGGTTCGGTAGTTCTTTTCTTTAATGACGTACAAACTACTTATTATGAAATACGTAAGAAATAAAAAAATTAAATATAAAAAATTGGTTGTCTGTAAAGTCGGTTTACGGACGATAGTTTTACGTGATAACGTATTCCGCTCGAATATCATATTTAATAATACATAACCTAAATTTTAGTAGCTGTCAGGCGGAACGTGACACATTTCGGAACGTGACACTTTTTCGTGCATGCAGCCAGTGTTTCATCAATTTAGAGACGTTATCACGTCAAAATTGAACTCCCATAAATAAAGACACCGAAAAGTGTAAAATAATAAAGTTTTGAGGTCGACTCCAATTCAATAAAAGTACATATAGATATATAAAAACTTATTGCAATTAAATTGGGTCCCTCCTTGATACTTTAAACTTTTTAGAGGCTTCTTTTGAAACGACATTCAATTTTTTCATTAAGTGGATACGGTTTTTGGTTATTATGAACCACTCTGTATATAGACACACGGATATGAATAGTAGCAAGTAACAAGGCCGTTACCATTGCGTATAGTAGCTGGGGCATCCCCGGTCCCCACACAACGACAACAAAGCCCTTTTGAAGAGCATTATGTGTGTCCTAGTGCTTCGGTCATATCGTCGTCACTGTTGGCGCGCAACAACAATAATGTCGTGTAACAATGCTGATTGTCGCCTGAGATAAGAATAATCGTAGATTAACATATAACAAATGTCACATAACCACACGCGACCCACAATTGTTTATTAATTTATTATTAATCTTATATTCAACAGCGATAATATCATAAATATATTGATTAATTAATAAACCGAACAATAATGTAACGAGCTTTTTGCAGTTATTTAATTGCAAGTTTGAAAGTTTTGTAGAGTTAAAAATTACAGCCAGTTGGGCGTCGGAACCATTCCAACTTCAAAATTATGACATTTGGTATCTAGTATAATAAAGAAAATAAAATTTCTGATATCGCGTGGGGTGATGCGGGTAATGGCTAGTATTCAATATGGTATTTGCTATTTTTTTTTTTATTTATAAAGACGCGCAGCTGCTAGGCTATATGCGTCGAAATAAGTCTATGAATACACGTAAGTTGTTATCATTATTATGTTATTGTTATTGTTATTCAATATGATATTTGCTATTCTTTGCCATTGTCACCTACATAATATGTTCCACGTCATGTAAAAATTAATCAAAGCATGCTGAACTAGTTTGTTTCTCACAGATCTACAAAACAAATGAACAGCTGATTTTTTTTATTTTCAAAATATTTCCGGAACTAAAGTTTAGAAAAAACAATATTTAACGAGACTTTCCTGAAATAATAAATAGAATAATATGCCGTTATGAAAAGTATACATATACCATTATTATATAAAAAACACCGTTATAGCATATATCTCTTCTGCGCATGCGCCGACTTTCCCCAAAACAATAGGGCTCCCCAAATTTGGTTTAAATCTGCTCATCCGTTTGACCTGTATCGTGCTCATTAACAGACGCACAGAGTTTTTTCAAAAATATGTTTTTTAGATTCGGGGGACCTCAAAACGAAAAGATATTGTAAAATTTTGAAAAGTGATTTTTGAACTAAACTAGTATCATTCCCCATTTGCGGGTTGGAATGGTAAAAGATCGAAGAGTATGTCACCTCCTTTATAGCTACTGACTCAATTGTTCGGGATGAAAATTTTAGCACTGTATCTATTAGTTTCGATGGAATTGGTGGTATCCATTATGCACAGCGCTATTTCTGCGGGGGCAGACAGATGCACAATCTAGTGATGTGTTCACATCACTATTCACTATTGGGAGCTGGCTCCGTGTGCTCCGCTCACTAAAAAGAGTCGCTCAGAGGTAGTCGTTCAAATGAGCGACACTAGACACTACGCACTACACAAGAGTGCAGACTGCAGAGGTGTGAACTGTCATCATGCATGCTCACTGCTCAAGAGTCATGTAGCATTGCACAGCACAATACACACACTCAGCTCTGAGCTCATTTTAAAATTATTCTGATCTTATACTATACCTAAAGTATAATAAAAGCTTAACAATAATAATGTTTATTGTTACAATATTATACTTTTGTCAACGGCGTCAATGTGAATGGTTTAAGTCACTGTAAGTTTAGTACTATTACTTACACTTACAGTGTGTCATTCAACCTTAAATGACTCAGCGAAGATAACTCCGTACGTGCAAAATTCACTGGTGCTGTGTGCGCTCTGTAAATGTGCGAATGCAACAGTACAGAATAGCTCAGCACAGAGCAATGGCACTCGGAGTGAGTCATTCACAAAAAAAATAGCGACTCGCTCCGCTCCGAGAAAGGAGTCGTTCATTATGAACGACTCGCTCAGGAGTGACACATCACTATCACAATCGATTGATACGTCAAATGACGGGGAACTCTGAATGCAAACTGAATATTGCAAGGAGTGTTTCTACGACCAGGTTATAAATCATCTGGATTATACATTCATTCATTTGTTGTCAGATCTCGAATAAGAGGAGTAAGGGACAGCGCCGTGAGAACCGATGGCTCGATTGTTATGTATAATATTATTATTCAAGAATAGAGCTGACATATTGTTCGAACCTTTTGTAAATTTCATCTACAAAGTGTTAGTAAATAAGGCCAGGTCAAATAGATCAATAGTTCTCCATCTTGTTAAGTACCTACGTACAATATTCATTATGGGCTCAGTTCAGAAATTGTAGGCAGTGACTAAAAGCAATGTAGAGCTTTGCCCGTTCGATTTTTTACATTTTTTTATACAATACAGTTGGTCTAAGATCCCGATTTGACTCGATCTTGATCGATCGAGTTTTCTAATGAAACTTGAATTTTGATAATAATAAATTATTAATAAAGAAAAATTTATTTGGTTGCCATTTAATTTCTTGGCACAACTATTTCTAATCAAAAAATTAAAGTTGTTATTCGTTGCCATGGTTACCTACATATAATATGTTTCACGTGTTCGCAATAAAATTAAGTACATTTTCATATTTATGACAATATAGAAAATCCTATAACTGCAAAATACTAATTCGAAGGTGCGTCTACCTGTTTTTATGCCAGGAATCACAACCAAACTTTGGCATTTTATATAGGTATACATATTTTACTTTCGATTGGTTCTGAAACCTCGATAACTACATTTCAGAAATAAAATTAACAACTTAAATGTTTTATTAAAAATAGCTGTGTCAATAAATTGAATGGCAACCAAATCAATTTGTCTTTATTAATACATTATAGTATAAAATTTCATTAAAAAACTCGATGGATGAAGATCGACTCAAATCGGGATCTTGTACTAAGTGCAATGTCAGAGAATACAAATAAAAAACAGAATAGATATATTTTAAATTTGATTTTGGCCACGCTGCGTATGTTTGCAATCAACGTGACCAAAATTAAGTAAAATACGGTATACATTAAATCCTATTACATAGCACAAATCGTATTAGCAACAGTTTTAGGAGCTCTGTTGTAATTTAACCTGTTAATTATACGTCGCTACACGAATGCACTGACGGGATCACAGTGCGGATTAAACATTCACCTATGCTAATGCACCGAATCCACTGAATCCTGTCTGCGAAGTTCAGATACAAATCCCAGTTGGAAAGGTTTTTGTTGGTCCTCGCTTAAACGAACAGTTTCCAATTTCCCCAGTTACTATCAACCTATATCTTTCCTTGCGGTAATGTCAAATCGTTTCCCTATAATCTCCAAAGTACTTTAAATGTAACAGATAATGATTACCTGAGATACCTACCTATATTTTTTCTTGTCCAACTAAAATTATAATAATATTCTAGAAATGTCGTAAGATCACAGAATTTTTGTTGTATTATGAACAAAAATGAAGCTCTTAGGCTTAACTCACACGAACCACTTTCCGACCACAAAAAAGTGGTCCTAATGTGGTTGAACTTGACCACGCAGACATTGGTACAACCCCAAATGAAGCACACAGAACAGACATTTATTAAGAGAATTTATTGGGTTCATTCAATTTTTGAAGATAGAAACGAAAGTCAATTTCATCAACTTTATCATCGTTTAGACTCTACGATGACAAACACCGCTCACACGTGCGACTCGCCGACCACAGACTGAACAGACGTACAAATAATCGAAAGTACTTTTGCTCATTCGAAAATAATTAAAAAATTTGTCATCGTACAGTCTTAAACGATGATAAAGTTGTTGAAATTGACTCTCGTTTCTATCTTCAAAAATTGGGTAAACCCAATAAATTCTATTAATAAATTCATCGCTTTACTGTCTGTTCTGTGTGGTTCATTTGTGATTGTATCAAACGTCTGCGTGACCACAAAACTGTTGTTGGAAAGTGGTCGAGATCAACCACGTTAGGACCACTTTTTTGTGGTTGGAAAGTGGGCCGTGTGAGTTACGCCTCAGTGCTCGATTATTGGGTCGAATCGGAAACCAGAGCCTTTACTTTAGTAAGACCGGTTTTTTTTTTTATTTAACTTATGTCGGCGTTTTGCAGAAATACGTGTTTTCATAGGGTGTATGAAGTTATTATTATTTAAATTTTCCTGAGTGGCATTGGTTTTTATACTTTTAAATTGTGCTGACAATGAGTTGATTTTCAAATTGTCGAGCTACTTGACACTAATAAAACAAATTTATCCTGACATTTTACTGACAGCTTAAGTAAATTGAATTCATTTTGTTACATTTTCCCTGCTTGATTTCACTTAACGTCGTTATATATAAAACATTTACATTAACTTTTTCTTTTTATTTTATAAAAGTTAGTACAAATTTTCACCAACTGAACGTATGAATTTAAAATCGCTCTGTAAATGCACATTTATAGTTTTGTTTAGTACACATTAATTTTATATGATATGATTGTTGGCTTGGCACCTTGGTCGGACAATAAAAATGATATATTAATAGCTCTGTTTCAACCTCTTTGAGAACTGTAATAGAACCGTCAAAGTCATGCACATTAGCCAAAACGTGTTCCAAAACCGATGCCAACAATTCGTTTTAGCTACTGCGTTATCCCTTTCAATGCAACATCCTTAAGAATCCCACTTTTTAACTTCCTGTCCCAAAAACGAGCCAAATGGCTAACTCCCCTCTGCTTTGTATGTGTTATTGTATTTACTGAATTGGGATTACTATTATTTTTGTATACTGTTGGAACTTCTGTTTTGTTGTGTATATTATCTTAAATCTATACTGATATATAAAGCTGAAGAGTTTGTTTGTTTGGTTGAAAGCGCTAATACTGGTTCAAATTGAAAAAAAAAATTGTTGGATAGTCCATTTATTGAGGAAGGCTATAGGCTATATAATATCACGCTACAACGAATAGGAGCGGCGCATTAATGAAAAATGTTGCAAGATGTATCTCAAAATTAGTCCGTCCGACAAATATTATCAGGTGAAATGCCTTAAATAAATATTGCAATATTAGCGCGTAAAGACTACCAGCCCGGCTAGCTCAGTCGTTAGAGTGTAAGACTCTTAATGCCAGGGTCTAGGGTTCAAGCCCCACGTCGGCGAATATATTTTTATTTTTTTTTATTTTCTACATTGCTTTCTTCTAAGGCTTATATTTCAATTTTTAAAATTTTATTACGACTAATTAAAATTAAATAAATTTAATTAATAGCTCATTTGAAAACTCTTACAACTATAGGCACCTATATAAAAATAATTTTCCTACAGTGTTTTCAAATAAATATTTATTATATTAAAAGAAATTTATTACTTAAAAAAATATAAATACTGCTTTTTAACGACAAAAACTTTTGAACGGTAACGTCGATCATTATGAAGTTTGGACACAACATTCATCTCGGTAAATTAAGATGAATGTGCGTACTCATGTCCCTTCCTTCCCCATTCGTTCTTTTGCACCCGGGTGAAACCGGGCGGGATATATTACAAAGTTTATTCACTATTTTGCATGTCACATATCGAACACAAGAACTCTGTACGAAGTAATGCCCCACAATACATGTGTTGTATTACAGTGCAGGACATTCTAAGCAATGTCGAATTACGGTTTATTTGCGAAGTGATTTGTCACGCCAATCCCGTAAGGAAGAGTCAGTTGAGAGGTTCGCCCATTCCACGTTCACACTCCAATCTTGCCCGCTTTAAACTTGCACTGCTGCCAAACATCCGTCGTGATGTGTGGGACACTTTATTTCGAACTACAGTGAAACAGCTCTAACAGTTTTGCCCCCAGTACGTTTGACATCTCGAAAAAAAATTTTTTCCAGTCATATAGCGTATCATTTCAAACCTATTGTTTTAAGGATTTCATATTTTTGAGGTTTTCAAGAAAATCATCTCAAAAACTGATTCTCCCATCTATTTCCAAAATGACCCCGCACCAAATACATGGGAAAATGGATTTCGGTAAAAATTTTTTTGTAGCTGAGGGGGAGTGAATCAGTCATTTAATGATGAAAAAAGTTTACAATACAACTTGGGTCTAAAATTCCATTATATACAGGATGAGCCATTTTTATCTTCGGATGAAGATTGTTTGTTTTGTTTGGCGTTTCTATGAGCTGCACTTCAGGAACAAATAACCACATGCGATTGAAAATTTCATTCAGTTAAACTTGTTTCTAAAGCGTAGCTTATAGACGGAGAGCTGGCTACGGAGAAAATGGGTGACTCGGTGCAGAGCTGAAAATTTGCAGAATAATAGGAGATAGTACAAGTAAGTAGGGAAAAAATTGTCAGAAGGCTAGGCGGAAGATAAAGAGCCGCCAGAAGGCGCTAATGTTGCGAAAAATCAGTGGACTTCTGGCAATTTCTATACTTATTCTGTAATTCAAAACTGGATTATATATTATATAGTTATAAGGGCATACTGAAAATTCAAACATGATATAATAATTACATTCGACAAATATTCAAAATTATTAATGACATTTTGATAGAAATAAAATTAATCGTCATAAATTTTCATTAATAAAATTACGTTGTTATTACAACGTAATTTTATTAATTTATTTAATTTTATTTGAATATTTGTCGACTGTAATTATTATATCATGTTTGAATTTTCAGTATGCTCTTATAACTATATAATGTATAATATATATAATATATAATATATAATATATAGGTATAATATATAATCTAGTTTTGAATTACAGAATAAGTATAGAAATTGCCAGAAGTGCACTGATTTTTCGCAACATTAGCGCCTTCTGGCTCTTTATCTTCAGCCTAGCCTTCTGGCAATTTTTTCCCTACTTACTTATACTATCTCCTATTATTCTGCAAATTTTCAGCTCTGCTATGGAAACACCAAACACAAATTTCCAGCACTGTAGTTTTCAAAGGCAGACAATATTGTTGATTGTACGGAACCCTCGGCTCTTTTTAGTTAGCCTGTGTCTTCGTTCGCGTGTACTTCGTAGCAAGATTTTCTGTTGGGACAGTGCAAAGGCGCCCAATGAAATCTTATTCAGAAAACTACCTAAGTTCGTTATAATCAATTAACTGTCGCAATCTCGAATATTCGAGATCTGCTACTGCACCAAAGGTTTCATCCTTCAAGAGATTTATGATTTCAATTTCATGTTGAGTTGTTTGGTGCATTGTAAGTTTTATAATTTCGCGAGAAGGCGGTTCGACATGGGACAGTGTCACTGTAACGACCGTCTTTTCTTCAGAACTGTGTGCGGTGCTCTCGCCTATCGGCCCTGTCATACGATGCTGAGCTGGTAGACTTTATCAACTAGAATTACTGATAAATTTTAGATTGTTAGCGCCGATTGAATCCGGATTCAATATAAACCTTTTTTCTTTCAATTTATCAAATCTCGTGTCGTATCAGTCAAAACGAGCAATTTATTTATACAGCACACACTGAAAGATGAAGTAGGGAATTAATTTTAATAAATGAACACTTGACGTATTGTTTTCAACATAACTGTTGAAACAAATCGATCCTTTTTAACTTCCCAGCAGGTACATTGGAAAGTTAACTGTAATAGGACCGAAAAATGAAATCAAATTTATAATAGATATTTATATATTGGTAATGGTTATACGATATAGTTCGTAAGACTTATTAAATAATTAATAACAGAGTAATGTGGCTATTTCTACAACTGCTATAAAACACACGTTGCTACAATTATATATTAGAAAATAGTATATTGTGCAACTAGTGCGACAATGCCGCACGAGTTGCACATACTATTTTTTATTACTCATGCGGGAAAAGTGGTATGTTTACGCAGGCTGTTACGTTTGAAAAGTAGCTATTTTCATTTATTTGTCGCACTGAAATTATTGTTTGCCACACGCAAATTCAGAGTTACCATAGTTACCAATACAATAACAATTTTAAGTGAATTTTCAACTTTTTAATGATTTAATTTTAATTTTTATTACTTCTAATTTCTTTTTTTAATTAGTAATAAAATTTTAATTTCAATTTAATTTAATTCGTAATAAAAAATAGTATGTGCAACTCGTGCGGCATTGTCGCACTAGTTGCACAATATACTATTTTATTACGAATAAATTAAAATTCCCAGAACATATGTTTAATTTTAAAATACACATTTTTTGCTGTCACATTCAGTATTGGTAACTATGGTAACTCTGAATTTGCGTGCGGCAAACAATAATTTCAGTGCGACAAATAAAGTTTGCGCACGCAAATGAAAATAGCCACTTTTCAACCGTAACAGCATGCGTAAAAAGACCACTTTTCCCGCATGAGTAATAAAAAAATATTTTCCAAACGCTGTCATCCTTGAGGTTCACATGACAAACTTTCTAGCAGGTACGATGTCAACAAATTAAACCCGAGAAATCTTTTTCAAAAAATTCTAAAATACGCTTTTTTGCTGTCTTTTTGTTTCAACAAAAAAAAATGGTTTGACCGATTTTGATGATTCATTAAAGCCTTTTGACGTTCACGCTTCATTTGGCGTCCTAACAGAGTCGATATAATTTTTAAATTATGAGATTTCGCCTAAAAATTCACATTTTTGAAATTTTTTTGTTTAAATAAAAAAAATTACTAGATTGATTTGTAAAAAAATTCTTTCTGATTATATTTAAATTAATACGCATCGATTGACACCTTGTTTTCGATAGCTCTAGAAAGAAATGACCACGTACGTACTTACGTACGTACAAACACACACTTACTTTGTTTAAAAAATACTGTAGTGACCTTAAGGCATAAAATTTTATTAAAAGTTTTTATTTTGATTTTCGAACTCATTACAATAACTTCTCAACTAGAAATTTTCACTGTTTATTTTTAGCCAGATATATTCAGCACGCGATACTGAAACATTATTTTCAGTTTCATAAACCAGTC
Organism: Xanthostigma xanthostigma; assembly: GCA_963575645.1. NCBI lineage: Eukaryota > Metazoa > Arthropoda > Insecta > Raphidioptera > Raphidiidae > Xanthostigma > Xanthostigma xanthostigma. Next base: position 8,089,696 of record OY754471.1, on the reverse strand, counting down.
CCCGTTACATAAAGCTGACTTTGACATAGCTTGACTGTAGTTTTTTTTTTCAGGAGCAGCCTATGCATTTCGCATTATTCAACGTGACATATCTATGTAAAATGTATGTCCAAAATGTGTAAATTATTAATGAGAATTTAAAGCCATCGATTGCAGATGTTTTTGCAAACAAACAAAAAACTAACGCTCGCTCGTCGCTTGTTTTACGTCATGTAGTACCAATGCGTGAACGTTATTTATAATGTTGTTTTGTATTTGGCGAGATTTACTATATATGTTTACATAACAATAACTCCAGATTTTATTTTGTTTTCTGTTTTGTGTTTGAATGCATTTTTATCTCGTTAATTTGGTAACACTTCTACACAGTCTATTGGTTTTGAAATTTTTAAATTTATTGACTTAATAAATTTGATAAATTCTGTTTTTATTTCTCCACCATAAAAAAATCACAAAAATGCCAGAGTTTATACAGTGTTTTTCCAAAGAGAAATGATAAGTGACAGTCAGGGTATAATATTTTGTACGCATTTTTTCAGCCGCTCACAAATCTGATTATTAGGACCATGTCGTGTTTGTTTTTAAACACAAAATGTCTAAATAATATATATTATAAATTAGGAAGCTTCCACATGACGGAAGTACTAATAATGATAGTGTTACATAATGATAATAAGGATAAGGATTTTAAATTATGTTGCGAAAATAAGTTAACTCCGAAAGTAGTATTACATTCTGATAAACTAATACAAAATCAACATTTTCTACTATTATAAAGGTCAACGTGAGTCAACGACCCGCTAACATTTTGTTCTTATACCCAACATCAAATTGTATATTATATGGATTTCGCGCCTTGTAGTTCTTGAATTAATTGTATGCTCCCAAATTTTTAGTATTATAAGCTCTCAATAGGTGACCTGATTGATGCCGCCATCTTGGTGAATGACGTCCTGACGGACTTTACCGATGACCTTACAGTTCTGTGTTGATGGGCATGAGTCCAACAGTTTCACATATCCTGCAAACCGCTATTGAAACATATAACATAAATTTGCGAACTTCTTGAATGCACCGTTTTATATAGCGGTTCACGCTAAGGGTTTTTTCAAACGGTTTACTTTTCCAGCGTGGTCGTTATCAGTCGCCCTGGTTGAGTGTTGGTAGACGAGTGCTGAATTAGTATGTAATTCATTAGACACAAAGGCAAAGTCCATTTACTGTTATCGTTGAGCCTGGCTTCACGGTGCCTTATGTTCAGAGAACAGTAGAGTCACGCCTGACGCAGACGTCATAAGCTACAGCGTCACGCGAACCGCACATTTGTATTACACGCACGCAATGCTTTCCGCTGTCTGCCGACAATTTATATACAGAATGATCCACAATGAACGGCATAGCTTAAAAAAATGCATTATATAGTCCTTGCCGCAAACATAATATATATATACAGTGTAAACTCGATATAGCGACACACAAGGGACTGTGCACTTTGTAGCGTTATTGAAAGTTGTCGTTAAACAGAGAGAAGAAATAATCCATCAATATTTTTTGAAGTGAAAACTTCCTTAGCGGCGTTGTACACTTTTTTGTAATGGGTAAAAAATGTTAACTCGCGTCAGGGACACGTGACCTGATCGAAAATTCGTAAGACGAAAACTTTTGTGACATGCCCTAAATGAAATCAATTGTATTAATGTGCAAGGTATATATTTTTTTTGGGACTTGTCTATGCAATCGAATGGTTTTTAACTACACTATAAGTTGTGTTTTGGCGACATCAGACGGAATTTCTTGGAAGTTATTAGTTCAAAATTTTCTGCGCTTTGGTCGTTTAACATAGACGTTAATATTCAAGTTTTCACTTCTGCCGGCACTCCCGGAGTGCATTTGAGTTTTTTTTATTATAATATGTATTTACACCTGACGAACAAACATTAATACTATCACAAAGCAGCTGAGCTAAACATATGAAAGATAATCCCAACAAACAAAATAACGAAATTCTTAGAATCTTCGGTACACATGATACCGACAACAAAGCAACAAAATAACAAACACGTACTATTTGTTGGTTAATGATGACGTATTGTTGTCGTTATTTAGAGTGTATACGAACGACAAGCTAAAACCAACTAGAGTTAAGTAATTTCGACGTTTCGTGGAGTTTGTCGTTAAATCGAGAGACGTTAAATGAAGTTTACACTATAGTTGTTATGTGAACAGTACAATACGTTCCGTTGCCGGCTGCAAAACGGCGTGACAGATTTTTTAGTTAACATTAATGGATAACAGTTGTAGTAATATATCAAGAGCTCAGATCTTTTTGACCCGTTTCAAAGAATCGGATCCTATACGGGATTCAGAAGCAAATGACTTAGAAGATCCGTTTTTCCCATCTCTAGTTTTGACTCATCAGAAAATCAAACAGCGTATTATTCCAAACTGGTTTTTATGAACACACTGTGCTTAGGGAGAATACTTGCGTAAAGCAGCTTTTTCAACCTTATTAAAGCATGTTTACAGTTATATCTAGTTCGTTTTAATTCTCATTCCAAACTAGGATTAACTGCCACAATCCACTTACCGTATTTACTTTATTAAACATAGTTATTTAATTATTATTACCGCAACTTTAGTAAGCAATGCTAGAATACTACATATTTTAATAACAGCAATTGAGATTAAAATAACTATTCGGTTTTTGTTAATTTTCTACACAATAGTACAAACGTTTTTAAATCACTTAATAGAAGTATAACATAACAAGCGCACACATCCTTTTTTAAAATGTAACTAATGTCGTTAATTTATTATGAAATATTTTTATAAGCTAAAAAATTCTTTTACTGTTGGTTTATTGTTAATATCATAATACTAAAATTTTATATCATTTTGTTCCAAGTGTGCTTTTAGTTATAAAAATATTTACTGACTAAAAAATGAATATATCGTAACTATATTTCGTTCAAAAATACTGAAATTACTAATAAAACAAAGTGTTCGTTTTTTGGGTTCATTAAAAAAGTTTGAACGTAATTTAATTATACACTCTGTATTTGGGTGAAATATTGAAAGCGGAAACGACACGTTGTTCTGAACTGAAGCTTAACCTCAAAACCAACAATGTCTGCCTCTGTTTACAATATGAAATACATTCCGCTAAGCCATGTAATCAATTTTCGGTTTGGTTGAAAATCACACCATTAAAGTTCGTCTCAATCTAATGAAATAAACTCTATACCTACTCGCAATTTACACTGTTTTACCGTTTTTAGGGTTCCTTAACAAAACGATAAAAAACGGAAACATTACGGTCTGTCAGTCTGTATAACAGAGTCGATTTAATCAGGCTCTACTTTTGTTGTTCACTATTTATGTATATGTTATTCGCAATAGCCGAAGTCGGCCACTGCCCGAAATTTTTACCCACAACGCGTTGCGGGTAAGGAAATATACTCACAAAGCGTTTTCTGTTAGTTTTTGCGGGGCATGGGTAAAATTAAACGCCCACAACGCGTTGTGGGTAAATGTCCGTACTCACTACACGAATTAAAAGTTTTTGAAGCGTCACATCGGCTTGTGGGCATTCCAATATACCCACGTCGCGTTGTGGGCGTCTCTTTACACACGATGCGTTATAATAATAATAACAATTTTTCTAATAGCTTTTAATAATACCACTAATATCATATTATATTACAATGAAAATAAAGTTTTAACTCCAAAAAACATGTATAGTATCTAAATACCTAATAAACAGTGAGTTCATTTAAATATGAAAGTATATACCAAAAAATTCACAAAGTTTTTCTTCCACGCTCTACTTATTCTTGCCCGAATTGCTTTTGTGACATTTTGAGTGGCACTTAATATTTTTCCTGACACAAGAACATGCCTTTGTTCCGCATGCTTTAAAACACAGGCAGTGAAGAAATCCTTGTTTTGATCCCGAGGAAGCCATACTTAGCAGGTTCAACGCATCGTGTGTAAGAAGAGACGCCCACAACGCAACGTGGGTGTTGTGTTTTTGTAATTATTATAAATTAATATTTAAAAGGTTTTATAAAAAGATACTTCTTCATTGCTAGCTAAATATCAATTGATTTATTTAATTTAAAATTACAATATAAAAACTTAGATCTAAAATACAGTTATGTAATACTTATTATAATAGGTATTGAACTTGACAAGTTCGTTTATTGAGCAACATCATCACATCTCCCTTTTTTTCAAAATTAAGAATAATAACTTTATCAAATTATGAAGAATAATTAAATCTATTAGGAGGTCTTACAGAGCGACCAAATTTTGTTACGATCTTATTATTAGTATTATGAGGTGATGCTGCCTGTTCTAAACTATTATTATTATTTTCAGTATCAGCAATATTACAATTATTATTATACATAGGGAATAAAGATTTTTGCGGCTCATAATTTTCATTATAATTTTGATTAAAATTTTCACTAAAATTTTGTTTAAAATTTTGATTAAAATGTTTTTTATAATTACAATATAAATATTTTCTGTTTCTTTCTAAAACACCACCATTATTCATTTGAACCTTATACGTTCTAAATTTATTTTGAACTAATTCAATTATTTTTCCCGGATACCATTTTTTTCCCCTTTGAACATATACGTTGTCTCCTATACTTAAATCAGATAATATTCTCGTTTTTTTATTATAATATGCGCATTGATCTTGTTGCTTACTTCTCCAAACGTTTTTTACAATATTAGGCTGAATCACCTTTGGTTTTAATAAATTATTATTAGTAGGTAACAGACCTCTTAATCTTCTGCCCATTAACAATTGAGCTGGAGTGCCTAAATTACACAATGGCGTATTTCTATATTCTAGCAAAATTAAATATAAATCTTTATTCTCATCTACCCCTTTACGCAACATGTTTTTTATAGTTTGTATTGCACGTTCTGCCATTCCATTTGATTGCGCGTAACCAGGTGATGAAAATTTTTGTTTAAAACCCCATTTAATCGCAAAATATTTAAATTCTTGACTAGTAAATTGTGGTCCTTGATCAGACATGGTATATTCTGGAATGCCATGTCGTGCAAATATTGACTTCAAATGATTAATTACGTTAAAACTTCTAGTATCTTTATTTAACAATGCTATTTCGACAAATTTTGAGTAATAATCAATTACCAAAAGATAATTCAAAGAATTTAGTTCAAAAAGATCCATTCCTATTTTTTGCCAAGGGCGGTCTGGAATTTCATGTGGGATCATAGGTTCACTAACATTTGATTTACGATAAGTAGCACACGCTTCACAGCATTGTATCATGTTAGTGATATCATTATTAATTTGAGGCCAATATATACTTTCACGCGCCCGTGCTTTACATTTTTCAATACCAAGGTGGCCATAATGAAGTTTCATAAGCATTTCTTTACGTAGTGATCTAGGAACAATCAAAATTGAGTTTTTAAAAAGAAGTCCATCGATTTCTGTAATTTCAGCTCTATGTTGATAGTACGGTTTCACACTGTTATCTACACTTTTGATATTATTAGGCCACCCGTTTACAACATAAGTTTTCAATACTGCTAAAGATTCGTCATTTTGCGTTTCGCGTTTGAAATTATTTTTTTCTTCGTCTGTCATTGGCAAATTCAAGCTTATTACACATACGTGAGCTTCTACATCTACATCGCTAATCTTATTTTTAATATACTGGACATTTCCATTATTTTCAAAAGCTCTAGACAAAAAATCTGCGGCATATAACTCTTTACCCGGTTTATAAATGATATTTAAATTATAAGGTTGTAATTTTAATAGCATCCTTTGCAAACGAAGTGGACAATCTACCAGTGGTTTTTTAATAATATGTACTAATGGCTTATGGTCTGTTTCTATAGTAACATCTTTACCATATATGTACTGATAAAATCTTTCAGTCCCGAAAACTATCGCATACATTTCTTTTTCAATCTGTGCCCACCTTTTCTGACAATCAGTTAGCGCCTTCGATGCATAAGCAATTGGCGAACCCTCCTGCAGTAGTATTGCACCCACTCCATTTAAACTAGCATCTACTGATATTAGAACAGGTTTTGAAACATCGTAATGTTTCAACACCGGTTCTTCAATAAGCTTTTCTTTCAGCAAATTAAATGCTTTCATTTGTTCGTGCTCCCAATGCCACGCTACATTTTTCTTTAATAATAGGCGTAAAGGTGCAGAAATTTCAGAAAAATCTTTAATAAAACGACTGACATAGTTAACCATGCCTATAAATCTTTCTAAAGCTGCTTTATCTGTTGGAATTTGCATGTTAACAATAGCACTTATTTTTGAATTGTCGGGCGATATTCCTCGATCACTAATTTTATGACCCATATATATTATTTCTTTAACCCCAAACTTACATTTGTTTTTATTCAGTTTTAAATTAAAATCTCCTATTCTGTTAAGAACTTTTTCTAATCTTAAATTATGTTCCTCTAATGTAGATCCCCATACTAAAATATCATCTACGTATACATCAACGCCTTCCATATCATCGAATATTTGTTTAACTATCTTAGAAAATATTTCAGGAGCACAATTGATTCCATATGGAAGCCTCAAAAACCGATATCGACCAAATGGCGTATTGAAGGTCAATAATTTAGAGCTACTATCATCTAATCTTAGTTGCCAAAATCCCGAACTGCAATCTAAAGTGCTAAAGTATTGTGCATTAGCCAATTTTCCAAATATCTGTTCTACTGTTGGCAGTTGAAAATGTTCTCTATAAATTGCTTTATTTAAGTCCCTCGGGTCCAAGCATAATCTTAAATCACCATTAGGTTTACGTACAATTACTAACGAACTAACCCATTGCGTTGGCTCACTAACTTTGGTAATAACTTGCATGTTTTCCATTTTATCCAACTCTAATTTAAGTTTATTCATAAGTGTAAAGGGTACTTTTCTCGGAGCATGAACAACAGGCCTAACTTCTGGATTTACATTTAAATGATACGGTTCTATTTTTAAACAACCCAGTCCCTCAAACAAATTCGCATTTCTTTTTAAAATATCATCGTTATTAAGAGAGTAAATACGTTTTACTAAATTAAATTTTTCACAGGCAGATAATCCTAATACAGGAGGAGCTTGATTCAAAACCACATAAAATTCCAGACGACCCGTTTTACCCTGAATTTGACAATTTAAAACACATTTCCCTAAAACATTTAAGAATGTGCCACAATAATTAGACAGTTTCATATTAGTTTTCATTAAAATATTTTCCTTAAAATTTAATTTCTCAAAAGTTTGGAGTGACAAACAATTGGTTTGAGCCCCGGTATCCAATTTAAATTTTTCATTGCAATTCGTGTCTAAAAATTTTACAATAACATTCCAATCTGCACAACTTATCATATCTATTTTATTAACAACTCCGACAAACAATTTATTTTGATCTTCGTAATTATTATCTACTTCCTCTAAATTATACTGTTCAGACTGATTTACATTTACAAAACTGTTACTATTAAGGGTATTGACTGTACGTTTAAATTTATTTTTACATACTTTCGCAAAGTGATTAGCCTGATGACATAAATTACATAATTTTCCATTAGCTGGACATTGACTAACTCTCTCATGATATTTACCTCCACATCTGTAGCATGACTTCCTTTCTTGCTGCCATCCATGGTCAAACCTTGATGAAACGCCTATCCTGTTGATCTCTTCACTTAAGCGCAAAGCATCTCTAGAAGCTGCAACCGATTCCGACTGCATTTTGGCCAGCTCACTAGTTCGGCACACGTTCACCGCTTTATCCAGTGTTAACTCCGGATCCTTCAGTAGAGTCTCAGTTAGCGCGTTGTTATATAATCCACATATCAGCATGTCCTTGACTAAGCTATCCTTCAGCTGTCCAAATTCACATGAACTCGCCAATTTCTTTAAGATGGTTACAAATTGATCGACCGTTTCATGTGGTTGTTGTTTCCGTGTAAAAAAATTGTATCGTTCAAAAGTTATGTTTTTCTTAGGTTTGAAGTATTCCTCAAATTTATTTAACAAAACATTTATTTTATTATTTTCGTCAGCATCAAATGTGAAAGTACTGTAAATATCTTCACACTCTTCCCCAATATAATGTAGTAAGACAGCACACTGTTTTTTCTCTTCTTTTCCAGCAAGATCTGTGGCGATTAGAAAATTTTCGAATCTGCGACGCCATTTTTCCCAGTTAATTGCTAAGTTACCATTCATTGACATTGGTGACAAACCTTTGTCCGCCATGTTAGTATTTTATTTGATTTTATTAGTACAGAGCTAATAACTTAGTAAATTAATTAATAGTTGTTTGTCCGCAGCGCCATGTTGTGTTTTTGTAATTATTATAAATTAATATTTAAAAGGTTTTATAAAAAGATACTTCTTCATTGCTAGCTAAATATCAATTGATTTATTTAATTTAAAATTACAATATAAAAACTTAGATCTAAAATACAGTTATGTAATACTTATTATAATAGGTATTGAACTTGACAAGTTCGTTTATTGAGCAACATCATCACAGTGGGTAGATTGGAATGCCCACAAACCGATGCGACTCTTCAAAAACTTTTAATTCGTGTAGTGGGTACGAGCATTTACCCACAACGCGTTTTGGGCGTTTAATTTTACCCATGCCCCGCAAAAACTAACAGAAAACGCTTTGTGAGTATATTTCCTTACCCGCAACGCGTTGTGGGCAAAAATTTCGGGCAGTGGCCGATTTCGGCTATTGCGAATAACATATATACAGTTCTGTACCCGCACCTAGTCAGAATCACGAAAACATTTTTTCGTACACCCCTCCTATAATAAAATAGCTGTTTTTCATGCCTGTGTTAATAAAATGACCCATTTTGCACTAGTGCGGAAAGTAAAATAAACGCTGTAGTACCATTTCCATAGTAAAAGTATGTAAACTCTACACAGCTTACGAATCAGAAAATTATGTGAAACTCAACTATTTTTTAATGAGGACTTACTAACAATACCTATTATATTTTTATTATTGATATTGTTGCTCGTGTGACTGTTAAAACTCGCTGGCACTCGTTTTTAAAATTATGTTCAATTTGCCATAATAAATCTCGCACAAAGATTTTCTTGGTGGATACAAAATTGAGAGTATTTTTTTATTTAATGAAATATAATTTACTTTAGAATTTGTTTGATGGAACCCTCGGCGCGCGAGTTACACTGCATGTAACCGATCGTTTTTTAGCTAATTACTTATATTATATGCGTCTTTTTCGATTCCGAGAAAGTGAAGTTTTCTTATAACATAAACAAGTAATTTTTATTTCCTGAAATGGAAAAAGTATTATGTGTTTTCCCAATGGCATATTCAATAATAAAGATAAATTGGTAATTTTTACGACATTTATAGACACATATAGATATAACAATGATAAATTGATGACATTTTCTTGTAATTTTATAGCTCTGATGTAGATAAATTATATACAAGTCTAAAATTCTTTTATTAATTTTCTGTTCAGTCTATATGAAAATATTTATTTAGTTAAACAAACAAAATGCTGTTAATTAACCAAAGGAATTTTAAGCATTTGTTGTGTTTTTGAACAGATTTTTTTGCTTTTTAAAGTTTTAAAGCTATCGTGGTCGTCCAAATAAAAAAAACAATTAATTAAGGTAATCCACTCACTGTATATTTACAACAAAATATAACAAGCACAACCACAATTTCATGATGATAATATAATTATAATACAACTACTAGTTGTTCTATCCGGCTTTGCTCGAAAAATTCAGGATTTTTAATAGTGATAATATCTCGAAAAGCTTACCACTTGGCCATTCACTGATTTGGATACAAGTGGTTTATTTTTTGCACTATCTTCTATAAAATAGTTCCTTTACATCAGTGATTCCCAAAGTGGTCTATATCGACCCCCAGGGGTCGACGACAACTTGAAAGGGGTCCATGTCAGGGGGAAAAAAATTGGGGGCCCATGAAATGAAAATGGGGGTTAACGATAGTGAATCTCCTAACAAAAAAAAATTGGTTGTCTGTAAAGTCGGTTAACGGACGATAGTTTTACGTGATAACGTCATAAAGAAACATTGATGAACTCTCTGACGTCACGCGAGAAGAGAGAGAAATGCGTACAAGCCGACGCTTGGGCCGATCGTGCCTCTCTATCGCTTATACCGCGCTCTCGCTTGCACGCTCAGGCTCAGGCGGAACGTGATACTTTTTGGTGCGTGCAGCCGGTGTTTCATCAATTTATAAGACGTTATCACGTCAAAAAGAAACAAACTGGACATCGTTAACCGAAGAGATTTAAGATTAAATCTAACTAAATTGATGCCAAATGTCGAAAATTTATTATTAAAGCATCAGGTTCATCCCTCACACTAAAAGCATTTATTTTTTGCTCAGTTATTTTATGTAACAGAAATTAAATTTTAATTTGGTTCGTTTTATTTTGAATCTAATTAATAAATATATAAAACTAAACATTTCACACTACATTTCACTACCATTATAAATTTAAATCGTTCAAAGTGAGTAGCACTAATAATGCCCGTTGTCAAAAATACATTAGAAATTAATGAATTTGCAAAAAATCAATATCAGATAGGCAGGGGGTCTACCCAAAACCGAAAAACGTGGCAAGTCGTCTACGAGACAAAAAAGTTTGGGAACCTCTGCTTTACATGCATGTATATTGCATACAGTATTGTAAAGTGATTTTTGAAGTAAAACTTCTTTAGGCACGCTTGACTTGGGGTGTAAGCTGGTAAATGCTTGACGAAATCGTTTACGGAAGTGCATCATCAGAGTTGAGAGGGAGATATAAGTTAGTGAGTGCGTCAAAGACGGAGCATTAATACAACTATTTGACGTTTAAAATGAAAACAACTGTTTTTTTTTTGTATCAAAAATACATTTCATCGAATTTTGCTGCATTTTGTAATGGGAAATAATGTAGGTTAGTTAATAAATCCTTTTTAAATGTATTATAAATTATGCTAATAAAAATATATAGGTACATATTTTGCCTATTAATTAATCAAAAATTCTATTTTGTAGATAATATGTGCTACAGAGTGAGGTTAAATTGTGTTCGATAAGCTTGGAGACGAACCGACTGCATATTATTGTTCGTTTATGAATTTAACATGAGCAAATTTGAGATATTTACGCATTATTCTTAATAAATATATTTAAAATAATTATGGCAGGAAGAAGTTTTACGTCAGTCGTGTGGTCTAAACTCTAAAGCACACTCGCTTTTTTGATAACCCTTCTGCAACCGAGCATTAGTCTCATTAATATGTTTAATGAAACGTTCAATTATCTACAGTCACTATTTTCTGTTAAAAATTCGAGGCGATCATTTTACAAAATGACAGTATAATCAATAATCATTAATAAAAGTTATTGAAAATTATTAATAGTGACATTAAATTGGTAGTGATGACAAATAACTAACGGTGACAAATTTTAACGATATAATTCATCAAACACAGGAAATATGCAACTATACGTTTAAAAGAGTGATTAACTAGTAGCTTTTTACATCATGACGTTTTCATAGCGATAAACCCCGGAGCGGCCTACGTGTTTCACGGAGCCGGCCAAACAAACTGCACGCCCTACAGCGTCGGTTCAATTTATAAACCGATTTTATTTATATTTTACATTCTTCACATATTTATAATAATAATAATGCGTCTAACGTCCGTTTCTCGACTTTATGTCATAACAGACGCCATTCGCACCATTACTATTTTTTTTCTACCACACTTCCCGTTATATTCTACAATTTTTAAAATTTAACTCAATTAATACAATGGGCGAATGAAGGAATTTCTAGGAAATTAGGATAAGGAAGGCAAAATTTGAGCATAGGAGTTTGACAGGTAATCGGCCATGGCCTTGAATAAGGATCCATCTTGATATTTATTTATCGTATGGTGTTATATTTTGGGGAAATTCCACTGACTTTTTAAAAAATTTTAGAAGACGAAAGAAAATAATTCGAGCTATAGTTGGGGTTCACCCTAGTCACTCATGTAGACTTCTTTTTAAACTAAAAATTTTAACTGTCTATAGTATTTATATTTTAAGCTGTATATTATTTTATAAGAAGAATGTAAATCTTTTCAGTAGAAGAATAAATTTACGTAACCATAACAAACGATTTAAAGAAGACATTAATTATAAAACTAGTAACTTAAACATCACACTTAATAGTCCTTACAATACAATAACTAAATTTTGTAACAAATTACCGGCAAATATTTTAAATTTAAAAGCACCCAGTGACCCAAATTAAAAAATACTATAAAAACGTTCTTCTTGATAAAGTAATAGGTATACAACTTCAATGAATACTATGACATAAATTTTAAGAATATTTTGTAATATATATGTACCTACTATCTTAAGTGATCCTTCTGACGCATTCTATATGCTCTTTTTTGTTGCAAAAGTCAATAAAGCATTATTATTATTATCATTATTATTATTATCATTATTATTGTTTATCTGGAATTGTTGAGGGAAACCATGGAAAACCTCAACAAGATGGCCAGTACAGGAATTACCGTTTCTCGGCTAGAGACACTGGGAAAAACTCCCAGCCACATCTGCCCCCGCCGGGAGTCGAACCCGATCCCTCCCGAATGCGAGTCTAGTGCTCTCACCGCTACGCCACCCCGCTCTTCACAAACTTTGTTTCACTTCTATGTTGCATATAATATGTAAAAAATCTTGCAACTCAATTTAAAAAATTTAAGGTCATATGCAGTTCTGATAACAATATGCATTTTATGTCTGTATAACGGTAGTAAAATGACCCATTTCGCACTAGTGCGTATAATAAAACAAACGAAATACGGAAAGTCGTTCTACTATCATTTCCATAATAAAATTATGAACACAGCCTTTAACTGACAGTGAACTTGCTCAAAATTGAACTGTAAACATTTTTGAAAATTATGTGAAAATCTAAGTGTGTAGGCTTTCACGGCCGGTGTTGATCCAAATCTTCTTGGTTTCCGGGCTTGTATGCCGCGGTTCATTGGTATTACTACCTCACGTTTCCTCTACAACTGAAACGTCAGGTAGTAATACCAATGGACCACGGCAAACCAAGAAGATATGTGAAAATCAGCTACTTTATACGAGATGCAGCCAAAAAATACTTTATGTATGTTGTGTGTGATGATATTATGACTCATGCGACTGTAAAACCTCGCTGTCGTTCGTATTTAACACAATGTCACGTCCGTCATAATATATATATCATCACGCACTAGAAACATAACGTACTAGTGAAAAAATTAAAAAAACATTTAGGGGAGGGAGGGGGAATGGCGCTCACTGGGTAATGGCGCTCACCTCTGTAACTCTGTCAAAAAGGAACGTAGCAACACGTCACGTCGCGTGAAGCGCGAGGGGAGGGGGCCTCTAATAGACAGCGATGCAAACGGACAGTCAGCTCGCGTCATGCGACCGTGAAGAGCGTTTCTTTGTTTGCGGCCGCGCTGATCTAATTTTTAATTAGGTGCTGAACAAGTTAAGTTGCTGGGCTCGCTATACTATGGACTCAGTGCTGCAGATTTGCGTAAACTTGTTTATAAATTTGCTGAACGCAATAATATCAAAAACAATTATGATCAAAGCAGTAAAACAGCCGGATTGGATTGGGGACACTACTTTATGAGACCCTGAGCGCCATTACCCAAAGTCAGGGGCAATGCCGCTCAAACATGTTTTTTTAATACTACTACTAGTAGGTGAAAGATATATGCTTTTGTTGTTAAATTGTTGATTACTCGATAATTAAAGACTTTGTTACTCTTCTTAATTTTGATTTATAATAAATAATTTAAAAAATACACTATTTTTTCCTTAAGTGAACGCCATTCCCCCGTCCTACTCTATAGGATCATTTCTTTGTTTATTTGTTCGTCAAGATCCTTATCAGTATTCGTAAACTCGACCCAATCTTTGACGAATGGCAATCTGTTCATTTTATTTATTCGCGGTTTGTCCGCAGCTGTACAATTATCAGCGTCTGTTTTTATTAAATCGCGTGTGAAGGTGTTTATTTGGGCAACAATACGTCAGGTAAGCATGTAAACTTCTGTTGTTCAACATATGTCATAAAGCACATTCCATGTACCAGTGTGACACTATTATCGTCAGCCGCCATTGTTCGTATGTCGCGTTCAACTGTTATCTATATTACGCGTAAAATTGTTACAATCAATATTACAGTTGACAATTGTATGTCAGTTCCTGAAATTGTTACATTTTTACTGACTCGATAACAAATACTGTATTGGGTAACGTGAGGTAGCTTAATAAATAAAAAAAAAACTGGGGTCGCAGTGCGAAACCCTGCCGACAATATAGTGTATTTGCTTTTATAGTCAGTGTGAGTCTATATTATTAACTTTGTTTTTGGACAAAATAAAAAAATACCCCTTAATACACCTCTTTAAACAACATATTTTTAATTAATTTCAATACTACATATTAATACGATCTCTGTACCAAATATACATCCTTCAGTATGTAAATCCATATCAGTAAACTTGTGTTTTCATAAAATTTGTAAGTCCAGTCCTGTCGGGCCGATCTTTTTAAAATTTTAGCAGCACGTTTTAATAATTACTAAAGGATTAAATTTCAAATTTGACAGGTTTTGAAAATTTTTTCATTTTTTTTGGGCCCGAAAACTTTTTCAATCATTAAATACCATCCTTAAATTGGCCCAATCGGGCCCATTTTAAATAGACTTCGTGCGGTGGTGGATTCCAACGTGTATACCAAATTTCATTTAAATCGAATAAATCCTTCGAGAGTTATCGTATATATAAACATTTTCAAAAATGGCGCCAAAGTGTTTAGGAGGCTATGTAACGTCGAGTAATTTTGGTCCGACCCCTGAGTCCCCCATCCAACCGACGCCAATAGTGTAAGTGCTTTATGACAAATATTCAGGTCAAACAGATTGTAAGCTACATATAGGGGGGTCGAAAATAGCTCGGGTAAACACTTCCGAATTTGGATAGATAATAATTATTATTGTGAAAGATAACTCTAATAATTTAGAGAGATGATGATCCTGTTCAAATGTTGGAAGATTAAAAAGGAAGAATTCACAACAACAATACTGAGAAAACAGACAGCATTGGTAAGTTTATTTATTTTACTTCCAATTTTTAACTTTAATTTTAACAACAATAATTTTAACAACAACTTTAAGATCAATAACAAATGTAACAACAATAATTTATAACTTTTCATATATTGAATCTTCTAGATTCTCCGAAGATGGCATAAAGATTGCCGAAACGTCAGACAATAAAATGCAATAAAAACCTTCAGTATTTGCTTTGTTCATCGATCCTATGCCACCAGGATTCTTCCTTTTTAATCTTCCAATAATTATTATTATTAATAATAAAAACGGAGTTTTATTTCTGTTATGATATTACATGATGAGAATTAGATTAAATAAGCATTAAATAAAGTTTATATTTTTATGTTCCGTTATCCATTCTGCTTGGTTATGTCACGTTAAAAAAACAAAATTATACATAAAGTATTCTTGAAATTATTTTGGAGAAAATGAGTGATAAAGTAGCGCTACAGGCGTCTAAAAATGGCGAGAAGCGGACGTTAAACACATTGCGCCATTACTATTACTGCGCTGTTAATGACAGTTTCAAAAGAAACGTTGCTATTCCAGGAAAATTAATTAAAATGTTGCTTGTATCATTTTTAAAAACATTTTTTTTCATTTATAAATCGTTATTTCAGTAAAAAATAGCGTATTAATGGTACGTAATGAAATATTGAAATATATAGGAAATTGAAAAAATAATTATTTATAAAAAAAATATACATAACCGGTTTCGATGAAAGCGGTGATGCACACTTTTTGGGATGAAACAATATTTTTTTGCTTTCACTTTTTTGTAATGAAACATCGCTTAAGAGTTAATAACAAATACCAGCCCAATTTTTGTTTTAAATCCTTTCTTCTCGCTTAAAAACGGTTACAGCTCTCCCGAAGTCATTTTTAAGACTAAATGGTTCGAATAAACGTCAAATAGAGGACCCAGAATAGCATTACAGGATTCTATAGGCAAATATTGAAAAAAAAGAAATTCCCAAAAAAGTTGGAAAAAATTGTAAATTATGTCAGCCAAAAGCCTTTTAGTTTCAGTATAGCGTCGGGAGAGCTGTAACTTTTTAGGCGAGAGGAAAGGATTTGGGATGAAGAGATTAGAAGGCATTTGAAAAAAGTAGATTTGAGAAAAACACGTTAATAGTTTTTTCTCATATTTATCGAATATTAAAAAAAATTAAGTTTAATTAATTAATTTGTTATCCTGGGACAATATAACAGTAGAGCACTGTCATTGAAGGCCTCATTCTCATTTTGTTGTATTAAATTTGGTTTAAAATGGATATTAGAATTTTTGGTTAGTTTGAAGTAAAATGTAAAATGCCAATTAATTATTATTGTTCATTTATATTAAACATAAAGCTTTGACTATAGAGTTTTGTTTCAAATTTTACTCAACGATAAACTGAAAATAGTACAGCCGTTTTATTACGAATCAGAAAACAAACTGAAAATATTTTATCGTACATTAAACTGGCTTGAAGTTTCCAAGTTCGCTTGACGAGTGTTTAAGGATGTTGTAAATGATATGAGGAACTGGAGGAGAAGGAGGAGAACCGGAGGACGTTTTTTGACGTAGGAATTTCCGCTGTCGGTTGTACAAATAGAGTGAACCATGTCGTCTTCATCTAGTATGGATGGCGGCCGGATATTAGCCACTCTTTCGTCAACTAGCTGCATATATTAGGTGTCTTAGCTGTTCATATAATGTCACCGATTACATTACATACCAGGCATGTATAACATTTTAGACATTTGCTACCAGTACGGTGAGGTGAAGAATATGATATTTGCTATTCGTTGCCATGATTACCTACATACTATGCTCCACGTCATGCATAAAAATTGATCAAACCATGCTAAACTAGTTTATTTCTGACAGATCTACAAAACAAAAGAACAACTGATTTTGTTTTTATTTTCAAAATGTTTCCAAAGCTATAAAGTTTATAAACATTTTTTAAAAATTTTTTTTGAAAAAATATATATAATAATAAGCCGTTATGAAAAGTATACCATCATTATCTATAAAACACCGTTATAATATATTATATCTCTTACGCGCATGCGCCGATTTTCCCCAAAAACAATAGAGCTCTTCATATCTGCACATCGAACATGCTTCCAAAATTTAGTTTTAATCCGGTCATCCGTTTGATCTGTATCGTGCTCACAGACTAACAGACAAACAAACAGACGCACAGAGTTTTTCCAAAAATATATTTTTTAGATTCGGGGGACCTCAAAACGAAAAAATATAGTAAAATTTTGAAAAGTGAATTTTGATCTAAACTAGTACAATTCCTTACTTGTGAGTTGGAATGATAATACGCTAATTCCAACAAATAGAAATAAATATCTGTATTCATTACATTATAAACATTTCAAGATTTTTATGCGAATTTAGGAAACACCTTCTAAACAGCGATTATTTTATGCTCATTGGGATCAGCGTCCCTTTTTGTAAAAGTATGTCGAGTTTGAAAAGTTCTGCGAGATATTAAATTTTATCAAAAAACTGCTTATTTTTTAAGGTAAAATACATACATAAATTTATTGTATGAAAATAGTCAGATAGAGTTACATTAAAAGTTATAATAAAATCGTACAATATTCTTTAACATTATAAGTTTTGTTATAAAGAAAGTCCTTCAATTTGCATTTAAAAATATTTGTACTGTTAATATTTTTTAATTCATAGGCAATTTATTGAATAAGTTAGCTGCCGAATAACATGGCGCTGTCATAAATCTAGAATAATTACATTTATTTATGAATAGATTAGTAATATAGTAATAAAAAAGTTCTGTGTAACATTCATTGGGATTTGCCTATGCTCTGAAAGCTGGTCTAGTTTTGTAATCACTGCGGGGCTTGATTAAATCATAAAATATGACTGGATAACTTTGTACATCCATAGATAAAGTTATCGATAAGCAGCCACTCCACGAAGAAATCACTTAGAGCTACGTGTCACGGATAAGATTGAGCGGTGAATGATTCGCTGTCTCACTCGCTTTCGTTCTACTCGTCTTTGTCGCACATCTTCCGCTCTGAACGCTTAGATCCGATTCATGTAGCGCACATACACACAACACAACACGACACAATCACTAATTCTGAAATGTCAGTTCGTCTGTGTAAACTGCGTGTTTCTGACAGATTCTACCGAAATATAAAAAAAAACTGTATGTCAATGAAAATCTAGATTAAAAATACTTTTCTTTACAGAAGCTTTTTCACTTTTTATTTACAACTCAGATTTTGGACGCTGTATACAGAAAATTAAATACGTAATGGATTTACTTCACTGATTTTATTTTTTTATCAAAGACGTGAAATATAAATGGACCTACCATTCCCTATATTAAGTATATATACAATATGTTGTGACGAAAATTTAATATCTATAATGAGAGAGGAGCGCTTGTCTCTTTCTAAATACCGATAACACATAGGCGTGCAGTTTTGAAGGATATAAAAACGACAATTAATGAGGTTAATAATTCTTATATTGTTGATATCATGGAAAGTTAATATGTCTTTTGAAATTAAAGACACTCTATAGCGTCATCAATGTACAACTTCTTTTGTAATAAAAATATTATAATATTATTTCATAATAATTATTATAGCGACTAATAAAAGACATTTTTTTCTGCAAACTAAGTACACATTATGTAAAACTTGGTCTGTACGTAGCTTTAACTGTTATTCATTTCATATTTGCGTTGTATTTTAGTATATATAAATAAATTAAAATAAACCTTTCGATCGTGTAATAAAGAAATACACATTTTCAATTCAACAGCGCTGTTTAAATAAACTTAAAATTAAATACTAATTAAATATACTGTCCTTAATTTTATTTAGAATTGTAATTTACACTTTAATTCATTAAGAATTGTTAATTTCTAGTTTCAACAAGCAATATAAATCACCGCGACGCAGTGTAGTATGTTTATGAATGAAGTAGTCGATGTGGTATAGGTGGCGGGTCTATATGGTGGAGGCGCAGTAACTCCGTGGTACATGTCTCCTGCCGAGCTTTACGAGCCGAGATGGCCTGGCGATAACTCGCTACCAAAGCTTTACTAGCAGAGAAGATAACGTAGAGCTGTACATAACATTTTCTAACCCAATTCTTTTTGAATATAACATATCCGTTATCTCTGAAATGTTAGCTGATATAACCATAATAACACGTCTATCGATTTTACGTAATCTATCAATTGTTAATAATATTATTTCTGTTTTTAAAATTGTAAAAAAAAAATTATTAAAGAGAGTATATTATGCTTAACAGTGCTTGATAGAAGTGACTTCTTTGTCTACCCAACCATATAGGGTAGTGCGAACCAAACGTATTGAGTAATTCATAAATAGTGCGTCAATTGTTGATTGTAAAATATAAAAGAGAGTATATGCTTAAAACTATTTAGAAGAAGAGAAACTTCTTGACTTCTTTGTCTACACTCTACAGGGTAGTGCGAACCAAACGCATTGAGTAAATCATAAATAGTGCGTCAGTTATTGGTTGTGCTCTTTCTCTTTTTTTTTCTATCATGATCCTTTTCCGTTTCACCTTGTTAAGAAACTTAAGGAGGTTGATCTTAAGTCGAATTCTAAATGGGAACTTTTCCATAATAAATTTTTACAAAAGGTTATAAGTCGACGATACCAATAAATTAATGTCATAAAGGCTTAAATAAATAATTTTTTTAATATTAATTAATTATTTCAGTATTTTACTTAATGGACTAACGTTTAAATTTTTTGTACAAAGTTAGGTTAGAAAAAAATAAATTTATGTAAATATCTGTATTTTACATATTTTTTGCAGTAAATACCTAAAAAAAGAAATTAGAAGTAATAAAAATTTAAATTAAATCATTAAAAAGTTGAAAATTCAGTTAAAATTGTTAAAATTATCAAGAATAAAAGTCCATAATCGAAAAGTGCTAAGGTTTATTAATTTTTTTTTATTGATTAAAAGTCTCCTAATGAAATTGGAAAAAATATTAAAATATGCGTAGACATCGATGCTTTACATAGTAAGTTTTCGGAACTGCTGACATTATTTGGTTATTTGCAAAAAATTAAAATGTACCGTTTGCATGCTAGGTTGACATATTTTCCATAAGACTACATGTAAAAGTTTTTTTAATTTTTAACTTTATAAATCTCCTAATTATTTTGGAGTTTTTACAGAAAATTTTGTCATAAAAAATCTATTAAAAAAACTTTATTTCAGATTTTTTTCATTATCTTCGTAAAACGACTCAACCTCCTTAACCTTGCTATATACGTAGATTAATTTTAAATCACCGAAAAGTTATTTTTACAAATTTTAGGCACGGCATTTAAAATAATAAAATGTGTAAAATATCTCTTATCATTCGAAATCAAAGAGTGAACTAGTTTTCTTGAACCGATACTTGGTACACCATCTTATGCTCACAGATGAAGACAAAGAAAGGAATATTATTTAAGTTCTCAACTGCTGTGTCGCGACTCTGGTATGTAGCCAGCACGCGTTTGGTAAAGAAAAAAAAATAAAAATTTTGCGCGATCTGGTCTAAATAATGTTTTGGCGACACGTATACCCCGTGATAGTTAAGAGACGGTACGCGCCGTCAAAAATTTCTTAGATGTGAAAAGAAACCCCCCTGCATTATATTATACGACACCTAAGCCGAGGCCATAAATATAGCTTACATAAATATACATTAAGTATAATATAGCCACAATAAATTTATTTTAATGTCGAAATATAAATCGCCATATTTTTAGAGTACGGACCTGGTCTTGCAATATACAGTTTCAAGCGTCGTGTCGACATTGTGTGGGTCGCGCGCGGTTCTTTTTTATTTTACGGGCCACCCGTGGGCTCGTTGTCCATAGACTATAAGCTTTACTCACTAAACGAATGTATTCCATATACAGGGTGTAATCAAAAGTACACGTTTCTATTTATCTACATTTTAAGATCACCAAATATTCAGTAAACGGTAACGTCACTCGATATAACGACAAACTCCTTAAAACGTCGAAATTATTTAACTCTAGTTGGTTTACCTTATTGCTCATACATGGCACACCCACTTTAAATAACGACAACAATACGTCATCATTAAGCAATAAACAGTACTTGTTTGTTATTTTGTTATCGGCATCATGCGTACCGAAGATTATAATAAATTCGTTCTTTTGTTTGTTGGGGTTTGCACTGCGACTTTTACCTTTAGTTTTGTATCTTTACAAGCTATTTTTAATGAATAAAAATGCTTACTCCGCTGGGAAACAAAGTTCAAATATAAAAATGAAAATTATGTATGCACGTAACTTTCCATCACACCTTGTATACAGGGTGTATATGCTCAGTTCAGTACAATACACAATAATATAAATGTGAGGCGACACCGCTTGCAAATGACATGTATATTTGATCCCTATCTCACAGTAGATATATTTTCTACATGCCGTAAACAGTACACCTACCGTACTTACTGTACGATGTGATGCTTGAACGTTGCAAGCAAACGTAAACAGTAACAGACAGGCGAATATTGAATTTAAAAATACATTGTTACTGGTAGATCCCTAATTTTGGAAAATATATTTCTCCGATTGAGCACGCAAAAATAATTTTATTGAAAAGAAATGATAATTTTTGTCATTAATTTTTAATAAAACGTGTTTTCATCGGTGAGTTGGCTCCTAAGCTGTAAAACAATATAATATAATGCGTGTGTGTATGTGTGTGTAACCCTTTATTTCTCACTTCTCGTATTTACAACAGTACATTCGCGTGTACAGAGGAATACACAGTATGCAGCAAAACTACCTACAACTATTTTTGGAGTACGAAAATAATTAATTTAACAGAGTAACAGAAAACAACATCCTCAGGAGTGGGGGAAATGAGCAGCTA
Source organism: Xanthostigma xanthostigma (assembly GCA_963575645.1). Taxonomy (NCBI): domain Eukaryota; kingdom Metazoa; phylum Arthropoda; class Insecta; order Raphidioptera; family Raphidiidae; genus Xanthostigma; species Xanthostigma xanthostigma. Next base: position 8,067,546 of record OY754471.1, on the reverse strand, counting down.
GTGAGAACTGGAACCGATTGGCTGGCGAGCGGTGTAGGTACGCATGCGCTGAAGTAAAAACTCGATCGACACGCCCTTTTCTGCTTAGTGTTTACTTCAAGAGATATGCGGGCGGCATAGGTACAGACCCGATGTCACACGGATAGCATCGGGGCGTTTGTTCCAGTTATATTATAGTTCACTGCTTCAAATACACATGCAATAAATTAAAACATTAGTACTCCCATCCCCCGATTTACACGGTACTTGTTTTACACGTTTTCGCTTTTACACGGTTTTCCAAATAAGTTTTTTTTTGTTTTTATCGCACTCTACTAAATGCTACTGTGATTGAACACGTGCGCTGTGTACACATCTCACGGGGAATCCCGAGCTTATGTGCTGACTTGCTGCACACGCACACTGTGTCTGTATTTCTTCGCATAAAATTAAAGTTTTATCTACGGAAAATTGTATTTGAGTGAAAGTTTCACAGTTTCAGAAAGATTTAATTTTCCATATTCGTAAATTACAAGTGAGTGCATAATTGAAAAAGATCACAACTGTTAAATAGCAAAATTATGCATTTTCTGCAAGCTTTTCGATTTACAAGGTTTTGACTTGAAAATTTTTAATTTTCGATTTACACGCTTTTCTCAGGAACGTATCTACCGTGTAAATCGGGGGATAGGTGTATTGCTGGGTTTTTTTTCTGTACACCAAAACAAAAAAAAAAACGTTCTTTCAAAACTGACCTCAGTAAATATTTTTTGGAAAAAAATTCTCCATGTATGAGCAATGTGTTTTGTCCCACCGTGTATGTTTATACAGAGACGATAACGTGGTCGTATTTAGGTGTACAATGTACAGTACAAAGCCGTGGGGAGCCGACAGAGGTACGACGTACTGTATCTGATAATCTGAATGGAATATATGTATGAAATTTCTTCTTGCTGTTGGCGACCTCCAGGAGTTGAAAGCTTTGCTCTGCTCTGCGTAGCTATTGTGTATCATTCTTTTAAATCTAATCTAATATTTCTATTGACTGAATAGATATACACAGTGCTTATATCGGCTAAATAATACTTTTTCTCTTATTCATCTACTTTGAGCATTTTATATTTTGACGTGATAACGTCTTATAAATTGATGAATCACCAATCTTATAAATTGATAAAACACCGGCTGCATGCACGAAAAAGTGTAACGTTCCTAACGCTCGTAACGCGTAACGTTCCTAACGCGTAACGTTCCGCCTGACCCTGTGCGTGCTTTTTGCTAATTTCTCGCTCAATTTAAATCAGATCGGTTTGAAACCAGTCTTAAACGAAAGAGGAGAACATTTTACATAGATTTCGTATAACAGAATTTGCCTAAACAGTTTTTTTATACAAATTTATATAGAAAAATAGCTGTATAAATGCAATGTTGTCTAATGCATGGCGCGACGCGGTCGGTCGTCTTTGTTTGCCGTACATGGAAATTAGAAGAGAACGTATGTCTTGTCTTAACATGAAAACGGCTGCATTTCTAATGTTTAATTCAATTTTTTGACATTAGTATTTTGTGAAATGCAACGCCTTCTAAGTTAAGTATTGGAATAACTAATTATTATTAGAACATAATACTTTGACAGTTGCAAACGTCACTTTTGACATTTCTTATCATTCCGACACCAAGGATAAGCGGATTGAAACCAAATTTTGGGAGGATGTTTGATATGCAAATATGAAGTGGCCTATTGTTTTTGGGGAACATCGGCGCATGCGTAAAAGAATATATCTCTTATAATGATGTTTTATATAATAATAATATAGTTTTTAAAACGGTTTTTACTCTATCTATTTTTACTAGAAATTTTTGTAAATTTTTTGGGGAAAATCGGCGCATGCGCAAAAGAGATACATGCCATAGTTGTTTTTTATATAATAATAGTATACTTTTTATAGTGTTTTATTATTCTACTTAATAAAATTTACCTAAATTTGAAGCGAAAGATGCAATATCATAGATTCGAATTATTATATAAATTTAGGTTATGTATTACGGAATACGTTATCACGTAAAACTATCGTCCGTAAACCGACTTTACAGACAACCAATTTTTTTTTTACATAAACATTTTTACGTTAAATAGTTCAGAAAAAATCGCTGTTGACGGACGGACACCGAAATGATTTCATAATGTTTTGCATGGAAAACCAAAAAACAAAACACAAGAATTTAAAATTGAACTTTTGGCACTTTACGAATTATAATTTTCTAAATTGACTAGTTATAGTAATACCGAATAATACCTTTTAAAAGGTAAAATATTTTTAGTGATTTTGTACATACTTTCTTAGAAAAACGCTGACTTTTTAATAATTGAAAACTTTTTTTAAAACGGTGATTTTATATGGGTTTAAGTTTTCTGCTGTATGTGACGTTACTTCAAAAAAGTTAAATCTCATTTCAGAAGCAATTGAATTAGGTGCCATATAGGTATTGAAAAAATGTAGATTCTTTTATTAAAAATCAAATATAAAACCTCCGTATTAAAAAAGTTTTTATTTTGAAAACTTTATTTTAAATTTACATTTAAAACTATTTAATTTTTTTAGGCATATAATAAAGACGGAGAAAGGCTAAAAAACGGAGAAACGAGTAAAAAAACTGCCTGTCTATTTTGAATAAATGCACAATCATTAATTTTCAAAACAAAAGCAGTCAGTTTAACTGCCAAAATAAACAAATTTATAAAAATATTCGATCAAAAAATAAAAACACAATGAAAAAAACATTTTCAGCAATAATGTCAACAACATGATAAACTGTATTGAAAAGACAATAATGCAGTATTTACGAACCTAATTAAAAATACACAAACTCAGGAAAAGAAATAAAAACACAATAGACAATGTAACACATACTTCATTCCACCATAGTCGTCGAACTTTTGAGTCACAAAAAAAATTTTTAAAGCAGATAAATTAAAATTCTAAAAGTATTTTCTTCGTAAGCAGGTTATTTTTTTCTACGATTCAATCAGTTTTAAAACTACAATTATCGAAAAAATTACACAAACATTTCAAAATTTACTAAAAATTAAAAAATATTCACAGTAACAAAATTATAATAAAATAAAAATTTGTTGATGACAAAAATTCCCAAAATAATATAATAGTTTTGTTTTAATTTACCGCACTAGTGATGCAATGGATCACTTTACATGCCTGTATACATTTAAAAAAAAAATTGGTTGTCTGTAAAGTCGGTTTACGGACGACAGTTTTACGTGATAACGTATTCCGCTCGAATATCATATTTAATAATACATAACCTACATTTTAGTGGCTGTCAAACTATATTTTTACCGACTAATAATTTGATCAACCAAAGCAAAATACATGTTTTTAAGCAATTATAAAAGACATTTATATATGTATAATATATATTTGTTAACAAACCGTATAATTTATCTGGCCATCTGTCAGATGTAGCTTTTGCTGGAACAGCCGAAAAAAATGTTGAACGCACACTACTCTCAGACATCACGCGAGAAGAGAGAGACTATCGCTTATATCGCGCTCTCGCTTGCGGAACGTTACTCTTTTTCGTGCGTGCAGCCGGTGTTTCATCAATTTATAAGACGTTATCACGTCAATAAAATATAAGGGGTAGTTGAGCGCACAGTGGTGGTAAGCATTGCCATTTACCAATCGAAAAACATGTGTTTAAAACTTGCCTAAAACAAAGTTGTTTTGAAGCCAATAGTCGACGCTTATGACAGAGATTTATTTTGCGGCTAATTAAATTAAAACGTAAACAAATTTATCGTGTGACCGCGCGTTATAAGTAGCTGAACCTATATAATCGCCGTTAAACGACCAACGGCGCTTTTTATAGAAACAAGTGTGCTATAAAAACTATATAATATACGAAAGCTTACAGTGGTGAATGCTTAACTGGACGTATAAAAAATAAACATCAAACGGAATGCGAATCGATTAATAAAAATAATAGAGCCGATCTTTTTTAAGTGATTGATCATAATATATATTAATATTTTAACAAATAATAGTATATTGTGCGACTGGTGAGAGAAGGAGAAGATTCCATGAGCGGGAAATTTACCGCACGAGCGTAGCGAGTGCGGTAACACGCGAGTGGAATATTCTCCTTCGATCAATGGTCGATCATAATACTTTATTCAACTAGCACGAGTAATATGTAATCGGGGCCCTGATAAAAGAGGGAAAAATAATTAATCACTTCATTCATTGACGCACCCACCGCCCTCGATGCACACAAGATGGCCCTGACTTTCGCTGAATTGCGATGCTGTTTTCATATATACAAATCGCTACCGCGTTCCTATTGGTCCAGAAACTATATGCAGTAATACACTATCGTACAGTTTCGGCTCATTATTAGCACTCTACGCGTCAACATGAAGTAATTTATTATTTCTCCCGAATTTAGCAGGGCCCCAAAATTATATATTACTCACGCGTGTTGAATAAAATAATTTATTAAGAAACACCGGTCGCAATGCAAAACTCTACCAACAAAATACTGTTTTTCTTCCGATATCGCCCGATGTTGTCGCCCGACGTCGGCATACATCGGATTGGTAGAAATACGGATCCAAGTATAATTTTGCTTTATAAATTTTAACTATTGCAAAATGTTTAATACTTGCACGAGGTCCTGGGCAGTGTTTAAAGATATGGAGGCCCTGAAGCAACGAAATGTGGAAGCCCCTATTTTTTTAAACAAAGATTAAACAGACATTTCAATTACTAATTATAATTAAGCTTTGATTAAAATGTCCACATCATCTCTTTTTTTCTTAATGGTTCCTTCAGCACAGGTTTTCGTTGGAAGGAACCTATATAGTTTCATTTATGTGTATTTTGTTTGTTTATAAATCACTGTATTTTCATGGAAGTAATAAATTATTATTATTAAATTATTATTATAAATATTATCGAACATAGACTGTTAAAAGAGTATTATTTACGATTTAAATTCTCGATTTCAATGTTAACCTCAAAACTTTCTCATATCCCTTTTTGCAAAAATTTTGCATTTTCATTAAAGGAATAATATATAAAGAATTACGAAGCCCCGCGTCTTCAGTTCGTGTTGGCCTCTCCTTAACTCGACCCTGGCATACTCGGTGATAAATTGACGTTTTGCCCCAGTCAAGTTGCATGTTGCGTTTAAAATTATCAGAAAGACTGCAAACATAATTTACGTGTTCGGAATTTATTCTAGATATTTTTTTAATACCGCATTTAATGCGTTGGGATTATCGGATTTATTTGTGACGCTATTCACTCCTTACACGCATGCGCTCTTTAAGCCAACGGTTAAGCATTTGTGGTAGGTCATGTATAGTTACTGACTTTGACACATACATAATTTACAAATAAATTTATTACAGTACCGACTACCAAATTGTGTTAGTTAAGCTTGCCATCCACTATTCAGGGCAGTTAGGTGTTTAACCGAGAATTCCAGCTACTTGCAAATAAATTTTTCTTATATGGTATTGTAACAATGGACGCGTCATAACAATAATAATAGCAAACTTTAGCTAGATTTAACTGAAATTAAATATCATCTGAATAATCTTGAAGCTAATTTGTTATTCTGAATTTTGTGATTATGTAAAAGAAGGATAGGTACCTACTCCATCGTATCAAACACTTCAAACCGAAATGATTTATTAGTGTACACTACTTCATGATATAGATAGATAACAAAGTCATAATAAAATATTTTGATTAAGTATTTAAAAAGGTAAATTTCCTGTACTTACGATTATGTAGTGTGCCTTATTTAATTGATACTCACCTGAAATTAAAAAAAAAAAACAGTTATGAATAAAATTACTTTATAATTACATTAAAAATTAAATAAAGCATAAGAAACATTTAAAGATTTAACGATAACGACTTTTTTATGGGACATTTATGGTCGTTAAATAATCGCTTGATAAGCAATTAACTGCTTTATTTACTTTATAAGCCGCACGAAAGAAAAACAGCTTAGTTAAAACGGATAAAACAATAAAGGAAGTCGGTTTTTGTAGACTTTCATTTATATTAAAATATTCGCATATTTTCGGGAACAATGAAAACAAAAACTTTAAATAATATACTCGTATATAGCAGATTAATTAAAAAAGACAGGAATAAAAACAAGAAAAGGCAAATTTGATGTGAAAAATACTTAATGACATAAAAATAAAAACAATTTGACTTCAAATACCACCGAGATAGTATTATTATATTCGTCTAATAATAATAGATTGTTAGCGAAATATTTTTCAAGTTCTACACATAAATACCGATTTGTTCCTGATAACGACGAATATGAATGCAAGAAAACTAGTGGCAGACTTGTTTGTTGGAACAACTGACGCGATGTTTGTGTCTGAAAACAGCTAAAAAAGACAAGCAATCTCAATTTTTTTTGTCAAACTGTCAGTTCAATATGATGACACAAATTAGCTAACGGACATGACTCTGATTAAAAGTTTGCGTGCTATCAGCAAGCTGTTCTAATTGTCAGCAAACGATGCAAGGATTAATCAGGACCGATGGTTTAATAAAAACTGCACTGCGAATGGTGCATACTCCTGCCGTCCAGAGATGGTTCTGGAAATTCATATCCATTGCTCTGGCTGAATTCTGGCATGAAAACCACGGTCATGTATATCAATGTGTACATTGTTTAGTATCCGTCATTGTTACAGGTCGAATAAATCAATTATACATTATGACCCATGTATGAATTATGAACACCGCATAGTACATGGCAACGTGCACTATATTCAACGTGATGATATTAAACTAATAGGTTAGGGCTAGGTTTGATATTTAGAACAGGGTCGTTGTATCTGTTAAATTTATTCGATATTATTTCTCTCAAAATACCTTGTTTCGAGTTGTTCACAGTTCAGTCCCGGATCTACGATTTTTTCATTCCGGGGAAACTTGTCCCGCCTCTCCAGCGTTTGAGATAAATTACTTAAAAAAGCTCACAAACATATAATGGTTGGCATTTTTCGTGAAGGGGACAATAAGAGCCCTTTAATGCACTCTTTATTATATGATTTTGACGCCTCCTGAAAATGCCACCCGAGGCTGCCATCGTTTCAGTCCGAGAACCGGAAATAACCGAAGTAAATCTTGGTATATCAACTATGGACTAGTTATGTGTCGGTCCTGAGCGAGTCGTTCATAATGAACGACTCCTCTCTCGGAGCGGAGCAAGTCGCTCTTTTTTTGTGAATGACTCACTCTGAGTGCCATTGCTCTGTGCTGAGCTATTCTGTACTGTTGCATTCGCACATTTACAGAGCGCACACAGCACAGGTCACAGAGGCACTAGTGAATTTTGCACGTACGGAGTTATCTTTGCTGAGTCATTTAATGTTGAATGACACACTGTAAATGTAATAGTACTAAGCTTACAGTGACTTAAACCATTCACATTGACGTCGTTGACAAAGATATAGGTAATATTGTAACAATAAACATTATTATTGTTAAGCTTTTATTTTACTTTATATTTTATCGGAAATGCGAATAATATAAGATCAGAATCATATTAAAATGAGCTCAGAGTGTGTATTGTGCTGTGACTCCTGAGCATGCATGATGATTGATGACAGTTCATAACTCTGTAGTCTGCCCTCTTGTGTACCTAGTATGTATTGTCTAGTGTCGCTCCTTTGAACGACTCTTTTTAGTGAGCGGAACGCACGGAGTCAGCTCCCAATAAAGAGTCATGTGGACACATCACTACTATGGACACTCCTTGTAGTTAACAGTAACTCTGTTCCAACCTTTCCGCGAACGGTAATATTATCGTCACGGTCTTGCGCAGTAGCTCAAAAACCGATACAAACAGTTTAGTTTAAGCTACTACGCAAGACTGTTATGATAATATTACTGTTCGCGGAAAGGAGAGGTAGGAACAGAGCTAATATATGTATTTTTTTGGACCTTTTACTTCAACCATTTTAAGGGTTATATGCAAGATTTTTTTTTAGTAGCAAATGAGTATTTTTGGCTTGTTTTAACACATTTGTTTTTAAATAAAATTATGTTCTCTGTTCAGACTAACTTGATATAATATAATTAATTGTTAATTAGTTCGATTAAATAACAACGGATATTATTACATAATTACTAATTTGATAATTAATATCAAAGTTCGGTTATATTTGTTCCACACTAATTAGACAACGCTTTGATCGTTTTAATTATAATGATTTAAATGTATAAATTGCAGGTTTAAAGTGTATTATTACAACGAGACAATAATACAAAGTATACACTTGCACAGAGTGCAAGTCGGTAAATCATATTGTGGACACATATGGCCGCATGATTTTGTTAACAAGCACATCAATGGTGATTCGGCGCGCTCATTCGTCTGAATTAAACATGACCTAAATCACTGACATTACCTAAACTAACTAACTAACTAGCGGGGCAATGTATATGCTTCACATTACCTATTACTACAATCATTGGAATATGGTATTTGCACGTAGAGTAGTATCATTTAGTGAAGACAGTAGCGAGGTGTGGAATCTGTGATAAAAATAAGAAGAGCGCGAAAAGCGATCAGTCGCAGCGCGATTTGTAATTTCAGACGGGATCATAGGCGGTACCTGAACTATCAACGGTAATTTCAGTTCAGTTTATATATTTTCTATTGATTTTTTAAATACATATTTTGTAACAAAACTGTTTTTGTCGGTGGTTAAAATATTGATTTACAAGAATAAACGTTAACAAAACAAACTAAAAGTACTTCTCTATAACAGTGCAAAAATGAAATAATAAAATAAGTAACAAAAAACAAACGAATTCTAAAACAACTATAATAACACTAAACCACCATGTACACAGAATATTTATATCTCACAGATGTCTATTTATCTTGTAACATTTATGTCGTTCGTGCCCTGTTCATTGTCACTGACACTGACTGACTGACTGCCCTGCCTTCCACGCTAGCGCTGTTTATATACATTTTTCAGCCGCATTCAGGAACATTTTTCAGCATTCTAGAAGCTTCGACATTCTTCTATGCGATTCCGACAACAATGCGAGTATTGTTGTCTACGTGGCTCTACACAACAATGCACTGCCGCCACCTCCAGTGGCGTCTCGTTATCATATTTTTTTTATTTCAGCAGAGACATATTTTTAGTACGAGGACGACTTCAGATGTACCTGTCATTTTTTTAGATATGGATATTGCGATGTGACACTAAATTTTATATTTAAAAAAAATCATACAATCTTTTCATCCATTATGTCGTTTAAATTCAGGATTTTCAAGCCAGATATAATATATTATTGACTCTCCACAACACAGGGTCTCTTAAGGACCTTCAATAAAAGTATTCAATCTCTCTAGTGGGCCAATTAAAATGCCGATTGCGTCTGATAGTACGTATCTACAGCAAAACTATATCTAAGGTATCTGTGCGTGAAGTAGAACAATTAGCAAAAGGTTAATTACAAATTAACCCTTTCAACTTGTGTCATTACATAAATGTATGCGAAAGACACGCACGTTAATATGTACCTGGGTTATAGCCTGTAGTTCGTACACAGGTATAAATAATAAAAATACTAATGTACTCCAAAGCGTTTTATGTTTCGCCGTAAATTCCTTTAATTGTCGCTCTTAACTTAGCTGAAATTAAAATAATTACATTTATTTATGTATATTTTATAGATCCTAAATTTCAAAAGCATTGGCGACAGTGCCAAACTATGCCAACAATGTGTATAAACTGAACTTAATTCTGCAAATTGCTACAGACATTACGTTTAACCAAAAAATGGTATCTAGTTTTTCTCATAATTCTAGATCTTTAAGTTCCGCCCTACAACTGACGCCTGCAATGTATAAAATATGTTGTATAGAAAATATATATATATATACGTTATTACAAAATTGATTGTAAAGACTCTGAATACTACGGTATAAAAATGACCTAAGATGTTTAGCGTCTACAATCTACTTTTTTGATTTTTGATGTGCAAACATCTTTTTATTTCTCAAAGAAAACAAACGTATTTGAAAGAGTGGATTCGTAAGATCTTACATGAGACGCGAAGAATATTATAGTTGCGTAGCAATTTCAGACGTTTTATTTGAGAAGTTTACACATACTATTAGAGTACTTTTTAATTTTGAGAAAGAGAAATCCTCACAGACTGCCAACGGTTTCTAAGCCCCCCACTTTTCCACTCCACTTTCCTTCGGAAACCACCAGAACATTACTTCGAAGAGGAACGTACGTCTTTTTCTGTTCCTCTTATCTTACGACTTACCACGAGTGTACTTGATCTCAAACAAGTTATTTTTTTTTATAAAATTCAACATAAAGATATTTCAAGAGCCCATTTTAACTTATATATATAATATAAAAACATATTTTCGTACACCGACAATAAATTTGTTGATACGATGGAGGTACATAAAGCAGCGGAGCTAATATGTAGTTTGCGTCCACTTTATGTGATCATAGTTCTTAACAAGATTATGGTTTTATGTGTAGTGCTCGTTTGTTTGTAATAGCTCTGCCAACGACCACAATATTTTTCGCCGTCATTTTATCTAATTTTGTTTTTGCGCCATGTGCGTTTTAATATTATTTTTGTTTTTCTAGAAATATTCAACGTCACGATCATGTTTAATACTGAAATGAACATGAAAAAGCATAAAAAATCAGTAGTCGTTTTGTAAGAATTGCATCAATAATATTAAATTACGAAAAAGGGAATTCGAAAATGTCATAAACTAATTAATAATTAATCCAATCAAACTTAAATCAGCACCAGAGTTAGATTTGATAAGGCAGTATTACGGTTTATTAATCACCGAAAACAAAGAACTCCACAGGGAATGTTTCCTTTGTTACTTTTGAAACAGTTCGTCAGAGCAAGTAGTGTAATACCCAGAGAACTTACAAAGCTTGAGCCTACAGTGCGAACGAGTTTATTTCGAGAACTATTTTAATATCACTAAAAAAGGAGTTCTCATGTAATGTGCATCGTGCAGTGAAAATCTGTCACTGAGCTTTGTATTGCGTATCTTCGAACAAGCTCACTAATATATCTATATACTAATATATAAAGCTGAAGAGTTTGTTTGTTTGTTTGAACGCGCTAATCTCAGGAACTACTGGTTCAAATTGGATAGCCCATTTATCGAGGAAGGCTATAGGCTATATAATATCACGCTACGACCATTAGGAGCGGAGCATTAATGAAAAATGTTGCAAAATGTATCTCAAAAATAAGCTTCTATTCAGGTGAAATGCACTAACTAAATATACTCATATTAGCGTTGTGAGTACACAACGCCGGCTGGCTCAATCGGTAGAGCATGTGACTGTCAATATGAGGGCCGTGGGTTCGCAAGCTTCACGTTGGGGGATTTTTTTTTATTTTCTACATTGCTTTCTTCTATTAAGGCTTACATTTAAATTTATTTTAATTTTATTTAATTAGTTAAAAAAATTATTAGTTAAAAAAGTAAAAATACTGCTTTTTATCGACAAAAACTTTTGAACGGTAATTCCGATCATCATGAAATTTGGACACAACATTCATCTCGGTAAACTAAGGTAAATGTGTGTATTCATGTTTCTCCCTTCCCCATTCGTTTTTTTACACCCGGGTGAAACCGGACGGGACCGCTAGTCCTTTAGAAAACATTACATAAGATCGGTGCTTCAGGGTACAATTTCTTTGTACAAAGAATATTTACAGCACTAAATAGTTCTAATGTTGGAACAATATTTCACGAAACCATTCTGTAGTTCATTGTAGAGTGAGAATATGGAGTTATGATCTACATCACGCATTAGTTTCATTGCCCATCGTAAGGTAAGAAGAACTGTAGCGGACATCAGGCAGTTCTGATAATAGGATAGTTCTTCAGGGAACAATACCGTGGTCATGAAGCGAGGACATGAAGTTGAAGGTTGCATTATGCATAATACAAGTGTCAGGGAGCGTTAAATTAGATCACATATCTCACGCTCCACAAAATATGTTAACAAATACGCAGCTTTGCACATATACACAACACCAGAATACAGACAAAGGGTAAAATGTTGGTCCATTGTACATTTAAAACAATGTTATTCACTTTTCTATTTGTTCAGGCGCTTAAAATAATAATGAGATAACAAATGAATAACTCTAAAATGAGAATATTTTACATCTAAATATATTGAGGAAGGTTTCTCCTAGCTGAAAATCGAATTGGACCCGCAATCCTGAAGATATTTGAGTGCGGTTTGATTTAGATAACTTATAAAGTTTAGATCTATACTAGCTGGCCGACGCAGCAAATTAAATTTATGTTTAAAGATTTGTAAAATGTTATAGTAATACGTCGAGGGTATTTCATTATATATTAAACAATCTAGAATCCTAAAAAGAAGCGTTTTGAATTGTTTCTTTATAAACGCAATTATTTCTTCTATTTTTTTCCAAATATTTACACTCCGTGGAATTTCAACGGAGTCAATCTAGTATTATTTATTGCACATAGTTGTTAATAGCTATAAAAAGTCTATAATAAAATTGCAATCAATTTCACTCATGTTGGTGTAAAGAACTGTTGTTAAACAGTATTTTAAAACAAACATATCTGTTAAATTGATTAAAATCCCATTCCATTATTGCAGAAATCCAAACGAATTATGTACAATTTGTCTGATTGTGTAGTTACGTTATTAAAATTTATAGGTGTAAAATCAAATAGTCTAATTTTATAGACGAAAATAACATAAATTTAACAGAAAACTACATGTTTTTCAACACGTCATGATTATTTAAAAAAATGCAGACTAAGCATTTTTCTATCACATCAACCATCAACGAGTTTTTTGTGAAAATAAAACGCCTACAAAAAATGTTGAAAAAACAAAAGTTAAACGGAAACAAGCGACGTACGTTTAAAATTATGACAGAGCTGAAATATAAAAAGATATTGCATAAAAATATAATATTTTTTAACAAAATATTAAATAACACACGGTACGTTGACTCGGTGTTACACTGATTTATATAGATAAATAGATAGTTTGATATTTTGTGATGCTATAAAAATTGAAGATACAAAACGTCACATGACATGATAAAATAGATAAAAAATACAAAGTTGGAATGATCCTGTCGCCTAATTAGCTAGCACTTTTTTTCTTAGTTAAAAAACCTTTTATTTCAATTAAATTGGTCACCCCAAAATGTCGTACATTGGAATCGTCACTCTTACCGCATCTGTTCTATGCGTCCGACCAACGATCATAGTGTACTCGTCTATATGACTAAATACTATGTACGGCAAGGTGCACTAGAAATAAAAGATTGCAATTGTAATTCGCACGTAAAGTGTTAAAATCTATTTTATAGCGCCAGTCGTGCACTGGAGTGCGTACGTACGTAGGTACGTATGTCATTTAGATGTGTCTCTCTGTACGTGCTTGTGTGCGTGCTGTATATAGTGGCAGCACGTGGCGCGGGCACACAGCACGCCGTCATGTCGTTTTATATTTAAATGCGTGCGGCGAACACTCGTTCCAGCCAATGGCGCGCGGTTCCCGTACAGCGCTGATCAAAACACGAGGCTAGAAACGCTGCTTGGAGCTCTGCTGGCCGGCAGCCTGGGTACAAAGCTGGGAATGACGTCACTGCGGGCTCGACTGCTAGTTCACAAGTTTAAAAATAAGAACAGGGGCTATTCTCCTTGCTATGTATGAGCAAGAACCAATCAGGAAGCGGTATCTTGTCACGTGGGCGACTTGAACAAACCCCACATGGCGTCATTTAACAGACACGTTTTGCTCTGTGTTTATATTTGAACTGCGCGCGCACCAGATTTATTCACAAAACTAGCTTGAAAAGACGTCGAGTGTGAAGCGAGCACATAACAGCAATCAAGAAAACTAGTAGGCAAATCTAGCAAGGAATCTAGCAGCGTTTCTAGCCTCGTGTGCAGCGACCTTTAAAGACGGAACTACGTCCACGGAACGTTTCCTGTGTTGAGCGAGCACGTGACCAAGAAACATGGCCGACAATTTCGCTTCCGCTGTTTCTTTGGTACCATTGCGTTGAGGGAAATAAATAAGATTTTAAGTGGCCGCGGATGGCGGACCGATCTTGTTCTAAAGTTTCACGTCAGTGTGTAAATAGAGCACATACCGCATGAAATATAATATATACGTTCTCTATAGTGATGTGCCGGATCGTTAAAAATGTATATCCGCGGATACGGATCTGAATACGGATTTTTGGTTTCAAGATCCGCGGATACGGAAACGGATCTTAACTTTCTTAGAGTACGCGGCGGTAAATATTGCACGTCGACCTTTGGAAAGAGACTATCTGTTATGGGGAAAAGCAATTGACCTCTTTAAGAGTTAACTCTCATAACAGATTGTCTCTTTCTAAAGGTCGATGTGTAATATCTCATTATAAAGATAGTTGATTTAGTACCTTTGAGTTATGTACTATTAGTATGGTACTCACTACGATAAATGTTTGCAATATAAAGGTGCCAAATACGATTTAAAAAAATGAAAAATGATCTGAATGGAATTTAACAGGTTTTCATTATTACCTAATCACCTATATATATATAAAATTTCATCTATGAATTGAAAATTAATAAGGTAAAAGATCCGCCAAAAAATAACGGATACGGATACGGATCTTTCAGTTCCCTCGGATATCCGCGGATACGGATACGGATACGGATATCCGGCACATCACTAGTTCTCTACAATTGAGATTTGAAAACGATGTAAGCACGCTACTGTCTTTCACGCGATATTCAGAACAGTGAATATTTTCTATCTCTCTTTCTCTGCTATTCTAATTAAAACACTAATTTTAACATATCGTTCGTAGTTAACACTGTTGGTTTGTTTACACTCACAACTTCTCTATAAGATGAGTCAAAAATGAATTGTTTAAAGAACACAGCGTATATTTTGAAAAAAGTTTCGTGGTTTCATGTTTTAGCTACATAAAGAGAACGTCTATCGAAAAGAGAAAAATAATTTTAATTTTAAGATACTTACTAAAACTTTTTATATTGCCGTCGATCCTATATAGAAGTCGACATTTATTATTTTTCAAAATATATATTAGATATCGTGTCCATCGATAATAATTAATTAATAAGAAAAAATTCGCAGGTTTGTGGACAATAGTTGTATTTATAAATGTATGACGTTTCGTCTATAAATTTATGAAATTGAACTAACTTTCGAATTTTTAATTTCAATTTTTATTGTTTAAAAATTTATACATAAACTTGCTGCCATGTTTTTATCTTATGTACCTTAACTTTTGTTAGTAATTAATGTTTATTTTCATAATTATTGTTTTAAATAATTTTCAATTTGTACTTGAAAAAGTCTAAATTTATAGACGAAACGTCGTACATTTATAAATACAACTATTGTCCACAAACCTGCGAATTTTTTCTTATTAATTACTTTTCAAATTTTGGTGCGAAACACCACTCCTGGGGCGGATACCTTTCAGTTTTCCTAGTTTATCTTCTAGACCGTTACACGGACGACAGAATACCAAACAATAAAAATTATAGAGCAGAAATCTGAAATAGTCAGACACCTCGAATGTGTTCGCATATTCGAGGTGTCAGACATTTTAAATGGTTCATGTTATTTGTCAGAGAACATTATTTTAGTGTTTTGGTTGAAGTTTTTAAGCTATCCAATTAAAAAAACAAACAGTATCTATAAATTTTTACATGTCGTCAAAACGACATCTTTCGGAAAATGTAGAGGGAAAACGCCCCAAAATCAAAAAAAGTCATAGAGGAATGGGTGTCAGACTAGGCCTAATGAAGCCATATACAATGTTTGGGGAGAGTATGTGTCAATAAAATTTTTGCCGACGGGCACTCTGACTAAAAGTACATGTTCAATAAATAAAATTATCGACCAATTATTTTTTCAATATTTTGATACTAATTAATTATTTTGAAAACATTTTATATAAAGCGAATTAGAAATAAATATTAATTATTTTTTATATTTTTTAGATCCGTTCTGAAGAAGATTCGAATCCGGATTGAAATGTTAATGTTTTAGGTAATTTATTTATTGAAGTGTTCTAATCAGACGTTAATCAAAGATTTAAAAGTACATGTATCACAATTATTTTTTTTAAATGTTATTAACTGGTTTTTTTAAGCCCGAAATTCGCACGGTAATTAGTCGCCTTGGAAACCAATGACTACTAATACGTGGTGTCCTTTTCAACAGCTGAATTAATTATGTTCCTTATCAAAGTTAAAATTGACAATACATACATTCATAAAACAATCCTTTTTTTTGTTCCATATCGATATATCTTTAAAGAAATGAGACGTTGTAGGCAGTCAAAGTTGAAATTATCATTAGATTTATATGTTTTTTCACACATGCTACGATTAAAATAAACCCTTTAGTGCCCTAAAATATATATATTTTTAGAATACACGTGTAATACAACGATCTATATATTATGAGTACAAATAGATGAAATAAAAAACAATGTTTGTTTTGAGCTGTTCGTTGAAACGAATTATTTATGCGACATTTTTAACTTCCTGCATTTTTTGTCAAATGAGTTTTAAAATTAAATAAAGCAAATATATTTGTCTGGAAAGTTAAGCTGTTGGCTTAGTGAGTAATTTATTTAAATGATGAATTGAATTTATTATACAGTGTTTTTTTTATTTATATGTAGAATAAATTAAATTATTAGCCATCTCTTTTCGTAATGAGCTTCAACTAATCCCGTACTACATTTATCACCACTGTGACAAATTATCTGTGTTTAATATTATAAATGGATAAAACAAGACGCGAATATTTCTTAAACAATATATAAGAAATATTTAAAAATACTTTTCTATTCAAAACATAATATAGGTGTACATAATATAAAGAAGGAGAATTAAAGTTTTGTGGATATAATTTGTATTGAAGCAAACACTGCTTAGTTATAAAAAAAAATTTAATTTCGAATGTGGTCTTCTATAAAATGTTCAAATTTTGTCGTGATGGACAGACATACATTTTACCTGTTCTTTATTAGTAAAAAAGAAAACTAATTTATAAAACGATAGATTTAACTATATAAAAACTGCCAAATTGTTATAGATAATGGATACACACCTCTATATCATTCGTCGTTTAGAAGTTATGACATTTTAAAGTTTTTCTCAAATTATATAAATAAACGCTCATATCTCTGAAACAAAAGGTGATAGCGGGTTGCGGATTGTCGGAATCGATTCAGACTGACTTTTTCTATAAGTTAGGTTAATATAATACGGGTCAAAAATCGTTTAGTGTTTTAAAAAGTTGCAGATTTACAAAACTCATGAAAACTTGAGAAGATTTACGATATTTGGACAAATATAAAAATATCTCAGCTATATATCAGATATACTGTGCACTGAATCAATTGGACCTAAGCGCAAATTTGTATCTCGATTAGTTTAGACGCTACGACGGTATAAAATGTATAAAAATTTAAACAGTTTAAATTGGCTATATCTCCGAAACTAAAAGAGATACAGGGTTGCGGAATCGATTCAGAATGACTTTTTCTTTAAATATGCATAATATCAAACGAAACAGAGCCAAAAAATTTCTAAAAAAATTTTTCAATTTCGAAAGAAGGGCCCCCCTTCTTACTTTTTCTGTTTTTTAAAAAACCGAGAAATCTGCTAGATACTGTTCACAAACGACTTACCAGTGAGGTTTACAAAACGCATGAAAACATGAGAAGATTTAGAATATTTACCACTCCCGCATCTGTATCATTCGTGCGGCGTTTTAAGTTTTTGTTAAATTATATAAATATTAGTCGTTTAGAAGTTATGGCGTCTTTAAATTTTTCAATGGATTCAATTCTAGTTTTAAAAAATATTTTTTTTGGATTTTTTTATTAATAACTTGTGGAACCATCTAAGAGTAGAAGATTTCGAAAAATTCATGAAATACAACGCACCTTTTTTGGTGTAGTGTATGCTTTTGGTTCAGTGTTCTTGAAGAATTCCAAGCTCAATAATGTAGATATCGGTAAGATTGTAATATCGTATGTCAACAGACGAGCCGCAGTCAATATTGTGTGGCTATATACGCTGTCGATAACAGCCTTATTTCATCAAATTATGTAATATGTTTACAATAACCACACTAATAATGCATGTATATACAGCCATCTTTGTACATATCATATAATATAAACGATATTACTTACCTGACCACTGAAAATGGCCGAAAGGGAATATTAGTAGGGTGGCATACTTGCTCTAATGTTCTATCTTGCTAACGTGGTCGGCATACAGATCAACGCAAATAACTTCCGGGCATAGAGATTAAAGAGTGGACGGTACGCGATGTTCTCGTGTAAATGTCGAAATATTACAGTTTAATTTTATGTAAAAATATTAGCAAAAATTGCTGATCTAGCGTAATATCAATATTCTAAAAGAATCATTTGTTTTTATATTCATATTATGTCCATTTTATACGCTAGAATTCAAAATCTTATTGAAGTAAAACTTCTTTAGGCACGCTTGACTTGGGGAGTAAGCCTGGTAAATGCCTGACGAAAGTGTTTACGGAAGTGCATCATCGGTCGAGGCGAACGGTAGTTGAGAGGGAGACATAAGTTAGTGAAGATAGTGAGGCAGAGTTACGTTTCGTATATTGGAAGTTGAGAGGGAGATATAAGTTAGTGAGTGCGACAAAGACGGAGCATTAATCGAAATTATTTTTTTTTTTTGACAACTATTTGACGTTTAAAATGAAAACAATTGTTTTTGTATGAAAAATACATTTCATCGAATTTTGCTGCATTTTGTAACGGGAAATAATGTAGGTTAGTTAATAATTTATTATTATATGCATTTTTATAACAACTCCATTGCTGATAATTATATAATTATAAAAAATGGTTAAAAAGCATAACTCTCACTAGATCTGCTTAAGTTGACAATACGTAAAAAATATACATCGAGCACGATCGAATTAAAATTCTACAGTACTTTTCTTATGTCGAAATATGTGTGGTCATAACTTACGGCAATGGTCAAATCAAATTTTCTAACAAGGCTTTCTGCAACCCAGTATAAATGTTGTAATTTGACGACTTCTATTATTATTTCAACGGACAGAATAATGCGCTCTACTTTCTTGAACTAAGCCAGAAATGTTCTTAAAGCGTGAAATATAAAGTTAGCTCTAGCGCTTGCAATTTTTCAACACTAGTATTCTGTCTGTCCGCAAATAGTTTAAAAAGAAAACCGAGGAAGAAAATGCAACTAATATGCAGCCCCGGATAGAGGGGGGAGACAAACCGGGTGGCAAATTCTAGGGGCACCAAAATCATAATATAATATAGTTGAAAGTTGAAACCCACTCCCAAACTAGGTCCGTAAAACTACCAGTGTAAAATTGTTAGTTTAGTTTTCTTGGGCTCACCGGTTATTGAAAATGATCATCATAAAATTTTATAGAAAATTCAAAGGTTTCAAAGACAATTATAATGAATCTTTACAGTTTTATACATTACAAAGTAAATTTACGGAATCGATCCAAAAAAAATCTGTCAGTCAGTCAGTCGATGATATTTGATTTTATATACGAGTAGCGGTATAATGTGTATTTTTTGTAAGTCTGTCTGTCGCAAGCAAATAGGTCTCACGTCACATCATATTACGTCTGGTAATATGTGGAGCTCCGCCATGATGTTTTTATGTAACATACAACATCCATAAAATATATTCTAGTATATATTTGTTCCTCTGGAAACTTCAAATACGGAATATTATTCGAAAATACTATTCAGCAATAAAAATGCATTGTATTGAAGATTGATCGTATAAAAATCAAATACAAAATACAATACGAAATGTATAAAACTATGAATATTCATATTGTATATTGGGTTCTATCTTTTTAATTGATCATAGAAAATGTTTTTACAATATGTCAAAGAAACTAAGCGACTAAAAAAACTGCATGATTTTTTTAAACTGAATGTAGATGACGGTGTTAAAAACATTTAGAATTATTTCTTTTCTTCGTTCGTTCTCCCGAATTCATAGTCTATATAAATATTATAAAGAAGTAAAGTTTGCAAGTTAGAATGTAGGAGATAAATTCCGAAACTATTCATCCGATTTCAAAATTTATTTCACCAATATTTAGAATGGACCTTCAGGATGAACATAGGCTATAAAAAACACTTTTCGGGAAGACTAATTTTGCAACGTAAGTCGACGAAAAACGGTGTCAATATAGACGAAGAGAGAGATAGAAATAGTCCATGAAATATAAAGAGTTATGAAACATTTGTCAACAAAATGATTCAATTAAAAATTAAATATTTTTACAGTTTTTCTGCAATTGGGAAAAATTCAGGTATTGATTTTAGTACCTAAATTACGTACCTATTTAATATAAAACCATTTCATGAGGTCTATTTATGAGAATTAACAAGAATATATTTTTTTCAGCAAATGTACAGCAAAAATATCCCATAAAACAGCTGAACTCGCACCAAACCAAGTTGACATAAAAGGCGTCATATATTACTGATGGAACCAGTGTCTAACTAGGGGTGTCCAAAAGATCTATGTGTTGAACAATAATGTAAATTATTTAGTTCAACCTATAAATTAACATTGAAAATTTAAATTAATCAAATTTTTAAACCCCAAATTCAAATTCAGTTATTACAGAATGTTTGATAAGAGGCGTTTTTCATAACTATTGACATTAATTGTGTTGGCAATGCAACACACCATAGCAACGAACTATGCACAAGTTTCCTTATTTTGCCACCGCAAGCGTGACATTCGGAACCAGTTTAGCCTCACCCATTTGCACATAGCCTGCGCAGCGATCGTAAAATGACTCACTAGTGCGTAAAGAGAAACAAAAGAAATGCTAAACGTATACAGTTGTACTGCCATTCCGTAGTTATTGAAAATTACGGCGCGCCAAGTTCCGGTAAAAAGTAAAAACGATCCCGGATTTGTGAGACAACTGTAAAATTTTTGAAACTGAGATAATATTTTGACGGGCGTATGACGATGTCAATTAATAAATACTGACGTCGAACGCCAGCGTTGATCGTGAACTTGGATGGGTCATCCCTGGAGTAGTGTAAGTTATGTTTTTATTGGACCGTAAATATTCCGGTTACAGAAGTTTATATTCCATTTAGCGAGTGCCACATTGGCCGTTATTCCTTTATTTCCCTTCTTCCACAGCATATCTTCGTCTGACCTATTACGTATATTATGTGCACTTTATGTGACACACCCCGTTCCCGCGCACTGCCTCACCTAATCTGGTTTTATAGCTGTGGGTATTTTATAATGAGATTATAACTTTCATTTTTTTTAACTGAGGGAAAGCACTGCCTACTTCACTATTTAAAAGGATTTCTTTTTAGACATCAAACAAATGTATTTTTCTGCGAAAAACATTTACTCTCTCCGCGGCTTTTCTGTACTGGGGTAAATAAAAACACAAAACTAGTGACGATAAAATTGTATAGTTGTGAAATGTGACGTAAGAAACATTTATTTTTTGATATGTTTTAAAAACTTCTTTGTTAACTCCTTTCATGCGTACTACGATTTTTTCGAACCCGGGCAGAAACTTGATAATGGCGCCCCCTTTCTCCAGTGTTTGAGATAAATTACTAAAAAAAAAAAAACTCACAAATATATATTTGTCCCCCCCCCCCCCAGATACGGAACTGGCGTACTTCGCCTGACCTAGAGTTTAAGCATGTAACCAAAGTTCGCCTTGGAATAAAAATACACAATATGGTTAAATTAGACTATTTACTATTTGAAACAATATTTTTCTACGTATTTTGATTAAAGTTTCAGTTGAAAAGGGGTCTTTCTCTATGCAGATCAGTAATTTGTTTTTAAGTGATTAAAATCTATCAAGTTTGGTGACGACGATACGCTCTGTTTCTGCGCATGTATAAAAACTAATAATTATTTGATCACAATCTGAGGCCATACCAAATTTTCTGACACTGTGTCTTGCAACCCAGCATTGTAGTATTGCAAAAGATATGGGGATCGAGCTTCGTGATTTTCACGCCAACTGCTGGTAAAAATGTTCATTTTATGGGGGCATTTATTCAAAATATAATGATATATTATGAGCAGGCTTTGGATAAAAAAATTGCATTTATATGTTGTTTTTCAGTTATCAAAAATACATATAAGTAAATTACAAAGTAAAATACTAATATTATACAAAATATTATATTATAAAGAAGAAATTATTTATACATAGCGTAATTTTTACATATTACACTTTAGACACAGTTGTTTGTGGTACAACTTTGCGGTTATGACAACTTGCCCATTTAAATAACTTTCGACAACATCATATACCTGACCAGAATTATATAATTTTTCGCCTTTTGAGCTATTCTGTCCATGTACACGGGTATTAATTACAGGTTGAAACGTGTACTTCTTATTTTTTCCATTTTTTCAAATATTTTTCATTGTTTAATATTATAAAATCATCCCATTTACTTCATTAATTAGTTACTAGAGAGCACCAACTTTGCCTCTATGCATTACGCATAGATTACATAGTTTTATAGATAGTTAACTTGACGTTCAAGGTCAAATTTAGTTTTTAGTTCTTCCTCAGGTCACTGATGCTAATGGCGTTACTGATGCTACTAGCGTTTCCATGGCTCCTCTATTAGACTATTACAAGCCCCCTATTCCCAGGTACTAAACTGATAATTATTGAAATTATCAATTGGATTTTCAATTCATTATAAAAAAATAAATTGAATAGACACCTGAAAGGATAATATTTGTAGGTTTAGAATAATATAAATTCTTACTTCTCTTCAAAATGATGATTTATTTAGACTAATTTCTTATTTACAGTTTCATAATCAATTGAATATTAATTAACAAATTTTTAACTTTATTTATGGTAAATATTTCATCTTTTTTAAAATATTAGTTATGGAAGTCCATTTATAAAAAAGAAATATTTGATCTCAAACACGAAAAAAATTATCCAGTGATTTAATTTCGCAGACATATAAATTCGAACTGGGGCCTGTGAATTAGTTCCATCTACAGGTGTATTCCATTACCGCGGTTGTTACCAATGGTAACCAAGGTAACGCGAAATTAATCGAAGCTTGATGTCAATGTCGATATATTCCTTAAACAACTGCAATCGCCTGTATACGATTAATGTATTCCCGTGCTGTATTATTGGAATCAATTTTTCATCAACTTTTGTACAGAAAACGAAGGCATCCACTTGAGTTGAGCAGTTTTAGTGAATGGTTGTAATATTTCAAAACTTCACGTGCGACTGGTGGTCACGTGAATATCGTAATTTCGATAAAGTTCAATATTAAATTCATAAATAACTGTCACGTTCTATAGGTTAAGAAACTTTCCTATTTCCAAAGTAATTTTTTTACGTTCAGTCAAATTCATATTTTAGAGAATAAATATTTCAAGTACTGTAGATTTTTTTGACAATCAGGAGCGTTAGGAATAATTTACTACAAAATTACCACCTATATCGTTGCCGAGCATTCTTTTTTTTAGGCGAAAAACTACGTTTTGAGTTTTCCTCGTTTATCTTTTAAATCGCCACTCGATCCAAAAAATAACACACAACAAAAATTGTAGAGCAGACTTTTACTATAAAATAGATTTTTTTCACTGCCTTTTTGAGCCTGAAATTCGCACGTTTGGAAACCAATAGGGTTGGGTAACTCAGATCTGAACCGGTTCAAAGAGCCGGCTCCGACAGAAGATCCGTGAGAGCCGGCTCACTTTTTTATGAGCCGACGGCTCAACGGATCCGCATAACTCAGTGAAACACTAGACACACAGAAGCACTGTCAGCTCAAATGACTCATGCATCATAATATGTTTGGCTATGGTACACAGACACACTACGCACAGGCGGTTATACAGCTTATTAGTTATTACAATGTTTTACTTAAGTCGCAACTATTTAAGGTGTTGTATTGCATATTGTAATATGCTTTCTGTAACATAGCAAGTAGCAATCAGTAAAACTTCGCCTTATAATATGTGAGTCAGTCACTGGCATAATTTTAGGTGATATGATTGACTTGACTCAACTAACTCAGTGGCTCGGTTGACTCGAATAACATATTTAGAACTCGGCTCTTTTTGAACCGGTTCAGAGAGCCGGCTCACATACGGGATCCAGATGCAAAGATGCAGATCACTAAAAAGACCCGTTTATCACATCTCTAGAAACCAATGGCTAAAATGTAATGTCCTTTTCAACAACCGAATTTTTTATGAACTTTAAATTAGAAATACATGCATTCATAAAGCAAAGAACGCTCTAAATATTCCTTTCTGTTTCATATCTATATGTTTAAAAATTGAGACGTTATAGGTAGTCAAAATTGACATTTACAATATCTTAATAAACGCACTATTATAGTTAAAAACTCTTATTTTCAAAAAAAAAATATATTTTTCCGATAAAGCACCGGATTTCTAAGAAGCTTTCAAACTGATTTAAAAATCAATAACGTAAAGAAAAAAATTATTAATAAAAAAGCAATTTAGTTTTTAAGGGATCATAAATTTAAAAATAAACGGAGACAAAATTCATTTTAATTCAGAACCGTTTTATTAATAATTAAAATGCCGCTATATCGCTATAAACGGTCAAATCATAGAACGGTTAACAGGATTGCTTCGTGTGTCCCGTAGGGTTTATTTCGAACATAAATTCGCTGAAAAGGATCAAAAACAAACAGATAAAACCAAGCGCCGGGCGTTCGCATCATTGGCCGTGCAGAGATATTGGCACATACATGCGCTCAACTAAAGGTAGACACAAGCGTTATAAGGCAGTGGTTCAGGCTCTGTGTTTCTGTACAGTGCTGTCAGTAAGCCAACTGTTTATGAGCTTGAGACGAACCGACTGAACTTTATCCCTTAGCTTACAGACGACCATTAAATTGGCCGCGATCCAAATTAGGGCTGAACAAGCTTAATTACGTTTTGTGCTTAACAGGTCATCAATCGTGGAATGAATGAATAGTTAATTATAGACGCTCGCCAATTTTTGAAGTAACACTTCTTTAGGCACGCTTGACTGGGGGAGTAAACTGGTGAATGCCTGACGAGAAAGTTTACGGAAAGTGCGTGATCGGGCGAGGTGAACGGAAGTTCAGAGGGAGATATACGTTAGTGAAGATAGAAAATGCTTTAACGAGTTTGAAACAAAACTATTTAAAAAAATGATTTATGCCAGTTTTTGGCCGAATTTAAAATTTTGTGGCAAAAAAGAGGGTCAGAAAAAATAATTTTTAAAGTCTAATACAATTTTGGACGTTTTGCACTGTTTGGTGTGGTTTCAACACAGATTGCAAATAAACATCGCATCCCTGTAACATTATAAGTACGTACATATACAATGTCACATGGTTGCCAACATTTAGGCCCAAAGATTACTGGATATTAGAGACGCCTCAACTTGGGAACCCCCGGTGCGATAGCTAGTTATGCATAATACGCGCAAATCTAGTACGGTTGTGTTTTCGCACACAACCAGAATGTTAATTAAAAAGTTAATTAACAAGTTGGCTGTGTTTAGAAATTGTAGTGTTTCAGATACAGTTATTATAATAATTATATTATGTAATTAAGGTTAACGGATTAAGCTAGAAGAAGAGAGCTTTTAGCTTTCTTTGCTCCATGTTCCTTGTCCTGACATGAGCAAACATCACCTAATATTCGAGAGAGATGTTTGAAGTCAACAGAAACTTGAAGGAAATTCAACTATTCATTAATGAAATAAAAAATGAAAACAACCTGACATTATATTGAAACGATGACCTTTGGACTTTTTCGGATAAGCTCACGTAATCGTCTCGTAATGTAATTTAAACTATTTGTGCTAAGTATTGAGACAATTAAATAAATAAATTTTAATATAATTAATAAACAATTTAAAATATTTATTTTGAATGTTTTATTATAAAATTGTTGAGAACAAGATATCTTAGAATGTACACACAGAACACTTCTGATATCTTAATGTGATTGGAATTGACAAAGTGAAAAATAATCAATTAAACGACACATGCAAAAAGAAATTTGGATCGGTAGATCACCAAGTACTCCAGATTCTCCCTGATGTGGTTTAAAGGAAATATTTCAACACTTTTTCACAGCTTATTTTAATACATTCTCTTTCAACCTTTTAAAACCTACTGCCTTTTTTCAGACAAAAAACATATTTTTTTTCTTTATTTCACGGCGTTGTTCAACATGCCAAAACCAAAATTGACACGCGCCGTGACAAAACAAATAGACAAGTACAGTAAATACCCAATTCTAAATATTATCTCTAAACTACGTACAATGTAATCTAAAAGTTTTGAATCGTTACAATATTTAATAATTTTGTTTGGAGATAAAAATGATATTTTTGTATTTATTTATTTAAAAAAATCAATTGTCCGGACTAATATCAAACGCCCGAATGTGATAGACTCCCTTTCCTTTTTTTCATAATTTTTAATTTGTATAGGTAATAGGTATGATGCTGCCGTGTGGACGGTTTATTTGCCGTATTTAACTCCTTTGATGTGCCTCGAAAAACCGACAAGCGCACGGTAACGCGTATTTGGTATTGGCCTTATTTGTCAAACAGGCAAATAAGGCCAACACTTTGTCAAATAGACCCTCCACACTTGGTAATTGTTTGCCAAATATGCCAAATACAAATAGCCATGTAAAGTGCCGGCATAACATCCGAGCCGTTTAGATTCGTGGCGCGTACTATAAGTGCAGCTAGCGCTATCGACGACAACAACAAAATGTGACGCGTCGTATAGGTGAACAGGTAAAGTTGCTGCTAGAAACCGGCCATTAGAGAATTGGCAAGAGCCGTAATCTTCATCGTTCACGTCAAAGACAATATGTCAACAAGCAGTTCTGGGAAGCGAGGTAATTAGTCGCTAGTGTTACGTTGTCTGTCGTCCATGTTACGTCTGTTATGGCTTGGTGACCGTCATGCGTTGCATACGACTTGCGACAGATTATGACACGTTGAATGATACGCTTTCTAATTCTCCTTCTGGCTACTTGTGTGGCCCACACACACACAACTATACAGATCTCTCTATAATATATCAAGCTCAAGACAACGTCATGTCGCTTTATCATTTTTGTTGACAACTACATATGTCAGATTTATATTTTAATATTACTCGTGGAATTTTTCTTCAATTTTAATGTAGAGTTTTACAAAACGTCGACAACAATGTTGTCAGTTTTTCCATTTCTAAGCTGAATTATTTTTTCGATGAAAGAACATTTCATTTAATTCTTTTGTAAAACTTTGTTGCTATTATCATTCTTTGGGAAGTTTTCAGCGTTCGGAAGTTATAAGTAGTGACTCATAAGATTAAGAGTAAATGTTTTTCGAGGATTAAACCATGTCTATCCTATATTAAGGTATGGTATTGTGGCCTGCGGTCATAGTGTCTCTTTTGATAGCGTTTAGCAAAAGGCTATAGTGCATGCCATGTTCAATTTAAATAGTAGACAATCATGTAGGGACATGTATATTTCAATAAAGTAAAACCAACCCCTACCTTAGACATTCAACTAAATAAAATAAAATATTAATTTCAAATGAAGCAAAGTTTCTAGGTATTGTTGTAGATAGTAAACTAAACTGGCATTTGCACGTAGATACAGTGTGTAAAAGACTAAATCAATCTTTTTATTTAATACAATCACTTTCTAAATATCTAAATGAAGAGCAAATAATAAATCTATATTATGGAACGGTGTATTGTCACTTAAACTACAATGTACTTGCGTGGGGTCACTCTGCACATGTTGAAAGGATTTTCATTATACAAAAAAGGATATTACGTGTAATGTTCAAATTGGGATTTAGAGAAACCCGTAGGCCTATCTTTGAGCAGAAAAAGATCTTAACGATATACGGTATCTACTTATACAAATTATTATCATATGTTAAAACAAATATAAAAAACTACGAAACAGTATCACAAAAACATTCTTATATCACCCGCCAGAGCAAATTACTATATAAACCGAATTAAATACGTTTTGCAGTAAGTCCCCATCAATTGCAGGTGTTGATATATATAATACATTGCCAGAAAGACTTAAAAATATAACAGAAATAAAATCATTTAAAAAAGAATTAAAAAACCGGTGTATAAATTGCAAGGATATATTTTTAGTGAGTTTTAATTATTTATAGTTATTTTAGTACTTTATATTTTATTCATTGAATATGACGTTTTGTATCTATATTGTATATATAGCTTCACAAATAAATTGTCTATCTATCTAATCTATCTATCTATCATCTTTCCGCCAGAAATAATTATGACAGCTCCACGTATCTTTATCTTTTGCTTGTTGCTTTTCGCTCATAGAATAATGGCAGGATATGCATTGGCGGAGTATGGACATGGTTTTAATACTCGAGGTAAAAAAGCAATAAAACTACCGTTGGCAACAAAATACATTTATAAGTATTGTTCAGAAAATTATTCAGCCTACATTTATAATAAATTATCTGTGAGGTTGAAAAACAATTCCTTCTCAATTTTTAAGAAAAATATTAAACATTTTTTAGTAGAACGAGTCTTTAAGAATTTTTAATTGCTGATAGCTTTATAATTTTATCTTTTATTTCATTGATGTGTCAAATAGATGATTGCCTCAACTGGCCAAACAAATCTATTATTCACCGATGGCAGTAAAAACACTAACAAAGTAGGAAATTGTTTTTAAAACAATATTAGCGGTAAATTGCAAGTTGGGAAACATAAATAACAGTCCATAACTATTTATAATAGTGTTGATGAAATTAGAGTAGCCATTACACAATATACTGACCTGTTTTAGTTTCTAACAACGGCGCAGAGTTTCTACAACAAGACCACAAAGTCAGAAACAATTACCAACTTTCAGAAACAATTACTAAACCGTAGGAATAACATAAACAGCAGTATGATTTAACAGTTGTTTGTAGAAGGTAGCATAAAACGTATATTAGTCGTTGCAGTCGATCATTTGCACAACGCTAGAGAGTTTAGATTTATAAAAAAAAAAACATTTTTTGTAGAAAACAGCGATCACAAATTCGATTGGAACGTAAAAATCGTCCGTATCGCGATTCATTAACATTTTATCTACTGTGCTTATATTATACCGTTTTCAGAGAGGTCGGAACAAAGCTATTGTTATTATTATATAAACGCAATGCACTGTCAGTTACAAATGAAAATAATTAGCCTTTTGTGAATGTTACAGACAGACACACATATATACAGAGAAAAACAATTTACGCTTATATTTTTGGAGTTGTACAATCGCAACTTGACATTTAGCGTACGATTTTTCGATCTAATCAAAATACGTCCATTTCTTTACTTAAAATAAAATGAATAATAGCCGCCTGATCTGGCTTTGTACATTTACCACCGTTTTTTCGTCGGCATACGTTGTAAAATTGGTCTCCACGAAAAGCACTTTTATTTTAAAGCGATATGTTCATTCCAAATATTGGTGAAAAAAATTTTGAAATCGGATGGGTAGTTTCGGAAATTATCTCCTACATTCAAACTTACAATCTTTATCTCTTTATAATATTAGTACAGATAACAGAATTTTTAACGTTATTAGTAAATAGGTAGGTATATCATTTTTCTACGTATGTTTTTTTTATCTTGAATTGAAAAGGAATTCAAAACCCAAAGGAACGGTGAGACCTCTGGTGAGAAATGCGCCGAACTGTCCTAAAGAGGGTTTTTGACAGGTAAACATTGATTTAGAAAAGCATGATGGAGGCTATGTTAGTCTTCATCATGTTTTTCTAAATCAATGTTTACCTGTCAAAAACCTTCCTTAGGACACCAGAGGTCTCACCATTCCTTTGGGTTCCGAATTGGCATATGACTACACGATGAAATGTTAACAAATTAAAATAGTTCACATGTTTGTTTGCCAAGTTCATAGTTGTTTTTGTTATCTCAAAAAGAAATAGCATGTTTCAGATTAAATTTCTTTTACGTGATCATGTCAATTGTCGTTTAATCATTTATTATTCATTATTGTCAATCGACAATAATTATCCATTCACTTATACGTTACACGACCACGAGGTCTCAATTTTCTTGGAATAACATGAATCATATATGAACAAGAATTTTGATCAATGCCATTAAAAACCAAATTATCCTTAATCGCGCAGCTTTTGTTTACTAAGCTTTCTATTTAAACAAAAAACATGAAAACAAAAATAACATTTATTTATTTGTATAGTTTTCAAGAATGATGAAAAAATTTTTTTTAAGTATGTTACATAGATACATTATTTTATAACTCGAATTGTTAGAATCATAAAATTCAATCTACTATAAAAAAATAAAAAGTGAATTTCTATGGTAGTTATGGAAATCATCAATGTACTATAGAAAATCATTCCACATAAAATGCAACATAGACCAGGCTATGTTGTATATTATGGAACGATTTTCCATAGCTATTACAAAGAGTCCCAAAGTATATCGGTATGAATTCAAGTTTTTTTTTGTTATATTTAAATTAAATCTAATTTTTTCCTAAAAAAACGTAGAGAATTATAATGATGATCTGGTCAATAATAAACTGTTTATTAATTATATTCCTAGATCTTTAAACTAAAAACGGAATTTATTCAATTTACTATTTCTTCGCAGTGACCTTTCGCTGACTTTTTCAAAATACAAATGAAATATAAATACGAGTATACTTATCTAGAACAGTTTTAACTGGGAAATTATTCTGTATTCTAAATATGAATAGTTATTATAAAAGCTACCAACTGCAACGGAAAGAAACACAAATAGTTCGACCGCTTAAGGGCAAAAAAGAAAACAGGATATATGTACGTTGTAGGAACATACTTCATGGCTGAACGCAAAGAACTTCAATACCTTCTTTGAAAGGTACATCTTTTTCTTTACAAACAGGAACGTATTTTGTAAGATGTAATTTTACATCCCTGTTCCGAAGGAACTATGATTTTATAGTTCAAGCTGCCGCCACGCAAGGGCATCGATAAGGGGAGTAATTACCCCCCCCTCAGGATCATAATAATAAAAAAAAATAAAACTGAAAATAAAATAAAATTAAGAAATACTTCTTGAAAAAAATTTGAAAAATTGGTTTGGGAATTACTATTTTGCTTGACACCTTCCTTTGTAAGTATTCTTGTTTGATATTAGAAGAACTTAAAAAAAATGTTCATTATTTTGCTTAGCGCCCCCCCTCCCTCCCAAAAAAATATCTACGCCTTTGCAGCCTGCGCCTACAAAAGTCTATTGGACAATACTACTAAAATTTTATTATAGAATTCAACAGAATTTGCAAATTTTGAAATCTCGATAATAAATTGAATATTTAAAATTGTGCTCGAAATTTCGGATTTGCGAAAACTCACATTCTAGTATGGAAGTCGTAAGAACTAGTACGCGGTAGGCACTGAAAATTTTTTGCGCCGCTAATGAGATTATTTTGTAAATGACGAATGCATCAGTGAGTCAATGAGTATAGTTTTATGTGCTATACATTTGCATTTACTAATATGTATGTATCAACGTCTGTGTGTATGTACACAACCTGTAATTACGTCATAAAAAATGCACGATCAAATTACCTGAACAACGAATGTGTTTGCTTTATTTAAGGCAGTGCTTTGTGTAGCTAAAAATACCACAAAAAGGCTTAGAAAAATATTCAACTCTTAAAGAAAACATTATTTCATGCACGTAATTTACGAAAAAAGACAATACAAAGATCAAACAGTTGTAATTTTTTAAGCGTGTTATAAGCGCTGATACTTTTATTAGTAATTAATTACGTAGACATAATTATAATTCAGCCTGACTACTATTATGATATGTTGTATTCTACTATGGATACCTAATTATAGTAATCAAATTATATAAAGGATAAAGGATCGTGCAGACCAACGCGGAATTGTGGGAGCGGCACAGGATTAAATTACATAGCAGGATATGTCAGCATTTCTCCTTTTTATAATTCGTTTTATGATTTTGAAAAACTTTCTGGCGAGGGCTCGTTCGGTGCACTCGCCTACAAATCGTTTCCAAATATCGAACTAGTTTAAAAAAGATACCTTCTTACACTTGTTACGCAATTGTATACAAACATAAAAATATAATGGCATATCGTCGTTGGTTCTGTAATAGCTCTTATGTGCATAATTGGCAGATTTTACGTTTTTAAAATGAAAAGATTCAGGAAACGGAGCTCTATACACTACTAATACCTCCAAATTAATTTTACAGTAACCAACAAGGGGAAATAACTCTTATGTGAAAAGTTGTATCAAATAATTCCCATTTGCCAATAAATCCGAAATTAACGTTAAATATTTTTTAAGAAAATACTTCGTCTTAATTAAACACGTATAGTAAAGATAAGTATGAATTAGTAATATACCTCTGAAATTGCTAGTTCTTACCATCCATTGCTGAAATAACCACTTTTTGGCTTTTCTTGCAAATTTTACTTTTTGCACATATTAAGAGGTAGTATTACAGAACCAACGACGATATTTTAATTTTAACACGAAAAAAATAATATTGTTGCGTGCTCCCTATTGGGACGATAATGTGTTCCATAGAATGTTCCAGACCACGACAACAACAACAATGGAAAGCAGGTAAAAATCCGACTTTCTTAGAATTGCCTGGAGAACGCAATGAATGTGAAGAAAGGTTGAGATGCTTCTAGAACATTCTACAGGCGAGGCACGAAGCTTTAAAATGCGAGCGGAGTGATTGGCAGTCCGTCAGCCAGTTGGTAATGTTATTTTTACACGTTGAAGCTTTTGATCTGTGTAATAAATACTTTATTTTCAATTTTTTAAACAATGCTTTATGTTTAATATAATAAATTAGAATATTATTTGCCGTAACATTTTTTTATTACACGTCCCTGATTCAATAAACTCTTCGGGTAGATACGTTTGCAGTTCGTATAACAATTTGTCCGTTCAGTTTTAGTATCGGTTTTATACGTCGTTACGTTGCTGTCTCTTCGCATGCGTGTAAAGCCGGCCGCCCACGATCCAACGCTGCAGCGTGGTTTGTTCAACGCGTTTGCAGTACAAAGTTGAATATCGAACGAGACCTTGTATATAAGCTCTACTTTCAAACAATAAACGCGACTCTTGGCGCTTTGTATAGCCGAAAATGAAGGAAATAGGTGCAAAATTACAATATCGAATCGAAAATAACGATAAAATAAACGATCCAACCACCAGTGTTGTACTGCTGCATACTGACATGTTTGTTTGCGGTCAGATAACGCCGATTTGGGTTGCGCGTTCGAAATGCGGCGTGAGTGCACTGCACTGGGTTGAGGTATCGTGGGTTGAAGTACTTATGCAAATCTTTGATTAGAACTCTTCAATAAATAAAATTATCGACCAATTTTTCAGACAATATATTAACAAAAATATTTTGATACTAATTAATTATTTTGAAAGAATTTTATATAAAGCGAATTAGAAATTAAATATTAATTATTTTTCATATTTTTTAGATCCGTTCTGAAGAAGATCCAAATCCGGATCGAAACGTTAATGTATTAATTATATTTTTTGTTAATATATTGTCTGAAAAATTGGTCGATAATTTTATTTATTGAAGTACTTATGCCCAAGAGCAAGTAAGTTCTTTTAATATATCGGATACATTTTGATGCGGAATAGCTCGCCGTTCCAGGAAATCAAGCGTGACAGAAATAATAGAGATGACAAACGCAAAATTATTAAATGGTCGCTTCCGTCAGGCATTTTCGTTAGTCTCATGAATCTAATTCACTCTACTGTACGTTAAGAAGTTTCTACTGATCCTATAAGTTGTACCTTGTTTAGTAACAAGTTAGTAGCAAGCTGGTTTATCCAGTTCCATTAGATAATTATTAATAATAATAGTAATACCTCGACCCGTACAAGCAAATAGCAATGTATACGCAGATATTACGTATACAAAATATATATATAGGGTGTGGGTGAGACGTAGGTTACGTACCTAATCCACTGGTGTTGTAAACAAGTTTACAATTCTCCAGACAATACCCGCGTTAATAACATGCTCTTGTGTGATGTTTAACCTCTCCTTGATATCGGTCGGTTGTTCTGTCCGATACAGAGCTTGACACAGGACGCATACCTTAGTGTGTACCGCACTGACGTCACCGAGGCTTAACGATGTCACCTCTATCCTTAATGAATATTGCTCTACTAACACTTCAGTCAACTGTATACAGGGTTCCGTTAACAATATTTTATTATCCGCCTGCGCAAAAGCAAAATATATTTATATTTTTCAAATTTAAAGATTGTACAACCCTGTTCCACCTATGCCTATATTCACCAAACACTATTAAAGATAGAAGTTACTAATCTTGGAACAAATTTATTCGTTAGAATAAAATTTACTTTCAATTCACCAAGCACAATATCAAGGTAGAAAAATTAGTTAACGAATAAATATACACTGCACTATACTCCTTGCTCTTTTTGACGTTTACCCAAAAGTCCGACTGATGGCGTTAGTGTAAACGTCATAAAAAAATTTTACAAAATAATAATAACCTAATTGCATACAAAACGTTCACTAACTTTAATGTTTTACAACTATACACTTACAAAAAGGTTAATAAACAACACGAATAAATTCACAACAGCAAACTGTAGATATAATACTCCACTTTTATAGGTTAGGTATTATGGTATTATGATCTATGTGGCGGCCATTATTATTTTATCAAGCGAATAAATATTTATACTCTCGAAGTAAGACAGAACAGATTCAAACCTGCAGTAAACATAATTAAATTTGGTGAATTGAAATATCGCTATTTATTCGGAGAACAAATGAACCGAATAAATAACTACTTACGTTCGATGAAAATGGCCACTAGAGCTACGAAACAACTGCTAGGTTTAATATAATTGATCTTAATTTATTCTTCGCAACAGCGTCTACAGAGTTCTATAGGTACAAAATAAGAAAAAACATAGAAGAAATCTGTTTTCTTAATAAAAAAAAAAAACAGTTAATATATCTTCAAAGTTACTTGTAAGACAAACCGATAGCACTTTGAATCTGTGCTAAGGTTTATTTACATGCGGTAAGTGTCTTTCTGGCAGACAGTGTGTCTTCTTGACCCTCCAACGCATATCTGTGCGCGAGAAAGAAACAACGTGCGACAGAGTAGGAACACTGTGGGTAGAGAAACTTATGGAAGCCCATTGTAAAAAGAAAAACTTGGGCCACGATAGTGAGCCTTGTCTGCCATCATTGCATACATGTGTGGTAAGGCAGGCATGTCGAACTATTTTCATGACAATATAAAAAATTCTATAACTGCTAAATACTAATTCGCCTGTCTACCTGGTTTTATGCGAGGAATCAAAATGTCGACAAAACTGGCATTATATATACATATATTTTACATTTCATTGGTAACTCGATAACTGCATTTCAGAAATAAAATTAACAACTTTAGATAATTTTTTATTAAAAATAGCAGTGCCTAGAAATTAAATGTCATCCAAGTCAATGTTTCTTTATTAATACATTATATTATGGACGAAGATCGAGCCAAATCGGGATATTGTACTAAATGAAATCGATTAGTGTGATTAAAATGTCATAACGTAATTAAACAAGACAGAATTTAAATATGAATAATAAGATAATTACGTAGGAATACGACACGATCATTGCTGGTTATTGAAGTGGCGACCGGATGACAACGACGCAA
The DNA here is from genome assembly GCA_963575645.1 of Xanthostigma xanthostigma. Classification (NCBI taxonomy): domain Eukaryota; kingdom Metazoa; phylum Arthropoda; class Insecta; order Raphidioptera; family Raphidiidae; genus Xanthostigma; species Xanthostigma xanthostigma. Next base: position 8,031,573 of record OY754471.1, on the reverse strand, counting down.
CCTTTGGTGTATGTTGATTTGAAATTTGCAAGACATGCCTGGTATAGAAGCCGACGGAACTGCAGTATGTGTCCGCGGGCAATGATCTCTCCAGGCGGACGAGGAAGCCTATGGGGAAATATCCTCCGGCTGTCCATAAACCAGATACGTGGATATTACGTGTTTACCACGCGGAAGGGGGAATCACTGCACATGTAATCCTTGCGAGAAGAGAAAGCTCAAATATCACAAGTAGTAAGTTTTATCAAAAATATTTTTTTGTAGGTACTTACACAATGAAATATTATCAAGGGTCAAATTCAATGATACCATATTCTCTACCACTGTTCTGTATTTGTGGCAAGTGTGTATTTGATTTTCATACGGCACAAAATTTAATATCTTGTATGACTTGCTGCTATATTGTGGTTTAACTCTTGCTTTCTCAATTTGTCTAAATCATGTCGCCATTTCGTTTCAACGTCACCCTCACTATACGTAAGTTTATTCGACATTTCCTTCTCACACGCTTCTCATTCCGATATATTGCGTTCAGTTTTTTTTTTTTTTTTGTTTTAGAAAATGTTCTTTTTGTATACAACAGATGTAATATTAATCATATTGTGTAAGTTTTAAAACTGTTGTGACAGGAATATTTTTTTTTGTTCAGTTTAAAAACGAGTTTAAAATCAACACAGATTTTTTGTTCAAACTTTCGTCTTTTATTCATAAAAACGTGTTGCGATTGTTAGGTTACACGTATGGTCGATAATTCATAATATGTTCATTGTTCACAAACGGATATTATTCCAACAGATTAAGTTGAAGTTTTTAATTTGGATGGTGGTAAACGAGTTATTAAAAAAATGTCTCTTTTGATATATAAAAGCTGAAATATATTGATGAAATGTGTTCAAAGTATTGAAGACAAAATTACAAAAAATAATTAATTCTTGAAATTCAAAAATGTTTAATCCTACAATATATTTTTAAATCAAATTAAAAAAAAAAATATTTGTAACAAAAAAATTGAACCGACTTCAAAATATGCACTAAAAAGTAATAAAATAATTACATTATTATTGTTATTTTTGGAGTCGGTGTTATTATTGCTAGGTATATTGTAGTGTTTCCTTGGCTGACACCAACTCCAAAATTAACAATAATTGTAATTATTTTATTACTTTTAGTGCATATTTTGAAGTCGGTTCAATTTTTTTGTTAAAAATATTTTATTTTTCTCTTTTTAGTGTTAGATATTTACTCAATAAATTATGCAGTTATTTTATGAAGTATTGCAATGGGTAAAATTTGAGAGTTTCCCTCGATTTCTCCGGATTCTACCATCAAATCCTGACTTGGTTCCGATGGGACCACCTCGGAAGTGCACTCTTTCGAATAAAAAAAGAATTTTAAAAATCGGTACATAATTGACGGAGAAATCGGTGAACATACATAAAAAAAATATACAGTCGAACATAGAACCTCGTCCTTTTTTGAAGTCGGTTAAAAATAGTAACTCCTGTATCACGTAAGTAAATGCAGTTATTATGTTACGAGCTGTGATAATTATGTTCTATCAAGGGGGTTTATAGAGTATTTTGTGTTTCGACTCAGAGAGAATTTCGACATTATAAGGTTCGAGTTTTAGAGTTTCTCCTGTATATTAAAAAAATATAATCTGATGTACAGAGCAAATATAAATTACAAAATACATATGGGAGTTTCTACTGTTCATACATTTACTAACAACATAATTTTGAAACTAATTTTGTTTGTTTCTGTTCGTAGAATCGATTCAAACTTTACAATAGTAATAACTCACACGTCTCATATGTTTATATAATATAGTAAATTCTCGAATATTCAATGGAAAAAAAGCATCTACTCTAGGAAATAGAAACAAAATAATGTAACATAAACGCTAATATTTTAATTAGAAAGTTTTAATAAATCCTTAAATACGATATTTACAATAAAAGTATCGCCAGATATTTATAACTTTAAGTCCAGTCAAAATCGATTTTGAATATCGGAAAAATTCCGATAGAGACAAAAATGTACAGAGACCTTCAAATCGTTATTTTGAATGAAATTTTAAAAATCGCCATCAAAATATTATCCAAAGTCAAAGGTCGAAAAAACGTTTTTTTGCAAATATCGCCTGACGGTTAAGATTTATAGCAAAAATAGTTAGCATTAAATTTGTAGACCATAAAGTTTTCAACTAAAAATGTCTTTATACATTTTTTCTTACGACGATCGTTCTTGAGATTTTGACTAAATATTTGAGACGTATTGATTAAAGCAGCGATTTTATTGGGTGAAGGAGAGGATGTTTCGAAAACAGTACTTTAGTAATCAGTGAAAAATAAAAATGGTACAATTTTCGATTTAACGAGTTTGCATCTAGCAGAAATGACAACTACCAACGTATACTCGTGCAAGTAAGATTAACAAAAAAATTCCAGCCAATTTGGCGACGGGACCATTCCAACTTCAAAAATGTTGACATTTGATTATAATAAAGACAATAAAATTTCTGATATCGTGTGAGTTGACGCGGGTAATTGCTAGTATTCAATATGATATTTGCTATTCGTTGCCATGGTTACATACATAATATGTTCCACGTCATGTAAACATTAATCAAAGCATGCCGAACTTGTTTATTTCTGACAGATCCATAAAACAAAAGAGCGGATGATTTTTTTTTATTTTCAAAATATTTCCGAAATTATAAAGTTTAGAAAAAAAAAATTTTAACGAAACTTTCTTGAAAAAATAAATAAAATAATAAGCCGTTATGGAAAGTATACCATTATCATATAAAAAACACCGTTATAGCGTATATCTCTTCTGCGATTTTCCCCAAAAACAATAGGACTCTTCATATTTGCATACCAAACATCCTCCGAAAATCTGTTTTGAATCCGCTCATCCGTTTGACCTGTATCGTGTTCACAGACAAACAGACTAACAGAGTAACAGACGCACAAAGTTTTTCCAAAAATATGTTTTTTAGATTTGGGGGACATCAAAACGGAAAGATATTGTAAATTTTTTGAAAAGTGATTTTTGACCTAAACTAGTACCATTCCCCACTTGTGGGTTGGAATGGTAAAATTTGGAATAATTCTAATAAATCCAAGTGTGTACCATTTTGTGAATAACCCGGTAAAGAAAACGTAGTATGTGTGCAAAAACTATAATCTAGTCAGAGCAATGTGTATATCAGTTGTAGAATTGTATATTATAATATGTGGATATATTTGCAGTAGTGATGTTGGTACTACTAACGAACAACACCACAGTTTTTGTTGTTACCAACTTGGCGATTATAATACACACACTGGATTAAAAGGCGCAGATAATTATTGCGCCATTGAAACTTTGTTATTAAACAACAAATAATACGTGTATATATTCACATATTCATGCTTATGCGCATTTTACTCTGCGCTATTTTAATACTCAGTGGCGTAGTTTAAAATTTATTATAACCGCACGAGTGCGCGTTAAGCTCACGCACCAAGGGTTCCTTACTGTTATCTATAATATTTGCCTTTGAATTTGGAAAACCGCAGCTGTTGGAAACATTATGAGGTTTATTTGTTTGACACACCTACGAAATCAAAACGCAATTTTAAAAATTCAACAAGATTATAAAATGTCCGCTCTAATAAAACGTTTTTAATATTCATCTTAAAAATTGAGCAGGTATAATTTTTTTTATAATTTTTTTTTATATGGTTTATTGGCCTTTACATCCTCTGACATAATAATCAGCCATGTCAATACGATCGGAACAATTCGAGTGTAAGAACAGAAGAAAATAATATTAAAAAAAAATTTAAATAAGATAAAAAATAATATTAAATAATTATCATATCGGTATCCATAGGTAAGTGATTTGCTTTTATATGAATATATTATATATTCTATAATTAGTACGTTTTTTTCCCTTAATTATTAATCTTATCTATACTATTTCAGCACAGGAACACATAAGAAGAAGTATAGTTTCTTATAATAATAATAATTTATTTTTCCTGTTTTGTACATTATAAATGCATAGGATAAGTCATAAATGTAGGTTGAATAATTTTCTGAGCAATACTTAAAATTGTCTTTTGTTATTAAGGGTAGTTTTATTGCTTTTTTATCGAGAGTTTCAAGGTCATGTCATCCTCTGCCAAGGCATAGGTATCTTTGAATATTTCTGTGAGCAAAGAGCATCAAGCAAAAGAAAAAAATGCATGGGGCTGTCATCTTTTCACGAGGAAAGATATCTCAACATTAATGTTTTCTATAAATAAAATTTTCGACTTATTTTATTTATTTATACAAATCAGACGTTAAACAAAGATAATTCATGTTTTCTATTCAAATTAACATGGCACGTAGGGCACGTAGGTATTATAGATTTCTCGTTAGTCTTTCTGTATAAAGTAACTTAAAACATTTCTTTTAAGTAAAACCTTCTATGAGGTCAACGAATTTGTCACAATGTAACATACTGCTATAAACCATAATAACAGTCACTATTTTATGATATGTGTTTCAGATCTATTAATTTTTTTAATATTATTTTTCAGAGGCTTATAGATCAATAAAGATATATGCTATTAAGCTATATATATTTTTTTAATCGCATATATCTTTATTGATCTATAATCCTCTGAAAAATAATATTATAGTCACTATTTTATTTTAAATTTTACTTATCTAGTTCTAAGGGTTTATAGCTATGACGCTTTGTAAATATCTATTTATTTTACAAATAAAATTGAATTGAATACCTCCAACACAAAAGTAGTTTTTCAAAATTTTAGGTGTGCTAGTTTTAGAAATAGAGTGAGAATCAGTTTGCGAGTTGAGTTTTCAGGAAAACTTTAAAGTAGATATAATTTTCAATTTTAGATATGGGATGTTAGTTACATAATTCTACATTTTTTGAAAGAGTTAGTAAACCGTTTTGTGTACTTATTGCAGATGTATTAAGAAATATGTAAGTTGACAACATTTCATTCATTTCTTAGTGATCTGAGATACCCCTCATGCATCCGATAAATAGATGAAAAATTGGTTGTCTGTAAAGTCGGTTTACGGACGATAGTTTTACGTGATAACGTATTCCGTAATACATAACCTTAATTTATATAATAATTATAATAATTCGAATCTATGATATTGCATCTTTCGCTTCAAATTTAGGTTAATTTTATTTATTAAAATTACTCACCACCTATAATATAATTGTTTTTTTTAACTTTCTTTCTTTCGTATTTATTTTAAGTCTCAAAGATTAACTGTCATAATATTTTGAAAACAATTGTTTCATTGTTTATATAAAATTCCAAAACCTACTTACAATATTTAAGTATTTTCATACGTCAAAAAATTGATTTTTATAATGATAAAATTTGTATGAAAACGATTTTTTCGAGAGATGAGACCTAGCTAAAACGATATTTTGCCCCCCAAAATCCCTTTTCAGTAAATTTCATTCAAATCGTTAGGGCCGTTTTCGAGAAAAGCACGCACAGGGTCAGGCGGAACGTTAAGAACGTTACACTTTTTCGTGCATGCAGCCGGTGTTTTATCAATTTATAAGATTGGTGATTCATCAATTTATAAGACGTTATCACGTCAAAAAATGTGTTTACTTTCAAGCGTTTTATCTTAACGACGCAACTGAAAAGGACAATAATCTGCAGATATAGAAACGAGTACCGTTATTGTTTGTCAAAATACTCCTGCGAGTGTTTATTCTACGGAGAAATTTTATTCCCTAATTCGTTTTGTTTTTTAATTAAAACAATAAAACAACAAATGCCTTTACTTCCGATCAATTAAAAAAAACACGCACACACAAAATATTAGAAGGTATAAATATCACAAAAAAAAACTTCCCATTCCTGCGTCGAAAGTTATTAATTAAAAGGGATTTACCACAGAGCGTAGATATTTTACATACATAACGCGTGTTAAGGCCGCTGCACACGAGGCTTATTTTTCCGCTGGAACTACTGCTGGGACTTGTGTTAGCTGGCGCGCTGGCTGCGAAGACGGAAATCACGTCACTTCGGATTTCTCGTGCGTGATCACTGCAGGATGGAGAACCGAGGCTATTTTTCTTGCTTGATTTGAGCAAGAACCAATCATGAAACAGTATCTTGTCACGTGGGCGACGTGGGAAAACGTCCACAAACAAACATGGCGTTATAGTGTAGGGTTCTGTCCGGAGACAATAATAGTTCACTTTTGTTAACATTCAAATTGTCACTGCGCGCGCACCAAAACCATTTACAAATTCAGCTTCAAAACACGCATTTATTATTTTTATTTATTTATTTATTTCCTGAATAAAAATATACAAAATATACTAAATATACAAATAGAGGATATCCTGCCCAACTTGGGTGACCAGTGCTAGGGCAGGAGTCCAAAATTATTACTGCAGACGTGCTTATTAAATAAATGAAAATGAAAATAAAGGAAAAAAATAATTATAATAATAAATTAAACATTTTATATGTTATAATGTGTTAATAGCCATTCAGTTAGTCCAGTCAGATTAGTTGAGGATGTCGTATATAATTTTTGATTTCTCGTCATGGAACAGCCAGTTGAATATTTTTTTATTGAAAGTTTTTATATTTTGAGAAGCGTATTAACATAAAAGTCATCACGAAACCCAGCGTCACAGCACGCGTGAAACCTAGCAGCCAAATCAGCAAGGAATCTAACTGCTAAACAACATTGTGTGCAACGGTCTAATAATTACTGACGATCACAAATAATCAATGTTACAATCGATTTTCTTCTAAAACTTTTATAAAGCACATAAATTGTTCGATAATTTTGTTTAATGAAATGTTAATTAAACAAAACTAAAAAAAGGAATAACTATGTTCATTGATCAAAGTAAATCTGTTTGTATTAAATGGTGGAGGTGCAGTAGCTGATTATATGAAACTCCGTACGTCCACCATTATAAACAAACTAAACAAACGGCAGTACAATATCGCCATTATTCTCGTTATGCGTTTGTTAAATGATATTAATTGTTATTACCAACAGTCACGGTATGCAAATGACAAAACAGAACACACACTATTGTTTTGTAATTTGTACTGTATTATTGACTATTAGTTTTTAGCATTAATATTTAAAATGTTGATTTTAAACTACATTGATTTTAATAATGAATACATATAACCTAACAAACTCAATCATAGTTTTATAGAATACTACCAACTCGGCTCGGTTTTCCCCGGGTGCTATAGATATAACTCTGCAAATTTATTTCGTTTGCGGCCCGGATTTGAGCAAATTCTACTAGGTTTGCTTCTGAGCTAATAGCTTAGAGCGAATTCTATCACTGTACAACCGTCCATGAAGACATAGGATCTAGGTGAGAGTAAACAGCAATTTCATTAACTGATGTAAACAACAAGAACGTACCTTTTTAAATAAATCTGTGAATATTGCGTAAGCGAGTGAAATGACGCAATTACTAGTCTTCAACATGTTCAGATTACCGATGTAGTTGTTTCGCTATTTGATGTTTGAAATCGTAAACCTTTGGAGGTTACGTTCGCTTCGTCTGCCTATTATGTACATAATATAATACCTTGTTAATGTACAGCACATAAAATTGCTGGATAACACTCACTCGCCGTTTACTGTAACCTTCATAGACATAGGAATACGGTGGTGGAATTCAACATTTTGACGTGATAACGTCTTATAAATTGATGAAACACCGGCTGCACGCACGAAAAAGTGTCACATTCCGCCTGAGCCTGAGCGTGCAAGCGAGAGCGCGGTATAAGCGATAGAGAGGCACGATCGGCCCAAGCGTCGGCTTGTACGCATTTCTCTCTCTTCTCGCGTGACGTCAGAGAGTTCATCAATGTTTCTTTATGACGTTATCACGTAAAACTATCGTCCGTAAACCGACTTTACAGACAACCAATTTTTTTAGTTCACGATAGCGACGCTACAATCAGAGAGTCAAAGTAAAACAAAGAAGGTCTGTGAGACACAAAGCACACCCAAATAAATAGCAATATGGCCGCACACATAGAATATGACAGCTGTGAGATATATGAACTGAAAATTAGCTATTTTAAAGGAGCTACTTGGAAAACATATATACACCTCGAATGTAATAATTTTAAGGTTCGTGTCACTGTTAAAATTCGCTGATGGTCGTTTTTCCACAGCGTCACAACTCGCACATAGAACGCTGCATTACAAACTACATACATAATCTACTCTTTTATATTTCGAATGGATTTTTAACATGAAATAAAAATTTTTTAAATTGAAGTCGAATGTGTACGCAATGTTATTGTTTATACGCCGTTTTCTGCTGCAAGGCCGGTTCTAATCCGAAAACTGGTAAAAATATCAATTGGATTATAAAAAAAATTATAAATTAAAAATATTAATTGGTACTAGGCTCGAATAACCCTAGCTGCTGGTAAACTAGCAAAAGAAAATGGATCCGCATTATTAAAAATATTTTTAAGTAGGGGAGGGAGGGGGAATGGCGCTTACTTGGTAATGGCGCTCACCCCTGTAACTCTGTCAAAAAGGAATGTAGCAACACGTCACGTCGCGTGAAGCGCGAGGGGAGGGGGCCTCTAATAGACAGCGATGCAAACGGACGGTCAGCTCGCGTCATGCGACCGTGAAGAACGTTTCTTTGTTTGCGGCCGCGCTGATCTAATTTTTAATTAGGTGCCGAACAAGTTAAGTTGCTGGGCTCGCTATACTATGGACTCAGTGCTGCAGATTTGCGTAAACTTGTTTATAAATTTGCTGAACGCAACAATATCAAAAACAATTATGATCAAAGCTGTAAAACAGCCGGATTGGACTGGGGACACTACTTTATGAGACCCTGAGCGGCATTACCCAAAGTCAGGGGCAATGCCGCTCAAACATGTTTTTTAATAATGTTTTCCTACTACTAGTAGGTGAAAGATATATGCTTTTGTTCTTAAATTGTTGATTACTCGATAATTAAAGACTTTGTTACTCTTCTTAATTTTGATTTATAATAAATAATTTAAAAAATACACCATGTTTTCCTTAAGTGAACGCCATTCCCCCGTCCTACCCTATATAATTTCTTGCAGTAATCATTTGGCGTTCAGTTTTTTTCTTGAACACATTGTATCCGGGACCCTATCTGCATTACAGAATCCTGAAGAGTAGAGGTAATTAACATTTAACTATTAAATGTTGTTGTATGCTCAACGAAAACTGTGCTATAAAATTAATGAAAATCAACTCATGTAGAACAAGATAAGGTAATTGAAACAAATCGATATAACGAAATGAAACAATCTCCTTTCCAAATCTGTAATCCTGTTCTTTCTTAACACATATGCAGTCTACCGGTTAAAGGGGATTGGAAAATTTAAATTTCTTCTATGTCATTTTAGTCAGAGTGCCCGTCGGCAAAAATTTTATTATTACATACTCTCCCCAAATTTTGTATATGGCTTCATTAGGCCTACTCGGTCACCTATTTCCTCTATGATTTTTCTTGATTTTGGGGCGTTTTCCCTCTAAAGTTTCCGAAAGATGTCGTTTTGACGACATGTAAAAATTTATAGATACTGTTTGTTTTTTTAATTGGATAGCTTAAAAATTTCAACCAAAACTCTAAAATAATGTTCTCTGACAAATAACATGAATCATTTAAAATGTCTGACACCTCGAATATGTCGAACATATTCGAAGTGTCAGACATCTTTCGGAAACTTTAGAGGGAAAACGCCCCAAAATCAAGAAAAGTCATAGAGGAAATAGGTGTCAGACTAGGCTTAATGAAGCCATATACCAAATTTGAGGAGAGTATGTATCAATAAAATTTCTGCCGACGGGCACTCTGACTATTTCGGTAGTGACATATTTTTTATATTTAAAATTTAATTGAAAAAACATTTTTCGGTGAATCTTGTCATTATAGAAATTTTACGAAAAATTCTCAAAAATATTTTTTTATTCAAATCTTTGATTAACGTCTGATTAGAACTCTTCAATAAATAAAATTATCATCCAATTTTTCAGACAATAAATCAAAAGATAGCTATGGTTTATAATCTTAATGATAAATCTATTTTATTATCTAAACCAAAATTTCACTTAAATAATTTTAATTTAGTTCGTCAAATCTTACTTGCCAATTCTTATCCTCTCAAATTCATAAATAAATTTATCTAAATTAGAATTAATAAATTAACAAAAAGTCATAATTCACAAAACAATGTTAATAATGTTGATTGTCCTTTTATAGTAATTCCTTTTTTCGAAAATATTTCACAAAAATTTAATTCATTTCTTAAAAATTTAAATATAAAAACTGTTTTTAATGTTAGTAATAAACTTGATAAAATTATTAAAAAGGGAAAAGATAAAATTAATAAATTACAAAAGCATAATGTTGTATATAAAATTAATTGTGAAAATTGTGCTAAGAATTATATTGGTCAAACAAAAAGAGCTCTTAAAACAAGAATAAAAGAACATCAAAATAATCACAAATTAATCCCTGACAAACATAATGTAATAACTAAACACAAATTAGAACTTGACCACAAAATTAATTGGGATAATATTAAAATCTTAGATAATGAAACTAATTTTTTTAAAAGAAATATTTCGGAAATGTTACATATAAAATCAAATAAAAATTCTCTCAATGCTCATATTTTGAAATAATATTTTGTTTTTAATAATTTTTTATTTCTTTTTAGGTGCTCACAATTATTTCCATGACTACATAATAAAAAATTGTTTGTTACTATTTTTTCAATATTTCAATATTAAAAAAATCTTTCACGAATTTCGTTAAAAATAAATAGAAACTAAATAAGTATTAATTATTTTTTTATATTTTTACATCCATTCTGAAGAAGATCCAAATCGGGATCGAAACGTTAATGTATTAATTATATTTTGTTAATATATTGTCTGAAAAATTGGTCGATAATTTTATTTATTGAATATTATTTTATAATCTATAGATTCTAACAAAAAAAAAAGTGGGACGACTGCATTATTCAAAACAATAGTCTAAAAAAAAGTATTTCAATTGGGGACTAGTTTATCAATAGTCGTTTGCATAAACAGAATAAAAGAGAAGTTTAATAGTACGATTAATAAAAGTGAAGTTCCGATTGTTAACCTGAATCCCAACCTCAAATGGCCAACGCTCTCGGCTGTCGGCTATAAAGCGCTCGTTTATTGAGGCTCCGACCGACGTTTAACATCAACCTTAAGTATTCGTATTAAAGTGATTATTTAGACACCGTGAATGTTTTTGTGTGCGAAAATGACGACGCACAAACAGGGCTACCACCTTTTGTTCTAAAAAATCAATTTAGACTATCAATTATTTTTCAAAATCACAATGCTGGGATTATTTGGACAGCACTTCACAGCTGTGTCAGAATTGCGATACGTGGATTTAAAGGTTGAAAATCGATTTTGACCTCACAAAATACATGAGCCTTCTTTAAAAAAACAATTTACATAGTGTAAACTCCATTCGATATAACGACAAACTCCTTAAAACGTTGAAATTATTTAACTCTAGTTGGTTTACTTTGTTGCTCATACAATGATACACCCTAAATAACGACAACAATACGTAACCATTAAGCAATAAACAGTACTTGTTTGTTATTTTATTGATTTGTTGTCGGCATCATGCGTACCGAAGATTCTAAGAAATTTGCTCTTTTGTTTGTTGGGATTATCTTTCGCGCTACTAATACAGGAATACCTAAAGTAGCGCTGTATTGTCTCTCTGTGTTAAGTGATTTTTTTTTTCTTTATTATTGTATTTTATGAAACAAATATATTATTTCTATTTCTATGTTTAGCTCAGCTGCCTTGTGAGTATTAATGTTTGTTGGTCAGTTGTAAATTTTATATATTATGAGTAAACACATAATAGTATAGTAAAAAAATATTAATGGATTATTTTTTCTCTCTGTTTAACGACAACTCTCAATAACGCCACAAAGTGCACAGTCCCTTGAGTGTCGCTATATAGTGTTTACACTGTATATATCAAAAAGGGAAAAAACAAACAAGAAAGTTTAGTTTAGTTTAGTTTGCTCGATTTCGGAGCAACTGACGGCTAGTAAGAATAATAATATAGAAAGAAGGGCGGAGCTTATTACACAGGCAAGCTCAAAAATCAAAAAACATATTTTATGTTAAAAAAAAAATATGTCTTGACTGTACGATTGACAACCCTGACTATAAATAAGTTTATAAGTTCTTGTAGGCATGTGCTCACATATCTATCTACATGCAGGCATTATAGATAATAGAGAACATCTTTTTATGGGAACCATTCGGTCGAGTCTAATTCTGAAAATCGATTTCAACTTTGCGTTTGAGACGATGTCGGAAGTTAGAGAGAACGCTTTAGCTTTGCTTCGTAACGACGTCATTTTGTCAACTTGCGCAGGGTTGACTAATACGTTATACGATGCAAAAATTGACCTAGATCCACTGAAACCGTTATGACTTGGAGACAGTTTTGAGAGATCAGAATTTTAACAAAAATTTCAGGTTTAAAAGTAACAAAAATCGCAATATTTAATATGTTTTTCAAATTAAGAACCTTTGAAAGAAAAAACACACCGATATAAACAAGCTTGCCGTTTATTTTGAACATTAAGTACATTGTACAGTGTGCCGCATAATTTATAGGTGGCATCGCGTTGTTCTGAATATAGCCTGACAGAAATAACAGAGCTCTGAATATTATGTAGGTATATCCTGCATTCGATGGCAAAGTTTTCCGAAGACTTATAATTCACTTCCGGAGTTGAAATTTTTTTCAGTATACTTTTCATACGAAACTAGTGACAACCCATAAAATAAATATAAATATATTCTCTTATTTTAAATGATCATTGTCAAGAATGTTTTTGAACAACTCAATTATAAAAACATTTTATTTAAATTGTCTGAACCGACTGGCAAGGTTTAAGCATTTTCCCATTCGCTATGTTCAACCTCAAAGCCGCGACATCTAGAGTCAAATGGGACAACTAGTAAAAAGTGAATTAAAATTAAAACTAATCTTCTTGTATAGTTTTATGGCCTTGTGTATTGGGTTCATATATTTGATCATTTTGGTAGTTTCTTTCCATTTAAAATTTAATTAACGACTCCCTTTTAGTTCATTATTTGTTAAACTTAGTTTTTAAGTGAGCTATAAGTTATCGAAGCTTAAGTCCCCAATTTCATGCTAATTTACAATAGTGTTAGACAGCAGGCTGCTGTGACAATTTCTATGTAATAAGGAATTGACGAAGTAAATAAAAAAAATAAAACCTTACTCTGTAGTCACGAAGGTAACAGTGAAGCCTGCTGTAGGCTAGCTACCTCAGTGAACAGGCTCTCAGCAAAGCAATAGAGGTTATACGATGGAGTACCCGTGCGGCAAAAGAGGCGTTCTTCCACTTCACATGGAAAACTCATTGTGTCGTCGACGACACGGAGTAAAAATAATCAGTAGGGAAACTAAATATTTAGGTACTACACCGTGAATTTTTTTTTTCAAAAATCAAATTTAAATATACATTTTTTTATGAACTTGAAAACTGTTTAGAAAGGGTTGGTGCAAATTGCATAAATCTATACTAATATATTATAAAGCTGAAGAGTTTGTTTGGTTGAACGCGCTGATCTCAGAAATTACTGGTTCGAATTGAATTTTTTTTTGTTGGATAGCCCATTTATCGAGGAAGGCTATAGGCTATATAATATCACACTACGACCAATAAAAAATGTTGCAAGATGTATCTCAAAATTAGTCCGTCTGATAAATATTATCAGGTGAAATGCCTTAACTAAATATTGCGCGTCCCGTTCACAAGCCCGGATAGCTCAGTCGGTAAAGCGTTAGACTCTTAATGCTAGGGTCTAGGGTTCAAGCCCCACGTCGGCGAATATATTTTTTTTTTATTTTCTACATTGCTTTCTTTTTAGGATTAAATTTCAATTTTTTAAAATTTTATTACGACTAATTAAAATTAAATAAATATAATTAATAGCTCTTTTGAAAACTGTTACAACTATATAGGTAGGTAGGTACCTATATAAAAATAATTTTCCTACAGTGTTATTAATTAAATATTTATTATATTAAAAGTTTATAACTAAAACTATAAATACTGCTTTTTAACGACAAAAACTATTGAACGGTAACTGCGATCATTCATCTCGGTAAACTAAGATGAATGTGAGTACTCATGTCCCTTCCTTCCCCATTCGTTCTTTTGCACCCGGGTGAAACCGGGCAAGACCGCTAGTGTATTATATTTTAGGCGATCAAGTTACTTCCTTGAAATCTTAACTCAAGCTTTCTACACGTACAAGAGGGTTCTTTCATAATATTCACTCATACACATACAAACTTAAACGGTATCAACCCGTCTCAGTCCATTTCCCTCTTTCTTCTCTTTCTAACCGCATCAACTAGGTGCTAGACTTTCCAACTCACCTACGGAACTAGATGTTGAAAATGGGGCAGAAACACTGTTACAAAGTACATGGCAGCGGTTAAATCAATTAAGGTTATTGTTTTCACTAAAAGAAAAAAACAGAATCACATAATAATGAGAAAATATATTCAATCGTTTTGTTAGGTGACGAAAATTAGCACGTAACCAACGAAGAAAGGACATTAAAATTTTTTTTGTTAAAAGAGAAATTGTGTTTATAGCACAATATTTTTCTTGAACTACCCAAAACTAATTTTATGTTTTAAGATCACTACAGAATTTTTATATATCTACTATTTTTGAAATGAAGCATGCGATTATTTCTTCGTTTGGCTTGCGCTAATAAAAATAATTGATGTCGAATTCGTTAGGATGTCAATCAAAACGCATTAACCCAAATACGATCTGAAGGAACATTTCTTGAAATCGGTCCAAAAGTTTTTTTGTTTAAACAAAAAAAAATTCAAAAAATAGATATTATACGAAATATCACGAATAAAAATATATATCGACATCGTTAGGTTGACAATCGAAGCGTGTTAATATTATAATAATCAGAGAGAAATTTCATCACAATCAGCCCAGTCGTTTTTAATTTCATTAATCAAAAAAATAAAATGCAAAAAAAATGGATTTTAGGATTCTAGACACTTTTATGTCCCACAGTTAATAAATATTACTTAATTAAAAAAGCAGCGAATCTCCAACTTCCACTTTTACGTCATAACATAACACAACAGAGAAATGTGTTCGCAGCTTAAAAGCTTTCTTGTCGATTCGTTGTTTGCACAGCTTTATGCAGTTTCAGTGAGTTAAGATAAAACAGCAAGTTACCATTCCGCAGGTGTGCCGTTTAAGAAGTTCTTTTATTTGTTTCGCGAATTAGAAAAGCGCGTGACACAAAGTCCTTCTATGAGTGTAAGCATTTACCATTTACTCAGGCTAAAGCACCCGTGAGTATAACATATATAAAACGTTTCAGCCCGTGTGTGTTCAGCCATATAAGGCTGTGACATCATCTGCTGCTACATCATTCTGATTAAAGTGGCATCGACATAATAAAAATAATTTTATTAAGGTTTCTTGTCGTTTCACTTTTCGGAATTTTGCAAATCGCAAAGGTTACTTAGATAGAGAGAAAAAAACGTTGAAGATTAAAGACGTTCGACAAGTGAGCTCGTTAGTGTCATATTAAGATCGATTTTCTGAGTTTTTTGTTTTACAATTTTTTGGAATAATCGCTTTGTTAGCTTTGACTGCATAATAGCGGTGAGAGGACTAGACTCGCATTCGGGAGGTATCGGGTTCGAATCCCGGCGGGGGCAGATGTGGCTGGGACTTTTTCCCACTGCCTCTCGCCGAGAAAGGGTAATTCCTGTATCGGCCATTTTGTTGAGGTTTTCCATGGTTTCCTTCAACAATTCCAGATGAATATCGATATGGTTCCTTATTCAAGGCCATGGCCGATTACCTGTCAAACTCCTATGCTCAAAATTTGCCTACCTTATCCTAATTCCCTAAAAATTCCTTCATTCGCCCATTGCTATTAATTAAGTTAAAGTTTAAAAATTGTAGAAAATAATGGGAAGTGTGGTAGAAAAAAACAACATAGTAATGATGCGAATGGCGTCTGTTATGACATAAAGTCGTGAAACGGACGTTAAACGCATGATTATTATTATCATTATTATATTTGACTGCATAAACAAAGTTAAAGAGTTTAGTGTCATAAAAATCAAATAAAAAAATTTTATTTTATAGGTCATTCTATATAAAAAGTTGTTTTCCAATTATAATATTGAAAGACTTAACCTTTTGCTTATTCTGAAAGAGAGTGTTGTATGTTTCAAGGTTAGTTGCCTATTCATATTAATTCTACTACAAGGTAGCAGGTTAATTCCAGTAATTCCAATAAAGTCCTAGCCTTGGCTCTACAAATGGTATCAACAGCGAACTACTTATATCTCAATTTCAAATTTAATAAGGCTGATATTGCTGTAATTTCTGCTAAGTTTCAGCCTTGCCTTTACAAACGTTATGAATTTATGCAATCAGGTAAAGTTGCTTATTTTATATTGACAATTCTAAGAGAAAAACAATTGTTCTAAGTAAAATAAATGAGCAAAGACTATGGTGTTAATAAAAAAATGTATTTATCTTTTATTCATAAATATCAGAAAGATACAACAAATACATATACTTATTAGAGATTATTTAATATCAAATATATCAGAGCTTTAAAATGCTTCATTCGTATGAATTTTTTATAGCCCATAGATATGATTAATTTAATAAAAAATTAAGGGTCATTATTTTTTTTGTTCCTTTCTATTCTCACCGATCGCCAAAAATTATAAAAAAATTGAATTTTTTATTCAAAAACTAGAAAGTACAGACTGCAAACCAGCTCTAGATTTTTTTAAATTCGATTTTTTTTCGCGATTTGAAAATCTAAATTTGTTATCAGATCTCCAATAAAGTTCAGCAATGAATGTGTGTTGGAATTTCTGTGGCACACTCAGTTTGGGCATGTTTCCCTTGTAAACAGGAATGGTCGGATTGTTCTTCCAGGAAATAAGCGAGAATAAGAAGAAAGCAGACAAGTAGTCCTAGACACATCACATTTGATGTGATGCCTTGCACCACTTAGCACGTCTCCCGTACCACAGTAACATCAACTGCTATACCGGAAAGGTTAGCTCACTCAGCTTTTTTCCTCCCATAATGGGTACAACGAGTGCCTTATTTACAAAATACTCCTTCACTTCCACAGCAAACATCATCCTCTGTATCCTCATACACAACCATAGATGTTTACACGCCGGGTTAACCCTTTCTGAAAGGCGGAATTCAAACAGGAAGCAAAACTAAACGTTATGTGTGCTTAAGTTGTCAGATTACACAAGCCAAAATTTCAAAGCATTTAGCTAAGAAGATATTTAAGTAATTTAGAGAATTTTTACTTATATCTATACTAATATATAATAAGCTGAAGAGTTTGTTTGTTTGTTTGGTTGAAAGCGCTAATCTCAGGACCTACTGGTTCAAATTGAAAAAAACATTTTTTGTTGGATAGCCCATTTATCGAGGAAGGCTATACCACAAGAATTATTCTTGTGGCTATTCATATAAAATGCCATAACTACATATATCAATATTAGGTCGTACATTCACAAGCCCGGCTAGGTCAGGCGGTAGAGCATGCGACTGTTAATATCAGGGTCGTAGGTTCGAGCCCCACGTTGGACGAATATGTTTCTATTTATTTTTATTTTCCACACTGCTTTCTTCTATAAGGCTTACATTTAAATTTATTTTAATTTTATTTGCGACTAATTAAAATTAAATAAATCTAATTAATAACTCATTTGAAAATTGTTATAACTATAAGTACCTATCCTACAGAGTTTTCAATTAAATATTTTTTATATTTTATTAATTACAGTAATTAATCACCATGAAATTTGGACACAACATTCATTTCGGTAAACTAAGATGAATGTGTGTACTCATGTTCCTCCCTTGCCCATTCGTTCTTTTGCACCCGGGCGAAACCGGACGGGACCGCTAGTGATATATAGGCGAAATCTGGACCCATTTTAAGATAGGGGGGATATAAGATTTCGAAAAAAAGGTTAAAAATTCTACCGCCTTGTTTTTAGGTTTTGTTAGAGCCAAATGGCCGGGAATTAAGAAAGTGGATTTATGATCATAAATCTACTTTCTTAGGAGTGGCGTGGGGAGGCTGCAATTGGTCGAAAATTTCTGCCGCTAGTATTTCCCGGTCATAAATGTATAGTTATACTAAAACACATACAATAAATGAAGCTTTATCAATATTTCATAATGTAAAATAAAAAATCTATCACATATTATTCTTTGGACAGCCGCATCGAAAAATTGTTATTTAGTAGAACATAAACTGGTCGATTTAATGACTGGGTCCATTAAACTGGCCACGGCTATATAATATAGATGAATACAGTGCAGCTAGATAGTCAGTTTAGTCACATTTACATTTTTATATAATATGTCAGTACAATGGCGTCGTACACGCATACAATACCTATTTTTAAGTATTTTTAGAAAGGCACTTTGCAAGAATACCATTCAACTAAACGTACAATGTTTGTTTGTGGTTGTACTTATTATTTTAAAAGCTACCAAACGATTGGTCAGCTAGGCAAAATACGTAGGTTTTGATTGTTTAAGCAGCCACGTCCTATGATACTTTGTTTTAACATCAGATCACTACATATTTATAAAACAAAATCTCCTCGCCGCGTATGTCTGTCTGAACGCGATAAACTCAAAAACTACCGTTTTCACCAATGAACAGATTCAAGAGAAAGGTTTATGTGTATAATTCATTAATGTTTTGTGTAAATTGGTTGAAATATAACGATGATTGTTAAAGATGTCGGAAAAATCAAAATAATGTATGGTGGAATTGTTCCTCTTTTATAGCAGAAATGTCCGCGATGGTATATGTCTTAAGGATAGCTTACTATACCCATTTTAATGTTAAGCGCTTTTCGTGGATATCAATTTCCGCAACGTAAGTCGACGAGAAAACGGTGGCAATCTATAAATTTGAGCGAAGCCGGACCGAGTCGCTAGTATAGTATATTTCAAGAATTATATACTAGTTAAAAATACTTTTTCGTATAAAATACATTTAGGTGCGTATATAAAATCGCAGGAATTTTATCTGCAACAATTTCCATTATTATTTTTGCGATTTTATTAAACGGACAGCGTACTCCAACAGTACAGTATTTTCATAATTTTTCCATTATCGTACGGAGGCTGTATGAACCTGACAGTTAACCCGTCATAAAACATTCTCTACGCGCAAGCCGACGCTCACACAAATGTCTTATCTGGCAGTCACGCAAAATTAATCACGCGACCTTCCGGTTTCGTTGCATCGTGATGTTGGGTCGTCAACGCGGAATGGATCTAAAATGACCACAACGTCACCGCCAATCTGACCATCAAGGTCTGTATATGCATTAACGGTACGAAAATAAGCACGAAAAAAAAATATATCCTATTTAATTAAAATATCTGATACAGTGAAAAAATGTTTATTCACGACGAACAAATTTTTTTACAGTATACATAAAAAAACACAACAATAAATGCATTGTTTACATTTTTTACTTTTACAGCGCGTAAAGGTTATAAGAACATTTTTTATTGTAACTTGCCTTAGTAATTTTTATATCAATTCATTTTTGTGTTGTAATAATAACCGCCCCATCCTAACTGTACAAAATATTATGCAACGCCTCTCTAGCATTTCAGGAGACTCTGAGAAAGAATAATAAATGCACATATTTTTATAATAATCGCATATATCATTGGCACATAATGCTACTATATTCTTGTTACACTATTTCTACTATTTCACGTATCCTAGTATAGAATAATAATAATAATAATAATAGTAATTTATTTTATGTTACCAAAGGTATAAAACATGTCAAAAACAATTAATAAAACATTAAATAAAATCTTTTGTACTGTAGTCGCACTTTTCGTTTAAGAACATTTTTAGTTTCTTTTTGAACATTTTGATATCTAGGCATTTAATCTCTTCAGGCACTGCGTTATAAACATTCAATAATTGAAAAAAAACATTTTTACGTGTCATTGCCATCTTGCTGTTAGGAACTTGCAGCTTCGGTTTTTTTCTTGTGTTATAAGAATGAGCAGTTTCATAACTCTCGAAGTAATCGTAGTTTTGTTTTACGAAACATGCGGCTTCTAATAAATAGATAGATGGTAAAGTTAGAATGTTGTATTTTACATAATACGGTTTACATGAGACCCTGCAACCAATTTTAGCAATGTATCTTCAGCTGGTGCATACTGGCTTTTTAAAATTAAAAAAAGCATACAATTCTGACAGCTGGCTTACATTACGAACTGGAATGAGAGCTAAGATTTGTCTAATCAAAGTTTCTACATATTTTATTCGTCCTATTTTGCATAAAATAAATTGAATATAACGCAATCACCCCGTTTTTGTTTCTTATTCTTATAAAAAAATGATAAAAACTAACGTTCCAAAAATAAAAAGAAGTGCTGCTTTTATTTTAAATTTATTCAAAACGTATAAGTTAATATTTTAGAAATTTGTAAAATAGATTGAAACTTACCCTATTGCATATTATCATAAGAACTATTTCTAGATAGATTTAATCAGGCTTATTAATTATACAACTAAAATATTGCACATATCAATACGTCAACAAATCAATTGTGAAATAATAGATATTTATGATTATTATGTTAATTGGACTTGTGATTATTAATTGCCATCAAAACAATATAACTCGACAGTGTTTTGTTGACTTTACATTAGCCTCTTGCCAATTTATTTTCCGTTTAATGTCCAGAATATGTTCATTAAACAGCGTACAAGTTTTGTATCTCTCAAATCAATTTTTGGAATTTTAACAGCATCAACAATACAAAAAAAAAATATGTTAACCCCGACAAAATTCGACGCTATGAAAATATCTGGAAAGGTGTCTCAGAAATAAATAAAACAATAGTTTCTAATTGTTTATCTAATTATAAAGAGGTGAAGTTTGGATGTAGGAGGTAATCTCCGAAACTACTCATCCGATTTCAAAAATGGTTTCATCAATATTTAGAATGAAACTTCAATATGGATATAGGCTCTAATATTATCGCGTTAAAATAAAAGCGCTTTTAATGGAAACCAATTTTGTAGCGTAAGTCGACGAAAAAAACGGTGGCAATTTACAAATTCGGGTGAAGCCGGACCGGATTCGGTGATTATATCCCGACGGTGATAGTGTTTCAAAAATAAATTTTTCTAATATAGCGACGCAACAACGAGCGTTCCTTAACAATTGTAGCAAACAATAGCTATATCTAGTGTTTATTAATGAGATTTTTAAAAAAATGTCAACATAATATCAATTAAACCAGTGCACGCAAAACGTTACGAATCTGAATAAAACCATTATAATAAACTTTTTTCTTCATACCTCAATTGAAAGTGCATACTTTCGGCACCAATTGTAAGGCAGAAAGTCTAACAATTACTCCTTGGTGGGATTACACGCTACAATACGGGAAGTGCGGTAGTAAAGCAAAAACAACCAATCAACTGTTGTTTAAAGGTTGTTTCCCTATTACATTTTAGCTAATAGTCGCGAACAGCTGTCATTCTAGTTTTTACGTCTAACCTTAAAGCTTTTTGCTTGGAATTTATCTGTGTTTTTATGTAATCAATTAATTAATTAATGTATTTAATAAGCGTGCTTACGACCGAGCTATGAAGAAAAATAGTATACACCACACTGGCCGAAAGGGTGATACTTTGCCCTTCGCACCATGATGCCTCAGGAATCATAGCGCACAGGGCAAGATATCACACTTTCGGCCCTTGTGGTGTAATATACTATTTTTAATCTTTTTAATTAGAAATTCTAGTGTCCAGTTTAAAAAATTAATAAATGTAGCCATTTTCTACAATTTACGAGTGTCAGAGTGGGCACATGCATACATCCTGAGATAAAACAGTGTACAGTGTATGACACATCAGACCCTGGATAAACGTTAGGAGTAGGGCAAAGGCTATGTTTAATGTGGAATTATACGGGTACATAACACGCTAACATGCCTGTGTGTGCATCTCTCTCGTGTATATTATACTTGGGAAGCTGCATCTACAGGGTGTATCAGAGAGTCAAGTCAGTTCGTATGGACACACCTTAAGCATTTTATATCAATGTTTTTAATTTACGTGTACACACAAAACAACAAAATTTTATGTTTTCAATTTTTTATTTATTAATAAAAATACAAGGGAGCGGACCCCATGATTTCCCAATATACGGGATAGCGTTTTAAAAGCGGTGCTATCTCCCATACGGTCAGTGAATCACTCCCGCATCGTGTTCTATATCAAGATACACTTTGCTTTTTGGCAATTTTTTATTTGTGACAGTTTTGTCCGCAGTGGCAAAGTTATTAATATTAGAAGAACATAACACTTTGAGTAAAATTGTTCTTGGTTTAACTAGTATCTACCGTAACGGACAGTGAGTTTAGTGCCACATTCGAATTTCAAGAGTTACCCCACGGGAAAAGATTTCTACGATCGATGGAGCAAAATTTTAAATAGACTGTTTTGTCTACTTTTTAAAGTATTCCACAAAGGACTCCACACAAACCGTATGGGATTTGGTCTCGGTTAAATTGATGGAAAATGGTTTTATTTTATAGTTTAAAGGTCACTAAGAAAAAGTGTTTATGAGCGCACAGCCTAAAAAGCAAAAGATTTTTAGCTACAGATATGTTTAGCAAGATTCTAGATATAGGGATTTCCATTGAATTCACAAGCTTAAAAAATCCTAAGCTCTAGAAATATGTTTTCAAATGCACTGAATCTGAATATGACATTATTTTATACAGGCTGACAACTTTCAAAATTACCTAGTTGACTATTTACAAAAAAGCACAAAAGTTGAACATGAGAACATGTTTGTGAATTTAATAGATAGATATCCCTATATCTAATATCGCGCTAAACATATTTGTAGCTAAAAATCTATTGGTTTTTAGGCCATGCGCTCATGAACACTTTTTCTTAGTGACCTTTAAACTATAAAATAAAACCATTTTTGATCAATTTAACCGAGAACCAAATCTCATATTATGGTGTGTGCGGGGTCCTTGTCGGTAATTTTTTGTTACACTCTGTACAATGTGTTCCTACTCTCTCCTGCTATTTCAAATATTAGAACAACTGTAATAACTAGTGCATACATGCTAACCCGAGCACTTCACAGAGTATTGAATTTCAGCAAGCTTCGCGTTAATTAAAATAGATCTATCAATTCAAAATAAATATGTACCTACTAGCATTATATAGTGAAGTACTTTTTGTCGTGTATACAGTAATTATGTGTTTTTTTAGTGGAAGCCATAAATAATTGTCAACAACTAGACAGTAATTTTTTCTCAACTCAATTTCTCTGTAAACGCAAATAACTTCTAAGCCAAAAGACATACAGACGTTTGTTTCTGCTCATTGCATTCAGCGTGTTTTTTTCTATAAGCATGGTGATTTTGTCAAAGATCCGAAAGATTTCGGTTTTAGTCCAAAATCGCATTTTTTGAAAAAGGTACCTATGCCTTGAAAAAATTGCAAAAATCGAATTTTTTAATATAGGTACTTTTGAAATTGAGAATGCTTACAGAAAAAATTACGCTGAATTCAATAAGCATAAGCGAACGTTTGTATCTCTTTAAGTTTGGAAACTACGGCCATTCAGAGGTTTTATAGGATTTTCTAAAAACTATAAATGCAAATAACTTCTAAACCAAAAGACATACAGACGTTTGTTTGTGCTCATTGGATTCAGCGTGTTTTTATCTATAAGCCTGATGATTTTGCCAAAGTTTCGAAAGATTTCGGTTTTTGTCAAAAATCATATTTTTTTAAAGGGGTATGCCTTGAAAAAAATGCAAAAATACGAATTCTTTAATATACAGTTGAAATTACGAATACTTACAGGAAAAAATACGCTGAATTCAATGAGTGTAAGCAAACGTCTGTATATCTAAAAAGAGGTCAGACAAAAGTTGTACATATATCATGCAAATGTCTACAAAAGACTATTCTTATAATTTTTTTCCTACGAATTATTCCTGAGATATAGGATTAAAAGATCTATGTACGTACTGAACTTAATTTATCAAAAATAACGTTAAATATTAATATGCATATTAGTACTTTCGATGTATGAAATCACCATTTCAAAAGAATTCGTAGGAAAAAAGTATAAGAACAATTCTTGTAGAAAATTACATGATCTACAACTTTCGTCTGATCTATTTTTATATAATATTTACCGTTTACAACAAAAGTGCAAAAAAACCGATACTTCTAACCTTTGACAATAAAAAATTTTTGAAGTGAAAACTTCTTTAGCGGCGTTGTACACTTTTTTTGTAATGGGTAAAAAATGTTAAACTTCGTAAGACGGATGGAGAGTAGAGGTATGGGTAAACTGATCGAAAATTCGTAAGACGGATGGAGAGTAGAGGTAATATTCAAGTTTTCACTTATGCCGGCACTCCCGGAGTGCAACCCGTCTTTTTTTTAGCAGTTATAGGATTTTATTTGTTATAGTGTCCCTAAGATCTGTACCAATTTTCAGCTCTATGCAAATTATTGTAAACCTGCCACTATTTTTTTGTCTATTTTGACCGGACTATTTGGTTAAAGTCCAATTGTAAACATAACGTAACGATAACCACGAAAATAGTATGTAATTATAGTTGTATATGCGAGTACATAAATGCAATAATAATCACTGATTTATTTTACGTCACGTGAAACTGAGATGAGAATAATAAAATGAATACGATAGTCTGGCGTTATGGTACGGCTTATGCAATGTGTCTGTGAAAGGGGGCGAAGCACTAACAACAGGAGCAACTGATTCACACAGGCTCTGGCGTTATGGCTACACACTATACGTGTTTGGCAAATCAAATTACTAATTATGGAAAACAAAGACAGGCCAAATTATTGAACACATATATCAAAATGCATGAATATTATGTAGATACAGTCAGTTTTAGACAACAATAGCCTGAGCGCGTTTAATAGATTAATTACTTCACAATCAAACTAATTTTTAATATTGTTAGTCTACTAGCCGCAACCCACTGTTTCAAATGCTATTGAAATGAAACATTAGGTTTTTTTTTATTATTAAATTAAAATACAAAATAATAACAAAAATAAAAAAAATGTGCTTCAATCTTAGAATTATTAGCACTGTTACAAAAAAAACAAATTAGTAAATACATTACATATTTAATAAGGTAAGTACAGTAAGTTTTATAGATTTAGTTACAATTGTTTTAATACAAAACATTAGATTTAGTATATATTTTAGTTTATAGGTTATTTTAGTAAACAATAGGTTTGTTTGGTATTTTAGTGTCGATAACTAAAAAGTGTATGTATCCCCTCTTCACCTGCGACTCAATTATATGATTATAAACGGTCAAAACAACCCGTGGTTTGGTATTTCGCATGACTATAAATATGTGGGATAGTTTTAGATTTTAATCATTATGTTATCATAACAGGAGGGTGTTATTCCCGGGCAACGTCGGGAAAATACGGCTAAAATTTTATAAATAGAAAGTCCAGGCCAGCAAAATATGTTTACAGGCGAGAACGGACAGGGTTGTTAGTTGTTTTATAACAACTGAACGAAAAATGAATTTTAATTTTCCCGATTATTTAAAATTGTTGTATTTCAACTTCATAGCTACTTTAGATAACAGAGCTTTTAAAAACCAAGGAAATTTTTATGCGGACTCACCTTTAGAGGGTAAGTACATCTTTTCTGTCAGATCCACTAATGCGGGATCAACATGATATATGCCAAGCGTTTGATTATTTGATACCTAACTAGCATCTATTTTCAAGTAACCTATAATAATATTACTTATTAATTTCTTCAGTTCGAAAATATTCAGGTATACACTTATTTAGCTTTTATTCAGAGAAAACATTCACAGCACTAACACTTGAATTTCACTATCCACAAAAAAATAACAGTGAATAACAATCGAGAAGTACACAAATAAAAACGACATCCGACCATTTAGCATATTTCAACGCGTATAAAATTTCTAATACGTTTTCGAAAGCAATTATTATTTGGTTCGTTATGCAACTATTTCAATGACGAACACAGAGGAAACGACATGCGTTGATCACTTTTATTAAAAATCAAGGTCAATAGATTGCAGAGGCTGCCTTGATCAATCAGCGTAGGGCGGCAATGATGTCAGCTGGCGGACCGTTCCTGCTTTTATCAACCTATAAGGAAAATATCAAAAATATCGGTTATATTTAACTAGGACTATGTAAAAATGTAATCTGTACAAATCAACCAAATGTTACAGAATTGATTATGCATCTCTTTCATTTTATATAATACAGAATTCAAATTTCTGACATAAGAATCGACATACGCTTGTAAGCCATAGCATTGAAATAATTTGTTTTTAGCGGTGACTCGATTTTTTAAGAAAGCTTGCGCGATAATAATTTACAGCAGGTCTTTTTTAGGTTTACACGATTAGTACTTTCAAACTTTTTGAATGATTATTCTATAGTCTTCTTGTGAAGACAATTATTACCATAAAAACTGTATAATGTTGAACAATATCCTATTTTAGCACATATTTAGATTAATCTGCTAATGTGCTTAGTTGAAATGAAATAGTAGAATGCATATTTTATTTCACAGTTAATAAAACTAATGTTTTTCAGTAAAATAAACACGCCTAGAAAAACATTTAAACTAAAATTAAAATAAAAAAAAAAAAAAAACAATGAACCTTGATGATTAATGGAAATCACTAAAAAAACGTAATGTAGGTACGTTTGCAAAATTAAACAGCATTGCATACGAATAATAACAAATTCAAGTCATTTTTCAGTTGCATATTTCGAATAATATTCATAAATTCCAATTTATTATAAATTCTGGACGTATTTACACAATTTTTATAAAATAAATTGCATATATGAACGGATGCACATTTTCAATTCAAATGCAATTTCCAATTGCACGCATAATTAATCTCTTGCCATATAAATGAGCTTGAATTTTTATACATTGATCAACAAAGATATTGACGCAGCTTTTCTTGCATTTTTTGAACTACTTAAAAATCAACAAATTAAATAAAAATAGTGCACACGAAGGCTAGAAACGCTGCTAGAAACGTTGCTAGGAGTTCTGCTAGCCGGTAGACTGGGTACGAAGCTGGTAATGACGTCACTGCGGGCTGGCCTGCTAGCTCACGATATAGGTTTTAAAATTAGAACAGATGCTATTTTCCCTGCTAGATCTGCTACTATAGGTATGAGCAAGATCCAATCAGAAAGCAGTATCCTGTCACTTGGGCACTTAAACAAACGCCCACATTCTAACATGGCGTCATTCTGCTCACAGTCGGACAACAGATACGTTTTGCTCTGTGTTTATATTCGAATTGTCACTGCGCGCGCACCAGATCTATCCACAAAACAAGCTTGAGAAATAGTCTCGTGTGAAGCGAGCATTTAACAGCAATCAAGAAAACCAGCGCTAGAAAACTAGTAGGCAAATCTAGCAAGGAATCTAGCAGAGTTTCTAGCCTCGTGTGCAGCGGCCTTTATTTAGGAGATCATGAAATGATTTTGGTCCAACCGCCATCAGTTCGAAGCATGGCAAATACACTAATTAGGAAATATAGGGATCATAATAAACTAGATAAGAAGGTTAAAATAGCCTAGGCAGTCTTTTTACGAGCTTGCTCCTAGACAATTCGAACATTATATATAATTACGTGTTTTGCTATAGTTGTTCAGATCAATCTATACTAATATATAAAGCTGAAGAGTTTGTTTACAATATATTTTACATAATATGTAAAATATATTGTAAACAAACATACAGACACCGCACAACCATACCGCATTATATTATAATGCGGTATGGTTGTGCGGTGTCTGTATATACAGTAACAGATTACAAAATCTACATACTGTGAGAGTTGTTTTTTTAATAAGTTATACAGACGTTAGCTCAATTAATTCAAATAAATAAAACCGTAAATTAGTCTGTAATTGAACAGTTTTAAAGATCCCAAGAGCGAATTTTCAGTTTTCATAACTTTTTTTCTGTTTATAATTTTTTTGTACCTTTCTTCTATCTATACTAATATATATAAAACTTAAGAGTTTGTTTGTTTGGTTCTAAGGAACTACTGGTTCTTATTGAAAAAAATATTTTTTTGTTGGATAGTCCATTTATCGAGGAAGGTTATAGGCTATATAATATCACGCTACGACTAATAGGAGCGAATCATCAATGAAAAATTGTCAGTCCGACAAAAATTTTTGAGCGGTTACTCCGATCATCATGAAATTTAGACACAACATTCATCTCGGTAAATTAAGATGAACGTGCGTTCTCGTGTCCCTCCCCCCATTCGTTCTTTTGCACCCGGGTGAAAGCGGGCGGGATCGCTAGTTTTATTATAGACTTGTGGAACTTATCCAAGTACCACGATTGTAGACGACTTTGTCAACAGAATCTGTTAAACAATTGATCCACCCATTGTCCTTGTAGTCAAACACTATGGTATGTGCTATTCCATATTATAGGCATTAGAATTTACAGTGTTACACCAAGTATCGTCCTTGTGTAAGGGGCGTTAGTGGTGTAGCACTACGGTTTTAAGTCCACCTGTACCTATATGACACGATACTATATGCAAGCATTCATTTGGTATTCAAGTTTGAACAGAACCCCACAACCCGTTTCCATTCCCCCATCGACTCAATCCTAGTAACATCTATTAGTCACAGTCCAAATGGCCGCTCTATAACCATAAGTCCATAACTACAGGCGTCCGTACTGTTATTACACACCGAAACATTGTACAGAATGTAACAAATAAACTATCATTAAATGGGTTAACAACAATGGCGTTGCCGTAGGTGGGGGGGGGGGGGTCAAAACATGACTGAAAGGTATGAACTATTAAATGAATGAGGTAGGTATATATTTAATAAATTACTGGAAATATTGATACAGTGTGTTCATGCACGTAAAAACTTTACAGCCATTTATTTTTTGCACTTTGAGTTAGAAACTTTATAGGATTGGATAGGAGGATAGTGACACTGTGTATTTTTACAGTTTCGTAGCCAAACTCTTATTATTTCAACATGCCCGTCCGTCTGTCTGTCTGTTTGTCACAGTTTTATACCTCCGTCATTTTTCCATCGATTCGGATGAAATTTTTATGGGGTATCGTTGGACAGGTGTTAAAAAATGCAAAGAATGTTCTGAAGTTTTTATTAGGTGAATATTTCCCGATATAGATATGTTTCTAAAATTTTTAACACTTTGACGGACACTTAAAAATTCAGTTTTGTTCCAATTTTGACACTATAGTTTTTTTCATATGTTTGAAATTGAATTACTTTAATAAGTTGTTATGTTGTGACAATATTGCCTTAGTAGATATTTGTACGGTGACACAAAGCACACATGGTATGTATTCTACACTGGAAAATAGACTGATACACCCGTCTGGCTATAAAACGTTCCGTAGTATACGACGGCTTCAGCCATGGTGTCAAACTTTTTAAGTTTTGTTTATGACGGTCTAAGCCGGTTTGTCCGTTAAAGTGTTAATAATGTGAATATTATAAAATTTTAGAAAATAACTTGACGTGATTTTTTTTTACGAAATATAAAATCTATACTATGATTGTATCGGTTCTATTTCGTAACATTTTGTATATATGTAGAGCGGCAACGCGATGGTACATTCATGTATCAAAGCAGCAAAAGAGGACATTTGAGTGTCTTTGTGTGCATTTTGATGAAGCAAAACAGCGTGCGGCTGAGGAGGGCATATAATTTGTCGGTACACATCACACAAAACTCGGTCATGTTAGATACACTCTCTCTATATGTTAATTCTCTAACAAGATGCCGCTTTACAGTGCGTAGAGTACGGACCCTTCGCACTGCAGGGTTGACGATGCGCCGTCCAAAAAACAGATGCTCTCGAAAATATAATAAAATATTTTTAACAAAAAAATTGAACCGACTTCAAAAAATATGCACTAAAAAGTAAAAAATAATAATTATTGTTATTTTTGGAGTCAGCCAAAATGAAATCTATTCCGAGAACAAGAGACATGTAATAGTCAGAGTGCCCATCGGCAAAAATTTTATTGATACATACTCTCCCCAAACTTTGTATATGGCTTCATTAGGCCTAGTCTGACACCTATTTCCTCTATGACTTTTCTTGATTTTGGGGCGTTTTCCTTCTAAACTTTCCGAAAGATGTCGTTTTGACAGCATGTAAAAATTTATAGATACTGTTTGTTTTTTTAATTGGATAGCTTAAAAACTTCAACCAAAACGCTAAAATAATGTTCTCTGACAACTAATATGAACTATTTAAAATGTCCGACACCTCTAATATATCGAACATATTCGAGGTATCAGACATTTTAAATGGTTCATGTTATTTGTCAGAGAACACCATTTTAACGTTTTGGTTGAAGTTTTTAAGCTATCCAATTAAAAAAACAAACAGTATTTTTAAATTTTTACATGTTGTCAAAACGACATCTTTCGGAAAGTTTAGAGGGAAAACGCCCCAAAATCAAGAAAATTCATAGAGGAAATAGGTGTCAGACTAGGCCTAATGAAGCCATATACAAAGTTTGGGGAGAGTATGTATCAATAAAATTTTTGCCGATGGGCACTCTGACTATTACATGTCTCTTGTTCTCGGAATAGATTTCATTTTGGCTGACTCCAAAAATAACAATAATTATTATTTTTTACTTTTTAGTGCATATTTTTTGAAGTCAGTTCAATTTTTTTGTTAAAAATATTTTATTTTTCTCTTTTCAGTGTTAGATAAAGTATTGCAATGGGTAGGCCAAGTATGCGTGCCTTTGAAATTTGAGAGTTTCCCTCGATTTCTCCGGATTCCATCATCAGATCCTGACTTGGTTCCGATGGGACCACCTCGGAAGTGCATTCTTTCGAATAAAAAAAAAATTTGAAAATCGGTCCATAATAATTGACGGAGAAATCGATGAACATACATTAAAAAAAAAGAAAAAAATATAAACAGTCGAACATAGAACTTCCCCCTTTTTGAAGTCGGTTAAAAAAAAACATAGTACCGCACTTCTGACATTACCAATGAAAATTAAGGGCACTGTGGTTGATAATTTTGAACAGGGCACACAATTCCCTAGAAAACCAATATTTCGTTTTTAATTGCAAACCATAATTAAAAAAATATATTTCAAACGGCAGAGTTTAGACGCCATATGATGACGCCAAAGATGAATCTAGTCAGCACATCACTTTCGAGCATATAGTGAGGTAGATCCATGGAAAGAGATGTATATACCAGTTGTCGCATGATTCAAGTCTAAAGAACCAGTGGACGTAATTCAACTACAGGCAGCCAATCAGCTGAAGCTGTATCTCATACTTATCGGAGGTAGAAATGAAGTTATGAACATTTTAGATTTCACGTATTGAGAAATTCCCAATTGTGTAAGTGTCTGTAAACCAACAAATTTACGTTTGAGGGCAATAATCAGTAACGTTTATCATTAATATTGCCGTTATCTGTGTATTGTATTGCGTCGACCCTTAATCATTTGCGGCTTGCAGGGCCACTGATTGCAGTGAAAATAGTATGTCTGCTTAATGAAATCAAATTACAGAGACCAGGTCAAACGTGAACCCTACCCCAACTGCGTGTTACATTAGCGTTATATAACAATGCTGAAGCAGGAACGATAGGATGCTGCCTCCAGTCTATCCCGTTGAATTAATGTATGCAGTGTTCCACTCTTATAAGGGGATCCCACAGTCCGGCCGCATCTACCACCGCCAGATCTAACGGTTTGAGGGTTTCGTTTAATGACCGCGTAGTACTCTTTTCCACCTTTCTGCAATGCGCAATAAATCCAAAGAATATTGTTCATTAGTCAGTATATAGTTAAATATAACACACTTTATACGTTGACTTTAAAAATTGATGAGAGATTTTTTCAACAGTAAAAAAATTAGACAAGTGACACTTGATCTCGCTTGTCGAGTGTCTATAATCGTTTAGAAGTCACTATTTGATTGTTTTCTTTATTCGTATTTTAATTTTGAGTTTCTGAATACAAGACTTTTCCTATGATGAGACAATGCCAAATTACGTAATTTTCCGAGGTTTGTATCTCCCAAGCGCGTTGAGATAAAAACTTGAAATTTTGACAGGGCCTTAATGAAACGGGTTTTAACAACATATGCAATTTTCATATTGCTGACTTAATTAGAAGCAAAGTTATGAGTATCTTAATTTGGTTCGTGTAAATAGCGCCACTGCAAAAATTTGGTTTGGAAAAAACAACTGTTAACACTTACAGTAAATAATTTTATTCAAACTAGTGTCAATGCAATTAGTCAACTAATTCATTCAGTGAATCAACATTACAATTACATAGTGTTGGAGAACTAGAACAAAGTTCCGAGCGTCTGGAACTTAATGAGATAAAGTTATTGTAGTTATAAGATGCAAGATCTTATTTATATTGAGACATCTTTGGTGTATTTACACAATGACACATAAGAAGGAACAGTCGTATGTTCTCGTTAAACATTACACCTTACACCGGCATTCAAGTGAGAGGCCATCTGGTGAAGTCGAACTCACAACTATACAGCAGAAGTGTTAAAGGCACCTTAATTAGTTCTGCAACTTATAAACTTGTTCAGTGTTACTTTTGTCTGTTACCAGTTGCGACCATCTGGCTAAGTTCAATGCACACGAGACGACAATATGCATATTACAAAACAGTTATATGCACATTCAAAACTATTCATGATTTTCGATAAATCTTCCAAAGATTTTTTAGCAAACTGTTACGTTGATAAAATATAACAGTACGAATATTCTAAATTATTGTTAGATGCTTATCAATTTACTAAATTTCACTTTATTATCTACGATTTACTCAATATTTTAGATCCACAAAAAACAAATTAAATGGCAAAAATAATATTACAGAAGAGTCCACGGAACGAAATAAAGTAATCACGAAAAATACGTCGTAAGAGGGATGCGGTGAGGTACGATTCCCGAGAGAAGAGAAAAATGGAAGAAACAAATTCTAATGACAAGAAAAAATATCCAAGTTGTAATTCAGGACACATTTCGTATTTTACATACCCTTGAATTAAACCTTCCGGCGCCGATAAATGCAGGATTAAATATTAACTTTTAGCTATTTATTTAGTTGATAACCTACTAAAAGTTTTCGAAGAATATCAAGAGCAAAAAAAGAGCGCATTAATGTTGTTTTAATAAATTAATGTCATAATGAAGTAAAATCATCAAGAAATAAATCTCATTTATGATTTAATATTATTAGTTTAAATGAATGAAAATGTTTTATATATTATTAATTGTGTAATGACCTTTCGACTAATGTAATTTAAAAACGGGGAGCAGTTTGGTAGGTGTGTTTGCGTTTGGACTGCGCTGACAAATGATGGCCTTCTTGTAGACGCGAACGGCCAGCGTTCTGCCTCCATTACAGGGACACAGACATCCACCAGCAAAGTCTTTCGTTCGTTTCGATTACACTAGTGTTAAAATCAAAGAAATATAATATATAACTTCACAAGGGTCGAAAGTTTGACATTCTTCCACTGCGCCTCATGATGCCCTCGGAATATCAAACTTTAAGCCAGTGTGGTGTATACATACCTCGGTCGTAAGTACGTTTATCAAATATATTAATTAATTAATTACGTATAAAAACACAGATAAATTACAAGCAAACAGCTTTGAGGTTATACGTAAAACACGAATGACAGTTGTTCGTGAATATTAGCTAAAATGTAATAGGGTTGCTATGGAGACGACATCTAAACAACAGGATAGAGTATTTTATCTTGACTGTCGCCCGAACTTACGTACTTTCCCCATCAAAGCGTGTAATTCCATCAATGCGTAGCGTAAATTATAGACTTTCTTACAATTGATGCCGAAAGTTTCGATCGAGGTATGATGAAAATTAGTTATTTCTTTTTCTTCTTAAATGCAATAAATTTCAAGTGATAAAATAAACCCTGAAGCAAAATAAATAATATCTGTAGAACTAATTTTGAATGACATCTTCTCCGTACCTTTAAAACTAGTAGATGACAGGACTGATTTATTTATTTATTGTTAATTATAGACGCGCGACAACTAAAGTAATTACATCATTAAAATAAACGACATCACAAAACATCCGGTTGGTGGTGTTCGAACTCACGACAGTTTCATCTAAAAGCTAGCACGGGAATCTTGCCACCAAGCTCGGACAGTAGTCCCTAAAAGAACAACTAAAATTATTTTTACACCGCTGTACTAATATAGTCTTTCGGTAGCTTGAGTCTCTCTCTCTCTTTCTCCCTGTTTCGATCTCTTTCACACACATACACAAATGTATTTCGAATGCTCTTACGTAACCTTCTTATATTATGCTCGCTCCCTGGTGACGAAAACGAGTAACCGAGAAACGGTTATAATATGTGCTAAACAAATGTTCATTGTAGTGTCTCACGTTTTAACATTTGTAGCAATCAGTCAAAATATCATTCAGAAACGTTTTACGTAATGCTGCTCTTTCTTATTATTAAAAATACGAAGAAAGACAGCAAAAACAATTTTGTTTCCGGAAGCTTATAAAAAACGTTTTAATCACCTTCGTGCTTTACGTCCAGCGTTGCCAGTTTTTTTTTTTGCCAAGTCGGGATTTTGGAACAGCTGGATTCTTTCGTCGAAAGCGGGACATAGTAAAAAAACGTATATAATCAGAAGTTTTCAAATACCTATTTATCTTTTTATTTGAATAAGGCCTAGTTTATATGAGAGGCGATCAACGCGCGTTGGCCCAACGCGCGTTTACAGCTTCTATACAATTGTATAGGACTGTTTATATGATAACGCGCGTTGGTGGCGCGTTGAACGCGCGTTATCATATAAACAGTCCTATACAATTGTATAGAAACTGTAAACGCGCGTTGGGCCAACGCGCGTTGAACGCCTCTCATATAAACTAGGCCTTAAAATTACGTTTACGTGACAATAGATAGCACAAATAGCCATAGAAAATGTATTTTAATAAAAATATAATATTTTAAATCAGATTTATTTATCGTTAAATAGTTGAGTCTTATTCGTCTTCAGAATAAAAAAAAAAACAGAAAACAAAATCAAAAAAGTTTTATTCATTAGAAAAATATGGCGTTTCGAACAATAGTCTGTGGAGTGAGTGTTACAAATTGCAACTTACAATAAGAGAATAATTATTTATAAGAATTACTTATTCATGATATTTCTGTGAAGATTTAACTTCTTTTAAAGTTATCCCCGAGTTATCCCCGAAAAGCGGGACTAAGCCTGTCCCGCGCGGGATATTTAATTTTGATTTAAAAATCGGGACGTCTGGCAACGCTGTTTACGTCTGTTTTTTTTTTTTTTGAATGCATATAAAACTAAAGTAATTCCAGTGCTAGATTTTTGTATCTGCTAGAACCGAACATTTTAAAATATTGTAATAATTATATGAAAGCAGAACAAAAACAATTAGGTTCCAGAACCATTGGGGATTACTGGTTATTCGGTACGTCAGTATGCTTGTCATCCGAACTAAATAAAGAAATTTGGTACAGTTATACCTAAAGCTTGCTAACTTGCATATATTTAAATAGTCATAACCTAAAAAATATGTTCCGGTGAATCAGGGGGCTGGGGGAGAGAGCAAAGTTTATCACAAAAACTATATTTTGTATTCGGTCATGTTACATTGACCTTGCAGAATAACACCACCACAGTTACTGAAAAAGTTTCTGGTTAGAGTAAAAGAAGTCAAGTAAGAGATTCTTGATGATCCGTTTAAAAGAAGGTAATTCAATTTACATTTGCCGCTAAATTATTATAAAGTTTAAAAGGCATAATATTGGGACATTTACCAAATAAGTAATTACGTGTAAATAAAATAAAAAGTTATGTTTTAATTAATTTAAAACCTATTTATTTTTTAAAAATCTTTATCTTTTTTAAACAATAACCAAATGGCTTCAAGAGGGGAATTCCATTTATCAAACACAAAGCTATTTATTGGAGCAGATTGGAATTAAGAATATCAATATATATGTTCTCACTACAGGTTCCCAGACACTTGGATCACAGACACACTTAGGACTCAGACCACTGTTAGAAACGTTTTTATCTTCTTAATAAAGTTTCTGGTTTAAAAGGCGATCGCTTTAATAATCATTTATATCGTTAATCAATTATGTAAGTAGATTTCTGTTTCAAGATGCTCTTATCCAAGATTTATTCATGAGAAGGCAATTTTCAAACATTGTTGTACACAACAACAATAAACACGTAATTTCTCTACAGATAAAAACCAAGGGCTGTTTAGATTACAGTCAAGGAGGAACTGTTGTAGTTGAGGGTTGTTACTTTGACAGTGGCGGTTCCTAAATTAGTTACACCTTCGACCTTAACTAATTTAAAAGAGAGTTTGTATCAGTAATTCCATATAATACATTCTACATATTCCTAAAATCAATACAGACTATCAATTATATTATGAAAAACCTGAAATAGACTGCAAGGAAGCATTTTCTTAATGTATGATCTAGATTCTAAACACATAGTTCTATACTACACTTCATTTATATCCCAGCACCGACTAGATGCGAGTTGTTTTCGGACGGTCAGTTGATGTATTCAGGATTCGGTGCTCCCAGCACCGTCTAGACTCTGGATGCTTGTGAATTATCAGCTAGTCAGTAAATGCCAAAAATTGAGATTTTTAGAATCTTGGAAACTATTTCACCTAGACGTATGAAATTTGTAATAACTTTATAACTAGTTTCGGAGATAAAGGTGGATTAAAAAAAGCTCGAAATAGTTCGTGCATAGTACACTTTGCGAGAACTAGGCCTGTGTACTCCGTGGTAAGTGTAAGTTCTATTCTCTAACCATTCATGGTCGTATATCTGACAGATGGCGGATTTTCAATTTAATGTTAAAATGATTATAAATACGAATATCGGCGTTTTTCATGACGCACGCCTCTGGTAAGTGTATAGCGAGAAAGCACAACATATTGTGGCCTTGGAGGTAGGCATGGTTCCTGAACGTACACTATATGAGCCCGTGAGGGGCAATTATCATAACTTTGTGTGCGAACTGAAACACGCCCTCAGGCGGCGCTGGATCGGCAAACTTACAGAGCCTACGACTTCAGACAAAGTGCTCCTCTGTTCATGCTCTACGATCCTGCTTAATCTACATCAACTATCGCCAGAAGAATAGTCCAAATAAATATTATCTAACATATATTATACTCTTTATAAATAACATGGACCAGTTTATAATTTACGGCTTGGCTAGGCCCCACCACCCTTCAACCAGGTTTTCATTTCTGTGTTCAGACATTACAAAAAAAGTATTACACAAATTTTCATGGCTGCTTTAAATATCGACCCAAAATTCTGTGATAGCTCTTTGACTTAGGGATGAGCTTATTAGCTACTTTCAAGTAACAGGTACTTTGGCGACTGCGAGTTCCAAATACCTGTGATTTTTAACTGCGACCCGTGATCGCTGGTAACCTATGCGCATGCAGTGCAGATAATATGTAAGCGACCAGCGTTCGCCGATCACTTGAATGACTATGCACGTGCAGAGCAGAGATGTTAATATATTGATTTCAGCGAACAGTGATCACAGGTAAAATATCGTTCGGTGCTAAAACAGCCCATGCACAATATTATTATGTATTAGTATAACATTACACCTAAAAAATGCATGTAATGATGCATTATTGAAAGTTACGACTAAGTTATAAGTATATAAAGTACATATTTTACATTAGTGATCACATTTCTTTATTAAAATGGGTAATACCTTTAGTTAAAAAAATTTCCCCGTAAGTTTTATAAATTATACTGGGTCTCTTTCAACAATAAGCAATTCAGTGATAATAAAATAATAAAAAAAAAATACATAACGAAATTGATATAAATAATTTATTGAAATAAATAGAAAATGTGAAGATTATTTTTTCGCTATAGCCGCTGGTTGGTAACAGGTAGCCACTCTGAAGTCACTGCAGTGAACCGTGAAATCCAAATATTAGCGACTAAGTAACAGGTAGCGAAATATCACTCATCTCTACTTTGACTATAATAGTCGCTTCTCAAGGTTTTTTGAATGATAAAAGTTGATAGGAAAATAAATCAATTTAAACGTGGCACGTCACATGGCTATTTGTGTTCGCTATTGGGTGTTTGTTGTATTTGGCAAAATATATGACTTTCAAGGCAAACATCCAAATAGAGGCAAATACGACCATCCACACATGCCAGTCAAATAACAAACACACAAACATTTGGCAGCAGAACGCAAGGTTCAAAATTCCGGGAATTTTAGCACTGTTTTATTGTCCCAATTCATTTTCAATAGTAATTGTTCCAGTTCTCGCTCACAGCACAGATACAAAAATATTGCACGTCCGTACAGGTTCACGGCGCGTGCGCTTCTGAATATGGCCATTGTGTGGACGGTTTATTTGCGTAATTGTCTATTTGACTCCTTTGATGTGCCTCGAAAAACCGACAAGCGCACGGTAACGCGTATTTGGTATTGGCCTTATTTGTCAAATAGGCAAATAAGATCAACACTTTGTCAAATAGACTGTCCTATGCCAAATACACAAATACAAATAGCCATGTGAAGTGCCGGCATAAGATTTAATGAAAGTACTGTTATATATAAATCAGTTTCGATTAGTGCTGTAGGATGCCAAAAACATGGAAATATGTTCACGAAGCATTTGTGTGTGCTATATAACTTAACACCGTTCTTCAGGGCAATCAGTCGTTAACCGCATCGCTAATTCAATGTAAATAAACGACGACACTCCAAGCACACCGACTGTCCTATGCTTCAAGTCTAAATTTTAAACGAGCCGTTCTAAACAGTGTACTAGTAGTTACGTAAACCGTAAATCTCGCTTTTAAATTCAAAATTTTCACATGTGTCACACAAAGGTAAATAAAATGAATACATTTGATCAAAGAAATCGTGAAAATATCAATTGATCTGCCTGCAGTTTGTGAAATGGAAAATATGAATTGTTTTTATTATAATAAAGACAGTATGAAAAGACATAGTGCTGCGTGCTTCCATGTTTAAAAATAAATAACAATATGAAAAACTTGCTTATTACCACAATTTAAATCGAAAACGAAAAAACAAAACACAGACTCGCAAGTGCACAGCCGCCATGGGGAAAATCAATGTTGTAACACCACGTCTTAAAAAGCCACTGGTGTACTCTGGTGGTCATGTAGAGAAACAGAGGCAAGATGGCAGCGGAGCGTATGAACTAGGAAGTAGTGTTCATGTTAAAAAACTTAAATTAATAAATATGTTGAATAAAATAACAATAATTGTTACAATGTGTGTAATAATGTAATAATGATAAAAAATGAATTTTTCCTTCTTATTAAAATTAATAAACTGAATTTTACTTTAACACTCGGCCGACTTTAACGACCAACATTTTACGACCGGTATATCAGCTATATTTAATAGGGGGTAGGGCAATATTACGCCACTTTTATCGAACACACTGTACCCAAACACGATTTATGTTTTAATAGTATTTTCACGGCGGATTGTTTCATTTAAGAAGATAGCATCTTTGACAGGATGTAGGTACTCTATCATAAACAAGAGAGCAACGTTTGTATATCTATCAGATTAACTGTGAGAAGGAACGAAATCTCCACGGAGTATAGTACAAAAAGGGAAGAAGAACAGAAGCCTGGAAATGTATTACACCTATGAGCTACAAAACATATATTGTTCAACAAAATTTAAACTCGCATCACTTTATTTTGAACTCTGAAAAATCTACATTGTCATGGGTTGGTTTAGGAAAACATAGATTTAACTTATAGTTAGTTGTCGGCAAAGTTTCTTAATGACACTAAACAAATGAGTCGCTAGTGTTTCGTACAAACATAGCAAAAAGTCGGACTCGCGCAGTGAGGTTTCCTA
Organism: Xanthostigma xanthostigma; assembly: GCA_963575645.1. Lineage (NCBI taxonomy): Eukaryota > Metazoa > Arthropoda > Insecta > Raphidioptera > Raphidiidae > Xanthostigma > Xanthostigma xanthostigma. The sequence goes on along the minus strand of OY754471.1, from coordinate 7,991,281 downwards.
TGGAAAACCTAAAAATGTAAAAAAAGGCAAAAACTAAATTATACGTTTGTCCGGGATCAAGCCTCAACAATAGGGATCTTTTTGATCCTACGGTACGGAATCCTACAAAACGGAATCATTATGGTACGACTTCAATGTCTGTTTGTATCAAGAACTGCATAAATATGTTATCGACTTGAAATTTACCATAGTTATAAAACTTGTATGCCCGCACCTAGTTCAGAAGTTAGAAAGAGTTTTTGCCTTTTTTTAAGAGACTAAAAATTATAGGTAATTTTGTTTCATTCCATCAAGCTAGAAAGCATTTACTGTTTTTTTTGACGTGATAACGTCTTATAAATTGATGAAACACCGGCTGCACGCACGAAAAAGTGTCACGTTCCGCCTGAGCCTGAGCGTGCAAGCGAGAGCGCGGTATAAGCGATAGGGAGGCACGATCGGCCCAAGCGTCGGCTTGTACGCATTTCTCTCTCTTCTCACGTGACGTCAGAGAGTTCATCAATGTTTCTTTATGACGTTATCACGTAAAACTATCGTCCGTAAACCGACTTTACAGACAACCAATTTTTTTTTTTTGATCGGATCCTAGGCATTGTGACCTCCTTCGTAACTGAGTTCTGAACTTACGCTTAGCTTACTTGGTAGAAAGTTCGACTCTGGCCCACTCGTATCGAAAATATTATACGTATAGCAGTCAAGAACAGAGGTGTTTTGTAACATTTGTAGTTTGTAGAGGTACGCGCGTGCGTGTGTCTATTTCGTCACGTAGCATACATAAATTCAGCAACGTTATATTGATGTGTTGAAACGTATAAGGGATAAAGGACGTGTGTTGCTATGAAATGACTTATGAGCTATATACTGTGTACGTACGCATGGTGCTCCTGAAAGAACCTGTTCATTACTACGATTACACAAAAGCGTTTAGCCGGCACCGGAACATCAATTCCGAAGTTTCTTGGTTCGTCATAGTAACATATTAATTAAAATCTTTGATTAACGTCTGATTGCTCCTATAAATAAATAAAATTATCGAACAATTTTTCAGACAATATAGTATAAAAATATTTAATTATAATTCAATATATATCAATGACGTTTTGAACCGGATTTAGATCTGTTTCACGAGTGAGCTAAAACTATATATATAAATTAATCAATAATAATTAGATTGTAATAAAATTTAAATTTAAAAATGAATGAGTTTTTACAATATCGAAATTTTAAACGAAAATTATAATTATAAATGAAAATTTTGATATTTATTTTCGATTTTGCAAAAACTCATTCATTTTTAATTTTATTACAATACATATTAGTTAATATTATACTATGCCATTAAATCAATGTAGGAACCAGTGTTAGCAAACTTTGAAAAAGAAATTATGTGAGCAGGGCCGTAAAATTATAACAAACGCCTGAAAATTATACTACACAAATTTTCAATGAACGCTTTTGGATAGAAAAAAAAAATTTTAAATCAACTCCGACATAAATAATTATTAAATTTAATTTTCTACCACCAGAGAGCACAAAAATCACTCCCCATGGCGACTAGAAAATAACGAGATAAAACATTATTTTTATATCTCTGAACAGAAAGTGTCGTAAAAAACAAATTTTAAATTGCAGTAAAATCTCTCTAAAGTTTCGCAGACTATCTTTTTTGCTCCTTTAAGAATTTCAGAGCTTCGTTCCTCTGTCATTAGTTGAAAAGAAATGGCATTCTTAATTCTGGATTTAAAGCTGAAAGTCGTATCAGACATCACGAATTAATAATCGGACTTTCAACTTCTTTTAACCCAAATTTTTGTAAAAATAGAAAAATCTGTACTTACATGTACAACTAGAAATATGTTTTGATTCACTTACCTGAAACAGAAAAAAAATATTATTAGGTATTATATAAATAATGAAAAAATTACAGGGTCGTATAAAAAATAAGTACAAAAAAGGAGGGAGAGGGGCAACCATCTTTCGTGATGATATTTGAGAAGAAGTGGGGGGGGGGAGGTTGGTATCCGCGTGACGTGACGCAACATTAATAATTTTATTTTAATAACTACGGCAGCATATCGTCATAGAATAAGCTAATTTTGTATTAACAAAAAATTCTATAAGTACCTAAACGAGATTATTTGAATATATATTTTTTTAAGATATTACTAATAATCGTAAAAATCGTCATTCTTTGGAGGGGGAGGCAAATTTTGTAACCTATTATTAGGTAGAGGGTTGGCAAAAATCGGATGCAGTGTGATAAAGGGGTTAAATGCCTGATTTTTTTCACGGCGTATTTTATAAAATATTATAAAACTGATTTTAAGAGTATTCGTCCCTGCAAACACCCCCTGCACCCTTCATCTCAAATCTTTTCCCCTCGCCTAAAAACGGTTCGCGCTCTCCCGACGCTATTTTTAAAGCTGAAGGGTTCTGGTAAACGCCAAATAAAAGACAAAGAATCAGACTACAGATCCTTCAGGCGAATTTTTTGAAAAACAGTTTCGCCTACGTGTGAAATATTACGTAACTTATTATTTTTTTCAAAAGGTTGTAAGTTTTTTCAGGAATTTTTTTTCAAAAAATTCGCCTGAAAGATCTGTAGTCTGATTCTTTGTCTTTCATTTGGCGTTTACTAGAACCCCCTAGCTTTAAAAATAGCGTTGGGAGAGCGCGAACCGTTTTTAGGCGAGGGGAAAAGATTTGAGATGAAGGGTACAGGGGGTGTTTGCAGGGACGAATACTCTTAAATTGAATTGTATTCCGTGACGCTTTTTAGACAGCTGGTTGGATTGAAAACATTAGCACTTATATTTTTATCCGCATCATGTACTTATAATATAGAAAAAATTATAATTGAAAAACCATGGAAGAATGTGATTATAATTTACGAGAAATAATTACATTTCTTAATTGGCTTATAAATATTTAAAATATAGTTTTTAGTAGAAAAGAAACGAGCTTGTAAATAAAATAATTTAGAAAACCTATTCAAAAGCCATAAAAAACTCAGCAACTTTCCTTCGCAAAGGTGCAGTTAAGATAAAATACGTAACCTGATACACTAAAATAAATATTGATGTAGTGAAATTTCTTTTTGGTTTTACTTATATCTGAAGTCGTTAAAAAAAACTTCATAAGCTTCGTGAGTACAAAATCCACTAAAATCAAAGTTTGGCGTCGTTCGGTGTATGTATGTAAGTTATATGTATGCCTGAAGACTACACTCACACTGCTGCGAGAGGGCCGGGCGAGACTGGCAAATTGACTCTCCTGAAAGCTGGTCACACGTCAATACAGCACGTTCATAACCGCGAGAAAAAGCTAGTACCAAATAAACTGACCATTTAACTGAAGAAACCAGAAGAGTTATAGACAGAACATCGAGTTACTACCCACGCATATAGAGTGAGGCCATAGAAATACACAAACTAGTGATGTCGATTATCGTTACTTTTAAGTATTCGTTACTATTCGGTACTTTGGTATTAAGTAATCATTTCAACTACTCGTTACTTTGATTACTTAGGTTACATACTAGTGATGTCGATTATCGTTACTTTTATGTATTCGTTACTACTATAGGTACTTGGGTATTAAGTAATCATTTCAACTACTGGTTACTTTGATTACTTAAGTTACATACATAAAATGTAGTACGTAGTGTCTGAACCAACAAATAATATTACGTATAAAAACGTACTGAATAAAATAAAAATCGACATAACACGATTACTGACCGCGAAATATCAACATATCAACAATACAATAATACACAATTAATTTTGCTAAGGGCTATTGATATCGGCGGCATATTTATATTATACGTATCAGCTATCAGCGGCTCCTTTGTAGTGTTCGGAAATCTTAAGGTTCGCAGGAACTCAATGAATATCCTTATACTCGCATAATAAAATAATCAATAGTAATCAATAATCAATAGTAATCAATAATCAATAGTAATCAATAATCAATAGTAATCAATAATCAATAGTAATCAATATAATCAATAGTAATCAATAATCAATAGTAATCAATAATCAATAGTAATCAATAATCAATAGTAATCATTCAAGTAAAAGTAACGATTTACTTTTCAAATCGGTAATCGTTACTTCGGATATTCTAGAGTAACGAGTAGTTTCGTATCGTATCGTTACTTTGTCGACATCTCTAACACAAACATAAATATTTCAACCGCAAAGATGAAGGTTTAAATCTAAGTAAAACCTGGGCACCAGCACTGTGCAATACCAACCCACTGAATGGAACGACCAATCACAGAAGAACATATTACGACCGAGTAGAGAACACGAGGACGCTGATCATAAAAGACGGAAGTACCACACTTCGCTCGCTACCACATCGCCTTTGATAATGTCTACCGCAATTGTAGACGAAACGTCAAGTAGAAATAACAATCGATCACGGCATTCAACCAAGAAGATTTGAAACTGAACATTTGTATAAATCTACAATATTTCTAGATAAGACTTACATCTACATTGAATTCGTATTTTTCTCGATCCCATTTGATTATGTGTTCCGATGTCGTTATTAGATTATAAATTCAAAAATTCTAAATCTAAAAGATCTTAGAGTTTAAACGGACGCGCATTTTTTAAGATCACCAACAGCTATGATTATTTCGATCAAGCATTAATTCAAACTTTCAATTTACTTCGCGTATTTTAGTCAGGCAGTAATAACGAATATTTATTATTATTAGCACTTATTAATAATATATTAAAAATCCATTTCACCAGTTCTTGAATTAGAACCTGAATATTTTAGTGGTCATCAGGCCCGGATTTAGAAATGTAGCGGCCCTACGCAGTTTAAAAAAATTGCCGCCCTCTCCGGTCCTTCACTGTAGAAAGAGGTAGGTACAATAGAATTTCAATCAATACAATGCACATTCCTATGAGCAAATATTTAATTTCATCATAGTTAAGTAACTTTACAATTTTGTAGTATGACTTGTAATCCAATAATCAAAATTACTGTCTACTAAAAGTTTTTACGTTTTGATTTTTGGATCGCGAAGTTATTAATAATATCCTTACAAAAATTTGCCGCCTCCTAAATCTTGCTGCTCTAGGCAGTTGCCTACGTTGTCTGTTCGGTGGTCTTGCAAACACTCTATGAACAACAGACGGCTATTCTCAAGTTCGCTGATAAATGTGTGTATGAAGCCTTTAACTGTTACCAACACATCGCGCCGCCTAAGTGTGTATGCAACTTGAATGGCAGTATAGGTGGGATATATGTAAACCCCATCACTATGTCTGAACAGCCACCCCCAGCGATGCGTTCCAAATCCACTAGCAGTCAAGACACACCAACAATATTGCATTCTCGGAAACTTCAGTCGCGCAACTCAAAGTGTAAGCTGATATTCAGACCACCAAACGCGCACAATGTAACTTTAAAAGTTACAAGTCCACTAATGAAAACGACATTAGCTATCGGGCTCGTGTAGGTGCTAGTGGCAGTTCACAAACGGACAACTATATTTTTGTTTTTTCATATTTTTTGTCAGAAAACATTTCCAGAATCTCACTGTTTTGTTAAATATCAGGTTTAGCTCGTGGGTATAGGAACGCCTTTAAAAAATCAAATATATAGGGGGAGAGAATATAACTTTCTTATAATTATAGACTCTCTACATATGTGATATTTAATTCAAATAGGCGAGGTTATTCACTTTTAACGGTTTTAGTATTTCACATTTTTATAATTTTAAAAGTTTTGGTCATTACTTAAGTGCAATCAATTTTCGTAAATGAAAATGCAACAAAATCAAAATAAATTCAATTGTCATAACTATCATTGTTTATCACATCGCAAATGTTATCAAGTAATGTTTCGCGGTACAGTGGTTTACCAGCAATAATATGCAGTATCTAATGAACATAAATATTTTGGCTGTCTGGTTTTACATAAAGAAACGTTTCTCAAACTTTTAACTTGGCGGCTCTTCAAAGCTGATGTCAAAATTGGAGACACCATATTCGAAAACATTAATGATTAGTATTGAAGGAGATTTATTTGGTTGAGGAACAATTGAAAATAAGCTTTACCAGTGTATCGCTTGTGGCCAACGTTTCGAAAAATATATTTTCATCATCAGAGCCTCAATGCAAGTTAAGATGGTAAATTGTAAAAATTATTCTAATATACAATATTATTTACACAATTGACAGAACAATTTTATAAGAAAACTGTTTTATGATAATTTTAAATTTAAAAAATTGTCGAGATTCATAACAAATGATCATGTATATTAGAATAATTTTTACAATTTACCATCTTCACTTGCATTGAGGCCCTGATGATGAAAATATATTTTTCGAAACGTTGGCCACAAGCGATACACTGGTAAAGCTTATTTTCAATTGTTCCTCAACCAAATAAATCTCCTTCAATACATATTTTGGAACAAAACTTCTACTAACAATTAATGATTAGTGTCCACCGTTATAATAATTTTAAGAAAAATTGCAATTGATGCGATTTTTCGTAATATTATTAATGATTAGTTTAATAATTATTTTTTTTTTTAATTTAACAATATTTAATTATTTTGATTTAGTCGTCGATTAAAAACAATAAGTAATTAAATGAAGTAAGTACTTAGACACAGGTTTAATTTTTTAGAAAACATTTACATAATTATGTAATAATTACAATAAAAAACTATGCAAATACAAGAAAATGTCGCGACTCTTTCTCTGTTGTCAAACTTGGGGGAGGGGAGGGGGGATAGCTAATAGTTTGAGAAGCACTGATATAGAGCTGCGAGGTCGTAGTGGTAGTTATTGTTAGCGATAGTTGTGCGAGTTTGGATCGTTATTTCAATATACATTATACATACATGGAAGTCTATTTGCGAGCGTCTCGAATGGGGAGAAGCGATGCAATAACCCCCCGGTGCAATGATAATACCATCTAAATACGGGCTGATTCACATTGCACCAAGAAAGGAAATGTCAACATAATTAAAAATCGATTAATATCAATATTTCCAGCAAGACCTTTCTGATAATAATATTACAAAAATTATCTAGTAATCAAATTAAGTTGAAACTTGTACCTACAGATGTCATCTCAATCACCTTTAGTCGTCATGCACGCAGTAAACGGTACGTCACGTAAAGCTTCCGCAAATAACAATGTGTCAATGCTAACTAGATTATTATTTTGCATCGTACAGGATCGTGTTACGCACATCCGCCACAAAAGACGCTTTTAGAACGGTTATAAAATGTTAAAAGCAAACACGGAAATAGAATAAAAGCACTCGGCATTTATTTTTTTTAACCTAGGAATTTAGGGTAATGCTATACTACTTTTTATATAAATAGGTACTGATGAACAAATTACTTGATTATAATTACTGTTACCTACCATTGAATGAAAATGTCTTTTATTCAACACGCGTGAGTAATATGTATATTCGGGGCCATGCTAAATTCGGGAGAAATAATAAATTACTTCATGTTGACGCGTAGAGTGCTAATAATGAGCCGTACTGTGCGATAATGAATTTTCTGAACCAATAGGAACGCAGTAGTAAGCCCAAGCGTGCAATAATGAAAAAAAACTGCACTGCTTCTGGACCAATAGGAACGTGGTAGGCGGTATTGTATATATGAAAACAGCATCGCAATTCAACGAAAGTCATGGCCATCTTGTATGCATCGAGGACGATGTGTACGTCAATCAATGAAGTGATTTATTATTTTTCCCTCTTTTATCAGGGCCCCGATTACATATTGCTCGTGCTAGTTGAATAAAATATTATGTGCGACCATTGATCGAAGGAGAATATTCCACTTGCGTGTTACCGCACTCGCTAAGCTCGTGCGGCAAATTTCACGCTCATGGAATCTTCTCCTTCTCTCACTAGTCGCACAATATACTATTTTTTAACCCCGCATGCTTGTCAGTCAAGAGCTTTTATCATTTTTGAGCTTACTTAATAGCATAAAAAGTTCATGTCTTAAACTTCTATCGAAAAGCTTTTAGGTTAGGTCAACAACGATAAAATTATTTTATTTGTTTGATTGCTTATTGTTTTTTTCGTTTTAGTACATTTAAGCAAAAGCTTATTTTTTATTTATATTTGATTTTATTATTACAAACCGTAAGTACAACTGAATCAAAAATATATGTATTATAATATTATTTATATTGAATTAATATAAAATTAATCCCAAAACCTTACAGTTCAGGCTTTAATAAAAAATACATTACAAATTATTCCACATCGAAACCAAAGAGAAAAAGTTGTTTTTCAAACTTAATATTAACAAAAAAACTAACTCTCATAAGGCAAGTCTGCTAGAGTGCTGGAATGTTTCACATTGCGTTCTAGTTTTTACAAGAGGACTTGACAGTCGGTATAAAGCACTCCATATTAACCAACATCTTGTAAACGCGACTGTAAAACGGGACTGATAACCGAGACACAGTCGAGCAGTTAAAGCAGCCGCTATATTATAATTTGAACTTGGTAAATTAAGATAATACAACGAAGACATTGTAATTCCCGTTTATACTAGGTATCTAAACCTACAATACATATCTATGACCAAAAGGTAAAATCACTTATTTCATATTTTCGGTAAAATAATATTAATGACAGTCCAGTCCATTTAAACATTCACGAAATTTATTCAGTTATGGCGATTCGCTTGTCAAAATTTATGCGGCTCATAAATTTGAGCAAAGAAAAAAATGGATTTAAAATAATAAACATGATTCGTATGAATAATAACATTTTTGTCTTAAAATTGAGAGGTTCTATTGAGGTCACGTGTCAAATATTTTGAATTTTATCTATTTGATCGCTTTACGTCTTGTCGACAACCGAAAATTGCCCTCAAATTTTTTTTCCAAAAAGCCACTTTCTAATATTACATTCATGCCACCTGTCTAAAGATAACTAAATGTTCTATCAAGAAAACAGTGAACACAAAGAAATTTTGTACTTAAGGCTTAAGAAATAGTGAATATTTATCATAACACCATTTGTACTTCAAAAAAAAGCAATCCGCGTAATTTTTAATCTCAATTTTTGTGCCAGCTGTAAACAAATATTTACAGAAAAATGTATTTTAACTGTGCCGTCTATATGCGTCTATTTATATTAAACGACGTATTCATAATTATGATACGTTTCAGGCTATCCATGAGCATGACACAAGGAATAATTCTAATGTTATTTTACCGAAGTCTACACTGATGCTGTTTAATAATAGCGCCGAATATAACGCCTTGAAAATGTTCAATAAATTGCCAAACAGTTTCAAAAATTTAAAAATTTCTAAATTTAAAAGAGAATTGAAGACTGCTCTTTTTAAACAATGTCTGTATAAGGTAGACGATTTTATTGTTAATGAGTTGTAAACACGCTTATCTTTCTTTTGACGAATCCTATACATAATTGTATGTCTTTGGATAAATAAATTCTAATTCTAATTCATTTATTGAAGAATTGGTAAAACTGTAAATAACTAATGACGCGTACATTGTACAAACAGTACAAGACACCCAACGAAAGCTTTCGTTATTCACCACGCTGGAGCCTACTGTAATTCTACACGAAGTTTATGGGAATGGATAAAACAAATATATAGTTCACGTGCCTTTATTCTCGGATATTCGTTAATATGTTTACACATCCATGTCTCGAGTACTAGCAGTTTATACCATTTTATTTTTTTCAAAAACCGACGTAAGCGGTTTTGGTATTTTTGTCGTAGATATATTTTGCAACAATAGTTGTAACTAAGTATGTACAATGTATTGTTCTATTCAAAGATATTTGTTCTCGTACGAAGTGCACTCGGGGTACGTGAAATGACTGCAAACATAACATAACAGACTCACCTACCGACAAACTTACATTATTGTTCCTTCAAACACATCTTATGTCAACCAAATCGGCTCTCTTTCCATATCGCACAAACAATTACAACGAGATTCTGTTTTCGCTAAAAATACATAGCGCAAGCCCGCCGCCAACAATAACAATTTTTATTATAATTATTTATAAATGATTTTTTGTGTCTCTTTATTTGTTTTATAAAGATAACGAATATATTTTTAACATTCTTGAATTGCCTAATAAACAAATTTCATTCTAAAAATTTGTTTGTTAATCATCTAAATCAAACATTTTCTGTACCTATTTCATTTATTAAAAAAAAATTGGTTGTCTGTAAAGTCGGTTTACGGACGATAGTTTTACGTGATAACGTATTCCGTAAGACATAACCTAAATTCTACATATAATAATTATAATAATTCGAATCTATGATATTGCATCTTTCGCTTCAAATTTAGGTTAATTTTATGTATTAAAATACTCACCACCTATAATAATAATTGTTTTTTTTTTTTTAACTTTCTTTCTTTCGTATTTATTTTAAGTCTCAAAGATTAATTGTCATAATATTTTGAAAACAATTGTTTCACTGTTTATATAAAATTCCAAAACCTACTTACAATATTTAAGTATTTTCATACGTCAAAAAATTGATTTTTATAATGATAAAATTTGTATGAAAACGATTTTTTCGAGAGATGAGACCTAGCTAAAACGATTTTTTGCCCCCCAAAATCCCTTTTCAGTAAATTTCATCCAAATCGTTAGGGCCGTTTTCGAGAAAAGCACGCACAGGGTCAGGCGGAACGTTAGGAACGTTAGGAACGTTACACTTTTTCGTGCATGCAGCCGGTGTTTCATCAATTTATAAGATTGGTGATTCATCAATTTATAAGACGTTATCACGTCAAAAATACAGTTAATTTTGTTTAGCAATCAAAGAACTTTTAGTGAAATGTATAAGTCAGTTTGTTTAATAATCGCAACAGGCAGGGGTTATTTACAATTTTCAAACAGTTTCACAGAAAATATCGTTGAGAAGTTTAGTTAAACTTGGTAAGATTGTAATCAACAAACACAATCTCAACTTGATATTATTTACTTTCGACAGAAGTTGAAAACACAGCAATTAAGCGAAGTGAATTTATAACACCGAATATTTTGTCATGGCGTGTTACGAAATTAAAAGGAAATTTATTTTTTTCAATTACTGGAAACATGACATTTCAAGTCGAAAAAGTACCAGCGAATCGTTAAATATCACGCAAAATGGCATTTTTTTAATATCAAATGAAGCACACATAAATAAAAAAAATGATTTCCGATAGTCTATAGGTATGATTTAGCTCTTTATCTTTAAATGATGAAAATAAGAAGAAATCTTTTCCAAAAACATTTTTTTATTTATTAAGCGCTTTCGGACATTATTTGTCCATCTTCAGAATAGTTTTTATTTTTTTTTTAATCATTTAAATTATCATAATAAATTAAAAGTAACAATTATCACTAAAAAGCATATTACAGACTGGCTTATAAGTGATAAAGTGATATTTTTTACTTTTAATTTATTGTGATAATTTTAATGACTTAAAAAAATAATTGGTTGTCTGTAAAGTCGGTTTACGGACGATAGTTTTACGTGATAACGTCATAAAGAATAATTGGTGAACTCTCTGACGTCACGCGAGAAGAGAGAGAAATGCGTATAAGCCGACGCTTGGGCCGATCGTGCCTCTCTATCGCTTATACCGCGCTCTCGCTTGCACGCTCAGGCTCAGGCGGAACGTGACACTTTTTCGTGCGTGCAGCCGGTGTTTCATCCATTTATAAGACTTTATCACGTCAAAAAATAAAAACTATTCTGAAGATGGACTAATAGTCCGAAAGCGCTTAATAAATAAAAATATTTGTTAGAAAGGATTTCTTCTTATTTTCATCTGAAATTTCCAAATTTATGGCATATTGGAAAAAATTCTATGCTGTCAACTTTTTAGTAATGTCCGGTTCATTTTATTATCGATGTTTAACGAATCTTTCCAAACACAAAATTAATATGATATTTAACGAGAGTCGAAAAACATTTTTATAAATACAGGCCTGGGGAGGAGTCATATCAGGGACAGCCTGTATATATTAAAAAACAGGAAACTACAACATAGCGCATACGTTAATAATAATCTTATCTCTTTTCTTGAATCGATTATGCATTCCGCAAAAAATACGGTGGAAGTACTGGTTTATATGGTGGCGGTACAGGTACATGTTGGAAGTGATAGTTTTTTTTAACTGTTACAAATTTTTCTCCGCAAACTTAACGATCAATTTACTTATATTGTGAATTTATTGCACACATTTTTATATTCATAAAAAGACAAAATAACTGTCATGTGAATTTTGGGAAATACATTAATTTTCGTATTTTTTTATGATTTACGAGTATGATAGTGTAGACATTGACTTTACAATGACCAAATTTGACACATAATTTGACATAAGTCAAAAACTATGAGAGATAGGTACCCAAAAGTGGGGTGCTCCTTACTTAAAATGAAAGGAGGAATCATAATATGTAATAAAAAATGGGGGGTGCCATTTAAAAAAACAAAGATGGCGTCCGTTTTTGACATAACCGGTGGCGCTATCTTGACGAAAATATTTTAGAAAGATAGATCACGTAGTACAATGGTCCTGTACAAATTTTCAGATTTGTATTCCATTTCTAAGCTGAGAAACGTCTAATGGGCCAAATAAAAAAATGACCCTGTATATGCTCTTAGTTTATTAACGTTGTATTGATTGCGCTTTCATTCACGTAAATATCACGTTTCTCAATGCTGCCTTCTGTTATTGAATTTTTAACAAGAGAAATTTTTGTCGGAGACATATCGACTTAAATATTTTACTTTGTCTACATTTGTAATTTGTTTTTTATATTTAAACAAATTCACATCCCGTTGGGCATTGTCAAAAGCTATCTAGCTGTTAGACAATAGCAACGGATAAACTGTTAGCAGACCCGGCATAACAAACATTAAACTCGACATTGAAATAACCATTAAATAATATATCCGTCAGTCACATAGGTGTGTCGCCATCTTTTTTTCGCGCACACCTTCAATTATTAACTCATATTTACAAACAGCAATAAGTTTGTCTCGATTAAAATCACGATGGAATCATTAGCGTCGCGCTCTAACGTTTTAATTCAAGATAGAAAGCAAAATCGAGTCCTTAATTAATTATTTATGGCTCATAAAACCAGTCTCCGGATCCTCGCTTGGAAGAACATCATGTACACATACACACACACACACACACAAATACGAACTGCAATACCGCAAGGTGTAGTTGAGAGACCCGCGTTTTAGACGATGTACGTGACTCGCATATAAAACAGACGCAACTCATAATGTGCCACGGTGACGCCATCAATGTTTGTTACCGCTGTTGCCATGTCTTTAGTTTTCCCTGACTGTCGGAAAAAAATCCCAGCCAATTGGGCGACGGGACCATTCCAACTTCAAAATGTTGACATTTGATACGGTATAATAAAGAAAATAAAATTTTTGATATCGCATGCGGTGACGCGGGTAATGGCTAGTATTCAATATTATATTTGCTATTCGTTGCCATGGTTAATATCTTCCATGTCATGTAAAAGTTAATCGACGCATGCTTAACTAGTTTATTTATGACAGATCTACAAAACAAAAGAAATGCTGATTTTTTATTTTCAGAATATTTCAGAATCTATATAAAGCTTAAAAAAAACTTTTAACAAAACCTTTTTGAAAAAATAAATAAAATAATAAGCCGTTATGAAAAGTATACCATTATTATATAAAAAACACCGTTATTTTTCCCAAAAACAATAGGGCTCTTCATATTTGCATACCAAACATCCTCCCAAAATTTAGTTTCAATCCGTTTGACCTGTATCGTGTTCACAGACTAATAGACGCACAGAGTTTTTCCAAAAATATGTTTTCTGGATTCGGGGGACCTCAAAACGAAAAAATATTGGAAAATTTTTGAAAAGTGATTTCTGACTAGTATCATTCCCCACTTGTGAGTTGGAGTGGTAAAAGATCGAATTGGTTGTGAATAAAATCAAATAAACCACTCAAGACTGGCTTCCTTTAAAAAAGCGAAACATTGTTCTAAAACCCATCTGCTGTCGTTTATCTCTACGCTGGACTCACTCAATATATCAGATTTTTACTCGAGGGTAAGAACTGTAAGTTTATAGGCGTGCTTTACCAAAAGTGTAATTTATTGTGGCAATGCATATACCACGTGATCTACACTACACTACGTTCTCCTGCTCAAGAGTCGGGACTGCCAGTGCTGACACTTTTTGTACAAGAGTAAAATATATCCTATACTTTTGTCTAACAAAATATGCAATAGTGTCAAAAGTGCTAACACTCTATACACTGGAGTACGACACCAAACCCGCACCTTACATTGCTGTATCTGTAAAAGCACACGATTTCTATTAATTTAAATAACTTAATATAGTCAAGTAATATCAAACACATTGTTACATTAAGCAAATTAATTTAAACAACTACCTATGGGAGTTGTAGATAACTACGGAAAACAGAACTGAGAGAGTGTGCATATAGGTGAAATAATTATATACTGGGTGTTTAATTCTACTGGAATTGTGTTGACAAAAATATTGTTAAGCGTTACCTAGTCCAGAAAGAGGGAGACATCTTTTCAAAAATTAGCAACATTAAAACTTGTTCCTATTTGGATTTTTGGCCAAATTACAATAATTTCCCAATGTACTGGGAAGTTACGAGCACTATAGTTGGAGATTATTAAAATAACAATTTAGCCACTTCTTAGCCAAAACATTTATTGGATGTAGGATCTTTGCACAGATTTATTATTTTAATTTAATCCGTGAAAAACGATAGTTTTTGCGTCAATTTGTTACTGTTACATCAGATTTTGATATTTTGTTTTATTACCTTCTGCAACGTTTCCTCTTGACAAAATTGAAGTGTAACGTATGTTATATTCAAGACTATTATTATTTGATATGAAAACTACAATTAATTATTTAACTATTACTTTAAAAGGAAACCTTACATATTTATTTTGCGTGTGTAGACTTAACCTAATTATAAAATATCGGACACTACAGATTTATAAAACTCAACAATTTAGTAACTTTTCAACCACAACAATTTTAATATAGGTTGTACACTTCAAGATTTCCATCTTCAGCAAAAATTGTACTCTCTGTTTAATATTTCGTATCAGAGAAGAACATACGATATTTTTCGTTTCTGTTTTCGTAAACTTAAGAAAAATAACTGCGAAATTACGTAAAATTTACATTATACAAACAGTTTCGGTTTTTCATGTGAAACTTTTTCCTGTTTTTATCTCCCTTCGCATAAATATTAAAATGAGTTATTTATTAGCTTGAAACATCCTGAAGTAAGTTCTGGATTTTAATGGATATGGTAAACGGACTAATATATTACTTGCATAGACACAAATTAACCCTCAAATGGTAGAATATTTTACGTTGTAACTACATTAATGTCAAAATTCCATATGTAAAGAAATTTGACCCGTTCGTCACCGTTCTATTATAACTGGCTAGTGGTGAATGAAGTTAGACAAGACATTATATTAAAAAAAATTCAGTTAATTGGACGAGAGGCTCATTCCAACCTCAAAAATACGGTTATTAGATATAAAAAATAATTCTGTTGTGACATGGGTAACGACTAGTAATAAACATTATATTTGCTTTCTGCGTTATATATTTTTCACATAACCAAAGTATGCTTGTCAGTTATCAAATTTCTATTTGACAGATCATCAAAACAAAACAATAGCCGATTTTTATTATTAGTGTATTTGCCATAAGGCACTTACACTATTGGCGTCGGTCGGATGGCGGGACCTAGGGGTCGGACCAAAATTTCTCGACGTTTCATAAGTTTCTAAGAAGTTTGGCACCATTTTTGGAAATGTTTATATATATATGTATATATATATATATATATATATATATATATATATATATATATATATATGTATATATATATATATATATTTATATATATATGTGTTAGCACGATAACTCTCGACAGACTTAATCGATTTAAACGAAATTTGGTCCACATGTTGGAATCCATCATCGCAAGAAGCCTATTTAAAATGGGCTCGATCGGGCTATTTTAAGGGGGGTATTTAGGGGTTTAAAAATGTTTTTGGGCCCAAAAATACGGAAAAAATTCTCAGAATCGTTTCAAATTTGAAATTTAACCCTTTAGTAAGTATTGAAATGTGCTGCTAAAATTTTAATAAAATCGGCCCGACAGGACCGGACTTACAAATTTTATGAAAACGCAAGTTTACTGATATGGATTTACATACTGAAGGGTGTATATAATTTGGTACAGATGTTGAATTGGTGTGTACTATTCAAATTAAGTAAAAAATGTTGTTCTAAGGGGTGTATTAAGGTGTATTTTTTTTTATTTTGTCCGAAAACAAAGTTAAGTTCATACAATAGAGCCACACAGCTTATAAAAGCAAATACACTATATTGTCGGCAGGGTTTCGCACTGCGACCCGAGTTTTTTTCAAAATATTAACGAAACCATAAATTTTTGAAAAAAAAATATTATAAATATTTCTTGCAAAAATAGATAGACTAATAAACCTTTCTGAAAAGTATACTATAATGATAGGGAAAAAAATGTTATAGCACATATCTTTTTTTCGCATGCGCCGATTTTTCTCAAAAACAATAAGGGTCTTTCTATTTACATGTCAAACATCCCACGAAAATTTGGTTTTGATCCGCGTAGCCGTGTGTCCTGTATCGTGCTCACAAACAGACGAACAGGTTTTTTCCAATATGTTTTTTGGACTCTGAGAAAAAGTAATGTAAAATATTTTTTTTATTATATTTATATATTATTAACATTCTATCTTTATTTGGCCACCACGCAAATCTTAAAAACAATTAAACTCAAAACTTGGAACTGGAACCCATTTCAGCATTTCGAATAATATTACTTAAATAATGCTGTTTTATAGAGTGAATAATTTTTGATAGCGTAAACAAATTTGACACCAAAATTGTTTGCGTCCTTTACATATTTTAGAAGGATATAAATGGGCAAAACAGTGAACCATTTGCAATATGAAATTGATGTTTACCTAGCTGAAAGCTCTAAGCTGAATCTGTGAGCGTCGTTTGTGTGTTTGAACAAAACTGGGAACAAGTAGTTGTTCGATCTGATGATGGATAATGTAAGAGACAGTGTTGCCTAATATACATATTAAAATGAGGTACGCATTGAATTTTGTTCGAATAAACACACAGTATACTATTTTTTGTAATTTATAATTTATTAATGGGAATAATATTATGGTCGGTAGTGTTTTGAATCTAAATACATATCCGTCAGTATATCGAGTTTAAAATTGTATTACCAATAAAATGTTATTGAAAACATTTATGAAAACGTATAGGTATTATAATTTATATTACTAAAAGTCTAATTAGACTTTCACAACAAAATTAATTAAAATGAAAATTCCGTTGAATAATTTTTGGATAACATTGTTACAAATTAAGTTAATCAAGCATATCCAAATAATTCCATTTATGACAAAGCGATTACGTTTCAGGGACTATATTATAAACACAGGCATTATTACAAAATTCATTCGAATATATAGAAATCACGAGCAGGTAGGTAGTAATATCCAATTTAAGTTCAAATATGCTAAGGGGATGGCTTTGCATTGTAGAACGTTAATATTGAAAGTATAGCATAACCTTGATAACCCAATAGCTCCATAACCTCGCTTAGAAACATTTAAAAATCGCGCTGACTAGAGATGGAATAAACGGGTCTTTTTAGTGATCTGCATCTTTGCATCTGGATCCCGTATGTGAGCCGGCTCCCTAAACCGGTTCAAAAAGAGCCGAGTTCTGAATATGTTATTCGAGTCAACTGAGCTACTGAGTTAGTTGAGTCAATCATATCACGTAATATTATGCCAGTGACTGACTCACATAATTATAAGGCGGGGTTTTACAGGTTGCTACTTGCTATGTTACAGAAAGCATATCACAATATGCAATACAATACCTAAATAGTTGTGACTTAAGTAAAACATTGTAATAAGCCACAGAACAGTCTGTTCTGTGGTAATAAGCTGTACCGCCTGTGCGTAGTGTGTACCATAGCCAATATGATCATTTGAGCTGACAGTGCTTCTGTGTGTCTAGTGTTTCACTGAGTTATGCGGATCCGTTGAGCCGTCGGCTCATAAAAGAGTGAGTCGGCTCTCACGAATCTTCTGTCGGAGCCGGCTCTTTGAACTGGTTCAGATCTGAGTTCCCCAACCCTAACGCTGACTCGAGTAGTTTTTAAGGATTGAAAAAAGTTTTTGAACTCCAAAATACCGAAAAAAAATTCAGAATCGTTTCAAAACTAAAATTTAACATTAAATGTGATGCTAAAATTTTAATAAAATCGGCCCGTACAAATTTTATAAAAAACGCTAGTTTTCCGATACGAGTTTACTCACTGAAGAATGTATTTAATTTTATGCAGATGTTAGATTTCTAATAATATTGAAACTAGTGTGGCCTGTGCGAATTATTCGCACTAAATAAGTACAATAATTATCACTTTACAAAATTATTTTTTAAATATGATTGCAGGTATTCAATTCGTTTCTAATTTTGCACACTGCTTATAACGTTCTTCTTTTTGTTGTATTACAATATGAAGCTCAGATGACAGATCGAAGAAATATTTTACTAAAATTGTCATATAGAGGCGCAAGTAGCAAAAGCGTTGAGCTAAGCCGTCAGCTGGCATCATGTAGCATTGCTGTGACGTTGTTCAGCGTTGATCACTGTTTCAAAATTAAAGCCGTCAGATGGCAGTATACAGTATTGTGTCTGTTGTATTACAATATGAAGGTCAGATGACAGGTCGAAGTGTTGACGTTGTTTCAAAATTAAAACTGTCAGATGGCAGACGTTGTTCAGCGTTGCTGTATTTTAATTAATTTACAAAAACAAAAGCAATAATAAATTTTTTAGTTGTCGATGTCAGTAGAGCAAGCAATTATCTGTAAAATGATATATAATTTATGTGGAGAAATTGTGAGGTTTTTTCTAGAAAGGGAGGCAAACATCTTTAACCTTAGCTTATTAATATATATGATTACGAGAAATCTATTTTTAAGGGCTGTATTAAGGGGTTAAAAATGTTATTTCGTTTAAAAACAAAGGTATAATAGAGCCATACTGGCTTTGTGAATAAATACACTACATTGTCGGTAACTACGACCCGAGTTTTTTAACATTTGATAGCAACGCAGAATACGTAATATACAGAAACAAAGTAATGATTGCGAGCTTACTGTACCGACTAGACCTACAAGAGAGCGTCGTATCCTCCCAACTCACGCAAAGCATATTATTTGTCTTCAGCTTTAACATAATCCGTATCGGTGTACACTTTGATTCCAGTTTTCTCTCGATCTTCGACTGTAGGTACTAAAGCATAGGGCTTTAAGTCCGTACTACGAGAAGCTAAAATGAGTGGGGCTTAAATAAACTCTGTACACCGATCGGCTCTCAATACTTGTGTACACAGAGTTGTGCTCTGTTTAACAGTGGCGTAGATTCTACTAATAAATCTCAAACTTCTCATTTTCCGCTACTTTTATATTGCGGGAAAAAAATTACTTAATATTTGTTAAGGGTGAGATTTTGCAAAACGCGTATTAGATTTGAATTTATCTCGTAACAATTGTTACATTACTTTTAAACGATTGCTAGTTTGAAAGTACATATCTTTTGCTATATAATTTTTGATACACTATTTTAGATTGTCGAAAATAAAATACTAGTTTATGTATCAAGATTGTAAAGCATCATTTAATGCACGAGTTGTGACATTGATGAAACGAGTCTTAAACGAGTTTTAAAAGTACATAAATCAGATAGGTATGTACCTACCATAATATAGCTGATTTTCACATCACAATAAGTGTTTTTGTAACCCAGTTTTCTCGCAATTTTCACTGTTTCGTGTGATATTTGTCGAGACCCCTCCCTCTCCCCCACGTGATATTGGGTGAGGTTCGTTTAGACACTTTCCCCTATTCTTATCTTCATTTTATGTGTCTATGATTCGATAAAATATATGTCCGGCAATTAAGATAATAAAAATTAAAATTTCGAAAAATTGTAAACAATATATTTTTTCTGTAGTATCATAATTGCCCTACAGCAATAATGCAGGACAGTTTATCCTTTTTCTAAAAGGCGTTCATCGAACATATTTATTTCTTAAAGGTTCCCATGAGACCAACGGGAACTCTAGTAGTGGGAAGAGAACAGGAGCGGTACGAGATCAAATTATATAGCAGGATATATTAATGCCGTTCCACACGAGCCTGAATTTGCCGTTAAATTCCTTGCTAGTCTTGACTTCTAGTTTTCTAGCGCTGATTTTATTTTATGTGCTTGCTTCACACGAGACGCCCTTTCAATCTTGTTTTGTAATATCAATCTATCAGTTACGATTTAAATCCATATGAGCCACAGAGCCAAGCATAGTACGCGTTGCACCGTAAACAGTCTACATATAATTCTAATACGACCAAACTGAACTATCAAGAATATTGTAAAAACACTAATTGTGATGTGAAAATCAGCTATATTATGGAAATGTACGTATCTGATTTATATGACTTTTAAAACTCGTTTATGACTCGTTTCATCAATGTCACAACTCGTGCATTAAATGATGCTTTATAATCTTGATACATAAACTAGGATCTTATTTTCGACAATCTAAAATAGCGTATCAAAAATTATATACCAAAAGATATGTACTTTCAAACTAGCAATCGTTTAAAAGTAATGTAACAATTGTTACGAGATAAATTCAAATCTAATGGGGTTGGTGTTTTAGCTACAAGCACTTCTTTAATGCTTAGACTGTGCACAGTCAAGATTCCGGATTAACATAAGAGAGACAAACACACAATCTTTATTATGCTCCGGAGACCTAATTCTTCTTGTCGGTCATGTCGCTTGCAAACTACTCCATGTCAGTAGCGTCTCGCTACCGTTCATTAATAATAACCATTTAATGTTTGAATATCGTCAACGTGATAATAAGCTAGTGTGTGTGTCTTCTTAAACACACAAATTATAACAACTCAATCGAAAACATTTTTAAACGCTGTTCAACCCAGGATTCAAACCGGCATTGGTTGGTTTTGTAGTTTGAAACCTGACGGCGATCAATTTTTAATAAAAATGTTTCCTATATATGCAATTTATAACGTTTCGGTTAAGTTGTCATAGCTTCCCTTATTTGTGTGCTCAAGGTAATATTTGTTTGCAACGACCAGCAGCGTTGTGTCCAGCCTGCGACGTCTACGATCTTACGTTTTCTTTGGAATGTTTAACGATTGCGTTTATCCCGTTATGTTCATTACTTTAAACGGAAAAAGCGTCTTTTAATAAAGGATAAAAATAGTCTAACGAATTTAATTTTGTCAGAAGATGAAGAAGAAAATTATACGAAACTTTTACTAGCAATGCAAGAAGAAATAAATGCGTTATAAATGATTACTACAATTTAATCAAAAACGTTGAAACAGTTTTAGAGAAAATTAGCTTCCAGTTTCTTATCGGTTTTTAAGAGGCATATTTTTGTAATTTTGACTCAAGGTATGACTACGCTTTACACCCAACGATTTATGATCTAGGTACGGCTACCGTCAGATACTTTTTTAAATCATTCTTTTTTATTAAGCGGATTTACCGCGCGGGGTGGTGTAGTGGTGAAAGCACTAGACTCGCATTCGGTAAGTACCGGGTTCGAATCCCGGCGATGACAGATGTGACTGGGACTTTTTCCTGCTACCTCTCGCCGAGAAACGGTAATTCCTGTTCCAACCGTCTTGTAGAGGTTTTCCATGGTTTCCCTCAATAATTCCAGATAATTATCGAGATGGTTCCTTATTCAAGGCCATGGCCGATTATCTGTCAAACTCAAAAATTTGCCTACCTTTTCCTAATGTCCAAAAATTTCTTCTTTCGCCCATTGCCATTAAGTGGAAGTTTAAAAATGTAGAAAATAACGGGAAGTGTGATAGATGGAAAATAGTAATGGTGCGAATGGCGTCTGTTATGACAAACGAACGTTAATCGCATTATTATTATTATTCAAATTTAAAATTTATTTTTTGCATAATCATAATACTTCCCCGACAAGGTCCGTATATATGAAAGTAACAAGAAAAAAAAACGTCGGGAAAATCTACCGCCACGCCGCTGTACAGATAGGTTTATTCCCAATCTTGCTCTTGTAGAAATTAGTTCCTTTTGTGTACAGTCATGTATGTGTGTGTGTGTGTGTGAGAGAGAGTACTGAGAATGAGGAACTCGTGATGAGTGGGGCGCAGGCTCGCTCACACATTACGTCTCTCCAAGCTATAATTCTCATGCGCTCTGCCCGCCAGGGACAATACTGATTGTTTAGTACCTACATATCTTCATCATAATATCTCCGCTTCATTCGTGAACCTTGTCCCAGTTCAATTCTTTACAGATCATTCTGTCATATTCGCATACAGACTGGCCGACGACACGAGGAAACAAATCAGTTTTAATATAGAACACATACTATATTCATTCTATCACATGTCATGTATATCCCAGTACCTGCACCGACCAGACGCGAGTAGTCTTCGGACGACCGGTTCGATGCATTCTGGTCGATGCTCACAGCACCGGCTAGACGCAAAATCGTGATTATTGGAGATTCGTATCTTCGAAACTATTTCACCTAGACGTATGTAATTTGAAATACTGTAAAAAATCAGTTCCGTATAACGTAATTATCACGGAAACAGAGGAGTTCGAAATAGTTCGTGTAAATACAGTGTTTTATGAGAACTTGGTTGGCGCACTATGATTATATGTTATTCGGGGAAAAATTGCGCTTTAAACAGTGAAAGGATTTTTCAAATCGGGTCAGGAATTCCTAAGCCTATTTGCAACAAACAAACAAATTTTTTCTCATTGTTATTATACTATTATAGACGAAATTCAGTGTTTTTATTTCTATTTCACAGCATTGCACTATGAGAATTATTTATACGGCGTTCTGTGTCTCCTGAACTGTCTCATCAGAGTTCAGACAGTAATGACAAGTTTTCTCTTACCTTTTTTAATTACAGTTTCTACTTTTATATATACAATAATCTGTACACAGAGATATTCTAGTCTTTTTATAGGTCACCGTTGACGTCTTTATTGTTTATTTTTACAATATCTTTTCTACATGAATTGTTTTCCATACATCACCGTCCTAAATCTAGATGCCACAAAGAAAACTGTGGTCTTCTTTTTATCGATTTGTATTTATTTTCTCAGATGTTATATACAATAGCTCATTCTGGATTCTAATATTTAGTGTCCCATAACTTAAATTTTGCTTGTAAATAATAAATATTACAAGTTCCATGACTAAAACGTAAAATAATGAATGTCTACAATATGCCGCCATTTATATTTCTTGGAAAAATTTAGAAAAGATAGTGAACAAAATATGCAGTTGTTTCATTATATATATTAATACGTTAAAGTTAAAGATGTTTGCCTCCCTTTTTAGAAAAAACCTCACAATATCTCCACATAAATTATATATCATTTTACAGATAATTGCTTGCTCTACTGACATCGACAACTAAAAAATGTATTATTGCTTTTGTTTTTGTAAATTAATTAAAATACAGCAACGCTGAACAACGTCTGCCATCTGACGGCTTTAATTTTGAAACAACGTAAACACTTCGATCTGTCATCTGACCTTCATATTGTAATACAACAGACACAATACTGCATACTGCCATCTGACGGCTTTAATTTTGAAACAGCGAGCAACGCTGAACAACGTCACAGCAATGCTGCATGATGCCATCTGACGGCTTAGCTCAACGCTTTTGCACCTTGCGCCTCTATATGACAATTTTAGTAAAATATTTCTTCGATCTGTCATCTGAGCTTCTCATATTGTAATACAACAAAAAGAAGAACGTTATAAGCAGTGTGCAAAATTAGAAACGAATTGAATACCTGCAATCATATTTAAAAAATAATTTTGTAAAGTGATAATTATTATACTTATTTAGAGCGAATAATTCGCACAGGTCACTCTAGTATTTCATAAAGCGATATCGTATGTCATTAATAGCGCTATGAAACGCTGTTTTTATCAATTAATACAACAATAATTTAAAGATTTAACAAATTTCTGTGTACTATCAATTGTCGACGTTTCAAGATAAAATAAATGGCATGGACCATCGAAAAAAGCAAACAATAAAAAATTGAAATAAAAAAAATAATTGCTTAAGAAAAATGAAAGTAAATTATACAAAACTACTTAATTAAGAGAAACTGAAACGTAATAAAATTATGTTTATGTTATATCCTTTTAAGCAATAAAAAATCCACAAAAATGGGAAAACTTAACCAAACATTTTTCTAGATATAATATCGCTTTTGTTATATTTCGACCTACGAAAATATATTATAATCTGTACTCGTCAATTTTTAGCACACGTCATGTTTTTATTCTTAATTTATTTCCTTAAATCATTTTCATTTATCTGTTTTAAAAGTAGACTTTACATGTTTCAAAGGATTTCGACGCCAGGTATCCCGACCTGACGCGTTAACTGTAGTATTTATAGCCTAAAATTCTAGCTATTCTTACAATATGAGTCTTTACAAAGTTATTTTAATTTTTGACCATAAGTCACAAAAAAATTTCTATAAATTTAAGTACTACTCTGTAATTCATAACAAAAACGTGTTAATATTCACTGCTTTCACAACTTTGAGCGATCGTTGAAATCAAATTAAATGCACACAAAGAGACAGATGACAATAAGTCATAATGGAACGGAGTTGGCATTATGCAACAGCTCCTCATTATTACAGTACGGAACTTTCTATCACTCCATAAATACGACCAAAATACACTTAATTGCGAACGGAGTTAGACTCCATAGAGACTAAACTTTTAAGACGATCAGTATCGTCGTGTTATTTATGTGTCGAAACAAAATTGAATTGATCCTGTGGGATTGACCGTGGGTTATTTAGCCCCCTCTCTTGATACTGGGAACTCCAATGAACGTTCTCTGTACGAAATACAGGGCTGACCAAATTATACAATTCAGTTTTAGTATTTAGATAACAATATATGAATTGTTTCTTAGAAAACCGTCGTTCTCCGCGACATTTACGATTTTTATAAGGCTTAAAGAAATCGAAATCTTTACAAAACTTTTTCAAACTCACTATGCCTGTGCAAGAAGACGAAGTTGTAGGCGTTTAAAAAGTCACAAAAAAATTTTGAATAACCGTAGGCCTTCTAAATTAAAAGAAATACAGAGAGAGAGAGTTTGTGCTTCTGAGAAATAGAGTATTTTTTTTTCTATAAATATACCGAAATTCAAAAATGTTTTAAATTCTTTTTTTTCGGTTTTTTTAAGATACAACCGTTTTCTAAAAGTTTGATTTTGTAAGAAATTCGAAATATCTCAAAATGTTTTCAAATTTTTAGAAAATACCTCCAGTTCAAATATTTGATTAACGTCTTATTAGAACTCTTTAATAAATAAAATTATCGACCAATTTTTCGGACAATATATTAACAAAAAAATATATAATTAATAGGTACATTAACGTTTCAATCTGGATTTGGACCTTCTTCAGAACTGATCTAAAAAATATAAAAAATATTTAATATTTAAAATCTAATCAGCTTTTTATAAAATCTTTCAAAATTATTAATGATTATCAAAATAATGAAAAAATAATAACAAACAATTTTTTATTAAGTAGTAATGGAAATAATTGTGAGTACCTAAAAAGAAGGTCCAAATCCGGATTGAAATGTTAATGTATTAATTATATATTTTTGACGTGATAACGTCTTATAAATTGATGAAACACCAGCTGCACGCACCTGACCCTGTGCGTGCAAGCGAGAGCGCAGTATGCTTCGGCACAAGTTTGACAGCTACTAAAATTTAGGTTATGTATTACGGAATACGTTATCACGTAAAACTATCGTCCGTAAGCCGACTTTACAGACAACCAATTTTTTTTTGTTAATATATTGTCTGAAAAATTGGTCGATAATTTTATTTATTGAAAAATACCTCCAATCATCTGCATTAATTCTGATATGGATGTTGTACCTATTTAACTACACATGATATAAAATTGTCCATCCTCCGTTTATATATGAGTATAAGCATTATATTATGGTCAACTTTGTGTGACTATAGTTCAGAAAAACATTAGATAAAAACTTGTTATCTGGTTGGGCCATATCGACTTCTCATAAAAGTTTTGCTAAAGAGAAGATATAGCCAATAAACAAGTTCTACGTGTGTGTGTCTGTGTGTTTGTGCGTAAATGTGTCCGCGCGCGTAGCTAAAAAAAAGGAAATGCGACAAAATACTATCGCTGTTGAAACATAACAAGCGGTTAAGATGAGACGCCATTTATGAATCAAATGACAACTATAGTCGAATCGTCGTATATGACCATTTTCGCGACTTTATTTTTACTACCACTCTTACCACCAAATTGTGCAATAATGCGTTTATTTTGAAGAAATAATTATTTGAAGGTCATTTAAACAAAACAATTGAGCTACGTTCCTACGTCATCAGATCTGTGAATATGTCAATGATTACTTATAGGTAATAATAGTATATTACATCACAAGGGCCGAAAGTTGAATTCGCCTCGGGCTCATGACGCGCAGGGCCGAGATTTCAACTTTTAAGGCCCGTGTGGTGTATACGATTTTTCTTCATATCCGCTCGAAAGTACGTACTTTCGTCAGCAGGGACGAAAGATTGACATTTACTCCTAGTGAGAACGGCGGGAGGAAAAAATTTCTCATGCGTATTTATACTCGTAACTAGGGTTACCGCTGTCATTTAATATAATAAATAACAGGGAGTAAATGTCAAACTTTCGTCCCTGCTATAAGGGATTTCGTATTTTAGTGTAATTATTTTTTCATTAATTCAAAAATTAGAGTATTTATCACAACAAAGTAGAGTTCAAAAAGTTATATTACGGTATGGCTTGTAAAACTTTTAATTTAAAATAACTTTAATTTCATTTTAATGAACTTTGAAGCATATTAAAATATGCTTTGCTCAACTCTATTACAAATTATACTCAAAGATTTTTTACAGGTGGCTAAACACATCTTATATGCTTAAAAAGACCTTAACAAAAACTTCAAATAGTGAATGGATCTGTTGAATTTGAATGAAAATTCCAAGAATTTAATCGCATAAAAATGCAATTCTTAACGCTTCATGATTTCAATACAAATAAGATCTCTTGTTATATATAATTACAACGGTAATGTAGAAAAGACAGAAGAAAACACACAATAAGATAGAAAACCAAACCGTAAATTCAGTAATTAATAATGTGTTTAATTTTTTGTTGATTATTTGAAACGAGCTCTTAAAATAAATACTTATAAGATAATGTTAAAAGCATTTCTCATTTCTACGAAGATTTAAGATTAAATAACAAACATATATGACGATAATATTCTACAAAAAACTAGCATTTATATATTTTATTTATATTATGTACAATAGCTAATTTTACGTTCATTATGGATTCGTCAAAATAAATCACACTGTCACAGTATATTCCTTGATAAAAAGAACATCCTCTGCAAAGCTACAAAAAGCGCATTCCAAACTTCATCCACTTTGATATCATTATTTAGGAGGAAGTTGCATATGAAACACAGAAGAGCACATTATGCTGATATACAATACTAACACAATATACACATTTCCATACAGTGTGCTCGTTTTTCAAAGGCTCCCACGAACGAGTATGCGTACACCGTTGACATATTTAATGTGCGAAAAGTTCAACTATTTCATTTAGAAACTGACAAATTTGTGCCGGCTAAAAAGTTATTGATATAAATTGTTAAAAAATGTCCATACTTTTTTATAATTTTATAGAGAATAGGGTCGAATACAGAGCGCAAAACATGAAAAATCGTATCTATTTGCAATTTTCTTTATACTCTCTAATCTCACAAACTGGAATGATTCAAGTTCAAGTCGGATTTTGTTCACTTATCCAATAATTGACATGATATAAGTAAACTCATTTATATTTAAGTTCTATGATACGAAAAAATGAATTAAATACATACCAATCTTCTTTGAACAGATTGTAATTATATGTAAATGCACTACAGAAATGAAAGTGCACTTCGACGCGCGCTATAGCTTTTGTTCTCCAAGAGCTTTTGTAACATACCAAGTGCCTGCGCACAACAATAATATCTCTCCATGCATCTGTGTGAATGTTCGGGAAGCCCCGTTATATACACAGCCAAAGAAACAATGGAACCAACCTCATTGGTACACATGATCCAAACGTAATTCATTAAAATTAGTGCAGCATGAGAATAAGGACAGACCGGCGAATAAAAAATGTCAGGAACAAATAAATGCTAATCCTCTTAGAACAAAAAATATATAAAAAATAACCGAATTAAAAAAAGGCATAATGAAGGATAATCTATAGTGTTATATATTTTATAGGTGATACAGATTTTCTTATTGAAAGGTGTATATTTAATTTGGTGCAAATGTTGAACTGATAATAATATTAAAATTAAGAAAATTATTTTGGATTAATTTGGTAATTTGTTTGTGATGACACATATGTGTAAAAACTCAATTAAAAAAAAATTATCTTGTAAGGATTCTGAACACTGTTTTTTGGATTTGAAAAAATTATTACTTTATGGGGCGCGTCAAGGGATTAAATTTTTTATTTCGTCTATAAAAACAAATTTAAGTTAACACAATGCCTGTATTCAAAAATACACTGTATTTTCGACAAGGTTTTGGCACTGCTACCCGAGTTTTTAAAATTGTTGTATTTCGACTTTGGAATCATTCTGTGTTTTCAAAACGCTAAAGAGGAATTCGATAGTTGTAGAGAAACAAGTAAAGAGGGTTTTTCTCACCTGCAATAAATTACTTTAAAATGTAAAGCGTGTTAAAATACATTTCCGCATTTATTTGATACACTCGCTGTTGCAAATATTGTGAGTCGAATGTATTTTTAACAGCATCATCGGTCCTGTAAACAGATTGATCGGAATAAATTTAAATGGATTGAAATTGGTCACTAGAGATCTCACGTTTGATTATCGTCTGATTTTATATCATAAGGAGAACTTACGAGGAATTGCAAACTGTAAAATGTATAGAGATTAAATGTTAGCCGTTGTAATTAATACTTTTTTTGAGTACGATATTTTATTTTACCATTCCAACCCACAAGTGGAAAATGGTACTAGTTTAGGGTCAAAAATCACTTTTCAAAAATTTTACAATATCTTTCCGTTATGAGCCCCCCCGACATATTTTTGAAAAAACTCTGTGCGTCCGTTAGTCTGTTAGTCAGATGAGCGGATTGAAACCAAATTTTGGGAGGATGTTTGGTATGCAAATATGAAGAGCCGTATTGTTTTTGGAGAAAATCGACGCATGCTCAGAAGATATATATGCTATAACGGTGTTTTTTATATAATAATGGTATACTTTTCATAACGGCTTATTATTCTATTTATTTTTTCAATAAAGTTTCGTTAAAAAAAAATTTCTAAACTTTATAGTTTCGGAAATATTTTGAAAATAAAAAAAAATCAGCCGCTCTTTTGTTTTCTGGATCTGTCAGAAATAAACTAATTCGACATGCTTTGATTAATTTTTACATGACGTGGAACATAATATTATGTAAGTAACCATGGCAACGAATAGCAAATATCATATTGAATACTAGCCATTACCCCGCGTCACCTCACACGATGTCAGAAATTTTATTTTCTTTATTATAATAAAATGCCAACATTTTTGAAGTTGGAATGGTCTCGTCGCCCAATTGGCTGGAATTTTTTTTAACACGTCAGTTTTCCACCCACATTACGGATAACGTTAAAATCCCGAGCATGTTCAGTAAAATTCGGCCTAAATGTTACAAATGTTCCGAGGATTTAGGACAGTGCGTGTAGCTCACATGTCTTGCAGAATTCCCAGTAATCCATCTGCATTGCATCTACACGGTATTACACGTCATAGTGTTACGTAATGACATGCAGTTTAACTTAATAAAACTCAAAAAGAAAACGCTAACATTCTACAATGTACAATTAGAGCTCAGAATTGAATAGTTTTTGCGAAGGAAAAACAAAATAAAAAACTTGTCAAATAGTTTGTATGTGAACCAAGCAAAGGTATGCTTGTTATGAATCTACAGTGAGCTTATTTTATTATTATTAGAGCTAGCGCAACGCTTATGTATCCCTTGATATTACGGTATACCGATTTGACATTTATTAATTAATAACTCATAAACTTGAAAATTGTGGCGTAAGGGGAGTAGCTCTCAATCTCCTGTCCTCATATATGACTAATAGAACACAATGCGTCACAATTGGAGATACCTATTCAGAATGGGAGCAAATAGTGAAAGGCGTCCCTCAAGGTAGTGTGCTGGGCCCTACTCTATTTATTATCTTTATTAATGATTTACCAGACGCTATAAAACAAACAACTTTGCTATTTGCTGACGATACAGCAGTCATATGTGAGGGAGGAGATGGGGATCTACTCCTTAAAAACATTGAAAATTGCATATCAACACTAAATGAGTGGTTCAGTAAAAATGGTCTGAAATTAAACATGGACAAAACTGAAATTATTAAATTTGGAAACTATTTCATCATGCCTGCGCCAGATCAATTAGTGGTGAAGAAGCAAGTAAAATTTTTAGGTCTTGAAATAGACGATCAGCTTAACTGGAAAAGTCAAATTGATAAAATATCTGCTAAATTATATAAATGCATATATCTTATAAGATATTTAAAAGACAAATTAAATCCAGAAATACTTATTAATGTTTATTATGCTCATTTTCAGTCTATAATGAGATATGGTCTAATATTTTGGGGCAACTCTGTAAGCATTAAGAAAATTTTAATAATACAAAAATTATGTGTTCGAATCATGGCAGGCGCTGCTCCTCGAGAACATTGCCGCCCTCTTTTCAAAAAATTAAACATCCTTACGATTATTGACCTTTTTATTCTAGAATGCTCTAATTTTGTCAGATTAAATCCTGCTCTTTTCAAATCAAACAATATAATACATAGGCACAACACTAGAAATGAAACATCCACTCTGAAAAACGATCAACATCATCTGCAAGTGACGAGTCGTGGAGCACGCAATGCCATGATTCGAATACATAATAATCTGCCACAGAATGTTAAAAATATTAATATGAGCAAAAAATCCCTTTTTAAAAAGGAAATAAATAAATTTTTATTGCAAAACAACTTTTATAATTTAAATGAATTTTTTAATAAATAATGTTGTAATACATTTTATTTTTGACGCCATTAATGTGTTCTAAAAAAATACTCTCTAATAAAGTGGTTATTATTATTATTATTATTATATTGTTGAACATTAAAGTAACCCCAAAAAATCAAAATTCAACTTTTTACACTATATACGTCTATCATTGGACAACCACTGTCTGTATCTGTTCCATATTTTAAATTTACGTCAAAATCTCCTGTGACAGACGGACGAACGGACATTGAAATGATAACATAAGTATTTCCTTTGCATGAAACACTAAAAATTAGTTCAATATTTTTTCTAGCTATCAGAGATTCGTTTTGCCTCTAGGCGGTGCCTGAACTAAAATTTATTAATTTTTGAGCAAAGTTTATTACCTTTTAATGAAAGTTTAACAATTATCAAAGAAATTTTATATATTACCAATAACAAACAAACTTTTATTTTTTCTTTAAATCGTTACTCAATAAAAACAAAATAATGGTTCTTAAAAACGGTTTTATAACTTAGCTTTTAACAAACGGCCTCGCGATTCATTCGAGCAACTGAAAAGGGAGCTTTCAAATTGAAATTTTAAAACGTGTCAGTTTTTACCTGTCCGAGTGATTATAAATCAATGTCGTTGTTTATAATTTTAAAAGCCATTTTAATGAAGCACTTCAAATAACCAGGTAGAGAGTCAACTGCACAATAATAAAGTACACTTCACGATCAAAGACGATTGCGTAACAATATTATACGTCATATTAAGTAAAAATACAGACAACTTTTACTAAGTGACCTAAGCGACTGTTGATTAAGTCGGTTCTATCAAAATGAGGTCTGATAGTATATTTTTTTTTTTCATAAATTATCATTAATAATAATTTAATACTACAGAATTTCAGTATTTTTAAAACAGTAATTTTTTACGTCTTTTAAAGCGCCCTAATTCAAAATTTTTAGATCGTAGCCTTGCTAACTGCAGTATATTTATATTTAACCCTTACTACCTTAAGAAGAATTATTTTTAATCGTGTTAGATAAATGTGAACTATATGTGCAGATGGAAACTAATAAGCATCGATAAAAAATTGTTCCGGCATCCGGCCAGTGTGAACAGGCACTAATAGGCGCATTGTAACGGGGCAGTATTGCACAGCATTATTTGTAAATGTGCATTTCACAACAAACCATTTGAAGCTTTGTTTCATTATGCAGTCTGTTTTGATTACAGCATGAACTTTACAATTTGCATTATGCATGTGGGCTTTGATCATTGAAATGGAATAATTTACACGGGTGCATTTTAATTGATAGCTCTATTTTATTTTAACTATAAATAATGTGAATTCAAAATTATTTGTCAACAACATTTATTTTTTTAAATTCACCGTACATATTTTTTGGGTTAAACAGCTTTCATTAAGTTTTTGTTCCTTAAGTCAGTATAGTTGATGAATCAAAATAAATCTACAGTCTACCGTTCATAAAGAAGTTACACTTCAAAAATATTAACAAAAATATGATGCTTAAATAGGACCAGAGCATAGACCGCAGAAATGACCAGACGACCAAGTTTTCAGATTAGCATATTTTTCAAGGGTGCGTAAAAGGCCAATTACGGCACTGCAACTGACGTCATCAACATGTAAATAAAAAGTAAATGGAACAATAAATAAAACAAGAAAAAACTGGGGAAAAAGTGAATATTTAAAAAGGTACCGGAATTGTTCACTCAAATCGAGCAAGTACGGATATTTTAATGCAAATTATCGCTTCCCAATTTTCAAAAGTCGATCAGGGAGTAAGGGTTTCAAAGGTTGATACATTCGATAGGCGGTAATTTACGAACAGGCTTTCGGTTACAAACAGGTATATGCAAATGTAGTTCACAGTCATACATATTAATCGTATGAAACCGTATTCAAAGATCGATCAAAAGCTGTAGAGTGTTTCAAAAATAACTCCGCTTCAAAAGATATTACTTTAAATTTGCTGAACATGGTAAAACAGAAAATCCTTTTCCGTGTTAAATCTTTTCTTTACAAACATAAATATTTAATCAGCATTTGATTTTCAGAACGAATTTACTTTCTCCCAGAGTGTACTTCAGTACAAAATAACAATTTGCAATGTTTGAACTCTTTTGATATTTCAAACAAATTAAACATTTTTGTTAGCACGAAATAATTGTAATATAGAATGGTACCAAATATCTTATTTTTCAGATGTGTTTTAAACCATTTATTCGACTTTCTTTTTATAGGACTGCCCCAGAAGGTGGATAATTACATGTGTCAGTCTGTCAGTCATATAAAACTGGGTCCAATCTTGCAAGTCGATTTTGAGTCATAATCACTTGATCTATTAACTGGAAAATCATGTTTAGTAGTATTGATATAATAATCAGATAACTATGACCGATGTTGCAGTCAGGATAGTCAGTTCACTAAGCAACTTTTTAACAACCGAAGGTACCGTGTTTAGGATCGTTTTGGTTGGTTCTGATGACAATACATCCATGCTATGTACCTACATGTAGAGTAGATTACCAAAACGTAAGTTATAAGTAAAAACATAATAATAAAAATCGCAGGATTGTGGACAAAAAGTTATTTATTTAATGTACGACGTTTCGTTTATAAATTTAGACTTTTTCAAGTACAAATTGAAAATTATTTAAAACAATAATTATGAAAATAAACATTAATTACTAACCATAGCAATTAACAAAAGTTAAGGTACATAGGATAAAAACATGGCAACAAGTTTATGTATAAATTTTTAAACAATAAGATTAAAAATTCGAAAGTTAGTTCAATTTCATAATAAAGTTGTACCGACTACTTAAATTTTGAGTGTCTGTTCTATAATAGAATTGTTTTTTCTAATAAAACACATTTCACTGATATTACGTTTCTTCCAATTTGACTCTTTATCTAATATTTGAACTTCGTTAAATAGAAATTAATTAATTTTATCGTGTAAAAATTTATACATAAACTTGTTGTCATGCTTTTATCTTATTTACCTTAACTTTTGTTAATTGCTATGGCTAGTAATTAATGTTTATTTTCATAATTATTGTTTTAAATAATTTTCAATTTGTACTTGAAAAAATCTAAATTTTTAAACGAAACGTCGTACACTAAATAAATAACTTTTTGTCCACAATCCTGCGATTTTTATTATTAATTATCTCGATGGACACGATATCTATAAATATACAAGTAAAAGGGTTTTAATAAAATGTTCTAAAATGCAGGAAACAAAGAATCAAACAAATAAATATTTTTTTAACTGCCTCAAAGTTGAGACGTCATCAATTTGCTGAAGAAGTTCGGTGACAATAAAATACGTTGGTGAAATATATATTTTTTGTATCAGGCTATATAAGCACTTGCATACAAATCAATTAAACTGCTATCTTCCCTCTATAGGAGGGTTTTGATTCGCTGAGGCGCGAAGACAGCGATATTTAGGTCAAAGTGAATGAAAAGTGACAGACGAAAGCACTCAAGTGCCATCAGAACCCATTCGTGATATTCACGGTATGAGTCAGTAGAGTACGTGCAGATATAATAAATAATTGGTTTTCATTTTGTACACAGTGGAGAGAATGACTCGCTTTCCAGCTGAGCGAATTCATCTAAGGATGCCCAACTACAATATTTTATTCCGTTTCATTGTCAATTTACTACCAATTACGGACCCCTCTATCCTAAGAGGAGTCTAGCTCTCTTCATCCCGCCCAAAACTTGAATACACTCTCTCACCCATATTTCTGATATAGATTTTTTTGCACCAAACTGAAGCTAATTTGTTGTAAAATAATTTTGAAATCTAGCTTGTGACCACGCAGAGGAGCTCTTGGTGACGTCATTTCACTAGCACGGGAGTCAGCACAAGTACCAGCGGCAAAACCAGCCCCGTGTAGCGTAAAACCTGGCCAAACAATATTAATTTCTAAATCTTTGATTAGAACTCTTCAATAAATAAAATTATCGACTAATTTTTCAGACAATATATTAACAAAAAAAATATAATAATTAATACATTAACGTTTCGATCCCGATTTGGATCTTCTTCAGAACGGATCTAAAAATATAAAAAAATAATTAATACTTATTTAGTTTCTATTTATTGTTAACGAAATTCGTGAAAGATTTTTTTAATAGTGAAATTTTGAAAAAAATAATTATTATTATTATTAAAATATTTCATTATTAAGAAAATCTTTCACGAATTTCGTTAACAATAAATAGAAACTAAATAAGTATTAATTAATTTTTTATATTTTTAGATCCGTTCTGAAGAAGATCCAAATCGAGATCGAAACGTTAATGTATTAATTATATTTTTTTTTGTTAATATATTGTCTGAAAAATTGGTCGATAATTTTATTTATTGAATATTAATTTCTTATCATAAAAACTTTTCCTTGCTCCAATTGTCGCAACATGCACAATATTTTTAACGTATCACTTAAGGACGCCCGTACATTACATAAAACATTTGGTTTTGAAACATACTTTAATATATGCAGTTATGTACTGGCCATCCCTAATTTCTCCATCCAATATTGTCGTACACGTCAGATAGAAAGTCGGGAGAATTTAATTTGTTATGTATTATGTCGCTTCAAACTTCCATCTCTCTCCAACAAACTTGTTGATTTATGAAGTCAAGAGAAAAGATTAACATTTCTACATCGCTATGTCCACCGTACGTCAAGGAAAATGTCAATGCCTATGGAATTGATAGATGGCTATGAAATTTTAAATTAAAATTCAATAATAACTCCAGGAAATTCATACCTTTGTTACAATGATTTTATTTTTTGTCGTCAATGAGTACGTTCTATTCTAAAATTTATAATAATCAGTATATTATATAAGTTGTAAATTGAATTTAAGCAAATCAATATTGAATTCTCGAATTATTTTAGTTTTGCGACTTTTATTATAAATATTTTATTATAACTCTCCTAAATTACATTGAACGTAGCGTTACAATGTATAAAGTATTTGCAGAAGAGACCGGAAACGTTCAATTATTTAAAAAGTTACTCAAACTTCTTCATTAGTTCCATTTATTTGTCTAATTTACTAACAAAAATGAGTAAAAAGTAAACAGCGCTCGAAGAAGTTAATAAAATATTCACTTCTAGAGTATAGTTTAACATTAAAAGAGTACTTTCATAAACTTTTTTTATTGAACTAAAACTTCATTATTTGACAACTAAATAACTTATTTAGTAGTAAGTTTTGTGCAACAATAGCTTTTCATTCATACCCATTATTCATAATTTGTCAAAAAAACAGTATCTTTGTATTCGTACATTTGAAAGAACTTTTTGATAGTTTCTAAATTTATTTTATTATTTCAGAAATTTATGTCACATAGTTTTTCGGAAGAGTTAATTGATTTTGACGAAATTCGGTCCATAAGTTAGGACTGTACAAAGTCTATTTAAAACAAATTCAATCGAGTCATTGAAGCGTAGTTTCTAGGGGTTGAAAAATGTTTTTGGATCTAAAAACACCGACAAAAATTCTCAGAATCTTTTCGAAATTGAAATTTGGCCTTTTTTAAATAATTAAGTATTAAAATGTGCTGCTAAAATTTCGATAAAATTGACCCGACAGAGTCGAACTTAGAATTTAATGAAAACACTACTTTGCAGATACGGATTCACGTACTGAAGAGTCTACATTATAATTTGGTAAAGAAGTTGAATTGATAATAACATTGTAGTTAAGAAAATAATCAGTTTTTCAAAGGTTCTATTAAAGGGTTAAATTTTTATTTTAACTACAAAAAAATAAAGCCACAATGACTGTATTAGCAACAGTATACTACATTGTCTGACCAGTTTTTTTTTAATTAAACACTTTCGACGCGGAGAAAAACATAATCAGTGTTTTTATAAAATAGCAATTCACGTTAACTTACAAGTAAAATATTGAACAGCTGACTAACACACGTTTTTCTTCATTATTTTATTTATTATTCTACCATTATTCGATGGCATAACGTGGTTGAATTTTTTACGGTGGATAGCAATCGGTTGATTTGATACGTTTAAAATGAACAAAGAGACAAAAAAACGAAACATACAAACGCCCGAACTAACTGACAGACAAGTGTCGGATACAGCAAATTCTGTTTACGCTACACCAAATATAACATTGTAATAATTATCAGTTGGCTTTGACGTGATTTTGCTTTTGGATCGTGCATGCCTAGATTAGAGCAGTAGTAGCGTACTCTCCAAGGTGGAGAAAAAATGAAATCATACTAACACTGACAACGAACTTGTATTCATTAAAAATGAGCTTCAGCTGCCTTCAAACTGGTTGCTTGATCGCGTTACTGAAAGGGTCACCCAGGAAGCGACTATCGTTACTGTACCGATTTGCATTCGGACGAAGCCAGGCCCAGGCAATTAGTAATTATAATTCGCGATATTCGTCTATCAATCGAATGTAATAGATATCATTAAACAACGGATCGTGTAAAATTAGATTTTCTTTGTGTACTATATCGTCATGCCACATTTTTTTAATGAAAAAGCATGTTATAACTAATCTATCCACATACGATCTATTAATCGAAGCACGATAGAGGAAAAGGGGTGAAATACCATCGGACAATGTAATAATAGCGTAGGGGAAAAGCGAATAACATTGAAGGGTATCAAAATACTATTGACAGATTGATCCATTTAATATAAAATATGAGCGCAAATCTTGTCACTGAAAATGATGTTTCCGCGCAAAAATAAATCTTGCAATTTTCGACTAAATATATAATATTAACTACATAATATTGGATTGTCACCTCAAAACTTTGTTATTTTACGCTTTTTACTGACCTTTCTTGAAAGAGGTTCAATTTTTCCTTTAAAGAGATTTTTGTTAAATAAATTTCCCCTTAGGTTACAGTACAAAAAATTAAATTTCTCACAGTAATAACTACAATGAATCATAAATCTCAAATTAATGAAATTTGCTTCTACAAAACACAAATTATTTACAAGACGTATAAATAAAGTAAAATGTAAGTTTTAATTAAATTTTTAATTATGTTCGTTATTTAAGGCAGGCGTTCAACAGTGAAACAATGTACAAGATACACATATTATATACATAAGAACGAGCGCAGAATGTTTATTTATGTTTGAAAAAAGTCAGCACCCGATGCAAATATGACACGGCACACAAAGTCGCTCAGAAATATCATTTGAGTTACGACGCAAGTAATAAAATATACGTTGTAGGTCATTTGTTTGCATTTAGCTGGTAGACGTTAGCATATTACATCTACGCAGACGGTTTCTAACTACGTTCATACCAGACGCTGTAAATAACCAAGGAGGATAGATTACAGTGTCCTTCTACAAGGACAAGAATCATTTTGATCGCACAAAACTCCACATGAAATAATTCTAACCTCTGTCTACCGAACAGCACTGAAAAATAAAAAAACAGTTTTTAATCAAAAATTGTTTTTCACATTTTAATCCATATCGCTATAAAAGAGTATTTTTTGAGTTTTTAAAATACAGTTTTTTTGTAAAATAGATAGCTTTCCAGATTAACGAAAAAAAAATTACCCCCACAAAAAATTTAAGCAGATAGGATAAAGGGTAGGATTTGAAACATGTTAGAAAGGGTATAACTTTAATACATTTTTCATCTAAGTGCCACTTTTATATCTAATTTGCCTACGCCAGGGGTCGGCAACCTGCGGCTCGCGAGTTGCATGCGGCTCTTTTGATGTAAAGTTGCGGCTCTCCAGTTCCATACGCAAAAAATAATTATTTTATTATATAATCCCTTAAAAATCGTCCAATCGATCCATGATTGAGCACCATGTCTATCTCTCAGCCATTTCCACTCGCATCTCACCCGTACTGCCCCCGTCGCGACGTGTCGTCCTCGGATATATATTATATTATACTAATTTAAGCAAATATTATTATACTGAAACTGTTTAGTGGCTCTTTAAAAACTGGGAAATTTTGTAAATTGTAACTTTTGGATCTTCCGTCTCAAAAGCTTGGCTAGGAATAGTTATACAACTTTAATTAAATTATATGACATTAATCCTATTTCAATAGATTATACATTTGTTGTACTTGTTTTTACCAGACTATTATATAAATTAATTACCAAATATATTAAAATTTTAAACAAATTTTAATTAAAGACAATTGTCCGATGTTTTTTTGTGATCGAGCATTTGCGAATAATCCTTTGATTTTTAATTAGTTATATGTTCATTATATTTCACATCACAATGTGAATACAATATCGGTATTATAGCACATTATAAAACAAAAACAGATGTAACAAAAGGAGGAGCTAGCTTACATGCAGCTTATTAGAAATGGGTTTTTTACTCGTTGTTAGACAAAGCAACGTGTTCACTTTTAAATAAGAGTCTGCAACGTCTGACGACTTTATTGTAACTTATGTAGCTAGTCTTTAGATAAGAATACAACGCCTTATTTTCAGTGAAGGGTTGAAGCTACAGGCGCCCATTTTCTAATTATAACGCAATTATAACTGGAAAATAGGCGTTATTGTTTCTCTATTAATTAATATATCAAAACATTTTTTATGGCATTATTCTATAAATGGGAATAAATGCATGAACTTCTAGATTCAATGTCTAGCCTTGTCGACGATTTTATATACTTTATTTATTTGTTTCTAATTGTTTTTAACCGACTTCAAAAAAGGAGGAGGTTATATTATGTTCGTCTGTATATATATATTTTTTTATATACCTATATTCACCGATTTCTCCGTCAATTATGGACCGATTTTCATTTTTTTTTTATTCGAAAGAGTGCACTTCCGAGGTGGTCCCATCGGAACCAAGTCAGGATCTGATGGTGGAATCCGGAGAAATCGAGGGAAACTCAAATTTTACCTATTGCAATACTTCATAAAATAACTGCATAATTTTTAGTGTTAGATTATCTAACACTAAAAAGAGGAAAGTAAAATATTTTTAATAAAAAAATTGAACCGACTTCAAAATATGCACTAAAAAATAATAAAATAATTGCATTTTTGGAGTCAAGGAAACACTACAATATACCTAGCAATAATAACACCGACTCCAAAAATGCAATTATTTTTATACTTTTTAGTACATATTTTGAAGTCAGTTCAATGTTTTTGTTAAAAATATTTTAAAAACAATTATTCATCCAAATAAATGAGATAAACTACAACTTTCACTAAGCAATCAATCTTTTCTATGACAGGCGTAATTGTAGATAAGTTTAGGAAACTGCAAATTGTGCGATAACCAAGTCCTTGGTCATCAGAGCGGCATCGCAACAAAAAATAAAACTAAGTAGGCCATGTAACGTATACGAGAATGTGTGCGTATCAGGGTTGAGAATTTTGTTTAAAAATAATACAGCCTCATGAACCACGTTAAAAGTTTCGTTAAAATATACCTCAATTACATTTTTTCAATTCTATATATAAGTAGTTTTCTTTTTCTAAATAAGACAAACCTGTTTTTGACATTAGTTTCCTTATTGCATGATTTATGTTTCTTCAAAGCATATTAGCCCAAAAAAAAGTAATTCAAACAAACTATTGAAGTTATACTTCTTTTGGGACGTTGTGAAAAAATAAGAGCGATTGTAACATCAAAATTAACAGGATGAAATTGTTCGCAAAAGAAGGTTACCAACAGAATAGAGGTAATGATCATTGACGTACGCTAGTGGATCGTCATAATTGTTTTCTTTTCACTAAGTGAGGACCCAATCACGAAAAAATAGCAGAAATAAACGAATTCTGATTTTGGAGGTTTATTTTAGAGGGTAAAATAGAAAATAAAAAAATTAAAGTTTTCACGGAAAACGGAATTGTACGGAACTCTCTCCACGCGAGTGCGGATTTTTTTATATTGCACTGCGTTATTATTGTTCGGTATTTGATAGAACATTTAACATTAAATGTAGATTTGTAAATGTCATGGGTTTTCAAATAAATGTAGCGTTGCATTAAATAAAACAACATTCTTAAGGAGGTTGATCCGTTACAGTCCCAATCAAAAGTAAGT
The DNA here is from genome assembly GCA_963575645.1 of Xanthostigma xanthostigma. Taxonomy (NCBI): domain Eukaryota; kingdom Metazoa; phylum Arthropoda; class Insecta; order Raphidioptera; family Raphidiidae; genus Xanthostigma; species Xanthostigma xanthostigma. The sequence goes on along the minus strand of OY754471.1, from coordinate 7,949,754 downwards.
CGTATTCTAAATGGGAACTTTTTCATAATAAATTTTTACAAAAGGTTATAAGTCGATGATACCAATAAATTATTGTCATAAAGGCATAAAAAAATAATTTTTTTAATATTCATTAATTATTTCAGTATTTTACTTAATGGACTAACTTTTGAATTTTGTGTACTACAAAGTTAGGTTAGAAAAAAATAAATTTATGTAAATATCTGTATTTTACATATTTTTTGCAGTAAATACTTAAAAAAAGAAATAAGAAGTAATAAAAATTTAAATTAAATCATTAAAAAGTTGAAAATTCAGTTAAAATTGCTAAAATTATCAAGAATAAAAGTCCATAATCGAAAAGTGCTAAGGTTTAATAATTTTTTTTGTTGATTAAAAGTCTCCTAATTAAATTGGAAAAAATATCATAATATGCGTAAGACATCGATGCTTTACATAGTTAGTTTTCGGAACTGCTGACATTATTTGGTTATTTGCAAAAAATTAAAATGTACCGTTTTGCATGCTAGTTTGACATATTTTCCATAAGACTACATGTAAAAGTTTTTTTTAATTTTTAACTTTATAAATCTCCTAATGATTTTGGATTTTTTACAGAAAATTTTGTCATAAAAAAATCTATTAAAAAAACTTAATTTCAGATTTTTTTCATTATCTTCGTAAAACGGCTCAACCTCCTTAAATCTAGAATTTTGGCTTAACGCCATATCAGAAACGCAAAATTAGGTAGATTAGTTTTTTTAGCGCTTGAAAAATGAATGTATGAACGCGTTCCACCCCTCGTAAGGGTACATGCATGTATATGACTAGTTGAGTGGAGCATAGAAGCAGATGGAAGAAAAAAAAAATAGTCCGGCAATGACGAATGACGGTGAGTGTAGAAAACAGAGCCGATGAAGTGGTTAAGTAGGGTTGAACTCTGTCTTAAAAACAAAACTGCCGTATCTAGAGTCGTTGATAACGAAACAAATAGCCTCTTCTAAACATAGTACTTAGTCTCTCTTCTGCTAGCACGAATTCTTTCTATATATACTATTTTATTATTACAATTTGTCAAAACCACGAATCATCGTTTGCAATACCAATTACCGAGCAACAAATAATAAATCAAAAAGCGTTTGGAGGCAGTATTGCCTTCTACTCAACACCGCAAACGGTAAAAATGCTACCTGCCCGCTTGTATTGACTCCGATTCCTGCACCCTTTTTGAGTGTTATCTCCCTAATTATATGTTTCTCATATGTCCTGCTATTTTTTGAGTGTGAATTTCTACAACGGAATAGTCTTCAGGAATATATAAAAAATTAAAATAAAAAATTAAAATATAAAAAGCAAAGATCATCCAATTTTTAAATGAAAACTAGCATCAACCGTTGGCTTTGCATTCGTATATTTTCCCCCGACTACGCGCCCGAAAACGTCAAAAAATAGCTCTCAAATATCATGCAATCGTCAACACGATTCCTCATTGTAGCGTCAGTTCCACCCGTCCCTCCACCACATGTGGCCTGTACTTCCACCGTATAGGAGCTATTCAAAGATTTCGCCTTAAAAACAAGAACTCTAAATTTAGAAATAGGGCATTAAATTAGCCCTTAAATAGTCAATAGTTTTGTCATGAGACATTTTGGCGCTGCCAGCTTTAACAGCGTCAATTTTTCTCATAGATTTGCTCCTTTTTAACGGAACGTATCAACGGCTGCAATTGAAAATAAGCATTTATAAAAGTAATACATTTAGCAATTCTTTACTTGTTTATAAAAATTCAATAATGGTCCTTAGGGTTATTTGAGACTAGTGCCAGTTCATAATTTCGATACACTAATTTTTTTTCATAATGACAAGAAAATCCAATCGACACCTTTACCATTTCTCAGATCAGAACCTGGAGACTGAGGGCTTGAAGTCATGGAAACGAAATACAAACAACGGTGTCGCTACATGCTCGGCTACTTTGAAGTTCGTAATTAGCGTCCTCACGACTACACCTGCCTCTATACAACGATATTAAATGTTGAAATATATATAATTCAATACAATGTTCAATTAAATAATGTGATTCTAACGCGTCTGATTACATTACAACAAAGCAATATCTGGCACAAAGATACTACATTACATAGTACGTAATGCAGTGTAGTAACTAATGTAGACAATATGTATTTTAGTGTAACCGGAGCTTTCACTATTGTACGTCGGCCATTGTCGTTTAACTCTAACGATTGTGTAAGAGACCGAACGCAATCTCAACAAAAAACACCACCACGGCTTTCGTCTCATCTTGTCGTGTGCGTGGACTATGTCTACAGGCAACTCTTCTAGTCTTCTATAACTCGACATTGAATAGTGAAATTTTTTAAATAAACCTTATAGCACCAAAAATATTTAAGTGAAAAAAGGCGATACAAAGAATCAGTGCCCTTACTGGAAATTTTTTTTCTTTCAACTTGTACTTCGTGCGTAAACTATTATGCACGAAGTATGTTTGGAATAACAGTAGTTATGACACTAGATAGAATAAGGAAATATTCCAAGTTTATTTCGTATTTGGAACTGTTTTACGCAAGTCTTAGAATGCAGTAGGTACTAATAAATAAATTTTTCATACTGAGGATTCACTGTATAAACAAACCCTGGTGATCGTAAAGTTCAGGGGCGATCCGCGGGGGTTAACGAGGCGGGCGAAGGCGGGGAGAATAGACATCGAGAACGAGCACATGCGAGGTCAGCGAAGTGTCAGAAACGCATGTCCATCGTACCTAAACAACAATGGTCCTTCAGCAGAGCTATAGTGTGACCTTCGCCCTTTTTACACTCACTTCAATATTACACAACTTACGTATATACCTATATCCAACAATATGGTGGACATTTAGCTCGACAAACGGTTAGAGCAGAGCGCCTAAAGACGGAAAGTGTTTCTAGTAACAGGTATTTTGGAACTGCTACGAGATCTGAAAAATACCTGTTACTGTAGTCACGGGATAGCAAAGGATGGGACGGGTTACGATTAATTCATATTTAAGATACAATATTATTGTGTGGCGGTATCACCAGAGTTTTCGTATTACAAAAACGTATTTTGCGCTTTATTTTTTTCAACTTGTAGTATTGAGAAAGCTGCAGCAGATCTTTATTCGTCAATAATAATATACTAACTGTAACGGGTATTTATTTATATAAAATTTTGGTGAATGTTAAAAAGAACATACGAGCATACGGACAATTATATGATTCATTATCATAATACGAGTCAATTTTCACAAATTCATATTTATAAAATATATAAAAATCAAATTTTCATTCTAAATCGTTCAATGCAAATCGTTTGAACATTATCGTAGTTGAGAATATCGATTCTCTAGAGCAGTGGTTCCTAAACTCTTTTGGCCCACGGACCCCTTTTTATAGTCAAAACTTGTCCACGAACCCCCTTTCATAGTCAAGACCTTTCCACGGAACCTGGGTAAAAAACTACATAAATGCATAATAGAAAAATTAAAAATTTAACTTTGATGTCTTGAATGGTAAATGGTGACGTAAAAAGAAAATATAACTAAAACATTTTGTTGAAGAAATGTTTATTGAAATTATGACTTTTAAAATACAAAATAAATTAACGACTTAGATGAATCTGATGGGATGTTATGAATTTATTTATGTCCGGCTCAATGTTTATGAGTAGCAACCGCAAATCCCCACGAGTAAGTACTAATTTCTAGTCGGGTTATTTTTTTGTGTCATATTTTTTTTATTTTATATTAAAACTTGCGCGACCCCTTTTGTTGTTCAGAGACCCCTTGGGGTCTGTAAGGACTACTTTAGGAACCACTGCTCTAGAGTGTTCAAAGTATTTCGAGTAATCCGTAGTCACTGTTGTTACAAATAATGAAATATTTGAAACTAGTATCTTTTGCGGAACTGTTACACAAAAATTTAACAGAACCCCATCTCCACAGCACGCTTAGTTCCAAACTAATATTAGATAGATTTGCACGGAAAAAGCTAACGTTTACCTATTTACATTGGCCCCACTGAGTGCCGAAACGAGTGTATATTGGCAATGCGTACTTTCAATAAAGAAAGATGAGAACCGTAGTTTATCCGACAACCAAACGAATTTTACGCTTCTGAATGTATTCAGTTCGAGTTGTCGTCATCTATATATAGAACACGCTTGTACCGGAAAAATATATATCTTACTGACCGATATTGCTTTGAAAATATATAAGACAATTGTGTGTTTTATCTTATCTTCGAACAAGTATTCGGACACATTATTTTTATTTGACACGAATGTAATATTTTTATTTCAATAAACATTTTCATTTTTTGCCCAACAAGCTTTCCAAATAGATATCAACAATATTACGCAGTGATAAATCTAGAAAAAAAGCTGTATCAAATAATTTGTGTGTAGTACTTATACTTTACGCGAATACTACAACAAAATTTTGATTAAATGTATTGGTAATGTTTGACATTGTATGGCCGACAGGCTTTTGTATCATTAAATAAATAATATATTAATATAAATAAGATTTTTAGTTGAACTTATTTATAAAAAATTACCTACATTATCTTGTACATCTACTACATCTACACAAATTAAATAAACCCATTTAGTTATTAACAAACATACAATTTCTGCTTTTATATATCTCTGAATAGATTTTTTGTTTACGATTGCGTAAGTTTCTTTAAAAACAAATGTTTTTCTAAACTGCCATTTGTCTCAAAACAAGTGAACGGTATAGTGAAACCGCATTGCAAAGAGCGTGTAAAGTACAGAGTATATTTGTATGTATTTACAAAAGATGGAGTAACAATGTTCAACCACAAAACATATAGACACTGCGGGCCATGTGAGTACTTTGATGTGTTTCAAGGCTTTTGACGATATGATATGGGACCAAAAGAATTGTTTCCAGTGTTTAATGTTTTCAAAAAAGTTTATTTTAGATGATGACAAATTTGAATAACTGTTTCAATAATGAAGCGGTTAAATAGCTTCTGTGAACTGTTTTATCCACTTTGAACCACACATAAAGTTAATTATTATTATTTTTTATAAACGCCTTTCATAACAGCTTTCGTTTAAAATGTATTTTACTTAGAACAGATACAAAAAAGTGTGATTTATTCACTGCAATAACTTCAGGGTTTCACATCTCAACAATAGTTAACAGGTAGTTAAGATAGTTGATCGTATGGAAGTAGAAAATAGTACAGCAAAGTGAATTTTTATGTCGTTATAGAATAATTTTTTTTTATGGAGAAAAACAAAAATTAAAAAACAAAAAAATAACAAAAATAAATAATTGTGCTTCAGTCTTAGGATTATTAGCACTGGATAATAAATTTTATACTATTAATTTTTAATATATATTAGAAATTCATCACTTTATTAACATACAATAGCAGTTACTCTTCTTTAACTTAATCTTCGCTTTTGAAAGAGGCATATTAAACTTTATCTTACACGAACTGATACTTCAATATATTAAACGCTTCACAAAGAACATTTAAATACTGTATTTCATTACGTTTAATAGAAAACTTTAGTGAAAGTATTCAAATTTAATTCAAGTTTAATTTTGATGAAGATCGTTTATTTTCGATTGTAACGCTGATTCGTTTTGAAACATCTGTTTTATGCTTAAAACTTTTAACAAGTGAATTTACGCTTTTTTGGACATCAATGAGCTACTCTATTACACTTCTAGCAACATAAAATAATTTCAATATTCAAAAACTGAATAAACCATTTTTACATAAAAAAATTAATAGAAAAAATGAGAACGTCTGGCTACCTAATTTTTGAAGTGAAACTTTTTTAGCTACGATAAGAATAATTTTGTTTAACAGCGTAATGCAAAAATCAAAAAGAGTAAAGGAAATGGAATGAGCTGTCAGTGGAGCATCGATCGGGATTATGGCTAACGGGGAATAGACACGCTCATATTCTCATATTGAAAAAATATCCAGGGGACAGAACTGACTAACGAGACGCTAGCTGTTGTGATAAATAGATGAAATTAATTGTAAGTTAGAAATTCTTAAAGAAAAACTATTCCAAAGTAGATGAAATTAATTTTATAATGAGTATTTGGAAAGAATTCCGTGGCATAAGGATCGAAAATGAAGCAATACTGAGATTTTTTAAAACGTATCGAAACGTTAGTATTAAATGCAAGTTTAAAAAAATCTCAGTATTGCTTCATTTTCGATCCTTATGCCACGGAATTCTTTCCAAATACTCATCATTAACTTCAACGGATCACAGTTACTCTATCTATTGAATAGAGTCAATCTTCATATTAATTTTATACATTACCTAAAATCACAATCTCACAATCAACATAATATAATACAAATTTTTACAGGCATAATTATTTTTCTGATTGATTACGCCGAATGGAGTAAATTTGGTAGGCGTTCTGCTTTACGGATTACTACTGTCTCTTTTGCACTCAAGTATTCAATGCCTAAACCAACATGAAACCGACTCTGTTCAAATCACAAACCTCCCGAAGTGTGTTCATGACTAATATAACCGTCCACAATATAGAACCGTGAGAGGCGTGTTTTGGTCTTTAGTTAAAACCTTTTTATTTATTCGCGTGAGAGAAGGGCTTTCGGGTGGTTCCCCTTTCCTCTCAATGCCGGCCAAGCATATGTGTTTGATCGGTAACCGGCACATGTTGGTAAGCTACAGAGAGACCTCTTTACCGACTGGGAACACACTACATACAAACACACACACACATACATTACCTCTGCTGCCAATTTAATACGTGACATCAGATACAGGTCATTCTCCCGTTTCTTGTACTACCTTTGTACGCCATTCTCTATCCTTGATATCGTTAAGTGCATGACTGTGATCATGGTTGAGTTATCAAAAGGCGAGCTACTAGCACAGTTTGTATCCAAACACCCGAGAGATTCGGCAGCGACAACAGTAGAGAGTCTTTGACTCCATCGTGTTACAATCTTGCCTCGCGAATAGAGATGTGATAAACGGGTCTTTTTAGTGATCTGCATCTTTGCATCTGGATCCCATATGTGAGCCGGCTCCCTGAACCGGTTCAAAAAAAAATTGGTTGTCTGTAAAGTCGGTTTACGGACGATAGTTTTACGTGATAACGTATTCCGTAATACATAACCTAAATTTATATAATAATTATAATAATTCGAATCTATGATATTGCTTCTTTCGCTTCAAATTTAGGTTAATTTCATTTATTTAAATTACTCACCACCTATAATATAATTGTTTTTTTAACTTTCTTTCTTTCGTATTTTTTATTTTAAGTCTCAAAGATTAGCTGTCATAATATTTTGAAAACAATTGTTTCACAGTTTATATAAAATTCCAAAACCTACTTACAATATTTAAATATTTTCATACGTCAAAAAATTGATTTTATAATGATAAAATTTGTATGAAAACGATTTTTTCGAGAGATGAGACCTAGCTAAAACGATTTTTTGCCCCCCTAAATCCCTTTTCTGTAAATTTCATCCAAATCGTTAGGACCGTTTTCGAGAAAAGCACGCACAGGGTCAGGCGGAACGTTACGCGTTACGAACGTTAGGAACGTTACGTTAGGAACGTTACACTTTTTCGTGCATGCAGCCGGTGTTTTATCAATTTATAAGATTGGTGATTCATCAATTTATAAGACGTTATCACGTCAAAAGAGCCGAGTTCTGAATATGTTATTCGAGTCAACTGAGCCACTGAGTTAGTTGAGTCAAGTCAATCATATCACCTAATATTATGCCAGTGACTGACTCATATATTATAAGGCGGGGTTTTACAGGTTGCTACTTGCTATGTTACAGAAAGCATATTACAATATGCAATACAATACCTTAAATAGCTGTGACTTAAGTAAAACATTGCAATACGCTGTAGCGCCTGTGCGTATAGTGTGTATTACTGTTCTGTGGTGTGTACCATAGCCAGGCATATGATGCATGACCATGAGTCATTTGAGCTGACAGTGCGTCTGTGTGTTAAGTGTTTCACTGAGTTACGCGGATCCGTTGAGCCGTCGGCTCATAAAAAAGTGAGTCGGCTCTCACGGATCTTCTGTCGCAGCCGGCTCTTTGAACCGGTTCAGATCTGAGTTACATAACCCTACTCGCGAATCTGCGCTTCGCTCGGCAGCGGCAACAGTAGTGGAACTTTCGGCTCTACCGTATACAATGTTTATACACTTTGAATTTTGTTGACAGAAAACTTCATAAAATCACGAATGTTTCGTCGTAAAATAATGGAAACGCATAGGAGACCATTCATAATTGTTATATTATTAAAAAAAAAAAAAATTGGTTGTCTGTAAAGTCGGTTTACGGACGATAGTTTTACGTGATAACGTATTCCGCTCGAATATCATATTTAATAATACATAACCTAAATTTTAGTAGCTGTCAAACTTGGGCCGATCGTGCTTCTCTATCGCTTATACTGCGCTCTCGCTTGCACGCACAGGGTCAGGCGGAACGTTACGGCGTTACACTTTTTCGTGCGTGCAGCTGGTGTTTCATCAATTTATAAGACGTTATCACGTCAATAATAAACGTTTTCGTTTTTTCGTAAAGTGCGACGGACTTACAAAAAATAATGATATTATAGACAACTTTTTTATCACACAATAAAATCGGCGCTATTTGAAAAGTGTTCATTGTGCGATGATATAGTGAGCCATGAAAACAAACTTTCTTCTACTGTAAAAAGACTAGAGATCAAATGACACGATTTCAGTGGCTTGCTCGTCTGGCGAACGTGATTCGTAGACAGGTTTGTTGTAAATGTAGGCCTTCGCGTCTTCCAGAAGTGCCTTTGAGCATTTGCTAGCTGCTAAAGTAAAAAGTAAACCACAAATAGTAAACTTTAAAATCTTATAAAACAAACTCTAGACGTTGTCTACTTTTATTTTATGATATATTTGCATAAAATATTAAACATTTCAACTGATTTCGTACAAGTTTCCATACTGTAATAGTTATTGGCGTAACTAGTAGTCTAAGTCATTCATCGCGCTGACAGGTCATGACTTAGCCTACAAGTTGCGCCCATAATTTTATTCAACAATTGCGCGTTATTCATGTTTTAATTATAATGAGATGTTGTAAATATCTATTTATTTCTTTATAAAAAATACTAACAGCACCAAACAGCACGATTCAATGTTTTGGTTTGAGGTTAGCCGGTTATGAATAAACTCCATGTCGAAAACATTCGGCCTCTCAATTTTAGTCTCAATGGGTAACAACGGAGTTGTTGTTACCTACTATTTCGTTACGACTCAGAAAATAGTTACGTTTATTTTCATTACTCCACAATGGCCGAGCTAGTAGGAATCTTCATTGAGTTATGACAAGTAATTGTCACCAGTCGGTAAATGGCTATTTAGGGTTCGGTTTTTAGGCATGATAAAACACGAATAACGCGCATGAGTTGAATAAACTATTAAATGAAAATGTAAAGATAATACAATGTTAACCTTTTCATGTACTTTGTTTAAATGAAGTAGACGTTTTGCCTGCAGTACACATTTGCCGAGGAATACCGAGACTAAACGAACGCGAGTGTGTACTGGGAACGCTCGCCTGATATCGTAGCGCACTGTCTTGCCTCGCCAGCACTCCGTACAAAGTCAGTTTTTCTACCGCGAGTCAAAGGAATCGAGCGGCGAGTGCGAGCGCAGTCAGTACACACTCGTCGCCTCGTGCGAATTGTCATTTTTGTTAGTTAAACTCAGTTAAAGTATAAATGTGAAAAATAACTCTAATAATTTAGAGTGATGATGATCCTGTTTAATTAATGTTGGAAGATTAAAGGATGAATCCTGGTGGCATAGGATCGATGAACTAAGCAAATACTGAAGGTTTTTTTATTGCATTTTATTGTCTGACGTTTCGGAAAACTTTATGCCATCTTCGGAGAATCAATGCTGTCTGTTTTCTCAGTATTGTTGTTATGTATAAAATAAATTAAAATAAAATATGTCATCAACGGGTATTAAAATTACTATTTTTATTAAAAAAAAAACGACTGATTTTTACTGAAAATTGTATAAATGTGTCCAATGTAACTTGTTTAAAATTATACTTAAAGTATAAGCTTATAGCTTATATATATTTGTAATAGGTATATGAGCAATAACCTGCAACAGTAGCAACACAACCACTGTCCAGATTCATTTAACTGCGCCGTTTAAATGGACAGTGAAGCCGAGCCACGCCGAGTGTGTACAGAGACACATTCGTAGACGCTCGCTTTACGTAATCTCTCGGCGAGACCTCTCGGCGAGCGCGCTCGCTGAATGTGTATTGCAAGCATTACATCAGCACTAAATATTAAGATTTGGTTTTAATAACTTAGGTACCTGTACGCAACATTTCTCTTTGACAAATTAAAAGTATATCTATATCATATATATTAATACGTTAAGGTTAAGATGTTTGCCTCCCTTTTTAGAAAAAACCTCACAATTTCTCGACATAAATTATATATCATTTCACAGATAATTGCTTGCTCTACTGACATAGCCAATTAAAAAATGTATTATTGCTTTTGTTTTTGTAAATTAATTAATTATTAAACTTATATATATAGATATACATTAAGACATAATACAGCAACGCTGAACAACGTCTGCCATCTGACGGCTTTAATTTTGAAACAGCGTCAACACTTCGATCTGTCATCTGATCTTCATATTGTAATACAACAAAAAGAAAAACGTTATAAGCTGTGTGCAAAATTAGAAACGAATTGAATACCTGCAATAAATTTTGATTCATTAAATTTTGTTGAATGATTTATTTACATAATATATACATTAAGACACAATACTGCATACTGTCATCTCACGGCTTTAATTCTGAAACAATGAGCAACGCTGAACAACGTCACAGCAATGCTGCATGATGCCATCTGACGGCTTAGCTCAACGCTTTTGCTACTTGCGCCTCTATATGACAATTTTAGTAAAATATTTCTTCGATCTGTAATCTGAGCTTCATATTGTAATACAACAAAAAGAAGAACGTTATAAGCAGTGTGCAAAATTAGAAACGAATTGAATACCTGCAATCATATTCAAAAAATAATTTTGTAAAGTGATAATTAATTATTATACTTATTTAGTGCGAATAATTCGCACAGGTCACTCTAGTATGCAATAACTCTCTTATTTTCTCATCTGTTACGTGCTTGATCATCTTGGCGTTTGCTCTCCTTCCGATGTCTTCCGACGACGAACGACATCGGATCGGGAGAAATTTTAATCCAATGTAAGTGAAGCCTTAGCAAGAAAACCGTTTTTAATTACAAAATAAATCGTAGTTTAATGCCCGGTCCGAACACAAATTTTGCAACGGGCACTTCGTGTGCAGAGCTTGCATTGGATAGAACGATAGACCATCGTTTTAACTGTCATGAAACATACCACCAATTAACAGCATTTAAAGCGAGGAATGGGTAATGTTCCTGACCCATCGCTATTCCATTGTTATTCGAATAGCCTGTCAACATTTCTAGCATTGCATTCTAAACCTGAACGAATAATTCATGTCATGTATGTGGACGACACAAATTTGGTTATCAAAGGTAGCAATGAAGTGGAACTAATCGAACAGGCCATTATATTACTCAAGTTAACAAACCAGTTGGTGTCTCCATGTAAATAAACTTGTCTTTAACAGTCTAACGTACAGGAAACATAAAGACAATATCGGATAGTTTTATATTAAGTGACATAGAGATAAAATTGCAAAAAAGTTGACTGCGAAAAAAATGAACGTTTTCTAAAAGGAATACATTTTGTTTATGAAAGACTTGCTGATCGGAAGAACAGTTAATTATTTTTAGTAAAAAACACTTTCAGAGTGGGAAAAAATATTTTTATAAAAAGTATAAACATTGCGTTTCAAGTCTCCTTTTTTTAAAGTAGGAATGTAGTAGAAATATTTTTTAAATATAGTTTTAAAACATGAATTTATTGTAATATAAATATCTAAATGTTACGCCGCTGTCTAAATTTTAATTTTGACTATAATTTTAATTTTTTTGATATTTTCTAAGTTAATAACGTACACTTGTTAGTTTGTTGTAAAGTCATTGGTTTTCGAGATATTCGCAGTTAAAGATAGATAGACATGTATTTTTTATTTGCATTATTATTAATAATATTCATTTTTAAAATTTTGTCTTAAAAAAACTGCAAATATCTCGATAACCAATTACTTTACAACAAACTAACAAGTGTACATTATTGACTTAGAAAATATAAAAAAAATTAAAATTATAGTCAAAATTAAAATTTAGACAGCGGCGTAACATTTAGAAGGAGTACAAGCATTACTTACTCCTGCCGTACGCCACTGGTAGAGCGTACTGAACTAATTTTTTTATTGTTAGGTGCATTTTATGATATTTAACAAGTGTGCCGATTTGAGTAAAATTATACGGTGTATTAAAAAAATTATGGACATTAATAATTTTTCAGTTTTCAACTTCAACACCCCGTATTTCGGAAACGAGTAACATTTTATCTAAGCATATTTCGCTTAATCGTTTTATTTTGAATTGGAGAATCTGCGGTTGTTCTATGTCCCATTCTTAATGGGACACCCTGTATAGTATTGATACCACAAAAGGGGGACGAACAGTGAGCGAAACTATATTTTTTCTATATAAAAATAAAACGGCATTTCAAAAAAATATAATAAATAATAATAATGCGTTTAACGTCCGTTTCTCGATTTTATGTCATAACAGACGCCATCCGCACCATTACTATTTTCCATCTCTATCCGTTATTTTGTAGAGCTTCAACTTGCAATAGCAATGGGCGAATGAAGAAATTTTTTAGGAAATTAGGATAACATAGGCAAGTTTTGAGCATAGGAGTAGGTACAGCCATGGCCTTGAATAAGGAACCATCTCGATATTTATCTGGAATTATTGAGGGAAACCATGGAAAACCTCAACAAAATGGCTTTAATACAGAAATTACCGTTTCTCGGCGACAGGCAGCAGGAAAAAGTTCCAGCCACATTTACCTCCTTCGGGACGCGAATCCGGCACCTCCTGAGTCTTACCACTACGCTACCCGCTCGGTAAAAATAAAATAAATTATTTAAACTAAATTGCTGCTGTCCTATTATATGTGTTATTTTTCCGAAACCACATACGAACATTTCATTTTGTAACAAGTTCTATTAAAGCTCTATGAAATGGCGAATTCTGTGCAATCAGACCTTAACATGACAGTCACAGGTCGCGTGTAGATGAACTGGCAAGATACTCTTTTCTCTTGACTGAAATAGATCCTGGCTTGAGCGTGCAGGATTTCTCCCAAGTGTAATTTCATTATATAACTCGCGTGTAGGGTATTCCCAAACCTGCAGGAACTGAAATGGGTATGTTGCATTCGCCTTAAGTTTATTCACGTTATACTTTCGTACAGTCAGTCTGTGAATTCATAAATGGCCAGGCATACATTTGTCTTTATATACGTACACAGCTGGCGGACATGAAAAGTCCCCAGTTAATAGTTTCTAAACCGGAAAATGACAATTGTCCTTTCATTTTATTTTTCTTAATGAAATAATATAATAAAAATAATAACCATAATAATATTAATAATGCGTTTAACGTCCGTTTCTCGACTTTATGTCATAACAAACGCTATTCGCACCATTACTTTTTTTTTCTACCACACTTTCCGTTATTTTTGACGTGATAGCGTCTTATAAATTGATGAAACACCGGCTGCACGCACGAAAAAGAGTAACGTTCCGCAAGCGAGAGCGCGATATAAGCGATAGTCTCTCTCTTCTCGCGTGACGTCAGAGAGAAGTGTGCGTTCAAAATTTTTGTCGGCTGTTCCAGCTAAAGCTACATCTGACAGATGGCCAGATAAATTATACGGTTTGTTAACAAATATATAATATATATACATTCTTTTAAATGTCTTTTATAATTGCTTAAAAATATGTATTTTACTTTGGTTGATCAAATTATTAGTCGGTAAAAATGTAGTTTGACAGCTACTAAAATTTAGGTTATGTATTATTAAATATGATATTCGAGCGGAATACGTTATCACGTAAAACTATCGTCCGTAAACCGACTTTACAGACAACCAATTTTTTACAGTTTTTAATCTTCAACTTAATTAATAGCAATGGGCGAATGAAGGAATCTTTAGGAAATTAGGATAAGGTAGGCAAATTTTGAGCATATGAATCTGACATGGCCTTGAATAAGGAACCATCTCGATATTTATCTGGAATTATCGAGGGAAACCGTGGAAAACCTCAACAAAATGGCCGGTACAGAAATTACCGTTTCTCGGAGAGAGGCGGTAGGAAAAAGTCCCAGCCATATCTGCCCCTGCCGGGATTCAAACCCGGTACCTCCCGAATGCGAGTCTAGTGCTCTCACCGCTACGCCACCCCGCTCGGTCAAAGAAACCATATATTGAAAAAAATAATTAGCGCTTGTTCTAAATAACCCTAGGAGTCGATGACCTCTTAAATAAATTTTAAAAAATTACACAGTTTGAATATTTTTCCTTTTTTTAATTGCGCCTTGTCGAATCACTTTGATGTCCGTCCGTCTGTCATAGATGATTTTCTCTACAACTAGTTGAAGTAAAAATTTGAAATTTGGCAGCTAGAGTGTGATGACCCAAATGCAGCCGTGAAGTATAAAGAGTTCAATTTTGAATCCAGGGGATAAATTGGGAAATAAAAAAATAATGTTTCAAGGCCATTGTTTGGGGTGTCAAATAAAAACTTACTCAAGCACGAATTTTACAATACTTGTAAATGATGCCGGTTTTTATATTTTGAGAAAAAAGCTTAAAAATTGCTGTTCCTTCAACTTTATCAACAAAAAAATTTAACTCATTAAGAATTAAGTGTAGATTGTACGAAAATTATGAAGATTTAAAAATTTCAATTAGGTATTAGAAGTCAGTTGTTATAAAACTACGTGTAATAAATTATTATTTACATTAATGACGAAGAAAAAAAAATTAAGTGCTACTTTTTATTGTTCTCTATATAAAAGAAAATCTAAAAGAATTGCAATGAACTTAAAGGCCGCTGCACACGAGGCTAGAAACGATGCTAGGAGTTCTGCTAGCCGGTAGGCTGGGTACGAAGCTGGAAATGACGTCACTGCGGGCTGCCTTGCTAGCTCAGAAGATAGGTTTTAAAATTATAACAGGGGCTATTTTCCCTGCTAGATTTGCGGCTAGGTATGAGCAAGAACCAATCAGGAAGCAGTATCTTCACGTGGGCACTTGAACAAACGCCCACATGGCGTCATTCTGGCAGACAACAGACACGTTTTGCTCTGTGTTTATATTCAGTCACTGCGCGCACACCAGATCTACCCACAAAACAAACTTGAAAAATAGTCTCGTGTGAAGCGAGCACTTAACAGCAATCAAGAAAACCAGCGCTAGAAAACTAGTAGCCAAAATAGCAAGAAATCTAGCAGCGTTTCTAGCCTCGTGTGCAGTGGCCTTACAGCATGTAATATCAATCGAAGAAAAAAAATTATGACGTATCAACATTGTCAAGTTAAATGCATTATAGGTATACGAAACAAACCGATCGCATTCAACCCAAATTAATTACAAAAAGAAATGTGTCAAAGAATAAAATAAACATTTTAAATTGCAGACGAAATTACTACCTCAAACGTAAAATAAAATATTAAAACATTTTTTGAATGAGTAAACGATTTACAATGTTTTTAAAAATTCTAGTTGATTTAATGAAAAACGAGATATATAATCTTGTCGATTAGGCCATAAATATACGGGGATATCAAACAGTAGCCTGGCTCGACGCATCAGTACAAACAAGAAGATAATTATATGCGATAATATTTCCTAATAAATACTTCAGATTAAAATCGGTTCAATAATTTGTGGAGTTGGCAGGAACAAACAAACTGATAGACAAACACATATATTGTAAATTAAACAATTACAGTTGTTTTTGTTGCATTGTTCAACCAGATCAGTAATTCAATTTTAAAACGAGAGTAAATATAAAATATTATAAATACAAAATATGACAAATATATTCTAAATTAAATAACGAAAATAAAATATAAATGGGATCAGAAACAGCATTATATTATAATGTAGGAAGGTATATAAAAAATTTTAACCGAGTGAAATAAAAACATAAAACAGTAAGAAAAAAGTAAATACGAATTTTTATTAACAGGAATATGGCAGATAATCGAGCCAACAATATTTAATTTAAAAGATGTAATAGAAATAACGACAGGATAATCTGATCTACAGGGTGTTTAATAACAGTAGACTGTATATCAAGTTGCGTAATGTAATATGCCTGACGAGTTGAGGAATTGTGTTAAAACGAGTGACAGTGCAAGAATATCATTACGTACTAAATACCGTCTAAACCGTCTATAAAATAGCTGTTTTTCACTACATTTTCAAGATATTTTCAACTTTTTGGACAAGTAGTTAATTTGTATACTTAACATCACTTGATATAGCTTATGAGAATTACTATTCGTGCCTACTTTTGTTTTCAATATATTTCTAATGGTACGTTATAGGTAGTTTATGATAATTACTGTTGTATTAGATCGCTTGCTTTTGTTTTTTCATTACAACACTGGCACTAGTGCATTATGGGTCACTTTACACGCCTGTGAGCATGCATGGTGAAGCAAAAAAAAAAATATTTAAAAAATCAAATTTCGAAAACTCACACGTTTTCATAACAAGAAAAATAGTTATTTTTCACTAGTCTAATATATAAAATAAAAAGAATGTGTTTATGCTGAATCAAAACTCAAGAACAAATGGGTATATTTAAAAAATTATGCCACTGTTTAAAATGCTACATGTCGACGAGTATCATAGGCTATAGCGGTAACGTTTCGAATGTAATGCTTTTAATGACTGTTGAATTCTCTGACACTCGTTTTTCCACAATATGATAACTCGAACATAAAGTATTGCATTACGAAAACCACTATTGTTGTTAATAATTGTAGGCAAAAAAGTCACAAGCGATTTTACACTCTGTATCTGCGCACAGATTACAGGTCTATATGAATATACATACATTCACGGCGCGATTTTACTTTAATTTAAAATTTACAAGCACATTATTTCACATAAATGTTGTTTTTTTTTTCGCAGTGTGGCGGAGCGACCACGCAGAGACCCACGACGGGGTGAAAGAGGGCGACACAGACGTACACATCGTGGCAGCTGGGGCTATTAAATTATCTTAACGGATGACTAAGCGCTTTTTATGCCCGTTAACAGGTACGGAGTCACCGTAAATGTTACATATTACATTCATCTAATAATAATTTTATTTATTTATTTATTTATCCACTCAACAGACCTAAGGTCCACTTAAAGAGTGTTATAATACTATGTGTACCTATCTATTTTTATTATACTCGAAGTTTTACTCTTCAATCTTTAATAAACTACTCTTCTATTTAGTAGCAGAAGGGTGCAACAATGCCCGAGATTTTTACAGAGCATTTTTACGAATCCTTCCCGTACTTGTGGACACACGCTTCGTATTCCGGCCTGCGGGGATAAGTCTCCCTTCCCTCTATTCTCCCTGAACATAGAAACATTATTTTTCTTTAAAATTGTTTTTACAAATTTATGAAATATTTGCTACTGATGGTATACAAGTTATAAATAAATTCTTTACAATATTTTAAAAATATCTGCTTACATTGTATGGGTATTTAATATGAGATGAATTGAAGAACATTTTAATATAAAAGCTTATTTAAAACAAAAATGATTCCAGCTCTGTTAAATCATTTTTTTTTTGTCTCTGACAGCGTTTGTATGGAGCTATGTATATTAAAATGTATTCCGCAATCCGATTTTATGATTTAAATAAAAAAAATAAAATGAAAAAGTCTGTACAAACGTATGCATAAGGCAGGGTTTAACTACTCGTTGAATTCCACTCTTCCGTGAATGAAGTCGAGCTTTTACTTCTGCAGGGAACAACGCGCAGTGCCACCAACCGACACACAGTAAGACGTACGCAAAAGCTCACAGTTTATTCCAGTTTCAAGGTCGCATATTTTTATTTTTAGTTTCAGTTCTCAAAGAAAAATTGCATGTACTATAGATGGTGAATTGTTATATAATTAAGTCTCAAAGAAAGCTTAAACAAACCAAAACACTTAAAATTAAGAAAACCCACTACGGTTTCTTAATGTAGTGCTTTGATTTCAAAGAAGTTTTTTCAGTTCATTTTAAAACGTTGAAAAATACACACTTTTTAGAATTTTTCTAGCAGAAAAAGCTTCCGAAAACTTTTCTAAAAACATAACATAATCGACATTTTGTGTGTTGTTGATTGAAATCAGTGAAAAAGCCCTCTTAACGCCTTGTAACTAAATTCCTGTCGTTTATGCACAAACTGTACACTTACATAACAAGCATCAACTCTAAGAACTGACCAAAACAATAACTCATCATTTAGCTAAATTTTGCATGACTTTCCACTTAACTGTCTAAATATTTTATTTTTTCACATTACCTTCACGACTTTTAAAAATAGCATTGCACAATTTCACAAGCACTTATATTTACCGTAAATTTGTTTGCAAACTCTTATATTTCCTTTTTTCATTACGTTTTACACCTCACTTTTGCAATCCACTAAATTTTTTACATTTACATTTCTTTGTCAAATTTTTGATTAAAGTCTGAATAGAACTCTTTAAATAAATAAAATTATCGAACAATTTTGTTTATTTGTCCATTTATTTGTGCTTTCAATAAGTCTTGTAAATATTATGATATCACTATCATATTTTCAATTAGTTTAATGGATTTATTCTCATGAAAACCAAACGCTCATAAATAAAAAAAAATTATAATATTCTCAGGGAAAAAATCACATTGAACTGTTATTAGAATCTATATAAAAATACGGGAAGGAAACAAAGAGAATGGTATCGATTTGAGTGTGTTAATTCGCACACATTGTGACGAAACATGTATCGTTCTCTTCGTTTTAATGAGGGGAAGTTACGCTGTGTGCGAATTAACACAGGTAAAATCGATTCAGGAGAAATCCATATAATGACAGAACAACGTCAATAATGTCCAAACTTAAAATTTAACGAGTTACGGACGACCAAATAAATAAAAGAATGGAAACAAAGCAGATCTACCTATAAATAAAATAAGAAAACTTTATTTTTTGCAAAAAAAATGGCCAGTTTGTTATTAAATAAAATACAACATTAAACGTACTTTCAAGGAGCTAGAAATTAGATAAGTTAATGTTTTTTTTATCACCCCAGACCGACAACACATTTTTAATATGAGTGCTTTATTCTGAACTAGATTCCCATACGGGTCCGGTGATTCTGTTTGCATTATTTATGTATGATAAAAAAAATCAACAATTAACTAGAATGCAGCAAATAATAAAAAACGTGGTAATGCAAACAATACGAATGTCAATTTTCTTGTAAGGTCAATTCTCGCACTAACAGTACTGTACATTGTTACACCTGTTCATACATTGTCACCTGTTCATTTGTGTGTGTGTGTCGTAAGCATATAAACGTTTAACAAGATGATGCAATTACCCCAGTTATACGACGTTAGCTCTCGTTGCCAACGGAGCCTCCGACACCACTTGATTGTTGGTGTCACATCACCATGAATACGGTGCAATGGATGTGCACCGTCTACTCTATACTCCTTAGATTACACGCTAATGAATTCGGAAGACAAAGCTCCTCTGATTTCACGCACAGGCTGCAGAACAGCTTTAGATACAAAAGAAGCCAGATATTTGTTTTTTTGAAGTGAAAACTTCTTTAGCGGCGTTGTACACTTTTTTTGTAATGGGTAAAAAATGTTAAACTCGCGTCAGATCTGACGCGTCAGGCGTCAGGGTCACGTGACCCTGACGAGTTGTTGAGACGGTCTACCGTACTTGCTTCGGCAGTACATATACTAAAATTCGCTAATGTCAGTAGCAATATAAGTTACATGCAGTGCAAAAACTTATAAGCTATAAGCTTTAACAAAACCTTAAGAGATGTCGCCATGTACTAAGGTTTCGTAAAACTACAAATTTAAAAAATTACATCCAGTGACTGGCTGCATGTAATTTTATAAATGTGTAGTTTTACGAAACCTGGATGCATAGCGACATCTCTTAATGTTTTGTCAAAGCTTATAGCTTATAATTTTTTGTACTGCATGTAACTTATATTGCTACTAGCGAAATTTAGTTTAAGTACATCTAGGTTTTCACTTCCGCCGGCCCTCCCGGAGTGCAACCCGTCTTTTTTTTTTGTTAAGTTTTGGGGAAAAAAGTACCCAAAGAAACGTCCGAACTGAAAACGGCATCTCAAAAAAGCTTCTTAAAAATATTAATGTAGGTATATATTTATTAAAATACTATTAGCTAGTGTGTCCATCATGACAATAATAAAAAAAATACAAAAAATATTAAATATAGTTTATTTCGGTACGACGTTTCATCTATAAATTAAGACTTTTGCAAGTACCTAATTCAAAATAAACTTTGTACTTAAAATAAATATATTATATATTTTTTATCCAGATACGGCAACATTTTTTTATTATTTTTTTAAATATTTTTCAAATGTCAATCTGTACAATTAATTACACTGTTCTTCACAATTTTAAATTGAAATTAATTTCAATATTATATTAAAATCAAAGAAGATAAAAATGTATATAAAAAGAGTGAATTATTTAATAAAAATTACAATAGATTTCAATTTTAATCATGATTAAAAAAGCTCAAATGGCGTTTGAAAAAAATGAGAGTTGTCTTGTTAAAAAATGTAAAATGTTCCAATCCCTGATGAATGGAGCTGATGAGGTATGCCATTATCTCCCCCCCCCTTTCACCCTGCGTGCTTCTCTTATTATGTACAGGTACACACAAGATGTGTGACATGTAGCTTCTGCCAAGGTGGCCAAACTATGTTCGTACAGAAATGAATCCTAGCCGAGATCGTATTTCGACAGAATATTCCCGTGCCATTAGTACTTTAAAATTGTTAACTATTCATTAATTTGTTTTCTAACCATCAGTACTTCCGTTAAGCAAACTCTAAATATTTGTTTTTGTTATGTCGTCGAGAAAGAACTTGAAAATATATATTTTATTGGTTTTAAAATTACTTAGTATTTAATCACTTTTGCTACATTTCATAATGAAATGAAAAATATTTTTAGGTTAGGAAACTGCTAAATATTAAAAATGTAAAAAACTCATTAAAATCGACTGACCATATTCTAACAAAGTATGACAATTTAAAGAGAAATATGTAAATAACCAATAAATAGGTTAACGATGCTAAGCAAATTAAAAATATAAAATAAAACGGAGCGTTTTCAACTTTGTAGGTATGCGATGGATTTTTTTATAGCTAGGATATACCTACGTATCGTAACACAATGTTATAAAGTAATTCATCGAGCGCAATTATGAATCATCCCACTATTCCTGCAATAAAAATGCTTAGCTCTGTTCAGCAAGAAGTGAGAATTAAATATAATGAATTGTACTGATGCAAAAAAACATCCACCATCGTCCCGTTACTTCCACCACAACTTTCGAATTCAATTTTTATGTTCAAATCCATGTTAATATTATAAATGCGAAAGTAACTCTGTCTGTTACCTTTTCACGCCCAAATATCTGAATCGATTTCGATAAAATTTAGCAAGGAGATAGATTGGCTACTTTTTGTCCCAAAAAATAATCTTGAAGATGGTGAAATAGGGGATGAAATTTTATATGGGAAGTCCATCGTTTCTTAAGTTGGGGATACGAAAATTCACATTTAGGTTTTTACTAAGAAGAACGAATTCCGTGTCATTTTTGAAAAATCATTCCTTGAAGGGGTAAAATAAGGAATGATTTCAAAATTCACGTGCAATATATAATATACTTTTGTGAGTTGTGCGCATGCCCGCAAAGGTTTCTGGCAAAAAAACTCAAAATGTATAAACACGGTGTTTAAAATGGTACTGTAATACGGTGGAGTCGAAGGGTCTACTACTGTTGTCGCTGTCGAGCGGAGCACAGTGAGGCAAGACTGTAATATGGTGTCGTGTTTCATCTCAATAGCGTGCGGGTCGCGGGCAACGGCTCCAGTCTAACAAGAAGGCCGGTACAGGAATTACCGTTTCTCGGCAAGAGGCAGCAGGAGAAAAAATCACAGGCACGTCTGCCATCGCCGGGATTCGAACCCGGCACCTCCCGAATGCTCTCACCACTACGCCACCCCACTCGGCAATGTAACAGAAATATGATACGATTTGATGTAATTTGAATTCAATGTAAATTAAAAAGAGAAATATAACAGGCAAAGTCAACATGTTGGTTTATATTAAACGCATTATGTCGTATTCCAGTTTCTGTCGTGACTTGAATTGAGGTCTCCGTGACCGGCTTATAATATCTGGGACCGAACAAAGATATACCCAGACAGCATTATGTGATTACACATCGGTCCATAGAGCTGCGCGTCTCTTCTGTTCGACATAATTTGATTCGTGATTTCATTTGCATTTTATGTCACAGAAATTCGATTTGAATAATCATTACATCATGGCGCATCGATCGTTCGATTCTAATTTATCATTTCACCTCCAGTGTTCTACAGTTAAAATATCTTTGTTTCCATGCGAAAATACGATCAGTATACAGCATGTTCTGTAAAATTTCGTTAAAAAACATTATTGTAAACAGACTGGGACAATTATTTTCTATCTACTACGTGATACTTGACTTGAATTAGGAGCAAGTTTGATACAAACGTGTTTTGTACTGTATTTTAATTTTACCATTCCAACCCACAAGTGGGGAATGGTACTAGTTTAGGTCAAAAATCACTTTTCAAAAATTTTACAATATCTTTCCGTTTTGAGGTCCCCCGAATCCAAAAAAAATATTTTTGGAAAAACTCAGTGGGTCTGTTAGTCTGTTTGTCTGTCAGCCTGTTTGTCTGTGAACACGATACAGGTCAAACGGATGAACGGATTGAAACCAAATTTTGGGAGGATGTTTGGATGTTTTTTAGATATTTTATTCTTCAAAAATGAGTTTTTTGAATCTTTTTTTATTTTATTTTTTATTAAAATTAAAATTACAGAGTCTGTAATTTTAATTTTAATAAGACGCACATGTTAATAAAAAAATCTTTTTGCAAAAAGTTTCAAAAAACTAATTTTTGAAGAATTAAAATATCTAAAAAACCAAAACCATGAAGAAAACTGTGTTTAACATAAATTTTCATTATAATTTATTGACATTGTACTTCTCTTTTTGACTTATATAGAATGTCTGAAGATGGCAATAAACAATGTGCCGAAACGTAAGATAATATATTAAATGAATAATACAAAGTACAGCATTCGTTGATCCATAGCCGCTATTTCTCCATCCAATAAATCTTTTTCCATAAAATCAACAATAAATAACATTTTTGAGAAATTTTACAAAACATAACAAATCAAATGAACGGTACAAAATTCTTTGAACTCATTTCCTTATATTATTTATCTTATTATATTATAGACTTGATAATATTTTATGTTTTTGACGTGATAACGTCTTATAAATTGATGAATAACGTCAATATAAAAAGATGAAACACCGGCTGCATGCACGAAAAAGTGTAACGTTCCGCCTGACCATGTGCGTGATTATTAAATATGATATTCGAGCGGAATACGTTATCACGTAAAACTATCGTCCGTAAACCGACTTTACAGACAACCAATTTTTTCGTAATTGAATGAAGTTTGGACTTTTTTAGATTTATACATGTGACGTTAGCAAGTTTATCACTCCTCCCCCCCCCCCCTTTGTGACACGATGTCATATTTTGATGACCCCCTCTCTCCCCTTTAAAGTGTGACGTAATTTATGGATGACCCCATATCAAGAAGTGAAATTTTGAATAAGACGTTTCGCAGCTTCTAAATTGGTTGACCAATGTTGTGAATGTATATATATGCTCTTGATTGAAGATTGACAAAAACTCATAGTCATTGGCAACACAGGTCACGCTTCTCTCACCCTCAATCCCACTTCGACCCAAGCGTCGAACGTTGTGTCTGGAATACACTGAAGGACCTTTAAGATTGGAAAAGCCCTATTTATTTCCCACTAGATTTTAAGATATCAGCTAACAAAGACATTTAACCCGTTCATTAACAGAAAATAACGAGCCGTGTGCTTTAGTCAAATGTGAAATAAAGTGGAAAAACAAACTTCACAATGAATTTTTTATAACATGTTTCAAAACGTTTAATGCCTTACTAAAACACACACCAAAATCTATACTAATATATAAAGGGTTTGTTTGTTTGGTTGGTTGAACGCGCTTATCTCAGGAACTACTGGTTCAAATTGAAAAAAAAAATTTTGTTGGATAGCCCATTTATCGAGGAAGGCTATAGGTTATATAATATCACGCTACGATCAATAGGAGCGGAGCATCAATGAAAAATGTTGCAAAATGCAACTCAAAATTTGTTCGTCCGACAAAAACTTTTGAACGGTAACTCCGATCGTCATGAAATTTGAACACAACATTTAACTCGGTAAACTAAGATGAATGTGCGTAGGTACTCATGACCCCCCCCCATTCGTTCTTTTGCACCCGGGTGAAACCGGGCGGGACCGCTAGTCATATTAAAGTTTATTTTAAGTATGATTTCATAATTGTATAACCATCATATTATAATTTTTATTATTATCACTTTTTTTTTACTTATACAGCATGTTGTATTTTTACGACGAAAGAATTTTAAAACCGTATATAATTAAAAAAAGATACTGTATTTTACACTACACACTACAAAATATTTAAAACTATATAAAAAAAATAATAAAAATGGCGCCAACTACCGGAATCGAACCTACGATCTTAAGGTTATGAAGCAACTGTTCTGCCTTGCCGTCCAGTTAGCTTAATGTTCTACATTTGGTTTTTATAATATATGACATGCGTATATTGCGTTTGTTACGTTTGTTACGCTTTCAGTTTCATGAATCAATTTTACCTTACCGTTCCAAAAGAATTTTCACTTTAAAAAAATCGGAATTATGTTTTCCTTCATATAATCTGATAAATTAACTAATGACATTTTCATAGACGCTTCTTGTACGGTGGGCGCTTGAAGCAAAAGGAAAAGACGGTAAATTTACTGGGAAATCGAGAATGCTTTTCAGAAATCTATTTTTTCACTCCGGCAATCCTCCTTGCACTACGCCACTGATCACATACTTATATTTCCTTGCAAGCAATCTATGTATATTATATATATTTTATTTCGCAGAACATTGAGCATTTTCCTATAAATAAATCGACGTGAAAATTTCGTAATTTATTTACATGAAATATTAACGCTGTTTATAAACGGCGGAAGTTATTGAAACTTGGTGTTTATACAACAGTGAGTTTATCCAAGCCGAACATTCAACAACATGCTGACTCAATGCGAGTAAACCACTGACGATTTCTAAAAAGGTCGCTCGTAACAAACAGTTCACGGCTTACATTGTTAGGTATCAAGATTTCAGTTAGCAATAGTCAAAAGTCAAAGTATTAACATGTGTGTATCGTCACGAAATTAGTTCAGTTCAATGTTAAAACAATTAACAAACAATATAGTCCAAGCGGAGAACGTAAAAAATATTTCGATTTTAGAATCCTACGAAAACCTGATTCGATACCGGGATTCATTTTGATGTTGTTACTAGTCCCATAGAGTTAATTTTTAAGAATTTATGGTCAGTAAAAGCTTCACACCAAGAGTTCCATTCCTTTTCATCAATAGGATTCATTTAGGATTTATGTGGTGGGAGAGCAGAATTTATATGGTGGAAGAACGGGTATACACCTTAGTATTTAACGATGTCTATTATTCTATTTATTTTAATTTTAACCGATGATACAGGTCAAATAAATATAGTTTAAAAAAACTAGAAAACACGTTTTATATCGAACTAAAAAGTAAAAAATATTTTTTTTTAAATAAGCTTAAAACAATAATGAATAAAAAATACTAGTATTATTGTGAAAAAAGCGTGGGGCGCTTTGTTCCACAATATCGTACATCGAGCGCCTCACGCTTTTTTCACAATAATACTAGTATTTTTTATTCATTATTGTTTTAAGCTTATTTTAAAAAAAAAAATACTTTTTAGTTCGATATAAAGCGTGTTTTTTAGTTTTTTTTAAACTATATTTATTTTTCACTTTTTAGTTCGATATAAAGCGTGTTTTTTAGTTTTTTTTAAACTATATTTATTTTTCACTTTTTAGTTTGATATAAAGCGTGTTTTCTAGTTTTTTTTTAAACTATACCTATTTATTTTGCACTTTTTAGTTCGATTTATTGTCAAAAATTTGCCGAAAAAACCAAATTTTTTATTTCGACGTGGACGGGATTAGAACCCACGACCGGTGAAATCCGAGAGTTGACGTCAGCGAAGACTAGCGCCTTAGACCGCTCGGTCAACGATTGCTCTTACAGTAGTGGCATAACATACTAACAGTAATAAACCACTTGCTGTAGTCCAAACGAGGTTACAAACATACATACAAACTTACAAGTGAAACTAATATAAAGCGTGTAAAAAGGACAATAAGTTTCATTTATTTCAACATTAGAAAGTGAATTTTAATAATCATTTCCATTTTTTATCACCCAATTTTTATTGAAGTGTATTTCCATATATTAATCGTCTTTTTAATTCATAAAAAATAAAATCAGTATGCCAGAACATGTACATGATAGATTTTTGGATCAGTAAATACGATTCCATCAATGATTTTTCAAAATTAGAATCACTTTTCGAAAAATAGGACTATTTTGTAATTTCATGCGAAGAAAGGCTTAAATATCAAGCGTTTATAATAGCTCAAAAACTCAATTTTAGAATAAAAATCTTATTAATTTGAAACCTAAAAACTTGATGATATTGAGCAAAATTGCTATTGCCAAGCTATATTCAAACTATTATATAGACCAGGGGCGGGCAAATCTTTTGATCGGCGGGCCACATAGCTGATGAAAATTTGACCGCGGGCCGTATGACTGATGAAAATTTTACCGCGGGCCAAAAATTTGCAGAGCAAATCAAAAAAAAGGTCCTCACATTCTATTTCCGCATTTCAAGAGCAAAAAAAAATTTCCGCATTTTACTATTTTTCTTAAATTGTCTAAAATGCTTCGCGGGCCTGACAAAATTGCGCTGCGGGCCGGAACCGGCCCGCGGGCCGCCATTTTCCCAGGCCTGATATAGACGTTTCGTGACGCTCTGAAGTCGTCCACAGGAAACGTTTCATATTCAAAAACACTCCGTGTTCTAAAAATATCAAAGAATAGGATTGTACATAACAGACGCTCGACAACTGAGATTATTAGCATCACTTATAAGTAGGTACTCTGAACTTTGAACGTGAAATAAAATAAAATGAAATAAACAATGAAACCAAATAAATTGAACAAATCAAATAGCGACTATACGCATGGTAGATCACCAATGCTCTTTAATTAAAGGTAAATATCAAAAATACGATGAAATTAACAACCAATCAGTTATATAATATTAAAACATGACAACGAATTAATCAATTGAATGTTTAACCAAAACATCACATCGCGCCGTTGCATATTCGTATTAATTACGACATTTAAGAGCTAATTCGGACAAAAAATTAATGGAATAACCGCGTCAAAGTATTGCGATATTTGGAAAAATATATAAATATCCCCGATATGCTTAATATTGGCGTGTCTTATAGAAAAAAGTACGCTGAATCGATTAGGCCTAAGCGCAAATTCGTATCTCGATTAGTTTAGACACTATAACGGTTTAAAGGGTAGAAAAATTTATACAATTAAAATTGGCTATATATCTCCGAAACTAAAAGAACTACAGGGTTGCGGATGGTCGGAATAGATTCAGAATGACTTTTTCTATAAGTAGGTATATCAAACGAAACAGAGCGAACTTTTTTCAAAAAATTTTCAATTTTGAAAGAAATAGCCTTTTCTTACTTTTTCTGCTTTAAAAAAAACCGAGAAATCTGTAATATATTGTTTACATACGACTTGGAACTGACGTTATTCTTATAGAAAAAATTGGGCTGATTCCGATCACTCCCAGCTATGTATCATTAGTCGTTTAGAAATTATAGGACCTTTAGGTTTTACTCTAATAATACAAATAAACACTCATATCTCCGAAACTAAAAGAGATACAGTGTTGCAGATAGCTGGAATCGACTCAGAATGAGTTTTTCTATACGTATGCATATTACAGGCTTGCATTTTTTTGTTTTATTTCTGAAAAAACTGACAACTTATGAAGCTCTGCTTCACAATACTACGGCACTGAATAAGTTCATCTAGATAGGGAGCATCTCGACAGAATCGAGTAATAAATAAGTCATCGGTGACATAAAACAATTCCATTTCCGGGCACATAATGCCGCTCGCGTCAAAAACAATACACAGATCGTCGTCTCTTTTGTGTTCAAAGATATTTATTGCGGAATAATATCTACAGTGTACTGCGTGTCCAAAGATAAGGCGCAATTAAATAACGCAAAATAATACCTCCGTATATGATTTTACTGGTAGAAATACGGTTTCACAATCTATAACTATTTTAAACACGATTTTCGATATCATATAAATTATTACCAGCCTTTTCTTTTTGTCCTTTTATACAGGAAACGAAAACGTGGGCAAAACTAAAAGTGCATACCCTGTTAAGTTTACCATTGTATGATAAAAATAACTTTTTTACAACGCACTGTCAACATATTTCAAAAGGGCTCTATTTTGATCGCAGAAACGTATAAAAAAATTAAATCAAGTCGATCCGTGAAAGATTGCGACCTGTAGAGCTCGGATGTACAGGCGATGTACAGCTTTCAATTACAATTTATAATGATCTTAAATCTTAAAAATCTGACAGCCCTTGTTATAGAATAGAATACTCGCTTTTCGAAAAGCTACAACTTGAATGAATTACTTGAAAAATACTGTACGAGCAAAATTCAGCTTTGGAAGTATGTGCAATAGTTTTACTACAAAATAAATATGTATAATAAAAGAAAGTACCTTATGTTTGACACAAATAAGACAAAGGCATTTATTATTTCAAAATAAATACAGGAATCGAATAGAATGAAGTCAACAATAAAACCGAAAAGATCTGGGGTTATTGTTGTGCTTATTGTCGGTAGTGTGAAATGTAATAGTCACAAAAACAAAGAATGTGCTGTAATCGTACAAAGCATGTGTAATACAGAGATGTTCGAACGAGCTTATAAACGTATATTGACATCTTCTTCCTTTTCCAGCATGTAACCCGCGTATTACATTAGATAAAACACCGGCAGTCATCAAACGGCGGTGATACCATTCTATAGAACACAAAATTGTAACTGTACCAAATATGACGGGAAAAGAAACCGCCCAAAATTGCGTACAAAAACTCGTTAGTTAAGAAGCTGGGAATGCACTTTGAATCATTTTAGGAACTTCTGCCATTTTACATGGTCTTTTTTCAGTCATGAAAATGAGACATTTTTAATATTCAAATGTTTAAAACATAATAATTAGCCACATCGAAAAATCACAGTCATTTCTATAGTATCTTAGCTCGTGTTTAGTAGTCAAGGATTAAGCTCATTAGATAAAAGTCTTTAATAAAAAATTCTTGAATGAAAGTATCAAATTTCAGAAAGTAAACAAAACTCCCTAAAAATTTTTATTGGTAAGACGTTATTTTCAACCTAACACTTTTAAGATTATTGGTTTAAAAATAGTAGTAGACAAATGTTGAATCATCTATCAGACAATCGTTCTGATTTGTGACGTCACGAAATTGCTTTGTTGTTTATAGCTTGCGGCAACGGCGGTCGTAAAACTGTAAATAAATATTGTCGTTGTTCTTTCTATTTCATTCTATTGCACGTAAAGATAATTGAACTGTCTTTGTTCAGCTCATATCTCTTCGAAAGCAAACAACGAACTGCGACGTATTCGTGTTACAAAAATACAAAATTGTCCGTTGATACATTATAGCAAGTAAACAAAATGACAGCAGGTATGCTGTTTCTTAACCTAAGAATTTATGACCATTTTCGAATTATCCAACACAAATATCTCTTATCAAACGCCACAAAAATATTTTATCAGTGCGAGAATCCAACTCGCTTCTGTCCGTTTTTTGTTGTTCGAATATAGCTTAGAACTAGTGTGACTAAATAAGTATAATAATTATCACTTTACAAAATTATTTTTTAAATACGATTGCAGGTATTCAATTCGTTTCTAATTTTGCACACTGCTTATAACGTTCTTCTTTTTGTTGTATTACAATATGCAGCTCAGATAACAGATCGAAGAACAATTTTACTAAAATTATCATATAGAGGCGCAAGTAGCAAAGGCGTTAAGCTAAGCCGTCAGATGGCATCATGCAGCATTGCTGTGACGTGGTTCAGCGTTGCTCGCTGTTTCCAAAATTATAGCCGTCAGATGGCATTATGCAGTATTGTGTCTGTTGTATAACAATATGAAGGTCAGATGACAGATCGAAGTGTTGAAGTTGTTTCAAAATTAAAACCGTCAGATGGCAGACGTTGTTCAGTGTTGCTGTATTTTAATTAATTTACAAAAACAAAAGGAATCATAATTTTTTTAGTTGTCGATGTCAGTAGAGCAAGCAATTATCTGTAAAATAATTTATGTGGAGAAATTGTGAGGTTTTTTCTAAAAAGGGAGGCAAACATCTTTAACCTTAGCGTATTAATATATATGATACAAAAAAATTTTTTTTGCTATGACTAAAAAATAAATTTTGGCAACTAAATAAAAAATACCAGTAATTTTCGATCACCGTGTGCATCAATTTGTACATCAAAAAATCATCTTGCCATTTAAAAACAACACTTAGCGTACAATCTCGACTGTGTATACATAATGAATTATGTAATGAGTATTTACGTAGCCAAATCTGTGAGACGGTATGATAATTAGTAACCGGATTAAATCTCACATAATTAACTGCAAATGACTTGGTGTTTGTAGCTATTATATAAGTGTATAACAACTAAACACACATGAATTATAAACTTCTCCGGTTTCCTGGTTTCACTGGTCGTTTTAGTAACGGATACGTCTCATTTTCTTTCATTAATATTAGATTTGTTTTAAAATCTTACCAGCTAAAGCTTCGTATAGATCACTGCACGCCTATCTGAATTTTCGTTTTTACTTCAAATATAAAATTTATGATTGTAGAATGCGTTGTCAGAAAATCGGAATTGACAGTTGTTACGTATGCTTATTTTGAGTTATCTAAATTATTAAAATTAAGTCCTTCATTTGTTGTGTTACCTATGTATTATTATTATTTCTGTTCATTTATTTTAATAATAAAAATCATTCTGAAACTAAATCTTGAAAAGAATCATTAAAAAGATATAATAACAGTGACCTACAATTTTAAATCGACTCCGTTCAAAAGATAATTGATCGATAGATTCATAAATATTTTTTTAATTGTGAGAGTTTTTGTCGGACGGACAAATTTTGAGTTACATTTTTCATTGATGCTCTGCTCCTATTGGTCGTAGCGTAATGGTCTATAGCCTTCCTCGATTAATGGGCTATCCAACAAAAAAATTCAATTTGAACGAGTAATAATAATAATAATAATAATATTTTTATTCCGTAAAAACTTACAAAAAAGTGTGGAACAAGTCAAAGGGTGTGTAGCATGTCAATTCGAATGCATAAAATATTCGTCTAACGAATAGAACGAATAACGGATTAAAAATTTTAAAAGTGTAGTCTTATATTTGTTTAAAGGCTGCAATATAGCAATATCATCTGGGAGATGATTATAAACTTTTATAGCAGCCATGGTTATATTCTTCTCAAACAACGCAGTGTTATGAAAAGGGATTGAGAGGCAGCTCGCGGCACGTGTGTCATACTTGGAGTAGTCACTATTTTTTGAAAAAAGGTGCAGATGTTTTTTCACAAACACAGAGAGCTCAAATATAACTAGGCAAGGTAGAGTTAGAATGTTATTATTTCTGAAAATATCACGACAATGAGCTCGTCTGTTAAGTTTAAACATACATCTAATTACTTTTTTTTGCGCTACAAATAGCTTAGTTAGGAAGAGGGAAAATCCCCAGATGATAATGCCATACCGCAGCCTTGAAACAACATATGCATTATAAAATAAAATTAAAGAATGTAAACTAACATAGTCTCTTAAAACAAAAATTGCGTAATGCGATGAAAGCACTTTTGAGACTAGGAAATCAATGTGATTTTCCCAACGAAGATATTGGTCTATATGTATTCCAAGGAATTTGACACAGTTCGATAAAGGTACTGTGCGGTTATTTTGTCTTACAATGGCAGAGTAGTTTAGTCTAGATTAAGAGTACAATACTAGAGTTGTTTTATCAGAATTTAGATTTAAGGAATTTTTAACACACCACTTATCCATTGAGCTAATGTAGTAGTTCCTGAGATTAGCGCGTTCAAACAAACAAACAAACAAACTCTTCAGCTTTATATATTAGTATAGATTACAAACCTAAATTGGTACTACTAGATGTTTTATTACAGTTCAATGCATTTCCAAATTCAAAATATGATTTTATCCATGCCTTTTCTCGTGGAACAAATACAACAACGTGTTTATTTATGGAAACAATTACCACTTTTTTAATATCTTTCTGTTATTGTGCCATAAAAACATGACTAACCAGCCGCGTCGACATTTCGCGTATTGTGTGTAGAAAAAGGAATGCACAATATGATGTGGTTTGAATGTGCGTGTAGTATTAAAATGGGAATGAAAATGCAGCCTTTTTCTGGGTGAACATAAAAATTGTCAATGGAAATACGTATATTCATTGTTTGCCGGTTGGACACAATCCTTTTAACACACAAAAAAAAAATCGTATAGCGCGAAAAACACCGTTTGCATCGACTTACTATACGGTTCAACTGTTTTCGTTTCGTCGTTGTTATTTTTTAAATGAATACCGGCGCGACACAGACCGCCACCTTTTTGTCGTGGTGAGAGTGAAAACGGTTACACAGTACGTATATAGTCCCAGCTCTGACAGTACAAACGTCTACTGGACAACACTACAAAAGTTTTAATATTAATTATTTATATCTCATGTTTCGCTCTCAGGTTCAATAAGTAGTACATTTCTTTGTACACAGATGGAGTCACAATTCAGAAAAAGTAAGAAAGAAACAATCCTGCGCCGTCTCACGTCAGATTATGTCATAATTTTCTTTGTGCAGTCACAGTTCAGACGCGTTTTTTTTCGTCTCAAATTTTTTCACTAATAAATGTTTTTCAAGTGATTTTTTTTAATTAGACACTGTCGAACTTTTTGTCAAGTGTCTACAATTTAAAATATGTTTTTGCTGATTAATAGTCCTGTTTTTTTTATATTGTCAACATTGTTTTTTCCAAATTGTGCTTAGGCTAACTCTAAACATCCTACTAAGTGATCCTGAGAGCGAAACATGAGATATAATTGTATGATTGAGCGAGCCCGCCGAAGGCGGGCGAAGCTCAATCGTAATTATATCGATTGTTTCGCTCGAAGAGATCACTTCCAACCCAAGCCTTGTTCCATTTAATGGTAAAAGGAATGCATATAAAGGTTAATAAATTTATTATTATTATTAGTGAGAATCAGAATCTCCCAGCCGTGATCTCTTCAATTCGTATTCATTTTGAACTTTATGACATAATCTGACGTGAGATGGCGCAGGACTGTTTCTTTCTTACTTTTTCTGAATTGCAGCTCCATCTGTGTACAAAGAAATGTACTACTTGGTGATCTCTTCGAGCGAAACAATCGATATAATTACGATCGATCATACAATTTAATTAAACAGTCAAATCGGTAGCAGACTAAATCACTAAATGTGAATCAGATAGAATTTGCTCAAGCTATTAGTTCAGAAGCAAACAAAAAAATCTGTGTTACCAAGTAGCGACATCTGATTTGATTCGCTCAAAGCTATTAGTTCAGAAGCAAACCTGATAGAATTTGCTCAAAGCTATTAGTTCAGACGCCGCGCCGCAAACGAAATACATTTTACAGAATTATATCTATCGCATCCGGGTCAAACCGAGACGGGCCGCTAGTGTATTATACAGGGTGTGTCATAAATACCGGGGAGGTCAATTATTTCGAATACTGCACGTTGAATTAAAAAACAAAAAAAAAACGTGTGCAGTATTTTTAAACGTCAAATGTGTCTGTTGTCTGAACAGAATGGCGTCATGTTGGTTTGTTGGCGTTAGTTCATGTCGCTTATATAACAAGATAGTTTCCTGATAATTTACAGCGCTCTACTCAGAACTCAAAAAAATGTTTCAGACAAAAGTGTCTTATTTTTTAACGTAGAATACAAATTTGTAATAAAAATTAGGGGTATCTATTTAAAATTCCAAAGTTACCCCCGTCCCCACCACCAGGATGGGACGGGGGGTCAAGTTTAGTGTCGCTGAATAGATTTTTGAAAAATACTGAACACGTGCTTTTTTTGTTTTTTAATTCAACGTGCAGTATTCTAAATAACCACCCCGGTACTTATGACACATCCTATATATGAATCCGATCCCTTTCTGAACCGGTAATGAAATCAAACGTTGACATTGATGTAATTAAATAT
The DNA here is from genome assembly GCA_963575645.1 of Xanthostigma xanthostigma. NCBI lineage: Eukaryota > Metazoa > Arthropoda > Insecta > Raphidioptera > Raphidiidae > Xanthostigma > Xanthostigma xanthostigma. Next base: position 7,914,907 of record OY754471.1, on the reverse strand, counting down.
AAATGAAACTTTCGAACACATTTATCATGGATCATTTGTTAGACGAAGTGTGTAAACAACATGTTATATAGAAAGGGGCCCGGAAAACATTCGTAGATATGCGTACGTCAGAATGGTTTATGGTGTGTCACGCATGGTGCCTCCGCCCACCCCTATGCCACTTCACACTTTGTGGAATTCAGCATTCTCGTACCCCCTGCACACGAGTGACACAGTGAGACGCGGACCTGTTCGTGGCTACGAATTGTTATGGTCCTGTGGTTCGATAGCAGAGACTCTGGTCTGAAAGGGTAGATCAACAAATACCTACAACCTAAAAAAATCTTAAATAAAAAAAAATTGGTTGCCTGTAAAGTCGGTTTACGGACGATAGTTTTACGTGATAACGTATTCAGCTCGAATATCATATTTAATAATACATTACTGCGCTCTCGCTTGCACACACAGGGTCAGGCGGAACTTTACGGCGGAACGTTACACTTTTTCGTGCGTGCAGCTGGTGTTTCATCAATTTACAAGACGTTATCACGTCAAAAATATAGAATAATTACTTCTTATCACAACAGTTTTATTAGCTATGAGTTTAGTGTTTGCTCAAGATGAGAGCATAGCTCCCGAAATGTATATCCGCTATTAAAAACTGTTGTGGTAAGAAGTAACTATATTCTATATTTTTTATTTTTGTTTCAACCACAGTGCTCTTAATATTGGTACTAAAAAATCTTGATTGCTATATCAAGAACTAAATATGGAAAACACATGTTAGCAAATTACTGTTGTTTGACGTAACACTAATTTGCTATTAAAAGCTATCTACTTGTGAATTTAATGTTATTAATAAATCTCATATTAATAAAGTTTTCAAATAAAAAATTCCGGCCAGCTTTAAAAAAATTGATTTTTGACATTTTAAAATACATAAAATAAAAACGCTGTTAACACGTACGATGACGCGGGTAACGACTAGTAGTAAATGTGATAATTGCTGTTAGCTTGTACGGTTACATATAATGATTTCACGTGTAAAAATTAACCAAAACATGCTTGTCAACTAATTTATTTTTGAATGATTTTCAGAACAAAAGAACGACTGATTTTTTTATTTAAAAAAAAATTGTATATTTTATATAAATTATAATATAATAATATGCACCAAACAAACTACATAATAAAACAATAGACAATACAAACGTGTTTAAGATCGGACTATAAATTTCTTGTCGAGTAGTGTGGACAAGATTTACTAGCAATTTGACACAAACATAATCTGTATTTCATGTTTATGCGTCAATATTTGACGTGGCGCTACTGGTTTAAGTTGCGGGGAGAATGAGGGCAGTATGTGCGCCAAAGACATGACACTAGGTGGTGATTGTGTGTCGGAGTCAGACAACCCCCCCGTCAAAAGTTAGATAACTTGAAAACGTATGTATTGACGCGAAGGAATTGAATTTAGGCACTTCAGAAGGGGGGCGATTCCCTGTCTGTGAACACATTGAATATTACATTCATTTCAACGTTACTACGAATATTGGGAAATATATTGATTTATCTTTATTGTACTGTTCTAAGCAAAAGTTTCAACAAAGAACATTCTATCTTCAAAATGACATAACTATATTAGAGTAGGAATTATAAAGGCAAATATCGTTCGCCAAGCAAAGTTAAGTTTATTCCAATTCTCAATTTATACGTACATTTAAAATTGACTCAGTTTATCATCCGTTTCAGAAACAAATTTAAGTTACATTTTCTGTACAAATATGTTTTTTTTCATCTACCGTTATTGCGAAGCGTCAAATTAAGACATTATATACATTATAAATTTACCGACACTGAAACATTTTAATGAGAAAAGCTTAATTAGCCATAAAAACATTTACAAGGCAGCAAAACTTTTTATAGCAAAAAATAGTTTAACTTTTTTTTATTAATGCATGCTGCTTACATTTGTACATTTAATTAAGTAAATAAAGAAATAAAGGCTGTCCAAACTAGCAATATTTCAAATCACTCTTCATATTTTTTGCGTAGACTAACCTTAGTTCTTGCGATTGGAATTGATTTCTCAAGTTTAGGACAACCAAATATGATTGAGTTTGAAAAGAAATCGAGATATCATACATTAAAAACAATTTTATATAGTTCAATAAATAAAATTATTGACCAATTTTTCAGACAATATATTAACAAAAAATATAATTAATACATTAACGTTTCAATCCGGATTTTATTTATTGAAGAGTTATAATCAGACGTTAATCAAAGATTTGAATTTTATAGTTCACTCAATAAACAAGCAGAGCTATTTTTTTATAGACAAACCTTTGACAATTTTTAAGCTCATTTCGGCATAGTCTATACCGCAATGCGGTATTTCACCGTTCCTGTGTATGATTCCTTATAATCGAGAGTATACAATCACAAACAAAAATACAGCCGCAGTTTGACAGCGTTATAGTGTAACTAATTATATTGTTTGCTAGCATATTACTATTTATGAGGGTAATTAACCAAAACAAATGCTGTTAGCTTATACTGAAGCGCACAATGACCATGCACTACAATCTCGAACGATTACGCTGCATTAAAAAATTTAAAAAAAATGATCAAGTGCGAGTGTGAATTGAATTCCTCACCACAAAATTTCTAAAAGTAGTGTAAGTGTCGAAAAAAAGTTACAAATAAAAGCAAACTCTTGAAACTAGTAACTTATATATAGTAGATAATATCGTGTCCATCGATAATAATTAATAAGAAAAAATTCGCAAGTTTGTGGACAAAAGTTATATATATAAATGTCCGACGTTTCGTCTATAAATTTAGACTTTTTCAAGTACAAATTGAAAATTATTTAAAACAATAAATGAAAATAAACATTAGTTACTAACCATAGCAATTAACAAAAGTTAAGGTACATAAGATAAAAACATGACAACAAGTTTATGTGTAAATTTTTGAACAATAAAAATAAAAATTAAAAATTCGAAAGTTAGTTCAATTTCATAATATAGTTGTACTGACTACTTAAATTTTGAGTGTCTGTTCTAAAATTAATAGAATTGTTTTTTCTAATAAAACATATTTCACTGATATTATGTTTCTTCCAATTTGACTCTTTATCTAATATTTGAACTTAGTTAAATAGAAATGTATGTCCAGTGTCGAAATGATGAGATGACAACGCGGTCTTATTATCACTTAATAAATTTATGTTTCTACAGTCCATTCTGTGTTGGTAAATTCTATGTTTTAGTAACTGTCTTGTTTGCCCCACATAACACTTACTACATTCACAAGGTATTTTATAAATGATATTAGATTGATGTAAAATAGGTGTTTTATCTTTAAGACTTTTGAATAATCTGTCTAATTTATTTCAGTTATAAAACACCAACTTGATATTTGTGTTAGAAAATAGTCTGTTGATCTTATAGGATAAGTTCTTGACGAATTTTTAATTTTAATTTTTTTTGTTTAAAAATTTACACATAAACTTGTTGCCATGTTTTTATCTTATGTACCTTAACTTTTGTTAATTATTATGATTAGTAATTAATGTTTATTTTCATTTATTGTTTTAAATAATTTTCAATTTGTACTTGAAAAAGTCTAAAATAGACGAAACGTCGTACATTTATAAATATAACTTTTGTCCACAAACCTGCGAATTTTTTCTTACTAGTAACTTATATTAAAAAGCTTTCATTATCAATTAATTGTCCATAAAACTATTCGTGGTACGGGACCCTCTACGTGCGAGTTTAACTTGAAATGGTTCGTGTTTTTTGCTATTATAGGTAAATCTTTAATAAAGAATGTTGTGTGACTTTAAATTTCATTATCAGCGTTTATCCTGGAGGTACTTTGGTTATATTTGTATAAAATCAGTGCAGGGATAACTAAATGTCTTATGAATGTGCGATCAACTTCACAACTCAAGCAAGTATCACATCAGCAATTAGATATGGCCCGAGCTGATGCATGTAGAAGCTATGGGGGTAATTAAAATAGTTGCAAACAACTTTTCAGATAAATTCAAAATTAGTACCCAAAGTATTAAATTACCCACATATAGCTTACCTATGTATATATTACAATCATTATATCTGCATTGATACAAATTGTATTAATATTCTCAATAACCAAATACTATGACATGACTCAAATCTGGAACAAGCTCAAAATGAAATATACAAGTAGACTTTGTATTAGCGTGAACTCTCGCTATCGTGATTTATTCTAAATATAAAGAATAGTTACTTCATAACACAAGAATTTTATTACCGGATGTACATTTCGAGAGCTATATGCTATGAGTTTAGTGTATTGCTGAAGATGAGAGCATAGCTCCCGAAATGTACATCCGATAATAAAACTGTTGTGGTAAGAAAACTATTCTTATTTTTGTTCCAATCACAGTGTTCTTAATATTTTTGTGAATTATTCTACAAATATGAACAGAAAAATGTGTTCATTGATTACTCTGTAACATAAAAAATGGTTCAACAGCGATAGGATGCCCCCTGCAGAATCGATGTAATTTAATTTTTTGAATAAGCCACTCTCATTTATGCTTATTCAAAAAAATTAAATTTTATCGAGTTGGAAGACATCTTACTTTTTAATCATATTCCAAAAAGTAAAACTGTTCCGTAATGTTAAGCCCGACGCACACGAGGCTAGAAACAGTGCTTGGAGTTCTGCTGACCGGTAGGCCGGATACGAAGCTTGAAATGACGTCACTGTGGGTTCGCCTACTAGCTCACAAGATAGGTTTTAAAATTAGAACCGGGACTATTTTCCTTGCTAGGTATGAGTAAGAACCAATCAGGAAGCAGTCGACTTAAACAAACGCCCACAAGCCAACAGGGCGTCATTCTACTCATAGTCAGACGACAGACACGTTTTGCTGTGTGTTTATATTTGAACTGTCACTGCGCGCGCACCAAATTTATTTACAAAACTAGCTTGAAAAGACGCCTCGTGTGAAGCGAGCACATAAACAGCAATCAAGAAAACCAGCGCTAGAATACAAGTAGGCAAATCTTGCAGCATTTTTAGCCTCGTGTGCAGCGGCCTTAACTTGCTCAGATTATTCTAATATTAGAGTTCCGGTCCAAACCCAATGTCAACTAACCATTTCGATTAGATTGGCTAATGTCGGGGTATTCGTTATAAAAATTAAGGTCGACCCCACTCATTTAATGCGCATATACGTATAACTGCAGTGTATAATATAAGTGCAGAGAATAAAACATAAACTCGGTATTTAACCGCATTATAAGGCATAATGAAGTAACTAACTTCAGTTTCTTTACTGTGGTACGTAATATAAAGTATGTATATTTATATACTGAAAACATAACTTAAACAAAATACCCATTCGCTGTCTCAAAGCCTGCGGTAATGTTCCACTTTAACCTCTGTAGTGTATAACCCTACCGAACCCTCGCCTTGCTTGGGGCCTCACTTTTCCACGTTGTCCTAATTAGTATTTCATGCATATTAACTACACACGTATGGAAAGCCATGTCTCGATAGTATTTAAAGCGTAAGCCCTCTTCTAATTATCCCAAATTATTGTTAATATTTCTTTTATAAAAATATCACAACAGTTCGCTGAAGTTTTGATATTTGACAAGTATTTGCCGTTTTTATTTTATGAAAAAGAATAGAGACTTTTTGCATAACGTAATACAGATTAGTCCAAGCTTCCACCGTAAAAAAATTTACTGGACGACACTACTAAAATATAATGATGAATAAAAATAGGTAAACATTTTTCTAAGTTAAACGGTTTTGATGTACTAAAAACTAGAAAATAATGGTATTAATGTAAGATGTAAAAAGTTCACGTTGAGCTTAAAGTCTATATGCGATCTGTTATATTTCAAGCGATTGAAAGCACTTTCACGTTGTTTTGTCGCAGATGATTCTTACAAGAACTGATTAGGTGTATAGGTATTTTTTTTTCGAAGAAGCAATTTATACCCCGACTCACAAAACAGATAGATACGGTAGATTATTCTACTGATGATAAAGTTATTATATAAAAAAGAGCTAAGCTATGAATCTTATTAAAGCTAAACACGTGAAGACTCTTCTCGTTCCATCAGAGATGAAAGCAGGTTCACGAAATCTCTACATAAAGGATAAAAATGTGATTTTTCATCAAGAAACGTACAGCGGGAGAAAAAAATAGCAGAATAATACTCGCTAGTTCCAGTGTTCGTTATATGTGTGTCACATCTTTCGTCGCTTATTACAATTCGGTGTGCGTTGTCAAAATACGTTATGTAACCTACCGAGATGTCGTGACTTACAGCCTCCCGGTTAAGCTCGGTTACACACCGCTGCGACAAAAAAATATCACAGATAATCGTATCCTCATTAAGCTGGACGAATGTAAAACCAAATTGAGTAATTCAAAATCCTGTTTTCGAGAAAATATAACTTAATGGTTGTATTTCTTCTTAATTTAAATATAATATAAAAGGAAACCATGACTGATTGAATGACTGATCTATCAACGCATAGCTCAAACCACTAGACGGATTGGGCTGAAATTTGGCACACAGATAGTTATTATGACGTAAGCGTCCGCTAAGACCGAATTGCTGAAAAGGGTGAACGGGGGTTCAAAATTTGCATGGAGAAACCATATAAAATTACTCTTAAAAATGGTTCGATTTAATCCATTTTAAATCGACTTCGTACGATGATGAATTCTAGCATACGAACCAAATTTCGTCAAAATCAATCAACTCTTTCGAAAGGCATTGCCACTTGCCAGCACACATACTATATACACATACATACATAAACAGGCATTTCGAAAAATTATGCCAAAATGTTCGGAGGAATATGAAACGTCGAAAAAATTTGGTCCGACCCCTAGGTCCCGTCTTTCGACCGACGCCAGTAGTATATGTAGAAAATACACTAATTAATATACAGAATATGTCAACCCATGTCATTGTTTTCCCTTTTGAGTCAGAAAATGGAAAATTTGACGGATTGGATATTAGATAAGGATACACAACCTGACATAGGTACTCCTTGTTATTTTAAAAAGCACGCTAAATTTTTTTCGAAAAAATTAAAAGAAGGAGCAGATTTTGAAAAATAAAGTATCACGCTAAAGTCAGTCATAAGGTGGTAAATTGTTGCCCTCGCTAAAATTTTCGACAATATTTATTACAGTGCATTCTTAAATAGTTTCCAAAAATCCAATCTACCGAAACGTCAGCAGTTCAGTCTAATTAGAACCCGAAGTTAAATTACAATGCCCAAAATAATAAGTCCGTTACACAAAGTTTTGGTATGATTTGTAAATAGCTTCAGTATTATTATCGGAAGCGAGATGCTTCTTTAATTAAAATATTGTAACGAGACGCCACTGGAGGCGGCGGCCGTGTATTGTTGTCAGAGCCGCGCAGACAACAATATTATCATTGTTATCGGAACCGCATTAGCGTATTGTTACACTCGGAACCTATAGAAGCATGCCGAAGCTTGTAGAACGTCGTCGTCGTGTAATGTTCCAGAACGCGGCTAAAGAACTTATATAAACAGCGCTAGCGCGGAAGGCAAGGCAGTCAGTCAGAAGTCAGTGTCGGTTACAATGAACAGTGCGCGACATAAATAATAATAATTATTGAAAATTATATTTTCGCTCAGTAGAATTTTTTTTTAAAAAGAAGAGCAACGCTTCGCCTTAAACTTTCGTTAAAGCTTCAATATAAAAATCACATTAGAGCCCGTTTCAGTGTCAGTTAAAAATCTATGTTTGGAGAGTGACTTTCAATACCTATAATACTACGGCTAATGTGTTATCAGCCGAGGCAAAACTAGAGCCTGTGACAGGAACGTGTTACACAAAGACAGAATCGCGTCGTGCGGCGGTCCTTTTATCAGCGGCGAATGGGTAGTTCGGGGTGGCGCGGGGCGCGACTGTCTGTGTGACGTATGTCGTCAGCGCAGACTTGATCTCTCGGCACAAATTGGTGCTGTCGTTCAACGACTCGAGAGATACAACCGACGTCGTGTTCATCGCCACGTTCCGAACATTCTGTTTGCAGTCCCTAACGGTTCAAGAACTGGTTTAAATATTTTCTAAATTTTTAGGGTATTTTAACAGAAATAAAAAAACGGAAGTCTTATGGGATTAGTTTTTTGAACCATTCGTATATATTTCATAGTAGAATTAAATTAAAAATTAATCTGTAATTTGTAAAATTTACTAGCTCGCAAATTTTATACATGTTCCATGTTCAAGTTTTGTGCTTTTTTAGAATAAAAAACTAGTCAAAAATTAGTTAATCTATACTAATATATAAAGCTGAAGAGTTTGTTTGTTTGTTTGAACGCGCTAATCTCAGGAACTACTGATTGAAATTGAAAAACATTTTTTTTTGTTGGATAGCCCATTTATCGAGGAAGGCTATAGGCTATATAATATCACGCTACGACCATTAGGAGCGGAGCATTAATAAAAAATATGTTGCAAAATGCATCTCAAAAATAAGCTTCTATTCAGGTGAAATGCACTAACTAAATATACTCGTATTAGCGTTGGGCGTACACAACGACGGATGGCTCAATCGGTAGAGCATGCGACTGTCAATATCAGGGTCGTGGGTTCAAGCCCTACGTTGGGCGAATATATTTTTATTTTTTTTTATTTTCTACATTGCTTTCTTCTAAGGCTTACATTTAAATTTATTTTAATTTTATTTAATTAACTAAAAAAAAAATTATTAGTTTAAAAAAGTAAGAAATGCTGCTTTTTATCGACAAAAGCTTTTGAACGGTAACTCCGATCATCATGAAATTTGGACACAACATTCATCTCGGTAAGCTAAGATGAATGTGTGTACTCATGTTCCTCCTTTCCCCATTCGTTCTTTTACATCCGGGTGAAACCGGACGGGACAGCTGGTATTGTATAAAATAATAATATCATATTCGGATTCAACGCACTCGAAAACATATTTATAGAGCTTAGGATTTTTTAAGGTTGGGAATTCAATGGATATATCCCTGTATCTAAAATCTCGCTAAACATATCTGTAGCTAAAAATCTATTGACTTTTAGGCTATGCGCCCATAAATACTTTTTCTTAGTGGCCTTTAAACTATAAAATAAAACCATGTTCGATCAATTTAAGCGAGAACGACATCTAATAAGGTTTGTGCGGGGTCCGCTGTGTGGCCAATTCTCAATCAGGTAAAAATTGTTTCGTTACTTCTTAGTTGATGAGAGGAGGAGATCATTTTTTGGCACCTTACTTTATTTTTCTACGCTTATTTGAAGTGCTGTGTGACCATAGATTATTCCGGTGTTCTATTATATTTTTTACTAATAATATGATTATTCAAATGATCATTCTTGAAGACAATGACTATTGAGAAACTACAACATATTGTAAACGAAATAAGTCTTATGTGGAATATTTTATCGAGTTGCACGTAGCAAGTAGCGGTAGCTTGAAGCAAGAGCTAGTAGAAAGACAAGAGAGAGAGAGAGAGATCTGAGAGTTTAAGGTAGCCATAGGGTGACGTAACGCCGTCTTGATCCGCATATTACGCTCGGATTTAAACGTCGGCATCTCTCGATCTCTACACACGAGGAGAAACAAAAGCACTCGTGCATACCTGCCTTAGCAACAGCAATAGCACTTTTTAACACCTGAACACCTGAATCCATATTCGCGGACGCAAAGAAAGGGGGCTTACGGCGTTAAGGCATTTTGAATCTTTTGTGTCACGATTTTTTATACAATTTCCGAGTAACATTATCACTCCGATGTGTTACAAATTACGAGCTGTGTGATCAATCATTTTTATTAGGCGCGACCATAGAGAAGAGAGGGCGCGACCCAAGCAATTAGGCTTTTGAAAAAAAAATAATTATCGATTTTTTTATTGTATTTTAAAACTTTATTACAAATAATATTGATAATCGATGCGAAAAACTTTTAAAAAACTTTTTTTAAATTAATTCTAAGCAATTTAAAGTTGATAAAATATTTAAAAAAATCACGTGACTGCAAACGCACTAAAATTGTTTTTGACAGTTGTGACGTCATAATGGTAAAATGTATATACGTAGTATACTATCAATGGCTTCTACATGTGTATTGACTAAAACATTATGACGTCACATTATGTTCGGGAAATGTCGGCGCGTTCTCGGAACTGGGTACAAAAATTTATTTTTAATTTGATATAACTTTTGAATTATAACGAAAATAAAAAAAAGAAAAATAGTTTTGTTATAAAACTTATATACGATCTTTCCATTTATGACAAAAAAAAATTTCATTCAAAAGCCCAATTGCTGGAAGCGCCTATATGTACTCGCTTTGTCTGTGAATCTGTGTCACGCTTTTTGTATCCAGCGTACAGCCCAAACGCCTTAGCCGATTTATAAAACTTTTTTTGTTCGATTCGTCTGCGGGCAACTGAAATCCTAACGACGCCCGACTTTATTAGTTTGAGAGCTGCTGACAGAATAGATTATTGCACTATATAAGAAATAAAATAATACTAATTTTATTTTAAACTTTAATATTCGTATTTTATTGATAACTAGTGGCTTTGCCCGAATTTGTAAATTATATATCAAACATATAGATACATTATGCGGCATCGGACTTTCTTTATAGAATAACAGCGGACCCGGTAGGCAAACGGTCAGTTATGAATGAAACGCTCATTATTTAATAAGTCATGAATATATAAAAATCATTGATTTAAAAAATATTGAGAAGTGCTTGTAGGCCGAAAATTTGGGATTAGGTATATGTTTTTTTTATGTGAGAAAAAAATTTTGGTTGGAAATTAAAAAAGAAAATCTATATCTCGACAACAGCGTCACCTACTGGGTTCAACTATAACTAAAAATTATTCAGGTGACCCCATAAGTACAAAAAAATTCATCAAAATCGGTCAAGTCGTTTAGAAGGATAGGAATTACGAACACAGGGAATTTCATACATAAATATTTATTTTCGAAGGGAAAGCAAAGTACTCGCTCCTATTTAGTAAAAAAATATTAAAAAAACTTACAGTACAAAAATGTAGTGGAAATCAGGATCAAGTGCCAAACTTACCTGGAAAAAAATAAAAAACATTAATAAAATTATTAGCCAGATTATGTATCTAGTACGTAACTTATGATTTTGTGACATTACGGTAAAGCGAGGGTCAGCGGTTTTAAGTCACACAAGTAATAAAATAATCACGCATGAGATATTTTTGTACGAACCCCCAAATATAAGTTGATTTTCAGGTAATTTTCAACATTTTTTATTGTGATTTATTATGGAATTGATATAGACATTTATTTCACTTTACGTAGTTTTACAGCACTAGTGTTAAATGTGTCGTTTCATGACCGCCATCCAGACATGAAAAACAGCTATTTTATAGTGGGTATGCAAAAATAAACCTTTCAGTAAAGTATTACATTTTGAAGTGAAAATTTAAGCATAAATTACAGTCTTTTAGCAGGAGATTCATTGTAGTAAAAATGCAGAATATAAATCTATTAATTAACAGAAATGATTCACCTTTAAATTAAAAATAAAAATTGAAGAGAAGAGAACAAAGAATATTTTTACATGTGACTATCCAGCAATACTTTATGATATAAAAACGATTCCAGATCTTTTATTAGAAGTTAAGCGCCCGCCATTAGTGATGCAAATAGCTTCATTAGCTTTTATTTTTTTTCTGTACCCTTCTCTTCGAACAAGTGCGCCTTTAATATACAAAGTGTTTTAAAATGGTGCCTAAATTTGATTCTGTTCTAACAAAATACATGCCTGGGTCAGATATAATACAAATAATATATTGTAAGTAATCACAAAACACCAAACCTTTTAAATTCGTTGTCAATGTACCTTTCGCTAATCATATTAGCATCATCAGGAGTAGATTTAACCATCTCTGGATGACGATAGCGTTGGGAAGGAAGTATAACTGGTTTGCTGTATCATAGTCACTTTTATAATATTAATGTTGCGCATTTCCCCCCCAGTGATGCGCCTATGGGAGTTTCTAGAAAAGTCTATACAATACTCGAAGGTCAGCCAACAACAATGGATGCAGGTAGCGAGCACCCGACTTTCGAGACCCGCACGCGTGTGGAGGAGAGGAACTCGATTCGTCCCGAACATTCTAGAAGATGGACCGAGAAACTATATAAGGCGAAGCAGAGTGAGCAAGTCAGGCATTCAGTTATTGGAGCTGTTCGTTGTGTTGACAAAGTGCTCTGGCATTACGACATAAATTCAGTTAATCTGTGGAAATAAATTAACTCTAGTGAGTGCAATTATAAATCCGGTTTTAAATAAATGACTTATAGTGAATAGGCAAGTGTGCTGATAAACTTTGTGTTGTGTTCCTGTGTGTTGTAAATATTTCTTTGTACATAATTTAGTGACTCTTTATTCTGTTACTATTTTATTTTATAATTTAGAACTATTAGTTTTGTTAACGTTATTATTCGTTAAGTTAAAGAAGTACGCTTTCGTTTGTGTGTTTAACCGTTTTGTTAAACAATTATTCTTGTAAATAAATAATTTCCGCCACGGACTACAGCAGGTTTGTTACATTAAGATTATCCACGCCAACGTTTTTGCATTCACGGAATCATATTCAGTTAGATATTCAATACTGCTTCTGCTTATATATTTATACTAGAGCATCAGCACCTAAAGATTTGACGAAGCCCCGATCAGTTCTACGAACAACATTTACAGACATCGCAGCTTATTTGCATGTGAATGTTTCTTATGTTAATATTGGTATAGAGAATGATTCTCGGTAATGTTGGCATAACTGATACACATCTGCAACGTACATAGATGAGGGCTTAAATGATGCGTATGTCTAACCGAGACAATACCCTTATTGGAAGCCTGTGAAACATTAATTGAGTCTGTATATCATCACACAAAAGCACAAGAATTCGTTCAACAAAAGAAACAATCACAAAAGTATTTATTATAAAGTCTATCGTCCACTACTACTGCCGAACCTCAACCCCGGATCTACGATTTTTTCGAACCGGAGCAGAAACTTGATAATGGCGCCCCCTCTCTCCAGTGTTCAATATAAATTGGTTGTCTGTAAACTCGGTTTACGGACGATAGTTTTACGTGATAACGTATTCCGCTCGAATAGCATATTTAATAATACATAACCTAAATTTTAGTAGCTGTCAAACTATATTTTTACCGACTAATAATTATCAACCAAAGCAAAATACATATTTTTAAGCAATTATAAAGACATTTAAAAGAATGTATATATATTATATATTTGTTAACAAACCGTATAATTTATCTGGCCATCTGTCAGATGTAGCTTTCGCTGGAACAGCCGAAAAAAATGTTGAACGCACACTACTCTCTGACGTCACGCGAGAAGAGTGAGACTATCGCTTATATCGCGCTCTCGCTTGCGGAACGTTACTCTTTTTCGTGCGTGCAGCCGGTGTTTCATCAATTTATAAGACGTTATCACGTCAAAAATCTCACATAATATATAATGGTCAGAAAACATGCAGATAGAGTAAATCGGAAAATGAACAGATTGGGTATGGTTTTCAACCATATTATAATATGATTTTGGCGCCCCCTGAAACCGGGACGGGTGTCCCAATTTGTACCTTCCACCCCCCCTAGATCCGGGGCTGTCGAACTTGTGTTGCTCTGTCACTTGCAAAGCCAACTGTGTTGGTGTCTGTATTGAAATCTGAAAAAATGCTAAAGTACTGAGGAACGTATCAAATATTTATTTCTTTCAGATTAAGATCAATCCAAAACCAATGTACTGACATATAATTTTCATCGAGTTTTTATCACTTTTAAAGAAAATGAAATAGTTTAAATAGTTGTAAATCAATAATAATGTAATTTTCAAGTCATAAACAGCAAAAGTTAACCAATTATTATTAAATTAAAAATGCTTATATTACTATTTTGCAATATTTATTTTTAAGTCAAAGATATTATCTGACTACTCAAATTTAGACAGTACTGTAGATTTTCAAACCAAAGAAAAAAAGTGTAGAGTTAATACAATCAAGATAATATCCATAAAGTATTTTTATTAGAAAACAACAGACGTTGTACGAAAGAAACCTAAAATAACATATTAGATGAGAGAACGTTTGTCGGAGCCCTAAACGCTGCCTCGCCATGTAAAGCAATATTATACACCGGGTTTGTTGAACTGATATTTCTCGATATAGCTTCTGACAACTCATCAAACTTCTTCATCACCCTACTTTTTCCACGATTTCGAAATTACATAATTTTAAAGCTATATTTACATCAGACTAATAATAATGAGAAACTTATATCAGATTTTCGCTTGAGAATTAATTTTGCGGAATTTTAATGCATCCTTTTTTATTTATAATGTTTTGCAAGAGTAATCAAAGTATCTTTAATCAGAGAAATACAATACACAAGCATAATACTAGGAATAAAAATAATTTTGTAGGTATTAATTCTAATCTTTCTGTTGTACAAAATGGTACTTACAATATAATCACAAAAATCTGCAACAAATTACCATACAAACTATTCAATTTAGATCCACTTAAACTAAAAAAACATGTTAAAAACATTTTAATTGAAGAAACTTTGTACAATTTAAATGACTATTTTAAGATAGATTTTTATAAATATCAATTGTAACTTTAATATGACGCATTCTACACTGTATTTACAGTATTCCAGAATAAAGCTACATTATTATTATTATTATTATTATTATTATTATTATTTTCTACGAAACATTATTAATCTCCTACAATATCTATACAGTAAACCCTCGTTAACACGAACACGGTTAACACGAATTTCGGTTTAACGCGAACAAAAATTTGCTCTCGACAATGGTCACATAAGCTTTAATGTAATTATGTTCGGTTAACACGAACCCTCGTTAATACGAACTTCGAACAACTTTTTCGTCCCTTCACGGTTAATTATCGGATAATACGAACTACAAAAATTCTCAAATCATATATTTTGATTATTTTGGTCAATAAATATACAATACAACTAAAAGAGAAGATTCGCTTAAGGGATTACAAAAGTAATTAACTCACATTCTAAAAATAGACAAAGGACTGAGAGATTAAAAATTCACTCGAAATCCTATAAATAGAAACATACCTCAAAATTTTTCCCCTCTTATTTATTGAAATGTATTTTGTAAACAAATAAAAACAAACTTTCAAACTCAGATAATATTTAAGAACAATTAATGTTATTAGATAATTTATAATAAATAATTATTCAATATTTACTTAAAATAAATCATGATTTGACACTAAAAAAATGACTGTATTTTATGCCATACTCGGTTTACACGAACTCCCACATAACACGAACTTTTTGCCTGATTTTTACGAGTTCGTGTTAACGAGGTTTTACTGTACTAATTTATTAAATTCTTTGTATGTATCATTGTATTATGTACCTATTTAACTAAAAAACTATTTGATAAATTTTGATGACTTTTAAAAATATTTCAGAATAGGCTATGATTTATTTCACTATTTTGTCACAAAGTTAATCAATTTAATTTAATCAATTTTTCGGAATATACAAATCTATACTAATATATAAAGCTGAAGAGTTTGTTTATTTGTTTGTTTGAACGCGCTAATCTCAGGAACTACTGGTTCAAATTGAAAAAAAAATTTGTTGGATAGCCCATTTATCGAGGAAGGCTATATATTACGCTACGAACATTAGGAGCGGAGCTTTATTGAAAAATGTTGCAAAATATATCTCAAAAATAAGCTTCTATTCATGTGAAATGCACTAACTAGATAATATACTAATATTAGCGTTGTGAGAACACAACCTCAGGTGGCTCAATCGGTAGAGCATGCGACTGTCAATATCAGGGTCGTGGGTTCGAGCCCCACGTTGGGCGAATATATTTTTATTTTTTTATTTTCTACATTGCTTTCTTCTAAGGCTTACATTTAAATTTATTTTAATTTTATTTAATTAATTTTTAAAAAAATATTAGTTAAAAAAAGTTTAAATACTGTTTTTTATCGCCAAAAACTTTTGAACGGTAACTCCGATCATCATAAAATTTGGACACAACATTCATCTCGGTAAACTGAGATGCATGTGTGTACTCATGTTCCTCCCTTCCCCATTCATTCTTTTATACTCGGGTGAAACCGGACGGGACCGCTAGTACCTATATAAAATTGTAACGTGTTGCTAATGTGTCTCTCTTTAAAAGGCAATCTACTAATCCGGACGAATCCGGGCCAACTGTTAATCTATACTTAAGCTTCTAAATTTCTTACTTGATTTTTTCGGTTTTCCCAATTTTAATCTTAGCGGCAGGGCAATATAACTATTAATTAGGCACTGCAAAAAATGCTTGCACAAAGATATTGATAAAGAATTACTGAGTTTGACACGCCTACAATAGACGTAGACATCAAAATGTGAAGAACATCTCAAAGGAAAACAATATTTCAGACATACTGACGTCTCTCAATGCTGTTTTACGATACGATTTTTTCTCGTTGTTTACAATTTTATTTCTTTTCAAAAACATCTTTTGCAATAGCAATGTAAATATAGCGACTTCAGTTTTTTGTTGATGCCAAGACCAAAGTAGATAAATAAGATATATTTTCATATATTCACATTTGAATCAAAACCTAAAAATAATAGATTTCATATTGCATCTTATTATTACACTTTTGAAGATTTTTTTTTAATTTATAAAAAAAAATCATAACTTGAAAATTATTATCTCGTTTTCCCTTTCGTCTGTATGTCAATCGAATATCTCTGGACTAAATAGAGGTATCAAGGTCGGTCTGAGATCTAAAAAATTGCCAAAGGCCAATACGAGACAATAAGAAAAAAATTCGGACTAGACTGGAACAGCCCACGGAGGACCGGCGGCCCATCGGGAAAAGGTCCGGTATTCCTTGAAGCCAGACCGATGCAGAAAGGTATCAAGCTGAAACGCATAAAGATTATTGATTCGCATAATATATATTCTAATAATGTAAGTACATATTAGTAAAATTAGGAGAGGGTAAAACTTGACACTCAAAAAATAAACTGTCTTGGTATTCGGTTATGTGTCATTAAAATGAGCTTTTCTTAAAGATTTACTTTTTTATTAGAATTCCATGCACATTTCACCATTTATTTGAACATTGCCCAAAACATACATTTAATAACTTCTATATTGCTAGTGGTCGTAAGTGAGACAGCAAATGACTGTTTTCTATCTCTGTCTTTTTACTTGACCCGTTGTGCGCAAGTGTCGCGTCTGTCGTGGGGCAAATAGTAAGCGGAATAGAGCAAGCCACCTCCCCCTTTCTAGGCTTAGTTCCATGTGCAAACTGACACGCATCCCTTCACGGACATGCGCATGAGACTGTGAGTATAATAAGTGAGACAGACTTATATATGTCTGCACCGTAGTGTTTAAGTCTTTCTTCCGATCTTTGCTAGCAATATAGAGGGTATTAAATATGTTTTATAGCCTGTATATATTTAAAATGTATATTCTAATAGCAAGTACATGTATAAAAGGCATTAATGAATCCAAAGCGGGTAATACTGAAATAGAGTGATTGACACCTTTAATTAGAGCAAGTTATAAGCATAAACATATTTCAACGATGACAAACGAAATACGAAATAAATAGCAGGCAATAAATTCTGATCCAACAAAAAAATTTAACCAATAAAATCGTATTTTGTCACAGAACATAATTGTGACGGTATCGCAATAAAATCTATAACTGTCACTTTTTATTTCTTCATATTTTATGTAACATATTATACAGTCTTTCTGAAAAAAAAACGTTTCTGAAAGTTAAACTGGCTAAAGGCTTCTACCTTGCAAAATTCAAGAAAAAAAGACTGTGTAATTTACAATATACACTACAGAAGAAAAATTAGTATTGGAGCAACCACCGGCCTGTGACCTTTAGCTTACAAGGCCAGTACTCTATTTTGCACCCACCAACAGCTAGTTTTTTTAATACATAGTATATGGACATTACGTCACGTTCGTTACAATTTCAATCTTAACCCAAGCGTGTCAAAAGAAGCTTTACTTCAAAAATATCGTTATCAGAAGAAATGAGTTTTTTATAAAATCAGAAAATTTCAAAAACAACTTTATGAGAAGCTTAAAATATTCCATGTATTTTTATTACTCAAGAAACGTGTGTAGATATACTATCAAAAATAAATATAATCCAATTCGGTAAAGCTGAAGATAGAATTGTAAATTATAGACGCTGGACAACCGAGGTCATTATTAGAGTATAAAGTTGAAAGGAATATATTTTCTACATGCAAAGATAAATAAAAACTGAATGTTTTTTTTTTATTATAGATATCCAAAATTTAATATAAAATACTATAATACATTCCTTGGAAAACAAATTTCAACATTAGAAAATTTTCTTCTAGAACATTTTACTGTCGCTATTATGTTAGTTATAAATATTTCACTACATACTACTCGTCAGAAAGCAGCTTTATTAAAGACAACGTCAATTCTTTTTTACTTTGAAGCAAAACTGGTGTCAAAGTGGAGGAAATAACTTTTAATAAAAATGAAAAATTAATAGACGACATATTGTATTTTACTTTACTTACATAGGATATGGCGCATACATTATTTGTGTTGAACGAATCACAGGGTTGAAATTGTCTGTATTAATGGATTTAAATGAAATTTAAGACATTCGAGTTCGCTTCTAGAGCCGATCAACATTTATTTAAAATGAGTGCAATCTAAAGTGTGTAAATAAAATTTTAGACCCGAAAACTACATAAAATTCTCGAACTGGTAGAATATTATTTCAAAACTATATTTTTGAGTTTATAGTTTTCTACATCACGTTTCTCAGTTAATACGTGTTTCAAATTTAATAAACACTATTAGACTTTTTCTTGTAAATAAGTATTACCAGCGTTTGCGATACTGGTGAAGTGTAGATAGGGATCGTTAGAATATAATATTTCATGCGATTCTGGAATCGCAAAACAAGTTAATATCTTCCGTATTTTCTTTAAAAACCTATTGATGTTGCCAATAATAGTAAGCCCGTAGTTTCTATTTTAAGAAAAGTTTCCCTTGAACCGATAGTAATTAGCTATTTGTTAAGTATTTCTGTCTCATCGTTTGACGTAATAGACACGAAACATTAGTGAATGAATATCAGAAAAGCAGTTTGGTGTATGCATAGGGTGCGCTCTTTGTTAAAGTTCAAACAGCTCAAGTGGAGGGTCACAATAATGTTATACATGAAATATGGTTCTTTGTAGGCGCTATTTAGATGATAACACAATGATGAAGCGTTTTAAAACCATATATTTCATACCCTTTATATTGCTAGCAAAGGTCGGGAGAAAGACTTAAACACTACGGTGTAGACATTTATACGCCTGTCTCACTTATTACAACTCTGCGTCTCATGCGCAGGTCCGTGAATGGATGCGCGTCAGTTTGCACATGGAACTAAGCTGTGAAAGGGAGGTGGCTTGCTATATTCCGCTTACTAATTGCCCTACTACAGACGCTACACTTGCGCACAACAGGTCTAGTAAGAAGAAAGAGATAGAAAACAGTCGTTTGCTGCATCACTTCATGGGCCACGCTTCCACTTACGGCCACTAGCAATATAGAAGTTATTAAATATATGTTTAAACCAGTCATTTGTTATTAGCCGTTTTTTATACAAATTGTTAGTGTTCAGAAAGTAACAAATTCAATTCGACCGAAAACAGACCCCAGTGTTTTTCGATAAGTTCGGTCGACCACCAAAAGAACGAAAAATTGAATCAGTTCCATTTCAATTCCAATCTTGAAAAATTAATTCTGAAATAAATCATTTCGCCTTTTCAGGATTTTATTCAGACAGTTTCCATTTTTATTATGAGGTACGTCTATAGCTACCTCTTTTCCGCCTCTAACTTTATTACACTTTACCGACCATGAAGTGATACTAATTAATAATTATGAATATATTTTAATAATTCAATAAATAAAATTATTTATTGAAGAGTTCTAATCAGACGTTAATCAAAGATTTGAATATTTTAATAATGTTTTGTCTCGTATGTTTGTAGCTGACCTTAGCAAAGGTTTCAACAATATGAAGAGAGAGAGAGAGAAAGAGTGGACCGCACAAAAAGCTTCTCAACTTAGAGTGTTTTGACACTTCCGGAAATACCGGAAAACATTTCACTCAAAGAAACATTATTTCGGTCTGAAAAAACTCAATATTTATTGTTTGTTTTCAGGACTATATAATGAAAATTCATTAAGTCTTTCGCTGTAAAAAAAGTTACACTGAAGTATTGATAACAAATACAATTATTGATAGACTACTGCAGTTACGGAAAACAGGAGACCGAATTAATTTATCTAAAAAAAAAGTATTAACGCAGTTCATTCCGCCGATTTTTTAATTACAAATGTCAAATCTATTTTTTTTATAATATATAACATTATGTATGTGTTTTTTTTTCAAAGTTGATACGAAGCGAATCTAGTTTTATCGTTATTAATACGAGTCGAGCATGTTCCAATATGCAGGTTATCCATGTGTTCCATGTGGTTACGGTTTGGTGGTTTTGTACATATTAAAGATAAACCTCCCAATTTGTTAAATGAAAACATGTTTTCATTATATTGAAAGCCCATTTATAAAGTTCTGTAGATATTTTTATTTAAAAGCTCTGAGTTGCATTAACCACTCAGACATCTTGATATCATAGATTCATTTCTTTGTTGAGTTTTTGTGAAGCTGCGAATTCAAAGAGGATAAAATGTTATTGTATTCTCTTCTATTCACATACAGAGAGACAGAATATTTTATTGTCCTGTTTAATAAATTTATACAATAAATAGTATAAGTACAGTTTATGAAGAAATAAAATCATATCGAATTTTTATTTTCCAAAAGGCATATATTGCATTATAACAAGTCTATTTTATTGGTCGCAGTCTCTTCCAGTTTTAATACTATTTTATTTATAATATGAACGTTTGTGTGTATTGTAAAAGATATTTAAAGAGTTAATTATGTCCATAGACAGATTAGTTTCAGCTGTCTGTCGGTCGATGACTAACAAATGGTGAATGTTAACAAGACTTAATGCGTCGTGACAGCTTCTTTACTTTATTTTATTTACATTAAGTGCCATTCACACAATATATAAATAGATATAATTATACACGACCATAAAAACCAAGTGTAAAATAATCAATAATAATCAGCAAAGTTACAATCATGGCAATTGGGCATCAGCTTTGACCTTTCTTTATTAGTTAAAACACTCGTATTTTTTATTTTTGACGTAGATATAAAATATACGCCCAAAGAACGCCTATATAATAGTACTAACAGACGGTCGAACTTGGTTCGAAGCGGACAGCGGATCTGGTCCGCTCCGTACCAAATCTGTTCGTCTGTACAGTAGTCTGCGTGTCCGCCCGGTTCGATGGGAACAGATTCGGTCGTCTGTTGCAAGATCCGCCGTACCATGTCCGTTGTCGGACCGGACCAAGTTCGACCGTGTGTTAGCACTATTAGTCAACACAATGACGTAATGATGACAACATCCAATATGAGAGAGAGGCGCTCGTCTTTTTCTAAATACCGGCAGTTTTGAAGGATATAAAAACGACAATTAATTAGGTTTATAAATCTTATATTGTTGATAAAAATATATTTTAGATGAAATGGCATACTGCGCAATGAAATTAGAAATAAAAATTATTTAGGGGTAGCTTTCCATACATAGAACTGACATGTTTGTCTGTGGTCGAACCAAATTGGTCGGACGGTGAGCAGACACGATCAAATAAACGATCCAACCAACAGTGTTATATTCCTGCAGACTAGCATGTTTGTTTGCGGTCAAATCGCACCGACTTAGCCGAACGATGAACCACGATCTAACTGCGTTCGATTTTGTCGAATCCTACGAAATCGTATCGAGACGTTGGATCGTGAAAGGCGGACTTAAAAAGCATTATTGTTTGCAAAAGTTTAGATTTTTATAAAACACTAAGTCAAAAAATTATGTTTACTGCAAACTGTACAAGTAGGTATGTATATTCGGAATTCGAACACACACATAAATAAACACTCCTATTTGTACATTTGTATGGGTTTGATTTTCCGGTTGCTTCCCAACTATTTTTTATCTCGTTATCTTCCCATCTGCTGAGAGTGTAAATCACGCCGTCTGAACACAAACTCGCGGACAGAAAGTAAATGAAAGAGAGAAACGAGAGCAAAGAAAGACGCTTCTCTTTCTCAACACATTCCACTCCACCTTGACAGTCTCTTTCCTTTACACAATATTACAATTTATAAATATTAATATATAAAATGCCAGTTGTTCTGGTTGCATGGAGACGGGACGCAAAGAACTACTCCTCATAAAAATAAAACAACAAAAAGTCAACACGAATTCCGAGCGATATATTCTAAAATTTTAGATTTATATGCCTCATTAATTCACTGAATATTTCGTTCCGTTAATATCATCAAATGTTGTTGTAACGAGCTCCTTGATATTTAAAAAGATTCGAATCATATCTCTAATGGTTGTTAGGGTCGACCTACTTTTTTAACAGATTGTGAAACGATTTTATTTATTTCATTTGGAAGCTTTTACTACAATAAAAAAATCCCAAAAGTATGTTTTAAACAGAATTATGTAAAATTCAAATTATTGAATAATTATATAAATATTTTTTTTTAACTTTTATTTTCATTAAAATATTATTTCAAAAGATTCAGTTTAATACTTCTAATTAATAGGTCTTATTAAGTACCTAATTATGATACATATTTTCACAACGAACACGTGAAAAAGTCTGCCTGATTCTGTAGTACGATTTTTTTTCATTTCGTAGAAAGAGAAAAAATATTTGTTTTGAATTAACACGCAATAAATTATAAATATAAACCGTGCTGAAAACAACTAAAGCCTCATAATCCCACAATGGCACTGTGATATTACATTATTTTTAGAAAGAAAAAAAAAACAGAAAATTATTAAATTTCCTGACAGTCATAAATTACGAACACGTTTCGACCATCAAAGCTTTGTAACATAACCTGGCGTGTATCAAGTTTTTATGCTGGAAAACTGCGATCTCAAATTTCAAGTGAAATTTAATTTATAAAAATAAAGCACCCCAGTTTGTGGTAGAGGTGACGCTCTCGAACGATGTCGTCACGTGACTGAACAACATATATATACAGGATGAACGAGACCAGTGATCAGAAATGAAAATATTTAGGCCTTAATATCAAAGCGATCGGAAGATCGCCGAGTTTGTGAGAAGCCGACGATCTACTAAAAAGCTTATTTGAAACCTAAATTTCATGAAGCTGTCAAAAAAAATCACCTAATGCATATGCATGCATACGTTACATACGTAGGTAAACACGTGTTTTATTTACCTTAAGAACCCGTTATCTATAAAAAAAACTCCCGATTTTAAGGGGGTCACCCCATGTGACGATCGGTTTTTTAGACATTTTTTAGGATTTTTTCTTGACGACCAATAAAAAGATAGAACTTGGCATTTTTTATGATATATTTATTAATATTTCAGTAGTGTATAAAAAAAATTTTAAGCATAAATCTCCACAAAAACATGATTTGTACCACTGCAAAGACACCCATCTTGAGAAAAAAGTTGTTGACGGTCTCCATGATTCCGACTGATTCAAATCAAAAAACAATTAAACAGTATTTTAATCTGTAAGCTTGTGGCAATTAGATGAACTAGGTTTATTCGATATTATTGAAAATTAAATAATTGACAGACTTATATTGACAAACTTAATTTGAAAATTTTATGATTTTTTTCGATAATTTTGCGTCGAAAAAAATAGAACAACTTGGAATTTCCTAAAGATCCCAATTCATCCTACGACTCTACATGTGCTGAATCTATCATTAAAATTTCAAAGCAATCGGTCAAACCGTTTTTGAGATATCGTGAAGACAAACTATAAAAACAGTTTTGAGAAAAACGCGTTTAATAAAGATTCAAGTACGATTTAAACTATGAAATCTTAACTCACCATTAATATGCTAAAAGCTCACCAAAATGAACTAAAATTGATATATAACTCAAAAACAAAAACAATGGATTTATGAGCTTTTGAGTGTTTGCTCCTTATTTGTTTTAGATCTCATCTGAGCGCTCCGAACACCTACTCTTCTAACAGCTGTATCTTTCCAACAACTTCGAATATTATAAAATCATTTTACCAACATATTCTAAACATGTTTAGAAATCAATTTATATGCAACAAAAAAAAATCGATTTTTTCAACTTGTCACATGGGGTGACCCCTTTAAGCTAGCGAACTGGCGTACGTTTTTACCTAAATATTGTACATTTACTGATAAAATCTTAGCAGTACTGAAATAACGTAGGTCTAGCGCAGAGGTCCCCAAACTTTTTTGTCTCGTAGACCACTTGCCATGTTTTTCGGTTTTGGGAAGACCCCCTGCTTATCTGATATTGATTTTTTGCAAATTCATTAATTTCGAATGTATTTTTGACAACCGGTATAGTGCTACTCACTTTGGACGATTTAAATTTATAACAGTAGTAAAATGTGGTGTGAAATGTTTAGTTTTATACATTTATTAATTAGATTCAAATTAAACGAATCAAATTAAAATTTACTTTCTGTTACATAAAATAACTAAGCAAAAAATAAATGCTTTTAGTGTGAGGGATGAACCTGATGCTTTAATAATAAATTTTCAACATTTGGCATCAATTTAGTTAGATTTAATCTTAAATCTCTTCGGTTAACGATGTCCAGTTTGTTTCTTTTTTGTTAAGAGATTCACTATCGTTGACCCCCATTTTCATTTCAAGGACCCCCAATTTTTTTCCCGCTGACATGGACCCCTTGCAAGTTGTCGTCGACCCCTGGGGGTCGATATAGACCACTTTGGGAATCACTGGTCTAGCGGGTCCAGGATCTTACTGTTAGAGGTCGGTTCTTGAACATGATGTCTGATAGTAAAAAACGGTTTTGCACAGCGTCTGTTATACATTTTATTGTGAACCTACTATTGATGGAATACATTATATTTTGTTGACAGTATATTTTATTGCGTACAACATTTATTATTATTAATGTTTTTATAAATTATATAATACGCAAAGCGTGTCATTATACGCGGAAATACGGTTTGTTGAAGAATAACAAATTCATGAAAACGCAAATATTATATGATGTGAAAAACGTGCCGGCTCTACCGCGCACGTGTCAACAACGGACCGCTATCATTTATACACGTGTCAATGATATCATTTATAATAATTATTAATGCGGCAGTATTTAAAATCATATCCTTTTGTGTAGTACGGAAAGTGCGATAAGAATAAGAAGCGTTCGATTCGTCGTCATCTGTGCGAACGCAGCCAGTATAAATATCTACATAAAAAGCGTATAATAAGTGCGGGCTAATTTCCTGTAATTCCCCGTCTCGCCGCGGCGTCAACAACACGAAGTTGGCGCTGTGCGTGAGGAGCCATTGATATCTGAAAAATTCCTAGATGGAACAATGCTAATCCACATAACCCATTTTTCAAGTTAACCTTTAATAAAGAATGGAAGTATAAATATTATAAACCGATTTTTCTCGTAGAAGAAAAGTGACATGATTCTACAATCTAATTTTTTTAAAGTTCGGATTATCGCGATTTCGGTATACGAATTAAAGTGTTCGTACTACGGACACTGTACTGCAGTACTTGATAACATAATCCAAAAACAATCCCAAGGGACTGTGCATTTTTTGGCGTTATTGAGAGTTGTCGTTAAACGGAGAGAAAAAATAATCCATTAATATTTTTTTACTATAATATGCATTTACTCAATAAATAAAATTTACAACTGACCAACAAAATTCATACTATCACAAATTAGCTGAGCTAAGCATATGAAAGATAATCCCAACAAACAAAAAAACGAATTTCTTAGAATCTTCGGTACGCATAATGCCGACAACAAAGCAACAAAATAACAAACAAGTACTGTTTATTGCTTAATGATGACATATTGCTGTCGTTATTTAAAGTGTATCATTGCATGAGCAACAAGGTAAACCAACTAGAGTTATGTAATTTCAACGTTTTAAGTAAGGAGTTTTTCGTTATATCGAGTGAAGTTAAATGGAGTTTTATTAAGTATTAATATTAAAAAAATCCTATCTGGAATTTTATGACGTGTTTACCTAGCCTATGCCACGTTACTGTATATTTTTTCGACGTCATAATTATCATGTAAGCAACTAGCTTATCAACCGTCTCGAATTTGCAAATAAGACGAAGATAATATTAAGTTCGTTCCAAGTAGTCAGCAAACGGTAACGTTAAACCGTCACCCGCATGCGCAGTAGCTAAAACTAGGCTGTTAGTGGCGATTTTGGAACACGTTTTAGCTATTGCGCATGCGGGTGACGGTTTCGCTACCGTTTGCTGGCTGCTTGGAACGAACTTAATATGTTGTCTTCAAACAATCACTCGTTACGCTCTGTCTATTTATTAAGAGTGAGAAAGGCGTCTCGCGCGCGCGCAGATCTCTGACAACTGACAAGCGATAACAAAACAAAATTAATACTGAATGACGATGCTTAAGCGGGGGCTGCCAACCGCGCCGCTTGACACCTACCCTCTCTCTCTCTCACCCTCTCTGTCCCCTTTCCACCATTCTCGATGTTGTGCACCCATTTGCCGCCTTTATAACATGACGTGACAAAGAAATGCAAAGTTTGAAAACTCACGACTTTATTATGTATTTACAGAACTTCCGATTGTTTCAGCCGAAATGAAAAATGAGCTTGCTGAAAAGTGCTAATAAACACTGTAATATATTGTGATATTTAATTTAGTGGTTGACGATTTATGTCTAGGTTACAAACAAATTAACGTGTCGGCAGCTACTTTTAAGGTTCAAAAGAGAAACAAATTCCAGCCAATTGGGCGACGGGACTATTCCAACTTCAAAAATGTTGGCATTTGATTATAATAAAGAAAATAAAATTACTGATATCGTGGGAGGCTAGTATTTATTATGATATTTGCTATTCGGTGCCATAGTTACCTACATAATATGTTCCACGTCATGTAAAAATTAATCAAAGTATGCCGAACTAGCTTATTTCTGACATCCATAAAACAAAAACCGCAGGCTGATTTTTTTTTTATTTTCAAAATATTTCCGAAACTATAAAGTTTAGAAAAAAAATTATTTAACGAAACTTTCTTGAAAAAATAAATAGAATAATAAGCCGTTATGAAAAGTATACTATTATTATATAAAAAAACAACGTTATAGCATGTATCTCTCCTGCGCATGCGCCGATTTTCCCCAAAAACAATAGGGCTCTTCATATTTGCATACCAAACATCCTCCCAAAATTTGGTTTCAATTCGCTCATCCGTTTGACCTGTATCGTGTTCACAGACAATTAATAGACTAACAGACGCACAGTTTTTTCAAAAATATGTTTTTTGGATTCAGGGGACCTCAAAACGGAAAGAAATTGTAAAATTTTTGAAAAAAGTGATTTTTGACCTAAACTAGTACAATTCCCCACTTGTGGGTTGGGATGGTAAAACGGAATTGTTATGAGAATTTCTCTGAACTAAATATACTGAAATTGGCATAGTTATAAAGCTTACTAGCCCGAATATATTCAAAATGATCAGAGCCTATAAAATATTTTCCCGTAAATTTGACAGAGATTTTGAATTATTAACGAACAATTATCCATGTTTAGGCGTCGCAGCATCTAAAAAATGATCATTCAAGGCTATGTAGGTACTACAAAGTTTTCCATATTAGATATAAGTAATAGACATTGCAAAACTTTTTTAAATACCGATAACAATAACTACACGAAATCAATTTTGTTAAAATCTCCGAGTCTTTTGAATTAAAAAAGTCACAGACACTTTTAAATTAAACAGTAAAGCATTTCATTACGTTATAAAGTTTATGAAAAAAAACTGGCAGACAGTTTTTTTCATGAATTTCAATGAGACATCTGTCTATACGCTACAGAATTCAGTAGGTATTTTTATTTACTTTAGAAAACAATTTGATAGCTCGAAAACTACTTGAAACAAAAACGGTATACGCTTCACCGTTAATATTATTTGAGAAACCCGTACCATATGGACGTGAGAGAGCACAAAGCGACATTATAGCTGGTGCTGGTGGATTTGGAAGGGTAGATTTTACAAAAGGAACCCGCGCTTACACTGTGGCGTTCCTTTTGTATACACATACATATTGTACATATATAATGCATTCACATATGTATATGTATACATAGATAGACGTGTACGTCATACAAAGCCAACAAACTTCAGGAGAGCCAATAATCGAAAGTCAAACACGCTATAGCCCAAGAGTCAAGACGCTGCGATCAAGAATTGGTAGATTTTTTGAAAAGCTAATATTCTGAAATTAGCTAATATATTTATACATGTAAATTAATATACCACTGGCAACAAGTCAGTGGTTATCTGGTGTCGGGGTTAAAAAAAAAGGTTTTTTTTTATTTTCAAAATATTTACGAAGTTAAGAAAAAATTTTTTTTACGATTTTCATAAAAAATAGTAGGACTCTTCTTATTTACATGTAAAGCATCCTACCAAAATTTGGTTTTAATCTGTCTAGCCGTTTGAACTGTATCGTGTTCAGTGACTTACAAACATACAGACAAACGTACAGACTTTTTTCCAAAAATTTTATTTTTAGACTCGGGGGATCTCAGAACAAAAATGTATTGCTAAATTTTGAAATGAAAATTTTTTTAGTAGACATTTACTATCGAAAACTGCTAAGATATTTTTTTATTATTTCAACCGAAAGTGTACCTACTTACTTTTTTTTAAATGACATTTTAAAATGGCATTTTCGAAATCTCCAGTTTTTCCTCTATAAATTCATATAAAATTTTTATAAGGTTATACCTGAGAAATTTTTAAGGAAAACGTTATCAATAATATTTATTAATTAAATACAGAGTATTATGGCTATAGATGCTAAATTGCATGTTCTTTTTTTCTGTCTCAAATTAAAAAAAATTTACTCACATTTGTAAATGTATTAATATTAAATATAAAACAGGCAATCAGCTCTATCAATCTAGTGATAATGTTTTAACCACACATTTGATCAGTATCAATTAATAAAAGTACACAGAAAGTTCTCAAATTTGGTTATATTAAATTCTTAGATAAATATTTTAATTTTTTCACCGCGTGACAGTTTTATATAAATTGAATAAATTTTTTAATTAATTTTTTTCTAATAAGATATGTATAAAATTATACTAACTCATAATAATTTTATGATCCTTAACCAAAACTCTTCCTTCATATTAATATTGGTGTTATTACTGTGTATTTAATTAATGAATTTAGAAAATGTAAAATATAACTGTTGCCGTTTGTAAAAAAATGCATGTACACATCTGGTTAAGTTTAAAGTATAAAAAAATATACCTCAGATAGTTAATCTCGAGTTGAACAAAAAACTATTTAAACTTTTTTTTGTGTATCTAGTAGGATACACGAATTATTTCGGTGAACACACTGTATATGATATTACAAATTGTACCTTCCCTGTAATCTTACCTCAATAATAAATACGCACGTATATATTATGAAATGTTATAGGGATTGAAGTGTAAGGGTAAAAGAACGAGACAAGACGGTGGATAGAAAGAGAGAGAGAGGACGGTGTTCGCTCGAGCGGATATATGAAAAATGTGGATAAAATATGAAAAACTGTCACCGACTACGGCACGCGTTCCTTTTCTCATATCTATAGTTGAACGCATAAATAGACGGGAAAAACGCATACCACGGTAGGTACCTTGTATTTATGTTCGTCATCCAGACCCAGTTTTCGGGTTGCGTTCTTAAAAAAAAACATCACTCGAAACACGACACCAGTTTCTATAAGAAACCGTCAAAATATCAGATAATTATATTGTAAATTATGCGACTATGGCGGAAAGTTGGCGAATGCAAACGAGTAAATATTTTGATGGAGCAGAGTATAAATCACCTTTAAAACTGTATCTCTGGATCCAAATAAAGGAGTTATTGATTTGATAATAATGGCATCAGTTGAATTTTCTCGGCTTAGTTTCTCAACATCTCCTCAAATATTACGTTATGAACATGCTATCGAAATACTGCGCTGATTAGTTTCTTACATCAGTCAAGGGCGTAGATATTTTTTTTCTTGGCAGGGGTAAAGCAAAAAAAATCAATACCAAACAAGAATACTCACGAAGGGAAGTGACAACAAAATATTAATTCCCAAACTAATTATGTTACAAAATACGCTGTTACAATCTTGTCTAAATTTTGTTTTTTAGTTAGGTATTCATAATATTTTCAGTTTGTAACACCACGTCTTAAAACACCACGCCGCCGCTGGTGTATCCTGGTGATCATGTAGAGAAACAGAGGCAAGATGGCAGCTGAGCATATGAACTAGGAAGTAGTGTTCATGCTAAAAAACTTAAATTAATAAATGTGTTTAATTAAATAATATTCATGTTACAAACTTACGTTAATAAATATGTTGAATTAACTAATATTCATGTTATAAACTTACGTTAATAAATACGTTGAATAAAATAATAATAATTATTACAAGTTTTATTTTTTATTATTATGATCCTGGGGAGGGGGTAATTACCCCCTCATATCTACACCCTTGACATCAATTCCGTGTAAAAATATCGATGGATTTTGAGGTGTCCTCAAAACAAATAGGCAAACAGCAGGAGTACAATGATGCAATGAAAATTGAAAATAGGACTGCAAATTGTAGAGTTATAATTTGTAGAATGCGAGTGCCAACTTACAATAATAGAGTCGTTAGTAAAGTCACGTTGGTATTAAATATTAAAACGTCTTCTATACTCCATATAGAATACACCCACACATGCATACATGTAATATACACCAGCCGACGCCATAAAAGTATTATAAGTCAAGTAAATGTAGACGCAATAATTCATTGTGATTTACAAATCGCAAAATGCACAATGCATATTAAACTATTTGTACATAGAACTTATCTTGCATTCTAAATATACAAGCTGCTCCAAAATTACCGTGCTCTGAGTAAAGATCAATGCATTCAATACCCTAAACACACAACTCTGCAAGCAATAAACTTAAAAATTAAAAATATTAAAAAAAAACTGTGTTTGCTTAAGACCTCACAGTCGAAGTGTATGACGATAGCAATCGATTCTAGAGTTTACCTGGAACCTGGGACTTATTCCCAATCCAGCACTGTGCATTAAGAAAAGTCGAAATTTATTATTGATATCTGTATGGTTCCAAGTACATCCCCACCACTTCTTGATGGCGACAGTCAATTTTGAAAGTAGTGTTACAACCCAGTCGTGAATTGCACAGCAAGCAATAAACATCGTTTTTTATTGTATTCTCATGTAGTCAAGTAACAATCAAAAACTACCATTGCCGAGCCAAGACACAAAACGTTGCAAGACGTAAAAACTTGCTGGTCCTTCGAGAAAACTACGAAACTAAGGGATACACCCTACATTTTGGTCCTTCGAGCCGGATTGCTTCGACGAATCAAAATATTTTGGTCCTGTTACCCTGTAGGAAAGAACTAAGTGCAACGTTTTAGAATGCAGCCCTGATGGCATTCCTTAATGGCTCTGTACTCGGACCACTGCATTTCAAGATAAAAACGCAATTGAAAGCATGATAGCCATTTAAGATGCCATTTAGCTGTGTACCAAACGTTTTATTACAGCGCATTTCAAATGGTGCAATCTTTACTATAAACAAGCAAAATGAAATACATAATGTCAAATTACGTAATATTATTATATTTACTTTAGTATGAAGTTTCTTACAAAAGCTTAGAGGATATTTGCTATTATTTGACTTCGTTGCATAATTGTAAACATACAGACATTTCTATTCGCCTTCTGATGGAATTTACTGCTTACTTAGTTCCTTCGTTGAAAACAATATGTTTTAGCAAAGCAATGGAATTTTTTTTCATTCAATATTTAGTCAATTATTGGAAGCTTAATAATAGCAATAATCAAGCAGAAAATGGTATTTGATTCTAAAAAAAATTGGTTGTCTGTAAAGTCGGTTTACGGACGATAGTTTTACGTGATAACGTATTCCGTAATACATAACCTAAACCTCCCAAAATTTGGTTTCAATCCGCTTATCCTTGGTGTCGGAATGATAAGAAATGTCAAAAGTGACGTTTGCAACTGTCAAAGCATTATGTTCTAATAATAATTAGTTATTCCAATATTTAACTTAGAAGGCGTTGCATTTCACAAAATACTAATGTCAAAAAATTGAATTAAACATTAGAAA
This sequence comes from Xanthostigma xanthostigma, assembly GCA_963575645.1. Taxonomy (NCBI): domain Eukaryota; kingdom Metazoa; phylum Arthropoda; class Insecta; order Raphidioptera; family Raphidiidae; genus Xanthostigma; species Xanthostigma xanthostigma. Next base: position 7,882,390 of record OY754471.1, on the reverse strand, counting down.
TGCAGCCGTTTTCATGTTAAGACAAGACATACGTTATTTTCTAATTTCCATGTACGGCAAACAAAGACAACCGACCGCGTCGCGCCATGCATTAGACAACATTGCATTTATACAGCTATTTTTCTATATAAATTTGTATAAAAAAACTGTTTAGGCAAATTCTGTTATACGAAATCTATGTAAAATGTCCTCCTCTTTCGTTTAAGACTGGTTTCAAACCGATCTGATTTAAATTCAGCGAGAAATTAGCAAAAAGCACGCACAGGGTCAGGCGGAACGTTACGCGTTAGGAACGTTACGCGTTAGGAACGTTACGTTAGGAACGTTACGACCGTTAGGAACGTTACACTTTTTCGTACATGCAGCCAGTGTTTTATCAATTTATAAGACGTTATCACGTCAAAAAAACACATTTTTTCGACCACTAGTATTATTAAAAACGACATTAAAAACCATAAAAATAATTCCCAACCAATTTTATGATTGCGAAAAATAACTCTAATAATTTAGAGTGATGATGATCCTGTTTAAATGTTGGAAGATTAAAAGGATAAATGGTGGCATAGGATCGATGAACTAAGCAAATACTGAAGGTTTTTTTTATTGCATTTTATTGTCTGACGTTTCGGAAAACTTTATGCCATCTTCGGAGAATCAATGCTGTAATGCTCAGCATTGTTGTTATGTATTTATTTTATACATAACAACAATACTGAGTGTTGTATACCTACCTTTAAATATATTATATTTAAAACACTGAGAAAACAGACAGCATTGATTCTCCGAAGATTGCATAAAGTTTGCCGAAACGTCAGACAATAAAATGCAATAAAAAAAACCTTCAGTATTTGCTTAGTTCATCGATCCTATGCCACCAGGATTCATCCTTTTAATTTTCCAATAATTCCCAACGTTATTGGGTAATCAGCGAACATTTTATGAACAATAATAACAGAATTTTTATAGTTATCCTTAAATAGGAATCAATTAATTATGAATTGCATAGAAGTATTTCCAGGTACGGTAAATAGTTACGTTATCAATTTTCAATACATCAAAAACTTTTTTAATTAATTAAATGTATCGAAATACAAAAAATATATTGTGTGTATTCAGATGTACCGTTAGATATGAAATTTAATATGAAATATGCTGTTCACCCGCCTAAATTCTGTGGTAAACCTCCACGTGGTTTTCATCATCAGACATTTATATAGTTATAAAGTTTCACCGCAAAAACGGAAATTGAAAACTGAAGAAACACGTGAAATAAACAGAAATAACTCAGTACGTATCTTAAAAGCAAAACGAATAAAAAAAAATAATTATAATAACATTTTTACAACTACTAAGTTGTATAACTTTTAAACCACAATATTACTGACGTGTTCAATTTTTTTTAAAAAAGACTTCAGTGGAAAGTGGCTTAAAGTAAACAATACATAAGTAATGATTGGACTAAGGAGGTACATTATAACATTTTAATATTTGAAAATAAAAAATACATACATGTCTACTGCTACCAGGTTTAGAACCTAAATACTCCAATTTCTCGCCGGTTGTCACGGCACTAGAGATTACTTTTTTCCCAATTTATTTTTTTAGAACGTCTACAACACTACCATAAAAATGAATCTTGAATTATGATTCACAATCATGCATACCATACAATAATGAAGATTTTAAACGCTCGATAACTGAGTATTTCTCTACACGATATTAGCCTCCAACAATACCACATTAGAAAAACATCATTAATTATATTGAAGTCGAAGACAATAGAGTATTGTGTAGCCACAATCAAATTACTACGAGAGGTAGAGTTTCAAACATACTAAATTACCATGACATTTCTAATTACCCTGGGACCGCACATTGGGGCCAGTGTTGGCGCCAACGTTGGCGGTATTATTTTTGAAATGCGTTCACACATTGGGATTTATTGGAGCCAACCTCAGTTAGTTCCAAGCAGAGCCAACATCAACATGTCGGAGCTAGAAGTGGCTGTGGGTGCGGCTGCTGTGCTAAGCGCTGCTTATCATAATGTTATTTTTCTACAAAACCAAAAAAAGACGTCCGTTTATATTTTTGTGGTCTTTAATTATTGGATTCCATAAAACTGGTTCTGCTTGATAAAGCTCCAAAAACAGTAATACATTTTCATTTGACCATGTCTCCTTTGATGACATCACTTATAATTTTAAATAATATTACGTAGTTGTCATTTGCTTCATCAGATACTAAAGACTGGTTGGCGGACATTGTCCGAGCGTTGTTGGCACCAACATTCGCCCCAATGTGCTGTCCTGGCTTTATAGTAGTAACCGATATTACGTAAGTTATATTTTATTCATTATTAAACAAGATGCTCGGTAAAGTCGTGCTTACACGAGGACAATATTCAGAACGATACTAATTAATAGTTTTGTATATCATGCTTTGTGAACAATTTTGATACTATTTTTTTCAGTCTCGTGTAAACAGGGACAATGCAAGACATTTAACTGTTGCATAAAAAGAACAATATCCTTACGTTATAAGCATATTGTAAAAGTTAATGTGTCTGGGTGGTAGAAGAGAGCGCATTAAAAATTGATGAGTAAGGTTTAGAACCGGAGCTCGCTGTTAAATGTTATATACGAGCACTGTACCGAGAAGCCACTGTCATGTCGGCAAAGAGGGTGCGTGTTCTATGTCTGTCCGACACATTTGTGTTGCCTCTACAATCGTATTGTCCTACCGTTTCTAACCTAGAGCAAGGCTCTGATTGGACTGATAAAAAACAAACGAAATAGAATTTACAAACAAAACAGATCTGCCCAGTATTTCTTTTGAATATTCATTTTATTAGCTGCTCGCTATAATACGTCTTTTTCTGTATAAATCATTTATTTTTCTCTGTGATTATAATCTAATGTTCTACATAACAAACATTTTTAAAATCACTCTCAAAACAGATTTTCTGATAATACCTTTTCTATTTTTATTTTAATTTTCAAGTAATTTGATAATGTATCGGTTATAATGTGAATTTAATATGAACAAAGCAATATAACTCATGAATGTGCAGCACAAAAATTAACTGATCACTTTTTATATTTTACTGTTCATATTATTATGTATATTATGTAACTCGCATTAAATAATAATAAGAAAATATGTCGCTTGCAGGATATCAGACTCAGATGTGCTGTTATTAATGATATACCTACATATGTAAATATTCCACGAAAAGCAATTTTCCCTGCTGATGCAAATAAACACAACCTTTAAGATTCACCGTTTCAATAGAGAGAAAAACAGATTCTTTTATTTTTACACAACTGAAGGTACGTCAAATATTTTGTAATGATTTATTCAAAAGTTACATTCATAAATAATACGTTGACATTGCAAGCTTATTACGCACATTATAGATAGACAGATAGATATTTATTAATCACGGTCGACAACTGACAACATGTATGTAACAAGTCAAAATTAATAACTAAAATCATAAGATTCTTACAAGTCATAAAAGCAATTCACAACCAGGAATTTTTTCAAAGTGCGTTTAAATGAATTATAGTTTCTTTCCCTGATTGATGTAAGCAGTCTTTAGATTGGCAACATTACAAAAAAAATCGATCGACTGCTTTGCACAACTTGGAAAAGAATTTACAAGGCGATGTCTGAGGAAAAAAGGAGTCCGCCCGTAACAAGGAGAATTTTGCGAAACCATAGGCTATGCACAGTTTTTTAATAGGCCATAGAAGAAGATAGATTATTCTTTTGATCAACATTATCTGTTGTTTAGATTTTAAATGACACAACTATCAAAATACAAAGACAATATGTACCTACTGATAAAATTTGATTGAAACTTCATATATATTAATAAGCTAAGGTTAAAGATGTTTGCCTCCCTTTTTAGAAAAAACCACACAATTTCTCCACATAAATTATATATCATTTTACAGATAATTGCTTGCTCGACTGACATCGATAACCAAAAAAGTTGTTATTGCTTTTGTTTTTGAAAATTAATTGAAATACAGCAACACTGAACAACGTCAGCCATCTGACGGTTTTAATTTTGAAACTTCGCTCTGTCATCTGACCAGACACAATACTGCATACTGCCATCTAACAGCTTTAATTTTGAAACAGCGAGCAACGCTGAACAAAGTCACAGCAATGCCATCTGACGGCTTAGCTCGACGCTTTTGCTACTTGCGCCTCTATATGACAATTTTAGTAAAATATTTCTTTGATCTGTCATCTGAGCTTCATATTGTAATACAACAAAAAGAAGAACGTTATAAGCAGTGTGCAAAATTAGAAACGAATTGAATACCTGCTGTCATATTTAAAAAATAATTTTGTAAAGTGATAATTATTATACTTATTTAGTGCGAATAATTCGCACAGATCACTCTAGTTATCAATTATAATATTACACCCAAGAAGTATTTAATTAAGTTCACCGTCTATTCTATAATAAAATAAAGTACAAGTAAATGGATGCCGGTCATAACCAAAGAGCGAACCTGTTAGCTTCTCACTTTATCCTGTCGAGGCCACTTTTAATGCTCCCCCGTCATTAAACTGTTAAAAGTGTTGACACTAAAGCTTCAGATATTAACTAATTTAATATCAGCAGTGTGTAACCGGCTTTTATTTGATACGACTTATCCTATAAAATAAAGTCAACTACACGCCTTTGTCTATTATTTCTCAAAAAAAACCGCTGAACCGATTTAAATTTTATTGTCACGGTTGTATATAAAATATTATCTCGAGCGCGCTTTAATTAATTTATATTGTCTGTGCCGAATTTCTAATGGGGACGGGCAACGTCTAGATCAGTGATGGCGAACCTTTTTCAGAAGTGGGTCAAATTTTGTTCATTATTCTTTTTAGTACTAGCTCGTGGGACACTAAGTTAGTGGCGTTATTTGTAAAGGGAGAGGGGGATGATTATATACTACTTTTTTTAGTTCGAAACTTTTTTGGGACGACACGACGTTTTATGACCATGATGGATTCAGCGTGTTTTTTTCTATAAGGATAATGATTTTGCCAAAGTTCCGAAAGATTACGGTTTTCGTCAAAAATCGCATTTTTTTAAAGGGGTATGCCTTGAAAAAATAGCAAAAATCAAAGTCTTTAATATACTTTTGAAATTAAGAATGCTTATAGAAAAAAATACGCTGAATTCAATGAGCATAAGCAAACGTCTGTATCTCTTTTAGTTTGGAAACTACAGCCATTCGACGGTTTTATATAATTTTCTGAAAACTGTAAACGCAAATAACTTCTAAACCAAAAGATATACAAGACGTTTGCTTGTGCTCATTGTATTCAGCGTGTTTTTTTCTATAAACATGATGAAGCAGACAAACTAGCACGAAAAATAGACCCGGTTCTAATTTTGTCACCTCGCAGGCGAGCCTTCAGTGACGTCATTTCCATCTTCGTACCCCGCAGGGCAGCCAGCCCAACTCCCAGCCGTGTTTCTAGCGGCAAAACTAGCCTCGTCGTGTGCAGTGGTCTTTAATATTGTCGCAAAAAGTCATATACGCATCTATAGATTTAAAAAAGTCTGTAATGATTGAGATAAAATGCAACGAAAATTAATAACATACCTAAATACAATGAAAACTCATATTAAATCTAATATAAAAAATAAAGGATGTTTTATGTCAAACGTAAACGAAGCAGACGTTAGTTTAAGATTATAACATCAAATTTAAACTGTTTATGACAAGAAAAGAACATCCTAAAACAACTATAAAATGTAGGTCACCGATTTCTACAACAGATACTGCACGTTACGTCAATTCAACCGATACAATTTGTTTAACTGCAAACTGTTTGCTTTAAATGGAAAACGGGCCGCTTCACGAAAATGTGCTTCATATCGTTTTCTCGACTAGATTTTTATCGCCATAATTTTTCGAGAATATTTCAACACACGTCTGAAAATACCAAACAGTGATGAGATGAAATAACAATAGAACTGTTACTGAAAAAGAACCGATTCTATAAATAATCGATTAGAAAAATGTTTTAGTTCATGGGGACATAGAGTCGTGGGGTCTTTTCCCGTTACAGTCAATAGACGACTTTGATAAGTCGACTGGAGTTTTTGCAGTAAAATAAAAAATGTCTGCTTTATTTTTATTTTTAAATTTTGTTACAGTTTTTTTTTTTTTGTATTTATAAAGCATTCAATAAATTAAATATTTTTAAAGTGTTATTTTTATTAACGAATAAAACAGTGCGCATCTTCTAGTTGGGGATAAGTTATTTTTTGGTGTCACAAAACCAATGTCTGTATAAGTCAACAACAGCTTTTTTTAATATCCGAAACTTTCATAACTTAATATCGACGTGTCTTGATATTGAACGAATCTGCAATTTTATGGATAAGCCAAAACTGAAAAGCTCGCCAAAGCTTAACGGCCAGCCTTAATAGGTTGAAGTTATTGTCTCATACATAAACCGATAGAGGAAAGAAGATACATAAAATTCTACGACCATACATAATAGAGCATGTGAAGCTATTCAGTTTCAAAGCTTTACGAAGGAAACGCACTAAAAACTAAACGGGTAATTTTATTTTGCCGTTCAATATGATAAATAAAATATATACAACAGCACACGTCAAAAAATGCCCTCCCCCCCCCCCGTCTGCGATCTTTGGAGCGATAATCGGTAGGACTCGTAAATTAGGTCAATCATAGAAATAAAAATATTATTATTTCTGAGGAGGAAAATGATAATATGATCGTATATCATTCCTCTTAATTGCGAACCAGAATAGAAAAAACATGCATATTGAGCTTAAACTGCCATATGATGACGTAGAAGACACAGAATACATTTCCGTATTTATATAAAAAATAAGTTCAAAAACTAAAACCCGACTACTGAAAAGTATGAAAAGAAAAAATATTCTCATGTGAGATTAGCCGAGATCATATCCCACCTACCCTAACAAAACATTACATTTTAACAGTAGTAAGCGATCATAAGCTCTAGGGCAAAGTGCATCACGCTATAAATCTAGAGGGGCCTCATATATATGAGATGGCATACGACCACGGCTATCCTCAGATGAGAATATTTTCTTGTTTCATACTTTTCAGTAGTCGGGTTTTAATGTTTGAACTTATTTTTTATTTATTTTCAATTTTCTCCCCTAAGTCAAAAATAAAAGTAGTCTATGTTACACGGACCATATTAACGAATCGATTAATACCTTATTTATCAAAATCGGATGAATAGTTTAGGCGCTACGGTGGAACATCCGTAAATACAAACTGCTAAACTCATAACACTTCATTTTATCTTCGCCGTAGTCGGGTAAAAAAGAGATGTTTATAAATTATCTCCCTCGAGGTTCGCTTTAAATGAGGGTAACGCAGTAAATAGGTCTAGTTTGAAATTCCGTTGCAAAATACACACTTTTGGTATTTTTTTTTATTCTGAAAAATTCTTAAAAATTTGTTTCATTATCTATTTGTAACCAAGAAAATAATGCAGACGACCACATTATATTATATTTAATAAATTATTATTGTCAGTTATTAAGCAAAATAAGTAGCAAAATATTGACTACGAGCAATTCAAATAATCTCAGAGATTTAAGGTAGAACAGAATTCCTTTATTATCCTAAAACCATTAATCATTTAATTCCTACAAAGTACAAAGTAAAATTAAATTATTTTTTCGTTATTGTGAATGTTTCTGAAGCCTTCATCATGGCCTGTATTATGTTTATTTCATTGAAAACGTTCAGTAACCGTATTTCAACATTAATCTCATCACTTTTTCTCTATATATAAAATGCATGCACACATTCTCAACACTGACAAGCTCCGAAGCAAAAAAAAAACTGATTAGTGTCGTTTCAATAGGCTTTGCTTTTCTACCAATCAGTCGTATTTTCATTACAATCGACAAAGTTACCGACAATCTTTATCGACATTCATCCTAACTGTTATATAATACGGGTATTACAGCGTTTTTCTAACGTATTTATATATGTTACGGTCTGTATCCGAATTCAGTCAATGACCGAAATAAATGCGCAAAACTAATTTTGGTCGATGAATATTTACCAAACCCGAAATCTTACATTTCAACGAGTATTCAGTGTTATAAAATTAGCAAAACTAGTTTTGTGCATTTTCAATTGGACAAAACTAGTTCTGTCCATTTTTGAACGGACAGTACTGGTATGGCATCGGAATATTCTTTGCGTTTTTTAATTAACTTTTCCCATCAATGATACTTATATCAAAGCGATTGATTCTTTAGTAGGGTAGGACGGGGGAATGGCGTTCACTTAAGGAAAACATGGTGTATTTTTTAAATTATTTATTATAAATAAAAATTCAGAAGAGTAACAAAATCTTTAGTTATCGAGTAATCAACAATTTAACAACAAAAGCATATATCTTTCACCTACTAGTAGTAGGAAAACATTATTAAAAAAACATGTTTGAGCGGCATTACCCCTGACTGGGTGCCGCTCAGGGTCTCATAAAGAAGTGTACCCAATCCAATCTGTTTTAATCTGTATTAATTTACAATAAAAAAAAATTTTTCTAGTTAGCAACGATTATATTTTATTAAAAAATGTGATATAATCGTTGCTAACTAGAAAAAAAAATGTTTTTTATTCTAAATTAATACGGTAGGTCTCTTCTATAATATACTTTAATACATTTTTCATCAAAATATTGTTTTTTACCATGTCAGATTCAATTTTTAAGCGCCGTGACAGCGTTTTTCATAAACAAATCAGCTTTTACAAGGGCCGTGTCAAAACACCACCTTAATTTTCTTCAGAAAGAAGGTTTGACATCTATTTTATGCATAAAAATTGATCTGTCTGCGAAAAAATGCTTTTTACTATGACAGACTTCATAAAAAAAAAATTATAACAAATGAAGTCTGACAAATTTATTAACAAATTTTTTCAAAAATGGTGCATTATTTACTACAAATTGTATAAATTTCAAGCAGGTGTTTTGGAAAGTAAAATCATGTTTTTTTTTTAAATTCAAAAATTCATAAAAAATAACAATTAACAAATTTTTACTAGTCTGGCGGGCGTAACATGTTTCTTACATGTTATCCAGCCATTTTCACTTTATACTTTTGAGGTGTTCGTAGGGGTAACTTTTTTTGTCATGGGAGCTTGAACTATCTGGCGTCAGGCTCACTACAATCGTTCTCTTCCCAATTTATATCAGAATAAAATAGCTCTACTCGGACAAAACTAGGCCGACCAGCTAGCATTTTATGTGTTAACCATACGTATCACAGGAAATAGCGCTGATGTACAGGAAATGTGTAAAAAAAGTATATATATATAAGCACTAATCTAAGGGATAAAATCCAATACAAGTTCAGTTTATTAGAGATCTTTTCCCACATTTTTACCGACCGATTGGAATGGACAAATTCAATTGTAAGTAATTTTTTCTGACACTACACACACACACATACAGACACTGCTACTTTCCGGCAGAGACGATTCTTAAAAGACCAGAGAATTTTTCTCGTGTTTTTATATACAGGTACTTTTATATTAATGAAATGTTAAATGACAACAATGTTTACGAAAAATTATAAAAGTGGAAAATATAATTGCATAATCGTTTTAACTCAATTTACATAAATTTGCATTTAAAAACACATAAAAAGTTGTTTCTGTCAAATGAGGCATCTTTTGCGCAAAGAGCGATTTATATGTCAGCGGCACAAGCCAAATTTTCAATTTATTTACAAATACCCTCAAAAATTTAGTCTCTATAATCCACGCTGGACACTAATATTCATGATGGACACGATGGACCCTAAGTGAAAGCTTGACAGCCTTTTAGAACTTAATTCTTTTTTTTGGAGAAGCTGTTCTTTCTAGGTACTGAGGCTTTTTTAACCGACTTCAAAAAAAGGAGGAGGTTCTATGTTCGACTGTATATATTTTTTTGTTTTTTTTTTATTTTTAAAAATTTTTTTTAATGTATGTTCACCGATTTCTCCGTCAATTATGGACCGATTTTCAAAATTTTTTTTTATTCGAAAAAGTGCACTTCCGAGGTGGTTCCATCGGAACCAAGTCAGGATCTGATGATGTAATCCGGAGAAATCGAGGAAAACTCTCAAATTTCAAAGGCACGCGCATACTTGGCCTACCCATTGCAATACTTTATCTAACACTAAAAAGAGAAAAATAAAATATTTTTAACAAAAAAATTGAACCGACTTCAAAAAATATGCACTAAAAAGTATAAAATAATAATTATTGTTATTTTTGGAGTCGGTGTCACATCGGAATTCGAAAGTAGCAATTTAAATCTTACATGTCTCTAGTTCTCGGAATAGATTTCATTTTGGCTGACACCGACTCCAAATATAACAATAATTATTATTTTTTACTTTTTAGTGCATATTTTATGAAGTCAGTTCAATTTTTTTGTTAAAAATATTTTATTTTTTTACATTTATGTTTTTGTTGGGGTACATACTACACACTACTATAAAATAGCTGGTTTTCACTTAATTTTCAATTTTCAACATTTTACAGTTTGAATTACATAGAATTATTTGGTTGCTTCGACATATTATACTTTCTGATGGTAACAGACTGGTCGTATATGAAAATTATTATTGAATTAGTTAGATCAGATTTTTCTGTTTCACTTTATATTCCTTTTGCGACCGGTATATAGATATGAAAGTCAACTATTTTACAGGGGAGGGTGCAAAATTTATATTTTATTTTCTTACAAAGCCGAACCTGTTTTTGCAACTGCAACTTCAATCTCTACGAATCCAGCTTAACATGACGGTCTTTACGAAATCCACACGATTCACCAAACATATTCAACCGTACCTACTTTGGAGAATTGCGACAACAGAACGCAGTTCTAAACCGAAGTTATTTAGCTTCAAAACTTTGTTAAAGCCACAAAACAAATATTGTGAAAGGCAACTTTTGTCTGCACACGTAAACACACATAGTTAGGTGTAAGCCATGTCGACAGATCAAAACAGTCAAAAGGTTTGAAGAGATGTTATATGTACTCATTTGTTAAAACTTAGACTGCATATCATGTCTAGTTTTATTAACGAATCGAAAGCAATACGAATATTATTAACTAGCGGTCCCGTTCGGTTTCACCCGGCTGCAAAAAAACGAATGGGGAAGGAAGGGACATGAGTACACACATTCATCTTAGTTTATCGAGTTGAATGTTGTGTCCAAATTTCATGATGATCGGAGTTACCGTTCAAAAGTTTTTGTCGATAAAAAGCAGTAGATATTTAAACTTTTTTTAACTAATAATTTTTTTAAATGAATTAAATAAAATTAAAATAAATTTAAATGTAAGCCTTAGAAGAAAGAAATGTAAAAAATAAAAAAAAATTAAAATATATTTGCCCAACGTGGGGCTCGAACCCACGACCCTGATATTGACAGACGCATGCTCTACCGATTGATCTACCTGATGTTGTGTTGTTGCATCACTAATATGAGTATATCTAGTTAGTGCACTTCACATGAATAAAAGCTTATTTTTGAGACACATTTTGCAACATTTTTCATTAAAGCTCCGCTCCTAATGGTCATAGCGTAATATTATATAGCCGATAGCCTTCCTCGGTAAATGGGCTATCCAACAAAAAATTTTTTTTTCAATTTGAACCAGTAGTTCCTGAGATTAGCGCGTTCAAACAAACAAACAAACAAACAAACTCTTCAGCTTTATATATTAGTATAGATTAATTATGCAAGCTATTTAACAGTCAAACTGAAACCGCAGGAATCACGCATTTAGTTTTACGAACAGAAGAAATAGACAAGAAAAAAAACGAATCTTTGATTAACGTCTGAATAGAACTCTTCAAGTAAATAAAATTGTCGACCAATTTTTCTCAGACCATATATTGACAAAAAATAATAAAAATACAAATCAATATAACACAAGATGACGTTTCGATCCGGATTTGGATTTTCTTCAGAAATATCTAAAAAATATAAAAATTAATAAGTATTAAGTTATTTATTATCTAATAGATTGCACGCAAGATTGAAAGTTTGAATGATTAAAAAAATAATGAAAAATTATGAAAAATTGGTCGACAATTTTATTTACTTGAAAAAAAACGAACTTATTTTTTTCCTTCTAGACGGCTTTTCTTTTTTCTTTTTAATTTAACGGTAGTCGGCTTAGGAACACCGCAGCCCTTTAGACTTCTTGTGCTATTTCCCAATCTCTTATATCACTCGGTCCAATATCATCGTTCCTTGCACCAGCTTGTGAAGTCCGTGGACAGGGTGATTGATACAGTCTTCTGGACTCATTGTACATTGTCCATAGATTATGTGTCTTCTACGATCCAAAGCTTTGCATTCACACAGAATATGATACGCTGTTTCCGTCTCCTTATTGCACTGTCTGCACTTTAAGTCCCCGTTAAACAATCCGATTCTTTCGAGATGTCCTTTCAGGGCACAATGTCCTGTCAGGAGATCTACCACGAAACAAAGATTGTTCCTACTGAGTTGTAGTAGTTCTTCATTATTCTTTCGGAATGGTCCTTTAATAAAAGTCTTGCCACGTTGCTTGATTCCAGTATGTCTTGTGCTGATTTTTGATCCAGTCCCTTATTTGACCCTGTACTGTGCTTTTGAACACTCCCAGGGCCGGTTCTGAACCAATGTATGGAGTTGACGAGCCTTTCCTCGCCAGCTCATCAATATCTTAGTTGCCTTCGATTCCAGAGTGTCATGGCACCCACAGTAAAGTTTCCCTAGAGCCGGTTAGAAAATGCTTCGCCCGCTACCACATCGCCTTTGATAATGTCTACCGCAGTTGTAGACGAAACGTCAGGTAGAACTACGAATGGACCAAGAAGATTTGGAATTTGATCAGTTGTTTTGTACTTTATTGGTAGTAATGTGAATGAAAATGTTTCTTTAAATACATAATAATAGTCTTGAAAGCGTTAATTAAATTCCAAAAGCAATTAAATAACAGTGATTGTCGATAATAATCTGTAATTATTTAGGGAAATTGGAACTGGATTTTCTCTATTTTCTATATAAATACATAGTTTGTAAAACGACAAACACAACAAATAAATCTTTGTTAATAGAAGCTAATTAAAATGAACGCAAACTGTTTTAATACTGTCATTACTGCTTCTATTGGAATGTAAATCTTATGTATTAAGCAGCAATGCCGTACAGAATTAAACTTACGGCGACTGCGACAAGGATAGGAGCTCGAATGGCCAACTCTAGGATATATTACCGAACATTCAAACGTGTCTAAATCTAATGAAAATTACTGTTGAACTAGTTAGATCACACTCTTTTGTTTTTAGCACTAGTGCGGAAATAGTCACTTCACATGCCTGTATACATACTTGCAAAGTAGCTATTTTATAGGTATTAATGCAATTATACGGAAACAATAATAATAATAATAATAATAATAATAATGTCTTTATTGATGAAAAAACAGAGTTTTATCAAAAGGCGTGAATTCAGCTTAAAGCTGGTTTACAATCCAAACCAAACAAAAAGATACAAATATGTGAGAAATAAAAATAATAGTAATAATAATAACGATAACTTATTCTAGCACATAATTTAGATTAGATAATTTTATTTATAGAGGTTTATTACTTTTACTTTAAATGAATGAATACCCAAGTTTTTGACTAGATTGGGTAGGCTATTATACAAAGATGGTGCTAAATAAAAGAAATAATTATAATAATAAGAAAATAATTGCTATTTAGCTACAAAAGTATCTTAATACATTATGTAAATATGCATAATAGTTATAAAAAATAAATAATAAACAAATGTAAATATAAAATATACAAAAGAAATAACTATTAATACGAAAGAAATCATACCGCACATCCCTGCCAGAAAACACTTTATAATAAAGCCAAGCTAATTTAACCATTCGCACAAAACAAACTTTGTAGCTTTTGTGAAATTCAGAGACTAAAGAAAGCTAACAGTAAGCAAATGTATCCCTGCAGACATTATCAGCGATATCTGTACGGCTGCGCTAAACTCGAAATAACGTGAGAACAGTTGTATATTAATGTTTTTACCAAGTGCCGCAATCCATTGTACCCGCATGCTAGAGAGAGATATAACAACGAAGTCGACCCAAGATGGCTAACTGAAAGTAAATGATTTTAAGCCTTGGATGTTCACAGTAACATTTACTTTAGGTGGAGATTAAAAAAACTCAGGTAGCATTGCCAAATCGTGCCGGCAACATTACATTTTTGGATCGCTTTTTATTTTCTAAAAACAATTTATTATAATGGAACCACACTGCATTCTCAAATAATTAAAATATCAACTCAAATCTTTGATTCACGTGATTAGAACTCTTCAATAAATAAAGTTAATGTTAATGTATTGAATTTATATTTTTTTTGACGTGATAACGTCTTATAAATTGATGAAACACCAGCTGCACGCACGAAAAAGTGTAACGTTCCGAAAAGTGTAAAGTAGCTGTTATAAAAAGGGAACGTATACTACAAGAAAAATATTATTTTTTAAACGATTAATTTTATAGAAAAATAATTAATTTTTCAATCACAAAAACAAATTTTGAAACTCAATTAAGAATATGAATCGATCAGTGTTTAAATAAATGTAAACCAGCTAAACAATAAAAAAATTTAAAAAAACAAGTATTTGACTTTATAACAAGTAGATCTTTACTTAAGAATAGAAGAGACTTTATTTTGCGTTTGCTTTCAAAGCGTTTGTTTTTAATTAATGTAGCGAAACGGAAATGTTAAAGAAAGTCTTCAGTGAGTACGTTTTTTCATCTTTTTAAACCAGGTATTTCCTTTAACATAAATATCATTTTTAACTGACATTTTGTGTCTTTCATGAAATATTTCTATATAAAAAAAATACAAAGCAGATGTTTTACGTTTGTTATTTTGTTTTCCAGTACTTTGAAAATGATTCTATTCTTATTATATATTCTGCATTATATAATATTATTTGCTGTTCTTTTCAATTTGTGTGCATAATTTATTTTTCTTTTGAAAACAAACCATAAGAAAATACAAAATCGTCAATATAAATTTCAAAATGTTTAAATCTTCATAATTAACGTCGTTGTTTCGAGCCATAGATATAAAATATTTCTTTGACAAAAAACGTTCTAATTGACGGAACAATCTAATTAAAATATCTATGAAATACAAAGTTAATTAAAACAAATTATTAAATTAATTAGAACGAATTATTAAAATAACAAATCTCGATTTATGCTAAATACAAGAGACATCAATTATTTATTGTGTTATGGACTTTATAATAACGATTGGAAAAGTTAAACAGAGCAGAAGCTTTTGTCATCTTTTTCATTCTTCTGTGAACATCCGTTCGCGAATATCAATTATTGCTCTGCTAGTCTATTTCCCATCGGTAAGTCAAAAATGTTTCATAATTCAAATACATAACAAACTTTCTTCATCATTGGCGACTAAATGTTGAAAAATCACTGCACCACAATCAATATGACCCATTGAATTTTAACCCAATAAAACCATTATCCGGGGATACACTGTATATATAAAAAAATCTATATTTTACACTACACACTACAGAATTAAAAATGGTACAATTGTAAAAATAAAAAAAGAACAAAACAACTTAGCTTAATGTTCTGCAGTCATTTATTATAGTACATAAGCGATATACGTCGATTGCGACATCTTCGTTTTATATTCAATGTCAAAAATGAATTTTACCTACCGTGCCAAAAGAAGTTTTAGTTAAAAATAGCGATTTTATTTAGTGAATTTTTTTTTATATTTAATTTGTGTGCTGATACTTTTGAAGCAAACCAACAAACTGTGAATACAATTAAATGACTGTGAATAATCAAAAAATTGGTTGTCTGTAAAGTCGGTTTACGGACGATAGTTTTACGTATTCCGCTCGAATATCATATTTAATAATACATAACCTAAATTTTAGTAGCTGTCAAACTATATTTTTACCGACTAATAATTTGATCAACCAAAGCAAAATATATATTTTTAAGCAATTATAAAAGACATTTAAAAGAATGTATATATATTATATATTTGTTAACAAACCGTATATAATTTATCTGACCATCTGTCAGATGTAGCTTTCGCTGGAACAGCCGAAAAAAATGTTGAACGCACACTACTCTCTGACGTCACGCGAGAAGAGAGAGACTATCGCTTATATCGCGCTCTCGCTTACGGAACGTTACTCTTTTTCGTGCGTGCAGCCGGTGTTTCATCAATTTATAAGACGTTATCACGTCGAAAAACTACATACACTACTTTACCTCCTAGTCATAGATATTACTGTAATAAATATAAAGCTCACCATATCAAGGCCCTGTCGAGTTGCACAAAAGTTTTATTAAAATTTAAGTAACAGCGAACTAGAAAATTTATCATTATTTCCGTTTTATATTTACACATAGTTTGACTTTTTTATTGATAATAGTTTTCATGAAAAAATCCCTTCCAGATTTGATGAGGAAATTAAATAGTTTAGAATCCTACCAACTTCTGAATAGTTGAGGATGTATTGAAAATATTTTCAACATTTTTATGTATAGAAGTAAAAAGTTAACGATATTTTAAAAGTTATAATTTTTTTTATTTATTTGTCCATAGTACAGATAGTTCATATTTTTCTTTGACGAAATCGCTTTACAAAATTTCCTTGAAAAAGCAACATTTCGAGAACAAGTTTCTTGCAATAGAAATATGAGTACAATGTAATATTTCTGTAGAATAACTTAAAAATAGATAAATAGTAGCATTTACTAAGTATGTTTTATTTTCAACATTAATTAAATTTCCTTCTATGCTCGGGGCACTGTTTGAAAAAATCATTCGCCGAAGCTTTTGGCCAGCCTATAGTCAACAAAACGATAATATTAGACCATCACTCAAGCAAAAACATCTTGTATGTGTCAGATTTTATCGTAAGAATTGCACTACTGGAATCTGATGTCAACATGGATTTTTTTTCGTGATGTATTAACGAGCACAAAAACAACAATAGCAAAATGTTAGAAAGCATCGCTAGACAAACAATGAGGAATAGAACAAACAAGGCACATGAGAAATCCGCACAAAATATCAATATTTCTTCTAATAACAAACTTCTCATATTATACAGAAATGGTTTTCGAAAACTAATATCATATAACATACAGTGTGTATAATAAATAGAACAATAATATAATACGTTTGTAGAATATACCTAATTCTAACCTGTCCACATTTTTATTTCTGTTTCGTAAAACCACCGACAGCGAAAGTTCCAATTCATAATTTTAATTAAGAATTTATTGATAATAGAGTTAATAATAAATTGAAAGTTCATTTCAAACTTTTACCAGTTCTATATTAATCAGGGAACTAGGAGTTTGTAACAGAGATGTCATGAAAAGATTTACTTCGGTTATAACTACGGCTCTCAGACCGAAAACGTCACATTTGCTCGTAACGGCAAACCGTCAAGTTGGCCTTGACGAAATTCATTAAACGCGCCTAAAGAAATTAATAGTATAGTATAGTATATTTATCATCTTGCAAGCTGTACATTTACAGATAAGAATTGTCAGTACAATAAAATAGAAAAATACAAGAAAGATTTACAACTAGTAATACTTAATATAGCTACACAAAGTCGTTCACACTGTAAAAACATTTGTTAATTAAAAACTCTTTCAAATTTTTGCAGAAATTTTAAAATTTCTTGCTTGTCTTAACGTTACTGGCAGCCTGTTAAAAAATAGTCCCAGAACACTGAGGAGAAGATGTAAAAAAAGTTGATCTATATTTTTCTAGACGGAGCATCGAGCCATCTCTCGTATTATAATTATGAACATCTGAGTTCACAGTGTACCTGTGGCTATTATTTTTAACACCTACCAGTAATTTATACAAATATAAACATGGTACAGTTAAAATCTTATTTTCTATAAAACTGTTTTTACAGGTCTGTCTGTAATCCAAATTAAAAATACTTCAATAATTAAATGTAAAACACACCGAATTTGCAAACATCTAGGTTGACTATTGTTCAAAAAAGTATTAACCGTTTAAATAATTTTGTCAAAATTGATACCATCCCAGTTAAATTTATATCCTCAGTTCATGAACAGCCTGTATACAGAACAGTATATAAATGTTACAAAGAGACAAAAACCAGTTAGATACAAGATTGGGAGAAGATTGCATTCAGTTATCTATGTATAGACTCAAAGGGGATATTTGAGCTAAAATGCATCGACAGAATAGTAAAGTTTCGTTTACACTATTTCTTATTTTGACACAGATTTAGTGCTTTTTGCGTTTTAAAGCAAAAAAAATGTATATATAGGATCATATTAGGTAATAGATTGACTGATGTCATTAACGTTTCATATAAAAAAACAAGCATCAATTATTAAGTACTTCGTCTGTACTTGAATATAAATAAAGTTGAAATGAAAACTAGAATTAGATGCTACTAGTGTGACCTGTGCGAATTATTCGCACCAAATAAGTATAATAATTATCACTTTACAAAATTATATTTTAAATATGATTGCAGATATTCGATTCGTTTCTAATTTTGCACACTGCTTATAACGTTCTTCTTTTTGTTGTATTATACAATATGAAGCTCAGATGACAGATCGAAGAAATATTTTACTAAAATTGTCATATAGAGGCGCAAGTAGCAAAAGCGTTGAGCTAAGCCGTCAGATGGCATCATGCAGCATTGCTGTGACGTTGTTCAGCGTTGCTCGCTGTTTCAAAATTAAAGCCGTTAGATGGCAGTATGCAGTATTGTGTCTGTTGTATTACAATATGAAGGTCAGATGACAGATCGAAGTGTTGACGTTGTTTCAAAATTAAAACTGTCAGATGGCAGACGTTGTTCAGCGTTGCTGTATTTTAATTAATTTACAAAAACAAAAGCAACAATAAATTTTTTAGTTGTCGATGTCAGTAGAGCAGGTAATTATCAGTAAAATGATATACAATTTATGTGGAGAAATTGTGAGGCTTTTTCTAAAAAGGGAGGCAAACATCTTTAACCTTAGCGTATTAATATATATGATTGTTTTAAATCTAAATAAAAAGTTAACGAGCCTTTTTTCGTGTACCAACATATTTTTTTTTCATTCGTGCTCAGTTAACAAAGGATATATTGTTCGATATGTCAGTCTTACGGTTAGATTATATTTTGTAGACAAAGCTTTAGTATATTATAAGTTTTCATCGTCAAGTGTGAAATAGGAGAGTATAGTCACTGAGGTTATCTAAGTGGATAGAAGTGTTATAATGCGCGTACAATCTGCCAACGCAATGGGGTCAATCCTTGCATTTTGCAAGCCGCTTAATTCGCGAATCAGTATCGTTCAAAATCTATTTACTTTATTCGAATCTGAATGTGAGACACGCTCAAATGTTGATTCCAAATTAATAACCTTAATCTCAATTACTGAGTATAGGAGTGAGTCAACACGGTCCTCTGCATTTATTTATATTACTCCGATGCCTGCGAGGCTACCCTACTCGTACATGTCACAGAGTGCTTTGATGACGACTCTAACCGAAGCCCTCTCAAACCTACCCTCTAAATAATACCGGAAACACATACGGCTTACATTTGAAGTCTACCTAAGGATACCTCGGGAATTACGTATTAATTTACTCGGCTATTGTTTATTTATATACTAAACGCGAAATAAATTACAACTGGTTGCAAATAAAATTCCCTAGAAATTGCGTTCTGCAGAAAAAAAATACTGAAAAAATGCTGAAATCGGATGAATATTACAGAGCAGAATTGTTGAATAGATTTCATTGTTTGTGTAAAGAACGCAAAGAACGCTAGAAATATTGGCGATGTACGAATCTTTTCGCGTTGATGGTGGAGGCGCGGGTATAGATGGTGGAAGTAACGGTCACAATTTATATTTAGTAACGAGGAACTTATTGAATATTGCTTGAAATTGCTGAAATCGGATGAATATTATCAAAGCAGCCACCCTTCGCTTTTTGAAAAACGAAACACCAACCCAACTTCCAGAGAGAGAGAAAGAGAAATCATAAATTATTGATGGAGGAAAAAAATCAAAAATTTTATCCGGTTATTCAAGTAAATTGGTTGTCTATGAACTCTGCGGCCACGACCCGACAAATATTTTTTCTTAATTTTGTCAATTTATGTGAAGGAAAGGACTACTCTATTTTTTTTTTAAGTATTAGTAGATAGTGAATATTATATCTCTTCGGTTCTTTAATTTATACATTATTCAATTATACAAATCTTTGATTAACGTCTGAATAGAACTCTTCAAATGAATAAAATTGTCGAAAATTATTCAATTATGTTTCTTGTTTTATTGTATTTTTTTTTCCTTTTTTTATATAGGTATATAACTGTGCTGCAAATGTATAATTCTAGTATTATTGAGATCAGGCTTGTTATTGGACATTCATTGTCTGTTAGCCTGCCAGGTTTACAAATAAAATAAAATAAAAATATTCACAGCGAAACTCCAACTAAATTATCATAACAATTCCGGCAAATCCGGGACAGATGGACAATCCCAATTTTCAGATTTTATCCAAGAACAGAAAAAAAAATTGGTTGTCTGTAAAGTCGGTTTACGGACGATAGTTTTACGTGATAACGTATTCCGCTCGAATATCATATTTAATAATCACGCATAGGGTCAGGCGGAACGTTAGGAACGTTACACTTTTTCGTGCATGCAGCCGGTGTTTCATCTTTTTATATTGACGTGATTCATCAATTTATAAGACGTTTATATAAAAAAAAGTTTAAATTGTTTATGTAAAATGTATTTTCGTTATTTACGTAAATTATTAAATTGTGTTCACAATGATTCACTGAAGAAGACAAAATTACGATAACGAATACATTTATTTAATGATTGTGCAACCCTTTCGAATCGTGTTAATGAGAAATATTTCTTTTGATTGCATTCAGTTTGATTAATCCTTCATTAAACGAACACACGTTGGCAGTAATCAATTCTCAATTATAAAATATAATTCGACGTCACGCATCACTGGGGGCTATTTTTAATGACTCTGCAAATTGCAACGAACCAATAAACTGACCTAAAGCAGTGTTGCCAACTCTATTAAAAAAAGTCGAGGGGATTCAGCTCTGGATGCGGAGTAGTCTCGTTTAGAGAAGACAGTCACAAGGTGGGGAATCTGCGTAGTAAGAAATGGGAAAAGCGATCAGTAGCGGCTTGATTTGTAATTTCAGGGGCAATCGTAGACGGATATCATGTATAGTCAATGGTCAACAATTAAACGGTCATATTCAAAATTTGTTAGAAAACAAACCCGTCTGACCCAAAACTCGTTTGTGCGCAGAAATGGCGCCACTATCTTCTCTAAACGATACAGTGTTTTCCGTAGGACATCGTCTTTATGTAAATAACTAGCGGTCCCGCCCGGTTTCACCCGGGTGCAAAAGAAGGGAGGTGGTACATGAGTACGCACATTAATCTTAGTTTACCGAGATGAATGTTGTGCCCAAATTTCATGATGATCGGAGTTACCGTTCAAAAGTTTTTGTCAATCAAAAATTACTGTAATTAATAAAATATAATAAATATTTAATTAATAAAATTTAAAAAAAATTGAAATGTAAGCCTTAGAAGAAAGCAATGTAGAAAATAAAAAAAAAATAAAACTATATCAGCCGACGTGGGGCTTGAACCCACGGCCCTGACATTAAGAGCCTTATGCTCTATCGACTGAGCTACCTGGACTTGTCATGTGAGGCGCTAATATTGCAATTGTTAGTTAAGGCATTTCAATTCATAATATTTGTCGGACGAACAAATTTTGAGAAACACATTGCAACATTTTTCATTATTGCTCCGCTCCAATTGGTTGTAGCGTGATATTATATAGCCTATAGCCTTCCTCGATAAATGGGCTATCCAACAAAAAATTTTTTTTTCAATTCGAACCAGTCGTTTCTGAAATTATCGCGTTCAAACAAACAAACTCTTCAGCTTTATATATTAGTATAGATGACGCCCAAAAAGTCTGCATATATAGTGTCAAAATTAACCAGTTTGAATGGTAAGTTAGGCTGTTTTTTGAACTAATTGTGTACGAAATAAGCTAACATGCGCAAATTAAAAATTAAGTTAAGTTTGTCAGTGAAAAGCAAACAAAAGGTTGATAAGTGAACATGCATTTTATGTTTTAGCAGAGCATAAATACAATCGCATCTATGACGTGAATATAATCATCGTAATATACTCGGGGCTCCTGTCTTTGATGTTTGATTATTATACTAGCGTACTATATGTATGTGAAGATCTCGTCAGTGTTTCGCAGGATAATTTAATGCGCTAGCTACAGACCAATCTTCCTTCGAATTATAGAGACTGTTTCTTTCTGTAGCTACAAGATAAAATGGTCTATGTGAAAATATAAATAATTTTTAGTATTCCGTTAATTCTAAGTGAAATTATTCAGAGATCAGTACTTAACACATTGTGATCCGATATAAATGATTTTAAATAGATATCTTCAAATAAATAAAATTATCGACCCACTTTTTCAGACTATATATTGACAAAAATTATAAAATTATAGTTCAATAATTCAATAGATGAATTATAATAAAATTTTATAATTTTTGTCAATATATAGTCTGAAAAAATTGGTCGATAATTTTATTTATTTGAAGAGTTCTAATCAAAGATTAAAATAGGTATCCATACACGATGTCTATGCTTTTGTAGTTTACAGTTTTTTGATGTTAATTATTCAAAAAAGTATAACTCGCATATGCGCAATTTTTTTTTAAATGAACGCGAATGAAAAAAGTTGCTTGCTCATCATTGTATTGAAAAATTGTTTTGCTTTGAGATGCGCCCCACTAAGAGTTTGCGAACAATTTAACATACTCCACTTTGCCTTGTGACGGCGACTATATTTACGGTGGAATTCATTTAACTGGCATATGACGTCACTGTTAATTAACCCGTCACACTGCACACGCTTCTTTATTGCAATAGTGATCGCTTGGGGATCATCTCACGGTCGCTACTCATTATTACGTCAGTCCCGGATGTAATATGGGTAATATGGGTTTTTATTATTTTATTATAATATAAAAAAATACATATTCGTGCTTTGTTAGCATATTTACATTTATTAAAAATTATATAAACTTAAATATATGTAAAAATTTATATAAAACTAAGATTTTTATTTAATATTAAACGCGTTACCATTTTGTAACACAGTTAAATTATTAAAATTCGAATAAAAATGTAAATTAATACGTATCGAATAAAAAAATAAATAAAACTGTAATAAAAAAAGTAGATAACCAAGTAATAAAAAAGGAAATTAAACACGTTTCTTAACAAATCCTATCATTTATATAGAACCATCACGGCTGACACATTTGGAGGAAGACCAGCTAAAGTCTTAACATTAATTTTCATCTCAAATCTTTATATTTTGTTTTTTCCTCCATATATACAGCGTGCCCTACAAAAGACGCCGAAAGTATTGATCCTGCGATTAATTCTCAGAAAAAAATATAAAACTTCTTTTCAATCGGGCTTCCTTTAAGTCTAGGCGAAATAGGAAAAATGCATAAGCAAAGGGGGTTTTGATAAAAACTGCCGAGGGTAGCCCCCTTACTAACATACTTAATATCGTTAGTAGAAGTTTTGTTCCAAAAATACGTATTGAAATTTCGAAACGTTAGCCACAAGCGATACTCTGGTAAAGCTTATTTTTCAATTGTTCCTCAACCAAATAAATCAATACTTAATATCTCCTTTTTTTATACATTTTTCATCTAAATGCCATTTTTATATCTGATTCGATTTTGAAATGCCATACCGATAAAATTAATTTTTACTTACATGCCTGCGACGCGACGTTTGTTGGGCAAGAAATACCTTCATAAAGAGAATTTTAGAAAGTTCAAGATTTTGTAGCTCAGTTGTGTTTTGTCTGGCGTATCAATGCTTTAAATTAAATTTGACAACTGTTACTCTACGGACCAACTCTTTCTATTGTTCTTATCATTTTATCACATTATCTATCCTTCTTTTGTATTTCTGTCTTTAAGTAATTAATGTTCAAGTTTTATTGCAATTAATTTTTCTTTTTCTTTGACTAACAAGTCATAAATATTAAATGAATCAGTTAAATTTCTAGGAATTCACTTAGATTACAATATGAACTACAAAAATCACGTTACTCACGTACATGCTAAATTGGCAAAAACATATTATATAATCTGTAATTTAAAACATGTGACAGATACCGATGCCTTATTGACAGCTTATCATGCATATGTGGAAAGTCATCTGAAGTACGGAATAATATTCTGGGGAAATTCTGTTCATGCTAAAGAGGTATTCATAATACAAAAGAAAATCATAAGAGCTATTGCAAGTGTTCACCCTAGGCATTCATGCAGACCCTTATTCAAAAAATTGAAAATTTTAACTTTGTCCAGTATTTATACTTTAAAATGTGTGTTATTTTTTAAAAAAAACGAGGATTTTTTCCATAAAAGAAGTGTGGTACATGAGTACAACACTAGAGGTAAGGACACACTCGAGTACAAAAATAGTACTCTTCAAATTATAAAAGAGTGTCCTTACAACAAAATTGTTGAAATATGTAATAAAATTCCTGCCGAAATAATAAAATTACCTCAAACAAAAATTAAAACAAAAATAAAAAATATTTTAATCGAAAATGTTATTTACAATATAGATGAATTTTTTAATATTACTGTTAAATTTTAATATTGTTATGTATTACTTTTTATGCTATTTTAATGTTTTTACTATTTTAATGTGTGTACTATTTTAATGTGTTTACTATTTCAATGTGTGTACTAACTTTATGTTTCTATGTTTTTAATATTTATTTGATGATTTGTTTTTATGGTTTTTAACGTGTTTTTTATCAATTGTTATGACGCTGTTTACGCTATAATTGGCATAATGAATAAAGACATTTATTATTATTATTATTATTATTATTATAGCAGCGATATTTAAATTAGATTTATTGTATTTTTAGTATTTCTAACTTTAAATTAAGCTTTTAGTTTACGAAAAGGGTTCTTGTTTTAATTTAAGGATTTGTTTTCAAACGAACCGACACGAAACATCCCGTATATATATAAATGTGTAGGCAAAAAGAAAAGTGGTGGTGTATTTCTTTTTCGTTGTACATAACTTTAGTAGAAAACGACCTTAGCACAGCGGCATTCCAGCGGCCGTGTTGTAATCCAAAGTATTAGCACAAAGCCTTTCGCTTCACTACGGCGCGGTCACCTATTTTCTTTAGTGAAAATAATTAAGAGTTAACCTCAATCCGAAACGCATAACACAGCCTTATACGTAGACCTTTGTGAAGTTGAAGTGTTAATAAAATTAAAACAAGTCGTTTCAACTAACCAAAAAAAATAAATAATATAATATTAATAGTTAATACAAATATCGTTCAAAATACTCGATCGTATAGCGCTGCCGTTGGGTATTATTTATAAAGCATTTCAAAGGCTCCTCTATTCCAAACCCTCAGTTTCAATGTTCTAATCTGAGATTTTTGATTTGATGTTAAAAAAATGTCTTGATATTAGGTTTAAAAAACAAAAGCACGCTCTGCTGATAGTATTTTTGCCAACATTTAAAATACTAAAGTTTACGTAATTATTCAACGTTGATTTAATAATATTCCACGTTTTATTTCACACAAAACTGCATTGTTTCGCAGGATCCTCCTCTATCTAATATAATAATAATAATGCGTTTAACATCCGTTTCTCCACTTTATGTCATAACAGACGCCATTCGCACCATTACTATTTTTTTCTACCACACTTCCCGTTATTTTCTGTAATTTTTAAACTTCAACTTAATAGCAATGGGCGAATGAAGAAATGTTTAGGAAATTAAGGATAAGGTAGGCAAATTTTGAGCATAGGAGTTTGACAGGTAATCGGCCATGGCCTTGAATAAGGAACTATCTCGATATTTATCTGGAATTACCGTTTCTCGGCGAGAGGCAGTAGAAAAAAGTCCTAGTCACATCTGCCCCCACCGGGATTCGAACCCGGTACCTCCCGAATGCGAGTCTAGTGCTCTCACGGCTACGCCACCTCGCTCGGTTTCTCTATCGAATATTATACTTAAATAAAAATCTATCAGACGTATTTTTTTCACATCCAAAGCGTCCACAGCTCAACGTTTTCAGCGCAGCACGTACGAGCCGGCGTATAGTTGAACTGAGAGCGATTGCGCGCGGCTTCTTAATCTCAAAACTTCTTACGTCCGGTCGGTAACGGAACTCCGCGTGTAGTAAATTCCGAACACCCCCCGCTTATACCTTACATACGTACTAGATAGTTGGTAATACATAATAAATAATATACACGTGCGTTTTAAATTTGCCCAGTTGTCTTAAAGGTCAGAAAAGGATCATTGGATATATTATGTAATATGGAGAGGCTTGTTCCAGAAGAGTTTCCGACTTATTTTCTTTTTTTTAGTTCGTGTCTTGTTGAAGTAAAACTTCTTTTAGGCACGATATGTGACTTTGTGTTACGAAAAGTAGGTAACATAAAAGATTTTATATATATATATAGTAACGGATTACAAAATCCACATACTGCAAGAGTTGTTTTTTTAATTAATTATACAAAAGTTAGTTGAATGAATACATATAAATAAAATCGTAACTTAGTTTGTAATTGCATAGTTTTAAAGATTCCAAGAACGAATTTTCAGCTTTAGTCCTTTTTTGCCTGTTTAATTATCTGTATCTATAGGAGTGTACATATAAAAAAAACTGTAAACATTACTTATGTATTGTTTACATGTTTTACTTCAACCGCGCGTAAAAGTTACATGCACATTTTTATACGCTCTCTGTTTTTTTAATTATGTATATATTTTTTGTAATATTCTGAAGCAATCTATGATACAATCTAATTAATTAAATCTCATAAAATTAATCTTTCTTATAATCGCCATGAAATACAAAATTGTTGAAAATATTTCATTGTTTGTGTTACCTATTCCAAAGAACGCCAGAAACATTCTGTTCGCGCTGGTGGTGGAAGCGCGGGTATATATGGTGGAAGTAGCGGTAACATTTTATATAATTTAGTAACGGAAAGTTATTAAATATTAAACATTAATATGAAAGTAAACTAGAAAATTAATACAGAAGTAATATGTTTGAAACATTCAGATGTCAGGCGCCTATAATTTACAAGATATCCTTTGAAACGTTCTTGTTTGACGGTATAAATTGAACGCAGTTTCAAACTTAGTTTAGCCAAAAAATCATTCTACATTGCGGCGGCTTTTGCATTTCCTTTGTACGATCTTTCGGCCATACTTCACTTGTCTGATGTTTTCTCTTCAATAAAATTTTGAAAACATATTTCAACGAACTTTCAGCCGGAAAACTTTTCTATAAAACACGATATTATCTGACACTGAACGAATAAAATGTTTTTGACACTTTATATTATTAAGCTTGTGAAAATGTGTTTAGATTGATAATGGAAAAATATCAAATGTTCTGAAGAAAATTGACAATAAATTTACAACAAAATAATAACCAAACTTTTTATTCTACAGTTCTGTTTCAGTGATACTTAATAAAATGAATTCTCTCTCTTAATTTTGTTCTAATTCACATTTGTTACTTTATTTGATACTAGCCTTAGTTCACTGTTTGCACGTACCTTTTATAAAATGACTGATATTAACTTGATTTTCAAAGTTTTTGACAGTCCACATTTAACAAACGTCACTTCAAATTTTATAGGTTATAAAAATTGACAGAAAAACAATTATTAATGGAATGCCTGTATATATGAAAGTAAAGCAGCTATTTTATAGAGAATAGTACAGAAACAATTTTACAAAAACTCTGACAGGTAATTTCTATTTTCACAATTGAAAACTTTTAAAGCAAATGCATCTACAGAAAGGGCAGAAGAATAAGTTAGGTTTGCCTTTAATCAGTGTGTACATCGGACAACTTCTACAGTTGGCTGCACTGCGAAATTAGTTTTGCTTTGGTTGACCGCATATAGTGTAACCATCCTAGTCCACCCCCAATGTTCTTACGAGCGCTCAATCTATATACACATTGGAGTTGTCTGTCTTATATTTCTATATTTCAACAAATGAACTTTTCGAGTTATTTACGAAATGCAAAAGACACTTTGGCTGTTAATATGTTGCCGGCTTACTCAAAAACAAGTAGTTCGATTTACCTTAATCGATATAATAAAAGAATACTAATTGTGAACAAAAATAATGTAAAACCAATCAAATAATTAAAATATTCTAATGAATATACTCATTTGTAGATTTAAAACAAGGCATTGTTAATGTTACAAACAAAAGGTACGTACAAAGCACTTTTGTCGTTAAATTATTGCAAACATTATTTCTAAAAAGTTTGAAAACATTTTACAAATATAAATGTAAAAGCAAACAAATTATTTAAATCTAAAGCAATTTTAAACTTCATTTCATTTAAAAATTAGAATATAAATACAGGTCCGTTAAAAAAAAGAAATTAAAAAAAACGAAACCTCGCAACTGTTCTCTCTTTTTTTGAAGACATTTTATTCGGTATTCAGACACCGAGTTTGCTTTGTGTATAACATACTGTTTTTCTCTGTTTTTTTGTATAGTTCACTTTGTTATTTTCACAGAACCAGATTGCTGTTCGCTTGTAAATACGATTATTCAGAGGAGATGCGCAGTTGTCTTTTTATCAGAAACAAATGCAAATGTATGTGAAACATTTGCCGATTTTGCTTTGCTTTTGTTTATTTGCGTTTGTTTATTAGACTGTGTTGTTTGTTGTGACTGTAGTGATAGCATACTTGTGGCTGCTTACAAATTGTAATCACCAACCTAAAATATTACAAACAGATAATAAAAAACTACTACACAATTCTCAAAAAAAATTCGAAAAATACAGTGTTTGCAATAATCATCTAAATCTTAGGAGGAAACTTGAAAATATTTCTGTTCAACCATTTTTTACGATTGTCCGTAATTAATTACTAAATAATTCACAACGGCAGAAGTCTAAATTTTCTTTGCTGTTGGGTAGTGTCCTGGATTCTCACCAATTTCATCTTTAACCACAAAAAATGTGCTCCTCAAGCTATTAAATATTCAACTAACCAAACCAGTAGTTCCAAAGTTGATAACTACGAAACTAACGCAAAGTTACAGCCTTCTGAACGGCGAAACAATACAACCAAGAATCTGTTTCGTTTTCAGCTGGCAGTTCCAGCTTGTGAAAAAAAATAAACACCGGTATTCTATTAAAATAATTCCAGTCAATTGGACTATTCCAACTTCAAAAATATTGACATTTGGCATATAATAGAAGAAATGAAACGCGTGCCATGACGTCAGGATTTTTTTTTATATGTATACTACGTTTTTAAAACAAACTATAAAGTATAAAATAATTTCATTAAACCTTATGACTATAGGATTTGAAACGAAAAACGTGGGGCGCATGCGGAAGTTATATAAGAAGTGTAGAGAGTAGCTATCAACGAATGAGATAAAACGAATAATGTGCCCCACGTTTTTCGTTTCAAATCTTACTCGTAAGGCTTAAAGAAACTATTTTATACATTTTAGTTGGTTTTTAAAACGTGGTATATTAAAAACAAATATTTCTTTTATTATTATTATTGGGTAATTCACACGTTTACTGGACGATAAAAGACCAGTCCGAAATGAAGTTTAAATTTTATTTCAAATTCAAAATGTTTTTGCGACACACTAAACAAAATCTATCCGATGGTTTTTAAAAATCACAAATAATTTGATCGTACCGTTGTCATAGATATATAAGTTAAATGAGTCAAGCAGTTAATCGTGTCGTTGAGTTTTATTGTATTCCTATAGCATAGCAAATAAAACTAAACATTTACGAACAACGAGGCAATTACTGTATTATCTCTCTGATTAATTTATATTTTGTGTGCGGCTTATATTGTTACGTAATCCCAAAACAAATTATAAACTGTTTAATATAAATATTATGCGCGCAGAGCTTTTAGTTAAATTTTAATAGACGTTATCGTCAAAGTTTAGTTTAATTAACGCGCTTGTTGTTAAAAATAAACTCTGAAAGCTTTATATACTGCAGGTATGTGTAGATATATCGATTTTTAAAAAGTTACATTAACAGTCTCATAGCTAAAGTAGAGTTTTTCGGGAACAAACTGTCAGATAGATATTTCAAATCAGAATATTTAAAATATATATTTTATAAACGACATATTTTTTGCTTGAATCAAGATTATTTTATTTGTTACAAAAATAGATCTCGAAGCACAAATTTCAAAGACAGTATCTTTAAATAGCCGTTTTAAAAAAATAGTTGTGTGGTTTAAAGAAACCACGACGCAAGTGAAACTTTTATTGGATTGTAGGCGTTGGATTGTAGACACTTATCCATCACGATTAATTATAAACAACAATATTCACATGAATACACGAATAAAAACATGTAAACACTGTACAGCACTTGCCCGCATGACAGACTGACTATGTGTTATACATACTACACGGTCAGCTAATGCCAACCATGGGCGCCGCCATATTGGCCTTGGCTGCTTTACCGAGCGCCTACTCCGAACGCCTTTCACTTTACCCCTACTCCGCGGCCGCCTGTAATGCGACATGCAACAGACGGCCAGAAAAATTCGGGGCGATAGAATAAAAGTTTCACTTTAAAAGTTGATTTGCAAATATAGGCTGGCCAACTATGAATACAAGGTTAATTCCCAGTCGATAAAAAAACAAGCGAGAGCGCTACTGCTATGATAAAACAATTGAAAAACGTCACAATAATCCATCCTTTTGCTATTTTATTTAGTTGTCGGATTGATTACGTTTCATTGGATGACAAATAAAAATATCAATACCGATATAGATTCCAGGCACTAAGGAGAAAATAATAATTTAATACAATTTCCAGTCTGAAAGAAGTAAAATTGAAAGCTTCTTTGGAGCAGATGTAGGTATAAAAGATTCATTACAAAATCAATTTTACTTTAAACTGTGACATATACAATAAACTAGTTGATAGATTACTGGTTTGTATTACATATATTATTGTGCTTCCACCCTGCAAGTAAAACAGAAAGATCTAGCAGTTGTGATGTGGTAGTCAGTTATTTCGGTTGTAAGGTCATCTCTTGTTATGACAGCCGTGGAGACTAAACCACTTTTAGGACAGCAGTTAACTGTAGATCGAACTACCGCGGATTTTTTTTTATGTTCGTTGTTATCATTATATTGTTAATCAACATGCCAGTTTTGTTCTAGGCACGACAAGTGGGGTGTTACGAGATGCAATTGGAGCCCTTGGATTATAGACAGAAAAAAGTTTTTTTTAACTCTAAAATTACCTTACAGGCTATCAATAATCGATGATACGTTTTTTGTTCTCTCCTACTAGGGATGGTTGATGTCTTTAAATAAACAGTACCAATTTTCTAAATTATTTGAAAAATGCATGATCTCAAAATTTGACTTCGACGTTTACGATAAAATAATTGTGCACCCCCTTGTAATCAACTCTACCCGAGACATCATTCCAACGAATTGAATGTAATAAATAAAGCATATGATGACTCGATAAGTAAGTACACGAATCTGCCATACAGTGAGTCAGTCGAGACATGCAGTTTTACTTGATAGATAGAACATAAAATGAGCATTCTGATACCGTGTAATGTTATGGAGATATAAAATCCAACATTTACATGTAAATTTTAAATAAATCAATATTCAATCACAACATCGATGTAAATTTTTTAAAAATGAACAGATCTACATTTCAAACGCATAGAAACTTTTATGGCGGCGAAAACACAGTTCGGAAAAATCAAACCGAATTTATACATGCCCATGACTATTACATTGCACATCGGCGTCGAAAGTCGGATACACATCGAACAGTTGCGGTTAAAAACTGTATTACTTTCAAGTAAATTTTAGGTTTTATGTGCTACAAAAAAAAATTAATTTGTAAAACAATTTTTTTAAGTATGACTACAAGTGCCCGAAAAGTCAACTATGAAATTCCTCATTTGTTTTGAACCATCTACCAGCTGCACTGCGACTATATCCTGTTTCGAAGTAAGATTTGTTAATCTTGAATTATTTCTAATAGACGGAGAGCTGGCTACGGAGAAAATGGGTGACTCGGTGCAGAGCTGAAAATTTGCAGAATAATAGGAGATAGTACAAGTAAGTAGGGAAAAAATTGCCAGAAGGCTAGGCGGAAGATAAAGAGCCGCCAGAAGGCGCTAATGTTGCGAAAAATCAGTACTTCTGGTAATTTCTATACTTATACTGTAATTCAAAACTAGATTATATATTATAAATATTATACATTATATAGTTATAAGGGCATACTGAAAATTCAAACATGATATAATAATTACATTCGACAAATATTCAAAATTATTAATGACATTTTGATAGAAATAAAATTAATCGTCATATATTTTCATTAATAAAATTACGTTGTTATAACAACGTAATTTGATAAATTTATTTAATTTTATTTCTATCAAAATGCCATTATTAATTTGGAATATTTGTCGAATGTAATTATTATATATCATGTTTGAATTTTCAGTATGCCCTTATAATGTATAATATATATATAATATATAATCTAGTTTTGAATTACAGAGTAAGTATAGAAATTGCCAGAAGTGCACTGATTTTTCGCAACATTAGCACCTTCTGGCGGCTCTTTATCTTCCGCCTAGCCTTCTGGCAATTTTTTCCCTACTTACTTGTACTATCCCTATTATTCTGTAAATTTTCAGCTCTGCACCGAGTCACCCATTTTCTCCGTAGCTAGCTCTTAGTCCATAAGTGTGTCGAAGTTTAAATTAACAGTGTGCGATCGACTTAACGTTCGGTTAGACACGAACACACACACAGACAGACAGACATATATTCTTAAAAAGTGCGAAAGTCTGAAGAGAAAGTGTACACGACTCTACCTCTGCAGGCTGTGCTCTCACGTACTTTATATCCCAACTCCACCCAACCCAATCCGTGTAGCGCTCTGAGTGAGAGATGGAGAGGCGCTCCTTTGAGGGTCCATAATTTCTGTAAGGGATGTCATAAAGTTAACATTCTTATCGTCGGCTATAGGCGTTCTATTATATTATGTAAGTTCGGAGTACTGTTTCGATTCTTTCTTTAATCCAGTGGCAGCATATGGCCCCACACTCTATTGTTGCTATTATAATTATGGTGATATAATATCTTCTCATTGTGTTCATTCAACAATACATGATCTATTCGATTTCGCGCAAACAGTATCGAAAAGTGACACATTGCCACAAGAACAATATTTAATAAAAGTTTTTTATGGAATCGCCGCTGCTTAGTGTAGTTATTTCATAAAAATGTACCTATACTTAAAATTTTCTTGACAACAGTAAAATAAATGAATGATTACAATTATATTATTTTCATAATCTTGAGAATCGATTTTATTTATTAATATTTTTACAAATTCGCTTAATAATTTAGTTTATTTTAATTTACTAGCCTGTTGTTCAAATTTTTCTCGTGTCAATTACTTTTATAGTAGTTGAATTACTAATAAATATATATGGATCAAAATTAAAAATCCCATTCAAAGAATGAACCACTGTTTCTTAGAAACATTTATGTACATGGATATAAAGTCAAATAACTTGAATTGTAAAACACTCCAAGGAACTTCTTAAGAAAGAAAATAAAATAAAATAGGTATTTTATTGAATTTTAATATTATAATAATAAATAACTTTGAACTTTAAGGCACAATTTTTTGTTTTCAAAAATTAATTAAAAAACTAATCTATAATTAAAATTTTTTCCGCAATTATTATTGAATTTTCTTAACAAACATTTTCAAATTTTCAGAACCTTACAAAATTTTAGATTTATTCACTATGGTGATAATTTTATTTCTTGTCACGCCACTGATCTTATAATCGCTTGTGATATTTTTTGTGATCATAGTCATTTTTCACGAGCCTGCACTGCGATATCGCCACCACAAGGAGTGCGGTTTTCTTTGCCACCGAAGCGTTTTTTTGTGATTTTTGATGAATCTTTTTAGCAGCCGAACGAACGAAAGCCGTAAATTTAACATTGTTATTTTTAGTCGTAAATCAATGCTTTGTACACCTACTTACTACAATAGATGCTCCCGAAATGTACAGTGCTACAATATTATATAAAAATACTGAAATTCATGCTTTGCTCTTTTGTAAAGAAATTTGGTGTCACTCTAGTGTAACACTTTCGATACAATTACGTTTGTTATACAAAAGTGTAAGTTACACTGACCTGTTTGGTGTTTTAGTGTAAAAGTAAATGTTAAGCATTAGTGACCCCGACTTAAGTTGATGAATGTAGTGGAGTGTAGATCCCGCGATAATGTCTGAATTTGACAAATGCACCAGCAGTTTACGCTTTTGGAAAATCAAATGTACATTTTTCAGTGTAAATTTCATTGAATTATCTACACTACACTAATTGTATCATTACCTGAAATTTAATACTGATATGAACCATGCCAGTCTTATATTACAAAAACAAAAAGTAAGTCATTAATTTAAAAAAAAAAATGGTTGTCTGTAAAGTCGGTTTACGGATGATAGTTTTACGTGATAACGTATCATATTTAATAATACATAACCTAAATTTTAGTAGCTGTCAAACTTGGGCCGAAGCATACTGCGCTCTCGCTTGCAGGGTCAGGCGGAACGTTAGGAACGTTACACTTTTTCGTGCGAGCAGCTGGTGTTTCATCAATTTATAAGACGTTATCACGTCAAAAAAAATGAAACGAAAATTTACAAAATCAAGTAGTTTATTTTTCTTTACCTATATCTAATTATTTCGCCATGTGTATCCTAACGTAAAAATCAAATTTCTCACAAACTTGCATAAGTATGTAAAATATATAAAAACATAAATAACCCGAGGTAATCTGCATGTATGTGAACAAACTCACCTGCGTAAACCATGCACACCTGAGTATTAATAAAATTACGCAACTATAGAATTTCACTTCACAAAACAAATTAGCATCAGTCGCTTAAAGTACATACCTATATAGATTTTATAAGCACGTTTATTTTCCAATTTTAAGAAAAAAGCAAAAATAATGCGTAATATTGAAGTAACAACTGTAACACTTTAATTTAGAAAAAAAAATAATGATTTAAGGAGATGAACAAGACCGGGACTAGACGAAATAAAATGATGCGATGACCACTGATGAGACTAAGGCAATAACGTCGTTTCATTTATCAGAGAATTCGAAACGACATCAACTTACAAACAATAAAAACAAACTACTTTTCTCTCGGCACAGGCTATTTAAATCTAGTGAGGGGGACTTTGTTTTAATCATGTTTTGCAATGCCGTGACAAAAAAAAAAAAAAATATATATATTGTTCTTTTTGAAAACCTCTTTTCTAGCGAATTCGTAGCTGGGCACCCAATAAATAATTTTCAAGTTCTAAGGTTTGACTGTGCAGGTTGTAGAGAAATGATTAATCCGTGCTATTTTAGAGGTTGTACTGTACATGTAATGTGCACTAAGTTAGGTAGTTTCGTGGATGCAGAGGGTAGAAAGTAGAAGAAAGGAGAACAGACGGATTTGCATACACGATGGCAGTAGATTTTTTTCTCCAACCTGCGTTACTATAAGAATGGATTCTATTTTTTCGCTCCAACGAACGAGTCAGCGGCATATTGAAGATTGATTCTGCCCCAAATGTTCGATTATATCTTCTTTATAGAATCCCCCCCCCCCAATTTATTCTCATTTAAAGGAATTTCTTTTTAAAATTTTAAATTTTTCGTGCGTTAAAATTTCCTATACATTATATATAAAAAATTTATAAGGATAATATTGTAATGAGATTCTGAATACATTTTTTAATATTCAGTAAAGTGTACGAGATATTCTTTTTTTCGATATTCTATAAACATTAACATAAAGCCGCTGTTATATATTCATTAAACTATTCGGTCGTTTTCATATTTCGAAAACGTATTAAACTAAAATCAGATTTATATATTTTATAGAAAAACGAAAAGTATAAACTCAGGGGTTTCCAAAGTGTGCGCCGTAGAGAGTAAAGAGGGGTGTCTATTCACTATTCTCTAGCTCAGAAACCGACGATATTAAATGTATTTTTATGTGTCAATATAAATATAAAAACTCAGCTTCATATTGTGAATGTTTTAATTTATATGCCTATCTACCTATAGTGTAGCAAGTTTTGTTACATTAACTCTCTCAACTCTCTCTCTCTCTCTCTTTGTAATATTGTCATAATTAGTTTTCATAGCTACGCTGGAAAAATGAAGGTTGTTATTATTTTGGAAAAATTTAATTGAATTATAAATAATTCGTAAAATGATGTTTTCTTTAGAGAAGAAATTAATCAATAAAAATTTGCCAAAATAATATCGACCTTCATTTTTCCAGCGTAGCTAAGGAAAACTAATTTTGACAATATTACAAAAAAGAGTTTTGATACATTAACTCTCTCTCTCTCTCTCTTTTTTGTAATATTGTCAAAATTAGTTTTCCTTAGCTACGCTGGAAAAACAAAGGTTGTTATTATTTTGGAAAAATTTAATTGATTATTTTCTTCTCTAGAGAAAACATCATTTTACGAATTATTTATAATTCAATTAAAGCGTTTTATTTTTTTAAGTAAGAACTTAATAGTGCTTACACTAGTATCACTCGGGAGCGCCGAGGCAAAATACTAAGCCTGAAAGTGCGCCGCGAACTGAAAAAGTTTGGGAACCCCTGGTATAAACTGTTATGTAATCGTGTGATGTGACAATTTGGATTTATTTCTTTTATTCTTTGCACATCTATAAATATTATATTACAAATCCAATGCATCAGTCTTTTTATTGCATTTATTTTTAAAAAAAATTTTACATTCTTATTTCAGAATTTTATTATTCTTGTGAAATTACCTTAAAGGTTGAAACCGAGTCTAGAAGCTACGTAATC
Source organism: Xanthostigma xanthostigma (assembly GCA_963575645.1). Classification (NCBI taxonomy): domain Eukaryota; kingdom Metazoa; phylum Arthropoda; class Insecta; order Raphidioptera; family Raphidiidae; genus Xanthostigma; species Xanthostigma xanthostigma. The sequence continues at coordinate 7,845,155 of OY754471.1, read as the reverse complement.
AAAACTTAACACTTCTTGATTGAATCTATAAATTCTATTTCTAGTCTATATTCTATTCCAAACACATCGTTTCCATGAAATACATCACTCTTCGTTTATGAATGAATAAGGTATAGTTCTGCCAAAAATATATTAAATTAATTAGTTTAACAATAAAATAGAGAAAAAAAAACATTGCAAATTAGAGACGCTTTACAACATATGTAACTAGTCAAGGAACAATTTGATATATCAAACCTGAGTGAGAACTGGGTAAGCGAAAAAACTCACTTAGTGAGAGTAATTGTCAGGTACCGTCTTTGTAACCCTCTAAAACCTTTATAAATGAGAAACAGAAACCTCTATACGAGAAAAACATTTTTCACTCATGTACCTATATAATTGAGACTACTACTTGCCTATACCTCTATAAATGATAGTAGAACGTAAGTTCCACGAAATTCAAGAATGCTGAACTAGCATTGTTTTTATAGACGTCTATAAGTGAGGAAGACCACTCATGTAGGGGAGGAAGAGGGAATGGCGCTCACTGGGTAATGGCGCTCACCTCTGGAACTCTGTGAAAAAGGAACGTAGCAACACGTCACGTCGCGTGAAGCGCGAGGGAAGGGGGCCTCTAATAGACAGCGATGCAAACGGACAGTCAGCTCGCGTCATGCGACCGCGAAGAGCGTTTCTTCGTTTGCGGCGGCGCTGATCTAATTTTTAATTAGGTGCTGAACAAGTTAAGTTGCTGGGCTCGCTATGCTATGGATTCAGTGTTGCAGATTTGCGTAAACTTGTTTATAAATTTGCTGAGCGCAACAATATCAAAACAATTTTGATCAAAGCAGCAAAACAGTTGGATTGGATTGGGTACACTTCTTTATGAGACCCTGAGCGGCATTACCCAAAGTCAGGGGCAATGCCGCTCAAACACGTTTTTTTAATAATGTTTTCCTACTACTAGTAGGTGAAAGATATATGCTTTTGTTGTTAAATTGTTGATTACTCGATAATTAAAGACTTTGTTACTCTTCTTAATTTTAATTTATAATAAATAATTTAAAAAATACACCATGTTTTCCTTAAGTGAACGCCATTCCCCCGTCCTACCCTACCTCTATAAGCTAGAAACTTGGGTTAGTGAGAAACCTCCATAAGCGAAAAAGAGATCGACATTTCAAATAAATAAACTTCTTAGTTAAAAATAATTCTATAATAAAACAGCCTACTGATAAATGACTGTTGTAGAGCGGGCGAAGCAACAGAACTGAAGAACACGCTCCAAGTCCGACACCGCATTAATCTCTGGTCAAGGCACCTAATTACTGAAACTTAACAACAGCTAATTGCAATTTGTATCCGCAACAACTCACTTCGATACAACAAACTTTGTCAACAACAAACTCGAATATGTATACACAGTTACTACGGTCTCGCTGGCCTATACTTCTTATTCACAGGGTGACAAATTTTATTTCAATCTAGGCCCATGGCCATAACTAAAACACAAACCGGTTCTTTTCGACAGTCCGTCAGCAGTCCCTACTCAAATCAAGCACGAATGTTTCCACACAATTATTTTTTTCATCTTTTATCTTTGACAAATTTTGTTGAAACTTTTTTTGAAATATTGCTTATGAATCCAGAAGAGCTATAAGGCTATGTTTTATTTCACTATTTTATTACAGCGTATTTTTGAAATATACTTCTATGCATCTACATAAAATCGTAACGCGTTGTCAAGGAAAACCGGTATTCCCTCTGCTCCCGCGTCTGTGTTATATGTTAATCGTGAAACAGTCATTTCCAAGTCATTTGATTTCTGATTTCACACGACGTGCTCCTAGCCGAAGTTTTTTTTTTTTTACTTTCACGAAAACCGAGATAAAATATATGGTATTATTTTAGACTATATCTTATTATACTCTCATAATAGGGGGCTGTTAATTCCGGGAAATGCCGAAATAATACGGTTATATTCCAACAAAAAATGTCGCGAAAGCCTATTGTGTCTACCTTTAATAGGCAATCTACAAATCCAGGCGAATCCGGACGGAACTGCCGGTATTATTGAACAATCTTTTAATTAAACATGCTTGTGTATGTATTGGGTTTTATAGGAACTGTATTCCATACTGCTAGAAATTGTTCTGGATGACACTATCTTACATAAATAAATCCCTATATGAAATGTACAAATTCCTCACAAAATTACATTGTTCTAAATGCATTTCCAATATCGACTTTCCAAACCGCACCGTTTGGAGTTAACATCGATCTCATAAAAAATTTAATCAATTAATAATGCAATGACTAACCGGTTTATTACAGTACTATATGCAACTCATTTCCCCTAACTTTTAAGTGGTAGTTAAAATGATTTTAGATTTAGTTATTCTTTTTATTGGTTGACAAAATAAAGTAACTACTTGTATGTTTGAACAAACGGTGATGGCTTATCAAGAATTTATTTGAAATGTTTCCAGGTAAATAATTAAAAATTTTATTGTAACTTTTAATGTACTACGTACTGAATAATAAAGTAATCTTATTTAATAATTCACAATTAAATTTAATGCTTGTCGGCGAGAGCCTGTGATTCGAAAACATTTCACAAACGATTTTAAAACGAGTTTAACTTCAGCACTTGAGCGCCAAAGATTCTGATGAATTTATTTACAGTTTGTAGGGATATCGTTGGCCATCAGCAGACCTTAATAACAACAACCGCCGTACAGCGCTGTTCCAGGACTTGCCAGATACACAATTCAAAAGCGCCGTAAATAACCGCATCTCTTTTTAAATAATGAAGCAGCGCCTTAAGCGGAAAACATTGGCATAAAAGAATGAAAAGAAAAACGAACTTACATAATACAAGCAGCAACAACTGAAGAACGATGAATGTAGCACGTATCCATGGAGAGCTTAGCCTAGCTTTCATGACGTCACCGGGCTAGCCAGACTTTTGTTTGTTGCTCATGACACCATACCGCCTTCCACCATCGGGACTTAACCGTCGATTGTCTCACACACTAGTTCACACTGTCTCACTTGTACACAACTAACGACTTTTTACACTTTACACTGCTTTCAAAAATAAAAAAGTTTACAACTTTTGCTCGCTGTTTAATATACTATATACAAAGTTACTTTTGTATGAACTATAGTACAGTTGCAGTCACAATAGATATTATGTGGTCATAATGTCTGCTGTTTCACGGAAATTTATCTATTCAGGAATTTGTGCAGCGGATCTGAAAATAAAGAAAAATGGGTAAACGAATGTAAAAAAGAAACGTTATCGAGAAATTTAACTGACCAAAATCGCTATTAAACTATCTTAAACTTTCTGTATACTAAATTAAAATCTACTTTTTTTGTACTGTCAAACATGAGCTAAATAAGTTAGAAATTTAAAAATGTTTTTCAACATTAATAAGAAAAATCGCAGGATTGTGGACAAAAAGTTAGATTTCTTAATTTAACTTTTTGTCCACAATCTTTCGATTTTTCTTATTAATTATTATCTCGATGGACACGATATCTAATACATGTTTTTCAACATTGTTTTTAAAAAATATTTAGGCCTCCAAACATTGAATTTCGAAAGACAATTACTATTATTCAACGGAACCTTTGTAATACTACTAACCTTGATCGACAACTATGTCAAACACACCCGATTTAAAAATTATTTTTTTAGAAACTTTGAAATGTATAATAGCGTTTAGAATAATTAAACATTATATGCGCGTACCGAATATTGAAAAGATAAATGAATTAACAAAAAAATTAATGGTATGTTTACAATAGAAAAAACGTAAACGTCTAAGATAAACAACGAAAATAACAAATTGTAGAATATCATTAACTAATCAAAGTTGAATAATAAATAATTAATTAATTGAATAAAATTTATGAACAGAAATAATACCCGAGCAGAATTTTTAACGTAGACATGAAGGATCGTGCACTTCTGACTTCAAAAATGTCAATCAGACAACCTTCGTATAAGCTTATTGAACTCATTACATGAATAACTTTGTAATGGTTACGTAAATACAAAATAGAACTGCATGTAGGCAGAAAGATTATATAATTTCATAGTATTGTCTACATATCTACAGACGAACAAATGAAATAAAAAATAATAATTTTCAGCTTCTTTTAAGATAATGAAAAGTGAAAATCATCGCAGGATAACTAGTAACAATCAGCTGATGTTCCATTAATGACTGAAGCACGAAACGTATGTCAATTTTTATTTCGGAAATACACTTAATTTATATGTCACAAATTACTAACTGAAACATATGAGACATTTAATTAAAAACTAATTTGTATTACCTAGCATTAATTATTCATAAACACGCTGTATGCTGTTTATTAATTAAAATTAGGTAACATTTCTTTTGTATCCCTTGAAAGAGAAAAAGAATTGTATTGAATGAGTACAAATTACGTCCGTAAAACGTGTCCTACGAAGTGCAGTGATAGCGAACCTTTATTAAAAGCGGGTCAAATTTTGTTAATTATTTTTTTTAGTACTAGCTCGTGGGCCACTAAGTCAGTGGCGTTACTTGTAAAGGAAGAGGGGGGCTGGTTAAATACTTTTTTTTTAGTTCGAAACTTTTTTTGGACGACACACGACGTTTTACGACCATGCTGAATTCAGCGTGTTTTTTTTTCTATTTTGCCAAGTTCCGAGATTTCGGCAAAAATCGAATTCTTTAATATCCTTTTGAAATTGAGAATGATTACAGAAAAAATTACGCTGAATTCAATGAGCGTAAGCAAACGTCTGTAACTCTTTTAGTTTGGAAACTACGCGCCATTCGGAGGTGTTTTATGATTTTTTGAAAACTACAAACGCAAATAACTTCTAAACCAAAAGACATACAGACGTTTGTTTGTGCGTATTGGATTCAGCGTGTTTTTTTCCAAAAGCATGATGATTTTAGCAAAGTTCCGAAAGATTTTGGTTTTCGTTAAAAATCGCGTTTTTTAAAGGGATGTGCCTTGAAAAAATTGTAAAAATCGAATTCTTTAATATACTTTTGAAATTGAGAATGGTTACAGAAAAAATTACGCTGAATTCATTGAGTATAAGCAAACGTCTGTATCTCTTTTGGTTTAGAAACTACGGCCTTTCGGAGATGTTATATGATTTTTTGAAAACTACAAACACAAATAACTTTTAAACCAAAAACAATGCATACGTTTGTTTGTGCTCATTGGATTCAGCGTGTTTTTTTCTATAAGCATGACGATTTTACAAAAATTCCAACAGATTCTGGTTTTCGTCAAAAATCACATTTTTTTTAAAGGGGTACGCCTTGAAAAAATTGAAAAAATCGAATTATTTAATATCCTTTTGAAATTGAGAATGCTTACAGGAAAACAGTAACAGCTCTTAGTAATATTATTTTGATTGTTTATAAAACAAAACAGAAACCGCATCAACCTTAAAATAATTTTTTTGTTACCAATTTGATACCATATGGCGTGATCAAAATATTATAGCCTGCAATTATTAACTATCGTGTCTATCCATTTCAAATGTAGTCTATTAACTCAACCGTACATTGTGCTGCTATAATTATTACTTATCTATAATTATCACTTTTATTGCTGTATTTTTTACAGACGTATTAACGACCTAATAGAAATAATCACACTTATGTATAATAGATACACAATAATAGTTCAAAGATGTTTTGTCTCATTTTCTATCAAAACTTTTCAATATTTTTAGGAATATAATAATGCATCAAGTGATTTTAAATAACAACAATTCATGTAAGAAGACCTTCTTTTAAAAATCATTCCACGCTACATTAATGTTTACGCGTGCGCCTAACTCGTGCAATGACGTCACAGACAAAACAAAACCTGCGCGACAAACTCGTACAGACATGCTCTACCCGTCGTGAGTTCAACCATTATTAGTCTCGTAGTTGTTAGCGATTTTAATCTGACGATATTTTGCACGAGTGAATAACAGCCATTGTTTGGTACGCTTTGGTACATTTTCGTTTTGATAATTTGAAAAATTGGTTGCGGCAATACTGGTAATCGCTCATCAAACTAAATAGTCGGACGACAGAAAACAGTTTTAAATGAAACAAATAAAGTATACGCTTACATAATATTTATTTAATATTTTTTATACTCGTCGTTGTTCGATTCTAGTGAGCTTTATGCAAACAAATGACCCTTCGGATGATAATCCCACCTAATAACTGCATAATGGCATCATTTCAAGAGTACTGTCAAACTGAGAATTACTCATAAGCTCACTTTCAATTGTAATATCATTGTAAGTATTAAAAATCACATATTTACAAATGAGCTTAGAAACAAAGTGCTACTACCAATTATACTACCAGCACAGCCACTTATAAATGAAATAATTGTTTTCTGTCAGAATGTGGCACGACTGTCGATACCTTTTTTTACACGCTTTATATTAGTATCACTTGTAAGTTTGTATGTATGTATGTATGTTTGTTTGTAACCTCGTTTGGACTACAGCAAGTGGTTTATTACTGTTAGTATGTTATGCCACTACTGTAAGAGCAATCGTTGACCGAGCATTCAAAGGCGCTAGACTTCGCTGACGTCAACTCTCGGATTCACCGGTCGTGGGTTCTAATCCCGTCCACGCCGAAATAAGAAATTTGTTTTTTTTCGGCAAATTTTTGACAATAAATCGAACTAAAAAGTGGAAAATTAATATAGTTAAAAACTAAAAAACACGCTTTATATCGAACTAAAAAGTAAAAAATATTTTTTTTAAAATAAGCTTAAAACAATAATGAATAAAAAATACCAGTATTATTGTGAAAAAAGCGTGGGGCGCTCGATGTACGAAAATGTGGAACAAAGCGCCCCACGCTAATACTAGTATTTTTTATTCATTATTGTTTTAAGCTTATTTTAAAAAAAATATTTTTTACTTTTTAGTTCGATATAAAGCGTGTTTTTTAGTTTTTTTTAAACTATATTTTTCTTGAGAATGTGCATTATACTAAAGTTAATAAGTTTATTCTGTTATTCAAAATAGATCGATCTGTGCCAAAATATTTTTCATTAGATTTATAGCCAAAGTTTAGAAATAAAAAGTCTTTATATTTCTTTTCGAACAACGTCTTTGACAATACATTGGTAATGTTTCAAGTTAAATCACTTAATGCTTAGGTATAGGTAATACTACTGAATTTTTTATTAAAAATGCTGTAGTCACGAAAAGTCTCATGGCGATCGCAATATTTTTGTTGAAAACAAACCGTTAAATCCAGTTTACAATATTATAATTAAAGACATTCCCCATGGTAATTATTATGATAAACTGAAAGGTGTTTCTTTAGTCTTAAATTAGTACAGATATGAACGAAAAACATCAACAGATTTAAAATAATAATAATAACACCACTTTTTTTCATGAGATTAAAAGTGTTAGAAATTATACATTTCAACAGAATTCTAAAAAATTATTTCATGTCGTCAACCTGTAATAACTTCAGTTTTGTGGTTTCTATAAATAAATGCAAAACCGCCATTTTTATTTGTCTTCTATTTCAGCAGTCTTGCACATTAAAAAAAAATTCATTTGTTAGATAAATTCCGAAATGTTTCTTGTAGAAAATTACCTAAAGCTAGTAGGTTAGTAAAAGCAAAAAAAGAATAGTCGCTAATGACATCAGTTATCGAGGATATATAACTCTCTCTCTCTCTCTGTATTTGGGAAATATTTAAAGGAAGGCTAGGTACCTCCAAAATCTGTCTAAAATATTGGTTTATTACTCTATAACATACTATTTCTGCATTTCTGCGGCTATTACGGCGCATAGGAGAGAGACATAGACTTAATGTGTTCGGAAAAAATTTTCTTCAAACAATTCCAAAACGAAATAAAGAAATAGGAAAATAGCTGAGTGGCAAAAACATTTTTAGAACTAAATCCGGATGGTATTTTACAAGCTTAAAGATCAATATATTTGCTTCGCATGTACAATAAAAATGTTTTGCTAAATTTCTGAGAAATATTTAAAAGGTAGAAGAAAAAAGTTAGCGTCGACATAGAATAGTTCACAAAAAAAAGCTGTGAAGAATTGATCGGATTTTCAACGTAGTTTCTACTGTTATATCAAGCTGTTCTCCCATTTTTTTTTATTATACATGTGTTTAAAAAAATTGAAAAACAAAATTCGTCGCTGTTTTGGGGATGACAGCTGTTCATTAGTGCTATTAAATTTTATTTAAGTTTGTTTGTCGGCATTTAACTACTTGTCTACTTCTAAGTTTGTGTCAGTTTCCTGGAATATAGCGTACAACGAACACTGTAAATACACCGTGTACAAAAAAGTCTGCGTTTTTAAATTGAAAAGACATGAAAAATACATCTACCTGTCCAACAGACTAAAGATAGAGTGAGATATATTTTTTATTATATAATGCCAGGCGTACACATATTTAAAACTTCATAAAAATATTACCAAAAATTATATTCTATAATAAATTGCATATTGTCCCAAAACTTCTGTAAAAGCATTTTAATTTAATTTAATGAAAGGTTTATGTAAAATTTTGGTCAATAATAACTTTTATACATTTTCATTGTTTGTATATTATTTACAATTTAGCCTGTATTCTCAATAATATCGACTTTTGAAAGTTTAATTTTGAAAGCTTTGATATATTATAATTTGTACAAAATTTTCAAAATAACATTACATTTAATTAAAAGACGTTTAATTTTAAGAAGATTTTTAATAAAAAAAAATTATTCTTACAGAAAAAAAAATAATTATAAAATTGGCAAAATTATTATTTTAATATATTTGACTAGTGAGACATCTTACCTTAAATATAATTAAAACGGTATCCGCATGCAAATTTTGACAAAATAACAGAAAAGTTTATTTGTAACAAAACAAAATACAAATCACACTAATGCATAAAAAACATACCAAAATATGCCTAACTACAGACACTTATAGTCCGATTGAGATTATTAAAATAATATTATTTTCACAATAGCTAAAGAGTCATAGAAGAAGTCTGAAGAGTTTTATTACACGTAAGTATAATTGTCTTTTTCTCACGTGCTTAAAACAATGGAACAGAGAAACAAATGAACAACATATAAGTAGTATAGAGAGAAATACGGAGAGGTTAGTTCCGAACAGTCGAGTACGAAGTCGCTGTGATCGCAGCCCGAGAACAACTGAACGGCGCAACGCTTTTACGTCGGACTTTAGCATCGAGAGGATAGATTAGCGATGGCGGGGAACAAATGACGAGCGGACACTCTCGGCACATGTCGCGAGAAATTAATAAAATTAATTTCGTGACATTCACACCGTCGACATTTTTTTAATTATGGCATGCGGCTGTCATATTTCGGAATTTATTTTCGGTCTTTTATCCGCTAAGGCGCATTTTTTTTTAATTTTTGTAAATTGCTAAAAATAGACAAAGCATCCAAAATTAACTACAAAGATGACTCTCAATTCGCAAGGAATATCTAGAAATATATGCGGGTTATTTTATATTATTCACTTAAAACAATAAATCAGTTATTTTTTTTTAAATTTATATATAAAATTACTATTAAAATAAACCGTTTATAGTAATAATAATAATGCTTTATTCACTTTTGTAACTAAAAAGAGCATAGAATGCGTCAGAAGATAGTAGGTACATATATATTACAAAATATTCTTAAAATTTATGTCATAGTATTCATTTACATTTAATTACTATAAGATATTATTATCTTAAAAAACTAAACACGAGGTTTGTTACCAATGTCCAAATAACATTTTCAAAATTGTCCAAAAAAGTTTGTATTTTTAAAATAAAAACGAAAATAAGAAAACATTCCGAGAAAGACACAACAATGTAGAAAGTCTATTAATTAATTCGACGTTATAAGCCACAGCTACAGCGTTCACATTAATATTTTAGCCAATAAACAAATGATAGACGTTTCCGAAGTGTTCCGAGCCATTCCGATTAATCGCGTTCGCACAAACGCAACCCCTGCCTGTCGGCCGGCCAGCATCCCACAGCGAGTGTTGTCATGACAACCAGACGCATCTGTGTCTACAGGCACTTCCTAAAGACATAGTCATCTCTTACCTTCTTTAACTTGCAAACTTAAATACTGACCACAAGAAGGTACCGCCTATGTTGCCGTCTAGTTGACAAAAACACTGCATCGCTTGACAGTGAGCAGTTAATATTACGTACCGCTCTTAAAGAAGTAAATACCATGAAAAAGTGAGATTTAGAACTGTACAGATCTTTGGAAAACTACGAAGTCACTAGTTCTAATAAAATATCAAGGACACTACTACAACTATTTTGAAAATCAGATTATTTAATTTTAATCTGCTGTGTTATTTATTGATTTTACAGTAATACAAAATATAATAATAATCTTTATTATGGGATCAAGAGTGGCCGTAGCCGTTTTCATCTTGTCCTTAAAATAATGCACACACACATGCAATTATACAAATTCTGAAAAACAGTAATGAATTAAAAAAAAAAAAAAATATCGACCGAATAGAATAGCATTTCAAATTGTACACTGTCAAACGTTCATAGAGAAAAAAAATTTTAAAATATAGGACTTCCTTCAATAAAGCTACTGAAAAGCAAAAAATAATAAAGTTTTGAGATCGGCGGCAATTTAGTTACTACAACTTTTTGTAGTACCTATAATAGTACGCTTTCATTAAGCTGAAGCCGACCTCAAAACTTCATTTTTTTTGGCTTATAAGCGACTTTTTTGAAGAAGATTCAATTTTTTAAAGTGTATTTTTATTTTTTACTTTAAAGTGGATATGCAATATGTATACGTAGTTTGCACGTGATTTTTTCTTAATATTTTATTATTAGGCTAGAAAAAAAACTACTGAGCCGATTTTAGTCATATTTATATCAAATCACTCTGACAGTATGCCCTATCAAAAAGCAAAAATACCAAAATCGGTTCACAAAAACTGGAGATATTATAAAAATCATATATATTTTTTTAAGTCTGTTAAAGACAATCGATTTAAAAAATATATATATCGAATCGAACAATACACATTTTGTTATCGCTGAACAAACATAAAATACATGTATAGGGTAAGACGGGGGAATGGCGTTCACTTAAGGAAAACATGGTGTATTTTTTAAATTATTTATTATAAATCAAAATTAAGAAGAGTAACAAAGTCTTTAATTATCGAGTAATCAACAATTTAACAACAAAAGCATATATCTTTCACCTACTAGTAGTAGGAAAACATTATTAAAAAAACATGTTTGAGCGGCATTGCCCCTGACTTTGGGTAATGCCGCTCAGGGTCTCATAAAGTAGTGTCCCCAATCCAATCCGACTGTTTTACTGCTTTGATCATAATTGTTTTTGATATTGTTGCGCTCAGCAAATTTATAAACAAGTTTACGCAAATCTGCAACACTGAGTCCATAGTATAGCGAGCCCAGCAACTTAACTTGTTCAGCACCTAATTAAAAATTAGATCAGCGCGGCCGCAAACAAAGAAACGCTTTTCACAGTCGCATGACGCGAGCTGACTGTCCGATTGCATCGCTGTCTATTAGAGGCCCCCTCCCCTCGCGCTTCACGCGACGTGACGTGTTGCTACTTTTCTTTTTGACAGAGTTACAGAGGTGAGCGCCATTACCCAGTGAGCGCCATTCCCCCTCCCTCCCCTACATGAGAAATTGATTCTCTTTTTTGCTTTTTGAAGTCGGTGAAAAAAGTATCTGTGATGATTTTTTCGTCATCGCACGGAATATTTTAAAAATCAACCTTTATGGCACGATGTTAAAGATAAATGATAATAATTGTCGGATAAAACAATATAATCTAATTTGGTGCACGTCTTCCAACATTAAACATAACAAAGAGTAATAAATTTCTGATTAAACGTATATGTATTCAAATTGATTTGTAATTAATTATATTAAAGCGTTCTAACAGCCATCTTCAGGCCTTAATGCAAACTACAGTTTCAATTTATTCCCCATCTATTGTTTGTTTCATTGCTACAGTTAATTCCAGCGCGGAATATTGCGATCAATATCAACAGAATTAACTTTCAGATGTTACCATTCCACAAAAGTTATCCACCCGTTCTTCCACCATATAAGCCCGTTTTCCATCACATAAACCTGACATCCACCACATATACCCGCTCTTCCACCATATATACCCGCCCTGCCACCATGTATGTTTAAAATATCAACTAACTTTAAAAATAAATATTTAAGTCCCAAATTCATCAAACCCAGTTAAATTTAATCGAAGACGCATAATTATGCGGTTTTGAAGAACTCGGCATGCCAAAAAATAATTAATAAGAAAAAATTCGCAGGTTTGTGGACAATAGTTTGTATTTATAAATGTACGACGTTTCGTCTATAAATATAGACTTTTTCAAGTACAAATGAAAATTATTTAAAACAATAATTATGAAAATAAACATTAATTACTAACCATAGCAGTTAACAAAAGTTAAGGTACATAAGATAAAAACATGGCAACAAGTTTATGTATAAATTTTTAAACAATAAAAATTAAAATTAAAAATTCGAAAGTTAGTTCAATTTCATAATATAGTTGTACTGACTACTTAAATTTTGAGTGATAATAAGACCGCGTTGTCATCTCATCATTTCGACACTGGACATAAATTTCTATTTAATGAAGTTCAAATATTAGATAAAGAGTCAAATTGGAAGAAACGTAATATCAGTGAAATGTGTTTTATTAGAAAAAACAATTCTATTAATTATAGAACAGACACTCAAAATTTAAGTAGTCAGTACAACTATATTATGAAATTGAACTAAGTTTCGAATTTTTAATTTTAATTTTTATTGTTTAAAAATTTATACATAAACTTGTTGCCATGTTTTTTATCTTATGTACCTTAACTTTTGTTAATTGCTATGGTTAGTAATTAATGTTTATTTTCATAATATTGTTTTAAATAATTTTCAATTTGTACTTGAAAAAGTCTATATTTATAGACGAAACGTCGTACATTTATAAATACAACTATTGTCCACAAACCTGCGAATTTTTTCTTATTAATTATTATCGATGAACACGTTATCTAATATATATTTTCAACCAAAAAATAATAATTGTACATTTAGCGTTAACTTGGTTTGACGCACTGTCGTGAACTCAGATTTGTAAATGAATAGCTAAGTCAAAACTGGCGTACGTGCAATAAACCATTACGTTTTATTATAATAATTAAGGAACCAATTAATAATAGTCATGACACGTTTGAAATTTATTATAATGATTAATTGACGAATTCAATTACAGAACTATTTTGTCAATATCATAAACGTGTGCGTATTTTTCATATTCACTGTGCAGCCGATCTGTTAAGTCGTAAATTTTTTATTGTTTTTTTTTAATTGAACAATTATTAGTTTATCAATATAGCTGAGATGGAACACGTATTATAGTAAATATTTTACAGATTTGTAAAGATAAATTTGAAGTTGCTGTGATTCAATGTTTAAATGTAGTGTGAAAGTAAAAGCACTAAGTGACAAATAAATATTTTCGTTATGGAACTCTGTGAAAACCTATTTTATCTGAGATAAAAAAAATTGGTTATCTGTAAAGTCGGTTTACGGACGATAGTTTTACGTGATAACGTATTCCGCTCGAATATCATATTTAATAATACATAACCTAAATTTTAGTAGCTGTCAAACTATATTTTTACCGACTCTCTATCGCTTATACTGCGCTCTCGCTTGCACGCACAGGGTCAGGCGGAACGTTACGGCGTTACACTTTTTCGTGCGTGCAGCTGGTGTTTCATCAATTTATAAGACGTTATCACGTCAAAAAAGTAAAAAAAGTTTGGTGATTAAAAATATACAGTTTTGTTTGTTATTAAGTGTATCGCTATGGAATTGTAATCAAAGTTACTTGGGAACATTCGGCAGCTTAGCGTACTTGTATTATTAGATTTTCTACTGCTATCGCAGATTTTTAACATCCAATTTTTCATTTTTACTATCGCTAATCTCCCTCTAACATTCCTTTAGACATTGTGGCATCCACACCCTCGTTTTACCTTCTCCAAGATCTCCCTGTTTTATCCTTTCCTGTGATTCCCATTCCTTAAATCATCCTTACCTGTTTATTTTTATAGAATTCCGTACAAATTGCCGGACCACTCCACCTACTTTTTGTCTATCATCTATTTTCAATAACAATACATAATTTATGATATGACAGTTATCAAAATAACAACCCAAAATGCCACAAAACCGCAAATTCTTCCTCCTAAACATAAAATCTTTTACACTGTTATTCAAAGTATCACAAATTATGGGTCTTGCTCCGTTAGTGCTAGTCAGAGACAAAGCCTACAAAACGCGCTCCTTGTGGAAAGAGTATATTTTGTTTACAATCTACTCAACAATAATGTGCTCCTGCAACATATATAGTACCGTACTATCCGTTCAAAACGGACTGACGATTGGTGGACTAGCGTTGATATTCGCATCTTTCAGTAGTCTCATGATACCGATATTGAGCATGCTCATTATAATAACAAGACACAACGTAATTGAAGACATCATTACAAATCTGAGTAATGTCGATAAATCCATCAAGCGTCTGAACACGATTGTTGATTACAAACCGTTGATCTCGTTATCGATTTTGAAGATTGTGTTGATGATGTTTGGAATAGTTTTCGATTGGTACAATCAATATTTAGAAGCAACCAATCTATTTTATAGCATTGTCGCTACAATTGGTGTTCATCTTCCATCTGTTTATATCAACATGGTGGTCAACCAATTCATTTTGTTTGTTTGTATCATAAGACAACAGTTCCAAGCGGTCAACAAAGCGACGGAAAATTGGATCGTAGAAAACGAGAAGAATATAACAAAAGGTATTTTCAGAGGTTGTTTTTTTAAACAACTATCAAGATGTGGATCATTCGCTAGACCAGGTCTGGGCAAATGGCGGCCCACGGGCCGGTTCCGGCCCGAGAAGCATTTTATAAATGATTATTAAAAGCAAAAATATTACTGTTTGCCGATATAAATTGACGCATAAAAAGAATTTTAGAAAAATAGTAAATAATTCAATAAATAAAATTATCGACCAATTTTTCAGACAATATATTAACAAAAAATATAATTAATACATTAACGTTTCGATCCGGATTTGGATCTTCTTCAGAACGGATCTAAAAAATATAAAAAATAATTAATATTTAATTTCTAATTCGCTTTATGTAATTGGTCGATAATTTTATTTATTGAAGAGTTCTAATCAGACGTTAATCAAAGATTTGAATAGTAAATAATGTTTAAAAACTTGAAATTCTAGTTTCAAAAAAACTGTACTTAAAATTAGAGAAAGAAATTGTTTGGCCCACGGTCAAATTTTCATCCGCAATGTGGCTCGATGATCAAAAGATTTGCCCACCCCTGCGCTAGATGGTTCCCTTACGAGAAAAAATTCAAAAATTATAAAAAATTAAAAAGAATTGAACGGTATTTACAACCACGAACACTAATCAGATTGTGAGTGTCAATGCGAAATTTGCTTTTCGGGCTGCATTATCGTGGTCATCTTTTCATCTCTCTTCCATACTTTTAGGCTACGATAGCCTACGTACGGAAAAGAAGAAAAATCCACTGATTTTTTTGTTAAAGGGTAGGACGGGGGAATGGCGTTCACTTAAGGAAAACATGGTGTATTTTTTAAATTATTTATTATAAATCAAAATTAAGAAGAGTAACAAAGTCTTTAATTATCGAGTAATCAACAATTTAACAACAAAAGCATATATCTTTCACCTACTAGTAGTAGGAAAACATTATTAAAAAAACATGTTTGAGCGGCATTGCCCCTGACTTTGGGTAATGCCGCTCAGGGTCTCATAAAGTAGTGTCCCCAATCCAATCCGGCTGTTTTACTGCTTTGATCATAATTGTTTTTGATATTGTTGCGTTCAGCAAATTTATAAACAAGTTTACGGAAATCTGCAGCACTGAGTCCATAGTATAGCGAGCCCAGCAACTTAACTTGTTCAGCACCTAATTAAAAATTAGATCAGCGCGGCCGCAAACAAAGAAACGCTCTTCACGGTCGCATGACGCGAGCTGACTGTCCGTTTGCATCGCTGTCTATTAGAGGCCCCCTCCCCTCGCGCTTCACGCGACGTGACGTGTTGCTACGTTCCTTTTTGACAGAGTTACAGGGGTGAGCGCCATTACCCAGTGAGCGCCATTCCCCCTCCCTCCCCTATATGCATTTTAAATATTTAAATATCCAGAGTCGTCAACATTAATGATTAAAAAAGCTGACTTCGAACTAATTTCCACATTAAAGTCAATCAAAAGGTTGCATTTGCAGTTATGTGAAATTGTAATGAAACTAAATGACTTCTACGCTCTTCAGATGTTGACATCCGTCACTAATTTGTTTTTCTATAACGTATTGCAAATTTACACTTGTTTTATTAGTTCGTGGCACGTTCCAGCAACGTGGTTTGTTTGGAATACGTGTTACATATTCTTTATTGCAATTCCTTGTACCTATTGCATAATTGAAAAAAAGAAAACGGGCAAATTACTACACAAGAAAAAAATGGATTATTCAAAAATGGCACTGAATAACGTGGTAAGCAATAAAATACCGCTTACACTTGTCAAGCATAAACCTGCACGACCTGCACGATACGGAGGAAAATAAAACGGAGATGCGCACATTATACCAGCACCTGCAACCAGCCTGCATTTAATTGTTATTCGGTGAATGATAATTTTCAAAAAAATATAAATTATTTTGTTTTCAGGTAGTATCGTTTTCACTACAAATACTCCATAAGGACGTCGTATATACGGCGCATGATTTTTTTTCACTAAATTCTTCACTGATTTTCTCGGTAAGTATTTTTTTTAAATCGAACGGTTCAATAAAAACTTTATATAAAATAACTTAAATATTGTGTGTTACAGATAATGGCTGCTATTACTCAAATATTATTTATAATGTTACAATTTCAAAATACGTGAATTTGTAAAAATATCTTTTGTATTATTAAAACTAATTTTAAATAATTATGAATAACGGAAATGCGGACACACATATGGCAATATATATTATTATTATTATTATTATTATTATTATATCTTAATACTCCAATATTGCTAGTTGAAGTTGAAGTGTTGCCCACCAAAAAAAGACAGCAACTGCATACTTCTATCTCACTTATTTATACTCGAACCGTTGTGCGCAAGCGTTGCGACTGTAGTGGGGAAATTATTGCCCAATTCTCGGACTTTCGCATAAAATTTGAGACATATGTATGATATGTATGCCTGCAATGTTGAGTCGTCCTGTAGTGAATTTAGTTTTAATCATCTCCTGGTAATACTAACATGCTCACCAAAACGTGCAACGAAAAAAAAATAGTTCATGTTTTGTAATCACTTTTTTAGTACATATTCAACGAATTATAGAAAAATAAATCCTGCATAGCTATTAAATATTTACATTAGTTTCTTTACTTCAAATAAATTAACGAGGTTTATGAAACATAAAGTAAGTACGTCATAACGTCAGTAAACGAAGTTTTAATGTAGTCAATATTACATTTCAAAACAACTAAAACACATTATGCATCAATAATATTTATTGCCGTCATTATTTATTAAACGAAAGCCGTATCAAATAAAATGAATACATTAGTGCTAATGTATTATTATTTGTTGTACGTCTTGTTTAATACTTAAGTAAATTCGTCATAAAGTTTTGCACATCAAACCCCTGTTTTTAATTTAAAGAAATTAGACCGCTTCTAAAGTAAACAGAATGACTCTGAAGAATGAAAAAATATTTAGTCTAGTGATAAAATAATTTCTAGGCAGATGATTTGATTTCAGAATTCATGAATTTATTTTTTATCTTCTCATTATGAATTGGCCATAGATTGCATCTTCCAATATTGGTGGTAAAATAGAGGCAAAAAAGTCAGGACTATTTTTTAAAGGTATACAGTGGACCCCCGGTAATCCGACAAACATTTTGCAGGGCATTGTGTCGGACTATCGAATTTGTCGGATTATTATTATTATTATTTTTCTTTAATTGTCAGTGTTTTGTGCTTTCGCTTCTGAGCTTGTGACGACATTACTAGGTACGAATACGTAATACACAATGAATAAACAGTAAACAATGAACACACGCTAGACCGCACCGCTATCTTCTTCAAACTTCAAATTCAAACTAAGCAATCAGAATCAAAACAATACCCTACGCGTCGAGCACAATAGTGGTGATGCGTACAAGTTATAACTTGTTCAATCATGCATTAGCGAAGATTGTCAAAAAAATATTCAATAATAAATAATAAACCATGTCGGATTACAGGGAGTGCCGGATTAGACAGGGGCCGGATTACCGGGGGTCCACTGTATTCAATTGTATATGTCGACATAATATATATAGAGCATATAAGTACGTATACAAGAGAATATCATTTGGAGAGTATGTCCACCATAGATCATATCATTAAATATCAAAGCCGGGTCTAAACAACATCACAAAATGTTCATGAGCAGAGACGGGATTCGAAACCACGACACTCAGATCAAGACTAGTTAACACCCTGTATTGAATATTTGTCGTATTATTAAAGTCTTTCCTCAAAACTCAAGTACAAATATTAGACTAAGTGGCAAAGTACGTTATGTGTTTTTATTGACATATATGATAAGAACCAATTATTCTGTAAATAAATTATAACACAATTTAATAAATTTATATCCGAAAATAATATAGTCCTTTCAAATATATGTTTTTGTTACCTTTTAAAAAAATGCAATTATTGTTAAAATTCGAAATATCTCAGAACTTTTTCAAGATCACCATGTTTATAGAAAAAGACACATCGATTCCAAAGAGCACAAGCCTTGGTTTGTATCTCTTTTGGTTACGTAGCTGTATCCAATATTCACACAAAAAAAAAAATTCATAGCTTCTGAACCAGAAGATGTGCAGAACTGTTTCTTATAAAGGTCCTCAATTTAAAAAATCAATTGAAGACATCGATTTAAGTTATTGTTTAAAACATATTTTTAAAAAATGCAATTTCTGATAAAACTCGAAATTCACTAAATTTTCTCGCACTCACTATATTTGTAGAAAAAGACATTGATTCCAATGAGAATACACTCATTTTTGTGTTTCTTGGTTTAAAATATGATATTTTTTAGTCAATTTTAAGGTGCAGCAGACGGGGACGCATTCAACATTAATATCGTTTTTGATCACTCTGTATCTGAATTAATCATTTGCCATTTACCTACCTAATCGTATGTGTACTCGAAATTCAATGTACTTATTGTAATTTCAATATTCTCAAATAAGATAATTTCTCAAAATTTAATTTTGTCAACAGTTCTAGTCGACAACCAAAACTTGCTACATTAAAAAACAATATTTCCGTCGCTGCTGTAAAAAAATTATTCTGTTACTCTAACCCAGGCAAAACTTATAATTAAGAGCGCAGAATACGATAGCACTGTCAGTTTGCTGATAAATTCATCAAAAAATGCGTAGTAACACATTTCCATCGATTCTTTTCCCAATTTATTGTATTGCGAAAATTCAATATGCATGTCCAATCACAATTGGTCGTAAAAATGACGGAAAGTTTTATTTTAAACCAGAAACACTAACGGTCGTTTATTACGTTATGGTAGCAATTATTTTATTAACGATGACCATCTGTGACTATTTTGGAGTTAAACTGTTTGTAATTGACAGTCCATATTTCCGATTCGTTGGGGTATATATTTTGACCTTTTCAACCGTGTGTGTGGTACCATTCATAAATCTTTTCACATTAATAGTAATGGCCAGAAGACGTAATCTAAGCGATGCGTTGAATAAAATGGTCGATTTGGAATTGGAATTGCGTAATTTAGGTGTGGAAGTAAATTATAGATCGTCCATTTTTATAACAATATTTACAATATGTTTGTTTGTTTCGACAACAATCTATTTCTTTTTCGCCTTCCTCGTTTTACAAGACGATAAAATAGAAGTAATGTTTTTCTTCTTCTTTGGATCACACCTGCCCCACATGCACATGGAAATAGTTCTGTGTTTCTTCATCACTCTCGTCTGGATCATCAGACAGTTATTTGAGGAGCTTAATTCACTATTGGTTGACTGGATCAGAAGACATAATAAAGGAGTAATTGGTAAGCAAATTACAGGAATAATAATTTTTCAGAGTTCAGTAGCCAAAACGGAATTATTATAATTTCGTCATGTCTGTCTGTCTATGTGTCCTTGAAACTTCGGCATCTTTCTATCGATTCGGATGAAATTTTACAGGCAGGTGTCTTATGCAAACCGATATACAATTGTGACTTTAAATTAGAAGAAACATATTTAAAATATAACAATAATTGCAGAACCAACAAGTTTGAAAACGTGGATTGACGGCAAACGTTGCATCAACAAACTAAACATGTTAAAAACTATCCAGCGTATTCATATGGATCTATGTATGATTTGCAAAACCATAAACTATGTTTTCGAATGGCAGTTATTGGTATCGGTTATCAAGCTGTTTAATTTTACGTTCTTAGAAGCATATTCGATACCGGCCAAAGAGTTGGACTACCAATTGCCATTTTGGATAGCTGTTAGATCGCTATATCTGGTGACCCTGGCTGTGGTGTGCACATTTTGTGCAGACGAATCGCAAAAGACGTCCGTTCTACTGCATACAGCTAAGTTCAACAAAAATAATAGTGCTATTTATTTAAAGGTAACTCCTACTTTAAAACTTCTTCAATTAATAAATAAATGGTACGGATCCACTGAACTGACTTCCTCTCTGACATGCGGATCTTTATTTTTCGGTAAACTGTCCCTTTTAACCGAAAACGACACGCTCTTCTCCGTTTCCACTTAACAATAATTTTCAATTTTTTTACATTTCACATTTTTTTTCAATCGTAACATGGAAACAAAATATACGTAGCTGTCTTAATTTTTTAGACTCACACTGTATTGATTTTCTTGTCAAATAGAATATCAAATAAACATGTGTTCAATATAATTATGGATATAAATAATTAATTATTGATATTTTCAGATGCAAATATTTTCTCTGCAAATAGCTCATACCAAAATTAGATTCACAGCACTTGATGTTTTTCCTTTAGATATGGAATTAATATCGGGCGTAAGTTTAATTTTATAAAAGCTATATCTAATAATTGAAAAAAGGCTTTCAATAATTTTAATGTTTTTCTGCAGATTATTGGTGCAAGCGCGCAGATGTTTTTCATTTTACTTAGTTTCGACAATTTTCGAAATAATTAGACACTGATTATCAGTGTGTTCTTGTAGAGAAGTCAATAATCGACACTAATAATAATTAATTAATCACTTTTAAATTATATTATAATCACGATGACGCGATAGCCGCATGCTTAAGTATACTGTTACTAGTGAAAATTAATTCTTGCCTTCTGAACTAGTTTCAGATGGAAACAAATTATGAAGTATTTGAAGGCCATGTAAAATTGGAGGTTTGGCTATTGGCCGATAATAAGCTCAATCCCAACCCCCGTTGAACCGTCACAGTCATGCGCAGTTGCTAAAACGTGTTCCAAAACAGATAGTTTTGTTTTAGCTACTGCGCAAGACTGTGACGGTTCTGTTACCGTTCGCAGAGGGTTCGAAACAGAGCTATTATCTATTCTAATTTGCTAAACACGTTAATCGCACTGCACATTTTTAGTTCAGAGGAGCGTTTCTGACTTTGAGAAAAACTAAGAAGTTACCGCTCTATACGACGAAAGAGATGCAAAAGTATACCTCATTAGAGTCAACATGTCATTTTTTACAAAAAGACGAAAGCTAGAAATAGTTGGCAAAACCAAAAGTGCACATCCCGCAAGTTTTCCACTGTACATATTATAATGAAAAAAAATTGAGAAAATAGATTTAAAAAAAAAAAAACAATTAAAAAAATAGAAAGAAAAATAAAAATAAAATGGAATAGAAAAAAAAAATTATTACTTGGTGTCAGCGGGAATCGAACTCGGCACCTTGCTATTACTGGACTACGCGTTTAACCACTCGGCCATTCTGATATCCCAGCTTGCGTTGTTATTATGGTATAGAAGTGGAGCAGTTATTCTACGTAATACACTACATTACAATAACAGTAATAGGTATTTTTTTGTTTTTTTAAGGTTTTTTATTTTAACTATTAGCTGTCAAAAATAATAAAATAAAACTGTTTATAAAAATTAAACTACTGAACACATTTATGTGAATTTAAATAGGGTTCTGGTCTGATAGTAAACAAAGTGAATAAAATATAACCCAAGGCAATCCGACCAAAATTGCGATCTGTAGAGTCGTGACGTACGTACATACGTACATCCGTACATACGTACATCCGTACATACGTACATACGTACAGACCAACCGACAACTGCTGTTTGTAACTTTCAATTACAATTTTAATAGTATTTATGAACTCGAATTGATTTAAAAATGGTTCTGTTTTATAGATCAGAATCTCCTCTTTTGAAAAAGCTTCAATTTGAATGGATTTCGTGTGAAATTAACTTAGATATAACTTCTTATATGAACGAAAGTCAGCTCTGACGCTCAAAGCGATAATAAAGCACATACCGCTAATTTAGCGGTATGTGCAATACGCGGGTTTTTTTTGCGAACTGGGAGACAAAACTATACATTCTTATTGTATTATGTATATACTAGATTACAATACCTGTAATTTCGTCATTAAAGTACATCGTTTGATACTAACCAGTTATCATATCGTGAGATTAGATATCAGATATCTGAAATAACGATATAATTATCTTATACTCTATGTTTGTCGTACCGATATCCTTGTTAATAATACTCAGTTCCAAAAATATTTTCAACTCTAAAAACAACAATACACTTTTCGGGAAAATCAGGAAATCCACTAGTGGTGCAACGGACCTTTGCTTTTGCATATTATTTACTTCTGTTTCCGCTTTTGCATTTTTATAATGGATAAACAGAACTTTGTTTCTGCAAGTTTATGATGGTCAAGTGTGGACCTCGTGCATGTTGCAACATTCTGCTGTGCTGGTTGTCCAAGTTTATGCTTGACAGGTGTGCGCGGAATTTTAAATAATATTTAATCTTACCGTATTTTCGTATCGAGTTGTATTTTATCTATTTTTGCGTTTATCTTTGCTGCGTATTAAAATCAAAATGATAAAAAAATACCAAAAGAATCATTATGGAGTTTTTGTACTAATTTAATTACAGTTCTTTGTAAATCTAATTTATAAAC
Source organism: Xanthostigma xanthostigma (assembly GCA_963575645.1). NCBI lineage: Eukaryota > Metazoa > Arthropoda > Insecta > Raphidioptera > Raphidiidae > Xanthostigma > Xanthostigma xanthostigma. The sequence continues at coordinate 7,821,750 of OY754471.1, read as the reverse complement.
TAAAATGAATTGGTATTATTCTCGTATTGTAATAACTATTATTATATTTAATATAAATAAATCATTTTGTAGTAAGTACTGCTATTTTTTTTTCATTCATTAAATAAATAACCCATATTAACTCACAATTCCTGTTTTTCAAGATATTTCAGAAAATGCAACAGTAAAACTTTCAAGTTTACGATTAACAACAAAAAATGTCAAAGCTGAGGATAATTTTCGAGTAACCCAAATGGTGCAAAATGAGGAGTCAATAAACAATGACATAGCAGGCATTCTGACATCACCAAATTATCCTAACCCTTATGGAGCGGATGATTCATTTATATTTAATAAAACTTTTGAGCCGGGTTTTGTGATTGACTTATATTTAGAAGATTTAGATTTGGATGGAGAATCTGGAGATTATCTTTTAATTAAGTCAGGTATACTAAATTATTTAATTTAATAGTTATTTGATTCTAAAGACCGATTGCGTCTATTGAACAATTTGTATTTTAACAATGCGTAAGTACTATACAGGGTGTCCCACGACATGACTGCCATAGCCTGGGACTGTGTTGCTGGGGTGATTTCAAGTCAAAAATGTCTAATGAACATATACCCGGAACGCTATCCTAACTGAGCTAGAAGCATTTGAAATTTTAAATGAGTAAGCCCACTAATGCAGGTATTAGGTTCGTCTGTTGGTTTTGTTATTATTAAAAAGACCAGGTGGCTGTGAATCACCATTAGTATTTATACTACTAATCTAAAATTTCAAATGCTTCTAGCTCAGTTAGGATAGCGTTCCGGGTATATTATGTTCATTAGACATTTTTGACTTGAAATCACCCCAGCAACACAGTCCCCGGCTATGGCAGTCATGTCGTGGGACACCATAAGGCCTAGTTTATATGAGAGGCGTTCAACGCGCGTTAGCCCAACGCGCGTTTACAGTTTCTATACAATTGTATAGGACTGTTTATATGATAACGCGCGTTGGTGGCGCGTTGAACGCGCGTTATCATATAAACAGTCCTATACAATTGTATAGAAGCTGTAAACGCGCGTTGGGCCAACGCGCGTTGAACGCCTCTCATATAAACTAGGCCTTAGGCTATGTGCACGGAGGCGGTGTACAAATTTTTCATTGCGAGCGTTTGTGATGAGCACTAGGGGAAATTTCAATCTCCAATTTTCCGTATGTCAGTGAGCAATGTTTATTAAAAGTGAAAGTAGTTATAATTTTATATAGTTTTTTAATTACAAAGAAAACATAGGAAAACTAAGCGATCTGGAAATGCTTGTTGTGTTCCAGGTTGTTGCGCTGATGGCGATTTAAGTAAAATAAAGACCATTGGCGCCCTAATTTGACGTTCCGTTGTCAGTGTTAACAAATTAACGTCAGTTTTCCTGATTACATTTTTTTTTTTTGACACATCATGGCCAACTAAAGTTTTTGACTTATCACCATAGAAACATGTCGCGATTTCTATAAAAAGTTAGTTCAATAATTCTCTATTACCCACTAGCGGCGCAATAGGCTTCGTGCACACAGACCATAGACAAGATTCAATTTTCATATCTATAAACCACTAAATATTAATGTTTACAATATTTAAAGGCGAAGACATGGACGCTGAAGGTACGGGCGTAATTTTGACTTGGCACTCCAAAAAAAGACACTATCACATCAATACTTGCGATATGTATATTGAATTTGGAGTTTTTGGTGAAAATGTAAATAAACACAGAGGATTTTTGATTTCATGGGAACGAAATGGTAAAGAAATTTAACAATAATAATATATAAAATGTAAAATATTACGCAACGTTTTATTAGCACGTGCTATATGTTCACGGTCGGTACATTACAGAGGTTGCCTCGTTCCACGAATGATGTGAGCTGGCGGACAGTTCATATTTTTATAACCACGCAATATCAATTGAAAAGTTCGCCCGATGACGTCGTCTCCTCACTGCCAACAAACGGAACAAGGTAACCTCTGTAATTTACTGACCTTGCCACTATAATTTTAGTTTTTTTTTATTAATAAACCTTTAGAAAACCTGACATACGCTCTCAAAGATACAGTCTCAACTTGAAAATTTGTATTGTATGGTAAAACATTTCTTCAAAAAAATTGGCCTCTTTTTAGGAACTGAACAAATTATAACAGAAAATCCCTCAACGGAGAAACCTCTTCCAACACCACCGAATAATGATACAGACACTGAATTACTAGTTTCTCTGTCGGGGCTCAGCCCCGTTGAGTTTTACAACATTACCGATGATTTCAAAGACATGTTGGTCAACATGTCTACGAAATATTGCGAGGAAACTGACATCAGATTAAAAGAACCCATCACGTAAGTCAGATTAATTTGCATCAATAATAACCGATTCATTTTTTCTGATTTCTATCAGCTGTATTCCATGGCTTAACCCACATTTTTTGGAACTTTTATCAGTTGCTTATTGTACAAACAACTAAAAAGACATTCTTATTAGTGTATTTGCCCATTCATATTCAGGGTGTCCCATTTTTAACGATCCGTCCTTATATTTCAGAATGTGTCTGTTTTTTTTTTAATAATCTACTATTAGAAGTAAGCACTCAAAAGTGAAAAGTCAAAAATTTTGAAAATTAATTTTAGGACAAGTAATGTAATAATAAAACGAATAGCACTCTGCCCTGTGTATTGGCCGAAAACCGACGACTGTGTTCAGGTTACATTCGAAATACCAGTTTTCCTTGCGGCGAATGAAACGTTCAGCCTGAACAAACAGCTCAATTTCGAAAGAACAACCTACGAACTGACCACCGAACATTTGCAAGAAATGTGGGATATGTACAGCGGGGAAATGCTAGAAACGCTCGAGTTACAAAACTATCACAAAATGAAAAATAGCACAGCGTCACTGATTTGGTTATCGGTCAGTCTTGGCGTTTGTCTTTTGTTTATTTTCTTCTTATATTATGTTTGGAAATATAACTACTTCAAATCTGACAACAGGTAATAAGATAAGAATAGTTTCGATTTTCATGTTTCGAGTAAACAATACAACTAAAGTAAAGTTTTTTTAATGATTTTTGATACAAATATGTTCATTGAGCAATGTGTAAATAGTTTTTCCAACGCTGTTCCGTGAATCCCATTGGATAATCACATATGGTTTGGAACTTGGAACATGATTACATTTTTTTTGAATAGGCTAGGACTAGGAATATATAATTTACAGCCTAATATATCTTTATTAGGCAATTTACAAATCCGGGAAAAGCAGGACCAGGCCCCGCTAGTAATTAATATAAATCTACGTAATGTTTGTACTAATCACATTTTTTACGTTGTTTTGACGAATTAGGCAAAATGAAAATCAAAAGATAAATTTAATTCAATAAAGTTATCGACCAATTTTCAGACAAATATACCTATTAACAAAAAATATATAAATTCAATACATTAATTTAGGTTTTTATATATTTTTTGTTAATATATTTGTCCGAAAAATTGGTCGATGATTTTATTTATTGATGAGTTCTATAATCAGACGTTAATCAAAGATTTAAAAGTAAATTTAGTTTAGCTTACCTTAATGTTTGCATTTGAATCAGTATCCAGTTCTCGTCCTGGTCGAAGGAATAACTAAAAGGATTCTTTCCACTACACAAATTGTCTATTTATAAGATGTACATTGATGTAAAAAACACTGAACTGTATACTTTGATATCAACATTCACGGTGTTACTTGTTGCATGGTTCAAACAAGATTCATACTCATCTATAGTTACAAGCCGATGAGAAAACAAAAATTACGTAATTATATAATAACTGTATTGCCCTCTATTTGGTCATTAAAACAAAACTTAAGGTTCGAGAACAAAAACTAAAGCGGCATGAACACATGATTTTTTCAAGCCTTCAAAATATTGATACACAAAGCATTTATCTGGTTCCTTATTCAAATCTCAATTGAATTTTATAGTTCTACCTACATACTTACATGTAGGTATTTGATCATTACCCAGTAGACAAGTTCATAAAAAATTTACTGCAAATTTAGATCATTTCTGATAGATAAAATGAACTCACCATGGACCTATTATGAGTGCCTGTGTTAGATCATAGTGAATGAAAATCATGACAGAATTCGTTGAGTATATATTGTAGAAATATTGAATCAAATGGATAGTAATAATTAATCTTTAACTAAAAATTTTCTTCATATTACCAGTAAATCACGATAATATTTGAAAGATTCAACATTCCTACAAAATATACTTATTTCTATGATGAATATCGTTGACTCAAATTTGCCTCATATTATGAACATTCGATGATGGTGTTAAAAAGATTCAATATTACTTCAAATTTGCTTATTTCTGTGATGAATATCGTTGACTCATATTTGCTTCATATTGTGAGCATACCATGATAACATAAGAAAATTTCAATATTCCTAAAAATATGCTTCTTATTTCCATGAAAAATGTATTTGAATTATAGTTATTTAATTATATCCTCAATTATCATTGTTGATGTCGCATGACGTGAATGCAAATATGCGTTAAATAAGATTGATTACTTGAATGTGCTACTGCGGTGAGTAAATGTTAGCTCATCCGCCGCGATAGTGAAAGATACATGTAACTAATAAGAAAAAATTCGCAGGTTTGTGGACAATAGTAGTATTTATAAATGTACGACGTTGGACACGATATCTAATATATAGATACATGTAACATTGTTTGAAAATATTTTTTTCGGATACAGGCTTGCAACAAAGGATGTGCGTTAACAATATTGCCAGCAAACTTTAGCCTTAACTTAAAATAATTATAATATTTTATAGAATACGAAGATTGAGTGAAAGCGATAGCATAATCTCATTCGACCAGAAAGGACGTAAGAGCGACAGTTCGTTGTATCCGTCGACGCACCAATTGGTGCCACCACTGTTTGGTGGCCTGGACAGACAAGCGACCACGACATCTAAAGATTACCATGTATACGAATCGGATTGGATGGATCTATTCACGATGCCTGATAATGCTAAGAATTTCTACAAGACATCTCCGCCGCCAGGACTCGTTAAAGATGACCCAAAATTATACACGGGTAACAAATAATCATTGTTGATTCACAAATAAAAAGCGTATCTTAACAAATGACAGTTTATGCTTTGTTTGTGTGTCTAGAATGGGACGTATCTTTATAGTGGTGGATCGATTGCATCCTTTTTTAACCGACGAAAAACAAAAACGGAGGAGGTTCTCAAGTCGACGCGTATATATATATTTTTTTTTTTATTTATGTATGACCACGCATAACTTTTTACAGAGTAGTCCGATTTTGATAATTATTTTTTTGTTTGAAAGGGTATACCCCGAAGTTGGTCCCATATAAATTTCGTAAGAAAATTCCAACCCTAAGGGTGGGAAAATAGGGTTGATTTATTGTTCACTCACAGATTTTCATGCTGAGTTGTGTATTACAATTATAAATTATATACCCGCAAAAAATTATAAAATAAAAACTTTTAACAAAAAAATTAAACCGCCGAAAAACTGAAAAGCAAAAAATAATAAATCTTTTTATTTAACTAAGTTCTATCTAAGTAGTTGAACGTATGTGACAGTCTAGTATATCTAAGTAATTTTGAGTCGGCGTCAAACAATCAATGAACAAAGATCACTAAAAGAAATAACCAAATCAAATTAACAAAAATCTCCAGCGATAAACATTAACATTCCAAATATGCGCTCTCCACACGACCACTCGCAAAGACGTGTGGCCTCAGTGTGTGCCCGTTCGGGTTGCTCTGTCGCTGACATTAACTTCGTGAACGCTCAGAGATTTCCGGCAAAGGATTGTTGACGCCGACTCAAAATTACTTAGATATACTAGACTGTCACATACGTTCAACTACTTAGATAGAACTTAGTTAAATAAAAAGATTTATTATTTTTTGCTTTTCAGTTTTTCGGCGGTTTAATTTTTTTGTTAAAAAGTTTTTTAAATCTTGAAGCTTTTAATTTGGTGTGTAAATATCCCCCTCCTCTTATATTATCAGAGAAAAATACCGAGTGGGGTGGCGTAGCGGTGAAAGCACAAGACTCGCATTCGAAGGTACCGGGTTCGAATCCCGGCGGGGGCAGATGTGGCTGGGAGTTTTTCCCAGTTCCCACTGCTTCTCGACGAAAAACGGTAATTCCTGTACCGGCCATCTTGTTAAGGTTTTCCATGGTTTCCCTCAACAATTCCAGATAAATATGGAGATGGTTCCTTATTCAAGGCCTATGCTCAAAATTTGCCTACCTTATCCCAATTTCCTAAAAATTTCTTCATTCGCCCATTGCTTTAATTAAGTTGAAGTTTAAAAATTGTAGAAAATAACGGGAAGTGTGGTAGAAAAAAATAGTAATGGTGCGAATGGCGTCTGTTGTGACATAAAGTCGGGAAATGGACGTTAAACGCATTATTATTATTGTATTATCAGAAAAAAGTCGAAACTCCACTATAGGTATACTTTAAATACCTACTAATAAAAACAAAGTTAGACGATGATGACCTCAGTTGTTGAGCGTCTATAAATTACAATTAATTCAATAAGCAAAGTACTAAATGGGATATTCTTATTGGTTGTTGCAAAAGAGATTTTCCTATTATAAAAAGGCAAAGTTTTTCGTGTATTGGTTGTTGCAAAAGAGATTTTCCTATTATAAAAAGGCAAAGTTTTTCGTGAACTTCTGAAAAAATTTGTTTGGGTCAAAGACATAATTGTGAATATCTATTTTTCTGTTCAAGATGGAATAGATAACAAAGTTTTTATACACGAACCACGAGTGGTCGATGATTTTTCAGAAGATGAAGTTCTTAATGACGTGAGGAGAAGAATGTCGTAAGTACCTATATTATGAAACGATTTACTATAGTGATTCTATAATTTAATATCTACGTTTTCAGGACAACTGGAAGACGTTCACAAATTATTACTATTAGAGAAGATACTGAACTGGATTCAAACTTGTAAAGTTGTTATTTTGATCGGTCCAGCACGGCTAGACAAAAATCCCAAGCTTCTGGCTAACGGTCGTTGCTGGTTGCATATGATGATTAATGTGCATTACTCAATAGGGTTATTGACAGTGATTAAAATTAAATATAAAACTGTGTTATAATGAAAGTTTATGGTCTAAAATATCGTTTAGAATTATTATTTTTATTAAATAAGTGCGTTAAATATGTTAAAATAAATAAAATCACGATTTTTAACCTATGTGTCACGTGATTTCAAACACCAATCACAGCGCGAGACGTCATTAATCAGTCAACATGGCCGGTAGCTGTGTGCCACTGACTGCCATGTGTATTCGTTATCTCTGTTCAGTGTATGTTCTCTGGTGTATTCATTGTACTCTGTCAATCATATTAAATGCAACACTTTGTTGGTTATAATGCTATATGTCACGTTGTACCCGCTTGCTTAGTGTTTACTGATTGCCTACTGTGACGTAGGCAATCAGTAAACATGGCTGTCAAGGTCAATTGACGTTTTGGCGCAGAATTTAAAGTCAAAATAAAAAACAACTAATAATGAGTCAAATCTGTTATATTTATGAGAAAAAATATTTTTTACGGGTAAATATACCTTTATTCTTTAATTTTAAATACTTTTTGAAATTTTGTCAATAACCCTATTGGGCACCTTCATGAACAGAACTTTTTTATACGTGCCGTGCTGTATAAGTGTTAGCTGTCTTTTAATAATATAATTTGTAATTTTTTTATAAATCTACCTGTAAATAAGAAAATAAATCTATGCTAATCAAATTCTGTTTAAAAAAAAATTAAAACACGATGTAGGTACAATACAGCTGTTAAAATAGAAGGAATATTACAGAAACAAAATAAAAAATAGTTTATTTTATACGACAACATAAAATCTAAAATACATAGGTATACATTCAATACAAAATACAATTTAACCGTTAACCAATCAAACAGTTCCAGATCAAGACAAAATCTCCATTTGACAGTTGAGGACTTAGATGAATGGTGTTGTTAGAACGATATAAATCATAAAAAATAAATAAAAATACCAATAAATATTGGCTGTAAATGTCACTCAAACTTCCATGCTGCATAACATGACCCTATCAATTAATAATTATCTGATCACTGCTTAAAAAACAATTGAAACGCGTGGTCTGCAGAAATGTACGATGCGCCACTGTTTAAAAAAAGTTGAGGAACACTAGTCAATTAAAAATCATTTCAACGCACAAACAACGCAAATATATACAAACTTAACTGACTATAGACTATTTGACTGTTTAACGGTTAACAACTGACTAGCTGTTTCCTTAACTAAAAAATAGTATACCACAATAATTGTCATGATCTGAAAAGGCTTCCTTTAAAAGTAATTTTTACAAAACACTTAATACTACATATTTCAATAAAGCTAAAAATAGTTCTCATTAAAAGAATTGTTTGTATTTCAATCATAATTTATATTAGCTTACAATAATTGGGCAATGGCTGTACAAAAATGCAGCCAAATTAAAATATGTGTTGACTATACATTGGAATGTTCTAAGCGTGTGTGATCAGAGTTAAAAATATGGTAACAGTATTGAGATCTGAAAACAGAGCGAGTTTTTTAAGCTGCTGCAATTTTTCTATGCCAAATCTTCCTGCTAATAATTTTTCTTTTTCAAAAACATTCACTGCTTACATTTTTAAATGTAAGCATTCTCTTAAAAGGTGCCATTTCAAAAACGACAGCCTTGTTTTTACACACGTCCAAACAACTGCAAAATAATAGAGGCAAATTTGGGTTCGGAAATTTTGTCCATTTAATAGAGGCGTCCGCAAGGACAGCTTTCACTGTATAAATATTGATAATAATCAATTAATATTTTATTAAAATGCTTATACTTTTCTATATTGAATGATGTAAATGTTTTGACTTCGCTGATTCTGAAATTTAGAAATGAAACACTCGCTCATAATTTTCTGCTTCATCACAACCTTAAGGTGTTTTTTGTTTTTTTTTTTTAACTCTCCACCCAATAAATTTGAGGTTATACAACAATAAAATACGCATTATACTATTGTTACAATAAAATTAATTAATTTACATTTACTGGAATTGAGTTGGCACAAACTAGTTTTAAGAATTATGATCTATTATACAGTTGGCACAAAGTAAAAATATATTTTCATTTAAAAAACGATATTCAAAAAACATATTCTTGTTAAACAAAAACAGAGTATTTTTTACAAAACAAAATCGTTAATAAATAATAGTTTATTGGCTTTAACTTCTTTTTACATCAAAGCTGTAAAAGTTTGTTAAGACTATGTTAGTTTAACTTTAAAATATAACATAAAACAAAGAACAGTAGAAGCTATATATATCTTAGAGATGAAGAGGGTAAAACGGAGTTAGTTGAAACACCACTAATACTTCAAAAACTATTAGTGATCGGAGGTCAAAATGATGGTGCAATGAGCGATTTTGATAAAATTAGTCAACCGTCCCCGATCTACCCTACTTTGTCCTGAAGACGATTCTGCAAAAAAATTAAAGACTTCCATTCCACCTGCATCACAGATGTTCTAGTAATAAAACGTTACAAGGAGGCTGATTATACAAATAAGCAAGTTTTGAAAAGCTATCTTTATTATTTCTTATAACCATTGCTATGTCATAGCGATTTTGGTATACATTTTGAGTTCACCAACTATTATAATATAAATAAATAAATAAATATATTATATATATATAAAAGAATACTAAGTTTTAAAAAATGCAGCTAACTAAATAAATGACTATATCTTTATTAAATAGTTTTAGCTTTGGTTCGTATACAATACAACTATATTTTTTTGTCATGCATGACTGAAAGAGACATGTTTATTTCAAAAAATATCAAATGTATCTTTCGAAAAGTTAAAACTAAAACAAACGCAACTAATAAACGGATAAAAAATATCTTTCAGGAGCAACTGCGTAGTTTCATGAGCATTCTGGTATAAGATTCATTTGAGCAAACTTTGGCATTTTCATTCTAACAGAAACTTTGAGACATATGCCGAATTTGTTTAAGCGTTTATACAACCAAATTTAATTTAACGCAAGCGCAAACATTTCTTTAAAACGCGGAGGTCACTAATTAGAGCAGAGCTGCAAAAACGTTTAATGCCCAATTATGATTGAAATATCTCATTTGTAATCACCCGATTTTCAACTAATATCATCCCGACATAAATCTAATCAGTGACATTACAATGTGTGCGTCTAGATCAGGCCTATGTATACGACAGAATTGGTGGTCAATAAAATACTGACTTCACATCGGTCAGTGTTGATCATTGGTATCCAAAAAACAGGGCCAATATACAGAAAAAAATTAATTCCAAAATGAAATGGAATTCCGTTATCATGGGCCTGATCAAAGCAGACATTCTAATTGCTCGCATTCATTCTGTCTCTCTCACGTTGCTGTTGAATTTCAGCGTTTCGCATTTTTTTCTGCAGTTCCTGCTGTTGTTTTATAAAAGCGCTCAATCTATTTAATAAAAACTGTTTGTCATGACCTTCTAAAACCAGCTGGTTCTTCAAAACCAGCACCATGTGCTTGTTGGCTGTACTCACTGCATAATAATAATAAAGACAAAGTAACAAAAAAATAAAAACCGGTACAGCAAATCCCGCAGTACTAAAGAAAAACAAAATGTTCTGGATCCACACTGGAAATTTTTTAAAGGTTATGACTACAATCGACCAAACTGTGTCCAATCCACGGAAAGGACCGCAGGATCTAGACGGAGTAAGTTCCGCTACTGCGTAAGCCACCGGTATAATTGAAACTAGAAACGAAAGCAATAAAACAAACATGAATAGCGATTTAGAGCGTGAAGCGCGATATACGATCGAAGACGGCGTACTATTTACAAGACAAGCGAACTTCTTCACATAAAATAAAAGAAAAAACACAATCGTTCCCAGGCCGGGCAAAATAGGTGCATAAAAGAAACCCAGCCAGCAAATCGTTTGCGAATAAACAATATCCAGCACGTGTTTCGGAAGTTCGAATTCTTGTTCGCCGATAAATTTAGCGAAGTTATTATCAAAGTGTTTTGCGATCATGGCTCTTGGAAAATTTATGAAGAATGTCAGAAATACGTGTATGGCGAAATCGGTTACTAAAAGTTTGTATAATTGCTGTCCGACATATGTTTCCCAACATTCCTGATCGGCACAGCTCGCACTAAAGCAGAGATCGTCGTCTTTGATGGAACAGAGTATAATGGTAGACATTGATATGAGTAAGATTCCTAATGAACTTAAACGTAAAAATACTGTTCGAACTAAAGTCAATCTTATCACAATAACCGGACTATAATTTTCAAACGAAATTAAATATTTAAATATAATTGGAACGATAACATTCAACGTAACTATTGTTATAGATGGAAGAAAATGGAGAAACAACGTTTCAAAATTTTTATTCATAAATATTGTTTCGTTCAGCTGCGAATTGTCTTTGTTTAATTTTGTAACGGTAAAGTCGAGAACAAAATAAATAATGACACCCGAGCACATTAAAATACTAATGACTATTAAATTTACAGTAGAACGGATAAAAAACAATTTTGTTTTTTCATCTCGTGTACGGTTTTGTATTTCTTCGTCTAATTTCTCAGATTCTATACATCCTTTAATTTCATTAAAAAGCGCCTTGTGTTTGATATTTGCTGATTTTTCATTATGTATACAAAAATCCCATCCTCCGAACACTAAATTACAATATTTATAAAACTGCCCTTCGCCCTCGACTAGCCGCTCTTTGAACCCTTTTGCGGCCGATTTGACAATAGCTACTAATGAGATCACAAAACACACAACCGTTACTAATATGTAAGCCAACGGAAGATCGTACTGAATACCCGAAACAAGCCCGTTGTTTTCGCCCGTCAGCCTCTGGAAGATACTTTCTAGAATGCTCGTCGAATCGGTCGACACTAAAGATCCGCTTTCATTGAACGATTCATTTTTAAAATCTTCGACTACGATATCCACATTGCCGCCTGAGAAACCGTAAATCTGATTGGTGTAAACACCGTAAAACATCAAAGTTCGTTCCATCCATTTGGTGCCCTGTATAAAGTCTATTACATACAATTTACTGTCGTAAGTTTTATTGAAATAATTTTCGGCACAACATTCAGTCGTGTTCAAAAACAGGACGTCGCAATACTCTGCAGTCGGCGGTTTCAGTAATATGCTCGGCAATATAATAAATAGAAATATAAGTACAAATAAAAGTAAATTTAGAAATACGAGCCACTTTACAAATAGAAAATAAGATACAACTCCCGTTCCGAAATGTCCTTCGATTTTTTTCAAACTGTGTCTCCACAATTCTATTTTGGCGTACGTCTCTTTCCACTGCAGTTTAAATTTCTTCCACGCTTTTCTGCGCTGCCACTTAAACTGTTCCAATCCTTGTAGGCGCAAATACGTTGCATTCTGAACATAAAGTTTGAACGATTAATACCTGAACTGTGTCATTCATCTGATTGGTTCTATTAGTGTAAAAAACGGACTAATCGTTTTTGTATAATCGCATGTCAATTTTTTGTACTGTATACACAGTAATGTAATAATTAGATCAAAAATTTTGAACAGATTGCCACCAGAATATTATATTAAAAACAAATTGAAATAGTTGACAGTCTAAATTGTTGCCTCGTGTACGGATGTCATGTCAAATATTGTTGATATCGCGACTTTAAGGAGGTTGATCCGTTACAGTCCCAATCAAAAGTAAGTCGAATTCTAAATGGGAACTTTTATAGTTTATAAGTCGATGATACCAATAAATTATTGTCATAAAGGCATAAATAAATAATTGTTTTTAATATTAATTAATTATTTCAGTACTTTATACTTAATAGACTAACTTTTGTATTTTTTGTACAAAGTTAGGTTAAAAAAAATAAATTTATGTAAATATCTGTATTTTACATATTTTTTGCAGTAAATAATTGAAAAAAGAAATTAGAAGTAATAAAAATTAAAATTAAATCATTAAAAAGTTGAAAATTCAGTTAAAATTGTTAAATCTGTCAAGAATAAAAGTCCATATTCGAAAAGTACTAAGGTTTAATAATTTTTTTTATTGATTAAAAGTCTCCTAATTAAATTGGAAAAAATATTAAAATATGCGTAAGACATCGATGCTTTACATAGATAGTTTTCGGAACTGCTGACATTATTTGGTTATTTGCAAAAAATTAAAATGAACAGTTTGCATGCTAGGTTGACATATTTTCCATAAGACTACATGTTAAAGTTTTTTTTAATTTTTAACTTTATAAATCTCCTAATGATTTTGGATTTTTTACAGAAAATTTTGTCATAAAAAAAATCTATTAAAAAAACTTTATTTCAGATTTTTTTCATTATCTTCGTAAAACGGCTCAACCTCCTTAATTGCTTTCGTACTGTCGTGTGTGCATATAGCCTTGGGCCCGGTATTATCTAGACAATTAATTAGAATAAGTAGCAATTAGAAATTATCTAGTACTAATAGTCGGTAATGTAACAACAATTATTCAGAACATGTAACTTGCACGTCACGCCATATTGTAAATTTTTGACGTGATAACGTCTTATAAATTGATGAACACCGACTGTATGCACGAAAAAGTGTAACGTTCCGAAAAGTGTCACGTTCCGCCTGACCCTGTGCGTGCAAGCGAGAGCGCAGTATAAGCGATAGAGAGTCGGTAAAAATATAGTTTGACAGCTACTAAAATTTAGGTTATGTATTATTAAATATGATATTCGAGCGGAATACGTTATCACGTAAAACTATCGTCCGTAAACCGTCTTTACAGACAACCAATTTTTTTTTTTGTAGCGATTCATTGTAAAAACCTAGATTAATTAATTAAAAATGCATTAGACTAATGATTAATTAATGTAAAGAGGAATCAATTTGTAGGTTATCTTATTTACATTCCACTAAAGATAAAACACTTTTACGGTATAATATAACTATTATCATATCAATTTTATTTAAATTTGACTCACCTGTAATTTCGCTTTTAATTCTTTTTTTTGGAACATGGGTAATGGCATAGCTTTTATTTGCATTATTTCCTCCCATGTGCGCTCTTCATTTGATAAATTTTCTAAAAAATTAAACCTCTTGAAACCAATCACTGCTTTTATATTACACATTTCTTGAAATTCCAAACATGCAAATAAATAGAGTGATTTCTTTTGAAATTTAAACTTTTCAAATCTTGTATTTTATACTCCGGCTGTTAATAATATTCAGGGATAAAAACTAAGCCAAAACTGTCTACAAAAAATCCAAATGTTGGTGGTTTTTTTTTCAGACTGTATGCAAAGAAAAACTTTTCAAAAATTATTCCGAACAATTTTTTTTAATGGTATCTATTTTTTACTGTTCCTCTACACTGATTTCTGACTCAATTGGATCGCCCGCGTATTTTCGTTTATCATTATCCTTTCTGGATTTTTTCAAGACAAATGAATGATGGCAAACACATTCAGGGTTCGAGGATATATATCCGATATATTATATCAAACTGGGTTCGACGATATATATCCTATATATTATATCAAATGGTTTTTTATAATATATTGCAATACAAAAATGGTTTAAAAAATTAATATTATTATGTAATTTTTATGTTTTTGAGTTGATTTTTTAATATATATAAGATTTTATGTTTTTTAGTTGATTTTGCCTTATCTGAAAAAAGATTTTATGTTTTGGTTTCATTTGTCTGATTTTAAGTACCTAAATAAATAAAACATTAAAAACATTAATTTTAGTTGGTTTATAACTTTATATAAGACATATGCAAATAGTATTCATCAATAATACAATAAAATAATAATATGACTTTCATAGAAAATTGATATATATCAAACTTGATATATATCTGATATATATCATAAATATCCGATATTTTGATATTTATAATAAATATCGGATATTTTCGAACCCTGTACACATTACGATATCAGACATACCGATTTATGAAATACGAACAAGAAATTCACAATTTTAGATTTTCGCTTATAACTAAACTACCCTTATCTGGCAGACTAGAGCGAACAACAACCCAAAGTTAAAAATTTTGTTGCTATCCGTTGAACGGAGATCTAAAAACTCATTTTCTCCGTATGTAGGGAAAACAAAACGTCTAGCCAGTCGAAATCTCGAATCCAATTTATAGTCGGCCAAAAATCATATATAACGTGTCTTCGACTTGCCAGCAATTCGTATTATATCGAGGGTGTCAGTCAATGGGAGTTCTGGACGTACCTGATAAATCGGGCATCATGGCCACATGGATATCTTGATTCACGGTGGAAGTTCTCCTCGCTGTGGACTGATATGACCGCATAGAGTTTCTGCGTCTGGATGTACGTATCCTGTCATTTGTTGTACGGGTGCCATACCTAATTGTTGCTGAAAGATATTTGTTATGAGCTGCTCAATAAGAAGTTATGTTGAGTAGGTTTCTATGATGATTAAAATTTCGTAGTTTTAAAATTAGCGACGAAGTATCGGCAAGTATTTAAATTATATGCTTGATTGACATTTTATTTTTAGCATAGCATGAAAGTTTTACAGGAAAAAATTTACATCGATACAAACAATCTTTCAATAGGTTGCAAATTTTCTTCGAAAGCAATTTGTTAATTTTTTAAGATCGTGTTTTTTTGACGTGATAACGTCTTATAAATTGATGAAACACCGGCTGCACGCACGAAAAAGAGTAACGTTCCGCAAGCGAGAGCGCGATATAAGCAATAGCCTCTCTCTTCTCGCGTGACGTCAGAGAGTAGTGTGCGTTCAACATTTTTTTCGGCTGTTCCAGCGAAAGCTACATCTGACAGATGGCCAGATAAATTATACGGTTTGTTAACAAATATATAATATATATACATTCTTTTAAATGTCTTTTATAATTGCTTAAAAATATGTATTTTGCTTTGGTTGATCAAATTATTAGTCGGTAAAAATATAGTTTGACAGCTACTAAAATTTAGGTTATGTATTATTAAATATGATATTCGAGCGGAATACGTTATCACGTAAAACTATCGTCCGTAAACCGACTTTACAGACAACCAATTTTTTTTAATTAATAAAGGTCTCAACAACAGATATTCCACTTACTTGCTACGCGCGACTGTTTACTAGGAAGCAAGGTAGTAAGATGAGTCGGATCTCTCTGTAATACTTCCAGTTCGATATCAGTACCCGTTGGATAGCTTTCCGAGTAAAACTCAGCTCCGGCTTCTTCCCAGCCTTGGCCACGGCCAGACACGCGCTTTTTGTTACCTGACCCACCTCCCGACATACCGTCTGCAACAAAACAAACAACAGTTAAGCTAGGGTCATCATGAATTTGCTAAGCAATATTTTATATCTCTTTACCTAGAAGTATTCTTGTTAAGCATTATTCGCAAAGTATATTATATTCAATGTGTGCAAGGTGATATTTTGTGGTAGGTACTTATACAAAGTCAAAAAATTAAAACGAAATCTCTACCTTGATTGTCAAAACAAAGAAATTCAAGCTGTTTATTCAGTGCTATTACCTTTTAGTTGCCCATATGGTCAAATAGTGATGGTCAGATTTTAAAGAAAACCTTCCTTATGCTGTTTGTTTATAATTATATACTATACTTCAAATGCAATTTACATTTTTATATTTGACAGATCCAAACAATTAATAATACTCCACTCACCAAACATATAAGGGCGAGAACCAGTGCTACCAACAGTTTTTAGTTCTTAAAATTGGTGTTTATACAATGTTCCCAACAGTAAAAACTAGTAGCGTTTTTCTAAACTCTTAGATCAAACCTCCATGAATTTTGATAATTTTGTGTTCATTATCGTTAATTTATCGATTGTAGACTTCGCAAATACAGAATTTTTAGTGAAAATATATTTAGTATTTTCAAAGGGCTAAGTTCACGAAAATATTAATGTTTTTAAGTGATTTATATGTAAAATGTCCTCCTAAGTCAGCACTTTAAAGCCGTCTAAGTAGAACGCACAACGAGTATTTCTTGGTCTCCTAATACATCTAAAGCCGAACGCACAACGAATATTGCAATACGTACTAAAATTAAAACGCTAACAGCATACTTAGGTTAAAAACTGATTTTGCCGCCTTTTGTAAACATAATTAATAAAATCGCGGTAATTTTCTTTTGAATACTTAGAATGTATTATTATTTATTTATTTACCAATCAACAGAGCTGCCTGCCCCAAATGATGGTTATAAATTATACGATATAATTCATACTAATTTATGTTAATTTTATTAGCGTTTTATTTTTTCTATAACCTATTATTAATGTGTGGGAATTTTTTTCACATGTTTTATTATAATTTATAATATTATGAGAATTGGTAGTAAAACATTCAGTGGAGGTTATATGGAAATTATTGTGGTAAATAGAGGAGTGAAAGCCATTTTTTTTCTGTTTCCTTTGATAACATACATTTTTAATTTATATTGATTCCAGTGTGAGTAATAAATTATTAATGATAAATGATAATAATTAATTTTACATATGCGGAATATAAACTTATGATTAGATATAGAGTTATAAAATAATGATGATACTCACAAACAAAGAAATAACGCTAGTTAATTGGAAAAAAATAATTTATTATAAAAAGTTACAATAACTAATAATTATATTTAAACATTTTCTTATTTTTTATTTTCAATTTCAATTTCTGTATCTATAGTACATTCAAATCCGATAGTCGCGTCAAGACGTACGTTCCATGAATGTTGTCCGCGAACTTTTATAAGTAATGGAAAAGGCTTAGTCCGCGTACATAGATAGAAATTATATATTATTAGTTTTAAATTTCACTATTTAGAAATTTATATCATATACTTATATTGTTATTTACTCTAAGATGCCGGCCTGGTGCAGGCTTCAAAAATATTTTTATATTTTTTCCGATCCGGCATATCTCTTTTACTTGTTGGTGTGCATTCCTTATTAACCGTTTGAATATATGAATCGACGGATTCAAGATCGTAATCCTCCATTTTGATTTGTAACTGATTCGGTACATGACATTTGAAGTTCATTTGTTTTTAGTTCATTTGTTTTAACGAACTTGCATAAAATGCTATAAATGTTTTTGACGGGGCTCTCAACGCATAAATATGCCACAAAAGCCAATAAAAATGACGACACAATGTCTGCAATTATTTGACGCATCTGTAAAAATGTAATAGTAAAATTAAAGTAACACGTCAATAGTAGATATTTTGTTTAAAACAGTATACGAGCTGTAATACCTAATGTAATAATACCTAATAAGGACTTACTGTTACGTAATTTGATGCGTGAGTTACATGTCTTCTAGCTCCAATTGTTTCGTACATAAATTGTATGTGTAGAATATATACACCGTACGCCAATTTACTTAATGGAATCAAAGGTTCCCAGCAAAGAACTGGTCCCAGAAACGCTGTTCATAAATATCGGAATTAATTAATTTTTTATATCTAATAATAATAAATTTCAATAAAAATATATCGATCATATTTTATTGCATATACTTATAATGAAAAAAAGCAACTTAGCTCCTCCTTAACCACAACGATTCTACGATGGAATCGATTCAGGGGCCGATCTAGGTTTTTCGTGGTCTTAGGCTTATATTGAAGTTTCAATGAGACCCCTTATGTTGTTAGATTTTCTTACTGAAAGGCTACATATAAGCTAATTCCTCAATCAATAGTAGAAAATGCTGTATACTTACGAACTTTACCGAAACCTAAAGCCAAGACAACAATCCCAACGCCGACTACATATGAAAACCTATTTAAACTGGCATAAAATGCTGATTCGAAGACGTTGTATTGTTTACCGGGTGCATAAAATACAATAACATATGACAACGACACCAGCATTATTATTAATCCCACTATGGTCAGAGCACAAGATGTTACCTTCGAAAAAACGTAATTAACTTGTTAATGTGAACAACACTAAAAATATATCTGTTACTAGAAAAGAACAGGAATCGGTTATATTTAATTTTTTTATAAATCAGTTATTCAATAATAATGATGATCAATCAAAAATTAAATTTTGAATGGTACTTTGGATGAAATTACCTGTTTTAGTTTAAAGGTAGAATCTTTCATTTTGTAAAAAACGTATCCAACCAGCATTCCCACAAAGTAAGGACTTGCCCTTAAATGACTTTTTATGTATATTGTTTGAAAGAAATTGTCACCACGAAAATTTGCAACAAAACTGAAAATAAATGTAGCTAGATTCATAAAACACGGACAAAAAAAATTGAGTTCACTGTTAAAAATCGTCATTTCACTTTGGGTACAGAAATTCATCATAGCTATGAAGATATCTACTTACCTTTCATAATACATTAACGTCGGTTGTTTACTACCCGAATAAACTTCGAGAAACGGCAGAACCAACGACATGAGTAGTAAGATAACGATGAGTGATAATCCTAGGCGCTGATTTTTCTTCAGCAATCGTAAGATGAATAGTCCAGCCAGGAAAAAATGGAATTCGCACGGCAGGTACCACGATTCAATCATACACTGGAAATAAAAGGCAGGTAATTAATTATACCGAATTGTGGAAGCATTCAAATTAATTTATTCTCTCTATTAACAAGCTGGTGAAGTTCTGGAAAAGAATGAATGCATGTCGCACCATCTTCAACTTCTTTGAGTGGGGTCTTGGTTTGATTGTTGTGGTTGTTTAATTTCAAGAAAACATTATTTCACCAAAATAATTTTCATCTTAATGCTAGAAATAGTTAATATTACCATTCTTTTTGTGTTAACGTAGTTGTTTATGTATAACAAATTGGTCCACCAGTTTTCCCGACAGAATTGTGCCTCTTGTTCGTTGACTTGTTTCCAGAATGGTCCCGATCCAGTTTTTTCAAAGACTGTTGAATAATAAAATATGACTAAGGCATAAAGAGGTGTCAATCTGAAAAAAAGTGTTATTTAAGTTCTTAAATGTCGAATAATTTATAACACACGTAAAAACCAAAACACACACAACTGGTAAAAAAATGGCTCCATTATTCCGGTATCATTTTTTCAAAACAATTTAATAACTAGTTTTCCCGTTTGGACGAAAAACTGTGTTTTTCTTTTTGTTATAAGTTTATATTATTTAAAGCACTTACCTTACATAACGTGTAATTACAATTAGAAATGAGTTGATAGTCGTTGTCTTTTCGAAAACTGTCAGAAGAGTGACTGTAATAAGAAGGCCGCTTATAAAGAAGAATAAATCAACAATAAGATCACCGTGAAGCAATGGACAGTAAAACCAAGAAGTGTACATCTGTCGGAAAATAAATTAATTAGATTCGGGGCGCACCCGACATGTTTATAAATAGAAGGGCTCAACTTTCAGCGATTATTAATTGCTAAAAAAATACTGAAGCACAAATAAACAAACATTCAGACATTTTCCATCAAAGTAGGTAGCATACAAACTACCCAAAAACCATAATAAAATTAGATACAAACAGAAGGCTTGGTACTATTTTTTTGTATAATATATAGTATTGACTATTGAGATACTGATACATACATCGTAAAGATATTGTTTGTTATTATTTGGTCCTCCAATATTGTATATTTCAGTTCCATGTCCAGAAACTACAATGACTATGCCAATCAATCGTATACCGAAAAGTGAATCCAAACGTGGAAAAGTTTTGTGCACTTTTAATAAGCTCTTGATATTTTTCCGTAATGAAAACGCCTCGCACAATTGGATTAATAAAGGTTCTAAAAAATATTAATTAATCTTGTATATTATTGTTGTGCCAAGGCATTCAATCTTATTCATAACGAAATAAAAAATGTTTAGTTTAGAAATCGACTGAACAATACTTTTTCAAATATAAAATTATGAAAGATTAAAACATTTTTTAATAAAATTACGTACTTTCTGGATTTTTCGGTTGTGTTATTTCGTAGCATATCGGTTTATCAAGTAATGTGCCAATGAAAACAAGTAGTGCCAGAATGATGATTATAACACTAAAAAAATATAAATATAGAACATTTTCAAACACTTCACTAGATTCGAGATGACTCAAAAATCAATATACTAAATTAAAAATCGAACGGAAACTCTAAATTAAAAAAATGAATATTTTATGTAACGTATCATATAATGGATTTAGAATTTAGATTAGTGTTAAGTACTCCAGAAGGTTTGAAATATAGCCACCTGTAAGAAATTGCTAGTTTTTATCAAAGAACTAAAAGTAAACAAAACAGTTTTTTGGTTGTTTGAAACACGCGTTTCCTGTATAATACTCGCCACGGATTTAAAAGTTTGGAAGTTAGTCACAAACAGCGTCGCAAAGGCAACTTTTAGAGCCGTTGAGGCTCCCATCACCTCCCAGCTACCATGTACGGAACGTGCGCTCGTCGGTGATTGGCCGTGATCGCTCGTTGCCTTTGTCACTTGTCGCTTTCCTGCTTTAAAGTACAGTCGAGTACGCTATTGTCAAGTTGTTATTGTTATGTTAGTTTTGTCGAGTTGCAGTTTGAAGTTTTTCAACAGACTGTACAAGCGCAAGCCCGCATTCGCATCTAACTTCCGAGCCTGTTAGATTCGTGGCGCGCACTATACCTTTACAATGGATCCACCACTACCTATATATAGGTATAAGTAAAAACAAGAAAACGTGGTTGAACACTTTTTACAATTTCGAGTTTTCTTATTGCACCAACATGTTTAGTCTGTGATCTTACCAGAATATGATGTCAGCAGTGAAAAATCTGTCAGATTTTCTGTCAGCTGTTTGACAAAGTTCAGTTGCAATGTTGACTGAATAATTTATATTCGTACTCAAACTTTCGGAGTACTGTTTGAGGTAACTGTTTATAGCATTTTCCATTTCTTTATTGCTACATGACTTGGGAACACATAGACCCCAAAATGCTTTGTCGCGTCTCATTTTTTGGTCCACGTTTGTATACTGAAAACAAGCTGAACAATGACCAGTGGCGTAACAATAGGGTGGCAGTACAGGCAAAATGCTACGGGCCCCCGTCCCGAGAGGGCCGTAAACACAGGACGATCCTAACATTTATTATTACATTTAGTATAAAGTTACCACGGGCTTCAAACGGTATAGTGTTAATTTTTTTTTCATTTTGAATATAACATATAAATGAATCATCGCATGGTAATATTTATTCGTATTAATTCTTGCGACTACATTTATGCAAATAATTTCGCGAATGTTCTGTGCTGTATTGGTTTTTTATTGGATGTTTGAGTTTCGCACATCTACAGGTCTGTATTATACCTATTTGAATAATTATGGACAAAAGTCTGTTGATTATTTTCAAAATGATCAAATACGTACTAAAATACTATTAATACCTATACCAGGCATTCATTTGATAGCTTCCATCAAGAATATTTGGAAAACTGAACGGCAGATGAAAAAATGAAAAGAAAAACAACTGGTATACAATTTACATACATATAGTCTGTTAGCCAAATGTTCATAAGGTTCATATTTGTCAATATATTTATCTATTTTTTTGGTCGGTGTAACGTTTATTTGTAATTCCGCCAGACAGTACTGCGTTTTGATTGGACCTTCAATACTCAAACACTCATCAAAGTCTCCGAAATTATGAACACTTCCAACAGCCTGGCCAACGACACCTTTTGCTGACGCGTCCCACACTAAAATACATTAATAATTTTTTTTTTAAATTGTACCGTGTCAGATTGATTTTTATTATTTCCTCAGATTGTGTCAAAGACGAATTTATTTTTGTAAAAACATTCATATTCGTCATTTTTTGTGGTATACTGAAAAACTCGCAAATGCCGATTTTCCTTGAAACTATTTTACGTAAACAATTAATATTTGGCACAAAGATAAAGTATGGTGGCCCAAATACATACGTGAAGTATAAAAGTTGAATTTTGAGTCTGGGAGCTAATTTTAGGGAGTAAATTGGGAAATGAAAAAAAACATTGCAAAGGTATTGTCTAGGAT
Organism: Xanthostigma xanthostigma; assembly: GCA_963575645.1. Classification (NCBI taxonomy): domain Eukaryota; kingdom Metazoa; phylum Arthropoda; class Insecta; order Raphidioptera; family Raphidiidae; genus Xanthostigma; species Xanthostigma xanthostigma. Next base: position 7,798,614 of record OY754471.1, on the reverse strand, counting down.
GTCAAGTTTTTTTTGTAAAACGTGTTATTAACAAACCGAGAAGCATGGCGGTATCCCAAAATTATTGAAAATTTACTTACTTTGGTAAGCCCATGTTGTCAAATTAAATACACTTTTTATAAAATGTTCACTTTCAGTTTTACAAATTTCATCAGTCGAATCTGGCGCAGCCATAGGTAAAATTGGGAAAACGTTAAGGCTTCTAATCCAATCAAATTTATCAATTATTTCACTGTCATTTTTTATTGTAATTGTAGCGTTATTTTCAAACATAAAACAGTTCAATACAAACAAAATTATTATAAAACTCATTGCTTATTTTAATGCGTCCTTAATCTTCTCACAACAATGAGCGTCTATAAGTTTTTACGCGAATTCAACAGAAGTAACCTCTGGGTTCGATGGAACGGCTTATTTAAGCGCGTCCACACGGCACCGACTTCTATCTTCTGACACGTAAGTGCAGTAAAGGTTGTACGCAGTACGCATCCTTTCGTCCGCTCCTAAGATTTTGTGATTCAGTCGCTTGAAGATGATGATTGGATAGTCGTACATTTTTCGCTAAAATACGATACTTCTGTATCACGAAAAATTTCGGATAGCCGAGTAATCGTGAAATTGCGATTTAGTAGGTATTCTATATCGCGTGGTTTCAATATAAAAAGCGTCACACATAATAATAGTCAGAGTGCCCGTCGGCAAAAATTTTATTGATACATACTCTCCCCAAACTTTGTATATGGCTTCATTAGGCCTAGTCTGACACCTATTTCCTCTATGACTTTTCTTGATTGTAGGGCGTTTTCCCTCTAAATTTTCCGAAAGATGTAGTTTCGACGATATGTAAAAATGTATAGATAATGTTTGTTTTTTTAATTGGATAGCTTAAAAACTTCAACCAAAACGCTAAAATAATGTTCTCTGACAAATAACATGAACCATTTAAAATGTCTGACACCTCGAATATGTCGAACATATTCGAGGTGTCAGACACTAGGCCTAATGAAGCCATATACAAAGTTTGGGGAGAGTATGTATCAATAAAATTTTTTTTTGCCGACGGGCACTCTGACTATAAAGGCTGTAAAAAGTTATCGATATATATGATTGTTTCTTAACGAAAATCATTGCCACAAACACAATGATGTTTATTTCATTTCAATAGAGAAATGCGCTGCGACGACTTTTCCAACAGCTTCAATAATCTCTTGCAGGTTATCTGCGCGTATAGCACCGACTGAGTGCAGCGGAAGAAAAATGTCAGTGTCGTGTAGACTCCCCTTAAGTAACGAAAATAAAGAAAAATACTCAAAGTCGAAAATTTTTAAGGTGTTGAAGAGATCCCGTTCCGCGTGTGGGCAGATAAAATAAATCGACCTTAATTAGTAAAATATGCCTATTCATATAGTAAACATATACAATATAGGTGCTGGTCGGATGGGAACTAGTTAATCTATAAGTTGTTTCTTTCTCTCTTTCTATCTCGGAAACAAAAACTCTCGATGTTTCGCGTCGTCATGAACAATTTGACTGAATAATTATCAATTGTTTTCAATTTTTCATAAAATTGCAGGTGTTGTATTCGGCGATATAGTGATATATCAATATAACAAACCTGCAGCAGATTTGTTATATTAATATAAACAATCTTGTTTGCAAGTGCATGTCGTATATAATAATAATGTTTTAATAACTTGTGTGATAAATGCGAAGATACGACATGTTTCTGTTTATCAATAAAATTGTAGCTAAACTATTTTTTATTAATGTTGAAAAAACGTGTTCATTGTCACTTACACAAAATTTGACCACCTTAGAACTGGTTTGAACCAGTGCCGTAACTATAGGGCGGTTCTATCCGAGCGCAGTTTTGAAGAATGTCTATTAACAATATTTTCTGAAGGCGGGATTTATTATTAATAAACAACACTTTGATGTTGTCATGAAAGTCGGCTGAGCCTCGATTCATAAGTATGTTATCGGTGGCTAACAAACCATCATCTGATGTACCTATGTTGATGCAAATATTTTGAACATGAAAATTATTCGAGCTTACTATGGAACAAAAAGCATTTTTCATTTGTTCTAATGTCATTAGTTGAAAATATAATCATTTATATAGATACAGACCTCTGGGTGTAATAGAAACAAACCCGACTCTATAGTGCTTTCTTTACTGTAATGGCTATTAGAGCAATTTAGCAAAGTCGCGGGTAACAGTTAGTTTTTGTATAAAATTATTATTTAGCTGAGCGCCTGATACTTTTGTGTTTATATTAATGACTGACGTATTTTTAGAGATTGCGTAACGCCGAATACTGCGTATGCTGCAGTCCTGAATCAAGAGGTCATGTCTGTAATCAGTTTTGAAATATTTAGACTTGAAAAGCTGCAACATTTACTCTTTTGTTTCCTTATAGAGCTTATTATGCATGCATAATATCTATGTAAATTATACAGATGTAACACTGAAGTATTTTGATGTTTTTATCTTAACTTTAAATTTTGATATCTACATAAATACAAAAAGAAACTGTTTGGGTACCAAATTAATTATTATTATACCTGCTTGTTTATATTTTGTCAAAGACGAATTTTAAAACTATTATGTAATAATGTTATAACTATTGCAATACTGCAGGCAGGGCCGGATGGTTGTAGATATAGGCTAATTAGACAAATGTCTAGGTCCCGGTTTTTAGAACGACCCGGTCAAACTGTCTATTTTGAACAGATTTCATAACAAATTCATGTACTATTTATTAATAGTATGATTTTTACTATTTAATCATAGTACAGTGAAATTTTAACTATTTTTGTGTAGTTAATTACCATTGTTTAACAAAAATTTAAGTCTTAGTTTTAGTTTTTCACATTATAAATGCTTTTGCTTCATTAATTTCTTTATAATGTTTGTGTATTTCTATTTCTTGTGAGAAAGAGAAGAAAATGTCAAGGGTGCCAAAGTGGGTTAATCCGGCCCTGACTGTGGAAGGGGTATTAATTTTAAAAATATAGTTTATTAGATAACAGTCGTTCTTCTTGTTTTATTTGCTATAAATATACCTCTTAACTGTTTCTGGGTGCTGGATAGCAAATTTCTGATATTTACGTTTTCTGGATTTTTTTTCACTTTTTCTTAATAAAAAAGTTAAAAGGGCTCCTGACACGCACAGCCTAAACCGGTGGGTCTAGAGCAATGAAATTTTGCACATGAGTTCATTTTATGACGTGGATGTGTAGTAAGAAAGGATTTTTAAAATTCATCCTCTAGGGGGGTTATAATCTACTTAGTTAAATTCTAATATTGACTGATCCGTACAATGAACCGCTTAAACCGATAGGTCTAGAAGCATGAAATTTTACACAGGAGTTCCGTATATAACGCAGATGCTTACTTAGAAAGGATTTTTTTAAATTCATCCCCTAAGGGGGCAATCTACTTGGTTAAACTTTAACACTGGACTGACGTGCAAACGCACAGCCTAAATCGGTGGATCTAGAAGCATGACATTTTGCACAGAAAACCCCTATATCAGGGGTGTCAGACTGATTTTTCTAAAGGACCATTTAGGGTGTGTTAGCAGGCCGGACTCTAAATTAAAAACTAAAACACATACTAAATTGAAATCGTTATTTATTAGTTTAAATCAATTTTCATATTATAAAGATATTAAAAATGGTAAATTATCTTGAGCTTGAGGATCCAGATACCTGGCGTTTCTTGTTTTTGATAGCTCATTGATGTCAGGTGTCATATTTAAGGTATAGAGTCATTTTAGAATAGATTCTGGTCGCAGGCCGTATTGACAGGGTCGTCTTTAACCTATTGGAGGCCATGGGCACATTATATTTCATTATTATAGAGAAAAAAATTGTGCTTCAATCTTGAAATTAACTGACAGCCTGGTGTTTGGGACAATTCTGCAAAACAAAACAAAAATACATCCAAACGGAAATTTTAAGCTAAAAGTTCAACCTGCAAATAGTGTACATTCGAATATACCAGGTTACAAACATACATTCTACGCAGACGAAGTCACGGGTAACAGCTAGTTTATGTATAAAATTATTATTTAGCTGAGCGCCTGATACTTTTGTGTTTATATTATTGACTGACGTATTTTTAGAGATTGCGTAACGTCGAATCCTGCGTATACTGCAGTCCTGAAACAAGAGACATGTCTGTAGTTTTACAGTTTTGAAATATTTAGACTTGAAAAGCTAAAACATTAACTCTTCTTTTATTTTCTTGCCAAATGTAATTCTTCCCGGAAATTCACTCGATTGACAGGTGTTTGGGACAAATCTGCAAAACAATACAAAAATATATCCAAACGGAAATGTTAAGTTTAGAAGTTGTAACTGCAAATAGTATATTATATTGGGCAAATATACCAAGCTTTAGGCAAATATAGTAAGCGTTCTAAATTTGACATATAGGACAAATAAAAGATCACAGTCGTATAAACAGACCTGTGGCAAAGTGGGGGTAATCATGAGAGCGCCGTTGTGATTTAGATTTTTGTAGAAAGATAAAGAACAGGCGATAAAGAACAAATAAATAACTTTTAAATTTGTATCGCTTTCTCTTTGGCATACGCCGTTTTTTAAGCTTTTATCTCTTTGCACTAAAATTATTCAGTTGTTTTACTTTGCTTTCCCGATTGCAGCGTTCTACCCCCACCAATGCTAATCATATTACCTTGACTATAGACCTGTCTTTAAAACGATCTTAGACAAAATCTATCAATTATTATTGTCTGCTCAAAGAAAAATCCACGAGGTTCAGAAACTGAAATTAAAAAGTTTTGGAGACACTGCTTTGTCATTAAAGACAGCAATATTTGGCGTGAGTATAAAAATTATTATGCAACTATGTTTTGTCTTATTCTATTCACTATAAAAACCTCTTAACTGGTTCTGGGTGCCGGATACCAAATATTTGATATTTATGTTTTTGTCAAATCTGCCAATGTACTTTTTTTTCACTTTATTTCTTAATGAAAAAGTCCCTCTAAAGACTAACAAACAACGCACAGCCTAAACCAGTGGATCTAAATGCATGAAATTTTGCACAGTGGTTCCTTATATAACGTAGGTGAAGCACTAAGAAAGGATTTTTGAAAATTCATCCACTAAGGGGATTAATCTAGTGAAAACTTTATTATAAACTGACCGTACGCACAGCCTAAACCGGTGGGTCTAGAACCATGCAATTTTGCACAGAAGTCCCCTATGTGGCGTAAGTGAGCACTACGAAAGGATTTTTGAAAATTCATCGTCTAAGGTGCTTAAATCTACCTTCAAAGTTAAAACTCTAACACTACGGTGACATACAACACACAAATCTGTGAAATCATCATGGGTTAAAGATTCTGGAGAATAGCTGTGTACTATGATCTAGCGAAACTCGTTCTTCATTCGGTAAACAACGGATTTGTCGATTGTCGAAATACGAGCTGTTTAAACGACACGACAACTCCTTTGTGATACTCTCTAAATACGAGTCTTCTCAAAACTGTCAGGCGATTATGTTTTTACGCATTACCTTGCATTATCGCGCGCCTGTAAACGGCATACGATTTCTCGCCCCAAAACAAACGTCCAAATGTGCTGGTATCCCAACGCAACATTATCTTAAAATCTAAATCTACGATATACTAATGTAAGGAAGTAACGTTTGCTTGTGGGTGTGCATGGGCTAATTTCTGTTTATTAAATGAAAGATAATTTGTACAAAAGCCGCAGGGTCGTATTGAAGGAGTGGCATATGAGTAGTCATCGCCTGTGCTTATCTACCAGCAGAGGATACAAACGACTTAGAAATACCTCTTATATACTTCTGAGATCCTACTACCAAATTTTCAAATATGACAAATATTGTCTGTTATACTTTGTTTCAATCAAAAGCAACTACAAAAATACCTCTGTATGTTTCTGGGAGCTGAATACCAAATTTTCAATCTTTTGTCAAACCTATTAAATTTGTTTTAATAAGAAGCAACATAAAATACCTCCTGTATGTTTCTGGGGGCTGAATACCAAATTTTCATTTTGTCAAACCAACAAGATTTTTTCTTATACCAAAAAAAACGTACGTTTATCGCTTTCTTAACCGATTTCAATGAAATTTGGTACATACCCCTGAGCTCTAAGGCTAGAGCTACTTTATACCCAGCTTCACTCACGTCTCACGGTAAGGTAGCCCATTCAAATAAAAGTATTTTTCATACAAAATGAGCAAACGACTGAACTCATTTTCAGGGTATCAAAAAGTAGAACTTTCTAATTTCTGGTGCCCAGTGGATTTCGACAAAACTAATCTAATTAAAATGTCGACTGTTTAACCTACGGCTTTTCGTCTCTATTTATTTATTGCTGCAGACTACTACAATGCTGTCGATTGTCTGTAATGTGCAGTTTATCTTAAATACATTTATTTAAATAATTTTAATTAATACGCGTTTTAATTTTAATAAAAATTTATTTTTGTTTTATTTAACTTTGTACAATTTTTACAGTGTTCATTTTTGACAAAATATACTACTTAAAAACTATGACAATACCTAATATGCACACAGTACTGTAACTAGGGCGGTGCCTAGGCACAGGGCGCAGACCCTGAAGGGACGCAGAAATGACCAGACCGTGAACAAGTTTGGGGTTTTCAAGCTCGCACCGACCGCATAAAAGGCTAGTTACTGCACAGCCACGAAAACCATTTTCAAGTATTATCATTCAACAAAATATAGTAAAGAAACTAATATTTCGAAAAAGCACATCATTTTTTTTAAGTTGTATTATAATAATATTATGTCTAAAAAAATATATTTTGCTAAAATTAAGGTTTTCAAAAGTAAAATAAAATAACCCTATTTGAACATAAAATTTTTTAAACTATTAAATATTCAATTTCTGAGACACAACAAAAAATCTTAATATTCTTAATTTACATTATATACAGAACAATTTTGTTCAAATTTACTTCTTTAATTAACATACAGCCTGCGTGTCCGTGAAACAACGCCAAGATTTTTGTGAGTATTTAGCACAGAACAATAATGTGGTATTTAGGTATCTCAAGATTGCAAACAGAAAACAACTTTGTTATTAGACAATTTTTTCTAAGGATGCAACATCTAGAATATCCAGGGAAAGTCTGATAACCATTGGTAAAAAAATTAAATATTGAAAACATATATCTCAATAAGTCAAACATATAATATAATCAAAGATTTCAAAAATATAATATTTATATCAACTATAAATCTAATAACTATACTAGCCATCATGTATCCCGTTCTTGTAAGATGGTTGTTTAGTACAATATTCTTAATTTTTAATATGAATCTCAAAAACATGTTGACATTACTCTAATATGACATTAATTGTATGTTTTCTTAATATTTTACTGAGAGGTCAATAAAGCTTAGATATATAAAAAAATAAAAATAATCAAGTTACATTTATGTTCATGCGTTACTACCATAGGCGTACATAGGATCCTGAATTTGGGGGTGATAGAGAATAATAATAATCATAAACAGGGAGAAAAAACTATATAAACAGTGGAATTTCGTTAAGGGATCGACCCAAAACATCGATTTTGAATTTTCACTTCCGATTTTTACCTATGGTTACTATACACGTGGGCACAAACAAACACACTTTAGGTTTTTCCACATATTATAATATAATTTTTTTACACTTCGTTTTGTTTTATAATTGGTTTAATGCAAGTGATTTGAGGTTCGTTCGTTTTTCTTCCTTCCGGCGGTTGTTTTGAAGAATTTGCAAAAATCGATACGAATACGTTTTTCAAAGGGCTTTCGACGCAAACATACGCTATCAAAGCTACCAAAAATGATAACACAACATCTGCAATCGCCCATCGTGTCTGCAAAAAAATAAGATAATAAATTAAACAGATCTAAGTTGTATAAAAAAATTGTAGCTATCTATACTTACGACTCCGTAATTTGATGCGTGAATTGTATGTCTAGTTGCTCCGATAGTTTCGTACATGAATTGCATATGAAGAACATATACACCGAACGCCAATTTACTGAATGGAATCAACGGTTCCCAGCAAAGAACTGGTCCCAGGATTGCTGTTCACAAATAAAATACATAGAAATAGATAGCTAGTTAATCACATTATGAAACACTATTGTCGCAATTATAGTGCGATCTTAGAAAAATTTACTTCAAACAATGTCAGTGTCGAACCTTCCACTATCACGATTATGAAATTTATTTCCTCTTTCAATAATAATTATAGTCGGTATAATAAGATGGCATACTTACGAACTTGACCGAAACCTATAGCAAAAAGAACAAGCCCTAAGCCGACAGCCCAAGAAAATCTATTGAGGCTTGCATAAATCGCTGATTCTAAGGCATAGTATTGTTTACCCGGTGCATAAAATACAAGAGCAGATGATATTGATGCTACCATTATTGCTAGCCCGAGTATAGCCAGAGCGCTTGAAGTAACCTACAAAAGACATTATTGTACAAATAATTTGAGTATAATTTAAATCAAATTGATATTTATGATAAATATTGATCCAGTAATAGTTTACTTAATAATATACATAAATTCAAATCTTTGATTAACGTCTGATTAGAACTCTTCAATAAATAAAATTTTATTTATTGAAAATATACATAAATACCTGTTTTAATCTGAAAGTGGAATCTCTCATTTTATAAAAAATATATCCAACCAGCATTCCTACAAAGTAAGGACTTGCCCTTATGTGGCTTCGCATGTATACCGTTCGATAAAAATCATCACCTCTAGGATTTGCAATAAAACTGAAATAAAACATTTTTTTGAACATTAATAATATAAAAGTAGAGACAGCGATCCTAGATTAATTTATGAAGGGCAATTCTCTTCAATTAGCTGAAGGATCCCACAAAAACTTGATTACTGATGTACAATTATTCCGCATTCAGTTGCTACAAAATTTCTTTATTTTGTAGAAACATCTAAACAGTGTCTATTCTTGAGTGCTTAAAGTTAGGGCAATCGAAAATCGAACTCATCGAGCTTCTGGCGTATTTTGCGAACTGAATAATGTTGAGAATCTAAAGTTGTCAAAATTAAAGGTACGTGCTTACCTTTCGTAATACAACAGCAGTGCTTGTTTGTTACCCAAATAGACAGTAAGAAACGGAATAACAAGTGACAAAAATAGCAATCCAATTATAAGTGATAATCCTAAGCGCTGACTCTTCTTCAGGACGCGCACTACGAACAGCCCGACAATGAAGAAGTGGATATCGCACGGTAAATACCAAGATTCGATCATACACTGCAATAACAAAATATTCATATTCTGGAATTATTAATTCATATGTTACGTAATAATATTCTATCAACTATAAATGATGGACCGAGGATGGGTAATCGGAAATCGATATCTACATTCCATCTATTTATCTATTATATCGCGGTTCCTTAAATGTAGCTTAAAAACGTCCTTTTTATCTACAGAAAATAATATGACTTCCTCTTAAGAATTATTGTACTTTAATTAATAGAGGCTATATTATATTTCCAACTAATTTATTTGCTAAATTATAAATCTGTTACTTTTCAGTATTGCCGTCGACGCAACGTGCTTCTTGGTGGTACAACTATAGCCTTTGGCTATCCTTGCGCCACGACGGTATTTACAAGAAAAATTACCAAAAAATCGATTTAATTAATTTCATTTCAATTATATTTGATGTTGCAAATTATGTACATAGAATATTTTCACTTTTTGCAACCTGCAACTTTTAAAATGTTTTTTTCAAAATCTTTTTCTATGTTACAAATAATTTATGAATATGAAGAAGCTGTTTTAGTGTCGTTTGAACTTACCATTCTATTTGTGTTAACGTAGTTGTTTATGTATAACAAATTGGTCCACCAGTTTTCCCGACAGAATTGTGCTTCTTGCTCGTTGATTTTTTTCCAAAATGGTCCTGATCCAGTTTTTTCAAATATTGTTGAATAATAAAATATAACTATGGCATACAGAGGTGTTAATCTGAAAAAAAAAATTATTATTAAGTTTGAAGATATAGGTATTGATTTATTTCCGTGGGGAACTGAATTAAAGAATAATTTAAAAGAAGAATTTCTTTGAAAATTTATTTCACCGAACAAAAATATGTATCTATTTGCTACTAATTTCTTCTCACTATTTTAACGAATATCTTCGGCCTTCAAAATATTCATAAGAAAAACATTAGATTTTTTTAACCTACTGTTTTGTACTCACCTCATATACCGCGCGAATATAACTTGAAATGAATTATAAATTTTTTTCTCGAACAATGTCAAAAGAGTGACCGTAATGAGAACTCCACCAATGAAGAAGAACAAATCTACAATAATGTCTGCATGAAACAGTGGGCCATATAACCAAGAAACGTACATCTGTTGAAAAATAAGCAAATTATGTCTCAAAATAATTGTGTTGACAGTATTACTTACAGGAAATAATTATCAAAAAAAACTCGGGTCGCAGTGCGAAACCCTGCCGACAATATAGTGTATTTGCTTTTATAAGCAGTGTGGCTCTATTGTATGAAATTAACTTTGTTTTTGGACAAAATAAAAAAAATTACCCTCTAATACACCCCTTAAAACAACATTTTTTTACTTAATTTCAATACTACATACCAATTCAACATCTGTACCAAATTATATACACTCTTCAGTATGTAAATCCATATCAGTAAACTTGCGTTTTCATAAAACTTGTAAGTCCGGTCCTGTCGGGCCGATTTTATTTAAATTTTAGCAGCACATTTCAATAATTACTAAAGGGTTAAATTTCAAATTTGAAGTGATTCTGAGAATTTTTTCCGTATTTTTGGGCCCAAAAACATTTTTCAACCCCTAAATACCCCCCTTAAAATGGCCCGATCGGGCCCATTTTAAATAGGCTTCTTGCGATGATGGATTCCAACATGTGGACCAAATTTCGTTTCAATCGATTAAGTCTGTCGAGAGTTATCGTGGTCACACATATCTATATATATATATATATATATATATATATATATATATATATATATATATATATATATATATATATATATATATATATATATATATATATATATATATATATAAATATATATATACATATTATATATATAAACATTTCCAAAAATGGTGCCAAACTTCTTAGAAACTTATGAAACGTCGAGAAATTTTGGTCCGACCCCTAGGTCCCGCCATCCGACCGACGCCAATAGTGTAAGTGCCTTATGGCAAATACACTAATAACAATAGTATATTACACCACAAGGGACGAAAGTGTGATATCTTGCCCTGCGCGCTATGACGCCTGAGGCGAAGCGGGTAGCCGTGGGTAGCTCCGTAGCGGCTCTTTAGGCAATATCTTTTTACAAAAAATAAAATTATCGACCAATTTTTCAGACAATATTCGGACCTAAACGTTAATCTATTGAATTATAATTTTATATTTTGTCAATATATTGTCTGAAAAATTGATCGATAATTTTATTTTTTGAAGATTATTATCATAATATTTTAATCATATTTGAATATCTTTTTACCCTACTACTTTTCATTTGGAAAGATTTTTTTATACTTTTTTATGTCAGGTTTATATTTTTAGAATATTTAGAAAAAAAAGTAGGTTATTGATTTCGATCACTATAAATAAACAGGCGAAAACGATGGAAAATGAAAATTCGCTTTAGAAATCTTTAAAACTGCAGGACAATTACAAACTAAGTTACTATTTTATTTATTTATATTCATTCAATTAGCTTCTGTATAATTCAATAAAAAACAACTCTTGCAGTATGTGGACTTTGCAATCCGTTACTATATATCAGGTGTGGCAAAACTTTTATTCCTTAGGGGTTACTTATTCTGTAAAATATAGACTATTAATATGGGCAAGCAATTTTAAGATTTTTCAGCTGGGCGCTAAAGGGTTAAAAGCTAACATTTATTTGCATTGTTGATCGGGATAAATACTAACATTAATTTAAGTGAAAGTAAGTTGTTCAACTTTAGCTTCGCGGGCCACTTTTAAAACCTTTGCTATATATAGTTACATAGTATACTATAGGTAAATAATTTCTTGTTGTTTTACGTACACGACGTAAACGGAATTAGTTATCCGCGCAAAACAGTCATATTTATTCTTAACTTCAAATCACCCTTCTCGAGAAATTCAAAAAAACGTGCCTGCAGAAGTTTTGCTTCAATGAAAAAATGCGGAACTAGGTATATTACAATAATTTTTAAAGCTTGAAAGCACAAATTAAATGCTGGTAATCTAAAAACATTTTTTTAATATAAAATTATGCAGGTATTTTATTTGTTAATAATAAAATTAATAATACGATGACGTATAATAAGCAAACAAATGAACGCCTTTGTAGTTTTTGACACAAATAATATGACCATGCAGTCTTAGTAAGCATAACTTGCATGTCTGTTCCATATTTATACAAAAAATGAATAAATGAAAGCAGAAGCGTATAAAATGTGCAACAACAGTTTTCAGGTTAATAATATTTGAATTAAAGCCAGTTGATCATATACAAATAATACAACAATGAATTCATGCGTCTGTTTTTTACTTTCCGATACGAAGTATATTATATAGGGGAAATCTTGTGATCGTGCAAAAAATTTACTTTTAACTTTAAAATTACTTGAACTCAAAATAGTGTGTTTTTTTTTAAACGTCTGTCTGTCTGTAATTGGTTTGCGGTCGCACAGGATCGATTTTGCTCAATTTTTGCACGGGTGTGTTCTCAAAGCGAAATCGCTAAGAATCGATCTTAGTTCAAACGTGGGAGAGTAGCGGTAATAAATTGAAAAAAAAATGTTTTTTCGAAAACTGTTCCATCGATTTTGATTTTGCATAAGGATACTCCTTCTCCTCCATGAAAATTTTGAACCCTCGTTACACCCTTTTTCAAAAATCCGTTCTTATTGCATGCCTACGTCATAATAACTATCTGTGTGCTAAATTTCAGCCAAATCCGTCCAGTGGTTTGAGCTGTGCGTTGATAGATCAGTCAATCAGTCGCGGTTTCCTCTTATATATTTAGATAAACTACTATTCATATACAGGTGGTTCATGAAAACAAAAGAAGGGGTAGGGGGAAGTAAGACTATCGTCTTACTCCCCCCTACCCCTTCTATAACTTTTATATAATTTTTCACGAGATATTGGACTTTCGCCTAGCCCTAGCAGCACCATCTATATTATCATATAGATGGTGCTGCTAGGGCTAGGCGAAAGTTAGCTTATTTTTTATATATACTTACATCGTAACGAAATTGTTTATTATGAAGGGGTCCTCCAACAATAATTACTCCCATTCGATGTCCAACGACAACAGCAATTATGCCAATCAATCGAATACCGAAAAGTGCATTCAAACGTGGAAAACTCTTATTCAGTTTTATTAAGCTTTTCATATTTCTTCGTAGTGAGAAAGCCTTGCATAACTGTATTGCTAACGGTTCTAAGAAAAAAAAATAAATAAAAAACAGTTTATGAAAATAAACTAATTTTTAATTTCTATTTGTATAAATGCTCTTACGGTATAGCTCGTAAGACTTTTACAATTCGGAACCCAAAGGAATGGTGAGACCTCTGGTTAGAAATGCGCCGAACTATCTTAAGGGGGGTTTTTGACAGGTAAACATTGATTTAGAAAAGCATGATCCTAGCCTTCATCATGCTTTTCTAAATCAATGTTTACCTTATGCCTCCATAGTTTATCTGTCAAAAACCCTCCTTAGGATAGTTCGGCGCATTTCTCACCAGAGGTCTCACCATTCCTTTGTGTTCCGAATAGTAGGATAGCTGTAATTTGATACAATAGTTAAAAAACATAGTCACATAGTGGATACGACTGAATATTATGCCAATTAGATGTATTATAACCATATAGGTACCTAATTAAATATTATAAAATAGTTCAAATCAAATACGTACTTTCGGCGTTTTTGGATTCTGTAATTTCGTAACATTCTGATGTATCAAGTAATGTGCCAAAAAATACAAGTAACGCCAAAACTATGATAAAAATACTGAAAAAATTTACAAAATATTACATATTGATAAATATGCACAATTTAGGTATCAATTTAAAAGAAATATAATATGAATTTAAAAAAATTGCAAAAGACTACTCAAAAATTGATCACGTGATAATTTTACAAAAAAACCACACTCTAGATATCTACAACACAAATACGCTGATAACCTCAGTCGTCTAGCGTTTATAATCTACAATGTCTCTCTCTCTCTTTATAACACAAACAAAACTATAGAAAAATATCTTTTTAAATTTTTCTTAAAACCAATTTATCTAAGTTAATATAACTGACTGATTGTTGATCAAAGCTCTTTAAATTGATTCAGTTAATGTTTTCAGAAGTCCAGCATAAGTGGGCATAAATTATAAACAATAGATTAATTATATCTTACCAGAACAATATATCAGCAGTGGAAAATTTGTCAGATTTTCTATCGACAGTTTGACAGAACTCATTCGTAATGCTGACTGAATAACTTATATTCGGGCTCAAATTTTCGGAATGTCGTTTGAGGTAATTGCTTACGGCAATTTCCATTTCTTTATTGCTACATGATTTGGGAACACATAAAGCCCAAAACGTTTTGTCGCGTCTCATCTTCTCATCAACGTTTGTATACTAAAAATAATTTTGAATTTCATTGTAATTTCGAATTTAGGATAATTTAGCTGGTTGGGTCATTTACGTCTTGAAAATAATATTATTTCATGATGGTGCTTTTCAGTAAAAATTTTCATGTAATATTCTGCAATTTTTAACAGGAGTTTAACGTTGGCAGCAGGATTATAGTTTGGAATTAAATTTCAGTAATGAATAAATACCTATAGGAACTAACAAATTGAATGGTTATTTTTATGATGAACAAAAAATTATACATACATAGAGTCTATTAGCCAAATGTTCGTATGGTTCATATTTGTCAATATATTTATCAATTTCCTTAGTCGGTGTTACGTTGATTGTTATTTCTGCCAAACAATATTGTGTTTTGATAGGACCTTTGATGGCTAAACACTCATCGAAATCGCCAAAATTGTGCACACTTCCTACAGCCTGGCCAACGACTCCTTTTGCTGATGCGTCCCATACTAAAATTATAACAATACAATAAAAAAACAATGTTCATTTAATTTAACATGGTGGCAACATTGGATTGAGTTCGTTTTTTTCGGGAAAATATCTGTGCGGTGAATTTTTTTCCCCGATATCTAAAAACGAAACAACATAGGGTTTTTTGTTAGAATTGTTAGCATTTAGCTTAGATCAATGTGAGATATTACAAAAAAATGTTCATAAAGTCAAATATTGACATAAATAATGAAAAAATATACCAATTTTATGGCTATGCTTTTTATAAGAATTAAAAAAGGTGATTGTTTTGTTGAGAAAATATTCATTTTAACGAGTGATTACTAGGTGGGAAGTAGATTAAGACTAGCCATCCAATTGATTTTTTCCTACATGCATTGATAAATATTTTACAGCAGAGTGCCTTTCTCTAAATTTTGATGATTTACTGTAAAAATCTTATTCGTCAAAACATTTGTTGTTAAAAAAATAATAAGTATACATAAGTATACAGCTGAAAAAAATTAAACTGCAGACAAGATGTTTTAATCTGGTAAAATTTTGTAACAAATCGTGTTCACAAACTAACAAAGATTTGGAAAAGCTGAAGGTCACGATCGTCGAAAATTGTTTCAATACTTCAATAAAAAATAATAAATATAACTAAAATGAATTTTCATGAGCAACTAAACTATTGTCTTACTAATTTAAACATAATATTATCTCACGATTACTTGAATCAGAATTAAATTTTTATTGTATGACTTATTTGACTATTTAATTAAGTAGTTTAATGTTGCGCTAATTTGCAAAATACCACTTCATTTACTTTAAATGTAAACAAAAAAATTTCAACAGTAAAAAAACCACCGTTTGACTAAAAAACACTTGTATAATATGTCGCCGGGATATTGTCAAATCCGTGATTTTGTAATTTCACTAGTGAAATTACAATATCACGATTGACAAAGATTCGTGATATTATAATTTCACTAAGTGAAATTACAATATCACGGGTTTGACAATATCCCGGCGACATATATACCATTTTTAAATATACCAGTGATCGCGAACCTATGGTTCGTGCGGATAGTGGTCACGCAGGCTTTTTAATTGACAGACGCGTTGATTTTTAAACTGATTTTTATAGAGAGAACAGGCAATCAAAATTCTTTAAAAAAAGGTATATATACAGTCGAACCTGAATAAGCAGGAGTTCAAGGGACCGCGATCTCTTTTACGCTTATGGAGGTTTTTCACTAAACCGAGTTTCTAGCTTATAAACGTACAGGAGTGGCTTTTCTCACTTATAGAGGTCTATAAAAATTATACAAAAACAATATTAGTTAGTTCAGCTATTTATGTCTCATTCTTAAATTTCGTGGAACTTTAATACGTTCGACTATCGCTTATAGAGGTACATGCAAGTAATAGTCTCATTTATAGAGGTCCATGAGTGAAAAACGCCTTTCTCTTATAGAGATTTCTGTTCCTCACTTATAGAGGATTACTTACAAAGACGGTACCCGGCAATTACTCTCACTTTGTGAGTTTTCTCGCTTACCCAGTTCTCACTCACTTAGGTTTGACTGATATATGAACAAATATTTCCAAACGGATATTGACTATCTGATTTTCTATGTGTATGACGTGCATGGTCTTTTTGTTGAAACGACCTAATAATTATTATGCACAATTATCTCGCTATAAATCAGGCAATACAATGCCGAAGAGCAAATGAAACTAATAGTTGAAAGGAAAGTATACCGGTCTTAATATAATTTGGTATTGCATTAAGAAATGAATATTGACTTACAGAAAACAATTTCTGTAACAACTGACGGTGCACCTAATATGCTGGGTTTTGGTTTTATCTTGTATCTTAGAACAGAATAGAGTTTATTATCCAAAATTATTAATAAAATATTACACATCCTCTGATTGAATTAGATTACAAGTATAAAACACCAGCAAGTCCTATGTGCGAAAAAAGAATGGCATTTGTAATAAAAGTCATGAACTTTATAAACGCAAGAGATCCATTAATAAACGACGAAATAATTGTACAATTATTGGAGGAAATATTCAGAGATTTTGACATACAACAATGTTCGATGGCTCAGTTGCGGTCAAGTTCTTAATCGGTTTGTCATTTTATTAGAAGAAATTAAGCTTTTTTAGAACAAAAAATTCGAAAAGAAGTTTGACCCTGCAGGCCATCCCTGTAACTTCCCGCTATTTTCGAGTTCAAAACGCTCAAAAATATATAAAATATAGCAAGAAGTTTATTTTTTAGCTCTTCGAGCTCAAAAAAAAAACACTTTGTTACGAAATTTTCGTTCACGATATCTCATGAACAAATAAACCGATTTTAATGCGATTTGCGGCAGTCGACGCAATTTTTTAACCTAAAAAAGTAATTTATTACAGAAAAATCGATCTCATAGGAATTTTACGAGCAATTTAAAAAAAAACACTTTTTTACAAATTTTTCGTTCATGATATCTCGTGAACAAATGAGCCGATTTTGATGCGGTTTGCGGCGATCGACGCAGTTTTTTAAACTTAAGAAAGTAAATTATTACAAAAAACCGATTTGATAAGAATTTTAGGAGTAATTATAAAAAATTACTTTTTTCCTAATTTTTCGTTCACGTTATCTCATGAACAAATGAACCAATTTTGATCTGGTTTGCGGCGATCGACGCAGTTTTTTAGCCTAAGAAAATAATTTATTACAAAAAAATCGATCTGAAAACAATTTTAAGAGTCATTTTAAAAAAACACTTTTTTACGATTTTTTCGTTCACGGTATCTCGTGAACAAATGAACCGATTTTGATGCGGTTTGCGGAAATCGACGCAGTTTGTTAAGGAGAAGAGCTGATTAGATTTTGGTTTAGTAGTTTAGAAAATATTTTACAAAAACAAATTTAAAAAAAATTTTGATACTTGTTTTTTTAAGATTTCTCAAAGGTTTTTGGGCCGAATCGTTTCAAATTTTTAGGAAGTCTAAGTTCACCAAGTTCACGTCAGATGCCGCAAACCGCGTTTCAGTCGGACACTCCGTTCAAAAGATATAAAAGGTTTACATACATACATACACACACACACACACACACATACAGCCCTACTGACATCATCGCCAAAATAGTTTCAATAGCTTCCTAGGACCTCAAAACGTCGAGATCTGGCGAAAACTCGATTTTCGAAAATCGGGGTGAAACCAATAACTTCCCGATTTTTGAAAAAAAAAAAAATTTTTTTTTTTTTAAAGCGGGAAGTTAAAAAAGAGTAGTTTTGACAAATTTTCAAATATAGATTGATTAAAGGATTTAATATTTTTATGTAACATATCACTTGCCGCATTTTAATGAACTGAATAAAAAGCTAAAATGTTCAAATTGTTTTAGTGATGCTTGAAATATTAAAATATTTATGATAAAACTTGACACGCTATTAAGGATTTAGAAATGAAAATCATGAATGTGACAATTATTAAGTCATTATCGTCTGATTATATCGAATTCAATTAAACATCATAAAATATTTATGAGCGGTAGTGGGATTCGAACCACAAGCTGTTCTCAACATTTTTAAACATACTACAGATCCTGAAGGTGGCTCCCTAAAACTGTCGACAATTAATTTTAAAGGGATTTTTTTTTGTTTTTTAAGATTCTATAACCCGTTTAGAGAAGATTAATAATTTCAAATTTGAATGTTTTCTTACTTTGGTAAGCCCACGTTGTCATGTTAAATAAATTTTCTATAAAAAATTCACTCTCAGTTTTACAAATTTTATTAGTAGACTGGGGGGCGGCCATTGGTAAAATTGGGAAAACACTAAAATTCCTCGGCCAGTCATTATGTACATTTATTTCACTTTTATTTTTTACGGAAACTGTAGCGATATTTTTAAACAATAAACAATTTAATATAAACAATATTATGAAACTCATTTTTTATTGTCTATACATACACACACAACAATAAGCGGTCTGTAAATTTGATAATATGACGCGCAACTGCCATCTAATTGAGGCGGTTATGTAATTTTTATGAATTTTCGTTGAAGACATCTATACTCCCTTCCTATAAAATAAACAGTTTGGTTTTAGAACTGCGTTAAAGTGTAAGCGAAAATGTTGGCGCTGTGATCACCTTATAGTTGGTGTATTTCCATGCTTGTTTATAGTTCGAGCTCTTTGGCGCTGTAGGTGCTCTTGTAGGTACGATGCGTACAGGTACTACCTAAATGAGCAAATGATGGCTATTGTTAATGGTAAATGGTAATGCACAAAATATTGCAACATTTAAGAAAGAAAGTTTACATTTTTCACTCAATATATTGATACAATACATAACATTGATCATAGTAAGTTCTGGATTCTCTTATATTTTTTACTTTCTATGAAAAAGCTCTATTAATTAATAATGACTTGATAATTCTTTATTGGAGGAAATATAGAATATTAATGAATATAAAATTTATATTTCTGTTGTACAAAAATTCTTAATAAAGAATTAGGTAACTTATCTAACTATTACGCAATTATAGGGCTGTACGATTCACATAAAGCGAAGGAAGAAATTGCAAAATATTTTACTAAAAATTTATTATAAAAAGTAATTTCAAAATATCACATTGACAGGACAACTACTCGCTAAAATATTAAAAAAACGCGTTTGCAAAAACTGAACCTATTATGATAATTAATAATTATATTAATATTTCGGCAGCTATGGTGAAACTAGACTTTGTATGTACATTGTTGAATATGCTACTACGTAATATGCAAATGTTTCGGCGTAGTTGCATTGTTCATTGTTATTTTTTTAATAATGTAGGTACATTACGGGTCATCGTCTATTTTCAATGGAGGTCCAGGTCCAGGTTTCCGCGGTCCACTAAACCTTAACGCTGACTCAAGGACAAGATGAAGCCCTTCATCCATACAAGTCGATAATTAAAAACATTTTTTTCTTTGTTTTAATTATTTTACAGATTAACAAAATAATGTCTACTTAATTAAATTAATAATTTGGTGTTTTTTTTTTATAAAGCAGATATTATTTTGTAAAATATAAATTTATGAATCACTGTCTACTATTATTATGGTAGGTTAACAATAGTTAGGGACAATGAAGCTCTGTTTAAATAATTTGTAAGTGTGATGAGCATACGAAAAAAAAATAAAATGTTGAGATATTCGTAATAAAATCGTAATTCGTAAATATAAAAATTCAGAAAACCCAAAAGTTTTTATTTTGTGTCTTTATAATAGAAATAAATCAGCCTTTAAAATGTTTACGGCTAAGTTAAAGCAAACATAACCTGGAGAAAATAACGACATTCTATTAAAGATATTTTTTATTTGAAGATGTAAAAAAGGTGACATAAAACAAACATTCGAACATATAAGTTTGTGTGCAAACGGTAATGGAGGCTGAAGGTACTACTGTCCCGGCAGCAGTAAGAATTTAAATAGCAGATATAAAGTCTCAGACCTATTTACAGTCCAGTAATAGTGACAGCACAGTAGTCATTCTCTTGTTTAAAGCCGCGTTTACACCGCTTCAAACTTTGCGTACCGTAACGTTATTTAGTGCCGCAGGAGGCTGAAGACAACTGTACAAATAGCAAAGATACGAACTTTGAGAATTTGGTACATTTGGCCACTGTGTCATTAAGGGACTGGGTATTTTATTGCGTTTTAAAGAGTTACCATTAAGCGGAGAGTAAAAGAAAACAATATAATTAAACGCTTTATATTAGCTTGGGTTGTAAGTAACTATGTATGTATGTCCGTAACGGAATCTTTGAGCATAATTTTCACCAATTTCCCGAAGTCTGATTAATTTGAAACTTTGCATACGTATCAAGGACCGATGACAATGCAATAATTTGATAACAGTTTCCCATTATCCTTATTAGGACCCCCAGGATTAATAAATTCTTTTATAGATCCTCAAACTAAAAAGTGAAAAATAAAATATAGTTTAAAAAAAACTAAAAAACACGCTTTATATCGGACTAAAAAGTAAAAAATAATTGTTTTAAAATAAGCTTAAAAAGCGTGGGGCGCTTTGTTCCACATTTTCGTACATCGAGCGCCCAACGCTTTTTAAGCTTATTTTAAAACAATTATTTTTTACTTTTTAGTCCGATATAAAGCGTGTTTTTTAGTTTTTTTTAAACTATATTTTATTTTACGAAAAATTGGTTTTAATTTTGATTAAATTAAGTGGAAAAAATTTACATAACAAAATTATAATCTGTTAACTTTGTTTGTCGTTTTTTACTATGCCATAGTATTTTTATTTACAACACATAAATGAACAAATTTCTAAGAATCCCATTGTTGGGGTCTAAATAGTGACTTTCTGTTTCGCTATTGAGATTGGTTGTTACGCTATATGGAGTGTTTCAATATATTATGGGTAATAATGTAAACTACCCAAACCTTAACAATTTCTACGTTTTAAGGAGTCTTTCGTTAAACGAGAAACTTTTTAAAACGTAGAAAAATATATTGCGAACTTCTATTAAATAGAAATTTGCTATACATACAGTGTTAAAACTATATATAGTCTTAGAAGCTAGTATAAGGGTTTTAAAACTGTTAGAACTTATTTTTAACGAATTGCGGCACTTTATGGAAGGGTATTATGTTTATGTGGATATGTGGATGTTACGCTCTAGAGTTGGAACGGATAGATCGATTTATATGGCCATATTGCCTAACTATCGCCATATTGTCTAACGTCAAAATAAATTAAAAAACCCCATTGAGATAAGTGTCAAAAGTATATATAATATAATGTAATTCAATTAAAAACTGTTCAAATAATGTCAATTTCAAAACCTTTTTAAAACGAAAGACTCATAGCATGGACGTAGATGTGGGGGGTGAAGGGGGTAATTACCCCCCCAATAACCTAACTAAAAAACAAAATTTAGACAAGATTTCAACAGCGTATTTTGTAACATAATTAGTTTGGGAATTAATATTTTGCTTGACACCTTCCTTCGTGGGTATTCTTGTTTGATATTAATAAAAATATTGTTTTTTTTGCTTTACCCCCTTCCCTCCAGAAAAAAAAATATCTTCGCCCTTGGCTCATAGTAAATAACCATGCTGAATTCCAAGTCAATAATCAGAAGTTGCTTACGTTACGATCGCAACGCAAGTAAGTTTTTGTATTTCCAATACACTTATGTTACGTTGCGGTCCTATTATGTAAACGTATTTTGTAAGGGATACATTGTGAGGGAGTACGGGCGGGTGATTTAAATAAGCCCCGACTTGACGGCTTCCAGAACAAGGCTATAAGAAGAAGAAGAAGCAAAGAGCCACGGCGCTGTCCCGTTCACAACATATCCTCTCTTTCCACCGCTAGTGCACGGGAGTAGAGTAGGTACTACATACAGTACACTACACTGAGTGTACTGTAGCGGAACCCGAAGGAATAGAGATTTGGTTTTTGTCACCCGAGCTATCACGCACATGTCACGAGTCGACGCTATAACACTGAACTCGAAATTTATGAGGACAATCAAATTTTGGGACGCTTTCAGGCGAACTTAAATAATACTTTTTGATATTCAAAATGTTTCACCCTAAAAACGCTCTTAACATATGTAATGCGCAGATTTTTGAAGTAAAACTTCTTTTGGCACGCTTGACTTGAGGAGTAAGCTGGTAAGTGCCTGACGAAATCGTTTACGGAAGTGCATCATCGCGATGCCTGACGAAATCGTTTACGGAAGTGCATCATCGGAGTTGAGAGGGAGATATAAGTTAGTGAGTGCGACAAAGCCGGAGCATTAATACAACTATTTGACGTTTAAAATGAAAACAACTGTTTTTTTGTATCAAAAGTAAGTACATTTCATCGAATTTTGATGCATTTTGTAACGGGAAATAATGTAGGCTAGTTAATAAATCCTTTTAAATGTATTATAAATTATGCTAATAATTATATATAGGTACATATTTTGCCTATTAATTAATCAAAAATTATATTTTGTAGATATGTGCTATAGTGTGAAATTAAATTGTGTTCGATAAACTTTGAGACGAGCCAACTGCATATTATTGTTCGCTGAATTTAACATGAGCAAATACGCGCTATTATTAATAAATACATTTAAAATAATTAAGTTTTACTTCAGTCGTGTGGTCTAAAGCACACTCACTTTTTTTGTGCATTGATAAGTGTAAAATCCGAAAAAAATTGTTCTTCTCTAACCTATTGACTTCCCAATTAATGACCAATTGAGTCGGGGAATAAATAAAATCACGATGAAAAAATCACTGTGACCAGCCGTCTAAAACGATCACTGTGATCTGACAAGAGATATCTACGTTCCAAAGCAACGTAATAATTTGTTGTTCCATGTCACCGCTATCACGACGGTCACTCCAACCGAGTAGCCGATTAACGCTGATGTAACGTCCGACGGCATTCGGCGTGATCAGCCATTCTAAAATGATCACTGTGATTTGACAAGAGGGAACTATGTTCCAAAGTTACGTATGTTTTTCTATGTCATCGCTATCACAACGGTCACTCCAACCGAGTAGCCGATTAACGCCGATGTAACGTCCGACGGCATTCGGCGTGATCAGCCGTTCTAAAATGATCACTGTGATTTGACAAGAGGTAACTACGTTCCAGAGTTACGTATGTTGTTCTATGCCACCGCAATCACGACGGTCGTTCCAACAGAGTAGCCGACGTAACGTCCGACAGAATGTTTGCTCGGTCGAGATCGACGTGACAAAGTCACGATGATTTTTCACTGTGATTTTTGCGTAACTGTGATCACATAGTAACGACTTTTCCCATATCTAATGACCAACCTTTATTTCCAGTAGGATATGGAGTTCAGTTTGACTTCTTCTGTTGAAATCCAAGTTTCCCGTCGATATGCATGTCTTTGTTTTCAGTAAAAGACTCTGACTGCACAATACTCTTTCTTCTGAAAAACACGTGTAAATGCGATATTAATTTATTTTGTTATTCCATTTCTTAAGAATTTATTTGAAACTTATTTTTAATACAATATTTGATGGTGAAATTATCAATCCTTAATTAAACTGTTCACTACTTAAATTTTATAGGAATTTCATAGTAATGATACCGCTTGTTAGAATTAAATAATAATATAATTTATAATTAATAAATTCATTAAAAAACCAAGTGGTTAGTATAATATATTGACATGTAGGCCTAGTTTATATGAACGCGCGTTATCATGTAAACAGTTATATACAATTGTATAGAAATTGTAAACGCGCGTTGGGCCAACGCGCGTTGAACGCTCTTCATGTGTGCTAGGCCGTACACTAGTGACATCGCGGGCGGATTTTTAAAGTTAAGATAGCCGTGGTTCTCGTCTACGATATATTAATAAAAATATGACAATCATAAAATTACTGTAAGGAAAGATCAGTATATTACTCTAAAAATTACACGATTAGCGATTAAATTATGCTACCTAATAAAATTGTTACATGAGTTTCTAGTTGGGTAAGACTCGTTTAACAAGATTCTCTTCATGAGGGACGTGAACTTGTCGATCTACTTTTCATCTTACAAATGTCCCCTCATTTTAACATTAATATTCCTGGCATGATGCTTATGAAAGGACAGCCCTTCGCATACCAACGCAGTAAACATTGTACCTTTGACCCTTGGTCCAGCTATTTGCAGCATCAATAAGGACACGTGAACTTTTGACATTTCTTTTCAAATAGTTCACGTGTCACTTGATCCAGTTTTAATCTTGTAATGCATGTACAATAACATTTCTCGCTTTTGACCCCGGCAAACTGGTCCAGTCATTGCAGCATCAGTAATGGTTCGTGAACTTCGACATTTCTGTTCTTTTCAAAAAGTTGAACCAAATTTAATCTTGCAAAGTGTATCATTCAATTAAACATTTCACATTTGACCCTGATTTAGGGTGGACTTCTATTAACAGGGTCGCATGAACTTTGACAGTTCTAATATTTGATCTTAACTTAAACCTGATTTCATCGTATAATATAAACATATGGTTTTTTTTTGTAGGCAAGCAGATCTTTCTGTTTTCATTCTAAATATGAATGTTTGATTTTTAAACATGATCCCCATTTAATTTCTGGCAGAGAATTTGCACGGAAATTGAATGTCGTAGAAATTACTTCATTGCTAAAATTTAAATAAAATCGGCCCGACAGGACCGGATTTACAAATTTTGTCTAAACACGGATTTACTTACTGAAGGGTGTATTTAATTTGATGCAGATGTTGAATTGATAATAATATTACAGTTAGGAAAAAAATATTATTTCAAGTGTTGTATTAAGGGGTTAAATTTTTTTATTTTGTCCGATTCACATAAGCCACACTGTTTGCATTAACAAATATACACTATATTGTTGGCAGGGTTTGGCACTGCGACCCGAGTTTTTTTTAATATTGGGGTTATATATATATTGTATATTATACTACGTATACTGATGTTTTTACTAAAATGTGTAAAAATAAATACTTGACCTTTAAAATAAAATACACATTACCCGTTATGTTTTTCTCCTGAATACGTAAGAGAAAACAATTTATACTCTGTAGTACATGATAATCAGCTAGGTTGGTCTCTGATATTCGGCGTCATATTATTTTCGTGACATCGTTATCAAGGAGAAAGGACTGTCGCGTTTTGTTGTTTTCAGTAATATTATGTAGAGAAAAGACTGAGAGACACACATTTCCCCTTTTGTATTTATAATATTTTATAGGAACGCCCGTTCTGTTTTGTGTCAAGTCTTCCCCCGCAGTCACTGTTTTTCCAGCCATCTTAAGCGTCCGAATCTATTTAACATAAAAATCACATCACACAAAATTGTATTCATTCTTTCTGGCAAACGTCAGGCATATTTCACTTTATTTCCAGGCTTTATTCTACACATCATATCCACTTCCATATGATCTGAAGTCAGTAAAACGTACGGAAAAAATGACTCGATTTATTACAAAGGAAATGGGCGATTTCGTCCTAAATAAGCTGCCACTTTCGTTTTTAGGGTGTGGAAAATGGTGCGGAGATAGCGAAGACTGCTAATGTTTATTAATTAAACGTACATATTCTGATGAAAACATCGTAATTGAAAATATTCATGAATATTCAAAAATAATTAAATAGTTGTAGTGAAAGAAATTTTTGATTGCCATTTAACGAATAGTATTTTTTTAAATAATTTTTCAAAAAATTTCAATTTTTAAGGATGTATGTAGCATTATTTTTATTGCTTAATTTACATAATAAAGTTAATATTTCCAGGACGATCACTAATTAAAAAATTAAATATAAATACATGATTAAAATACAAAAGAAAGGATTTATAAAATTCTGATGTACATTAGATAAAAAAAGATAGTAATCAAAAATATAAACTATATACAGCTCAACCAGAATTCTGATCAATTGCAAGTGTATTCATATTGCCATCTTTTAAGAATATTTTTAAAATATTTTTCCATTTAGCAACTTTTTTTATAAGTCTGGCAAAAATTGACAGTGTGAATTTTATTTATCTTAGCGCTTATCTTAATTGAGCTCCGGGATTTTTGATACAAGATATTTAATGATTAAAGCAAAAACTTTGTATATTCGGAAATTCTAACTAACTTCCAGAAAAAACAGGGAGTTGAACTCGTTTTTTTAGAATATTTAATATTTATAAATTTAACTCAAATGGTGTAAAAGGACCCGCATGAGAAACAAATGTGTTACCATACAAAAAATATTTTTTAAATACTGAACCCTATGTAATGGATTGTGGCAGGATTATTGGTTTTTCAACATTCATTTTTTTTTTAAACTAAAGCAGCAGCGCGTGTACATTAAAGTAATACACGTATTGAAAAAAAGGATTGCGTTGGTATTGTGTCTGAGCGAATAACATGCTGGGTTCTTGTGTTCGGTGTAATTAGAATTTATACATCATCACGGTTCCTTCTTTGTCACGGCGTCAGATGGGAAGTGTACGGTAAACGGTCCTATGTCTGATTTTAAAGTAAACTCATAAAAGCCGCAAAGCACAATTTATTACTGATGCTTAGCTCCATGCATTTAAACAAATTCCGACAAAGAAAATAGGTAAAATAATACAAATCACATTCGTGATAAATACAATCTACATATTATAACAGATTTTGAGTGAGAAAATTTTTATCTTTTTTGTAATTATTATTGGTCTTATAAATTTAAGTAGGTACCTATTATAAATAATAATAATAGTACTAATATAGCATTGGAACAATGGATGCTTCATAACAATTGTATCAAACTATAGCTACATTATACTGTTATAATAATATAATAATAATTCTGTATTTTAGAAATTAATCAATTACAGCGAGGATGGATTAAGTAAAAACATAATATTATAAACATAAAAGAAGTATAAAAATATATATATAATATAAAATATAATAATATAATTTTCATGTAAGTAGTGACGCGAAGTGTAAAATATATATAAATATATAACACAAGAAAATAGAGTTGAATATCACTGCTTCAAAAAATAGAGATCTAGATTTGAGATGAGAAAATTCATCTGTCCTACCTTGAGAATTACTGAATATTATTTATCTATTTTGGACATAGGAGAGTTTCGCTTTGCGAGCACTAAAGTCTGTTGCACAGTTGGTCTCATTGTAAGCGATTAGTCGCAGCCATCATCGCTTGTCTGAAAGGGTTAATATACGTTAGACACATAGATAATTATTTTTTATTCGCGTACGATTATTGATTGCTCCTTTCTAGAAGCTGTTAGTAGAGTTTAATACAATTTATGTACATATTTTTGGAAAATATTATTATGTAATGTTATAAATTCTATTCATATTCTATTGCTAGTGAATGTCAATTTAGACGCAAAACGTGGCCAATCCAGCCCTAATTGATGGACCGGATTAAACAAAAGACCGATTTTATTTAGGTTTTCTTCCATTAATTTAACTGTTTATTGTATAGAGTATCGAGTACTTGGACAGGTTAAATAAATAGATGTTACGTAACATCTACTATTTAACCTATCCAAGTACTCGATAATCTATAATTAACACTTAATAACATGAATGAGAGCAACAATCCTAATTGCTTGTTAGGCCAAAAATGTGGTCGTTTAATGCCTCGTGTGAATTTTGAAATATCTCTTCAAATTATGCTCTAACCTAACATTTTTGGAAAATTCTTTGGGAATGAAAAATATCCCATTTGTGGTAGTTAAATCATCGCTTGTTCTTTCTAATAAAATCATTCCTAATTTTGTTGAAATTCAATTGAATATACGAGGAAAATTCTATATTTCGCCAAAAATAGAAACATAAATTTTCTAAGCGGTTATCATAATACTGAAAATCTTAATTCATTTTAACTTTCCACTGTATATAAGTTTCCAGTATATGCATGTGAATGTCTTACAGCATCTCACGTATAATGTGAAAATAAAAAGTCCAGCAGCTATAACATATTTTCTTCGAAGAAAACTTTTTATTCCACTTGATTTAACCTATATGATATTATATAATAAATATAAATGTGTGGAAACGAACCATCCTGTGTATATCCGCTACACTCAAATCGGTGGAAAATGTCGCTTGCTCTACAGAATGTAAAAAAATACAGTGGACAGTACAAGGTGTCGCAAAGGATAACCTACTAACAATTATTGTAAGTTAGAAAATGAAATTAATAACTAAAAAGAAGGAAATCTCAACATGCAGCAGGTGGAAACGTATTTATCTTTTCAGGGTCAGTCTGGGACCTAAAAAATTGCCGAACGCCTCTACGAGACCGTGCAACTATAAGAAGAAAAAAATCCGGACCGGACTGAACCGGCCCACGGAAGACCGGCGGGCCTCCGAGAAAAATCCCGGTATTTCCTGAGGTCAGACCGACGCTGTTTTAAATGGGTCCCCAACTGCTAAATATTGAGATTATCCGACTCGTTTTCGTCTTTTTAGTTATTAATTTCATTTTTGTGCAGACGGGTTTTTTGTTTTTTTTTTTTTTTTAATAAGTAATTTTTTTTATACACCCAAAAAACAATACCTCCTTTGTGGCACAGTCACAAACAATAGTTTGATGATAATAAATTGCTTAACGTCTCGTAAGACGTGAGATTTTATCCGGTTACAAACAGGTTAAGTCAAAACCAATAATATAAGGCGAACGAATCAAAGTTCAAACAATTATATTTATTTTAAATATACTAGTGTGACCTGTGCGAATTATTCGCACTAAATAAGTATAATAATTAACACTTTACAAAATTATTTTTTAAATATGATTGCAGGTATTCAATTCGTTTCTAATTTTACACACTGCTTATAACGTTCTTCTTTTTGTTGTATTGCAATATGAAGCTCAGATGACAGATCGAAGAAATATTTTACTAAAATTGTCATATAGAGGCGCAAGTAGCAAAAGCGTTGAGCTAAGCAAGATGGCATCATGCAGCATTGCTGTGACGTTGTTCAGCGTTGCTCGCTGTTTCAAAATTAAAACAGTCAGATAGCAGTATGCAGTATTGTGTTTGTTGTATTACAATATGAAGGTCAGATGACAGATCGAAGTGTTGACGTTGCTTCAAAATTAAAGCCGTTAGATGGCTGTATTTTAATTAATTTACAAAAACAAAAGCAATAATAAATTTTTAGTTGTCGATGTCAGTAGAGCAAGCAATTATCTGTAAAATGATATATAATTTATGTGGAAAATTTGTGAGGTTTTTTCTAAAAAGGGAGGCAAACATCGTTATCCTTAGCGTATTAATATATATGATGATGAGTTCACAGTTAAGTCCGCAATATTACTAAGCTTGTTCTTATTTATAGAGTTACTACTAGGTGTAGATAGAATATTACAAAGCGGAAAAAATGAGCAACCCGTTTTAATGCGTTAGTAAAATAAAGTTAAAATAATGGAAATACAAAATTTGT
The DNA here is from genome assembly GCA_963575645.1 of Xanthostigma xanthostigma. Classification (NCBI taxonomy): domain Eukaryota; kingdom Metazoa; phylum Arthropoda; class Insecta; order Raphidioptera; family Raphidiidae; genus Xanthostigma; species Xanthostigma xanthostigma. Next base: position 7,768,431 of record OY754471.1, on the reverse strand, counting down.
CTCTTCGAAAATATTTCAATTGAAAATACAATTCGACAAATTATATTTTAAAAATAGTGACAAAAGAGGATCGGATGAGGGGAATGGATCGGTGACGAAATGTCAGGATATGACAATACGACACCCGGTATACTTGTATTTTCCAAACAGTCTGTAGTCGGTCTATTGTTGAGCGAGATGCTTTCTAAATCCGGGCCCCCATTGTCGCTCGAACGGTTCGGTTACTTGCGGACAACTAACTCCAGATTGTACAACCAGGCACACATCCCGGACCTGTAAGTTATACAAGAAGGGAAGAGGAAACCCTATAACAGTTCTACACATAAGATGAAGGGTTAGAAAAGAAGCAGGTAGAATTTAATATTTTTTTTTCGCAGGTGAAAAAGTACCGTGAGAGATTTTTTTTACTGTTTGAAATCCGTTACATTTTTTTTTTGTACTCTGGTGACATTTAAACTTATAATAAATCAAATAAGCCCTAATTTTTGCAACGTTGATTATTGCGAATAAAGTACGACATACTGCACCCTCTGAGGTTAATAGAACTTAAAAGAATCTTAAAAATATTTTCCCAAGAATATTTATGATTTTATTAATTATTAGCGGTCCCGTCCGGTTTCACCCGGGTGAAAAAGAACGAATGGGGAATACTCACATTCATCTTAGTTTACCGAGATGAATTTTTTGCAGTTTTCGGCAGTTCCCTGCTTTATTACTTATTTTAAACTCAAATCTCCATTTTTGATGAAAATGTATTTTTTTAAGTAATAATTATTTCTTTTAAATTAATAATTACTCTATAATTAATAAAATATAATAAATATTCAATTAAAAACACTGTAGGAAAATTATTTTTATATATAGGTAGTAGGTACTGTAATAGTTTTCAAATGAGCTATTATTTAGATTTATTTTATTTTAATTAGTCGTAAATAAAACTAAAATAAATTTAAATGATAGCCTTAGAAGAAAGCAATATAGACAATAAAAAAAAAAAAAACATTAAAAACATATTCGTCCAAGGTGAGGCTCGAACCCACGACCCTGAGATTAAAGTTGCGCGCTCTACCGACTGAGCTAACCGGCGCTAATATTGGAATATTCAGTTAAGGCATTTCACCTAAATATAAGTAGGGTAGATGTACCGTTTGTGGTCACTGTACCATTTATGGCCACTTTGAGATTTATATTGATATATTAAGCATTTCATTCGTACTATAGCATTATATAGTATGTTTCTAGAGTTTTTAGATATGTTGGCAGCACTGTGAATACTATCCTATACTTGTCAAATGTATAGTTTCAATAATTATTGAAAAAACATCTGGACCCGTAGTGTATCTCAGCAATTTTTAATTACTCTTAGTAAGAATCTTAAGAAAGACTCTGGTAAGTAATCATTGATATTGATTAGAAATCTTAATATTTCTGAAATGTTTAATTTATATTATATACTATTTAGACAACTTAATAATTTATAAAAAAAAATTAATTTACCAATAATCACGTAAAATATGTATAAATTAGTCCATGGCTACTACTGGCACATCAAAAATATACAAGCACTATTTTTGGCCACACCATGGCCACAAGTAGTGCATACGTTATCCAGTTTTGGTCATCATATTTATTTATTTAATATATTGCATTGTTCACGCGTTTATTCAATTATTAATGTTTAAGTATTTAAGAAAGTATTTTAAAATTAATTGGAGTACACTAGTTAGTACATATAAACTAATTTTTTTCATTATTTTATTATTTATAGGTTAACGTTAAAATGTCATCGAGAGTAAAAAAGAAGACTACTTATTGAAAAAATTCCTGAGTCAGCAAACTCCACAATTAGTAAACAAAAAAAAATAGTAGTCGTCGTAAGAAGCGTGACAATTAATGTGAAACATACATTTTAGCAATATTCTAGTAACTAAATTTCGCCCTGTAACTAAATTTTGCTCCGTCAACTAAAAAAGTAAAAGTTTAATATATATAACATATATTTTAAATAGTTATTGTATTTTGTTCAAGTGTATATAAAATAAACGAATATATCAATTATTAATTAAGTAAATATCTATAATACTCCCTCCAGAAAAAAACAGTTACTTAATATGACCAAAAGTGGTACAACCAATGGCCAAAAATAGTGCACTGTAGCCACAACTGGTGAAACAGGTATTATAAAACAATTTTATTTTTTTTTAATAATAAATGAAGTTTAAAAGGTTTTTGCTTATAATATTTCGAATACTAATACATCAAAGATTTGATTAATTGACTCCTTCTTATTAAATATTTTGTTTAAATTGATTTAATTCATCATCAAAGACACGAAATTGCTTAAAGTGGCCACAAACGGTACATCTACCCTATATGGTGAAAAATGTTGACTGATATTCTGCAACATTTTTCATTGATTTTCCGCTCCTATTAGTCGTAGCGTGATATTATATAGTCTATAGTCTTCCTCGATAAATGGGCTATCCAACAAAAAAACATTTTTCAATTCGAATCAGTAGTTCCTGAGATTAGCGCGTTCAAACAAACAAACTCTTCTGCTTTATATATTAGAATAGATTTGTTCCACAGATTTTTGTAAAAATAATTTCAATTTTATATACTTTTAAAACTTATTTACAATTGTATACAGGTAGAATTTTTTTTTCCAACATAAAATAGCCTAAAAAATACCAAAAAAAGAATATGATCCGCGTTGGAGAATTCTTAAATCTTCATCATAGAGCAATAAAGTGTAGTTATTTATTAGTTTGTGACCACAATAGCTGTATTAAACATCTAGTAAAGAGTTGCTAGCAAAAATCTTCTAGCGGTTTAGTTGGCACGACTTTACCCTATTGTTGATAAGATTTTTCCGCGGATGGCAAATAGAACAAAACGAGCACACACTGGCGGTGACGACATATTACATAATAACAACAGAGAGGAGGTGGATGTCTAGCAGTTGATTGAACAGCAATCTGTCGGACAAATGGGGCACGAGGCGTGCTAGACGCCGATAAGAGCGGACGCCACTTTACCGACGCCATCCATCTACCATCCGTCGCTTACCTACCTGGCTATATAAGAAGACTTTGTACTGCAAAGTAGATGGACGATATCTTATGATCAGTGTTGAATAACTCATCCGTCTGGTCACGTAGTGTTAAAGGTCGCTGCACACGAGGCTTGGTTTGCCGCTAGATTTGGGTGCTATGTTTCAAGCGATCTGTAGCGCTGCTTTTGGTGATCGCTTTTATGTGTTCGCTTAAACACGATGCATGTATTAAGCGGCCCATAGACGCTCAATATTATTGCGCAATATTTGGGTTTGTGCAATATAATTGACCGTGGGTAGACGAGATTGAAAGGCTGCGGAATATATTGTGTGAATTTCAAAATCTTGAAAATATATTGCACAAACGGGGAAATATTGTGCCGTCTGTTGTCAAGATTGCGCAATATCCCGTCAATTGATATCAAGTAGTGGTCGTTTCAACAAGTCGTCTCAACTACAAGGGTGACAAGAAAGCCGAAAGACAATTTATTGTTGAATTTATCGAGGTGTATCGTGGTCTTCCGGCTCTGTGGGATGTGAAGTCCAAAGACTATAGTAATCGTGACAACATGATGACTGAAGTTTTGGTGGGGACTGTTTGCACAATGTGGCTGTACCGTCTGTGCTCGCAATTAGGCTTTTGAAAAAAAATAATTATGGATTTTTTTATTGTATTTTAAAACTTTATTATAAATAATATTGATAATCGATGCGAAAAACTTTCAAAAAACTCTTTTTAAATTAATTATAAGCAATTTAAAATTGATAAAATATTAAAAAAAATCACGTGACTGCAAACGCACTAAAATTGTTTATGACAGTTGTGACGTCATAATGGTAAAATGTATATACGCAGTATACTATCAATGGCTTCTACATGTGTATTGACTAAAACATTATGACGTCACATTATGTTCGGGAAATGTCAGCGCGTTCTCGGAACTGGGTACAAAAATTTATTTTTAATTTGATATAACTTTTGAATTATAACGAAAATAAAAAAAAGAAAAATAGTTTTGTTATAAAACTTATATACGATCTTTCCATTTATGACAAAAAAAATTTCATTCAAAAGACCAATTGAGCAATATATTGCACAACCTTTAATATCGCCTCCATACAGTACAATTTTTTGCACAAACCAAAATATTATACAATAATATATATCTATGGGCCGCCTTAAAGCTTGCTTTGTAGACGGGTTTCGCGCGCGCGCAGTGACAGTTCAAATGTTAACAAAATTGGACGTTTATTGTCTCTGACGCCGTGTTTGTTAGTGGACATTTGTTCATGTCGCCCACTTGACAAGATACTGTTTCCTGGTTGGTTCTGGCTCAAAAACAAGCAGACAAACTAGTACAAAATTAAAATATTGGTTTGAATTACGTTAAGTATCATCGCACAGGAGCAGTGAAATGCACTACGAGATTTTAATTTCATGTATTAGTTGTAATATAGTTCAATTTTTTGCATCGTCATTATAGATTTATAAAGTTCAGACTGTTATTTACAAGTCACAACATTTTCAAGACGTCTGTTGTAAAGATACTGTGAAAGTTATATTTCAGACTATACAACATAAATTTACACGTTTAGGTGTAAAAAATGTCACGAATGTAATTTTCAGTGCTCACCAAGAAGACTTTCTGTATAAGGTACGGCTTTAAAGAAGGTGAAGAAGAACTGGAAGACGTAGTGGAAGAAGAAGCTATCCGATCGGGAGTAGGAGTAATATTCGGGAGAGAGACGGGGATTGCCGCGAGTGCAATGCAGCGGCTACTAGTGACAACGGTATAGTGGTATAGCCCTCGGGGGACGAGCCCCAAGTCGCATCAGCAGACCGAGGGTTCTTTGTTGTTATCTATACCTCACACTCGTATTACCGTATACACGATTGGTGCACGGACCGTACTCACCGGCGGGAGTACCTACAGTCGTCGCCGCGTAACCGTAGTATAAAATTTTCGTAGCGACAAAAAAATTCCAGCCAATTTGGAACTTCAAAAATGTTGACATTTGATTATAATAAAGAAAATAAAATTTCTGATATCGTGTAAGGTGACGCGGGTAATTGCTAGTATTCAATATAATATTTGCTATTCGTTGCTATGGTTACCTACATAAAATGTTCCATGTCATGTAAACATTAATCAAAACATGCCGAACTTGTTTATTTCTAACAGATCCATAAAACAAAAGAGCGACTTATTTTTTTTTATTTTCAAAATATTTCTGAAACTATAAAGTTTAGAAAAAAAAATTTTTAACGATACTTTCTTGAAAAAATAAATAAAATAATAAACCATATGTCATTATTATATAAAAAAACACCGTTATAGCAAATATTTCTTCTGCGCATGCGCCGATTTTCCCCAAAAACAATGAGGCTCTTCATATTTGCATACCAAACATCCTCCGAAAATTTGGTTTCGATCCGCTCATCCGTTTGACTTGTATCGTGTTCAGAGGCAAACAGACAAACAGACTAACAGACAAACAAACTAACAGACTAACAGACAAACAGACAAACAGACAAGCAGACTAATAGACGCACAGAGTTTTTTCAAAAATATGTTTTTTGGATTTGGGGGACTTCAAAACGGAAAGATATTGTAAAAATTTTGAAAAATGATTTTTGACCTAAACTAGTACCATTCCCCACTTGTGGGTTGGAATGGTAAAATTGATCGAATGAAAGATATACTTGCACAATTAATGTTCCGTGTCATCAGCCCGCCATTTTTGTGTTCTATATATAAAAATTTCGTATCACGATGTTCATCGGCGCTAATCTCCGAAACCACTGAACCGATTTTATTGAAATTTTGTAACTGTGTCTTGCTTTAGGATAGTTTTTATTAAATATTTTGTACCAAATTACGGTGTTTTGTGAAAATAGACTGTTTTAGTAACATGTAGCGACATCCCGTAGAATTTACTCAAAGCTATTAGTTCAGAAGCAAACAAAAAAAAAAACAGTTTTAGTACCAAGTAGCGACATCTGATAGAATTCGCTCAAAGTTATTAGTTCAGAAGCAAATCTGGTAGAATTTGCTGAAAGCGATTAGTTCAGACGCCGGACCGCAAACGAAATACATTTTGCAGAATTATATCTATCGCATCCGGGTGAAACCGGGACGGACCGCTAATAACACAATAACATTTTATTTAATCAAGACAATGTCTGATCACAACGCGATTGAAAATTTAATTTCAGCGTATAGCTAATAGAAACCCAAAACAGAGCAATGTTGTGGTCAAAAAAACCCAAAATCTCAAAATTATCAGACTCACGAAGTCAGAAAATAAAGCTTGCTGTGAAGAAGACTTGCCAAGCACGGATGCTCGTAGATAAAGAGCTAATGTTAATCGCATTAGAGAGAGCATAGTGAGATCGCAGCGACAATAATGACTGGAGGTGTTCACTATAATATTATGTACGTATGTTACTGTAGCTGTTTTGTAGATATAGTTATATAATATACATGTATAATGTCCTGCCTGTGCATTCACAGTTTATTAATATCGCAATAATCGTAACAATAATGATTAATTAGAGATACAGATTACAGACACACGTAATACAATTCAAGTAGTGAACCTTGTTCTTTAAAAAAACTGAGTGGCCGCATCGATATGTAAACGTTCGAATAAGAATACGATCACAGCTAGATATAACCTCAAAAAAGTTGACAGTTGACTAATATGGCTGAAGCACCTCATTTTTTGAGGTTATATCTAGCTGTGATCGTATTCGAATCCGAACGGTTAAGTATACACACGGCGACTCGTTTTTTTTTAAAGAACAAGATTCGTTACTTGAATTCTCTTCAACTAATTAAAAATATCTATCGCAAATTAAATAAAACATATTGTAAAATAGGTAGTAATATGTGGTGGAGGTACGGGTCTACATGGTGGGAGAACGGAATGATTGAGAAACATTTAATTGTGGAAATGTGAATACGCATCCCGACGAACTGTTGACAACACAGCGCAGAGATGGTCAAGCGAGAATATGGAATTCATGGAAAATAAATATCACACACATTTCCATACTCATGTATGCATAATGGCAGCACGTAGACCTATAGATAGGGCTTCGTATGTGACTTTTGTATTTCATCTTCGACAAAATGAAATGAAACCGTGGTGATACTTAAGACTTTTTCGATGTCGTTTCCACTTTCGACGTGATGATGCCTGTCTAAAAATAGAGACGATATCGGTAACCTCGTTGCGAGAATACCCTCTTGACATTTGAAAAAATTAAGTAAAAACATTAACAACTTTTTAAAGATAAGAGAAAAATGTGTGCGATATTTTAAAGAAGACGTAATAATTGGGCTATGCCAAGATCGAGTTGATACCAAAATCGAAAAGACGCCTAAAAATCTCGTTTTATTTCATGCAAAACCCTATTTTTGAAATGTATATAATATTGCCGTCCAACACCAATATGATGTTTAACTTTCAGAAGATCGCAAGGGAGTACCTAGTTCTCAACTACGACATTACTGTACTGTAACTATTGGTAACTTGCTATATTATTGCTCTTCTATTGCCTCATGACTATTTAGTTTATTTTTATCTGGAAAATACCATTGGGAAATTGAAATTTACGTTCTTGTATTAAGAATAATTATTACTTAATGACAAAGGGAATAAAATATAGCCTTGATTTTCAAGCATTACAAACGAAGCTATTGGCGAATGATACACTATTTTGACTGATGATGTTTTCATATTAATTTATCAAAATAAAAACCAGTAGTGAATTATTATTTTAATTAAAAAAAAAAAATTAAAAATATACTTTAAATGCATGTCTGCAGGAATGAAAAAAGATCTATTACGCACCAGTGCTGTAAAGTAGTAAGTATATAGTAAGCTAAATATTATGCCTGAATTTACTTGACCTTATAGAAAAAAGTCCGCTGAATCGAATGAGCACAAGCGCAGAAATGTATTTCTTCTGGTTTCAAAGTTATGAGCATTTCAAAGTTTGAAAACTTAAAACTCGATGAAACAAGACACGATAGAGAGCTGCGCCTGTGCTCATTGGATTCAGCGTGTCGAAATCTACCGGGTAACCTTAATATCGACCCGTTCTGGGAGACTTCGATTTTGGAAATTTTTACAGTGGGGGGAGGGCGACGATGAAATTTTCATTTTAAAATAAGTGCAGTATATCGACCGGAAATTTATAGAATATATGATTGAAAATGACTTAGTCCTATGCAAAAAATCATGCTGAATCGAATGAGCGTATCTATAGAAGTATGTAACTATTATAGTTTTCAAGTTATAGCGTTTTTAATTTTTTAAAGAAAAATTTATAAAAACGCGTCTAACTCCTAAATCAAAAGAAATACAGAGTTGCGGGTGAACTCATTGGATTCAGCGTAATTTTTTCCATAAGTATGCTAAACATTAACCGTATCGGAAAGCTCATAGTGCCTCAAAAAGTCGTCGATTTGCAAAAAAATCAAAAAACTTCATTTTTTTCAATTTCTTGAAAAAAATAAAAGTGTCACGGATAATATGTTAATTCAGCGTTATAACTGAGAACTTGGTTTTCATCAAAAAAATATAGCCATAGCGACTGAGAGTGGTTATTTTAGTACAATAATTTAAAAAAAATACTGCACAAAATTTATGGTTACGATAAATAACTTTACAAAAATATAAACATAAAATATATTATATGTCACTTAAAATTTTAAGGAGGCCCACTTGAATGTTCATCGAGAAGAGCTAATTGATTGGGAGATAAACAAGTGCCGCAAACATAAGTGTACTGGGCTTATTACATGGACACCTTGTTGATTGAAGTGGGTATATGTGAATTTGATAAAGATCTGTTTTGCAAACTCCCTTGTATAATAGCTGTTTCTTGTATTTGTATAGCGATCGTGAAATGACACTTTTAACACTAGGAGTGTAAAGAAAAAATATAGTTAAAAAAAAACTAAAAAACACGCTTTATATCGAACTAAAAAGTAAAAAATAATTTTTTTAAAATAAGCTTAAAAAACGTGGGGCGCTCGATGTACGAAAATGTGAAACAAAGCGCCCCACGCTTTTTAAGCTTATTTTAAAAAAAATAGTTTTTACTTTTTAGTTCGATATAAAGCGTGTTTTTTAGATTTTTTTTAACTATAAATTTATTTTTCACTTTTAGTTTGATATAAAGCGTGTTTTTTAGTTTTTTTTAAACTATATTTATTTTCCACTTTTTAGTTTGATTTATTGTCAAAAATTTGCCGAAAACTAAAACAATTTTTTTTTTCGGCGTGGACGGGATTAGAACCACGACTCGTGATTCCGAGAGTTGACGTCAGCGAAGACCCGTGCCTTAGACCCACGACTGCCAGTGTACTTACTGGGTTGGCATATTATACTGCTATATAAACGACTTGCTGTAGTCCAAATGAAAGTTACAAACATACATACATACAAACTTACAAGTGAAGTTAATATAAAGCGTATAATAAACGTAATCACTAGTCGTACTAGCAGTTCCATAGTAAATCATAGTTTACGCAGCCTGCAATTAGAAAATAAGAAAGTTAAATAATTAATTATTTCCTACACTTTAAAGAATTCTATTATTGCAATTTTTTCAAGGCATAACCCTTTAAAAAAATTCAATTTTTGACAAAAACCGAAATCTTTCGGAACTTTGTCAAAATCCTCATGCTTATAGAAAAAAACACGCTGAATCCGATGAGCACAAACAAAAGTCTGTATTTCTTTTGGTTTATAAGTTATTTACGTTTATAGTTTTCAGAGAATCGTATACAACTTTCGAATGGCCGTCGTTTTCAAACTAAAAGAGATACCGACGTTTGCTTACGCTTATTAAATTCAGCGTATTTTTTTTCTATAAGCATTCTCAATTTCAAAAGTATATTAAAGAATTCGATTTTGCAATTTTTTCAAGGCATACCCCTTTAAAAAATGTGATTTTTTTCGAAAACCAAAATCTTTCGAAACTTTGGCTAAATCGTTATTCTTATGTATAGAAAAAATATAGTTTAAAAAAAACTAAAAAACACGCTTTATATCGGACTAAAAAGTAAAAAATAATTGTTTTAAAATAAGCTTAAAAAGCGTGGGGCGCTTTGTTCCACATTTTCGTACATCGAGCGCCCAACGCTTTTTAAGCTTATTTTAAAACAATTATTTTTTACTTTTTAGTCCGATATAAAGCGTGTTTTTTAGTTTTTTTTAAACTATATTTTATTTTTCACTTTTTAGTTTGAGGATCTATAAAAGAATTTATTAATCCTGGGGGTCCTAATAAGGATAATGGGAAACTGTTATCAAATTATTGCATTGTCATCGGTCCTTGATACGTATGCAAAGTTTCAAATTAATCAGACTTCGGGAAATTGGTGAAAATTATGCTCAAAGATTCCGTTACGGACATACATACATAGTTACAACCCAAACTAATATAAAGCGTTTAATAATAAGGATAATGGGAAACTGTTATCAAATTATTGCATTGTCATCGGTCCTTGATACGTATGCAAAGTTTCAAATTAATCAGACTTCGGGAAATTGGTGAAAATAAAGCGTTTACTACAGAGGATCTATAAAAGAATTTATTAATCCTGGGGGTCCTAATAAGGATAATGGGAAACTGTTATCAAATTATTGCATTGTCATCGGTCCTTGATACGTATGCAAAGTTTCAAATTAATCAGACTTCGGGAAATTGGTGAAAATTATGCTCAAAGATTCCGTTACGGACATACATACATAGTTAGTTACATACATACATAGTTAGTTACAACCCAAACTAATATAAAGCGTTTAAAAAACATGCTGAATCCAGCATGGTCGTCAAACGTCGTGTGTCGTCCAAAAAAAGTTTTGAACTAAAAAAAATAGTATTTAACCATCCCCTCTCTCCCTTTACAAGTAACGCCACTGAATTAGTGGCCCACTAGCTAGTACTAAAAAAAATAATTAACACAATTTGACCCACTTCTCAAAAATGTTTGCCATCACTGTCTTAGAAGTTACATACGTCACTGACATTCATGAAAAAAAATCTTAGCTATATTATATGAAAAAGTGACACTTGACGCATCCACTCAGCAGTTAAGAGGGGGTTGAAGCGTGTAATCTACACCCCTATTTATACGCTTTTTACCCTAAAAGTTGTATTTTTGTATACACAATACCTACACGCATGATGTATTGTGTTTTGGTGTTAAAATACACAGATTTTGGGAAAACTGTTGGGTGGGGTCGGAACACTGTTTAGACAACATAATAATACGTTATTGTCGTATTTCATAATATTGATGTCAATCTGTTATTATGATTGTAAATCGATTATACGTTTATTTAATCTTAATTATGTTATTATACTGAACGTGTCTTTTAATCGATTTAAAGTGAGATATATTTTTTTATCGGTAGAAACTATATTTTAAAACGTTTTTGTAATCACATGCTGTGTTTATATTAGCTCTGAAATATTTAGTGTAAACGTCTCTCAATGGTTTGTGTTTGTCAATAAACATTTTTCTGGTATTATAATTAAATACACCCTCTGAGCTACTTCTAAAATTTAAATGTATATCTGAAAATATCTTCGTTGTAAGCCATTTCCGTTCGCACAAAAAATGGTTACAGTTTTCCGAACGCTATTTTTGAAGAAAATGGACCTTTGTCGTGGGTAATTTAATTTACAAAATGCTGCTATTACAAATTAAAAAAAAATTGTACCAGCTATTCATGTTTGGATAAAAACCTCGTTTTTCCCATGTTAATTAAATAGAAAACAAACGCGGTTTGTGCCGTTTCTAGATTTGATCTAGGATTAAGAATTGTAACCGTTTTTAGGCGAAGGGGGAGTAATTGAGGCTCATTTGTTTTATTTAGACCAAGTTTCAATTATTGTGTGTAACAATAATTATTATTAAATATGCGTACAATAACATTTATGTTTTTTTGTCAAAATAAAAAATTACAATAAATAGAATAATGTGAATAACACATATTATTTTAATTATTAGCATTTTTTTTAAATAAACTATGCTTCGCTAGGTATTCTAATTGTGAATATCGATTATGGCCAGATGTTTTTTTCAGCGCGGATATAAAAAATAAATATTATAATGTACCCAAATAGTTGACATTCACATCTGCATTCATTCAGATTTGTAAATAGTAAAATTTCGCTTTGATCCTTTGCATAGAGGAAAAAAAGGTTCCGCAACCCTTTACGGGTATAAAAAACAGATTACCTAATACCTATCCTACTGTACTTTCGACACATGTACAGTTACACGGCGTCCCTTCGTACTATGTGCAACGGTACGGTTTGAAACACTGTACCCACTCACTTAACTATAGCATTTCATTTGCACATACGTATGGCCCATTCAAACCGATACGGCACTGTAAAGGCCGATTCACTCGAAGTTGACAGAACACTTGAACTTTCAATATATAATTAAATATAAACAATATCTAAATAATTAATTGAACATATATGGATTAATATATTAATCGAAGATACAGTGTAACGACAAACTCCTTAAAGAGTCGAAATTACTTAACTCTAGTTGGTTTACCTTGTTGCTCATACAATGATACACTCTAAATAACGACACACCCACTCTAAAATTATAACAACATTACGTCATCATTAAGCAATAAACAGTTCTTGTCTGTTATTTTGTTGCTTTGTTGTCGCCATCATGCGTACCGAGGATTCTAAGAAATTCGTTCTTTTGTTTGTTGGGATTATCTTTCATGTCTTTAGCCCAGCTGTAATTTGTGATAGTATGAATGTTTGTTGGTTGGTTGTAAATTTATTATAGTAAAAAAATATTAATTGATTATTTCTTCTCTCCATTTAACGACAACTCTTAATAACGCCATAAAGTCCCTTGAGTGTCGCTATATAGAGTTTACACTGTATATCTCAAATTGAATATTTTTTTTATAATTGTAACAATCTGATTCATTACATTGAATAAGCAATGCACAGATTTAGGGTTAAGTATTTTTTAGGTAAATTTAAATATGAAAACGGTTTTGGGTCGGGATAATTCTAAATCGCACTAGAGGTACACCATACCTCTTAACGGTTATATTGTGTATTGTATTAATATTCGATCAGTTCGGTAAAATCAATATCCGCCATACATTTGCGACTGTTACTTGATTTGACCGGCTGGATTTTCACAGGTATAAAATTAAATTTGATATTTTAATACGTAAGTACAGCAGGATCTAGTAGGCCAGGTAATAATAACTATATGTAAATTGTACAAATGTGCATTTTGCATTTGTTATATAATAATATAATGTTGCTTACGGTTAAAGTATATACATTTGTTACGTATAGTAGAATAACCCTTCAAGGTATGTTTAAAGTCACGGCACACGAAGCTGGTTTTGCCGCTAGATTTCAAGCGTGCTGTGGGGCTGGGTTTCGTGGTGACTGTTACATGTTTGCATCGCACGATTCGTGTTTTGAAGATGGGTTTGTATATCGTTTTGGTGTGTGCGCAGTGAGAATGTTAACAAAAGTGGTTGAGTTCCCAAAAACATTTTAATACAAACTGCATCCATTGTTTCCCCTGAGGGAATTATGCTGATATAAGAAAAAAATATTAATGTCGGAATTCAAATTCGAAACCACCAGTATTTTCTAACGTAGGAATCTAGTACATATTTAGTTCAGTTTTTTCAAGTATGTGAATATATATTTCCAGAGCCTATAGTATAAATTCAGTGGTACGTTGAAGCTAAAAACCACTGAAAACTATATCCTCCAATGAATAATTTCAATATACTGATTCGTCTAAAGTTGTGCATCTCTATTAGATGAAAGTGTGCCAATTTCTCTGTGAGGCAGGAATACACCAACACCCTGTTAGCGTTGATTTGAATTACGATGTCTAAAGTTTGATTACGCAATAATAGATTCTATAGCCTTCTATATTACGGCAAACTGTTATGTTTAAAATGAGCTCCAGCAAGATTTACAGTCACAGGAACCGCAGCTCCATTACGCACGACTTTATCAAAAAAAGCAACTGCCAGACAACTAGTGATTTACTATGGTATCAAGTTAACAATGAAGGAAGGTTCGGTTGAGGATCATAAATATTTTTTACCAATGTTACGCTAGTGGGCAACGTTTCGAAAAATGTATATTGTTAGAACAATTTAGCACTATTTGACCAGCTTGAGGCCTTGAAGATGAAAATAAATTTTTCGAAACGTTGGCCACTAGCGTAACATTGGTAAAGCTTAACTATGATCCTCAACAAAACCTTCCTTCATCGTCACATTCTATTGGATCAACACTACTATATACTGAAGACATAGCAAGTTAAATAAAAGCTTGTAAAATTGGAAAGCTTGCCAATCGTAGTTAAACGCCGGCTAAGATATTGTGTACAGTTATCTTGGCTAATATGCCAGAGAGTTGGAGAAAAGAATAACATAATTAATCTATCTTTCGTAACAGATTTGTAGAACTTACAAAGTAAAGTTGAAGATGCTCGTCAACTTGAAAGTGGTATTACTGTACGTCAAAACTTCAACTGGGTTTCATCGGACTGAAGAAGATTAAATCCATCGTCTCCTGTTACCAACACGCTGTCCTGATCTGAACTCTATTGAACAAACATGAGCGATATGTTACAAAGGACTCTGGAAAATTATCTACCGTCTTCTGTTGCGTCGTAAGACTTCTCTGATCCTTTTATTGTTATATATATATTCACTGTTAGACGAAAATATTGATTACCTTATTTAAAGTCAACATAGTGCTACACTACTTGCCTAAATTAGAATTGTCAGTATCATGGGTATATCATGTTGTTTATGGAGTTTTTAAGACTCGCTTATCAATGAGAAAATGGACCCCTAAAAAAACAGAGGGCCCTATTTTTGTGTAATATTTGATTTCCCACATTTCTTCTTTTACCCGATTGTAAACAGGTATCCAGTTACCGAAGACTTGACTGGGCGCTGTTTGGTGTCATAAGAGATACATACGCCGAATCTTATTTAAACATTTCTTCCACTTTCATCCATCTTGTACCCGACCTTACTATTCAAATTCTATCGTAGCAACATGCATTTTACAGACATGGGTTCAATTTTAAATTTATAGTCCAACGTGTGGATTATATGCTCGCATCTGAAATAGCCAGAAGTTTGAGTAGAAAATACAGTGACGTCACGCACACGACTTATGCATTAGAAAACCTATTATATATAGCATTACTATGTAAAAATCATAACTTGTAGCAATAAACTTCTATCGTATTGTCGGACCCCCACTATAATATCCGTAGTCAGATGACCACATAATTCGCTCTGGCACCAGCGAATTGCAAGTTAGGATAATAAAACGAAATAGTAGTAGTATATATAGGAGATGGAAAATGTACCCTAACATTGTATATATCTTTGTTTTTTCTCTTTTGACGTGTTTTTAACATTACTATGTATAACTTAAACCAATAAATCTATCTATCTATCTATGTATCTAGGATGTAATGAAGTATGAGTAAATTTTTACAGTCATACGAGTCACAACAGTGTTTCCACCTTAAGGTATTTTTCCCTAAATTTAGGGGAATTTTTTTTATTTCGGGAAATTTTTAGGCTAAAATATTTTTACATGACCCTAAATGAAATATTAAAAAATAGGAATTTAAAAATATTGCATAAGCGCTCCTACGTCAGCTGATCTAAATACTCACCCTGTATTCCAGACAGTAGAAGTTTAAAAATTTAATTTGTAGTTAATACACATTTTAAAATTAATTTATTATTACTTATAACAAACATTCAATTTTAAAATTTAGGGAAAATATTTTGAAAACTATGTTTTTAGAGGATTTTCATTTTAGGGCTAGGGGAAAATCAATTCTCAAAGTGTCAACACAATATCATTGTGTCCTAGATTTATATACTACAGTTTTGAGACTATCTCTTATAAAATACTTATAAAAGTCGTCCTTGTCATTATACTAGTTAAGTTATGAGTGTGGTCATTTTATCCTAAAAAGCAGAAACTAAGTATTTATTGTTATCTATAAAATAAATTATGTTCAAATATATTCTTTATTTAATGTTGTAATGAAATAATAAAAAATATAGTTTAAAAAAAACTGAAAAACACGCTTTATATCGAACTAAAAAGTAAAAAATATTTTTTTAAATAAGCTTAAAAAGCGTTGGGCGCTTTGTTTCACATTTTCGTACATCAAGCGCCCCACGCTTTTTAAGCTTATTTTAAAAAAATTATTTTCCACTTTTAAGTTTGATTTATTGTCAAAAATTTGCCGAAATTTTTTTTTTCGGCGTGGACGGGATTAGAATCCACGACCCGTGATGCCGATAGTTGACGTCAGCGAAGACCCGTGCCTTAGACCGCACGGCTGCCAGTGTACTTACTGTGCTGGCATATTATACCGCTATATAAACCACTTGCTGTAGTTCAAATGAAAGTTACAAACATACATACATACAAACATACAAGTGAAGTTAATATAAAGCGTGTAAAAAGAGACTGTACACACTACCATAATTGTAAAAAAAAATAAAAATAGCACCGACCGCCGGAATCGACCTATCTGCGTCAGATTAAAAATAAGCATCAGAAGGACGTATATTAGATTGGAGATGAAAATTTGGGGATGAACCCGTGTTCTCTTAACTGGGATTTCCCCGATCGGAAACGCCACTGGTCCGAGGATGTAACACACCGACACGGAAAGATAGAAAATGAACGAGTGTGCGTGAGTGAGAGTGAGACAGAGATGGTTTAAATGAGAGAGGGTAGGTAGGTATCGTCGCGCGCGCGAGAGAGAGAAAGAGGGAGGGGTGGGTGG
Organism: Xanthostigma xanthostigma; assembly: GCA_963575645.1. Lineage (NCBI taxonomy): Eukaryota > Metazoa > Arthropoda > Insecta > Raphidioptera > Raphidiidae > Xanthostigma > Xanthostigma xanthostigma. The sequence continues at coordinate 7,751,487 of OY754471.1, read as the reverse complement.
TCACCCGAACCGAACTGACCGGCAGGAGGAGGCGCGCCCACTTTTCATCTCTCGCATCCTCGCGCCAAGCCGAACGACGACCCTCACTCTGCTACTGCTGATGCAGCTTTGTAGAGGATAGCGGTTACTGTGTAGGGACTGTTTTACTTTACGCGGGACATTTGATCAATTATTCATTTGCTATAGATACCGACATTACCGACCGACCCATACACTGTCGGTGTGCTTCTCTACTGCTCCTTGCACACACACAGGACATGCATACGGGCTTGTACGATGGTTGAATTGAATTTAATTTGGCTTTCAATTACTTTTGGTTTTTACGGAAATTCTATCGACAAAATCGATATTTTGATTTTAACTGCAAATAAAGAAACTGATATGGGATCTTGTTAAAAGAGGACAAGAAACGGCTTTTAAAGATTATTGATTTTTGAGTCACGGCTTCAGTCGCGTGAACGTGGGTTTTCTCTGCTGGTTCTTTCGAGTTTTTGTGTGTTTTGATATGAACTCATCTTAATCCAAGTGTATCTGGAAAAAGAAGTACTCTGCCGTTTTTGAGTGATGGCATAAACAGACAAATAGAAAACTTTTAAATAAAATTTTCGTGAAGCCTACAAAAAACGAAATTTTAGACTTATGTTTGACGCAATTTTGTTTAGAATAGTCTGTGCTCGAAATATCTTGATTAGTATACACTGTTGGGACACCAATACGTCGAAGCAATAATCGAACTTGCTCAAAATTGAAATTTAACCCTTCACTAAAGATTAAAATCTGCGCTAGAATGTCAACAAAATTTGACAGACATAACTGCAATTATTAAAACACCAATTTACGGCTTGAATTACTCACTAAAGGATAATAATTTTATGAGGATCTAAAATGCTTGCCGAAAGGTATTGAAACTAAGAAAATGTATCAGCTAAGTTTTCATTTTATCTAAAAACAAATTTCACACATTTTAAATTTTCATTTGTAACTCTCATATTGTTACAGGATTCATATATTTTAGTTGGTATATCGTCACCCAGTAAAAATAAAGGCCACTGCACACGAGGCTAGAAACGCTACTAGATTCCTTGCTAGATTTGCCTACTAGTTTTCTAGCGCTGGTTTTCTTGATTGCTGTTAAATGCTCGCTTCACACGAAATAATTTTTCAAGCGTGTTTTGTGGATAGATCCGGTGCGCGCGCAGTGACAGTTCGAATATAAATACAGAGCAAAACGTGTCTGTTGTCTGGCAGAATGACGCCATGTGGGTGTTCAAGTGCCCATGTGAAGATACTGCCTCCTGATTGGTTCTTGCTCACACCTAGCAACAAATTTAGCAGGGAAAATAGCCCCTGTTCTAATTTTAAAACCTATCTTCTGAGCTAGCAAGGCAGCCCGCAGTGACGTCATGTCCAGCTTCGTACCCAACCTACTGGCTAGCAGAACTTCTAGCAGCGTTTCTAGTTTTTAGCCTCGTGTGCAGCGACCTTTAGATTTTATCTCATGAAATACTGCAATTGTGTTAAATAATCCAATTTTGTTTCTGTACATTCATTTTACAATCTGGATCTAGTAAAATGTTTAAAAATAGAACATGAAGTTATTCCCCATCTTTTAAGTTAAGGGTTGTCTAACTTTTCATAGATTTGCCCATTCCGTTTATTCTGTGACGTTTCACTGTAGTGTTAGGTCGAGTGTCCCCATCGGACGTTAGTTGGGACGACAAGGCTTATAGAAGATTTGGCGTAATATACTAAGATGCTGATCACGTACAATTTTAGACTGCGTTCACTGGAATGTGCCTATTGTTGTCTCACTCGCACCGCACTGATCCTCGTGAGTTGCGTCTCTTTCTTTCTCGTTCACGTATAGTCCCTTTATAAAGAACCAATAAATGGTAATTTCGGTTAGACGTGCGATTGTTGAACGAGAATCAGGGGATCGAATCCCGGAATCCATGTTGTTGTATTTATTATATGTACGTACATGTACTGTGTGTAAAGATGACATTTCAGACTTTAATTTTCTTGTCGATTTGCCGCCTTAAGTGGAGAATGTACGGGCTTCACAATTTTATCATACATGCTGTTTTTTTTATTGTAGACAGTATTGTGATTTGGGACGTTATTTAAAGTATAAAAAAACGTTAAAGAAACAAACGTTCGAATTCACATCTCTAACTATACTCTGTTCACGTTAACCAGATCCATACAAATGGGTGTAAACTTTGACAATGATATGCATAGAAATTATTAGGATGCCAAAAATCAAAATTATTGCGATGTGTTCAATGAATAGTTTTGCTTATTTATGCAATATTTCGAGTTGAATTGATATTAGAGAATCAATTCTACGCATCTTGAATCAAAAAGATATGTTATATACAGAGTGATCCGCTACAATATGTAACACAATTTTAAATTCGAAATATAGAATATATAACATTTCTGAAGTCATAATAATTATTTTAAGATATTAAACACAAAATCGTAGTATATAGCAATTAGTGTAATTATTATTTATTCATGTTTGTAAATAAAAAGTAGTCAACAAAGACTTGTTATCAAAAAAATTCGATGCAGATATATGCAAGTTCGGAAAGCATTGACTCTATAACAAAGTCTAGGCACGTTTTGTAAAAAAATCACCTAAGCGCTGAAGTAGTTTGGGCTTTAAAATGCTAAAATAATGTTCAGTTAGTTTAAATGGAAATGTGTTGATACTTCTGACAAAAGTCCAATTTTTGAACAGAAATACATATTATATAAGTTATGGAGTTTTTCTTTTTTGTGAAGATAACGTGTGCATTTGAATATCTGAGCAAAGCAGCTTAGAGAATCGGTTGGTGAGTGGGCTGCCTGTTGTAGGGGAGGCTGGGATTATATCTATCCCATGCACTGCGAGATATACTATATATATATACTGTATCTATATTTGTGTGTGTGTAATATCGGCCAGCGGATTAGGTCTAGCCAATCTGTCGGAAAGCACCGTGGGGTCCCTCTACATCGCCCTGTTCTTCCATACAGAATATAACTTCTATATGTATATATTTTTCAAATATAAGCCCTGTAATACTAAGCCATACATACAGGCATACTTGTAGAGGAAAGTTGGGTATAAAAGAGAAAAGACCATTGCAATGGCGTTCTGCTATACAGGTGATTCCTTTAGATCAGGGATATCAGACTGATTTTTTTAAAGGGCCATTTATAAGATTTAGGCTGTATTAGCGGACCCAGACTCTAAATCAAAAACTAAAACACGTACTAAATTAAAAGCTTTATTTATTTAGATTAAACCAATTTTCATATAAAGGTAAAAAGGGTAAATGATCTTGAGCTTGAAGATCCAAATACCTGAGGTCTATTGTTTTTGATGTCAGGTGTCTCACTGGATAGATTCTGATCGCGGGCCGTATTGAGGTGGCTTGAGGGCCGAATGCGGCCCGCGAGTCGTATCTTTGATATCACTGCTTTAGACACTACATGAATTAACTGAATCACTTACATATATTTATGCATTATTTGTTGATTATATGAAAATTGAGAAATCTACGGGAAGAATCGGGAGTGGCGTAGCTAGGCTTGAGTGGGCCTGATTTGTGTTCATTGTGGACACAACTGTGTCCTCCATGGAGACAACTAGTAATTGTGTCAAAAATATGACGAGAACTTGCGATTCTTCCCAGAAAGCTCATAGTCGTCTGATTGTGGTCAAGAGAGAAATAAATAAAAATGTATTCTTAAATTGGTTAATACATTTACAGTAAAAGTATCGGCGTAAACTTAAATGCAGATCTGTTCTAGAAAATGAATCAGAAGGTGCAGTATTGTCTATGTATTTTTGTGTGCTCTACGTGAGATCTAAAAATTCAAGAGTTTCATATCAAAAAGTGACACAGATTCGGATTCTTCTTGTTAATAAAAACCAAAATATGAAATTAATTAAAAATTAGAGATATCAAACCGGCTGTGGTAATGTCTCATCCGTAGAAACGTGCAAGCTATAGAGGGATCACCCAAAGGTACGGTTACGGTAGACCACGACTGGTTTATATGACACGGGGGAAATAGAAACGAAAGATGCGTTACCGTATGTTAATATATATATCTATCTCTATTCAATACGGATAGCTGATTATTTTAATATACAAACACATCGCCAATGTTTCTGATACTGAACTAACCATTCATAAATCAGAACCTATAAGTTAATCCAAAAATTCAAATGCATCATAATTAAAAAAATATCACTAATTTTCAATCTGTTCAGCTTCAAAAATACAGATACTGACATATTATAATATTATAAAATAAGACTTTTGTTAACACGTGTAGTGACGCGGATAATGGCTAGTAATGAATATTATAATGTTTGCTAATGGTTACATAATATGGCTTCACATGTATAAATTAACCAAGTCATGTCGACTACTTAACTAATTCCTTTAAAGTTTTGTAAGATTTTGTTCAACAGCGCTATGATACAATTTTTTATATAATATAAGCTTAAAATGAAAATGGCTTACCAAAAACATTAATTAATTATATCGAGTTGGGGACATTCTATCGCTGTTGAACAAAATCTTTACATTTAAAAAATATTTTTTATTTTTTAGTCCACATTGGTATAAAAGAGTTAGGCTGGTTTTTCCAATGTGAAACTAGCGCTACGTAAATTTATTATTCAAGTTGAGTCAATATATTCGGACAGGTGAGAGTTCTACACCGAACTACGTAGTTCCATGTTGTACACATTTTTATTATTATTATCCAAACTATATTTCAGGACGGAATCAAAGCTTTTCTTTATCTTTTCCACGCGAATATACGGTTTAAATAGTATCTACGTGTATATGTTTACTTTACAGAATTTTAAATTCAACTTAAAACGACTCTATAATACAAGAAACAAAAATTATCTTTGACTTGCATGTTAGCTATGAGTGCATTTTGCTTATATATTTTATATAACAACAAAGATGAAAAGAAGGAGTTACTTATATTTAAGTTTCCTTTAAAAATAAAGGATATTATACCGGCTTTAAATAGTAATAGTATATTACACATCTAGGGAAGTAAAGTAAGAAATGTCTGAGATCACATATAATTGTTGGCCGAGGCGAAGCCGAGGTCAACAAAGATGTGATCTTAGGCTTTCTTACTTTACTTCCCGTGGTGTGTATATTATTTTTTTGCTCGACGTAGGCAGGAAGAGGCAACTTCGTTTAGTGCAGCGGGACGAAAGTTGACGCTTTCTGCCCGTCGGTCGAGCAATAAAATATATTTGCTTAATGTATCTTATCGTTGTTTTAGAGCAGTCTAGCAGTCTATTTCAGGTAAAGAGAAGTATGACAAATAAATTTTGAAATAAATAAAATCATCGACCAATTTTTTTCAGACTATATATTGATAAAAATTATAAAACTATATTTCAATAATTCACAAGATAACGTTTCGGTCCGGATTTGGATCTTCTTCAGAAATAATCTAAATTAGTGTGTACTTATTTTCTAATAGAATTAAGTTTGAATTTTTTATCGAAATATTAATGAAAAATTAATAACAAACAATTTTTAATAAGTGTCCGTGTAAGTACCTAAAAAGAAAGAAAAAATTCATTAAAAACAATATATTATTTCAAAATAATCCGGACCGAAACGTCATCTATTGAATTATAATGTTATAATTTTTGTCAATATACATAATAGTCTGAAAAAATTGGTCGATAATTTTATTTATTTGAAGAGTTCAATTCAGACGTTAATCAAAGATTTAAATAAATTTTTAATTGATATTGTTATTCATCTAAAATAAGAAAAAAATCTTTAAAAAAAGTAAAGAAAAGCCATTTTACCTAAAAAAATGTCCACTCGTCATGTCTGTTAGTGTTTGGAATAACGCGTTCACTTTTCACTGAGAGGTGCCTATTTGGAATCTACGCCTATGACAACATCGGACATTCAATATTATAATAAAACATGGAACTGTATGCGCACGAAGTAGAGATGATACGTCACATATGTTATCCTGTCTGGTCCTTTCTTCCACAAGGATGGCCAGGACATGTCAGAGGACCGTAGGTAATAACATTTCGGAGACACGTGGTTCGTAGGTGAAATAAAATGTTTCTAGTTTGGCTGTGACGCCACAATACAGAAATAAAGTTGACTCTAAGGCCGTTCGCAACGAGGCAACGCAAAAGCAATTGAAATCAATAAGTGATCTGAGCAACACGATGCAACATTTTAGACAGTTAACTCTTACAATTTGAGCTCTTTACTGCGGTCAATCTAAAAATATGAATTGCTTAACACTATGCAACCGTCATTTTATATAAAGATTTTCTAAAATTACTTCAGCAATTTATACTTAATACTATTTATTTATTTATCTGTCGCGTCTTTTCGGAAATAGCGAGAGTAAAGTCGTATGAAATACAGCAACCACGAATTTGTAATTAAGAGACTTCATATTTGCGGGCGATTTTAGTAACTTGATGCTCAGATCCTAGCAGGAGGCCCGGGTTGCTCAGATCACGCAAGTTGAGATTGTTTTCATATTGCCCCGTTGGTGGGTCCCCATCATTTACCTAGGAAGCAAAGGCAAAGGGATATTTTATCTTACCTTTCGCGGACAACCGAAGAATTCATATAAGAAACATATTTCACATTCAGCATTATCTTTGAGAGTAATTTCTTCCGGGAACATTGAAGAAAACAGTCTAAGAATTCCGATGAGAATGTTTAATATTTTCCTATACACAGTCTGCTGTTGCTAGCCAGAGAAACGCACTATTGTACAATATTGTACTTCTTGCAGCGTGCCACTGCAAACTTCTTTTAAAGAATCTTTACGTACTTTTATAGCACAGCTAAAAAGATTTCAACTTCTCTGAGTCAAAAAAATATGAACAAAGTTAATTCATGTAGAAATAAGGATATTGGAATTCTCGGATTAATTAATACTAGTGTGACCTGTGCGAATTATTTGCACTAAATAAGTATAATAATTATCACTTTACAAAATTATTTTTTAAATATGATTGCAGGTATTCAATTCGTTCCTAATTTTGCACACTGCTTACAACGTTCTTCTTTTTGTTGTATTACAATATGAAGCTCAGATGACAGATCGAAGAAATATTTTACTAAAATTGTCATATAGAGGCGCAAGTAGCAAAAGCGTTGAGCTAAGCCAGATGGCATCATGCAGCATTGCTGTGACGTTGTTCAGCGTTCCTCGCTGTTTCAAAATTAAAACCGTCAGATGGCAGTATGCAGTATTGTGTATGTTGTATTACAATATGAAGGTCAGATGACTGATCGAAGTGTTGACGTTGTTTCAAAATTAAAGCCGTCAGATGGCAGACGCTGTTCAGCGTTGCTGTATTTTAATTAATTTACAAAAACAAAAGCAATAATAAATTTTTTAGTTGTCGATGTCAGTAGAGCAAGCAATTATCTGTAAAATGACATATAATTTGTGTGGAGAAATTGTGAGATTTTTTCTAAAAAGGGAGGCAAACATCTTTAAAAAGAAAGAAAGTCTAAAGTACTTTAAAAACAAAAATAGTTGATTACAAAGAAAGAAGTTAAAATCAAAAGAGGTGGAAAAAGTGAGCTCATCCGCATTTGTTTGGTTTTACTTTTGACAAGTTTGGTTTCGGAATATTAAAAATTTACAACTTAGCGAATGTAGCTATATCTCAGGTTTCATTTGTAGTACTTGTGCTGTGCATTATTCAGCAGCCTCGCCGTCTTCTTGTTCAACATAAAGATCTGTTTGGAAAGTGCTGGCGATATAAAGCAAGTAGATGATTACTAAATTAGAGGCAAGACGATGTAACGGCGCATCTAGCTGCAGTTTTAGTCACAGGGAGGAGGTACCTAGGAGGTGCGAAAGTCGAATGGTGTGTTGCGTCACAGCGGCCAACCTAGGCTCAGCTTGGGTACCTCTACTAAATATATCCTTTTGTACGTGCCTCTACCTACGGCAGACCTATGTCATAGTTCTTTTATTCAAATTTTGGCAACCGTTGAATAATCACAAAAAAATAATTAAATTCATGTAATAGGAATAATATGCAATATGTTTGGAAAGTAGTTTTGATATCCACAAAAAAATACTATATGCGCGTGGATTATTTTTTATTTCGACTGGAATCCTATCCTGATTTGAACGTAATTAATTTAAAAGTCTTGTATATTTTAAACGCGGAGTAAAGCAAAAATTTTAGTTGGATTTTAGTTCAAAAATGTTTAAATGAATAAAATTGTCGACCAATTTTTCTCAGACCACATATATTGACAAAGAATAACAAAAATACAAATCAATATAACACAGGATGACGTTTCGATCCGGATTTATATCTAAAAAATATAAAAATTAATTAGTATTAGGTAAGTTATTTATTAACTAATCGATTGTACGCAAGATTGAAAGATTCAAAATGTTTACTTTAGGTTTCTTGAAGTTCCAGTGATAATGGGACCTTAAGAGCATATGTTCGTTTTTCTTTGTAGGTGATCCACCACTGATATAATTATAAGACGCTTAAGTATAACGGATTTTAAGCGTAGCTATGACTACCACTTTTAGTCCTTATCCTTTGGTAGTTCCGTATTCCATATAAATAATTGACTTAATACTAGTTTCCCATAGGTGTAAGACACACATATTACCTGTGAATGTATGCGTGAAACACCGCAGACGTTCCATACAGGTACGTAAGTATATTAGATAGTAGGTCTGAACCTTTTTGATACGGGTCGAACAGATATTATTGTATTAAATGCAAGCAACCCTTTTAATTTAACCCTTGGGCCTTGCTTCCTGTTCCGCAAAGGGTTTGCCCTGCAGGTAGACTGTTTTTTTTATGCAACTTAACAGTAAAAAGATATGCAAGGATCAGTCTTATTTAACAGTTTATTCCAATAACATATTTTGTCAAGATCGAGTGTGCTTCGCGATCTTTATCGAGTTTTGACTTTTAGCGCTGCGCTTGAAGACGTTCGAGAGTTCTTGAAATAAGAATGTTATCGGAAGATAATCTCGGATTAGGTTGTTCAAGTTGAATTCGTAATTGTGAGGTTGCATAAACATTTTGACTTTTTACACTACATTTAAATTTCAAGTGAGTTGACACGATGCAAACTTAAATACTTGAATTAAGAATGCTATCAGAAAACAATCTTGATTAAAATGATGATTGAATTGTGAATGTGCTACTATGATTGTGAAGTTAAAATGTTTTGAAGTTTTATGCTACATTGAAGCTTTGAGTGGACTGATAGGGTTTAAGTGTACTTGATTGAAGACTGTTATCAGAAGACTATCTTTGCTTAACTACAGTTGTTAAAGTTGCATATATTAAAAGAAGTATCAAAAGATTTTACTTTTTGCAGTATCAACAAATAAAAAAATATTTACTGTAAAAACCAACATTATTGAAAATTTACAATTACAATTAAGTAAATTAATGTTTTCCTAAAAAGATTAGACTAAAAATTAATTTTGGTACAGACTTTCGACTGTTTAAAACAGAAATATAAATTCTAAAAAGTCAACAAAAATTCTGGTATTTAATTTTAAAGTTTTTTATGTTAAATGAGAAATTATGACGAATTTGGAATAGTGTAAACAAAAAACTATATTTTCTATGTGGACGAAGAATTAATGCAGACACCTTTCATACTACTTAAAATGATGCTCAAGAATATAAAAAAAAAAATTTAATGAAGAAAAAAGAACATGAATGAAATAATAATAATGCAACGCTTAATTAAAAGATAGATCTCTAAATAAAAATATTAATTCAATAAGTCAAAATATTCTAATCCAATATTATCAATTAAAGATGAATAACGTCAGCTGAAGCTTGTGCCAACAGATTTCAACTATTCAAGGTATGGTTAGATTGTCGAATTGTAGATTAATAATTATAATCACTCTAAAAAATATTTTTTTTCGTTTGTTTCGCTTAGTATAAAATCAATGTCCACATTGTTTGACAATTAAGAAATTGCAAAAATCCACCTCGAGACGTTATTGATTTAGCTAACATTACTAAAAACTGCGGTGTTACTTTTCATGAAAAAATATTTGTGACATAAAAATAAACCAGAAATTTTAATGCTGAGCTTAACTTGCGATACAAATATTTTTTTATAAATGGAAATAAATATTTATTTTTCTATTTTATAGGTTTTTCGGTTCGTTTTATACACTCGTGTTTTAATGGCCACTGAAACGTAAGCATTTATAGCGTTTATTAAGTAAAATATTTGAGATAGTCTCAAAAACAGTCTAAACAACGTTATAAAATTTTAAAAGATAATGCGTATTTTCCGACAAAATACAGATGTGTAAAATTAACTTTACCATAAATATGATAGTAATAAATAATATTCAATATTAAATAAAATTTCTTTATAACTCTAATAAATAAAAAATCCGTGTATATGATTTATTGTATATAGAATAAATGATTTTCGTTCCCCATTAATGTTTGTGGATACATAAAAAAACGGTCAGGCATGAGGGTTTCGTACAGCAATCGCAATAATTTGTCTAAACTCTTTACTAGTCTATTTGTATGCCTCAAGTGATTGTACCTATATTTACTGAAATTAGGTATTTGGAGCAATCTTAAAAGCTAATAAAACTATGGATTTTGCAATAGTTTCTTTGTAATATTAACCAACTTTTGTTTCACCTGTATTTTTTTTCTTTTTGTTTTAATGAGGGGAAGTGCACAATATATGTTTGATCGCGATGTGTAGGTACGAATTAACACAGAGACGATCGATTCAGGAGAAATCCATAATATGACGGAAGAACCTCAATAATGTTCAAACTTAAAAATGTAATGAATTACGATCGAATTTCGATCACTGGGCGACCACCAGTAAAATAAAATAAAATAAAAATAACTGAAATGGTACGCTAACATTTCGTATTAAAAGTAGGTAGTTATTTAATACTTTTCTGAATTACTATATTTTTTGCTAAAAGCAGATTTGATTTTTCGTTGTGTTTGTGGAAATGTTCCGTTACTCTAAGAATTTGAAGTTCGTACAATGAAAGTAGGTTAAGAGAGTTATTTTTCTTAACAAATGTGTATAGATATAGGAGTTGTATAAACAGAAAATATTATATGCATCAAAATAAATGTATTTTCTTCCGGAAATGTCTATACAAACATATGAAAACTCGGAAGGGATCTATCGCGTTATACGCAAAACATCCAATAATTCTTGACTACAGTACGGACTAAAGTCGGTACCCAAATTTATTTTTAAGAATTTGCATGCGCCCCACGTTTTTCGTGTCAAATCTTACAAATAAAAAAAATATTTTTTACTTTTTAGTTCGATTTAAAAACGTAGTATATTAAATTTTTTTTAATTTATTTTATTATTTATCTTGAAGATAAAATTTGGAAAGAGTGTTCTTTCAGGGTAAAGTTCTAGAAATTTTAATTTTTACGTAAGTTTGTGCACAGGGACGAACAAGGCATAGTGTTTTTTTATTTTTTTTTTTTTTATCTATCTGATTGATCGTAGCGGGCACGCTGTAGTATTTAGTAAAGATTGAATCATTTTAAGTCTGAGAAACACCTTGTTCGATCGTTGTTGTAACTCTTATTAATCATTTTGGAGCATTAACACTTTTAAGAATTGTTTACTGACCTTTCTCGATACACATGTTGTTCATATTTTTTCCAAGGACATGCTGATGAGTCTTGAGATTGTTTACACTGAAAAAAAAAATGTATGTTAAGCAATTTTTCACATAGGCGTTTGAATTGATATTTGTCATTGTTCGATTAGAAGAAAAATGTTGTTACTCTTTACGTTTCACAGTTAATATACTCAATTAACGCAACATATTTTTTAAATGTCTCGGAATATAATAAATTATGTAAATATAAATTATTTTGGGCAAACAAAGTTTACACTAAAAATGTGCTATTTAGTTTTTGAACACCTGTGTTAGCGTATTTTTACTCATAAACGGAAAAAATATTTATAATGTAGGATTTTATTGATCCAGTTTCATACAATGGCTATTTTCTTGGACTAAGCAGAGCAAAGGAAAGAAAACATCCACTGTTACATATATATAAGTTAGCAATATAGAGAATGCTAACTTTCTTTACAAAGAGGTCCGTGGAGGTGCGTGAGTGCGAAAGAAAGAAAGTGATGGATGACAAGGACAGGGAGAGGAGAGTGGCTCCATAAATTACACGACCCGAACTAGCCATTAGAGTATTTGCATTGGTTTCGCGTTTATTGTGCGAATCTCCGAAAAATGTCCTTCGTTCGCTTATTTGGGGCCTCGCTTTCTACTAACGATCTTAGAATGGAATATAGATTTGGATACTTGTATTAACTTCAAGACAAAAAAAATATTTATCGCCGCTGTCATTCTCAATGTGTATCTAAAAGAGAAAAAGGAGAACACAAGAGTGAAGTTGCCGTTTCTCTCCATGTAGCCAGTCATTTTCGTCTGGCTTTCCGAGCATCTGATTGGTTCTCTTTTCAGTCGGGTAGCTGCTTGCGATATTTCAAGCAATGCAATCAATATTCAGGCAAATCTTATAAAGATATTTCAAGGCGCAAGAATATTACTATTCTATAGAGTAGCCTTTCCCAACCTTTTTTAACGACGGACCCTTAGGTATTCATCATCATCACGCCCCCCTTAAAGAAAACTCTGTTATAATAAGATTTTTCACGCCATGTTTTCGTAATATTGACTCCTACAATTTTATTTTTTTTTTCGCGGACACCTTGAGATATGCTCGCAGACCCCAGGCTGGTAATCCTTTCTATAGAGCACAAAGTTTCCTTTTATATAAATAATCATGATCTAAAATTGGAAACTATTTAACTTTAAAAACTGTATGTCATTTACTCGAGAACTTGATTAGTTGGGACACATTTTAATCATAAAATTCTATTGATTAAGGTATAAAATTACCGCAACAATTCATATAAAAGACAATCTAGAAATGTTTATCATATCGTCTGTAGCGACAGGATATTGGAGGAGACAAGTTCCTAGATGGTATAGCGAGCCTCTACCATTGTGTATCATTTCTCTATGTCAATCGTCAGTATAGAATAGAATAAAATCTGCCGAGGACGTCCATGAGTAGACGCGGGGCGACGCGACGGTACCCATGTACTGTAAAAGGTTTCTTTACACACATATATATACGTCCATGTGTATTAAAAATATACAGAATGATTCAAAACGCCCCCATAGAATGGCGGAGACTGGAAAGTACAATACAATTTTCTAAAATATACATTTAAACAATCACAAACTGTTCTTATAGTAGGGATCTAGTTTGTAATGCATTATTTTGACAACGAGTTGTGACGGTATGTTAATTAGCGAGTTTTAACATTCACACGAGTCATAACAGCATAACAATTGAGACACATACTACATTTTTTGCACTTGCCTCTTATAAATAGCTTATTTTTACATCATAGAATAATTAGAATAATTTTATTATTAATTATTCATATATAATACATAAATGTTTTCGCTACAAAAGGTAATCCTGTGACAGTAGCGAGATCAAAAATAGAATAGAACGGTTATCATTACGCAAAAAAAAAATAAAAAAATATATATAGCTTACATAAATAAGTACATAAATGATACATTGGATTATAATAATAATAATTACATCATAAAAAGTATATTTGTAATATTTTTGACCGTATTGGTATATGGACTGTTCAACGCCTAGTTTGCTTCTTTATGTGGATTTAAATGGCAACTGAAAGATATACTGGATTGGTAAAACCGCATTATTTTTATTTTACTTCACGCACTAGTGTGAAAAAGGGTCATTTTACTATACCGCTATACAGGCATGAAAAGCAGCTATTTTATAGGAGTCGTGTAAAAATAATTTAAGACCTTAAGTTTCTTTTTAAATTTTTTGGATACTTTGTCCAGTTATTTGTTTGTTTAGCAATTTATCATTCAAATTATAAAAAATTGAAAATATGATTTAACACTAGACCCTGGTATCTGGTGGTTTGAAATAAAAAAAAAGTACCTATTCTTTGATGTAATGTTTCGTCTGAAACTCAAGGATTCGTTTGTTGTGGCGTTATATTTTTATACGCAAAAGTCATTATCTATCATGGTTTATTATGTAAATAGATTTCACTTTTTTCTGTCGTTGTGAATAAACATATGTTTTGAAGTAACCTGTATAGAACAGCCTTTTAATATACTAACATAAATAATAAATATATGTACACGTTTTATGTCGCGGCACGGAGATGTGTATTCTGGGGCTACCGCTGCTGCATTTGCCAAACCCTCGCGACTTCTTTCGATTCTTTAACCTATTTTATACCTAATAGCTTTTTTCGTTAAATTCTCTGTAGCAAAACAAGGATGGGTGCCGTACACTGTAAAAAAATTCACCGTTATTGTCGAATAATTGTTGAAATCTAGCTTGATGTCAAGATTATTGGGACACCCCTAAAAAGACCGAGTTTTTATTTTTTTACGCCAATCTTTAATGCCTGAAAATTGTGGAAAATATATTGGCTTGCTGGTGTCCCATACAGTTTGACATCAAACTTGATGAGACACCAGCAATGCCTCTATATTTTCCACAATTTTCCGACATTAACGTACACGGTAGCATAACCGACGCTGCGCTCCTGACACTAAAAGTTTGCGCTACGGCCCTATAAACACACATATGCACACGATATTTTTCTACAGCCGCGAGCCTGTCTGCATGTCTGTGTGTCAGTTGTGTCGTGGATGCATGCCTATTGTGCGTCTCAATGCGTTGGGAGAGAGGGTGGCTATGGAACTAAAATGGCTGTTTGCGACGCCCGCCCCCTATGACTAATTACTGTCCAACCCTCGTCGATAGCCAAATTTCCTGTTCTCCCCCCCGCCGCATCATCGACACCCCATTCATGTTGCACTTACGGCTCTGTCTAACCGTTATGTCCGAATATCCGTGCTTTTTGCATATATGATGTGCAAAAACAGGGTTGCTTTAAGTCGATTAGGTGGCGGAGAAAGTACAAGGAAATTAATTAAAACAACTCCCCAGACACGTATTTTATAGTTTTGGCACGCCGAAGTGTAATAATGTAGCAACTTGTCTGTCAGTTCGATTAATTGTCCGTCAGTCTGTTTAAATGTGATGTAAATTGGTATCATTTTGTTAAATTTACGAGAATTATACTGAGTATACTATCTTTCAATTCTGTATGGATGTATGCGTATTCAATTACATTTTTCGAAGTAAAAATTCTTTAGGCACGCTTGACTTAGGGAGTAAGATGGTAAATGCCTGACGAAAGCGTTTACGGAAGTGCATCATCGGACGAGGCGAACGGTGCGTGATCGTTCGAGACGAACGATAGTTGAGAGGGAGATATAAGTTAGTGAAGATAGTAGGAGAGAGAGTTACGTTTCGTATATTGGAAGTTGAGAGGGAGATATAAGTTAGTGATTGTGACAAAGACGGAGCATTAATCGAAATTCTTTTTTTTTTGACGTTTAAAATGAAAACAATTGTTTTTGTATCAAAAATACATTTAATCGAATTTTGCTGCATTTTTTAACGGGAAATAATGTAGGTTTTAAATGTATTATAAATAATGCTAATAAATATATTATAACATAATATATTGCCTATTAATTAATCAAAAATTATATTTTAAACATTTCGTCTTTGTAGATATGTGCTACAGAGTGAGGTTATATTGTGTCGTTAAATCAGGATGTCTAATCAAAATATGGTGATAGATTATCGAATATTATTGTATCATTATTATATATTACGAGTATATATGGCAGGAAGAAGTTTTACTTCAGTCGTGTGATCTAAAGCACATTCGCTTTTTTCTATTATGTCGAAATATCAAAATTTTAGGCAGCACTCGGTTTCTTTATCATTAATTATAAAAAAAAATATTTTCTCCTTTCAGAAATGTTTTAAATTTTAATTCAAAATTGATTAAAAAAAATGCATCCAACTCGAAGGGCTATTGGGGAATCACAAGAAAGATAATAATAGACAAGATTATAGCCCCAAGTTACACAGAATAAGACCACGAGATAGAATCGAAAGAATAATACATAATATCTGTATTTGTAAAATAAAATAATATTGTGAATAACCGTTCAACATATTGATAGTTCTCAGGCTAATGTATCTAGTTTGTTTTCGTAAGTTCTAGTTTCAAATACGTTACGTTCTTATTTCTTCGTACATAGCTCATAGTCATTTTCCATGTAGAAAAATATTGAACGAATATTTGTAAAATAAGTCAACAGAAACTAATGTTTTTTTGTTTGTAAAATTATTTTAAACGAATTTTCATTTTGTAATGTTTAATGACGTGCGATTTCAGAAATCTCATGAAATAGACAACATTAGACACTAGAGCTTTCTAGTTTCTATGTGGAATGGGAATGGCAGCCTTTACAAATTATTTTTAATACGTGCGTTGAACTTGTTTTCTGTAATAAAATTTGGCTTTTTCATGTCAGTGACGTAAAAAAAGTCGCCCGTGTGCAAATCAAAAACAAAATATTTTTATCCTTTTGGAAATTCTTTTCGGGCCCAAAGTAAGCGAAAATGGCGCAACCTACGCGATGATCGCTAACTATATTTGTCAGTTCGCCCAAACTTCAATAATCATTTACGGTGAGTAATTGAAGTTTGTTCTTTCAAATATTACTGTGTCATACTCGGGCAGAAAGTCGACGTTTGCAAACTTCACACAACTCGCTGCAAACGTTAACTTTCTACTATTGTCTCAGAAGCTCAGATCGGATTATTTTAACGGAGAAAACTTCTATAGTTAAAGCCAAAAATAGAGATTTTTCATTTATTATTTTTCAGCAGGCGGTAAATGACACGCTAGAGATTCTTCACTTATATTCTGTGCTTCCTAACTTTTAACGGTTTGCGAACTCTAAAATATTGAAATATTTTTATTTTACATTAATTGTACTTGAAAAAGTCTAAATTTATAGACGAAACGTCGTACATTGAATAAAGAACTTTTTGTCCACAATCCTGCGATTCTTATTAATAATTGTATCGATGGACACGATTTCTAATATATATTTGAAATAACATCCGTTATAAAAATAAGAACAGCAAATAATAAGTTGACGTGTTCAAATAGACAATTAGAAATTAATATAAAAAATTAAGTTATCTATTCTCTAATGATTATACAATATTAATACAAATAATGTTTAGTGTTTGCTGAAGATTAGAGCATAGCTCCCGAAATGTACATTCGCTATTAAAACTGTTGTGGTAAGAACTAAGAAGTAACTATCCTTTATTTTTTATACAATATTAAGTTTAAAATTAAGGCTCTTGACTCGGAGATACCTAAATGTTTTTGAAATTGTTCCATAAACCAGACCAGAGCATAAATACTATTTTTTAAATAATGTAATAATACTTTTTGTGTCAAATATAAAAATAAATCTTACGCTCAATCGTTATATTTTTGAGTAGTGTTTTAAACAAATACTTATCTATGCGAATTTATGAACTCTTGATTAAGAAGCGCTGATGGTAAGCAGTAAATCTTCCCCGCTATTTCGTGTTATTAGCGTGACGCAGTAATGGGCATCAACTGGCGACGACACCCGTTTGGACTACCTTTGGCACCGCAGCATTATGTAAATGATAATCGTCATTAACCGCGTCTCAGATGTTTTACCACGGATACACTCCCTTTCTTCGTTGTATACAGATGCTGTTTTACTTCAATGTGTTTCTGCTACAGTATAGCAGAGAAGTATAGGAAGCAGGACTGTACGAACCCTGATTTGGATTTCGGGGATACACAGAGTGCAACGGGAATGTCTCCTGCCTTCAATCGTATTCATCTATTAAATAATTCCTTATGCAGTACCCAAAACTTGATCAATTTCGAAGTGATGGATATGGTGACCGATTTCGCTATATACAGTCTCCATATAGCGACACTCAAGGAACTGTGTACTGTGTGCCGGTATTGAGAGTTGTCGTTAAACGGAGAGAAGAAATAATCCATTAATGCAGTCTGTGAAACCATGATATCATAGCTTGATCCAAATCTTCTAACTTACATTTCTTTAAATTCTTAGAGGATTTTCCATCCTCTTCTAGAATTTTTCTTCGTTCTTCCATATTGTCATAATCCATACAAACAAAAAAACGAATTTCTTAGAATTTCGGTACGTATGATGCCGACAACAAAGCAACAAAATAACAAACTTAATGATGACATATTGTTATCGTTATTTAGTGGGTGTGTCGTTATTTAAAGTGTACTTATCATTGATGAGCAACAAGGTAAACCAACTAGAGTAAAATAATTTCGACGTTTTAAGGAGTTTGTCGTTATATCGAGTGACGTTAAATGGAGTTTATACTGTAGTTTCTCGAGTATTCGAAAACGAGTAGATATGGTAAACGACACGTGATATTATGATTACTACTCACAGAAAGACGAAAGACAAGCGAAACGAGTACTCGAGTAACGAAAGCGAGGTAGTGAGTAGTGTATCGAAAAATAACTTACTTACAAACACAGAAATAACCATATTTTAATTTAAAGTCAGTGTAGATACTACTTGTAACTGGGCAACACCATTTATTCCGAAATGTTTGTAATTAAATTATCTGCTAAAAATATTATCAAAATGGTAAAAAAAATATTGATAGTGAGAAACATAAACTTTAGAGGAAAAGTTTGAAAAGATGTGTAGTTGAGTATGTCAGATAATTATGCTTATTTTTTATTTCTAGTTATATTGTTGAATGTCCATGTTTAAAAAAATTTCTTGTTAAATTGTAATTAAATTTGACAAAGGCTCCCATATGAATTAATTTTCTTTACGACTGCAAATATTAACTAGTTTTGTATTGTTGAGTTCAGTATTGTTGCGATGTCCGTTAAAAGTTCATCCGAAGCAACGTTTCCAAATATCTTTAAAAGCACCTCCGAAATACAATCTGTCTAATACCAACACAACCTCACCACAAACACACGCTCACATTATCTCCCTTTCTCTCACACACACGCACACATACACAGAGAGAGTGAATGTGCAGAAGAGAAAGTTTTGCTTACTTTGCCATCTTCTTATTATTGATCAGTGTCCAAGCAATGGTCAGGTAGAGAGTAGACCTGCGCGCGCAACAGGGAAGGCGGCGAGAGGGGACGGGGTACGGAAAACGACGTCCGCGTCGCTGGCCGTGCGGTGTCCACACGGCATCAAACCTTTCCATCTGGAAACCCCCCTCGCCTCTTCCAGGCCGTCCGGCCTCCACTTCTTCCGCCCGACGCCCGTTGCTGGCCGTGTCCCTCTGCTTCTCGCATTCTATAGCGCTATTTTGTGGGGTAAGACTGCCCTACCCCATTACTGAGCATTTGCAAAGTCGAGTTTAATAAGACACTAGGAATGATGGTGTAAGAACGGGTACTGTAATCACGTTACTTCCACCACTATACTTATGTCATTTTTTTAGTTGGAGTATAAGGCCTAGTTTATATGAGAGGCGTTCAACGCGCGTTAGCCCAACGCGCGTTTACAGTTTCTATACAATTGTATATAACTGTTTACATGATAACGCGCGTTGGTGGCGCGTTGAACGCGCGTTATCATGTAAACAGTTATATACAATTGTATAGAAGTTGTAAACGCGCGTTGGGCCAACGCGCGTTGAACGCTCTTCATGTGTGCTAGGCCTAAGATTTTACTCATTTTTATTTAAAGAAATAAACATATCTTCATTATGATAGCATACAAAATATGATAAAATTATTTAATAATATGCACAGCATACTTTGTTTCTACAGTTATTTTGTAGGTTTCTCATAATCTCTGTAAAAAAAAACAATTTCCTTGTCATCTGTAAAACAGTTACTTTTTCGTTTCTACGCATTCTAATGAAGATAAAAGTTAACAAAAAATAATAATACAAATCGTTAAGATTTTTTTGTATTCGTTAAATATCTCAGGTACCTCGCTAGGTCCTTTCTCGATCTCTGCGTATTCTCCTAGTCTTAAGTAAAGCTTCTCTACCCAGATACAGGTAACCTCTTTATAACGAATCTCAAGGCACTGAGCATTTTTTTTTTTGTTATAAGGAGTTTTCGTTATTCCAAACACATATAGTCTGTTAACTTTGCCTGACGTTTTTTGCTATGCCAATATTCGTTTAGTATTTTGTTAAGTATCTTATGCATGGCTTGATTGTGGTGGAATCATTTTCATTAAACAATAGGAATTTTTCGATAAGTTTGACGGCATCAAGTTCTTGTTGAATAGTTGGCGATGGTTCAGAATCGTCCTCTGTACGTCTGTAAATATTTGCTGACGCTTTAATATGAACATATTTCTTCGTAATAGAGAATGGCTGTTACGCTATAAAAAGGGTATTAATGTATGGGTTTTAAGGTAAACCGAACAAAATGCAAAAATTTCTACGTTATAAGGAGTTTTTCGTTATAACAAAAGACGTTATACACTGTATATCAAAAACGCATTCAACCGCTAACAAACGATCTGAATTGTCCAGTTTTCCCCTACATACAAACTGTGTAACCGGACTCCTGCCGAAAGAAGCGAGCAAGGTAAAGCCGGGCGTCGTCGGGGCGGCGGCGGCGGCGGAGGGTATACACGGGACGCGGGATGCAGATCTCATAATGTAGATGACCCCAAACATCCCCTAACTATGTCGGCATGTATAAACTTACCCCGTAGTTAGTATAGTTGGCTATATACATACATAGGTATACATATTACCTTACACTGTTAGTATAGTGTGTAGGTATGTATCACTGTCCATCGGAACTCCACTAATAAAGTTTAATAGTGATTAATATTGTAGCTGTTGCCCTGATACAGGTACTAATCGATAATGGGGACGTTTCAACCGCACTCTTAGCTCCTGCATAATCCTCAAACTAAATCTCTTTGCAATGTGGATTCCGTTTGTTCTTGATTTCAGTCGTGATGAATGTAGCATGATATTAAATCATGAAAAATGCACAAATTATGTGACATCGTAGTCATCAGGATCTTTTAGATGAAAAATATCTGATCTATATTTGTTAATGTACATTAACGTTTCGATCCTGATTTGGTTCTTCTTCAGAACTGATCTAAAAATTTTATAAAAAAACTAATCAGAAATTAACTAATTTGGACGAATTTTATAAAAAAACTAATTAGAAACTAAATATTCATTATTTTTTATATTTTTTAGATCAGTTCTGAAGAAGATCCAAATCCGGATCGAAACGTTAATGTATTAATTATATATTTTTTTGTTAATATATTGTCTGAAAAATTGGTCGATAATTTTATTTATTAAATAAAAATACTGTATTTATTTTCTAAATAATCGATAAAAGTTTCATATAATTAGGCACATTTCTCCTTTTAAAACTTTGATAGCAGTGAGTTTATTGAAATAGAATTAAATCAAACGACTTGCTTAAATTACGTATTCTTAAATTCGCATCGGTTGCTGAAATATTCTCAAATTAAGAAAAAAATATTTAAAATTGAATATGTCTCCTATTAATGCATAATTTTTTTTTTAATATCAGAGAGAAAAAAACAAGCGTAAGAACGTTATGTCAATGTAAAACAGTTTAGCTAAAAATTGAATATTGTATCCTTATTAGAGTTTATGATTTTTTTTCTGAAAAAATCTGTAATATTAACTACATTAATAACAAATGGGTATAGCGTAATGGAGAAGAAGAGCCACTGTAGAGAAATGGAAGAAGCAGACCGAAGTGCTCCAGTGACATCAGCTCATTTTTTGTGTGCCATTTCGGTCTGTACGCAGCATATCTAGTGAATAATAAGATTGATATTCGTTCGTTTTCGGAGAGCATAGAGAAAAAAGACTGCTGAGTCAAACATTTCACTAGTATGTATTTTATATACACATGGACACATGGAAAAATGTACTGTATGTCCTGACAATTCACATCAACATTTTTGATTAAAAGCATTTTTTTTTTAAACAAAACTAATTGAAAACTTATTCTGTTTTAGTGAACATAAATTAAAATAAAAATATTAAGAGCACTGTGGCTGGAAGACAATTAAAAATAAAGAATAGTTCTTACCACAACAGTTTTATTAGCGGATGTAAGTTTCGGGAGCTATGCTCTCATCTTCAGCAATACACTAAACCAGTGTTTTTCAACCTGTGGGTCGCGACCCCCTGGGGGGTCGCGAAGCTTCTGTAGGGGGGTCGCCAGAGGTCGAGAGAATTTTAGTAAAAAAACAATAAAGATTAAAAAGATTGATTTATTAAGTAAGAGAATTTTAACAAAAGGATATACGTATTCGATGTATGTACATAATAGTAAAATAATGTGTTTTACGTACTATATTATGTACTTATATCCGAATCCTAATTATGGAGACGTATAAAAACGTCGTATGGAATGAATATTTGTAACACTGTAACATACACATACATACATGATAAAAAAGCGAAGGATCGGGGGGTCGCGAAATATTTTTTCATACCAGGGGGGTCGCATCATGAAAAAGGTTGAAAAACACTCCACTAAACTAAGCTAATAAACAATACAGTATATTGCTGAAGATGAGAGCATAGCTCCCGAAACGTACATCCGCTAATAAAACTGTTTTGGTAAGAAGTAACTATTCTTTATTTTTATAAACGAAAATATCTTAGAATTTTTTTAAATATTAAAACGTAATAATCGTTCCAGTATCTTGTGGATTTGTTTTAAAAAATATTATTTTTCCAATAAAGTTTGCGTTAGTTCAGTATTAAAAATATAAGGACGAAAGTATTGAAGTAATAGATTTTTAAAGAAAGCTTTTGAGGATGTCAGATTTTTAGGAGTTAGGTACTATATAAATTCGCTCTTAGGTAATAATGCTGGCATTGTTTATAAACTCCGGTAACTGGAAGTGTTTATTTTACGCCTTGTATATTTAACAGTATGTAGTACACATATAGTATACATATCTACTTGTGCAAACCATTTTTTATAATACATCGAGAGTTGCGCATCCTGAGTCAGCAGATGTCACCCCTTGCATTTTTACGCATTTTTTTATTCCATCTCACAGGGAGTCGGGATTGATTGCCAGTTTATTATAATTTACTTGCGACACTATTTTTTCTCTAATTGCTTTCGTATATTTACCATAGCATTGTACTGTCATAGGACCTAAATATAAGTATTTGCAAAATTTCAATTCAATCGAATGACGCGAAGTAGATGAAAAATTGGTAGCAAGATTTAAAACAAATATACGGAACGTGAAATAAATAAATAAAACCGTTTAATAAAAATAAATTTAAATATAAAAACAAACACTGACCGCTATGCCAATTCCAGCTGAAAAAATTGATACTCAAAAAAAATTACATTAATTATTTTTAAAGATTAGTTTAATTTTAAACCTTTTGAAATTATTTCGTCTCAACTTGAATAAACGGAAATTATTTCAATCTGCCAGATAAAATATTTGAAGGGCTCAAATATTTCTTCTGAGTTTGTCTTTTGTCACTTCTTTTTTAACTAAAATGAATTGTACTTGTGTATTACAAACTTCCAGCAAGCAAAATTTATAATAAAATCCTTTTCATTCTGTGGTGCAATCAATATATTGAAAAATGACCTGAGAAACCTGCAATTCATTTGCCATTTCATATAAACAGACTGCCCTTTTCCGTTCTCACGTTAAGGGTTAGTTTTTTTTATGCATTCACGTTAAGGGTTACACGTTTTTTTTATTAAATCCTCTTATAAAAAATAAAAGATTGCAGGTAATCTATAGACTATTAATCTTATATTGGCATTAATGCCGATCATTTATACCTTTCTTTATTTATTTACCTTTGACATTTGTTGCTTAAAAAACCGTTCACAAATATGACATTGCATTTTCTTTGTGAGTTAAAACATAATAATTCTGATATTTTGCAAATGACAGGTTAATAAAGTTGAGATAATTATCTTGCAAAAAAAAAATTGGTTGTCTGTAAAGTCGTTATACGGACGATAGTTTTACGTGACAACGTATTCCGCTCGAATATCATATTTAATAATACATAACCTAAATTTTAGTAGCTGTCAAACTATATTTTTACCGACTAATAATTTGATCAACCAAAGCAAAATACATATTTTTAAGCAATTATAAAAGACATTTAAAAGAATGTATATATATTATATATTTGTTAACAAACCGTATAATTTATCTGCTGTTATGAAATGCAGATATCTCCCAAGATTTGTTTTTGATACAAAATGTAGCTGCGTTTGTGTACAAACTCTCAATTGACAAATAACGATGTATTATCTGAAAAATTGCTTCAAAAATTCGATAATTTATGACATTTTTATTAGATATCTTGATTTTAAGTCTTAATTTCCACGGTTTATAAAACAAAGGCCATCTGTCAGATGTAGCTTTCGTTGGAACAGCCGAAAAAAATGTTGAACGCACACTACTCTCTGACGTCACGCGAGAAGAGGGAGAAATGCGCACAAGCCGACGCTTGGGCCGATCGTGCATCTCTATCGCTTATATCGCGCTCTCGCTTGCGGAACGTTACTCTTTTTCGTGTGTGTATTTTTTTGAAAAAGTTATGCCGATTCTCAAACAGAAGAATTATTGATCTACTGGCGCGTTTGGAAAGGAGTAAAAACGTGCAACTGGCACGACACGTTGGCTAGTTCGTGCTATAATAGTTCTGTATCGGACAGTAAACTTTACGCTGCGACCCTTTCGCTCTCCTATACAGATAATCCGGTCTCCTACCCATTCGAACGGTCAGACTTTTTAAACAATGAAAGAAGGGGGTACTTCACCAGAGCGCATGCGTTAAATGGAGGGGCAGTTTGACCACTGATCTCATATTGAGAAGGGTGGTCATTCCAAGTAACCATTGGCGACTCATGACCGGTAGCTGTTATGTAAAACCCCGCCATTGTGTTTCTTTTTACCTAACACTCCGTTATTTTGTTACCTGTACTTATGACTAGCATAATACGTCTATTTATGGCACGCCGTTTTACTATTTATTAGTAAAATATTTTTCCAAAAATTATAAAAATATTTAACAATTTTAAATTCAGAAAAAAAAATTTTAGTGAATTTTTTTTTATGTGGTGACATAATAGGTTCGTTCCAAGCAGACAGCAAACGGTTTCGAAACCGTCAACCGCAATCGCACTAGCTAAAACGTGTTCTAAAATTGCCACTAACAGCTCCGTTTTACCTACTGCGCATTCGGGTGACAGTTTCGTTAACGTTTGCTGGCTTCTTGGAACGAACTTAATAAAAATACAATATTATTATGTCATGACATAATAATATTGTATTTTTATTATGTCATGACATAATAATATTGTATTTTTATTATCTTGTGACAAAAATAATTATAAATGATTTTATTATGTATAGAGATAAATATTTTTTTAACTAAAAACATCCTGACGAAAAATAATAAAACGGCGTGCCATATCTATTGCGCAGCTTAGGCGTTTTTTTTTATTTAAATTAAAATATAGCAAACAATAAACTAAAGCTTTTAAAAATTTAGTTACAAATTAGATATACATACGGATTTCTATAGTTCGACGAGTAGCCTGTATTTAAAAACATTTAATTTTAAATTTTATTTCTCAGTAAAGTGTAGCTGTATAATTTCTTTCCTTACATAAAAACATTGTAACGGAACAAAATTATTGATATCTAAAAATAAATTCCGTTCAAACGTTTTTCTTGTGCCGTTAATAAATATGATATAAACTAAAAAATTAATGTAGCGTTAAAATATTTTACACAATATATTACAAAAATGGATTTTGGTAAATGAAAAAAATTCTCACGCGACTGAGCTGGAGTCGAAGGGTCATGGACTAGGTAATGCGTTGGAATACGGTGTGTAATGACAAAACGTAACCCTTTCCTGGAAAACTGTAGAGCCGGGATAGAAAGGATAATATTGTATCGGATCCCGAATTGCATTGTCAACAGTTCGATTTATTTACCTGCGCAGGTATTGGGCTCAGTGGCGTAAGAAACTGTTTTTAGTTTATTTGCCATGAGGCACTTGCACTATTGGCGTCGGTCGGATGGCGGGACCTAGGAGTCGGACCAAAATTTCTCGACGTTTCATAGCCTTCTGAACATTTTGGCATAATTTTTGGAAATGTTTATATGTATATGTTACGGCTAATGGTAGGTGTGAACATAAACTTAAGATTAGCCGGCTATAAACTTAGGTTTATTTTAGCTGCTTCTTGAAAATAAACCTAAGTTTAGCCGGCTAATCTTAAGTTTATGTTCACATCTACCATATTAGCCGTAACATATATATGTATCATCAGACTTAATCGATTTAAATGAAATTTAGTCCACATGTTGGAATCCATCACCGCACGAAGCCTATTTAAAATGGGCTTAATCGGGCCACTTTAATGCTAGGTTTTAGGGGTTGAAAAATTTTTTGGGCCCAAAAATACCGAAAAAAATTTTAAAATCGTTTCAAATTTGAAATTTAACCCTTTAGTAATTATTAAAATGTGCTGCTAAAATTAAAAAAAAAAATCTGCCCGACAGGACCGGACTTCCAAATTTTATGAAAACGCAAGTTTACTGATATGAATTTACATACTGAAGGGTGTATATAATTTGGTACAGATGTTGAATTGATATGTAGTATTGAAATTAAGTAAAAAAATGTTATTTTTAAAGGTGTATTAAGGGGTAATTTTTTTTATTGTGTCCAAAAACAAAGAAAATTCATACAATAGAACCACACTGCCTATAAAAGCAAATACACTAAATTGTCGGCAGGGTTTGGCACTGCGACCCGAATTTTTTTTTTTGGTATTGGGTCTAGTGGCGTAAAAAACTAAAATAAGCTATCCGACACGACTCCAACTAAATTTCATACACTACATAATATTATATCATCGCTCCCATAATATCGCTCTATGCATTTTGTAGGATAGTAAGTGTGATTGAAAATGAAAAACTTAATTAAATTCTTAGGAGTCGACTTCTGACCAGAAATTATTAACCTGTTTTTATCGATCTTGAGGGGATCACTTCGCCAACATTTTTACGATTTCGCCTCGAAGTTTAACCGTCTAGGACAAGCATGCAAAATTTAATCACAATCGATCCAGTTTCATGTTACCTACTTTATATAATATTTTACTGAGAGATCCTATTTGCATAAGTAAAATATATTTTTAAAAAATGTTTTTGAAATTTGTGCCAGTAAATTTGTCGATTAAGTCAGGCTAAGTGACTAATCCAAGAAGTATATCTAACAATATTAAAATGAGATCACTAAAAGTGTATTCATTTAATGAATACATTTTTTTCACATTTACAAAAAATGTTATATTTCTATAACAAGATCTCGAATTGACAAATCTGAATTTTATGCGTTGTACAAGTGTCGCAATATTTTTGATATTTCGAGTCTGTGATCTTTAAGAATTGTCGAAAATTTAATTAAAATGAGTTCCCATATTTACGTACGTTACTGTGATGCAGCCCTGCACTGAGGGTAACCCATGAGACGTGACCCATATGTGATATTTTCTGGGCCAGTCGATAAAGGGTTAACGCGTCTTGTGTCGGTATCGAATATATCATCCCTGAACACAATGACTATATGCCTGACTTCAATACTTTTTATACGTAAGTGCAGTACTTACTTTACTGATGGATTAAATGCGCAGGGCTGGCCAAATACTTATCCAACCTCTCTGCGAACAGTAAGATTATCGTCAGTCTTGCGAAACGAAACTGTTTGTATCGGTTTTGGAGCTACTGCACAAAATTGTGAACTATTGGGCATAATATTACCGTTCGCAGAAAGGTCGGAACAGAGCTAGTGTCGTTCAAAGAATGATGTGTTGCATTTACAGTTTTTCATTGAAACTGCTGAAAGTCGAGTCAAGTTATATAATTATTATTTATACTTAAGAGTATTCGTCCCTGCAAACACCCCCTGCACCCTTCATCTCAAATCTTTTCCCCTCGCCTTAAAACGGTTCGCGCTCTCCCGACGCTATTTTTAAAGCTAGAGGGTTCTGGTAAACGCCAAATGAAAGACAAAGAATCAGACTACAGATCCTTCAGGCGAATTTTTTGAAAAACAGTTTCGCCTACGTGTGAAATATTACGTAATTTATTATTTTTTTCAAAAGGTTGTAAGTTTTTTCAGGAATTTGTTTTCAAAAAATTCGCCTGAAGGATCTGTAGTCTGATTCCTTGTCTTCCATTTGGCGTTTACTAGAACCCTCTAGCTTTAAAAATAGTGTCGGGAGAGCGCGAACCGTTTTTAGGCGAGGGGAAAAGATTTGAGATGAAGGGTGCAGGGGGTGTTTGCAGGGATGAATACTCTTAAGGTGAATGAACTGGCATGCAAAAAACATATTTTATTAAAAACTGATTTTATATTTGGGCATCCCTGAGAACTAAAAATGATAAAAATATACATACACACACACACAGCACATACAATATTCGTTCAAAGCAATGGATAATATATCACTCCAGTACCAATAGATAGTTTTGATATATTATTACTGATATTATATTATATTTATCTGTCTGATCTATTGAACAATATACCATTTCACAGTTTAAAGTTTTTTTTTTCTTTGAACAAATGATGTACATATTATAAATACACAATATGAATCATTATCCACAACCTACCAGCGTTATATATTATCAATTTGTTGTATAAAAAGAATATTTATACATTGTTAGTCGCAACATGTAAAATAGTAAATATATAAAATCAAAAACATCTTCCATTTTAGGCGTTTAAACTTTGTTCTGAAAATCTTTTAAATTACTATAATAAATATCGTTTCTTGTATACTAGATATTATTAGATATATATTCTTCTTAATTTTGCTAATTATTTAAATTTACGTTGAAAAAACTGTTAAATACGTTTGTTATTACAACAATGAAATGATGAAATGGTATATTGCGCATTTATTAATGATAATAATTATGCTATGAAAGCGCATGTATTAAGTTATTAATACGAATTATTTAAGCATATGGAGATGTAATTAAAGTATTAAAGTGCAGTGCAAAAATGTAATAATTTAATAATTACGTCGTGTCTTGTTATTTTTTCAGTTTAAATAATGCACAGAGAAGTAAATTTTGTTCTTTCAGAACCAGTTTAAAAAAAAAGTCCGATGTTCTGCCTTTTGAGAATGATAATCAAATATAAACTTAATAAAATTTGATATGTAGAACGAGCTGGATTCGGATGTTTGAATCCTATAACCGTGCTGTCAGAGTAAATAAACAATACTTGTTTGTTTATTGGGTCCGATTTGTTGTGTGTAATGTCAAATATCTTTTCCGTGTCTAAAATTGTATAGTACTCACTTACAGTTGAGCTCTGGTTATACGCTTAAATTTATTTAACTTTACAAAAAAAAGAACGTATCTGAAAATGGATTTAGTAAAACAGTAATTCAGTAAATTAAAATCTTATAGTACTAGGTTTATAAAATTAACAGTTTTCAAAATATATTCAGAGATAAGATTATGACCACAGATATTTCTTCATAAGAAAAGCTTCCAATTGATCCTGGTCGAAAAATAATCTATCGAATGAAACAATGTTTTTTTAAGTGTATTTATAGAGACACTTACTTAAATTTTTGAAGTAAAACTTCTTTAGGCACGCTTTACTTGGGGAGTAAGCTGATAAATGCCTGACGGAATCGTTTACGGAAGTGCATCATCGGAGTTAGTGAGTGCGACAAAGACGGAGCATTAATACAACTATTTGACGTTTAAAATGAAAACAACTGTTTTTTTGTATGTTGCTGCATTTTGTAGCGGGAAATAATGTAGGTTAGTTATTAAATCCTTTTAAATGTATTATAAATTATGCTAATAAATATATATACATATTTTGCCTATTAATTATTCAAAAATTATATTTTGTAGATATGTGCTACAGAGAGAGGTTATATTGTGCTCGATAAACTTTGAGACGAACCAACTGCATATTATTGTTCGTTTATGAATTTAACATGAGCAAATTTGAGGTATTTACGCATTATTCTTAATAAATATATTTAAAAGGGTTATGGCAGGAAGAAGTTTTACTTCAGTCGTGTGGTCTAAAGCACACTCGCTTTTTTGTTGTACAATTTTTCACCTCGAAACATTTCTCTGCGTATTTTAATCAAATTTTAGCTTCAAAGGCGATCTTTAACTAAATAGAACAATCATTTGTTTTTCTGTGAATTTGTACAAACTAACCTCATTGGCGGATCAAATTTAATTTCGAAATTGTTTGGCGATTTTGATCAAATTTGATTAAATTAGAAAATAATTAAAAATTTTACATTTTGTATCGCTGCTAATTAATTCAGTTTTTAATAAAACTTTCACTATTTTAAATTATTGCAGATTGTAATATTGTAACCAATGTTGTTTTATAACATTAACTGTATTTAAATCTACGTCGGTGTGAAATAGTAGGTCTACTGTATTATCTAACTTCATATGCCACCATAAAAAATGACAGTAGGGTGCTTCGCGTGAATATCGTGATATTGGTTTTGTCACTGTAAAAAATAATATAAATAAAAAAAAAAATAGATCCTTTAATTCTCATAAATACTGTTACACTTTTTATATTAATACAGAAAACCCGTTAGAGTGAATCAATAGAATGAAAAGTTAAAAAGTATAAAAAATGACCCTTTAAAAAAAAGGTATTATTTGACGGTGCACTCGTAGATTCTTTACAAGGATGAATGGGATGTGTTGGGTGACTTTGTAACGATTACAAATGTAATCCTACTGTAAATAATCTTTTATTACAACCACATTACAACGTAATATTTATGTGCAATTTTTTTTTCAAAAAAAAATTGGTTGTCTGTAAAGTCGGTTTACGGACGATAGTTTTACGTGATAACGTATTCCGTAATACATAACCTAAATTTATATAATAATTATAATAATTCGAATCTATGATATTGCATCTTTCGCTTCAAATTTAGGTAAATTTTATTAAGTAGAATAATAAAACACTATAAAAAGTATACTATTATTATATAAAAAAACAACTATGGCATGTATCTCTTTTGCGCATGCGCCGATTTTCCCCAAAAAATTTACAAAAATTTCTAGTAAAAATAGATAGAGTAAAAACCGTTTTAAAAACGATATTATTATTATATAAAACATCATTATAAGAGATATATTCTTTTACGCATGCGCCGATGTTCCCCAAAAACAATAGGCCACTTCATATTTGCATATCAAACATCCTCCCAAAATTTGGTTTCAATCCGCTTATCCTTGGTGTCGGAATGATAAGAAATGTCAAAAGTGACGTTTGCAACTGTCAAAGTATTATGTTCTAATAATAATTAGTTATTCCAATACTTAACTTAGAAGGCGTTGCATTTCACAAAATACGAATGTCAAAAAATTGAATTAAACATTAGAAATGCAGCCGTTTTCATGTTAAGACAAGACATACGTTATTTTATAATTTCCATGTACGGCAAACAAAGACGACCGACCGCGTCGCGTCATGCATTAGACAACATTGCATTTATACAACTATTTTTCTATATAAATTTGTATAAAAAAACTGTTTAGGCAAATTCTGTTATACGAAATCTATGTAAAATGTTCTCCTCTTTCGTTTAAGACTGGTTTCAAACCGATCTGATTTAAATTGAGCGAGAAATTAGCAAAAAGCACGCACAGGGTCAGGCGGAACGTTACGCGTTACGAACGTTAGGAACGTTACGCGTTAGGAACGTTACGCGTTAGGAACGTTACGCGTTAGGAACGTTACGCGTTAGGAACGTTACACTTTTTCGTGCATGCAGCCGGTGTTTTATCAATTTATAAGATTGGTGACTCATCAATTTATAAGACGTTATCACGTCAAAAAATCAATGATAAAAAACTTCCAATCAAGAGATTGGCATATTTGGATTCGTACTGTATTTTCCTCACAAGGGATCTTTTCTTGTCCTTTCGAAGCTATTTTTTTAACAAGTAGAAAGAAGCGACAATTTATTACTGCGTAGTTGAAACTTTTGGATTTGTAATTGTTTAATGTAAAAAATCTAAACAAGGTATTTACAGTACATATTTTATAAGAAAATCTTGTCTTGCTTTAGCTCAGAAGCGATTCTGAATTAACCTGCAAAATTACTCAGAAATGCAAATCTTCTTGGTTTCCGGGCTTGTATGCCGTGGTCCATTGGTATTAGGTAGTAATATACCAATGGACCACGGCATACAAGCCCGTAAACCAAGAAGATTTGGATCAATACCGGCCGTAAAAGCCTACACATTTGGATTACTCAGAAATTATTCCGAATCGCTCAGTGAAACGACTCAAAAATAATTCCATGACTATTTTGGAATCTGTTGACTTCTTGCGTCAGTTTAAAAGCTAGTGTAAAACAGTGAATATTCATACTGTACTTTTATCTATTGGTAATTTTTTTGATATGATCGTTTTATTTTTTCCCGATATCATTGACGTTTTCTTTAGAATCACGTTTATTACATATCTATCTAGGTAAAATATCTCAGCTCACTCGGCAAAGTAAACAATCAGTTATAATAATATTTGTATTGAACTAGCAATATTACATAATTGTAGTAGAGTTTATACTAATACCTCCAGCTGTATAATATGTACTTATGTACCCGGTACTACTCTATATTTATAAGGGGTCGTTTCAAAAATAAGTGAACCTAAAACGGACACTAAAATTTGCATAAACAATACTTTGAAGCATTTAAAACATATCAATTTAACAATAAACAGACCAGTATTCGATTTTCAGAATAACCGCAATAAAATTTTGAAACACTTTTATTAATTAAACTAATCGTTTTACATGATAAAATAAAAAAGGGAATAAAGTTACTGCCCTTAAATTATTTTTCTTCATATCTCGATCGAAAGTGCATAAGTAAGGCAGCTAAAGTCTAACATTTACTTCTTGGTGGGATTACACGCACCAATGCGGGAAGTTCGTACGTTCGGGCGGTAGTAAAATAAAAACAACCAATCAACCGTCGTTCAGATGTCGGTTCAATAGCAACCTTATTATATTTTAACTAATAGTCGCGAACAGCTGTCAATCGTATAACCTCAGGCATCATGGCGCGCAGGGCATCACACTTTGGGCCCTTGTGATGTAATATACTATATTTACTTTGGCAATAAAAATAACTACTTAGCCACATTATTCGAATCTTATAATAATTTGAATTATCTGCATGACCGATTCGCATAATGTTAATTTTTATATTTATAAAATAATCTGTTTATTTTCAGACTGTCAAGTTTCCAACAATATTTTGAACAATTCCTTTGGTAAGTAATTTACAAATCATCTTGTATGAGTAAGTATGGCGTACCTGTAATACAATGGATACCTCTGTTCGCCGCATATTTATCTTAGTAAATGCAGTTCCAGCTCTTCGCTAGCCGCAGTGTATAGTTTGAAAATCTTATTACCGTTTTACTCTAGGTGTTCCACACACAAAGTAGAAGTGTGGCCAATGTATCACTGAACTACAAGAGAATGGACAACGCCAAGATAACGTACCTTGTATATTTTGCTGGCGGAAGCTTAAAAATTATAACCTTTTTTGACGTGATAACGTCTTATAAATTGATGAAACACCGGCTGCATGCACGAAAAAGTGTAACGTTCCGAAAAGTGTCCGTTCCGCCTGTGCTTGCAAGCGAGAGCACGATATAAGCGATAGAGGCACGATCTGCCCAAGTTTGACAGCTACAAAAATTGATTTATTAAAGATCACAAGACACAAACTTCCAATAGAGTGCCACAGTTCGCTCGTATATATACTTGCAGGGAGTGAAGAATCCATACCACCCGACCGTCCGTTTATTATAACTGCGTGTATTTTGAAAACGGTTCATTATATTTAAAAACCGTTTCTACAGTTGGTTAGAACTCTAATTTTACTATTTAAATATGTAAAAATAAATGTTTGGAAACGTATACGCATAATGTGAAAAATAAAAAAAGTTATTTTTCAACACTTTACGAGTATGGTGTGTATAGAAATATGTACCTATAATAACTGTAATTGATTTCCTTAATAATTTTCAATGTTTCTTTATGACGTTATCACGTAAAACTATCGTCCGTAAACCGACTTTACAGACAACCAATTTTTTGACAGAAAAGACCGTCAAACGATATTAAATGCAAAACAAGATAAATAGATACTTTACTTAGAAATGGACACACGGGGCTTATATTACGATCTTAAGATTGAAGAAATACGTTCTAAGCTTAATTTTATAAACTATAACCACTTTATGATCGTTATGCAATAATGTAACGCTTTATTTGAGGGTTTAATCTGACCCACAATTCCACTTCTCTATCAGTATTTGATACTCTACGGTCCTTAGATTAGAGATCTAACACAAACACGTATATACATAGAGTTATATGCATTGTCCATACGAGGTAGGAATTAGGTTCGGTAGCTATCTCGACCGGTGCGAGAAGATCCTCCGAAAGGGCACTAAGCCCGTGAGCGGTGGCGGCGGACACTTGTGTTTAAGTTAAGACCCCGGCATTGTGGGGCGGCGGTCCGCACTTATACGGCCTGCGGACCGACCGGGTCTCAGCATATATCCCTTAATTAAACAGCGATGTTTGAACAAGCAGATTAAATGTGACACTGAATTGTAATAGTGCTTATTGTCCAACCGCACTGATACTCTTCCCTGCGTGCGCAACAAAGACAGAGATATATATGTGCTTAAAGGTGGCCAGCCAACGTTCGCACTTAATGTGAGGTTATGTCTTCCGGTATGGCGTAAGACCGTCGCTCGATGCGTGAAACGAGGTAATGTACACGGCCTGATTTGAGTGTTTGATTCTGAAGTGAGGTTATGTATCGCAATATGGCGACTGTCAGTTGATGAGAATGCGTTAAATGAGGTTATGTACACACATTGTGGGTTGAGTGTTTAATTCTTAACTGAAGTAATGTATAACGGTGTGACTTCTAAGGGTCAAAAATAATAAGACGAGATAACGGCAAGAGATGGCTTATGTCTTAAATTGGACAAACATAGCTAACGGTTGATGATGATGACGTATATACATCATTGTTGAAGTGTTTGGTTATAAAGGAACCTTATGTTTTTCAGTATTGCGTCTGTTCATTGAGAAGTAATGACGTAAACGGGTATATAACCAGCTTTTTAGTCAGTTCAATACTGCCCTAAAACGGCAAAGGGCAGTAAGTGACATTTGTTGAAAAATGAGTTCATACTGAAACCAACGACAGCAGTAAGTGCTGCAGCAATAATTTTATTGTCTTTAAAAAATGTTTCCCCCATGTTTTGGTTTCCATAATCTAAAATTCTGGACGGTCAATACATTTTTAGTAAATCTTGATTTACTCAAATTCATAAGTTGGTCACATACTGCCTTTTGCCTTTTTACGGCAGAATATTCGCGGCTATTTATTATTATTATACGTATAGCATGCGCAGAAAGGTTTGCGCATGATTGTAAATTCCGGTCGAAATTGTAAAAATCGTCATGTATCAATCATTTTAATTTTACAGCTAATATTTACATTTATAAGTACATTATTGTATTTAATTTTTCGATTCTAATGTTGAAAACTGCTCTATTGTTTTGCTTTTTTATTGTACTGGGAAACAGAAACCGGAAAACAACCAATTGTTTTATAGATAGCCGGTTAATTACCTGGCTAAAATGGTTACAATAAAAAGGGGTAATGATTATTGAAATGAATGCATATATTAGGTTATACCTTATATGGTGGAAGTGCTGGGTTTCAAAGTAATGGCTTATGATTTTTTGCATGATCTGAAATTTTGCACACACGACTTGGAGTAATAATATGATATATTTTAACATTGCTTCAAATCTTTAAATAGAAAATATAAATGTTTGGTTCTGCAATAAAGCTTTCCTTGCGTGGTGTAATTCGTTTAAAAAAATAATGTTCTAGAATCTAGAATAATATAAATTGTTGGTTTTGATGCAAGGTTATGTCTTCTGAAGTGGTAAAGTTTCCGGAGAAAGTGTATTAAATAAGTTACATTGGGTGGGTTATGCTAGTATTAACTTAGTATTAAAAAAATATCTGGGTGTTAATTTGATCTCCTTCACTCCCACCATATTTACTTTTAATTTAATATTATTGTGACATATAATAGCATACTTATTCTTTTTGCAAGTTAAGTATTTCTACAAAGTGGAATTTAAAATTGTAGTTATATTGGATGCAATATAAGTTCGATAGAAATTGCAGCCTTTCATGAATAAAATATAAGTCGAAGTAACAAATGGCGATGATACGTATGTAAAGTCGGTGCACGGTTCATACGGTAGCGTTGGTAGCAATAGGTAGGTAGCAAGAGTATCATATTACTGTGGCGGCACTGAGAAATGACCACGTTTTCTACTTTACTATGTGTCAAAAATGTAAAACATTCCCAGAGGACACATTGAATGTTTGAGAAGTGTCCAAGGGCCGGGGGTCCGTCCGTCTCATCTTGATGCACCAGAACACACGCTACGTACGGTACGCAGTTATAGGGATGGGACAACATTGTTGTCGACGTAACAGAACACTTAAGTAGTCATATTACATAGACTTGCAGAATGTGAGAACAAATTATTCAAGTACTTGGTAAAATTTGTTAATAAGTAAGAAATAATCTTTTTACAATTCTGGATATCTCTTCATTTTTAGAATGTATCAGGTCATTATCAGTATAGGAACTGTATGAAAAATTAACAAATGTAGGCTATGATCCATTGGTATTCCAACCTGACCGCGGTAGACTTACCAGCGAGCAACCCAGAACGACACTTCGCCCGCTACCACATCGCCTTTGGTATTGTTTACTGCAGTTGTAGACGAAACGTCAAGTAGAAATACCAATGTACCATGCAAATTAAGGGCTAGTTTTTAAGCACGCCGAAGTACATTAATCCTTTTTATACGCTTTATATTAACTTCACTTGTAATATGTATGCATGTTTGTAACTTTCATTTGGACTACAGCAAGTCGTTTATATAGCAGTATAATATGCCAACCCAGTAAGTACACTGGCAGCCGTGCGGTCTAAGGCACGGGTCTTCGCTGACGTCAACTCTCGGCATCACGAGTCGTGGTTCTAGTCCCGTCCACGCCGAAAAAAAAATTGTTTTTTTTTTCGGCAAATTTTTGACAATAAATCGAACTAAAAAGTGGAAAATAAATATAGTTTAAAAAAAACTAAAAAACAGGCTTTATATCAAACTAAAAAGTGAAAAATAAATATATAGTTAAAAAAAACTAAAAAACACGCTTTATATCGAACTAAAAAGTAAAAAATATTTTTTTTTAAATAAGCTTAAAAAGCGTGGGGCGCTTTGTTCCACATTTTCGTACATCGAGCGCCCCACGCTTTTTAAGCTTATTTTTAAAAAAATATTTTTTTTTATTTCGATATAAAGCGTGTTTTTTAGTTTTTTTTAACTATAGGTATATTTATTTTTAAACTATAAATCAGTCAAGAAATATTCAGTTATTGTATACCTAGGTCGAAATTGCCATTTTTAGATTTTTTTTTATCTGTTGGTCAGTGTTTTTGTTTTGCATTAGTTTCTACTAAAGGGGGTTGCCTTTAACGCAAGAAATCTCATCGAGAAAGGCTTATCATTAAAATATTCTCATTTTCTATTTTTTGACTTTATGAAGTATAGTATCAGATATTTGTATTGTATATTCGTAATAAGTAGTTATTTTAGATTCATCATCCCCAAGTTTCCGAATTCTCATTTCTGGCAAGCGTATGTTTTTTAGAGTTGTGTTGTGGCATAAGACTACGTTTTTATGCATTCAACTCAGTCACCCACACAAACTTATATATATGCTCCCGCGCTTGTATATTGAAGGGGTGTGCTTTAGCTAGTTCCATGTGTCAAACGCAGAGCAATGTTATAAATAAGGATTAAGGCCAGTAATTTCGACCCCACACGGACCATAGATTCCTTTTAGAGTTATTTATTTTAAAATATTGGCAGCGGCTAAAAAGGTTCGGACGTCGATAGTATAGACAACATGTACCATAGACAAATATAGTAACAGAAGTAAAAGTTACAACAAATTGCAATACCTTTGATAAGTAGGCTTTTACATAGATACTTACGTAAAGAAATTTTCTCCCGAATTTGAACACCTTGATATAAGAACTCTATTTTATATCGTATCATTCTTAAAGTTGGGATATCTAACAGCGTACCAACTTTCATTTAAATCAGTCTTGTTGTTCTGAACTGATGTTGTTACAAACATAGAGACAGACAAATAGACAAAAGCTATATAATACACATTTTTACGTGTAATAAAACTGTTTATAATTTATTTTACTATATTTGTTACCTTACTGCATTGCAACTGACAACTCTTCTCTGGTTATTACAAATTTGTTTTGCGCGTGTAACTTGTATGTTAGAAAACTTTGTTATGCTCAATTCAATTTATTATCATAATAATTATTACTCTTTATTGTTTATTGTACAGGATAAGTCAATTAATTACAAATATAATAGAAAAACGTTTATTTACTCAATTGCAATCTGTGGAATGTTTATTTGCTTGCAACTTTTTACACCCTTTATCCTTAAAAATGGAATCGATTATAAAAACGGTTCACCTCAATGTACGTATAAGGAATTCTTCTGTAAATTTTTTTATCATCACGTTTAATTGGGACCAAATGAAAAGAAAAACATTCGACAACTTTCAATGATGGGAGAAAAACTATATCAAAGAAGTTTCTTCGAAAAAAAAAAATTGGTTGTCTGTAAAGTCGGTTTACGGACGATAGTTTTCCGTGATAACGTATTCCGCTCGAATATCATATTTAATTATACATAACCTAAATTTTAGTAGCTGTCAAACTATATTTTTACCGACTAATAATTTGATCAACCAAAGCAAATTACATATTTTTAAGCAATTATAAAAGACATTTAAAAGAATGTATATATATTATATATTTGTTGTGTTTCATCAATTTATAAGACGTTATCACGTCAAAAACCTAAACTTTTGACTGAGGGGAATGGGTATCGAAATTAGGGTGATGGCCGGCCGCAACTTAGGTAGCAAAACAGAGACAGCAGAGTGCCACGGGACACAATTTACTTAGTTTTTTGGACTTCAGCTTTGGGCCTCTCAAATATTAAACTTCAACCGTGTTGAAATCGAAAGCTTTATTTGTAAAAATGAAGTTGTCAATCAATTTGGAAATGCGATAGTTCAGTGACTGGGAAATGAAAGTCATGACTTTATGCTGGATATCGGAAAACGCTCAAATTCAACGTCAATAGTGTAACTTGATCCGGTCCACTTATTTTAATTTTATGTGACTGTCGGTCGGGGATGATTGACTCAGCGAACGCTGTTCAGGGATGATGTGACGTTTTCTGTCGTGGGTCACAGGGAATCAATTATTTAGGTACATTTTTATGAGACAAACTGTAACTTGAGACATTTTGAAAATCATTATATTAGTATTTTAAGAAACCGTACCAAAAATCATTTGGAAAAAATAATTCTAACTTTGTGAAAATACTTTTGTATTTGCACATAACGTTAAAATATTTTGTGACATTTGGTATCTAATATAAAAAAACTGTATTAATTATCTCATCGTAGCTTTCAAATATTCTCATTCGATCATCTGATCATGAATTAATTTTTTCAACAATTTTGTAAGAATATTGCTTCAAAGAAACCATCTTGCTCAGTGTTTTTAATAATAATTAATCAATCTTTTAAAAATTGATACAATTTTAAATATAATCTCTAGACCAGTTCAATTATTTGTTTACAAAAAATATTCTAATGTATTAATTTTTTGTAGGTATATTGAAATTTGTACAAAAGAAGTAAAGATATTATTCATAAAAAATCATTTACAAGAAAATGTAAATTTTCTGAGCGCAACAATATTAAAAACAATTTTGATCAAAGCAGCAAAACAGCCGGATTGGATTGGGTACACTTCTTTATGAGACCCTGAGCGGCATTACCCAAAGTCAGGGGCAATGCCGCTCAAACATGTTTTTATAATAATGTTTTCCTACTACTAGTAGGTGAAAGAGATGTGCTTTTGTTGTTAAATTGTTGATTACTCGATAATTAAAGACTTTGTTACTCTTCTTAATTTTGATATATAATAAATAATTTAAAAAATATACCATGCTTTCCTTAAATGAACGCCATTCCCTTGTCCTACCTATATTCTGCGAATTATATGAGAAGATTTTAAAGTTTTTAGTGTTAATATCTACAATATTTGACAAACTTTATTTTTTAAACAAGTAACCCTTACAAAACAGATTTTGCCGCTTTTCAAACAGATCCATTTAGATTTTTGAATCGGAAATTCAAATGTAAAATTTCCGTTTACAGTGCACACTTTATGTATACCAAATAAGTGGAAGCAATTTTAAAATTGAATCGCACAACACAAAGCGTAACAAATGTCGTATTCACGCACGATTACGCAGATTATTTTTAAATTTTATTACGTAAACTTTGAAATTGGTGAGTTGAAATTCAATCATATAGGGTGCGTGTCGGACCAAATCGGCAACTGTTAAAATTGAATTCAATCAAATTAAAATATTGTAAGCAAGTTTATCTCGTTTCGACTTTTCACAGTGTGAACATTCATGAATGAATTATTTGTAAATTACAAACACCTAACAATACTGAGGTACTCTGCTATTATTAAATCTTATCCTAAAGGACGCTATCCTAGTTGTAGGGTATTAATTATAATCTTCAATCTGTCTTTTTTGAAGTTGAGATATCAACACGAAAAAATAACGAAAGAAGTGGTACGAATTTAAGTTAAGAAAATAATGGCGAATACTGAAATTTACTCAGAAGCGTAGAAACGGTTGTAAAGTTGTTAAATTGTTTCTGTAATATTGTTACAGTCTAAAATTATTTCCTTTAACTTCAATTCAGAATAAATCAATTAATGAAGACAAGGGAAGTTAAAACAGTCATTCAGTTTTAACAGAAATAAAAAGTTTCATTGACTTTTAACAGAAATAAAAAGTTTTTTTTCAATTCGGATTCGGAATCAAGCGTTAAGAAACTTTTAGCATCATGAACCCAACATTAATTCCGTTTCCAGTTAGTTCTTGGCCAGTACAGTCGGGTTTACGACCCCGTAGATACAACTGTTAAGTTTAATTTATAATGGAGCACGTGTCCGCTGTAAGTGTAAGACCCTTCTGACCGAGAGACAAGTTTAGTGTCCAGTGAAGAGAGTCGTAGATCACGAGATAAGTGAAGGGCGCTCAGCCCCCCGTTCTCTTCGAACGATGGACTGCATTTGAACAAACAAAAAGAGGGTTCATACCGCCGCACTGTCTTAAACGACAGGTCGATTGATTTGTTTGCTTTTAAATGTCGATAGTGTTGTTATAAGTCTTGAGTTGCCGCGGCTTAAAGCTCAAATTTTGAAGAAGCGACTGTAATGATGATAAATCATATTATCTAAACTTTATTACCACCCTACTACCTATTGAAAGTGTTATGGCTTTTGACTTTTGCATACAAAAAAACTATTTTAAAATTTAATACAGAGAATCATGGAACATCTATATTAGTTCTTAGTCGCGAGTTCATTTGCGTGAATGTCGATTTTTTCCTGCAGATTAGCTCGCTTTAATGTTGGTCTTAATGGAAAACTTTATTTAACCTGAGCTCAACTATCATGTTTAATCAAAATCAGTTTAGTCATTTTCCATACATTCTGTATGCATTTTTCTGCCAAGGTGTATCTAAATAATTTTTTTAAAATAAGCTTAAAACAATAATGAATAAAAAATACTAGTATTATTGTAAAAAAGCGTGGGGCGCTCGATGTACGAAAATGTGGAATAAAGCGCCCCACGCTTTTTTTACAATAATACTAGTAATTTTTTTATTCATTATTGTTTTAAGCTTATTTTAAAAAAATTACTTTTTACTTTTTAGTTCGATATAAAGCGTGTTTTTTAGTTTTTTTTTAAACTATATTTATTTTCCACTTTTAAGTTCGATTTATTGTCAAAAATTTGCCGAAATAAAACAATTTTTTTATTTCGGTGTGGACGGGATTAGAACCCGCGACCGGTGAATCCGAGAGTTGACGTCAGCGAAGACTAGCGCCTTAGACCGCTCAGTCAACGATTGCTCTTACAGTAGTGGCATAACATACTGACCACTTGCTGTAGTCCAAACGACATACAAACATACATACATACATACATACATACATACATACATACATACAAACTTACAAGTGAAACTAATATAAAGCGTGTAAAAAAATTTTGCAAGAGAGAGATTATGGTGTATTGATGGTGTTTAGAAAAGAGATAAAAACTTCAGTGTAATTTTTATATTATCATAGAACAAACCATGACATTTAAAAGCAGGCCAAGTGTGTGTTCATATTGTGTTTATAACATTCCTGAAATGTCACACCGTTTGCAAATATACGTTGTGCAAGAAACGTGTGTAAGTTTTATATTATATCGATTTTACTGCGCAGAGCAGAGATATATCGTCTATGCATACATACCTATACGGGTTGACCAGACCACTAAGTGCCTTTGGTGGTCTTCATATACGAGGGTAGACCAACGTGGTATCGGCAAAATTTTATTGCAAAGAACAGACTTAGGTAACGAGTTATTTCTTTCCTATGCAAGGTAATAAAATACTGCTTAATCAAGAAAAATTGTAGTTGAAATGTTTATCCAATTAAAAGCGCGAGATGTGTCGGTATGCTGCACCGTCAGACCATATAAAAGAATGTATCTTATACAACAGTTCAAGAAGCGATTGCAGTAGTTTTTAAAGCTTTAACAGCTTTTAAGAAAACTGTGTTAAAAAAATTTAAAAACGGGAACAAAAATATGTTTTCAAATTTAATAATTGCAGTACAAATCTAAAATAAAAAAAGAATTTTTCTTCGCAGTAGAGTATATTGTAAATTTATTAATGAAAACTATTGCAATTGCTTACTGAGGCTGTGTATTATAACGACCACTAAAAAATTAACAAAAAAAAATCTTGGAGAGCAGGAAATCAACAAAATTAAAAAATAAATTGAATTGGTAACAATTTGGGAACAAATGAGTACAAAAATGTATTCTTCAATTTATTTGATTTAGATAAAATTGTCGACCAATTTTTCTCAGACCAATATATTGACAAAAAATAATAAAATTTCAAATCAATATAACACAAGATGACGTTTCGATCCGGATTTGGATCTTCTTCAGAAATATCTAAAAATATAAAAATTAATTAGTATTAAGTTATTAATTTTTCATAAATTTTTTTAATCATTCAAACTTTCAATCTTTCGTGATCTCTATTAGATAATAACTTAATATTAATTAATTTTTATATTTTTTAGATATTTCTGAAGAAGATCCAAATCCGGATCGAAACGTCATCTTGTGTTATATTGATTTGTAATTTTATTATTTTTTGTCAATATATTGGTCTGAGAAAAATTGGTCGACAATTTTATTTATTTGAAGAGTTCTATTCAGACGTTAATCAAAGATTTGAATTTTTATTTGATTTAGCATTAATTAATCTAAAATCGTTTTATGAGGTTTTATATTGTAATGGTCAGTCTAAAAAGTTGAAAAAATCAGCAAAATCTGAAATTGCATGAATTTTTCAGTGCATTTAAAATAATTGTCGAGTAATGAAGCACAACAACGGATATTTTATTTTAATCGCCTGTAGTATACGGCCGATAGTTCTGTGCGGTGAAAGTTATAGAGACAGGACACACACACACACACACACACAGACTACACATCGTCCTGACGTAGATGGAGCCGAGGGGTGTGGGGGTGGAGTGCGGGCGGCTGAAGGATGATGGTGGAGGGACCGGTTGTTTCCGGGCAGCCGCGTTCACAGATGATTTATGTTCCGGCCAAGCTCCAACCTAATCTGTTCGCAAAGATTAGTTTTTGTTCGGAGCCAGTGAAGAGAGTAGCGGATGTGACGTCACAAAAAGATAGCAGCGCGCCCGGCCATTGTCCATCGTCGGGGGACTTACCCGCCGCCGTGCCGGCAGTGCTGCCAACATGTATGAGGGATATGG
This sequence comes from Xanthostigma xanthostigma, assembly GCA_963575645.1. NCBI lineage: Eukaryota > Metazoa > Arthropoda > Insecta > Raphidioptera > Raphidiidae > Xanthostigma > Xanthostigma xanthostigma. The sequence goes on along the minus strand of OY754471.1, from coordinate 7,707,172 downwards.
CGCGATAACGGTTGGCAGCTCTGTATATATGTGCAGCATACCTCAGCTGACACATACGCTTCTTTGTAATGATTTAATGTACTTCTTATGCGTCTCTTATATCGGTCGAAAATAGTTTGGTTATGTTAGCATAAAAGCGTGCCGAGATAAAAAAACAAAACTTGGTTACTCATTTTTTATATCATTCCAACTCCACAAGTGGAGAATGGTGCTTATTCAAATCTTTGATTAACGTCTGATTAGAACTCTTCAATAAATAAAATTATCGACCAACTTTTCGGACAAATTGTCTGAAAAATTGGTCGATAATTTTATTTATTGAATGGTGCTTATTATTTGGGTCAAAATACATATTTCATACTTTTAAATTATTTGTATGTTAGGAGGTCCTCTGAGTCCAGAAAACATATTTTTGGAAAAAGTTGGTTTGTCTGTGAGTACGAAACAGGTCAAATGGATAAACCAAATTTTGAGCGGATGTTTGACATGCAAATATGAGAAGCCGTATTTTTATTGGAAAAAATCAACGCACAAGCGATATATGCTATAACGTTGTTTTTTTTTTTTCTATTATGACGGTATATATTTTTAAAGCCGCTTCACTTTTCCAAGAAAGTTTTGTAAAAGATTTTTTTTTTTTTAATTTTATAGTTTCGGAAATATTTTAGAAATATCTAAAATTTACTGGTCTGTTGCTCTGAAGTCATTATTGAAGTATTGTTTAGTTTAGACTTTAGACCTTGCTCTATGTGTGATAAGACAGAAATTAATGGCCGTACTGAATATTTTCGCAGAGATTTGATATTATTTTGATGCGCAGTATGTCATTTCGTTAGCTGAATAAATGCTGCGTTCAACATAAGGGTTTGACATAGGACTGTATCGAACTGACATGGAGATGACACGGAATTGAATCAAAGGGCGACTCGTCATATAAGGCACTTACAAAATTACATTACGTATCTGCATTGCTTTGAGATATATGTATCGTTCTGACATTTTAAAATTACTAAAAGAAATATTTTTATAATTTTGTAGGATTCTAGAATAGACCAGATTGTTATTTCCATTTATTATTGAAAAATAAAAAATTTAAAATATCAACTGGTAGGCTCAAATAACTATCGCTCATGGTGACAAAAATATTTTTTTTTATCCTAAATTATAAAAATAACTATACGATATGTACAACACAAAATAACAATTAAAATAGGCAACACTAGTGCCGTCTAGCAAAATAAAATTATTTTAATTTAATACATAAAATTGTAACAGTATACCACTGTCCATAATTTAGTATTTTATGTTGCTTACAGACAGGAAAAATGTGCTTAGGCCAGTGTTATATTATTCAGGAACGATTCATTTAGTAGTACCTAATTTAAATCAAATTCTAAACTTTTTTATTGTCATTGTTATAAAAGTTTACATTGATTTTTACATCATGGCGGTTCCAATTCTTGACTTTTACCCGCGCTCTTTTTAAATTCAAAACTATTTTCTATTAGAGTAGGCCAGAGTTAAGATAAAGTATAGTATAATTTTAAATTCATTTATGACGAGTCGTCACTGTCACTATTATGAAGAAAGCAAGCTTGTTTACTTCTTTGGACACATACGTATAGATACATCCTCATATACCCCTCTTTGTTCATCTCATTCTTTCAAAGTTCTGCTTGTCGAAAGATGTTATTTTTTGCTACTAGCTGATTTTATTATTGTATAAGGCATGCAGATTTCTTTGGTACCGTCCATTTATAATATATAAACGCTTCGTTTCAGAACACTGAAAACAGATTTTCATTTAGAAAACCACATTACTCAATAGTGTTTTTTTTTCAGATTATATACAATTTAAGAATTGTGTTACATTATTTAAACCAAAAAGCTACAATAAATTTTAAATATGACAGTTTCTTTAAACATTCAAGCGTAACAATGTTGCGTGAAAATTTTTGATGACAATAATGTACTTAAGGAACGTGCACTGAAATTTGGTTTTGGGAAAAGTATCATATAATTTTTATATTAACAACAAACCGTTATGTGGATCGCTTATTGTTGCTCTATTAAATGCGGTCCTTAAGGTCCACACAAATAAAATCTAGTATGGGCAATATTGAATATTAAATATGTAAGTATTTAACAAATTAGACCCGACAAATATTTTTCAAACAGTTTGTATGGAATGTATTTAACACTTTTTAATATTTTGGTACCGTATTGATCATAATATAATATGATTCATAGTTTTTATGTAACTTTTCTTATAGATAGAATATGTGTTTAGTCTGTCATTTATGGAACGGTGTACAAATTTATCTCACAACTCAAGTTTTTTCGACAGGGTTATCTATCAGTACGCTGTTCTATTTTTTGGGACTAATAAAAAAATTAGCACTTTTTTATACTAACGTACACGAGAGATGGCAAAATTTGGCCTTGCATTTATTATACTTTTTAAGAAGTATGTCCTTTTTACACATGTAAATTTGGCTTCTGTGTGTTATCTAAGTACAGCACATACAATATACATGCTTATTGTATCGAAAACGTGCGATTTAACAAATGCACTGCGACTGCATTGCGAATTGTGATTAATTAGCTACTAGAAATTTATCGATCAAAGAGAAATCAATCGAACTTTCACTGTATCGAACGATCAATGCGTTTATTTTGCCCCAAAAACTGCAGCGTCATAGGAATCGTTTGTCATATCTTTTTTTATATCATAAATTAAACCACATTTGTATCTCAACTCAAAATTTATTCTCTTCCTAATCGAATCGGTCATTATCATATCTAAAATTTTATAAAGACATTATACAACTAGTAATACAAATCTTTGATTAACGTCTGAATAGAACTCTTCAAGTTCGGTCTGAGAAAAATTGGTCGACAATTTTATTTACTTCAACTAGTAATAATTTTAAAGAATGAATGAATTGCATGGAGTAGCACGAACCTGGTACCAAGCTGAAGCGTGCAACATTTTTTCGACAATCGTACGTTTTCGATACATCCGTTCTGCGAATGGCGTGCGGTGTTACGCTGTTGGTAGATGCAGTTGACGATCTACAAGCGACTTAATCGCCCATTCGTAATACAAATAGTAGCGTGTGTGCGCTGGCCCTAATGACTTTGATTTTATATGCAGCAGGATAAAAAATAGTCATGTCCAGTTTATTCATGTCGCAATATAGTAATGAATTTATATAATGTACGTAGACTGCGCTGTATTCAATGTATAATATTAAGTACTTTGTCAGTCATGTAGAGGGATTTAGGGGAAGTTATTCTATTCTGTTGGTAACTACTGGAGTACAGGCAGAATGATATAAGTTCTGTTGTCTCGATCCGTCTGTTAACTTTAAGCCGGACGGTCAGTTCAAAGTGAAATTTTACTTTTAGTCTTATAAAACTTTTTCTATAAGTTAGGTTAATATAATACGGGCCAAAAATCGCTTAGTGTCTTAAAAAGTTTCAAGTTTACAAGACGCATGAAAACATGAGAAGATTGACGAATGACGATATTTGGAGAAATATAAAAATATCTCAGATATGCTTACTTACTATTACCGTGTCTTATAGAAAAAAGTACGCTGAATCGATTGGCCCTAGGCGCTTAATCGTATCTCGATCAGTATAGACGCTAAAAAACGTATACAATAAATAAAACTATCGACCAATTTTTCAGACAAATATATTAACAAAAAATAATAATTAATACAATGACGTTTGTTATCATTTTTTTTAATTTTCAAAAATTATTTAAAAAATTCAATCTTTATTCTATTGTAAAATAAGTAGATACTAATTCTTTTTTATATTTTCTAGATAACATATTTCTGAAGAACATCCAAATCCGGACCGGAACGTCAATGTATTAATTATTATTTTTTGTTAATAATAATATATTTGTCTGAAAAATTGGTCGATAATTTTATTTATTGAAGAATTCTAATCAGACGTTAATCAAAGATTTAAAACGTATACAAATTTGATTAGTTTAAGTTGGCTATATCTCCGAAACTAAAATGAATACAGGGTTTAGAATGACTTTTTCTATAAGTACACATAGTAATTAAACGATTTCTGTTTTTCGTAAAAGCTACACATTTTGTTAACAAATTTCGTTTCATCTAGCCAGCTCTGTCCAGTATTTTACTGTTTAAATCGGCGAGAAAATGCCGTCAAAGAAATTTTACTTCAACAAGCCGACAAACATACAAAAAGGGAAGAGAAACTTGCGTTCTGAATTCAGCGCTAACGCAAATAATAAATGTAAACGTCCAGTCCATTCGCATAGCAAACACAGAGACAGACAGACAGACATACAATGTTAGGCAATCTGCGGCAAGAAACCCGGAGGGATGGGGTGGGGTGGATTTGAATTTTAGGTAGGTACGGTTGACACATGCGTTGGCTATTGGCTGTCACGGTCAGCCCCTGTGTGACGTGTGCCCCATTGTACGTGTTTCACCCTCGTCCAACATAACGCACCGGGTTAGCGAGGTACCCTTAACCTTTTGTATGTACGCACGACGCAAACCCGAATGTCTATCCAATGTCCAGATTCACGTTCACTTTCAGTATCAACGTCGATTGTATTATTTTGCGCACGGGGTTTAACGGAAAGTTATCGATATAATTCGTTCATGTCGTAGATATTCCTATCGTTATCGCGTTTGGCGTATTCCATCCAAATTGTCAATGTCAATTTTTTTTCAAAAAGACGCTTAAATTTTTATAATTGTCGTAAAAAAATCGTATACATTATTTTTTTTGTTATTATTTCATGAATTTTAATACTATTTGTAAAAAACATAATAATAATACTTTCTTAAGATACCATGTCTAGAAGGCTTAGTCCTCATCGTGGTTTTATCAAATGTAATGCATTACCGAGAATCTGTCTACATTTGCATTTTATGTGGAACGATTGTCTGTAATGCATTAAGAGCTCATGTACATATTACATTTAAAATACAGTGTAACCTCTTTATAACGTCCTTCGTTATAACGAAAAACTCCCTATAACGTAGACACTTTTACAATTTGGTTGGTTTACCTTAAAACCCATACATTAATACCCTCTTTATAGCGCAACAGTCATTCCCTATTATAAAAAGATATGTTCATATTTAGGCGTCAGCAAATATTTACAGACATAAAGAGGACGATTCTGAACCATCACCAACTATTCAACAAGCACTTGATGCCGCCAAATTTATCGAAAAATTCCTATTGTTTAATGAAAATGATTCCACCACATCCCAAGTATTGCATAACATACTTAATAAAATACAAAACAAATATTGGCATAGCAAAAAACGTCAGGCAAAGTTAACAGACTATATGTGTTTGTAATAAATTAATTAGGTGAAATTTGGTTATTTTTCTTTCTTCCGTCCATATAACGAAAACTCTTTATAACGAAAAAAAATGCTCGGTTCCTTGAGATTCGTTATAAAGAGGTTACACTGTAATTAAATTCACTGCACAACTTGTTTCGAGTTTTCACAGGAGAACTTAAAAATATTTAATAAAATTTGCACAAAAAGAAAGATGTACTTATTAATATTTTATTTATATTATGGCATTTCTTTCTTATTTTTTTTAATTTAATAAATAACGCATTGTTTACAGAGAGGTAACACATTAATTTAATTAATGCCTTGTATTCACATATTTTTTGTATTGAGATATCCTACTTCATTGGCAGAATAAAATATGTCGTCTATATAATCATATCCCGCTATTACATCTTTACTCAAATATTGTATAATGTGTAACATTTTTTAAAACACTTATAAGTACAGTGGCTGCAGTTATATATTCTGAACAAAACTATGCACTAACAAACGGTGAATAGTTGGCACGTGTGGACTCACTCTTGAGCCACCCCTTTGTAAACATATTATTGTAATGTATGTCTGTATGTGTGTATGTTCTGGTTTGGTTAAGTTGTGCAGAACCTAACGTTGTACACAGTCACAGTGTACAGGCTGACGCTATACGTACTTACATATTTAAAACGGAGATTTTTATATATCACAAAATGGTGGAAATGGACTTCAAAAAATAATAAGATAACGGGATTTTTTAGAGAAAACAATGATTTATTTGATTGTTATATTAATTTTGGCTTGATATTCAAACAAAATTTGTTTATCATGAGAACATATATTTGAAGTTTAATTGAAATAAAATTATAAGTAAATGAATAATTCTTTTTTATGAAACCTTGTTAAAATTATTGTAATTTATTACTACATGTGAAGTTAGTATAATTTAAAAACAATAATATTAACTCCCCAAATTTAGTAAAATGAGTCTAAATAAGGAGAAGATCCACATAAAGAAATATTATGATATAAATTTCAGTTTTATAAATTTTTCTTTAATTGCACATTTAGTAAAATACTATTTGTTACATATATATTGTGGTATATTATTATTATGTGACCTTTTTGCTTTAGGATAAAATTAACAATTTTACTCCTTAAAAACAACATCCTTAATAGAACTAAAATATAGGTAATTTTTAAATTGTGTAAAAACGGAATAACGATAGAAAATGAGTCTAGGATCTGCAAGTTTTTGAACACACTAACTGGAAAAGACTTCAGTCATCACTTAATATAAGAATCTGATTTCCCACTAGTTTGGAATTACCGTGGCAAAATAAAAACAAAATATTCAAAATCACAGACATTGGGATAACGGTTTCTCGGCTTGACGCTGTAAGAAAAAAATTGCGTGTGTCGCGTACCTAATAACTGCCTAAACAAGTGTTCGTCGAGTATCTAATGTTATCACTACATTATCTCTTCGGTTATTTTTATTCATGTATAATCTACTCAGAATTATTCATAGCATGATCTAATTTCTAGCCGAGAAACAAAATTTTTATTTTATAAGCTAATATTGCTTCACAACTTCATAACATTTATTTTTACAGCATAATACAAATACCGGTTACAATGAGACATCGTCTCTACTCCTTGGACTATAAAACCAACATAAAGTGTAGCTTATTTACATAATGTGTACACATATGTGTACAATATACAGCTAAAATATTGCTAGGGGATACGCTGCAATATAAAAAAGTTGGATCCCTATGAAATTTCTATGTTTGTGATATTTTGATATTGTATGGCTACGTTTATTCAATAAGTTTAAATGTTGTTTTTTCAGAATTTAAAAAATCTTTGACGCGAAATATTTTTATTGTCCTTGTGTAACAAAGAAGCGAAATATAAATATTTTATAAAATGTGTAAAAGATTTCTTAAGTTTTTTTCAACATACCAGCACTTTTTGTGTCTTATTATTACGTCAAAAACAGTGTTTGATAATTTTTTTAATATAATTTCATTATTGACAGTGAAATTTATAACTTGATAGATCATGCTATTTCAAATTCAAATTCTTTATTTTGTAAAATTTATACCTCCACACAAGTTACTCGTGATAGATTGGTGGAAAATAGATACAAATTCAATATTTCCTGTTCTTTTTATATGTCAACGTTCTCAAATTGGAATTACATCAGAACTTCTGCAAATACATTTTTTAACAATTATTTTGCAAGATATTTTTAGTTCAATGTGTCATTTTTGAATTCTTGGCATAAATAACACATTGCAAGTATGTGAAGAATAATAGATAGTAAAAAAAAATTGTTCGTCCAAGCCCTTAAGATGGCAAATAACAAAATGAAAAAAGTGCAGAATTTAAGTTTTCCATTAACCAATATCAGATAATTCATTATGAACTCGAATAAACGAAACAAATAATTAATTAAATATTCGTGAACACTGGTAATACATTTTTTAATTCAATTTTACTACGTCTGTGTTGAACGAACGACTTTGTTAAGGAGGTTGAGCCGTTTTACGAAGATAATGAAAAAAAATCCAAAATCATTAGGAGATTTATAAAGTTAAAAATTAAAAAAAACTTTTACATGTAGTCTTATGGAAAATACGTCAACCTAGCATGCAAACTGTTCATTTTAATTTTTTGCAAATAACCAAATAATGTCAGCAGTTCCGAAAACTAACTATGTAAAGCATCGATGTCTTACGCATATTTTAATATTTTTTCCAATTTAATTAGGAGACTTTTAATCAATAAAAAAATTATTAAATATTAGCACCTTTCGATTATGGACTTTTATTCTTGACAATTTTAACTGAATTTTCAACTTTTTAATGATTTAATTTTAATTTTTATTACTTCTAATTTCTTTCTTTAATTATTTACTGCAAAAAATATGTAAAATACAGATATTTACATAAATTTATTTTTTTGAACCTAACTTTGTATAAAAAATTCAAAAGCTAGATATAATTAATTAATATTAAAAAAAAATATTTATTTTTGCCATTATGACAATAATTTATTGGTATCATCGACTTACAACCTTTTGTAAAAATTTATTATGGAAAAGTTCCCATTTAGAATTCGACTTACTTTTGATTGGGACTGTAACGGATCAACCTCCTTAAACAGACAGAATATTCTGAGAGAGACTGTACTTTTAAATACTTTGTCACTTTCTGTTACGCTCGGTAGATGCCGCAACGGTACGAGTAAACTGAGTGGGTGAGTTGGATGAGTGAGTAGACGTGTGGAGGCTGTATGTTTGTATAGGTATAAATAATAACAATAATGTGGGGACAGTTTGTAACCCCTGAGAGAGTTCTCTATTTGTATTAAGTGTAAGTATGGGATTGGGAGTTGGCCACCTGAGCCGTTCAACCGCATTGAGCCGACGGAGCGATACGGAAAAGCTTTCTATTATATTAATTGTTGTTACTTGCCACCGCCGCAACCATCGTGCTGCCGTACTATACTGCGGAACCGGTTGGAAAGCAGTTCGGGGAAACCCGACGACTGTCCGAGAAACGTGTCCTATTTCGGCGAGGCGAAACCCGCCGCCTACACCGCATAAATACCCGGTGCTCCCACCATAAATCTCACAAAGGTCAATATCAGAAAACGTATCTGTTTACACAGTAAATTTTTAGATTTGTAGTATATCGGCAAGTTCATATCAGGAATATTACACTGTTACACGAGAAGTTAGCTAGAAACCTTTCGGCTACGCTCCTACACCATATAAAACACGTTACTGACACCATATTTTAATACGTTTGTGATGTGAAAGCATTCATGTGGAATTAGATTTTTAAATAAATAGAAATATTGACACTGCTGTAATAGTAGTAGTAGTAGGATTTAATGAAGAATGTTTTCGACTAGCAGTGACATTATGTAAAAACGAGTGCCAGCGAGTTCTAATAGTCGTACACGCCATAATATTATTAAGTCGGAGATATGAGCTATAATTTTTATACGCACTTCTTACAAAATAGCTGAAGTTCATCAAAAAAAATACGTCGTTTGGGTCCAATAAAATAAAAATTAACAGAAAAAAAATACCATGTGGCATATGGTAAAAAATGGCTCACTTTGAAGATGCTAAAATTGTTAAAAAAAAAAACTTAATTTTTTACGCAATTTTATAAAAGCTATATTTAAATTTATGTCTCCCCTCTTATCTTCGAACGTAATAAGTCTAAAATTTAAAAAAAACACAGGAATATAGAGAGGATAGTAAAGATTACAGGGAAACTGTAATATACGGACCCTTCGGAGCATAAATCGTTTTTCTTTTCAGAATCAACTTAAATATTATTGTAACGTACCTGTAACAATTCTTCGATGTTATTTTATAGATATTCTGGACCTGAAACAACAGAAAAATATAATTAATATTTCGATTTTCGATTAATTTTTTTTAACATTAAGAATAATTATTTACCTATATTTAATTCAAAATTTATATTCCTACAAATACCCGAATTTTAAAAGAACCAATTTTTCTTAAAACTTAAAGTGGTTTATAAACTTACTGAAACATGAGCTAATATTTATAGCTAGTAGGACTAAAAATTGTTTATTAATATGCGAGTTATACGAATATTTCTCTTGTAATTGCAATCATACCTAAAGTGATTTAGGCAGCTTTCCTCTAATTGTAGATTTCCTCAGCAAACAATAATTACGTAATTAGAGAAATGCATAAAGGAAAATTACATTTTATACGCGCACTTCTTGAAAATATTCTATTTCTATGAAATAGGTAAAACGACATTAAGATTTAACTCTAATTAATGAAATGGAAGATGTTTTTCATTCATTAGAGAAATTAATGCGCCGTTGATTTTTATTGTTATTATGTTTTGTTTTTTTATTAAACACCGTAATTTATACACAGATAGGTAGAATAAAAATCATTTTGAAAGTAATAATTTAATATGAATGAATACATTTTCAAGTAAATAAAATTGTCGACCAATTTTTCTCAGACCGACAATTTTATTTACTTGAAGAGTTCTATTCAGACGTTAATCAAAGATATGAATGAATACAGATATCAAATTTTTAAACCGGTTACATCGTTACTAGAAATAGGTACAAGCTCTTGCGGCGTTGGCTGTGTAAAGATTTATTTTTCTTGTAATAATAATACTGTATTTTATTCGAAAATTATCATATTATTAATTGATTACTGAATTAAAATTGGCTTAATAATTATTATCAATTTTTCGCAAAAAATCTATTATAAATAATTTCCATGTTTTTAATGCTTTGCGAAATAATATGCTGGATTGCCGGCGCTTGTGTCAGTCCGGAAACCCATAACTTTAGTTAATAAAAAACGAAAAAAAATTAATTTGTGATTAAATAAATATGACAATAACTTTTAGTTTAGTAACAAAATAATGTAGAGTATTAATGTTGACACACGAAAGTGCAATGATGCATAATTTGTAGCTACTAGAAACATTTTGGGCATTAAGTTGGAGGATCATAACGTTCTAACTGTCACTGATCCACCCTGTATACCCCTTGTGTTTATGTGAGTATAACTTATTTTTGCAAAATCATAAATATGTATATAAAAACTAGGGAAGTAGTATATAATATTTCATAGATGACGATTATACGCGTTGTGTATTCTGCTATATACAAGAATATAAAATGTAAAACAAATGCATTCAGTTTTTATACCCGAACAGTAAAATAAGAATGCGAATAAACACATTGCATATAAACCAGCCTGAGCTTACCGGATTCACTGTTTTCAAATTGTGATACGCAACGCTGGTCAACCCTCGCTCGTCGATCCTTCGTCACATTTCGAACATCTGCCCTGTGGGGTTGCAACCCCCTCCGTTAGGCTATCTGTCGGTGGAAAGCCGACTCAAAATACAGGTTCGAGCGTTTGTAGTATGGATTCAAACCGTGATGCGTCTACTTCATTCTAAGTTTGTTGTTCTTGGTTTATGATTTTTGTGTACAGTTGCTCAGAAAAGTTGTCAACGCTCTTTGATTATAACTAATATTTACGTTTAGTTATGAAATTGTTTTAGCGTGGTGCGTTAAGAAATATGTAGACACTTTAATAGATTTTTAATTAAGAATTATAAAATTTACTGTAGTTAAATGTACATAGTAATTTTTTTTATATCTTACAAACACATAGGATCAAAAATAACAGAATTAAGTAGCCGCCTGCTACTTCTAAGTTGGCACGATGAAGTTACGCTCATTGGATATTTTGTCTAAAATTTTGATTCGTTTACCATGTAACGCTGCTTGTTCGTGCTGGGCCCTTATTATTTTCTTTTTATTAAAATACAACAGTTTTTTTATTAGAAAATTAAACTATTTTGACAATTGTATTTAAATAAATAAAATTGTCGACCAATTTTTCTCAGACCAATATATTGACAAAAAATAAAAAATAACAAATCAATACAACACAAGATATTGGTCTGAGAAAAATTGGTCGACAATTTTATTTATTTGAAGAGTTCTATTCAGACGTTAATCAAAGATTTTATTTGTATTTAAAATTAGATTTTAATTGCAAATTTTATAATTTCATGTTTCTCATTTTTAATGTATAATTCTTCTATCAACTTTGTAAACGTCCAATATTTAGTTATTAATATTATAATGTGTTCAACGACTGTTGTTTAAATATGATTATATTTAAACTAACTTCCTCGTGCACAAGAATAATTAATAATTATACTGAATGAACAGATCGTTGGTTTTAGTAAGAAATCAAATTAATACTGCTAAAAATTTTCAACGGAATGCGATATTTATAGGACGATTACATAAGTTGATAGAAGAATTATACAATTATTATAAAGCATAAGTCACAATATAGTGGCAAGTTTTCACTTCGTCACAACCAAAAATTATATAATATGAGATTATAACTTATATACAGTATCTAGTGATTGTTAGTAATTATTGATAAATATTATTGAAAACATTTATTAGTTGGGAATATTAGTTAAATCTCACTCCAGTCACTTTATTATTTTATTTCAATAAATTATTTGCATTCATTTTTTTAATTTTATTATTATGTACAAAATATATATTTTGCTATATAGAAGGATATCATAGCCCTTGTGTCTCCTTCGCAAATTTATTAACCATCGAGATCAGTGATGTCAAAGATACGACCAGCATCCGGCCCTCAAGCCATTTCAATACGGTCCGCGATCAGATTGTCTTCTGAAAATAACTACCTCAAATATGACACCTGACATCAATGAGCTTATTAAAAACGACAGACCTCAGGTGTCTGGATCCTTAAGCTCAAAATAATTTACTCTTTTTACTACTTTTATATGAAAATTGATTTAAACTAAATAAAGATTTTAATTTACTATGCTTTTTAGTTTTTAATTTAGAGTCTGTCCCGCTAACACACCCGAAATCTTATAAGTGGTCTTTTAGAAAAATCAGTCTGACACCCTGATCTAGATACAATGCAATAAAATAAAATTTAGCAATTTGAAACTATGGCTGCGCAAAAAATAATGCAACTTTCAGTTCAGTGATTACATATGTGGTGGATTGAAGTTTGGCCTGTCCCAAATGCGAATGAATTGATTTATGTTTCTGCAAGTGGAAATACGTGCGCTTACATTATAACAATATCCAAGGTAAGGTACACTTTGTTCATTTCCTGTTTGCTAGTTCCTTATCTATAGGCAGCCCGCGGTACAAAAGCACACAAAGACCCTGCCGCCTCCTCCTCCAACGTTTCCCACATTTACCGACCCCCCGCACCGCGCCGCACTGCCATGCTCCTTGTGTTTGTGTGAAACTCAGTATCCTTTGGACATCTGACCATTTTCTCAGTAAACAACCAAACAACTTTGTCTTGTATGTTTAACGAACAACAGCTACCGTGCGCATACCGGTTGTTCCAAAAAGTTTGGGATGCCAATACGATGCTCACAACCTAAAACTCATATTCGAAATGGGACATCTTCTTGTTCTTGTTAATCAGTTATCATTGTGAATGTGCCATATTAGCCGATACCCTTGGCATTGCACGCGATTGATTTGAAACACGACATCGACCACAGTGGTTGAGCCTTCGGCTCCACCGTATTACAATCTTGCTACATGTGCTGCTCCTCGCTCGGCAGCAACAGTAGCGGAACCTTTGCCTCCACCACTTGTTTCACGAGGCTGGACCTCTTTCGGAAGCGACGAAAATAGAAGAGCCTTTGGCTCCAATGTATAAATTACATTTTTACAATATGAAAATCTGTCATAATTACATGACTTTTACTATCATGGATTGAGTACCCTCTATTTTATCAAGATTTTTGAGACACACTCTAGAGACTAGGAAAAACAGTGATGTACTACGTTATATTTTAAAGGTTGAAAGTATTCGTATGACAAGCTGTAATAAAATAAGTTTGATGGAGCTTTTTCTTTTAGATATGTTAAAATTCCACATTTGAAGATTTAAAAAAAAAAAAAAACAATAAATTTGAAGGTATTAAAATTTCAAAATAGCACAAGAATTTTTTTGCAAATAACATTTCTCAAAGTAAAAAATTCAAAAGTTGATTAGGCCCCACTATCCTTCAACCATGTCATCGATTTTTTGTTCAGATATAAAATAACTTTTGGGTATAATGTTCACTTGAAGTGTTCGCTATTACTGCTAGTCCGCGTGAAACCGTTTCCGAACCTAACATCTCCATGATCTCTTCTACTTCCCCGCTACACCTGCTCACTCAATCGTTCGCGTGTATTTCATATGCCGGTCGACTGAATAGTTGCACAATACAATAGTTATGAATATATTGTCACTGCTTCTCGATGACTGCTGACCTGGTCGACTTGTTGCCAACTGCATTAAGGGAATTAAATTAGACTAGAGTGACCTGTGCGAATTATTCGCACTAAATAAGTATAATAATTGTCACTTTACAAAAATTTTTTTTAATTATGATTGCAGGTATTCAATTCGTTTGTAATTTTGCACAATGCTTATAACGTTCTTCTTTTTGTTGTATTACAATATGAAGCTCAGATGACAGATCGAAGAAATATTTTACTAAAATTGTCATATAGAGGCGCAAGTAGCAAAAGCGTTGAGCTAAGCCGTCAGATGACATCATGCAGCATTGCTGTGACGTTGTTCAGCGTTGCTCGCTGTTTTAAAACTAAAGCCGTCAGATGGCATTATGCAGTATCGTGTCTGTTGTAATACAATATGAAGGTCAGATGACAGATCAAAGTGTTGGCGTTATTTCAAAATTAAAGCCGTTATATGGCAGACGTTGTTCACCGTTGCTGTATTTTAATTAATTTACAAAAACAAAAGCAATAATACATTTTTTAGTTGTCGATGTCAGTAGAGCAAGCAATTATCTGTAAAATGATATATAATTTATGTGGAGAAATTGTGAGATTTTATTTAAAAAGGGAGGCAAATATCTTAAACCTTAGCGTATAAATATATATGATTTGCAGTAGGCCTTGTGTTTTTAACGGAAACACAGGCAGACGCAAGCTTTGCTTTAGATATATGAGTTGTGATTCGATTCGTGTCCCTAACGTGTTTGTTCAGCGAGCGCCACTGTGCGAGAACTTTCCGTTTGGACTGTGAAAACGGTCGCACCACCGCCATCCGCACTGACTGTGTATCGTCTTGTGATGATGATGGCTGTGTATGAGAGGCGACCGGTGGGTGGTTGGCGGTTGAAAGGCGGCACAAGGAGACGGCGTTTGGAACAGTTGACAAAGAACACTAATTCTCTACTGCTGGTGACGTCATCAGTGTACGACTAACACACAAACACCCTCAAATAACATTGCTTTAATATTGCCATGACTGCTGAGTCTCGTCTCTGGAGTTCAGACAGTCAATATTGTGGTTTCCATGCCAGAAACTTGTTTTCAACAAAAATACAAATAGGCAATTTGTTAGTTTTGTTGGTGTCTAGGATTGAAATATTACGTTGCGCTGAAATCGTAATCAATTAATTTATTCCGCCAGTTTCTTTGCCCTTGAAAAACAAATTGAAAAAGACACGCTGAATCCAATGAGCACAAACAAACGTCTGTATGTCTTTTGGTTTAGAAGTTATTTGCGTTCATAGTTTTCAGAAAATCATATAAAACCTTCGAATGGCCGTAGTTTCCAAACTAAAAGAGATACAGACGTTTGCTTACGCTCATTGAATTCAGCGTATTTTTTTCTATAAACATCCTCAATTTAAAAAATGATGTTAAAATTTTCGATTTTTGCATTTTTTTCAAGGCATACCCCTTTAAAAAAGTGCGATTTTTGACAAAAACCGAAATCTGTCGAAACTTTTGCAAAATCAACATGCTTATAGAAAAAAACAAGCTGAATCCAGCATAGTTGTAAAACGTCGTGTGTCGTCCAAAAAAAGTTTCGAACTAAAAAAAAATAGTATTTTTACCATCCTCCATTTCCCTTTACAAGTAACGCCACTGACTTAGTGACCCACGAGCTGGTACTAAAAAAAATAATTAACAAAATTTGATGCACTTCTCAAAAAGGTTCCGCTATCACTGGTCTATAGACTAGATTATGCTACTTTTAGTTACTTCGACTGCATACATAAATAAGCAAATGTTGAACTCGTGGTGACGACACGTCCGACGTCGTGTAGTGCGAGAACTAGCAGAACTAGCTGTGTGGTGGGAAGGGTTAAAAGGAACTTTGCAATTTGGCGTCTCTTCTTTCATACTCACACTGTAGTATACACAGTGACGATGAGATGGCCTTTGTCCGTTCGACTGTGATTTCGCACCGACTGAAACACAGGCTGCAGTTTCACAGTCTGAGCTACACGTCGAAGGGTTGTCACATGCAGAGTTGCGGTCTGTCGCGCAGGCGCCGTGCAGAACGCCGCGGAATGCAAATTGAGCGAAGGACAGACCCGTCCATTCTCGTTCTTAACTTAAATACAAACCCTCCCGCGTCCCGACGGCCGCAGCTGGGGGTGAGGATGGACGTGGAGCGGCCATGCCGTCAACTGGGATTGCATATTAAAAGCTTTTGACCAGACCAGAGAACAGCCGCTCTCAAACTGCTTCACTACAAACTTTGTTAACTATATACTAACTTTATGATTAAAAGTTGTCTCCATGAATGCGTTGTATTCAATACTTTGTCTAGCGTCTATAATCTAAAATATATGTGTGTATTTTCCTTTAGTACAAAAATTGCATTATTAAAATAAATTGATTCTAATCTAATTGAGTCTAATGTCGTTTTAAAAACTCCCAGTAATGTAGAAAAATATTGTTTCGAAATGGAAATTATTTAAAAAAAAATTATTTAATATTTACATGTATAGAATGCAGTTTAAACCAAATATTTCAATATTTTTTGAGTGGGGTTGATTAAAAATTCTGCAATGCTTTTCTTATGGAGAAATTAAGTTCTTTGTTGAATCATTTCTTTTTTGACAATACTTTCCGTAATCATTAGACGTTGGGAACGTGTTTCTAGAATTTGCATCTGCTTGTCTATTTGTACTGAATGCAGTTAACCTCTAATGAACTTTAACAACAATTTTCAATATTATTTCTGTTTTTCTCGAACGAAACACTCGGAGTCTACCGAAATTATCTTCCTATTGAAAATGGAAAATTGGAAAATAACATTTTAGTGAAAATTTATTCACAAAATGCCTCCCATCGTGTTTCTTAAGCTACGCCACTGTGCAGCTAAAACATTAGCAAATATCCGCGACGCGACGATCCGAGAAACTAAATTTCAAGAGAATAGTTTCAATTGCAGAAATGCAACTAAAACAATATTATTGCATAGTGAACATAAAAGATCATATTAATTCAAAAGGGCTTTGCAAATTCTTATTTGAAACCAGTTTAAACTACCAAAAAATAAAGCAATGTTAAATTTTTGGACATTTTTAATCACTCTAATTAATGAACAGTAATTTAAAGTTTCATTTGCTTGTCAAAAAGAATTTTCGAAATTAACACAACACAAAAATTATCGTCATTGTGTCATTAAAAATTTCGCTTTATTAAATTCTTATAGCTAGTAAACACATCTGTTCCTAAAGTACATATATATTTTATTTTTTAAATATTATTTCATCTATTCATTGTAAACTACTTCACAAAATTACTCTGCATTCAATAAAACATGCCGCATGTCATTTGTTTTTCAAGTATCACATGACATTTCTTTGAAACAGTTCATTGAGTGACATGAAAAAGTTCTTTATAATTTTTTTTTTATAATTTATCGAAGTCTTAAATGTGGGCAGTTTGTTTAACGTCTTTATGTATATTTAAAATATTGAATTACGTTTTTTCATTGTTGAATTATTTTGTTTAACCCTTTATTTCTCAGTTGCGTTTACAATAATAAATCTTGTCAATACGTCTACTTAGATCTAGTGTCTACTAGTGATGTGCCGGATCGTTAAAAATGTATATCCGCGGATACGGATCTGAATACGGATATTTGGTTTCAAGATCCGCGGATACGGATACGGATACGGATCTTAACTTTCTTAGAGTACGCGGCGGTAAATATTGCACATCGACCTTTGGAAAGAGACTGACTGTTATGGGAAAAAGTTATTGACCTCTTTAAGAGTTAACTCTCATAACAGATTGTCTCTTTCCAAAGATCGATGTGCAATATCTCATTATAAAGATAGTTTTTTAGTACCTTTGAGTTATGTACTATTGGTATGGTACTCACTACGATAAATGTTTGCAATATAAAGATGCCAAATACGATTTTAAAAAATAAAAAATAATCTGAATGGAATTTAACAATTTTTCATTATTACATAATCACCTATATATATAAAATTTCATCTATGAATTGAAAATTAATAAGGTAAAAGATCCGTAAAAGATCCGCCAAAAACTAACGGATACGGATACGGATCTTTCTTCTTCCTCGGATATCCGCGGATACGGATACGGATATCCGGCACATCACTAGTGTCTACTGAATGATTTAAGTCATTTGTTAAACTAGTGTTATTAAGAATATTATTGTATTGTTAGATTGGAATCATTAGGTCAATATTATTGTAGTTAAAATTTTCTAGACGTTTAGAAAATGATTTCTTTTCAGAATCGAGTTTATTTTCGGAAATACATAGTATATGAAAATTAGTCAAAGAAGAAAATGTCTCTTTCTGAAATTAAGATATGTAAATTTAAAATCTATATCTGATTCTTCCTCATTTTTTTAAAAATAAAGACAATTTCAAAATTAGATAATTTTGAGACTTTTTCTAGTCTGTGACTTAATATTAACCGACATCTTTGGCCTGTGTGTACAAACTTTGATGTTTATTTGTATTAATAGTGCCCCATTAAACGAGTCGTGTGTGCAGACAGAGTTAGGACAATGCTAGAGATATTCACTTTGCCTTTATATGAGAATGATGCTAGGGTATATTACACACATACAGAGAGACACTTTGGTTTGGAGAATTTAAGTTTTGCCAAGTGTATTCTCTGTGCTGTATCTTAAACTTTGAGTTAATACAATCATCAACAATAAATCAGAGCTCGTCAAGCTTTTATAGACTTTCGATCCTGCTTCCCTAAACTTTTTTTAAGTTCATAAGAAATTTAGAAAATTATATAAAAGTTCACATAATTTCGTTTCTAATGCATACTAATGTAATTAATTAAATAAATAAAATTATCAACCAATTTTTTCAGACTGTATATTGACAAAAAATTATAAAATTATAATTCAATATCTCAATAAATGACGTTTCGGTCCGGATTTGGATCTTCTTCCGAAATATGTAATCAAAAAAATATAAAAATGAATTAGTATATACTTATTTCACAATAGAATTAAGACTGATTTTTTTTTATATTCAGGCGTCAATCTAAGATTTGAGTAATTAATTAAAGTTACGCCGCTGACATCTGAAGCAATAAAAACGCTTCAAACAAATGACTTGCCATTCAGCTTGACTTTTTCTATAAATTCGGTTAATATAAAACAGGTCAAAAATCGCTTAGTGTCTTAAAAAGTTGCAGATTTGCAAAACGCATGAAAACCGGGACTTTTCCCAGTGGGCCGCCGGTCTTTCGTGGGTCGGTCCAGTCCGGACCGGATTTTTTTCTTCTTAATTACACGGTATCGTAGAGGCGATTGACAATTTTCCCGGAAATTTTTTAGGTCCCAAACCGCGACCCTGCGAACTGATATGTAGAAAACATTAAATGAAACTTCGAGTCAAAAATTTGCAAACAAGCAAAAAATATCAACATTATCAACTAAGTAGTTTTAGGAGCACTTCGAATATTGTACTTAAAAAACTTGTTTGGGTTAATTTTTAAACGTTTGATTAATTCCGGAATTCAGAAATTGATATATTTTAAATTTTTTTACGAAATTCCGGAATTTCTAAATACCGGAATAATAATGATTTTATTTTATCAATAGAGGTACGATGTATCAAATAGAAAGCGATACAACTTTAAGATTTTTCAGAAAATAGATTAGGTACATATATATTTTTTTAAATAGGATAAAACACGTTAAATTTTGAATATCGAAATATAAAATTCGTTTGAAATAATGTTTTTTAATCTAAATACAAATTAACTGTATTTTTTGTGACGTACTTATATTATATTTTCTACAACAAAATGAGAAGCAATGGAAGAGTCCGCTTTTCCTGGTTTTCCTCGCGTGTGTTGTTTATGTGAGCGGCCAAGCATAGATACCACCGTTGTACTATGTGCGCCAGGGATGTAGTCAGAATAGTAGAAATATTTGTATAACATGAAAAATATAATTAGGTACACATCCAAAAAAAATTGTGAATCATTGATTAACAAGTTGCTCAATTTTGCCAAATTTCACCTTTTTAGATTGTTAGGAGTTACTTTAATCGATTGGAGACATGTTTATTCTTTGTTTCATATAGATTCCTTGTTTACTATCTCTTTATGGTAAATATTTCGACTGTCTAATTTGTATGAAATTGTTCCAAAGCCTTTCTATAACATTCTTAAAGCTAATCCTGCTTAGTCGAGAGCTGGTTTGATTGTGCAAGGCACATGCTTTTAAAGTTTGTTTTACGATAAAAAGTTACAGCAGACATGAGTAACCTACGGCGCTATTGAGAATCAACACTTCGCTTTATTTCTTCTTAGGACAAACTGAAAATATTGTCAGATCTAACATATAGTGCAGTTTCATCAAGGTACCTAGAATCGGGAACTATGGCACGCCGTTTTACTATTTAATAGTAAAATATTTTTCCAAAAATTATAAAAATATTAAAAACGTTAATTTCAGAAAAAAAATTTTGAGTGAATTTTTTTATGTGGTGACATAATAAAAGTACATTATTTTTATGTCATGACATAATGAAAATACATTATTTTTATGTCATGACATAATTATAATTCGTCGTTTTTCCTATCTCTTCCTATGTCTAAGCATTTAATTTTATGTCATGACATAAAAATAATGTATTTTTATTATGTCACCACATAAAAAAAATTCACTCAAAATTTTTTTTCTGAAATTAAAATTGTTAAATATTTTTATAATTTTTGGAAAAATATTTTACTATTAAATAGTAAAACGGCGTGCCATAGGGAACTTGGAACGATAGCAAAGAATAAAGTGACCCAGAGGAAGAACTAGAGCAGCGATTCAAAGGTTGTAATAATAAGTTTGTTCCAAGCAGCCAGCAAACGGTAACGAAACCGTCACTCGCATGCGGGTGACGGTTTTGAAACCGTTTTCTGGCTGCTTGGAACAAACCTAATATATTCATTGCCCGAAAATGTTTCTCGCATTCGTTTTCAAAAATATAAATGATAAGAATGATATAATTCGTGACGACAGAGCGACTCCACCCCTGCTGTTAGACTGTGGTGCATTTACCGCATGGCAGAGTTGCTATTTGCGATTTAGTTCTCTGACCTCACTCGGCATTCAAACTATTTCCACTGTTACATTTGTTGCTAGCACTCCCATACATTTCTCTATTCCCATCCAGTTGTAATTATTACTGTTGTAACGTTGTAAAGAAAGCTGCGCGTGTTGTTTTACAATCCCAAAAGGAAACTTGGCACTTCGGCTCTTGAGTGAAGGCTACAGATTTACACATACCTACTGTAATTGTATTTTTTAAAAAAACTGTTAGCAGTTTAAAGGCTGTAGTAAATTTCAACCGAAGTAATTCAACTTCCAACGTAATATGTTGTAATGAAACAAATTGGAACTAGTTAAAAAAAATTGCTCGAGGCAGCTCCCGTGCTTTAGAAGTGAAATTTCATAGGTTCTAGCATTTGTTGACAATTTTATTATTTTAAGATTTGGAAATTTGATATTTGTTACCGTGTTTGTCGTCTCTCAGTGGCTGTAGAACTTGAGCGTTGATTGTGTAACTATTACACTATTTCCTAACAAAAAATATTAGGTTTAACATGGAGAATATAATTTATTCTAAAATTATGACGTACCTACCTAATATTCGTTTTGTAGCTCTACAGCGTTTATAGAGGAATCACCACTGATGCGACACATTTTCATCAAATTTCACTGTACTATATATATATTGAAAGAGTTTTCTTGGACGGAGTTCACTAGTTATATTAAAATTATCAGCTCATCCATCTGAATCCTCACTGCGCTGCCATAATATACAAATAGTTTTCGAGCCTTCTGTTACTTTTTTATTTTTTCACGCCTGGGAAGAGAAAAACTAAATTTAATAAATCGATCGGGGATTTGAGTACAGTAAATAAATTAATATTCTGTAAAGTACCGAGAAATGTATTTTAGAAGCAGGATATGAATATTTTGGAATTGATTTGCATGTCTACATTGAAACATCCCCTATCAATAATCAAATAAAATATAATATAAAGCAAAACCGTTGATGCAAAGTCGATCCATTTTCAGTTAACTTAAAATAGTCATTATTTGTAAAAAAAACTGCATAAACTTTCGAGATAATATTGTTTAAAATTATTCAAATGTTAATTAATTAGAGAAAAACATTTTTGTTCTAAGATTGGCATTAATAAATTATAAGATAAAAATGTTCAAATAAAAAATAAGGTCTAAAAATTGATAGTATATAATGCGACTAGTGAGAGAAGGAGAAGATTCCATGAGCGTAAAATTTGCCGCACGAGTTAGCGAGTGCGGTAACACGCGAGTGGATCTCCGTCGATCAATGGTCGCACATAATATTTTATTCAACTAGCACGAGTAATATGTAATCGGGACCCTGATAAAAGAGGGAATAATAATAAAATCACTTCATTGATTGACGTACCCACCTCCCTCGATGCACACAAGATGGCCTTGACTTTCGCTGAATTTCGATGCTGGTTTCATATATACAAATCGCTATCGCGTTCCTATTGGTCCAGAAACTATGCAGTGATACATTATCGTACAGTTTCGGCTCATTATTAGCACTCTACGCGTCAACATGAAATAATTTATTATTTCTCCCGAATTTAGTAGGGCCTCGAAATTTTATATTACTCACGAGTGTTGAATAAATAAATATATTTGTTGTTTAGGTTGAAATAAATATTTAATAAATGAAAAATATTTATTATATAACTTAAAAATATATATTATATAAGACGGAATTTTAAATGAAGTGGCATGAAATACTGAAACAATACCAAAATGATACTATCCGTTTTTTTATCATTTTATCTCGTCTCGCAGTAACTTATTAGCATAGAAAATAAAAACGTTTTTAGACAGACTATAAAAAAGTGGATGCGTGCACTTATGTACGCACGTTAAAAGTTATACGTCTTTGGCGCTACTAAAACCTTTTAAATTTAACGCGTTCGAAGGTTTTTTTTTGTCATAGGAGCTAGTAGTATGCCTATAGCTGAAAGAATATGTATCAGTTTAAAAATCACCTGTATATAGAGAAACTGTTCCGTAACTATGACAATAACATTTCATCCAAAACGCGGCGCATTTAAATTTCCGCAAGCCGTTGAAGTGTGCGGGTTTTGTTTATCTAATTCGGAAACCGTTTCGACGCCCGCGCCGCTTCCCTTCCGCTGCGCCGCCACGGTGTGTTCTGGGTAAATTGGATTTATATAATATACAAAATCAAAATGGCAGAATGACACACGCACGCACACACCAACACACACGCACAAACGGACTGACAGACAGAGGTAGAGCGTATAATGAACGAGTGTAATACGGTGGACTGGGGTGGACAAACCCTTTTGGTTGTCGAGGGTGTTTGTCACGGAAGAAGGGAAAATAAGGGATCGTATGTAATAGTAATAATGAAGCACGTTATACAGTATGGCGCTCAATATTTATAATATTATCGAGGCTACTGTCCGTTCTGTCCAAGACCTATGTCACAAAATTCTGATATAGGTATGCAAAAATCAACATCAACCGTTTTGAAAGCAATTCTGACTTCCATAGTTGCAACACAAAATCCAAAAATTAAATATGCTTACCTCAAGGAAAGCTAAATCTGTCCCAGGCTGCCCCAGATTACATGGCCAAAAAGCTTTATAACATGCTGCCAAGACACATACAAGTTTTAAGAATAGATTAAATACAATTTTTAAGCAAAACTGTTTCTACAGTATTTATGACTTTTTTAATTTTACTTTATAATTGACTACTTGACGTTTTGTACTCACGTATTTTGTGATTCTCAAATAAATAGTCTATCTATCTATCTATATAATATCAGTGATATCTTAAGTCGATCATTTCCCAATACACAGGGCAAACGCTGATGCTGCTTTCGGAATAACTATTAACAAAGTTCAGTGGCAAACACTTGAGGTATCTGGGGCATTCATTTAGAAAAACCATATGTTTTTCGCACAATGTGGCTTGCTCACGTGTATCGAATCTACAAAATTTTTGAAATATTAAAACAAAAAACATCATATATATTAATACGCTAATGTTAAAAATGTTTGCCTCCCTTTTTAGAAAAAAACACACAATTCCTCCACATAAATTATATATCATTTTACAGATAATTGCTTGCTCTACAGACATCGACAACTAAAAAATTTATTATTGCTTTCGTTTTTGTAAATTAATTAAAATACAGCAACGCTGAACAACGTCTGCCATCTGATGGCTTTAATTTTGAAACAACGCCAACACTTCGATCTGTCATCTGACCTTCATATTGTAATACAACAGACACAATACTGCACGCTGCCATCTGTCGGCTTTAATTTTGAAACAGCGAGCAACGCTGAACAACGTCACAGCAATGCTGCATGATACCATCTGACGGCTTAGCTCAACGCTTTTGCTACTTGCGCCTCTATATGAAAATTTTAGTAAAATATTTCTTCGATCTGTCATCTGAGCTTCATATTGTAATACAACAAAAAAAAGAACGTTATAAGCAGTCTGTGAAAAATTAGAAACGAATTGAATACCTGCAATCATATTTAAAAAATAATTTTGTAAAGTGATAATTATTATATACTTATTTAGTGCGAATAATTCGCACAGGTCACACTAGTTTGTTTATAAATTAGAAACTTGCTTGAATTGATGAATATTGTAATCAATTATATCAATTGTACGTACACTGATTCCACGCGGACGAAGCCGCGGGTAAAAGCTAGTATACTATATTGTAAAGAGAAGAGAGTGAGCGAGTTATATGTGTAGTTAACAGTTAAATGTCGGGGCTAAGATAACACAGGACTTAATGTTTGCAGGACAGAGTGGGCGGCGACACGGGGCAGAGGCTATTCACGCGTGCTAAAAGGGGTGCCCCAAACGATAGACCGTCTGCGCTGCTTCTGTGACGAAGAAGACATGTAAGTACGACGGTATTTGTTTTACTTTACAGTTAAATGCTTATTTAAAGGGGTGACATGTTTACTGCAAAGCGCTAATTAAAGGAAGACGTGGAGATTATAATTAACATGTGTGCAGTAATAACAATGATAATAATAATAATAACTAGGAGAAGATTATTTTGTAAGGAGCTATGAACTTTATAATAATTGAGGGTAAATGTTTTAGTTTTTTGAATTTTTAGAAAAATTTGAAATCTCATAGCATGTACAACATAAAGTAACATTTTTCAGTAGTCACAAATGTTTTTTGATTTTTAAACATCTTTACAGGCGGGGCCCTACCCAATTTCTGCAGGACGAAAGTGTGTTGCTAAAGGAACGTACAGTTTCACTAACAACGATATTCTATCCTCCAGGATCAGCTATTATTTTTTTAGGTTATGTGTGGCTGTCGTCATATTCGAATCAGCATGTTGTCACATCTCTTGAACCTTCCCTGGGGTTCACTGTTATTTATTTTAAGTAAACTTAGAGTCGAGTAGTTGCATCTCGACTTTAGACAAATAAATAAAATATTTTGTATCACACGTATGTGACCGAAACCATTGATCGATTATGAAAAACTTTTATTTGTTCGCTTCTTTTTCAAAATCTATTCATTGAGACCACGAAAAATGATTTTGAGATTTTTGTCAAAAAAGAGAGAAAATTAAACACTATTTTTTTTGTAAAAACTTAAAATACAGTAGAACTTGTTTAAGTCGAAAACCTACAAATCTCGTAGAAATGTCTGGTTCCCTTCCCTTCAAGCTTCAAAACCGACATTACTCGAAATCTCAACCATCTATACGTCGAAATAATCAGTGAGCAATTTCGGCACATTTTTGAAGTGAAAACTTCTTTAGCGGCGTTGTACACTTTTTTTGTAATGGGTAAAAAATGTTAAACTCGCGTCAGGACACGTGACCTGATCGAAAATTCGTAAGACGTTAATATTCAAGTTTTCACTTCTGCCGGCACTCCCAGAGTGCTTGCTTTTTTTTCTCTCCATAACTCGAATAAATAAATTTGACTTTTGTATCTCGAACATAGCAACTCAAA
This sequence comes from Xanthostigma xanthostigma, assembly GCA_963575645.1. Classification (NCBI taxonomy): domain Eukaryota; kingdom Metazoa; phylum Arthropoda; class Insecta; order Raphidioptera; family Raphidiidae; genus Xanthostigma; species Xanthostigma xanthostigma. The sequence goes on along the minus strand of OY754471.1, from coordinate 7,680,854 downwards.
ATTAGTTAGAATGAATCTTAACCTCTACAAGTCGAATTTTTTTTTACAAAATCAAAATCAGGGGTCGGCAACCTTTTGAGACGGAAGAGCCAAAAGTTACAATTTACAAAATTTCCCAGTTTTCAAAGATCCACTAAACATTTTCAGTATTGTAGTGTTTGCTTATATAGGTGTAATATATATATCCGAGGACGACACGTCGCGACGGGGGAGATGCGGGTGAGACGCGAGTGGAAATGGCTGAGAGATAGACATGGTACTCAATCATAGACGATTGGACGATTTTTAAGGGTTTATATAATAAAAAAAAAAGACGGGTTGCACTCTGGGAGTGCCGGCGGAAGTGAAAACTTAAATATTAACGTCTTAATTTTTTGCATTTAGAAGCATTGTTTACTTATTGACAACACTTGTAAATAAAAAGGTTTGTATCATAGATTGCATTTTTATGTACGATATTTCAACGCTAGATGTCTAACGTTGTATAAAAAGTATCTGGCAATTACTATCACTTAGAGAGTCTCACCCAGTTCTTACTAACCTGACGCGAGTTTAACATTTTTTACCCATTACAAAAAAAGTGTACAACGCCGCTAAAGAAGTTTTGTAAATAAAATGGTTTGTATCATAGATTGCATTTTTATGTACCATATTTCAACGCTAGATGTCTAACGTTGTATAAAAAGTATCTGGCAATTACTATCACTTAGAGAGTCTCACCCAGTTCTTACTTTTCCTGACGCGAGTTTAACATTTTTTACCCATTACAAAAAAAGTGTACAGCGCCGCTAAAGAAGTTTTCACTTCAAAAATATTTGATGCGTATGGAACTGGAGGGCCGCAACTTTACATCAAAAGAGTCGCATTCGGCTCGCGAACCGCAAGTTGCCGACCTCTGGCCTAAGTCGAAATCCTTCATAAGTCAAAAACTCTATGACTCGAATTATTTAGCGTCTCCCTTAAAGTTCAACTTATTATGAAAAATATTACCAAATTAAATAGGTATTATTAGAGAAACATAGAATTTTGTTTAATTTTCACCTGCAAATAGGCTCTTCCTGATATATACCTATATAATATATTACATAATTATTAATATATGTATCTACATTAAACCGGTCCAATATTATATAATATGAATAAATAGCTTGTGGGGTTTTTACATACCTTCATATTTACATTCTGTTAGCACACATATAATTATAATATACACGAATAAATTATACCTGGAGCAGGGGTTAAACTTCATCACATTCAACCCCTCTGAATAATTCTTTATTGGTGAATATTTTATGTCAACTGATTAAAATTGAGTTTAAATTTATTTTGTGATGTTCAAGCATTGATAATTGAATTATTAATAACAAATAACGAAGAGAAAAAACAGAATACCTATACTAGAAATCAATCGACAATTTAAACTGTTTTTGTGTTCCGATCGAATTCTCATTTTTGTCAAGAGCTATGAAATTAGAGTTACAATTTTTTAAATTATTTATATGAAAAAAGTTAACATACCTTATTGCATTAATTTTCTAATGGTTTTCAACTTGCCAGTTCATATTTTGACGTCTGTGAAGAACCATCCTGAAACAATTAAAATAGTCAATATAAGCACCATATATTTATTGTTGCTAAAGGTTTGATATACAGATTGCATACAAAATTATGAAACTGTTTTAAAACTTCGACAAAATATTTCGCGTATACATAAAATATCTCATTGCGCAAAAAGCGAGAATGTGATAATTGCAAACGTATGTTGCGACGCAAAATAAATGTTTTTACTATGTAACGACACACTGTATACGCAAGTTAAAGACTTTTAAACTCTTTCCTGAATAATGTATTGTTATTAGTGATGTGCCGGATATTCGTATCCGTATCCGCGGATATCCGAGGGAGAAGAAAGATCCGTATCCGTTAGTTTTTGGCGAATCTTTTACCTTATTAATTTTCAATTCATAGATGAAATTTTATATATATATAGGTGATTAGGTAATAATGAAAACCTGTTTAATTCCATTCAAATTATTTTTTATTTTTTTAAATCGTATTTGGCACCTTTATATTGCAAACATTTATCGTAGTGAGTACCATACTAATAGTACATAACTCAAAGGTACTAAGTCAATTATCTTTATAACGAGATATTGCACATCGATCTTTGGAAAGAGACAATTTGTTATGAGAGTTAACTCTTAAAGTGGTCAATAACATTTTCCAATAACAGATAGTCTCTTTCCAAAGGTCGATGTGCAATATTAACCGCCGCGTACTCTAAGGAAGTTAAGATCCGTATCCGTATCTGCAGATCTTGAAACCAAAAATCCGTATTCAGATCCGTATCCGCGGATATACATTTTTAACGATCCGGCACATCACTAATTGTTATAGATTATAATGAAATTCGTTTTTAGGACTGAAAGGGTTAAAGCCGTTTCGTAAGCTGCAAACCCTTTGCAAGATCAAAGCTCTCTTCATAAATACGCGAGCTTAGAACAGCGCGTGCGCAGATAAGGGAAGAGATTAGCATGTATGATATTAAGATGAAATCTCCATTAAACATTGTGTTGCTCTGATGACCTGTTAAAGGATCATTATTGCACTGTTTTGCACGTCGGCGACTTACAAATGCTGTTATAAATTGAGGTTATAACCCGAGGCGTGCCGTTTTAGGTTAACTTTGATATCTTCCATCTCCTTTTGCATCTCGCTCTATCTCTCTTTTTTCTTAACCCGTTGCCTACCAATTCTGAACTGTGTAGTTAAATTCATCACCGTATGCTTTTTTAAGTCGGGAATCTTACAAATTCAAGTTGCTGATTCGTTTTTGCTCGTCAAGCAATTCAATAGTTTCGACATTGTCTAAAAACAGTGTCAGAAGCTCTTTACTATATTTTCAGTCTGAGCTGGTTTCCATTAGCCAGGTTTAACTGTTGAGCGCATTTCTTTGAGGCGACAATCCAACTCCATATTTGAGGCCAGCAAGACACTTAATTGGATGGTGTTTCACTGCGACTTGGTTGCCTTCTGTCGAGAAGCAGTTTTTGCCACCGCAATCTTAACACCCTTTTGACAGCAGCTCCAAGGCCCTTTCAAACAGTTAATCTAGGATAGAACTTTGGTCAGACTCTAAAGTGAAGCGATTTTTCAAGACTATATTTAATTTAACACGTTGTTAATATTCCGTGATGCAGCAAGATTATTTACTTGGTCTGTCCATTCATGCAATTTATGAAGTCTTTTCATAAATACAATCCATTGATTTGCGAAATATTATTATATTGTAATAATTAATTGTATGTACCTAAAATCTATTAATATTTCCAAACACAAAATTTAAGGTAACAAAATCATATTCGATACAATCAATTTGGTATTCAACCGTGCATTTTGAATAAGCCGCAATTTATTTTAAGATTATCTAGAAAATAGTAAACTTTAATTTATTTGAAAGGAGTTCAACACGAAAGTTTCACGTGATTTGTGTAAATCGGTTTTTTCATTTCATTGTAAAAAGAAAGCTCCAATTCCGGTATTCGAAGGGTTGAATATCCGTATTTTATCAGTTATTATAGTGATTATGTGCAATCTGGGAATAAACACTGGTCTGCCTAACCACGGTAAGCGTACAGTTTGTATTCAAGTTAGTAATCTTCATATATATTCATAGTGTAATAATAATATAACACTTAAAGATCGCAATGAAAAAATAGCAACACAAGCAGTATGGAAAGCTTAAAAATCATTAGAACCGTTGATCGAATCAATGAAGTAGAAAAATCATTATAATACACTATTTAAAATCAGAAATAATCCAGTTCGTTAACTGAGCGCTTTTTGTGAATTTCGCGAAGAGGCAACTCCGTGAGTTGCCGTCGCATTGTATATCGTATAAGTACATGCATGTAGCTTTCAGTCTGAGTGCCGGACAAAGAGCCTGAAATAGCCGAAGTAAACCTTTTCGATATATCTCACTTATGGACTAACATGTTTTCATGTTTTACTTCGACGGCGTGTAAAGGCTATAACATTTTTTGGAACGAAGTTCCTTATTTTAGTAGTAACTAGTAACAAAAAGTAATAATTCCTTCCTAGAAAGAGAATGACGTTACGCAGTAAAAATAAAAAGTTCACTGACATGATACGGAATATATATTCATCTAAATTTCCATAAACAAATAGTTTCCAATTTAGTTCATGGGTATTTCACTCATTCTGCGATATATTAAGACTTCAAGTTTTCATGCATATATGTATTAACCAAAATACCTGCGTGCGTACATTATACCGGCTGTATCAAAATATCATAGAAAAATTAATTTGGAGCGATAATTGAGTAATGTATTGGATCTAAATCTATGTCCCCGAAGCTAAACCGCATGTGTAGAATTTTGAGTCAAATAAGATTAATGATGATTTAAACACTAAGTTCAATGAATAACATAATTTTGCATTTTTGAATTGAAACTTCTTTAGGAAATTTAGAGGGGTAAATTGGTTTGGATCAGACGAAAAGTGGAACGCTTTCCCTTCTCCGGCTTCCACCGACAAACTAAAAAACAAGTGTCAACAAGTAATAATTAAGAACATTTATATTTGTAACTCTAGAAAGCTCATCATTCATTAGTAAAGAAACCAACATTAAGATCTACATTCCTGTTGGCAAATTGAACAAAAACTTATTAATTTTTAATATTTTATGAGTTTATTAAATTTCGAAATTGATGTGTTTTGTGTTCAAGTTTTGTATATCGAAATTTGGAATTGCGAAATTTTGGTCTGGAACCCCTATTCCTTATATAATTTGAAAGTGGAGAATCTAAACGTTGATCAGATATTCTTTACCAAATAGCAGGTCCATTCGGACTTGTATCTTAATATTTTTTTGATTTATTATTATTTTTAATAAATTGCTATGTTCACTAGTTTTGGTTTTTTTGCCTTATGAAGTAATAAATTACTAGTGTGACCTGTGCGAATTATTCGCACTAAATAAGTATAAATAATTATCACTTTACAAAATTATTTTTTAAATATGATTGCAGGTATTCAATTCGTTTCTAATTTTGCACACTGCTTACAACGCTCTCTTTTTGTTGTATTACAATATGAAGCTCAGATGACAGATCGAAGAAATATTTTACTAAAATTGTCATATAGAGGCGCAAGTAGCAAAAGCGTTGTTCTAAGACAGATGGCATAATGCAGCATTGCTGTGACGTTGTTCAGCGTTGCTCGCTGTTTCAAAATTAAAGCCGTTAGATGGCAGACGTTGTTCAGCGTTGCTGTATTTTAATTAATTTACAAAAACAAAAGCAATAATACATTTTTTAGTTGTCGATGTCAGTAGAGCAAGCAATTATCTGTAAAATGATATACCTACTTATAATTTATGTGGAGAAATTGTGAGATTTTTTCTAAAAAGGGAGGCAAACATCTTTAACCTTAGCGTATTAATATATTATAATATGATAACTACACTTTCTTTTACAATATGTGTGCTTGTATAATTATTGTCGATCTCTTTTTTTCAGCCATATTTTAATTGGATGTCTCGCTTCCCTGCTCATTGAGCTTTCTCTTATGAAAAGCCGAGAGGGGAAACCGATTCAAACTGATCAAATCAAAACCAACTTAAAAGTGGGTTATTAAAATTAATATTACTGTACAAGTCCTGACACTTCGTAATTTCGACAGGATTCTTTACTGAAATTTTGTCAGATATTTCAGATACGTTTTGTACAGAGAACGGCACACTAGATGAGAGAAAGATCATACCGTATAGACCGGTCTGAGAAACCGCGGTCGGGAATGGTCTAGCGGCACTACATACTATACAGACGGACAGACGGACCGGTTGCTTTCTGAATAATTGCGAGCGCTCGGCGAACCTCTGGAGACCTGGCCCCGACCAGCAGCTAGCGACCGTTCGACCCTCTCTCCCCACACCACTCTGTCCCACCGTCTCTATCTCTCTTTCTGTGTGTGTGCATATCTCTCAATGGAGAGTATTAGACGAACGGACGGTCGATTCTCTCTCTACTAAAATAACGGTGCCCAAACCATCGCCGCCGCTCTCTGTGGTAAGCGTACACCACTGTAACTCTTCTTTATGCTGGTTTCATTTCGGCACAGAAACACTTTGTGTCTTCGGAAATGGGACAGATATGACACGTGGATAAATTAAGAGCGAACTACCCACATTTTTTCTAAAATGTTCAAGGAAAATGTGTGCGTCTCGTTCACATAAGCTCATGGGGAAAGTGAAACTTCTTATTTACTAAAGCTGGATGGATGACGTAGCTGATATCACGAATTCACTTTTTCTATTTTATAATACTTTGACAGTTATAAAATAATACAAAACCCACTCGAAATTATTGAATAAATCAATCTTTTTACATATATTATACACGGGTAAATGTGTATAATATGTATACAATTATCAGCGTTGCCAGTTTTTTTTTTGCCAAGTCGGGATTTTGGAACTCTGAGTGAAAACAGCGGGATTCTTTCGTCGAAAGCGGGACATAGTAAAAAAACGTATATAATCAGAAGTTTTCAAATATCTGTTTATCTTTTTATTTGAATTAAAATTACGTTTACGTGACAGTAGATAGCAAAAATAGCCATAGAAAATGTATTTTAATAAAAATATAATATTTTAAATCAGATTTACCCTATCGTTAAATAGTTGAGTCTTATTCGTCTTCAGATCAAAAAAAAAAAAAACAGATATCAAAATCAAAAAAGTTTTATTCATTAGAAAAATATGGCGTTTCAAACAATAGTCTGTGGAGTGAGTGTTACAAATTGCAACTAATTACAATAAGAGAATAATTAATTATTTATAAGAATTACTTATTCATAATATTTCTGTGAAGATTTAACTTTTTTCTAAAGTTATCTCCGAGTTATCCCCGAAAAGCGGGACTGAGCCTGTCTCGCGCGGGACATTTAATTTTGATTTAAAAATCGGGACGTCCCGCCAAAATCGGGACGTCTGGCAACGCTGACAATAAACCTCAATCTTTCGCTTATATTTCTTCGTCGTTAAATAATTTCCCCTTTTAAGGTTACAGAAAATTTCAAAATGGCACGTCGTTAAAGAAGTTTCACTTCAAAAAAAAATTGGTTGTCTGTAAAGTCGGTTTACGGACGATAGTTTTACGTGATAACGTATTCCGTAATACATAACCTAAATTTATATAATAATTATAATAATTCGAATCTATGATATTGCATCTTTCGCTTCAAATTTAGGTTAATTTTATTTATTAAAATTACTCACCACCTATAATATAATTGTTTTTTTTTAACTTTCTTTCTTTCGTATTTATTTTAAGTCTCAAAGATTAACTGTCATAATATTTTGAAAACAATTGTTTCACTGTTTATATAAAATTCCAAAACCTACTTACAATATTTAAGTATTTTCATACGTCAAAAAATTGATTTTTATAATGATAAAATTTGTATGAAAACGATTTTTCCGAGAGATGAGACCTAGCTAAAACGATTTTTTGCCCCCCAAAATCCCTTTTCAGTAAATTTCATCCAAATCGTTAGGGCCGTTTTCGAGAAAAGCACGCACAGAGTCAGGCGGAACGTTAGGAGCGTTAGGAACGTTAGGAACGTTACACTTTTTCGTGCATGCAGCCGGTGTTTTTTCAATTTATAAGATTGGTGATTCATCAATTTATAAGACGTTATCACGTCAACAAAGTTTATTTGGATACCTAGTAACAAGTAACTGTGTTTAAAATATTATGTTAGAGTTAATCACTATTAGCAATACATAATGATAATAGTATATTCAATAAATAAAATTGTCGACTATTTTTTCAGACAATATATTAACAAAAAATATAATTAATACATTAACGTTTCTATCCGGATTTGGATCTTCTTCAGAACGGATCTAAAAAATATAAAAAATAATTAATATTTAATTTCTAATTCGCTTTATATTAAATTCTTTCAAAATTATTAATTAGTATCAAAATATTGAAAAAATAATAATTTGAATATATAGTATATTATTACGCAAGATATATCACAGAAAACATTTTTAATCTTTTACGTTATATAGAGCAACAATGACGCATACGAGTCAGGTGTTAAAGCAAAATAACAGAGTAGTAATGTCACTGTTTATTTGTTCGAAAAGTCGAAACATAAAAAAAGCAAACTGACAATATTATTATCGTCCGAAGAGCTACGGGCTTTACTACGTCTACACATCCGTAGGTTTAAGTTTATGATTGCGAATATACACAACGAAGGGGGGATAAGCACGGATTTAAGATTGTAACGGTATAGATAACTGTCAATAATAAACGTAAATTCATGTTGATAATAATGATGTAATGACATTTTTAATCATACAAAACAATCAATATAGGATAAGCCAACAAAAAAAGCTCGAATTATACCAATTAAATAATTATCAATACTAAAACGCAACTTATTTAACAAAAACATTTAAGAGCTTTTCTAAATTTATGGACATCAAAGATTATTTTAATATTGGATGATCATTTAGTAAGCACACGGGTTTCCATAATAGACAAAATAAAAACAAGGACGATTTATTAGTAGGTACAAGTTTAAAGTTGCAAATTTTTGCTATGTCGGAAAACGCTGTCCACCATGATGGTTTGAAGTGTGACGTCAGACTTGTAGTAAACACGCCTATAGCTATATAATCACACGCCGCACACACGTGAATAAATACTGAAAACGATACTGAGCCTTATATACTACAAGAATGACGTCACTGTATATGTACCTAAACATGGCGGCTCGTATTTTAGCGTCAACTTATGTAGGTATTTAAAATTTTGAGTGCTATTTATCCTATAAAAAGGTTACATTTAAAAATAATAGTCAAATAGCTTACGCTAAAAAATTATTCAAACTACCTACGTTTAATATTTATATTTAAACAATACCTTTCGTAAAAATGTAATAGTTCCAATTATATTTTCGCATTTATTTAGTTATTTTATTAGTTGCCCTGCTAACATTTTGTGTAGAAATTTGTCGATAACTATGGGCTTCCGCTACTGTTTCATTTCCTTCCAAAAGTTTCGTGAACGACTGTAACTCCTTACGCGTAACTTTAAATCTAACACCGTACGATCTAATGATAGTATATATTATTGTATAGGTGAGGATATCGCGAGTGCGGGTTGCAGGCAGCCAGGGGCAGTGGCTATGTATGGTATATATAATATGCAGGAACACAGGACGGGGTCTTAAGGAGGCTCACTCGGGTCTTTTAGTTTCACGCAACGCTGATGATTTGCGACTATGGATTGATTATCCACCGTTCATACGTCGGGGCAAACCGTATACGCATACAGTCTTTCTCTGTATCTATGTGTGGGTGGATAGGTCAGCGGTCCAAATCGGCGGGAGCCGAACTCGGTCCAGAGCAAAAGATGCTGTGCATTAAACGATGTAAATCGATGCATCTACAAACACTCTGTGCTGAAAATATTGGAAACAGATAGCACACTCAGTCGCAAGTTCGCGCTACTCCATGCCATGGATTCTGATGCAGTAAAACAAACGTATCAATCACTAGATCGAGCGGAACTAGATCAAATGAGAAATTTCGCGTAGGTGAATAATTGTCAAATCATGATGCAATTGCGGTATCTACGTTTTAGGTCAATCAAAATTTTTTTTGACTCTCTTTAAAATTTCGCTTTTAAAACGTGTTATTCTCATAGAAGACATTGCATTTTATGAATAGTGGATTGTTTGAGGACCACAGGAGTTTTAGCATGACATAAAACAATCCACTTGGGTTGGCCTGGGGTTCCAACTAATACACACCCCCTGAGCTGGCCCTTTTGTCTACAAGCAAGCCATTGTTTGTTCAGTATATTATTTCTTCTTATTATTACCAAGGAGGAATATTTATTCATTCATAAATAAAACCAACGCTGCATAAAACTTCTAATTATTACAATCCGGATATTGTCATTAAAATTTTTATACTGACCCTCAAATTTTATTGAAATACTAGCGGTCCGGTTCGGCTTCGCTCGAATTTGCATATTGTCGCTGTTTTTTCGTCGACTTGCGTTGCAAAATTGGTCGTCACGAAAAGCGCTTTTATTTAAACGCGATAATATATAGCCTTAATCATTCCTGAACATCAATTCTATATATTGATGAAAAAAAAATTGAAATAGGATGAGTAGTTTCGGAGATAGCCTCTTAATTCAAACTTACAAACTTTACATCTTTATATAATATTATAGCGGTCCGTCCCGTATCACCCCGGTGCGATAGATAGAATTCTGAAAAATGTATTTCTTTTGTGGCTGGGCGTCTAAATTAATAGCTTTGAGCAAATTGCACGTTCTAACAGATGTCGCTATTTGGTACTAAACAGTGTTGTTTGTTTGCTTCTGAACTATAAGTTCAAAAGCAAACAAACAAATTCCGTTACGTGTTACTATAAAAGGTTTTTTGAAAAATACCGCGATTTTGTACAAAATATTTAATAAAAACTATCCTATAGCGTACACTGTAAGAAATGAGAAGGCCGATTACATGGATAATCAAGGGTCCATTTATTGCCAGCGATTATTCTGGTAATCGTATATCGTACAATTGTATGTAATGCTACACATTTTGCTGTAAATTTACATATAATTATGTAGTCCAGATTACATATAAATATGTAATATTTTAAACAAAATTATGTAATACATTCCCCAAAATTATGTAATATTACATAAGTCATGCTTACTATTTTACATACGTTTATGTAATATTTTCCTAAAAAAAATATGTAAAATACTACATATTATTTAATGTAAAATTACATACAAGAGGGAAATATTTAAATGTAAATTTGCATTTGAAAAGGAAAAATAAAAAAGACGGAAGTGCTTAAACTATTCTTTATTAAAAAACAAATAATACTTCTGGTAGTAATAGTAAATTATATTAACAAAATCAGCTTTTTGTCAGTGTCAAATACAAAAAAAAAAACAATTTTTTCGCTATGTATTGTTCTCCGACGAGTCGTCTTTTACAAACCACGGAACGATTAATGCACAACATGCATTACTGGAGTCAGAAGTGGAAAATTCTCAGTGGCTTCGCCAAGTGGAACATCAGCGTTCTTGGACTGCCAAAGTGTCGTGTCGAATATTCTCAATTACAGCGCCATCTATCATGTCGAATAAAATGTTTCAGCCAAATCCTAGGTGCTTTTAGTCGTAAAATCCATTCTGCAATAAAAAATGGGAGTTCTTATTTTAAATTTCATAGATACCCCCTGCCCCACCTACAAGGCATGGGGAGAGGAGTTTTACCACTATTGTATTTCCTCCACAGAATAATTAAATTTTGGTTATGGATATTTTTTAATGGAATTTAATAGCTACATTTTTTTATGTGTCAAACCATGTAAAAACTTCGACTACATGAATTACACTGAAATTACATTTTGCTAATTTCTTCCTCAGCTTTTTAAGACATTAATACTTTATAACAAAGTACATATAATTTAAGAACATGCAAGCAATATAATCAATTAAAATAAACTTACCTGATGAATATTTATAAATAAATTCAGAGATGACACTTTACCACTAGTCATAAACTGCAAGTCATGTCTCAATACTGTAACAATATTATGGCGAAGAATGCGTTCCAGATGCGTTCGACACTCTACAAATGCAAAAAGGAATAAGGTCGCTATGTAAATAGGTACCAAAATTCCCAACACAATCATGTAGTTCTACATTTTGATATGTAATTTTTCATTTTATTATGTAATTATACATATTATGCTGTAATTTTTACATATTTCAAAGAATATGCACAATATTACATATTTTGTTAGGTAATTTTTACACTATTTTAATGGAAATTTACATAAAAATAAATTAAAACTACATAAATGTACGTAATTTTAAATTATTTTATGTAAAAAACCAATAAATTGTTTAATTTTACAGTGAAAGTCCAAGTTTTTATAAAGTTTTACTTGTAAAAATAAATAATAATGTACAATCGCCTAGAAATTTGAGTGAATTTTACATTAACTTTCAAAGTGTATTTACATCCATTTTTTACAGTGTAAGTTGCATCAAATAAGACACATTTACATAATTTCGTTAAAATCTGTTCAGTGGTTTCGGAGATTAGCGCGGCCAAAATTGTGACACGGGAATTTTATAAATTACAAATATTTTTATCACATAATAATAATGTAAGACCCGAATTATATTTGATAACTGAAAGAGTTTGGAAAGATTGGGTACTTTAGAACTTAAAATCACAGAAAATATTTTAGAAATATGACGCTTGTATTTTTTTTTCGAAACAACACATACCTACACTGAAATGCTGGAAAACCTTTACAATTTATAGAATTTCCCAAAAATCACAGACGTAAGCAGTACTACACTTCTGAAAAAACTAGAAAAAAAACAAAGATATTGTTAGGCGTCTGTTTGTTTATGTGAAATATGTGTGGAGCTCTTTTGTAGGTATACGTGCCCTTGGGCTTTACTAGCCTCTGATTCCCCGGTTTTTCCAAGTGCAAGAGGAACGACAATATTTTAACGTGAACTTTAAACTAAAGAAAACATTTTCCTATTTACATTTTTTTAACTAAGTACAAAAAAAATCTATTTCGACAAAAAATCAAGTTACTTAATTTATTATCTGTTCCCTTTTTTAGATACACATTATACTATTTTGAAAAAAAAAATTTACCAACATTAGAAAGATTGCTAGTTACTTAAGAATACTAAGTTGTAGATTTTCAAAAATATTTTGAAGAAAAACGTAATTGCGGTTTTTTCAACACATAGTCGATAAACGGTGTTTTGTTATCAATATTTTTAGAGTATTCAGCACCGCATAAGTTACTCTTAATTAAGATTACGTAGTTAGATGGTGTTAAAGTTGTCTGCAGTTAAATCTGTTCGATGCGACACATGAGGTACCACAAAAGCCTCAGGCAACGGCCCTTTACGTGAACCATACATATGTAACTAACATCTGCTACATACTATCTCAGCAATATGCCTCATGCCTGCTTCACACAAAGTAGATTTCTAGAATTATCCTTTCAAATATTCAAAGTTTACTTTTGCCATCGTGATCGAATTAGGCTTTTGAAAAAAAAATAATTATCGATTTTTTTATTGTATTTTAAAACTTTATTATAAATAATATTGATAATCGATGCGAAAAACTTTCAAAAAACTTTTTTTAAATTAATTATAAGCAATTTAAAATTGATAAAATATTTTAAAAAATCACGTGACTGCAAACGCACTAAAATTGTTTTTGACAGTTGTGACGTCATAATGGCAAAATGTATATACGCAGTATACTATCAATGGCTTCTACATGTGTATTGACTAAAACATTATGACGTCACATTATGTTCGGGAAATGTCGGCGCGTTCTCGGAACTGGGTGCAAAAATTTATTTTTAATTTGATATAACTTTTGAATTATAACGAAAATAAAAAAAAGAAAAATAGTTTTGTTATAAAACTTATATACGATCTTTCCATTTATGACAAAAAAATTTCATTCAAAAGCCCAATTGTACTACTTTATCATGGTGTAATTTTTACCATTCCAGAACTCCAGAAGTCGAGAATGGTACTAATTAAAAAATTTACTTTTTAAAATTTTTTACGTTTTGAAATATTCCGACTACAAAAAATATGTTTTTGTGAAAAGTGTGTTGGTCTACTTGTCTGCAATGATGATACAAGTTAATCGGCTATGCAGATCTAAACCAAATTTTGGTAGGATTTTTTAAAAAAAGACCCTTATTGCTTTTGAGAAAAATCGGCGCGTGCAAATCACTAGCATCCAAGCAATTTGACAGCTCTTTCGATTTTTTAAATTATTTTAAGTAATATTTCTTTAAAAAATGCTCTTTTTTATTTGTATATGAAATATGTTTATACAGTATGTACACACGTAAGGTGCACATAGGGAAATTAACATTGGGAAAAAATGACTGGATCAGAGTGAGCCTTGAAATCTTGTTTTTCAATTTGACAGATAATATTCTTTTGCAAAATGAATGTGTATACTACCGAAGAAAATATTCAAATGATTACAACATAATCGGACTTTTTTTATTAATGGGACATTAAATTCCCAAAAATACTTAAATATGGTGCGAGATCAAATATCTCCGCCTATTCGTGTTGAACCTAAAGACATTGGGTCACTGATTTACCAACGCGCATACGTCATACCAGTCAGACAATTTTTGAATGAAATGTTTCCAAACAGATGGAGTTGTTTTTTTGTTTTATTTTTGTACAAAAAAAATAAAATAATGATTTATAAGAGCTTTTTATTATTAAAAAAGCCAAGTAAAATAAAAATAAAACAAAATAAAATAGAAATCCTCAAGATTACCGCGATAATTCAATAAAAATAACAATCAATGCAGTCATGGCTAACTCTGATCCAAGTATTTTTTCCCAATGCTAATTTCTCTATGTGCACTTTACATGTTTACATACTGTATAAAGAAAGCTCGTAAAAATAACTGGACACCCGTTCTCCCTCCACCAAAATCGGAACCTCCACCACATTTTATTTTTTCTATGTTACTGTAACTTAAATATCAGAATATTGTCGAATTGCACGGGCAGTTTAGAGTAAAAAAAACTCGTTCAACGTAAACTTGGGAGTTTCGGGTTCGGATTCCGGTAGTGAAATATTTATATTTTTCTTATATACTGTTTATAATTTTTAAAATTATTTTTTAATCAATTTTTTTAAAAGTTTCAAAATAATGACATTATAAAATTAGTAAACATCACAGCAGTCGGTCTAAAACCCAGGTCCTTTGGATCAGAGGTCGATGTCCTATTCGGTGGTCTATACTGTTTTTGAAACTATGTAGAAGATATATAGCACATAGGTATATAATTTAAAATAAATAAAACAATTAAGTTAAAAAAGATTTTCACTTTAATTATAAAAATATGACATATGTTATCTGATGAAGCTGCTGTGACAGCGAAACATATGTCATATTTTTATAATTAAAGTGAAAATATTTTTTAACTTAATTGTTTTATTTATTTTATTTTATAATGGATTTTCATCAAGTAAAGGCAGAAACTATTAGACATATATAATTTATTGACAACCTGGCATTGTGGTAAGTCAGTTCCTTGCACACATTTTGGCGCCAAAAAATTCTGCGTTAGTGCGAGTTAACAAGTTTTACTTTAAAAATCTCACATGTGAAGGATGCCTTATTGACGAATACTCCGTAACGCTGTACATAAGGTAGATACACATTAGATCAGGTCGACATGCATGGCTGTTCATAGCCGAAGCTGATCTCCGATTGCAATTAATACCGCCGACCGGCACTAATTTACATCTGTGGACAGCCTTCGTTCCCCCCTTTTCCCCTCAACCGCCCTACGTCACCACCACCCACCTTGCAGACACCCTTGTCCACTATATCAACCCTTTACTGTCTGTCATCTGACACTATGGCGGACGAGGTGGTGATATTTAAGATGACTGGTCTGGATTTATTATCTTGGGGAGTTTTTGCAATGTAATTCAAAGTTATTGCGTTATCGAAGAAGGGTACCGGAAAGCGAGGAAAAAATATTTTAATGGCTCCATTTATGACAGTTCTTTGGTACGTGACAGCCTGATAATATTATATTAAATTTTCTTCGTAATTAGTTTTGACTCTTATTATACTAATAAACTGGGAAGATTTAAAAAACTGAAATATAACAATCAACTCACAACTAAATAAAGCTAGATATTGGTAGCCATTGACAGTCGACTTATTTTTCAATGAAAATATGTAGATTGTAGATAGATTAAAATATTGTTTTTACAAATTGAATAGCAGACAGTTCACAAATATGTTAGGAATTCATTATTAAAGTAGTCTCAAAAGAATCCCTCCGTCATATAATATGTCATTATGTCGTCTCATATTTCTGCAAGGGTTCAAAAATATACCAAAGTCATTCTTGTGTGGTTCAGAACTACACTAATCCATGGTTTGGAGCACAATAGTGAAGACACATTTAATTTAAAAAACAGTTGCTTTCTAGCTCCTTCCTGCAGAATAAACTAGTTTTAGTAAACTACGAAATTGGAAAAAGTCAGGACTCGAAAAAATATATTAGGACCTAGTAACTACGAACAGTGAATAAAATCGAACTTTGCGGCTACTCGTCGTGTGTTCTTCGCAATAACATCATTTCCATCTTTGCAGCCAGCACCAGGTCCAGCGGTAAAACCAGCCTGAATTTAAATTGTCCAGTTTACCGGAACGTTACTGTAAAGTTTGCACGGTCACGTTACGCTATAATAATACATTACCCTCGCATATATATAAGTTTAGCTTAATGGCCGGTGGAGAACAGAGGTGTGGGTGTTAAGAATAGTGAAGCAAGTTTCTGTCCCCGCGCCCTTCCCCCCATTTCACGACCCCCCCGTCGACGGAGGACCGGTTGATGTAAGTAAACTCCGGAGAGTAAAGCGGACGTGAGCAGGACGGAACTTTGTCCGGCTAAAATGTCATTACTGCCAGAGGAAAGGACTTCTATGTTGCATACAGACTGTAACGCGAAACTGGAACAGTTAATTTCATCTCATAGCAGGTGTAACAGAAGTCAGAAAGTGATTGCGTTATTTAGGTTAAAGAGCCTGTTGGGTGCGTGGAACTTTTAAAGAAAATGCACAAAGGCCAGTTTTTTCTTGTGTGTTCATTTACTACTTTGATTATGTGTTCAGAAAGATATTTTAAAAAAATGCTTGGAAAAAAGTAAATATCTACTAGTAATAAATGAAAAAATTCAATAAGCGACAACTAGAGCTGAACGTTTCAAAACTAAAAAAGCTTGCAATCGAAAACTTATCGAATTAATGGCCATATTCATCGAACGTAAGTATAGTTATTTATTCGGTTCATTTGTTTCATTCTTCCGAATAAATAGCGAAAATTCAATTCACCAAGCGTAATTATGTTTACTACAGGTATAAATCTATTCTGTCCAAATTTTCGGGTATAAATATTTATTTGCTTGAGAAAATAATAATCGTCGCCACATAGATCATAATACCTAACCTATAAACGTAGAGTATTATATCTGCAGTTTGCACTTTTTAATTTATTTATGTGCTGTTTAATTATTTTTATTTCACTCTAAAATGATTTATGGTATCGAATTGTAGGGTAATGCCGCCTCTGCTTCGAAAGTGTTTTTGCAACAAAAGAAAGTTATAAGATTGATCTCGGATGCTGGGTTTAGACAGGAATGCAGGCCATTATTTAAGCGATTAAATATTTTGTCATTGCCATGTCAATATATATACAGCTGTTTAATTATTGTTAAAAATAATATGAACAATTTCAATAATCATACTGTGTTGCATAATCATGATACTAGGGAAAAGTTAAATGTTTGCCTACCATTACACAAATATGCTAAGACTACATACGGACCAAATTTCTATGGTGTATAATTTTTTAATAAATTGCCATTGGAAATAAGAACTTTAGAAACAAAATATTTTAAAAGAAATGTGAAAAAATTGTTATTAGAAAATTGTTTCTATAGCTGCATAGCATAAAGGAATTCCTTGACTGTCAGCATGTACATTAATAATATGTAGGAATGACAATAAATTATTATTATAACCTTTTATAAAGTGTATAGTTGAAAAACATTAAAGTTAGTGGAAGTTTTCTGTGCACTTGGGTTACGATAAAACATTATTATTTTGATGAATTTTTGGGTGAACGTCATAATATTAAAAAAAATACCAAGGAGTATAGTGTAGTGTGTATTTATTCTTCAACTATTTTACCTGATAATTTGGTTGGTGAGTTGAAAGTAAATTTTAATGTAACGAATAAATTTGTTCCAAGACTAGTAATATCTTTAATAGTGTTGGATGAATATGGCCATAAGACTTGCTGTTTTATAATTAAAACAGTCTGTAGCCACATTATATTATACATCTATGTGTGTGTCTCGTTGTTAGGACGGCCATTACAGCAATGCTCCAGGCGGTCACACAGAACGGGCGGGAGGGGGGAGGTGGGGTCGGTAGTGCACGGCAGAGAGGACGCAGGGAAGACGGAAAGGGTTGGTTTGCCGACGTCGCTGCTTCAGGCCAAGTCGAGGGTTGAAACAAAAGATCTACACATAGAATAATCCATAGGGAAAAGGCAAGGGTTATACCGCCAACCGTCCGTTAGCCTGTTTGTATATGTGTGTGTGTGTGTGTTGACCAATGGCGGTCTTTCCGCATTGTGTCTATGCAGGACATAATATAGAAGCTGAATTTAGCGAAATTAAACTATTTCACGCACGGTTGGTAGTGTCAAAAAATAACTTTAAATCTGTAGATGTTGAAGGCGTCAGCTGAATTAATTATTGCTCTTGCAACATTATGTGCCACCAAATAATTTATATCTATACAGACATAATTTCATTTAATTGTCTTGTTTTTAGATATTTTTGTAAAACCTAAATGAGAAAATATCTTCACAATTTTTGTCATTTACAAGGACATATTAGACTGCTTCTAGATGTATAAAAACTGTAATATATGATCACAATCAAAGGTCAATGTCAAATAAATTTTTTTCGCAATGCTTCATGTTGATGTGTTTAAAAAAACTCTACAACAAAAGCGATAAAACTTTTTTTGGCAAAAAAATCGACAAAAGTAAGATATTTAATTTTAACATGTATTCGATACTACAATACAACTACCTTAATATCGAATGCGACCGGAACGTAAGTGGTCAGTAAAGGGTTAATAGTATGGGATATTGAGGAAGTTCACAAGACTTTATCGTCTATTGTGCTTTAACAATAGACTAAAGCTTTATTATATTAAATACATTATATAATGCTTTTACAACTACTTATATGCTATCACGATTATATTATCTTTTTATATCAATGTATTAAAGAAAGCTTCATTTAGAAAAATCTAAATATAGAAACCGATTTTTACAAGTAGAAAAAATATTGACTCAACAAAATTTTTATTTTTAAATTTTAAATATGAGTTTAGAATTAGTAAATTGAAATATATATATGGATTTTTAAATACTATTTTAGACAAAAACATTTTGGAGAAAATTAATTTTCGAATTATTATCTCAATTAGGTATTTTAAATTTTAAAGTTTCATGTTAAAAAAAAAACAAATCCAAAACGGTTTCACTAGCTTTATATCCAAAATCCAATGAAAAGATAATCTGTTAGACGTCATTTTTTAAATTACCGCTATTGAAAATGTTCAAAAAATTGGTTTCGATCTGATTTTTAAAAATCGAGTTTTAATCAGATCTCAATATTTTGAGGACCTAGGAGTCCAATAAGAGACAGATATTTTTTAATTATTATTGGTTAGGTAGCCGATGCATAAAAATAAATATAGTTTAAAAAAACTAAAAAACACGCTTTATATCGAACTAAAAAGTAAAAATTTTTTTTTAAATAAGCTTAAAACAATAATGAATACAAAATACAAGTATTATTGTGAAAAAAGCGCGGGGCGCTTTGTTCCACATTTTCGTACATTGAGCGCCCCACGCTTTTTTCACAATAATACTTGTATTTTTTATTCATTATTGTTTTAAGCTTATTTAAAAAAAAAATTACTTTTTAGTTCTATGTAAAGCGTCTTTTTTAGTTTTTTTTAAAACTATAGTTATTTTCCACTTTTTAGTTCGATTTATTGTCAAAAATTTGCCGAAAAAAATTTTTTTTTCGGCGTGGACGGGATTGGAACCCACGACCCGTGATTCCGAGAGTTGAAGTCAGCGAAGACCAGTGGCATAGACCGCACGGCTAACCACTGTAGTTACAGTGCTGGTATATTATACTACAGTAATAAACTACTTAATTGCTGTAGTCCAAACGAAGGTTACAAACAAACATACATACATGCATACAAACTTACAAGTGAAGTTAATATAAAGCGTGTAAAAACTTACTAATAGTAAGTCAAAAGTCAAAATATAACAGCACCACAAGTAATACCACGATATGGTTTCGACTTTTACCATCTTAAACAATTTTATAAATTCATTTAAATGTAGGTATACATACATCACGTAACACATACATGGCGAAGACATAGACTGTGTAATAATAAAAGCCAACAATGGCCCAGAAGTATGTTTGGTCTGGGCATGGTTGGTCCTCACTGTTTCAATGAGTGTGTTGTATTAATTTAACTAATTGTTTATTCGCTAAACTTAACGCTGATGTGCCAGAGTTAGCTATGCTTTGTGAAGCCGACCACCGCAACCAGCACACTCTTGCCGTTACTGCTATTGCTCTAACACTATACATCGCACTGCATTCTGTTGTTTCTCTGTCTCATATGTACATTACGTGTATAGAGCTATATGTTCGCTTTACATCGATGTCATGTTAACGTAACGCTGACGTGCCGCACTTTTTGCGTAATAACAATTGGCAGTTGCTACTTTCCCAACACAACATCGCAATTGCGTTCTGTCTCATATGTACAATGTGTATATAACTTATGCCCGATTTACATCGATGTTATGTTAACTTAATGCTAACGTACCGCACGACTAATAGTTGCATTTTTCTAACACAAGATCATTTAATCAGATCTGAGATAAATGGTGAACAAGACCGTATGGCTTTCATCTAATAAAATCCCGGAAAAATAAGGCGTATTCAGTTTCTTTCTTAGAATAAAATTGTAAAATAAAATAAATATCACTAAAAATATTCGCAATTTATATATCGAACAAAGAAACAGAAATGGCACTTCACATGGCTATTTGTGTTCGCTATTGGGTGTTTGTTGTATTTGGCAAAATATATGACGTTCAAGATAAACATGCAAATAGAGGCAAATACGACCATCCACACATGGCTGTCAAATAGCAAACACACAAACATTTGGCAGCAGAACGCAGGTTCAAAATTCTCGGAATTTTATCACTGTTTCATTGTACCAATTCATTTTCAATAGTAATTGTTCCAGTTCTCGCTCACAGCGCAGACACAAAAATACTGCACGTCCGTACAGGTTCACGGCGCGTGTGCTTTTGAATATAGCCATTGTTTGGACGGTTTATTTGCCTATTTGACTCCTTTGATGTGCCTCGAAAAACCGACAAGCGCACGTTAACGCGTATTTGGTATTGGCCTTATTTGTCAAATATAGGCAAATAAGGCCAAAACTTTGTCAAATAGACCCTCCACACTTGGTAATTGTTTGCCAAATATGCCAAATACACAAATACAAATAGCCATGTGAAGTGCCGGCATAATATTACAGCTTTAACATGAATAGTTATGTAAACAGAACATTGTTATGACCTGGTCGTAACACTTGTGAGTATACGTTGGGCAATGACAGTAAAGTTTTGTATCCTTTCACGAGTTTATAGTAGTGGATGAAGCACTAACAGAAGTACCAACTGTACTTTACACTTGTCTTGGTTAGTGTTTAGTGCACACATAGATAGATATACTTGTGTTGGCAATTCCTCACTTTGTTTCAACATTCTACACTATATGTTATTATATGTACATATTAGAGAACTCGCTCAAGTATTTCCTCAAGATAAGATCTTGTAGAAAGTTTCGACGGTTTGCTCGAAAGCACTTACAAATTGTATTTTCACAATTAAAATGTAATTGTTTTTTTCTTAATTTCTACATAATTATTTAAGAGAGCGCAGGGATCAGCCAGAATAGAAATAAATCGGTAAAATAATATGTACCTATTGGTCTAATATGAGGCATTTTATTTTCTAATAATTTACTCTTTATATCCCAATAGTCGCGTCAATGAAGCTTTTTACTTCAAAGTCCTCAAGATCAGCTGCGACTTTGGAGATTTTTTAAAATTTTGTTTTATTAAATCTAATAGTTTTTGCCTTTACTTGATGAAAATCCATTATAAAATAAAATAAATAAAACAATTAAGTTAAAAAAAAAGATTTTCACTTTAAAGTGAAAATCATTTTTTTAACTTAATTGTTTTATTTATTTTATTTTTGTTTTATTATACTTATTACGTAAAATCAGAAACCTTTTGGAGCGGGGACGGAATTATTTATACAATATTTTTCTATTTATGTAAAAAAAATATCATACGATATTTGTTTAAAACTTGTAAAAATGTATATATATTTATGTCATTTTTTTCATATTGCTATCATAAATAGTTTTAAATGTTATGTCAATGTGCCAAAAAAATATTACAAACAAGTGCTTATAGGTTTTTTTAGATAATTATGACATAAAATTTATATATGTAACAAAATTTAAGAAAAATATAATTTTGCGATTTTTAGGATCAATTTTATAACGTGAAAAAGTTCGTAACTTGAATGAATAAATATAAATAAAAATGAACCTACTGTCAACTTTAAAGTTTCAATCTGTATAGGATTAATTTCAGAATTCCATGCCAATTATTTTATTATAATATTTTTGCGGATATTGCCAACAAAGCTAGAATAAAGTTAATGGTCTTTAAGTATATAAAAAGAAATGTTATTAAGCAATAAATTTACAACCAGGCGATATTTTCATGTTGATATTTTTGTAATTATTGCTTACGTAACGTTTTTTATTAGAGCACACTGTATGTAATAATTTTATGGGTTGCATATGGACGAACTACGGGATGAATACAACCACACAGCAAGGATCGGGGGTGGGTAGTGAGAACACAGAATGCTCACTGATTTTGATTTGCATAGTGAGTAGCTTATTGGAGCCCTATGCATCTAGTCATTAAGTTAAACTTTAATACTGTGTGCAAGCAACGGACATTGTTAGTATGGTGTATCAAATGTCAGGGGAACGAATACTCTTTAATGCTTGACCATTTTATTTAATCCGTCGGCGGCCATGTTTGATACAACTTCAGTCTTGGAAATATTTTGGAAATTAAAAAAAAAAAATTAGCAGCTCCTCTGTTCTCAATATCTTTGATGTTTTGGTTAATTTTTACATGTGAAACCATATCATGTAACCACTGAAATAGGTAATATTTATTACTAGTCGTTACCCGTGTCCCCTCACGCGTTAACAGGATTTTTATTTCATTTATTATTATGTTCAACTGGGTGGATTTCCTTGTATTTTTTTCAGCAAAACTATATACATTTTTTCTTTATTTTTGGTACAGTATGATCACAATATTTATAGATTGTTCTAATGTACTTCGTATAGCTGATAACCCTGTAACATGAACATTGTATCTCTATATGTAGCCAGCGTGTGTCGATGACAGAGATAGGCTCACAAATACGACAGCAAGAGAGAAGTCGGTTTATAACGACGGACCGACATTAATGAATTATATGCAAAGACGTCGGGGCGTCGTTGGTTTGCATCTGGTCCGACGACGTCACGTGACACCCGTTCAACTGGCGTTCATTCAAATTGACCTTATCTTTTATTCATATTATCAGCACGAAGATGTGTAATATGGATTATGGAGACTGAGATTTTGTGTTAATATATTCCTCAGTTCTAACTTCGTTATGATACGAAGCTCTATGATTGATAATAATGAATGGATGGGCAGTTTTTTCAATGAAAACAAATATCGTAATATATTCAACTAACAACTAATTTGTTGAGTCGAATAATAGTATATTGTGCGACTAGTGAGAGAAGATTCCATGAGCGCGAGTGGAATATTCTCCTTCGATCAATGGTCGCACATAATACTTTATTCAACTAGCAGGAGTAATATGTAATCGGGGCCCTGATAAAAGAGGGAAAATAATAAATCACTTCATTGATTGACGTATCCACCGCCCTCGATGCACACAAGATGGCCCTGAATTTCGCTGAATTGCGATGCTGTTTTCATATACCACGTTCCTATTGGTCCAGAAGCTGCGTGCAGTTTTTTTTCATTATTTCACGCTTGGACTTGCTACTGAGTTTCTATTGGTCCAGAAAATTCATTTTCACACTGTACGGCTTATTATTAGCACTCTACGCGTCAACATGAAGTAATTTATTATTTCTCCCGAGTTTAGCAGGGCCCCGAAATTACATATTACTCACGCGTGTTGAATAAATATGTTTAAATCGGTCTTTTTTCCTCCAGATCATACGCAGTCAGAACTAATTTATTTTTGAAGTGGGAATTATTTAGGCGAGGTCGACAATATAAGGAAAAAGTGCAATATAGGGGGCAGAAGCGATATCCGATCGGTCTTTAAAGATGGTTTTTAAAAAATTTCGCCCGCGACGGGCAAAGCATTGACGTCTGCGCATGTGTCCAGTAGTTTTAGATTGAAATAAACTCTTAAAGCTAGTTCAACTCATTATAATATGTGAATATGTGAACCAACACAATATTTGAAGGATTAATAAATCTTTTAGGATTAGTATCACTTAGTTTCAGGATTTATTAAAGATTCTTTGCACAAAAACAGAGTCAATAATGAATTATAAAATTAAAAACGCATAAGCAGTCTTTTCTCGTTGCCAAAAATGTATACATATACTGCAGTAAGTTACTTGTGCAATATATTATACAATGATTAATATCTGTGTTGTGTGTTGACAGGACATCGGCTATTACAGTCGTTGCGGTGTGCTCGGGGCTCACTCCCCGAGCGACCCGAGTGACCCTCCGTGCCTTTGACCACCCTGTGTGTCACCTGGACGTAACACTGAACACTGTTGTCCACTGGATGCAAGCAGTACAGTTAACTGGAAGGAATGATCAAATTTTGCACCCAGAGAAGACAAAATCACGACGTTGTTAAAAATGGAATTTAATTGGTAGTAATATATATTAAATTGTTTTAAATAAAGGACCGTTTAAGTGTAACTTAACACATTTTCGTTGAATGGTAAGATATAACAAGAAAATAATAGTTAAAGCTTTTAATGTTTTTATTAGATGCACATTCATACTTTTTATTTTATCTTGCATAAGATTTTTTTTATCTGCAGTTATAAGTCCTTAATCAATAAAATTCTTGTCTTTTTTCAAAACAATTGTCCCAACGAAGTATTGATATTATTGCATATCATAAAATTGTTAGACTTAAGATTTTGTAATTTTCTAAAGTAAAAAAAAATAGACCATTGTTGAATAATATGTCATTTTATAAAAATCTTGCTATAAGGAACGAGGTATATAAAGAAAAAACTGAAATATTTAGCATTTGCAAGGACGTGAAGCTCTATATGAAATGTGCACAATATTTGTCAACTGGTTGCCTGTTATGTAAGTTGTTGAATTATTATAAAATTATGTTATTTAGTTATGTTTTATGACCATAATTTTAATGTTTGTTTATACTTTATAGTGATCGACACTTTAGAAAAAAAAATACAATATACAAACAAAAAAATTGGTTGTCTGTAAAATCGATTTACGGACGATAGTTTTACGTGATAACTGATAACGTATTCCGCTCGAATATCATATTTAATAATACATAACATACATTTTAGTAGCTGTCAATCTATATTTTTACCGACTAATAATTTGATCAACCAAAGCAAAATACATATTTTTTTGCAATTATAAAAGACATTTAAAAGAATGTATATATGTTATATATTAGTTAATATACCGTATAATTTATCTGGCCATCTGTCAGATGTAGCTTTCGCTGGAACAGCCGAAAAAAAAGTTGAACGCACACTACTCTCTGACGTCACGCGAGAAGAGAGAGACTATCGCTTATATCGCGCTCTCGCTTGCGGAGCGTTACTCTTTTTCGTGCGTGCAGCCGGTGTTTCATCAATTTATAAGACGTTATCACGTCAAAACGTAACATAAAAAAAGTGCAATCAAGGTTAATGATACACCTGTTTTAGTTAGGATCCGAACTAAGTTTTTCCCGAATATCATTCGGATTATAATGATATTGTTGGTACAAATTTAGTGACAAATTATAGAGTTGTGTGGATTTGTCACTGTCATGAATCTGAGAGGTCGTTCTACAACTGTCGGTGCATATTTTAATTCTCATCGGCGTCTATTCTGTACCAGCTTTGCATCATTTATCAAATATAAGAAACGAAGACTTCAATACAAATCACATAATAGTATCAAATTCTATATAATCGTTTATACATACGTACGTATTTTTAACAAGAAAAGAACTTGTGAAGTAGGCCGTAGCAATATTATTGTTGGTTCCTTTAAATTTATCCTTGAATCCCGATTATATTAATTAAAATATTTAATGAAAACAATGTTTTAATTTCTATCACAAACGTTTTAAATAATATTTACTTCGATACTTATTTTTAATCATCAACATTACATTCACCGTCTATTCTTAAACATTTTAAGAAAAGAGTCAGAAATCACAGGTCGAAAGCTTTTTATAAAAATTATGATTTTTCATTCAGATATATTTAAAAAAAAATATTTAAATAAATAAAATTGTCGACCAATTTTTCTCAGACCAATATATTGACAAAAAATAAAAAAATAACAAATCAATATAACGCAAGATGACGTTTCGATCCGGATTTGGATCTTCTTCAGAAAAATCTAAAAAATATAAAAATTATTAGCATTAGTTATTTAATATTTAATATAGAATGCACGATGATTGAATATTTTTGAAAGAATATAAATCCGGATCGAAACGTCATCTTGTGTTATATTGATTTGTTATTTTTTTATTTTTTGTAAATATATTGGTCTGAGAAAAATTGGTCGACAATTTTATTTATTTGAAGAGTTCTATTCAGACGTTAATCAAAGATTAAAAAAAAAATATGTTGTAAAGTGCATCAGTGTTTCCAGGATTTCGTTAGAATTTGGGTATTTTCTATTAGAAAGAGGAAGTAATGGTGCGAGTATCGTAAACTCTAGTTTTAATAATTCGCTGGCAATAATGTCCAGTGTACAACCAATTTTAAAATATTTCTTCTACCTACTGTTTCAATTGAAAAACTAGATCATGTTTTTAAACCAGATTTTCAAGTTTCAGGTAATAATATTTTGGTGTGCGGTCGGTCAGTTTACCCTCGGTACATAGAATAGTGGACAGCGGAGCGCGTGTAATAGAACTGGGGCCCGCGACAGCTTCGCCCCACGGAACACCTATGCAATGTTACACAAATACTTATGTAACATGAATTAATAATTTGCCAACAAATCTAACGACTGGTCAGCGGTCATCCTGTCTATCAGATCATATATTATTATGTAGTAAGTATAATATTAGAATGATAATAAAATTATTGTTTGGTCATTGTGCCTATAGTCGGAGAGCTGGCTACGGAGAAAATTCAAACATGATATAATAATTACATTCGACAAATATTCAAAATTATTAATGTCATTTTGATAGAAATAAAATTAAATTAATTAATAAAATTACGTTGTTATAACAACGTAATTTTATTAATGAAAATATATGACGATTAATTTTATTTCTATCAAAATGTCTTTAATAATTTTGAATATTTGTCGAATGTAATTATTATATCATGTTTGAATTTTCAGTATGCCCTTATAACTATAATATAATGTATAATATATATAATATATAATCTAGTTTTGAATTACAGAATAATAAATAAATTGCCAGAAGTGCACTGATTTTTCGCAACATTAGCGCCTTCTGGCGGTTCTTTATCTTCCGCCTAGTCTTCTGGCAATTTTTTCTCTACTTACTTGTACTATTTCCTATTATTCTGCAAATTTTCAGCTCTGCACCGAGTCACCCATTTTCTCCGTAGCTAGCTCTTAGCCCACTACGCTATGTGTTTCGATAGAATGAATTCAGAGTAATAACAATAATATATTTAAATCTTTGATTAACGTCTGAATTTGATTTGTTATTTTTTATTTTGTCAATATATTGGTCTGAGAAAAATTGGTCGACAATTTTATTTACTTGAATAACAATAATAATTTCGAATGATCCTATGATCGAAATTTGTTCAATTTTGATCTAAATACAGTCACAAAAATGGTGAAGATCCTTTCGGGTTGCCGCAGAATTTCGAGCATAAATTATATTATTGAAAAAAGGTTATTATAATATAATTAATCATCATATTTACTTAGTGTCATAGTTCACCTGTAGAGTTTGTGCGGTAGGTTAAAGTTCAATCAAAGACATGTTGGAATAACAATAACAGCGCGATTGTTATTTCAGCATTTGTAGCTTAATTTATGCTAGCTTCAGCAGGTTGGCTTAGTTATGTGAATGTTTTTAATATAGTTTTATATTATAGTTAAAGATAAGTACAAACAATTTTTCGACTGTGGAAAATATACTTTTTGGAAACCAGATTTTGATAGATTTAAAAGAAAATTCGAATAAGTATTATTTCAGTTTTGACTTCTAATCATATTTTCAAGTTATGGTATTTATATTTTCACTGTGAAAATTTTTTACTTTTTTATTCTAAAATAATGAACATTACAAGTTACAACTTTTGTCATCAAATAATAAATAATTCAAATATTGACTATATATTTCAGTATGATGAAATTAACGGTATACAAGGCTAAATTTTAAAACAATTTTTATTTATAGAACTTCATTTAATAGTCAACGTTTCGGCAAGCCTTCTTCAGGACCTATAACAAACAAATAAATAGACATTTTTAAGGTAAGCCGTAATAATTATTTGATATACAAAATTTTATAAAATAAAAAAAAAATTTAAGTTTATGTTTAGATGTGTAGAGTTTTATTTGTTTGTATAGGTCCTGAAGAAGGCAATAATTGCTTACCGAAACGTTGACTATTAAATGAAGTTCTATTAAATAAAAATTGTTTTAAAATTTAGCCTTGTATCCCGTTAATTTCATCATACCATAATACCAAGATGTCTTATTTTATTTTATATATATTTCAGGGTCTAAAGTCTAAGAATTTAATAGTCGCTTATGTACTTTTTTTCATGAAAAAGGAATGCTGGTTTTACAACATAAGTGAAGAGATTTAAATCTTTATATATAAAAATTACGTGTCACATGTTTGTCCGCGATGAACTCCTAAACTACTGAACCGATTTTAAATTTGATTTGCACACCGTGTGCAATTCGACCCAACTTGAAAGAAAGGATAGCTTACATTTTAATTTACAGTCGCAATATTATTTTATTGCAAATTATTTGTCTATTCCTTGACAGTCATAATTATCTGTTGACTGGATTGAGTGAATATTTAATAGATGGCGCAACGTTTCATATAAGCTATAATTCAATAGCATAACCACCACGTGTTGCTGAGGTTAAGGTATCGAGCACGACGGCGCAGCCGGAGTGCTCAGCTCCAATGGATTCTAACAGATGGCGATACCTGTTGACTGGATTGAGTGAATATTCAATAGATGGCCCAACGTTTCATATAAGCTACAATTCAATAGCATAACCACCACGTGTTGCTGAGGTTAAGGTATCGAGCACGACGGCGCAGCCGGAGTGCTCGAAATAGAGCAAGTGTTTTAAAGACCAGTTATCCACGAATACTTTACGCTATTTTTTTTCGAGCACGACGGCGCAGCCGGAGTGCTCGACATACACACATATACGTCCATGTATATTTTAAAATAGCTAGCAATTAGGCTTTTGAAAAAAAAATAATTATCGATTTTTTTATTGTATTTTAAAACTTTATTATAAATAATATTGATAATCGATGCGAAAAACTTTCAAAAAACTTTTTTTAAATTAATTATAAGCAATTTAAAATTGATAAAATATTTTAAAAAATCACGTGACCGTAAACGCACTAAAATTGTATTTGACAGTTGTGACGTCATATTGTTAAAATGTATATAAGCAGTCTATCAATAGCTTCTTCATATTGTGTATTGACTAAAACTATTCTAAATTTAGTATAAAAAAATATTGTTGACAAGTAATTCTATTTAATAATGTGTGACAAAGCTTTTATAAAAGCCAATTCTGCTAACATACTTACTGTAGATATTATTTATGATCACAGATTTTCTAAAAAATGATACATTTTCGGTTCAATTCAGCTGAGGTTAAGTTTTTTTTTTTTAAATAATAATGTGACTGTAATTTATGAGAAACTAAATATTTTTCATGAAATATAATTAGTTAATTTATTATTTATTATTATTATTTGTAGGGTGTCACTCGAAAGATATATATAAAGATTATATTTCTAGTTGAAACATACCTTTTCACGACATATTAAAATACACAGCGGCTTTTAAGTATGAAAATCAGTTTATATTTTTAATGACGCTCTGTTCTGAACTTACAGTCTTTACCACCTGGCAAATACTTAGGTAATCGTATGTACCACACACCATTTTTGTCATGTGTATGCGAGTTATGGTTCAAAAAATTCTGGTACATCATAATGTAACTGAAATACACTATTTTATTTCATTGTTTGAAAATTTTTATTGTTGTCACATTGTTACTAATTTTTTCAATTGTTATCTTAATATGAGAAAAAACACAGCTCATACTAGTCTATTATTAAAAGATATTAAGTATTATGTATGTACTATGTAGGTACTACATTTCCTTGAATATCGATTTTTGTGAGTTTTTTTGTGACCTATGCAAAGCAAATATTATTGATTGAAATATTATACAAGACATTGCTAAGAAAAATACATCGATAAAATTGATATACCATATTATTCTTAAAAATGAGTGCCGAGAAATGACAATGGGTGAGTAAAATTACATCCGAAACGACAATTTTTAAAGGATCTAAAATAACGGCGGCAGATTTCAAAATAACGACCTACATAAATAATATTTACAAAGGGAACGACTGTTTTTATAGAGAAAAATAGTTGGTAAAGTTGAATCTTGGATTTTTCGTTTAAAAAATACATAACATTGAAATTAATTCGTTTCGTAAAAAAAAATAGTACAAAATCAACAAATCACAGCAAATTAATAATATGTTTATTGAACTATTCCAAGCAAAGTTCGGTCACCCAGATATTTAAATTTATACGTTGATATAAATTATTATTAATTACAGTATTATATTAAAATACTTACATCAAAATGATCCTTGCAACACAAAAAAATGAATGTTTCCTGATGTTGACACCATTGTTTTCGACGTGTAACATCTTGTGGCACATTTAAAAACATTTTGTGGGGAGTTTTTTATGTAATATTCGTACACCTTTGTACAAAGCAAGCACGATAACATTTAAGATTCGACATTTTTGATAAATTTCTTAATATATTGACTGTATTCAATCAATGAGAGGTTAAAACACTGTGTCAATTGCATGTGATGATAATAGAAATTTACATTATGACGTCACATTATGCTCGGGAAATGTCGGCTCGTTCTCGGAACTGGGTACAAAAATTTATTTTTAATTTGATATAACTTTTGAATTATAACGAAAATAAAAAAAAGAAAAATAGTTTTGTTATAAAACTTATATACGATCTTTCCATTTATGACAAAAAAAAATTTCATTCAAAAGCCCAATTAATAAAATAGATAGATAGATAGATAGATAGATAGATAGATAGATAGATAGATAGATAGATGTTCCAATTAAATTGTTTTGTTATTTCACTTTATACGTAGCGAAGCACGTACAGGGCTGCTAGTCTTATATAAATTCAAAATTATATTCTACATCCAAACAATTTGCCTCGGCTTATTACGCATATTTAATAAATAATAATAATACATCATAATATAAAAGCGGACATTATAGAGATCGTTAGTGCAGACACGTGGAAGAAATTAACCTCTGTAACCTTTACATACGCAGCATCCGGACAAAAGGGTCATCTCATAGAGTAAGGCTGAACGCACGGACCACCCTACAGCATCCCATTATCTTGTTATACCGGTTCAGCTTGCGTACCTGTTACATTACACGAGATGACCCTCAACAGTGTAACATGAGGTCATCTCATTTGAGTTGCACTTGACCAGACAGCTGTATTAATATTCATCCACTGGACATTAACTTTGACTTTAATAGTAGCAAATAACAGCTGATTATTTTTAATTTTCAAAATATTTCCGAAACCATGAAACTTAGAAAAAAGTTTTTTTACAAAGCTTTTTTATAAAAATAAATTGAATAATAAATCGATATGAAAAGTACACCATTATTAGATAAATGACAACGTTATAGCATATATCACTTCTGCGCATGCGCCGATTCTTTCCAAAAACAGTTGGACTCATCACATTTACATATCAAACATCCTCCCAAAATTTGATTCCAATTCGCTCATCCGTTTGATCCGTATCATGTTCAACTGATAAAAAAAAATGTGGTGGAAGTATGTGACTGATGGTGGAGGAACGGGTTTTTATTCTTGTGTGAAAAAATGAAAGTTTCTTCATTTTTACTGAGTCCACATAGATTTCCTAAATCTAACAGTTTTTCTATACTTCTAATAATTAAAAAAACAAGTTTTAACTCTTCGTATTCAGACTTAAGAAAAGAAATTAAGAAATTTGCGTTATGACGTATTTATAAACGATATATTATCCAACTTTTTTGGCAAATAAAAACAAATTGATTTTAAACTGTAATTTGTACTCAATGAGATGAAAAAATTTCGTTGATTTTCACTAAAGCATTTCAATGAAAAATAGGGAAAACGTAAGCGTCTCAGTAAATAGCTACGAAGTTACGAAAAAGATGCTCCATTTAATTTTGAAATAAAAAACGACATTTTTTGATAAAGTAGAGAAAGATTTTTTTTGTATATGTTATTTTTTAGGAACGTATATTCACATAGGATATACAATAAAACTGCGCTAAGCCTGTACACAGTATCACGGTAGCAAAAAACATTTCAGAAAATCAACAAAATTGAGGTAAGTTTTGAATTTTTCTTAATAGTTGATCAGTGGAACATTTTTTCAGTACACTGATTATTAGGACTAAATTATTTATAAAATAATTATCATTTTTTATTTAAATTATCAACTATAGCGCATATTTTATTTTAAATTTTTCTTAAAAATGTTTATGTCAATAATTATAAAGAGTTCATCGTATAATATGCTAGAAATCCCAAATGATTGAACAATTATGTAAAACCTACAATACTTTTTATATTCTACATATTATATTTATTGTTTAGGGCAACCACAAACCAACCTTCTATAGGATTATTTAGTCATAGTATCAATTCATATATTCAATTTTTGATAATTTTTCATAATAAATAAAAAACTTAGTGTCCCAGATTAACTTATTATTTGATTGAATGCTGAAAGTAAAACTTTTAGATTTTAAAATATAAAAATATTTTGAACGGTAGCACATGAGAACAAAATAAAATAAATGGTTCTAATTTGGGTTATAAAGCAAGCATTGTATAACCCACCTCCTGTCTACCTACTGACTGAAACCTTTGTACAAAATATTTAATATTTCTTGTCTGATGAAATACGCAGTCGAGCTTTCAAAAGAAATGCCAATAATTTAATATTAAATAACGGACTAAGCATTCTGCAGGACCGTCTTAGCGTAAAAAAAGAGTAATTTTTACACTAAATGAATATAGTATTTCATTTAATAAAACACTTGATAAATAAAAATAAAACAATAAGCAAGTAACGTTACTAAATGAATATATTTTTCAAAAACAAAAAATTGAAATTAAAACATTCATGTGTTGATTTTTTAAACACACTAATTTTGAACGGATATTAATTTAGGCTATTCAATAACCAAGATCATGAGACTACTGAAAAAAATACTTATTATGAAAAAAAAACTTCAAAATGGGCTGTAATTGGTCACCGCCTCCTCGCGGTGCAGCCTGGGTAATTCGAAATGGTGACCAAACTCAATTAACTGAAACTATATTTTGTAAAAAAACTGACGAACAGACAGCGATTTACTGCGGAATAGGTACTGCAAGACCATTTCGGTTTTACTTCACCGCACTTGTGCGTAATAGGTCACTTACAATGCATGTAAAGAAGCTATTTTATAGAGGGTTAGGGTAAAAAAAAATATAATTTTTGAGTTGAGCTTTTGAAACAAATCTAGTTCGACCATGTCTCCTGATTTTATATTTCCAGGAAATATGTTCGTCCCAGTCCAATCTCACCTATCTCGAAATAGAGAATATACGTAATATTGTAGTTGAAAATGTGTGTGTGTATGTATATATAACGTATGCATAGTTAAATACATATATAAGTACTGCATGTAACTGTTCTCTTCTCGAGTAAGAGAGATAAAAGACTAAAAAGAGGAAGCTGAATATTTTCTATATTTTAATATTGTATCTTTTGTGACAGAAGAATATCTTACACAATATAACAGCGGTCCATGTCAAACACTCGTTATCGTTTATAAATACTGGACTTTGTTGTCATGAACAATATTTACTAGTATTATTGCGGTTTAAGAGTTCCCTGTATCGTATACTAGGTACGTACCTACTACGTTCTCTGTTATCGTTGGATAAATAAGGAGACGATTGCTTTGTTTTGCACAATGTCCAAAAAAAAGATTCTACATTTAGGGCAATAGGACACGACGCAGTCATCAGCGGAGGGACCGAATTGACACAGATGATACTGAAGTTTTTTCTTATTATTTATTTTATTATTTGTTGCTGTTTCAATATTCAGACCAGTATATTAGAGCTGTAACAAACCGTATGTATTCGTTACTGAGTAACGGGTACATCGTCTGACTCGAAGTAACGAATCATTACTTACAAATTCATTTCGTTACTCGCATCTTTCGTATCCATGTCAGTTCGACTCGTTTGATGCGGTTATTCATTATACGAACGAAGTCATACCGTATCACGTATGCGACGCGCCTCGATGCGATGGTACATGCTTGATGCTATTAGGTTCGTTCCAAGCAGCCGCGAACGGTAATAGAACCGCACACAGTCTTGTCACTGCGCAAGACTAATTTGCGCACTAGCTCAAAAATCAATACTGCGCAAGACAGTCTTGCGCAGTAACAAGACTGTGTACGATTTTATTACCGTTCGCGGCTGCTTGGAACGAACTTATTAGTACACGATTGTGTCGTGTGAAAAATAACGAGTAACGTAACGATACGAGAGTAACGGGTACTGGCTCTTTAAGTAACGAATACATACGGGTACACGATTTCTCGTTACTTTTACAGCTCTACAGTATATGTCTGTGATCTATAGTTGATACAAAGATAACTCACAGAAATAGCTTTGTCCTGTTACTTAATGTTCGTCCCTATACCATTCATTAAATTATGATGAAAAATACAGTCAAAAATTCCTCTTCTACATTTTTTTAATTAAATAATGCATTTTTTATTATCATTTTTAATCGAGCGGCGAAGCATAGTGGTGAAAGCACTCGACTCACATTTTGGAGGTACTGTGTTCGAATCAGAGCGCTGCGCATTCGTCACGTTCAAGTATCATAGACTATAAACACTACACAAGTGCAGATACGGTCTAAATCAGAAATAATTCGCTGTAACTTGGCAACGGATATCCCTTTGTGCCTGTTGGGTAGACGTCACCTAGGTTACAATCGTTCCTGATATACGGAGAGTTGGAAGGCAATACATATAACTGCACAACCTACAGACGGCGCTCATTGTCGACCACTTGAGTTATATCCATAACAGCTCTCTTCTGAATCAATCTTGAAAAAAGAACGACTTTTTATGACTTTTCATAAGGCTGTGTTTCTTATGTGATCATTTTCACTTGAACAGAGCATTCAATGAGTTGATGACATTTTTAGTTTCTCGATGATTAGAATGAAATTGTTTTAAAATTATATAATTTCCAAAAATCAATATGCACAGTGTTTCAATATTATATTTGACTAGAGTGACCTGTGCGAATTATTCGCACTAAATAAGTATAATAATTATCACTTCACAAAATTATTTTTTAAATATGATTCCAGATATTCAATTCGTTTCTAATTTTGCATACTGCTTATAACGTTCTTCTTTTTGTTGTATTACAATATGAAGCTCAGATGACAGATCGAAGAAATATTTTACTAAAATTGTCATATAAAGGCCCAAGTAGCAAAAGCGTTGAGCTAAGCCGTCAGATGGCATCATGCAGCATTGCTGTGACGTTGTTCAACGTTGCTCGCTGCTTCAAAATTAAAGCCGTCAGATGACAGTATGCAGTATTGTGTCTGTTGTATTACAATATGAAGGTCAGATGCCAGATCGAAGTGTTGACGTTGTTTCAAAATTAAAGCCGTCAGATGGCAGACGTTGTTCAGCATTGCTGTATTTTAATTAATTTACAAAAACAAAAGCAATAATTAATTTTTTAGTAGTCGATGTCAGTAGAGCAAGCAATTATCTGTAAAATGATATATAATTTATGTGGAATAATTGTGAGGTTTTTTCTAAAAAGGGAGGCAAACATCTTAACCTTAGCGTTTTAATATATATGATGATACCTGCAAGATCGTGCAGATGCCATTGTTTATACGGTCTCTTGAAGACGTCTGTTACAAGCCTCTTCCCGGGTTTTAATTTAATGAAACTGTGCCTGAATGATTTGGGTCTACTGATTCATATTTTTTTTTATTATTATGTTTAATAATACATTGGAAATCTAACTGATAGTTTCACTAGTTTTAGAATTGAAACCTGGGCTCTTATTAGACGTGCTATACGAAGCCAGATTTGTTTAGAGTGCAACATGATTTCAATTTATTATTAAAAACTAAAAATAAATCGTAAGTTTAAATAAGCACTATGCTAATATTACCTCGTAAGTTGGCGGTCTCTTAAGAAAATACGAAAAATCTTGTCAAGATCTTTTGGAGATAAATCCACCTGTATACTGCGCTGGCCCTGCCAATATCTGTAAGCTCTAATTTTGTTTCAAAAAGCCCAGAAGATTATTTTAAATGAAAAAGTTCTTCAAACTGAAGAATCGATTTAAATGTGGATCTACCCTGAAGGTGTGATTTACTAAACAGAAAATCACTATATAATCTCGATTCACAAGTGACGGAGATATTGTAAAACATGCATAAAAAAATAAAAATGCATTTTAAAAAAAACTATGGGTGCAATTTTGGTTGAATTTATATGGGCCATCCTGAAGGAATGTTGTATTAAACAGAGCAATAATAATCAACTGGTTGACATATCGCGGAATATACCTACAATAAAAAAAAAGGTTTGCACTCTGGGAGTGCCGGGAGAAGTGAAAACTTGAAAATTAACGTCTGACGAATTTTCGATCAAAATGGTTTGTACCATAGATTGCATTTTTATGTAGGTACGATATTTCAACGCTAGATGTCTAACGTTGTATAAATTAGAGAGTTTTCTCGCTCACCCAGTTCTTACTTTACCTGACGCCTGACGCGAGTCTAACATTTTTTACCCATTACAAAAAAAGTGTACAACGCCGCTAAAGAAGTTTTCACTTCAAAAATTGGTTGTCTGTAAAGTCGGTTTACGGACGATAATTTTACGTGATAACGTATTCCGTAATACATAACCTAAATTTTAGTAGCTGTCAAACTTGGGCCGAAGCATACTGCGCTCTCGCTTGCACGCACAGGGTCAGGCGGAACGTTAGGAACGTTACACTTTTTCGTGCGCGCAGCTGGTGTTTTATCAATTTAT
The DNA here is from genome assembly GCA_963575645.1 of Xanthostigma xanthostigma. NCBI lineage: Eukaryota > Metazoa > Arthropoda > Insecta > Raphidioptera > Raphidiidae > Xanthostigma > Xanthostigma xanthostigma. The sequence goes on along the minus strand of OY754471.1, from coordinate 7,643,226 downwards.
AAGACGTTATCACGTCAAAAAACAGGTCGAATTGAGAACCTCTTCCATTTTTGTAGTCGGTTAAAAACTGTAAATCTACGGTAATTGTAAAATCTGATAATTGTTTACAAATTCATGGCCATCCTGTCGATGAAATTCGCGAGAAAGCATTTATAAGCAATCTACTACGACGCAGTCGACAAACGAACTAAACGGACCAATATAGATCTAGAAGAGAACCTACACTTGTGCATTGATACATATAATATTGATAAAATCTACATACAAGTGCATAGTCGCTCGAGCGTAAGAGCTTCCTCGCGTACAACTCGTCCAGGGTTGCAATTGGCTGTTGCGATGCTAACGTTACATGGATGCTGTAAGCATAAATCCGAGCTACGAATTCTCATGCAAACAATTAAAATTGTATACACATAGACCTGGGTAAGAATCCGAACTAATGGAAATAGAATATTTAGATATATCTACTGCCAAATTTAATCTTGGAATTGATTTTTACAATCTATTATATCAAGAAATTCTTGGATCGTAACTATTAAACAGTACCTTTTACACTAAAATTTAAATAGTACCTATATTAGATCACAAGGGCCGAAAGTTGAATTCGCCTCGGGCTCATGACGCGCAGGGCCGAGATTTCAACTTTTCTTCATATCCGCTCGAAAGTACGTACTTTCGTCAGCAGGGACGAAAGATTGACATTTACTCCCAGTGAGAACGGCGGGAGGAAAAAATTTCTCATGCGTACTTATAGGTACTCGTAACTAGGGTTACCGCTGTCATTTAATATAATAAATAACAGGGAGTAAATGTCAAACTTTCGTCCCTGCTATAAGGGACGAAAGTACGTACTTTCGATCGAGGTATGAAGAAAAATAACATTTCTGAACTAATGTTCAGAAATATAATTTCGTATATCACAATTTATATGCGAATGTAACAAGTGGTTTTCTGTGGGGATGCCGTAGCAAATAAATGCGATCTACAGCCCTGTTTTCCCATATCCAAGCGTTTCAGATGACTGAACAATATTCTTGTTACATCCACACACGATGGCTCATGCAAACAGGATGGCTCGTTCATTACTGACCGAGGTAACGATGCCGAACTCATAAAATAGACAAAATACTGCACGATAAATATTTCTCTTCCATCTTTCAGAAAATCCAGGGCTTCGAATCAATGACGTAAACGAAAAAACTTGTTTCGTTTGGGACGACACGTAACAATCGACGTTTTTAGAAAACACTAATAAACAAGGGACTTAATCGATTTCATTGCGATAAGACAAGATCAAAACTTTGTAGCACCGGGTCTTAAAAAGCCACGGCGCCACTGGTGTACCCTAGTGGTCATGTGGGGAAACAGAGGCAAGATGGCAGCGGAGCGTATGAACTAGGAAGTTAAAAAGCTTAAATTAATAAATGTGTTGAATTAAATAATATTCATGTTACAAACTTACGTCAATAAATATGTTGAATTAAATAACATTCATGTTACAAACTTACGTTAACAAATATATGTTGAATAAAATAATAATTGTTATAACTTCAGTTTTAAAAGACGAGACGGGAAACAAAAATTTCATGCCGATAGCGAGTCTACATAGTAATATTTTGATTTAAAAGACGTACTTATGAAGTGCGATTTGAAAATCAATAGATAAACCCAACCAAAAACAAAAAAATGATTTAACTCAAAATAATTCGTTTTTTATTACCAGGTTATATTTTTTTTAAATTGATATATTTTTCTTTCAAAAGCGGCTCTTGAATTGAAATGAAAAAATTCCCTCAAATTTCGAGATTTTGTATCCAGCTCAACACTTACAGAGGCAAAGGATGCGGGGAAGAGGGGACGTAAAGGCCGCTGTGTTGTGCGATTTCATGCATCAAATCGATTATAAATATGTATACGGACTTGCATTTAGATTATGTACACGCAGATAGAAGAAGATATAAAGAACCACATGTTAAGAAAACATCAGCCAAACTCCTACAACTTCTTATTATATCTTATTAAAAATAATTTCCGTTAAAAGTATTTATAAAGTACTATTCTCTAGATTTCTACAGATTTTTTAATCACATAGCTGCACGGTTTGAACGATTTTAGGAAATTATATCTCGGGAACAAAGTCTGCATTTAAGAACATTTATTGCATTTTAAAAGACCTGTCCAACGATACCCCTGTAATGAGGTAAATACAAATTATCATCCTTCAGTATCTACAGAAAGCTACGCCTAAATTATTTTTGTAATTTCATTAGATACTATAGAGCTGTAAAAGTAACGAGAAATTGTGTACCCGTATGTATTCGTTACTTTAAGAACTAGTACCCGTTACTTTCGTATCGTTACGTTACTCGTTACTTTTCATACGACATACAACCGTGTACTAACAGCCTGAGAACATATCAAGCATGTACCATCGCATCAAAGCGTGTCGCATACGTGATACGGTATGACTTCGTTCGTATAACGTATAACCGCATCAAACGAGTCGGACTGACTCCATGTCAGTTAGACTCGTTTGATGCGGTTGTGGATACGACAGATGCGAGTAACGAAATGAATTTGTAAGTAACGATTCGTTACTTCGAGTCAGACGATATACCCGTTACTCAGTAACGAATACATACGGTTTGTTACAGTTCTATTAGATACCTGTAAAATTTAATCCGAATTAATGCAAAGAATGCAAAGTTATAACACTGTGAGATACGGACAAACAGACGGACGGACGGACATAACGAAATTATGGAGGATTCGATTTTTTTGCCATTTTGATACAGAACACCAAAAATTGATACGAAAATGATCACAGTCTAAGCTGATAGGATCTAAATACCAGCGGTCCTACATATATTATGTATTACATGGTTGTCAGCAGATAGCGTGCTGCACTTAGTGCTGACGTCTACCTGCTCCGTGAACGCGTATAGACTAACTTGTTGATAAATGGTTTTATTTGAGAAAAATTACAATGAAAAATATGCAGAGATTTATTGCAGCTGCCGGCAGCTCTGAATCCTCTGAACAAACATACGATTATTTAGTAAGAATATTTTAAGCTACCTTTTTCTGCTCAAAAGTTCAAATTTATATAAGCCGCTTTTTCAGAATAGATATATGGTTTTGGAATAAAAAAAACTTATTTTTTGGGAAATTAAAAGATGTACTTAAATATTAAATAGGTAAATCAAAGCAAATGTGACAAAAATGATTATAAACTAAAAAACCCAAAAAATATTTTTGAAATGAACTCAGCTATTTAGCGTCTAAAATCAACAATTTCTCTCTCTCGAATATAAATCAATTAAATTAATAATCCTTTGAAATTTATATTGTTTGAATTTATGTGATAATTATAAAGAAGAATTTCCATCTGAAAGCAGTTTGAGAAGAAGTGACGATAAATTGTAAGCCTAAGGTGAAAAAAAATTAAATAGATTGCCTAATATTATAGGAGTCACTTTCCTATGTTAGGACCAAGCATACATTATGCAAAAACTCATATAAATTCAAAAACATTCAACAAGTAAAAAAATTAATGCAAATAATTTTTCATATGAGTAGGTACAGTGATTCCGCTTCGGCTATTTTCCCAACTATAAAAGGAAATGTACAGTATTTTGATAGAAAACAGAAAACATTTAACTGCTATACCAAACTACCGTTTTTCAAGTTAATAATTTTTTAATTCGTTGCGTTGATGAGACATTAACGAATTGTGCTACATCTGTAACTATGCTTATCTTTTGCGAGAACAGTAAAGTATAAAAAAGTCAACTGTCAATTAGTTATTTTTTATCGACTATAGCCACTATATACAGTAATAGCCCAAGATCCCAAAGCCGCCAGACACAACCTATTTTTAAATAAATGAAACCTTACCAAACATCCCCCCAGACGTAAAAAATAGTAATAAAGCTCTCGCGCTCATATACTAACCACTGACTATTTTTTACGTGTGGGGGGATGTTTGGTCATTACAATTTGTCTGGCTGTTGAAATATAATTTTGTAATAGTTGTCTGAATAACATATATAAAAATCAAGCATTTAAAAATAAGTGAAGTTCATTAACTTTTCTCTGAGCTTTAAAGCGTCTGTCAGAAGTTGTGGTCAGCGGAAAGTGACTGGCGATACTGGATACTAATTTATATTTATACAAATATTTATATTATATTTATTACAAACATATATACAGCCATTTTAATTATAATTAAATTTAAATTATTTTTACTCACCTTTCTCACCTGGTACCTGTACATTTGTCACAGACTCAATGATGGAGGCACGCCAAGCGTTCTAAGTACATAAAACACTACTCAAAACGAAAGGATTCATTTATTTAAAAACAGGTTGTGTCTGGCGGCTCTGGGATCTTACTCCATAAGGCGTGATACGAGTCGCTAACACAGAGGTGTGTTTGCTAAAAGTAAAAAGTCGATAATACTCATTATGCTTTAAAACTCATCTCTGTGCGGCGCGCGGTAGGCGCTGCAAAGGGGGCTGGCGCGGAGTAAGCGGTGAGGAGTAAGACACAAGGGTGTCTGTGACGGCGACGGGTACACCAGGAGTAGAGGGTAAGTATATCGTTCGTGCGTGTGTATGTGTGAATGATATGATCCAGGGTGGGCTTGAGCAAAACGGTTCCAAAGACGAGGATCGAACGTGGAACATTTTCTTTGTTGAGTGGACATGTTTTCAAGCAAATTTCATTGCTTACTATAAATTTTAAGGAGGTTGAGCCGTTTTACGAAAATAATGAAAAAAATCTGAAATAAAGTTTTTTTTAATAGATTTTTTTATGACAAAATTTTCTGTAAAAAATCCAAAATCATTAGGAGATTTATAAAGTTAAAAATTAAAAAAAACTTTTACATGTAGTCTTATGGAAAATATGTCAAACTAGCATGCAAACTGTTCATTATAATTTTTTGCAAATAACCAAATAATGTCAGCAGTTCCAAAAACTATCTATGTAAAGCATCGACGCATATTTTAATATTTTTTCCAATTTAATTAGGAGACTTTTAATCAATAAAAAAAATTATTAAACCTTCGCACTTTTCGATTATGGACTTTTATTCTTGACAGATTTAACAATTTTAACTGAATTTTCAACTTTTTAATGATTTAATTTTAATTTTTATTACTTCTAATTTCTTCTTTCAATTATTTACTGCAAAAAATATGTAAAATACAGATATTTATATAAATGTATTTTTTTTAACCTAACTTTATACAAAAAATACAAAAGTTAGTCCATTAAGTATAAAGTACTGAAATAATTAATTAATATTAAAAAAAAATATTTATTTATGCCTTTATGACAATAATTTATTGGGATCATCGACTTATAAATAATAAAAGTTCCCATTTAGAATTCGACTTACTTTTGATTGGGACTGTAACGGATCAACCTCCTTAAGGAAAAATTTTTTAAAAAGTCAAAACACTTCTTGCATCGACATCTCCAAAACAAAAATCGACCGGAAAAAGTTATTTTAGATTTTATGCTTTAACAATCCGATTCCAACACAAGTCAGAGAACTTGGGACGGGTTTGAAGAACTTTATAAGCGTTTTTTTTGTAAATATTAAAGCTGTGTAGATCTTTTCTTAAAAAAGTTGAAAAGGCAAGGAATAAAAAGAAGAATAATTTCATTTAAAATGAACTTTTTTATATAAGTTCAGTGAGACAGTACGTTTGAGAGAATAATTAATTTAAGATAATAGTTTCATTCAAACCTGCCAAAAATATGTAAATAAAAACCATTTCTTAAGCCGGTACTGGAAAGATATAGTACGGTATATGCTAAGATATCATGGGACCTACAACTACACCCCTCAGAACTGCGTATCCATGTTGGTTTGTGTGTGTGATTCTGTGTTCTTATCTGCCTAAGAATTTAAGCTGTCAAACTTCATTGATGTTATTAACTAAATCTAGCAATTTTGCATTTTCATTTTTTTTAATAAATGCTATTGCTGCATAATGCTCAATATATGTGTGTATCGCAATGAAAAAATCCGTAAATTAAAAATTTTATTTTTATTAGCAAGAAACAGTCAGCTCAATCACGATTATTGCAATGTTTATTTGTCAAAATGGATTTTTTCGAAAAGCTAGGTAGATATAGCTCCAACTTTGTTTTGCTTATAAAAAATTAAGTTTTTTATTGTGGTACCTACTTATATCATACATGGTATGTCAATTAGATATATTAAGAGTATTCGTCCCTGCAAATACCCCCTGCACCCATCTCAAATCTTTTCCCCTCGCCTAAAAACGGTTCCCGATGCTATTTTTAAAGCTAGAGAGTTCTGGTAAACGCCAAATGAAAGACAAAGAATCAGACTACAGATCCTTCAGGCGAATTTTTTGAAAAAAAATTCCTGAAAAAACTTACCTTTTGAAAAAAATAATAAGTTACGTAATATTTCACACGTAGGCGAAACTGTTTTTCAAAAAATTCGCCTGAAGGATCTGTAGTCTGATTCTTTGTCTTTCATTTGGTGTTTACCAGAACCCTCTAGCTTTAAAAATAGCGTCGGGAGAGCGCGAACCGTTTTTAGGCGAGGGGAAAAGATTTGAGATGAAGGGTGCAGGGGGTATTTGCAGGGACGAATACTCTTAAGACTTAAGCACCTTTATTTTTTCAAAAATCGACTATGTCGGGGCTAACTTCAGAAACAACGAAATTTGGCAAAGTTCAGACTTCAGTTCAACACATTAATACGAAGATTAGTCATTATATCTTTTAATTTTAAAATTTCAAATCTTTGTTTTTGTAATTTTATTTCTTCAGTAACAGACTCTTAAAAATAGTTACTAAACATTTTTGTATAGCAAGCATTCATATATTTTTTAACGTCTGATATTTATTCAAATTTTCGATTTTGCGAAAGGATATCCGTTACATTGAAACAAATTAATAAGTAAGTATGCAATAAGAGTAGTGTATACATGAGTGTAATTGTTAGGAACTTCAACGCATAACTAGAGAAAGCTTGAAATGAAAAACAGGAGGTTGGCACAACTCCAAGGTGGTGGTGAAGCGGGGCTGTGGGGGTACGTATGCTAATAGCTCCTCCAGTCGCGAGGTGTGAGACGTGAAAAAGGGAAAGAAAAAGACCTCTCCGCACGATGTAGAGTTTTAAGAAAGGCAAGTTCTTCAGTTTTAATTTAGAACTGATGGGAGCAAGTTATTTTTTATATTAAATAACGTCGTAATTAAAAATATCTGTTCAATTTGCAGTATGTACATTCGTCTGTTTTAAAATAAAAACAAAACGTGTTTTCAAAACAAATACATAACGATTGAATATTGTGTTGTGTTTTTTTTACATGTGGAGTATATTATTATATGTACGTGTTTGTGAGGATTGTCTGGACAAAAGACGTTCGATGATGTGTATATAAAGGGACATCTGAAAGCTTCTGACCAATAGAGTGGCCAAGCTTATCCCCACCAACTACTGGACCGGCCGGCCCCCGTAGGCGAGGGTGGACAAACATCGCTATGGCTGCCTCTGATTCACTGCCCATTGCCCACTCGAATAATATTACGTCACTCGGACCTTTTATATTTGGATTTTATCTCAGACAATTATTCTGATCTCCATATTTATTTATTATTAATTTATAATTATGCTTCAATTTCTAGGTTAAAAAATATAGTGTTTTGGAAAAGAAATTATTAAATTACACCTAATTTCTGAGTTCTATGACATTCATCATTCATGATACCTATAAATCTGTTTTTTTTATGTTTCAGTTGAAAAAAACTCCCGGTGATAATTTTCAATCTATCAAAATGATAAGTGAGATTCTAATAAAATTGCAATTTGTGTTCTTTATCTGAGTGATTCAAAAATTATATATTTAATATTTTATTTTTATATATTAAAATGTCTAGTTCTGAATATTTATATTGTCGTTTTAAGGATTTCACCCAAATTTCATAATATGAGTACTTATTATAATAAAAAGTTGTAAAACTTCTAATTTCATTTATTTTTGACTTTTGCTTCTTATACATTTTTAGACTAAAATAACAATAATTTGCAAAGAGATTTTATTCCAAATTAATGTCTCGACTCAGTTACTGGGAATCATTTAAATTTCTTTAAATATATCCGGGTATGATCAGCTACAAAGCTCTTTTGTTCGGTATAACAGTTAAAAATTGTTAAATTTTATTTTTTACTAGATGTAGTAAGTCTAAATTGCTCTCTCTTTCGTTTAACTGTTTTCCGACTTAAGAATCCTTTATACCTGACACCAAAGAAAATATATCCTAAAATTTCTAGTAATTTCTTACAATATCTCTTTCTTTAAATAGTTTCATTCTACTTTTCTTATTTTATTTGTAATCTTTTTTTATAGATAGATAGATAAAGAGATAGAAATTTATTGATGCTTATACTTAAAAAAGTTTGCAGAAAAAACAACGACTAGATTACCTGTAAAAAAGTAGCAAAGGTAAGTGTTATTATTTTTTATTTTTTTAATTATTCACTTATTTCATTTATTCATTGAACTCTTAAAAATATTTTTTTAAATCTAAATAAAGCTCTATTTGATATTTTAAGTTTCAACTAGAGAATTAGCTATCATTGTAAGAATTTAAGTGGTAGCCGGTAGGTACCCTTTGAATAAGAAGTATATATTATCTCTTGCAATAGCTTTTCCTTAAACAGCATAAGTAGTAGGTTCACCTAATATAATAATAGATATTATAAACCCCAGGCGCGGTCCGAAGGGGGGGGTCACAGGGGACATGACCCCCCCCAAAATCTAAGGTCAAATTGAAAAATCTCAAAAATTTGCCAAATAATAAAAGGAAATTTTATTCCAAATACCTATTTTTTATTAGTGTAGTGAGTGACCCCCCCCCAAAATTTCAGGCTGCGACCGCGCCTGATAAACCCGCGCTTATCATTATGTAAAAAATAAATATTTACAGAAAATTTATTTTCACACCAGATGTCTTTTGGTTCTGAAAATTTTATCGTGTGTTAAAATTAATTTACTACCAAATACATTATGTCACGTTGCCTGTAATACTTATATTTGAATTTTCAATAATTTTCGGATATTTTAATATTTTCTCTTATTTTTAATATTAACGAGGAATAAAAAAAATATTGAAAATTTCGTTTTTTTTTCAATTCAGAATCATTCACTCAATAAAATCAATTATCTTTTCACGACGGAATTTTTTATTTAGCTTATCCTCTATCACTACACATACCTAACAAAGTTACCCATATAACCATATAACGGACAAGAAAGTGATTTAAAATTATTTGTTAATTATGGCTGCAAATCTCTATTTCTATCATTTATTAAAGTTATAAATAGACGTCTAGAAGAACGATTAAACGATTTTAAGAACGACTATTTGAATTTCAGTTATTTCTACATAGTGGTACGGCTTTCCCCTAAGTCCAATGATTGGAAGCCTTAATCTTGCGGCTGTAGTCGTTCTAAACTACTGATTTTGACATTTACGTTAAATGGCGTTGCGCTCACACAAAAAGCATATCCTTGGTTCTATTGTTTATATACAGCAAGACACTTCAGCTCATGTATAAAGACGTCATCATTTTATCCGAAGGTACAGGTCGCACGTTTACTTGTGGCATCATACATATACTTCACCTATTACTGCTAGCCCACCTTGCAAGACTCTGATGCTCGGTTTCTAATAAAACATTTAGCTTCAAATCTAGATATTGACGATTTTATTTTGTTTTCTAGTGAGGGGAATACGCATTCATTTAAAAGTAAAGAATATTCTTAAAACTAAATTTGAAGCTGAAATTCATATAGAACCTAAATAACAAACCCGCAGATGAAGGGGAGAAACAATCGACACACTATTATAGTAATCAATTATTCAGTTTGGTAATATTTGATACAAAAACTTGATTTTTTATTGTTAATCATTATTTAATACTAATTACTGGAATAATGTTTACTTTATAAGCCCCACTGGAAGAATTATTACGTTAATTTAGAGACATCCATCCGTCAAAAAAATTTTGGAGTCTATACCAGTAAATCCCTATAAAATAACAAACTACTTTTAATATAAAACATATTTATTCTTTCATTTAACGGATTTAACGGTGGTCTGTTTGAAAAACAATATTCGCGTAATATTTAGCTATAGATTTCAGTTAAAAAAAAATAATGATTTTGATCGAAAAATAACGAAAGCGAGACACATAGCTAAGTACAGTGGCTTGCTGGCCTCATAAGCAATTAATTTTTAAACAAAGTTTTAACAACGACTGCCACTTGATGATGTTAAATGCAAAATAAATTGAATAAAAATTTTTAAAAACTCCGACCCCAAACAACTACCAATTGGTTGTTGTAAAAGTATGAAATAATTTAATATTTCTTATTCCTCAAATAGAAAATAACTGATAATCATGAACGCGTCGGGGTGTTATAATGATACTAGCTCGCTGATGAATATCAGCTACTTTAATATGAGCAAAAAATTATTACTCTTTATGCAATCGATTTGGGGATTAATTGCTTTGGATCGAAGGTTATTAATTATTCTTTTAATTCAATTTGTGGTATAGCACAGTCGTGAAAAATATTTCGAATTTGGCCAGTTGAATCGCTCGAACTGTGTACCAATATCAACAATTAATACACGAATAGTTCAGCGCGGCTGCAGAATTTATGTTGAACGATCAATTGTTAGCAGGTATGCCATAGGTGTGTTTGTGTGTTGGTTATCGTGCATGCATGTATGCGTGGGTGCAGACAAATAATAGAAACAACAGCTGATTGTGAACGTTCCATTGTTAACAGATCAACGCGTCCCATTGTTGTGTCTTTACATACAAATAATGCCGTATGATGTGATCACTAAAGTAGGCACATACCGGGTGGCAAAAAACAAACTGCATTTGATATAATTGAAGGAGATTTATTTGGTTGAGGAGCAATTGAAAAATAAGCTTTACCAGAGTATCGCTTGTGGCCAACGTTTCGAATTGAGGCCCTGAAGATGAAAATATATATTTTTCGAAACGTTGTCCACAAGCGATAATCTGGAAAAGCTTATTTTTCAATTGTTCCTCAACCAAATAAATCTCCTTCAATTATATCAAATGCTATGCTTAAATAGCATCTAACTATTTTTACTAACTTTTTGATCAAATGTTTAGATTATGTATCATCAGATTTTTTTTATTTAAGAAATAGTTTTTGGATTTTTCAGCGGAACATCGGTAATAGTAAATTGTTTCTTCATAAACGCGTTACGTCATTTATTTTCCCTGAATAAGCCAAGCCATCCTTTGAACAATTGTCTTTTCAATTTACTGATAAATGGAGATTCGGATTATCACATTGCAAATAGATCATGAAAAATACCCCAAATCGTTCTAAGTACAATTCGGTAAATTTGTTATTCTCCAAAGTTCAATAACGAAAGATTAATTGTATTATAGAGAGAGTAAACGAAAAAGCGATGTGATAGAGATAAATACATTAAAAAAGAAAGAGATACAACATAATCAACATCTGGCGCAATATTTATTAACTGAACAACGTGCTTGGTTGGCGCTGCGGTCATCTATGGTTGGGTAGGTAAAGTAGTCAAGAAGTTTCACTGCCCCTGTTCTCAATCATGTTTAATTTTTTATTTTAGAATATTTTTATAAACAGTTATTTTTTATTTTTTTTTAATTTAAATTATTCTATTACAAACAAATATAAACAAGTAATCCAGCGATAATAAGAAGAGTAAGAAGTACTATAATACATTTCAAAAAACATGCAAGTGGGTTTTGCAGTATCCCACACAATTCTTGGAATAAACAGCAGCAGCACATTTTCTGAAAGGAATGTAACGATTGTATTGCCATAGGTGTTATGGTGGCACTTCACATGGCTATTTGTGTTCGCTATTGGGTGTTTGTTGTATTGATTAATATAGGTATATGACGTTCAAGGCAAACATGCAAATAGAGGCAAATACGACCATCCACACATATCAGTCAAATAGCAAACACACAAACATTTGGCAGCAGAACGCAAGGTTCAAAATTCCAGGAATTTTAGCACTGTTTCATTGTCCCAATTCATTTTCAATAGTAATTGTTCCAGTTCTCGCTCACAGCACAGACACAAAAATACTGCACGTCCGTACAGGTTCACGGCGTGTGCGCTTCTGAATATGGCCATTGTGTGGACGGTTTATTTGCGTATTTGCCTATTTGACTCCTTTGATGTGCCTCGAAAAACCGACAAGCGCACGGTAACGCGTATTTGGTATTGGCCTTATTTGTCAAATAGGCATAAGGCCAACACTGACTGTCCACACATGGTAATTGTTTGCCAAATTTGCCAAATACACAAATGCAAACAGCCATGTGCAGTGCCGGCACTAAGTATAAACTATAAACGACCATTGATTTACTTTTTTTAAAATTCTATTACTCAATTATGAGTTTTCCAACTGTGAATGAACAAAAGTCTTCAAAAGTAATTAATTCTCTTTTGTGAAAAATTTCAAAATTATTATACAAAAAATTAGATTTATTTCAGACAAGTTTGGGCTGGTGTGTGAGAATAAATTCCTAGATATTTAAATAGTGGAAAATTACGTATATATACTTAATTATACTGAATTACCGTGAAATTTAAAGACAGTTATAATATTATCATGTTCAACACCTAGAATCTTTTCATGTTATGATACATTTAGGTCTGATTTAACCGCAACTTCTTCAGGTTTTCTTGAAATTAATTTTCTACCACGTATAATTGTCTAGTATTCACTTCAAAATTGGAACTTGCCTACAAGAGTTAATAATTTTGTAAAAATAAGTAAAAACTAAGTGACATGAAGCTATATGCAGTAAAGTTTTACGTATTTTAAAAAACGTAAATAAGTGATATATTAGCTTCGTTCCAAGATGTCTGAGAACAGTAACGGAACAGTCACCGGCTCAGGCAGTACCTAATACAAAACTCTGTGTATCGGTTTTTGAGCTACTGCGTACGATTGAGAGTTCTGTTGCTTTTCTCAGACAGCTTTGAACGAAGCTATTGTATAATACTTCCAAATTAAAATTTTTCTGCAAAAGTATATTAAGTTAAATATATTATCTTAAGTAAAGTTTTAAATGCCTACCTTTAAGTACTTAATTTAATGATTTACATCAAACGCAATAAGATTTGCTTTCAATTTATGTAAGATAATAATTATTAAAACGTACAAATTATACGACTCAATTTGACATAATTAAACCCCACTTAAAACTATAAACATAAAATGACAGATGTTTAAACTGTTTATGTGACGCCCGATTTCTAGATTAATTACTACATTTACCATAGAAATTCAATAAATTTTACATTCCAACATTTTGTTCCAAAATTAAAGAATCATTCCTTTCTGGTTTACCTTTTTTAAAGTTTCTATAGAAAAGCCCATCAACAAGAAAAAAAGCTGTGTATTTTACACTACCTACTACAGAAGTAAAACTCCCGTCGTGTCGACTATAGGCGCACATCATCGCCAAAAAAAGCCGTAATATTTTTACTAATTTCAAATAGTTATTGGCGTAACTAGTAGTCTAAGTCATTCATGGCGTGTCATGACTTAGCCTACAAGTTGCGCCCATAATTTTATTCAACAATTGCGCGTTATTCATGTTTTAATTATAATGAGATATTGTAAATATCTATTTATTTCTTTATAAAAAAACTTTCAATACTAACAGCACCAAACAGCACGATTCAATGTTTTGGTTTGAGGTTAGCCGATTATGAATAAACTCCATGTCGAAAACATTCGGCCTCTCAATTTTAGTCTCAATGGGTAACAACAGGGAGTTGTTGTTACCTACTATTTCGTTACGACTCAGAAAATAGTTACGTTTGTTTTCATTACTCCACAATGGCCGAGCTAGTAGGGATCTTCATTGAGTTATGACAAGTAATTGTCACCAGTCGGTAAATGGCTATTTAGGGTTCGGTTTTTAGGCATGATAAAACATGAATAACGCGCATGAGTTGAATAAAAGAAAATCTGAGACTTTCAAAGAATAGAATCATATAAACGACCACAGCGTTCTTGGTTATTTTCTAAGGCTGTTTAAACTTTTGGTGATAATTTTCAAGACACGAATTAACGCCATTGCAGCAAATAAACACATATAAGTAATAAAGGTTATGTATGTATAACATGTAGGTATGTGTGCACAAACAGTAATCGAATCTTCACGCTAATGGCTTCCTGCACTCCATACTCCTTCATAAGTGCGTATAGCGTAGTGAGTTGCATGCGGTTGTCATTTGTTTTACATAAGCCAACTTGATGGATTAATCTTCATCAGAATTGCCGTAAGAACCGATAACACTGTCTTATGCGTTTGTTCCTAAAACCGTGCTCACACTTAACATACAACCGAGATTTTGCAATCAAAATATTCCCTTTTCAGAAGAGTCTCCTCGCAAGAAAAGCCTCCTTAAATTGCATATATTTATATTTCCACGCTATTTTGATCTTAAGAATAAACTTTCGGAAGATGACTTAAAATTGTGTGAAGAATTACGATCGGTAGGGTTACTGGGACATATTTTTAAAAGAATTCTAGAAATGCAATCTGCTTGTTTTAATAAACAAATTTGCATTCATAAAACTACTTGAAAACTGCAAAATATTAACTGCACATTACGAAACCTGCACTAAAATTTGCTGGTTTATGATGGATGAGCGACATCATGAAAGTTGCAGGTTTGTGTTTTGCTGGTCGTGCAGATTTGTGCTTGACAAATGTGCGCGATCTTTTATTGCATTAAATACCCGTTTTAGTAAAAAATGTGTAAGATTTAAAAAGAATAAATAAAATTTTTATAAAAAAAATTATTAAAGAATAGAGCCTCAAAATGAAAAAAACTGTTAAAGTAAAAAACAGTTGTGTGGTTTTAAGAAACAACGACGCAAGTGAAACTTTTATTGGATTGTAGGCGTTGGAATGTAGACACTTATCCATCACGATTAATAATTATAAACAACAATATTCACATGAATAAAAACATGTAAACACTGTACAGCACTTGCCCGCATGACAGACTGACTATGTGTTATACATACTACACGGTCAGCTGATGCTAACCATGGGCGCCGCCATATTGGCCTTGGCTGCTCTACCGAGTGCCTACTCCGAGCGCCTTTCACTTTACCCCTACTCCGCGGCCGCCTGTAATGCGACATGCAACAGACGGCCAGAAAAATTCGGGGCGATAGAATAAAAGTTTCACTTTAAGAAACTTTTTAAAGATGTTTTAAGAAATATGTGCGTATGTTTCGTCTGCGTTCAGCCCTACAGTAGACACTTCGCTACCGTGATAGAGAAGAGATCTATAACTGGTGGGGACGGTTGACTTTACTATTATAACGTCTAGCTAATTAGATGAATGAACGAGAACAATAGATCACGTTGAGTTGAACGGTGAACAGATATCCACCGTTGGAGAGGACTGGGTTTGTAATTAGCTGAAATAGGAACAACAGTGGATGTATCTCGTAATATGGCACCGCGTATTGTAAGCTACGACACGCATGTAAATACTACAGTAGATACTGACAGATCATTATTTGATCATACGTTTGTCAAAATTGTCACTATATCCAGGACCGAATTTAAGTTAAATCATCTGTGGCCCGGAGATTGCCACGCTCCTCTTAATATAAACATAAAATCAGAGCCGGATTAACCTACAAGCAATTGTTTAGGGAATCACGTCTCAGGGGGCACCAAGTAGCACGACTCAGAAATGAAAAGTACCACACTAAACCGTGTCAACAATTTTTTTTCTTTTTGTCATGTTCTCAAAAAATTGATCTATACTGGTATGTCTTTAGAAGTATTAAAGTTAAAAATAAATAATAATTTATTTTTGAAAATGAAAACGAAGAAAACAGTTTTGAAGTTTTTTTTGAAGTTTTGAAATTTTTTTCTATTAATTACTGTATAAAAATGCCTAAGGTCCGATTTTATAGACAGGCATATTTTCAATGAAGCGTTAATTGTAAAATTCAATTTTTTTCCTAAAAATCTACGATCCTTTTTAACTGTTCTCTATCAATTTGATTTTTTTTATAAATTGAACATATTAGAGATGGGGCCCATAAGCAAGAAATGCTTAGAGCATCAAGGAGTCTTAATCCGGCACTGCATAAAATATATAGCTTAACAAATAGCTTCACTGACCTAAGTATATCTTGCTTAAAGTTGAAACGGCTTGCAGGAGATAATTTCATAGAAGTTTTAAAGATTGAACTCGCGAACCACGAATACCAAACTGATTTAATTTATGCCGACAAGTTTATGGTACCAAATGATTTTTAAACACAAAGCACTGATTTTAAAAAACACTCACTGAAAATGTTTAGTACAAATATTTAAACCTCCCTTCCTAGATAGTAATAGCTATCTTAGAAGAGAGGTTTAAAATTATTTTGAAAATTTATTTGGATTTAGAAAAACAATAACACTCTTCTAATTAATAAACTAGTTTGAAAAGATTCTGTAATATTTTAAATATTATATTTTAAATAATAAATCAGTAAAAATGCTATTGCATATTGCTAACAAGTAATAGGTAATTCACAACTGATAAAATATTATAAAGATACAATCAGTCACAAGGTTTGTGTAAATTACGAATTTTGTATCAATTACGTAATAAAACTAATAGGTACAGTGTAACTCAGATTATACGCTTTGTATTGAATTTATACGACATTCATGGGAATACATCATGATACTATCACTATAGTTATAGTAATATGGGCCACGTTTTTATAATAAAAAAAAAACATATTTTACACTTAAAAATCATTAATATCTTCTTTTAATGTTGTTGTTTTTTATTTTAGTATTATTTTTTGACATATTTTATTTAAAATGCAAGGTAAGCAATGATTATTAAATTAATTAAATATTAAATTGTTTGATTTCTAGGTGCCAGATATCTCGAATTTTTTAATGTGTCTTGTATAGTCACAAATATTGGAAAAGTATCAGAATTTTATTAATAATTAATATTGATGGTATGTAGTTCTAATGTTCTAATGGTATAGTGCAAGATGTTTTCTATTTAAAATATGAGAAAGAACTGAATGTATTTTATTACAAAGCATTTGAATTTTTGTTGTGACCTCGGCAAGGTCGCAATATCAAAGAGATTTTTTAAAAAAATTGAAACTATAATAAACAAAGTATAAGTGTAAATTTTTAACTTTTCTAAAGAATTTTTCTAAATTTTTTTCTAAATTTTTTCTAAAGAATTTAGTATTTTTTCACAATGATTTGAAAAATACTTCAAATTTTCTACTGCATTTTGTAATATTCATATTTCCACAGTTTCCAAACGTAAATATTTGATTGTACAGGCAACTTTTTATACACACAGGTAACTTGATTATATAACACACAGGTAAAAATCACGGAACGTTAACTCAGTAGCATATGTATAATGTAGTACAGAGATTCTTAACTTTTTTATTTTTCGGCATTTCTGTAATAAGATAAATAAGAAATTTTTTTTAAATTTTATTTCTGAAAAAATGTACCGTAAACATTATGTTGAAAAGAAAAAAAATATAGTATCAAGGGCGTAGATAAGGGGGGGGGGGTAAAGAGAGTAATTACCCCCCTACGATCATAATAATAAAAATTTAAAACTGAAAATATTACGAATTTCTGCCTACAAAAATAAAATTTAGAAATACTTCTTGAAAAAAAAATTTGTAAAATTGGTTTGGAAATTGATATTTTGCTTGGCACCTTCCTTTGTGAGTATTCTTGTGTGATATTAATAAAACTTAAAAAATATTGATTTTTTTGCCTTACAAGAAAAAAAAATATCTACGCCCTTGTATAGTACTTATAATAATAATTAATTAATAAATACTTGCAATCGTAATAAATAAACGAATATACTCGCCATTTTTTTAACATTCTTGAGTTGCTTAATTAAAAACCTTTGCTTAACGATGGATATAGCTAGAGCACCCATAGGTATTGTTGGTGCCTGCAGCGTGTGGTCCCTTGTTTGAGTGGCACTGTTTTAAATTCATGCTTACCTGTTCTATAGGCAACTTTTTGTACATGCAGTTAAATTACAGGTAAATATAGTAGTCTGCTAGGGGTATCTAAAAGAATTGTATCCAGTTATATTATTGTGTTTATAAACTTTAAAGACAATAATATAAGAAAGAATGAAATTTGTTTACGCAATATTAGTTTTGATATTTTTTTTCAGGTGTTAACTAAATTCACATATTGAGTCCAAAATATAATTCATTCATTTAACACATTTTCCAAAGGTGTTGTATACAAGTATATCCGTTTTATGCATTTTCAATGCGTTTCAAATGAGCTGTAAAGACAAAATATCTTTCTTTTTGACGAATCCTATACATATTCAATAAATTCTAAATCTAATAAAACTTTTTCAAAGTAAGATAAATGTTTAAGCCACTTGTTTATAGACACGCTCATTTCCTATGTAACCTGTGAACAATAAAACATTGTCGGTTTATAACATAAAAATCATAGGAATAAATAATTTTATTATATTTTAAAACTTTGAGATTGTAATAAATTTTTAATAAAATTTTTATTAAAATTGAACCGATTGCCTTTCAAAAAGTATTTGAATGAAAGTATGTATATGAATTGTTTATTAGAAGATAAGACTTTAAGGTTTTTTATTTACGGATACGTTATCGGTACTCGCTGCGATTTGACAATTCTGATTTAATCATATAGTTGGAATGAGTATCGATTTCAATTAAAAATGTATGAAAAATGTGTATACCTACTTTTAAAATCGACATAAACTTGATTTCAATCAAGACGAAACGATTTTCGATTTTCTCTCAAACTCGTTGGCGTAATTACTTATGGGACACCTGTATACTGGATGTTATTTACATAATACGTAAGTTTCTTATTATTATAAAACCGTATTATTTTTATGAGATTTCCCGTGTTTACGGTATTTGAAAAGTACAGCGGCGCCATATGAGGTCACTTGGCAGCAGTTGGCAGGTGATCCTGAACGAAATCATCAAATAAAAACAGCATCTGTTTCAGATGTGTAATATTATTTTATGTAAGATCAATAAAGTTGGAATGAATAACTTGTAACTCACTATAGCAATACTGTGTTACAAATACCTTCGGTAACTTGCTACAGGGTGTTACAATTCACTGTAATGGGAGAAATCTGTGATATATTGTTTACATACGACTTACAACTGACGTTATTCTTATAGAAAAAATCGCGCTGAATCGATTCCGACTACTACCACCTCTCTGTCGTTAGTCGTTTACTCTCTTAGCAGTTAGCTCCCAATGAGTACCTAATTTATTATATAATTTTAAAACTCGCTCAACGCTTGACAGAATTACGACAAATCTAGATTTTTACGAAATAGAATCATTGATTATAGAGTTTTGTTCTATTTTCAGAAATTAATTTCGTAGAAAAATCTAATACCTACTGAGAGTAAACCTTTATCATACAATATTTCCTTTACGAAATATTTGTTTTGATCGCACTGTATCTAAACTATGCTTATATAATAATACTGCAGTGTTGCATGGGTAAGCCACATTGAGGAGTATTCGTTGATAGTTTGACTAGTGTCCGCATGGCAGTGTTGACTGTTTGTGTTGGGTTCTTGTATTGAATCATTCACCCCTCTTCTAGAAATAACTTTAAGCGTTTTTATGGTATGTTCGGCAGTGGACCAGGCGCAGATCTACCCATGTAAGCACGGTGGGCATGCCCAAAACCCTAATTGAAAAAAGTTTAAATATTTCAAAACTGAAAAATGCAGATAGAACTTTTTGGCTTAGAACGACAACTACATTATTTTACAAAATTATTTTTCATTTTTACAGATTGGATCTCCTCGCCCAGAAAGCGCCATCATTTTCATTAGTTGCCCATTTGACCCCGTAGAAAATAATGTTAACCTTAGAATAATGGCGTGTTATAATTTCTTCATTATAATTTAAAGTTCAGTATTTTTTTATATTATTTATTTAATAGGTCATATGCATGATTTTTTTTTTATATTTTTAATAGATTATTTAGTCAACCATAATACGGAAAAAAATTGATAATCATTTAAAAATGTAATATTATCATAAGAAAAAAAATATTAAATTCCACATTCAAAAATAGACAGTTTAAACAATCGGCCATGTTCGCGGGCTTATGTGACGTCATGATATACGATGCATGCCAACCTTGATGTCAAATTGTCAATGTTCTAAATGAAGTTTATTTGTTGTTTTCTCTAAATACTGACATAATCTTACTGTGAGACGACACAGTCGTCATGAAAACTGTTGTTGATATATACTCTGACGTCACGATGCGTTTTGAAAATTCGAAAGTAGCGCTTATTTTCTACATTTCTTTTTATTATTTGTATTTTTTTCAGTGATTAGATTAATAAAATAACCATTACGTTATGATCAAGAACTAAAATATATTTCGAAATAAAAATTTTAACCAATTTGGAGTTTTATGCATATGACCTATTACCGTTAAAATAATTAATTCAAAAATGCTCGTTTTCCACAGCGCTCAAGTATACGTATACCTCTTAAATTAGTTACTACGTCATAAAACATATTTTAGAAAACATTTTACACTGTCAAAAAATAGTTGTACATACCTATATAAGATATTCTTCGACGAGAATCGAACAGGCTGTTGAGTGTTGATGGATTTACACGTGACGTGGAGACCACTTCTGAAGAATCTAATCGCAGATTTCAAATTTCATATCTGATGTTCCTCGAAAGTCGAAGAGCACATTTAGATCTCCAACACGTGCATTAAAGTCTCCTCCCACTATGGAACTGTATCCCGGATATTTTTTAATAAACACTCCTATTCTACAAAAGATAACCAAAAATGGTGCTTATTAATTTTCTAATTAATGTTAGTTGCTTAAAAACAGTGATTACAACACACAAATATTAGAATATCTGACAACGTAATAATTAAAAGATCATTGCAAGTCTAATCATCTCTCTGTAGTCAGAGGCAATGTTTACTATTTGTGTACAAAATTATGACATTCGCGTTTGGCTTGAAAACTGATTTCACTGAACTCCTGATACTTTCAAGGTACAGTAGAGCGTCGATTATCCGAACTAATTGGGGGACATGGCCGTTCGGAAAAACGAACTGTATATTGATTCGCACATACCTACAGGTATATACATACTGTATAATATTTATGTGCAGGGGAATGAAAAACATATGACAAACAGGATATAAAGTTATTTATGCTCGTCTTTTGTTTTTTTTTTATCTGTAATGATAGACTTACCAACTTGGTATATGAATATTTATTTGTAAAAGAGACTTACAAAGAGTCTATTACATTGTCAATAAAAGTAGGTAAAAAGTAAAATAATCACAAGTCATTCAGACTATAGCAGTTTTTTTCTAATAAAAATTTTTTTAATGCGCACGCACATTTTTTGTGATCTTTTATTTTCATTAAGTGATTCGGGATCATATTGTGCACTCGTATTATGGCGTTAGTGATACCACGATTTATAACAGTTAATGAGCTGCTATTTATTTTCAATTTTTCCTTATTTCTTGTGCCGTATTCATGATCGTAGATATTATTTACAAAAAATTCTGGATTGCCTTTAAAGAACTTACTGCATTCCAATATGTATAGATCATAGATAGTTAATAATTTTAATTTTTGAGAGAGGGGTTTGCAGTGTTCTCGTGTTGTCACTCCCGCCATTATACGAATGCATCTTTTTTGAAGTATTAAAATTCTTTTTGTGTGTATATTCATTGGATAACTTGGTTGCAGAATCGTCTTCCATTAATGGTTTATTAATCTCGTACTTATCTTTCATAGAAAGGAAAACACGTTTACGTTTTTAGCCATTTTACTAAATCGAGAGTTTACTTTCACGCGGATATCGAATAGCGGCTATTTGGAAGTGACAAACGGCTAACAATTCGAGACAAGTGCGCGAGAATTGTAGTGCGAGAGGAGATAGGCACGCACTTATCGGGCGAAAATAGTAGGCGGTCGTTCGGTTGATCGACGTTCGGATAATCGTCGCTCCACCATACTTGTAATTTTAAAATTTTTAAATAGAAACATAATTACGTAAAGCAATAGCCAGTTGACACCTTGGTATAATTTGAGGGCGGTGTCATTATTTCTGTGTTTATTCACAAAACCTATATACCGTGTGTCGTAGAATATCGAATTCGAAAGCTAATTTGAAGTGATGATATACTATTTTTGTTATTATTGTTAACATGTAATTTTTTATTTTTAAATGACTTTCAGTAATATTATTTAAGGACCTTAATAAATTCATCCGTTCTGTAACTATTGCCGTTTCGAAGATATACCTTTCCAGATTTTTTTCTGGATATTCTGGAACGTCACATTGCTTATCGTACTCTGCTCGTCAAACTCTTTCATTTGATATCCATCTAAAGAGAGTTGTAAAGAAAAGGTGATCCGCCGTTCAGGAGCGCCCACCATATTGGATGTATGACAATTAAAAAAAGTCTCGAAACGGTGAGTCCGATCAGCGCTTTCTAGAACATCTTATGAACAAAAAAAAAATTAGGTAGGTACATATTCTTAAAGTAGAAGAGTCAAACTTCCCATTGACGGATGGAAATTAAAAAAAAATCGATCTTATAGAGAAATGGCTCATCTACAAAAAAAACCTCGGAAAAGCTAGAAAATTTAAAGAAAAAACGGTTACTGAATCGTGAAAAATTATTTTATCAGAATTTCCATCCGTCATAATGGGAAGTTTGACTCTTCTACTTTAAGAATAAATATTTTTTTGTTCTAGGATGTTCTGGAAAGCTCTGATCGGGCCCACCGTTTCGAGACTTTTTTTAATTGTCTCCTGGGATACAGACAGCTGTGCGCATGCGCGTGGAGCGCGCGCGTCAAAAAAATGGACATTATGGTAGAAGGATATGTAAATAAAATTTAAAAAAATCAATTCTCTATCTGCCTTCCTCTTTCTTTTTTCAAAAATGTATGATTTTTTCCGAAAATTCGAGCGAGTAGTCAATCAAATAATTTCATTTTTCAATACTTTTAATTTAATGTTAAAATTTCGCCTTTTCTGTAAACATAAATGTTGACGACGACTTTTGCTGCCGAACGTCTATAATTAATTACAATCTATGTTTCCTATATGTAATAATAAATTAAAAATAAATCAAGGAATAATAATTAATACATGTAGGTACATTTAACACACGACAGCGGTAGTGAGCTATGAAAACATCCGGTATATATTGTACTATTTTATTGAATGTCATTATGGAAACGCGTCTTTCAAAAATACAAGTAATTAGATAATTCCATAGACAGCAACCAAAAAGTTTCACTAAATCGATATATAATATAAGATGTAAAAATGTTCCGTTTTTGACGTGATAACGTCTTATAAATTGATGAAACACCGGCTGCATGCACGAAAAAATGTAACGTTCCGAAAAGTGTAACGTTCTGAAAAGTGTAACTCATGAAAGTATGCAATTTTTCATCAATGTTTCTTTATGACGTTATCACGTAAAACTATCGTCCGTAAACCGACTTTACAGACAAATAATTTTTTTTTGTATAAACTAATTGTAAAAAAAATTCAAAAATCGGGCGACGTTAGGATCTAAGTTACCCGGAGACGAATCTAACAAAAAAAAGTTTTTTAAAATCGGTTAAGGCGTTGAGCTATACACAATCCACAAAAAAGCGTGACATACAGATTCACAGATTCACAGACAAAGCGAGTACATATAGGCGCTTTAGCTTACGCTATTCGCGCCTAAAAACACGAATTGTAATTTAAAAAAAAATAGTAGCATAGAATGCCATTAAAATAGCACTACGGTTATTTTAAATTCATATATAAAAATGTTGATAGGTCATGGTTTTAGCCTTGTTCATTATTTACCCCTTTTCTTCTTACTGACCAAACACTAAACTAGTCAAATTGTTTTTAGTGTTCCGTGCAAAACAGACTACTTGTAGAACCACTACGGTGTCCGTTTGTCCGTACGTCTGTTACATGCAAATTTCTCTCAATCTATTTGACATAATAATTTAGAATTTGCCACAGACATAGCACAGATGTGAAGTGAAAAAGTTGGATTTTGATTCTAAGGATTCATTTCAGGGGTAAATTGATATAATTAAAAACAATGTTTTCAAGAGTAACGTGCAAAATAACGTATAAAATGAAAACTTATTGAAACACGAATTCATGATTATATGATGATTTTTAAAGTGAAACTTCTTTGGGCGCGGTAGAGTAAATTGGCCTGGTTCAGACAAAAATTGAAACGCTTTCCCTTCTCCGACTTCAAACTACAGTTGAAAAGGAAAAGTGTGAGAATTGTTTCTACACTCTCTCTGTCAAAACGTTATAAGCTCTGTCACGCATTCGCAGTGCGTACGTTATGCTTCTCTAGTCACGCTAAACAATGCCACATAACCATTTCATAATCCTGAAATATAAAAACCGTCAACAAATGCTACAACACAAGAAGTTTCACTTCTAGCTAAACGCATTAAAAAAAATACAGGTGCCGAGTTTAATTACCACGACATTATTGGCAATCCCCGTGCGTACGCCCATGTAAGCCTATGTACACCTACTTATGCAATATATTTTATACTAGTCTCTGTTCTATTCGCAATAAATACCTCCTTAACAGTTCTGCGATCCGGATAACAAATTTCTGATTTTTACGTTTTTTAGTCGAAATAAATGTTTTACATTATTTTAATAAAAAAGTCTAAATGCATTTTACACAGGGGCTCCTTATATAAACGTAGGTGACCACTAAGAAAAGATTTTTAAAAATTCATCCCCTAAGCTACTTAGTTAAAACTTTAACACTAGACTGACGAATGCACAGGCTAAACCGGTGGATCCTAGAAGCATGAAATTTTGCACAAAAGTTCCCATATAACGTAGGTGAGCACTAAGAATGAATTTTTGAAAATCCATCCTCTTACTTTAAACTGACTGACAACGTAATAATCAAGTAGATATATAGTCAGTCATTATTGATTTTTTCGAAATAAATAATATATGTTTTGTCGGTAATAAATATCAGTTATCGTTTGGTGACTTGGCAGGAGCTAGGGGGTCCCTATCGATCGTGGGGTCATGGGCTAGTATAAGCCGTGTGGACCTTAAAAGCGAGTTATTGGAAAATGTCGAAAATCGGCTAAAAACGAGATTTTCGCATAGTTATAGCCATAGTTTTTTAGTGATTTTTTTTGACAATTGTGGATGATCTCTTGGATCCGATTCAAATTCGGTAGGCTTATGGAGAATGACATCAAGCCTATCAGTTGCTCCGTATCACTTACCTACCGTATCGAAGATAGACCCTTCCCAAGTATTTTTCTGGAATGTCTGGAATACGCATCGGATGCGTTTTAAATTCGGTATGCTGATAGAAAAAATAGTTAACATAAAAAAGGTGTCTACTCTTATCATAAAGTGGTAGGCATCATGTGGTAGGATCATAATGTGGTAGCAAATTATTATGTTTAGGGATTTAATAAATAAAATTGGTTGTCTGTAAAGTCGGTTTACGGACGATAGTTTTACGTGATAACGTATTCCGCTCGAATACCATATTTAATAATACATAATCTAAACTTTAGTAGCTGTCAAACTTGGGCCGGTCAGACGGAACGTGACACATTTCGGAACGTTACACTTTTTCGTGCATGCAGCCGGTGTGTCATCAATTTATAAGACGTTATCACGTCAAAATTGTTTTTCAATAGTATTAAGAAAAAAATCGTAGCTATGTGTACAAAAATATATCAGATTTATTTACAGCACGAATTTTTATCTATTGTTTAGCCTTTTTCAAGTACCTACAGTAAAAAAATAACTGCTCTCCTGATATCTGGTTGTTTATATTTTGTCAAAGCATATAATTTTGAACAGCCGCTGAACGATAAATATTTTTAATATTATATAATAGTAATATTATAATGAACTGCGGTCGTAATATTTTTATTTTTTTAGCCCATTAAATACCACTTTTATATTAGCAATCGATTTTTTTTGTCAAATACTACAGTACATATGTCACAAATATTAATATTATTACAAACTGTTTTTATGACAAAAATAGGGCTTTGCGTTTTCGTTATACTGGCGAACATCACTATATATTAAATTTTATTTTATGATATAATCATACAAGATAACACTCTTAGAATACAAAAAATAGAGTTTAAAAAAACTAAAGAAACACGCTTTTATTGCAAAGTGGACTGAAAAATAAAAACATAATTTAAATTTTAATTGTTTTTGCAGTTTTTTAAACTCTATTTTTATTATACACATAAATATATATTAAATATCGTGTCCACTATCCTGCGATTTTTTTTATTAATTATACATATTATATTAATTATACATAATATGTCCATTACAAACATAGGTACATGAATCTTGTTTCGAAGCTTGAATTTTAGTTCAAAACTTCCAAATAAAAAATAAAATTGATTGAGTAATAAAGATGATGCAAAAGTATTGAAATTGATTATAATATAACTGATTTTTTCTTCTTTTGTTAAAAAAAATGTGTTAATGAACTACAATCTTTTGTTTATTAACACCTCGGTGTCAGAACATTAATAGTAAAATATTGAATAAAACCGTGTTAATTACATTGCAAAAATGCCATAATGGCAAAAGATGGGTTAATTGCGGACGGAGTCATGACAGCGTTTGAAACCATGATACTATTAACTAAAAAGAAGATATGCTCACGCGCAGGTAGTAATCTATTTCTCTGTCTTTGGGTGACGTCAGCATCCAGAGATAAATCACGATTGTTTGAATATATTAAACCGCTGAAGCTAGA
The DNA here is from genome assembly GCA_963575645.1 of Xanthostigma xanthostigma. Lineage (NCBI taxonomy): Eukaryota > Metazoa > Arthropoda > Insecta > Raphidioptera > Raphidiidae > Xanthostigma > Xanthostigma xanthostigma. Next base: position 7,616,218 of record OY754471.1, on the reverse strand, counting down.
AACTTGAAATTTGGATACTAGCTTCCTTTCATTACCTAGGCGCGTAACAAGAAAACCCACCCCCATCCCATGCGTTTTATAAAAAAAACGGTCGAATGTGCATTTCTTTATTTTCTAAGAAGAATATTTTTTCCGACTCTCACACTGTTGTTTACTATAATAATAAATAAATAAATAAATTATTTGCTTCAACATTTTCAGATAAACAGCGTATCCTTTATAAAGGTTTCCACCCCCGTTCTTACCCCCTTGTTGAACACCATCTCTTCGATTTTAACAAAGAATTGTGAAAAAATAACTCTAATAATTTAGAGTGATGATAATCCTGCTTCAATGTTGGAAGATTAAAAAGAAACATAGTAATTTTAATACCTTTTGATGACATTTTATATTTTAATTTATTTTATACATAACAACAATACTGATAAAACAGACAGCATTGGTAAGTTTATTTATTTTACTTCCAATTTTTAACTTTAATTTTAACAACAATAATTTTAACAACAATAATTTTAACAATAACAACTTTAAGAACAATTAACTTTAACAATAACAACTGTAACAACAATAATTTTAAAAAATTTTTATATTAAATCTTCTAGATTCTCCGAAGATGGCATAAAGATTGCCGAAACGTCAGACAATAAAATGCAATAAAAACCTTCAGTATTTGCTTTGTTTCATGCCACCAGGATTCTTCCTCTTTAATCTTTTAACAAAGAATATTCAACTCAAATTTCGTGTTTCTAACTCTCGCAACTTCGTTAAAAGAGTATTTTTAAACTCCCGTTTTCACCTTCTAAGGGTTAATTAATAAAAAAAAGAATATAATCAAGTATCTTCATTTTTAAGGAAGAGTTCGTATATTGAATTCATATATTATCTTCCATTTTAAACGATTCATAAGGTATGAACATTTTGTGCATGTGCGTATCATCAGTGATCATAGTATCATGGTTTGAAAAAAAGAGCTGTTAGGGAATTAGATAACAATATGAACTCTCTTTCTAAATTCAATGTTATAGTTTCCTATCGAAATAATACCTCTTACGTTATTCTGGGTGCCGGATAACAAATTTTTGATTTTTACCTTTTCGGTTGAAATTGCCAATGATCACATATTTTTTTTTCACTTTTTATTAATAAAAAAAGTCCTTCTAAAAGGCTGACAGACAACGCACAGCCTAAACCGGTACGTCTAGAAGCATGAAACTTTGCACAGGAGTTCCTTATATAACGTGGGTGAGTACTGAGAAAGGAATTTTAAAAATTCACCCCTAAGAGGGTTAATCAACTCAGTTGAAACTCGAACATTGACTGGACGGTACAACGCACAGCCTATATTTCCGAAACGGTATTAGATACAAACCTCCGGGTGCGCTCATTGAATTTAGAATGTCGTTTTCTATAAGTAGCCCGAATTCGAAATTGTATCCGATGCGTATCCCAGACTTTCCAGAAAAGCACTTCGAAAGGGTCTTCGAAACGGTAAGTGGTACGAAGCCACCGAGGGGCTTGGTGACTTCAGCGTGTCATTTTCCATAAGCCTACCGAATTTGAATCGGATCCGAGTGGTTGTCCAAAATTGTCTTAAAAAAATCACAAAATAACTAAGGCTATACTATGGGAAAAATCTCGTTTTTAGTCGATTTTCGACTTTTTCTAATAACTCACTTTTCGTGTCCACATGGCTTATACTAACAGGAAATGACATTCCAAATCACAATGTCACCTCAACTTTCAACATTCGCAGTGAATTTTAATGCAGAAGAAACATTTAAGTGTCTATATCTCCGGAACGGTATTAGGTACAGACCTCCGGGTGCGCTCATTGAATTTAGAATGTCGTTTTCTATAAGTAGCCCGAATTTGAATCGGATCCGAGTGGTTGTCCAAAATTGTCTTAAAAAAATCACAAAATAACTAAGGCTATACTATGGGAAAAATCTCGTTTTTAGTCGATTTTCGACTTTTTCTAATAACTCACTTTTCGTGTCCACACGGCTTATACTAACAGGAAATGACACTCCAAATCAAAATGTCACTTCAACTGTAGGCATTTGTACTGAATAAATAAACAATATTCGACTCGCGCCTATGCCAGTCGTTGATGTTTAACCATACTATTGTTTAAGCTTTTATAAAATTTCGTCCGGTGGCGCTAGACCAATAAATTCCAATTATGGTTAGTGTCTATGCTTACCCAGAAATATCTCTTGTATGCTATAATGCTCCTAGGGGCTGTATAAGTTGTCGATTTTTGTCAAATCACAGAGAATTTTTCAAACGTGATCAATGCTGAAATACTCTGCACAAATGCGTAACAATATAGGGTGACAGGAAAAAAGTGATCATTTTTTGGGTTCCGCAGCCAAATGACAAAAAACGGAATCCTTATAATTTCGACATGTATACGTCCGTCTGTCTGTTTGTTCATATGCCAGCCTTATAACTCCGCCATATTTCCAACGATTCGGATTTTACAGATGGGTGTCTTGTATGAAGCACCGTATAAATTGTATAATGAAATTATAAAAAAAAATCGGGGGTAGGAATTAAGAAAATAAAGGGAAAAACAAACAACATTTTTAATTTGAAAACAAACATTTATTCGAATTGTTTTTAATCGTTTTGCCTTTTTTAATATAATGTACTTTTAGACAATCATATTATCATTAGGTGGGGAATTGTTTGTCTGCCAAGATAAAGATGGATGTAGGCATTTTTCTACACACCCTGTACATTATAATTAATGTAAATGTGTATTACTATTTATTACGACGTCATTATTTTTACCTACACCCAGTGAAAAAGCTCCTTCAGTTGTATTTTATGTTGTTATAATAATTAAATAAATAATAAAGAAAAAAACATTCGAAATATAATAACGAAATAACATTTATTAAAATTAATACTAATAATAGTTTTATATTTTATATATTTCAATCATTTGAAACAACTGAAGAATGAATACTTGTTTAATGACTTGTGAAAAATCAAGCATGGACGATGTTTTTTTTTTTCTATTTTGAAAACAAGAATGATGTTCTTGATTTAAACTATTCTTAAAAATATATAAAAAAAAAGTTTATTTCGCAAATTTTAATAACGTTAATGATTTACAAATACGAAATATTTTTGAGTTATAAAATGAAAACAATAATTTTTATAATGAAAGGTTTGAAGAAATGGCCTTCACAAAAAAAATCATCCATGCCTAATGTTATATTTTTTGTATAACAGTTGTTAAAATATTAAGTACATAACGCCAATAAGATAATATCAATAGGAAAAAAATTCATGTTCAGTTATTTTAAACGATTAGTTATTTTTGTTCGACTAATTTTATTTCAATCGCCAACACATTTTCAGAGGCGCTGAAAATGTGCTGCCGATTTCTATAAAAAAATATGTTTATAACAAGTTTATTGATCGCAGCAGTTATGAAAAAATTAAATTTAAAACCCTGGTCCTCTGTTCCACTTGTTCTAACCTTAGATGACAGCATAAGATACAGTTTATATATTATTATTTTTTTGTAAATAAAATGTGTGTAAAAACAGAGACAACAGTTTTTGCGGGAAAGAAAAAGTAAATTATATTTTTTTCGATGTGACGTAGGACACGTTTAAACAACAAACAAATTATTACTCTTCGCTCTTGAAGAGAAATACAAACTATCGTTTGTTGTAATTCAGTTGATATTAAACTCAATTTAACCCTTTCCCGGTTAAGAGCCACGAAACGTATCGGTGTTTACACAAGTCAATTGGTTCCTTCACTTCCACATTTATATGAAATTGGAGGACCAATTGAAAAAATGTTCTATCAAAATATGTAAGATTTGAGAGTGCTAGTGTGTACACACTGTTAAATGCTTGCCGCAGTGCCGTATACGATATTGATAAAGGTAGCTTATTCAAATATTTTATCAGTTCATTGAAAAAAATTTTTTTTTAATAACTCCTTTTAAAATGTTTACTTTGGTAAATAAAAATGTTGGAGTACAATTATTTCATTGACATATTCTATTTCATTCGTATCTTGACTCACGTGTTTACTACTCACACTTTTGTTTCGTAGTGCTCCGCCTAACTCTGGAGTAGACATTCAAGGTCAACCGGGAAAGGGTTAAAATATTATCATTTCTACGTGTCTTTAGAAATTTGACGTGTTATTTTGTTCTTCCATAATGATTTTGTATATTTTATGAACGGAATGGGCAGTCCGTAAATTTTTAGCGTCCATAAAAATTTCAAATAACTATAACCAGATGAGAATATCTTCTAAATAGCCAATTTTCAATTACCTTTTCTTTTGGTGGAAAAATATGACGGAAGTGCGGGTTTCGTAAACGTTTTGGTAATATATTATTGAAGGACGTCACATTCCAAATTTTACTTCCACAAGAAATTATTACGCTGACATCTAAGGTAAGTATTTTTACATTAGTATTATATTAATGCATAATAAAAATTTGGTTAACATCGACAATCCGTATTTTATCACTGTTGCGATATTAACCGAGAGTGTTCAAATAAAAAAAAAATATTTCGTCATAATTTTAATCCGACAAATGCATTGAACATCAAAAGAAGTGTGCAAATTTTTGGAACAAGTCAAGCGATAATTATTGTTAAATTATTTGACGAAAATTTGACAAAATTTATTTGACACAGAAAAAAAATGACAAAATTAATTTCGAAGACATTATGGTAAGAAAAAAGCAATTTGATCGTAACATTTGCAACAATAATAATAATAATAAAAGAAGAATAACACTGTTAGATGTTTTCATTTTAATAGAGTTAAGATTTGACATTGACAGCATTACTTTTTCACCGATTTGAGGAGACAAATTTACATTAATTAAACAATACTAATTCTAAACATTTATAGGAAATAATTTATTTAAGACAATTTTCTTTGTACAATGATTCTAATGAAGTGGATATTAAACAACAACTTTCTTTACTTTAAATAATAAATATCAAAGGAAGGGAGAGGGGAAGAAGTGGACTAATTATATTATATAATTGGCTACATTTACAGGCATATTACACAATAATAATAAATATATACATCTTTTGTATTATTCAATAATTACACAGTATATAACGTGAGATAGCAAAAGCCCAAAAGGGCGTTATTTTGATATGGTCGGGAATGTTATAATGGGATCCCGTGAGATGACCCTACTGTTTATTTTTAAAAATCATCAAGTCAAAGTTGTCGCATCAAACCAAAAGAAACGCCGTCCCACATAAATAAAAGTTTTTTTTTCAAAGCGATTTGAAAATTTAAAAGTACGAATTTAAAAAAAAAAATCAGGAACGTAAATGCGATAATTGTGTTGTATTTACAACGAAGAAAAAAATAACATCTAAAAAGAAATGAAACGAAAACAGTAGCCTAATGATTTTTAAGATCCAACATTTGACGGGGGTGTACTTTTAGTTTGAGAAATATAGGTCACTCATTTAATCCTCTCAGTCTCAAAAAAATAAATCAATTAATAAATAATCATTTGATAACAAACATACCCGATTGTTTTTACTGTACAATAATAATCAATATTCAATCAATCAAAATACTAAACAACTAAATAATAATAATAAAAAATCGTTTAAACATTGCTTTGGTATCAGTTACATTCAATAATAATTATATTCTTTTTATTAATTATTCATTAGTTATTTTATCGTATTGGTAGAAACATTTTATTTATCACCGCGTATTTGTTACAGTGTTCAAGTTTTTTTTTTCATTCTTTTTTTGATAATTTACCTAAGGTTTATATTAAACAGTGATTATTTCATTTTTGATTTGACAAAACATTCAAAATAATTACTTAATAGTTTATATTAAGTACGTTTTCATTGGCCGCGAAAATTCGACGTCGCACAATATAATTAATTATTGAACTGTTCTCATCAATTGAACTGTTTTGAAAAAAAAAATAAAATAAAACAATCACCCACAAACATTCAATTTGAATGTGTCATCGGTCACCTAGGCAAGGATCATGGACTAGTACGTTAGACTTGGTGGGGGCGGTGGTAATCGAAAACCGCCCCATGGAAAGAGTCATGTGGGTTCTTTGGAGGCAGCGCTCGCTGCAAAGTCGTCATCGCCTGACAACATTGGCAGCGGCGGCAGCAGGTGTCCTTTGCCCTGATTGACCACACACTTTCTCATGTGCTTCTCTAATGTTGATGGCACAGAGAACGGCATCTCGCAAAACCGACACCTATACACGTCCTTCCCTAACCGACCGTGCGTCTTCATGTGTCGCGTCAACTTTGAACTTTGCGCGCATGCGTACGAACACAACTCGCATTTATATGGTTTCTCACCGGTATGCGAACGTCGATGCACCGTTAAGTTCGAACAATTTTTGAACACCTTACCACAATATTCACACGTGTCATTGCGTCGCGACTCCTTCTTCAACAAAGGACCGGGAAGCAACGCACTGGGACCGGGACCGCCTTTGCCGTCGCCGCGAGTCATTCCCGGCAACCACCAATCGCCGCGTTCCAAGTCCAGCTTTAAACGTTTGCTGGCTTCAAATGCATTTTCGAAAGGCGCGAACAACGGTAAAGGCTGCGGCGGCGCCGGCAACAGTCCCTTGGCGAACTCCTCTCGTAACCTCAAAGCGGGACTTGGCAATGATGCCGTGCTATTGTTGTTGTCGCGATCTTTGTTTGCTAATTGCATTTTCAAAGCCGACCCTGATTCCTGCAATGCTTGCTTGTAAGCTTCGTTGTACTGCGCGATGTTACTCAAGCCAAATTTATCCATCAATTCACCGACCAGTGAGGCCGAAGTTGACGTCGGTGGTTTTATGAGCGGGCCTAGATTATTACCACCGCCTTGACTAGGTACACTTAAGTCTTCCGCTTCTTCCTCTTCAGGTTCGGCTTCTTCCTCTTCCTCCTCTTCCTCCAATTCGTCGTCTTCTTCGCTTTCCTCTCCGTCGAGGGTCTCTACCGACCCGGCATTGCTCGTTCGATCCTCTGGTGTTCGATGCAATCGCATGTGTCTTTTTAGTTTGGAACTCTGTGAACATGCGTGGTCGCAAACTGTACATTTGTAAAGCCGTTCCTCCGAATGAGCACGTCTGTGTACTTCCAAATTCGTCTGGAATCGGAATTTCTTCCCGCAAATGTCACATGCGTGTATGGCATCTGGCGCACCGCCTGAGTTAGTCCTCGGTGATATAGGTTTACCAGGTGGAGTTGACGAGGATCTAGGGGTTGTGGTGATGGCGGTGGAAAGCGACGTAGCAACAGGCTCATCTTTCACTGGAGGCGATAAGCTTTGAGGTCTGCTGCCGCCACTACTACTATTGTTGTTGTTATTATTGTTGTTACTGCTTGTCACAGGAGTCGGAGGTAATTGTGAGGGTGAAGGACTTGCGAAAGGAGGTGAATGCTTCCTAGGTAATGGTGAACTAACGGCAGCCGCAGTGCTAGGACTCGTCGTGCCTGCCAACTGTCTTAGCCGTTGAGAATAGAAGTCCAATTGAGGTTCGAGAGCCAACGATTGACTTTGTCTATCGCCTCGGGATTGTGCCACGCTTACTGGTATCTGCGGTGGTCTTTCCGCAGATGATGGAAAATTTGGATGCGGTGGTGGAACTCCCGCCGCGGCGCTGGCGGCCACTGCGGCCGCTGCCGCTGCAAGATTCAGTCCGTGATGACGGAACTGTTCAGACACCAGCTGTTCCATTCGGAAATGATGTTCGGGATTTGGTCGTGCGAATAACGGAGCGGGAGGAACTGGACCATGACCTAAGGGCGGCATCGAGGTGGGTAGAGGAAGACGTAGTAGACCTCCGACGCCAAACGGATGGTGAAGTTCGGGAGGTGGAAGGAGATGATGTCTGAGGCTTGGAGGAGGTGGTGGAGGGTGACTGGGATTGTTACTACCGCCGCTCGAACAGCCGGACGACGTGCTACTCGCTGAACACGTGCTGCTGCCGCTGTGATTGTTGTTAGCGTTCGATTTACTGGCACCGGACGACGAGCCCGACGATGACGAGGAGCTCTCCACGTAAATCTTGACGCCGTGGGTGTGCTGAACGTGCTGCACGAGGCGCCAGGCTGAATGTACGCGCGCCTTGCACGTCGAACACACGTAATTGCTCGGTTCTGGAATAGAAGAGAAAATTACGTTAGAAGAGAACTACGCTTCAAAAACATTAAATAAAAAATATATAGCACATTTTTCCGTTATTTAATAAGCAATTAATTATTTAACTGATGAGTAATTGAAAAGCTTTCATTTGGTGAAAATAAGAAAAAATATATTTTTTCCTGAGTGGTGTTCGATCATGGCGATAGCCATTACGTAAAAAGTGCAATAACTGTTCGTTTACATACGACATAACATTACATCTGAATGTTACAACGATTATCAGAAATGACGTATAAATGACGTAAATAAAACAGCTGATGGCATGAAACATGTCGGTTTATTGCTGCACCTTGAGAAGGGTGCTTTATGTGCGGGCTTTTTAAAGTTTCAGACTCCGCGGCCGCCGCACATAACAACATGTTGCCAACGAACTCGAAGAACCGACTCGTGTCCGAGTTAAGAAAAAAAACTGACATTTGTCTATTTACAAATCCGAAGTTCCCACGTTCAAATAAAATAAATATTTTGATTAACACCCGCACATGAACACTAGAAGAGTAGATGCGTTTCGTTATTTTATTAGCATACCTACTCACAGAATTAGAAAATATTTATGGGGTCAAAATTGATTGATTGCTTAAATATTTCTTTTAATTTTGGATAGTGGAATATGTATAAATATAAGGCGTACACTTTTTTCTTATTTTTTAATTTTAAAATAAAATTTAGAACCAACGGAAGTAAACTGGTGTAAAAATAAAATCGAAATGAAACGATAAAACAAAAAATAAGACAGTGTCCAAAAACAAAAAATAATAATTGTCTTGTACAAATGGAGAGAATATGACAAAAAAAATTTTCGTGTTAAAAACACATAGGTACATTACGTTCGGGCATGGGTCAGTTCTGTTTATGTAGAGCGCGGAGTTGACGCTTTGGGGGTTGATGCTTACACTGTATACACAACACTGTGGGGGTTCTAAAATAAAATAACGCCAAGTCGAATGGGTGCAGCACTGTTGCTATACCGTCACTGTGAGTCCGTCTGTCAGTGTAATGTTTTATTTTGCATCTAAGTCGGCCGTCTAAAGTCTGAACATAGCGACGAAAGTTGTAAAGCTCAGCTTAGACAACCAGAACGTGGTTCAATTGCCCGAAAAATAGAACAAAATAGAATTGTTGCCTAAATGATGAATTAACAAGGATATTTGAATGTGTCTTTCAACCAGGACAAAACATTGTTTTATTCATTTCAGTTGTCTGGGTGCAGAAACTGGTGTTTTCAATTTGTTGATTATATTCAGTTGAAATTTTTAGCAATTCTCAAATTAGAATATGGGAACAACCAGTACTTTATAAACTTCAGCGTTTTAAGCAATTTAAAATACACGTTGTAACACCACGTCTTAAAAAGCTGGTGTACCCTGCGGTGGTCATGTAGAAAAACAGAGACAAGATGGCAGCGGAGCGTATGAACTACGAACTAGTGTTCATGTTAAAAAACTAACGTTCATAAATATGTTGAATTAAATAATATTCATGTTACAAACTTACGTTATAAATATGTTGAATAAAATAATAATAATTGTTACAACGTAAAGTAAAATAATGAATAATTTTAACTGAACTTTCTGAATAGCCGAAGAAGTTCGGAGTTTCCGCGTGTTGAAAAACTAAAATATCTTTTTTTTGTAAAAATAGTTAGAATAATAGGTCACCAAATGTAACACGGCATTGGAAACCAGAGAGGTTCGTAGCCTGCAGCCCAGGATCTACGATTTTTTTCAAACCGGTGGAGAAACTTAATTATGGCGCTCCGTCTATCCAGCATTTGAGAGAAATTACTAAAAAAAAACCACAAATATATAATGGTTGGCATTTTCCGTGAACGGGAAACCGTCAGAAAACAAGCATATTGAGTGAATCAGAAAAAGGACAGAGTGGGTGTGATTTTCAATCAATATATATTATGATTTTGGCGTTCTCTGAAACTGCCACCCGGGACGAGTGACCCCCTAGATCCCGGGCTGCTAGCCTATACCAGACAGCGATCACAATAAATAAAACAAACCTCCGGCGCCTTTGAAACAAACAAGGAAGAGTCTAAGGCACGCTTTACACATACTGCGTTCATAAGACGACATTATTACAAAGTCTATGAGGCAGCCGGGAGGAGGCATTGCGCGCGTTGACGCGCACATCGTAAGACTGCGTGAGTATACACACGTAGGGTGAGGGTGGGTAATTTAAGTGTCCATTTCACAGCGGTGGCGATCTGCATGCGGTGGGTGCTCACGTTCCCACACATCGGCCACATGTTGACGGACCATTACCGCATATTCCATCCCACACACCTACCCCCATATATACACACACACACTACCTTATAACGTGCCGCTTTCTTTAAAACCCTAACGAAAAAACACAAAGTGCGTAAAGCGTGTTATAAGGCTCGATCGTTTTTTGGCAGAAGTGAACCAAAAAGGGCCGAGCTTATTTTTGGACGATTTTCAAAATATTTTAATTTTGTATTTTCGAGCTATGCTGACGACTGTTTGAAAAGCATTAATTTTTGTGGGCAGGAAAAGTTTCGTGATAAAAATTCTGCTACAAAAAAGTCTCGTTGTAGCCAAACTTTTCTACCTGTGTTTAACGCCTGTACGAATGTTTTAACCCTATATTGCACAGGAGTCTCATTCATTCTTCCAATTATTATTAATACTTAAGCTTAGTAACGTAAGCGTGGATGACAATTAATTCTCGATTTCTGATATAACTTTCAGCTTACAATTTAGATTTAATTCAATTAGTTTTAAAAGAATTATCAATCGTAAAGCAACTTTTGCTTTAAGCTGAAAGTCGTATCAGAATAAAATCTACAAATGTTAGAGTGCCCGCGGTGAGAGATGAAGCCAGGCACGTCATCAATAATATGCTAATAAACGCCTGCTTGTCCGCAGACAGTGCCGTGCGGAATAAATTCGACATGTCCATTTATAGAAAACACTCGACGCACATGGATCTCCGAAACAGCCAATAGCAAGCTAGAAGGCAGGCGCAATGCAATGCAGACTTCATCTTTCCCCGCGCGTACTTTAGTATCTATGTACAATGTACATATTATAAAAAAAAAAAACAAAGTTTGCTAACGTATTTTCAAATTGAAGTGTTAAAATTTGGCATCTTTATAGACAGTGCTCCAAAACTAATTGTTAATCCTAAGGATAAAAAGAAACAATAATAACGACAGTTTATTTTTCCATTTGAGTATGGAATTTAAGAAGGTATGAAGGGACGTAACTACTGCACAAACAATTTTGTATTTAATACTCAGCACGAAATCTAATAACTCGCCAGTAACATTAAAACAGATGCCACAGTTGTGCATATATATCTATAGTAGACACGTTGCACATCGGGTAACCGCGACGATGCGACAGTTGTTACAGTGATCGCGCGACAAAATAATAATAAAGTGAAAACCGGTGAAATGAAAAATTGTTCGGACATTATTTTATATATTCGGTGCACACAGAGGGAACGCCGCCGCTATCCCGTCTGGGAGTCGGGAGGCGGAGGGTCTGCTTGCTGCTGCTGCAATAGACGTGCCTGGATTTAAAATCGACTGATTCTTTGATATGATTATGATAGGTACACACACTATATACACACACAAGTATTCAGTCGGTTAAATTCCTTGTGCTTTTACTGTCTCGAGGGTCAGGTTTTATTAAAACTTAAATGAATACTATACCAAAGTATAAGATACCAAACTTGTAGCTCTGATTTTAATTGTAATACGTTTTCGAAGGCTATTGCCAGCAAGGGGGGGGATTCATCCCCCCTTCCTGAAATGCTTTAGCCAATCCACCGTTTTATACGTACTACTAAAATGTTTTCGACTCTTTTTTCGGATCTGTGGATTCCACGTTTTTCGGCAACCGTCTAAAATGTAACAATGAAGGCTGAATGACAGAAATGCTCCATCTCTCTCACTCATCTTTCATTGTTACATTTCATATCATATGCCGCTTTGGCGTTGATCGCAAGTCAGTACAAGGTTAAATAAGTTTTTTCGTAACTAACAATTACATTTACAAATAATACGGATTCATGAAAGTGTTTGGTAAACATGTCAAATTAAACAAGTTTTGAAGGGGAGTTATCGGTGTGGCGAGCGAAGTTGTCAAAAATAATTGCTGCGGAATGGCCCACTACACCACTAGCAGCGCTGGACAGCTGTAACACAGTATAATGTTTCCTATGATTCACAAGTTACTGTCAATACTCGTGACGCTACCTGTGTCGACGGCGACACCAGAGCGTACTTTTTCCTCGTTGAAGAGGCTAAAAACATTTTTGAGAAACAGCATGGGACAGACACGACTGACTGGATTAGCCTTCAATCTTCATCATGATGTCGAGATCAGTCCAGAGATCGTTGTCACGCGCTTCATTTCTGGTGACAATCCGCGTAGGTTGCCTTTATATTAAATTTTTTCTTTATGTTAAATTATACTATAATAAGCATATATTATAATATTACATAAATAAAGTTGTTACTTATTGTCTCTGGTCCAAAGTTTGACCCCCCCCCCATCGAAGTGAATTCCTGGCTACGGCCTTGATTGCCAGGGCTCCTACATTTTGAGACGCGTCCATAATTTCGTAGCAAGAATAAAAAAAATGCGCTCATATAATTATTATTGACAATCAAATGATTTACATCATATGTTTTGTGCGCAAAAAAACTGCACACTGACAGAGAAGGATGTATATAAAAGATGATGTAAAGCATTTTGGTGCGTTATAGACAGAGCAAATGAGAGAGATGAGCGGACAATCACACGACGTCGATGACAATAGACGCGGTTGTCGCGGTAAGGAATCACGGCTTGGTGAACACTCGGTCATCATCTTCATTGTATTCTTGCTGATCTCACCAGTCACCGGTGATATATATAGTTCCAGCTATCTATATAACGCTGGCATTTTAACACTTTGATCACCGTAGCATCTAATTTATTTTCTACTAGTTTTTACCCGTGGCGTCGCTAGAATTCAAGTCAGTTTTGAAACGAATCTTATATCGTCACTTCAGTTTATTCGAAAAAAAAGTACCCTGCATTTTTAGTTTGCGTACCAACTGATATCGTAACTTAAGTTACATTAAAATTGGTGATGTAGGCATCAACAATAGAGAAACAAAGATTTTGGAAAACGATTTTACGGGGGGGGGGGGGATTTCAACTCAACTTGTAATTAGACCTATGGTCTCTGTTTACAGTAATAAATTCTATTCTATATTCTATCTACCATTACCAGCTGCCACTTACACTGTTCATAGAAGCGAAATCGATCAACACGACTTTCTGGAGAAATTTCACGGCAAAGAAAATATATAGATTATTGTAGATTTATCTTGTTATTTGTATACGTAAACTATTAATATTCTAGGGTGGGCCAGGCCCCCCTCTTGCTGCGCCAATGGCTTAAATCTATACTACATATTATAAAGAGGTAAAATAAGTTTGTTGGTTTGTATGTCAAGGATAATCTCTGGAACTACTGAACCGATTCTTAAAATGTTTTCGCTATTAAAAAGTCATGCACTAACCTTGACTAATACAGCCTATTTTGATACAAAATATACATTATAAAAAAACATTCGCTCGTCAAACTAGGATAATACGACTATTTACATATTTCGAGAATGTTTCTGTGCAGTAAACAAACAGTTGGCACACAACACTGCGAACAAAATTCGCCGTTTGAGCAGCACTGTACATTTTAATGGGACAGTCGTTTAATAACCGTGGTCATTATTCGGTCCGTTCGTTCATTCCTTTTCCGTATGCGCCCGATTACTCACAGTCGTCCGCGAGATGGGCGGACAGCGTCTTTCACAAAACACACACACACACATACCAACACAGGTATCGCAACTATTGTTCTCAAAGATAATTTGACCAAATCGATACACGATGTGTAATCGAGTGTCTAACTAACCTAACGTCGTCACTCGTCATACAGTGGTTCGAAATTACAATTGTTATCCAATGTTCCGAATGCTGATAAACACTATGCGGCTAATTAAACGAACGCGATTAATTATTATTATATTGATACATGGAACTGTTCACTACATCATTATCAATTATTAGATAGATAGATAGAGATCTTTATTTTGTTGGTACAATTAATGTACATAAATAGCGTCAACACAAAAACAATTAATTATAAAAACTCGTTCAATCTGTAGTGAGCCTTACTTAATAAATATTTTTTTTAATTCTTCCTAAACTTTTGTTTAGAATTTGTTACAGTTATTTCAGTAGGTATCTTATTGTGTATTCTTATCATAGCGTTGCGGACACCTTTATGAGTCACTGCTAATGTACAATTAGCAGTTTTTAAATTATTTTTATTTCTTGTGGTATATTCATGTTTATTATGATTTTCATTAAACAAAGATGGATAGTTTTGTACAAAATTTGCACAATTTAGAATATAAAGATCTACTAGTGTTAGTATGTTATACTGAATAAATAAATTTTTACAATGTTCTCTAGGTGCCACACCCGCTATGATACGAATACACTTTTTTTGAATTAAAAAAACTTTTTCTGCCCATACCGAATTGCCCAAAAAGATTATTCCATATTCAAATAATGGGTTTGATAATAACTGATATCATTTTAGGATACTGTTTTTGGCGTGATAACGTCTTATAAATTGATGAATCACGTCAATATAAAAAGATGAAACACCGGCTGCATGCACGAAAAAGTGTAACGTTCCTAACGTTCCGCCTGACCCTGTGCGTGATTATTAAATATGATATTCGAGCGGAATACGTTATCACGTAAAACTATTGTCCGTAAACCGACTTTACAGACAACCAATTTTTTATTAGTGTTCCATAACGAGACATATTTTATGGAATTACTTCGGTGTCTGTCCGTCTGTCCCTTTGTCACAGGCGATTTTATTTGAAACTATTCGACGTAAAAATTTGAAATTTGGCACAGATATAGAGTGTGGTGGCCTAATTACAGACGTGAAATATAAAAAGTAGAATTTGAATTCTGGGGTTAATTTCAGGGGCGAAATGGGAAATGCACAAAAACTGTTTTCTTCATTCCTCGATCGAAAGTACGTACTTTCGTCCCTTATAGCAGGGACGAAAGTTTGACATTTACTCCCTGTTATTTATTATATTAAATGACAGCGGTAACCCTAGTTACGAGTATAAATACGCATGAGAAATTTTTTCCTCCCGCCGTTCTCGCTAGGAGTAAATGTCAATCTTTCGTCCCTGCTGACGAAAGTACGTACCTACTTTCGAGTGGATATGAAGAAAAATCGTTTACACCACACGGGCCTTAAAAGTTGAAATCTCGGCCCTTGTGATGTAATATACCTACTATTTCAAAGGTATTAGTTAGGGAGCTCGCGCGCAAAAAAACATGTCGTCCCAATTGTCTGCCGCGCCCGGTGCATAAGCTATTTAAGATAATGAGGATAAAAAATGTCAAAGATGGTGAAAAATTAAAAAAAAAAATTCTGCCGCTTCGTTTTTAGGTTCTGTTAGAACCAAATGATCGGGAAATACCAGCGGCAGAAATTTTTGATCAATTGCGCCTTCCTCAAGCCACTCCTAAGAAAGGGGATTTATGAACATAAATCCACTTTCTTGTTTTATATTTGTCTTGTATCCCGTGTTGGTTCCTGTGATAGGATTCCCGTTAAAATCAACTTTAACGCGGTTAGTAACTACACACTTATTACTGTTACACAATGATTTATATGATCGAGTGTGACTACATTAATGATCAGAGGTATACTGACTTAATAATAATTAATTAATGTTCATATTACATCGATGTCTATATAGTGTGGTTAGGTGATGATGACCGTCAGGATTGTCGGACTCTCGGTGTAGATCAGAGGACCTCGAACTTTTTTTGTCTCGTAGACCACTTGCCATGTTTTTCGGTTTTGGAAATTTGGGTAGATCCCCTGCTAATCTGATATTGATTTTTTGCAAATTCATTGATTTCAAATGTATTTTTGACAACCGGTATAGTGCTACTCACTTTAAACGATTTAAATTTATAACGTTAGTGAAGTGTAGTGCAAAATGTTTAGTTTTATGCATTTATTAATTAGATTCAAATTAAAATTTACTTTCTGTTACATAAAATAACTAAGCAAAAATAAAATGCTTTTAGTTAAGGGATGAACCTGATGCTTTAATAATAAATTTTCAACATTTGGCATCAATTTAGTTAGATTTAATCTTAAATCTCCTCGGTTAACAATGTCCAGTTTGTTTCTTTTCTTGTTAGAAGATTCACTATCATTGACCCCCATTTTCATTTCATGGACCCCCATTTTTTTCCCGCTGACATGGACCCCCTGCAAGTTGGCGTCGACCCCTGATAGAGGTCGATATAGACCACTTTGGGAACCACTGGTGTAGATGTACAGTCTGGTTTTGTACACCGGGAGCAAAGATACACAGGTATAATACGAGGAGGAAGATAAAACGGCGACGGATGGAGTGCGACAGATGCGGGTGTGTTGTGAAGGAAACGGAAGCTGTACGCTTCCCGATGGATGACAATCAGACCAACCTTCCTACAGTCTTATAAATCATATAATATTTTATATATATATGCTACATACATATATACAATAGCTAATAATACTGTATGGTAACACGATGCAGTCTTGAAAAATATTTAGCCATATTCTAGTAGTTCATGTATCACTCGAGTCATAATATAATTACGTTCAAGATACTTACTACATACTTCCTAGGAAATGGCTGATTTTCACATGATAATAAGTATATTTTTAATATCTTTAATAGATGTACATTGTACATGTCACGTTTGGGTTGTTTACAAAAACTACAACCACTTTGCTTTCTCTGCTTCCCACATACTTTTAAATGGTAACTGACACGTAGTTTTTGGAAATTACTGTTGAATTGATTAGATACCATTTACCTGCTTTACTTTACAGCACTAGCGTTAAACGGGTCATTTTACTACCGCTCTACAAGCACGAAAAACAGCTGTATATAGTAAATACAAAATAGTTATTTTAATCGGCACAAAAATGTATAAATTGCGTTACAAATAAAGTAAATCGTAAATTTACCTGGAATTAAGTTTCAAAGGAAATTTCGACTTTGAATGTAAGTACCTACAATTTATAAGATACGCAGGCTGAAGCAACTATTTTCAAATGTTTTCTGTCTACCAGTCAGATTTTGAAATGTTGTATTGCACCAAGTTGCTATGTGCGAACTCGTAAAGTTGCGACGATACCAGCTGGCGGTACTATAATTCGACATACTTGTAATATGTAAGCGCGTTCTGGGTGATCGTAAATCTGTACCGGTGATCAAATTATGCTTTAGCGAATTACAAACAGGTCAAAGGTTATACGGCGTTCTTAACTGACCATCGCAACACAACAAAAACGGGTTCGGTTAACGCAAAGCAACGCCAACTGCGCGTTCGCTAACGTTCGCACACGAGTACGAAACTTTTCGATGCGCACATCCGTTGCACGTGAAGTTGTCTACCGTACACGGAAAATTTAGTTCGAGTTTTATTTAGGGCATGGAAGTATTGTTACGGGGACAAACCCGGGACTGCAGGAGATCGACGCGGAATCAAAATTTAGGTAGCGTTCAAAATCAAGGGATATCTTCTATAATTTGAATAGACGCTGATAGCCTTAGATATCGAGCGTCTATAATCTACATTCTAATTTATTCATATAATTTGGTTCCGTTACGGACGATAGTTTTACGTGATAACGTATTCCGTAATACATAACCTAAACCTCCCAAAATTTGGTTTCAATCCGCTTATCCTTGGTGTCGGAATGATAAGAAATGTCAAAAGTGACGTTTGCAACTGTCAAAGTATTATGTTCTAATAATAATTAGTTATTCCAATACTTAACTTAGAAGGCGTTGCATTTCACAAAATACTAATGTCAAAAAATTGAATTAAACATTAGAAATGCAGCCGTTTTCATGTTAAGACAAGACATACGTTATCTTCTAATTTCCATGTACGGCAAACAAAGACGACCGACCGCGTCGCGCCATGCATTAGACAACATTGCATTTATACAGCTATTTTTCTGTATAAATTTGTATAAAAAAACTGTTTAGGCAAATTCTGTTATACGAAATCTATGTAAAATGTTCTCCTCTTTCGTTTAAGACTGGTTTCAAACCGATCTGATTTAAATTGAGCGAGAAATTAGCAAAAAGCACGCACAGGGTCAGGCGGAACGTTACGCGTTACAAACGTTAGGAACGTTAGGATTTAGGAACGTTACACTTTTTCGAGCATGCAGCCGGTGTTTTATCAATTTATAAGATTGGTGATTCATCAATTTATAAAACGTTATCACGTCAAAAAAAAAAGACTTAAATTCCTTTATTTAGCTGGTTTTGAATTAAAATTAATGATTGACGAATCGATGACGATGCTTTGACATAAAGTACACTCTGGGAGTACCAGATGTTATGTTGGTAATAGTTAGTTAATAGTTATACCTACATACTTTCATATGTCGGCTGGTACTTATAATTTTACTTACACGATCTGTCCGATAACCCGTAAAGTATACGCATATAAATTTATTAATTTGCAGCTAACGCTCTTTTGATTTATATTTGTTGAATTTGTTGAATAGCCATCGTCCATGTTCTCACTACGTGCTATGCACGTC
This sequence comes from Xanthostigma xanthostigma, assembly GCA_963575645.1. Classification (NCBI taxonomy): domain Eukaryota; kingdom Metazoa; phylum Arthropoda; class Insecta; order Raphidioptera; family Raphidiidae; genus Xanthostigma; species Xanthostigma xanthostigma. The sequence goes on along the minus strand of OY754471.1, from coordinate 7,597,309 downwards.
TTCTCAAAATAAAAAAATAATTATTAATATTATTAGTTATTATTATTATTAATTAATTAAATGATACTTGCATTCATTCATATAAAGTACTAGCGGTCCCGCCCGGTTTCACCCGGGTGCAAAAGAATCAATGGGGAAGGAAGGGACATGAGTACACACATTCATCTTAGTTTACCGAGATGAATGTTGTGTCCAAATTTCATGATGATCGGAGTTACCGTTCAAAAGTTTTTTTCGATAAAGAGCAGTATTTAAACTTTTTTTAACTAATAATTTTTTTTTAAATGAATTAAATAAAATTAAAATAAATTTAAATGTAAGCCTTAGAAGAAAGCAATGTAAAAAATAAAAAAAAAATAAAAATATATTCACCCATCGTGGGGCTCGAACTCACGACCCTGATATTGACAGTCGCATGCGCTACCGATTGATCTACCTGAGGTTGTGTTCTTCCATCACTAATATGAGTATATCTAGTTAGTGCATTTCACATGAATAGAAGCTTATTTTTGAGATACTTTTTGGAACATTTTTCATTAAAGCTCCGCTCCTAATGGTCGTATCGTAATATTATATAGCCTATAGCCTTCCTCGGTAAATGGGTTATCCAACAAAAAAAAATTTATTTATTCAATTTGAACTAGTAGTTCCTGAGATTAGCGCGTTCAAACAAACAAACAAACAAACTCTTCAGCTTTATATATTAGTATAGATAAAAGTTGTAATAAATCGAGTAGAAAACACATTTAAAAAAACTTGGGTCTTGTTGGTAGTTCTATGACAACTGGTTACTCGGCTCTACTTAACTTAAAGATCAAATATTAACCCACTGCAGCTATACATCGAAAAAAAAAAATACTAAAGTGCCATATTTCAGTAAATATAACACGCCACCATTGACTCTAAACAAGCAAACATTTTCTGCAACGCAGTCTTAGCGTTTACCTTTGATCGTCCTGTGAAATGACAGTGGCAAGACTTTACGAAGATCCCGTAGTAGAAAGGAAACTTCTGTCTGTATTGACCGCACATAATATCTACTGGAGTTACCAAAGATTCACGATCTTGCCTCGGCATATATAGTGGAGCATCTCCATAATCCGTAAAGTCAACTTATACAGACATACAGTGGGTACTGATTAAGTCTCCTATGATGATGATATAATCCCTAACGTGCCCTTTGAACGAGACAGGTTGCACTTAGGGCGGACCGTCGATTGCACATCTACACTACACTCTTCCCTTTTACGAACTGAAATATTTAATACTAGCTTTTACCCGCGGCTTCGCTTCTGGTAACATCAGTTATGGCAAGAACCTTAGCTCAAATCTAGCGACCGAAAAGTGTGGGGATCTATTAGTCCGGGAGGTGGTGTCAAAATTTATCAGTGATTTATCTCCGACTCAAATGTAATTGATTGAAGAGTTTAACCATTACTCTGTTCGAAATCGAAAGTCAGTCAACGCTCCCGCGGTGGGTGTGGGCGTGGGAGGCTGTGAAACTCGTCGGAAAAACTATGAAAAAAAGTGATAAATCTGCTGGTGAAAATTTGTTAGATTGTAAATAATTGATGATCAAACGTGAAAATACTCGTCAGTCACTTTCCCGACGGGGGAAACATCGTCAGTCATGAATGATTTCCTTTAAATAAATATCAATTGCTCAGTGTTTGAATTTAAAATCGATATTTTCAGAACGAATAGTAGAAACTGAAACATTCTATTCCTACTACTCGTTCTGAAAATATCGATTTTAAATTCAAACACTGAGCAATTGATATTTATTTAAAGGAAATCATTCATGACTGACGATGTTTCCCCCGTCGGGAAAGTGACTGACGAGTATTTTCACGTTTAATCATCAATTATTTACAATCTAACAAATTTTCATCAGCAGATTTATCACTTTTTTTCATAGTTTTTCCGACGAGTTTCACAGCCTCCCACGCCCACACCCACAGCGGGAGCGCTGACTGACTTTCGATTTCGAACAGAGTAATGGTTAAACTCTTCAATCAATTACATTTGAGTCGGAGATAAATCACTGATAAATTTTGACACCACCTCCCAGACTATATATTAACTATTTCGTCGAAAGGGTGCGGTAAAAAAATTATTACATAATATTAATTTCGAATCGACAATCGATAAACGCTTTTCATTTGCACTATCAAAACAGTATTTTACATCCAATGATCGATTTTCAACACTGTCCAATTGACGTTTTGTTCCGTCGACGCTACATCCCTGTAATACGCACGCTTACACTTACACAGTGACATGACGGCGGCCCATTCTTTTGGAATTTGCATATTTTTAAGATTTCGGTCCGAAGTTGGCTGCCTCCCGTTTGTGCGGTGTCTGGGTGAATGGTGGCGTACGAACAGCGGAACACTCTCCGAACGTGAGTAGTGAAACAGCGAAAAAAGAAACCAAACTGACGGAGTGCGATATATAGATTGCTGCTAGTGTTATACTACCGCTGAATGCCGCTGCTGTATGTGATACTCTTTTCGACTGTGTCCACCGAAATTGATCGAACGTTGAACAATTCAAAAATTGCCCCTATTGAAGGAATTCGACAATTCTTGCTGCGAACGCGTACGTTTCTTACAAACTGCCATAATCTCTTTTGCCATCGGCTCTTATAATAAAAATAAGAATACTCGAAAAAAATCCGCTGCACACGAGGCTAGAAACGCTGCTAGATTCCTTGCTAGATTTGCCTACTAGTTTTCTAGCGCTGGTTTTCTTGATTGCTTTAAGTGCTCGCTTCACACGAGACTATTTTTCAAGTTTGTTTTGTGGATAGATCTGGTGCGCGCGCAGTGACAGTTCGAATATAGACACAGAGCAAAACGTGTCTGTTGTCTGACTGACGCCATGTGGGCGTTTGTTCAAGTGCCCACGTGAAGATACTGCTTCCTGATTGGTACCTAGCCGCAAATCTAGCAGGGAAAATAGCCCCTGTTCTAATCTTAAAACCTATCTTCTGAGCTAGCAAGGCAGCCCGCAGTGACATCATTTCCAGCTTCGTACCCAGCCTACCGGCTAGCAGAACTCCTAGCACCGTTTCTAGCCTCGTGTGCAGTGGCCTTAAGATGTGTTTATAATGGACTAAAATTATTTACTAGCTTGTTTTCCAGTTCTTAGAAATATTATCATACGTAGAGAACTTTCAATATTGCAGCAACTGCAGTAAACTATTTCAAATATAATAACGAATCAAGATACAAAAAATAAAACTACATTGGTAAGAAGCCGAAACGGGAATTCGCAAATGTTCTAGTCTAAGATCCCGATTTGACTCGATCTTCACCCATCGAGTTTTCTATTGAAATTTGAATTTTGATAATATAGTGTACTAATAAAGAAAAATTGATTTGATTGCCATTTAATTTCCTGGCACAGTTATTTTTAATAAATAATTAAAGTTGTTAATTTTATTGTATATTTATTTAATATTAAATATTATGATATTTAATTGTTATTCGTATGTGCCACGTATTCGCAATAAAATTATCAACATTTTCATATATGACAATATAGAAAACCCTATAACTGCAAAATACTAATTCGAAGGTGCCTGTCTACCTGATTTTATGCCAGGAATCAAAATGTCGACCAAACATTGGCATTTTATATACATATTTTACTTTCGATTGGTAATAAACTTATCTGAAAACTCGATAACTACATTTCAGAAATAAAATTAACAACTTAAATTTTTTATTGAAAATAGCTGTGCCAAGAAATTGAATGGCAATCAAATCATTTTTTCTTTATTAATACATTATATTATCAAAATTAAAATTTCATCAAAAATGAATGGGTGAAGATCGAGCCTTGTACTATTCCTGTTATAGTAAGATTAAAACAAACTGTGTAACGATGATTTAATTTTAACTACTTAAACTTGAACTAATTAACACTTTGCAAGAAACCAGCTACCGAGTCCGATGTCTTCCTTGACGCAGTAAGTTAGCTGGAGCGAGGCTACTCCAGTACACAGCACGGTCTAGCGACCATAGCACATGAACTACAAAGAGCACGCGGCGATTATTTATCACAAAAAAGGGACGAAGGAAACATCTTGCGCGGATTGCCAAAGGACCTCCACACGTCCTCATCCTTCTCGGACGCTCGTCTTTCACCGTTCTTTATACGCTCCGACCGACCAACTACCGCACCCTCAAACCCCTTATCAACCCCTTCAACACACCCCTCCCCCTCTCTTTCTCTCTGTGTGTGTATATATAATACCGCTTCTTTATCTACGCCCGAGATCTCCTATTATGCAATATGCGGAGAGCGTTGGCTGTGTATTGTGTCGGTCCGATTTCAATATTACTTACGGGTTCGATTATATCGATCAATATTTGAGGATTTTTTCAAGAAAAATAATTAATGACGGCACACACAACACAGAAATGTATTGAAACAAATTAAAAATTGTTCTTTCAAATAAAAAGGGTACGTTTTAAGCAATGACGCTGTTGCAATTTTTTTCTGTATTTTTTGACGTGATAACGTCTTATAAATTGATGAAACACCAATCTTATAAATTGATAAAACACCGGCTGCATGTACGAAAAAGTGTCACGTTCCGCCTGACCCTGTGCGTGCAAGCGAGAGCGCAGTATAAGCGATAGAGAAGCACGATCGGCCCAAGTTTGACAGCTACAAAAATTTAATTATTAAAGATCACAAGACACAAACTTCCAATAGACTGCCCAGTTCGGTCGTATATATACTTACAGGGAGTGAAAAATCTACATCACCCGACCGTCCGTTTATTAAAACTGCGTGTATTTTGAAAACGGTTCATTATATTTAAAAACCGTTTCTACAGTTGGCTAAAACTCTAATTTTACTATTTAAATATGTAAAAATAAATGTTTGGAAACGTATACGTATAATGTGAAAAATAAAAAAAGTTATTTTTCAACACTTTACGAGTATGGTTCAATGTTTCTTTATGACGTTATCACGTAAAACTAACGTCCGTAAACCGACTTTACAGACAACCAATTTTTTATAAACATATTTGATACGAGAAAAATGAGTTGATAAATGTGTATTTACAATAGTCACTAAAAGCTAACAATGATCTAAGTATAAATATGTGTCTTGACTTACTGCTTCTCTAATACATACTTTTATAGAAAATCTTGGTCCTACTGTAAAATTTGATTTTAAATCGTGCGTATTGACTTACTTGTGAATAAAATCTAGCTTGTGGCGAGTGCATGTATAGGGTAAGACTGGCTATGTTCTCAACTTTAATAGGCATAAATCAGAATTGATTCACTCACCTTAAAAAAAGTAGAAACTGTAACACTGTGTTTCAGAGTTGACAGTAAATATAGTTAAAAAAAATGTAATTTCAGTTTTAAAATTCAGATTTGTTTATGATATTTAGTAGTACCTACTATTATTCATAAAACTTATTGTTATATAAAAAAAGCAAACATATTTTGTTTATAAATTGTCAAACGTCTTACAGTAGGTGACCCGTTTAATAAAATAATAGTATATATTCAATTTTTTTTGTACCGTTTTAGAAATCAAATTAATTCATTAACAAAATTAGCCACACAACAAAATAAAATTTTTAGGACAGTCTGGTGTAACAGTTAGCGTGTTGTGGGTTGCAATCCCGCTCCGCTCATACGGATGAAATATCGTTTAATTGAATTATATGTAATTAGACGCTAATGACCTTACTTATCGAGCGTCTACACTCTACAATATACGTTGCATTTAAAAAAAAATCAATTTTTATACGTAATCTTACGGAAGGTTGAAATCAACGTTCCGTAAAATTACGCGTAAAAATTGATTTTTGACGTGATAACGTCTTATAAATTGATGAAACACCGGCCGCACGCTCGAAAAAGTGTCACGTTCCGCCTGAGCCTGAGCGTGCAAGCGAGAGCGCGGTATAAGCGATAGAGAGGCACGATCGGCCCAAGCGTCGGCTTGTACGCATTTCTCTCTCTTCTCGCGTGACGTCAGAGAGTTCATCAATGTGTCTTTATTATGACGTTATCACGTAAAACTATCGTCTGTAAACCGACTTTACAGACAAGCAATTTTTTTACAACGTAGGAAAGTTTTGAACCATACCAACAAAAAATGTACGTGCTATAAGCTCTGTTATACACAACACAAAGGAAAAGCACAGCTTAAAAATTTGAATATCGCGGTCATTCAAAAGCTTTATCGCCAGCATTAAAGAAATAATCTATATTATGGTTTGATGTTTTGTTTGATTCATGACCTCGCCTACACCAGCGGTTCTAAATTCAGAGTGATTTATCAATATTTTACAAAGATTTCTCATTTTTAAGCTAACAATTTTTTTTTTAATTTTTTAATAAAACCAAAAATAAAAAAAATAATATTGCAATATCAGAACTCTGAACACAATACAACTCAATCTTAGACATTTACAAAAAAAATTAATAATTGCTCATTAAAAAAATATTTCAGTTTTTTTTGGTTTGAGCCAACCCTAAAAGGAGAGAAAAAATGGGAAGAAATATAGCAACCGGCTAACGTTGCGGAGTCCACTGAGCTACGGGGTGGTGTTTCAAAATGAATATATTTTTCGTTTTGAAGGTTTATCTACGTCTTTTAAGATTGTGAAGTTATGAATGTTTAGAAATCATTGTGGCCGAATAAAATTTCGTTTATTTGTTTGTACCTAGATATAGACTCCTACAGCTTCAAAAGAAATAGCGCACGTAAAATTTTTAATTCAGCAATAAAAAAATAAAACAAAAAATAAGTTAATCTCCCCTTTGAGACGTTATACCTGATATGTTTTAAGTATTGTGATCCTTTGTGGCACACGACCTTAATCTATACTTTATTATAATTTATTGCCGTAAAAAATTCAATAAAAGTGGACAAAAAATTCCTACACAAATACAAATTGATATTCAAAAGACGCGTGTCTAATAAAGAGTCTTAAAATTTAAGTGAGGTAGCGTTTCGTTTAATGTTGATTAACAAGGTTCAATGAGATAATACACCCCAGGACTAAACTACGCTCAATAAATTGTAGTTCATCCATTATAACGTGACTATTACGTAACCAATTAATAAGTTTTTTTTGTAGTGTTGCACTTTCAGATTTAACAATTTTTTTGATAAATTTTTTGCAATTTTAATTATTGTCGAAATCTGGAGTCGTGGTTAATATTTTGCTACGAATATTTATGTAAGATAAAAGATTAATATAACACCGTAAAATTTTCCTTTAGATTGCCTGGAATAATTGATTGGATATTTTAGACCCAAAACAACAAGCTTATAAAAAAAAACAGTTGTGTGGTTTTAAGAAGCCACGACGCAAGTGAAACTTTTATTGGATTATCCATCACGATTAATTATAAACAACAATATTCACATGGGCGCCGCTATATTGGCCTTGGCTGCTCTAACGAGCGCCTACTCCGAACGCCTTTCACTTTACCCCTACTCTGCGGCCGCCTGTAATGCGACATGCAACAGACGGCCAGAAAAATTCGGGGCGATAGAATAAAAGTTTTACTTTAAAAATACTTAAAATAATAGAATAGTGACAATACTGCCTACTTGGTTATTATTATTTAATACTTACTATGACGTAATTATCTAACATAATATTTGAACTACAATTACATTAGAAACATCTACGCCTATTCTGACGCGGAGCGTGTAGATGTCCCCTCCTAGACAAAAGGGCATTATCTATTCAAACTTCGTTCAACGGCATCTTAATAACACGTATGACAAGCGAGCACTGTTTATTAAATGTTCCACCACGAGCGACCAATCACCGCACAAACAAAAGAATAACGAAACAGTTGAAGGAAAAAACAAACGACGAGCTTATACGTTAGATACGTTCGTAGCGCGTCAATTGTTCAGAGAAGAGGTAACACATATGAATTTGAGAACAGATGAAAAAAGAAACAACTTTCTTTTGTTTTTTGAATGACAGTTTGTCAATTTAAAAAGTATTTGTATATGTATGCAAGTATTCCTAAGTTCGTACGTAGCATATGAAAATAGGGCTGTAGTTTGGTGGAAATGCTATCATTGCTACGATGTTTTTTACATTGAATAAAACAAACACCGTTAGGAAGTTAGGTTATAAAAAATGAATGCCACTTTTTTTACATAATTACCGAAACGTCTATTATTTAACTATTAATCAATTATTTATTTACATCGTACTTTTTTGGGTAAAAAATGATATGTTTTTATTTATGTATTGCAGTGTTTATTTGCAACGTAATGGTCGCAGACTGTAGATAAAGGGAGAAAATACTGTGATGAAGTGTTAAGAGAGTATTCGTGTATTGCAGGATTGTTATATATAAAGAGTTTAGTTACGAGGAAATAGCTTTTATTATTGCAATTATCATATATATTAATACACTAAGGTTTAAGATGTTTGCCTCCCTTTTTAGAAAAAACCACACACTTTCTCCACATAAATTATATACCATTTTACAGATAATTGCTTGCTCTACTGACATCAACAACTAAAAAATTTATTATTGCTATTGTTTTTGAAAATTAATTAAACTCTGAACAACGTCTGCCATCTGACGGCGTAACGTTAACACTTCGATCTGTCGTCTGACCTTCATATTGTAAATACTGCATACTGCCATCTAACGGGCAACGCTGAACAACGCTTTTGCTACTTGCGCCTCTATATGACAATTTTAGTAAAATATTTCTTTTACAACAAAAAGAGGAACGTTATAAACAGTGTGCAAAATTAGAAACGAATTGAATACCTGCAATCATATTTAAAAAATAATTTTGTAAAGTGATAATTATTATACTTATTTAGTGTGAATAATTCGCACAGGTTACGCTAGTTATTAATATATAGTTAATATGAACATGGTTCTTGAACGAAAGAATTCGGGTAACCGCAAGGAGAAAAACAGTTTGTATTTTTAGGCACCCTGCGCACCGTCAGCGTTAAGACCTCGCTCCAAAGTAAGAAAAAACAAAAAAAGAAAATGAGCGTGCAGGAGTTCACTGTGCATATCTACATACGAGAGTATGTTAAATGTTCCGTTCTTCACTTGTCTGTTTGGACCCTTTCGCGCCATTTGTGTTTGTCATCACAGCCCACTTGCACAACGTGTGACTGACATTATACGGACATTTGCGAAATCGGTTTTTTTATTATTATTCATTTTTATTTAAGAAAAGAGTTTAGTGAGACAGTTTGTGACGTGTCATCTTCGTATAGTCTGTATCCAGTCCTGGAGACATAAATACTGTCATGAATAGGTTCGCTTGCAGGAAATTCAAACGTCAGGACAATTTTAAATCGCGACTTTTCGTAATAAAAACTAAAATATTACTTATAAAATGTTCTACTTCTGATGATTGCCAAAAAAAGTAGTTTTTACAAAAAAGCTAATTCGGATCTAGGATGGATGAATTACGCAAAATTTACTGTAATATGTTTTAAATTTAGTATTTTTTTAATGTAGACATTTTTTATAATAGCTATTAAGTAATTAAAGTACAATAAGCGCTCATCGTACTTTATAATCAGACATAATATTTAATTAAGTGAATCGAAATGCCAGCAATAGGTCTTCCTTATTTATTTATTGTGATTTCGTTAATGTAATTTGTGATACAAAACTATACATATGAAATATTAAATTGCATTTTACGAAAATATTATGCCAAATGAATTGTTATTACCCATTTATACCACACAAATGTCAATTTGTATTTTGTCTTCCTGCAAATGTTATTTCTTTTATTTAATTATTATTAGAAAATAAATGTGGAATCAATTCAATTTTTTTTTATTCAGTTTTAAATGAAAAAAAAAAATTTCTATAAAATAAAATATTTCGTTTTCGTTTAGCTGGTAATAGTATATTGTGCGACTAGTGAGAGAAGGAGAAGATTCCATGAGCGTAAAACGCACGCGAGTGGAATATTCTCCTTCGATCAATGGTCGCACATAATACTTTATTCAACTAGCAGGAGTAATATGTAATCGGGGCCCTGATAAAAGAGGGAAAAATAATAAATCACTTCATTGATTGACGTACCCACCGTCAGTGTGTGCACACAAGATTGCCATGACTTTCGCTGAATTGCGATGCTGTTTTCATATATACAATACCGCCTACCACGTTCCTATTGGTCCAGAAGCTGCGTGCAGTTTTTTTTCATTATTTCACGCTTGGGCTTGCTACTGAGTTTCTATTGGTCCAGAAAATTCATTATCACACTGTACGGCTTATTATTAGCACTCTACGCGTCAACATGAAGTAATTTATTATTTCTCCCGAGTTTAGCAGGGCCCCAAAATTACATATTACTCACGCGTGTTGAATAAAATATTTTTTTTCACTTCAACGTTCAAAGACGACGATTTAAAGCAGTGGCAATTATTTTTTGCTTATTTTGGATTGCAATATTTTTACTTGACACAATTTCGTTTATATTGCTAAATAACGAGTTGTCTTTAATTTGCCGGCTCTGTAAAAAATATTTTTTTTGCTGCAAGCTTACATTGCAAATAAAGTGTCTCTATCGGACACTTATGGTACGAAAATAGCTACGTTAACTACTTAAATTCAATATCAACGTCTCTGGCTCGCGCTATGAATAAATTTAAGTAAATCTTATTCGTGACCATCGAAGCCAAACCATAATTTTATAATCCAAATACGAATAGTTGTAACAATATACTAATTTGAATACGAAGGTATAGAAAACTAGCATTGATAAATGTGAATCCATTTTATATTTGATTACTGCTACAGATTTCTATTGCATTGTAATATTGGCCGGTGCCAAATCTTTAGCCAGACTTTTGGCAACGTTAAATTCCGCAACAATATACATACGTAATATTGATTACTAAACTTATTTGGCTGGAATAGAGCAGAAAAAAATTACTGCATCAATTTTTATCATAGATGATCATTATTCATTCTTAAAATATAATGTATATCTTCATCAAAGCTTCACTTTTACATACAGTATGTAAACGCGTAAGGTGCAGGGAAATTAGCATTGGGAAAAAATACTTGGATCAGAGTTAGCCATGACTGCATTAATTGTTATTTCTACTGAATTATTGTGGTAATCTTGAGTATTTCTATTTTATTTTGATTTATTTTTATTTTACTTGGCTTTTTTAATAATAAAAAGCTCTTATAAATCATTATTTTAATTTTTTTGTACAATAATAAAACAAAAAAACAACTCCATCTGTTTGGAAACATTTCATTCAAAAATTGTCTGACTGGTATGACGTATGCGCGTTGGTAAATCAGTGACCCCAATGTCTTTAGGTTCAACACGAATAGGCGGAGATATTTGATCTCGCACCATATTTAAGTATTTTTGGGAATTTAATGTCCCATTAATAAAAAAAGTCCAATTATGTTGTAATCATTTGAATATTTTCTTCGGTAGTAGGTATACACATTCATTTTGCAAAAGAATATTATCTGTCAAATTGAAAAACAAGATTTCAAGGCTCACTCTATTCCAGTCATTTTTTCCCAATGTTAATTTCCCTATGTGAAACTTACGTGTTTACATACTGTATATACTCCTAAAATAACAACTGACTGTTCAATGGTTCAAAAGCAATAGATGTAGATACATAAGATAATTGAAAATAAAGCGAAACTAGCTTGGATTAAAGTTAATGATTTATTATTTATTTATTACGATCAGTGTTTATCTATATTTTACGCGATAAAATAAATGCAAGGAACACGCAATTTTCCCTATTTCTCGCATTTTCTAGAGATAGTTTGTAATTAATGAAAGGTCGGATTTCCAGCTAGTGATACTATTTGTTACTACCTGGGAATAGACTGACAAGCAAACAGACAGACATCCAGACACAAAACTTGAAAACAGTTTACACATTCTGTATCAAATCTAGTGGTGATTTCTTTTGGTCACTGTGAAAATCACACTTTAAAAACTATGTCAGCATCAGATCCCATAGAATCTTAAGAACATGTCAACGAACAAATAGATCTTTCTTGTGAGGTGAGGTTCCGCTAGTAAACACCACACGGCAGCACTGCCACGTCACATAACAATGTGTGCTAGTAATATGTCACATGTCGCATGAGGCCATGTGTTGTTGGGGTCACACTCGCCCCGGGGGAATAAGACCCGCGGTCTCCACATCAAACCCACCTCACAGAGTATTGCATTATATTATCACCGCTCTCTATGTGTGTCGCGTATTTTAAACACGTTTTACACTCTGACCGTCCCTTTAAAAGACAGGACTGTACTGAAAATATTTTTAAATTGATGAAAAATTTCTAAGCCAGTAAGAAAAAGAAGCACTACCTATTATTATTGTGAGATAAATCATTTATTGGCGTGCAAACACCATGAAAAATGACTATAATGTGACATTTTACGTACATGTATTCAACTGCTAATTCTCTGTTGCTTTCATGACTTATTATATTATTAGTTATTACAAAACATTGTGCCGCATGACGTCATTCTCACTGGTGACGATATAGCGCGGAAAATTATCAAACTTAAACTTTGAAGTAACATAACATTCATTATTATTTTTAGAAACATTACAAGCATTCTTCTACCGTTAATTTTGTAATTTTTAGAAGTATGAATAAAGGCTTAAAAAAATGAAAATTTCCTAATTATCAGACGCCAAAGTTCGATAACAAATATATCAGTGGGGTAGCTGCTCATGTACAGATACAAATTACCCGAAAGGGATTCTTTTACGTAGGATAGACAATGAACACGAAAAGAATATTTTATCGGATCAAAATATATTTAATACATTTTTTTTCTTTTTGCTACTGGTGGTAATAACTGGGTCTGGATTTCCATAAGAAAAAAAAATGTTAAACGTTTTGAAAGGGCAAAGAATAAAGTGAGTCCAGACCTTGTCATCTCGGAGAGATCAATGACGATTACGTTCTGGTGGTAATAACTGGGTCTGGATTTTCATAAAAACAAAATGTTAAACGTTTTGAAAGGGCAAAGAATAAAGTGAGTCCAGACCTTGTCAAATGTTCCACGTATCGGAGGGATCGATGACGATTACGTCACTAGTGTGACGACGATAGTGTGTTAGGTCCTGCGAGTGGACATTCACTAGCGAGTTCCCAACAACACAAAAGAAACAACTACTTCACTGTCTAGTGCCACGTACTGCGTGGATTCACATATGGACCACTGTTCTTTATTATTATTTAAAGTTTTTTAAAATCGATTATTATTACGCTCCAGTGAATCTATTAGTGAGTAAAGGGTGTATTGTCTGCAACCCAGTCTGTTGTGTCGATGACAACAATAATGCGATATGCACATGTTATATAATCTGGATTCAGACGAGAAATGGACACAATCAATGGATGGACACAATCAAACGAGAGGAACCAGGATTGGATTGCATTTTTTTTAAAATTAATTATCTGTTTATATTTTCATGTTTCAATAGCTGCTATAATTTCAAAATGTTTTTTTTCTTGTAAACGTTCAAAATTATATTTCTTTACAACGACATTTTGAAATAAATATTTTTTTTTATCAATTAGATGATTTATCTCTTGTGAAGTGATTGTAGACTTTATTTATTGTAGTCGAGGGTCTATAATCTACAATATTTATTTATCTTATTAACTGTAGACTAGCGTGACCTGTGCGAATTATTCGCACTAAATAAGTATAATAATTATCACTTTACAAAATTATTTTTTAAATATAGAGGCACAAGTAGCAAAAGCGTTGTTCAGCGTTGCCCGTCAGATGGCAGTATGCAGTATTTACAATATTAAGGTCAGATGACAGATCGAAGTGTTAACGTTACGCCGTCAGATGGCAGACGTTATTCAGAGTTTAATTAATTTACAGAAACAATAGCAATAATAAATTTTTTAGTTGTCGATGTCAGTACAGCAAGTAATTATCTGTAAAATGATATATAATTTATGTGGAGAAATTGTGTGGTTTTTTCAAAAAAGGGAGGCAAACATCTTAAACCTTATAGCATATTAATATATATAATTATAGACGCGCGAAAACTAGAGATCATTACATGAGATCACAAAAGATCTATAAGCAGGAAGTGACATTCGAACCCGTGACAGTTTGATTCAAAGTTCAGTTCGCTAACCGTTAAGCCAAGCTGATGTCTTCGAGATTGTAGATTGCAAATTATTTTATGGTTTAAAAATATCTTATTTTAACGATTTTTTTAATCAATTTTTAAACATAAGGTCACGCAATTTTTGAAGTTTTAAAGTGATATATAGTGAAATTCCATTATTTTTAGATAACCTATGTTATATAAAAGCATGGTATGCTACACTTTAAAGATTATAATATTTTGAGATCTTACCCATCTTACCCAAAAAAATGTCTGACTATTTTTATAGGTATTTCCGACATTATTGAAATAGACACAGTTTGATAATTATAACAGTAAAGCCAGTCCTGTGGTCAAAAATCGCAAGACCACTGGATTAAGAATCCATTGTGAATAATTTCATGGCGAGTTGTGGGATGACGCGACGATGGGGTCGCGAAGGATTGTCAAATGATTTCAATAGTGAATTACGCTCTACTTGTCCGAACGAACCGTTGTTCTATATTTTAATATAAAAAGTTCATGAACATTGGGACTATCTGTCCCCTCGACTCTTCACACGAATATTAGCTTGGCTAAATAATAGCACATAAAAATAAATTACAATATTTGTAATAGTTAGAAATTGGTAAATTCGACTATAGAATCTTTTGTGCCTATAACTGATTATCGTTGTTGTTATTAAAGTGTAGGAAATATAATTAATCACTTGCTTAAAAAAGATCAAATTTGAAAACTATGAAACTACTGAAAAGTAAAAACATAAACATTAAAAAAGTTTTATCCATCAACCCCAAGAATAAGTATATCTACTAAATATTATATGACGAATGAATAACATAAATCACGATCATTTTCAAAAAATGATTGTTATTATAATCAAAAATTGCAAAAAAAACGTGAAAAACTCACCACTGTGCGTTGTGTTTGATTCCGCATCAGCAAATTCTATCCTGGACTTCTTGCTCAGTTGACTCGATTCTTCGGGCGACGAACTGACGTCCATACGCTCCTGTTTTATTTTCGGTTTAACGTCCTCTGCCTCGTCAAGGCTGGACGAGGTTAACGGCGACGACGAAGCCCGTCTTTTAGGTGTCGACGAAGCGGCTCCGTCCACGCATAAGTCGGCCGGTGCTGGCAGTCGCGGCGACGCCGGTGGCGGTGTGTGAATTCGCGGACCCGCACTACCCGTACTCGACGTCGTCATCGACTTCTTACCTGCGGAACAAACGCTCATTACAATTGAAGTTAACCAGGAAAAACTCTCCATTATATTATTTACTATAATTCAAATCTTTGGTTAACGTCTGAATAGAACTCTTCAAATAAATAAAATTGTCGACCAATTTTTCTCAGACCAATATATTGACAAAAAATAACAAATCAATATAACACAAGATGACGTTTCGATCCGGATTTGGATCTTCTTCAGAAAAATCTAAAAAATATAAAAATTATTAGTATTAGTTACTTAATATTATGTAATAGAATGCACGGTGATTGAATATTTTTGATTCTCTCAAAAATATTCTATTACATAATAGAAGATCCAAATCCGGATCGAAACGTCATCTTGTGTTATATTGATTTGTTATTTTTTATTTTTTGTCAATATATTGGTCTGAGAAAAATTGGTCGACAATTTTAATTATTTACTACAATGTTTTAAGTCAAGTTAAATCCTAAAACCGCCGAATATCAACGTTTTTTACGAGGGAAACTTCTGAGTTGCATAAAGCAATGTAAGAAAATATAGTTTAACGAGATTCCATAATGTAATTATAATTACAAAGTTTGTAAATGAGGAAGATAATGTCTTCCGCACAAATATTCACCATCTTAGTCAATTACATAACGTCGTTGGTTCTGTAATACCTCTTATGTGCAAAAAGTAAAATTTGCAGGAAAGGCCAAAAAGTGGTTTTTTCAGCAATGGATGGTAAGAACTAGCGATTTCAGAGGTATATTACTAATTCATATTTATCTTCACTATACGTGTTTAATTAAGACGAAGTATTTTCTTAAAAAATATTAAACGTTAATTTCGGATTTATTGGCACATGGGAGGAATTATTTGATACAGTTTTTCACATAAGAGTTACTTCCCCTTGTTGGTTAGTGTAAAATTAATTTGGAGGGATTACTAATGTATAGAGCTCCGTTTCCTGAATCTTTTCATTTAAGACACGTAAAATCTGCCAATTATGCACATAAGAGCTATTACAGAACCAACGACGATAAGATGCTTATAACATTTTCTTTAGTAATTTTATGAATTGAAGTCAGTTTAAAAATGCCCGATTTCACTAACCAGATATCGGCGCCGATATGCTGGGCCACCTTGTGTTGACGACGGACAGGGGCAAGGCGCCGGTGCCGTCGTTATTATTATCGCTATCCCTGTCCTTGTCTGACGGCGTTGGTCCATTGCCCTGGTGGTAGTTCTCCTTGTTGCAGCTGACTACCTTGTGCTGAATGAAGCGGACGATATCCGAGAGAGCGAACGGTTTCTGACAGACGCCGCATGTCAGGATGTCCTGAAGACCGGCTTGCTGCTGCTGCTGTAACTGTTCACTGTCGGTGCCGTCGGCATCCGCTGTAACAAACAGCATACCATCGTTAATACATTGGATGGACTGAAACATCGCTACATTTGACTCTATAAAAGGAACATTGTGTCGTTTCATTAGTATCCGAAAGCTTTATTTGGGTCGTATGAAATTATAGACAGCGTTGCCAGACGTCCCGATTTTGGCGGGATGTCCCGATTTTTAAATCAAAATTAAATGTCCCGCGTGGGACAGGCTCAGTCCCGCTTTTCGGGGATAACTTTAAAAGAAGTTAAATCTTCACAGAAATATCATGAATAAGTACCTAATTCTAATAAATAATTTTTCTCTTATTGTAAGTTGCAATTTGTAACACTCACTCCACAGACTATTGTTTGAAACGCCATATTTTTCTAATGAATAAAACTTTTTTGATTTTGATTTGTTTTTTTTTTTTTTTATTCTGAAGACGAATAAGACTCAACTATTTAACGATAGGGTAAATCTGATTTAAAATATTATATTTTTATTAAAATACATTTTCTATGGCTATTTTTGCTATCTATTGTCACGTAAACGTAATTTTAATTCAAATAAAAAGATAAATAGGTATTTGAAAACTTCTGATTATATACGTTTTTTTACTATGTCCCGCTTTCGACGAAAGAATCCCGCTGTTTTCACTCAGAGTTCCAATATCCCGACTTGGCAACGCTGGTTATAGAAAACAGTGCTTTCGTAGGAAATGATCAAGTTAATCAGATTAAGATTCATTAAGTTCTGAAATATATATTTTTTGCCAAGGGCTACTAAAGCGGTACAATTGCAAACAATCTGCTGGAAGACACAATAATTAGCACTCCCAAATTAAAATATTTGCAGGGAATACATGAAGGTATTTGTACTGAGGTCTGAGGACAGTGAGAACAAATAAATCCAATAAATTTCAAGATCTCTAGTCGATAAAAAGTTTTATGTTTTTGGTACTCAGAAAAGCTTTATATTATAATTTTTTGTCCACTAATTTATGCTAGACACGCGCATAACCAGTTTTATTAATAAATAAAACGTGAATAAATATTAAACAGGCACGCGTTTTAATAAAAAAGTTGAAGAAAGATGTACCTAAAGGTTAATAATTTTTTGTGGCCAAAACCCAACCGGAAGGTAACTAAGCGAACGCGTTGTGTCGGTTTTTTACGTCCAACACGTGTCCCCAATTAGAAATGAAATTAAAACGACTGAACGATTCTTCACATACGCAACCATACCAGGGTTGTAATGCTACCGGAACAATAAAAGTTGCCGCTGCAAGTATTTATATAGACAAAAGTAAATATGTATAACTTTTAAAACGTGCATTGACAAAATTTAACTAATCCAAATCTTTGATTAACGTCTGATTAGAACTCTTCAATAAATAAAATTATCGACCAATTTTTCAGACAATATATTAACAAAAAAATATAAAAAATAACTAATATTTAATTTCTAATTAGCTTGTTATAAAATTCCTTCAAGATTATTAATTTTGAAGGAATTTTATAAACTGCTAATTAGAAATTGAATATTAATTTTTTTATATTTTGAGACAAGTTCTGAAGAAGGTTCAAATCCGGATTGAAACGTTAATGTAATAATTATATATTTTTTTGTTAATATATTGTCTGAAAAATTGGTCGATAATTTTATTTATAGAAAAAATTTAACTAAAATGTGCTTGTTTAAGATTATACATTGAAAATATGTATATAAACTCAGCAGCAGTTCGAACTGCACGTGATCAGTGCCGCGGGTACAGCTAGTTAAAAATAATAATTATTGTATATGAAGCTCACATGGAAACTGACTCTTTTTTACTCATTTACAAGCACTGAAGTGAAACTTCTTACGCGGTACTTTTCCGATTTGGACGGTGTGTTGACGAAACCATAGAAACGTAATATAAACTACGTCATTTTATTATCTACTGTCAAAAATAAATATTTACATACACAGTGGAAAATGAAATAAAATGAATAGCAAAACTTAATTTACATAATATGAACATAAGTTCATTTCGGTAGAATGTTGACAACAAACTAAAGTTGGTGATTTAACATCGGCATCTTTTGACTTCACTACGTCCCGTATAGGTCCTGAATTGCACTTATGCAAGGAGTGGGTTAGTTACACAATGCAACCCCAACACACCCGCCCGATGATAGTCGCACCGGGTTGTAGACAGGCTACTCGTGACAGATTGGAAGAGCGTGAAAGGTTTGTAAGGTGATGTGTTATGCAAGGAACACTGTACCATGGTGCAATACATCGTATGACCGCTATATAAGTGTGTACTAAATAATTAATTGAATAGAATCTCCATTTTGAGTGGCGCACCGGACGGCGACAGAATGTATCAATTGAAACGCACATGTTTAAACAGAAAACTACAAGTTTTCTAGGATTTTCTTTGGAGACCAGCGGAATCAGAATATAGATTTTTAAAAACGTATGTATTTTTTTATTATTGAAAAATTAACTTACAAATTAATATTAATGTCTAAAAAGTTTAAAATGAGTTTTTAAGAAAAAATTAACACACGTGATTTCTTTATTTTAAATTTAATTTTTGCACTGATATTTCACTTGGCACTTGGTAGAACATAACAAATAATAAAAACACACTTGAAAATTCTACGAAATTTTTTCTAAATCATCGTATACTGAGTATATGTCTGTACTCCTGAAGATGGACTGATTGTCCGAAACGATCATCGAGATAGAGAAAATATTTTGTAGAATTTTCAGGTGTTTTTTTATTATTTGTTCTTTATTTTAAATATGGCATTCTAATCACAAAAAATTGTGCAGTGTTCGTAAGAAAATCAAGGATAGATAATCCAGGTTAACTTTAACGAAAGTGTATATAAACAGAATGTTTGGTGTAGGTGGCGCGAGAGTGTAACAGCAATAAAATTGTACGATGGGGGAAGCGTTTCTGTTTTATGAAACGAAGCACTCGTGGTACAGTGGAGCTTCTAGTTTGCACCCTGTGGCTAAATACTTCGTTACGCGTCGCGCAGCAACCCTCTACTTTGCCTCTGCTTACATCATTCATTACAGGGGGTGCTGCTGTATCGACGTATGTCCCGTTCGATCTATGGAGGGGGTGGGTCATCGCAGTGTATGTTATTATGTGTACCCGTCTCCTTCGCTTTGCCCGCATTCATACGTACAGGTAAACTGTGAAACGGTGTCGATTTATCGGCCGGCAGCTGTTTTAACAAAATCGATAACTGGGTCGTATAACGATAAAGCAAATAAACAATTTGTGTTACGAAAATAATTGAGCTTGTTTACTAACGTCTGTATTTTTATTTGTTTTCAAACCATACAACTATACATCGTACCACAAGTTAAGGAGGTTGAGCCGTTTTACGAAGATAATGAAAAAAATCTGAAATAAAGTTTTTTTAATAGATTTTTTGATGACAAAATTTTCTGTAAAAAATCCAAAATCATTAGGAGATTTTGAAAGTTTTTTTTTTTTTAAATTAAAAAAAAAACTGTTCATTTTAATTTTTTGCAAATAACCAAATAATGTCAGCAGTTCCGAAAACTATCTATGTAAATCATCGATGTCTTACGCATATTTTAATATTTTTTCCAATTTAATTAGGAGACTTTTAATCAATAAAAAAAATTATTAAACCTTGGCAATTTTCGATTATGGACTTTTATTCTTGACAGATTTAACAATTTTAACTGAATTTTCAACTTTTTAATGATTTAATTTTAATTTTTATTAGGTACTTATAATTTTATTTTTTTAATTATCTACTGCAAAAAATATGTAAAATACAGATATTTACATATATTTATTTTTTTAACCTAACTTGTACAAAAAATTCAAAAGTTAGTCCATTAAGTATAAAGTACTGAAATAATTAATTAATATTAAAAAAAATTAATTATTTATGCCTTTATGACAATAATTTATTGGTATCATCGTCTTATAAACTATAAAATTTCCCATTTAGAATTCGTCTTATTTTTGATTGGGACTGTAACGGATCAACCTCCTTAAATGAATTTTTTTCTTACTCTATAATTTGCCTAAATTTTTCTCATTATCATACTTTCAGGCAGCCTTTGTTTATGAGTAGTATTTTTGGAAAATAATTTATATAGTGTTGGATTTTATATTCAAAAATAGTAAGAAAAATGTTTCCGATAAAAAATAATAAATTTTGATTTAAAACACAGGGATTACGCAAAATTCCTTGTAACGTCTGTCAAAAAGATTTGAAAGTAATTTTTGCAAGCTTATTATAATTCTTAGTAGCCACTGGGCGTGCTTTAATTTAATTGTTTCATAAGTCAGATAATTTCAGAATATTTACTTTCTGATTATAAATATACTAATTTTTATTTTACTAAATTAACACAGAATATATTGTATAAGTATATTTTTTTAAATTTTATATCAGCAGTCACTAAACTCAGTTGCTGTAACAAAAGAACTTAATTTTTAAGTGTCAAATAAATGGAAACTAATTTTATACATTTTCAGTTATTCTATTTACAAATGAAGTTCAGTGAATATTAAAGCAACAATTCGAGTCTAAAGTAAATAAAATTTCTTACCGAAAGTCAGAAACGTCAACATTTTCTTAATTCAACCGGTCAAGTGGTGATCGCATTTTACTTAATTTATTTATATTTAGTAAAGAGAAATTGCATAGCAACAAACTATTGACTCTATATTTTAATTGTCATTGCCTCAACACCAGCTGCCTGGAGCTAAACAATCAAACCATCGCTTAGTGACCACTGCTGTTTATTTGGTTTATTCAATTTTCTCTGTTACTATAGTAATAATAAAATAATAAATGGCCACTCACATTAGGTATAGCGATATTATTAAAAAATAAAATAAAAACACTGATCTCTAAGATTTTTACAAAAAATACTCAAGCAGTTTCAGAAAAAGACTATATGTAGTATTTTATAACTCCCTTTTTACCCCCGCTTCATGTGAAAAAAAAAGGATTGAATATGTATTTGTTTATTTTTTATAAATAGTTAGGTACCTATGTTGAATTCAATCACCTCTGACTTTAACGATTTGTGAAATATGGACATTTTGTCAAAAAACTTCACATTCTCTTTTGATCCCATTAGGGGTTTAATTTCAAAAAAACCAAATCTACTGTTCAAATTTCAAGTTTGTAGACTTTATAGTTCCTGAGATTTCGTGACAAGTGCCAGAGTGAGATAGTATTTCGATTTTATATAACATTAGCGGTCCTGTCCGGTTTCACCCGGGTGCAAAAGAACGAATAGGAGGCCCCCCTGAATACGCAAATTCATCTTAGTTTACCAAGATGAATGTTGTGTCAAAATTTCATGATGATCGGAGTTACCGTTCAAAAGTTTTTGTCGGACGGACAAATTTTCAGTTACACTTTGCAACATTTTTCATTGATGACCCGCTCCTATTGGTCGTAGCGTGATATTGTATAGCCTATAGCCTTCCTCGATAAATGAGCTATCTAACACAAAAATAATTTTTCAATTCGAACAAGTAGTTCCTGAAATTAGCGCGTTCAACCAAACAAACAAACAAACTCTTCAGCTTTATATATTAGTAGATAACGATTATATATTAAGATTATAGATTGCAGATGATCGACAACATACGCGTGTTAAACTATATAGTTTTGGAATTATATTTTAGTATCCACCCTCGTTATTAGAGAATTATAACCACACCCTTACTGACCAGTGGTCATGCGTACCTAAGCTTCAACTGGACATATCTTTCACACCCCCACAGCGTGCATTGGTCAACTGTGGAAATAAAAGAGCTACAAAATGCGTGGAAAATTGACATTTCATGAGAAAACGGACATATTTCGAAGCGTATTATTGGTCAACATCGGTAAGCAGAAAAACGTTTTTTTTTATTGACCAACATATTTGATTTTACCTGATAGACAAATAAATCGAGAGAGTGCCTTTTTCGAACGAAACTTATCATTGTGATAACACTCAGGCAATACAAGGAATATGGTATAATATACATTTCTTAACAGCAATTGTACGGAGATAGTAAAAATGTCTCTCTTTTCTATTAAATATGAGATTGCAAGATAAACAGATTGTCTTATATCGACGAGTTATTTTTGTGTTGAATAATTGCAAGAATATTTTATTGGGTGTGCTACGAATACTGATCTTCAATTAGCTACCTTAGATATATTTAAGCTTATAACAATTTTAACTAAACTATGGAAAACATTTAAGTGTCAAAATTTTAGTTTTTGATAAAGGAACATCCCAAAGAATCATAAAAAAAAGCAGATATTAGTAAGAATTTTTTATTACCCAGTATTTGAGTATTCCTGTTAGGAAACTAATGACGTTATAAAAAAGTTTTTTTTTTTTTAATAATAACTAAAATATTAAATTTTTGGGTAGAATTTGATATAAGATGATTGAATCTAATTTCGCGATTTTAAAAAATATATGTACATATCGATTCTAAGGTATTTTTCAAAATTTTTCAAACGTACATTTTTTTATTTGAATTTCTTTTTTTATGATAAAACAAAAAAATGGTCGAATAAGCTAAAAACAACGTCACTTATAGAGCTATAAATAAAATATACATTACAAATTAGATTAAATATTACAAAAATTCTTAGGCCAATAATGATCAAACTTTCTAATTTATTTTCCAATTTATTATTAAAAACTTAAAGCTAGACCCAAATACCCCTGACTGATGGGGAGGGTCTCATAATATAGAAATATAAAAATAATATAGCTGTTGTCAAACCTGATCCTTAGATGAATATATAAAAAAGTGAAACTATTAATTTAATCTTTCTTTTTAAAACTGAGCTCAAAAACCAAATTTCAAATTGAGTCCCATGGTAGCCAGTTGCAAACATTCGGTATATGTAGCGCATATGATGTAACTTTTTGACAAATAGCCTTTATACAGACAGACGGTTACGGTTTGAACTCATGTGTGTGTGGATATTGGTTTTATCAAACATATAAAGAAACCAATATTGTCTGTTGATTGTCGACCAATATTCCATGTATAACTTGTGAAGAGGGGCAACTGAAAACAATCACAACAAGTAACATACTACAGTGCTATTTACACCAGTGCGGTGCGTTTTCTGTCAACGCAGTACAGTGTTCGCGAACTTATGAGCGCGGTTGCCCAAAAAAGAATAAAGGTCCGAAGGTCGCTACATTCCAAGATTTGGCTGCTAGATTTCAAACGTTATGTGGTGCTTTTTTCGCGAAGAATTTCATGTTTTCGCTTCACACGATGCGCGTATTGAAGCTGGTTTTGTAGATGTGAACGTTTATTGCCTCTGAACAGAACGCACACTATGACGCCATGTTTGTTTGTGGGAGTTTGCTCAAGTTGCCCACGTGGCAAGGTACTGTTTCTTGATCGTCTCTTGCTCAAAACAAGTAGAGAAACAAGCACGAAAAATAGACCTTGTTCTAATTTTGAAATCCATCTTGTGCCACGCACGAATTTTTGATTTAGGTATTTGTTTTAGATGTGAAATTTTAAGATAATCAGGTCGTATCAAAACATTGAATTAAGGAGTTTGAAGCTTAAAACTATTACAAAGGCTGTAAAAATGTATTTATAGAGTTGTTGGCGCTACTGTATAAATACACATTTATATGTATATAAGAGACAGTTCAAACTCTGATAGCCAATGTGGTGAGATGCAAGCCCAACCAGGAGATCTATTAACTTCGAATGTACTGCAAATTGGCTATTTATATGGAGCTAGCTACTTCGTAGCCTCCAGTCAACGTGTTACAACGAGTAAAGGCAACAAACCGTTCACTATTTGAAAATTTGTATCATTGAAACCATCTTTTATCTTCACACCTACGCGAATTCATGATTTTCGTTTTGTTATATTTTATTAATGTAAGAAATAAAAAAAAAGTCGGATAACAGTCGTGATTAGATTTTTTTTTATTTGACCTGAGTCATGTTTATTTACGCCGACTCCGACTATTTCAAAATTTCGGGGTATTTTTCAATTTTCGTTATTAAATTCCTTTTTTATACTACAATATGTAGATAAATCACTTCACAAATGTCTGAACAAAAGCCGATTTTCATAAATAATATAGATCGAGTTTGTATTCTGACTGGTCCTCGCATAAAATTTGATTTTCATCTCGCTTTCGTAAGCTGCTCTAAAAAATTATACTTTATTCTAGAAAACTTTTAAGTTCAGGTCTGCAACTTATACTCAATAATTCTATTGAAAATAATTTATTATTAAAAACAAATTGGCACTACTCTTCAACTGTACTGAAACTATTATACATTTCGGATGTACTGATTTAGATGTTTCAACTATTAAAAGTGTTAAGAGTCCCAAACTGGTCGACAAGAATAGTTTCAAAATGCTGCGTTTTTAAAAATTGGTAACAGCAATTTTTGTTCCAAAGTTAACCCTTTTTGAAAAAATGAAGTCCGGCACGTGTCCGTCCGTTTGTAACAAGCTCCCAGAACCTAACAGTACAAGCTAAATAGAAACATGATATTTGGCATAGCTGTGGTTTGGATATAGGTAAATATAACTCGGGTAATTATGGATAATAATGGTGGTCAAACAGGTTATGAAAATGTGAAATTACGCGCATTACAGACGTAGAAGCCAACAAACCGTATATTAAAAAAAAATGTGAAAACAGTTTAGCTACATCGAGTGGAGTGTCTAAGAAAAGCTAGTAAACCATAAAAACAATACATACATTTAAAAAAAATCTGGTTATTTACTCAAGTCCAACTCCAAACGCGGGAGTGGGCTATATATTCAACGATGCAACTATGGAAAAATAATAAAGTAAATGTCAAATCATATTTTATAGATTTTGAGTGAAATAATACCCAAGCTTTCTTTCTATTTCTGGAGTCGTTCACCGTGCATCCAAATCTTGTGGGCAATGTGTTCATCTTTCCGCAATAGACACTTTTCATATCAAGTTCGGTGGAACAGAGATCGGCTGGAGACACCGAATGAGAACCACACGGAAATAATAGAATTAGGAAAGTTTTGGTTGAACGTGACATAGCGTGATGTGGCGTTGGTGGAACGGGATGCGGAGGGGGTGGCAGGATGGCGCCGGTAGCTCTGAGCTCTGACAAACAACAGAAGCTGAACAACAACAAGACAACAAATAAAAGAGTGCAAGGATATAGAGGAGACGGGACGAACCGGGAACCGCTCCTTGAACGATGGCCAGGCAGGGTTGACAATTCAGTTATTAATTATTGTGCATTTTAACAATTTTAATTCGATAAAATGTTTTTTTTTCTCATCAAAAACTAGAGCGGTAAAGTAAAACAAAAATGGTCACTGTTTGTATAGGAGGTACCTACTAATTGCAAAATACTGTATTTACCTTGTGCGTAATGGTATTACAACACGTATGACAGTTAAAACACGCTAGCCCTCGTTTTGAAGATAATGTCTTAATAACCCGTTAGAACACTAAACATATAATAGGCATTTCAATACATATTATGTACAATACAGAAGAAGAAAAATTAAAAAAAAACTTTCAAGAAAAATAATTTATATTTTGAAAGAAGAACGCGAATTGGTATAGTGTGCAAGTATTTTGAAGATTCTTGGTAAACCAAAATTATGGTGTGATAAGTCCTACTAGATTTTAGAACGAGATTCAGAACTTCAGCTACTGCCTATTGGTGGATATTTAGTAAAAAACACGAGTGTCTAAATGTTCTTCTCATTACCCAACTAGATTTAATTTTTCTTCTTTTTGTAAACGTGATTTTATAAAGTTTTATGTACAGGGACAGGAGGAAGATCAGACTCTAGTTTGATCTTGTCCCTATTGCCTAAATTTGTACATTTAGAGCAATAAACATTTATTATTATCTATTTATTATTAAATTTTATTAATTAAGGACGTTGATCCGTTACAGTCCCAATCAAAAGTAAGTCGAATTCTAAATGGGAACTTTTCCATAATAAATTTTTACAAAAGGGTGTAAGTCGATGATGCCAATAAATTATTGTCATAATAAATAATTTTTTTTTAATATTATTAATTATTTCAGTATTTTACTTAATTTGTACAAAGTTAGGTTAGAAAAATAAATTTATGTAAATATTTGTATTTTACATATTATTTGTAGTACCTAAATAATTTAAAAAAGAAATTAGAAATAATAAAAATTAAAATTAAATCATTAAAAAGTTGAAAATTCAGTAAAAATTGTCAAGAATAAAAGTCCATAATTGAAAAGTGCTGAGGTTTAATAATTTTTTTTATTGATTAAAAGTCTCCTAATTAAATTGGAAAAAATATTGAAATATGCGTAAGACATCAATGATTTACATAGTTAGTTTTTGGAACTGCTGACATTATTTGGTTATTTGCAAAAAATTAAAATGTACGGTTTGCATGCTAGATTGACATATTTTCCATAAGACTACATGTAAAAGTTTTTTTTAAATTTTGACTTTATAAATCTCCTAATGATTTTGGATTTTTTAAAGAAAATTTTGTTATAAAAAAATCTATTAAAAAAACTTTATTACAGATTTTTTTCATTATCTTCGTAAAACGGCTCAACCTCCTCAATATTATTATTTATTATTAATAATATTAATAATGACTTAAATTAATACAGAATCGTTGAATGATTTCCTGTTAATTCAGCAAATCGGTACACCTGAAATAATGTCCGCGCTAAAAACAACGCAATTGTTTGATGCAACCTGATAGGTGTATAGGTTGTGGTAGATGATTTAGAGCATTGGTTAGCCCTGAGACAAATGCCTGTCGGTCGGTCATTGAGTTATCTGTTTTAGTAACGGAGGAAGATGTGTCAACTGTTGTGTGACGTCCCAGGGTACACAGGCCAATGTGATTACTGACCAGCGTGTAGCTTCCGGCGACAAAAAACACACCGGAGTACTCCGGAGTGACGTCTGACACCATCGCAGTGCAACTGTGTGTGTATGTGATCTTATTAGAGATCCCAGAGCGGCTGCCCCCGAGCCCGGGGTGTTCGGGCTAACCAAATCACCGTCTCATTAAGCTTGACGCACAACGACACGTCTAAAACAAG
Organism: Xanthostigma xanthostigma; assembly: GCA_963575645.1. Lineage (NCBI taxonomy): Eukaryota > Metazoa > Arthropoda > Insecta > Raphidioptera > Raphidiidae > Xanthostigma > Xanthostigma xanthostigma. Next base: position 7,569,456 of record OY754471.1, on the reverse strand, counting down.
CTATTTTCAAACTTTTATAACTGGCGCTAACATTTCAAATATATCGACTTTTGAAAATCTTTGAGACGACTGATTCTATGAAAAAATGTCCAAGGACCTTTTTGTGTAGAATTTTATAAACTACATTTTTTCTGTTAACGATTTTCGTCGAAATATTGATAATTCTCGAGATATTTTGATAAAAACTTGAAACTACCCCGTACCTTATATAAAATGGCTGCTTTCACTTCATTTTAAAAACATCTGACAGTGCCCTTATGAACAAACGACACTTTTAATATTATAGGTTAAAAAAACAATTGACAGACAGTGATTTACTATGAACTATAACTTGTGTTACTTTATAGCACTAGAGCGTAATAGGTCACTTTAGAGCAGCTATTTTAATTTTATAGAGATTGTGCAAAAATATATTTAAGTATAAAAAAAATTTCCTGGAACGCAAAATAAGGTGAATGTAAGAAGTACAGTTGAAAAGTCAAGTTTTAATACTTCTCGATGTTTACCAGACTTTATAAACGCATAACTGTTATCGATGTCACAATAGCTTTACCTTTATCCAACACAATTTATCATACAATTTTGTAATCCGAAAATAATATTTATAGTTCTGAAAATAGCTGGTTTTCATACGCAAAACGACTTAATCAAGAATGATTAACACGGTATAAACATAAACTTATTAAAATTGGGTATTACCAGAACAGAAAAAAATCAATAAAAATAGAGTATATCACATTTTCTTCCTCTGCCCCACAACTAACAAAATTTTAACCACTGATGATACCACTCTTATTTGTAAAGAGATACATTTGCGAGAAATTTATAATTTTTTCGCAACACCCCGGTGTGTCCCGACACGACTGCGGTTGAGAATCGCTGAATTAAAGGAAGATACATTAATGGGTTAAACGAAAAAAACATATCTCATAGTCCATTCCATTTAATGACATGGCCACCCTCGTAAGACAATATACGATCGACCGCAAACCACTCGATTGTATTTATTGTAAGTATATAACAGTAGCTAAGATATAGAGGAAGTTACCCACTGTGTGGTCCGGACATTGACTTCAAATGTTAAGAAGATTGTTCAAGTAAATGCAATCAATTTTTGACACATCCAATTCAGTAATTGAAACATGTTTATTTTTTAATGTCGATGACATTTTTTTTCTTCGTATCGAAATTAATTTATAACTAAAATTTTTGAATTAATAGCAATTGAAAGACAGGGTTCAATCAGTGTAAAATTATATAATCGACGTTTTTACGTACCAACCTGATCAATATTATTTGGAACAGACTTAGCGCGAACCTGCGACTAAAGTTTTCGATAATCGCACGTCCGTGAAAAAGACGCATGTATGCGCTAACCTAATGTAACTAGTTTTTAAAGAAATTGCAAAAAGTCTAAAAAAATGCAAATAGTGAGGCAAGTTGCTTTTATAATTATCTATTGTTGAGCGTCTATTGAGAATAGTACGTTTGAATGTGAACACGAGACTTTAAGTTGAATGATCTGTTTAGTAATAGAGTCAATTGGACGGTATAGCTCCATGTGCTGATTAACTACAGAGATCCGTTTTCAAACTATAGCTCTTGAAAGAAGCTCAGACAAGGACGATTATCGCGCGACGCTCTGGTGTCGGCGCACAGAAAGGCCGAATGTGCCACTTGGAATTATTTTATTAGCTCTTGGGGGTGACAAATGAAGATCGGGTCGTGACACAAACTACCCAACACTCAACTAATATATAACCCGGCACTCAAAATAGAGTCTCGGAGCCGCCGATGCAACTGGAGTGGTTCGTCTTTAAGCCTCAGATGCCAGGACGAGGGGAAACTTTCGTGGGGTATTTTTATTGAGGTCATATCAAAGTTCGGAGAACTAATGGCGTCTCTCGAAGTCTTAAAAATACTGATTAAATAAGTCGCTACTTCAAATTTACTACTAGTAAAATGTTTCTTAAGGGTACAGTGTTGTATATATCAGTAAAAAGCCTCACAAACTATTAACGGTTAAAATCAGAGTATCTATAAGTACATCAATTGATTATAGATGTGTACTAAGTACAAGGATTTTACAAGTAGGTACTCCATACTAGACATTGAAAATTATATAACACCCTACCATTGTAGTTTGTGATTTAGTCAAAATACTCTATCACAGTGAATAATATATATTTTAATAATAATATTTCACTATTGAACTAATAGGCAGTTTTTGAAATTACGTTATCAATGCCAGCAATTCTATTTTTGCAAAAAAATGAGAAATAAATTTAAAAAAAAAGAATAAAAAAAATTACTTACAGTCTTCTGAAAAATTGCTGTTTCCAAATAACATTCTATGTCAGTTAAATTTGGCACATTTCAACTATTCACTGTGCAAAAAACGTAATATTTCACAAATTTCAAATCCTTTTTTAATATTCACAAACACAGGACGAAAACAAAACACGAAAAATGTATGCCAAATAAAAATTCAAAGCATTGTTAACTAATTGTCGCGTTTACAACAAAATTTAAAAATAAATAGGTACCTAATATGAATAATAATAACAATGCGATAATTGTTATAATTAATAAAGAAATATAATAAACAATTGTCTTATTATTTTATTTTTAGTTCTCAAATATGAACTTTAAGATATTCCGTTCTAATCGAAATCTGAACTACAAATGTCAAAAATCTAAAATTATATAAAAAGGACACCGAGAATTAAATAATCGCAGGTATAAAATAGATAAATGTGTAGTGGTAAAAATGCATTAGGGTAGTTAAATATTATGGAGGGGATTCTTATAAGGGATGCTGTGTAGCCTTAATGTACCTATACACCTAAAGGACAGTTCTAAGGGTACAAAAAAAATCGGCGGTGCATTATAAAAAAGTACAGCGTAATATTATTATGATGCTAAAAAATGCCAGGACAATAATAATACTCATGTAGTTTTTTTCACACGCATCTATGGACGTACACGTTTTTTTTTAGTAAAAATATCACCCTGATGTCCCTGGTCCAGCTGTTTCATATATTAAGTACAACTATAGGTACTGCATTTTTTATTTATCATTTTTTTATTCTCACGGAAGAGGAATATTGTCTAAAGTCCTTTTGGCTATAATAAGTCAAAGGTAAGTTCATTTCGAACAAAGCATGTTCATGGGAATTGCGAAATATTTATGTGAGAAAACGGAACTGTACTATGTTGACCGGAATTAAAATTTTCTCTAAAAATTATAAACTTCAAATATTAGGGTCTAATTTTTTTTTTTCTTTTCATGGACATATTAAATATTCTACTAGACATGGGCTGAGGAGTTAGCGATTCTCTAAATTCGTCTCTTCGGAAGAGCTACGGTAAACAGAAAATATTAACCACAGCGTTAAGTAATTTTTAGTGGTTTTAGATAACATATTTGAAATTCGAAATCATTTTTCACAAATATTAATAAAAATAAATTTGTTCTTTATTTCCATGGTGATCTTTAACTGTTTTAAAAAACATCAGTTTCTAATTTTGGTACTTTTTGCGTGGTGCCAACTTTAGCAGATCAAACGTCACCAAATAAATGTCAACGATAAATTATAATTTGACTGCATTTTCAAGTTAAATCAATTTAAAAGAATTTAAATGAAGTAATTCACAAACAGATGATTTAAAATATATTGCAGAATGAATAGCGATTAAAACTAGACATCAATTCACCGTGGACACAACTGTGTTCACTGTAGAAATTAGTATCCTGTGCTTTCAATACAACTTGGAGCAGCATCGGGGCGAAGCCGGGCTGAGCAACTTATATATTTATATCATTCGAACTCAATTCTTTTAGACGAGGGTGGGCAGAATAAAGATCTGCATTTATAATAAAAGAAATGCCTATAACTGTGTGACCTATTTCCATTAGAAATCCAAAATTCCCAACCCTTCTTCCTTCCTTGACCTGTCATACCACATTAATAATAAAAGATGAATAACACAATTTTTCATGTGTCGAAATTTATTCCATTTAACATTTTACGGTATTGTATTTCTGTATTGGAGTAAACAAGTCCCTTTTGTGGCAGATAAAGGGTTCACAATTTTCCCACAGACGTGATCCCAGCCGCCCACACAGAACACTCAATGCGTCACAGTCATTAAAGTGTTTGTAGTGTTGCATTGTGCGATTGGTTTCTAAAGGTGGCTAACACCTTGCGGTCACTTGATAAAGTGTTCCATTACAAGTTTACATTGGAGTTTTGGTTGGCAAGTGGTGCTAGTACAGATGTTTGCTTGGATGATGCTGGCTTCATTTAAAGTATCATCAAAACCAAGCAATGACCAGAAACCCGTATACAGTTTGTTCTCTCTAAGAACGCTCTCATTAGAAACAAAGTTTACCTTACGGTCTTACTAGAAAAAGTGCCACTATAGACAAATCCCGGAGTTTTATTTTTTCCTTGTAGCTACTGAAAGTACAAAATATATCTTTGAATTTGTGAACAAATGTAAAAAATCGGTCAACTCCGTTAAGTTTCTCAAACGCCTTATCGGCTCCGGGACTCCTCAATAGTCAGTCCCCTTAGCCTTTGATCGCTAGACTCTTTTGTCGTTATCTGTACATAACATATAATTTATTGCATAACGGAGCCTCTATCAACAATTTCATTAAGCGCTTTAAGATATTTTGTACGATACCCATAAGCGTAGCAACGATTTTATCCTAGAGGGGGGGCAAATTTTCAACTCTACCTACCATTACCAACTGCCATTTACACATAATTTGAAGACTGTTCATATAGAAGCGAAATCGATCAACACGACTTTCTGGACAAACTTCAGGACAAAGAAAATATGTAGATTATTGTAGATTTAGTACCTATCTTGTTATTTGTACGTGAACAATTAATATTCTAGAGTGGACCAATGACGATACCTAGACGTTTCCAGAATTTTTATCTGTCTGCTTGTTTCTACTGACATTACTCGAAAACGATTTTGATGAAACTAGGTGCATGTATAAGATCGCTTGGAAAGATAGGATTCCAGTCAAAGTCCATTTTTAAGAAGAAAAAAAATGTATGTTCAAGTTAATACCTACGTGGGCAAAAGATAGTCTAAGAATATTAAAAAAAAACGATATCGTGATATATTAATATATTTCTAATCAGTGCACGGAAAGGTGAAACATATAATAATAGACAAAAAAAAAATAGTCGACTCTCTTTTTTCTCAAATCGTATCTCAATGTGTGGGTTGAGTTCAAATGTTTGCAATTAATTTAAATAATGTTTCATTTTTGTATCGTGTAATTTATATTTGAGATGACGGTATTCAATTAATTATAAAAATAAAGACGTCACTTGCTGAATTGTTTCTAAAGTGAAATACTGTTTTCACGTACATCTAAACGTGAAATGCGACTGTCATATTTCTGTATGTAGGAAGTGTTTGAGAAGTCTACTTTCACAGGTCCGTATTTAAGTTTTTTAGTCTATTACTTATACATTTTTTTTTTATTTTCTTTAATTATTGTTTCGATTTTTTTAAATTTATTTTTGTTATGTAGACGCTGGTGACATCGACTGTCGAGCGTCTAGGTATACTTTAAAATCTCTTCTCTTGTGAGTTGCAACTTATGATCTAAATTCGAGAAAACGACAGAAAATTAACTTTTATTATTGTTTCATTATGAAAATTATTTTCGTATAAATATGCTTTTTTATGCATAGCTACTTTAAAACTCTAAGACTGACGGACAAACCGGTGGATCTAGAACCATGTAATTTTGCACAGGAGTTCCCTATATAACGTAGGTGAGCTCTTAGAAAGTATTTTTTAAAATTCATCTAATAAGAGAGGTTTCTGACTCAAAAAAAAAAACCGAAAGTGTTTTAACCGTTGTCGCTGTCGTGTTTCATCTCAATCGCGGGAGGGGCCGCGGGTATCGACTAGTTTTACTATAGAACGTTTTAGAGTCCGCACCTGTTCGAGGACATTCATATGTATATCCAAAATGTTTGATGAATAAATATATAAAAGAAGTTTTCTGACCATTGTCCGTACTTTCAACAAGTGTAGATGCGATATATTGTACGGATGTCAGTTGAATAGAACGAGAATGTGTTGGTGTTTCATATGGGAGATATATCATGGGCCAGAGTTCTGAGACTTGCGGAACACCACACGCATCACACCACGTATGTGTGTGTGTGACCCTTTCATTATTTATTATAATGCATATTTAGATCGTGGGAGAATCTCTAAAACATTTACATGAACTGGATTTCTTTTCAACAACAACAAAAAATAATAAGTTATATCTCATGAATGACCATGTCATGTGTGATTCCTGATTCGTTCTATCTAAAAAGAGTTGAAAAATGGTTTCTATAGAGGTCACTTTTTAGTATTAAGGATACAGTAAGCTAGAAGCTGTGGGATCTTATTAAAAAATATTAAAAAACGAATATTTGTGGGATTTCGCAATGATTTCAGAAAAATTGTTATTTATTTGGGCAAGTATTTATGATTTTTTAATTAATCAAAACAGGCTTCTCTGTTTTATATATTGAATTTAAATTTATTAAATATAAAACAAGATCCATGTTTACAAAAAAGCAAGCACTTAAAAGTACATCTAGGTATATGAAACTATTAATAATGTAATCAAAACTGGAATGAAACAAAGCAAATACTGAATTTCAGTATTTGCTTTGTTTCATCTATCCTATGCCACCAGGATTCTTCCTTTTTAATCTTCCAACATTGAAGCAGGATCATCATCACTCTCAATTATTAGAGTTATTTTTTCGTAATCAAAACTGTTGTTTCTATTTACAATTTATTGACAATCTTTTAAACCATGTCTTCAAATGGCTTTGGCTGAGACTCCGGGATTAGGACAGGTCATGCTTTTTACAATGTCAAAAATCATTTTGAATCTAAACAGTAGAGTTCAGAATATCTGCGAATTATGAATCAGTGACGGCTTCAGATTGTTTTGACGATACGCTATGAAGTACTTCTGACCTGCAGGTATACTCAATGAAGGTACCCAACTGCACAGTGAACAAGTGTATAATACAGTCTCTGGCCACAGAGATTGAACTCACAGATTTGACAACTGGACCGGTGCACTACACACAATGAGATCTTTTCTCAGTGTTGTTATGATTACAAGAGGACAAGAGACAGTGCCGTTCCCAACACGACAATTTTCCTCATTTTATTATTTTCGAAACATTAATCAATTCATTTGTTGGGGTTTAATCAAATACGAATTTCTTTATTTTATATCTACATTAAAGTATATGTGAAGAAAATACTGGAAGCGATTTTGATGACACACCATGTGGAACGCCTGGCAGATGTGAAACATAAATTGCAACTTTAAGTTACCAGCAGCGCCACTTCTAGTAACAAATACATCTCAGTTAAGCGGCCTACACATCTTGATAGCGATGCAGGCATCTCTATGTCTCATGAAACTTGCATCAGTTGCATAAACGCCTACTTAAATCGAAACCTATTGCGATGTCCGAATCGACTCCTTGTTCATGCAACACAAGCACAGTAGGTTAAATTATTTTCTAGGTATACCTATAAGTGCTTGACGAATAAAATGAGGTACGTTTTGCCAACACCAGTTTTATTAGCAGTAGTTGGGGCACTCTTTATACTTCATAAAAGGAAATCAAAAAAGAAATGGTCAAAAAGATGGTTTATAGAAAGAAAGCGTTATACAAATGCAAATTTATTGGAAGAGCTGAAAGTACATTTGTATTCCAAAGACACGTATGCAGATGATAAATGTTTATGAACTCTTCCCAAAACACACGATCACTTTCCATCATGGAATTTACACACACAAACAACAAAGTAACCTCTAAAATGACGCGGGAAAATAAATTAATATCGTCTTGGCATCGACGCAATTCTACACACGCTGAAACTTGCATCGGCATCATCGACTCGGCGTCGTGGTTCCAGACTCTACATCGCTGCAAGCCGCAACTGATGCCAAATACGTGATTCAGTACTACACACACTGCTACTTGCATCATGAAACAAGAGTCGATGCCTGCATCGCAGCTTGTATCAAGGGGTGTAGGCCGCTTTAGATGTCGCCGTCAACAAAAGGCACGTTACAATCCAACGCATACATACAGCAAGCGTTACGAGCTGTCATCTAACGAAATTCTAGCAGGTAACGTAACGCTAGCCATCACGGCATCACATCGTCGAACAGCACGACATTGGCACGTTTTTACTCCCGTCCAAGCGCGCCATTAGACGTTACACATAGAAAGAACGAAGCGTCAAGTAAGGCCGCACGTCCGCGTTTAATCTCCCTGTCCGTTTCTCGTGTGCACGCCACTGGCGTGTGTTTTTAGTAGTTTGATGGATTTCTTTAGCGACAATCTGCACAGCCAAGTGCACAGCAAGCAATGACTGTAGTGTAACCCCCACATCAGTCTCTGACTGTGAATCCACAGACACCATAGTCACAGACAGAGCGGTCTGCTATAGCCTCACAACAGTGATATGGAACTTTGTAGTTTATACAATGGTTCTTGTTATGTTTATATAGAGCTATTTCTCTTTTTGTGATACAAACACAGAGATTGGTATCACTGTTTCGTTCCCACGCATCAATTATGCGCCTTCCTTCCTTTAATAACGTACATCTTTTGTTCCGGAATCAGCGTGTATGTGTTTGGTTTTAATTGCTCTTCAGTACGTTACGTAGTACGCGGGTCATTCAGTGAGGCGAACGATGATATTTGCAATATTTACTTTACTGTTTAATAATTTAAATTAATGGTTTTTGACTTCTGAGAAAGATTTTGGAAAGAAATATTTTCAGCATGTTTACAATTAAAAAATATAGAATATAGTTATACTTCTTACCACAACAGTTTTATTAGCGGATGTATATTTTGGGAGCAATGCTCTCATCTTCAGCAAACACTAGAACTCCCGAAATGTACATCTGCTAATACAACTGTTGTGGTAAGAAGTAACCATTCTTTATTTTTTATTTTTATTTCAACCATAGTGCTGCAGATTCTAATTTTGCGCAACTATTATTAACAGCAAACAGTTTTTATTATAAATGCGTTAAAATTAAGATCGTTTATAATTAAGAATGATATAACTCGATTATTTATTTTATGTTTTGCTATGTTTTGCTACTCTGATCAGACATGTTTTGTATTTTTAGAATTTTAAAAACTATACACCTTATTAGTTATTAGAAGTAATACTATAATCAAACCCTTGCTATAAGATGTATATCTTCATGAACAATAAATTTATTATTATTATTATTATTAGTGCTCAATATTTTTATGAGATTACAATTAATAATATATTTTCGGTAAATGTATAGGTTTGATTCTAATAATTAAAATATAGTTAATCAGACATTCTAGCATGTTTGATATTTCAAAAATATCGCAATGAAATGGTTCAACAATATAATGTCAACGAAAGAAAGATATATGAAGACCTCACACATGCACTTGTAAATTAAGTCAAAGAAAAAAACTATGTAAAATGCCAATTACGATTGGTTTCTGTCTTCATGTCTATAATATCAACGGTGACAGGGCAAGGAGTGCAACTGTTGACTATGCAAATAGGGCCCCTCGCTAGCTGGACAAAAACTGACAGCAGCCGGACATGCTATAAGAAAGCAAACTGTTCTACCATGGTGCAACGAAGCCAACGCATATCAAATTTTGACCAGTTTGTAAGTTTTTTTATTATTTTATACAATTTTAATTGCACGAGATTAACGCCTAGCACACATGAAGAGCGTTCAACGCGCGTTGACCCAACGCGCGTTTACAATTTCTATACAATAGTATATAACTGTTTACATGATAACGCGCGTTGGTGGCGCGTTGAACGCGCGTTATCATGTGTGTTAGGCCTAAGTCCGGTGATACACGGGCTTAGGCTTGTGGATTCTAGAAAATGAACTATTTGTCACAGAAATGTAGTTTTTTTTTCCAAAATGTTGCAAGACTTATTTGAAAACTACTGCTTCACATTGTGCCACCTTTAATTAATCATTTCATACAAAGTTGAAAAAAAGTATGTGTGAGACCCTCGCGCGTTAGAACTGAAACTTAGCTTTTAGCTTTTGTTGAGATATTTATTATTTTAGGATTAGGAAATGGTCATTGGTCATGTTAGCGTATTGCGCAAGCGGATAAGGTTGCGTATGAAGTTTTGACAGAGAGAGTAGAAACGATTCTGCCACTCTTTCCTCTGAACTCCCGGTCGAAGTCGGAGAAAGGGAAGCGTTACATTTTTCGTCTGATCCAGAATGCCTAAAAAAGTTTCACTTCAAAATTTGTTTTTGGAAATTTTAAATGATATCACGTGATCTTAAATGCATGCCTGACATATTTGACATCATGGTATAGTATGCACATATTCAAGAAGACAATATTATAATATTCTGGGTGAATATAAGAATTCACAAAGTGACATGTCTATTTCGCTGTTCGCATCATTTGCAACGTTGTAACATCTGTAAGCGAATACGAGATAAGTCAAACCAGTGACATCCCCTTAAGTGCTCACTGGATTCGATGTGTGAGCTCCCTTAATGAATTGCCATTCATATAAACTTTAATTAAGAATTGTACCTAACGCTAATTTAATATTCTGCTAAATACTGCTTAGCCATAAAAATATTATGAAGGGCATTTATCATTTATTCCAAAAATTACATCACATTTTAATTGTTTCATTCTCAAAATATATTTGATAACGGGTTATTATAATTTTCACTGTTCATTTTTTTTTTTAATTCTATAACAATAGGACAAAATTGACGAGTCACTACTGAACAAGATATTTTACAACGTTAGTTATTATAACTATATAGGTATAACTAAGTTAACATAAATCTGATGTGTGTAAAATGTAAGATACATTCTTTATAATGCCAATTATATTTTGAGATTGCCGGACTGAGAGTATATTTTGCAAAATTGCTGTTTGACAACGTCTTTTTTTATGATGACTGCTCCCAAAACGTCATGCGTATGTTATGTAAATAATACGGAATTGTTACGTTTTTTATGATTTGATGACTTGTTCAAGTACAATATATTGAAATCTTTGATTAACGTCTGATTAGAACTCTTCAATAAATAAAATTATCGACCAATTATTCAGACAATATATTAACAAAAAAAAAATATATACTTTTGGACCTTCTTCAGAACTGATCTAAAATATATATTTTTTAGATCAGTTCTGAAGAAGATCCAATTCCGGATTGAAACGATAATGTATTAATTATATATTTTTTTTGTTAATATATTGTCTGAAAAATTGTCGATAATTTTATTTATTGTACAATATATTGACTTTATGAAATTTACCGCAGGGTCTTAATTTTTGAATATCTAGTGCAACTGGTCATTTAGTGAAAAGTTTAGGCATTTAATATAGTCCAGTCGGTGGAGACAATTTTAAACCAAAAGCTCCAGAAATTCGCAAACAGACTCAAATTTTTTTTATGAGTAGTTTAAAGTGTACTGATTGAAATAGAAAAAAGTTCATTCGTCTATCGATTTCCCAAAGTCAAAAAAAATTTTGAAAAAAATTTTTATTTTCAAAATTCTTGAATATTTTAAGCTGGGATAAAGATAGAGATAAATAAAAAATACTGCCTTGTAGGGGACACTTTTTTCTATAAAAAAGGTATCTTGTACTTTTTTCGTCAGAGCTATAGTTTACCTGGAAAAAATTCGGAAAGTTAGTAAGTCATCTTGCGTCGGCAAACAAGCAAATAAATCACTTTGCAGAAGCAAGAAACATTAAATTTTACTAAAATGTTTATAACACTATTTGTCTAGAAATGCATATTCTAAATATTCCAAATAAAAAATTTAAAAAAAAACAAAATTTTCAAAAAAAAATTTCAAAATTTGCAAAAAATTTTCGGAAAATAAAATTTTTTTGTTTTTGGCGTCGGAACCAATTTTTTTAGGTTTTTTGGACAGTTCTAAAGAAAAAAGGTTTCTTATGATTTTCCTATAAAATGCACCATTTTTGAGATATTAATTCTAATTAGCTTTTTATAAAATCTTTCAAAATTATTAATGATTATCAAAATAATGAAAAAATAATAACAAACAGTTTTTTATTAAGTAGTCATGGAAAAATTGGTCGATAATTTTATTTATTGAAGAGTTCTAATCAGACGTTAATCAAAGATTTGTTTACCTGTTTTAATTTCCATTGTATTTTTTACCTAGATACTTTCTTACCTAGCCACATATCACATTCTATTCCTTGAGTATTTATCTTCGTAATGTAATAGTATGAAATTTTATATTCAACGATATAAAAAAATACAAACGAAAAACCAAAAAAATGTCTGTTTTCTCTTTATGGATGAAAAATCGTTAATATTAAAAAAATTTGAAAACTTAACAAATTTATACTTAGTGATTCTTAATACACTTAATTATACCTACGATTTAAAAAAATATACATTGAAATCCGTTAAGTTTTCATCGTGTTACAGAGGTTTAAAAATATTTTTTCCAGTGAATTCAAGATTCCGAAAAAATTGAAAATAGTAACAAGGGCCGTATTTAATAACGAGATAAGATTTATGGTCAGGAATTTTTATTTATGAAAAAGAACATCTAAAGAATAGTTTACCAGGTTCAAAAAAAATTTACGACTTTTCCTTATGTTTAAAAAAATTATTATTGCAACGTTCGATTTTCGATTCAAATATATATCTATACTTGCATTTTTATACATGATATTTTATTCAAAAAAAAAATTAACTACACCATTGAAAAGTTCAGATTTTCTACTTGCAGATATGCTATTTGAATTTTTATTTTATTACTCTATAAGTATGTAAAATATTATAATTCAATACGCCGGACATGAAAAAGTAGGTTCTTGCATGGCTAGCCGAGCATCCTGCGCGTAAAATAGATACATAGTTTATCGATTTTTTTGCGGGCAAACTATAAGTCGGACGAAAAAAGTATAAGATATCTTTTTTATAGAAAAAAACGTCTTCTACAACGTGGTATTTTTTATTTCTTCCTATCTTTTTTAAATTTCAAAATATCAAAGAATTTTGAAAATCAAAATGATTTTCATTTTTTTTTTTTATTTTGGGAAATCGATAGACGAATGAGCTTTTTTTTATTTCAATCAGTACACTTTAAACTACGTATTAAAAAAAATTCAGCCTGTTTGCGAATTTCTGGAGCTTTTTATCTCCACCGATTGGACTAATAGTACATCACAGACGGCTGTTGTTTAAAAATTTCGAAGTGTCAAACAAAAACTCATCCAATTTCTACAAAATAGCGTCGTTGGATATACGTGTAGAAGTCATAATATTATTTTGTATCCGAAAGAAGCTGCTAGAAGTGTTAAACTCAAGTTCGACGCCTAAGACAACCGTCATTAATTTGTGTAACCTTGGCGGAGTTATAATGAGTCTGAGTGTTAAAAATAGTGACGTCCCCCTCGTTTTCACTTCACAACGTTCCAGAGGTTCAGTAAAGTCCCCTGTCTGGTTGATATTCCCTTTTCATTAGTTATAGGGGAATGTTGTAATCGTTTGCATCGTAATTTCGTTCTAGATTTAAACATGCACTATAGCGCATTTATATTTCTTGTACACGAAACCGATCAATAACTATTACTACAATTCGACCGATACTCTTAATTCCAGATAGGCGTCGAGGATTGTCGACTGTCGTAAAAAATTAAAGTCCCGGAGACAAAATTTGCTCAGTGGCAATTGGACTTACAAAAAAATCGCCAAGGAAAATTAAGTTAAAAAAATTTGTGTATACAAAGATTATCAACAGGTATTATTTGAAAACAACAAAATTACTCTATTGTAAGATAAAATCGATAACACATTATTTAGAAACCAAAAAGGTTCATTATAGTTTAAAGAGAAGAGTTAAAAATCAATGGTAAATTCTCCTCAAAAATATTTATATTCAAATCGCCAATTTGTTTGGTTAAAAAGTCAACATTCCCCTTCCAACAGAACACCGCAGTTGCCCAAACGCAACATAAAATGCGTCTTACTTATAGTGGCCCATACAATTTCTGTAAATAGTTTATACTTCACACTATAAACAATGTTAATTTGTACAACTATAACACGTTTAAATTTTTGGGGGTGTTGTTACATTTTTAGGCACTTAAAAGTCGCTGATGGCGACATAACATTAAATAACGTCTAGGTTTATTTTTGAGATTCAAATCCCTCCTCTTAAAAGTGATGCGTTGAAAGTATTAAAGCTCGTCCAGAGATTATGTTAATGTAACCATGTACTAAGTACATTATAGACTGACAATGGTTATGGAGCAGAAGTTTTACATTTATGAAAAACTGAAATTATTAAGGGTTCTGCTGTGTATGTATATACAGGCAATTTTTCACCTTTGAACTAATAGTTTTGGATAGGTAATGACGACACGTTCACCAAGATATTTCTAGTATCAGTTTTCCACCGTTGTAAAACAACTCTATAACATATATCCTTTTTGATGTAACTGAATCAACGCTAGCCTAAGAAACATTTATTCTTTCCTTCGAAATGCAGTTAAGAATGTAATTTTATTTAATAGAACTCTATAAGAGTTTAAGAAATATGTTCATACCCAATAAAAAATGAGATACGAAATGTTTGCAATTTAATTAGTTATTAGGATTTTGTAAGCCACCTAAACCTTTCCGACGCCATTTCGTCAAGATAGGATTTCTCTATGCCTCTGGAAAAGTGTAAGTAAAAAAATTGAGATATAGGATATAAAATTAAAAAAAAAAAATTTTTAGGGGTATTGGTGTGTCGTTTATTTGTTTTTACCAGATCGTAATTTTGTGTACCAAAACACGTCTTGGTTTTGTGTAAATTTAATTCATAAGAAAATCCCCTTTTTTTCTTTTAATACGGAGACAGCTACGACATTTTCAAAATCTCATTTTTTCTCGTGCAAAGCCCTCATAGCAATACTATAGTAATTATATTAATCTATTAAATATGTAATTAATAATAACGTAATGCAGGTAGATCCATTGTTTATTGGTAACTTGCAATCATAAATATCATCTTGCGAATAAATCAAACCTCACTTTTATATATTGAAAATAGCGTCAGAAATGCAATTCTTTTTTGTTTCTTGTTATACGCACCAAGAGCTTGTAGATTACAATCAAAGATCAGATCTGTTATCTATAATCAGATCAAAGATGTATTTGAGCATTGTACTGGTCAACATACAAGACGTGTTAAAATATAAGCACGAGACAATAATATAACAAATGGTTTTATTGTAAGTAAAGCACTTCTGTATAAATCATGGTAGCCATGTACCTACAACTGGTTTACGTTGACAATTACGTAATATGTGAATAAATCCTTCTTTCCAACTTTAATGCGGTAGATGGTAACCATCATAAACATTAAAGAATAACTAGCCTTAACCCGCGATTTCGTTACCGTTAATGTTAGTTTTGCCAAGAACTTTATCTGAACCAGAGCTTAGCCTGGCAAAAAGTAACTTCGATTATCAATTAACAGTACGCAAAGTTTTACCACAACCAGTTCAGCAGTTCCTGACTGATGTCACCAATACTAGACCAAACAAGAAGACGATTTTTTGTCCAAATGTTGCCCCAAGTAAACAATGAGAGAATCAGAATTAGATCTTATAATCAATAACAACTTTTTCTATTAGACTAAAATTATTTATCATAATCAATATTAATTTTAATAATAGTCCATCCTATGGTTCATTACTACATTTGAAATCAAGCCCCGAGACAGATTTTTAAAGCTCCATCACATTAAAGCAGAAATCACTTGTGTACAAGGGGCCATTCAAGTATTAGGTAAGCAGAATTGTAATAATTTTTGACCCCCCTCCCTCTTGTAAGCAAAAGTAAGATCTTATTCATCCCCCCTATATGCTGAAGTAAACATTATATATATTTTTTTTTAATCTGCTCAAGTTTATTTATTGTTATAAATAAATATTGCCGTCCCCCATATCATCAAAAATAAGCTAAGCAAAGACCCCCCCCCCCGTTTTGGTGCTTACGTGATACTTGAATGGCCCCCATAATGGTTAAACCGCGCTGTTAATGTAAATATTCCATAAACAAATTACTCTTTGGTCATGAGGCCGATTGTAATTTAAAGTTAACAGTAAAAGTTGGTAAAAAAATCAAAACGTCCCGAATATAATCGGACATGTGTCTTTTTCGTAAAAAAACATACAATGACCAAACATGATAACAATCTAAATGCTGCAACGAGACAAGAAAGATATAAAGAAGGAGGTTTTGTTTCTCATCGGCCTGAAAGATCTGCACACATGTGAATGCGTATGGTATAGCGAGAGAGATCACGAAGATCTACAGGCTTCGGGAGATTGATAGGGTGAATTGTCAACGTATGTGCGGTCGGTCTAGTGCGGAGTTCACTCAACTGATGGCACTGATGCGTTCACGTCACGACAAAAGACAATCGGCTTAACTACAGTGCGGATCCGTTTAACAGCAAGACGCGGGTCGGTAACGTACCGATCACATTTTTGAAGTGAAAACTTCTTTAGCGGCGTTGTACACTTTTTTTGTAATGGGTAAAAAATGTTAAACTTGCGTCAGGACACGTGACCTGATCGAAAATTCGTAAGACGAAAACTTTTGTACACTTTTTTTGTAATGGGTAAAAAATGTTAAACTCGCGTCAGGACACGTGACCTGATCGAAAATTCGTAAGACGTTAATATTCAAGTTTTCACTTCTGCCGGCACTCCCAGGGTGCAATTTTTTTTATGTCGACCTGCTTATATGCTGATACTGAAAAGTCGCATTCCCTCTACCAATGCGCGACTTTGACGCCACAGAAACGTTATCAAAATGAGATCAACTTGTTCGCAATTTAGACGACTATCACGATTTTCGAGTTTTGCGTGTCACATTTTCTAGCAGCCGTCTGAAACAACTTGAAGAGATTTAATGTTGTGTTAACGACATATATATCAAATATTTTTGTTGCTATTCTGTATGTCTAATGTAAGAATTTAGAGTGGTGTTATTTTTTTGTTAACATCACGTAAGTTAAAATGAGCCAAAAATTTAACAGCGCTGTTAATTTTAACTTTGATCATACAGACCTTACTTCAGATAAAGTATTAACTGATGTCAACTATAGTCACAAATATAATAAATTGAGTTATAAGTGATAAACTTCGTTTTTTCTTTATTCCTCTGGGTCAATTCAAAAATAGGACAACGTTAGGATCTAAGTTACCCGGAGACGAATCGAATAAAAAAAAGTTTTTTAAAATCAGTTACGGTGTTGGAGCTGTACACGTGGCACAAAAAAAAACAGATTCACACGTCAAAAAATACAAATTAACAAAATAATGATGATACTACTAATTTCTTAAAAAGGTACATTTATTATTTCATAATATTATTTTAGGCTGAAAGGTTCTATATATTTTTTGTTACCTATAAATAATAAATTACACTTTGAAAAGTACTAACGGTATGACTTAGGCTAGGTTTATATGAAAGACGTTCAACGCGCGTTAGCCTTACGCGCGTTTACAATTTCAATACAATTGTATATAACTGTTTATATGATAACGCGCGTTGGTGGGCCTACCAACGCGCGTTATCATATAAACAGTTATATACAATTGTATTGAAATTGTAAACGCGCGTTGAACGCCTCTCATATAAACCTAGCCTTTTAGTTTTTAATTATTAGGTAATTATTGTTGCATGGATCTTAAAATCGCAATCGCACTGTATTGAAGCTAAAGGATGTGCCAAGTTGTATCGATCTCGTTGAATATAGCTGTAAATCTATCACTCACTGTTTTCCAAATATGCTTAAGTATTGTCAAATGTCCGCTCTAAACTCGTTTATAAATCCATTGTGAAACAGATCAATGAGATTATAATCACTATTTAAACCGCCACAAGTGCATAATTTATAAGATTTAGAATGAGATTCCAGTATTAAACAATTTCTGACTTGTAATTCGAATTTTGAACCTCAATCCGGCTATTTATTGTATGTATTTCCGGCGGGATGGAAATTGAACATCCCTATCACTAATATGACAGTTTCCCCCGCGTCATAATTATTAAATTATGTGAATACGATAATTTATCATGACGGGAGAAGTGTGACGTCAGACTTGTAGTACACACACGTATAATATAAAACAGATGACAATTTAAAGCAATGATAATATTAAAACATTCACGAATCACGACACAGCAAATGAAAACTTTTTTGTAAAAAGCTTTGTTTTAGCTTCAGTTTTATATAAATATTCTAAGCATACGTCAGCTATACAGTGGCGTACTGGTTATTGCTTAAGTGTTTAGTTTATTACTTTGTGCAAGTTGGAAAAAATAATAATTATGAGACAAAAGTTTTGAATAAATTAAAACAATAAACATACTTGAATAATACAAATATATATATATTGCGAAATTTTTAATTATCAATTTAGTAATTTTGTACTATTTTTATCAATTTTTTATTTTCTGTTCGCTAACCTTATATACTTATATGCGAAATTTTAGTTTACTTAAAATTGACGCCTTCTAGATCCAATTTATTGACAAAATCAGGGGCTTGAATTTTGTCAGTAAATAGGAGCGAGAAAGCTTTAAAATATGAAACTTTGGAGGTCCTTCAAAAAAGCAGAAATTAGATAAATATGATTAACTTATTTAAATATGGTTTAGTTAATGTAAACATAACTTTAAGTAACGAACGTCACTGAAACTGTTTGAAATTTTGTTTTACATAGTAACATCACTGTTGCTAATTCCGTTTTTATTCAATTTACGTCCGTCCTTTTCTAAATTGAATTTAAAGCATTCGTGTGTCTCTCTCGTGTTGGAAACAACTTTTGACCGATGTTTATAAATGTATGACCAATTATAATGGCACAAGAGTGGCCCAGTTCGCTACTTAATGTCCATTTATTATTCATGTAGATCACAGTTTGCTTGGTCTAGTGTCCACACACGAGAGTTAAATAATCATTAGAGCTTATGTAATTCGATACCGAGTGTTTTATAAAATTTAAAAAACAAAAGGGTTTTCAGTGGAGAGCTTTTATGATTTTCACGTTTATATAAATTAAGTTTATAGTTTTAAAATACGTAATTCTAATGCAACGTCCATTATAATTGATAGTAAATTACGCCCAATTTATGTCAGGATTTTTAATTATTTCATATGTTGTGGAATTTTAAAACATTGCGTGAATTACTTCTGTTCAAATTTAAGCTACGGTAATAATGGAAATCAACTTTCTTAAATTATTTGTGAAATTATACCGCATCTCAATTTGAAGTACGTATTTTAAAATATATTAATCATGCTGAGCCAATATATTGTCGAATTTGAGCACTTTAGCTACAAAGTATTAGCACAAATTACGTCCACTGTTAATAACCGCAATATAGTTAGCCAGGCTTGTTACATTTAAAAATACCTTCCTTAGATTTTTTTATTTTGATTGTCAAGGATTTTTCAGTAATTTTTACATAGATAAGTCATTCGTAAAATACATGACAAATTCTCTCTTATAAGTTACACCTTGTATAAAAGTAAATTACTAATTGGTAAATGTGTAAGTTTAACACAGAAAGGATTGTAGACATTATAAAAGCTTGCCAGCTTGAGTGCTAGACGGTGTTATAGAAAAGTAAACGGCATCCCTTAGCTTTAAATATTCAATGTATTTTAAACATATATATATATGTCGTGACCACTGTCCTCTTGAAAAGGATTCTCTATTCCTTGATTTGTTGACAATGCAAATCTGATGTTAACCACGTTTAAAGAAGTACATAATTTGTCAAGCATATTCTGTTAACTTTGTATTATAATTAGAATTTCCAATTTGAAAAATTAAAAGAAAATTTAAAAGCTATTTTTAGCTCCCAAAAATGACGTTCGTTGTTTGAACATTTCAAGTGACTCCGTTCATTTCTGTACGATTTAACTACAAGTCAAAAGTGTTTGTATATTTAATCGATAACGTTTTTAATTTTTAAGTATAATGGACATCGTGGTTCCATCTCTTAGAAAGAAATATTTTATTTCATATAAAAGCACATTAATTTAGACTATATAAAATATAGTTTTAAGAGAGGAAGAGAATTTTGACATGAACTGTACTGAAAAAGCACCACTGCTATATTAAAAAAAAAAACATTTTATAAATTTGTGAAAAAAAAATTATGAAGAGAACTTAATGATCAAATCGAATAAGCGATTCTAATACAATACTCCAAATAAAACTGTCCGAGTATTATCCTATTCAAATTTATTTTTCTTTGAAAAAATAACCTGGCGGTTCCTTTCACACAAATAATTAAGTCTTCTATTGTTCTTATTGTCAGTCAAATGACCAGTTTATTTTTCTGTTTATTTGACCAATGTCCTTCAACACGATTTTGTACCTGCTGTGAAGATTTTTTACGCTTCATAATTCTTATTATGAAAAAATATTATTGTCACACGTATAAGAAATGGATATAACGTTCTTGGAGTTTTATTTGAATAAAATAAATTGTCATTTTAATTAAAACAGTATTCACTAATAAACAAAAAAACAGAATATAGGTAGAAGACTTAAAAAAAAATATCTGCGCAGAAGCCTAGGAAGACAAAATAATAAGCGACAATATGGACGAATTTCTAAAACTAGATTATTAAAACAGTAATCTACCTTACGTTGGACTGGAGCGTGTTTGAAATTTTCAGCGGAAACAATATTTACCTGCAACAAAAAATATGTTTTTAGAATAACAATTTTATTTTAGTGTTATGAATATTGAATGTATATTACAATCAAACGCTAATAGCCTGTAAAGTTATCAAGCGTCCATAATAATTCTCCAAAATTTGTATTCTACAAATTCAGTAGAGATTCTTGGGACCCGAATGATTTCAATAAAAGAAGACATTATTGACAAAATAGTATGTCCAAAACTTTGATTAACGTCTGATTAGAACTCTTCAATAAATAAAATTATCGACCAATTTTTCAGACAATATATTAACAAAAAATATCAATAATACATTTAACGTTTCGATCCGGATTTGGATCTTCTTCAGAACGTAATAAAACATTGTTTGTTATTATTTTTTCAATATTTATATATTAAAAAAAATATTCACGAATTACATTAAAAATAAATAGAAACTAATTATTAATTATTTGTTTATATTTTTAGATCCGTTCTGAAGAAGATCCAAATCCGGATCGAAACGTTAAATGTATTATTGATATTTTTTGTTAATATATTGTCTGAAAAATTGGTCGATAATTTTATTTATTAAAATAGTATGTCACTTCAGTTCTTCCAACATGAATTTTATATCAATTTAGAGTGGCAATTTGTTTAGGATCAGTTTTATTTTAAAGTATAATATAAACAACTAAAGTTAATTCCGAAAAATAACGATACGACACGAACGTATTGAATATCTGCATATTATGCGTTTATGACTTTATCGATAGTACGTTGTTTTGTGTAAAGAACTCAACTGAAGATGCGAAATATCAAATGACACTCATTTGAATATACAGATTTATTTTAAAGAGAAAAGACTCGTGTTTACAAATCAGGATGGGTTAACATTATCGCAGTAGTAAAAATGGATAAATACTTTTATTTGGAGACCGGAGTCGTTCATAACTATAGGGTGGCACTTTTGAGGGGGAGAAAATGTCGTCGTAAATTTGTCCAAATATAATTTCAATATGGCCCAACGCAAACTATTAAAAATATTACAAATATACTTAGTATGATGTGAAAATCAGGAGGTACGTGCAAAAAATGTAGCATGTATCTTGTTAACACAATGTCACAACTCGTCATAAAATGATGCATCACAAACTAATTACGTAAGCTACAATAATTTATTCTCTTCGATAATAATTGTTTGCAAAAATGAATTTGGTTCATCCTTGAGTTGGAAACGAATAAAGTGGAGATAGAGGCAACAGCTAGAGCTAGAGTCGTCTCAGCTTTCAAACTTGCTTGGGTGCTCTATCCCATATATTTACTGCACCCTCAGGACATTTTTCGCGTACCCATGTTATGTATACAGGTACTGGAGAATATTGAAAATTTAATTGAAAAATAATACTATATTTGAAATGGTATTACATTGATATTGATGGTGTAGCATATTTGATAAAATTACATAAAAATGATATAGGTATATGAACTATGGATTTTCGTTGAGTCATATTTCTAACAAGAGTACTAGCTTGTACAAAAAAACGGTATGAATCTACAAGGAAACTGAATTAAAGATCCCTTATAAAATGTTATTTACAGAACACTTCGGACACAACTGCGTGTTTGTAGGTAAAATTTTAGGATCTTGAATCGATCAAACTTAGTTCTAGCAGTTCTAGTCTTCTAGAATACGGAATAACTACTAAATAAAGCTCGAAAACGTTTTCTTTGGAGCTTTGTGTAGAGCGTTTCTATACAATCCTATAGGTCTTCGATTTCCTAGGATGTGATTGAATTCGGATTTTCACAGATCGGCATAAAATTTGAATGAAATTTAGGGCGAATGAATCCTAAAGCGCCCGCCATCACATCAGACACTGAACTCTGTTTCCACTGTACTCATTTTCTTACAATAATAATGATAATAATAATTTGAAGTCAAATGTCAAGCCCATATTTCTATTGTTTATTTAATGCGCATGCTCAGACACACAAATGTTATTATCTCATGTGAACGTTTCAATAATTGTAACTTACATGTTACAATCTGCATAACTCTCTCTTTGTTGTTATTATTATTTATTTAGTTTACACATATATTAACAGAAACGATGTAATTCTTAACCTTTAAGCTATTGTAAGATAATGCATAATATAGTTCAACGAATTATATTCGCGAAACAAGACAGTTTTTTATTTTTAATTTTTGGTTATGTACCTTTGGATTAGAAAGTAGTGATGATTTCCAGCTTTTCCTTATATCGTGGTAATTGAATACTCGCGCTGAAATATAGTATTTGCCTAATGCCTATACAGGGTGTTAAGCTTTAAGTGAGCACTAGATATTGCTGCTACGATTTCGATTGAATAGTTTGTTTCAATTTTTTTTTGTTTTCTCCACCATAAAGATGTGGAAAACATGAAGGCACGCGCAAAAAAATGTAGTATTTATCTTGGTCGTAATGATATTTTGGTTCAAGTGGCTGTTCGTGTAACATAAATGTCACTTACTCACGTAAAATGAACTTCACATCCTAGATACATTTGCAACAATTTCTTCTCAGAATTAACAAGCCTTAATTAAAAAAAATCCAGCCGAAAAGGACTACAACTAACAACACTCAAAGACAGATAATAATTTATCAATTCAATAATCACTCTTGAATTTCTATATTGATATATTGACTTTGAAATTAAAAAAATCAAACACATATACTTTTCCACAGCCTAAGATGTTAACACGCCAACCTTCCAGCTGTGAATTCCCAAATTAATAACACAGATAATGGTGTTAACATTTCAAAACAATTTAATTAATTATTAAAACTTAAATAATTGACAAGTGAAACTATATTCATATAATACAGCGGCGGACGTCTAACCAGGCACCGTCAGTATGTTTTAAATTATAGTTTATTCAAAATAAATTATTACACATTACACACAAATCTTTATTTTAGACTAGTCTTTGCCAGCGGTTTTGTTTACTTAAACGTCGAATTTACTCAAAATTTTGCTCGTATTTGAATACGATTTGAGAAGAGTAGCCAAGCTAAATTTTTATTTTCTACTATATGTGTGCATGATTAAAAAGATGTTAATTTTAAAAACATTATATTAAAATTTAAATTATGATTTTAGTACGACTGATGTAGGGTTAATTACAATTTTTTGGATTAGTAATCACTAATCAGTGACTGACTTTTAATAAAAAAATTGTAATTAAATTAAAATATTTGTTCTCGTGCCTTCATTGTCAACTCTGTACACCCTGTGATCCTGCGAACTAATCCCGTAATATAAATATCAAAAGGTGATTTATTATTTGAAGAAGTTTAATTTTATAAGTAAACACTAATAGTATAAGATACTATAAAATATGAATCATCCTTATGGTAATTGTGTGTGTAAAAATGCATCTACAAATTATTTCTTTTTATAAGTAGCCTCTTCAAATAGAAGAGTTTCTTAATTTGTTGACATTCATGAACAACGCAAGAATCTCCATTGAATAAAACCAGAATATTTCGTAACAATTTTAAACTTCAGAATAACGTTGCATCGCCGCGATTTACCTACTGTGTGTGGTGTTCTTTTGAGTCAAACATTTTGATATTTGTGAATTTATTATTCCAGGAGAATCTTCAAAATGGAAATATTGTAAGCGCATCGTTCTGGAATGATCCAGGAGAAAACATCAATACTATTTTTATGACGATTTTCGCAAAAAAAAAACGAAAATACATTTTTTGACAAAATAAAAAATAATAGTAAATTTTTCATAAATAGATGACACAAAAAGTTTTACTTGTTATAGGTAACTTCTGCTTCATTGATACTGTGACTCTATACAGTAATTAGCTAGCAAAAACTTCTAACTGTGACGACTCTCAAATTGGAGTCAGAGCTGGCTACGGAGAAAATGGGTGACTCGGTGCAGAGTTAAAAATTTGCAGAATAATAGGAGATAGTACAAATAAGTAGGAAAAAAATTGCCAGAAGGCTAGGCGGAAGATAAAGAGCCGCCAGAAGGCGCTAATGTTGCGAAAAATCAGTACACTTCTGGCAATTTCTATACTTATTCTGTAATTCAAAACTATGCACCGAGTCACCCATTTTCTCCGTAGCCAGCTCTCCGTCTAAATGTTCTTATTTGGTAGTTCTTTTTTGCACGACATTTAGCCTTACGCGTAAATGTAAAGTGCAATTAAAAAAGTATGAACGAACAGTACTGAACCGAGGCTTACTAAATCATACGCATAGATGAAATTTAATATTTTCTGTAGTTGCAAGGTGCGGTTAAATATTGAACAGAGAAAAACATATACATACCAATTCTGAAGTGTAACTATGCATAAAAGTAAATAAAAAACAAAACAACAGACAATCGAATCTATTTCCTAATCTTTCGTAACGGTTATCTGGGACTATGCTAATTTACGTCGGTTACAAATATGTATGTTAAAAAAAACAAGAACGCAAATGTTTTGTTTTTGTACGATTCTAGAGAAAATATGGTCGCTAAGGAATATAATTTTGTGCATGGGAAGTATTACGTATAATGTATATCCACCTTTAAATTTAAAGTAAAATTATTAATTATGTAATTTCTTAGATAGATCATAGTAATTTTAGGTAACTGAATTTGATTCGACAGTAGTTCTTATAATTATTATTAAAAAGATAAAACATTGTATATTTGAAATTGAAAGAATAAAGTTGAGTTTAATTTATGTCCTGTTTCATTAAATTATTAACTGTGGACATAACAGGAAGTAAAAAGAAATTATAAGACAAAGTTTTTTTTTTCAATAAGTCATCAGCCCTATGATATCTTTCAGCATTTTTTAATTTTTTTTTGTGAGACAGCAAGCTCGGTTTCCCTAATTTTATATCTTTATACAGGTTGTCGATTTACATCCATAATAATTTAAGTAATTTCAATAGTAACTAAAAAATGCGTTTATTAAATGCTCTTATAAAATTTTTATACAACGTTTCGTAGAGATTTTTGTCTTTTTCAAGCACTGATTTCTGCGCATAACATATAAAATAATATATAAGCTTTTAACGGGACGCCAGTCTGTAATCTTGTTTTCTTGCGGGTTTTTGGGTTTTGCTTGCGTTACTATAGAGAATGGCTGCACTGATTTTTATTAAACTTGGCATGTAAAGTGACGAATTCCACACTAGTGCTGTATTTAAATACAAAACTACGCGAGTCAGCAGTTATTTTCATAAACAACCTAAGTGAAAACCGGCTGCTTGTGCGACTCGCGCGACTGTTAAAATCCGCTGGCGCTCGTTTTCAACATAATATCACAGCTCGTCGTTAAAAGAATTGCGCCACTAGTATTACTATCCTTTTAAGAGAAATTCTGATTTCTTTTTTAAAGTAATATTATTTTTTTTTATTTATAATTTTTAAAAAAGAAAACGCAACATCTCTTTTTGGTGTTGATTCAAGTTTTTGATAAAAGGTTGACTTGCAAACAGCAATGCAGTAATATGTTCCTTCTTCACCTTCAATGAACAATCAACGCAACCCAAGGCTGATCAACTAATGAAGTGGAAAGCTATATCGTAATGAATGCCCTCCGAACAATGGGTCAGAGGAATCATGCTTCACCACCGCAACCGCGTACGCTAGCGCTACTGCGGAAGATCGAATTGACTTTCTTAACTATAACAGTTAAATTGTTAAGAAAAAATGTATCCGTAACAATAATTTACGCTAATGTTACATCGTTCACGACTGCCTTGGTCCTTGAAAATCCACTGATCTTATATCACAGATTCCTTGATTATTCATACCAATAACAGATCAATAAATTTGAAACATTTTCAATTTGCAGTCTCAAATCTAATGTTAACAAAATTGTTGTCTGTCTGTATGAGCGGATTTAACTCCTAAAGTTACTGACATTAAATTTAAACAGATTATTGAAAGTTACCCTGGAACCAGTTTTTGTTCCATCTTGATATCCTTATCGGTTCCAAAAATGACCAGGGATGTTAGGTTTTGGATTTCTTGAAGCGCCTGAAATTAACGCATTTGCCAAATATTGATTTAATTATTATAATGAGTTATAGCTATTATATATAACAGAATATTTGTCATGAAGGTATTGTGACCTGATGAATACAGTTATAGATCAAATACTGAAAAAACAAACAAACAGGAAGTTCGGAAGTTGTACACAGTAACAAACGACAATAGCAGAAACTTGAGAACGAATAAGAGAAGTGTGCCTGCGTATAAAAAATAATACGGCAGCCATAGTAAAATCATGTTACTTATAGTTAATAAGTTTAGAACATGATCATCATTAGAGGTACATTCTTATACCGGATGTTTGTACATAAAGCATAATAGTAGGTTTACTTAGCAGTAGATCATATTCCGACGAATAGTGACGTTTAAAATCTGTGATTTGTTGTGATTAGTGTAACGATATTGTATTGTGATCTTTCTTACTTCTATTTTCTAGTAGCCAAGTAGAAAAATTTGAATAGGTTGTCAAAACTGAACACCCAGTATGTACTGTAGCTTATACACGAGTAGAATAAATTGAACCAGTTTTTTATGGTCTGTTTTTAACGCTCATAAGTCACGCCCGTCCGTCGCGTGCTGAGACATTGTTGTCTAAGCTCCAATCCGCGTCTTAATAAAGTGAGAGAGTCTTTAGGAACCCTGATTATTGAACCCTTAGAAGGGGTAAACTTGCTTTTATATTATGTTATTGCGCGGCTTGGGTATTGTTCAGAATTAAAAAAAATCTAAATGTTCTTAAAACTGGTTAGTTTTTTTGCTTTTTATATACGTATAAGTATGTACTTCTCCTATAACAATCGATGAAAAATAACATCCGGTTTTTTCGAAAACTGTCATCTACTTTTTGTATCATATCCAACGCCAACTCCTTAAATTAAATACGAAGTAGAATATAAAAATACATCTCGTGGTTCCTTTGAATTTTATATTTTCGAGAAATGGTTTTATACATTTATTATACAGTATGTAAACGCGTAAGGTGCACATAGGGAAATTAGCATTGGGAAAAATACTTAGATCATTGCTATTTCTATTGAATTATCGTGGTAATCTTGAGGATTTCTATTTTATTTTGATTTATTTTTATTTTACTTGGCTTTTTTAATAATAAAAAGCTCTTATAAATCATTATTTTAATTTTTTTGTACAAAAATAAAACAAAAAAACAAGTCCATCTGTTTGGAAACATTTCATTCAAAAATTGTCTGACTGGTATGACGTATGTGCGTTGGTAAATCAGTGACCCAATGTCTTTAGGTTCAACACGAATAGGCGGACATGTTTGATCTCTCACCATATTTAAGTATTTTTGGGAATTTAATGTCCCATTAATAAAAAACAGTCCGATTATGTTGTAATCATTTGAATATTTTTTTCGGTAGTATATACATTCATTTTGCAAAAAAATATTATCTGTCAAATTGAAAAACAAGATTTTAAGGCTCATTCTGATCCAGTCATTTTTTCCCAATGATAATTTCCCTATATGCACCTTACGTGTTTACATACTGTATATAATTCTTATATCTATATTTTTTAGAAATTATTTTTCTTTCCTACGACGGCATCCCTATTTAAGATACAGTAGGACACATGCTTATATATTATAACTCGCGTCTACCGATTTCACAAAGCCACGCCCGAGCGACACCTGCCTGCTGAGATATTGTTTGATTCACAGATCCAATGGGCTTTCTAACTAAACAGAGAAAATAAAAAAGGTGCGCCTCTGATATTATTCGATCCCACTTACACTAAATCAGATGAAGTGAGATAGAATCGTTTAATAGCGTTTAATTCGCACCGCCATTGTAAGTGATTAAAAAAACTGGTTCATATTTTATATTATAATGAATATACACATGTCGTTTTCAAGCAGATCAATCGCAACTGACAACTAATTACGCGCTGGAAAAATGAACTCATTTGTTCCGCGATCGTATTGATTGGCAAAGAAAATCTGGTTTCCTAAAAATGCTGTTTACAAAATTGTTATCGTCGCTTAACGCTTAAAACTTGTCGAAAAACGGTGATTATTTCATTTATTTCAAGATTAATTTAAGAGTGAATGAGATCTGTGAGTCGCCATTTTTAATATATCAAGCATTCCGATATGCTAATCAGATTAAAATAAATTGTCGTGTTGTATTTTAAATCAATCATATCCATTGAGTTGGTTGGTTTGACAAGCAAAATATTAAATCGCATTAAATAATTTATCTTTCAATATAATATTTAAGTATTAGTCATCTACAATTGTTGAGCTTATAGTGGGTCAACTGGAAATAGTACTTATGTTTTATTTGCAAAATTGAATAAAATGTAATTATGTCAGGTTCCAAATCAAGCAAGATGTGTTAGACTTTTGAGTTATACATCGTTCCTAATAGCCTAGACTCTAGAGGGTCACATATTTCCAGTACATAAAACGCAATTTTGTTTTTCTTTTTTATTTCTGCGAAGTAGAAAGCAGTTAGTTCATTTCTGTTGATACTTTTCACTAAGTAAATACGTCTTTAAGTAATAGATACCTATTCCCTGACATTTCCATAATTTCCTGAACCTATAAAAATTACTTGACTTGTTTCAGGTCTGTTATTAATTACTTTAATAATCTATTTTTCTTGGCAGATATCACAAAAAGAGTTTACGAGTAATTATGAAAATTGGTTGGACAAATTAGGGTAGAGAAATCATCTTACAAAAATCGGACAAATATACCAACATAATGTGATGAATAAATTCCAGCAAAGAAACGCAACAATCCGAGTAGATAGTGATAATAATGGGTTGTGTGTTTAGTGTGTGGTGTTGCTTTATATGGCTATTTAATACGTTTGACCAGCGCACGAAGTTGACCTCGCCAACACTCCGCGAGCCGTTTCATTACTATTGTGATAGACGGCAATACATCAAGCTGCCCATGCCTTTCCTTGATATCTCTGCCACCTTATTGCTATTGCATCAGGATATTAATTGAATACATACATGGAAATTGCAATTTATTATGTATCATAACATGCACGGTTTTGTAAGTGTTTTATGCACATAGAATTTGTGCAATTTTATCTATCGATTTCATCTGTACTTAAGTTCGAAATAAGATAAATTGTGTCAGAGATCGCCGCTACATGCCGAAAACTTTGAATCAACGACTGTTCATTAATAAATAGCTTTTTCCAGCGTCTTCACTTACATAAATATCAGTTTCGACGAATGGGAAAATGCGTTTCCTGAATTTTTGGTTTGTCCTCCTGGTTTGTATCGGCGTCAGTAGAGAACGGTTGGACCGATTTTAGTTAAACTTAAAGCGCAGAGGATTTTTTATGATCACGTTCGGATATAATACGGTTTCATACACGCATGATGACCTCAGTTGTTGAGCGTCTATAATCTACAAGCAATCAAGCTACGGTTTCTGTTAAAGCAGCGTGAACATATCTACCAGTAGTAAAATAGTACTTCAAATGGTGGGTGGCGGGTGCTAGATATTGGGAACGTTGGAGATATTCTATGCGACAATTAGGAATTTTCTGCCAAAATTGAGATAACGCGAGCGAAGTTGCGGGTAAAGACTAGTAGTAGATAAATCTTAGAAAGTGATTTAGGTGTCGTGCTAACCATTGTGTTTTTAATATGTTCTATTTGAACACAGATCAAACTGTACGGATAAAGTATAGATGTGATTGGTATATGATGTATAAAATCTAATATTATCACTTTTCCAACATTTTACAAAGTACTACTTATTTACGATTTATTATAATTGAGTCTGCAGAAATACAATTCAACCTTTAACACCAGAAATATATAAAATATTTTTTACGGACATCAACTTCTTATATCGACGTATACCTAAATTAAATCAAAAGTTATTATGATATAAAAATAGTATACAAGTGTAGTTTGAACATTTTAAAATTTGAAATAAAATTTTGGATGTACTACGAATCTCACACTAATTTTTAAATTGTTACAATTTTGTTTGAAATGAATGAAAAGAATGGAAAAACCCTGAAGTGAAGACCAAAAATAATACCTATTTTATATTTTATTAGCATACGGGACGTGAATTTATTGCGATTAAAAATAATATTATTTGAGGATATGTAACAAGTACCCACTGTTCTTATTATATTATAATTTTAAAAGCAATGTAAATTAAAACACAGTATTTTAAATGTGCCCATTGCATTCAGCGTGTTTTTTTTTATAAGCATGATGTTGATGCCAAAGTTCCGAATGATTTAGGTTTTCGTCAAAAATCGCATTTTTTTAAAGGGGTATGTCTTGAAAAAATCGCAAAAATCGAATTCTTTAATATACTTTTGAAATTGAGAATGCTTACAGGAAAAAATACGCTAAATTCAATGAGCGTAAGCAAACGTCTGTATCTCTTTTAGTTTAGAAACTACGGCCATTCTAAGGTTTTATAGGTATGAGTCTGAAAACTATAAACGCAAATAACGTCTAAACCAAAAGACATACAGACGTTCGTTTGTGCTCATTGGATTCACTGTGTTTTTTTTTTTAATAAGCATGATGATTTTGCCAAAGTTTCGAAAGATTTCGGTTTTCGTCAAAAAACGCATTTTTTTAAAGGGGGATGCCTTGAAAAAATTGCAAAAATCGAATTCTTTAATATACTTTTGTAATTGAGAATTCTTACAGAAAAAACTACGCTGATTTCAATGAGCGTATAAGCAAACATCAGAAAATGAGTTTATAGAAATAAACACGTGGATGATTTAAAAAGCCTGCGTGGGTCAGTGTTTGACCCGCGTGTCATAGTTTCGCCATCACTGATATAGATTATGTATAAAGGAATTATAAAGCATCTCATCCTTCATTCATAACTTACTGTTATTTGTAATTTAGATATATATAAATCAATCGTAAAGAAAAGCTAACACAAAAAAGATACATTTTAATCCGTTGTAATGGCGTGTGTATTAGAACAAAAGCATAAAACATCATCGCATTAGTTTTGAAAAGAGGTTAGTTTCTAAATATTTATTTGCGAAGGGTCAAGCGATCTTTTGGATGATTACTGAATGCAAAGTTTAACGGCATTAATATTTGAGAACCACTATTTTCCAGGGCCGGCCACTAATAAATTAGAACAAGAAGTAAATACTCTGAGAGCTGAGGATGTTTTTTAAATGAGGTATGTATTTTTTGTTAAAATAGGTACTGTACAAATTGCTTCGTGATCATTTTTTGACAAAAAGTAAGTACATAAGATCAATTAATTATATAATATAATAACTACATCACAATAGCAAGATATACAAAAATCTTTTGAGAAGAGCTCTTAAACTGAAATAAATCTGTTAAGAAATCGCGATTGTTGACGTCAGCAAAATTATGGAAGTTTAGGGTCTGAAAGACTGACTCCCGACGGTGACTAGATGAAAATAAATATATATTTTTTAAGTGTGTAAGATCCTGGATGATGATATAGTAAGTTGTTGTTTTTAGAGGAAGAAGGATCATAGAAAATTATCAAGACGAAATTTTTATTTTTCGCAACGTTTCGTGTTGTAATTAACACTTCATCAGGCGATCTACAAAACATTAATAATAATGAATCACACAAATAACTACAAAATCGTTACAACCTTATCTTAACCTTACCATAAAATACTAGATCTTGACATAGTCAAAATAAAAATATTATTGTCATATCGTAATGTAAGTTGAAATAATGTTGGACAAGATTCTTGCATCAATGAAATAATAAATTAAAACCAATCTTCGATTGTGTTTGAAATTTTTATTTTTCGCAACGTTTCGTGTTGTAATTAACACTTCATCAGGCGATCTACAAAACATTAATAATAATGAATCACACAAATAACTACAAAATCGTTACAACCTTATCTTAACCTTACCATAAAATACTAGATCTTGACATAGTCAAAATAAAAATATTATTGTCATATCGTAATGTAATCGAAGATTGGTTTTAATTTATTATTTCATTGATGCAAGAATTTTGTCCAACATTATTTCAACTTACATTACGATATGACAATAATATTTTTATTTTGACTATGTCAAGATCTAGTATTTTATGGTAAGGTTAAGATAAGGTTGTAACGATTTTGTAGTTATTTGTTGGATTCATTATTATTAATGTTTTGTAGATCGCCTGATGAAGTGTTAATTACAACACGAAACGTTGCGAAAAATAAAAATTTCGTCTTGATAATTTTCTATGACCCTTCTTTCTCTAAAAACAACAACTTACTATAAATATATATTGTTTTTAATTTTGCATTGTAACGTGACGGAGGTTTATGCAGTAGGTAACTATTTTATAATTCATTCTTTTTATCAATTTGGAACTATAAATTTTGAAAGAATATATTGAAACCAGCAACTCTATTCATTGAAATATGATGATAGAGTCAAAAATCTGTATAAATATAGGCGACAGATATTCTGATGGATGGCTCTGTGAATTGTTCTAAAAATCGTTACTTAAATTTTCAATATTGAAAATTATTTTGGAACGTGGAAGTCAAGCATATCGATATATTTTTTTAAAGACGGTTCTGTCGACTAGACAATGTCGTTGGTGTTATAGCTAAAGGTAGAATATTGAGCCGGGGGGGTCATTCAAATAATAGAAAATATTAATACTTGATATTGACAGGTGATTGAAAAGACGTTGTATTCATTACGGTACAGTTTGATTCAAAGATGAGACTGTCATTAATAATAAAGCACCAAACATCCACTCAGTACAGTCCGTTCACAAATTATAAACAAATAGCTCGACTAATTTATGATAACATATAAGTACTGTTACAATTTTAAATGCAACACTCATAATCGCTACTTTATAAAGATTGAGTTGGGCTTATAATAAAATTTACAAGATTTGGACTTCGGTGGATTACTGGTGATTAAAGTAAATTAAATTGAAGCTATATAACTAAAACAAAGTTAAGTAGCTTTTACTCAAATCTAAATTAAGAGAGGAAAAACACAGCTATACCAACTTATTTGGTAATAAAACGTTTTCCAATGCAGTTTCAGTTCAAAACAATGCACACACCTTAAATAATCGAAACAATTTTACTTGCAATTTCAAATCAGGTCTTAAGCGCAAAAAATTAAAGATTTCTCTAAGTAAAAACAGAAGGATTACGTTAGGATGTCACCGCCATCAACGAAACTTTTTGTAAAATGACATTCAGTAAAAAAATTAATAAAAAAAATACTACAAGCATTGTATAGGTATGTATTTACAATATATTCTGATGGGATCATGCAATCTTTCTATAACGAAATTGAACGCAAAGTAAACTATCAGTGGTTCGATATTTACCTTTGAATAGAAGTCAAGTAGTTTCAATACATCGCCACTATTTGTGATTTATTTAATTTACTCTTTGTTTACACTCTGTGTACTTGAACACACTGTAGTACAGTCGAATGCTGATTACCTACCCGATCGAGTTTGATTCATTTTTCATCTGAAGTATATATATACCGCATGGAGCCAATGTAGTTTAACGTATTTTCAAGTATTTTTTGAAAACGGTAATCCTATCTAGTTTTACAGCAAGATTACATCAATCTATATAACTATTGCTCTTCCACATAAATTTCAATAACACTGCATGTAAATAAAAAAAAAATCTTGATACCATTATTGATCAAGATGATTTTTATATTATTATTAAACAAATAGGTGTTCGAAACGTGAAGATTCCACTGTAGTATCGATATGCAGCAATGTTTACCGGGACCAACAATGTACACATCTCAAGTGGACACGAGGTTGATATGCCACACATGAAGTTCGATCACTTCTGGTTTATCATTCGATTTTTTTAATGAAACAAAAATAGTACACTCGTCGGAAAGGCAAGTTTTCCGTTTAATTATATTGGCACAATTTATGACAATCGAGTCAATGATTAATTGTTAAAAAAAAATAAACAATAGGATAGTTTATAATTTTTTAAATTTAATTTAACAATTAAAAAAATATTCACTAATTAATCATTTACTTATTAAGAAAAAAAAATATTTTAGATGATTAATATCAGTCAACTTAAATTTTACGAATTTAAGATCAAAATATGTTTTCCAGCAAGTATAAACACTCACTGCTGTATCTCATCTGTTTACAAGATGTCAACTTTTTTGTAAGGTCTGAAAAATTTGATCACATAAAGAGATACTGAGGAGCACATTATTGGGATGACAGAATTAGCAGAGTACTCGAATATTGTGACTTTTTAAAACTATATTTTCTCGAAAATCTCTAGAAAATACTTCGACTCTTGGACATCATAATATCCGAAAATCCTTGTTTCTTATTACTAATTTATTTGAACCTATGGTTTCTTTTACATTTAACTAGCGTAATAGAATAATTTACAAGGCTATTATGGATCGTGGGTCTGAGTGGTTTGTCATTCTTAAAAAATATGTTTGAACTGGAACTAATTTTATTTGGTCAACTGCACGCTTGTTCCTTTGTTATCAAAAAATACACACAAAAAGACCTGTTACTAAATATATAGACAATGTAATAACGTAAGACACTGTGTAAAATTGCTTAATTATTTGGTTATTAATAAATTATAATTATCTTATAAAAGATAAGTCATGTATATGTACCTTTTAACAACTATACTTGGAAAAATAGGACAGTCTTACGTATAGTCAACTATGTATGGGTGTCATTAGTTGGCTGAGTTTTATTGAGGTAAAAATAATGATAATGTAAGTCATCGTAGGGCCGTGTTGCCTATAAATGATAAATTTACTGTACAGGCTGTTTCACAACTCGCTTTGAAATCTTAATATACCTGTAGTAGCATAGAGTCATAAATGTCATATTTTTGAGCTACTGAAATATTCACTTGTGGCATAAAAGAAGTTATATTTAATTCTAGTAAGCAAATCACCTCAGGAACAAAATTCTTGAAGTTATGGCCAAGATACGGGACACCGATTTCATTAATGACGTAAATTCCGATTTAAAAAAATCATATTTGAATATACCATTTACACAACAAAAAAGAAATAAAAATATTTTCTTACTGTACTCAGTGAGAGTACATGGCTAACATCTCGATATACGGTAGGTCCATAAATAAGTAAAAAATAGCATTTTAGTTTCATGATTATTTAGGAGCTAGAAAGTAGTGACTGATATAATGCTGACAACAATAGATTTTCACTCTTTGGGTACGGGACCGCTAAAAATGAGAATAAGATTGATGCTGATTTTAAGACGGGACATGAATCTTTCGAAGGCAAACATAATCTGTTGTTTTACAATAACGCCAGTTAGAATTTAAAAGTAATTAAAGAACATGGAGGTCGTGAAGACTTCCTGGTTTTTCTAAAAGTTAATTCCTTCATATATTGCTCTACGCGGTTCTGCTAAAAACACAACTTTCCCTTAGCTTTGTAAACATAACCTGGACACACTTAATTATATTACTGATAAAACACATTTCATCATCTTGGTCAATATTCAGTTTGACGTAAATACAAAGTCAAACAAAGACAGACGGGATTAAATTGTTTCAACAAAATATTGTAAGCGTCGCCAAGTGACTTGCTTATATGACTTTTTTGTTTGTAACAAATAATTTTATTCAAACGTTTTAAGACGAAATAAGCAATGCAATATCAAAAACAACATGTGCATATCTCTAATTCCGTATTGCCACTGAAATTTTAGAATTTATAAAGAATATTCATTTCTAGACCGTTCGTGCGTTTTCAGGCACATTAAATTTTTTCCAGACGCTGAAGATAGGAAAAAATAAACGGAAGACTGCATCGACTACAATTTTTAATTCATCGGTACACTATTCTTTCTGGATTTTTCAGAGAAAAAATAATTAGGGTCAATTTATGAAATGGACATAAATGTTGAAGGTTTTTTTTGATATAATCGCAGTTTTCGATTTTAATTCATCAAAAAATCTACTGCTTAAAATGTGGTTTCTATCGACGATTTTTGTCTATGTATTGAACTATGAAACTCTTTTTCGACACTATATCAGACTTCCTTCGCGGTTGCGCTAGAAGGTAAAAAATAAATACTCTTCCTCTTTAATAGAAACGTTATAACAATATATACTTTTTTTAAAGTTGAGGCATGAGAAATAATTGTCAAATTTATCAAATCACTATTCATTCATCTGTTTATTTAAAGTCATCTTTAAATTTGATCCAACCGTTGAATATTTGCATCCTCTATAACCGGTAACGAGTGGCTACCAAATACACGTACAAAACATTAAACAAACATAAAATACCTTGCCTAGTGTTTATTCAACACAAAAAATAAATAGCGTTTCAAGCGGTATTTTATTAATAACCTATTATTTCCGCGCTACCATCGAATACCGGCCAGTTGTTCTAATACCTTGTAAATACACGTTTCGTTTTTGAACTTCAATATTTGAAAGTCATTATATTTTTGACGATATTAAATAATAGGAGAAATTAATAATAAAAATCGCAGGATTGTGGACAAAAAGTTATTTATTTAGTGTACGACGTTTCGTCTATAGATTTAGACTTTATCAAGTACAAATGTGAAAATTTAATTTTTTAAATTTTCACATTTGTATTTCGTCGTACACTAAATAAATAACTTTTTGTCCACACTCCTGCGATTTCTAATATATAATAGGAGAAAATAAAAATTGTGGCAGCGGGGCAAATTATCTTCCCTTGGCAGCTAACACTTTGAACTTTCTTATAGCAGCGCTGTTTCCAAGGGCTGTTGCGCGTTTTAAGTAGGAACTCGAGATAATTGTTATCGAGCGGGCACTACGCGCGTGTTCCTTCGTTTTGTTTTTAAGAATATTCGTCCCTGCAAATACCCCTTGCACCCTTCATCTCAAATCTTTTCCCCTCACCTAAAAACGGTTCGCGCTCTCCCGACGCTATTTTTAAAGCTAGAGGGTTCTGGTAAACGCCAAATGAAAGACAAAGAATCAGACTACAGATCCTTCAGGCGAATTTTTTGAAAAACAGTTTCGCCTATGTATGAAATATTACGTAACTTACTATTTTTTTCAAAAGGCTGTAAGTTTTTTCAAGAATTTTTTTCAAAAAATTCGCCTGAAGGATCTGTAGTCTGATTCTTTGTCTTTCATTTGGCGTTTACTAGAACCCCCTAGCTTTAAAAATAGCGTTGGGAGAGCGCGCACCGTTTTTAGGCGAGGGGAAAAGATTTGAGATGAAGGGTGCAGGGGGTGTTTGCAGGGACGAATACTCTTAAGTACTTTATTAGATAAATATGTCCGAGGTACGCGCTCAAGCGCCTCTAGCGGAAGATCTTTCGGTGCGCACACACACATAGCACATCAGTCATAGTACAATAATGAGCTGACGTGCATTTCTCGGTGCGGCATCTTTACACAGCCTACTCGATAATCAATGCGCCGCTAACTTGTAGTGTCCATCATATACGCACTTTTTAAACGCTTTATATTAGTTTGGGTTGTAACTAACTATGTATGTATGTATGTATGTATTATGTATGTATGTATGCATGTAACGGAATCTTTGAGCATAATTTTCACCAATTTCCCGAAGTCTGATTAATTTGAAACTTTGCATACGTATCAAGGACCGATGACAATGCAATAATTTGATAACAGTTTCCCATTATCCTTATTAGGACCCCCAGGATTAATAAATTCTTTTATAGATCCTCTGTAGTAAACGCTTTATTTTCACCAATTTCCCGAAGTCTGATTAATTTGAAACTTTGCATACGTATCAAGGACCGATGACAATGCAATAATTTGATAACAGTTTCCCATTATCCTTATTAGGACCCCCAGGATTAATAAATTCTTTTATAGATCCTCAAACTAAAAAGTGAAAAATAAAATATAGTTTAAAAAAAACTAAAAAACACGCTTTATATCGAACTAAAAAGTAAAAAATAATTGTTTTAAAATAAGCTTAAAAAGCGTGGGGCGCTTTGTTCCACATTTTCGTACATCGAGCGCCCAACGCTTTTTAAGCTTATTTTAAAACAATTATTTTTTACTTTTTAGTTCGATATAAAGCGTGTTTTTTAGTTTTTTTTAAACTATATTTTATTTTATTATTGAGCTGGCATACCAAACGCTTTGTTTGTCTATTATCATTATTACATACACACGTACAAGTTGGACCTGTACTACGTGCCCAATGGTTTTGTGCAATCCGTTAGGTTCATTTTTTATTAACAATTAAATATTTATCTCTAAGATGTTGTTAATTATCTTCAAGCCGTATTCAACCGATTTGCTGCGATAAATATTTCCACACGTGTAAGTTGTGATGAAAAAAATCATTTAAAAATACTTCTTTTTTTGTTTATGAACGACAATGCACAATATGCTGCGTTGCCAATATAGCAACTTCTGAAGATGAGAATTTCATTTAAAACCTGCGAATTGTGGTGCCAGTGTTTCCACCTTAGGGTATTTTTCCCTAAATTTAGGGGAATTTTTTCTATTCAGGCAGGTTATATATTTTTTGACGTGATAACGTCTTAAAAATTGATGAAACACCAGCTGCACGCACGAAAAAGTGTAACGTTCCGCCTGACCCTGTGCGTGCAAGCGGAGCGCAGTATAAGCGATAGAGAGTCGGTAAAAATATAGTTTGACAGCTACTAAAATTTAGGTTATGTATTATTAAATATGATATTCGAGCGGAATACGTTATCACGTAAAACTATCGTCCGTAAACCGACTTTACAGACAACCAATTTTTAGGGCAAAATATGTTTACATGGTCCTAATTAAGATATTAAAAAATATCAATTTAAAAGTACTGCACAACGTTCCTATGTCAACTGATCTAAATACAGACCCTTTATTACCGACAGAAGAAGTTTAAGAATTTAATTTTTAGTTAATTAATTCGCATTATTCCCATTTTTTTTTTTAATTTAGGGGAAAATATTTTGAAAACCACGTTTTTTAGGGGTTTTTCATTTTAGGGTTAGGGGAAAGTCAATTATCAAAGTGTCAACAGTGTGTGGTGCGTAGCACAGTAGTCGTGAGCCTACCATTTTTAAGCAAAGCGTTCCCAAAAAACTCATGCTTACGTTTTTTCTTTCTATGAAATACGCTGAGCATATCAGTTTCAAAATATTTCTGACACGGTGTTCGAAAAACTTGAATGCACATATCAATGCATTTTGCATCAATAGCGGTTAATTGGTCATTTAATATTTCGATCGACACGTAATTCAAAATGAATGACAAATATATGTTTGGTAAGAAAGATTATCTCAACGAAGAGATGAATATGATATTTGGTTGATTATGATGTTTTGATGAAGAAATTCTTCGTAGCATAGGATCAGATTTGTTTAGGGTTTCTGGCTCAAAAGCGAATGTTCTTTGAGGATGAGGGCAAAGCCAGAAAACACAATTCTAGAAAACCAACACATCTGGACTCTCTAACTTCTGAAAAAAGCTTAGTGAAGAATCTAGTCGCAACGGCTGCCTAGTTGTAAGTTGTGACGACGTTGCACGACGACGGTTGGCTAGTCTCGTGTCAGTAAGTAATTACATTATTAACTACTGTGCTTATAGTGTTTTATTTTGAGAGAGCTAGCAGCCAACACGAAAGTTCAGTGATTTCATTGAAAGGCGAACAACAAAATAGACGAGAGCGACACCAACATGACAGCAGCGATATAATATGATTGTTAGACCGTTATAAAGGTTCTATGGCTTACAATGTATTGAACACACATCAGCCTACGGCGTGAAGATGCGACCACCATTTAATTCATTAGATTAGGGATGTGCGTCTTTATCAAAGTGAAACTTTTATTCTATCGCCCCGAATTTTTCTGGCCGTCTGTTGCATGTCGCATTACAGGCGGCCGCGGAGTAGGGGTAAAGTGAAAGGCGTTCGGAGTAGGCGCTCGGTAGAGCAGCCAAGGCCAATATAGCGGTATGTATAAAACATAGTCAGTCTGTCATGCGGGCAAGTGCTGTACAGTGTTTACATGTTTTTATTCGTGTATTCATGTGAATATTGTTGTTTATAATTAATCGCGATGGATAAGTGTCTACAATCCAACGCCTACAATCCAATAAACGTTTCACTTGCGTCGTGGTTTCTTAAAACCACACAACTGTTTTTTTTATTTATTGTAGAATTATATTATATAATTATATATACGTTATGTATACGCGAATGACCGGTTGCACCTAAAATTATAATACTAATTTTAGGTGCAACCGGTCATCGACAATAAAAATTACATAAGTACCTACTTCTATGATTTTTTTCCTGTTTGTATTATTAACTTTTATTTACATATTTCGTCTATCATTTATTTTCGGTGTTTCAGCTAAGCTCTTTCTAAATATTCGTTTTTTTTAATCTATTCCAGATTATTAAAAGTTAGTTCAACTATTACATTTCTTTTCTCGAAAATTTTAACTAATCACTTTGAAGTTTCGCTTTGAGGATAGAAATGAGTTTTTCGGAAATTTTTGAACAGTATGTTTACATGTAGCAAAACTATACTATTTTTTTATTTTTTCATTTTCCAAGGAATTCGCACGCGGTTTAATACCGATTTTGATAGCATACCCAACTAAACAGTATCCTGTACTTAAATTTTAGATCTTAACTGACTTTTGTAAATTCTAAATTTCAACAAAATCTGTTTAGTTGTTTACGAAAAATTCGGGAAATGAGTTCTTTTGCCTACGTATCATGCAAAACACCAATTTCAGAGATATTTTTTGACGTGATAACGTCTTATAAATTGATGAAACACCAGCTGCACGCACGAAAAAGTGTAACGTTCCGCGTGACCCTGTGCGTGCAAGCGAGAGCGCAGTATGCTTCGGCCCAAGGTTGACAGCTACTAAAATTTAGGTTATGTATTACGGAATACGTTATCACGTAAAACTATCGTCCGTAAACCGACTTTACAGACAACCAATTTTTTTTATATATCAATAGGCAGGTACTGATAGTACATCCCTATCTTTGATTGAACAATCGCGCCTTGCGCTTAGGTACCGTACATGTTTATATTGATCATACAGCGACATACTTATTACTTAACCTCGAAAACTTAACAACAATATAATAGCAACAAGTCATTTGACAGTGGCCCAAACGGGGTTTGCTTTATTTAAGCCGTACCTTGCCTTCAAGCTCCTCAATTTGTTAATAGATATACTATTGAATATAAGAAAACAACCTAAAACCTTCTAACAGATCGTTATCATTTCTTTCTAAGCATTATTAACTATCATTCAGATCAACGGAATCCGTTAGATCGATAGGGATATCGCTGATGATACAGCGGAAAAGCAACACACGCTATACTTAATGTTTTACGGCAACGGGAGCGCCATCTGTAGGACGTTAAAACAACACAAGGTATACTAAATATTTTACGTCAACGGCGGTGCCATCTGTTGAATAAAACAGCAACGCACGCAAACCAGACTAAGCCACTGCAACGCGTGGCCGGGTACAGCTAATGGCCTTAAAGTATACCTATTTCTTTTCAAGAAAAAAATTATTCTGGTGTCGAACGTCTTAACGTGTCAGACTAGCGGGGCACGGAGTCCTTTTTAAAATAATAAATTTGATATCACATTTACAGTGTGCTGTAGTTACAATAGTATCGAACGAACAGATGGAGACTTCAATGCAAGATAACGATGCAAACCTATAATTATTAATTACACGCCAATGTAGAGAATTTATAAAACAGTTCAAAATTTATATTTTTCTCACAGCGATGTAAACAAAATGCATAAAAGTGAGACACCAGACACTAGGTGAGCTCATTTCACTCTCTCCTACAAATATTTTCATGCTTCGTTATTGCTTACACACATTATGATTACCTGCAACGTAGCTGTCTTAAGTACATGCATGGACAATTGATGTTTTAGACTAATAATTAATCGTACATTAGTTATTAACTATTAAGATATTAATTGTGTAAACAAGCAGTGGCGTAACAAGAGAACATCGACCCCAAATGCTACCGTATAATTTTTAAAATAAGGGATGAAATATTATATAAATGATTCTAAAATGCTTACTAAGTTATATAAGTTGTAATTTTATTTAAATTAGCCTGTTTCAACGCAGTGTAAGCACTATTAAGTTCTTACTTAAAAAAATAAAATGCTTTAAATGAATTATAAATAATTCGTAAAATGATGTTTTCTCTAGAGAAGAAATTAATCAATTATTTCTTTCCAAAATAATAACAACATTCATTTTTCCAGCGTAGCTAAAGAAAACTAATTTTTACAATATTACAAAAATGAGAGAGAGTCAATGCAACAAAACTTGCTACAGTAGGTACAACATAATCGCAAAAAAAAATTTTCAAAAAACATTCGGTTTTCAAAACTTATTTTCTTTTTTACACGTGCCCCGAAAGTCAAAGTTTAAAGGAATATAAACCCAGGTCTTACTAATTTGTTTTCACTTATTAAAACAATAATATCGATAAAAAAACGTGAGAGATTTCAATGCAAGTACACGACAGTGGTTCTTAATTAAGCGAATAGAATTAGCCTAAGGCGAAACGGACAAGCCCCGTTCGTCGATATCAGTTATTCTCACACATCAGCTAAAAACGTGCCATATTAGAATATCGACGTATGGGCCAAGCGAGAAACTTCAATGCACAGGTAAGACAGCATTACAATTAAAGTCTATAATTATTATAATTTCTAACTGGCTGGTATATTCACCTTAATGAAAAGAAAATATTTTATATTATCACAATTTATATGGCTGTTATTGAGTCATTAAAAACTGACTTCTATTCTTTATTATATTTATATACCGTAAGTGTTTCGTCATTAGACTTTTTATACGACTGACCATAAAAAGATTGTCTGTTTTTTTTTAATCTCTACTCAAATGCAAAACGGCAAATCACTTGCCAGATGGCAGAAGCTTACTTAGTTTTATATTATTTAAATGTTTAAATAGTTTTCAATATCCATTTTGCAACACTAGTGTCAACAGGTCATCTTCGTTTTAGTCACGTAATTTATTTTTTTAATA
Source organism: Xanthostigma xanthostigma (assembly GCA_963575645.1). Lineage (NCBI taxonomy): Eukaryota > Metazoa > Arthropoda > Insecta > Raphidioptera > Raphidiidae > Xanthostigma > Xanthostigma xanthostigma. Next base: position 7,525,504 of record OY754471.1, on the reverse strand, counting down.
TTATTCACTTATATTTTAATATTTAAACAAATATTGCTAAATGTCCATTTTAGTTATTTAATTATTGAGAATACAGCTCATGACTGCATGGAATACAGTTATAATAATTTTATCAGGAATGTTGATATAAAATTTTTGAAAACCAATATTTTTAATTGAAGTCGTCTCAAGAACTTTGCTTTTCTTTGTTGCATTTTCCCTAAGCAATTCATTTCTATAACGTTTTCAACCTTCCCTGCTTTTTGAGATATGGTCGATCTATTTTAATCCTGCCTCTTCTATGCCGGGTTGCAGGAAGCATTGACAAAACATTTAATTTGACAATGACCTCAGATTGTGATCGTGCATTTTTATGCATGCATTAATGTCGTTATGAAATCATTAGATTGTACTCAATCAAAAAATCAAATATTTCATTTACATAGTGGAAGGTCGTTTTTCAAGCTAAATTTTGATAAAAATGTTTAGAAAAATGTTGTTTTTAACTGGAAATTGTACTAAAAACGCTGATAAACACATATATACACAATTTAAAAGAAACATCGTTCCAGTCGATAAATTTTTCGAGCTGGGCTAATTTAAAATTTTATAATGCTTTTCTTACAGAGTATAGATTTAAGGCCATATTCAAATGCGATTTTTTAGCAATTTTTTCGGGCACCAAGCATTAGTCTATTTATTTAATCGTCTGTTCTATTAATTTGCTAAAGATATAATAATAGCGTAAGTTTTCATAACAACTTTTTTTTGTATCTAGCTACAATTAAAACAAAAAAAAAGTAAAAAATCAGATATAACGCTGATACGATTAGAATTTAGAACCATTGGCGATGCATGGACCATCTGTTGGATCGCACTGACCCGTAGCAAAGTCAAAGAGCGAGTGTACCTTCGGATCCGAAAAGAGTATGTTGGGTAGATGACAGAGTGACAGAAGTCAGTTTTATATAATATGAAGTTATGGGCACACATATAGGCTATCATAATGCACATTCAACGGTACTTTGTCGTATTCTTATATTTATAATACATGTATCTATAAACATTTTATTCAGCAATACGGTCATTAAGGTCATTTACTGTATTTAATATATATAAATAATACTAGATTATAATATTAGTTTTTATTTTAAAATAATATATTGATAAATAATATAAACTGTTGCACTCTCACGTAATACTGTTCGGTTATTTAACTATCATCTAAACGAGAAAGGACTTTAAAAAATCTCTACAATATTAGTGTTAAATTCAGATAGTTCTCTGATAATAATTGGTAGAACGTAAACCCAAATTCCCTAAATCTGTGAAATCTTGATAAATCTCGTTTTTTTGTAGTGTGGCATAAAGTTTCAGTTACTTTACTAATAGTATTGTACAGGAGTGCCCAACCAGTCGATCGCGATCTACCGGTCGATCGCGGTGTAATTTTAAGTAGATCTTTATACTTTATCTATTCTAACATCCAAAAATTAAATTTTCAAACTAAATTGATAGCTCTTTCATCGTATACTCCTTTGAAAATATTGCCAAATCTGGGCAGTGTCAGCGATCTCATTAAAATTACTTCACTATATTCCTAATTTTGTTTCTTTATTTTTTTATATGACTATATACTCGATATTGTATAATTTTTGTTCCCACTTAAATTTTCTATATTTGCAACGTTAAATAAAAGCGATTTTTATTTTTTCCCGCATATTGGTAGATCGCGATGACACTATTTAAAAAAAAGTAGATCGCACCTACTAATAGGTTGGGCAGCCCTGCTATAGTAGTTGTTGTTTTTTTTTTTACCTCAAATGCACAAAAATAGATAAATATTTTGTGATAGATTTGGAAAGATGTTCTTAATAAAAACGGCAATGCTATGAATATTAACTATTTTCGATATAAAATTATTTATGCTTAGAAATAATATATGCAGCGAAAAGTGCATTGTATGTAGGAGGAAGACGATTCTTCATTAAATATTCAAGAGACCAAATCCCACAGCTTTTATCTATGACCAGTACACTTGTTGAATACAGTAACACAGATAAAGCTAAATCAAATCTAAACAGAAATTTCACATTAGTTTTTATTTCAGAAAGGATGTTTTCTTAAGTAAGAAATATTTTACATTCTGCAGCATTTCAATGTAAATATTTTACTAATACGAAATGTTCGAAAATAGTATTTCCATTAAATCATCTAAACTTATATAAGGAAAAAAATGTAATCTTCATGTTGTCTTCGTAACAAAAACGACAATTTTATTATGTTGACAAAAAAAAATAAACGAGTCTGAAAAAAATCAATAGTTTTATCAGCGAGAAAATTAGTAAAATATTAATGAGATAAATACATTTTTTTCTACACGCGTAGAATTTTATAATAATTATTTATGCACTGCTAGTTTTAATTTGCAAATTTTTAACGCGTTCTACACTGTATGTAATTTTAATTATAAAAAATGTTTTATTGTTATAAAGCTCAAATGTAGCGTTAATTTTACCTACTCATCATACAGTGGTCCAAAAAACCCAATTTAGAATATTTTTTTCGATAAATTTATAAGTTTTTTTCCTCGAAACTTGGAAGGGTATGACTTGTCTTTATTTTCGGCACACACACTGTAAGCCGGTAGTCAGTATGTTGACACGATGTACGAATATGACGGGTCTTATTCAAATCATAAAAGCAAACAGTAATCGGCTGGTCATATAGCTCTTGCAAAGTTGACGGAATTATACGAAGTGGCTTAAAATGTCATAGCCACCTACTTTTGTATGTCAGAATGATATTAACATATTTCTTATACGGTAGTACATTACCGTGATTAGTTATCACGTATACAGGGTGCGGAGAAAATTACCGAAAATGTGCACTGACCCAAAAAATGAAATATAAAATAACCTATGACTTGTATGATACGAGGCAACCGTTCTACGGTATCAATTTTACCACGTATAGTGCCAAAAAAATACAGTATATAAGCTTTAAAAGAAATGTTAATAGTATTTCAAGCTTTAATTAAACTGCATAATTTATTTATGTTTATTTAAACGCAGTATAGTTAATTTTAAAATAAATAACCGTCTCAACAAAATGAATTATTAATCTTAAAAAAACGGCGTGAATAATTTCAGCTATAAAGTTATAGAAAATATTAATTATATTTTCAAAAGTGGTCAAACGTGTAACTGAGTAAATTGATAGACAAATTAAGATAAAACCAATAGGCAAAAAGATTTGTACGGTGTATTGAACGTGTTAAACAATTTATTTTGACGTTTATACAAATCTCAAACATATATAATTAGATATACTTGTTTTTTATCGCTAAACTTTAACGTTTATGTATTTTTAAATATCTTCATTTCTTTTATAAATGCTACAACATACTACGAAAGTGTAAAGTCATGCAAAAAACTAAAGGAGTATGTCAAAAACTATTCTATTCGAAGCTTTAGTCATAAAGATGTCGTCAAAAATTAATATACATTTCTAAGAATATTGATACTACCAATAGGATAAGACTGATTATTTTTTAAATAACGAATAGAGCAATATCTACCAGTTTTCATTGATGACTTGTATATAGTTGTTAATTTTTTTTTAGAACTATGCAAATAGCTTTGAAAATATCTTATGAACAACAAATATATGGGGCTTTCATCAAATAAAAAAATAGAGTTTTCTTTTGAGAGGAGAGCAGAAAAGATTTTAATTGTTAATTAAACATTAAAAATTACTCAATTATTATGGAATATGTTGTATGCAATTATGCATGCAAATGCAACTAAAAAAATTGTATTTTTTCTAAAAAAAATAACCAAAAAATGGTCCAAACTTTTTTGACTTCTTATACATATATTTCTGTATATATATACCAGTTTTATGCTAATAGAACGTAGAGAGAATACAGGTTTTTTTCTACACATGCATATATTTTTTTGCGAACATTTAGAAGATTTATGTGTGGCGACTTTTCATATTTAAAAATAATTACTGTCTTCAGTCTTCTATACGTTTAAACGACTAGACAAGGCTATCTTCGATCACGTTCAAGCAGTTTTGGAAACAACTTAATTATATTATAGACGACTAGCTTCTGAAGGAGTAAAAGTTTTTGTATAATTTATTTCTAATACTGCATAATATAGCTATTTAAATTCTATCGTACATTTTTTATTGGATGATTCATATTATTGAATATGTGCTTGTGTGGACTTTAACACTTTTACATGACGTTTTAAATATCCAACTAATAAAATGCAAATTTTATGATATAATTTAAAAACAAAAGACTTCACAAGTACATGTTTATTTACAGAATTGATATTTGATAAGAAGTTGTTCAACCACTTCCAATTAATTCACACGCGTTAATATCGAATTTGAGGAGAATCTTATCTTAACGAAAACGAAACCGCGAGTACTTCACTTGTGGTTGATGTTATTATTGGTATGAGATCTAATTATAGAGCCGTAAGATTCCAATATCGAGTGCTCTCAGAAAACGGAATGACCACCCGCAACACCTGTGACAAGCCATTGTTTTTCCCCACTTAGGTGACCATGTCTATATAACTTCACTAATAATAGACTGACGACTCCTTCACGTCCATTAAGCTAGCAGAACAAAGTCAGCAGAACAAAATATGACATAACTAATAATTAAGTGCTAATATAATGCTAATTAAATGCCCCAATCAAAAATTTATTGCTCCGTTTTTTTTTTTAAATATCGCATGTTCTGCTAGCTTAAGATGAACTCAGCAGAGCAGATACTGATAAAACCATTAAAAACAAATCTGACCGAATGAAAATCAAGTGAAAATTAAATGCTAATTTAATGCTCTAATCAGAAATTTATTGCTCCGTTTTTTTAAAAAATATCGCATGTTCTGCTAGCTTAAGATGAACTCAGCAGAGCAGATACTGAAAAAACCATTAAAAACAAATCTGATCGAATGAAAATCAATTGAAAAATTAAGTGCTATTTTTAATGCTCTAATAAGAAATTTATTGCTCCGTTTTTTTTTTAAAAATATCGCATGTTCTGCTAGCTTAAGATGAACTCAGCAGAGCAGATACTGAAAAAACCATTAAAAACAAATCTGACCGAATGAAAATCAATTGAAAAATTAAGAGCTAATTTAATGCTCTAATAAGAAATTTGTTGCTCCGTTTTTTTTAAAAATATCGCATGTTCTGCTAGCTTAAGATGAACTCAGCAGAGCAGATACTGAAAAAACCATTAAAAACAAATCTGACCGAATGAAAATCAATTGAAAAATTAAGTGCTAATTTAATGCTCTAATAAGAAATTTATTGCTCCGTTTTTTTAAAAAAATATCGCATGTTCTGCTAGCTTAAGATGAACTCAGCAGAGCAGATACTGAAAAAACCATTAAAAACAAATCTGATCGAATGAAAATCAATTGAAAAATTAAGTGCTATTTTAATGCTCTAATAAGAAATTTATTGCTCCGTTTTTTTTTTTTTAAATATCGCATGTTCTGCTAGCTTAAGATGAACTCAGCAGAGCAGATACTGAAAAAACCATTAAAAACAAATCTGACCGAATGAAAATCAATTGAAAAATTAAGTGCTAATTTAATGCTTTAATAAGAAATTTGTTGCTCCGTTTTTTTTAAAAATATCGCATGTTCTGCTAGCTTAAGATGAACTCAGCAGAGCAGATACTGAAAAAACCATTAAAAACAAATCTGACCGAATGAAAATCAATTGAAAAATTAAGTGCTAATTTAATGCTCTAATAAGAAATTTATTGCTCCGTTTTTTTAAAAAAATATCGCATGTTCTGCTAGCTTAAGATGAACTCAGCAGAGCAGATACTGAAAAAACCATTAAAAACAAATCTGATCGAATGAAAATCAATTGAAAAATTAAGTGCTAATTTAATGCTCTAATAAGAAATTTATTGCTCCGTTTTTTTTTTAAAAATATCGCATGTTCTGCTAGCTTAAGATGAACTCAGCAGAGCAGATACTGAAAAAACCATTAAAAACAAATCTGACCGAATGAAAATCAAGTGAAAATTAAGTGCTAATTTAATGCTCTAATCAGAAATTTATTGCTCCGTTTTTTAAAAAAATATCACACTGCTGGTGACAAAAAGTCACCTTATGAGTGCACAAATGCAACAATGTGTCCAGGAACTATCGTGCGGCGACATCTAGGTATGACTGAAGCAGAAAATTGGCGCGAAAAATACAAATTATACGTTTTCACTCCTTTTTCGGAGCATTAAATTAGCACTTAATTTTCACTTGATTTTCATTCGTTCAGATTTGTTTTTAATGGTTTTATCAGTATCTGCTCTGCTGAGTTCATCTTAAGCTAGCAGAACATGCGATATTTTAAAAAAAAAAACGAGCAATAAATTTCTTATTAGAGCATTAAATTAGCACTTAATTTTTCAATTGATTTTCATTCGATCAGATTTGTTTTTAATGGTTTTTTCAGTATCTGCTCTGCTGAGTTCATCTTAAGCTAGCAGGACATGTGATATTTAAAAAAAAGTGAGCAATAAATTTCTTATTAGAGCATTAAATTAGCACTTAATTTTTCAATTGATTTTCATTCGGTCAGATTTGTTTTTAATGGTTTTTTCAGTATCTGCTCTGCTGAGTTCATCTTAAGCTAGCAGAACATGTGATATTTTTTTAAAAAACGGAGCAATAAATTTCTGATTAGAGTATTAAATTAGCACTTAATTTTCACTTGATTTTCATTCGTTCAGATTTGTTTTTAATGGTTTTTTCAGTATCTGCTCTGCTGAGTTCATCTTAAGCTAGCAGAACATGCGATATTTTTTTAAAAAAACGGAGCAATAAATTTCTTATTAGAGCATTAAAATAGCACTTAATTTTTCAATTGATTTTCATTCGGTCAGATTTGTTTTTAATGGTTTTTTCAGTATCTGCTCTGCTGAGTTCATCTTAAGCTAGCAGAACATGCGATATTTTTTTAAAAAACGGAGCAATAAATTTCTGATTAGAGTATTAAATTAGCACTTAATTTTCACTTGATTTTCATTCGTTCAGATTTGTTTTTAATGGTTTTTTCAGTATCTGCTCTGCTGAGTTCATCTTAAGCTAGCAGAACATGCGATATTTTTTTAAAAAAACGGAGCAATAAATTTCTTATTAGAGCATTAAAATAGCACTTAATTTTTCAATTGATTTTCATTCGGTCAGATTTGTTTTTAATGGTTTTTTCAGTATCTGCTCTGCTGAGTTCATCTTAAGCTAGCAGAACATGCGATATTTAAAAAAAAAAAAAAAACGGAGCAATAAATTTCTTATTAGAGCATTAAAATAGCACTTAATTTTTCAATTGATTTTCATTCGGTCAGATTTGTTTTTAATGGTTTTTTCAGTATCTGCTCTGCTGAGTTCATCTTAAGCTAGCAGAACATGTGATATTTTTTTAAAAAACGGAGCAATAAATTTCTGATTAGAGCATTAAATTAGCACTTAATTTTCACTTGATTTTCATTCGGTCAGATTTGTTTTTAATGGTTTTATCAGTATCTGCTCTGCTGAGTTCATCTTAAGCTAGCAGAACATGCGATATTTTTAAAAAAAAACGGAGCAATAAATTTTTGATTGGGGCATTTAATTAGCATTATATTAGCACTTAATTATTAGTTATGTCATATTTTGTTCTGCTGACTTTGTTCTGCTAGCTTAATGGACGTGACTCCTTCGGTACTAAAGCGCAGTAATATAAAAGCACCGACCTGAGACAAGTCATTGGTATAGAATCACCCAGTGTAAACATTTGATGATTTTTACAAATAGCCGCATTTTACTAAAATCAATTTATAAATTTTAATTTCGTGTCAATAATAAGTCAATTTTTTTCGGGGACCGATTAGCAAAATATAAATAAAAGTTTTTCTTATATATGATGCATACTTTATGGATCTCGCTGTATTTTAAAAAAAAATTTTTCCAATTTCAAATTATACAAGCGACTTTCTTTATGATTTTATTTATTTGTATTTATTTATATTTTAAAAATATATTATTAAGCTAAGGCTAAAGATTTTTGCCTCCCTTTTTAGAAAAAACCTCACAATTTCTCCACATAAATTATATATCATTTTACAGATAATTGCTTGCTCTACTGACATCGACAACTAAAAAATTTATTATTGCTTTTGTTTTTGTAAATTAAGTAAAATACAGCAACGCTGAACAACGTCTGCCATCTGACGGTTTTAATTTTGAAACAACGTCAACACTTCGATCTGTCATCTGACCTTCATATTGTAATACAACAGACACAATACTGCATACTACCATCTGACGGCCATAATTTTGAAACAGCGAGCAACGCTGAACAACGTCACAGCAATGCTGCATGATGCCATCTGACGGCTTAGCTCAACGCTTTTGCTACTTGCGCCTCTATATGACAATTTTAGTAAAATATTTCTTCGATCTGTCATCTGAGCTTCATATTGTAATACAACAAAAAGAGGAACGTTATAAGCAGTGTGCAAAATTAAAAACGAATTGAATACCTGCAATCATATTTAAAAAATAATTTTGTAAAATGATAATTATCATATTTTATTAGTGCGAATAATTCGCACAGGTCACACTAGTTTTAAAAATTAGAATAGGAAAACAAAAAAAGGAATTGATTTATCCTCTGAAAACCTTAATATATCTCGGTTTCATTTAAAAAAAATGGAAATTTTAAAAAATGTTCTCGCTAAAATGTCCATTACAATAACATAATTTGCATATCATATGAAAATGTTATCAAGTCAAACCGATGATCTATACAGAAACTAATCACTCATAATAATACAGTGACAAATGCTTGCCCGGTGCAAGCGTAACAACCGATCTGTGTAACGTAGCGTAAAGTTGATGCAGAGGGACATTCACCGCCACCTTTTATTATCATTTATGTTTGTTTTTGTTTGGACATTTAGCAATGTCCGGTGCGGTTGCTTGCCTCTACGTCTCTGTTTACACTACTTACATTACTCCGTCGCTATTAATAATCAGGGTCAAAGCATGCACATGCTACTTTTTGCAACGATTTTTCAGTTTTATCGCGAGACGACGATTACGCATTTCTCGTTCAATCGCGCGCTTTGCAGGGCAACAGCAAACTCAATCGCGCTTGCGAAGGACAAAACTGATCAAGTCCGTAGTCGGTCTGCTAACTGCCAACGAAGTTTGTTTTCAAAAATCTTCTGAGCCGATTTATTTATTTCACTGTGCACACAGGGCCGGAAACCGATACCTAATCTAAATATATAAAAGGAAACTGTGACTGACTGACTGACTGATCTATCAAAGCACCGGAGGATTGGGCTGAAATTTGGCACACGCAGATAGTTATTATGGCGTAGGCATCCGCTAAGAACAGATTTTTAAAAATTCAACCCCTATGTAACGAGGGTTCAAAATTTGCATGGAGAAATAATAATAATAATGTAGCTTTATTCTGAAATACTGTAAATACATATAAAATATACAGGTATCAATTCGAAAGTGCGCAGGATTATTCAACAAATAAATAAACACTTTTTTTTTTAAAACAACCCCTTCAGAGTTGTCTAAAAATCAACATGGGTGTCATTTTCAAGATTTGTCAAAAAGTTGATCGCGTGAATGTTATCAATTTTGAAAGGAGTAACTATGCCAAATAATATATGAATGCATCCGCGTTTCGTCTCGACCGCGTGCGAAGCCGCAGGTAACGGCTAGTATAAAATAAAGGCGAGTGTGGTGAACTGAAGAAGCGATAATGCGAGCGGCGTCTGTCGAGAAATCGAGATTATAAACAGCAACTAACAATTATTCACACTTGTAGTGTGGTCAGCACCTTGTAAGACACCGGCTTAAAAATACAGTAAAAAATAAACGGTATTTCACCGGCATCAACACTGACTGTAATGAAATTAAATTGTGAAAGGTTCTTTCTACAACACTAATGTTATTTCAGGTATAAAAAGAAACAAAATTAGGAAATTGTTTGCCAGTATCAACAATACAATAATGTCCTCCGTAATAAAATATATACAGAATGATTATTTTAACATTACTATACTAACTGACCATTAGTGTCCGACCGAAGCTTCGGCTTCGGCCACCTTCAGCCAAAAAACTACCTTCGTCGAGACCTTCGCCGAAGATTTTTAACAAGCGCCGAAATTGAACGAACTGTTACGAATGGATCATTCAGTTAGTAGTGGTGAGAGCAGTGGGGTTACATTCGAATCCCGGCCGTGACAGTTGTGCCACGGGATTTTACTGTACTTTGCCGAGAAAAGATGATTCTTGTAACCGATATCTTGTTTAGGTTAAAATATCGAGACGATTCCTTATTACAAGGTCATAAAGTTACAATTTTATTTATTTGAATTGTTATAATACTTGTTAATTGAAATACATACACTAATATAATTTTCCGTACGTGCTAACGAGCTAACGACCTTAAAAGGTTGAAGCACTTTTTTTTCTTCAAAAGAATAAAATTTAATGTGAGACCGCCGTTTTGTTTGAAAGTCTCCATCGACCACGAATTTTTTACTGGTATCAAAATCTCAACGGTGTCAATGTGAAATTGCATCACCTTGTATTATATCTACACTATAATTTGTAAAAATACACTTGTAATTTGTCAAAGTTCTTACAGTTGTAAGTAAGGTTTGTAATATTACTTACATTAGGTGTAATAAAAGTCTTTAATAGTTAGCAACTATAAAAGTACAGTTAAAGTACATTAAATAAATAATACACACAAGTATACGAACGTTTAGAACAATTTGAATTCTATTTTATTGCTTTAAAAAATTTACACAACAATGTTAAAACAAAAAATCATATTTAATTGACATTTTATCACCGCTTATTAACGATTTTCTATATATATATGGAAAGTTAAATGTCTGTTGGGGCTTCCGTGCAAGATATCGGATTAGTTCATTAAGTAATAAGCTGCCCTGGATTCATCCGGGCACATTTTGGTTTGGTACCTATCGGCTATATTTAATTTAAACTAAGGCTGATTATACAGTGATCAAACGAACACTTTGTCAAACAAAATGGTTGCATTCAGAAGCAATTGTTTTGTTGAGCAACGTTGAACGTCAATTGGTCAACAAAAATGTTTTTTAATCAAACATGTTTTTTTAATCCAAGATTCTTTTTTTTCCAGACAGTTGAAGAGCTTTGTTTATATAATTGGTTTCCCTATTTCACTACACCCGTTACCACCACATTTTAAATTTTTAAATTGAATTTGTTAGGTACTGATAATTTTCTTTTCAAAGGTGAGTGAAAAACACGCAAGTAGATTATTTTAAGTTTACGTATCATAATGAAACAGAAATAGAAAATTATATGCAATACTGAGCAAAGAATTTGAATTTTTAAGAACATAAAATATTTTTTATTTTTTTGCGATTTTTTTGTCTGACAAGACGAATAAAACATATTAAAAAAGCGACCACATTGGCTGGTTGTTGCAGAAACGGAAAAAAGTATGAAATATGGATATTACTGCAAAGGATATAAAAAGACGTTTGACCGCTCGTATGTGTGTGGCGTACAGGGCCGAACTTTTGGGAGTTATAAGCAATTTTAAATATTTTTTCCGAGATTGTTGAAACCCTAATCCCTCGTCTGTGTAAATTACTGTCAACAGATTTGCTTTATATATTTTTTAAGTAAACCAAGATGATCAATGCAGCTCTTCATACATATAATAAAGTTGCAAAAAAAAATTACAGATAATTTTGTATTACTAATGTTTGTATGTTTGAATGCTTATAAAAGATTCTATTTGTTTAAAATTTTTAATCGTAATCTTAGAATCTCGTTGCGCACAAATAAAGAGCAAGCGAAGTCGTACATACAACCAATTATTTACGAAATGACAAATTATTACTTAGAAGGGTTTTTCTCACCTTTGGTTGAAGATGATATCGAAAGAAATGTGTTTGTTTTTCATTAATAATATACCAAAAGCAGATAAAAACATTTTCTGTGAAACTTAAAAATTTGAAATTTGCATTGGAGGCATGATAAATAGTTCGAGGGGATGAATATTGTCTAGGTACTTGTTGGAGGTATAAGAAAATTGTTTTTAGAAAATTTTCCAAGTATCACAAGTTTTAAAGTGCGTTCAAAGATTTTCTGTAAAGTACAGTACAGCATTCGTATATCCAATATAATAATAATAATTTATATTGCGACGGTCATATACATAAATCAAGGCTGTACAAAACATGAAACCTTGCTTGAAAGTAATTTTTTATGTAATACTTTATAATATTATATAATTCCTTACAAAGTTAGGCGTGATTTTTTTAAAACGCTTGCTCTCCTTTTTTTCGCAGCAGATTTTCTATTATTCGAATGTACTTATTTCTATTTCTATATTTATTCAGAAGTTGTATCGAAGCAATATCGTTCTGAGTTTGAGCAAAAAGTAATTTTTGACATACAAAAAATATTCTAAAAAGTGTTTTCATTGTTCAATAACTACGATCTTTACATTTTTTCCATTTTGCTTCTCACTTTTTTTTCAATTATAAGTCAAAAATCATTGTAAGAGTTTACGCATCCTTGATATGGTATGCATTATACTGGACCGTTGCTTTTCTTGGGATAGAGCCAAACCCCTGCACCGGTAGTTCAAATGTGTTTGGTCAGACGTTTTATGGATCCTATAGTAAGTTCGCGCAAGGGAAAGATTTATTCTCTGAAAGTCGTCTCTCTCTATCTATGGCAACTAATAATAATTTAAGAGAAGCTTGATATCTCACACACATTTTTCGTCCTAAAATCCTAGAAAAAGGCATTTAGGTTCTCTTTATACGATCATAGCCAAAAACAAACCAACTTCTTTTCGCGATATTGTTCAGATGCCCAAAAATCATATTTTGCTTGGAGTTATTCCTATATTAGCCTTAGGGACTAATATTGAGTCGACTGTATTATGTAATGAACAATTAATTCCCGAAAACTGATGTAATATTATATTCTGTTGAAACAATTCATCGAATTACCTATCTTTTTAATTTTTGGATAATCTCAGTTTACGGAGCAGCAAATCATTGTGATAAAAAACACAATGCTTTTAATATCTTTAAATGTGCGTCACGTAAAGATTACTTTATTTATTCTAAGATACACACGATTTATTTTTACATGTTTTTTCAATTATATAAAAAAATGATTGCAATTAGTGCAATCGTTTAGTGTGTTGAAAATTATGGCACGCCGTTTTACTATTTAATAGTAAAATATTTTTCCAAAAATTATAAAAATATTTAACAATTTTAATTTCAGAAAAAAAATTTTGAGTGAATTTTTTTTATGTGGTGACATATTAAAAATACATTATTATTATGTCATGACATAATAAAAATACATTATATTTATGTCATGACAATTATAATTCGCCGTTTTTCCTATCTCTTCCTATGTATAAGCATTTAATTTTATGTCATGACATAATAATATTGTATTTTTATTATGTCACCACATAAAAAAAATCACTCAAAATTTTTTTTCTGAAATTAAAATTGTTAAATATTTTCATATTTTTTGGAAAAATATTTTACTATTAAATAGCAAAACGGCGTGCCATAGAAAACTTTAATTGAACATTATCCGAACAGTTCTTTAACTACCGATCTTTAAACTTTCTCGCTTACAAAATACGTCAAAATTGTCACGTGACAATCTTATAAACATACGCGAGTAACACTGCTGTCTTTTTCTGTATATAAAATAGACAAATATAAGTCAAAAACCTCTTAAAAACTAGTTGCTATTAAAATTTACTAAAACAAACAAGCAAATAAAATTATTTTATCATTCCTGATCTAACCTGAAAGTTTTTTCGTAAGCAAAAGAACTAAAGTAACAAGTTGAAAATTTTGATTATTTACTACGGACTCGATATGGAATTGGAGTAAACAAATTATAGTTAGATAAGCATTGCAGAATGCAGTATGTTGTCACAGTGCGAAGAAAGTATAGACTGCCAGCATCCGGTTGAACTGTGGCTACCGGAACTAGCCCATTCAGTCTCACAAGCACACCAGACGGCGCTAGCCGCCTCACTTATGCTTGTTTGTCTACCCTTTCTTTAATATACCATAAGTTTACGATATTTGCTGCAACGCGTCTATAAAACTTATACTTATTTTAATACTGAAATAAGTTCTGATAAGAAATTAACCTGATTTCTGACTAGAAATTAATGCATTTCTTGAATCTTGTTAAGCGATATCTGGAACGGATTTTTTACCTGAAACAAAAGAAATAAGAATATTAATACAAGTGGATAAATTTGCAAGCAGTTTTTGTTTAGGTGTTGCAGCTCATAATGACTGTTAATAAAAAATACAGATTTAAAAAAAATAGTTTTTTGGTTGTAAATATCTTACCATAAAAAGCTTGTTGTACATCTTTAGCCAATAAAAACTCCTAATAAAGATAATCTGACATATTATGCATACAAAAGATAACTTAGGAAACTGTGTTTTTGTCGTTGTGGGAATTATTCACTAAAGTATTTTTTTTTGACGTGATAACGTCTTATAAATTGATGAAACACCAGCTGCACGCACGAAAAAGTGTAACGTTCCTAACGTTCCGCCTGACCCTGTGCGTGCAAGCGAGAGCACAGTATGCTTCAGCCCAAGTTTGACAGCTACTAAAATTTAGGTTATGTATTACGGAATACGTTATCACGTAAAACTATCGTCCGTAAACCGACTTTACAGACAACCAATTTTTTGTTACATATTAACGTGAACATATATCTCGTGCATGATTATTTTATGACTTGTGTGCCTGTTAAAACTGGCTGCCCCTCGTTATACCGTGTGATAAAATAATATTTCACGCCCTAGATAGATAATTTTCTATTTTCTGTAACATCCTGTATAGGATTGGAAAAATTGTTTCAATAAAAATCGATATGGACTTTTCCCTAGAGTCTGATATTAACAATAAATAAACAAATGAGTACTGATTACCGCCTATGTGACTGATTAGCGTTGTTTACACAAGTATTGCGTGAACAAACAATACTAAAACATATAAACATACAGAAAAAAAAACAGCATTGAACTGACCACTTGTCCAATCGCAAGGTGTGCCCGCCGCACCGCTCATGATAACAGGTACTGCCAACATTACAACACGAAAATATCATTCAACATAACGAGTCTGATTCTCGCCCGGTACAAAACGACTTGCTGTTAACAGAATTTGTCAACAAAGTTTAGATCAAAATACTGTTTTGAACTTGCAGTTGAAAAATACGATATCGTCAATATGCCACTTTCTTTTTCATCGCAATAGTATACTTAGGTAATACATTTTTTTTAATATAAAAATATAAATAATAGGTGCAATAATTTCTTACAAACTACCATGATAGTGTGGGTCTAGTACAAATTCATCTCCACATTTGCTTAATCATAAAGTGAAAATTCAATTAAAATGTTCATAAGTTCTCTGCAGTCTTAGAATTAAGGATTTCATCTTTAGGTTCTCGTGCCCGGCTATTTTCTCATTTTTTTACACGCTTTATATTAAAATCTTTGATTAACGTCTGAATAGAACTCTTCAAATAAATAAAATTGTCGACCAATTTTTCTCAGACCAATAGATTGACAAAAAATAAAAAAATAACAAATCAATATAACATAAGATGACGCTTTATAATATTAACTTCACTTGTAAGTTTGTATGCATGTTTGTTTGTAACCTTCCTTTGGACTACAGCAAGTGGTTTATTACTGTCCGTATGTTATGCCACTACTGTAAGAGTAATCATTGACCGAGCGGTCTAAGGCGCGGGTCTTCGGTGACGTCAACTCTCGGATTCTCACCGGTCGTGGATTCTAATCCCGTCCACGCCGAAATAAAAAATTTATTATTTTTCGGCAAATTTTTGACAATAAATCGAACTAAAAAGTGGAAAATAATTATAGTTTAAAAAAACTAAAAAACACGCTTTATATCAAACTAAAAAGTAAAAAATATTATTTTTAAATAAGCTTAAAACAATAATGAATAAAAAATACAAGTATTATTGTGAAAAAAGCGTGGGGCGCTCGATGTACGAAAATGTGGAACAAAGCGCCCCACGCTTTTTTCACAATAATACTTGTATTTTTTATTCATTATTGTTTTAAGCTTATTTTAAAAAAAAAAAATTGACTTTTTAGTTCGATATAAAGCGTGTTTTTTAGTTTTTTTAAACTATATTTATTTTCTGTAAAATAATGGATGGTCAAAGTTTTTTTTCTAATTATCTTTGCACTGTTAATACGAGGTAAGTAGAGGTCACAGAAGCTCAAGGGCAACCACCTTTATGAAATTCTTAGATAGAAAAAACATTAACGCAATTATCTATTGACTATCAATTATGAATTATGGTGAAGTTGACAGTTAAAATATGAAAAGCCATTCGCTGTTCATAATAATATTAAGGAACATTTTTTGAATTTTGTTTGTTGCGGATATTAAATGTTTTAATAACATTCAAAACCCGTAAGATTTAAAAAGAAGTTATAATTTAATTATTACAGTCGCAAGCTGATGTACACATTTGCATATTCCACGAAGAGTTCATGACAAAATATTATCACAGGTATTTTAAACTCTGACAAATTGTCAGCCGAATCTTGTTTTTTAAAGACGCATATCATGAATAATTTAAGAATCTATAAGTCGGTATACACATTTATTTTTCAAAAAAATAATAATTTTATTTAGGGATGGTTACATCAACTTCACAGAAAAAATGTTGAATATGTAATTTCTAATTCGTACTTTTAATGAATGAAAACTACCAAGCAATTTTGTTTTTTTATGATAGTCTACGGGTGCGGCTGTTCTCTAATCGACTGTAATTATTAAGCTATCGGATCCCAATGTACTATTGACTTATTAGTCAACATTTTTCCGAAATAATTTTCCTATAAGGAAGACAAAAGAGCAATCTAGGTTTCTAGCCGAGTATTTTTATAATAATAATGCGTTTAACGTCCGTTTCTCGACTTTATGTCATAACAGACGCCATTCGCACCATTACTATTTTTTTTCTACCTCACTTCCCGTTATTTTCTACAATTTTTAAACTTCAACTTAATTAAAAGCAATGGGCGAATAAAGGAATTTTTAGGAAATTAGGATAAGGTAGGCAAATTTTGAGCACAGGTAATCGGCCATGGCCATGAATAAGAAACCATCTCGATATTTATCTGGAATTATTGAGGGAAACCATGGAAAACCTCAACAAGATGGCCGGCACAGGAATCACCATTTCTCGGCGAGAGGCAGTGGGAAAAACTCCTAGGCACACTGCCCCCGCCGGGATTCGAACCCGGTACCTCCCAAATGCGAGTCTAGTGCTCTAACCGCTACGAGTACTTTTTTAATTTATGTATAATGTACTAGGGAAAAAACTGACAATAATTGCGCGAAACATGCTATTTTTCAAAGTAACACTACAGCCTTATGAATACTTATCTGACAAAACTGTTTGGTCAAAAACTTAAAGTGAATCTTACTTTTTACAAAAAATTCAAGAAACTTTCGAATATTTCCAAAAATCCATTGGAAGCGGTACCCCTGCGTGGCGTGGCGCTAACTGGTAACAATATTTTTTTTCAAATAACAAACAGATATAATTGATATAAAAAATAGCCGCCATCGTAAACACACCACGCTTTATTCGTATAGTCGGTGTTTTCTGTTGTCGCATCGAACGATTTCACCTTAACGGTCATCTTGTAAAGTTATTAATAATCTTAAAACATCGATGTAAAATGCATATTGTACGGTGTTACTCGTTCGTTGATTCAAGAGCCTTGTATACAAACCGGTCGCGACAAATAATTAATTTACATTACCCCTGTCTGTTTACCGAACTGTCAAACTGAACACAAACCGATACTATTGAAGTTTGTCAAACATTCGAAGCCTGCTATCCATTCATAAGTTGAACTTACGTCAAAGTTGAGCCAATCTTCTAAATCAAGTTTTGTATTTCAAACCCCAAATTTTACTTACAACAATAATACTTCCTTTTTCTGATTATTTTGACACAGATATAGTCACTCATTTTTGGAAAAAAAAATTGTTTAGCTTTCTTCACCTCACTTGACCTCGCTCGATAAAAAAAAATACCAAAGACGTCTTCATTTATATATTTCTCATTAGTTTTACAATTGCTCTGAGATTGCACATTCGGGTCCGAGTGTGTGCAGCCTGACAGCTTCTTATATTTTAAATGCAGACAGAAATAACGCACCTATATATTGTAGACAGTGTAGGTAGGCACACGATGTTGAAATATAAATTCATAATCAGTCAGAGAACTGTATGGTTCTCTCTAACTTCGTCGATATAGTGTAAATTGCTGACATGCACGATACCTGTTAAATAACCATAACGCGATGGGGGGTGAGCATTACGCGGAATTTTTTTATGTTCTTAATAATTTATTGACAAGTTGATGACTAATATATTTAGTGTACATTCGTGCACAAGAAAAGATGCATTTTCAATAATCAGTGTGATTAGCATACATGAGAAATATAAGTTTAGAATTTTCAGTATCTTGTTGAAAACTGTTATTTTTTTATGTATTATTGCAACATGAAATGAAGATCCGACCTTCAAACTATTTGCTGGGAACGTCGATTTTGCCTAAAATTTGTAATTCGCAATTTGAAATTTTGATGGGAACGGGGGATTCCCATCTTAACCGGTAAGTAGCCGGGTAAGAAGTATCATATACTAAGTCTGGTTACCGATTGGCAATATACTATAAGTTTTATCAGCATCGGTAGGCTCAACTGTTCTAAAATAACGCCGCCCGTCGGTTTAAAAAGAAATAATCAAAAAATCTGAAAACGCGTTCTTCTAGTAACTAGTTATAGATATCATACAAAACACTCGTAAATCTCTAAAAAAAACTACACGAAAACAAAATTACGGATAAAGATCTTAAATGATTTCAGAGAAAGAAAAATAATCTGAATTATCACCTGAAATTAAGTACCGTGTTTAAAATGGTTTTGTATACAGTGTTTTATTAAACCGGCACGTAAAAAAACAAGATTCACGAACCAAAGGTGTAAACACAAAGTATCCTTTCAAAATCAAAATTAATTACAGGTGCGTACGACCTCAATTGCGGCATTAGTTCTTAAATTACGGTCTTAATAATGTATCATTAACAGTAAAATAAATTCACAGATTTATTTTTCATTTATGAGTAGTCACAGGTCAGTGGCGTACATTTACCAGTTTTATATAGGTGCTCAATAATGATATTACAATTAATACATTTGTTTGTGTTGTTCCTTCATTCGATTTTTCATAAGTTTAATAATAATAATAATTGTCTGCTTGTTTTGAGTTGAAACAGTCACGTGAGCGACATAGACAAACGCCCACAAACAAACATGGTGCCATAGTGTGACAACTCTTGTTGCATTAGAAACTGCGCACGCATCAAACCCATCTACAAATCAATCTTCAATACAAGCATCGTGTAAAGCGAACAAGTAAAAGGCATCACAAAACCCAGCGCAGTACGCTTGAAACCTAGCAGTCAAATCTAGCAAAACCAGCCTCGTGTGTAGCGGCCTCAAGTCTCTTTGGATTAAAATATGACATAACATATTAAGCCAATGCTTGAAATTCTTTTTGATTAGGAGACGCTACTGCTTAATAGTAATAACTATAAATCAACAATTAATATGAACCACAAAATAAATAACTCAAACGTTAGATACGCCTTCGAAACTGACGAAAGGTAATTACTACAAAAATGTGTAATGTCCGAGCATCGTAATAGCTTGGAACCTACTTATATTAGCACGAAATTAAGTATACTGATTAAAGAAAACTTAGAAATTAGGTTAATGCTTTTTATATTACAAAAAACATCTCGGAAAAATATCCTATAAGGAATTAAATCATTAGATCAATTCATCACGCATTGTGCATTATTTTAAGTAACTGTTTTGCTAATATGTATTATAAAAAGGTGTGTAATATTAAAAGAAAGCGGAAATTATGCTGACTATTTTATAGCAGCATTTGAATAGTATTTGGCGTAATTATAAAAAAACGTAGTCTTACATTTGCATAAATTCCAATTTTTGGATTTGTAGAAAAATTGAAATATCGACTTGCAAGCTTTGACCCAAACTGACTGACAAATATGAGAAGTCGAATAAAAGTTTGTAAAAATCTTTTAATATTAAACATTAAATACCCCAAAGTCTGACTTCACAATCAATTGGGACAGGTGTTTAGTTGGGAGGGTATACGCGAATGCATGCTTGACCAGTGTCTGTCAGCCCTCTTTCAGCCACTACCCTTACACAATCATGTAGTCATAAGGGTGTGGTGCGTTAAACGATTGTCCACTACACACGATTTAGGGGCCGCGGCAGATGATACTTATCCGCTTCCCAAAGAACTGTTGCATGTCCAAGTAAGACTGCTTACAATTTGCTGCGCTCATAAGGTTGATATGCAACTATCGTTCAATGTAATAATTTATTTAAGGAGGTTGAGCCGTTTTACGAAGATAATGAAAAAAATCTGAAATAAAGTTTTTTTAATAGATTTTTTTATGACAAAATTTTCTGTAAAAAATCCAAAATCATTAGGAGATTTATAAAGTTAAAAATAAAAAAAAACTTTTACATGCAGTCTTATGGAAAATATGTCAACCTAGCATGCAAACGGTACATTTTAATTTTTTGCAAATAACCAAATAATGTCAGCAGTTCCGAAAACTAACTATGTAAAACATCGATGTCTTACGCAAATTTTAATATTTTTTCCAATTTAAATAGGAGACTTTTAATCAATAGGAAAATTATTAAACCTTAGCACTTTTCGATTATGGACTTTTATTCTTGACAATTTTAACAATTTTAACTGAATTTTCAACTTTTAATGATTTAATTTTAATTTTTATTACTTCTAATTTCTTTTTTTAATTATTTACTGCAAAAAATATGTAAAATACAGATATTTACATAAATTTATGTTTTCTAACCTAACTTTGAACAAAAAATTCAAAAGTTAGTCCATTAAGTAAAATACTGAAATAATTAATGAATTTTAAAAAAAAATATTTATTTATGCCTTTATGACAATAATTTATTAGTATCATCAACTTATAACCTTTTGTATAAATTAATTATGGAAAAGTTCCCATTTAGAATTCGACTTACTTTTGATTGGGACTGTAACGGATCAACCTCCATGTCGTTTAAAGTAGACTGAAAATATTTAATACCCAAAATGTATATCTGTTCGGATTCAATCTCCCAAAGTACAGCCACAATTTTTGATTCGTGTGCCAAAATTAACGGTGTTAGAATAACTTTAAAACGATAATACCAAAAATTATTATTGTTGCCATTTCATAAAATTTCAGATTTAAATTTATACACATTACGTGTTCTACGAAATAAAAATTGGTTAACATTTCAAAATATTCTTCAATTTGTTAATAAACCCTTAATAAAGTATAATATGCTCATGCAAACTACCTTACATAAATACGTAATGAGGGGTTTAAAATGTTTGTATTCTTGGAACTTTTAATATTTTTAAGTGTTAACAACAAGTAAATCAACAGCTATGATAAATCGATGAATTAATCAACACCTGTGTTGAGTTTGTCATTTTTTTTCCTTAAAAATAAATCCAGTACTTCAAACATGTCGGTTAATTTCATAATAATTCGTTACGCCTGACTCTTTTACGAGTATAATATGGCTTAACTGTCCGACACTCTGGTCTCTGAACAAAAAATTTACAGATCTTTCATTAAGATGATTTAAATTGGGCAACTAATTTGTTTTTGTCAGACTGTTGTCGGCAAAACATCCCGAACATAGTGTGTAACTATAGTTGGGTTGAAGTGCAACAATTAAAGCCTATTTTGTAGGGAAGGGGGTGCGAAAGTTTTTTTTATCTAGTCAATGAGAAACCAAACAAATTATAAAACATAACTGACAACTCGGACACGGAGCAGTTCCGGATACGGATGAGTTGGTATTTTTTGTCAATTTCCTTAAAAGTGGTAAACACAAAATGTAGAGGGTTGTTTTATTTTTATTAGCTTAAACATACTCCGGGTTTATGAGTGGGCATTAAATACTAAATTATAATCCGTCAAAAAATAAAACAAATAGTATTTACTGAACTTACATTTTTTTACCGATAAGGGAAATACGATTTACAACATTTTTTTTATGGAAAAAAATTAGTCGTTTATAGATTAATACAATTTTTTAGTTTTTAGTTTCAATAGACTGAAGTTCAAAATGTGTCGGTTTCAAAAATTTGACTCAAAGTATTAAAAAAGAAATTTATATCTATAATGTTCTATTTATAAATATTGTTATAAACCAGAAAATCATTTTAAAAATTAACCATTTAAAATCAATTGAAAAAACATTTTTGTAAAATTTGGTTGACATAATATTATCTTCATTTTTCTTTTCCATGTAAAATTGGAAACAAATAAATATATTTTCAATATGTTATATCATTAAAACACGCAAAAGAACTCCGTTTAAATAATTTGCGGTCTCTAATTGACATTTTTAACAAATCTATTAATTTAAAAAACACCGACTAAGCTGCTTAATTTAATAAATTAACAACCCTATAATGATAGCATCTCAGTGCTCACATAAAAAAGAAACTGTAGCGTGTGCGCGGTCAAAAAAAACATATGACTAACGCGACACGCTCCCAACACACGTTACATTATTATCATTCATCTATTAACAAATAAATGTATAGGTACGTAATACCGGTGTTACCACCACTGAAACGTTGAAACTGGTGGATCTTCTTTTAATAACTCTTTGTATGTTGTCTAAAACAGGATTTCTATACAAACATAGGTGTAGTAGGTAACTGATTTTTAACACATTAACGACCAAACATTTTAGTCTCGCCTATCTACACAGAAATCCAAAGGATTAGTCCGAGATAAAATTTAATTGGGTTCAATAAATACGAATTCAAGTATGTATTTAATTTTATCTAAGCAGAATTTTAGTTTATGATGATAGTATCTAATAGTAAATTCGTTACAGCTATCGATACAAAATATAAAAATTTCTGTCTGTACCGTTAATCTCGAGAACTACAGAACGGATTTGAATGCAGTTTTTACTGTTCGATAGCTTAGTCGTTGAGAAAGATTTAGGTTTAATAATACTAGTTGCTCAGCTCGGTGAAAATCAAATGAAATCCATTATACAGAGTATAAGTATATTTTTAACATTGGATAGCATAATTCTTGAGGAAGTTTTAGGCCCATACTAGCTGCTCGGAGATCGGCTTCACCAGAGTACAAATCGGATACAAGTGAACAAATTCCAGCAGCGAATCCAGCCGCAAAATTAGCGATGAGAATGATCTTGCAAGGATAGCCGTGCATAAAATATAAAGGCAAAAATGTGTAAGTATAAATGAATTTTATTCAACTCATGCGCGTTATTCATGTTTTATCATGCCTAAAAACCGAACCCTAAATAGCCATTTACCGACTGGTGACAATTACTTGTCATAACTCAATGAAGATTCCTACTAGCTTGGCCATTGTGGAGTAATGAAAATAAACATAACTATTTTCTGAGTCGTAACGAAATAGTAGGTAACAACAACTCCGTTGTTACCCATTGAGGCTAAAATTGAGAGGCCGAATGTTTTCGACATGGAGTTTATTCATAACCGGCTAACCTCAAACCAAAACATTGAATCGTGCTGTTTGGTGCTGTTAGTATTGACAGTTTTTTTTATAAAGAAATAAATAGATATTTACAACATCTCATTATAATTAAAACATGAATAACGCGCAATTGTTGAATAAAATTATGGGCGTAACTTGAAGGCTAAGTCATGACCTGTCAGCGCGATGAATGACTTAGACTACTAGTTACGCCAATAACTATTTCTATATATAGGTATTATAAATTCTTTCGCAATTAGGTAAGTAATAAATTATTGTCATAGCTTAAATCACAGGATGGATGATTTATATAGACGCGACATACACGTCCAATATTTTTACTGTGACTGGTCACTAATAGGTTAAGTATTTAGATGCCGCGTGCTACGAATGATTAACTAGTGCCGCCACACTCCTCAGTGCGTTACCTCGTCTTGATCCACGGCAACAGAGCATCGTAAACTAAACCGGGGCTGATGCTCAGATGTTTTATTATGTAAGATGGACAAGGGTTACGTAACCTCTATCATCGCATACAATGATTCCTTCACCCTTGCGCGTATTAACTGGCATGTGTTCCTTGGGTTTTCTATAAAAAATACATATTCTATAAAGCCAAGCCGAAGGGTTAAAAGTGTTTCCGCTACACTGAAAAGATTGGGACGAAAAATAAAACGCTTGCCTTCCAGAAGCACAACTATTACGCTTTATAATTCGTTTAGATCCTGTTTTTTCCCCGACTACGGCGATGCCAAAAAGAAGGGTTATGAGTTTAGCAATCTATGTATGTATGTTTGTATTTACGGGTGTTCTACCGTAGCGCCTAAACTATTTATTCGATTTGATAAATAAGGTGTCAATCGATTCGTCATTATGGCCCGGCGTAACATAGGCCTGAATTTTGGCCCCTGCAGAAGGGAGCAAATTGAAAACAAATAAAAAATAATTTAAATAAAAAATAAGTTCAAAAACTAAAACCCAACTACTGAAAATTATGAAACAAGAAAATATTCTCATCTGAGGATTGCCGTGGTCGTATACCATTTCATATATATGAGGTCCAATAACGTAATGCACTTTACCCTGGAGCTTATGATCGCTTACTACTGTTAAAATGTAATATTTTGTTAGGTGTCATATGACCACGGCAATCCTCAGATGAAAATATTTTCTTGTTTCATAATTTCATTAGTCGGGATTTAGTTTCTGAACTTATTATTTATTACTAACGTCCATTTCCGACTCTACAGATTGGTAAAAGAATTACAATAAATACAAATAGATTCACGCAAAGATATTAAATTAGGAAAAAAACAAAAATACATAAAGATTTTAGTTATTTATTAGTGTTATTATTGGCTGTCATATACAATTTTATTGATAAAATTTTTTAAAGCCCAGTCGAGCAACTCGGTAATTATAAATATACGCAGGTATTATTTTATTTAATCAATTGTTTGGTCGATTGTAGAAGTGCAAATCGTAAAACATTTCTATGTCACGTATTATAGGCCGTCTGTTGTTAATATTACTAAAATAACTACGATTTTATTGTTCTTGCAAATTTGATGAAATTACTGGTCATGCGGTCAAAATATGCGTCTGTAGACAATTACATACTATTTTAATTTGCAGGTATATATTTAGATCACGCACGTCTAGAAACATCGGAAAATGAAACGAGCATTCTTGAGATAGTAAAAATTTTGACAGAAAAGACCGTAAAATGTCGAATTTTAATCAACGACACATATAAACAAACAGAAATAAAAATATGAGTATAGTCTTTCCCACCAACAAATATATAGTTATAACGTATGAACAGTGTATGCTCTATTACTGTTTGGCTGCGATTTGAATGCTTATTCTGCCATATTCAGTTTTAAGTAACTAAACAGATGCTGATCATATTAAAAAAAAATAATTTGATTAAAAAAAGAAAATACATAATTTACCTATACAGGGTGAGTTTTAAGTTGATACTTTTTTACAGCGTATAAAAATCAAACAAACGAGCAAATATTTCAAATAGTTTTTTATCAAAACTCAAAAATAAGAGAGAAACAGCCTTTCGAAGTTTAAATAAATTTTATTAAATTTTCTTTAATTTTGAGGTCGGTCCTGGGGTAACATTATGTCACTATGGAAATATGTTATTATTATCAAGTATTCACAGAAATAATTGAGGCACACACAATTCTCTCAAAAACAGAACAATACACATACTTGATAATAACAACTTATTTCCATAGTGACATAATATAACCCCAGGACCGACCTCAAAATTAAAGAAAATTTAATAAAATTTATTTAAACTTCGAAAGGCTGTTTCTCTCTATTTTTGAGTTTTGATAAAAAAACTATTTGAAATATTTGCTCGTCTATTTGATTTTTACACGCTGTAAAAAAAAGCATCAACTTAAAACTCACCCTGTATAAAAAATGAGCGAATAACAAACACTGATATGATTGAGTACCTAATTATAACATTTTTTTCAAAGAAAATATTCCCAGTATTTGAAAATGTTGAGTCGAATGACGCAAATGAATATCAGATTAAAAAGTCTTAAAAAGAACGAATTGTCGCTTATTATAAATTATTGAATTAAAAAGGACACCTTAAAAAAACGAACATAAATATGTATATTGGCAAGATATGGTACAACATGGCTACCTAAAATTATTATTCACAATTTCATTTATTAATATTTTTACCTACATTACTCAAATAAGTCGCTATTGTCGAGTGTAATGTAAATTTTAAAAATATATAATTTCACTGAAACTGTAATAACGGATTTTTACATAAAAACGACGACGACCTGAAGTTACCATTTTGTCAATGAAAAAGGCATAACTAAAATAATTTTGCAAAGAATCAACAAGCAAATAACCGTTATAAAACATCAGCATATCATACAAAATAAATATATAATAAAATGGTCAATCACGACATACGAAGGGTTAAAAGATTCACATTGTATATATACAAAAAACATAAGTTGACCTCTCAAGCCTTCCTTTATTGACCAATGACCATACAGGAAACGTGAAGAAAAAGACAAGGGTCGATTTGACTTGACTTTACATATCAAATATTCACCCTTTTGTCAATTTGAACTTTATTATAATATCTGAACAAACAATCACACAACAGAATGTGGTGTTACTGACCATTGACCATGCGAATAAGAATAATAAAAAACATGTGTAAAAGCAAAAGAAAAGAAAAAGGGGTTAGTGCTTCGTAACCCCTTACGAATGCAATATACGTTGTGACCCTTCTTATTACCTAAATATAATCGTTGACCAAGTGACCAATGTCCGGATTATATTTACATATAAAATGAAAGATGACTTAATTTGTAATCTTTGAAATAGAGTTAGATACTTACAACCCTAGCTTAACAAGTGACAATTATCTATACTTGTTAAGATACTAAGTGGCACACATGTTATGTGAAAGTTGTTTTAATTTTTTAATCGTCGATTCGGGTTAAGATTTTCAACCCCAATCAAATATTAATTACGTTCATTCTTTAACTCATCAAAATTAAGGGAATCTAATTCACATTACGAAATGATGTTCGGTGGACAGTTTTAACCGTTTGCTTTACATTGTTTGACGTTAGCAATTTCTTTTCATTAAATCTTATGATACCTTGTAGTATTTTTTTTCATATTATGGGGGAAATATAAAAAATTTGCTCGAAGTTTATTTTAAATTATTCAAGAACTCCGAAAAATATTGGTGATTTATGGAACCATACAAAAAATATTTTTAATTTAGAATTAATCAATTTATATTCATTTATAAGAAACATAAAGATTAAAACCGGTCATAAATGACACAAAAGAAGCCGATAATTTATTTGGTTGATTTTATGTTTACAAAATACCTGCCTGTTAATATCGGTACGAAATACACCCATTCAACCTAAGCAAGCTTCTTCAAAAACTGGTCGTAAACGGTGAACATTACATGGATATTTAAATGTAGAATTAACATGTTTATGTAAACAAACAATTTAAGAAACCGGTCATAAATGACCCAAAATAAATTGGTTTAACTTTACATTATCCCGACTAAGGTAAATAAAACATTTGTCTCGTTGCAATTTTCGTTGAAGTTCTCCATGATTTTTTTCAATAATAATTAATCTCAGAGAAATGCTCACTATACAAAGTTAACATTTTAAATTGTTTTTAGAAGTTTAAAAATATCAACCAAAAGAAAAATATTATTTGAAAATGGAGTAAGGGCGCGTTGACGGTTATTATGATACCGACTGATAAATAAACATTAGATACTATCAATATACATATAATTAATATAATGTCTTTATTGATTCAAAACGGTTTTGATCAAATGGTGAAGTTCAGCGTAAACTCTGTTTTACAACTTAACCCAGTTACAAAAAATAAAATAAAATTACAACGCACAGGAAAAATCTATAGTTATGTAAAGAAAGAGTTCTTCAAGTTGGTCTCATAAATCAGGAACTCTATATACATCAATTTGGTGTAAGATTCCCAATATTATTAGTCAACGAATTTTAACACAAAAATAACGTTTATGCAAAACAAAGAAATATAGTTCTTTAAAACGGCGATATAAATCAAGAACGTTGTAAGTGTGAGGTCCGTCAATCAAATGGACCTGTACGTTCATATTTTGTGTGAATAAAGAATAACAGCGTTGGAGCGCCGCTAGAGACGTGAGAATAGGAAACGA
This sequence comes from Xanthostigma xanthostigma, assembly GCA_963575645.1. Taxonomy (NCBI): domain Eukaryota; kingdom Metazoa; phylum Arthropoda; class Insecta; order Raphidioptera; family Raphidiidae; genus Xanthostigma; species Xanthostigma xanthostigma. The sequence goes on along the minus strand of OY754471.1, from coordinate 7,496,967 downwards.
TCTACGTCGGACACAGAGAAAGCTGTGTGCGTGTATAAAGAGTCGGTGTAGAGGATAGCCCGAGGGCGTTAAACGGAGACGCTCGACGTCGAGGTGACGATACAGGCGTCTAGTGGCCCGTCGTCAAACTGTCTAACGTTGATATAACACGACGCCCATAACGCTATCCAAAGTACATATCGTACATGTTAACTGAAATCGCTCACTAACCGAAATTTCTAATCAAAATACGCTCTACAAATTTTCTTTATAATATGAGTATTATGGTTCTCTTTCGCTGAAAGTAATCAGAATGTACTGTGGGTACAAATTGTTAGTGAGCTGTTAGTTTAAATAACTACATTTTGGCAAAATAAATGTCGACGGGGTTCGTTTGCTTTATGATCTTCCTTATAAAATATATCTAACAATAAAGAAAGCATAAATAACTACTTGAACTTGTGTACGTAATTGAATAATGAAATATGACTAAACATATTGACGATTAAAATTATTTTATTAGCGTTAATAAATTCACAGGATCATAATATAAATGTTATATTATATCTAAAAGAACTGAAGTATATTTTAAATAAACCAAGCAGAGATTGACACATTAAAATGCAGTATAATATAGCATGTTAATTAACTGCATTTCTGAACATTACTCAAGTGGATAAACACGATTTTACAGAGAATCATTAAAAATATATAAAACTGATTTACTTAGTATTAATTCTGATAAACATATAGATTCGTATAAAGCTCTGTTCAAAGTTTAGACACTCTAAGTTACAGAGCAACCTAAGCAGGACCGACGGCTTTCAACTTTGCCTTTAAAAATATGTTCCTTTTTTAAAAATGATGACTAGTACAGGGAATAAGTATCTCAGCGAAGGGCAGCAGGAAGAAGTCCTAGTCACATATGTCCCCGCCGGGATTCCAATCTAGTATATTCAGCAATTCACTCGATTAATTAAAAAAGTGTATTAAAAGACAATTAATTACTGTAAAAAAAACAAATTTTACCATTGTTGATACGATTGCCGAGAAATACAATTATTTATACATTTTAAAGAATTATTATACACTGTTATCATCGAAAATCCTTTTAGATAATATGACCTGCAGGACTCTTTCCTTGGCGTTAAAATCATTGCATTTCATTTATAAATTTTACAATTTGAAATGTGCAAAAAGTAGACATTAAAAAATAAACTTCAGTTGCAAATTATAAATACTGACGATGATTTTAATGGTTTAATATTATTCGTTTATATGACTATCAAAATATTATGCTATTAATTGTTTTTTTATATTTTTGTTTAAAGCGACACTATAAAGAAATGCGGGGCAACAAAAACTTTATTTATAGCTTCCTCTGTTGTATTTTTTTGCATAAAAGTAAAAAAAAGCAGAACGCATCTGTTCGAAATGATTCACATGCTGCAAACAAGTGTTCAATAAGCCGCTCATAATATTTATATTACAATAATAATGCTCTAGAGCATTATAACACCTAAATAAACATACTTTAACAGACTGAAAAATGCTTAATTGCTTTTGTTACAAGAATGCCGCAAATTAATTACTGTATCTGTTTGTCTCGCGATTCTTACAAAAAGATTGTTTCAATTCATAAACATTTTAATATTTTAATCAAGAGTATTTGAACTTTCTTTGTGCAATCTATTTGCATATTAATTATTAGAGTAAGTATTTCATTTCTTTAAAAATACCTGTATTTTTGTAGGAAGGTTTTGGCTAAATAATATATAATTAGAATAATTTTTTAGGTACATACAATCATGAAAGATAGTGAAAATAAGCAACAAATTAGAATAAGATAGATTTTGATAACAGCGATCATAAGCGTCTTCGATCACCAAAACTCATTTTTTTGTTTTCCTTCGTTTGGATCTGTTGAGGTTTAAAATGAATTTGACCAAATACAATTTTCTTACGACTCTCGCAATGCGAAAAAAAATACAAAAACTTAATTATATATCCAGTGAATGGTATTGTTTTTTAAAATGACAGTAATTTATCGTTTTTGGATATGTTTATTGGTTGACGTCGTTAATTAAAATTCTGATTTTATCATAGCGAAAAAATACAGTACTGGTTATTATACTTTTTTACTAATCATTTAAATTCTTGTGACAATAGAAAAAAATGATATGAAATTTAATTGAACGAAATTACTTAGAAAAATACATTATATTTTCAAAAAAAAAAAAAAACACTATATAGTTTTGAAACTGAAAATTTTAAAAATAATCTCTTAGCGTGATTTTTTACGGAAAAGATTTATAAAATAATTAATATGAGAGATTATATTAAATTTTCACGCAAAAAATTTAAAACTGTAAATATTTAAAGAAGAAAATCTAGAAATTAATTATTTATTAATTAACATTGTGTCAAGTGCTCGGCATATTTAATTATCGTTTTTAGTTGATAAAATTCAAAAATTTCGAAGGTTTAACTGTCGAATGAACACAATTAGGTACTATACGATAAGTGTCAAAAAATAATATTATAAAAAAAAACTACACTACCGTACATAAAGAAATAATATCGGATAGTACCTACGTCACAGTTACCAAAATTTGCACTAAATTAAAAATTTGAAAAATAAAAAAAAAAATTAAAATTAAACGATATCAACAGATAGTGATATTCATTAATGATATAACAAGCTAATTTTAGATGACTACATAAAAAAACTTAAAATTTCACTTAAACCTCTACACACAAAAACAAGTATAAAATTATATATTCGTATTTAAAAGCTCATTGCTTTCTTTCAACACTAAAAAAACTCGAGATTAACGAAATTACCTCGTTAAAATGAAAAAAATACTGAACTTAAAGCTGCTACACTGAAGAAGGTGTAACATTTTCACCCCCGCTAATCAGAGTCCACCGTCAATAATCCGTAAAGTACTTGAATTCGGAAAACGAAAAGAAGGAAAACAAAAACATTTCACACTAATCAAGAGTGAAAACTCGATTAAATGTAAAAATGTAGTTATCAGCACAACCCCCTGTTGAAGACTGAAGAAAATTTCTTTCAAGATGCGAGGATGTAATGCAAAAGAAGTATAAAGAAAAAAGTTGCGCACAGCGAAGTGTGCTGGTAAAAATCATTATCATAACTTTTTCTTATTAGCAAAGCACAGACAATTCCTGCCCCCTTTCCACCCCCGACAGCGGCACTCTGCCTCCTACGTCTCCGACGTACCACCCCCGCGGCCCGCCGCCAGTTCTCAACTCCGTGCATTAATTAAAAACATTGATCACGTGACTTCACTCTTTCTTCGCGTTCGTTATTTGTTTTGCATCCCTCCGCGTGTTCATAAAACATCTGACTATCGTATAGTAAAAGATGAACGTGGCTATACTGTGCGGGCGGCATTTTCTCTTGTATTGTTTTCAATAAATAAATTCGGCACATTCTTTTGTTAAAGTGTTTGCCGACTCGACTGACAAAAAAAAAACCGGCAAGTATCTCTGTCAAAGGAAACACCGAACGATACAAATTTGGCGCTAAAACAAACATTTGTTACAAACTAAAAATAAACAAGTATACAATTAATTATTACCTTGGGCAATTCGAACCGCTGGCATTTTGATTCGCATCTTGCCGCTGTTTTGATTTATAAATATTGGCCGGTGTAAGAAACTGTTTTGATGACAGAAACTAAACTTTAACTGTTATACGCCGTTTCATCGGTACCCTAATATTTTTCTCATCAAAAAAAAAAAAAAAAACTTTTAACACTCCACTAAATAAAATGTCACTCGTGGATTGAGTGTTTATTTATTATTTTTTAAACGTCACTCCTTATTAGTCCAGTTCATTGCGCCGCAAAACTAATTTTCGCAACTTCATATTGTCAATGATTTTTACGCACAAAATAATACGACGAAAGTTTCAATAAAACCAATCATAATTCGCACCTAATCACTCACAAAGTAGTACACAACCGGTGTCCTGCTGTCGCACATCGACGATCGAAAATTAAGTACAAAGCTGTAAAACCGTGTGTCAAAGTTAGGATCTGAGTCAGTGTTGATGACGATCACTCTTCCAGTGAGAGAGTGGATATCAGTTGGAGTGGACACGTTCGGTCCACACTGGCCGCTACACCGTCCAAAGCGCGTGTGTCGTTGAATAGACAGACACAAACTGCGCTAGCGTTCGACCGTGTTCGGCACACTTCGTATACATATAGCCGTCCAGTCACTCCGGCCGCCTGTACACCGTCGTCGGCTAGCCATCGGCCTCGACATGCACAAGGGGATGCTGGGCTACATAACATCCCTTAACACACATGTATCGGGTCCATACAGGTATAGTAGAGGGGATATCGTACACACACACACACACACATTCGCTACGCACATCTCTCTCACACAACACTTCAAGACGGTGCCGTCGATGCCCTCGTCTCACTCCCACATAGGTGTAAAGCGACCCCGCGATCTGCGCAGGATATCTGTCAACTATTTACTATACTATGTACGTATGAACGTGTGTGTGTGTGTGTGGTGTTTGAACGCATTTTCAGATCTGATCCGGTAATGGGAACACATATGTTGTCCGCGATTTCACGGACTTAATTTTGTACAGTCGCCTGAAGTTTCGTTCCGAAATGAAAAAAAAATATTGAAAAGCTTTTACTATGTATACAAAATTTTGATCAAATAACTTAAAAAAATGTCAATATTATGTAAATTCCTTCATAAGTGATTACTAATCAATAGAGCGAAATAATACGCTGAACTTCTGTCAGTAAAAGTTGTAAACAAATAGCTTTCAAAAAGCTCGTTTTCATATGCAGCCTTCATAACAATTAATAACGAACAAATTGAGTGCAACCATCCGTCGTATTTCAGTGTTCTGACGTTTTAGTCGAGAAGCTTCTTGTTTTTCAGCAAGAAATCATGCAACAATCTGCTGAATATGAGTCCTTCAATATTAGTTTTCATGATGAAATCAATTACTTCGAATAATATAGTCATTATTTTTGAAGATGACTTTAAAAAACTGTCGAAACGTCAACGATAGGAATGCTTTATTCAACATAAATTTACAATAATAGTTCTCGGCAGCTACACCTATTTAGAGCTTTGTTAAAATTCTCTTATTTTTATTTACCTAATCCTTTGCTTCCACCACATCCATGCATATCCTAATTACATAATTCGTTCCCCCACCATATCTATGATTTCATACTTTTTGTTTTTTAAACTTTCTGCAAACACAGTTCAGAGTGAAAGTTACGTGTTGCAGAAAATTTTGCATTTTTCTGAAAAATTTCAAAAGTCTGAACGATGCATTTGAATAAATTTCGAAAAAAAAGGATAAATATATTTTTTCATTTAACATATTCTTACATCTGAAAAAAATTACACACCAATAAAAAAAGCCATTCTAATCAACTTTTAACCTTATATCTTAAATTTTAAAAGGTTATAACCGTTTGTACATCAAAATACATAAATCACTAACATAATTTTCACAATGTTAATATAACGAATATTGTAAATTACTTTTCCTGTTTGTAATGAAATTTTCTATGACCTACAAAAGCGAAGAATAACTAAGTTTTACTAAACCTTAAACTCTAAGGCGAGTACAAATAATCAATAATTCTCAAAACATTTGCAAGGTCGTAACGAAAATTAAAAAAAATAAAAATATTATAATAATCTTAGGTGTGTCCGCAAAAGTACGCACATATAATATTATTAAAATAACAGTTAAGAGAAAGTTTTAAACAAAAAAAAATACCTCATGAATAATGAAACATCATTATAACAGTGGGATGCTTCATTCTTAACAGAGTGCGCGTACAATATTTACTGTAAATAAGTTCCACAATTTGCGTGGTCTAGCTTTAAAATATTTATTAATTATATAATAATATAAACATTCATTCATTAAGGCGGCTTCCAATATGAGAAGAAGTCTTTCATATCAACGCAAGCTATAAAATTTATCATTATTCATATAAGCGCATGTTCACAGAAAAATGTTTGAAAAAATATCGACAAAATTTCGAGTAAGAATTTTTTTAATAATATATTTTGGACTAATTGTAACTACTAATACATATATAATTTATTATTGAATAACTGTTTTTTTTAAATTGAGCCACAATTTTTTTGACGTGATAACGTCTTATAAATTGATGAAACACCGGCTGCACGCACGAAAAAGAGTAACGTTCCGCAAGCGAGAGCGCGATATAAGCGATAGTCTCTCTCTTCTCGCGTGACGTCAGAGAGTAGTGTGCGTTCAACATTTTTTTAAGCTGTTCCAGCGAAAGCTACATCTGACAGATGGCCAGTTAAATTATACGGTTTGTTAACAAATAAGTATATAATATATATACATTCTTTTAAATGTCTTTTATAATTGCTTAAAAATATGTATTTTGCTTTGGTTGATCAAATTATTAGTCGGTAAAAATATAGTTTGACAGCTACTAAAATTTAGGTTATGTATTATTAAATATGATATTCAAGCGGAATACGTTATCACATAAAACTATCGTCCGTAAACCGACTTTACAGACAACCAATTTTTTTTTCTTTAAATTTTTTCGTAAAATTGCAAGTAATTTTTTCCATTTTTTGCAAAGTCAATCGCAAGATTCAAGACGAAAATATAGATTCTGTTCTCTCAAAGCACCAATATGTAGTCAAGTCTTAAGGAGGTACATATAATCGAAGGTTAAGCAATTTATTTAATTTTATTGCGAAGGGAAATTAAATAATTATTCATTAAGCGCGCACATAAAACAAATTAGTGTATTATAATACGATAACATAAACTGATAAAATGCGCCCAAAAGCAACCCGAATCGTCCGCTCAGCTTTAGTATAATAAGTAAAGTTGTACACAAAGTGCAGAAAGTTTTATAAACTTTTAAAGAACACTTGACTTCTAAAAAGAACTTTCATCAATGTTAATTAGTTTTTTTATGAAGTTTTCAAGACGGAGGTTGGATAGCAGGGGATGAGACTGTATACAGTACGGGGGTGTGTGTAGTATCGCTTCTGTCCGCCGTGCGACGCTACGTACAAGCGTCGCGTGCCGAAGTGCGTCGCGGCGCTCGCCTGACTTCATTCACTGAGCTCTGTTCAAACAGTATTGTCTGTTATGGCGTCTTCGATTCCGAAATTCACGTTTTTACGGTGAAGGGCGAATGAAAAATGACACACTATACTAAAAATATGTTATTTTAACTTACAATTTATTTTTCTGACGATTTTTTGTAATATTATGAATTCGTATTCCGGAAATTAAGCTTTTATTTTTATAAACACACTAGTCTTCACCCGTGACTTTGCTAGAGTGTATTTTGGCTACTGTTCAGCCCACTTTACTAAATGCGGGACGATAAATGGCCTATTCTATTTCCTGGATTCTGATATAGGCAGGTATAATAAAAACCACTTTGGTAGTTTTTGAGTTCATTAGCAAACAAATAAAAATTATGAAAACTTCTCATTTTGTCAAGCTAATGATCAAGCTAAATCTTAACTGATAAAATTTCGTCGACATTAGAGGTGGCTTGAACACGAACATAAATTTAATATTTTGTAATTTTGTGCGAATAATACATTTTTTTTAATTGATGATGTTATTTGGCGTAATTAAAATGCTTATGCTCTAAGTTTTCGAGCGTCTGTACAAATAAATCTTTCCTACTCCTCGTAGAAAAACAGTGTTTCCTGTATCTGTCATTTTGACTAAAATAATTTTCTTCAAAAACTGCGGACAAGTTAGAACTGAATTAATTTCGAATTGTTTAAAAAATCGTTTTCTTAAATCTATCTGACCACGATTGATTATTGTACTGTCGCGCATACGATACGACTAATAATTGTATTTAAAAAAAATGTTGTCTAAAAGGTGAATTTAAAATATTATTATTATACGAGTGTCATCAATTAATTAGTATAGAATTGAAATAAAAGAAATTAAATAATAAATTACGTATTTTCTTAATGAATTTTTGGAGTAAATTTCAAATAAGTATAATGTAAAAGATACTGTGATTAAAATATCGCAGCCGAAGGATACGCAATTTAATAATAATAAAATAACGAAAAACTTGGGACAGTCGACAAAATAATATGTATCGTATATATTTTTATATCATTTCTCGTTCTGTAACGTTGCATGTATTTCAGATGCCTTAAAGCTAAATTCTTAATAACACACGGGTTGAATTTCTTTCAACGGATCTCTCTATACGTTTCGGGAATTTATTGTCATGGTTACTTTCAAGTCTTTCCTGCTACTTACGTTAAAATCCTGCAAGCCTTGCTGTGTGAGTTTGAACTTTCTGTTATTTAAAATATCATTATATACCAAAAATAAATACACAGCCATAAATATTATCATTACGTTTTGTGCAAGTTAAGTATTTCAGAATTAGAGAAGGGTTGAGCCCGTGCTTGTTGGAAAGTTGGCGTGTAAGAAGTTTCTCTACTGGAATTTTTTCTAGGATAAGAATACACTACAATATCTTGAATCCCGTCAATGTTTTTTTTTTTGACGTGATAACGTCTTATAAATTGATGAAACACCGGCTGCATGTACGAAAAAGTGTCACGTTCCGAAATGTGTCACGTTCCGCCTGACCCTGTGCGTGCAAGCGAGAGCGCAGTATAAGCGATAGAGAAGCACGATCGGCCCAAGTTTGACAGCTACAAAAATTTATTTATTAAAGATCACAAGACACAAACTTCCAATAGAATGCTACAGTTCCCTCGTATATATACTTACAGGGAGTGAAAAATCCACACCACCCGACCGTCCGTTTATTAAAACTGCGTGTATTTTGAAAACTGTTCATTATATTTAAAAACCGTTTCTACAGTTGGTTAGAACTCTAATTTTACTATTTAAATATGTAAAAATAAATGTTTGGAAACGTATACGTATAATGTGAAAAATAAAAAAAGTTATTTTTCAACACTTTATGAGTATGGTTCAATGTTTCTTTATGACGTTATCACGTAAAACTATCGTCCGTAAACCGACTTTACAGACAACCAATTTTTTTTTTAAATTGGCGCTTGCATTTATTTCATACAAAGTTCTTATTTTTACTAGCTTTACTAGATTTCTGCAGTTTTGACCCACCTTCATAGATCCAATCGACCTGAAGCACGTTTAGTATTAAATTTTTTTATAATTGTCCAGATATTGTTTCTAATTTCACGTTTTATTTTTTGAAAACAATTTTACATTCTGTATATAAGACAGAGCCATATATAAAATGAATCAATTTGTTGTGTATTTTTGTGTATTCGTGATGTCGTAATTTGACCTCCGATGATTAATGTGCCTTTTATGTTTGTGAAGAAGAACTTTCCTCGGATAGTGCAAGACTTTTATAGTAATAGCTAATTACGGATATATACAGTACATACATACATAAGTACTCACAAGGTATGTATATATGGGTTATGCATTCCTGTTCATGCACAATACAGACTGTGTATTGCGGTATATTCAAACACTAATAAGAATGACCACTTCAATACGGAACTGTTCCAAGTCCAACTAAAGTCAACGTATTGACTGTGTAATTCAGTTGTTTAAGTTTTCTCGGGAGTTTTGTATGATACCTAAGCGTTTCTGGAATATTTCCTGTTTATTTATACCAACTGAAAAGAGTTTAATGAAATTGTTAGCCATAACTTAAAATATGAGTTGCATCCAACTAGACTAAAAAAAATCAGCCAATAGGGCGACGGGACCATTCCAACTTCAAAAATGTTCGCATTTGATTACAATAAAGAAAATAAAATTTCTGATATCGTGTGAGGTAACGCGGGTAATGACTAGAATTCAATATGATATTTGCTATTCGTTGCCATGATTACCTACATAATATGTTCACGTCATGTAAAAATTAATCAAAGCATGCCAAACTAAATTATTTCTGACAGATCCATAAAACAAAAGAGCGGCTTATTTTTTTTATTTTCAAAATATTTCCGAAACTATTTATAGTTTAGAAAAAAAATTTAACGAAACTTTCTTGAAAAAATAAATAGAATAATAAGCTGTTGTGAAAAGTATACCATTATTATATAAAAAACACCGTTATAGCATATATCTCTTCAGCGCATACGCCGATTTTCCCCAAAAACAATAGGGCTCTTCATATTTGTATACCAAACATCCTCCCAAAATTTGGTTTCAATCCGCTCATCCGTTTGAGCTGTATCGTGTTCACAGACAAACAGACTAACAGTCAAACAGACTAACAGACGCACAGAGTTTTTTCAAAAATATGTTTTTTGGATTCGGGGGACCTCAAAACGGAAAGATATTGTAAAATTTTTGATAAGTGATTTTTGACCTAAACTAGTACCATTCCCCACTTATGGGTTGGAATGGTAAAATATCAGTTAAACTTTAAAAACTTTTTCTAAGATGTAAAGACTCTTAAAAAATATGTTTTCCAAAAAGAATTATGCGAGAATCAAGATATCTATCATTTAAGTTGACATTTAGAAGCATGGCCGTGTTTTTTACATTAAAAGTACGAAAAAATAGCTGTTGTTTTGTTGAGAAAATTTAGAGACTATTATGTTACAAGGTAGGAATTACAGGACTGATTCTACTCTAATTTTTGTTATGTTTGTACAACTATGAACGAAACCTTGTTTACAAACAATCGCAGTCGGACATTGGAGAGTTAAACACGCACTTGTACATGAATACATTGTGTTGTAAGAAAGTCCCGTGTTTAAAATCCGAATCAAATTATTCGATGATCGGCCGCCGCACCTTTGTGAAACTGATTGTTAAACAGGTCTGCAGGTCTGATGGACCCTCGCAGTTCCGTCACACAATACGCATAAAGCACGCGCTACAGTAAAGCCTTCTTAACTGACCGTTTATCTTTCTGTTGTCGTAAAGTTCAATTCTTTACTTTTTGAACTAACACTGGTTACACTATGTAGTAAAGTTGTTGTCTACCAACTTTTCTAGCGGCTAAAAAATTACTGTTTGTTTTTTTTTTAATTTTCTTTTTTTTAACGAATTTCTTTTTCAAATCCTCGCTAGATAGAAAAATCTAGAAAAACAATAAAAAAATATTAGCTTTAGTTGCTGCACACTGTTTTTTTTTTTTCAAAAATAAATAAATAAAAAAATATTTTAAGTCAAATAAAAAAAGGCCCAGGAGTACTTTACTTGAAGGAACACCATAAATTATTGCCACAGTCAAATATCGATAACCAGAAAAATAAACTTTTTAGTCATCGACTAAACCCTGTACCATGTTCATTTAATGATGAAGTACTGTACAATATTGTGTTGGCCGCCTCATCTTATGGTACAAAATAATGTTTACAACGTACATTACAATAATTTAATCAATATTCATTTACAATATGAAATACAAATTTATTGATTATAAATCTTTGTTGATTCCAACCATATTGTACCTACAATAATACAATCATTATTATTGTTATTCTGTGCTTAGATTCGTCTACAATAAAACATTTTGATAAATGTGACGAAAACGATCAGTCATAAATAAGTGACATCATTCGTTCTACGTACGAACGGTTTTGTATTTTTTCAACTAATAAATGTTAGTTTCTCTTTCAGCGCAGACTTAAATACGATTTTCGGTCTTAAGTTTCGAGACGAGACGATTGTTAAATTTTCTTAGTTTCTCCTCGAAGAGACTAAATAGACGATATCGGAACTTTTTTCGATACTTTTCGAAAATATATAATTGTAAAATTTACATCGTAATACAAATTCGACCCCAAAATTAATTAAAACTAATGCTTAGGTACAAGTCTTTGTGCTAAAATTCACAAATTCGCGATTGTTGGATTAAGTCGTTTGTAGATATACCAACGGCCTAAGATCACACATTATTTACTTAAAAATATATAACTGATGCATCACGAGCGTGCGACTGTCGAAAACACATTGCACACTAATCTATGCCATGGCGCAAACGCATCGATCCGGCGAATTTGCGATAGAGTCTCATGTCATCGCGATCGCAATGTGCGTTGATCTTTAACAAGACAACGCACTTTTCTTTTTTCTGTATCAACGAGACCAAAAGATTATTTCTTTAAACGTGAAGCCCTTTACCAGAAAATGTTAGTTCCACAAAAAAATTCAATGCGCTATATTATTGCGATATAAGAGTGAATCTATGCCATGGCGCAAACGCATCGATCCGGCGAAATTGCGATAGAGTCTCATGTCATCGCGATCGCAATGTGCGTTGATCTTTAACAAGACAACGCACTTTTCTTTTTTCTGTATCAACGAGACCAAAAGATTATTTCTTTAAACGTGAAGCCCTTTACCAGAAAATGTTAGTTCCACAAAAAAATTCAATGCGCTATATATTATTTAGTAATTGCGATATAAGAATGCGGCTAATTTGCTATGCGCTGCGCCGCGGTGTGCGGGTTTTTGTTCGGCGTTCAATGAAACAATAGAACAGCGACCTCAACTCTGTTGATTTACATAATATAAAAACACCTGTTTAATGTTCTCATTAATAAGATTTCTATGGGTTGGTATTCCCTGTTTACATAGAACGGAAACTGTGTCAAACGACATAATATCTATAAATACATCTACAAGTAAATACAATGCAATGTCGCGAATCGTAAAGTGATTTCACTGTTTGTGAAATTAAGAGTAAACGGGGCGCGTACCGAAATCGACTAGGTTCGGCTCTGACCGCCGCTCTTTGAAATAAACGAAGGCTCGCGCACTATACACAGGATATTTAGGTACACCGTCGGACTGGCCATACAGCCGTGCCCCAGCCTCCACCCCCCGGACCTGACTTGTGGAGCTTTTCGCAAGCGATAAGATAGTATCCCATCTACCATTATCCAATCTCGAGCAAGGGTTGCCAGACGTACGAGAAATCTCGTACCATTACGAGATTTACAGTTTTTGTACGAGATACAAGAATAACAAAATTCTCGTACAATTTTCTACGAGATTTTAACAATGATGACTGTTTTCGCTAGGTATCAGCCAACACACACCACTAAACGATCGACTGGGCGCATCACTAAATGCACTACCTCATCACTATATGAAACTAGACGACTTGAGTGGGGGATTCCCGTTTAATGTATTTATTTGTTGTTGTCCTTATTACACTAATGTTAATCACTATCAGTTCTAATTGTTTCATTTGAGTCGACAGCTAAAAGCGCAAAGAATATGACTACTCAAAGTTAAATAGTACAGTAAATAGCATAAATTATACATTTTATTCGATATACCTACTTTAAATTTATACTTGTACGAGATTAAGAGTATTCGTCCCTGCAAATGCCCCCTGCACCCTTCATCTCAAATCTTTTCCCTTCACCTAAAAACGGTTCGCGCTCTTCTGACGCTATTTTTAAAGCTAGAAGGTTCTGGTAAACGCCAAATGAAAGACAAAGAATCAGACTACAGATCATTCAGGCGAATTTTTTGAAAAACAGTTCCGCCTACGTGTGAAATATTACGTAACATATTATTTTTTTCAAAAGGTTGTAAGTTTTTTCAGGAGTTTTTTTCAAAAAATTCGCCTGAAGGATCTGTAGTCTGATTTTTTGTCTTTCATTTGGCGTTTACCAGAACCCTCTAGCTTTAAAAATAGCGTCGGGAGAGCGCGAACCGTTTTTAGGCGAGGGGAAAAGATTTGAGATGAAGGGTGCAGGGGGTGTTTGCTTGGACGAATACTGTTGAAAGTACGAGATATTTAGCAACAATGGTACGAGTAAAAAATCCGTCATCTGGCAACCCTGTCTCGAGCCCCGGGTTAGTGAGGAGCCACCCGGGCTCTTCCGGTCCAGTCCGTAGAACGATTTTAAAACGTTGATGAACTATTAAAAGTAATTGTGCAAACAAAAGTGTTAGTAGATTAATTATCAATCGAAAAAATATACATATCAGTCGTCCTTAATTGGATTAGCAAATTAGCAAACCGAACTTTGACCTAAGCCAACACAGATCCAATGATTTAAAAACGGTCGCATTGGATCATTTGTAATGCACTGCTAGATACATCTATTGATTAATCAATTTAACACAATAGAAGCGCGTTTATATGTGTCAGACATCATAATAATATTCATTGCAGCATTGTGTGATAGTGCCGCTAGTTGTGGGCCAACGCGGCACCTATGTGACCCCGCCTCGTACGGTTTAGTGAGTGCGGAGACTTATCTGGACTCTCTAAAGTCTATTATCTGAAAGCGCTGAATGACTAAATACTCTTCGACCATACAACAACATTGATAGCTCGAGTTGCATTCATCTATTAGAGACAGCTACCGCGCGTAAAAATTAATTATTATTTTGATCATTACGTAAAGTGATATAGCTCACCTGATAATTCAAATTTCGAAAAGTAGCTCTTTATTGAGTGTTGCAAACCACTGCGATAGACGCAATTAGATATAGGGAGTTATTTTTTCATTTTACAAAAAAATAATAATTAATGAATATAAAAAATAGAGAATGGTTACAACGCAACAGTTTTATTATCGGATGTACATTTCAGGAGCTATGCTATCATCTTCAGCAAACACTAAAACTTAGTATTTGCGGAAGATGAGAGCATATAGCTCCCGAAATGTACATCCGCTAATAAAACTGTTGCGTGGTAAGAAGTAACTATTCTTTATTTTTTATTTTTATTTCAACCACAGTGCTCTTAAGGAAGTACCCTCGGTACGCAGTAAGTCAAAGAACTTCAGTCTTCTACTTGAGTAACGTAGTATATAATTTGGCAACACCGCATGCCTTGCCATAGTTACAAGTGCTTATGTACGCAGCATAAGTCAGCACGCGGTGTCAAATTCGCATTAATTTATGAAAATGCTTTTCTTTATTCCTGTCATTTCGGAAATAATAATATACTATCATTTTTTTGGAATACTATGCTTTTAGCATTTACTCAATTTACGTATGTTTTTACGATATCAAAGCAGTTTCGTAACTTACCTTTGAATGACGCGCCACAAACTATAATATTGCGGTGTTGCCATGTTTATGAATTGCTAAAAAGCTCGGCTTTGTTTTAGTTATTTCTATTAACATAAGCAAGCTTTATACGTTTTGGAAAAAGAAAAATGTTCATAGAATATTCGTTTATATTTCCTGAAAATTTTATCAAAATCTGTTTGTTAATTCCAACGTAATAAATGATGGAGTGCGTCAAAATCACAGATTTCCATAAGACTCCATGTTAAGTGCAGCGAAATAAAATTATCAATATCTTTTTTCAAAGTCAACCAAAAATCACAAATATTTAACTGAGTCATTTTTGAAAAGGTTTTGACATATTTGCAAATTTTCGTAATTTTCTGTTTGTTAATTCATTTATCGAGGGTACTTCCTTAATATTTGAATTAATTAATATTTATTATTCATGAATTAAAATAGGTACACTGTACACTTTAGAACTGAACCTGTATGTATTAATATGTTAGTTATGCTGACACAACTGGGCTTGAACGGTCAATGAAGTATATGGTCTAAGGTAATATTAATTAACGTTTTATATACGTCGTAACAATTGGCCAATATACAAAACATCTGAGCATTTTATGATATGGCATGTTATAACGATGGTTATTTCTTTAAATGTCTGAGCATTTCATGAAAAACCGGATGTGAGACTTGTTTTCCTGAACTTACTTAATGTTATTAATTGAATTTAAACTGAAAATTATTTTATTCGTCAACTTTATTAATAAATTCCATATTAAAGTTATCAACTACTGCAAGGTTTTTTTTTTTTAAGCCGGCAGTAGAGAAACTTGATGAATACCA
This sequence comes from Xanthostigma xanthostigma, assembly GCA_963575645.1. Taxonomy (NCBI): domain Eukaryota; kingdom Metazoa; phylum Arthropoda; class Insecta; order Raphidioptera; family Raphidiidae; genus Xanthostigma; species Xanthostigma xanthostigma. Next base: position 7,481,114 of record OY754471.1, on the reverse strand, counting down.
TCATGGTCGACTTTGAATGAGGAATTATTTCAATATTTGCATGGAAAATAGAATAGAATATATTTGTTCAAATACCACCATTTCGTGGCATAACATCGTCGAATACAATTAAAAAAAAACAAGTGATTAAGAACAACCTTCAAATATAGATTAATGTAATTAATTTATTTTAAAATTAAAATGAGTTCTAATGATTTTGATTTAAATTAAATCACTGTCTGGCTAGAGGCGTTAGAAAATACAAATTTTCTCACAATGAGATATCGAATCAAATAAATAATATCGTTATTGTCGATAATTTTCACCAGATAAAAACACACACGTCAAACGTCACAGTAGGTGTTAAATTACTAACGAAATATTGTCTATTACTCACATTTATTAAAATGCGTAGTCAACTAGAACTAACTTTTGTCTAGACTGAATCTTTTGTTACCTTCAACGGCATAAAAAATACAATTAATAGTACCAAAAAAATTTAAAGAAAATTATTCTCTTTAAAAAAACGCAAAATGGCGCCGACGTCAAAGCATGTTTATTTTCGCTTTTTAGTGACTTTTTGAAGAAGGTTCATTTTTTAAGTTTGGTACGTTATATTTCATTTCTAAACTAGAAAAAAACTGCTGAACCGATTGAAGTAACATTTTTGTGAGATCACTCTGAAGGCATGCTCTATCAAATAGAAAAATAATCATCAAAGTCAATGCACAAACGCTGAAGATATTAGGTAGCATGGAGAAAATTATTTATTTGGGTATTATTTTGATAAAATTCAAACCCAAAACGCGGTATTTTTAGTTTGATTTTAAATATGTAATCTGGTTTATATATAGTTAGGTATCGTAACTTAGTACCTACATAGATAAATATCACGCTTGACCGTTCATAACGCATCTTATAAATTCCGTTCAAATTAGGTTTCGATTACTAATTTAAAAATGACTTATTGCTCAATATAGGAGGATTGCATCAATGAATTATCGCTTGTCTAAATCAGCTAGATAAGAAGAATGTTTACCCGGGGCCGCCGAAGACAAACTATTACACTATTCTATATTAATTGAGATATTTACACACGCAAGCTGTGAAAAAATGTAATGGTTATGTTAACTATCAATTACTGTCAACAAGATTTCGGTACAAAAATGATTAGATCAATTATCTAGATAAATAAAAAATTTTACTGCACGTATTCTTGACCATTTATAATAAGTGTTCTTACGACACTTGGTTGATTTGCGGCCAGACCATTTTTTGTACCAAATTTAGAATAAAAAACGATTATATTATTGTAGATTATAGACGCTCGATAACTGCGGTTATTAGCGTTTTTTAAGATTGTTAAAAATATTGAAAAAACTATATTGAAGTCATTACGTCACAAATTAGTTTTATCTGGATTTCTAGCTGTGCTCGAAAAATAAATAAGAAAAATAATACGGAATCACTTCAATGTCCGTCTGTCATAGGTGATTTTCAAATTTGAAGTTTGGTACAGGGCCCAATCATATTCGTGAAGTATAAAAAGCTGGATTTAAATAAATGAAGTAATAAATAAGTTGTAGCTTTTTCTCGTTGCGCAAAATAAATAATATAGCCAACAGTATTCTGGAATTGAACATAGATAAAGTGTTCTGGAAAATACAGTACGGTTTATAACAATATATGGAAGTGTCAAACAAAGCGGAGTTAAATAACATCTGAACTCGACTGTTTGTATTCTGACCCAAACATAACCAATAACTTAACAATAATTTAACTAATAATAATTGACCGTCATGACGAGTAACAAACATTATTATAAAATGTTTCGTTGCGACGCATTCATTTGATAGTAGTACATTTGTTGTAAGTTATATTTATTTGAAAAAAAAATTGGTTCGACAAATGAGCTAATTTAGGGAGGCTAAAGATATTATTGAGAGTTTGGATATATTATTTTTTGTTTAGAAATCAATGAATTATTTTATTTATAAGCTAAATGACTTCGAGAAGTGTAATTTGATGTGTTTTATGCAGCTCTTATAAATTTTTTTTTAATATAGGAACCATAAACCAGATCTGTTTTATATAGCGGTAATGGAGAAAAGTTCGCTGCAGCAATCTAAAAATCCGGGCGAAGCCGGGTCGGGCTGCTAAATGCTAGTTGTATTTTACTGCAATTCTGCGTTCCATAACGTTTCAAAAAGCAATTTTTGACAAAACGGAGCAAATATTGAGTGGACTTAAGCTTTAGAGAAAAAAGCTTTTATTTTTGTATTTTTAATTTCAGTAACTTCGAAATAGGTTGCACTTATTTTGGAGTGACTGAAATAAAAAATACAATAAAGGATTTTTTCTCCAAAGCTTAGGTCCTCCCAATATTTGCTCCGTTTTGTCAAAAATTGCTTTCATAAAATTGTTTAATAATAATAATAATAATAATAATAATAATAATAATAATAATAATAATAATAATAATAATAATAATTTATTACGTACAGAGGTATAAAATACATGTATAGAGTCATACAGTACAAAATTTAAAATTTCTCAAAGTAGTCAGGACATTATATAATTCTAACCTTATCAGCCTATCTGCAATATTTTTTTTTAATGTTCTGAAGGTTTTTATATTTTTTATATCTTCTGGCAGGTGATTATAAAATTTAACACAATGGTATTAACAGTTTTTTTCGAAAAGAGCAGTGTTATGCTTGATAGCGTGATATTTAACATTGCGTGTACTGTATTGGTGATTAAAACTATGGACGCTAAAAAGGTAGGAGAGTTTACGAAGCTTCCAACGTAAGCACCAGATTCATGCGGGATGAATAAGCAAAGAGCCAAGCACAAGTCAGTGTGTTGAACAGCACATAGACATAATGTTGTACTATGTATGTGGGTATATTTGTATACATTATTATTATCATTATAATGTATGTATATGAAACGTTTTATGAATAGTTTGTGAGATGTTAGTTACGCATATGGAAGGTGTTTAAATAGTTTACAGTTGTATGCACTACATACAGGTTGTTTCTACATTGAAATGTTCCTTTTTTATTATTAAAAAAATGTTCCGACTACTAAAGTCCCGAGCATCAAATATACTTTTAGGTCCAACCAATGTTGCAACGTCAATCCCGAAGTTTTGCTATTCGAAATATTATCATATATATTAATACGTTAAGGTTAAGATGTTTGCCTCCCTTTTTAGAAAAAACCACACAATTTCTCCACATAAATTATATATATCATTTTACAGATAATTGCTTGCTCTACTGACATCGACAACTAAAAAATTTATTATTGCTTTTGTTTTTGTAAATTAAATTAACAGCAACGCTGAACAACGTCTGCCATCGACGGGCAACGCTGAACAACGTCACAGCAATGCTGCATGATGCCATCTGACGGCTTAGTTCAACGCTTTTGCTACTTGCGCCTCTATATGACAATTTTAGTAAAATATTTCTTCGATCTGTCATCTGAGCTTCATATTGTAATACACCAAAAAGTAGAACGTTATAAGCAGTGTGCAAAATTAGAAACGAATAATTGAATACCTGCAATCATATTTAAAAAACAATTTTGTAAATTGATAATTATTATACTTAGGTATTTAGTGCGAATAATTCGCACAGGTCACACTAGTTTAATATTATACGATAATTGACCATACTTAAAATACACTACTGAGACTACAATCTGATAGAAAAATATTTTTTTAGCAATTTGGCAACTTTAGAAATTTAATTTTTTAGTTTACATTTAAAAAATATTCATAAATGTGTAAAAAGCCCGCCATTTAGAAACGCAAAAAACTGGTGTATTTCGAAAATGACAGTGCGATCTTTAATCTTATAGTCACTTCTGCAAAGTGTGGTACTAAGGAAATAAACGACTCATACAAGAAAATTACTGGAAATCTATAAAATGTATGAACATCTGATTGTTGCTATAGTTTTCTTGCATTGGTTACTAATCTCTTTATATCCCTGATTTTTTCAAAATTTAAGAGTTTTAAGGACAAAAAAAAATAAACGCTTGGCTCTTTAGAATCTAGACCCGTGACCAGCGTTGCCAGTTTTTTTTTGCCAAGTCGGGATTTTGGAACTCTTTGAGTGAAAACAGCGGGATTCTTTCGTCGAAAGCGGGACATAGTAAAAAAACGTATATAAACAGAAGTTTTCAAATACCTATTTATCTTTTTATTTGAATTAAAATTAAGTTTACGTGACAATAGATAGCAAAAATAGCCATAGAAAACGTATTTTAATAAAAATATAATATCTCAAATCAGATTTACCCTATCGTTAAATAGTTGTCTTATTCGTCTTCAGAATAAAAAAAAAAAAACAAACAGAAATCAAAATCAAGAAAGTTTTATTCATTAGAAAAATATGGCGTTTCAAACAATAATGTCTGTGGAGTGAGTGTTACAAATTGCAACTTACAGTAAGAGAATAATTATTTATAAAAATTACTTATTCATGGTATTTCTGTGAAGATTTAACTTCTTTTAAAGTTATCCCCGAAAAGTGGGACTGAGCCTGTCCCGCGCGGCACATATAATTTTGATTTAAAAATCGGGACGTCCCGCCAAAATCGGGACGTCCCGCAACGCTGCCCGTGACACTTTAGACAGATTAACAACGGAGTTTACCATTTTGATACAGTATTTTAGTAAACTTAAATTTATGGCGATTGCTATCAAAGTCTGCACGATCTAAAAGTTTAACTATTCAGATATTTTTTTATCATTATTATAGGTACCAACGATATAATAATAGGATATTTCATAATTGCTATGTATACATGTATAGTTAATTGTAATGAGGATGGCGATAATTCCATATGGAACACACGTAATGACGATATTTATTATCTGCATGCTCATAAAGAACAACTGACCGTTTGACTGATGCCTCACAACCTGTGTGTTACATTACAGCAAGGCCTCGGGCCAATACAAAACAAACCATGTTTATACACAGAGGTGACAACTCTAAGATGCCATATACTCTACTGTCGCCGAACTTAACCAAGCTCAAATTAAACTAAACTGTAAAGTCAAGAAATACTGAGATAGATGATATCCTGGCCAGATTTTCAACATGATTGCTAGAGTTCCATTACAAATTAAACTTATTATATTGCTTGCAAGGTATATTTTTGTAACTAAGAGTTTCCTAAATAGATCACAAATACATTTCTGTGATGTGCAAATCAAGGCCGTAGCCAAGAATTCACTTCGGGGGGAGTCGAGCTCTGGACCAGAGACAATAAGTAACAACTTTATTGTAAAATAAGCACACATATGTATATTATGATACATAAATACAAAAATTAAAAAGCAGCCGACTTAGATTACGACGAAAGAGTATAATGATTCAATTAATTTATTAACAATGCATTACATTTCGATTTAACTCATTCCGATGAACGTGGAATCCAATTATCGTATCACAGATCAAAAACAGTTGTGTGGTTTTAAGAAACCACGACGCAAGTGAAACTTTTATTGGATTGTAGGCGTTGGATTGTAGACACTTATCCATCACGATTAATTATAAACAACAATATTCACATGAATACATGAATAAAAACATGTAAACACTGTACAGCACTTGCCCGCATGACAGACTGACTATGTGTTATACATACTACACGGTCAGCTGATGCTAACCATGGGCGCCGCCAATTTGGCCTTGGCTGCTCTACCGAGCGCCTACTCCGAACGCCTTTCACTTTACCCCTACTCCGCGGCCGCCTGTAATGCGACATGCAACAGACGGCCAGAAAAATTCGGGGCGATAGAATAAAAGTTTCACTTTAAAAAAAGAGTCGAAAATATTTCAGTAAGTACATGTATAAAACGGTGGGTTGGGTAAAGCATTTCGGGAAGGGTTTGAACACCCAAAACACCCCCCCCGTGCCTACGGCCTTGGGGCAAATATATCCTTTTACATTTTTGTGAAGAAGAAAATGAAATTATGAAATAAGTGTTTTGAGCCTCAAGAAAACCTCTACGGCTCTACTGAATAGACTCGTGTGTCCAAATAATTACTCAATGCTCAGATATAGCTGTTATTATGATGGGAATTTGGGTATTGTTATAAAATAATATTAATTCGCGTTGTGTTCGATTCAGTTTGTGCGTGTGATGATTCTTAACTGAGCCATTGACCCGGCATGTATAATATAATAATAATCATAATATGTGAATGCAGTACCGTTGACTGGGCAATCATATTTGACTCTTCATGTGTCATGTACCATTCTGGTCAAACCTACTTACTTAACGCCGCCGGCAACTAATTGTTCATTTTGATATCTACAACTTATTGCCTATCTATCAAATTCTAGCTGTACGGGTCGGTACGTCTTCAAGTTTCTGTTTCATGAATTACCGGGCAGTAAGTTAGTAACAGTAAAACTTTGAAACGTTCCCGTGAAAACAATTTATTGTCGAAATTAATATTTGGTACAAGAAAGACCTTGATGAACACAATTAACAACAACGTTCTTCTGAAGCCAAAAACATGTATTAATCTAACCAGTTTTTTCATTATTTGATTTATCTTCAGTCACTACTCTTTTCAGACAAAAAATATAGTTTAAAAAAACTAAAAAACACGCTTTATATCGAACTAAAAAGTAAAAAATATTTTTTTTAAATAAGCTTAAAACAATAATGAATAAATAATACTAGTATTATTGTGAAAAAAGCGTGGGGCGCTTTGTTCCACATTTTCGTACATCAAGCGCCCCACGCTTTTTTCACAATAATACTAGTATTTTTTATTCATTATTGTTTTAAGATTATTTTAAAAAAAATATTTTTTACTTTTTAGTTCGATATAAAGCGTGTTTTTTAGTTTTTTTTAAACGATATATTTTTTTTAACCACTTTTTAGTTCGATTTATTGTCAAAAATTTGCCGAAAAAAAAACAATTTTTTTTTCGGCGTAGACGGGATTAGAACCCACGACCCGTGATTCCGAGAGTTGACGTCAGCGAAGGCCCGTGCCTTAGACCGCACGGCTAGCCACTGTAGTTACAGTGCTGGCATATTATACTACAGTAATAAACCACTTGCTGTAGTACAAACGAAGGTTACAAACAAACATACATACATACATGCATACATGCATACATACATACATACATGCATACATACATACAAACTTACAAGTGAAGTTAATATAAAGGGTGTAAAAACAATTTCATTATTGAAATATTTAAGTTTAAATCGATGTAATAATAAAATGAGACATCGATGATGGTCAAAAATACATCTGCATTTTCAGCGTCATCACCGCACCAGCCCAACTTTTTTTCCAAGTACCTACAGCTTACAATACGAAGAGTTTTATGAACTTGTTGCATATGAACAATATATTATAAAGTTGTATCTTTTTACTGTGCTATTATGCAAATGTCGGTTATATTGAAGAAGGAAAGCGCAACAAGTGATTTGCATCAAATTAGTAATCGGCGCATGTTTCGCAATATTGTTATTATTGTTGTCTCAGCATATATTCTTAGTTTTGTTATTTAAGCGGAACTGGTCGCTGGATTGTTTCGATTTATTTTAAAAATTTAATTAGGGACTCATAATTAAAATATTATATTGTGTGCAGTGACCTGCTTCTAAAAAATAGCAATTTACATCTAAGATATAATGTAGTTTATTTTCGGCGAGTAAATGACACCGGGAACCAACGTTATAAGTGACTCGAATTGTGTCTCAAGTGTCTGGAGCGGTTGTCGAAACATTGTGGACAATAATTAATGATCCTACTGTACGTATCAACAGTTTGAAAATCCACATTGTGTATTCATGTGTGAACGGCAAAAGGCCAGGTCACAAATATCTAATAAATGTCAACAATAATAAAAAAAGCTAATTAAACGTTGACTTCAGACATCCATTGTGTGTAGAAAGTGTTAGCCAGAACATTTCACAGACACGAACGTCAGCTATCTAAACAAGATGCTATCGTCCTTTGCCATTTCGTTTCCAAACGCAGTGAGAAAAGAAATAAAGCATCAACAACAGCGGCGGCCTTATAGCCCTTGTTCTTTGTAGGTATTTCTGATGATTGACTAGAAATGGAAACGTTATAAATAACTAAATAAATCTGGAATTAACTAAATTTATTTTATTGTTGTAACTAATAGCTAAAAATAAAATGAAGTTTTAACTATCGACTTTTTCTATTTGAGTTGCTGCGCGAGGCCCATGCAGGAGCCCTGGGGGATTGCCTCGCTCGCCACCCCCTAAGGCTACCACTGACAAACAATTTTGTAAAGTATATTTGATGCTTGACAAGTGTGCGCGGTATTTAGATGTTGATTTTGCGTATGCAAGATTTACTTCTGTGACTTCTATGACTGCCAAACGGCGAATAACTTTGTCCACTTACACCAGAAATGAGTCTACAAGACCCTAGCTTGAGAAACGCTGTATCAGACGACAAAACTGTAAATTAAGTTTTTTTTATGCAAAAATACTGATAAAATTCAAAATAAATATGCAACGTTATTAGCGAAAATAAAAGAAAAACTTCAAAAAAAAAATACAAAACAGTTACACTTGAAAGACAGGTCTCCATGTCTGTGAGCATATATTTTGATATTTTAAAATTATTCTGGAACAATAATTTATAAATCGAATTAAAAAAATTATATCATCATAATTTTTAATTTCCTTTTAAGCTTTATTTATGACTTCAGAGAAATTACAGAGACAAAAAATTACAATGATTTCAGACACATATTGTAGTCACGGCATTTTTAATTCAAAACTATAATATGGTCAGCAACGGGTTAAGATTTTATCAAATGCACCAACCTTTATTGTCGATATTATGCACGAAGCTGACGTGATTATTGCAATTTCAAATTAGGGAGTGTTTGAAAATATAAGCAATAAATGTTTTAACAGGTATTATAACATGAAGTGTTGCTATTGAGTAGAAAGAAAGAAAGCTGCAAGGAGAGAAAAAAGTTTATTATGTTTTTATTTATTACTAATGTCCAGATAATATTGTAAAATTGAATAAAAATGTCAATAAGTGTTGAAAATTCTTAGTCAGTACATAAACAATGTTATAAAAAATTCCACAGGTTATTTATTGATCATATAAAAAATTCTCAGATGCTATAAACTCAATCAGTTGCATCTGAAGTGAAACTAACAAATTAAAAAAAAAATTAAGGTTAATGACAAATGTGAAAATTGTTAGATTGAAATTATTTTAAGAGTAAATAGTACATTATCATTCTTCTTAAACCCTTAATCAGGAATATAATCTTCAAAATATTTTTTTTTATATTATTCAAAGCTGTAGATAAAAAAAATATCTAAGTGTAGTATATATAGGTATTTGTCATTACAAAGTTGAACCGAGTTTTGACAATATCTTTCTTACTAAAATTGAATAATATTTTGGAAAATATTATATGTATTTAAGGGTATGTAACTGCCAATACTTTACACTTTTAAATGATTCAAAGACCTGATAAAATATTTCCTGATTTAACATTCCAAAAACAATAGTAATAATGAAGAGCTTATGATTCAAGGAACATTTTTTATCGTTGATAAATTCGTATCTATGCTTACAAACTAACACTTTTTTCATAAGAGATTAAGACTTTTTACATTTTTGCTTTTAAGTGAAAATACTGAAATAGTTATTCACCGATCTTGTAAATTCGCACTTAAATTGGCTCCCATATACATTATACGTACAATTGTTTTTACCTCATAATTAATAATGGCGTTTTTTATTCAACGCACGTCGACAACGAGAAAGTGTGATTACTTCTCCCGCTATTAATCATAAATCGATACTGCCAAATAGCGTATTGAATAGATCTTTGTTCCGATTGCAAAATTACAACATTTGGCGCTCGGTCAAAAGGGCAAAAGTTAATAATAGGTTTGTTACAAAACAGTACAGCGTTTTCAATAGTAATTTAGCTAGCTGCGAACTTCTGCCTAAATTTTAGGATTCCGTAGTCAAATGGCTGATCATTTCGTCATGTCCGTCTGTCCCTCTGTCTACCCGTATGTCACAGCCTTATAGCTCCGCCATCTTTCCGTAGATTCGGATGTACAGGCAGGTGTCATATGTGAACCGCCGTACAATTATTGTGTAATGAAAATGCAACAAAAAAAATAATTTAGGGATAGCTTTCGATCCGTAGTACTGAGAGATACCCTATTGCATGGGGTATTGTTGGACAGGTCTTTAACAATACAACAAAGGTTTTTAAGTGATTTTTCTTAGGCGAATATTTCCCGAGAAATAAGCTTCCAAAAACGTAAATTATTAACGTTTTTGAAAAATTATTTATTGCCCCTCTCTAACCATGTGTTTAAAAAATCCGAAAAAATCAAGGAAAATCGTATTAAAAAACCCAAACTTGATGGTATTATTGAATGCATTAATGTACTAATTTTTACATAGTATAATCCCTACGTTTGTCGCAATTAATATCTCAAAGTGACTAATATCCTATTATCGTAAAAAAATAATGAAGGATTGTGGGCCTTCAGAAAAACTCAAGTTCATCCGCCGCTGAGCTGATGAAGAAACGTGTAGGTGTGAAAAAAATTGAGACCAGTGTCATCGAAGGCAGAGTATTTGCATCCAGTCACGGTGTTTTCCATAGCTCACCATGATGTAGGCTTTCAACGTGACTTGTGTACAATTCATTCAAATTCAACTGGCGGTTTCAAAGCTCTTGACGTTTTAATTTTACAATATTGATGAGTACCTGTCAGCAATATTATAATATCATTACGATGAACACAAGAAAGCTTCTGTATCTTGCTACGCAATGCTGAGACCTTAGTGCTTGTAATAAATTGCTTAAAGCACTTTGTAAAATAGACGCGTGATCTTGGTGTTCAGAGCTTGCTACTTATTAAGCACTTAAGAATTACAAATTGCTTAATAAGCATACAAAAAGCTCGCAGAATGATTAGTAAATATTTTAAACTCAAAAAGTTAAGAGTTTTGGAGCTTTCGATTTATGAAGGATTTTATTACTTTAACGTACAGAGCCTGAAGAGTATTCATGTCTCTTACTTCGAGATATAGAGTTCGCGCGACTGGGACTTCGAGTTAGAAATGCAGTCACAGTACCTCGACGGAAATCATATTTAATTCGAGTTATATAGAGTTGAAATAACTCAGGTTAAAAAAGCCATTTGGGTTTCAGCTAATTTCTTCGACTTATAGAGAGAATTTTGACGCAATGACTGTACTCCAAAAAAAAGTAAATGTGTATTTTACACTACACACTACAGATTGTCAAAGAAAACAAAAAATAATGTCACCGACCGCCGAAACTGAACCTACGAGTTCTAGATTACAAGACAATCGTTTTACTTCACCGTCACCTTAGTTAATTCTTAACAGTCTGTTATAGTATATGGTATACGTACATTCAATCTCAAGAACCAAATTTTATCCTACCGTTCCAAAAGAAGTTTCACTTAAAAATTGGAATATTTCTCAAACTAGATTTTTAGTGATCCTCTAAAAGCGTTTTGAGTAGAGAATACAATCCCGGGATCCCGAATCTCGGAATCCCGGGATCCCGGCCGTTTTCTGGTCCCGTACTTGCTAATCTCGGGATTTTCGGGATTGCCACAAACAGATCTAGTTTGCATTCCGTAATCCGTTGCGCCTTGACAATTACCTTCCCTAGATTATATTAAAATTAATTATTTATTACATAACGACAAAAAACAATCCTTAAATACGCGGTACGATATTATTGTAAGAATATGAAATCTCCAGATCCTGCAGTACAAGTGCAAAATGAATCGGGGTTGGCTAATAGTATTAGACGTGAAATACGCCTGTTCAAAAATGGAGGAGTTCGTGGATATCACTTAGAAACAGCATATCAGTATCTATTGTCTATTCCTTCAACCAGAGTAGGACCCACAGAACTACTGTTCTGTGGTGGGACCTGTTAGCAATAAACTACGAAGCAGGCTTGGAAGTCAAACATTGGATGCTTTGATATTTCTGCGATTGTATTTTCGAAATCCTAAATAGTTTTTTGTGTTGTCTTTTTGATTTCTTGCAAAAGTAAAGTTTTTTTGTTTTGTCTATTTTCTTTTCTTACTATATTCTGATTTGTGTTGTGCAACGATATTAAAAACATTTTTTAAGAAATTACTCAAGCTTTTTTTCATTTTAGCCCAATTAGAAACCACATAGTCTAATCCCGGGATAGCCCCGGGATCCCGGGATCAAAAATCGCGTAATCCCGGGATTGAAAAACATTCTCGGGATTGTATTCTCTAGACTCTTGCGCCTTATAAACTATAGTTTGCACTGCATTGGTCCGACAGTACTAGAGCAGCGCTGAGGTTATACGGTCCACACTGGCACCGGACTGGACACAATGGTGACCCCAACAGTGACCCGGGACTCTCCCTGTGACGTCAGATAGGCGTTACAGTGTGCCCATTCAATGCTAATGCGCGTGTAGCGCAGGTAATACATATACCTGTCCATAACTCGAGGACAATGCCAGAGAGTGCACAGCTTGCTGAGATGATGATTGTATAAAAATACTTTGCTCTGTGATCACGATGTCCACCTCTTACTTCTATTGTTATTCGGTTCGTAGTCATGGACGTCGAAGAGGGACAGCGGACGACTGTGTCCTTATGGCTTTTTCCGAAAATTGAATTTAAAATTTCAGCACATCTAAATTTAGTGACTGGGGACAGTGCAGCTGTCAATATAGATAATAAAATTTTGGCAATTTAATTTATTACAAGAGAAAATATACTATGATTTGATATTGTGGAGGTTGATCCATTACAGTCCCAATCAAAAATAAACCAATAAATTATTGTCATAAAGGCATAAATAAATATATTTTTTAATATAAATTCATTATTTTAGTATTTTACTTACTGGACTAACTTTTGAATTTTTTGTACAAAGTTAGGTTAAAAAATATAAATGTATGTAAATATCTGTATTATACTTATTTTTTGCAGTAAATAATTAAAAAAAGAAATTGGAAGTAATAAAAATTAAAATTAAATCATTAAAAAGTTGAAAATTCAGTTAAATTTGTTAAAACTGTCAAGAATAAAAGTCCATAATCGAAAAGTGCTAAGGTTTAATAGTTTTTTTTATTGATTAAAAGTCTTCTAATTAAATTGTAAAAAATATTAAAATATGCGTAAGACATCGGCGCTTTACATAGTTAGTTTTTGGAACTGCTGACATTATTTTGTTATTTGCAAAAAATTAAAATGTACCGTTTGCATGCTAGGTTGACATATTTTCCATAAGACTACATGTAAAAGTTTTTTTTAATTTTTAACTTTATAAATCTCCTAATGATTTTGGATTTTTTACAGACAATTTTGTCATAAAAAAATCTATTAAAAAAACTTTATTTCAGATTTTTTTAATTATCTTCGTAAAACAATCTCCTCAAGTTCAATTTTTTAAAATATATTTTGGTAAAAAAAGATTCTGATATTTACGGTCTGTTTAATTTTAATATTGTTCCAGCCGTTTTGATGTGATTTGGTACGAAAAAGCAGGAATATATAAAATAAAAAAATTTTGGAAAATCGTTTTCCTGTTTTCGAAAATTTTGAAGAACCGGAAAAAATCAGACTCGTGCGCAATCGTATTATGACTCGTGTGGCTGTTAAAACTCGTTGACGCTCTTTAAACGTATTGTCACAGCTCACTATAATATAATCCATTACAACACAATCTGCTGTTTAAACTGAAATTTTCATTCCGCCGCTCATGTTTCTATTAACGCTTCTTCGGGATTGTATGGCGCTTTGCATGCTGCAGCCAAGCCTTTAAGGTGGATCTTTTAATGTTACAAATCGATTTTATAAAAAAATCTCTTCAGTGTTTATTCAATATATTACAAAACAGTTTCTCTTTATTTGATTCGTTATCATAATCATATTTATTTCAATGAGATATTCTTTAATCCTCGACTCCAAAAAGGAGGGGTGATATTACTAAAAGAACGAGTAAAAATGTGCGGGTCATAAATTTTAAAATCGATAGCTCTAAGAAAGCTTTATTGTACGAACATATTTTCTCTTTTAATATATTCAAACGTAAAAACGAGCAACATTGTTTGAAAAATATGAAAGCTCGCAAATTTCCGAGAAAAATGTTTCATATTAGTCATTGAAGATATTCTTCAAGTAATAAAAACGTAATAAAGTAATAACGAAGGTCTCAAAAACGAAAACATTAAAAAATATGTAGCGCACTGCGCTGCGCGGAGTATAGGGGGCTGGCATTGAGCCAAATTCAACTAAGTATTAATGTTATTGTGACACAAAAGTTGTAAGTTGACTTTGTAACAGATTATTTATATTTCGATATCGTTATCCGGTATCGAACTGTTTCATTGTCAGGACCATAAACCAAAATTGTAATGGTTTTAGACAATAGACATGCACCAATTCAATATCAACACAAAATTATTTGCGTCTGAAAGCAATTAATATTTCGTCGTTGGTTCTGTAATAACTCTAATGTGCAAAAAGTAAAATTTTCAGGAAAAGCCAAAAAGTGGTAATTTCAGCAATGGATGGTAAGAACTAGCAATTTCAGAGGTATATTACTAATTCATACATCTTTACTATACGTGTTTAATTAAGACGAAGTATTTTCTTAAAAAATATTTAACGTTAATTTCGGATTTATTGGCACATAGGAGGAATTATTTCATACAACTTTTCACATAAGAGTTACTTCCCCTTATTGGTTACTGTAAAATTAATTTTTGGAGGTATTACTAGTGTATAAAGCTCCGTTTCCTGAATCTTTTTATTTAAAAAACGTAAAATCTACCAATTATGCACATAAGAGCTATTACAGAACCAACGACGAATTTCAATTTATGATTATTATATAATAACCGGCTTTCGACTCGCGCCGCCGCCGCTCCTTAGGGTCATAGCCCTAGGTCTAGACCCTTCCTGAATAAACAGGCCATTTAATGCAAAAATATTTTTTTAAATAATATATTTGTTGTTCGTATTGCAAACAGCAGACAGATAAGTTATGTTCAATTTGGACACAGGGTAGTTCAACATCAACATTGCAATGACTTTTGTTGCACTTTTTACACATAATTTCAACTAGATCGTCAAATTATTCTTTGTATTTTTGACAATTTCAATATGCTTTGATTTTTTTAAGTCGAGTTTGTCTATGAAATAAATTATAAAGAGCTGTGAAAAACATTAGATCATTTTTTTACAAAACTACATATGCATTGACTGAAATTTTCAAACAACGGGAATACAAATTTATTAGATAAGATTTTTTTTAATTCCTCTATTTTTCATTTAGTTCATTCAACAAAAGTTAGTGGCACCTCAAAGACAACAAATATTAAATTGATATATTATATAGCTATTATTAAAAAAATAAATGTTCATCTAAAAATATTTTAGAAGTTTTCAAGATTTTTTTTAAGTAAACGTGATATAGTGGTTAATCATATTTGTTAAAAAATCTAATAGACGATGATGACCTCAATTGTTTATCGTGCATTGCTACAATCTGTCTAAAATATCGAAAATCTCATTTGGAAGCGGTATTGTATTTATAATTGAGACAGCTTTTAAATTTTCTAATATAATTCTTGGATAGAACTCACTTGTATTTCCTAGATGTCGATAAATATTATGACAATAATTACTGCCATTAATGAATTTAAAAATCTACTAAATGTAGAAATGTTTGCAAAACAATATTTATTCATATAAATACTTAATTTCCAGCATGTAATTATGATTCACATATAGTTACTAATAAAGGATTTGGGACATCACTATCCTGTCTCTTATATTGTCAGTATTAAGTAAGACTCTTTTCGCTGTAATCGTGACTCAGTGATAATAGAATGTAACAATATAATTAGCCTACAAGGAATGCGCATACTTGACGATAATTTTAGATTTTCATCGGAATATTAAAATACGTGGTAATATATCTAAGTAAGATGAGTCTAGTCGTCCATTCATCTGGACAAATCAGACGTGGCGCAGACTTGAGTCTTCCATTCGTTGTGAGTTTTACTGTCACACACATGTTATTTCTTACCACCAAACACACATCGCGTCATAAAAATGTGCTGGTATAAGATTCCTTACAACGCCTAACGGTGAATCTTCATATTCGAGATGAAATCCGTATCATAAAGATTTTTTTAACATCTAATCTAATCAGTCAACTATAAATGGAATATTAAATAAATCTGAAGGACAGTTATCAATTATATTAAAATTGATTTACTTCGTTGTGGCATTTGTAGTTTTTTTATTTGTAATAAGTTGTCCTAAAGATGTAATCAAAAGTCAGCGAAATGTCGACTGTAACATTGACAATACAAAACTAATATTATTACTAGATTTATTTACCCGTAAAAGAAATATTATTTGTTTACAATTGAATTTTAAAGGGTAATGTAGACTACTTAGTGCAGTTAATTATTTATTCCATCAACGTTTCGATCGATATTCGATCTTTTTCAAGGTTCTTAAAAGTCAGTTGCACTTTTATAACCTTGAAAAAGATCGAATATCGATCGAAATGTTGGTGGAATAAATAATTAACTGCACTAAAGTAGTCCTAGATTACCCTTTAAAATTCAATTATATTATTTAACGGACATAGAACACAATATATTATTTGTTTACATTGAGTACTAGTAATCGAGTTTTTCATGTATACTAATATTATAAAGAAAGAGTGCAAATTTTGTGAGTTTGTGTATATGCGGAGGGTAATCTCCGAAACTACTCATCCGATTTCAAAAAATTTTCCACCAATATGTAGAACGGATCTTCTGGATGGACATAAGCTAAAATAAAAGCGCTTTTCGTGGAGACCAATTTTGCAACGTAAGTCGACGAAAAAACGCTGGCAATCTACAAATTCAGGCGAAGCCGGACCGGGCCACTAATTATTATATAAACATGTTTTTCTTATAGACGCGAACGAGCCAGTTTTTTGAACAATGGGTTTGAGACCGGCGCGACAAGCAACTCTTTTTCGAACACCGTTTGACGGGCTGGCTGCACGTGTGTTCCCTGTCCGTTATCCCGTCATCCCTATGCTATGTGTTCCATAAGGATCACCGAAGACCCCCGCCTTGGTCAAACTATTCACATTACAACAACTCCATGTGTTCTATATTTACGTATACATAACATACATATACAGACGGACGATACGCTAGCTTGCTACAAAACCCCGTTCACACTACTCCAAAAAGTATGAAGAAGAATAAAGAAAATCGTTGTATATGGTTCAAAATAGAGACTTTGTTCCATTAAAATAGACAGGTAGGGCGCTCGAGGTCATTAGCGGCTTTGTTCCATTAAGAAACTCTCTGTGGATTTGGTTTTATTAGCTACGAATATTTTTAACTTTAATTTTTACGAGTTGTCTGAGATTGTTGGGTATTTTCGCGTGTGTCTTTCGTATAAAAATCACTTGAGAATTGCTTGACGATCGCGAGTTAAGATAAAGTTTCTGTCAAAACCGGCATTGACTAGGGAGAAGCCGCGGAGAAACGCTAGTATTTATTAAGCATGGGTTCACTGCACGCATCGGTTGTATATAATCGAACACATTATTTCTGATTTCAACAAAGAAATTTTTCTGTTATTAATTTTTAAACGCCCTTTTCTCAGCTACTCTGAGTTCGAAAACTGTTATAAAAAAACGCGATGTTTATATATTTTGATCGTGTGGAAGTGACTTAAATAACGACCAAATGCACACCGAAAAGTTTATTTTTTACAGCTGCTGAAAATGAAACTTGAAGTGTTTGTAAACAATAGAATAATGTTATGCTGACAAAATATGTGTGGTCGTTTCATGTTCAAGTACATACTGTTTGGACAAATGGACATCTTGCGTAAAATGTTAAAAGTAATTTTTATTTGATTGATATAATTTATCAAATAATAGTTTTCCGCCCCGGTTTTTTGTTGTGTAGATTTTAGTTTGGTGTCACAATTTTCTTTAAATAAATATGTCTATTTCAACCAAGCTAATGCGTAACCCAAATCGCTTCGCTCGTTCTGTCGACTTAAAACTGAATCCTATTCGTTTGAATTATTTGCTTCCCTCGTTTGGTCTACATAAATTAGAATTTCACCCCCAGTGAGTTAAAACGGGAATCGCGTGATCATCTTTCGCCTTTTCTCGTAGTGAAATAACCTCAGCTGTTGAGCGTCTATAATTTACAATCTCTCTCTCTCGTAGTGAAATAAAATATTATCTACGATATGATAATTTGGAAGAATTAGACAATTTATATATTTACTATTCTGTATTCAGCTGACAATGTATTTTGAAATTTATATTAGGTATCAATAAATTAATATAAAAACACATATATCTGTTATTGACGATAACATATTTTCAGAAACCGGTTAATTTAGTTTAATCATTAATTTTTTACCTGTAATTTGGAGGTACGGTGTTCTCATATGCAGTCGCTGTCACCACGCATTGGCACCGTGGGTTGTGGAACCTGTAACAAGATACGGTCAATATTAAACAGTGAATTTAACGCCACTTTTTCTCACCTCGACACGCGGGTGTATGTATTTTACTTACCTTAATACACTTATACAGAGTGTGCCAAAACATTACATTTTTTTTAAGAAATTATAAGAAAAGACTGTGTTTTTAAGTGTTTTTAAGTTTAATCATCACGAGTAGCGAGAACAATACTAATCTACATGTAATTAGTAATTTAATCCTTTGTTATTATAATTTGTATATTAAGACCAACCACGAATAAAACAAACACTCGCAGATAAACAATTTTGGTTGTCAGAATATTTATCATATTCATCCCTGTATTATTAAACGAGCTAATCTTGTATCACCTATGTACCTACCTATGTCCCTAAATATTTTCTCGAAAACGGCCCTAACGATTTGGATGAAATTTACTGAAAAAGGATTTTGGGGGGCAAAAAATCGTTTTAGCTAGATCTCATCTCTCATAAAAATCGTTTTCTTACAAATTTTATCATTATAAAAATCAATTTTTGACGTATGAAAATACTTAAATATTGTAAGTAGGTTTTGGAATTTTATACAAACAATGAGCAGTATTTTATTTAACTTTCCAAGCAAAGCTTTTGATTCTTATAGAGCACCACACACAAGCGACTAAACTTCAACAATGTGAGCAAATAGAATACTATATGTTAGTTCGGAACGTGTATTAAATAAGTTGTAAGACACACGTTGAAATTAAGACAAAATTTGTATTTTAATAATAATTAATTGATAACAATTTACATTAAACACTCGCGAATGCCGAATTGTTATTTCTTTATTTTGAAAATAACTAGACTTCGGTCAGTTATAATATTTTTATGTTTTTCGTTTGAAATACAGTGGATAATTGATTAAATACAAATCGGAATTTATTAGATTTTAACAAAAGTAATTATGCAAGATGGACAAGTAAGTTATGTCACTATATGACTGGTATCGTTTTAATAATTGGTATAATTGAATTAATTCAGCTTGTTTAATAATGCTTCATGTACTATTTTTTTATAGATAATTGAAATTATGTCACGAGAACCTGCTCGCTCCTGCAGTTTAGACCAGTGTTTCCCAAATTCCTCAAAATAAGTCACTAGTATGATGGGAACTCCCATAAAGAGTTTCGTTACAAAAATTAAAAAGAAAACAAATTCGCATGTAAATTACCATACTATTCATAAATAAAGACGATAGCTTATGAATAAATAGAAATAAAAACATAAATACAATGCATACAATATTTTAGTAATTAGTAATTACTCTCTCCGTCATTAAATTTCATAGTTAAATTGTACCAACAGTAGGTATACCCTATTGCCATAAATTTTTTGTTAGTTACATAATTACTAGATACTGATTTCTATTAATATCTACACTGTGAATAGACAGCTGAAACAGTGATATAAAGATACAAAGTAAGTTTCTGCGATTTGTTTTTTTAGTGTTTTTCATATTTATCCAACAATGATGCCATATAAAGATCTAGTTAAAATGTTTGATGTGGACACATTGGAAAATAGAGGTAATCGCATGCTGTAATACTTCTCTTTTATAAACTTGTTCATAATATGGTCAATGACAATTATATATTAAGTAAAATTAATTTTCAAGTTTCAAGTGTACCAACTAGGCCAAAACATCAGCTTTTGTCACGTCCTCAAGCTTTAATACAACATTTTGACAATTCAGCATTGTGTAGGATGGTGACATTAGTGAATAGTCTGCAAGCTAACCAACCATTTTTAGATATTGGTAATATTTTTATAACGTGTTTGGGTCCAGTACGATAACACTATGCACTCAAATTTTGAATTTTTTTTTAAGTCATAGAAAACGCTAAATTTTGACGTTCAAAAAAAAAAAACTTTGCGGATTATTCACAAATTTCCTCAAAAATACGTGAAAAAAATGGAACTACTTTTCGTCTTTCACTGTCATTTTTTGAATCTAACCAATCAAAAATCACAAATACACGTCATAGCAGCTGGTGTAGAATTATTGTATAACTATCTCACTCTGTATGCAGCTTTCGATTGTGTTATGGAAGCAGGGTCGTATTTAGATTTGCATACCCGTTTATCGTTCACCCCGGAATTGTTTTTTAAAAACTCAACATTTGCCCCTTCCCGTTTCACTGCGAGACAATTCGCATACCCCTTTATCGTTCACCCCAGTATTACAATTCGCATACCCGTTTATCGTTCACCCCGGAATTGTTTTTTTAAAAACTCCACATTTGCCCCTTCCCGTTTCACTGCGAGACAATTCGCATACCCTTTTATCGTTCACCCCAGAATTACAATTCGCATACCCGTTTATCGTTCACCCCGGAATTGTTTTTTTAAAAACTCCACATTTGCCCCTTCCCGTTTCACTGCGAGACAATTCGCATACCCCTTTATCAAAAAAAGCGGTGGTTTTCAATCTTCATGAAAATGTGAGTTTTAAATTTAAAATTCGTTTTATACATTAAAATTTCCAAATACGACTCTGCCCTGAACGTTCAATTGTATTTCATTCCAACCAATTGATATTTCTATCTTTGTTTATCATAGATACAGGTATATATAACTTTCTCTTTTCTTATCACTATATGAGACAAGATAGCGATCGCTATAGTAAATAATATACTCCTCAACTTACTATACCATAATTATTTAATTTTTTTAAATTAATTTTTAAAAATTAATTTTCCGCACTTAAAAGGACCAATAACGCTGTTATATGTTATATAAAACAATAATTGTGAATTTCCAGTGGATATTTTGCATAGCAAGTTATCGTACTCTTACCAACGTGTTTTTCTTTTCTTTTTTTTTTAACATGTATTCATTTTCTGTAATTTGTAATTTCCCTGTTATTGGAGTTATATCTGTTGGGAAATAAATATTTATTATTATTATTATTATTATTATTATTATATTAAAAGTAAAAAAAAATTGTAATTAGAATTTTATTGAACAATATCTTTTTCGGCATTTTGTTTTGAGCCAGCCTGCACAATAAATATATGCATAGACGAGAGTGTCAATATTTGTCAGCACATTTTATTAACGCTAGTTTACCGCACATACGCTATGTATTTGTTCTGTAATGTTGGTACATATTACCTATATTCAAATTGTTCAAACAACCGGCACTAATTTAAGACCGTGCTCCCAAATGATATATATTATCGAACTTGTGTCATTTGAAGGTTAATTAAAGACAGCATTTTTTATGAATTATCAAGCAAGATTTTATGGAATAAGAACATAACGTTTGTAGGCGCGCATCATACATGTACTTGGCAGCGCCAGTGGTCGCTGGACGCAAAGCACAGCGTCAGGTGACGAAAGACACCGCGTGACGTTGCGTGCGACCGTGGCGTCCAGACGCTGAGCGCTGCGTACAGTGCAAAAATACAAGTTTACAACCGAATAGAATAAACAAATAACTAAGAACTAGTGTGATCTGTGCGAATTATTCGCACAAAATAAGTATAATAATTATCACTTTATAAAATTATTTTTTAAATATGAATGCAGGTATTCAATTCGTTTCTAATTTTGCACACTGCTTATAACGTTCTTCTGTTTGTTGTATTACAATATGAAGCTCAGATGACAGATCGAAGAAATATTTTACTAAAATTGTCATATAGAGGCGCAAGTAGCAAAAGCGTTGAGCTAAGCCGTCAGATGGCATCATGCAGCATTTCTGTGACGTTGTTTCAAAGCCGTCAGATGGCAGACGTTGTTCAGCGTTACTGTTAATTAATTAATTTACAAAAACAAAAGCAATAATAAATTTTTAGTTGTCGATGTCAGTAGTGCAAGCAATTATCTGTAAAATGATATATAATTTATGTGGAGAAATTGTGTGGTTTTTTCTAAAAAGGGAGGCAAACATCTTAACCTTAACGTATTATATATGATACTAAATTGCTAGAATTGTGTTCACTACTGCATGAATTCATTTTGTACTGCCTAATTCAATTCTACTAGATATCTAAAAAATATTGCTAGAAAGATTAAAATATTTTAAAAGTCACTAAAAAGAAGAATTAGACAAATATTAATGTCAAAATCGTATTCAATATTTTACCATCCCCTGCCACTTGCATCCAGAAATTTCTCCACTATCTGCCTCAACTGTTTTTCTATAGATATTCATGTTTTCCGTAATTTTCAAAACGAGATATTTTTTGAAAACATTTTCTGCATAAGAAATTTAAAAATTGAACACACTTATGAGAAGCTCATAAAAGCAGACAGAATTTTTTCAATATCTGACAAAGTACAAGGAACTACACCAGCTGATAAAGATAAATATTTATTGGACACTAAAAGACTATATCTCACAAGCATATGGAAATAATAAATGTTAAGTTTTGACAGCTGTGTCCGTATCTTGCGGTCTTGTGGTCAGAGAGTACAGCCCACCCTTCAGCCTTCTCAACGCCGCATAAAGACGTCGCATCGGTATTCATTCCTTAAAGACTGGACCTTGACCAAAACGACTGACTTCTTGACCTTTATATATTACGTTTTACAATATGTATTTAATAACTGTAAATTTCATTTTCCCTACTCGTCCTAGTTATTTCTTTCGAAAATATGAATTGTTTGTTTAAGTAGAATATTTTTTCGTAGGTTCACGTTTCTAGCTCAAGGGTTTTGGAATACACGTGTCCTTCAAAAAAGTTTTGGCCTCTTATTCACCCAACGCGAATATTGAAAATTTTACGAACAGATATGAAGGGCATTGATATATATATTTTTTTTCATCGGGGGTAAAGCACAAAAATCAATTTTATTTTTAAGTTTTAAGCAAAATAATAATTCCCAAACCAATTTTACATTTTTAAAGTGAAACTTTTATTCTATCGCCCCGAATTTTTCTGGCCGTCTGTTGCATGTCGCATTACAGGCGGCCGCGGAGTAGGGATAAAGTGAAAGGCGCTCGGAGTAGGCGCTCGGTAGAGCAGCCAAGGCCAATATGGCGGCGCCCATACATCAGCTGACCGTGTAGTATGTATAACACATAGTCAGTCTGTCATGCGGGCAAGTGCTGTACAGTGTTTACATGTTTTTATTCGTGTATTCATGTGAATACTGTTGTTTATAATTAATCGTGATGGATAAGTGTCTACAATCCAACGCCCACAATCCAATAAAAGTTTCACTTGCGACGTGGTTTCTTAAAACCACACAACTGTTTTTTTTTTCAAGAAGTATTTCTAAATTTTATTTTTTAGCCAGGTATTCGTATTATTTTCAGTTTTATTTTTTTATTATCACGATCCTTGGGGGGTAATTACACCCTTTACCCTTTCCTTATCTACGCCCTTGACAGGGATTCGATTTTAAAAAAGAACATTTATGTTCAATTTCTAACTGAGGCAAGGGGCCAATTTTCAAAAATACATTCTTAATGAACTAACTAAGAAAAGATTTTACTGTTCGTAGACTTTAGCAAGTTGTCTTTCAATGTTTACAGTTGTTCGATATTTTGTACTTATTAGTTGGTATCTACCAGGATTATTGAGTGAAACAATACTCGGCACTGTGTCCGGGGTTCATCACCGTTACTTTTCTCATTGTTGAACAATCGGCTCCATCATTCATCGTTTGCATTTTTCCAAGTGTCTATAAAAGTCATAAGTCCATCGGGTTATTTGCGTTATTTATTCAAGAAGAGAACAACACTTTTGGACGCACCCATGTATAGAGGCGTACTATGCAAGTATTCATATACGTTGGCGTTCGGTTGATTTCCAAGTGAGTTAATTAATTACATGACATGTAACTGCAAAGATATCTCTCTCATTGAAGACCGCTATCTACAGTGTGGATACAGAAGAAAGTATAATATCTATAGGCTGTTCATTATATTGCCACATCCTAATTTCATATTCGAAGAGTAACGGGACACTTAGTGCCGCATTAAGACTCCTTGATGCCCTAGAAATTTCTTGCTTATAGACCCCCATCTCTAATATGTTCCGCTTATAAAAAAAATCAAATTGATATAGAAAAAAGTTAAAAAGCATAAATTTTTAGAAAAAAATAATTGAATTTTACAATCAATGCTCTCATTGAAAATTTGGTTGTCTATAAAATCGGATTTTTATACAATTAGTAGAAAAAGTTTCCTAACTTTAAAATATTAAAAAATTGAACTCTTAAGAAATAATGTTTTTTTCGTTTTCATTTTCTAAACAAATTATTATTATTTATTTTTAACTTTTATACTTCTAAATACATATCAATAAATCAAATTTTTGAGAACATGACAAAAAGAAAAAAAGTTGTTGACACGGTTTAGTGAGGTACTTTTCATTTCTGAGTTGTGCTTCTTGGTGGCCCCTGAGACGTGATGCCCTAAGCAATTGCTTAATTTGCTTATAGGTTAATCCGGCACTGGGGACACTACTATCTTTAACGACCTTCAGAAAAGGACGAGACAGTCAAAAATTTTGAAGTGCAACTTCTTTAAGGGAATATAAGAGAAGCAAAATGAATAGTTTTGGAGCAACTCTACCCAAAACGTATTTCAATATTTAAACTCTGCAGCGATTCTAGTGCATTTTTTGCATATTTGTACAAATTTTGAAGTTTTATTATTAATATATTGCGCAGCTTACACACAGTGCATTGAAAATAAGGTAATATACAGGGTGTAACAGTTAGATTCGCGCGGTCGCAACGTCTTGTATTATACAAAGGAATATAATATTTTCTTTTCTAGTGTTCATTTGTATGACCTGGTCATGTATACAAAATAACAATTCATATGCATGTAATGTGATATTCATTATGATGCCTTTTATACAGTGTGTCAGATTATTAATAACTCATCATAAAAAGGTATCTTGACTCCATACAAAGAGTAAGTATAACTCTTTCAATTTTATTTTTGAAACTTGCTTAAAGTTTATATGCGATGCGTTACGAATGTCTTGCATTTTCAAAATTCATTATACCCTGTGGCGTTGTGTGGTTCTTAATAAATTGAATATTATAAAATAGAATAGTTTTATATTGATATTTTATTGACGCTGTTTGTTGTATACTAATAAATAAGATATGATAAAAGGTATCCAAAAATTTGTTTGATAATAAAATTTAGTTAAGAAAATCACAACTCTTTAAAATGAAGCAAGTGAGAGAAATAAGGAAAATTTATTTATTTTTATTATGTTGAGTTCTATGTCCGCTAAATAATTGTATTTATTTATAAATAATTGTATTAATTTTTCTTCGCCATTTTACTTATTTATGACTTGTTTAGCAATTACATTTCTGAATTTTTAAATTGGTTGATGTATGATACTTAACAAAAACATCAAAAACACTAATATTGGATTTTGCAGGTTCAGCCTGTGCAACGTGCCTATATACTTATCTATCATGATAAGCCGATAGTATCACATGGCGACGGAACGTCAATGCTTGAGCTCATTAATAAAGCTCTGCAATTTAAATGCAACTATCTATAAACTGTAGATAATTCCGACAACCTGTATAAATACACATTACAGCGTCAACTGTCTATTTAAATGTAATAATCATAATGAATAGTTCACATTAAAGATACACACATGTTCGTGTACACTTACATCCATTCTTAGACTTACTTACATCTATCACCCAGTATTATGAATATATACAGGGTGCAGTGTACATTATTTCAGAGGTAAGTAAGTAAGTAAGTGTAACTCTTAACTTTAATTGACTTATTGATGCAACAAATTAATCCTATATCTTATATGAGTGAAGTTTTCATTCATAGAGATGTTCCGGTTTCTATCGAATGGAAGGATCTGTACCAAAAGAGGTAAGATTTGTATGTTAAGATTAGTGATGTGCCGGATATCCGTATTCGTATCCGTTAGTTTTTGGCGGTTCTTTTACGGATCTTTTACCTTATTAATTTTCAAGTCATAGATGAAATTATATATATATATATAGGTGATTAGGTAATAATGAAAACCTGTTAAATTCCATTCAGATTATTTTTTATTTTTTTAAATCGTATTTGGCACCTTTATATTGCAAACATTTATCGTAGTGAGTACCATACTAATAGTACATAACTCAAAGGTACTAAATCAACTATCTTTATAATGAGATATTTCACATCGATCTTTGAAAAGAGACACTCTGTTATGAGAGTTAACTCTTAAAGAGGTCAATAACTTTTTCCCATAACAGATAATCTCTTTCCAAAGGTCGATGTGCAATATTTACCGCCGCGTACTCTAAGAAAGTTAAGATCCATATCCGCGGATCTTGAAACCAAAAATCCGTATTGAGATCCGTATCCGCGGATATACATTTTTAACGATCCGGCACATCACTAGTTAGGATGCAGGGGGTAATCTCCGAAACTACTCATCCGATTTCAAAAAAATTTCACCAATATTTCAAATGGACCTTCAGGATGCACATAGGCTATGTATTATCTCGTTAAAATAAAAGCGCTTTTCGTGGAGACAAATTATGCAAGGTAGGCAACTCTGGCAATCTACAAATTCTGACGAAGCTGGACTGCGCCGCTAGTAATTAAATGTCAATTGACGTATTATGTTTTTTTCACAAACGTACTGTATTTGTCGATGGAACAGCTTGTATATCACATGGGTTATATTCGCACGGTTCCATTCTTCGCAGTTCACATCGTATGTCAAGTGGACGTGAAACGCTGTACTCTTTTTATCCATTTATCACCTTACATGGAGTACACTCTAGCCTGTCAGATCTTAGTTGGTCAGTGATGGATAAGAACAACCGTGTATCAAACAATACCTGCACCATATACCTGTCTCTCTAACTGAACTGGCTCACGACAGATCTGGTCAGCGATCGAGAAGAACAAAGCATGTCGCAGCAAATGTGGTTATGTACGTCTGTCTTTATTATGGAACTGTTTTAATTGGATTTATTTTAATTGGCGTTGGACCCAAATGGATCCATATACGCATATAAATTAATTGTTTAATGTTTGCTTGCAGTTTGCAAGTGAAAAAATGACAATTGATTGGAAAGCTCAACCGAGAACCGGGAGGAGGTACCTGGAGGTATATTTGACGCAGAGAGGGCTACCACTGAAAGGTTATTGATGAAAGTCGAAGAAATGACGAGATTGGTGACCTCTTATATGAGTTTCACTTAGAAGCCAAAGTATTTTATAATCATTCATTATTAGAGCTGTAACAAACCGTATGTATTACATTACTGAGTAACGGGTACATCGTCTGACCTGAAGTAACGAATCGTTACTTACAAATTCATTTCGTTACTCACATCTGTCGTATCCATGTCAGTTTGACTCGTTTGATGCGGTTATACGTTATATGAACGAAGTCATACCGCATCACGTATGCGACGCGTCTCGATGCGATGGTACATGCTTGATGCTGTTAGTACACGATTGTATGTCGTATGAAAAGTAACGAGTAACGTAACGATACGAAAGTAACGAGTACTGGTTCTTTAAGTAACGAATACATACGGGTATACACAATTTCTCGTTACTTTTACAGCTCTATTCATTATCCTAATCAATGGCAACCTTTGACTGATCAAATAGATTCAAAGGAATTTAGAGAACATGGAAATCATGAGACATCAATAGTGCTTTAATTCAAACCGAATAACGCTTTGTCGTTGCCTGAACATTTGTTTGGAATCTAGCGGTGATTTATAAAACTGAAAAACTAACAAAAATTTGTAACGCAAGAAAATATTAGGTTTTTCTTGTGTTATTCACAGTACGAAAAAATGTTCTTGGTCACGTGTTAATAAAGTTCCATGATTTTATGAATGAACGTATGCAGAAATGAATGAATCCGGTGTAACTTTATTATAACTGTAATTACCGCGTGTGTATTTTAAACAAATTAATTACATCGGAATTCGCTAATTATATTTATTTATTATTACTGTGAATAAAAAACTTTGCAATCTTTTCTCTAGCCCAAGTCTTGTCGAGTTTTCTAATTTAAATATAAACAAAAGGTCTTAATATTAGATTCATAATTAATATTTTATAGACACATTTGAGAAATGTAAATTAAATTTGTTGATGGACTGGTTGCGTTTTGTTTGTAAGAGATCATTTTTTTTTTCTTTTAGATAAGACCACCAACTGGCAGGGTCATGCAGTATACCGTATTTTCAATTTATTTTTTTTTTAATTCTTAATAATGAATTATGCATTACAGCTTTATCATTAGATCTGTTATGGGAATACTATCAATAGTATGTTCTCAGTTTTACAGTAAAACTTAAATATAAATCTTATACAAGCCGATTTCTAACCTAGAAAATGTAAAAATTTTCCAATATTTCAGCACTAGTTTCTATGATACAATAAAAAATTGTACTGTCTATCAATAATGGTTGAAAGCAATATAAATATTACTTTATAATTTCTTGTTCAACATTTAAAAAAAAATTAAGAGTCTGTTATCGTAACAGACGATTGTAAAGTTGTTAATCTAAATTGACCAGGCTGTTTTTTGTTAAGTGATAATTTGAAACATAAATCCATTAAATTCCGTCGATAACACCAAGTTTTAACAGAGACATCCACCCTTGATGGAGGCACTGTGATTTTACAAGAAAGCAGCGTTCTTAAAGGCCGATGTCGAAAGGTCAGACAGATAACATCTTGAGTGTGCATTCGTATACACGAGTCTATTTACACTTTAGCGGAACGGCGCGACGCAGGCTCAGATAAAAAAATAAATGTAAAACAGATCAGGTTCAGGACAATAAGAGGAATGCCTGCTGCACTTTGAAAATAATTATAGTTTATAGATTTTCGGAGTTTTCCCGGTAGACCGGGACCAGCCGAGGTCACTAGGTCGATTGCCTATGTGAGTTTATATCTTTTTTGTTTACTAGAACGATTTTTATTTTTTGATAGATATAATTCTAAGGTAAAATTAATAATGCGTTTTTGACGTGATAACGTCTTATAAATTGATGAAACACCGGCTGCACGCACGAAAAAGTGTCACGTTCCGCCTGAGCCTGAGCGTGCAAGCGAGAGAGCGCGGTATAAGCGATAGAGAGGCACGATCGGCCCAAGCGTCGGCTTGTACGCATTTCTCTTTCTTCTCGCGTGACGTCAGAGAGTTCATCAATGTTTCTTTATGACGTTATCACGTAAAACTATCGTCCGTAAACCGACTTTACAAACAACCAATTTTTTGTTTTTGTTGTAATAGCTCTCGCAAGCGTAAGCTATAATAAAGAGTGTTGAACTGTTAAAAATTTTTATTGTGATTTTCGGGGCTATTACAATAGCTTTCCATTGTTCTTGGAAGTTAGAAAGATGGTTATTAATAAGACGATCGAGATATTAATGCTACGATTTTTGCTTGTTTTACGAAAACTGGATAGTTTCAACGATCTATGTCCCGTTAAAGTGTAAACGTACCTTAAATTATCGGTCGATCGGTGATGGACTTATGGTCACCAAATACAAACACATGACACGTCTAGGTTCTGAGGGATAATGTACCGTTATTTCAGTTGGTATAGCAATTGTGCCAGTCAGTAAATGAGGGGTCTTTCAAATTAATATTCCAGCCATAAAGATTATCGTCTTAAGCAACGTGAATGTTTTTAAAATATTCCAGAGTTTTAAATTAATTGGTTTTTACAATCTATATTTTTTTCTAAACAGATCAGTAGTCATAAAAGAAAGAAATATTGCTGGAGATATTTTTATTCGCTTTTTGGAGTTGATTAAAAAAAATATAAAATCTTTTTAACTACCTATATGCATAATAAATAGAGTCTGGATATTTCAGTTATATTTTACGACAAGACATTTGTCGTTTTGTTATTTTTTTTTTTATTTAAAAGTTAAAACGTTTCGCCTAAAAGCCATCATCAGTTATAATGGATTTCTATAAAAATAAAATATAAGAAGAAAAATTAAAAGAGATAAATGAAACACACTGTCATTATAAGTCAATGAAAAAATAAATTTTTTACTTACAAGCATGGTAGTGTGGTAAAAAATTTATGAAAATAAGTAGAAATAAGCATTATGGGATAATAAGAAGAAGTAATAACACTTTAATAAATATGTAGTACAAATACATCACTTCGAAGTATTTTTTTCCCCTTACTTCTGCAAAAGTATTTTATATTATGTGAAAAACGGTGTTTTAGTTGGAAAAATAAAAACATACTGTCAATGCATAATGTTTGTTTTCAATTTTTTTAACCACACTAAAATAAATTGGAATTTGGCTTTTTCACTTTAACGAAAATTAAGTTCGCTTCGCTGGTTGCTACATAAATTTAAGGCGCCAGTTTGGAAAATTAAGAAAAAACTCCAAACTCCAATATAGGGTCGGTATAATTTGGAACTGACGGTTTGGAACTTTAATTTCAATCTGTTTATCTCTGTAAAGTGTAAACATTGTGTTCCTTAGCTGTGTTTCAACTTTCAATATAGTCCGTCGCCACTACTATATAATATAACATAATAATAATAATACGCAGCCTCCTTTATTCAAAGCGATGTTATGTGATGCAATACAAGGTTCCCCCTTCGTTTGTGGTGACAGATTGAAACCAAATGTGCAGGACAGACGCTGTCCACTTGCCCACGGAGGCAACAGGAGAATAACATCAGTCAATTTTTTTTAACTTAATACACTCTGTGTATCGCTATTTGTTTTGCCTATATCTTCAGTATCATATTTTGCTTTGTCTGTAATCTGTATTTGTTTTACTTTTTGACAATGTTGCTTTTTGGAAAAATCCAAATTACCTATCCATAATAGTAATGTGTTATATGCTGGGTTATCTATTTATTATGTGTATGTACTATGTACCGAGCGGGGTGGCGTAGCGGTGACAGCACCAGACTCGCATTCGGGAGGTACCGGGTTCGAATCCCGACGGGGGCAGATGTGACTAGGACTTTTTCTTACTGCCTCTCGCCGAGAAACGGTAATTCCCGTACCGGTCATCTTGTTGAGGTTTTCCATGGTTTCCCTCAATAATTCCAGAAAAATATCGAGATGGTTCCTTATTCAAGGCCATGGCCGATTATCTGTCAAACTCCTTTGCTCAAAATTTGCCTACCTTATCCTTAATTTCCTAAAAATTCCTTTATTCGCCCATTGATATTAATTAAGTTGAAGTTTAAAAATTGTAGAAAATAACGGGAAGTGTGGTAGAAAAAAAAAATAGTAATGATGCAAATGGCGTCTGTTATGACATAAAGTCGAGAAACGGACGTTAAACGCATTATTATTATTATTCTTTATTAGGTATGTGTATGTTATAAATCTGTTTATTTTAGTCATTATTAAAATTAAGATAATAAAATCGGTAAGGTATAAAAAATAAGTGAAAAAATTAAATTCCATTTCAAATGGATTCGGTACATTGAAATTGACTACCATTTTGACTGATAAATAAATAAAAAGCCCATGATCTGCCACCTACGGTCTAAAATCTCTCGTGTGCCACAGTTTGGGAACACTACTTTACTCCATACGAGGTCGTAGGGATGACTATCATATTGAACCTTGCGGAACTCTCATGATGTACAAGAGAGTGGTGTGCATACGAACCCATATGTGATGCTGTAGACTTAACGGGAGGATAGATACGGTACGAACCGGAGATGGTCCAGACATAAACACAACTGTAACAAACCATAACATATCACCGCCGTAACGCACTTTAGATACGTGCTTAACTGTTCACAAACTGTGGACGTAAAATATAATGCTTGTTTTTTTTTTTTAAATCCTGTACCCAATAAAATTATTGAAACTAATCTAGAGGTCTCAAAAATGTGAAAATAAGGGTCTTATCTCATCCAATGCTTTTTTTAAGATTGAAAACTGCAATTATTGTTGTCATAAGTAAGAAGTTTTTGTTAAAATTTACAAAAATAACAAATAATCAAACAAATAAAATCATTTTATCACTGTTGACCTAACCTAAAAGATCAATCTATACTAATACATAAAGCTGAAAAGTTTGTTTGTTTGTTTGTTTGAACGCGCTAATCTCAGGAACTATGGTTCAAATTGAAAAAAAAATTTTTGTTGGATAGCCTCTTTATCGAGAAAGGCTATAGGCTATATAAAATCAGGCTACGACCATTAGGAGCGGAGCATTAATGAAAAATTTTGCAAAATGTAACTCAAAAATAAGCTTCTATTCAAGTGAAATGCACTAATTAAATATACTCATATTAGCGTTGTTATAGAAATGAGAATACAACATTGCTTTCTTCTAAGGCTTATATTTAAATTTATTTAAATTTTATTTAATTAATTAAAAAAAAAAAATAGCTTAAAAAGTATAAATACTGCTTTTTATCGACAAAAACTTTTGAACGGTAACTCCGATCATCATGAAATTTGGATACAACATTCATCTCGGTAAACTAAGATGAATGTGAGTACTCATGTTCCTCCCTTCCCCATTCGTTCTTTTACACCCGGGTGAAACCGGACGGGACCACTAGTATATTATAAGATCATTGTTTAATCAAATTTTATGACGACGCTTTGTGAAATCCAGCATGTCTGATAAACATTATGAAGTTGAATAAAAGCTCGTAAAAAGTAAAATTATATAAATTAGAAAAAATCTTGGGGTTTCGAAAATTCATAGATGACTTGAGACTTCGATTGTACAATAAAACAATGAGCAGTATTTTACTTTGGCAAAAACTGATTGTTTCTACTGATTTTTAACTACAAAGGAAATTTTAGTGCATATAATTTTAATTACCCAAAAAGATAGTTTATCTGCTGTATAAAATCAAAGAACATTAAAAAGGCACTTCAAAAATCAAACATAAAAGTTTTTTAAATATCTTTTGGATTATTTTCTTGTTTGGTTTTTAAAAAAATGTGCATCCACTTAGACCAACGTTGTCCTTTTAAGTGTTTACAGTTAATTACAAGAATGCAGACATGACGAAAGTCTTATAATTAACGCGAAGATAGAAATATTACCCAAAAAATCTTTTAATGGATTAATTCGACACAGACTATATTGTTTATAACTTATAAAATGTCTCCGACTAGGAGCACTTGTACACTGCAAGTCGTGTAAAGTCAGAAATCGAATGACTCTTTCACGGCTTATATGTACCGGTAATGTATAACACAAGTGCGAGAGAAGAGGGAATACCGGTCTGTCAAAAATGTAATTAAATTAATTATCTTTACTATTTTGTCAGTTATGGATAATGGTAGATCATTTGAAAATAACAAATATAAGACTGGACCCAAGGAAGACGCTTGTGGGACTCCAATTTTGACAGATTATTCAATCGACGCTTGTCAATTTATAACGACTCACTGTGTGAGATCAAATAAAAATGGTTGTAGCCAATGTAATGTCTTGCCTTTAGTATCCATGTTAAAGCGGAAACCAATATAATTAAAAAGCTCTTTTTCCAATAAACTCAGTTGTAAAACAATTACAGTATTTTATAATTAGTAACAATTATTATGTAATAACGCAAAGATATTGTTTATTGCACATAAATAAGTTATTATTTATGTATAAATGCATACGTTTGTAATGATACGCATATAGGAACTGTAAAATAGATAAACGGGTAAAGGATAGTGTCCACTAAAGTAACTAAAAGCTTTTTTTAACTTTTTAGTACCTACGTTGGGAAGTAACTGGAATGGTACGAAAATCGAAATACAAAATTTTTACAAATTTTTTTTTCAAGATCATTACAGTATTTTTAAATTATTTTTGAAAAAGTGTCTGTGTATGTATGTAAGTACTATAAGTAGTTATTTCTCTAAGATGAAATCTCGGGAATAAAAAATGATATCCCCTACGTTAGGATCCCAATTGACGCATCTTAACGTAAATATGATCTGAACGAATTTGTTTCTAAACTGGCCCAGCTGTTCTTTTTTCAACAAAATAGTTTCAACAGAAGTAAATTTTACAAAATATCTAGCGAATAAAAATATATCGGCATCTTTAGGGTGTCGATCGAAACTTTTATTTATTAAAAAACGGACAAGCCTAACATAATAATGTCATAATAATCTTTGAATCTTATTTTCAGGCGCAATCTATATTTTATAAGTTATCACATTAAACAATACACGTGATGTTTGAACCTTTTATAATTACCGATTTGTCCTAAATCGGGACAATCAAGGATGAACCGGGACGCATCAATGCTCCCCTGAAAATCGGGACACCTGGCAGCACTAGCTGTTAATGTCCTTTACTGACGGCACTTCCTTATTGTGTTTGAAACGATCAACTATACAGTCGTCAGTGGACGACAGACCGAAAGGTTATGGTCATCGCCTTTGGATGATGAATTGCTGTGAATGTCACAGAAGAAGAAGTAAAAAAAATACCGCTACAATAATATTGTTTGATATGCTCAGACACTGCATACAACGACGCACTCTATATGGACATCTTCTACCTTATTTGTATATTTTTCAATAATGTATGTACAATCTACTGTATTGTAATGTAGTTAGGTTTTAATTTAATGACAAGCGTTACTTTTGTCAAGTCAGAGCGACAAGCCACAGCGAATGATTCTAGCTCAGCTGCAAATAAAACAAATATTATTTCCTGTGTAGCCGTTTTAGCGAACTTAAATCAAATAAAATTGCTTTCTGTT
This sequence comes from Xanthostigma xanthostigma, assembly GCA_963575645.1. Classification (NCBI taxonomy): domain Eukaryota; kingdom Metazoa; phylum Arthropoda; class Insecta; order Raphidioptera; family Raphidiidae; genus Xanthostigma; species Xanthostigma xanthostigma. The sequence goes on along the minus strand of OY754471.1, from coordinate 7,445,838 downwards.
GTGCTATTACTTTTAGTGATAAATAATAGAACAAGAAGTACATTGTTAATATTTTTTTTTAATTTAGTGATTGATTTATTAAAAGTATATCTATATCGTGTTACGATAGAATTTGCTCAAAGCTATTAGTTTAGACGCTGGGCCGCAAACGAAATACATTTTGCAGAATTATATCTATCGCACCTGGGTATAACCGGGCCGGGCCGCTAGTATAAATATAAATATATAAATATACATTTCCAAGAATGGTGCCAAACTTCTTAGGAGGCTATGAAACGTCGAGAAATTTTGGTCCGACCCTTAGCATGGCAAATAAACTAATAATATTCCGGAAATGATAATTTAAAATTCGATTTCTTTCACCATAAGGTGTCGCAAAAGTATAGGCATAATATATAATATTCTCCCACCATTATAATATTCAAATATAAATAATCACATAATTAGCTATCCAAACAAAATATTATAATAATGTGACCCTTTTTCTTATTATTTCCTATTACAATAATATTATTATTCAAAATACTATACTTACCTGCAGTATACTCGTTTACCGAGTGAAAATTATCTACTACAAAGTACAAGGTGTACTGTGTTTATAGGCCGGTCTAGAACTAAAATTTATATCGTTTTATTATTATTTTGTTCTGATGATCCAAAAAAAAAAATTATAGAAAAAAAGATACGCTGTGTAATGTATTCCATCTCATTCTTTCGCACGTTAAATCCTACAGATATATATGTTTTGAAGCGGACGAGCGTAATGCCACACTTGAAGCGGTGGAGCGTAACGCCTCACCAATTGATTTTACTACTCATAAAATTTTCGTACCGGGCCTTATAACTCAAAATCGTTTCTTAAGAAGTAAACTCAAAAAAAAAAACATTACGCAAAGTCTATTAATAATTTGACAAGTAAACTAGATTATTTATTTTTCAAATTATATTTGTATCTTGGCTTAAGGATTTCAAGAAACCTACTACTAAATTATATAGTTTGCTAGACATAGAAAATAAAATATTCTGATAATAATGTAGTTATGTTCTGTTACAGGGATTTGCTTCGCATAAATTATAATGTAAGGCGATTTGCACTTTTTGAAATTTCTCATTGATTGGCGATATACTTGTAAAAAAAATAAAGCATACCGTACGGAGTTTATAAACGATAAGTTTCGTTCTCATGTCACACATTGTATGACCCGGAGGGTTAAAAAAAACCTTCTGCGGACCATCTGTTCGTCTCAGCATCCCCTGCAACGGACCGTCTGATTCTGTTTTTTAAGTTGGTTTTTTTATGCGCGCATGTTGATATCCAATACCTTTCTTACCTAGCGGAAAGGGGCAGATTTTTTTTCTTCTGTTCTCGAACCCTTAGACACATGTAGTTCCGTTTTAAGATTAATTTAAAAACATAAAAAACGTTCTTTATTATTTGTCTGCCTAGATAAATATGTATGTATAAAAAACGGCCGGAGTGCACTGAAAAGGTATCGAGTGGTGGTTTTGACAAAAGAAGTTTGCAATAGACTAGAGAGAGAAAGAGAGTTTTTAGTTAGATAAAAAGAAGCTGAGGTCAGAGGTCCGTGGGAGATGCTTAAAAAAAATATCATATACACATGTGTATGCGCATATCCGCTTGTATCAGGCAGCCCTCAACTCTGGTTGCCGGTACAAATAAATTTATTTATTTACTGTAGACTAAAGACGCTCGACAACTGAGGTCATTAGTGTCTAATTATATCACGATGGAGCAATATGAAGTTTCAAACATTTTGACGTGATAACGTCTTATAAATTGATGAAACACCGGCTGCACGCACGAAAAAGAGTAACGTTCCGCAAGCGAGAGCGCGATATAAGCGATAGTCTCTCTCTTCTCGCGTGACGTCAGAGAGTAGTGTGCGTTCAACATTTTTTTCGGCTGTTCCAGCGAAAGCTACATCTGACAGATGGCCAGATAAATTATACGGTTTGTTAACAAATATATAATATATATACATTCTTTTAAATGTCTTTTATAATTGCTTAAAAATATGTATTTTGCTTTGGTTGATCAAATTATTAGTCGGTAAAAATATAGTTTTACAGCTACTAAAATTTAGGTTATGTATTATTAAATATGATATTCGAGCGGAATACGTTATCACGTAAAACTATCGTCCGTAAACCGACTCTACAGACAACCAATTTTTTTTTAGTAAATTTTTTATTATATTATATTATAATACGCGCCACGGATCTAAAAGGTTCGGAAGCTAGTCACAAACAGATTCGCAAAGGCACATTTTAGAGCCGTTCAGACTCCCACCGCCTCCCAGCTACCTGCACGGAACGTGCGCTCGTCGTTGATTGGCCGTGATCGCTCGTCGCCTTTGTCACTTGTCGCTTTCCTGTTTTAAAGTACAGTCGAGTACGCTATTGTCAAGTTGTTATTGTTATTATAGTTTTGTTGAGTTGCGAGTTTGTAGTTTTTCAACAGACTGTACAAGCGCAAGACCGCATTCGCATCTAACTTCTGAGCCTTTTAGATTCGTGGCGCGTATTATACTAGCGGTCCGGTCCGGCTTCGCCCGAATTTGTAGATTAGCGCCGTTTTTTCGTCGACTTACGTTGCCAATTTGATCGTCAATACGCATCCTGAAGGTTCGTTTTAAATATTGGTGGAAAAATTTTGAAATCGGATGAGTAGTCTCTCCTACATCTAATAATTTATAATATTAATAATATATTAAGTTAACAATAATAAATCGAGTTTTATTTTGGTTCCAGGCGGGCGGTAGTTAAGGAAATTAAAATATAAGATAAATGCGCTTCTTGCGATTGCTTTCGTGTCCACAAAGAACTGAGATGAAGTGGTTCTTAAGAAAAAACATTTTGAAAAGCTCTGGCAGCTCCACACTCACATGTCTGTATGGGAAACTAGGGTAAAAACAGTGTACTCTTGCCCAGTTCAATATTCATTACTTATAATATCATCACAAACGTATTATTTACTCTGGACTACTGTGTATAACTACGCTGTGATATATTTTTTACTGATTTACAGTTTTTGACCAATATTATCCTAACGTTATGCATTTTTTATTAATTTTAAGGCGATTTTTTATTCTGCAGTGCAGTTCAATGGACAATCGAATTTTCCCACGATATTCTTTTAGAACATCGTTTTTACTGTTGTCAGTATGTGTATTATTTTTTGCGTATAAGCTTTCAATGCGAATTTATTTTTCAAAATTAAAAAATTTTTCTTACGTGATAGTTGACATTAAACAGAAATACCGCTTTATTAAAAATCAAAAAGCTGAGAGATGGCGGTGATCAATTTATATAATCGAAATATGATTAATGCTCATTATTATAATTGAATGCCCGGAACCCATTTTTTATACTTGGCGGTTATAATTCAAGCACCAATTTGTATAGTAAACAATAAGCAAAAAAGCAACAGCACTGAAAAAAACGGTCCTTTACATGATTTTTTTTCTTCGTTACTTTAAAATATTCGTAAAATACCTGTTGAGGAATTGAATATTTTAATAACTATATTTTAAAAGTTATTATTTTTTCCATTTTTCATTAGTATAAAAATACTTGCCTAAAATATTTTTTAAAACAAAGCAGCAAAAAAACAACGCAACAAGTAAGATATGCTTTTTTTTTAATTTTGAAGGTAGGCAAACTTCTGTATATACATTTAAAGGACAATGTACATTAAAAAGATCAAATTATATTTTACGCATAGAGTAAACATTTTTTTTAAAGCGCAGTTATGCAAACATTTTTTGCTAAACCTTAACAGTTCTTTTTTTTTGTTTGCTTCGGTAAATCTAACAGGATCTGTTCTTATTCTACAATGATACTGTAGTTATGTCAGATCAGTCATAAAAATTATCTCTATTATAGCTACCTATATTCATTGAATCATTATTTCGGAAAAATAGAAATATAACCACTCCCACCTCTGTATCCTCCTTGTTTAGAATTTATGGCATTCAAATCTTTGATTAACGTCTGAATAGAACTAGAAATAAAATTGTCGACCAATTTTTCTCAGACCATAATATATTGACAAAAAATAATAAAAATACAAATCAATATAACACAAGATGACGTTTCGATCCGGATTTGGATCTTCTTCAGAAATATCTAAAAAACGCAAGATTGAAAGTTTGAATTATTCAAAAAATAATGAAAAATTAATAACAAACAAAATTTATAAACCGTAGTCATGGATATCAAAGTACCCATAAAGAAAAAATTATTTGAAAATACAAAATATTATTTCAAAATAATATCATAAATATTACTTAAATTTTCCGTATCTAATTTTATATTTTTTAGATATTTCTGAAGAAGATCCAAATCTGGATCGAAACGTCATCTTGTGTTATATTGATTTGTATTTTTATTATTTTTTGTCAATATATGGTCTGAGAAAAATTGGTCGACAATTTTATTTATTTGAAGAAGTTACGGCATTGTTTAGTTTTTATTAAATAATGTAAATAAACGCTCATATCTCTAAAACAAAAGGTGATAGAGGGTTGCGGATTGTCGGAATACATCCAGTTTGACTTTTTCTATAAGTTCGGTTAATATAAAACGGGTCAGAAAGCACGTAGTGTCGTAAAAAGATGCAGATTTTCGTAACGCATATGAAAACATGAAAAGATATTTGGAAAAATATAAAAATATCTCAGATATGCTTAATATTAACGTGTCTTCAATAAACATTAATACTCTTTTAATCAAGAAAACTGATTGACTAGCTCCTGATTAATATTTGCTTCAAGTAAATATATTTTGTCAATACTAAAAAAACAATCTTTTTTATAGATAATTTAATATTTAAATATATCATTGAATTTTTATATTTTCAATTCTTAATGGGAAGCTTTCAAAAAGTACGTATTATTTTATAAAAATAACAACAAACCTATACCTATAAAATATTATGTAGGTAGTGGTACTGACTACTAGCTTTTACAAGCATTGAAATCTCTTAGACTAAACTATTATGCTGGGTTGCAGAAAGGATTTTCAAAAAATTTGATATGACAATGACCTTAGATTATGATCCTATAATTACAGTTTTCATACATTAGGAGCAGTCTAATGTCGTATTCAAACTCCCTGACATTAGAACGTTAGAAATTGTACTCACACGAAAACAAGTGATTATGTTCTAGATTGAAAAAGATCGCTTTTCAAGCTAAATTTTGATTAAAATGCGTAGAAAAACTTTGTTTCGAAATGGAAACTGTACAAAAAACGATACTAAATATGTATACACAGTTTAAAAAAAATTGTTTCAATCGATCAATTATTTTTTGAGCAAGATCGATTTAAAACTCCACAACGCTTTTCATATGGAGAATATGTATGTTCACAGTCTAAGATCAGTGTCAAATCAGATTTTCTGAGAATGCTTTGTGCAACTGAGCAGTAATGTAATGTTTTTTATTAGTTATTAATTATTATTTATTTTTATTAAATTGTCGCAACTCTCTTTAAAGTACTTTAATGCACTTTTGAATAGTATCAAGTAATACTGAATGTAAATATCATATATAAACTTCAAGATATTGCACTTTACAATGTTAATAATTTTTTTATTGTGTTACGTAATAAAGCTTCGGTACAAAAAATAATAATAATCCGCAGGCCGTATTACAAAAAACGTTCTGAATGGATCGCAGAGTGCTACCTGACCATCTGTGCAATCTTAAACAGTCTCCGGTGTTTGATTATATAGTGTATAAAACGGCTCTCCGTCCAGGTATGGCTTGGAAACGCTCTCCGTCTAAATTGATTTTAGTACAGATAAAAAAAAAACCAACAATAAAATCCAAAGGGCATAAACATTAAAACTAGTCCAGTCCAAACATAATTAGTCTTTAGAACCTAACTAAGCACATGGCAAATCTATTCATTTTTTTCATATTAGATATTTCTATTTACAAATGTTTCGACTTCTGAAAAATCAACAGAAACTAGTTTTTTAAAAGACAATCGGTTGAAATGGAAATAAAAAGTACATTCCTGAAAAATATTCATATACTGTTTAGGAAGAAGATAGTTATAAGCCAGGCAATTTAGTTTTTTGTTTGTCAAATAAAAAAAAGTCCCACGGTTTAAATGAACTGTTGCTTTTCTAATCAAACTACCCCCGGGGTTTACCATGCACCATGGTCACTATTGTCCTACAAGATTCAGGTCTCTTTTTTGCGCCGCGAATTTGATTGAACAAAGTTCATATCCGTTCTTAGGAATTTTTAAGGGTGTCTATTTAATTTCTGGAATTTATACATGGAGAGAAGTATTACGTAAAAATAATTTCGCTAGCCTGAATATTCGTACAGTATAGTTTATGTTTTAGAATATAACGTCACTGCGTCTCGATGATTCCGGGTGCAAAAGAACAAATGGGGAAGGGAGGGACATGAGTAAGCACATTCATCTTAGTTTACCGAGATGAATGTTGGGTCCAAATTTTTTGCAGTTTTCGGCAGTTCCCTGCTTTATTACTTATTTTAAACTCAAACCTCCATTTTTGATGAAAATATTTTTTTTAAGTAATAATTATTTCTTTTAAATCAATAATTACTGTATAATTAATAAAATATAATAAATATTTAATTGAAAACACTGTAGGAAAATTATTTTTATATATAGGTACCTACTGTAATAGTTTTCAAATGAGCTATTATTTAGATTCATTTAATTTTAATTAGTCGTAAATAAAACTAAAATAAATTTAAATGATAGCCTTAGAGGAAAGCAATGTAGAAAATAAAAAAAAAACATTAAAAGCATATTCGTCCAAGGTGGGGCTCGAACCCACGACCCTACCGACTGATCTAACCGAGCTTCTGTCTTGTGCCGCTAATATTGGGATATTCAGGTACGGCATTTCACCTGAATATAAGTATATTGTGAAAAATTTTGACTGACATTCTGCAACATTTTTCATTGATTTTCCGCTCCTATTAGTCGTAGCGTGATATTATATAGCCTATAGCCTTCCTCGATAAATGGGCTATCCAACAAAATTTTTTTTTTCAATTCGAACCAGTAGTTCCTAAGATTAGCGCGTTCAAACAAACAAACAAACTCTTCTGTTTTATATAACGGTATAGATTAAATTCGCATATCTTCTGAATTAAAAGTTAAATGCTATATACCTACTGTTTCTAAATATTCTATCAGAATTGAATCAATAGTTTTTGCGTGATGCATTCACAAACTAACACACAAGGACTAAACACGTTAAGTTTATACATTTTCTATAGAAACAAATCAAAATCATGTTTTTTATTGAAAATTTGTACTTCCATTCATTATTTTTTGTGTGAAAAGAAATTAATAAACTAAAGGAATTTAATTCAAACCCTTATAATATAAAAAAAAAATACTCAACATAGACTAGCCTATAAAAACGAAAAGTAAAGAGCCACTTCTCGATTTCAGTTCGCAATAATAGATTTTTAGATGCATGCTCAATGCTCATATATTGAGGGTATATTTATAATTTAACGAGACCAGCTAAATGAATTTTGGTCCGACCTCGGGCCTATAGTAAAACCGTCAAACAATATGATGTGATACTTACTGCACTATGGTAATTTACAGAAAAATAATGTTACTACGGGCAAGCCCTGATACGACAGTCGCGTTACCCTCCAAACGCCTACTATTGTCGAAAAAAAAAACATTAAACGGAAGTCTGAATAAAAATCGTTCAAGTGCAAGCTATACAATTAATCTTCCTTATCTTCAGCCCCCCCTCCTTTCTTTTTGTGTAATCTATAGGCAAGCAGTTATGAAGAAATAAAGAATTGAATGATTATTCGGTTCGTTCCGAAATAGTTAGATTCCGTTTTGGTAACGCGGAACTATAAACGGACCTTTTGAATGGACAGCGGGGGACCCGTTTTTATTTCAAGAGACGATTGTAATCTCTATAATGTTTTGTGAAGTGGTTTGCCCATTCGACCATTCGTTCATGTTTACAGTTATATAATGAAAAAATGTCGATAATACGCCATCCAATATTCCTTTAAACACAAAACGCATTATAGTATTATTATATTCAGGTGCGCAGGATATTTAGATCAGAGATATCTGTGTTGGCGCGCTCAAAAAATCTGCTGGGTAGAAACTAAATTTAGTACTGTCTATATTTACCACTTTAACTTATATTCATTTTGGTAAAAGTTCAAGAGTCAAATTATGTCATACTGTAATAAAATCGAAAGAAGTAAGTGTACTGTTGTCTTTTAACTGCTAAGGTTATCTGAGCTTATTCCAATTTTAATCTATATGCACATATTAAACGCTTTCTTTTCGCGATTAATCTCAGGAATTACTGTACTAAATTGGTGTACCTACTCTGACTAATCTATAAAGGCTTGGTTAACCTTAATATGATTGTGAATGATATGTACCAAAAAACTGACGCATTGAAATAATCGGGTGTCACTTTTTTACGTTACGCTGGTGCCTCAACAACTGAAAAAACTAAATACCTACATTTATTTTTTGTTACGTCATTCACCGTCATATTACAGGCGCTATATTACGGTAAAGCTATCTTTGGGAACCGAGCCTTAAAAGGTACAGAAGTGATGTATTACGAAATATTCAATTCAGACGAAGATAATTCACTAATCTGCACGACTGATCTCTGCTTAAAATTAAATAGTTTATTCAGTGTGCGTTGGTAAATGACCAATTCAAGTTCAATTTTATATATCAGCAAGTTGGACGATCCGGACGCATATTGAATGACAGTTCTTTTTTTACCTTTTTTAAGATCGAATTCTGATAATGTTTAATGTTGTCGTACCTTTTATTATTTTAATTTTATAGCATTGCTTCTAAAAATCCCACATTTATCAAACACAAAAAGAATTTTGAAGTCCTCACTGATGAAAAAAACGTAGTAAAAATTAATTCTTAATTAAATATAGAGACACGTATAGAAATTAAAAAATAATACTTATATCCAATTTACTGTTACTAAAAGTAGGTATATCATTCTGGTTCGTCTCATAATTTATTGTGTATAATAGCAGTCGGTGGCAAATTTTAGCATATATTTTGATCCATTATTTGATAATAAAAGAAGCAGTGTTTCTTTGTACGCTGTTGCATAAACTAAATGAATCCATTTAAATTTCTGTAATTTGAATCATATTTCATTTATTTATTTTAGAATTTGCATATTTATAAAACAATCGATATTACGGTATACAAATACAGGTGTATAGAGGCTAGAAAAACGTTCTGTTATTTTAAAATTGTGGTCTAAAAAACTACGTACTACACAATTTAAAAGATGGTGTACTATAATAATATTTTTAAAAATAAAACAATAAAATTTAATCTAACTATAAGACCTTCATAATTAAAATTACGTTATTAACAATTTTTGTATTTTACGAGCGTAGCTCTTTGAGTCTTTATACAAGCCATATGAAGATTAAAATTAGAAGAATTAATGCTAAATATACTTTGACGTATTTTTAGCGTCAATCTGCAATCTCTGTAAAATGCACGATGTATAATAACGTATAATTAGGGTTAGCTAGTAGGAAATTTTGCGAGTAAAAAACTTGCTAAAGCGGTTCAAATATTTTTGATGAATAGTTTTTCAAATTTCTAATAAGATGGTTAATAGAGGAATTTAGTTTTTTTGGTACGAAATATTGGGAAAAGTTCTTGTCAACCTGTAAATTCGCCAGGATTCGAACTTAGTAACCCAACGTTTTAACCAGAACTCAGTTGTTTGTAGGTACCATTGATATACGAATTTACAGAGAGTGGCGTTGTCGGTAACCTTCATCCGGTTTTACTGAAACTCTATCCCCCAGTTGGTTTGTTTGTTTGCATTATATGCAGTGTATATTGTCCGTCTGTGTCCATTCATATGTCCACATGTCTATTGTCTTGTATATAAACACACCAAATGCTAAGTGACATTTCTATAAGCTACTTGAAATTATCACTAAATCATTATCTAATTTTTGTATCGATTTTGTTATTGATAAAGTCGATAGCTTTTTAGGCAATTACACATTCGACGTTTCCATCATCATTTCAACTATAATTGCTATCCAGGAATTATAAATTTAAAGTGTTAGGTATGTAGATAGAATTTTTTCCGAAATGATACAGGCCGACAAAAATAAATTCAAAAGCTTAGTATTTTTTCAAATAATATTATAAAGAGAGAGTGTGAATTTTGTAAGTTTGTGTGCTTGCGGAGAGTCAAGTCACTGGTTCAATTTTTATACTCGCGGTTTTGGGACAAACCTATCAAATACCGAATTAAAGTTTCTTTGCGCTACTTTTATTTAACCTTTAACTATTTTCTGTACAATCGAAAACAACATTTCATAAACCATGAATAAAACGACAAAAGATTATGCAAGCTTTGCGTACCTAGCCTTCCATTACAGCAGCTATTTCCAACTTAACAAGAGAGGGAGTGAGAAATTGAAGATTATCCACGTTCGACAGTTTATGTTAGGGTCGAAAACTCAAAACGACACTTCAACACACACCAATCACAAGTCACATAATGAAAGTTAATTAGTTATTTATAGACGCTCGACAACCGAGATCATTAGTATGTAAATTAATGTTAATCGTACACAATTAAACACTATTAATAAATATTAGATATCGTGTCCATCGATAATAATTAATAAGAAAAAAATCGCAGGTTTGTGGACAATAGTTGTATTTATAAATGTACGACGTTTCGTCTATAAATTTAGACTTTTTCAAGTACAAATTGAAAATTATTTAAAACAAAAAAAAGTCTAAATTTATAGACGAAACGTCGTACATTTATAAATACAACTATTGTCCACAAACCTGCGAATTTTTTCTTATTAACTATTAATAAAGTTTACAAGATTTTAACAAAACAAAATTACATACTCAAAGGACGCGAGGTCGAAAACTGACAGCTGTTCACTCTTGCACGTATAAGATATGCGCATACGAAGGAGTATGGTGTAAGAATTAGTCTAGGAGATGCACAGGATTTCTTTATTATACCGCACTGACACATGAAAATATACTGTTGAGTTTAATGACAAACTGAGACAGGATCATTCATTTAATTATTTTGACCTAATTGAATGTCAAATTACTTTTCTTATGTAACAATGCCAATTATTACACGCAGAACTGTATTCTTTCGTTCTTTATGTTATATGTTTGAAATAATTTTGTGTATAGGTAATAAATTTTTTTTTCTTCATACCTCGATCGAAAGTTTGACATTTCCTCCCTGTTATTTATTATATTAAATGACAGCGGTAACCCTATAGTTACGAGTATAAATACGCATGAGAAATTTTTTCCTCCCGCCGTTCTCACTAGGAGTAAATGTCAATCTTTCGTCCCTGCTGACGAAAGTACGTACTTTCGAACGGATATGAAGAAAAATCGTATACGCCACACGGGCCTTAAAAGTTGAAATCTCGGCCCTGCGCGTCATGATGCCCTCGGCTTCGCCTCGGGCTCATGACGCGCAGGGCCGAAAATTCAACTTTCGGCCCTTGTGATGTAATATACTATTTCTTGTATACCTACTAATATTACCAAAAATTCTTTCACCAATATTAAGATTGAAACTTCAGGATGGACAAAGTTATATATTATCGCGTTAAAATAAAAGCGCCTTTCTCAAAAAATACTGGGTATAATTATTTGCATACAGTACTTTTTGAGTTCTCACACATCCCTACAAATTAGACGGACTCATTTTTTGTTATGTTCTTATATTTCGACCAAACACGTTGTTATTTTGTAAGTTGTCCGGCATATCAAATGACCGGAAGTACAAGTAGGGTGTTGTTATTGGTACAAGTGATGCCCGCATGTCCGGTATAAGCGCACCAAACACATTGTTGTGGTCGCATAATGGGTAACATGAGATAACTTATTGTACTTAGGTTTGTTTGTGGTTTGTATTATTCACAGCGAGTTACATAAAAGTTTAATAAATATTAGTTAGCAGAAAGCAAAAACGATCATGCCTATTATAAACATATATTTTATGTTACCGGTCATTGAACAGTTAATTATTTAATGATTTTAAAACGGGAAATTTTAAATGATTTATAATCAACGCTAAACAAAATTTTGCACGCTTATTATGACGTCACACGCTTTAATTCTGACGAGAGTTTTGTTTAAATTGACGTATACATTTTCGTTCGGCATAATAAAAGCTCAATGAAAAATGTCTGAATCTACTCACGCAGCTGTAAAACGACTTTTCGTGTACTATTCCACTGCGTAATATTATTACACACTTTATATTAGTTTAACTTGTAAGTTTGTATGTATGTATGTAAGTATGTATGTTTGTAAACTCGTTTGGACTACAGCAAGTGGTTTATATAGTGGTATAATATGCCAGCACTGTAAGTACACTGACTAGCCCTGCGGTCTAAGGCACGGGTCTTCGCTGACGTCAACTCTCGGAATCGCGGGTCATGGGTTCTAATCCCGTCCACGCCGAAAAAAAAATTGTTTTTTTTTCGGCAAATTTTTGACAATAAATCGAACTAAAAAGTGGAAAATAAATATAGTTTAAAAAAAACTAAAAAACACGCTTTATATCGAACTAAAAAGTAAAAAATATTTTTTTTTTAAATAAGCTTAAAACAGTAATGAATAATAAAGTATTATTGTCAAAAAAGCGTGCAGGGGCGCTCGATGTACGAAAATGTGGAACAAAGCGCCCCATGCTTTTTTTACAATAATACTTGTATTTTTTATTCATTATAGTTTTAAGCTTATTTTAAAAAAAATATTTTTTACTTTTTAGTTCGATATACTCGTAAAGCGTGTTTTTTAGTTTTTTTAAAACTATATTTATTTAACTTTGTTTTCTGTGAGTTTTGTTTAATATGTTATACCAAATTGAATGTACCTGTAATATATAATACGAAATAAATCTAAAAGTACTTTAACCGAAATAGCTTTTAAAAAAGATTTTTTCCGAGATTTTATTAGTGCAGTTCAAAGTCTAACTTTGTTCTCAATATTTTATTTATAAATGCGCTACATACACATTTTAAATGTGTTTTATATGCATAATGACCTTAAAGTTACACTGCCTTGGACCACGAATGTTACTGCTCCAGGGTTGAGAAATTATTCTACGATTTGAAATTCAGTTTATCTAAGAAGTTAAATTACGTTTCTGTTTTATTTTTATTGTTGAAAAGCTAAAACTTGAAGGAACAATGCTGTAAATAAGGTGGTAAAAATTTGAATGAATTCTGCTGTATATTTCTTAAATGCCTAGAACCCATATTTATAAACATATCAACTTATGAGGAACAAACCCTTTAGGCGCCTGAAAATGAGTAATTTTTTATTAATTTTTTGACGTGATAACGTCTTATAAATTGATGAAACACCAACTGCACGCACGAAAAAGTGTCACGTTCCGCCTGAGCCTGAGCGTGCAAGCGAGAGAGCGCGGTATAAGCGATAGAGAGGCACGATCTGCCCAAGCGTCGGCTTGTACGCATTTCTCTCTCTTCTCGCGTGACGTCAGAGAGTTCATCAATGTTTCTTTATGACGTTATCACGTAAAACTATCGTCCGTAAGCCGACTTTACAGACAACCAATTTTTATAATATGTAATAATTGCCGGTTTTTTTAAAGCTGATAAAATAATCGCCTCATTTTAAAATTTTGATATTATTTTATTACAGCTTTAAAATAAAAAATAATTATACTTAAAAGAAAAAATAAGTACATATCACTACCGAAATTGGAACCCGATCCCCTCCCCCCCTACGGTGTAATAGTCCGGCATAAAAGTAAAGGATTCGGGTTCATAAAAGTTCGTAAATGACAGAATAAGTTGTTAAGAGCAGTATAATTAAACATTTCAGTATTTAAAATGCACATGTTTTAAGAGAAAAAAGTATCACTGAAAAATTTTGTCAGAAAAAAAATTGACTTCAGTTTGTTAGAAATAGAAGCATAGATTAAAGACATAGATCCACAGAAGATGTTTCCAAAAAATTGCAGACGTGATTGGAAAGAGTGTTTCGTCCATTCTTGACCGTAGACATAAAGACACAGGCGTCAATAAGTCAGACCGACCGAATGCAGGGTTATTTTTACCCCAAAAAGCATTCCTTATTCTGGACGTCTACTGTGCCACGTCCTGTGCAGTAACTTAAAGTCAACGACCACTATTAAAAAACTATGACACTTTAGCACTGGGATCGACGATCTTATGAATTCTGGAGATAAAGGTCAGATTCGAATCCCGTACACGTAATTATAACATGAATTATGTGCCAATTTAGAGTATGGCAATCTTAAATACCTTGTGTATAAAAGCGTAATAAATGTATTTTCTTTGAATGTGTACAGGTGAATCTATAGTTGCATTATTGTAGTCATTTTCACATAATTCAAATAAGCTTTACATTAATTGATAATAATAATAATAATAATAATAATAATAATAATAATAATAATAATAATAATAATAATAACAATAATAATAATAATAATAATAATAATAATAATAATAATAATAATAGTAATAATAATAATAATAATAATAATAATAATGTCTTTATTGATGAAAAAAAAAACAGAGTTTTATCAAAAGGCGTGAATTCAGCTTAAAGCTAGTTTTTAATCCAAACCATAACAAAAAGAATACAAATATGTGAGAAATAAAAATAATAGTAATAATAATAACAATAACTTATTGTGATAATTGGAAAATATATATTCTAGCACATAATTTAGATTACATAATTTTATTTATAGAGGTATTTTACTTTTACTTTAAATGAATGAATACTAAAGTTTTTGATTACATTGGGTAGGCTATTATACAAAGTTGGTGCTTCTGTCCTAGTAAATTTACCTGAAGGTGTTTTACTATTTTATTGGCACAATAATCAGAACTGAACAACAAATCATAAATAAACAGATAAAAAAATCAAAGTACAGTGAAATGAGAGATTACGATTAAGCCACGCCTCCATTTCAATTGGCATTTATCGCTCGGGCACCTGGTCGTAGAAACTAAAACGACAGCAAATGTAGTTTTTCCATTAAGCGAACGACGCCTCCACGTCAAATCCCTATATTTGCAACAACTATTTCAGGACACTGTATACAATTATTAGATAATAAAAATCGCAGGATTGTGGACAAAAAGTTATTTATTTAGTGTACGACGTTTCGTCTATAAATTTAGACTTTTTTAAATTTGTAGACGAAACGTCGTACACTAAATAAATAACTTTTTGTCCACAATCCTGCGATTTTTATTAATAATTATCTCGATGGACACGATATCTAATATATACTGTATACAATGTTGAATATCGTGTATTTATGTCACATTATGAAATATTTTTGGTTAGCACGAACACTAGTTTTCGAATCGTCCGTATAATAGTTAAATACAGATCTTGGAATTTTTGTTTACACACAAATAGGTTGAGATGGTCAGTGTATCCATAATGTTTGTATGTATGCGTATATGACTAACGTGAAATGGGATGGAAATGCAATTAACCACATTAGCTGCATAAATCCTTTATGAAGCTCGTGAAAATGTACATCATTCATAATAAACACCGACATTTTACAGTGTGTTCACTGATAGTGGTAACTGTGAATAATTCTTGTATCTTACTCGATACAAAAAAAATTGGTTGTCTGTAAAGTCGGTTTACGGACGATAGTTTTACGTGATAACGTATTCCGTAATACATAACCTAAATTTATATAATAATTATAATAATCCGAATCTATGATATTGCATCTTTCGCTTCAAATTTAGGTAAATTTTATTAAGTAGAATAATAAAACACTATAAAAAGTACACTATTATTATATAAAAAACAACTATGGCATGTATCTCTTTTGCGCATGCGCCGATTTTCCCCAAAAAATTTACAAAAATTTCTAGTAAAAATAGATAGAGTAAAAACCGTTTTAAAAACTATATTATTATTATATAAAACATCATTATAAGAGATATATTCTTTTACGCATGCGCCGATGTTCCCCAAAAACAATAGGCCACTTCATATTTGCATATCAAACATCCTCCCAAAATTTGGTTTCAATCCGCTTATCGTTGGTGTCGGAATGATAAGAAATGTCAAAAGTGACGTTTGCAACTGTCAAAGTATTATGTTCTAATAATAATTAGTTATTCCAATAGTTAACTTAGAAGGCGTTGCATTTCACAAAATACTAATGCCAAAAAATTGAATTAAACATTAGAAATGCAGCCGTTTTCATGTTAAGACAAGACATACGTTATTTTCTAATTTCCATGTACGGCAAACAAAGACGACCGACCGCGTCGCGTCATGCATTAGACAACATTGCATTTATACAGCTATTTTTCTATATAAATATGTATAAAAAAAACTGTTTAGGCAAATTCTGTTATACGAAATCTATGTAAAATGTTCTCCTCTTTCGTTTAAGACTGGTTTCAAACCGATCTGATTTAAATTGAGCGAGAAATTAGCAAAAAGCACGCACAGGGTCAGGCGGAACGTTACGCGTTAGGAACGTTAGGAACGTTACATTACACTTTTTCGTGCATGCAGTCGGTGTTTTATCAATTTATCAAGATTGGTGATTCAACAATTTATAAGACGTTATCACGTCAAAAAAATATTTGAATAGTTTATTATTCTACTCAAAATTTGGAATAAAAAACAGCTGAGGTTTAGTTTTTTTACAAACTAAACCGGAAGTGTACGTGCATTTTTTCATTTTTTTTTTGAAATCTCTATTTTTTCTCTACAAATTCATACCTAATTGTCGTATGATAACACGAGAAAATACTCGAGAAAAACGTTATTGATTTATTATTTAAACAAACAGTAATAATTATAATGAATAAATTACATTATGTGTGTTGAGTGCAATGTAATAAAAAAATATCTACTGTTTGCTTAATTAATTATTAAATCGATAGCGTTTTCTTCGAATATTTTCTTATGTAACCTTATGTCAATTTTATACGAATTTATATAGAAAAACGGGGATTTAGAAAAAGTATAAATAATATATATTGTCTTTTGAAAAAAATTCATGCACACTTCCGGTTGAGTGCAAAAAATTTAAAAGTAAATTTCGAGTTGAATAAAAAGTATTCAATTTTTTTTTGTATATTTTAGTAGGATATCAGAATTATTCACTGTTACTACTATTAACGAACACATTGTATATGTTACAGTTCATGCGAGAAAAGTAATTTCCGTTTGAAATGTGCGACCAGTTTCTAAAATGACAAAGAATTTGAGATGAAAATTTTATCTTAAGAGTATTCGTCCTAGCAAACACCCCCTGCACCCTTCATCTCAAATCTTTTCCCCTCGCCTAAAAACGGTTCGCGCTCTCCCGACGCTATTTTTAAAGCTAGAGGGTTCTGGTAAACGCCAAATGAAAGACAAAGAATCAGACTACAGATCCTTCAGGCGAATTTTTTGAAAAAAAATTCCTGAAAAAACTTACAGCCTTGTGAAAAAAATAATAAGTTACGTAATATTTCACACGTAGGCGAAACTGTTTTTCAAAAAATTCGCCTGAAGGATCTGTAGTCTGATTCTTTGTCTTTCATTTGGCGTTTACCAGAACCCTCTAGCTTTAAAAATAGCGTCGGGAGAGCGCGAACCGCTTTTAGGCGAGGGGAAAAGATTTGAGATGAAGGGTGCAGGCGGCATTTGCAGGGATATTGCACTTCTATTAATTATCTTCGATATTTTGTCAGGAAGTGGTTTCGAAGTCTTTTAATTTTTAAAGATAACAAAAATATTTAAGTTTTAAAACAACTGTTTAGCGTAGAAAATTGTTTCGATTATTAGAAATTCACAAATGTGGCATGAATTTCCGTACACAAAAAAAATTCATGAAAGGATATATAAAAATACGTAACGCATTTTTTGACATTTTAGCAAATAAATATATTAGTAACGCTACGACTTCATAATCATAATGTGCTATTATGCAAGAGGTCCATCGGAAGAGAAGAGGAGGAGGGGGGGCTAGTACCACCATTTATAATATGTGTAAATGACAGATCTGTACGATGGTCATGTCACCGTTGCTTATAGAGGATATCTCACATATTACACAAAGTTGCATAAACGTGCATATTCAGTATGAAGAATAAAGAAAATGCACTGTCATTTCAGTTATTCATACTTAGATTTAACAGGGAAGAACTAGAAATGTGTTTATGAAACACAAATACATTTTTTTACCCTCAGCCTATAAAATAGCTGCCTTGTCTGTATGGTTCATTTCGCACTAGTACTTGAAATAAAACGAAAAAATTGCAATCTTTCGAATCCAATAGTAATTTTCAAAAGCGGCTTGTCAGTGAAGTACCGATTAATTCTACAGCATAGTAAATTAATACTACATGCAGTTTTGTTATTAAAGCTGGTAAATGTAATAATATTGACCGAAATATTAAAAAAAGTATAATATGAAAAAGTAATTCACATTTTGGAATGAATTTTTATAGTCAAATTGAAAATTTATACTATAGTAATATCGAAAACTTTATTTCTGCGATAAAAATGTTATAAAGATGCTTTATTATAAAGCAGCAAGCTTTCCGTCGTAAAAAGTGCAACACGATTTTGAAAATGTCCACAGCTGTTCTTTTAAGATTTTTATTTAATTATACCATAATTCTGATTTATAAATTAAGAAACAAAATAAAATGGCTTACGGTGTGCAAAAAACAGACTAGTGTATATCCCAGGTTTGGAGAATTAATAAGATTCTTTTAGATTTAAAAACGTTTCTGTACAATCAAATCTTTGATTAACGTCTGATTAGAACTCTTCAATACCTTAATAAAATTATCGACCAATTTTAATATTTCGATCATTAAATTCAAACTTCATTCTATTAGAAAATAAGTAGAAAAATTAATTTTTATATTTTTTAGATCATTTCTGAATAAGATCCAAATCCGGATCGAAACGTCAATGTATTAATTATTATTTTTTGTTAATATATTTGTCTGAAAAATTGGTCGATAATTTTATTTATTGAAGAGTTTCTGTATAATATGTTGCACAAAATAAGTCTGCTAAAAATATATTTTCAAAAATATTCTGAATCCGTCAATGAATCGGCCGGTAATATCGGTGTCAATTGTCAGAATGGTCAGCGTTTGATGGATGATCCATGGGTATACCAGTCAATAGTAAATACCATTGTGTCCTCATGGAAGTGTCGCAAATGTTTGTGCAATGGTGAAAACATCAAAGTCATTGCCAGTAAACAAGGATAATAATGAATTTTAGTGTGTCCGCAAATCCACCGTCCACATTGCACAGCTGATGACGCGAGGTTCAGGTAAACAAGATTAACTAATCCAAACTAATATGACTATATATTGTACAACACTAGCAGACATTTAAGAATTGAAATTCGAATAATTTCTTTAAATCAAACTATTCATGGATCAATGAAATGAACTAAAGGTGTTTTTTTGTTATTCGCGGTGTTTCATCATATTAAGCACTGAAACCCGTCGAAATGCGATCAGTATTTTAGACTAAATAGGAGTATTAAAATAGCTAAACATCCATAAAACTACATCAGATGATTATATCTAGTTCTTCAGTTGTGTAAAAATAGAATGCAATGCAAAATTTTATTAACAAAATTATTGCCATACTTAAAATATTTCATCGACAAATGCGAGATAAAAAAAAACACCTATCGTGTTCGTGATTTAATGCAGTATATTTTCCACGTCATACTGAAAATGAAATTAATCATAATTTCTTTTATAATATCTATATTCACGATTGTAATTTAATCAAGTTACAATGTGCATACTTTTAATTAACAACGGAGATAAATCTTTGAGTTAGAATGATAACATAGCGTGTGTGTTGATGTCAGGTGTTGAGGAAGTCTTACGTTTGCACGTAACGTTCACCTTACGTTACGTGTGCACGTCTTACGTGACGCGATTGTATCAACGTACGCCAGAAGGCATTGCGAGTACTGATACCAGTGGGATAGGTCCTGTATGTACTGATGGGAAACGAAAGAGACGAACGTGCAAAGAACTGAGATATTTTAAACATCTATATATATAAAAAAATAAAATATAGTTTAAAAAAAACTAAAAAACACGCTTTATATCGGACTAAAAAGTAAAAAATAATTGTTTTAAAATAAGCTTAAAAAGCGTTGGGCGCTCGATGTACGAAAATGTGGAACAAAGCGCCCCACGCTTTTTAAGCTTATTTTAAAACAATTATTTTTTACTTTTTAGTCCGATATAAAGCGTGTTTTTTAGTTTTTTTTAAACTATATTTTATTTTTCACTTTTTAGTTTGAGGATCTATAAAAGAATTTATTAATCCTGGGGGTCCTAATAAGGATAATGGGAAACTGTTATCAAATTATTGCATTGTCATCGGTCCTTGATACGTATGCAAAGTTTCAAATTAATCAGACTTCGGGAAATTGGTGAAAATTATGCTCAAAGATTCCGTTACGGACATACATACTTAGTTACAACCCAAACTAATATAAAGCGTATAAAAATGAACCCCTATATCCCTTGGTCACGCCAACACGCGTGAACGGCTGGACCGATTTCAATATTTTTTTTTTGTTGTGTTTGTTATTGTCAGGAGAAGGTTCTTATGACAGAAAAAATTTAAAAAATTGCGCGGAAAAAGAGAAAATTTAAGAATCCTTATTTAAGAAAACTTAACAACCATATATCGAGATTTGCTTTTTTTTCGAGCACGACGGCGCAGCCGGAGTGAACCCTCGAAATAGAGCAAGTGTTTTAAAGACCAGTTATCCACGAATACTTTACGCTATTCTTTTTCGAGCACGACGGCGCAGCCGGAGTGCTCGAATTAGAGCAAGTGTTTTAAAGACCAGTTATCCACGAATACTTTACGCTATTTTTCTTCACATATACGCCCACGTATATTTTAAAATAGCTAGCAATTAATAAAATAGATAGATAGATAGATAGATGTTCCAAAAAAAAAAAAAAAAAAAATTAAATTGTTTTATTATTTCACTTTATACGTAGCGAAGCACGTACAGGGCCGCTAGTCATATATATTAATAGCTAAGGTTAAAGATGTTTGCCTCTCTTTTCTCTTTTTAGAAAAAACCTCACAATTTCTCCACATAAATTATATATCATTTTACAGATAATTGCTTACTCTACTGACATCGACAACTGAAAAATTTATTATTGCTTTTGTTTTTGTAAATTAATTAAAATATAGCAACGCTGAACAACGTCTTTCATCTGACGGCTTTAATTTTGAAACAACGTCAATACTTCGATCTGTCATCTGACCTTCATATTGTAATACAACAGACACAATACCGCATACTGCCATCTAACGTATTTAATTTTGAAACAGCGAGCAACGCTGAACAACGTCACAGCAATGCTGCATGATGCCATCTGATGGCTTAGCTCAACGCTTTTGCTACTTGCGCCTCTATATGACAATTTTAGTAAAATATTTCTTCGATCTGTCATCTGAGCTTCATATTGTAATACAACAAAAAGAAAAACGTTACAAGCAGTGTGCAAAATTAGAAACGAATTGAATACCTGCAATCATATTTAAAAAATAATTTTGTAAAGTGATAATTATTATACTTATTTAGTGCGAATAATTCGCACAGGTCACACTAGTGTTTATATATATATTCTGTTTTTTTCTATGTCTAGCACATTTTTTTGTAGATTATAAACGCTCAATAGTAAGATCAATAGCGTTTAATTCAGATCAAATTAAATTAAACATAAAAAAATATTCACAAGCGGGGCTGAAATTCGAACCCACGACATTTTGTTCCAGTAGTACACCGACAACCTCTATATTGAATATACCGTAGACTGTGACCCGGTGAACAAAAAATTCTTTAAAAGTAATATAGGGTCTGCTACGACAAAAAGAGGATGATCAGTAAGCGAAAACAGCGATTCGCATCCGATGCGAAGCCCGACTGGACAATTATAAAAAAATTCGGTGCAACAATAGGCTGCAAATAACCAAAACAGGTGACGCGTTAATTTATTACAGATCTGTCGACGGACCTTCTGTTTTCTTTGAGAGCAGTTTGCTTGCGTTCTTCCATTGATTATAATTATTTAAGTGTAAAACGACGCAATATACAGAAACAATCTGCACAAGAAATGAAGCGTGATAGGACGGTGCACTGCACATGGAAACGATTAACATCGACGCTCAGTTGTTAATAAACAGAAGACGATCAAGAATAGAGAAGGAGAGAGTGAGATGGTTTTGGTATCCACGAGCGAGTACACCGGGAGCTGGTCATAGCCGCGTGCTGACAACAGTCTTAATAGGTTTGACCATTGCGCAAACGGACGATTGATAAAAATTGACGTAGATAGGTATGAAGTGTAGATGATAAATCTAATAAAAAAATTAATTCGTCCTATGTTCTATATACCAGCGTCTTCAACTTATATTCCGCGAAAATCAAGGGTGCCACAAAGCAGTTTTCAACCAAGTTTTCTAAGACCATATTTCTGTATTGATTTTAGAAATAGTTATAAAAAAATCAGATATGAACGAATTCTTAACACTAATATTACTTAGTTCATAGTTTTCATTAAATACTATTTAGACAAAAATATAGTAATTGATAGCCACTCATTATCATTTGCATTGATTTGACACAATCTGTTGTACAGTTTGTATATCATTGGTTATAATATGTTCACGTCGATCGATGATTTCAGATAGTACACGATCCGCTCTATAAGACATCAGTAAATCGGAAATTTTTATTACAGACAATGAGTTTATCAAAAATACTTTGATCAACTATTTTTGCTTACAGCTAGTTTCATACATATTTTTGATTTACTTATTTGATTTATTACATAAGCAAAGTTTTGTGCCTCTTATACTTTAAGACATTACATTTTTCGTTTATTTTTTTGGGAAATTGAAATATTTAATAGTTTCTGAGCCAAAAGATATACAAAATGATTGCTCAATGCAATGATTTGTCCAAAAATGAAAAAAGTTTTAAAAAAATTCGCGAAAAATTATAAATTATCAAAATAGGTAAATATTAGTTTAACAAACAATATAGGGAAAATTCAAATCTTTAAAATTTTTATTGCTTACTGAAACAGATACTCTAATCTCAATAAGCACTTGAGAATGTTTAGAAGCTATGAAAGTCCAATGTTTTTTGAAGTGAAAACTTCTTTAGCGGCGTTGTACACTTTTTTTGTAATGGGTAAAAAATGTTAAACTCGCGTCAGGGACACGTGATCGTAAACTCGCGTCAGGGTCACGTGTCCTGATCGAAAATGCGTAAGACGAAAACTTTTATTTATACAACGTTAGACATCTAGCGTTGAAATATCGTACATAAAAATGCAATCTATGATACAAACCATTTTGATCGAAAATTCGTAAGACGTTAATCCTCAAGTTTTCACTTCCGCCGGAACTCCCGGAGTGCAAAGGGGTTTTTTTTTTAGTTTTTTTAGAAATTTTTTGAAAATGTATTTATAAACCGAAAGAAAAAGAAGGCAGTGTGAACCTATTGGAATTCATCAAAAATGTGAAAAAGTTCACTGAAAGAATTTCTGATGTCAATGGCACTGTCGGTAAACATACGTACGCGACGAATGACAAAGAGTCGACGCTATGTAACCCGACTACTGTGTGGGACACGTCACTCCGTCCAGAGCTGGTTCCTGGAGAACATGTGTCGTCCACTCGTTGTCACCACAATGAACTCCCGTGACGCCGCGATACCACAATCCTTGTACAGACTTATCCAAAAGTTGACATGTCAAACTTTTTTTATTTGTTTGATTTGAAAATAGTTAACATTTTGTGCAGAAACTTACAAACTCGTATAATTAAAAAATCATTAATCAACAGCAAAATTTGCAACCACACTATGTCCAATATTCTTAATTCCAAAAGAGTACAACGCTTTCTATATTTCATAATAATGGTAGGAATATATAATACCAACCGATAGTAAAGTATCATTTATAATAAAAAAAAATTGTCGCAGCACTTTGCTTTCATAATTTTAATTTAATAACTACACTATCGATTATATAATTTATTATGATCTGTTCCGTAATTAATTTGTCGTTTTTTGTGCACTAGATCATCTCTATTTATTTAGATATTGTAAATGAACAGTTAAAAGTACAAGAGTAATCTGTTGTTAAATAATTAATAGATTTATTCAACTCATGCGCGTTATTCATGTTTTATCATGCCTAAAAACCGAACCCTAAATAGCCATTTACCGACTGGTGACAATTACTTGTCATAACTCAATGAAGATTCCTACTAGCTCGGCCATTGTGAAGTAATGAAAATAAACGTAACTATTTTCTGAGTCGTAACGAAATAGTACGTAACAACTCCGTTGTTACCCATTGAGGCTAAAATTGAGAGGCCGAATGTTTTCGACATGGAGTTTATTCATAACCGGCTAACCTCAAACCAAAACATTGAATCGTGCTGTTTAGTGCTGTTAGTATTGACAGTTTTTTTTATAAAGAAATAAATAGATATTTACAACATCTCATTATAATTAAAACATGAATAACGCGCAATTGTTGAATAAAATTATGGGCGCAACTTGTAGGCTAAGTCATGACACGCCATGAATGACTTAGACTACTAGTTACGCCAATAACTATTATTGAGGTACTTTATGGCAATACGGCTATCTGACACAACTGTTTTAAGGCTATCGGTCTTGATATATTATTGTAGTGTCCACTGAATCGGCTTCATTTCATCGTACAAATGGGAACGATTTTACTCCATATGCCGCTATACCGATCTTAACATGTGGTTTGTGTTGTATTACAATAAAATATTTTACAAAGCACATGTAAAATTACATACAACATACGGCAGGATTTTACATGGGCGGAGGAGCAACTAATTGTATTTTAATTGGGAATCGATAACACATACAAATATAAGCAGCATCGATAAATTTCAAACTTAATTTACTATTGTCTGTAATGATTTTTCAGCTGCCAAATAAACAAATAAGATAGCAATGCTTTTTATATTCAGAATATAAAAAGAGGTTTTTTCTTATCGGCATCAGGCAGATTGTATTTTTATTGTTTGTAAGTTGTAGCTAAATGTACAATATATTATTATTATCAAACAATAAAATATAGTTTAAAAAAAACTAAAAAAACACGCTTTATATCAAACTAAAAAGTGAAAAATAAATATACCTAGTTTAAAAAAAACTAAAAAACACGCTTTATATCGAACTAAAAAGTAACTAATGTTTTAAAATAAGCTTAAAACAACAATGAATAAAAAATACTAGTATTATTGTGAAAAAAGCGTGGGGTGCTTTGTTCCACATTTTAGTACATCGAGCGCCCCACGCTTTTTTATTTTGGCGTGGACGGGATTAGATTCCACGACAGGTGATCCGAGAGTTGACGTCAGCGAAGACTAGTGCCCGGCCAACGATTGCTCTTACAGTAGTGGCATAACATACTAACAGTAATAAACCACTTGCTGTAGTCCAAACGAGGTTACAAACAAACATACATACAAACTTACAAGTGAAACTAATATAAAGCGTGTAAAATAGAAGTAAACATTAAACGGTTCACACCCGACCATTTTCAGTTTTCTTGTGAAAAAATGCGTATTGTAAATGTTAAAATAAGACAATCAAAGCAATTTTTTTTACATTCATAAATCGAAGATCCTGTCAGTAATAATAATTGGCTTTATCTTCTCTAAAAAATAATTATCAACGAGTCGACTCTGAACTTCGTTCCATGTTAATTAGTCACAAGATCCGGCGATCGGATGAAATTTGAGTGAGTTGTCTTTTTTCATGAAACGTTTATTTTTTTGGTAATAAATTATCAAACCAATGACGCAGGATAACGCTGTAATGACTAATATAAATTATTTTCTTTTTAACCAACGATCTAGCGACACATATTATATGTTACTCGTCTATGTAGAGCAGGGGCGGGCAAATCTTTTGATCGGCGGGCCACATAGCTGATGAAAATTTGGCCGCGGGCCGGATGGCTGACGAAAATTTCACCGCGGGCCAAAAATTTGCAGAAAAAAAAGATCCTTACATTCTATTTCCGCATTTGGAGAGCAAAAAAAAAAGGTCCTCACATTCTATTCTCGCATGTGGAGAAAAAAAAATTCTATTTCCGCTACTATATTTTCTAAAATGCTTCGCGGGCCGGATAAGGCTGCGCTGCGGGCCGAATCCGGCCCGCGGGCCGCCATTTGCCCAGAGGCCTGATGTAGAGCTTAAATTATAAGCTGAAGTCAACAAAGTAAAGCTCACTATTGAAGTACAAGTACATGTTAAATATATCCTGTTTGAAAAAATAATGTTAATATGATTTAAATATAGGAATAATTAGTAAAAATATCATTGAATATGTAATTTCAATAAACCAAAGCTAAAAATGATTTAAATTTGTGAATTAAGTAGATGACTCAAAAATGCAATAATCTGGCACACAAAACATTCGCGACTAAAGTTACGAAACCGAATACGTATGTTGATATCTTTCGGGTATTGCGAATGCCAATGCTGATATTCGTACAACCTTAGACCATAGTTTCCGTCCAATAAAATACTTATTATTTGTTTAGATTTAGAAATAAATCATCGTGATTCGCCACAATTTAAAGGAAAATTACAAACTGAACGATTTTTCAGAAATTTTAGACGCATTAAAAAGTCAGTAAAATTTTATTTTCAAACGGCGAGTGTTAGTTTTGCAGTTTGCAAACAGTTAGACCTGTGAATGTAACAGTAAACCACATAATATATCGATAGACAAGGCAGTTCTGATGACATTTTCAATAAATCACGTCTAATAAGATCGGATTAAAATGGGAACACTTTCTCTAGTTCTTACCTCTGATGGCAGAATACATCTGAAGATGCGCATATGACTCATTTGAATGCAAATATATTTAGACACGACAACATATCAGAAATAATATACATGCTGTTCAATTCTATAATCTAAATGTCAAAATATCAACTGCAGGCGTTTATTTAAAAATTGTATTAATCTAGTCGGCAGTCGGTAGAAGTTTGGAACTTCTATCGATTGCTGACTACACCACTTCTATCAAAATTAGAACTGATTGTTTTTTGACGTGATAACGTCTTATAAATTGATGAAACACCGCCAGCACACACGAAAAAGAGTAACGTTCCGCAAGCGAGAGCGCGATATAAGCGATAGAGATGCACGATCGGCCCAAGCATGACGTCAGAGAGTAGTGTGCGTTCAACATTTTTTTCGGCTGTTCCAGCGAAAGCTACATCTGACAGATGGCCTTTGTTTTATAAACCGTGGAAATTAAGACTTAAAATCAAGATATCTAATAAAAATGTCATAAATTATCGAATTTTTAAAGCAATTTTCAAATAATACATCGTTATTTGTCAATTGATAGTTTGTACACAAACGCAGCTACGTTTTGTATCAAAAACAAATCTTGGGAGATATCTGCATTTCATAACAGTAAATAAATTATACGGTTTGTTAACAAATATATAATATAATATATACATTCTTTTAAATGTCTTTTATAATTGCTTAAAAATATGTATTTTGCTTTGGTTGATCAAATTATTAATCGGTAAAAATATAGTTTGACAGCTACTAAAATTTAGGTTATGTATTATAAAATATGACATTCGAGCGGAATACGTTATCACGTAAAACTATCGTCCGTAAACCGACTTTACAGACAACCAATTTTTTTTTTATAAATTTAACCCTACAAACAATTTCATAAAAAGCATCTATTTTGTAGGGTGTTGTAAAAAAAAGTTATTATAATTGCCAATGGCAAGTACAAAAGTTTAACTTTAAAAATTTATTGTTAAGACGAAAAATTAACAACGTTGTATAATATTTGTGCAAACTAAAATTAAGAATGTTCTTCTTTTTCGAAAATTACAACTAAATTGTGCAAGATGGGTAGATTGCAAATTATAGACGTTCTACAAGTCATTACTGGCTAAGAATTTGTGCAATAAACCCTGTATATTTTACATATGTTTAAATGTATAGCAATCGAAGTGATAGCCAGTAACATTTCAATTAAAGATCGGCACATGTCCTCCTATCATGATAATCTTAAATCGTGTACTTCTTGATAAAAGAGAAATCTTCAAATGCATAAATATTTTATGAGTACGTATGCTACAGTGGGAATTACGCTCACAGTGCATATAGTTACATTTTCGCAATTTATGGAAACGCTTTTTAGTTTCTTTATTTTCAATTTGTCTATAGGTAGACACGAGCCTTTCTACGTCTTATTTATCGAAATCGGTTCAGTCTTCCAGATTCCAGAAGGTAACCCGTAAACATAGCATGTAGTCTTGTAAAAATTAATTAAAGGTAAATCTATCAAAAATGACAATTTAAATTACATTAACAATAATGTTTAGTGATTGTCCTTTATCTTTTGTTATTTTAAGACAAACTACTTTTATTATCAATAACGAACGATATAGTCATTCCATTGCCTGGCTATTTGATAATTAGTCAGCTAATCGAATTTTTTCGTTCGATCGCGCTGTTTGGAAAAAGCATGCGGTCGATCTAGCGGTCAATGAATTTGTTTCGAAGTGTGCTCGACAATCGCACGTTCGTGATACATCAGCTGGTGTGCGGAAGACAATTTTCTAAATTTTTAAGATATGAACTTGTAGTAATTCCATTGTCATGGTAATGAATTAAGTATATATTCTAGCATGTGTCAAGTTTATATGAAGTCAGTGTTTGCAAGTATTATAGAGCATTTGATAATATTTTACAACAATACAATGACAATGCATGAACGGTACACTTTAGTTTATGACTATCTTAATGCACCTGATTCTAGCATGACTTGTGCAATTATGACAGGACCGTAACCAAACCAAAAACTTCCACAAATCTGATATATATACCGAAGTTGTTGGGTCGCTACAGTGGGAGCAAAAAGTATGTACCGTAGATTATAATAAAAAGAATTAATAATATTAATGATATTACAATGAAATAAATTTCTGAGGCATATACAGTGTGGTCACTTAAGTGTGCAACATATAGGAAAATTTTTAATTAAATGCACAACCAAATTACAAATATTGCCAAAAGTTGATGCATGTCCGATAATCATTTTAGGTGCTCTTAGAATATTGTTGAAACTCAAACAGCATACAGGTTGGGTCAAAAAATATAAAAATTGTACAAGAGTAAAGTGCCCTTATTTCAAAAAATTCAGCGAAATGTTATAATAAAAAGTTGTTTAGAATAAAAAGTTATGCCCAAATACCAAAACATGGCCTAATAAGAAAAACAATTTGTTTTTTTGAAAAACCAAAATGATAATTTTTTTGAAAATTTTTTTTATACTTACCTTAAACACACTAATAAATTATTCAAAGTCAAAATATCAATTTCGCATAACTTTGTTCAAATTCAGGCATTTTTGTAAAATTAACTTAGTTTTTAATTTTTTATGGAATCACAAACTTTATGTTTGTTGCAACGGTATTAAACACCCTGTATGCTGTTTGAGTTTCAACAATTCTAAGAGCACCTAAAATGATTATCGGACATGCATCAACTTTTGGCAAGATTTGTATTTTGGTTGTGCATTTAATTAAAAATTTTCCCATATGTTGCACACCTAAGTGACCACACTGTATTTACAATTAGTATATATTAATATTCCAAAAATTTTAATTGATCAATTTCACTTTGGTAAGGCGGTTTTCTCTGAAACTATTTGACGTAAAAATTTTGAATATACAAATATACACAAATATACAAACGTGAATGTATAAAAAGTTTAGTTTTGATTCTGGGGATTAACTTCAGGAAGTAAAAAAAAAACATTTCAAGGGCAACGTGCGGGGGTATAAAATGAAACTTTGTTGAAGCACGAATTCAACAACATATTTTATTATCATTCTTTTAAAACATTTTTGAAGTGAAAACTTCTTTAGCGGCGTTGTACACTTTTTTTGTAATGGGTAAAAAATGTTAAACTCGCGTCAGGACACGTGACCTGATCGCGTAAGACGGATGGAGAGTAGAGGTAATATTCAAGTTTTCACTTCTGCCGGCACTCCCGGAGTGCAATTTTTTTGGGAATAATGTGTAAAATTGCTGTCCTCTACCCTTATTACCAAAAGAAACTGTTAGATTTTACCCATCTGAAACGTTTGATAGTTAATTTATTTCTCCTGAAAATAATGTTTTCAACTTAAATCATCCAAGCAAGGCTTCCCCAAATAGTGCGGTCCTGCGTAATGAACAGTTGACAGCAATCACAGAAAATATTGTCGCTACATAGCCCACGGCCGCTTGACCTGTTCACGGGCTGTGAAAGAATGCGTTCAACCATTGGGTAGGCATAGCCACCGTCTGCAGCGAAATCCTATTATAATGTGTAGCGAGCGTCGTCGTTAGTTTGTGTAACGCAGTGCATGCGCCAGCGCTAAATTACTGCTCATTATATTGTTAGGCAAACTCAATAAACGAAATGAAAACAAATGACAAACGGAATATTATAAACTATTGTGTGTGTTTCTGTAACGTAAATATACAAATTCGTCAAATTCGAAGCTTACTGTTTTCTGTCTGTACAGCGCCACGGTGGATTAGTACTACATTAATGATGGACGATAGACAAGTTCAATGAAGGAAAAACCAAAGAAAGCACAAAGAAATTCGCTGAGTTTAGGATTAGAATATTATACTTATTATTCGTAAATCGCTGGTTCTCGTGTAACGCAATGCCACAACTCGTAACGCAATAAATGCGTTTACACACTAGATACATAAATTAGTTTATTCAACACGCGTGAGTAACATATAATTTCGGGGCCTTGCTAAATTCGGGAGAAATAATAAATTACTTCATGAAGACGCGTAGAGTGCTAATAATGAGCCGAAACTGTACGATAATGTATTACTGCATAGTTTCTGGACCAATAGGAACGCGGTAGCGAGCCGAAACTGTACGGTAATTTATTATTACTGCATAGTTTCTGGACCAATAGGAACGCGGTAGCGATTTGTATAATATATGAAAACAGCATCGCAATTCAGCGAAAGTTAGGGTCATCTTGTGTGCATCGACGGCGGTGGGTACGTCAATCAATTGACTTGATTTATTATTTTTCCCTCTTTTATCAGGGCCCCGATTACATATTACTCGTGCTAGTTGATTAAAATATTATGTGCGACCATTGATCGAAGGAGAATATTCCACTCGCGTGTTACCGCACTCGCTACGCTCGTGCGACATATTTCACGCTCATGGAATCTTCTCCTTCTCTCACTAGTCGCACAATATACTGATAGAAGCATAATAATATTTATTTCCTACGAAAAACTCTAAATAGTTGAATATTATTCAATGTTAAATGTAATTTCGCCAAGTTAAGATTTATTTTATTTAAGAGAAAAATTAAAATAAAAAGCTACTTAAGTTAGGAACTAATTATAGCGACAAAATTAATAAAGCATAATAAAAAGACACCAACACTGAATAAAACCGGAATAAAAAGAAAACGCGCACAGTTTGCATGATGATTTTAATGAAATACAGGAAGTGCTTTTAAAGTGCGCTAATGTTTTTACATAGTTTAAGCGTTTTGCTTGAGCCGATGGGCGGACATTGGCCTAATTGTCACACTATCCTCACGTACCAGTGTCGTACAAGAGCGGCACATAATAATTAAGAATTAGGAGTTGTTCAGGTAATTCTGTAAAAATTAACAGCTAGGCTAGACCCCACTACCCTTCAGCCAAGTCTTCGATTTTTTCTTCAGACATTACAAACGACAAATTTTCACGCTACCTCAAATACCTACCCAAAAAATGTTCGATAGCTCTTAGCTAACACGGCTAGAATTCGTGTGCAATAGCATTTGTATCTAGGATGTTATTTTCGGCGAGTAAG
The DNA here is from genome assembly GCA_963575645.1 of Xanthostigma xanthostigma. Taxonomy (NCBI): domain Eukaryota; kingdom Metazoa; phylum Arthropoda; class Insecta; order Raphidioptera; family Raphidiidae; genus Xanthostigma; species Xanthostigma xanthostigma. The sequence goes on along the minus strand of OY754471.1, from coordinate 7,413,747 downwards.
TGACATTGTGTTGAAACGTGCTAAGAGCTCATACCATTTAGAGACGCGGGAGTCAGTACACATAAAATATTTGAAACATGTGTATTCTATTGATTTATTATTTAATTGGCTAATATTTTAAATTTTGGGATCTTTTCTAACATAATATTTCAGGCGCTCTGTTGTTCCTTGAAATAAAATTTTTATCACGGTATTAGCGGCGTTTTTAAAATGTTACTGGCGTAGAAACGCATTGCCGCTAAACAGGCAAATCAAATGTCCCCAGCTGATGTAATCAGAATGAAAAGTGCATTACTCTCTCTCTTTCCAATGCGTAGACAACTGGCTATTAATATCTGTTTCTGGAGAATTGAGAGAATATTTGTAAAACTGATTTAAAAAATCGAAACTTGCCTTTTGCAGAAAGTATTTGATTTAACGATGATCTTAAATTGTAATTATATAATTACAGTTTTTATACACGTAGGATGTTTTTTTTTTGTTTTTTATTAACAAAACAAAATGTACATCGGCGTTGTACAGCTCTCTGTCATGTTAGATTGCACTCACACAAAAACAAGTACTTAATCTGCATAGAAATGATCGTTTTTTGAATTATTTAAAATGTTTGAAAAAATGTTGTTTGGAAGTGGAAATTGTTAAAAAACGGTGTTAAATAAATGTATACAAACTACACAGTTTACAGAAAGTATCGTTTCAATCGATCAATTATTTTTCGAGCAGGGTCGATTTAAAATGCTACCACGCCTTTCTTGTTGAGAAATATTATGTGTAGTTAGAATCTAAGGTCATTGTAAAAACAGATTATTTGACAAGACTTTCTGAAACCGAGCATTATTCCTAGATCATGAAATTTAATATTACCTCATATTATACTTATGCAATAAATATCTTAACATTTCAGAACGGTTTAGTCAGTTTAAAAATTCGGTTAACAATGAAAAAGAATTGGACATTGGTTCATATTCGGTCACTATACCTATACGGTGGATGATTGTCAAATGGTCAGTGGTCCGTCTAGCATGAATTTCACTCAACCATTATATAAGAAATTTCACAACAGTGCAATAAGAAATTAAAAATTGAAAACTTCCTTGAACACTTATTGGCTACATTAAAAAATATTTCGCACGAATATGGAAGTAATTATTTCAAACTGTGTCCCGACTGTAATATTTGACGAGGGTACTCTTAGAATTTATATCAAACGTCATAATAGTATATGAATGGTTTTGTGATCAAAATAACCCCGCGATTTTAAAATCAATAATACAGAAAAAATGGGTTGTCTGTAAAGTCGGTTTACGGACGATAGTTTACGTGATAACGTATTCCGCTCGAATATCATATTTAATAATACATATAACCTAAATTTTAATAGTTGTCAAACTATATTTTTACCGACTAATAATTTGATCAACCAAAGCAAAATACATATTTTTAAGCAATTATAAAAGACATTTAAGAGAATGTATATATACTATATATTTGTTAACAAACCGTATAATTTATCTGCTGTTATGCAGATATCTCCCAAGATTTGTTTTTGATACAAAATGTAGCTGCGTTTGTGTACAAACTATCAATTGACAAATAACGATGTATTATCTAAAAAATTGCTTTAAAAATTCGATAATTTATGACATTTTTATTAGATATCTTGATTTTAAGTCTTAATTTCCACGGTTTATAAAACAAAGGCCATCTGTCAGATGTAGCTTTCGCTGGAAAAAAATGTTGAACGCACACTACTCTCTGACGTCATGCTTGGGCCGATCGTGCATCTCTATCGCTTATATCGCGCTCTCGCTTGCGGAACGTTACTCTTTCTCGTGTGTGCTGGCGGTGTTTCATCAATTTATAAGACGTTATCACGTCAAAAAATTCTGATTTTGGGTTAATAACTCGAATAATAAATTGATAAAAACGTCAAAGCAAACCTCACATACGAGTACTCACTACTCATGTGGCAAACAAAAAAATGGTGGTGAGTAGCTCTTTAAAGCTTTCGTTATCGTGTTTATTAATGATCAATCATATTTTTTGAAATAATTAATAACAATTTCAACTCGTCATTTATGAGACAACACGGCAACACCAATAAATATATAGTGTTTAGAATTACGTCTCCATAGCAGAATTGGTTTCACCATTTCAACGTAATATTTTATTGACGGTGAATATTTCGAAAGTTTTTTTTTTAAAACGGCAGTAATTAAGCACGCCTGTATACGGTTATAAAAACTAACCTTTTACACATAAACTGGCATAATGTTATAACGGACTTTCAAAACAATAATTCATCAAAATATCAAATGAGATGATTGTCCCTAACATCTTAGATTCGTCTATCCACATAACGGAATAGCAAAGGTATATTTAATTACGCTTAATAACTGACATGATACTCTAAGTTGTAAAGGTTGAATCTGTATTACGTCATCAAGAGCAGTAGTTGATGGTAATTGTTTCGGAGTTTAGATGCCTGTGCGTCATACTTACACAATGTAAGCTAGCAGAAATAAATATAGTTTAAAAAAAACTAAAAAACACGCTTTATATCGAACTAAAAAGTTAAAAATATTTTTTTTAAATAAGCTTAAAACTATAATGAATAAAATATACAAGTATCATTGTGAAAAAAGCGTGGGGCCCTTTGTTCCACATTTTTGTACATCGAGCGCCCCACGCTTTGTTCACAATAATACTTGTATTTTTTATTCATTATTGTTTTAAGCTTATTTTAAAAAAAATTATTTTTTACTTTTTAGTTCGATATAAAGTGTGTTTTTTAGTTTTTTTTAAACTATATTTATTTTCCCCTTTTTAGTTCGATTTATTATCAAAAATTTGCCGAAAAAAAAACAATTTTTTTTTCGGCGTGGACGGGATTAGAACCCACAACCCGTGATTCCGAGAGTTGACGTCAGCGAAGACCCGTGCCTTAGACCGCACGGCTTGCCAGTGTACTTACAATGCTGGCATATTATACCACTATATAAACCACTTGCTGTAGTCCAAACGAGTTTACAAACATACATACTTACATACATACAAACTAATATAAAGCGTGTAAAAATACGCATTTTGGGCAGAAGTGACAAGTTTGCGATAGCTCGTTTTCCTCGAAATTATTATCAAATAAGGATATTCTTTTACAAAATTACCAAAAATAATTTCGGCGGAACTTATCAAGATGCCGTCGTTAAAGTGAAAAAATTTTGGAGAACGATACAAATTGACATATCAACAATTTTATAGCGCTAAGCCTAAAGTTTGTTTAAATGGCGTATATTTACAACCTATTTGTAATTACGGAATCAAATGATAATAAAACACAGAAAGTGTCTTCTGTGATTAAGAAGGCGGCGTATATTTCTTTTGATGAGAAAAACATTCGCAGTTATCCATCATTATAAAAAAAATATATTATTTTGTATTTAAAGACACGGTTAATGTACAGAAAAACTAATTGTAAAAAATGCATAAACAATAATAAAATACTACTGAATATATGATAGTTCAGGGACGTAGTTAGCTTATCATAAATCCATGAAACATAAAAGAGAAAATATTTGTGATTAGAGAGCCGCTGAATCGATTTAGATTACTTTTAAATATTATTTCAATTGAGAGTTTGTAAGAAGAAACATCCCCAAGCGAGGTCGCGAGGAAATGTAATTTCGTAATTCGTTTTGACATTTTTATACTTACCTAAAAAAATCTCTTCATGTTATTTTGCATTACTTTAATTAGGGTATACTTATCCTAATACGCAGTCGTCTCCTAACGCCTTCAATGAAAATGTTTTATTCTGTTAGCAGTGATGAGGTTCGCATTGAGGTTATTTGAAAATTGTTTACGACCCTGTTGTCAGTTAATGATTTCACACGTCATATTAAATTAACTTTTTTGATATTCAATTATTATAACCTAATCTCTAAAGCATATGTCAGATCAATTTATTAAGTATTTGAAAGGTGATGCATGTAATTGATTAATAGCACGGTCTATGTAGGGCTTTAGAAGTAGGCAGAGAGTAATTATTAAGCATTTGACTACTGTATAATTATTATGTAAAATGCTTTTAATATTTTTTATAAAAAACACTTTTGTATAAATACACATAATTATTTAAAAAAAGGTAATAAGATATATATGTGTTAATTTTACTGCATACAGGGTGAGTTTTAAGTTGATGCTTTATTTTTTACAGCGTGTAAAAATCAAATAGACGAGCAAATATTTCAAATAGTTTTTTTATCAAAACTCAAAAATAAGAGAGAAACAGCCTTTCGAAGTTTAAATAAATTTTATTAAATTTTCTTTAATTTTGAGGTCGGTCCTGGGATTATATTATGTCACTATGGAAATATGTTATTATTACACATGTCAGTTTCAAATAAGAACCAACATACTTGATAATAACAACTTATTTCCATAGTGACATAATATAACCCCAGGACCGACCTCAAAATTAAAGAAAATTTAATAAAATTTATTTAAACTTCGAAAAGCTGTTTCTCTCTTATTTTTGACTTTTGATAAAAAAACTATTTGAAATATTTGCTCGTCTATTTGATTTTTACACGCTGTAAAAAATAAAGCATCAACTTAAAACTCACCCTGTATAAATAGTGTGCAAAAAAAAAATGAAATAAACAATTATCTAAATGAGTCCCATAATTTAGGAGATTCCTGTTGTGCAATCTGCTTGGTATGCATGCATACTACGTTTAAGATAAAAGAGATCGCAAATTCTTCAAGCAAACAGCTTAAAAAACAGTTTTGTCGGTATCAAACCCCAGTCTATGGCGATATTTCTTTACAAATAATAATATCACATGACAATAAAACGATTGAGTCAATTCGGTAGCGAATTTACGGCACAAATCTTACATAACCGACCGTTTCCTTTATAGCGTCTACATAACAGATATAAATGCACCCTCGCTAGCCTGTTAAGTAGGGAGCGAGGTTTGGAATGTCGGTACTCTCGGTCTTAACAGCAAACATCCCTTGACCGCTACCCTACAACCCCTGCAGCATTCAAGTGGTCACTGTATTCAATTCAAACACCAGTATAACACTTAACAGACCTTCGCTCGGAAGGGAAAATCTGGATGAATAAAACGCTTTAATAATTTATAAAAGTACTTCTTCAAAAGTGTTATTGAAAACATTAAAATTCTTTTAAAAGGAATTGATATACAGTGTGTAGGGTAGGACGGGGGAATGGCGTTCACTTAAGGAAAACATGGTGTATTTTTTAAATTATTTATTATAAATCAAAATTAAGAAGAGTAACAAAGTCTTTAATTATCGAGTAATCAACACTTTAACAACAAAAGCATATATCTTTCACCTACTAGTAGTAGGAAAACATTATTAAAAAAACTAACTTTGGGTAATCCCGCTCAAGGTCTCATAAAGTAGTGTCTCCAATCCAATCCGGCTGTTTTACTGCTTTGATCATAATTGTTTTTGATATTGTTGCGCTCAGCAAATTTATAAACAAGTTTACGCAAATCTGCAACACTGAGTCCATAGTATAGCGAGCCCAGCAACTTAACTTGTTCAGTACCTAATTGAAAATATGATCAGCGCGGCCGCAAACAAAGAAACGCTCTTCACGGTCGCATGACGCGAGCTGACTGTCCGTTTGCATCGCTGTCTATTAGAGGCCCCCTCCCCTCGCACTTCACGCGACGTGACGTGTTGCTACGTTCCTTTTTGACAGAGTTACAGAGGTGAGCGTCATTACCCAGTGAGCGCCATTCCCCCTCCCTCCCCTATGTTTAGTGTGGAACAATCCATATAAAAAAACGAGATAAGTGAAACTTCTTTAGAGTTATAAACCCTCTTCATTGATGCGCTATCGAGGTTTCCCTGTCCTATAATCATTTCCCTATTATGAATGACAGATGATTAATTTGTCTCAAATTCAAAATTTATTAAAAATCTTATTTAACAAAAATATAATACGACCTATAGATATTAAAATAACATAGGTATCGAGGGTTAATGCCCAAAAGTGTATAACCGACATTTTGTAAATTTTTACGAATCTTTCGATATTTGCTTGTTCCAATTATGTTTATTATTCATAATTTTATTATGAAAGCATCATGGTTAGATTCTTTTAGTGTAAAACTGTCATTTACCAATTTGTCGCTAAAGCAGTTTTTCAAAAGTTATAAAAATTCACTACGTCATCCGACGCTTTTACCAGATTGTATTGGAACTGATGAAGATAATAATTCAGAACTAAACATAATTTTACAAAAACTGTCGCTTATGCCTTCTTGCACATTTCCTCTCGATATTCTTAAATCGCATTGTATAATGTGCAAGTAATAAAGTGTTAATTTGTTGCAGAAAACAACATGCCTATAATACTTCCATAAATATTTGCGCAATGAACCGTTAAAATTTATCGACAACATTTCAACCAGTGCGCACTTTACATTAAACTAGCGGAAAATTGACGTCGGTCAGTTGTTAAATGTCGATTATATAACGTCAAACAAATGCAGATGGCTGACCCTTCAATTTGCGAGGATTATTGCGGAAGTAAATATGTAATTGGTCCAAACTAATGACGCGCATTATAGGGTTAGCGAAGGGTCATCTATCGAATGACCCCTTGTAATATTAGTAATTGTCGCAAATCCTATTATTTCGGTAAATATAGGAGGGCTGACCACGTCTTCATTTGTTTCGGATATAAATATTTGTAAACGTTGTAAAGATTAGTCAAAGCTCGTTATTTAAGGGCGACCACACTCATTTGTGTAAAGTGTCGACATCATGTCGATAATACAGGCATTTAAAAACGAACAATTGAACGTAGCATTGTCAATAATAACAAATTACTGACCTTCTAGATTTACCATTTCTGCTTAGAATTTTCTTCAACAAACAAATTCTATGTTTCAATTAATTTAGGTTAAAATATTTAAAAAAATGACACTTGACATTAATATTTTTGATGTATTACAGCAGATTGTATACGTATCTAGTGTCGTATTAAATAAAATTTAACGATTTTTTCAGTTTTCGTAGTTTTAAAAATTATTGAGGATTTTTGATTTCATAAAAGTTGATCCCCTGATTGTTTTAAGATAACCTTACATTACAAGAACGTACTAATATTATAAACCAGTAGGAGTATATGCCCAAGTAATTCAAGAATTACAAGGCGCGAAATTTTACATCATATACCCCGGTGTTTTGTTTGAAAATCGGTGTATATTTAACGTTCAGCCCGGAATTTTTTTTTTAAAACTACACATTTGCCCCTTCCCGTTTCAGTGCGAGACAATTCGCATACCCCTTTTTCAAACAAAGCTTAGTCCGGCATCTTTAGAAGTCCGCCATATTGATTTTGAGTGATGTCACTTTATTTTTCGAGTTATTCTCAGCAAGCCCTTTCATTTGATACTATTATTGTAAGAAAGCATAATAAAATTAGTTCGCCATCTTTAGAAGTCCGCCACATTAGATTTAGAGTGACGTCACTTTATTTTTCGAGTTATTCTCAGCAAGCTCTTTTATTTGATACCCATATTGTAGGAAAGCATAAAAATCTAAGTCTGCCATCATTAGAAGTCCGCCATATTAGATTTAGACTGACGTCACTTCATTTTTCGAGTTATTCTCAGCAAGCCCTTTCATTAGACACCCATATTGTAGGAAAGCATAATAAAGTTAGTCCGCCATCTTTAGAAGTCCGCCATATTGGATTTAGAGTAACGTCACTTTATTTTTCCAGTTATTCTCAGCAAGCTCTTTTATTTGATACCCATATTGTAGGAAAGCATAAAAAACTAAGTCCGCCATCATTAGAAGTCCGCCATATTAGATTTAGACTGACGTCACTTTATTTTTCGAGTTATTCTCAGCAAGCCCTTTCATTTGATACCCATATTGTAGGAAAGCATAAAAAACTTAGTCCGCCATCTTTAGAAGTCCGCCATATTGGATTTAGAGTGACGTCACTTTAAATTTCGAGTTATTTTCAGCAAGCCCTTTCATTTGATACCCATATTGTAGGAAATCATAAAAAACTTAGTCTGCCATCTTTAGAAGTCCGCCATATTGGTTTTAGAGTGACGTCACTTTATTTTTCGAGTTATTCTCAGCAAGCCTTTTCATTTGATACCCATATTGTAAGAAAGCATAATAAAATTAGTCCACCATCTTTAGAAGTCCGCCATATTGGTTTTAGAGTGACGTCACTTTATTTTTCGTATTATTTTTAGCAAGCCCTTTCATTTGATACCCATATTGTAGGAAAGCATAAAAAACTTAGTCCGCCATCTTTAGAAGTCCACCATATTGGTTTTAGAGTGACGTCACTTTATTTTTCGAGTTATTCTCAGCAAGCCCTTTCATTTGATACCCATATTGTAGGAAATCATAAAAAACTTAGTCCGCCATCTTTAGAAGTCCGCCATATTGGTTTTAGAGTGACGTCACTTTATTTTTCGAATTATTCTCAGTAAGCCCTTTCAATTGATACCCATATTGTAGGAAAGCATATTAAAATTAGTCCGCCATCTTTAGAAGTCCGCCATATTGGATTTAAAGTGACGTCACTTTATTTTTCGAGTTATTCTCAGCTAGCCCTTTCATTTGATACCCATATTGTAGGAAAGTATAAAAAACTTAGTCCGCCATCTTTAGAAGTCCGCCATATTGGTTTTAGAGTGACGTCACTTTATTTTTGAGTTATTCTCAGCAAGCCCTTTCATTTGATACCCATATTGTAGGAAAGCATAATAAAATTAGTCCGCCATATTTAGAAGTCCGCCATATTGGATTTAGAGTGACGTCACACAGCTAGCCATGGTTTCAATCCGCTCACCGTGGTGTCGGAATGGTAAGAAATGTCAAAAGTGACGTTTGCATTTGTCAAAGTATTATGTTCTAATAATTAGTTATTCAAATTGTTAACTCAGAAGGCGTTGCATTTTACAAATATTGAAACGGCATCCGTTTTTGAACAAATGCTACCTTTTTATTTCATTATTGTAATAAATAATATTATCGACCAATTTTATTTTAAGACAGAACATACGCAATTTTTAAATTGCCGTGTTAAACCGTGCAACAGAGAGAGATAACCGAAAGATGTTTGCCATCGGTTATATCAAATTGAATTTATTTCTATATAAATGTGTATAAAAAAACTGTTTGGGCATTTTCTGTTGTACGAATCTTATGTAAAATTTTCTCCTCTTTCGTTTAAGACAGGTTTCGAACCGATCTGATTTAAATTGAGCGAGTTATAAGCGAAAAACTTCGTTTTTTCCTTATTGCTCCCTTCTGGGGTCAAAATTCAAAAATCGACCGACGTTACGAGCTAAGTTACGCGGAGACGAATCGAACAAAAAAAAGTTTTTTGAAATCGGTTAAGGCGTTTGGGCTGTACGCGTGACACAAAAAAACGTGACACACAGATTCACAGATTCACAGAATCACAGATTCACAGATTCACAGATTCACAGACAAAGCGAGTACATATAGGCGCTTTAGCTTACGCTATTCGCGCCTAAAAACGCTGTATAAATAAAAATAAACTATATTTGATTCAAGTTTTGTGGGCGGGGGTCCAGTCCTCTAGATTCCCTCGTATCCACGCCACTGAATAGATCATTATATTATTAACGATTTGCTTATCACTATTAAAATCTTTTTAGTGGCTATTAAAGAAGTAAAAAATAAAAACGATACAATGTTTGTACGCACGAGAAAATCATAATATATATAATACGCTAAGGTTAAAGATGTTTGCCTCCCTTTTTAGAAAAAACCTCACAACTTCTCCACATAAATTATATATCATTTTACAGATAATTGCTTGCTCTACTGCCACCAACAACTAAAAAATTTATTATTGCTTTTGTTTTTGTAAATTAATTAAAATACAGCAACGCTGAACAACGTCTGTCATCTGACGGCTTTAATTTTCAAACAACGTCAACACATCGATCTGTCATCTGACCTTCATATTGTAATACAACAGACACAATACTGCATACTGCCATCTGACGGCTTTAATTTTGAAACAGCGAGCAACGCTGAACAACGTCACAGCAATGCTGCATGATGCCATCTGACGGCTTAGCTCAACGCTTTTGCTACTTGCGCCTCTATATGACAATTTTAGTAAAATATTTCTTCGATCTGTCATCTGAACTTCATATTGTAAAAAGTGCAACAAAAAGAAGAACGTTATAAGCAGTGTGCAAAATTAGAAACGAATTGAATACCTGCAATCATATTTATAAAATAATTTTGTAAAGTGAAAATTATTATACTTATTTAGTGCGAATAATTTGCACAGGTCACTCTAGTGAACATATATCTTACCAGTTAAATGACCGATACGGAAACAAGTGGCACAAGGTGTTCTTCACCCCCGCTGAGTTAAGCCTCAACATAAACTGACCGGCATTCATATTATATACGCCAAATACCAAACAACCCTTATGAGCCTACAGTTACCACCCTTGTTGTAACCTAAGAGAATTGTGTGGTCAGCCACAGAATGTATCCGTTGATGCATCGTAAAGTTTGAAATATGTTTACAGTCAAAACGTAAATATTTGTGTAAATTGAATTCAATTCTATAGCAGGTCAAAATAATCTTTTTGTAAATTATGTTTACAACGAAGAAATGACATAATGCCATTTGTCAATAAGGCATAAAATAATGCGGATGGGCTCGGGAACATAACTGTATCCACCGGGGACATTAGTATCCACCGTGAACACACTGTGTCCACCGCGGACACAATTGTGTATGATTAAAATATCAATTTTTTAGCCGACTAAGGCGAATCCAAAAGGAAGGGTTATGACCTTAGCAGTCTATTAATGTATGTGTGTATTTACGGATGTTCCACCGTAGCGCCTAAATTCATGCGATTTTGATAAATATAGTGTCAATCGAAACGTTATTATGGCCCGGGTAAAATAGGCTACATTTATTTTATAATTTTGATTCCAGACGGGAGTAAATTGAAAACAAATAAAAAATAAATTAAAAAAAATTGGTTGTCTGTAAAGTCGGTTTACGGACGATAGTTTTACGTGATAACGTATTCCGTAATACATAACCTAAACCTCCCAAAATTTGGTTTCAATCCGCTTATCCTTGGTGTCGGAATGATAAGAAATGTCAAAAGTGACGTTTGCAACTTACAAAGTATTATGTTCTAATAATAATTAGTTATTCCAATACTTAACTTAGAAGGCTTTGCATTTCACAATATATTAATGTCAAAAAATTGAATTAAACATTAGAAATGCAGCTGTTTTCATGTTAAGACAAGACATACGTTTGCTTCTAATTTCCATGTACGGCAAACAAAGACAACCGACCGCGTCGCGCCATGCATTACACAACATTGCATTTATACAGCTATTTTTCTATATAAATTTGTATAAAATATTTTTCTATATAAATTTGTATAAAAAAACTGTTTAGGCAAATTCTGTTATACGAAATCTATGTAAAATGTTCTCCTCTTTCGTTTAAGACTGGTTTCAAACCGATCTGATTTAAATTGAGCGAGAAATTAGCAAAAAGCACGCACAGGGTCAGGCGGAACATTAGGAACGTTACGTTACACTTTTTCGAACATGCAGCCGGTGTTTTATCAATTTATAATATTGGTGATTCATCAATTTATAAGACGTTATCACGTCAAAAAAAAAATTAAATAAAAAATAAGTTCAAAAACTAAAACACGACTGCTGAAAAGTATGAATCAAGAAAATATTCTCATCTGAGGATAGCCGTGGTCGTGTCATCTCATATATATGAGGACCTTCTAGATCAGGGGCGGGCAAATCTTTTGATCGGAGGGCCACATAGCTGATGAAAATTTGACCGCGGGCCGGATGACTGACGAAAATTTCACCGCGGGCCAAAAATTTGCAGAAAAAAATATCCTCACATTCTATTTCCACATTCGGAAAAAAAGGTCCTCATATTCTATTTCCGCATGTGGAGGGCAAAAAAAAAGGTCCCCGCATTCTATTTCATTTCCGCTAGTATTTTTCTAAAATTTTCTAAAATGCTTCGCGGGCTGCCATTTGCCCAGGCCTGTTCTAGATGTATGCACTTTGCCCTAGAGCTTACTACTGTTAAAATGTAATATTTAGTTAGGGGCGGTGGTATATGACCACGGCTATCCTAAGATGAGAATATTTTCTTGTTTCATACTTTTCAGTAGTCGGGTTTTAGTTTTTGAACTTATTTTTTTTAAATAATGGTAACGCGTATATTTCGTTTTAGAAGTAAGTATAGAGGACATGATTATTGAATAGAATTTATCTTTTTAACACATAAACAAAACGTTGAGCTCTCGCTCTTTTAAACAGGTTGACAAAAGTTCAGTACATTTCGGTGCGATCTGATAACACCGACAGACAGTCGGTGGGGCCGTGACCCATGCGGGCGCTCCACCAGCGAGCGTCATCGCGCGCCGGACGCTATTGTTCTCTATATTGCACTACCGTCTCATTGTGACGCAAAAAAACATTTGAAAATAGAAATACAACAATACGCTACATTTGTCTTTGTTTCAAACACGTGTCGAGGTGCTATGGTTATTTTAAAATGTTATTAACACAAAATTTGTAAAAAAAACACTACAAAAAGATACAGTTTAAAATTTCTATCTATCTAAGTAGGCCTATAACAGAGAAATAATGTAGTTTGGGCTTACGGAGGTTACAGTCCCAATCAAAAGTAAGTCGAATTCTAAATGGGAACTTTTCCATAATAAATTTTTACAAAAGGGTATAAGTCGATGATACCAATAAATTATTGTCATAAAGGCATAAATAAATATTTTTTTTAATCTTATTAACTATTTCAGTATTTTACTTAATGGACTAACTTTTGAATTTTTTGTACAAAGTTAGGTTAGAAAAAATTAATTTATGTAAATATCTGTATTTTTTGCAGTAAATAATTAAAAAAAGAAATTAGAAGTAATAAAAATTAAAATTAAATCATTAAAAAGTTGAAAATTTAGTTAAATTTGTTAAAATTGTCAAGAATAAAAGTCCATAGGTAATTGAAAAGTGCTAAGGATTAATAATTTTTTTATTGATTAAAAGTCTCCTAATTAAATTGGAAAAAATATTAAAATATGCGTAAGACATCGATGCTTTACACAGTTAGTTTTCGGAATTGCTGACATTATTTGGTTATTTACAAAAAATTTAAATGTACCGTTTGCATGCTAGGTTGACATATTTTCCATAAGACTACATGAAAAAGTTTTTTTTAATTTTTGACTTTATAAATCTCCTAATGATTTTGGATTTTTTACAGAAAATTTTGTCATAAAAAATCTATTAAAAAAACTTCATTTCAGATTTTTTTTCATTATCTTCGTAAAACGGCTCAACCTCCTTAATAAATTAAAAGAAAGAAACATTAGCTTTTTAGATATGTATATATTATGTATGTCGTTGTATCGGTGACACAGTGGAAGGTACAATTTTTGTCGCGAAATTAGCCCATGTTTTTTTTTACATTTCTCGTTTAGTTGTTCCGTAAACGGAAAAGTCGGTGTACGGTGAGCGAACACTGCGCCGCGGCCGTTCTAAACGTGTAGGGTACAATACTGTCAGCCCGTATGACGCTTTTCAGTATTCAGTTCAGATAGGCCGACTACTGCTGTGTCGCCGTGTTTTCACATTGTTCTGATATAAATTAGCCAACACACAAACACCAGGAGCAGATGTTTTGTTTTAGCCTTTACATACTTTCGTTATTTCAATATTATAGTCCAATGAACCTTATTTAGACGCTTGAACATTCAAAATTAATACAAATATTATTATTATTACTGTGGTTGAAGAAAAATAAAAAATATAGAATAGTTAATTCTTACAAATAAATAAAATTGTCGATCAATTTTTCTCAAACCAATATATTGACAAAAAATAAAAAATAACGAATCAATACAACACAAGATGACGTTTCGATCCGGCTTTGGATCTTCTTCAGAAGAATCTAAAAATATAAAAATTAATTACCTAGTATTAAATTATTTGAGAAAAATTGGTCGACAATTTTATTTATTTGAAGAGTTCTATTCAGACGTTAATCAAAGATTTTAGTTAATTCTTACCACCACAGTTTTATTAGCAGATGTACATTTCGGGAGCTATGCTCTCATCTTCAAAAGTTTAGTGTTTGCTGAAGATGAGAGCATAGCTCCCGAAATGTACATCCGCTGAAACTCTTGTGGTAAGAAATAACTATTCTATATTTTTTATTCAAAATTAACTTAAAATTATTTTTTCAATAGTAAATAAAACACTTTGAACCAAACTAAAATAAAAAATAACAAATTTGATTATTTTGCACTCTTGTAAAATAAAGTAGGTATCGAAAAATCTATTCAAATAAATATTTTTTATCCAATGTATAATACTCCTTGAAATGTTGTATTAATTGATCATTGAAAAAAATCACTGGGATTATTGCGTGTATTTTATTATTGTAATATTTTAAAGTTTCCCGACGCCAGGTGTTCAGCTTGGTGACTTGCTGACCAGTATATATTTGATTTAATCAGAAAAATGAATGCACTTTTTGGAAACGAGCTCTTGGCAATATTTACGCCAATGGGAACTTTGGTTTTACTTTTTCTTCACTGTTACTTTGATAATCCATATTTATCGATAACAGTGTTATTTCGTTCCAGTTCTTGTATTCAGATGTGCTTTATTTCGCAAGCGTCTCTTGGCATTACCTACGATTATAATAACTTTCGAACGTCCGTCGACGGAGCCCTTGTGTTATACGCCCGTATAATATTGTGATGCGATGCTTTTGTTCTGATATCAATTGGACATGATATACCGTTAAAATACAATGCTACTGACGAAATAGTTTTCACAATTTATTTAAAAAATAATTGTTATCTCCTTTGAGATCACAATGAAACTGTTTAAAACAATGCAATCAATTATCATAACTAATTATTCAATAATATTGTAAATTAAGTTCAAATATAATTATGTCATTTGTTCAGAATTGAGATTGAACCGGTGGGCCATAAATATGCATTTTAATTAACTAATTTCTGCCAGCCCCGGATCTAGGATTTTTTCGAACCGGGGCAGAAACTTGATAATGGCGCCTCCTCTCTCCAGCGTTTGAGATAAATTACTTAAAAAACCTCACAAATATATAATGGTTGGCATTTTTCGTGAACAGAAAACAAGCAGATTGAGTAAATCGGAAAAAAGGACAGATTGGGTGTGGTTTTCAACCGTATTCATGATTTTGGCGTCCCCTGAAACTGCCGCCCGGAGCGGGTGCCCCGGTATGCTCCCATCTAGATCCGAGGCTGGTTTCTGCATCTAGTTTGTAATGCATTATTTTACGAAGAGTTGTGATTGTGTTAATAACGAGCGATTAGTTAGTTTTAACAGTTACACGAATCATAAAAGCATTACAATCTAAATACATACTGCGTTTATATATTTTAATGTTAACGGAATATTAAAATTTCATTACAAAGACCTGGATCGCAGTTGAGTACTTAAAAAATGACAAGTTATGTTCAAAACCGGCCGAATAAAGTTGTCTCGATGTATCTCACGTTATAAATGATGACAAATGAGATGATTCTTTATGCTGTCTTAAAGATAATACTTATGAATGGTGGTGCGTTGGATCTTTGGGTACGATGACCACGACCGGCAACGAATTGTGTGAACAGGTATGACAATTTATCAAAAGTACTGTCATGTTTGAATTACTTGAAACGTACACGCATTTTCTTATCGTTTTTTTTTTTTTTTTGGTCACAGGTGGACTGTAGAATTATTTTGTAAAGTTTTTTTTGTTAATGATCTCAAAATATTAACGCATTTGAAACATAAGTATTATTTTATTTGCAAGCAAATTAACTTTATGAAAAAAATTTCAGAGAAAAAAATTACTATACAGTAGGTACGTAATCACGTAAGGTGCACATAGGGAAATTAACATTGGGAAAAAATGACTGGATCAGAGTGAGCCTTGAAATCTTGTCTTACAATTTGACAGATAATATTCTTTTGCAAAATGAATGTGTATAGTACCGAAGAAAATATTCAAATGATTACAACATAATCGGACTTTTTTTATTAATGGGACATTAAATTCCCAAAAATACTTAAATCTGCTGCGAGATCAAATATCTCCGCCTATTCGTTTTGAACCTAAAGACATTGGGTCACTGATTTACCAAGGCGCATACGTCATCCCAGTCAGACAATTTTTGAATGAAATGTTTCAAAACAGATGGAGTCGTTTTTTTGTTTTATTTTTGTGCAAAAAAATTAAAATAAT
This sequence comes from Xanthostigma xanthostigma, assembly GCA_963575645.1. Classification (NCBI taxonomy): domain Eukaryota; kingdom Metazoa; phylum Arthropoda; class Insecta; order Raphidioptera; family Raphidiidae; genus Xanthostigma; species Xanthostigma xanthostigma. The sequence goes on along the minus strand of OY754471.1, from coordinate 7,397,369 downwards.
GATTTATAAGAGCTTTTTATTATTAAAAAAGCCAAGTAAAATAAATTTAAATCAAAATAAAAGAGAAATCCTCAAGATTACCACGATAATTCAATAGAAATAACAATTAATGCAGTTATGGTTAACTCTGATCCAAGTATTTTTTCCCAATGCTAATTTCCCTATGTGCACCTTACGTGTTTACATACTGTATATATTAGATAATGATAGATTGTATACCACAACTCACAAGGTATACTTGCCGTTATTTTTGTTTTATTTTACACACTAGTGCGTCATGGCCCCATGGATCATTTTGCTACGGCTAAAGGGGACTGTGCAATAATGTATTTTATGAAACTAGGAATTAAAATGTCAATCTGTGATCACAGAATATATAAACCCCTTATTAAGAACGCTTTGGGATTATTAAGTTTTACTGATCCGTTTATACCTAATGTAATTAATATTTTCACCTGTTATTTAATGCCTGTTGCGTCATAAAAGTCTTAATATTAGTTATCAGTCAGTTATATGCAATGCATCATTGGCGCCTGTTCAATATTGACACGTTTGTAACAAAGGGATTGACATCAAACAAACAAAACAATAGAGATAATAGACAAGTGAAAAACAAAACCCGGATCAACACAGGTGATGTTTTATTGTTGAGATGTTGTTATATTATCTCACCATCTTGTGCAAATAGGCTACGGTGTCGGGGTTGCAGTCCACCAGATACGATCGACCCTTTCAAAAATTTTCATGAGAACGTTCTCTCAAAAACAAAACGTACACCGATATCAATTCGCAAAAAAAAGACGGGTTGCACTCTGGGAGTGCCGCAGAAGTGAAAACTTGAAGATTACCTCTACTCTCCATCCGTCTTACGAATTTTCGATCAGTTTACCCATACCTCTACTCTTCATCCGTCTTACGAATTTTCGATCAGTTTACCCATACCTCTACTCTCCATCCGTCTTACGAATTTTCGATCAGGTCACGTGTCCTGACGCGAGTTTAACATTTATGATTTTTTACCCATTACAAAAAAAGTGTACAACGCCGCTAAAGAAGTTTTCACTTCAAAAAATTAAAAAGCACCGACTCATAAAAGAACCGGAATTTAAAATTGTTCAAAGGAAAATTTTCAAAAAAAAATTGGTTGTCTGTAAAGTCGGTTTACGGACGATAGTTTTACGTGATAACGTATTCCGTAATACATAACCTAAATTTATATAATAATTATAACAATTCGAATCTATGATATTGCATCTTTCGCTTCAAATTTTGGTAAATTTTATTAAGTAGAATAATAAAACACTATAAAAAGTACACTATTATTATATAAAAAACAACTATGGCATGTATCTCTTTTGCGCATGCGCCGATTTTCCCCAAAAAATTTACAAAAATTTCTAGTAAAAATAGATAGAGTAAAAACCGTTTTAAAAACTATATTATTATTATATAAAACATCATTATAAGAGATATATTCTTTTACGCATGCGCCGATGTTCCCCAAAAACAATAGGCCACTTTATATTTGCATATCAAACATCCTCCCAAAATTTGGTTTCAATCCGCTTATCCTTGGTGTCGGAATGATAAGAAATGTCAAAAGTGACGTTTGCAACTGTCAAAGTATTATGTTCTAATAATAATTAGTTATTCCAATACTTAACTTAGAAGGCGTTGCATTTCACAAAATACTAATGTCAAAAAATTGAATTAAACATTAGAAATGCAGCCGTTTTCATGTTAAGACAAGACATACGTTATTTTCTAATTTCCATGTACGGCAAACAAAGACGACCGACCGCGTCGCGCCATGCATTAGACAACATTGCATTTATACAACTATTTTTCTATATAAATTTGTATAAAAAAACTGTTTAGGCAAATTCTGTTATACGAAATCTATGTAAAATGTTCTCCTCTTTCGTTTAAGACTGGTTTCAAACCGATCTGATTTAAATTGAGCGAGAAATTAGCAAAAAGCACGCACAGGGTCAGGCGGAACGTTACGCGTTAAGAACGTTACGACCGTTAGGAACGTTACACTTTTTCGTGCATGCAGCCGGTGTTTTATCAATTTATAAGATTGGTGATTCATCAATTTATAAGACGTTATCACGTCAAAAATAAGAAAAATTTGCAGTGTTAACAGGAAACGATGGAAGATTAAATGTTAAAATGCAAATATAGAATCGTGGAAATAATTACAAATAATCGATAGGAAAATATTTAAACGTGTCTTTTCAAAGCATGACATTACCAACAAACGTGTACAGAGACTACAACCCTGCAATCCGCCATCTTGTGCAAACAGGACATATGTTAAATGGATATTAGTTATTTATTTATATATTATGAACACCTGTAATGATTACAGACATGTGTTCCAATGAATGTCTCACCCAATCATATTATTAGGTGTATATTATTATGACAATTATTAACAGGACAGAGTTGAAGTTTGTCTTAACAAATGCATTATCCATTTAATATAGCAGCTCTAAATTGGTTTATGCCAGTCGGCTAGAAAATAGCGTAATAGACTTTCCGGTCAGACTGTAAGTTTCAATGAATTAATAATACTTTGTTTATGGTCTGGATACCGTCAGGATTTTTTTTTTAATAGAAATATATTTATATTTAATTATTTTTCAGTATTTTTGCGGGGGTATGCCGATGTATCGTCCAGACATAACTTTGCATCAGAATTCTACCCATAACCGTGCAATGTTTAAGGTGCGTCATCTCAATTCAATACAATGATGACAACTTTAGTGACAATTCTATTGTTTGAATGTAAACCTGTTTCCAACGCCAATGTAAATTATGTATTCGTATAATATTATAATACCTCGTATGACAAGGACCATAGAACGTAGCTGAATCAATAGCTATTGATTCAGCTTTCACACTAAAGAAGTCGTTACAAAAAGCTTGAATTTATCTGAAGTACTTTGGATAAATTAAGTTTGAGAGTCAATTCATATTGGGCCAAATTTCGGCAAAATGGGGTGGTGCCAGTAGAAATATATCGACAGAAAAACGTACATTTTTCGGTTTCTTTTATTTTTAAATAAGACAAACGCTTTTGCTTAAAATGCTACACTCTATCACCTCCCAGAATATTTTATCTTCCTCGTGAAATACACTACTTCAATACATTTTGTGAAAGAAATGATATACATAAAATTGATATGAATCGTGCCATGTTGTGTCGATGATCGTGATTTACGTGCGAGAAACATTAATTATTATGATCAGGAAAGTCGGAATAAACTGTTAACCGTGTCATACATAATATTTATTTATTAGATATTACTATTAGAAAAAGTTGCAATTTATTTGCATCGGTGTTTACATAAAAATATATTAGATATAAGACATATTTAATATAAATAAAATATGCGTTCTCCTTTCTATAAACGAAAAAACATTTCATTGTATTGTTGGTAAGGTTTAGCGATTTTTCAAATTATTAATTACGTTTGATAAAAATTAGCACAAGATTGGACTCAAAATAAACTATGTACTACTTGCAATTTATTAAATACTAGCGGTCCGTCCGGTTTCACCCAGGTGCAAAAGAACGAATGGGGAAGGGAGGGACATAAGTACGCACATTCATCTTAGTTTAACGAGATGAATGTTGGGTCCAAATTGTTTGCAGTTTTCGGCAGTTCCCTGCTTTATTACTTATTTTAAACTCAAACCTCCATTTTTGATGAAAATATTTTTAATTACTGTATAATTAATAAAATATAATAAATACTTATTGAAAACACCGTAGGAAAATTATTTTTATATATAGGTACTGTAATAGTTTTCAAATGAGCTATTATTTAGATTAACGTCTGAATAGAACTCTTCAAATAAATAAAATTGTCGACCAATTTTTTTTCAGACCATATAGGTATTAACAAAAATAATATAAAAATATAAATCAATATAACAAAAGATGACGTTTCGATCCGGATTTGGATCTTCTTCAGAAATATCTAAAAAATATAAAACTTAATTAGTATTAGTATTTATTATCTAATAGAATGCACGAATGATTGATAGTCGTAAATAAAACAAAAATAAATTTAAATGATAGCCTTAGAAGAAAGCAATCTAGAAAATAAAAAAAAAACATTAAAAAAATATGCGTCCAAGGTGGGGCTCAAACCCACGACCCTGAGATAAAGAGTCGCGCGCTCTACCGACTGAGCTAACCGAGCTTCTGTACGTGCGGCGCTAATATTGGGATATTCAGTTAGGGCATTTCACTTGAATATAAGTACCTATATGGTGAAAAATTTTGACTGACATTCTGCAACATTTTTCATTGATTTTCTGCTCCTATTAGTCGTAGCGTGATATTATATAGCCTATAGCCTTCCTCGATAAATGAGCTATCCAACAAAAAATTTTTTTCAATTCGAACCAGTAGTTCCTGAGTTTAGCGCGTTCAAACAAACAAACAAACAAACTCTTCTGCTTTATATATTAGTATAGATATAGACGATATGACAACATTAAAATCCATACTCTCCAAACTGTTCACTCGAAATAGGATCTGACTAAATTCAAAATTAAATTGAGTGATAAAATCTATTCATTTTAAAATAAACCTCCGGTATATTAGTATAGATTATTGATATCCATCCTATAGATGAAGGTGTGAGTTTGAAGCAGGTTATTATTTAACAATTTTATTGTTCGTCTAGTTCTAATAATAAATTAATTGCAAATACTTGTCCATAAGTACACGCAGTTCAAAAAATGTCTATGATAAAGTACATTCATAGATAATAATGTTATAGTTAAGAGTGTATTACAATCCGAGGTGTAGGCTTAAGCGGCCAATTGAATTATAGGTGAAATTATAATCCATGCATCCTACTTGGGCAAAGGTAATGTTATACAATGATCAGTGGACGCACCCATCTTACACGAGGGCTGATTAAAGCGTCAGTTTAGGAAGTCACTGTATGACTTAAAAAATGTATCGCTTAGATCAGTGATGGAGAACCTTTTTGAGAAGGGAGTCAAATTTTGTTAATTATTTTTTGACGTGATAACGTCTTATAAATTGATGAAACACCAGCTGCACGCACGAAAAAGTGTAACGCCATAACGTTCCGCCTGACCCTGTGCGTGCAAGCGAGGGCGCAGTATAAGCGATAGAGAAGCACGATCGGCCCAAGTTTGACAGCTACTAAAATTTAGGTTATGTATTATTAAGAATGATATTCGAGCGGAATACGTTATCACGTAAAACTATCGTCCGTAAACCGACTTTACAGACAACCAATTTTTTTTAGTATTAGCTCGTGGGCCACTAAGTCAGTGGTGTTACTTGTAAATGGAGGGGGGGGGGAGTCGGTGGTTAAATACTATTTTTTTTAGTTCGAAACTTTTTACGGACGACCCACGATGTAAAAGCATGATGATTTTGAAAAATTTCCAACAGATTTCGGTTTTCGTTAAAAACCGCATTTTTTAAAGAGGTAATGCCTTGAAAAAAATTGCAAAAATCGATTTCTTTTATATACTTTTGAAATTGAGAACGCTTACAGAAAAAAATACGCTGAAATCAATAAGCGTAAGCAAACGTCTGTATCTCTTTTAGTTTGGAAACTACGGCTATTCGAAGGTTTTATATGATTTTCTGAAAACCATAAACGCAAATAAATTCTAAACCAAAAGACATACAGACGTTTATTTGTGCTCATTGGGTTCAGCGTATTTTTTTTCTATATGCATGATGATTTTGCCAAAGTTTTGAAAGATTTCGGTTTTCATCAAAAATCAAATTTTTTTAAAAAGGTATGCCTTAAAAAAATTGCAAAAATCGATTTCTTTAATATACTTTTGAAATTGAGAATGATTGCAGAAAAAAATACACTGAATTCAATGAGCGTAAGCAAACGTCTGTATCTCTTTTAGTTTGGAAACTACGGCCATTCGAAGGTTTTATATGGTTTTCTGAAAACTATAAACGCAAATAAATTCTAAACCAAAAGACATACAGACGTTTGTTTGTGCTCATTGGATTCAGCGTGTTTTTTTCTACAAGCATGATGATTTTGCCAAAGTTCCGAAATATTTCGGTTTTCGTCAAAAATCGTTTTTTTTAAAGGGGTATGCCGAGAAAAATTGCAAAAATCGAATTCTTTAATATACTTTTGAAATTGAGAATGCTTACAGAAAAAAATACGCTGAATTCAATGAGCGCAAGCAAACGTCAAAAAATGAGTTTATAGAAATAAGCACGTGGATCATTTAAAAAGCCTGCGTGGGTCAGTTTCTGACCCGCGGGTCATAGGTTCGCCATCACTAGCTTAGATACTCCTGTCAATTAAAATAACATTCTTCCAGCAGTATTTTTCGCAAACTTTCTTAAAACACTCACTTTTTGGCAACTCAATCCCAGACTTTTAGAATTTAGAATATACTAACCAATTGAAAACGATTTAGTCAGCTGTCTTACAACTAATCTCCTGTAATCTGAACCACCTTATAAGATTTAATGTAATTTACGGATTAAATTATTAAAAAAATGGAAGTTTTCCAGTTCATGTTCTTGAACTGATTTTAACAGTGTGCTTAGAAAATGAGATTAGTTTGCGATTAAATTTATTAACCTAACTAAATCAAAGTTTGTCGACTTTCGTAGACCGAATATGTCACGGCGTGCTTGTCGATTATGATCGACACGTGATTTGTGCCGGACACGAATGAGGTGGGTCCAGATGATCCGCGCAATGGGGGACCTGGCCGCGCCGCTGGACACCGTTACAGACTAGCGCAGTATAAAAGAAACCTGCACCAGCGTTCTACACAATGCAATGTTGTTTTTTATTCCAAAGTCCTGTAGGACTGACTGATTGATAGTATAACTCTCTTACAGAAAAAATGTGCGTATGTAACCTTTACGCGCGGATGAAGTAAAACATGTAAACAATACGTATACTGTTCGGTTTACAATTTTCGTTCTGTGTTATTACAGATAAACTGTTATATATACAGATAAACAAACGAAATTGAAAATTCGCTCCAGGAATCTTTTAAACTGTACAACTGTTTAAAAAGTTAATTAAATTAAATTAGCGCCAATCTCGACATTTTATTATTTTCTTTTTTTTCAGTGACTTTTTTGAAGGAACACCAAATTTTTTATGAACGTTTTTTTTAAGAAACCGAAGGCTGCTTGTAGAATGAAAGCGCAAGAACATTATTGTGGTTGGGCCAGGTGAAAATGTTTTTGTATTTTTTTCGGTAGTTACCTACATGTAACAAGAAGTATGTGCTGAAGATATGCAAATAACAAACCTAGTTAACATGCGTGGTTAACTCTTTATTTATCCGAAGTTCAAAACAAATAATTTAAAAAGTATTTACATATTTATAAACTAAAAAATCGATTATATGGACATATCTACAATCAAAATTCGAATCTCAGACCATCTTCAAATATTCATAATCAATAGTTTAATTTTAGCAGTCAATGAAGGACAGTTCGTTTTTACACGCTTTATATTAGTTTCTCTTGTAAGTTTGTATGTGTGTAGGTATTTTTGTAGTCTCCATTTGGACTACAGCAAGTGGTTTATATAGTGGTAAAATATGCCAGCACTGTAAGTACAGTGGGTAGCCGTGCGGTCTAAAGTACGAGTCTTCGCTGACGTCAACTCTCGGAATCACGGGTCGTGGGTTCTAATCCCGTTCACGCCGAAAAAAAATTGTTGTTTTTTCGACAAATTTTTGACAATAAATCGAACTAAAAAGTGGAAAATAAATATAGTTTTAAAAAAACTAAAAAACACGCTTTATATCAAACTAAAAAGTGAAAAATAAATATAGTTTAAAAAAAACTAAAAAACACGCTTTATATCGAACTAAAAAGTAAAAAATATTTTTTTTAAATAAGCTTTAAACAATAATGAATAAAAAATAGTAGTATTATTGTGAAAAAAGCGTGGGGCGCTCGATGTACGAAAATGTGGAACAAAGCGCCCCACGCTTTTTTCACAATAATACTAGTATTTTTTATTCATTATTGTTTTAAGCTTATTTTAAAAAAATATTTTTTACTTTTTAGTTCGATATAAAGCGTGTTTTTTAGTTTTTTTTAAACTATATTTTTTTAAGATGGACTTCGTGTATAATATTTACAGTATGTAGATACATGTACCTGTACCCACTGTAATAATAAATATCTACACTGAACAATGCTCTGTTATGGGTTGTGGCCGCGAGTGTACAACCAGTAGCTGATTTCTGCTATAGTTTAATCCCAATATCTGTCTGGTGTCCATCAATGAAACACGCTCTGGTACCCAATACCGATGCTGAGACCAGATATAAGCAAACCGCATTATAACTTACTGATAGTTGTACTGATAACTTATACATGCTGTCGTAATTCACAATATTCATATTACGTTTTGTTTGAATGAATACATTTTTTGTAAGCAGCAACCTGATTCGGGTCGGTTTAGATCAGGACGGCAGGAAACGATCTGAATTGTTAAAAAGCATAATCGGCCCTAAGGTTCACAAGACAAATTACTCAGTTTAATGAATATTGCATATTAGTAATTATGACGCAACAAAGTGAGCATTTTAAACATTAATAAAACTTCTTTCTGATCATATTGACTTTACTACGCGTCGATTAGCACTCTAGCATAATCAATATCATTTTCTATTCTCGAGATTTTGCTCCCACACACAATTTTATTTTAAAATAGTATATCATTGCAAAAAGTATTGAAATCTCACAAAAAACATAAATGTGGGAAAACCAAGTTCGAAACAAAAAACAAGTGGTTTTGCTGAAAAAAAAGAAGGGAGATCTAAGAAGATTTAAAAATGACTCGTGTAAGTAAATTTGTATCTAACTTGGTTCGTACATTTATGTTTTTGTGGGATTTTCTTTTTCAGTGAAGTTTAGCCTATTTCATGCTGCTTACGGTATTGCTGAATTCGCGAAAATAGTACGTTAATGCTAAAGAAAACCAAAGGAGATCGGAAAATATTCTTATATAGCATAGTGTGTAGGATCTATTTAAGAACTTTTTATCAAACAGTCAGTATGTTTTCCGTCTGATTGAAATTAACGATATAAGGTTTGTAATTATAGATAGCATTCTTACAAGCTGTATTTATTGACAGTGAGTTTTTCACCTATTATTAACCAATAATAATAAAATTAAAAATTATTTTTTATACCCTTAATAAAAAGATTTTTTACTTAGTTTCATAGTTCAGGAAATATTTTGAAAATAAAAAAATGAACTGTTTATTTATTCTGAACATCTGTCAAAAAAAATTAGTTAGCTGACAAGCATGCTTTCATTAATTTTTACATGTGAAACGATATTATGCAACCATGCAAATCAATGGCAATTATCATAATATTTATTAGTAGACATTATCCGCGTCACTGCACGCGTTCACAAAAATGTTATTTTCTTTATTATATAATATGTAAAATTTCGATATTTTTGAAGTTGGAATGGTCCTGTCACCCAATTGGCAGAAATTTGTTTTATTTTAATAAACCGCTACACTGCCTTGTTTTGATGAAGCATTAAACTTATGTGGATTGAAATGGGTTAAAATATTATGTATCAATGATTTGCAGATTGACAATAGGTAAAGATGGCAAAATGTAAAATGTTTGACAGTTACTTTGTTATTACTGTATGTTTATTTACAAACGAACAAATAGGATATGATACAACCAATGGCGGAGTAATAATATTTTATTAACATTAATCTTTTAATCCTTTTTGTATCGAAAAAAGCGTCTTATTCAAACCACTCTTCTGTTTTTATTGATACATAGTTGGAGACATGCTCTTTATATTAATTTTATTTGATGATTAGTTCAATGAGAAACGTAAAAAGAACTACTACATTTTTTTTATTACTCATGCGGGAAAAATGGCATCTTTACGCATGCTGTTATACGGTTGAAAAGTAGCTATTTTCATTTGCGTGCGGAAACTTTATTTGTCGCACTGAAATTACTGTTTGCCGCACGCAAATTCAGAGAAAAAAACAAAATAATAACGGTGTTAATCTCAACGAACAAACTATCCTTTGAAGCAGATTTGAGGTTAAAATTTTCGATTATGGACTTTTATTCTTGACAATTTTAACTGAATTTTCAACGTTTTAATGATTTAATTTTAATTTTTATTACTTCTAATTTCTTTTTTTAATTCGTAATAAAATTTTAATTTTAATTTAATTTAATTCGTAATAAAAAAATAGTATGTGCAACTCGTGCGGCATTGTCGCACTAGTTGCACAATATACTATTATGTATTCCCAGCCTCCACCTAGTTTGGTTAAAAGTCGAGAAAGTCATGTTTTTTTTATTTATTAATTCGTCGATTTTTGTTTTAATTACTCATGATAAAAGTAGATTTCCAAATATTATTATATCTGATTTAAGTATATTAATGTTCCGTCTATGACTGTACACTGTAGATTTGGTAGCTTAACGGCGAGTTCATTCAATCTGATCAATGATTATAATTTGATTAATCACCCAACAACATACATCTATGTCAAATGTTCAACTCAGGTGATCCGTTTGATAAAATGGTATTAGAAAGATTTTTGATATATGTATGTGATAAAATGATTCATTAGCGAATTACATTCAATGTGATTGGGATTTATTTATGAATAATAAAAAAAATGTAGATGTCAAATATTTATTATTTCCTCATAATAATATATCAATTTACTTTCAATTATTCTATAGTCAAACATGACTTATTAAAACCCAGTTTTATACACTGTAAGTATATAAGTTTAAAATCAAATAGTATTTTTTCGACATATCAATAGAACTTGAGGATTTAGCCGTTTCTGTAGTGATTATGATGAGGTTTATTATTGTTCAGCAATTTTGTAGAATCATAGGGTGTGGTCTTAGGCACACACTTTTCTGCAATTTGCGCAATTATGTCTCTACGGATGAGATTTTGGGTCCGGAAACCTCAATCGATTATAAACCGATTGCACAATAGTTGCATTTTGAACCGATTTGAAATTGCAAAATAGTCGACTCGTGTACGGAGGGCCTAATAGTTCTATGCAACGTTAATCATCATAAATGATTTACTAGTGGAAGTCTACAATATAACAAGATTAGTTTGACATCGTCTGCTAAGAGCTATTTGTATGTATGCAGTGTGCAGTGTATTGGATGGTAGTAGCGGTGTTCCCATGTCGGGAGTCGAGCGCACGACCACCGGGTGTCGTGTTGATCGTGTGTTGTTTGTTGCAACCCCGGGCCAGGCCACTCGATCCGATATCCACTACAATAGTAGCAGTTTACATAATAACAATTCTAAACTATCTTTACCTCAACTAGAAAACGCAATAATAATGACTAGTGTGACCTGTGCGAATTATTCGCACTAAATAAGTATAATAATTATCACTTTACAAAATTATTTTTTAAATATGATTGCAGGTATTCACAATGCTTATAACGTTCTTCTTTTTGTTGTATTACAATATGAAGCTCAGATGACAGATCGAACAAATATTTTACTAAAATTGTCATATAGAGGCGCAAGTAGCAAAAGCGTCGAACTAAGCCGCCAGATGGCATCATGCAGCATTGCTGTAACGTTGTTCAGCGTTGCTCGCTGTTTCAAAATTAAAGCCGTCCGATGGCAGTATGCAGTATTGTGTCTTAATGTATATGTCGCCGGGATATTGTCAAATCCGTGATTTTGTAATTTCACTAGTGAAATTACAATATCACGATTGACAAAGATTCGTGATATTATAATTTCACTAAGTGAAATTATAATATCACGGGTTTGACAATATCCCGGCGACATATATATTATGTAAATAAATCATTCAACTCAATTTAATGAATCCAAATTTATTTCAGGTGTTCAATTCGTTTCTAATTTTGCACACAGCTTATAACGTTCATCTTTTTGTTGTATTACAATATGAAGGTGAGATGACAGATCGAAGTGTTGACGTTGTTTCAAAATTAAAGCCGTCAGATGGCAGACGTTATTCAGCGTTGCTGTATTGTGTCTTAATGTATATCTATATATATAAGTTTAATAATTAATTAATTTACAAAAACAAAGGCAATAATAAATTTTTTAGTTGTCGATGTCAGTAGAGCAAGCAATTATCTTTAAAATGATATATAATTTATGTGGAGAAATTGTGAGGTTTTTTCTAAAAAGGGAGGCAAACATCTTAACCTTATACAAGCATGGCTCCTGCTACAAAAAGTAGCATGTTTAAGTCTCCTCAAACTAGTAGAAGAGTGACTTTAGATGCTATTGAAATTGTAAATTCGCGTATTTCTCTTTGTTGGATTAAGATTAAATTGGAAAATGGAAATTAGAACAGTGCCAAGTTAAATCGAGCTAATCTGTACAGTCTATAGTTTTGTATCGTTCCTGTGCACCAGCTTATGCTTTTTTTTATAAACTCGCGGCACGTCATTGACGACGGAGCAGAAAGCAATAGCAATATCAATAATAACCAAATATAAATACACACACTTTATGGACTTCGTCATGTCGTGAATTCAAATTACATTGGAATAGAGAACAGTTTTATATACAGATATGTCACCACTCACCAGGTTTCTGATTTGCCAAGTGCCAACCAATAATTTAATCCAACGGGTTATCCATTCGACGTTTGTACATAATATATTTGATATGTTAAATTTTTTCAACAATAATGTCTCGAGGAGATAATCGATTTGAAAAAATTCAACGCTGTCATGTCTCATATAATTTTTATTTAAATCGGGTCAGCAGTTTTAAATGGCTTCAAAAAAGATTTTTTTTCTGTACGTTTTCTCAATAAGTAGGTACATCCCTTCAAATAAAAAAAGATAATGAAAATTACAGAAAATATCAATTTTCTGTTTCTAAAAAATTCCATCAAACTTATAAGGGCGAAAAAATTTTGAATGGACATAGCAATTTATGTATCTTGTTCAGAAATGAAGGTATTTTGACGAGGGTGGTCATAGTTTTGTAAGAATGATTACCTTTCAAATTAACTTTTATCGCGCTTGTAGTTAGAACAATATATTCTCAAATTTAGACGAGTTTTTTTTCAGAATCACCTGCTGACAATCGTATGCAAAACTCTCAAAACAATGGCTAGTATAATATACGCCATGTTTCACTGTACGTGCCCATTTGCATGTTTAGTATCTAACCTATTTACACGTCGCAACCATAATAAACGCATTCCACTAGCTTGAAAAAAACTACAGTACATTTTATGTAATTTTATCTTTTATTTATTTATTCTTTAACTGAGAGAAATCAAAAAATATACATTAAACAAACAGGAGAATTTTAGCACATACCGTCATCAAAAATCGATTATTTGGTTTTTTCGCACTATTATCTACTAAATAATTGGACCAAAGAAAATTTTCTTTCTATAGATAAAGAAGTCAGGGGCGTAGCTACCGCCATATCTGCCGTATCAATTATACGGGGCCCCCAACGGGCGTAAGCAAAAATTAATAAAAACTTCCCAAATTTTTGTCACTATTGTCCATAAAGGCAGAAAGTTTAGAAAAACTAAAGTCATCATCAGCTATAAATGATTTAAGTTTGCCGAAAAAATTTGAATTGTTTGTAAAAATTTTGGAAAAAGTGACAGATAGATAATTATGATGAATTAATATTTCTTTTAATTGTATGCAAACATTTTTTTTTTCTTTTGTGAGAAATCTTTACCCTTCCTAAGAGCCCCCAAACAAATTTTTATAAGGGGCCCCGCCAAGGCACGCTACGTTTCTGAAAGAAGTGCAATTGTCTTCTACGCTATAGTATGGCTAATTATCCTCGACGTTTAAAATATATTTCCTTTAATTCTTATTTGCAATTATAAGAAGAGCGAAAAAGACGAAGAAATTTGAATGCGACAAACATTTTGCAAAACAGTGACAAGAAGACGTGTTTTTAATTTATGAAACGTTTGTTTCGGTCTGCGTATAGGTGAGTTCGATTGCGAGCTAACATCGTGTTCTAATTAGAGGTAAAAGATGAGAACGGTGTACGTACAGAGACTGCTTTATGACCTGTTTCGTCGCAATGACAGTACCAATCGGTACTACAGAGGCGAGGGTGACCGTACTTACTAGATGTGTCGATGTCCGACAGTATTCTGTAACCTCAAATGGCTAACACAAATGGGCCCGTCCCACGCTTTAAAATTTGATAAAAATTATTCTTTACACATAAGCAAATAATGAAGACCAAGATAATTAGTATAGTGTAGAGAACATCTATCACGTGATCTACAAGACGCTACGGTTCCCCTGCTCAAAAGTCTAGACAAGGGGCGGGCAAATATTTTGATCGCCGGGCCACATAGCTGATGAAAATTTGACCTCGGGCCACACAGCTGATGAAAATTTGATCGCGGGCCGAAAATTTGCAGAGCAAAAAAAAGGTCCTCCCATTCTAAAGGTTCACATACTATTTCCGCACAGCAAAAAAAAAGGTCCTTAGGTTCTTTTTTCGTCTGTTCTGACCCTTGCTATTTCTTTACTATTTTTCTAAAATTTATAAAATTCTTCGCGGGCCGGACAAAATTGTGCTGCGGGCCGCCATTTGTCCAGGCCTGGTCTAGACACTCTGGACAGCTATAGTTAGTGAATTTTACACTTTTGTAAAAAAACGCAACAGTGTTAAAAGTGCTAACATTTTTTACGCTGGAGGACGATACTAAATACACACATCATGCCGTCGTAAAAAAATGTAAGATAATGCGTAAAGTTTGTCTAAATACGGTTTTCGTTGGGCCCGTTTAAAGAGACATTGTTATGACTGAGAACTTCGGAACCAATTTTAATCAAACAGAGTAAAACCTCATCAGATCTGCATAGAAAAGAAAATCATATGAAAATAGGTTTAGCGGTTTTCGACTCATAGTAGACAAACAGACAGAAAGACGTTGCGTTTTGTGTGGTTAGATGCGACTCAATAATACAAAAATTAAAAGTAAAGAAAGTCTACAAATGAATATAGAGAATACTTATAAAGTTCTGCGATTGTACTTTATTTATATATAATTTGTAGTTTGTACTACAGTAGAATAAATTACGAATTAAACAGTAATTATTTGTTCCCAGGCAAATAGAAATGTACGTATTTAGTAAGATCACTAACTGACTAATATATTTCAATGTTAATTTACATTTTATTTTTATATATACTTTGAACATTTATATAATTCAACAGTCAAAGCGTTCAAAATTCAAACACTTCGTAAAAAAATGCCATAAAAAATTGATTCTTAAACAAATAGGGGCGGTTTAAATTGGCATTAAAAATTAACTCAAACGTGTAATACTTTAGAAGTGCTTTATGAATTTCCTGTTTATTTAATTAAATTTATTTCAGACCATTAGTTTCTAACATATTGTTATCTGTCCAACAAATTTTCCATATTGTTAGCTTATTATATGCAGTTGATACTTTCACCACTTTTTGGAATAGAACTTGGGAACTGACGGTTTAAATAAAGCTATATAATCACTATACAATTTTGGCAATTCAGAATTCCGAATAGCTGTTA
Source organism: Xanthostigma xanthostigma (assembly GCA_963575645.1). Lineage (NCBI taxonomy): Eukaryota > Metazoa > Arthropoda > Insecta > Raphidioptera > Raphidiidae > Xanthostigma > Xanthostigma xanthostigma. Next base: position 7,381,766 of record OY754471.1, on the reverse strand, counting down.
TATATAGTTTTTTAAATTATTTATTGTTGAAAATAGAATAAATTCCAAGCGTCAGAGATACACGAATTTTTGAGCAACATTTTTTTTAATTACATTTAAAGTTCAAATCGAACCTTGCAAAACACAAAAAAATACATTTTATTTCAAATCTGACAAAACTAATTTAATTGCATTTCGATTAAAGAGCGTTCCAGCTTCCAAGAACGAGTGAATTAAAATCGATTTATATAATCGACAATATCGGTAATAAGATCGAAGAGGCATGGGCAATAATTATTGTCGTAATCGATTGGTAATCAATCTGTCTAAAGACGATCGTTTGACAGTTTATCTTCGTAAAGCTATTTACACAAAGGCGTTTAAAATATCTGCAATATAATGCCAATAAGCTAATACAAACGCTTTAAAAACATTCAATATGCAAAATACTCCAATATAACTGTTTGTTTTTTGTCACTGCGAATCTTAAATTAGGATAATTTATGCGCACATGTGCAATTACAGTACAGTATTATTATACTTATAAAGACAAATATCAATCAATTAGCTAACCGAAATACAGTTCGTAATCAATATTAACTCATACTTACCATGTATACAGTGCTAGTGGCTAAGCGCCGATGCACATTTTGTTTTGTTAATAAAAAAAAAAAGTACAGTATTGCACATACCGCTAAACTAGCGGTATGTGCTTTATTATCGCTTTGTGCGTCAGAGCTGACTTTCGTTCATATAAGAAGTTATATCTAAGCTAATTTCACACGAAATCCATTCAAATTGAAGCTTTTTGAAAAGAGGAGATTCTAATCTATAAAATAGAATCATTTTTAAATCAATTTGAGTTCATAAATACTATTAAAATTGTAATTGAAAATCACAAACAGCAGTTGTCGGTTGGTCTGTACGTATGTACGTATGTACGTACGTCACGACTCTACAGATCGCAATTTTGGTCGGATTGCCTTGGGTTATATTTTATTCACTTTGTTTACTATCAGACCAGAACCCTATTTAAATTCACTAAAATGTGTTCAGTAGTTTAATTTTTATAAACAGTTTTATTTTTTATTATTTTTGACAGCTAATAGTTTAAAAACAATATTGTGCAAATATAGTGTAATCCATAAAACAAGTGCTACACTTGTATACCGTGATAACACCACTACACGTATTAGGCAGCCGTGGTGTAATGGTTATGCCGTTGGATCCCCAAGGGCAAGGTCCTGGGTTCGATTCCTTACGATATCATTGATTTTTTTCTTTTTATTTTGTTTTATTTTATTCCACTTGATATTAATTATATATTATATTATGTATAGTTCTTAATTTTTTTTATTTTTGCAAACTTAAAAAAAATATTTTTTCAATTTTTAATTATTTATTTCTTTAAATTTTTAAATCTTTTTAAATTTATTAAAAATATTTTTTAATTGTTATTTTTTTATCATACAGTGGAAAACTTGCGGGATGTGCACTTTTGGTTTTGCCAACTATTATGTAATTGTTATGGTTTGCGCGGGTTGACAAAGGGTTAAACTGCGGTATCTAAGAGCATCTTCAGAGAGATTTCTGCACGAAGACGACGACGCATTCATGCATGTGGTGGGATGCACCAGCCAGCAGCAGTACATATCGTCCACCGATAAATGCTGCAACTGTTATCATAGAGCGGTATCTGCACAACGTATACTGGAGATTGTCATGCGACCGCTCTCTGACTTTACTGGAGTGCAAATCTAACTTACTCCTGACTGATGCTGTTTACTCTATGACGGTGAAGTGCTGTCGAAAGATTTAAAGCTCTACTTTAAGCCTTAAATATGCCTGCAATCAGGGTTGCCAAGCCGGGCGCGTTTAACTTTTTACGCCCATGTCCAGCCAAATATTAAAAGATAATTGCTTCAAGTTCAGTACCATCAGATCTACAAACGATGACCCTAGAAGTTAGGAACCTTACAAAAAGAAGAAGAGAAACGAATCTATTTCAGTGTTGTTGAAAATAAACTTCCGAACGATGTTAATTAATAGACAGAAATTAGTGTAATAATAAAATATTGTTAATTAATCGTTTCCTTGCAATAATGTCCATAATATTTAATAACGATGTACAACCAAATATGTAAGAATCATCTGCTAATTAATAGACCAAGTAATTCATCAAGACTGTGATCTAACAACATCATAAATTATGTACAACACGCTAAACAACGAACAACAATACTTAACACAGACGGAACTCAAAAACAACACTTCACACATCAATCTGTTGTTCTGTTCACATAAAGCAAAAGGATGGAGTTACCATTGTTGGGATTGTTGGGAAGAATAATGCTGTCGCTAATAATAATTATCAATAATTGATAAACTCAGAACTCCCCACACAATACATTTTTTTCCATTCTTTGTGCATTATTTTAAACATGGATAAATATCTTTTACTGATATTTTCGAACAGATCTGTCAAACGCAAGCTTTATTTTTACTTGGAAATTTTACAATGAAGTCAAATATTTATTAACAAAAACAAACTATATACAGTGTAAACTCTTTATAACGTCCTTCGTTATAACGAAAAACTCCCTATAACGTCGAAATTTTTACGATTTGGTTGGTTTACATTAAAACCTATACATTAATACCCTCTTTATAACGCAACAGCCATTCTCTATTACGAAGAAATATGTTCATATTTAGGCGTCAGCAAATGTTTACAGACATAAAGAGGACCATTCTGAAGCATCACCATCTATTCAACAAGCACTTGATGACGCCAAACTATAGGTATATGTGTTTGTATATGTGTTTGGAATAAATTAATTTTGTGAAAATTGGTTATTTTTCTTTCTTCCCTTCATATAACGAAAATTCTTTATAACGAAAAAAATGTTCGGTCCCTTAAAATTCGTTATAAAGAGATTATACAGAACATTGAAGATTATTGTTAATTTGGTTGTTTTTCTTTCTTCACTCCATATAACGGTAACTCTCTATAACGATAAAAAATGCTCGGTCCCTTGAGTTTCGTTATAAAGAGTTTACACTGTAATTAATAACCCCCTGCTTGAAAACGAATAATGTGTCATTCTTCCCTTATGCTCAATTCCGTAGTCCTTTAGTGGAAGTAGCTTCTTTCTATTTGATCAAATTTTCAATGTTAAATATCAGAATGAATAGAATTGAAAAAGATTTCATCTAATGTTTCTAGATTTTTGTGACAAAATGTGACAATAATCAAATTGCAAAATGTCAAAAGATAGATGAAGTATTATCATCAAATTGTTGTCAGTGTATAAACTAAGCTAAAGCTGGTTGATTTTTACTCCAGCTCCGACTCATTATCTCACGACATGATCAAGTATTACCTAGCGTCAAAAGGAATGTAGCTAGGTGATGTGGTCTCACCATCAGGTCATCATCAGCAGAATAGCCAAGCTAAGGAACTTCCAGTTCTCATCATCAACACAGTAGCCGACGGTCGCAGCTCAGTGAGTATTTATGACATGACATTACTAGGTGCTGTCCAGTTCAAGAAAAGATAAGGAATAAGACTATAAATAACTATCTGAGGAATATAATTTAAAAAAATCGAATCTAAACATGGATGAAAAAAAGTCGAGAAGACCAAGAGAAAATAATACTACCTCGAAGTTCTGGCCAACAATTTTATATACATAAATTACTACCTAAAGACATTTTTTGAAAAAAAAAATTGTCAAAAAATTTATTTGACAGTGACTAGCTATTCAGTTAGGAGAATATCATTTTTGATAATTAAAAATTGTACAGCCCTTCCATTTTCATGTACACACACATTCATTTTAAGCTCAATCTGACAAATTGTTTTTCTTTAAAGCTGAATAGAAATTAGAAAGGATTTTTTACTACATAAGTAAAAAATGTCGCTATTAATCAGAGTGTACCTAAGCGGGTTTAATTTAGAATAATTAAAAATAGTTTACTTCTGTAGAGAAATCCCAAAAAAGACTTTGTAGGCGTGAAGGTTATTAATATACAATATTATTGTAGATCACCTAGTGTATGGTTAAATAGTGAGATAGTTCTATATTATTATCATATAAAACAGAAACACAGGTTAGTTAGTTACCTCTTGTATAACAATGGTCTGTGTCCGGAGGCCGTGTGACCACTCCCACGCCGGGAGCTCCACAACGTGCGATGACCACTGACCTGCTAGGGTCTCGACCCCCGGACATCCTCGTTTTAAACACTCAATGAACACGTTAATTATTACGTACAAACAACGATATATATATAAAAAATTCATATCTATAATAAAACTACCGAAGATTTTATTTTGAAGTTCTTGATGTAATTAAGTAGAGCGTTCGGTCCTCGATTATGTCACAAATAATGGAAATAAAAACAAATTTTCGTTAGAGAGAAAATTTTTTTAGTAACTAGCTAGTATTTTTGTAAAAAAAAACTCAAAAATTGAAGACATGAAATCAGTTAAATTAATTATTATTGGTATAAAACTTGGAGACTCGAGTTCAACAAAAAAAAAAAAAACTCCTCCAGCTCTTACTGCCACTTGGCTACACATCGTACATACAATTTTCACTGTATGTGTAGTTTTTTTTTATATTTTTATCTTAAATTTGGTCCACCTTGTAGGCGTACGTAGATTAATACACAGGTAGGCATAATAAGCATTAACTTGTCCATATTTTTTTTAATTAGCAGTTAGTGTATTTAGTTTATTCAGTATTTATACTAATTGCTCCACATACATACAATAGTACGGTTGGTACATGTGTGAGCACAAGGCAGGTAAACCAATCCAATATGAATGTACGGCACGTTTACACAAACCTTTATTTTAAACTATAAAGGCCATCTGAAGAGTCATGGGAAACAAACAGTACCTACATAATATGTGTAACATCTAACATACTCTTTTATACCTATGTTCGACCATCTACATGCATCCTACATGTTTAGATTACCAGCGATACTACCGTTTTCTTAAGCTTGGCCATGTTTTTGAACGTGTTCAGAGTTCAGAGTCTGAATGTAATAATTTGCCATTTCTTTTAATTGCAAACACGAATTTTAAAAATGTATTGTCTTGGGTCCAGTTCCGTGTGTGAAAAATGAAAATAATTCTTACCATAATAGCAGTGATTAAATTACTGATAAAGAGAATAGTAATTTGTGGTAGATTTCAATTAAGTCTATCGTACAGAAGCCTCATCTATGAACTCTATCAGCGATTTAAGTGGATAAAACAACATTCGGCAGTGTGTACTGTGTATATGAAATACATGTCATTCATTGCTATTATTGTTGTAATTACGTGAGAGTTCAAATTTTTCGGATGTACTATGTTGTCGATTCTAAATTAGTATTTTTTTATGCTTATTAATTTTTGATAGGCGTCAGTTAAGTCTACCGAACCTCTCAGCGAAATTTTGATATGAATAATAATCATTTCTGCTTACTCAATAACTATTGTTATGATACTTCGACGGCATGCCTAACAAAGCACAAATATACACAAATGCATTAGGTATATTATGTTTATTTAAAAGTTTAAACTTTTCTGAATTTACATCAACGATTAAAACGGAAGACCGTTTGCTGACCGGTATACTTAAAAAAATTAAATTTTTGTGTTCGTTTGTCTTGTTTCAATAAAATATTAATTATCAGTATGAATGTTCAGAATAGATTTCGACGAATTTCCAGTTTTTTGTATCTATATCTCTACGATCTATACGTGGGTATTTGATAGTATGTACTGTGTATGATAGTATGATAGTATTAGCGAATATATTTTCTACTGGTGCAAGCTACTTGTACATTATACGTTACAGGTACATAAACCAGTGTTTATAAAACAAATAAAATATATATTATTGATAAACTTTTGAATACTTATGATATCCATAGATTTATGTTTTCACGAAATGAGGATTTGTAAAATTGCAATGTTTATAAAAAAATAAAAGTTCATTGAATATTTCTTGAAGAAGGTTTACCAGCTTTAAAAACCTGTTTGTCCCGATTTCATCCGATTGCAGATCGGATTCAACGCACTATACTGAACAGATTAGAATTCATTTTTTACAATTAGATAGCTTATTTTTTGAGAGAAATGTTTAGATCTAAGGACCCCAACTTCGCCGGAGTGAAATAGAAGTGGTTTTAAATTTGAGAGCGAGCGAGCGAAGCGATTAAGTAGTGTATTAATATACATTTCGATTTAACAAACCATGCCAGTGAGATTCAGCAACTAAGACTATTTTAGGACACTTTGAGATATCAGAATTAAATTTACACAGGCGAAACTGTATATATAACCGCTAGTTTTAAATGTACCTGAATTTTATTTAAATATAATACGTGAAATGAAACATGTTAGGAACTACTGTCTGATCGTGCAAATCGTGCTACACATATGCTATTTAACGTTACAACAACTAGAGAAAAGTTCAGAGCATCGCGGAAAAGAAAAGCGATCTCCTCTCTTCAGATCTCCTGAGTAAACTGCACTTTAACTGTTGAACTGGTTTGTCCTTACAACAAAAAAAAAATTGGTTGTCTGTAAAGTCGGTTTACGGACGATAGTTTTACGTGATAACGTGTTCCGTAATACATAACCTAAACCTCCCAAAATTTGGTTTCAATCCGCTTATCCTTGGTGTCGGAATGATAAGAAATGTCAAAAGTGACGTTTGCAACTGTCAAAGTATTATGTTCTAATAATAATTAGTTATTCCAATACTTAACTTAGAAGGCGTTGCATTTCACAAAATACTAATGTCAAAAAATTGAATTAAACATTAGAAATGCAGCCGTTTTCATGTTAAGACAAGACATACGTTATCTTCAAATTTCCATGTACGGCAAACAAAGACGACCGACCGCGTCGCGCCATGCATTAGACAACATTGCATTTATACAGCTATTTTTCTATATAAATTTGTATAAAAAAACTGTTTAGGCAAATTCTGTTATACGAAATCTATGTAAAATGTTCTTCTCTTTCGTTTAAGACTGGTTTCAAACCGATCTGATTTAAATTGAGCGAGAAATTAGCAAAAAGCACGCACAGGGTCAGGCGGAACGTTACGCGTTACGAACGTTACGTTACACTTTTTCGAACATTCAGCCGGTGTTTTATCAATTTATAAGATTGGTGATTCATCAATTTATAAGACGTTATCACGTCAAAAGTGGATTCGTCAACATGTAACCGTTAATATGATCAAATAATGACAATATTTTTTCTCAAGTTATACTGACATAAATAAAAATACAAAAACCCTAAAAAAACGAAGAAAATGAAACTGCAGGCAAAGAGTCCGTTACTTCTTAATATTAAATTAGTGGTGATAATATAGCTATGAAAGAATTTTGGACGCTAATGACGTTCACTGTCGAGCGTCTATTATCTACAAACTAAAGTAATCTGATCTAGAAACAAAATCTCGGAAGATTTTTAATATGTTTTCAAAAATAGATTGGTAACCGTGACTAATCATCTCGTACCTTCTGTACCGACACCATTATCGTTACAGAGGCTGCATGTCCACAATGAAGTCCATGTCGTGAACAGAAGAGTGTGTGTGGGTGAACCGAATAACTCCTCGTGTCATAGATATACATTAAATAACGGAGCGCTCATCAATAAATGATTCACTCCACAACAAACCATCGACTTAATGCGACTTTGAAAGGTAACATTAACTTTACTGAATCTATTTGTGAAATCACCACAAACTTGACATATCAGTTCCTCCCGGTCCTATAAGTTCCTAGCCTAATTTACGTAAACGATTTGAACAAAATTTATTCATTTTTTAAGTGAAACTTTTTTAGGCGCGCTAAGGGGATAAATTGGCCTGAATCAGATGAATAGTGAATCGATTCCCCTTCTCCGACTTCAACCGATCATTGAGAAAAATCACTTCTATTCTCTCTGTAAAAGCTCATACGCACTTCTACACGCATGCGCAATGCCATATAGCCATTTCCTTATCCTGAAATAATAAAATCGTCAACAAATGCTAGAGCAGTGATGGCAAACCTATGACCCGCGGGTCAGACACTGAATAATTAATGATTCACGTGTTTATTTCCATAAACTCATTTTTTTGACGTTCGCTTACGCTCATTGAATTCAGCGTGTTTTTTTCTGTAAGCATTCTCAATTTCAAAAATATATTAAAGAATTCGATTTTTGCTATTTTTCAAGGCATAGTACCCCTTCAAAAAAATGCGAATTTTGACAAAATCCGAAATCTTTCGTAACGTTGGTAAAATCATCATGCTTATAGAAAAAAACACGCTGAATCCAATGAGCAATAACAAACATCTGTATGTCTTTTGGTTTAGAAGTTATTTGCGTTTATAATTTTCAGAAAATCATATAAAACCTTCGAATGGCCATAGTTTCCAAACTATAAGAGATACAGACGTTTGCTTACGCTTATTGAATTCAGCGTATTTTTTTCTGTAAGCACTCTCAATTTAAAAAATTTATTGAAAATTCGATTTTTGACATTTTTTCAAGGCATACCCCTTTAAAAAAATGCGAATTTTGACGAAAACCGAAATATTTCGGAACTTTGGCAAAATCATCATGCTGAATTCAGCATTATCGTAAAACGTCGTATGTCGTCCAAAAAAAGCTTCAAACTAAAAAAAAATTGTATTTAACCATCCCCCCTCTCCCTTGACAAATAACGCCACTGACTTAGTGGCCCGCGAACTAGTACTAAAAAAATAAATAAAAAAATGTGACTCATTTCTCACAAAGGTTCGCCATCGCTGTGCTAGAGTCTAAGAAGATTTCCTTATAACGAGCGAGAGTCATATATTTTTTTAGTCAATATCCAACGTAAAGAAGAGAAACTACAATATCGTTAATCCACCTTGAATACAAAGTCTATGATTCTGCACATGAAACTAATGCAATATGATACAAGTAACAATATAAATCAATTAGCGTGCATCTATGCCATGTCCATAACAGTACAAAACACTTCCAAGAGAAATCTTTATTATTGCATAAATAAATAAATATATTCAATTCACCGACTTTTGACATATACGTACTACGTGAGCATATCATTTCTTATCGAATAACTTATGTTTAAATGCACATATTTTAATTCGCATTGAACTAACGTAACAATCAAGAAATGGCTGATAATTGTTATTACAGTTAATTTTCACTGTTCTTCAACTTGGAGATACTATTTTCATATACTTATAAGAGTACATGAATCTAATAATATACTGCCTTATGATCAAAACTAAAAAACACGCTTTATATCGAACTAAAAAGTAAAAATATTTTTTTTTAAATAAACTTAAAACAATAATGAATAAAAAATACTAGTATTATTGTGAAAAAAGCGTGGGGCGCTCGATGTACGAAAATGTGGAACAAAGCGCCCCACGCTTTTTTCACAATAATACTTGTATTTTTTATTCATTATTGTTTTAAGCTTATTTTAAAAAAAATTAATTTTACTTTTCAGTTCGATATAAAGCGTGTTTTTTAGTTTTTTTTAAACTATATTTATTTTCCACTCTTTAGTTCGATTTATTGTCAAAAATTTGCCAAAAAAAAAACAATTTTTTTTTCGGCGTGGACGGGATGAGAACCCACGACCCGTGATTCCGAGAGTTGACGTCAGCGAAGACCCGTGCCTTAGACCGCACGGCTAACCACTGTAGTTACACTACTGGCATATTATACTACAGTAATAAACCACTTGCTGTAGTCCAAACGAAGGTTACAAACATACATACATACATACATACATACATACATACATACAAACAAACTTACAAGTGAAGTTAATATAAATTATAAAGCGTGTAAAAACAATACATTTTTAAATGATAAAGAAAATCAAAGTTTTAAGAGCCTTAGGTCAACTATTTCTTTTATGACAAAATAATTAGATAATAGTGTAAATAGTTTTATTGCGTTTGTTGCAATTTAACTTGATGTCAGTTAATATTATTTAAAAATGTGAACTTACTGAATTAAATGAAATTCAATAAAATTTTATAAAAATTTATTAATTGAATTTGCATTTAGACATTTACGTTGGAAATTTTTAATGTGAATGGATTCGAATGCACCGCCTAATTATTCCAAATTTATTTTCCATCGCAGATATACTAAGATAAAATAGCGTAAATAGTGTGTGTTCGTTTAAGTGGATGCGTTGACCAAATGTGGGTTGTGGGTGTAACTTCGATTCAATATTTCAACATTATTAATTATGAACAATTAACTTGTCTGCTGAAATATCTTTATTAGTCCCTACCTACATACAATTAAATTGTCTGCACCGATACTATAATGTACAGGATGTCTCGAGAGGAATTTGCCAAACTTTTTTTTTTATTTTTCAAGGGGAGCCTTCATCCTGAAATTCACGTTTCTAGCGTAAACGGTTTTAGTGCTAAGTGTACCCTTCAATAAAGTTTCCACTTCATTGAAAATTCATCGAAATTTCTTTGATTTTGAAAAAAAAATTAATTAACTAATTTTGTGTTTCTAACTCAAATAATTTCGAAAAAGGGCTATTTTTACAATCTCGCTTTTCACTCATAGGGTATGAATTTCTAAAATCTTTGTTCTCAAGCTAAAAATGAACCACACTGTTATATTAACTATCATTCCTAGTATGCACTTCTTTTAGAAAAAAAAAAAACATTCACACAACTACATAATTGATTATTATTAGTTGTTGCATAATCTTATATGCAAGGAAATTATTTATGCACAACAATGCAACGCCAACTACATCGTCTCATCTACAAAACAAGCAGACAGATACCGTGTGCAATCGTTGTCTGATGCATTCAGATACTTCTCAAGTCCTTAGTATATATCCTCCAATTTTAATCTGTTGCCATCCTACTTTTTTTGGCGACTATATCCCATATTGATTTGTTCATTTTGATGCGTTACAGTCCCAATCAAAAGCGAGTCGAATTCTAAATGGGAACTTTTCCATAATAAATTTTTACAAAAGGTTATAAGTCGATGATACTAATAAATTATTGTCATAAAGGCATAAATAAATATATTTTTTAATATTAATTATTTCAGTATTTTACTTAATGGACTAACTTTTGAATTTTTTGTACAAAGTTAGGTTAGAAAAAATAAATTGATGTAAATATCTGTATTTTACATATTTTTTGCAGTAATTAATTAAAAAAAGAAATTAGAAGTAATAAAAATTAAAATTAAATCATTAAAAATTTGAAAATTTAGTTAAAATTGTCAAGAATAAAAGTCCATAATCGAAAACTGCTGAGGTTTAATATTTTTTTTTCGATTAAAAGTCTCCTAATTAAATTGGAAAAAATATTAAAATATGCGTAAGACATCCATGCTTTACATAGTTAATTTTCGGAACTGCTGACATTATTTGGTTATTTGCAAAAAATTAAAATGTACCATTTGCATGCTAGGTCGACATATTTTCCATAAGACTACATGTAAAAGTTATTTTTATTTTTAACTTTATAAATCTCCTAATGATTTTGGATTTTTTACAGAAAATTTTGTCATAAAAAATCTAATAAACAAACTTTATTTCAGATTTTTTTCATTATCTTCGTAAAACGGCTCAACCTCCTTAATTTCTCAAAAATCGAGATATCCCCGTAACCATCTTTTAACCGCGTATATTCTTTCATATTTGATATTGAAATATTTCTTTTTTTCACTCGAACACAAATATTAAATTAAACAAAACGTAGCTTCTTACTTAGACAGTTTCACTGATAAAAATTGTTGGGTTTTTGATTTTATTATTCTCTCAATGAACGAAACAAATCTTGTGTTGAACTAAAACTCTTTGAAAAGGGTTAATGAACACCATTTCAATACAAATACAAAACTAGTGATGGGCGTTGATTCAACGAAGGTTAAATAAACTGTTAATCGTTAGTCAACGAATCAACTGCTTCTGTTCTTAGAATTAGTTCGTTGACGATTCATTTATCATTAACAAAACGCAAAAAACGTCCTTCAATCAGTTGATCTATTCTCCATGCCTTCAACGAAACAAAATCAACTGTTTTTTCACCTAATTGACGTGGCACAGTTAAACGATTTAGTTTCGCTGTCGCTAAAACGACCCATCACTACGCAGAACAACAATACTTACAGTTACACACGACTTACACATCTAGCTTGTGCAAGGAGAAAGCTCTCCATTTATTATCATTTTTTTGTGCACGAACAAACATTGAGAAAATGAGACACAACTTAGTACCTATTATGTTCAGGAGTGCGTTCATTATTACTACTGGATATTATTGTTGAACCATAGAGAAAAACGTGGGTCCATATTTTTTTGTGAGCGCAATTCTGATAAGATGAAGGAAGGTTTTGGTTGCGGATCATAAAATAAGCTTTACCAATGTTACGCTAGTGGCCAACGTTTCGAAAAATTTATTTTCAACTTCAGGTTGAGGCCCTGAAGTTGAAAATAAATTTTTCGAAACGTTGGCCACTAGCGTAACATTGCTAAAGCTTATTTTATGATCCTTAACCAAAATCTTCCTGCATCTTAACATTTTATTGGATCAACACTACTTCATACTGAAGACGCAATTCTGATGTTTATAAAAATTCATTTCGGAACATCAAATGTTTCCAGGATTTTTTTATTTAACTCCTAGTATCAATTTATATTTTCGACTTAATTTTTATTTATACTTTCACTAGATCTCAGATCAGAATATAAACTATGAGTTTGCAATAGAAATTAGTTTTTGATTTTTGGTACAATGAAAAGAAATTGCCTTTTGCCTTTGTATATCGAATGCAAATTCAATCGCCACCTTCACTATCACGACCGAAATAAAAAAACTGATTTTGTTTAAAATTTATTAGACACGCAGTTTCTCGAGTAAAAGAGTGAACTAAGTGAACATGCCCCCAGTGTATTGTAACATGGGAATTGGACGAGAGATTGTAACATGTTATACTCATATCTCGTACGCGAGGTCACAATCTAATGTCAGATATAAACACTGATTGTGTTTGTATCATAAAGCTAATAAATAATAATAATATATCATGCAAAAACAAAAAAAATATTTTTGAATTTGAAAACTGAATTTCTATTGATATCCAATCGTATTTAATCGCGTCCGCTCGGACACACCCGCCCACGCTATCGTGTCGTTGACCAGTGGTCACTTGGATACTGTCCACTGTTGGGGTCAGAGAGCGTGCGTGAGTCTGTCCGAATGCCTCAAACCAATCGATGCAATGCAAGGTATCAGCAAGGCGCCAATCAACTTACCATTGCGCGACGTTGGAAAGGCGTCGTCACGTGATCATGTTTTCCAACCAAGGGTCAATCAGTCATACGTAAGGTCACTCAAAATGGCAGTGTATCGGCATGTTAAACGATTCTTACGGTTTTATTATAGGAACATGCTTGAACTGGAATAATAAGCTAAATATAAATTATATATATTAATACGCTAAGGTTAAGATGTTTGCCTGCCTTTTTAGAAAAAACCTCACAATTACTCCACATAAATTATATATCATTTTACAGATAATTGCTTGCTCTACTGACATCGACAACTAGAAAATTTATTATTGCTTTTGTTTTTGTAAATTTATTAATTATCAAAATTATATATATAGATATATATTAAGACACAATAAAGCAACGCTGAACAACGCCACAGCAAGGCTGCCATCTGACGGCTTTAATTTTGAAACAGCGTCAACATGATTGACGGGTCGGTAAATTTTTTGTTCAATTTCAAATCAACTCACGTATAATTACTTTTTTTTTTTGGCGCTTTAGCTCAGCGCTTTTGATACTTGCGCCTCTGTATGACAATTTTAGTAAAATATTTCTTCGATCTGTCATTGAGCTTCATATTTAATACAACAAAAAGAAGAACGTTATAAGCAGTGTGCAAAATTAGAAACGAATTGAATACCTGCAATAAATTTTGATTCATTAAATTGAGTTGAATGATTTATTTATATAATAAAGAATAAATAAAATAAATAATTTTTGTAATTTTGTAAAGTGATAATTATTATACTTATTTAGTGCGAATAATTCGCACGGGTCACTCTAGTTATGTTTATTTGTATACTACGGTGGCAGAATTTATGCACGCTTTTTTTGAAATTCGAAGAATTTGAACGTTAACCTGGAGCCCTGTAGTAAACCTAAAGTCTCTGTGGCAAATCCAAAGGGGTAGAGAAGCGTTATAAGGTCCACATGCCATATGTTTGTTATGCAAGTATTAATTTGCGAGAAATATCACATAAATCTGATAGAGAGACCGACGTACAGAAGCAAACTCTTGATATCAATCTGACAAATTGTTATGGGGTTGCGTTTATATGGCAACCCCAAACCCCCGAGCCAGAGATAAGCCAGTCTGTCTATGTGCAGACACATTCATTCGGCAGTTGCATTGGTCATCTCTCACCCTATCGGCCACCGCCCCCACAAACAAACACTTTTGCAAATACGAAGCGTTCAAGATTAACAGTCAAGTGATGAAAATATTATTATAAATACTAACTACTAGATTCCCCGTCCAACATCCTTTGTATGTCCGATTTTAAAATTATTTGGTATAATATTATTATATTTCACACTTTTGACATATAGACTTGATTTCATTCCAACTTGAAATCAATTCGATTTGCATCTAAACGAAGCCGAGACTAGCAGCTAGTTATAGAAAGTTACGCTATCGAATAGTAATAAAATATTTTTAACAAAAAAATTGACTTCACACTAAAAAGTAAAAAATAATTGCGTATTGAAATGTTTTTGAGTCGGTGTCAGCCAAAATGAAATCTATTCCGAGAACTACACCGACTCCAAAACATTTCAATACGCAATTATTTTTTACTTGTTAGTGTGAAGTCGGTTCAATTTTTTTGTTAAAAATATTTTATTTTTCTCTTTTTAGTGTTAATCTAACACTAAAAATCGGTGAACATACATAAAAAAACATTATGCGTTTCTTTGAAATTTGATTTCTCCGGATTCCACCATCAGATCCTGACTTGGTTCCGATGGGACCACCTCTGAGGTGCACTCTTTCGAATAAAAAAAAAATTTGATAATCGGTCCATAATTGACGGAGAAATAGGTGAACATACATAAAAAAAAATATATATATATACAGACGAACACAGAACCTCCTCCTTTTTGTTGAAGTCGGTTAAAAACCGCATTAAAATCTGTTCAGACAGTGAATTAAAAAAATTTCGAGTTTATATTAGGTGTGATGAAAGCTATTTTGTTTTCTATTTCCGGTAAAACAGAATATTGAATTGTTCACAGTATTAAATTAAGAACATTTCCGAAAATTGTATCTGCTACGAATATTGAAAAATCTAAACAATTAGTAAGTTATTTTTAAATATTATGAACTCACTGTATACTTACATTTAATAACAAAGTCCAGATAGCCTATCTTCCTTTTCCCTCTTCCCCCATCAGAAAACATCAAAGGCAATCCCTCGTCGGTATGCTGGTTTCTTTCTTATCTCGCGAACTACGTTGACCGCGAATTTGTTGTCACATCTTTGTTTATATTACAGTATAATATATTAAAATATTCACTACTATAGTGACCCGTTCCGGCTTCGCCCTTTATAGATTACCACCATTTTTTCGTCGACTTACGTTGCAAAATTTCACTATTAAGGTCGTTGAAAACAAATTAATAATGACTTTTCACAAAATATGGCGAATCTATGTAGATTTAGAGGATTTAGATTGAACGTGTGCTCCTCAACATATTTTTTAAGGTTATCTTTTAATCGCGACGTTATTTGGTTTTATTTGTGTTAATGAAACGACAGATAATTTCAAACTGATTTTTGTTATAGAAAGAATGTGTCCAAAAAGAAAATTATGTAACAGGTTAATACAAGTATACATATAATAATTCATAAAATAAAGAGCATGGCTGTAGTTCAACGTGTTGTGACCAGATACCTTATTCAAAAGTGAAGGTTTCAATAACTATTATGTAATAACTGCTCTTATAATTTCCCCCACCAGGTTACAGTAGAAAGCTTTATAACTCGAACCTCGTTAAGTCAAAATTCTCATCAACCGTTTCCAGTCAGTCAAATCCAAAAAAAAGTATTTGAACTATGTAACTCGAACTAAATATGATTCCATTATACGAGTCACAATGAATACATTAAGTTTGTTCCAAGCAGCCAACAAACGGTAACGAAACCGTCACCCGCATGCGCAGTAGCTAAAACTAAGCTGTTTGTGGCGATTTTAGAATACGTTTTAGCTACTGCACATGCGGGTGACGGTTTTGTAACCGTTTGCTGGCTGCTGGGAACATACCTATTATTACACTCTGGATCTCGAAGCTCCAATTTTATGAACCCTATATATATCAAAGTGAGCGATGCGTACACTTTACAGCCTTTAAAGTTTATTATCTGTTAAACTCCAAAAATAATAAACAGTAATTAAATCATCGACGAAAGGAAAAGGAAAACCTCGAATTTTTTTCATTTCATTGCGGGATTTTTGGAAACGAATTAGTGGACAAAGTTTATGTATGTTATTTTTTATAATCTATAAACCCAATCATTCTTGGGCACAGTGTATATAGTACGACATTTGATTTCGGTGTCCACAGAGTCCAGACAGAACTAATTATCTGTATTATTTAGACAAAAGAGAATTGGCTCTGTGTGAAAATTCCCATCACAGAATCCAGTATAGACAACATTCCGACTTACAGATACAAAACTTTATTCTACGACACACATTTTTAAGTACGCTTGTATTTAATTAGCCGTACAATATATAGTGCATTGTATTGAGATTTTGACCACTTGAATCTTGATCAGCAGTAATAAACATCTTCTGGTACAATTGGCTACCCGGAATTTAAGGTTTGCTCTTCCATATATTTAGGTATGTATCTAAAATAAACCAATTTAATTTAAAAAGCATTATTCTTTATATTCCGTCTGTAGTTGGTGTATTGTGATCGCTTTATTTTCGCCAAAAATTCTACATCATTATACAATTTTTCATCGAATATTTTTGTTTAGAATCTTCTTGTTTATTTTATATGCCAATGAAATAGAATGTTAGCAATCTGTATACAAACAGGTGGAGATGTTTTGAATTTTTTCCAAGTAATGTAACAAGCGACCAAACCAAAGAAAAAAAAACAAAAATGACAAAAAATAAAAACCTCTGAATTGTGCACTGCAGTTATCTAAAAAGTATAATAAAGGACGAATTATCTGCAAAGACTGATAGTATAATACTCGAATAAATGAACCTTTTATTAAATGGTTCATAATTTTCGTGATTATCCGGTTCCCAAAAGTGGTTTAATTTTTTTACTGCTCCAACCTACTTTGTTGTTTTTGAAGTTTACCTAAATGAAAAGATCCTAGTGATTGAAGCTATTATATTCAATATACAAATTCGTTAGAATGCCACAAATAATTTAAAATGAACGATTCTCGAAAACAATTATCGAAATGTAAAATTTTAATTTTCGACACTCCTTAAATTTCGGCATCCTGGGCACGTTCAACCATTAGCGTCTAATTACATAAAATTAAATTAATCGATATCACATAATATGCATGGGCGGAGGCGGGATTCGAACTCGCGATAGTCTACACGAAGATGTTTCTTGCGTCCTTGATTAATAATAATAAAAATTTGTGCCTCGTATTTCAAAGGCAGCCTGTACAACGCGTGCTTTAAATGAAAACGATTCGACCTTGCCATATTACCTACCGTGAGTGTGTTGGTGTGTGTGTGTGTGTACAGTGAACTTTCAGGTTTTCTCGCGGGTGCATTCGTCGCGTTTACAGCACGCGGCATGTACGATGGGTAATTATTTATGTCATTTTATTGTCAAATAGCTTCTAGCGCTAGTCGTCTGTCTTACGGCCGAGCAAACTGGACAGTTGAATCAGCTGCACATCGCTACAAGCAAAAATACCCTGTTTTCTGTTAGTATACAGCTACGTTTTGAGACACAGTTATGGAACTTTATTTTTTGACGTGATAATGTCGTATAAATTGATGAAACACCGGCTGCACGCACGAAAAAGAGTAACGTTCCGCAAGCGAGAGCGCGATATAAGCGATAGTCTCTCTCTTTTCGCGTGACGTCAGAGAGTAGTGTGCGTTCAACATTTTTTACGGCTGTTCCAGCGAAAGCTACATCTGACAGATGGCCAGATAAATTATACGGTTTGTTAACAAATATATAATATATATACCTACATTCTTTTAAATGTCTTTTATAATTGCTTAAGAATATGTATTTTGCTTTGGTTGATCAAATTATTAGTCGGTAAAAATATAGTTTGACAGCTACTAAAATTTAGGTTATGTATTATTAAATATGATATTCAAGCGGAATACGTTATCACGTAAAACTATCGTCCGTAAACCGACTTTACAGACAACCAATTTTTTCAAATTGTTTACAAATCACAGAAAAAAATGTTTTTGATGTGTAACTTTTTAGCTCTCGTTACGGGCAGTAATTTTGTGGATGCAGCGGAAATGTTTTAAATTAAATTTTAAATTAAACCTGACTTCAACAAAAAATTTATCATTCTTCAAAAAAAGCCACCGACGCAAAATTTTAAGGGCAGCGCTAATTTAATGCGTTATAGTAATAAAACTGACGTCGATCTCAAACCTTTTTTAATTCTGGCTTTTTAGAAGCACAGCTCAGAGCTACCAACCACGTCATTCACCCTCTGACTTAGCCTGTATGGCGTGTGATAATTTTGTCAACGAAATTCCGGTCCAGTAAAATAGATTGATTTGTGAACAAGAGTGTGGTCTGGTGTTCACAGAATGACTTCTATGTCCGTATGATCTAGGGTTCGGACAGTATTATTACGGCAATGTGGGGACCAACCAAATACAATTTCATTAATGTAATTGGCGACGCGGGTGTCACAGATATAAAAAGCAAGCTTATAATATTGTGCCGCTGCGCCGCCGGAGGCTTAGCCTCTATGCTTGTGTTAAATAAACACATCAGAAGCTCTCTACACCGTTTTAATCATCCAATGCACCGTATCAATGTTGTTTATTAATGTTTATAGCAAGATTAAATTATTTGTCAATTGAAATAAATTGACAATTTTAATATTATTTTGGAAACGCATTTATTTATATATAGGATGTGAAAAAGAAAAAAACATGCAAAGTTTTTATATTTTTTATATCATAGCAAAAAAAAAAAACGACTAGCAACAAACCATTTATAGAGTAAAGGCCCCTTCACACGATGCAGGATTTCGTGCTCGCTAGCTTGCATGAAGTCTTGCAGGCTGCCATGCATGGTATCCTGCTTGGTGGTTGGCAGGGAGCGCTGCTAGTTCGCATCACACGCAGCTCGCTTGCTTGCTCGCTGTTTGACACTTGACAGTTATATTTGAAATTTAAATATGGATGCAATGGTTGTGCAAGAAATAATTCGTGGTAGACGAATTGCTACTATGACTTTAATAATGATTGAAAATATACTTTATACTGTAGTGTAATTTACTGAATGAAATTCATTAATGTAAAGAATTTATTTTAATAAAAAATAATCGTTTTTAAAAGAAAATCATTTAAAATTATTGTATTTATTGCCTTATTTTTAACTATAAAATGTTTCTTCGCCTTTTCTAAAATTTAGAAATACTCTAATAAAATATCAGATACATTAATTTATTAATATTTAAAGCTTCATTTCTTAAATGTTTATTGTGATAATTTACTGAAGAAATGGCGTATAAAGAAGGTTCATTTTTGTACGCGTCAATTAAAACACTTATTTCTTGTCGAGTCCATTTACATTTAGATTTTACAACCGTTGGCCCCATCGCTGTTCACTTGAAACTTTTTTTAAACTTTTAAACAATACTATATTTAACGAATGTCAGACGATATCACGTGATAAAATACGACACCATAGTAATAATCAAACTAGCAGACAGCCCTGCATGAAAAAATAGCACTGAACCTATCACCCAAATATAGCAAGACAGCGAGCAGCGGACCAATCAGTGACGTCACATCCAACAGCGTAGCGTGCAAAGCTGCCTGCTAGACTCCAAGCAAGCTAGCGAGCAGGAAATCCTGCATCGTGTGAAGGGGCCTTTAATTCAACTTTTGAAAGAATTGAGTTAATGTTAATCTATCTCTCAAATGCATCTTTAAAAATAGTTAGTGAAGAAACATGGAGGTTGCGCAATGTTTCTTCATTACTTTTTTTAATGACGTTGTGCAGCAAAATAAACCCACTCCTATCAGAGAGAGAGAGAGAGAGATGGCTCGATGTCCCACGTAATTGCAATGGGGGGATTGGCGGCGGATGACCGGGCTAAACAGGTCGCAATGGACACCTGCATACACTGATAGATGTACATAGCTAATATAGGGGTCATACATATTATATTATAATTAATATAATATCTAATGACATCATAATATATGTAGGTAAATACTGTTAATGAAAACATCCGTATATGCGTATCATTGCATGGCTACTTATTTATATAAGCTTCCACAAAACCATTTGTCGTATAATATACGACATAATATCACAGACGAAATGGAATGCAATCAACTTTGTATAATAATTACAAAGGTGAACGAATTTTCATTTTATAATGCAATGCTCTTTTCTTAAAACTGAGATCAACGCCAACGACAAGAGAAGACTACAATTGTATCCGGTTCCAATCTAGAGTGGAGGCCCAACGTAAAATGTCATTTTTAAATATTCATTTTTGAAAAAATCACAGCATTTTAATTAATATTTTCTTATAGTCAAAAATTTGATTAACGTCTGATTAGAATTCTTCAATAAATAAAATTATCGACAAAACAAAAAATAATAATTAATACATTGAAGTTTCGGTCCGGATTTGGATCTTCTTCAGAATTTATCTAAAATTAATTATTATTTTTGTTAATATATATTTGTCTGAAAAATTGGTCGATAATTTTATATATTTTCTGTAAAGTACTTACTGTTCCAAAATCAATATTTTTAATTTTAGTTGATGATAGGAAGATTCACGTCTAGAGTTAACGACCATAAGCTGCATTACTGGTCTATTATTTTAAAGTTACGAGTTACAATGTCCAACTGTAGTTATCGCGTTATAATTCGTCGTATTATTTATGTATTAGTGTGACCTGTGCGAATTATTCGCACTAAATAAGTATAATAATTATCACTTTACAAAATTATTTTTTAAATATGATTGCAGGTATTCCATTCGTTTCTAATTTTGCACACTGCTTATAACGTTCTTCTTTTTGTTGTATTACATTATGAAGCTCAGATGACAGATCGAAGAAATATTTTACTAAAATTGTCATATAGAGGCGCAAGTAGCAAAAGCGTTGAGCTAAGCCAGATGGCATGCTGTGACGTTGTTCAGCGTTGCTCGCTGTTTCAAAATTAAAGCCGTCAGATGACAGTATGAAGTATTGTGTCTGTTGTATTACAATATGAAGGTCAGATGACAGATCGAAGTGTTGACGTTGTTTCCAAATTAAAGCCGTTAGATGGCAGACGTTGTTCAGCGTTGCTGTATTTTAATTAATTTACAAAAACAAAAGCAATAATAAATTTTTTAGTTGTCGATGTCAGTAGAGCAAGCAATTATCTGTAAAATGATATATAATTTATGTGGAGAAATTGTGAGGTTTTTTCTAAACAGGGAGGCAAACATCTTTAACCTTAGCGTATTAATATATATGATTGAAGTCGTGTTTTCTGCATTAATGTAATAATGTTTAAACATTGCTTGAATTTTTGAAGCGTTCAGTATACTAACAAATAAGGATGGACGCAGGGTATTAATTTCATTAAACAATATATGCATTCACACCGGACGTTGTTGGACCACTTAAATGCCGAACGCTCCACAAAAGGATGTCCCAGACGGTGCATTATGGTGTGTTGTTTGTAAATAATTAACATAAACACTGGACTACTGAGATCTTACATCGTCTAGACCAGGCCTAGGCAAATGGCAGCTCGCGGGCCGGATCCGGCCCGTGGTAGACTTCTCTCCGGCCCACGAAGCCTTTTATAAATTATTATTTAAATCAAAAATATTACTGTTTGCCAATATAAATTGGCGCATAAAAAGAATTTTCGAAAAATAGTAAATAGTTATTTAATAAAAATCAGAGGAGTAGAATCAGGTAATCAGTCAAAACTTCATGCTTACTCGCGACGTTTCGGTTTTAATTAAGCCCTGCTTAGGCCTGAGGAAGACTTAATTAAATCCGAAACGTCGGGAGTAAACATGCAGTTTTGACTGATTTCCTTATCCTACTCCTCTGATTTTTATTAAATAATTACATCATCAAGGATCTTAAATAGTATCACAATAGTAAATAGTGTTTAAAAACTTGAAATTGTTCTTTCAAAAAAAAGAAATTATTTGGCCCGCGGTCAAATTTTCATCCGCAATGTGGCCCGACAATTAAAAGATTTGTCGACCCCTGGACTGAGTATGACATTTGATCACTATCAATGATTTGTAGTACTGGTGAGCTATAGAGATCATAAAAAAATATTTCTGGTTCTATTTATAATTTTTCTCCGATATCATAAAAAATTCAGATGGTGCTGCACGCCAGCGTAAAGAGAATGTCTTTTATTTAACTGATTTTTTCTACATTATAATCAAATGTAAAGTGGATGATATTTGTCAATTAAATTTTTACATTACTTTTTTATATTTAAATTTAGACAGCTGCACACACAATCCGTTTAAAAAATATATATATAAAAAATATTTTTCTAAGTCGGGGGTGGAACTTTTTCAAATACTTTTTCGTTCACTTTAATTAAAAAAAATATTTGATTGTGGCACGAGACAAACCCGTTGTGCATGCAGCTAAATGAATGTTTAATATTCAATGTGTTTGAACAACTGACAAAAAAAATTTTGTTTTTTTCTACGGAAGGTTTATAAGTTAATATGTAATAAAAAATGTTTTTCTTTATGCCAAAAAACAAAGTTCAGTACATTATCTACTGAAACGCGTGTTTCAAATTTTTATTCTTGAAACTTTATTTATTTTCTATTTTTGCACAGAACTGTGAAAATATAATATAATAATCTGAAAAATTTTTAAATAAAAAATTTACTCATGATATATTCACTCGCTGTTGGGTTAAAAAAATTATCAATTAACTTTAAATAAAATACATAATGAATGATTCTTGTGAATATTAATTGTCGTAACATAATTGTTGTAACATGTAATAATATGGCCAAAATCTAAAATCATCGTTATTCTGAATAATTCCTAACGCTTTAACAAATGAAATAATCAATACTTACATATAGTGAGCGTAATATATTTAAAATTCATTAAATAGTTGGCTAACTCAGTTAAACAAACCATTGACAAGAATATTGATGAATATGGGAGCACACAGTTTTTTTTCTACAAACCGATATGACACAAAAGCTTATTTACATAAAAAATGTCCCTCAGTGTTTTTTATACCTACAATATTTAAATTGTGTTCCATTGAAACGTTTCTTCACCCTGCCCCCTGTCACCATTATAATAATATGACCCGTATAGGGTTAAGTTTTTTTTTCATGGGATAATGGACTCGGGGTATCCAGGTGTAGAAAAAAATGACAACTGTTCATATCAGTAGCGCAGTATAATATTAAAACAAGATTTTTTTTAAATGAAACCTGCTTTCTCTTTTGTTTTTCAACCACCTTCCCTATCTGCATTAATGGTACAGTTATTTCCGTATTATGTACAATTGGAATATAGGTATAGAGAAGAGTGAAAATTATTTTTTCGTTTTCAGAAACATTCTCGTTTTTTTTAATTTGAATAATAGCTGCTCTTCATTCCTTTATGGTGGTGGTAAAATGATCCATTGCGCACGAGTGCGTAAAGTGAAACAAAGATTTACAATTTTATCAATTCAATAGGAATTTCGCTGCCAGTTTCTAGTTAAATCCACAAGAGCAACAAATACGACAAAGTAAACACGTAAACACTCCAAATAGATTCCAATATGGCCGAACTGTCAGATAAATATATATACATATTATGAAGTGAAAATCAGCTATTTTATAGGAGGTACGTACAAAAAATACTGTATGTGTATATTTCGTCTGTGATTATTTTATGACTTGTCTAATTGTTAAAACTCGCTGGGCCCTCGTTTTACTATAACATCACACTACGTCATAAAATAATAAATCACGCAATTGATACATAAACTAGTATTTTGAATTAATATTACTTCATATTTTTCGGTGTTCCTGTATTTGTTTATATTATTTTTGGTCGCCCGGATAAAGTAAATTTTATATTAATTAATTATTGAATAGTAGGTAATTAGGTATTTCAAAGATCTATAATTGAAACATATAACGAAATGAATAACCAAATTGTTTTTGATACGCCACTGGAAACTCACTTTCATAGGTGTGTAGTGCGAACCC
Source organism: Xanthostigma xanthostigma (assembly GCA_963575645.1). Lineage (NCBI taxonomy): Eukaryota > Metazoa > Arthropoda > Insecta > Raphidioptera > Raphidiidae > Xanthostigma > Xanthostigma xanthostigma. The sequence goes on along the minus strand of OY754471.1, from coordinate 7,357,228 downwards.
TTTTTATGGCCGGACATTTAATATGATTTATTTTTTTAGGTGTATAAGATATCAAATATGCTACAGAGCTTATATACAGGGACTAGAAATGTAACATTCGCAAAAAACGAAACTAAGAAGAATTCTAAATGAATAACGAATTTTCAAAGCAACTGTGCATGAGTTTTTGTCTATTTTTTCTTAATCAGTAATCATCCGCCACAATTTTTTTTCGATATCATTTTTTTTTTATTCGTACAGAAAAGCAGCATCTCTACAAATCTTTAGAATTATTTCTGATTTCTAAACTGTTTAGAATTTACAGGTTTATGAGTAGACGAACGGACGAACTTCAATTTTTTTTTTTTAAAGGTATATCCAATTGTATATACCCACATATATAGAGCATATGCACATATACAAGAGGAAGGAAATATATTTTCCGAAAAGTCGGCAGCATATACCATTAGACAATTTAGCCTACTCCGAAATAATTCATCCTTTCTTATTAAACATAGGCTATAACTAATACACCTTACACAATTAATACAAGAGAATATCACTTGAGGGTGTGGCACTACCTCTTGGTATCTGGCCAGTATCATTAAATATCAAATCTGGGTCTAAACGACAAACACACAATATCCATGAGCAGAGGTGGGATTCGAACCCACGACAGTATGATCCAAAGGCCAGCACGCTGATCATTATACCACGCTGTCCTCAACTTCAATTTTTAACTATTTTAGTACGGCGTAACGGAACCCTAAAGACTATTGCATCATGCTGTATTTCTATCCATTGCCAGCATTAATATGCTTATTATTTATTGCTGGTTGTGAATTGTCACATCTGTTTTAAATATAATCAATTGACGCTTTAACTTTATATAGTTTATTTAGCTTCACAAACTATTTGCACGAATAAAAGAATCATATTAATTTCCTACAGTAAAAAGTAAAAACATTAAGTAGCATCAATCATTTGACTTTCGTTCAGCTGTTTTCTTGCCTGATGGGTTCCGAAAATAATAGATCAAATATTAGATAAAGCATATAATATAATTAAGTTAAAAATGCAGCTATTGGTTTGTGTTTTTGAAATGCAAGATAAAAGGTGGAGAGAGGCAGAGAATAGATTACTGACGCTTGACAACTAAGTTTGTGAAATACAAGTTTTAAAAAATATACTTATTATTAATTAACTGTTTCGTTTGGCGATACAGGTAGTAAATTATTTTTGTTATTATTTCAAACAATAAAATAAATTTTCAAATAATAGTTTATATCATATTAAACAGCGTTGCCAGACGTCCCGATTTTTAAATCAAAATTAAATGCCCCGCGCGGGACAGGCTCAGTCCCGCTTTTCGGGGATAACTCGGGGATAACTTTAAAAGAAGTTAAATCTTCACAGAAATATCATGAATAAGTAATTCTTATAAATAATTATTCTCTTATTGTATGTTGCAATTTGTTACACTCACTCCACAGACTATTGTTTGAAATGCCATATTTTTCTAATGAATAAAACTTTTTTGATTTTGATTTCTGTTTTTTTTTTTATTCTGAAGACGAATAAGACAACTATTTAACGATAGGGTAAATCTGATTTAAAATATTATATTTTTATTAAAATACATTTTCGATAGCTATTTTTGCTATCTATTGTCACGTAAACGTAATTTTAATTCAAATAAAATGATAAATAAATGATAAATAGGTATTTGAAAACTTTTAATTATATACGTTTTTTTACTATGTCCCGCTTTCGACGAAATAATCCCGCTGTTTTCACTCAGAGAGTTCCAAAATCCCGACTTGGCAAAAAAAAAAAACTGGCAACGCATATAAACTGAAAATCTGTCGGACATAAAATGACTTAGCTCTTTAAATGTTTATATGTGTCTTTTCAGAACTTATAACTGGTATTTCTAGTGATTTCTGTTTTTTTATGTAGAGAAACACTTTTTTATGGGTTTTTTTTTGCTTATCCAGCTGCAATTTTCTAATTAATTACAAATAAAAAACAAAGTATTAAATTGCGTGTTATTTATAACATTAAAAAAATTGTTTTTTTGTTAGTTGATAAAAAAAATTGATAGGCATATTTCATTTTGTAATTTTACAATACGTTACGACCATATAGAAGCTGTACAATCGGAACGACCGTGAGAAACAAAAAAAAGAAAAACGGTTAGAGGGGTGCAAAATTCCTATACGTGTTAAAAAATCAGTGTAAGCAGGGTCGTAATTTTTAAATTTTGTAAACATTATAGTCTTGAAAGCTTGGATTATTTGTAATGAAATAATATATAACTATACTTTATAAGAACTGAATTTTATTAACTTGTCATAGCGATTTTCATTCGTCGCCATGACAACCCGGAATGTGCCGGAGTGAAATGTTATGATATGGCGACCATTTTTTGGATGCAATTTTCAAAACAAAGAATAACACACACAGATCACTGTAGTTGGCAAATTATTGTTAACAAACACTTGTCAACATTACAATGAAATACCAGAAAAAAAGAAACTCACAACCGCGCCTGTTGGGTAATTCGGCTTTATTGGTTGGCTTACCTTAGGATAAATTAAATTTTCATAATAAAATCTTCTATAATTTCAATCATAGCTCACAGGTAAAAAGTACATTCCAGTCAGATTATTCAGACCATAACAGGAAAATCAGCAATTTAGTTACTTTCTACAATGACCTACCCTAATATAAATTTTCAGATTACAACCCTGCTAAGAATCACAAACTTCCTAATAAAAAAACAACTGTATGATACCTAGTTGTAGATAAAAAAAACGGTTCAAACAATAAGCAAAAATGCAAATTCGAATCTTTCACAAAACAAGTTCGTAAAAAAATATCCCGTCAGGGTGACTCTATCTACCATTAACGACCAATACTTTGTGGGAAAAAGTTACACCCCGAGTTTTTTATGCGTTGATTAAAAAAAGCATGATTAAAGATGTTATTTATAACAGCCCGAATATTATATGCAATTTTAAATTATGTACATTGTCCTTATTCTAGACAGTGTTGAGGCATGTTTTTATTTTAAATTTCAGAGTACATTTTTTTTCAATAGATTTTTTTCAAAGTATATTGTAAAATGCTAAATACGTTTTTATATTTAATAGAAAAAATAATAAATTATATAGGTAAGTATTACGGCTCAACCTTGAAAACGCTTATTTGTTTGAAACTATTTTTTGTTCCATTTTTTTAATGGTGACAAAGAGACATAAAAGTTTTTTAATTACGTTATAATTTATTTTACGTTCTATTTTTTTTTAAGAAAGACAGTTCAGATTACAGGAAAACATTTTTTTCATATTGTTAATAAAAATGAGTTATACCTGCATTAGAAATTACTTTAACAAATCCTTGATCTATAACTATTAAACATAAATTCAACAGTTATATGAGGATATTTTTAAGAAATCGTGAAAATCGTAAAAATATACTTCTTGAACAAATATACACCAAACAGACATCATTTAAAGTTTTTAAATAATCCCGACTTCCTGTTACAACTTATATAACAGCTTTATCGCGAGCAATAAAAGTTAAATCGTGTTCTAACGTTTTTCCATAAAATGACCGTTGCTTATCAAACAATTGTTTAAACAACGATCCGGGTTGGTAAACATGGGGCTGAGGGGCTCATACCTTATCACCGACGTTTGTCCTGTTTTCATTTGTTTGTGGCGTAGAGTAGTCTCTATTTATAAAACGTCCACACATATTGTGTCCGGTATTGAACTATAATTACATTTCTTCAAAACAATCACAAATTCTTTTGTTTGCTATAAATCTCCAGTTTCCATATACTAATCAAAAAATCGATCAAGGGATCAATGCATTAAAATCTATACACGCCTAGTAGTTAAGGAAATCATGGTGAGTGCCTATCTATATGTAACAATTATTTCGAGAACTACATATTGAATAGTGCAGTTTTTCCCATTCGATAGCTTATTCCTTTAAAAAGACTTAAGTTTACATAAATTGACAAAATATATCAAATTAAACTTAACATAGTTACGGATCGTTGTATACAATATTCATAACATTTACCTTTAACCAACCAGCATCGACTGTTATCAGCTTATGTCCACAAAACTATAACAGTTCGGCCAGCGACCCGGTTAGACCCGTTGATATTAGCTTATCAGTTGAAGACCCCAATGGACAATAAAACACAGTACCATAGTAAGGTATATTTTTACAACAAAAGATTTCAGTTTAATAGGTTCTTTTTGTATGGTAGACTCGATTTTGTTGAGAAAAAAATACAAAATAAAAATTTTAGAACTTGAAAAGTATTTTAGCTGTAGTGAATGCTCACAAATATAAGCTTTCTGCAATTTTGCTTGGCTTATGAGCTATCGGCCTTTGAAGATTTTTTGGAATTTTTGAGAATTTTTAAAAGTTCATAATTATCAAACCGATACAACACATTTCATTTAAGAGTTTTGTTGATGTAGTAACTATGAAAATCAATCGCATTACAGAAAATCGTCCCATATAAAATGCAGACAAACTTCTCTTGGACGTTCGGTCTATGTTGCATTTTATGTAGAACGATTTTTTCTAATGCAATCATAAAATTCAGTGTGATTTCTGGAAGCATAATCTTGAACCACAGGGATGTACCGATGGCCTATATAAGCGTTCATAGGCCTTTGTGATCTGTAAGAAATCTGACCTCAAATTGGAATCATCAAGACGAAATACGTAAATAGCTTAAGTTGTCTCACTTATTGAGCAAAATTAACAGTCATAAATTGAAATTGGTGAGTATATAATACGTCTCTGTTATTCACAAACTGGAACATGGATAATAAAGCCAGGTAAAGTTGTGTTATCACTGTTACAACATTACAATGTAGGTAGGTATATCATTTGTTTGAACAAGTTAACCAGCGCGATAAGTGAGGTACATTATTACTGGCCGCCATATTTTCTCATTTATAATATCGTACTATTGAAATCAAATTAGACCACTTACTTATATTTAAAGATAGTTTTTATGTTAAATATTTTCAAAACATACACATGAAGAATTTTTTACAATAGTATATTATGTATAGATGATACTTAGGCCTTAGCCCAGTCATATTTTACACTAAAAATCGCTAATCTCGCAAACTAACGTCTAGTTCTGATTTTTTAATATGTTGTTAGGACCACTACCAGTAGCGTATATCCAAGTTTGCAGCTTCGAAAGACCTGTGCTAACTTTGCAGCACTTTTTTTGGTATTCTCAATATAGGTCTTAAACTCTGCATTTTTTTATAAAATATTTTTTATACATTTTTAAGTAGACTAAAATTGCTACAATTTGAGACCAGAACCAGCTCTGTAGGTTCAATACTTACCAAGATACAGCTTTCCAAAAATTGACCAATTTTTTCAAAAAAGTGAAATTTTAAGATTTGGTCAATTTTTGACCCCGATATCGGGGAAAATACTCATTTTAAGGGTAATATCATAGGAACATATATTGTAGCAAATGTAATTAGCTTTAATTTAACTGTAGTAAGATGATTTATAAAAATTATGTATACCAATATATAGGCCATATTGAAATTACTCTGGCTTTATACATTTGTTAACGAAATATCTCGCCATGGTACTAACAATGCCAGATATCCATACAAATGAATATAATATTTAATATCATTTCGAATAAAGAATACAAATACAGTAATGCTGCATTGATAAACGCGAGTGTCCTGCAAAATAACCATATTGCGTAGGGGGGTTGATTTCAGAAGAGAAAAACAGGACACGGTGCAACCGACCTTTGATGACGTCAACATGACACACAGTCAACTGTTTCACACGCGTCAATCTTTCATTTGTCTCGTGCTGCGTTTTATTGCTTGTTATTGGAAATAAAAATCGAAGTGCATCGCTGTTTTCATTTAGAAAAAAATATTTAAAACAATTTATGTTTAGCGGCTTTGGTAGTTACTTGTAATTAATGATTATTCATTTTAACATAAATCAATAAGTTGTGTTTAAATTATTAAAAATTATAATAGAACCGAATAATATGTTGAAACCCAGCCTCAACACAAAATATTTAGAAATGAAGTTGTACAATTAATTTATTTAGCCGGCTATAAATTTACGTCTTTCATCGTAAATATATATCATATTATCAAAAGAGTTAATTTATGGCACCGGTTTTAGCGCCCACGATATGCGCTTCATGGCGTCAGTTCGATACAAATACTCTCTCATGGCTAGATTACGACTGCGCATTTCTACCTAAAAATTGTTAATTAATTTAATTAATTATAATACGAATCATGACAAACTTTAATATTGAACTCGCAACGTTTTTCTTTTAATTATGTGAAGATCGGCTATTTTATAAGGGTACGTGCAGAAAATACTATAAAATGTCTCTGGTGTGTGGCGATATTACGGCTAAGGTCGCTATCGCTTGTTTTCAGCATAATGTCAGGTTCACCATAATAGTATGTCATCACGTACTACATAACGTACTATTTAATAGCGGCATTATTGTAAAAATTACTTTCAAAAAAATTGTAATTTAGTCCCGAAATAGTTCTGCAACAGTAAAAAGTTCGAAACGTGTTATGTTTATAAAAAAACATTTTACAATACATATGGTCACTTAGAAATCATAAATAATATTATCTTCAATAAAAAAATAAAGAAATGTAATTTTGAAAGACGTATTGACCAGATATGTAACATTAAAATACATAATTAATCTTGATCTTTTTGATTTGTTTTCTAACAGCATTACAAACCTTTTTTAATATAAATCATCATTTTTTTAGACCACCGACTATTTGAGTTTCTGTTTTCTAGTTTCATAATGATTAACTTTTTTACGTATCTATTGTTTTTTTATTGCGATATTGCTCGATTTTGTCTAAACTGGGCGTAACGTTGTTCCATCGAACTCTAACCCGTTGTTTTCGAGTAATTCTGGAGTCCAGTACCAACATATAAACTGGCACGGTGTCTGCAATATAAAGTTCCTTTTTCTTAATGTCTGCGTATTAATTCTGGATTTAGCACATCTTAAAGCAAATAGGCGTTGTCAAAAAAACGTAGCCAGTGACTGTAATGATATTGATTGGGAACAACTGGTCCACTTGGCCAACGCATGTGAATGACAGATCAAATGCGATCGTCGAACAATGAATATTTTTTCGCCTCCCGATAGCCGAAACTAACCAAACCAGAATAGTTGCATAATGACATACATCCTAATAGTACTAACAGACGGTCGTACTTGGTTCGAAGCGGACAGCGGATCTGGTCCGCTCCGTACCAAATCTGTTCGTCTGTAGAGTAGTCTGCGTGTCCGCCCGGTTCGATGGGAACAGAGTCGGTCGTCTGTTGCAAGATCCGCCGTACCATGTCCGTTGTCGGACCGGACCAAGTTCGAGCGTGTGTTAGCACTATTATAATAATTATGTATAGCTCAATCACGAATAGTATGAACAAATAACGTAATACAGCAAGTGGATTTTGAAGTTATTTCGTCTCCGTACATCACTCTAAGATCACTCTGATGTCTGTCTGTCAGTTTTTTTTTCTCCGAATCTATTGGACCATTAAAATCTGAAATTGGATACATATATATAAAGTTAGATAAGTCAATCACGGACGTATAGCGTAAATAAATGAAATCTAATTTTGGAGGGTTAGTTTTGAGAGGCAAATAAGAGCCCCATCAAAACTTATATTAGTGATTTAATTTTCAATCCAAGCAAGTATAGGAAATTTTTTTAGTCGTGTAGCGATGTCAACAAATAGTTACTTAAAATACTGTCGGGGATCCTGTAAAGGATACTAAAATGAACAGTGGTTCGTACTTTTTAAGAACGTTTTGTGTAATAATAAACAGTTGTCCATTCAAAACATGAATACAAAGTAAAATTGAATACATATATGCATCTTTTTGCATACACCGTACAGATGTTTATATCTGGTAAGCTCCAATATATAGTCATTGACTTGCAATACCTCACGGATTGTTTAGAGAAATAGTCAAAACCTGGTGCACAGGTTGTCCCTACACCTTGTTTAATAACAATAACATATTGTTATAGAAATAGAAATAATGTATTTGTCATATTCATGATAAGGATACCAAAGACGCTAATGAACTCGGCTGTTATCAGTAAGTATTCATATTTACAACTATTTGCTTTCTGTATAGGTGTAATCTTTGTTAATTAATGAGTCTTAATTTGTTTTTTTTCTTTTATTATAAATTTAATAATAAACAATATTAAAAAAAAATTTCAGATTACTTTTTGACGTGATAACGTCTTATAAATTGATGAAACACCAGCTGCACGCACGAAAAAGTGTAACGTTCCGCCTGACCCTGTGCGTGCAAGCGAGAGCGCAGTATAAGCGATAGAGAGTCGGTAAAAATATGGTTTGACAGCTACTAAAATTTAGGTTATGTATTATTAAATATGATATTCGAGCGGAATACGTTATCACGTAAAACTATCGTCCGTAAACCGACTTTACATACAACCAATTTTTTTTTAGTAAGAGAACTGATTTGGGTGAAACTTTTTGACGTGATAACGTTTTATAAATTGATGAAACACCGGCTGCATGCACGAAAAAGTGTAACGTTCCGAAAAGTGTAACGTTCCGAGAGCGCAGTAATGTATTATTAAATATGATATTCGAGCGGAATACGTTATCACGTAAAACTATCGTCCGTAAACCGACTTTACAGACAACCAATTTTTTCACATTTTTCAGGATGATAAACTTGTAATAATGACGTAATATTTCTATGTGTAGAAGTCAAGTAGAAGCCTAATAATAATAATAATAATAAAAATTATCATTATCATATGTGGGTGATTAAATTAAACAAAATTTTCCAATCCTCTTTATTTTTTCTCAAGACCGTTTCTAGCTCTGTGGTTAAAAATGTTTTCAAAGGATAATTATTTATAATTTCAAAAGCACTATTTTTTGTTGAGTAGCTTTATGTTGTATAATCTCTCCTACTTTGTAAATCAATGGTTCATAGTTACCTATTGCATATAGTGGACACTGCATTACGCCGAATTACATTAGGTCAATAGAAGTCGCGTGCGCCCCCGGGAAAAAAAAGCCTCTGCCCCGCTTCGGCCACACATTCTGCTCGTACGCGTGCGAGTCCTGTCACGGCTACCCTTGTACATTTTGTATAAACGTTTTATATTCTTTTTGTGCGTTTTCTATTGAACGGTTCATCGTCAAACACGTTAATGATCACTGGACATAGGTATACAGAATGATCGAATAGTCAATGCATTACAAGTCGTTATTTTACTCTTTTAAAGGGGTTGTTTAAAATTTAATTTTATTTTATTTTCATGCATACATTTTTTGCCAATAAAGCGAGATATTTTAAAAAAACTGTTTAATTGTGTCATTTTAGGAATATAGGAATTTCAATCACTTATCTACTGACGACCATTAAAAAATAAATAGAAAATTCATCAATTTTACACGCTTTATATTAGTTTCACTTGTAAGTTTGTATGTATATATGTTTGTAATCTCCATTTGTACTACAGCAAGTGGTTTATATAGTGGTATAATATGCCAGCACTGTAAGTACAGTGGGTAGCCGTGCGGTCTAAAGCACGGGTCTTCGCTGACGTCAACTCTCGGAATCACGGGTCCTGGGTTCTAATCCCGTCCACGCCGAAAAGAAATTGTTTATTTTTCGGCAAATTTTTGACAATAAATCGAACTAAAAAGTGGAAAATAAATATAGTTTAAAAAAACTAAAAAACACGCTTTATATCAAACTAAAAAGTGAAAAATAAATATAGTTTAAAAAAAATTAATTAACTAAAAAGTAAAAAATATTTTTTTTTAAATAAGCTTAAAACAATAATGAATAAAAAATACTAGTATTATTGTGAAAAAAGCGTGGGGCGCTCGATGTACGAAAATGTGGAACAAAGCGCCCCACGATTTTTTCACAATAATACTAGTATTTTTTATTCATTATTGTTTTAAGCTTATTTTTAAAAAAATATTTTTTACTTTTTAGTTCGATATAAAGCGTGTTTTTTAGTTTTTTTTGAACTATTTATTTATAAAAATGTATTAATTTAGAGTTTTTTATTTGTTATAAACCTGCGCATATTTATATGCAAATGAAATTGTATCAGTTACTCTATTTTACAAAATTGTAGATCAAAGAAGAGATTTAAAAAAAAAACATTCTATGTTGAAAGTAGAAACCACGGTATTCGCGTTTTGTGTTGAAGTCTAGTAGCCGTTTAATGAATAATTATACTAATCAATTGTACATTATGAATATGCATGTAATTTAATACCGGTTCTGATTAGCTAGTGATTTAATAGTTTGCTATTTAATTTGTGAGTAGTTACATGCATTTTACGGACAATACAGGATCGGTCAAAAGATTCTTTTTTATGATTAGATGTTCGAAAGAGAACATTATTTGTAATTATTTAATCATACTAAACAATATGGTATTTTTGACGTGATAACGTCTTATAAATTGATGAAACACCAGCTGCACGCACGAAAAAGTGTAACGTTTCTAACGTTCCGCCTGACCCTGTGCGTGCAAGCGAGAGCGCAGTATGCTTCGGCCCAAGTTTGACAGCTACTAAAATTTAGGTTATGTATTACGGAATACGTTATCACGTAAAACTATCGTCCGTAAACCGACTTTACAGACAACCAATTTTTTTTAAGTATATTTTCTTATATTGCTGATTTTATATAATTTTTTTTTGCCATGCTGTGCTTGTAGGTCAAAAAATCAAGCTAATTTCGGGGTCTCCAACACTGCTAAACGTATCCATGTGATTGTTTTTTTTTTCGAATCATAATTAACAAGCCTGGCGTTGAAATTGATTCGAATTCATTGATACAGAGAGACAATACTCTGTTAGTAATCGCAAAGATAAATATATTTGAAAAAGTAAGAACAGTATTGTTTGTTCATTTAACACAGATAGAGTAAATCGTACAAAAATCTACCTTCAGTTATTTCAAAACAATTTAATGCTGCAAAAAATATCTACATTGAACTCCGATGTAAAAACTAGAATTTTTTTTTTGAACGATATTGTACAGGTGTTACTTAATTACAGTGAACAAATGTTTTCATAGTGAATTATGGCTATGTTTTACATTAGATTTTTTTATGTTTTCGATGACCGCCTGTAGTTTAGATATATGTATGGAAGTTTAATATATTGCGTATAAGATGTAATGGTCATTATCAATTAATTATTTTTATCGTTTTACACTTATACAGTTTATAAAATTACTTGGTTGATATTCTCAAATGCAACGAAATAAATACTTATGTTCAAATCAAAAATGGATTTCACAGGATAAAAAACAACCGAGGAGAAATACTCCTGTCAATTTCGCTGAATTCTAGTTATGCGGACTGACTCCCTTACCCCTCTGGCTTTTTTTTTTTTTTTGGGCGCAGTATATTTTTCGACATCTTATGTACTGACAAAGTTTCCGAACAAAGAGGTGGTCAGTAGAAACCCTCTCATTTTCCGTCGTTGAAATACAGATTTCAGTAAGCAAAAAATAAAGACAGAGAAAACGATTAATTTCTTTCGAGCAAAGTGATATTTTTCCAAAGCTCGTCACAATACATATTGGCTATCTGAACACATGTTCTACATTGTTCAGTTAACGTCAGGAGGAGTAGGAGGAAGAGGAGGGATGGCTGATGGGCCATCACAACACCAGTGGGGTTAGGGTAAGGAGGTGTAATAACAAATGGTGTGTTATCTGCTAATGATTCGCGCCTCGCCAACCAAGCGTTTTCTTTTAGTCCGTCTTTTTCATGAGCGGCCCTCTAGCCAGGGATTACTAAAATACACTTAGTAAGTGATTTGAAAATCCATTTCTAAATAGTATCAAACCAAAGTCGCTATCCGTAGTTCGCTTAGTTATTCAATAAATTTCTTTCTCTAGGAAAAAATCAATACATCAATATTATTAATTTTTACGAATAAGGGCTGGAAATTGATTTTTTGTTACAAATGGAGCTGTAGTTTTTTTAAAATTTCCCTTTTTCTAAATTTACGATTAAAAATCCCGAAACGATTAGTTTTTCGCATTTTAAACAAATTTTATCTCAACTTAAAAAAATAAGATCTTGCGTTGTACAGCCCTATTGACACAATCATTGACAATAGTGTGTCCCTACAATGACCGGACTGTTATTAATGATTGTTTAACTTTTGCTGATGATAACAATGGTGACGAATCGATAGTTGCTTAATGTATCTGAATTCAATAAACGGAACCATCGAAACACAACGATTCCTCGTTTAGTTTGTGTGTCGTAATCTGAAGCTTATTATATTATAAAATGGCCAAGCCTTAGGGTGTTGTAATTTATTTCGAGAAAAAATATAAAATAACGAAATAAGCAAAAAAAACAGCACAACCAATTACTCTATCGACATTTTTATTATTGGATATAACAGAAATAAATGATCTCTCAAACAGTACCTTATTTTTTTTAAACACCTACAGAGTTCTGATAAAATATAATAGTAGTTTTATATATCTATATAAAATAATGAAGTAGGTATATTAATTGACATTATTAGAACGGCTGGATCTTTTTTCAAGCTACCGGATACTTACTTTGCCATCAATCTATGTTTTGGAATGCCTTCTAGCTATCAAAAAAAATCTTAACAACATTTGTTGCAATAAAAATTTTCATAATTACCCAACAAGATGTGGTAATGACTTAAGAATGCCTAAACATAGATTGGAACTGAGTAGGAGAGGACCAAATTATATGGGTCAAAAATTATTCAACCACCTGAATGATAATATAAAAAACATTTCTGGTGCCAAACATTTCAAGATTGAATGTAAAAAAATTCTTACTCACAAGTGTTGTTACTCAGTTGAGGATTTTTATCAGTGATTGAGAATAGTATTTAAGTATTTCCATATTCTATTTTAAACGATTTGTTATCGGATTAATTATTTTAATATGTTTTAACTGTGTACCTACTGACGTTTTGTATTCATTTTATAACGGCGCAACAAATAAACATTTATTATTATTTTTAGACTACACGGCGTCTATTTTTTATGACAGTAAGCCCGAATTACTTAAATAATTAAATCTATAAAAATAAAATAAAACCATTCAAATTATGAACGCATCCACCGAATGCACTACGATTGTTATTTCTGTGACTTGATCAATAAATAAATATATTTCTCAATAGAGAGTTATTGCATACAATAAATTATGCAAATCGCATGTGCAAACAACAAAAACGGCAGCGAGCAGTTGTTCATTTTTGTGGATATCGAGTAAAAACGTCCATCCGGATGAAAGGTTTAACCTCTGACCTGAGCTGAGACCCTGTAAGTTGCATTCACAGTAAACACAGCGAGTGACCGTCCAGCAGCAGCCGAGTGAAGCACGCCGTGGACACAAGAGGGTTGCTTGCGTCGACTGTTTACAGTCGGCCAGTACAAATCTTTGAAGATTATGCAAGATGTAGGTACGCAAAATTGCCAATATTATTACACTTTCCATTAATTAATTTATCTCCGTTTTTGTTACGCTGAAAACAAGAGAGCATGAGAAATGTTAATACTTACCTCTAAAAAATTGTTGATTAGTACGATAGAGCTAGACCAGTACTAGGCCGTCAAGATCACCCGAACCTGCAACTTCTGGTTATGAAAATTCGAGATCGAAAAAAAACTTTCTTTTCAGAATAATTGAAATGTATTAAATTTATTGATTTCAAAAATGCTGTTGTGTATAAAGAATAACATTTATTCGGTCAACTGCAATACTGTTCAATGAGTATTTTGCATTAAAAACACCCTATTTTTTTCACCACAATTGCAAACACAAAAGCTAAACGCTGTTTTCCGTAGCGCAATATTCATATTTAGTACTTAGGTTTTATGTATATTATATAAATGCATCTGGACACGCATTTACAATCAATACATAAAAGCTGATCGATATTTTTTGTAATGTCATTTCTTAATGGTCATTTAAGACTATTATTTATTTCGGTCAGAGAATCACCGAATAATCTGAACAGTGATAAAATATTTCTGTTTTTACACGCTTTATATTAGTTTCACTTGTAAGTTTGTATGTATGTATGTTTGTAAACTCCGTTTTGGACTACAAGCAAGTGATTTATATAGTGGCATAATATGCCAGCACTGTAAGTACAGATGCTCTAGCCGTGCGGTCTAAAGCACGGGTCTTCGCTGACGTCAACTCTCGGAATCATGGGTCGTGGGTTCTAATCCCGTCCACGCCGAAAAAAAAACTTGAATACTAGTAATTTTTATTCATTATTGTTTAAAAAAAAATATTTTTTACTTTTAAGTTCGATATAAAGCGTGTTTTTTAGTTTTTTTTAAACGATATTTATTTTTCACTTTTTAGTTTGATATAAAGCGTGTTTTTTAGTTTTTTTAAACTATATTTATTCTATATACGGAAGAAATTTGTGGTGTCGCCTCTCCCTCTGTGTATGATTGTAACTAGAGTTCAAACTACTGGATTGATTTTGATCAAAGACTGTCACACATGGAAGCGAATTCGCTAAATTATTACTAGCTCAAATGATCTTGACGCACATCATAAAATCATCGCGAACGACATACTATTTTTTGCAATTAAGTACCCTCTATAAAGACTTAAAATAACCGTCAAAATTGTTAAGATGCGAATTACACGATTTATCATCTTTCGCTTTGTTTGCCTTTACATAATATATATTTTTTTTCAATAATATTATATCTAAATAAAGAGTCTAATCTTCTTTTTTTATTCGATTAACGATGTCTTTATATTTAAAAAATATCTTATAACAGTATTTTTTGCAACATCTTGAAATTTACAATACATCAATTGATATTTGAATAGGTAATTCGAATACTTAAAAAAGTAAACAGGTACAATTTTTTTCATTTGTGCGTCAACACCCGTGTTACAATTTATGCGTAACGGTTGCAGGCCGTTAGGGAATTATTTATATATATTTTTTTGGTATCTTAAAAATTTTTTTTGCTAACTAAAAAACTATTTTTTAGATCTATGTAAATTAAAATTTTAATTATTAGCAAAAAATTCATTAAAATGCACCCCAATAATTGGATAGAGGGGTTGATAAAAAATTAATACTAACGGTGAGTTATTTATACTAAAGAACAAAAAAAATTGTTTGTATCAAACCTTTTTTGCTTAGTTTTGTGATTGGGATCTGTGTTTTGAAGATACCATGATAGGTAAACCAAACTTCCACTTTTAAATATTTTTTTAGTTTGTAAAAAAATTAATAAAAAAGTATTACTTGTTTATTCCCGATAACTGTCGACATACTTAATCGATTTAAACCAAATTTAGTCCACATGTTGGAATCCATCACCGCACGAAGTCTATTTTAAATTAACCCAATCTATAAGGGTGGGTTTTATGCCTACTTTTGAAGTCATTTATTTATTTAAATAATCGGGCAACCCCCCTAAAATTTTCAGAATTGGTTTAGACTTAGTCCAACTTCATATAAAAAAAATCAAGCCTTTTATTTAAAATTGCCTTGGTGCTCGTACTACCTTAATGACGGACCATCTACAATTAAATGCCGGTTCTCATATAAAAACAAAAACTTACGAAGCCGCGTTATTAAAATGTTACGGCTAATATTTGAATGGCAACCTCCTTGTGTCCACTTCCTTTCAATAATAGCTAGTGAATAGTGTTGGATAAGGTCAGTGTTGCAACAGCTGTTGCTTCTACATTTTATACCTGTCGGTCGGTTCAGATTAGACGTTCAGTAATTCGTGGCTCAGGTGAAACAAAACACTAACTGTAACCACCTGTTCAATCTACCAATTGACCAATAGTTAGTGCATAACTTATTATAGGAGACAGACAACAATTACCAAATAAAAGTAAACCAATTCGGCAATTGCGTTACAATATGTTAAAGTAATGACTAAATGATTTTAATGATAAATTATCCATAATTTTTAAACTGATAGGTACATATGAACACGCTAAAAATTTTGAATTCGGTAAAGTAACAATAATTGAGTGGACACTCAGCAATCCCCTGAATTTCAAAATTTTCTTCTGGACTTTCTCTCAAGTCTCGCTACGAACAATACCGAATATTCTCTTTTTCAAAATTCCATGGCTTTTTCTTGCCAACGCATGTCTGTCCTTTTCTATTGCATCTCAAAAACATGCCGTCTCTCTCGCACTCATTGACAAAAAAATTTTGACTTTTATCAAAAATCATTCAATATCGTTCACAAAACTCGGACATGTTTTAATTAGAGATCGCTTGACTTTGCGGAATTCAAGCTACACTTACCGGGTGTTATCCAAAAGAGGGACACACTGCTAAAAGGGGAATTCACAGGATTTGAGTTGGTAGCTACACTAGGATGACGTTATGATGATCTAAAAATATACAGAGTGTGCCAACAAGTTAACAAAATCGAAACCTGTAAATAAAATTTTTATGAAAATGAAATCTTAATCCGGTCCTTTTTTAAGGGTTAAGGGCTTGTTTCGTAAGGCCAAAAATAGCTTGCTATAAGGTATATCTGTCAAGCTTCGACAGCATTTAAGAAATTATAAAGAATTAGGTACCCCGATAAATATCTCAAAGAACGGCCGATACATGTAATCATTTCTGAATAAAAAAAATCATGTATAGGCATAATATGCAATAGTTTAGTAAAAAAATCAACAGTATAAGAACTTTTAAACAGTATTATGCAATGTCTATTATATTCCAGTGTGGTCTGTGGTATTCAATTTAATCCCTACGCTGGTCGAGATTACAAAAAACATTGGCTTTTCTTCCTCAGGATTAAGTTAAGTACTTTTGGCATAGATCCTTGCACTAAAATATTAAATGTTCAACCAAAAGTTACTTTAAATACTCCGTATGCTTTTGCATTCCATTTACTGAAATCTAATCGTGAAAATAGAGAGAAGGAAACATATTTTAATCCTTAAACGACATCCATTGGTCACGTTGCTGTATCGGGCGTTTATTTTGAGAAAGTTATTGAAACAAAATATTAGTTTACATCAATTTTGTTTACATTTCACATTATCGTGGACATTGATTTCGCCGCGGAAACGCCCTCGGGCCTCGCTACGAGCTAAGCTATTTTAAGTAAATAAAATTGTCGACCAATATTTCTCAGACCATATATTGACAAAAAATAATAAAAATGTTTTTTTATTATTTTGACGTGATAACGTCTTATAAATTGATGAATCACCAATCTTATAAATTGATGAAACACCGGCTGCATGCACGAAAAAGTGTAACATTCTTAACGTTCCGCCTGACCCTGTGCGTGCTTTTCTCGAAAACGGCCCTAACGATTTGGATGAAATTTACTGAAAAGGGATTTTGGGGGGCAAAAAATCGTTTTAGCTAGGTCTCATCTCTCGAAAAAATAGTTTTCATACCAATTTTATTATTATAAAAATCAACTTTTTGACGTATGAAAATACTTAAATATTGTAAGTAGGTTTTGGAATTTTATATAAACAGTGAAACAATTGTTTTCAAAATATTATGACAATTAATCTTTGAGACTTAAAATAAATACGAAAGAAAGAAAGTTAAAAAAAACAATTATTATTATAGGCGGTGAGTATTTTAATACATAAAATTAACCTAAATTTGAAGCGAAAGATGCAATATCATAGATTCGAATTATTATAATTATTATATGTAGAATTTAGGTTATGTATTACGGAATACGTTATCACGTAAAACTATCGTCCGTAAATCGACTTTACAGACAACCAATTTTTTTTTTGTCAATATATGGTCTGAGAAAAATTGGTCGACAATTTTATTGACAAAAAATAATAAAAAAACATTTTTATTATTTTTTGTTAATATATGGTCTGAGAAAAATTTGTCGTCAGTTTTATTTACTTGAAGAGTTCTATTCAGACATTAATCAAAGTTTTGAATTTTAAGCTATTTTAAACCCACAAAAATTATTTAAAAAACTAACGGTCAGTCTTATCGTACAAATATTTTTTTAAGTTCTTACTGATTTACAGTTTCAATAAAAGTGGCATTTTTTTGTAATTTCCGAAACGAAGGAATCGTTCCTTATTGTTCTGTCCGCCTCTGGCCACAGCTGAATATACAAAACCTTAAGTCAGTTTTACGCATTTCAGTTTGCGAAATGGACGGAATAAATTTACCCACAGGGAATATTAAAAGAAATTCCGCTACGCCAAACACGATTTAAATCAAAACTTATGATCGACAATAGAATATCGTATGTATAGTTATTTTTTGTTCATTCGGATGATCAAATTAGGTTATCTCCGTGACCACAGCTGTATTTGAAAGTATAGATTTTAAGTTTATTCGTTGATTTGCCGGAACATCTATTGTGTTTATTATGTCACCTAACTAATTATATCGTTAAGGTTTAATAATAATTAAAATTCTATTTTACTTTCGTGTTCCGTTAGAAAATAAATTGAAAATCGTCACTGCATAGATTTCATCCAGCAGTAATTTATTGCCAACGTCATTGGCTAGCGTAAAATAACACACGTATTTATGTGTTTGTATTTTGTCTAGGACAAGAATATCCTCCTGAACCCTCCAGGAGTCTTCTGCACTGCATACGTCTGCAACATGTCTGTTAACCCCCGAGTTGTGGAGTTAACCTCGCGTCCTGTTTCCATCCAGTTCGCCAGTCAGTTCGTAATCTGGAGGAATGCATTTTACGAGTAGGGATGGCCAATTTATATAGTATATAGATAGATCATATGAAATCATTTGATTGATAAGTTATTTAAAATTTAAGACTAGATAAAAAAATTTCAACTCAATCGAAAAAGCTGTCGCAGATTTGAAACAAAGCCATAAATAAACAAACATAGGTATAAACAAATATACACGGAGTCATACTAAATAAAACCGTTTAAAAAATATACGTTTTCTGGTAAAAGCAATAAAATGCCATGAAAGTCACGGTAAACAGGGCTAGTCTATTTTTTCAGTTTAGAACGTCCGAAATAGAGTGAGGAGAGTAGAAAATAAGTTTAAACGAAGAGTTAGTTAGAACTGTATCATATTTAGTTATTTTTACTTTCTACTTAAGTATCATATATATTAATACGCTATGGTTAAAGAGGTTTGCCTCCCTTTTTAGAAAAAACCTCACAATTTCTCCACATAAATTATATATCATTTTACAGATAGTTGCTTGCTCTACTGACATCGACAACTAAAAAAATTATTATTGCTTTTGTTTTTGTAAATTAATTAATTAACAGCAACGCTGAACAACGTCTGCCATCTGACGGCTATAATTTTGAAACAACGTCAACACTTCGTTCTGTCATCTGACCTTCCTATTGTAAATACTTCATACTGCCATCTGACGGGCAACGCTGAACAACGTCACAGCAATGCTGCATGATGCCATCTGACGGCTTAGCTCAACGCTTTTGCTACTTGCGCCTCTATATGACAATTTTAGTAAAATATTTCTTCGATCTGTCATCTGAGCTTCATATTGTAATACAACAAAAAGAAGAACGTTATAAGCAGTGTGCAAAATTAGAAACGAATTATTGAATACCTGCAATCATATTTAAAAAATAATTTTGTAAAGTGATAATTATTATACTTATTTAGTACGAATAAATCGCACAGGTCACTCTAGTTAAATATTATCGAGAATTAAAAATTCATCAATTCTGATAGCGAAAATGGTAGTGGACATCCCTTCAGAACGTGGTCCGTCTGGAGAACGGTTTGTATCGTCCTGGAGGGCTATTTTTGGCTGAATACCTACAGGACACGTTCACATAAACGAACCCTCCATATAGATTACTTGAATACTTCATCACTTGACACTTCGACATAAAAACTACTAACGAATTTTAAAATCAGTGACGGCGATTCCATTTTTTTCAATACAGAAAAACTTGGTTACTTATGTAAATAACAGAAAATCGTACAATTCATACTACAAGTGATGAATTATGGCATGATGTAATTACAGAACGAGTTCTATAAATACCCCATGCGAAATACGTCACTTTCCGTACGTGTATTATACAATCCTCGATTTGAAAGTTTACTTTTAATGTTACGTTGTTTAAATCGGTGGCCTAGTGTATACTGAGTATGTATAAACGCGCTGTGCCGAGCAGTGACAAACAACGACCATCAATGGACGCGCGAAAAGTTATAGTGCGCTTTCGTCTACAAGGTTTTAGTAACGTGAAATATTGAATTTATTGGGCTTTTTGTCTGTTTATTTATTACTCAAATGACATTTCAATTCTGCACCCTGTGCCATATTTTAGGCAAATGAATACACCAATAATAATGAACTTGAAATGTGCTGCCACTGCCGTCTACCCTCCGGTTAACTGTTAAGTCTAGTTTATCGTCCGGCATGTGTTTTAAGGTTTCTAAGTTTAGACGCTGTCCTAGACAATCTCCCATACGGAGAGACCATCATAATGTTTAGCGTTTTATCTCAGTTCTATGGTCTTTTAAAACGGTTGTTTATAAAGGATAAACTACCCCCACAAACGTCAATATGCACATTTTATCTCTATTTAACAAATGTCAAAGAATTATTTGAAGCGTCATTTTTCACTGAAACCGACTCGACGATTAATTTGTGTAAAAGTACTAGTCTTTGCTCGCGACTTTGCTAACGTTAATACTATTTTCTCACTACCGCTCTCTGTCCAGCCCTATTTAATAGAAGTGCGTTAAGTCTTTATTCAAATTTGGGAACGATTTAACAGAAAGCTAGGTTCCACAAACAAAATTATTTTTGATGTGATAACGTTTTATAAATTGATGAATCACGTCAATATAAAAAGATAAAACACCGGCTGCATGCACGAAAAAGTGTAACGTTCCTAACGTTCCGCCTGACCCTGTGCGTGATTATTAAATATATTCGAGCGGAATACGTTATCACGTAAAATTATCGTCCGTAAACCGACTTTACAGACAACCAATTTTTTCTCTTCACTATTTCACGATGAAGTACAACTAAACAATTCGAATACCTTGATTAATGATAATTATTAAGAATCCACATTTCTGATGTTCTAAAACCCTATCTAGTATCTATAATCTCTGAATTTTGGGTATCGCTGATCTAAAAGATAAACTATAAAGTGACCAGTCCGCAAGGTGGATATAATAATTCTCAGGTTTCGTGGAATTTGACCAGCGACACTGTTAGACAGAGAGAGAAAACACGACCCTCGTCAAATCGAAATAATATGTATAATATGTTTGAATTTTGTTACATCAGTCACCGGTCCAGTGACGGAGTATTGCATAATAGCTACCAAACCCAGTGGCGTAGATAGGGGGGGGATCAGGGGGATATATCCCCCCCCATGAGTCCAGAAAACATAACATAAATTTATACGAAGATCTCTGTATCTAAGTATATTCATTCCTTTACGTTTTGCCATATGATGGCATTTGCAATTATCTGCGAGTTGCAGGTTATACAATTTTTTAATCATGAAAGTGTAATTATTATTGTGACGACTGTAAATTAGAATAGTTTCAAATTTTCGCGCCCATCAAATTCTCGTCGTTTCCTCCCTTCCGTGGTGCTGGCCGCAGGCGGTGAATGCGCTGATTGGTACGCGCAATAGGATTCCAGCCAATCCAGCCAGTTCACAGTTGATCCTTGGTCCGGCGAGATAGGCGACTTTTTAACGTGAGGTTATCACAATATTGTCTAATGCCAATAAACTCCCATTGTCTTTGTTTTATCCAGTATTAGAAAAAGATCAAAAATGAAGAGGTTTTTAATAAATCTGACTCATCTGAGCAGTGAAAAAAACGAAAAAAAACAAAAAACCGAAAACGAAAATGCAGAATCTTCGTTTGCAGAAACAAACGCGAAAAAAGCTTGTGTTGATGTACACAAAAAAGACGTCGCAAATTTCGTTGACACTCAATTAAGTGACGCGGAAAGGCTAGATTTATTGACGAATGTCTGGGTTCCACCGAAAAATTTTGCATTTCCGTTGCTGGAAAAGTTCGAAGCTCGAAAATTAAGGTTTCGTCGTGAATGGCTCGATGAATTCTCGTGGCTCGCATATTCTGAAGTGCACCATGGTGCATTTTGTGTAAAATCATTTTTCAAAGAATGTTAACATTTTTTTAGAAGCACCTATTTCTGTGCATGTGTGTATATTATATGTAATTGATAATTGTAAAACTAGGTAAATAAACACTCCAACAAAATTGATAACATAAAAATTTAAGTGAGTCATATCCCCCCCCATGGCAAAAACCTATCTACGCCACTGACCAAACCTCTTTTAGAACCGACATATCAAATGTTTGTTGATGAAGCTAGACGCGCTTAGAAGATTTTAGGATCGGATTCTGACGAAATAATTGTGACGTAAGGGTTTTTGACGTGATAACGTCTTATAAATTGATGAATCTTATAAATTGATAAAACACCGGCTGCATGCACGAAAAAGTGTAACGTTCCTAACGCGTAACGTTCCTAACGCGTAACGCGTAACGTTCCGCCTGACCCTGTGCGTGCTTTTCTCGAAAACGGCCCTAACGATTTGGATGAAATTTACTGAAAAGGGATTTTGGGGGGTAAAAAATCGTTTTAGCTAGGTCTCATCTCTCGAAAAAATCGTTTTCTTACAAATTTTATCATTATAAAAATCAATTTTTTGACGTATGAAAATACTTAAATATTGTAAGTAGGTTTTGGAATTTTATATTATAAACAGTGAAACAATTGTTTTATAAATATTATGACAGCTAATCTTTGAGAATTAAAATAAATACGAAAGAAAGTTAAAAAAAAAATTATATTATATGATGAGTAATTTAAATAAATAAAATTAACCTAAATTTGAAGCGAAAGATGCAATATCATAGATTCGAATTATTATAATTATTATATAAATTTAGGTTATGTATTACGGAATACGTTATCACGTAAAACTATCGTCCGTAAACCGACTTTACAGACAACCAATTTTTTTTTATTATTTCTAGTCGAAAATGTATGAAAAATCGACTGTTTTTTCTAATTTTTGGAAACGCGTTATCTGGTCTGTAATAAATAAATTATAAATAAACCGGCGCATGAAAATTAAATTGCAAGCAGAGAGCCCGTTCGAACTTTATTTATTGATAGGCTTGATTATATTTTAGGTGTAATTGCGTTGAATTGCAACCCTGCTAACCACCGCAACAATCCTCACCGCTTGCAACCTGTCCGGTTTTATCGCAACTCCACCACCGGCCATTTGGCGCAGAATATACTCATTCTTACCCTAAAATTGTAAAAAAACACGCTTTTTTATACAACATACATTTTAAATTTAAGGTCGAGCTATTTTTTATACACGGACAGGGTAAATGTCATAATATGTTTGTTTATTTTACGTTTTGGTAGTTTTTTTTTGTCTTTTTATTACGTGATAAATATCGTTTCTTCATTTTTAAGCTTTTACTAATGTTGAAATTGCTAATAATTTATTTAAGAAGACGAGTTAAAATTATGAAAACATTTTGCGCAATACATTTTTTTAACGTGGTGAAACTTTGTTTATCACTCAACTTTTCAAAATAATAAACGTCATAACCAATATTTTATTATGTACATTCTTTTCTTTTCAATTCCACTGAATAAACGTAACATGAAGTGATTTAAAAAAAAAAAACGTGGTACCTACACAAAAATTGCACAATGACTACAATATGTGAGTGAAAAAGATAATATGATTTTTTTTAACAAAAGATGAGATTTAATCGTAGCATTTTAGTTTTTTCTTTTTGATACAGACCGTTCCTTTTGTGTAACTGTGCGAAAAAATAACGTTTTGGTTCAATTATTTCTAAATCCATATAGTGTTGTATATGATACTAGTGGTCCGGTCCGGCTTTGCCAGAATTTGTAGATTGTCAGCGTTTTTCGTCGACTTACGTTGTAAAATTGGTCCTCACAAAATTCGCACTCTTTCTTTATAATATTAGAATAGATTTGCAGGGTTGTAAATATTCACTTTTTTTCCCGTACTCTATAATATATTGAACTATATTCGTTATTTCACATTGTAGCTCAGTGAACGAATAAAATGAAATAATTTATTTTACACTGACAGCCCAGGAACAAGATAAAAAAAATGTAATTGCTCACAATATATGAAATACATATTTAAGATTATATTATTTTCTTCACGTTAAACTTGAGAAGCTCTATAGAAATGCTCTACAGTCGACAGTAAAACGAAATAAAATTTTACTTTCTTTCACAAAATCTATCGAGTACAACCCTGTTTAAATCATACAATGATGTGACATCTACTTTACTTGTCAGCCGAACAATGAGCCTATGTTGCGCCAATGTCCATAATTGTCCTGTTATGTAATTCCTGAAGCGTCTAAAAAATAACTGTTCCTGTATTCATGTTTGATATTTTTGTTAATATGCCGCGATAGCATAACAAAAATGTTTTAAAATTGCATTTTTGTGGTACATCTTTATAAATCGACAACCAATTTCGAATTTACAATTTATTAGTTTTTATTCTATCAAGAATGACCCAAAAATCGGTTTTAGGCTGTTATGTATTTTTAAAATACGAAATGCTGTGTTCTATACTCATTTAAGAAATGTACATACAAAATGTCTATTATTTTGTGGAAAATTTTAATCAAATACAGAAGCGATATTAATTTTGACATAAATAAAACCATTTGATTATTAAAAACAAATCATAAGGTTGGTTTTAAATTATTGTTTCTCTTAAACGTTTTTTACTAAGCAGATTTTTATATAAACCATTCACTTATAATTGCAGATGATAAATAAGAAAGGGTAGGTGGACATGGATTGGAGACATATGTAAGGTCGGACAACATAAAGAAAAGATCGCTTGAACACACCGTCTTATGCAATACACATAAAAGCTATTTAAACCATACAATGGTCCCAGGTTGGCTCTATTATATTTATATCTGAACGTGTATTTACCTCCTGACGCTTTCATAAGTGCAGAAATATTATTTTTATTTTTGGTGAAATAACGTCGTAATTTCGTCGACCCGGGAAAAAATTTTAACATGGACATGGACAGGAATCCGGAAACGCTTTGGTACGGAGTATTTCGAAAATATATGGACACATACGTATATGATAATGCTTTCCTGCGGAAGAATTGTTTTAGAGTTTTGAGTCCTACAAGAATATTCTTTATTCAACACGCGTGAGTAATATATAATTTCGGGGCCCTGCTAAATTTGGGAGTAATAATAAATTACTTCATGTTGACGCGTAGAGTGCTAATAATGAGCCGAAACTGTACGATAATGTACTATTACTGCATAGTTTCTGAACCAATAGGAACGCGGTAGCGAGCCGAAACTGTACGGTAATGAATTATTACTGCATAGTTTCTGGACCAATAGGAACGCGGTAGCGATTTGTATATACGAAAACAGCATCGCATTTCAGCGAAAGTCAGGGCCATCTTGTGTGCATCGAGGGCGGTGGGACGTCAATCAATGAAGTGATTTATTATTTTTCCCTCTTTTATCAGGGCCCCGATTACATATTACTCGTGCTAGTTGTATTATGTGCGACCATTGATCGAAGCAGAATATTCCGCTCGCGTGTTACCGCACTCGCTACGCTCGTGCGACAAATTTCACACTCATGGAATCTTCTCTCACTAGCCGCACAATATACTATTGTTACTTCTATATTTATGTAACGAACGATAATATGTGCATAAGTGTATTTTTGCGTCAGACATAATCAAACTTTTTATAGATCTAGAACTTGATATGAGCAATAGAACATAAAATTATCTAATCTTTTAATATAAATCGTACAAATTAATCATTCTCTTTATTTGCTAATGTTATTATTAATGTTGTCGAGAGTTAAAATCGTGTCAACTGTAATCTGGATCATTATGTCAACTAAAATCTGACGTAACACATCATTATATTTTGTAGTTATTTTTTATGTAAAATGTAAGGAGATTGACGACTGTAAATTAAAAAAAAATGTTATTTAAACTCAATATACGTCTATGCTCTGGTCTAGATGTTTATTAAACTATTAACGCAAGAATTTATCAATATAACTGATCATTGAAAAATATAATATTACCAGCGGTCCCTCCCGGTTTCACCCGGGTGTAAAAGAACGAATGGGGAAGGGAGGAACATGAGTACACACATTCATCTTAGTTTACCGAGATGAATGTTGTGTCCAAATTTCATGATGATCGGAGTTACCGTTCAAAAGTTTTTGTCGATAAAAATCAGTATTTATACTTTTTTTTAACTAATAATTTTTTTTTAATTAATTAAATAAAATTAAAATAAATTTAAATGTAAACCTTAGAAGAAAGCAATGTAGAAAATAAAAAAACAAAATAAAAATGTATTCGCCAAACGTAGGGCTCGAACCCACGACCCTGATATTGACAGTCGTGTGCTCTACCGATTGAGCTAGCCGGCGCTGTATTCTTACAACGCTAATATGAGTATATTTAGTTAGTGTATTTCACCTGAATAGAAGCTTATTTTTGAGATACATTTTGCAACATTTTTCATTAATGCTCCGCTCCTAATGGTCGAAGCCTGATTTTATATAGCCTATAGCCTTCCTCGATAAATGAACTATCCAACAAAAAAAAAAAATTCAATTTGAACCAGTAGTTCCTGAGATTAGCGTGTTCAAACAAACAAACTCTTCAGCTTTATATATTAGTATAGATTGAGTGATAATTTGTTTATCAAAAACTCCATTTTTGATCAAATGTTTTATATATACAATTTATTAACTAAAGATGTTATTTCATTTTTGTTCGTTCAATTAATAGTCTATTTCATCATTTATCGCTCTTTTTTGTCAAAATTTTTAGTAGCCTCTCAGTATTATTCTTAACAAAAATTGAGTTGGGTATGAACCAGTTCTGCATTGAATCACTGTTGTATAGAATGACCTGTGCCTTTCATACCGTTTTTTAAGAGAATTTTAAGTTCTTATGTTCCTTTGTGCGGACATATCGGGTACGGGATCTCTTTACCTACGGGTCAGACACAGGCGTTTTGTTTACCTCCTCGTTCAGCCTCCCCCTCTCCTCTTTCCATTGCTACTGATGTTCTCAGCCCTTTTCGATCGCCACTTGTAGATGCAGAACATAACGGCTATAGTTGTCGGCAAAAAACCCTAGATAAACAAGATAGTGATTCCTAATTTTCTATAGCCTCCATTATGAGTTCAGGTCTGTATTAGAAAACGTTTGTTTATTTATATTTTACTAGCGGTCCCGTCCGGTTTCACCCGGGTGTAAAAGAACGAATGGGGAAGAGAGGAACATGAGTACACACATTCATATTATTTTACCGAGATGAATGTTGTGTCCAAATTTCATGATGATCGGAGTTACCGATCAAAATTTTTTGTCGATAAAAAGCAGTATTTATACTTTTTTTAACTAATAATTTTTTTTAATTAATTAAATAAAATTAAAATAAATTTTAATGTAAGCCTTAGAACAAATACAATTTAGAAAAAAAAAATAAAAATGCATTCGCCCAACGTAGGGCTCGAACCCACGACTCTGGTATTGACAGTCTTGTGCTCTACCGATTGCACTAGTCGGCGTTGTATTCTTACATCGCTAATATGAATATACTTAGTGCATTTCACCTGAATAGAAGCTTATTTTTTAGATACATTTGGAACATTTTTCATTAATGCTCCGCTCCTAATGGTCGTAGCCTGATTTTATATAGCCTATAGCCTTCCTCGATAAATGAGCTATCCAACAAAAAAATTTTTTTTCAATTTGAACCAGTAGTTCCTGAGATTAGCGCGTTCAAACAAACAAACAAACTCTTCAGCTTTATATATTAGTATAGATTGAGAAAGTCAGAGCTTATTTCATTGGCGATTTTATAAAGATTTCATAAAATATAATTAAAAAATTATTTATCTCTAACGTCTTTTCGGGAATACTTTGTGAGAATTAAATCGCATAATAATAACATGTTGCTCATATTCTAGGTTGCTTAGATCACGCAAGCCGATATATTGCTTTCATATTGCCCCGTTGATGAGTTTCCACTCTTTTACCTAGAAAGGAAAATCGTATTACTGTTGAATTTTTTCGTGTTGCCTCGTGTACGAACGGCCTAAGGACGATTGGAAGAATCCGTCGTGTCAATTCAGACCCCGACCGCATATTATAACCGTCGCCTTATGTCCATACAAGCACAGCTGCCCACTACATAATAATACGCATTTCTTTATAAACGCTCTAATAGCGTCTTATAAAAAATATATAAAAAATCTAGATTCTTTAATATATTGTAAAGAATGAAAGGAAATGTCCCGTTCTTTATTTTCTTAACTGGATCATATTACTTTAATACAAAAACGATGCGTGATACCTGGATAGTTTTAATCTACGATAAAAGAAATATATTTTACCGTTTTCTTGCGAAAATTATATTTTTAGATCAGTGTCACAGGTATTCCGTTTTCAGGCGAAATTTAAAATTATCAGGAACAAAATATTATTCGATTTCATTTATTGATAGAGCTGTTTTATTGATTAACTAGCGGTCCCGCCCGGTTTCACCCGGGTGCAAAAGAATGAATGAGGAAGGAAGGGACATGAGTACACACATTCATCTTAGCTTACCGAGATGAATGTTGTGTCCAAATTTCAATGATGATCGGAGTTACCGTTCAAAAGTTTTTGTCGATAAAGAGCAGTATTTAAACTTTTTTTAACTAATATTTTTTTTTAAATGAATTAAATAAAATTAAAATAAATTTAAATGTAAGCCTTAGAAGAAAGCAATGTAAAAATAACTAAAAATATATTCACCCAACGTAGGGCTCGAACCCACGACCCTGATATTGACAGTCGCATGCGCTACCGATTGATCTACCTGAGGTTGTGTTCTTTCATCACTAATATGAGTATATCTAGTTAGTGCATTTCACATGAATAGAAGCTTATTTTTGAGATACTTTTTGCAACATTTTTCATTAAAGCTCCGCTCCTAATGGTCATAGCGTAATATTATATAGCCTATAGCCTTCCTCGGTAAATGGGCTATCCAACAAAAAAAATTATTCAATTTGAACCAGTAGTTCCTGAGATTAGCGCGTTCAAACAAACAAACAAACTCTTCAGCTTTATATATTAGTATATAGATAAAGATGGCAGGATCGTGTCAGTATAGTTTAATTTAATGTTTTTTTTTATAGAAAAACTATTTGATTTTATAACTAAATTTTATATCCTCTTGAATTTTTTGCTCGAGATCTTATTTCTATTATTCCTTGCAAAAAATTTTGTAACCGCTGGACGCTCTTCCACAGTTGAAAAACTGTAACCGTCCCTGGCTGAATCCCTTGATTACGGAAGCCGCTGACAAAGACAATAATGACATGTTTGTCCAAGTGGTGCAATATTTGTTGTATCATTGCGTATTGTACGGTGAAAGACTTCCAGTTATCTAACTGTGTGTAGATAGATAAACACTTGTTAGGTTATTATTTTATACAGACAATAAACAATTCAGTTTTCATTTATGAATTTCACGTAATGATTTGAAATGAGCCGTGGAATGGATAAGATAAGATTTTTTTAAAACCTTTCAGGTCATAGTTAGATTACAGGAAATATGAAATTACTGAAAATGTAAAGGAAAATAATGCAAATACTTTCCAGAAAAAATACGTAAACAATCATCCTGTATAATATAAACGCGAGGCGTATTTACATCAACGCGACACAGAAATGGGGCGACGAGGTAAAAAGAGATTTTGTGATTCAAACACGCGAATAGCCACAGGTCACGGGGAGGTCAGAGTCAAGCAGTACCAGGCGCCGAGACGCTGACCCTGTTGTTGTTCGACGCCGGACGCCGTACGGACCGGCACCAGCTCCCAGTTTGCGTCGTTATAAGCGGTCGCCGTCGCACCGAACTCTTAGCTTCTGCTGTTGAACGTGTGTGTGTATTTGATAAACGGACAGACGGACATCAGAGCTGGATTTATGGTGAGTTTCTCAAATTTTCAATTTCTTTAAGTGAAACTTTTTTAGACGCGCTGAATCAGACGAAAATTGAAAAAGCTTCCCCTCCTCCGACATCAACCGGCAGTTGAGAGGAAAGAGTGAGAGAATCGTTTCTGCTCTCTCTGTCAAAGCGTCATACGCCTTCTACAAGCATGCGCAGTTCGTACTGTATGTATACGTAGCACTTTCATTAGGTAACAAATTTCACATAATCACTGAAATAATAAAATGCTAGAACCTAAGAAGTTTCACTTCTAACGCGCGAAAGTCTAACACATACTTTTTTTTATATGTTTGATCGATAAGTAAACACCTTGCATACGATTACAGTTTACAAAAATGTGTACAAAAATATCGGTTACAAATTAGAATATATTTCAAGCGGAAGTATTGCCGTCATTTAAAATTTTATTCGAATTTTTGCAGAATCGTAGATAGAAGTAAATTGTAGACGCTCAAAAGTTGAGATCAGGATAAAACCATAAAATTGCATATTCCCGCGGTCACCCGGTGTGGTGGTGTTTGAAATGAGGAACGATTGAACAACATTGTTTTTTTTACTTCAAATATATTTTGTTTTATTATTTAGTCTAACCGTAAAAAAATGTTTAATGACTTTTTATTTTCAAGTCAATAGTTTTCGAGTAATAAATTAATGTTTGAAAATGCATTTTGCTCGTTTTGGATTCCTTGAAAGTACGTTAAAAAATTATATTTTTGATAGACCACTACTTACTTTTTTGTTCAAGTATGCTAGTCAATCTCTGCAGGAGTTATTAATTTTTAGCTCTTTATATTTTCAGAGATCCGATCTGCCCGTGTAAGACATTAGGCCTGGGACGTCCAAGTTTCCTTTAACAAGATCTTAAAGATAAAAAGTTGTGTGGTTTTAAGAAACCACGATGCAAGTGAAACTTTTATTGGATTTTAGACGTTAGATTGTAGACACTTATCCATCACGATTAACTATAAACAACAATATTCACATGAATACACGAATAAAAAAATGTAAACACTGTACAGCACTTGCCCGCATGACAGACTGACTATGTGTTATACATACTACACGGTCAGCTGATGCTAACCATGGGCGCCGCCATATTGGCCTTGGCTTCTCTACCGAGCGCCTTTCACTTTACCCCTACTCCGCGGCCGCCTGTAATGCGACATGCAACAGACGGCCAGAAAAATTCGGGGCGATAGAATAAAAGTTTCACTTTAAAAACTTGTAAACCCCTCTTACGATCAGAGACTATACAAATTGTCTATTCCGACCCTGTGTGCATTGGGCAGTGTGGGTACAAGTGGCCGATAGAACAGGTCGGTGCGCGGATATCGAACCAACAGCCAACAGTAACAGTACGCGGTGGTGGACAGGCTCTAATATCTACAACTGGCCCAGTACCGGTGGTACGGCCTCGCACGCCTCTTATAATATTTATTATGACGGTGCACGCCAACACAGCAGCTCCCTATAGCTCAGTAATAATAGCCGGTGATATAGCTCAGACAATAGCGGGTCATATGTAGCTCCGATGTCATCGTAATGTTGGCACCACTCATATACAATATCATGCCAGTGTTATTCTAATGCGTCAAATCAAATATGTGATCTTCTGGCTAAACTCTATTCGCACTATGCAACTTTAAAAAAGTATTTGTTAAAAAGAAACTTTTTTAAGACAAGCTTTTATTGAAATGTACGAAAAATGAAAGAAATCATTTTTAATTAATTTGGTTCATAATTATAAAAGCGAGGACTGTAAACTCTACGATAGTTTATTAGTCACAATCCAATTATAAACCCAAATTATTAAAAAAGTAAGTTGATTTATATTCAATTATTCTAGAAGTTATACTGTGAATAGAGTATAGTCAATGGAAGGGTATGAAAATAATCAATGCTATAAAGAAATAGCATTTACAGCTCTAAATAAATGTTTACAGTATAGCTCATAGCAAGGTGAGCTAAATGGTCGTGGTATGCGTGATAAATGTAGCTCCACGTTCTAAAAACATTTAGATTTACTAAAATGTTATTTTGAATAAAGAATTCGTATTTTACATTGATGTTATCTTTACTGTCATCGTGCTAGCTGTAATATAAAATCACGGACATAACTCGTGTTGTTTGTTTTCAAAATTATATAAATATTATTTATAACATTTACGTTAAATAATTAAAGTATGAATCGAAAGTATTGAATATTAAAATAAATATAAATTTAATTTTATAATTTTTGAAGTGAAATCTTCTTTAGCGGCGTTGTACACTTTTTTTGTAATGGGTAAAAAATGTTAAACTCGCGTCAGATTCAGATTGAAAATTCGCAAGACCAAATTCGGAAGACCTGATCGAAAATGCGTAAGACAAAATTCGTAAGACGAAAACTTTTTTGTTTTTTTTTTTTGCTTAGCTATTTTAAAAGAAATACAAAATGTGCTGACACTCCCGGAGTGCGACCCGTCTTGTTTTTCAATTGAATATAACTACTTTGGAATTGTTATTTATTTTTAGTGAAATTATTGTACATTAGACCTTTAGACTTAGGAGCTTATATCTCTGGAAATATTCACCTAAGAAAAAGTCAGTTAAAAAATTTATTGCATTTTTTAAGATCTGTGTAACGATACACTATGCAATAGGGCGCGCGAAAATACACATTTTCATCCGTCAGCTCTATGCATGGAAAGCTGCCCTTAATTTTTTTTTACAATTTCATTTCGCAATTTTATGGAGGTTCACATAAGACACCTGCCTGTAAGATTTCGTCTGAATCGATATTCGATGGAAAGAGTGCGGAATTATACGGACGGACATGACAAGTTTCGTTTTTTTAAATTTGGCTACGGAACCCCAAAAAACGAGTATTTGATAATAATTAGCACTGAAATAAAAATTTTACAATATGTACTTTAATAATGTGTTTAAATTCAAGAAACTTAATTACTATATTGGGTAAAATGCTCGCCACGAATCTAAAAGGCTCGGAAGTTAGATGCGAATGCGGGCTTGCGCTTGTACAGTCTACAAACTCGCAACTCAACAAAACTAAAGTAACAATAACAACTTGACAATAGCGTACTCGACTGTACTTTAAAGCAGGAAAGCGACAAGTGACAAAGGCAACGAGCGCACGTTTCGTGCAGGTAGCTGAGAGGTGGTAGGAGTCTTAACGGCATAAAATCTGCCTTTGCGACGCTGTTTGTGACTAGCTTCCGAATCTTTTAGATCCGTGGCGCGTATTATACTGCGTTTTGCTTTTTATACACAATACTCTATACTCCTCTGTGTGTGTGTTCTTCCAATGAACTATTTAATTCAAAACGAAAAATGAAAGAAATTTCTTTTAGCGCACACAAATGAACATTTTTTTTTCTAACGTGTAGGTACTTTATAAAATATAGGAGTCGTTTCAATTTAGCAACTCTAATACAATAATAGGTACAAACTACAAAAGAATACTTCGCATTTTGTGCTCATAATAAACTATATGCACTCCGCGATACGGCTTTGTGTGCGGGGATTCAATTCTGCGCGATATAAAAGCAACCGAGCAAACATTTTTAATTAGCTCTAATTTTTGTAATTAGATTACCTGTTAGCGCCTTTTTAATTTCATTCTAACATTATAAAATGTCTATATATAGAGGATTGTATGTAGTCGCGTATATATAATATATATACCTACAGAAAAGCTAAGCGTGGTCAACTTTTTTTTTTGTAAAATTAAGACCACGAGCATACTTTGACAGTTAAAAATTGCGCAAAGTTAACTTCTAGTAGCAGGCTGCGTCGTAGTCATATGCGGTTTCACATGTCATGACTGCACAAATAATTGTTTCACGACCACTATACCAGGCATGGAAAGGGGGGTGTGCAAAAAATATTTTTCATATTTGGTTAACGTAATTTTGAAACAATAAATATTTTCAATACTAACGATTGTAATTGCAACCAAATTTTGTATTGAAATTGTGATTTTATAAAACGTTTTTAATAAATTCAAAGTCCGAATACTTGAAATTCATTTTATTGTAAAAATATCCACCTACATATAGGATGCAAGAAACAAAAATAATTGGGCCGAACGTACAGAGTTTGACCACTCGTAGTGTAAGTATTTTATTTTATACGTTATGAGACGAAGCTTTATGAAAAAAGCGTTTACTGAAGGTAATTTAAAATTAATCTTTCGTGATTTTCCGCTCCACCGTTATAAGTCTATAATCACCTCCCTTTTTCTGCTCCCCTCAAATTACCATCTACTCGTTATGTTATAAGATTGTGTCATACACTTTCTTTCTTAAATAATTATTTATATATCTTTGATTATATAAACAATTTATTAATAAAATAAGCATTTTTAGTCCCCACACATTCCAAAAGTTGTTTTTTAAATATGTTTAAAAAAAGTTATAGTGTCCAAGAATTATTAAGAAAAATGAGTAGAACACACGAAATCATTTCTTTGCGAAGACTGTCATAAAAATACAATATTTTACCTATTTGAGCAGTGTTACCAACCTTCACCAAAATTTTTCCCCAAGTTTTTTTCTGAATGTCCCTAAAAACCCCTAAATAAGAATTTTATATGTACTTGTCTTATTTAGTGCCTAAAATTTAGTGCTAAAAATTCTAATTGTCGGGGTAGTTCCTCCGCAGCTTTCTCAGCACATAAGTGCGAAGAGTGACAAACGCATCTGACAATTATTAGATCATTCAGTTCTTGTTTAACAACGCGTCGCGCACTTCACTCGTTTCATATTGTCCGTTCCATTCTACGCGCAAATCTGAAAACACGCTTTGTTATCAAGTTAATTGCAAGTTTTGTTTGAAAGCCCCTAAAAAAATCCCAAACATATTTAGAGTCCCTAAAAAAAACCCCAAAAAATTCCTGCCCCTAAAAATGTCCCTTTTAATACTTCTAGCCCCTAAATTTAGGGGCAAAATCCCTAAGTTGGCAACCGTGTTGAGTTGTATGAAACCCCTAGTGCCTATATAGTCTTGATGTTAGACGTTAGTAAGTAGAGAATATGTATTACAAATGAGGATGATACGACTTTCTATATAATATGGATTCCAAGTTAAATTGTTTGCATTGCATAGCGGTTAGGTTTCCACCGTTTATAGTTTTATGTAAATAGGAATTAAAAGAAGTTTTATACACTTCTAAAATATATTATTAGTAGAATCCCTACCGTGATGTTATAAAACATTTATAAAGTAACTTTATCTGGTCTAGTTATAAAATCAACTAAACAAAGATGTTTTTATATTCCGCAATGATAATTCTACCCCATCGTTTTTATTTAATTGATTTGTGTCTTTAACTAAATTATTTCTTTCTAGTTTCTACTTATTTAATATGCTAGACTCTTTTCGTGGAAGCGCAAAATAGTATTAAATTAATATTTTGTGCCTTCTCAAAAAGAGTCTAGCATAATAAATTTAAATTTACTATGTGAGTAAAAAAAATAGTAAATACGAACAATTTTTTTTCTAGGCACTTCTAAACCTGGTTGCTCGATATAATTGGTAACCAGCTGGTACTGAACTATCTACATAGTACGTAGATAGAAAAGGGAATTCCATGAAAAAATCCACCAACATAAAAAGATTTCTAAAATTAAGAGACGTTGGCAATATTTTCCAAATTTCAAAGGTTTCAATTCTCTACTAGCATTTTATAAAAATTCTCAACGTACAGCGGATTTAAATGAAATTTTATATGCAACCAATTTATGACTAAGTTACTTTTAATCCAGTAGTTAATCCGAGATATAAATCGAAACTTTATTTTCTGTTTATTGTTTTTTTTTGACGTGATAACGTTTTATAAATTGATGAAACACCGGCTGCACGCACGAAAAAGAGTAACGTTCCGCAAGCGAGAGCGCGATATAAGCGATAGTCTCTCTCTTCTCGCGTGACGTCAGAGAGTAGTGTGCGTTCAACATTTTTTTCGGCTGTTCCAGCGAAAGCTACATCTGACAGATGGCCAGATAAATTATACGGTTTGTTAACAAATATATAATATATATACATTCTTTTAAATGTCTTTTATAATTGCTTAAAAATATGTATTTTGCTTTGGTTGATCAAATTATTAGTCGGTAAAAATTTAGTTTGACAGCTACTAAAATTTAGGTTATGTATTATTAAATATGATATTCGAGCGGAATACGTTATCACGTAAAACTATCGTCCGTAAACCGACTTTACAGACAACCAATTTTTTTCAAGCGTTAAAATAATCAAAAATCTCAATAATATAGTTAGGACAGAGAGTGACAAAATGAAGTCGCCTCAAATTATAGTCCGTATTCAGTATTGAGTTAGTGGCTTCTAGTTGTAATGTAAACCGTTCACGTAGATACCTAATGTGTCGTGTTGAGGGTTGAGAGTGTTGTAAAAACGAACTAGATCGTCATGTAATCTACAGTGAATACGATACTATAGTGAAATAGGTCCTGAAAATAAAATGTGCATGTCGGGAACTCTACAAATATAGATGAAACAAAATTTATATTCCTTGGATTTTAACATAAGCATCAAGGCTATCGGTAGATCGTCCAGTTCGCGAGGCAGTCGATCTACAAAACAGCTTTTACGGGAATGCAATTCTATTTTGCTTTTTCATTTTTGCACCGAGAGATGGCGTTACAGTACTCATCATAGTACTAAACCTTATATACACAAATGGAAAGTTTTACTTTTCATTTTGTCACGGAGAGATATTTTTTACAGATTATCTTTTTCATCATAATAAAATTAAAAATTCACAGCGCTTTCTTAAATTTAGGATATTTCTCGCAAAATGTCTTTTTACAGAATGTCTTTTTACAATTTTGGAGCTATATCATAGTCTCGAAAAAAAATTGGTTGTCTGTAAAGTCGGTTTACGGACGATAGTTTTACGTGATAACGTATTCCGTAATACATAACCTAAATTTTAGTAGCTGTCAAACTTGGGCCGAAGCCTACTGCGCTCTCGCTTGCACGCACAGGGTCAGGCGGAACGTTAGGAACGTTACACTTTTTCGTGTGTGCAGCTGGTGTTTCATCAATTTATAAGACGTTATCACGTCAAAACATAATAAGCAATTCACTGGTATTGACTGTAACTTTTTCGAATATACAGAGTTCTTTTTGCCATGGCATTAGCTTTCTAGATCTATTCAGGCGACGATCAGTAATATAAAAGATGGAATATATAGCAGCGACTTCAGAGTCACGAACAAGATTCATTGCTTTTTTATTTGCAGTAAAATAACTCGCGGTAAACACTAAATGCCTTGTATTTAGAATATGCTTTCATCCTATCTGATATATTTACAGTTTATTCTTACTCAAAATGTATTGCTGAAAAATACGAAGGGGAGTCACTTTTTGAAAGTTTGTTTGAAACTGTAATTAAAATCGTATACCTACTAACAGAAGTATAGAATGAGACTTCATATTTTATTGCAAAAACTGTCACGTAATGGCATGATTATGTCAATAAAATAAGTGACAATAAATCAATGAATTGATAAATAATGGCAGTGTTAGCGAAATTTTGATAAATCTTGAAATTAGAGATGCCGAAGCTATGGTTATCTTGACATATTTTGAAAATTATAATTTTGAAATAAATAAAATTTTATATGAGACAAAAATTAAAATCAAATTGATTAAAAAGCGCTAATTCCAAAAATGAAAACAAACGCTGTTTGTCTTTTAGTTTAAAAGTTATAGACTTTCTAAGACTCTTTTAAAAAAAATTGCGTTTTCAGCAAAAAAGGGAAATTAAGCCCAAGGACATTTTTTCTGTTAACCTATCAAGCTCAAGACATTTAGAATTTGTTGCTAGAAATAGCATAATTTCATTGAAATCGTTATGTACGAAAATTTTCATTTTATAATACGGTTTTTGAAAAATATCGGGAAAGCTGTTATTTAGAAAATAAATTATCTGTATATACAGTTTGTTAGCATTGAGTAGGTATATAAAATAAATTGACGTTAGTGCAGCCCTCGGTGGTAGAAAGACAAACTAATAGTTGTAAATGCTCGCACAAAAGCGCCACTTGTCGGGTTATTGACTACGCTTATACTCTCGCGCAGCAAGGAACCCAATTGACAAGCTTTCTACACACTATTAGAAATCGCTTTAGCTTAAAAAAAAAAGATTAATCCGTATTATACACGAGACATTCACAATATTTAACTTATTGACAGGTAGAGAATAAAATTTTTTTCCTGGAAATGGCAACGTTGGAATTAATAAAAATATTAGAATTGACGAGAAAAGATGACGACTATTGGAAAACATACAAGCTTCATGTTTGAAATTTTCTTCCAATATAAGTATTTTGACTTAATGTCCTGCAGATTTTCATAAATTATGGTGCATATATATGTTCAATTAGTTTCAATTTTCGGATATTCCGTCCGTCTTTAAATTGATTATAATTATTTAAGTCTTACATTACGCCCGGACTTCCATGCGGTTATAGATGAAGTACGCAAGCAAAGGAAAAAAAATACGTGTGGCACTCGGGGACTGCCGCGGTAAAGCTATTGCATATTCCTTTTAGGCCTTTAAGTTTTTCTTCTGTATAAAACGAAAATAGCTATAGGTATAAATAGTGTAATTACACACCAAAACAATTATTCATTCAAAAAATTTGAACAAAAAGAACGATATTAAGAGTTTGATCATAGAATTTCGCGCGATGTCCATTTATATTATAGATATAATATCATATATACTTTCTCTGCACATAACCTAAATAATTTAGGTTATTTTTATAGCAGTATTAGATATAAATTCATTTATACACAAATAAAGATAGAATCAGTTATGAGCAGTTATGCAGTTATGAGCACACAAACACCGTGCCGAAGTCTGCCGAACTGAAACGACGTTAGACGATGCACCGCTTTCAACGCCGCACCGCTGTGCCGGTCGGAGTGGGGGGTGTTAGGTTTTTTCGTTACGGAATTTCTTGATTCGGTCGCCGCGCTCAAAGCCCGCGATAGAAGCTATGCAATAGCTTAAAAAGGACTCTCTTCTACCTGTTAAGATTTAAGTAAATGCAAGCAACGAAATATTTTTACCTATTCCAATTTTGATTTTTGAAAAAAAAAGTAAAAATGAACGTCGCCGTTATTATGAAAAATTAAATCATCATAAACTATACTAATTAGGAATTAAAAGGCGATATTCAAATGAAAAAATAAACGTAGGTATACAATTTTAATAAAAATTAAGCTTTGATATCGCAGTGAATACTTTATATTATTAAATAAAACATTTTTCAATTATGAAAACTTAATTATACATAGTGCATAAAAACAGCAATTAATGTTATTATATTATTATTTCGCGTTTAGTGTGCCATAGAAAGTATTAATTAATACATATTATTATTGTAATACATAGTCATATGAAATGTAATGGCTTTACGTCAGTTTTCCAGTGTATTCAGTTTACACTGACATTTTATGTTTAATAATAATTCATTTCTTTCAGTTTTAATTTATTTATTTATTATTTTAACAAACAACCGTCTTTTCAAAGGATACAAGTCACTTTTTTGCTAACACAATTGATATAAAACGTGTCTAGGTTTTTTTTATACGCAGTCGGAATGTATTTTGCACAAAGTTCTGCTTGTTCCTGTTGGTTTAAAAACTCTTTTGAAAATGTATAAAGCAAAAGAACTGAATGAAGCAATAATTCAGAAATTTGAATGGTTAAAGGAACAAATAAAATATTCATGCAGTTTTTCATGTTTACTTTACATAGAATTTAACGCTATAGTTTATAAAGGATTTACTATTTGTAATTATTTATATAACACAAAAGCCTCTATGGCTACTCGATATGCCTTGAATTTATGTCTTTTTTCGTTTAATTGTCAATTTGCCTCAGATAGACCACTATGGACTCTTTTCTGATTTGTTTAAAGGACACACTTTTGACTGAAACGGATTGAAACACCAAGAACAATTATGCAATAAAATAAAACCCTATAGTCTAGATCAGAGGCTCCCAAATTTTTTTGTCTCGTAGACCACTTGCCATGTTTTTCGGTTTTGGGTAGACCCCCTGCTTATTTGATGTTGATTTTTTGCAAATTCATTAATTTCAAATGTATTTTTGACAACCGGTATAGTGCTACTCACTTTGAACGAATTAAATTTATAACGGTAGTGAAATGTAGTGTGAAATGTTAAGTTTTATACATTTATTAATTAGATTCAAATTAAACGAATCAAATTAAAATTTACTTTCTGTTACATAAAATAACTAAGCAAAAAATAAATGCTTTTAGTGCGAGGGATGAACCTGATGCTTTAATAATAATTTTTCAACATTTGACATCAATTTAGTTAGATTTAATCTTAAATCTCTGCGGTAACGATGTCCAGTTTGTTTCTTTTTTTGTTAAGAGATTCACTGTCGTTGACCCCCATTTTCATTTCATGGACCCCCAATTTTTGTCCCGCTGACATGGACCCCTTGCAAGTTGTCGTCGACCCCTGGGGGTCGATATAGACCACTTTGGGAATCACTGGTCTAGATTTTGGTTTTAAATTATAAATTAGGTATTCTAACATTTTTGGGATCATGTTTTACGTGAAAATTTAAAAAATCAATTTTCTGGACTATACCTACTCTTTGTCTTTAATAGTCATCAAAAAACTTAACACTGACAAAACAATAATCTTTGAGTCAGTCTTCTTCGTCATAGTTTGCTTAATATTATAATATAATATCAAAGGTAGAGAGCTACATATGCAACTGTATATGAAGTAGTGTTTTAACGGTTGCCTGGGGTAACCAGAGCAAGCCAATGGCACGACAGCAGTGACGGTTGTACCTATAACAGTGGTACTCTTGCTATAGCTGTAGAATGTTGAGTGGAATGTATGTGTGTAAGGTAATACATACATACATATATACATCTTTCCCAGAGGTAAGGAGATTAATTGTAGCAGTTTCTCTTTACAATCAAATAAATGGCTCTACGCGCCTCAGAAATAGAAACATTAACCATCCCTCGTTCCACTGGGCTATATGGCTGTATCAAATACTGACTGGCGTTTCGTCCTGATCTTGCGACTTGTACTCGTCTTAACTTCATCTTTTGTCCTACCATAGTTCCGTCATCCACGTAAGAGCATTCGATACCTACAAATACTCCCGCTGTTAATCTCAAACCGTTTCCTCCCACCTAAAAACTATTACAGCTCTCCCGACGCTACTTTGAAAGCTAAAGGGTTTAGGTAAATGTCAGAAGAAAGACCAAGGATCACACTACAGATCTCACAGACGAATTTTTTGAGAAAAAATTGGTTGTCTGTAAAGTCGGTTTACGGACGATAGTTTTACGTGATAACGTATTCCGCTAGAATAATACATAACCTAAATTTTAGTAGCTGTCAAACTTGGACCGATCGTGCGCGGAACGTGACACATTTCGGAACGTGACACATTTCGGAACGTGACCCATTTCGGAACGTGACCCATTTCGGAACGTGACACTTTTTCGTGCATGCAGCCGGTGTTTCATCAATTTATTTCATCAATTTATAAGACGTTATCACGTCAAAAGTTTTGGTTTCGCGTGAAAAATTACATGATTTATAATTTTTTTTTCGGCTGTAAGATTTGTAGTACCTATGGATTCTTGGTCCTCCAACCACAGCTTTCCAACGCATACACACAGCAAGCGCAAATGAAACGTAACACGTTCCGTGAACAGCGTCGTGCCAATTGCACGGTTTTACTCCCAACAAAACGTGCTATTGCACATGTTTCAAATCAAAACACAACAGAATGCCTTGTATTTTCAACAGTTAAAATACTTATAATATGAGACACTACAAGTGCAATTAAAGATATTGATTCTGTTTGATCTAGTATACGTCCTCGCTGCCAATCGCTTTCAAGAATACAGGACTTGTCCACCCTGCAACATTTCGAAACGTCCGTGTACTTCCTTCTTTACCATTTCGTCTTTCTCACACATATATATGCTGGTATTTTCTGTCTTTGTTCTATACACACGTGTACTACTGAAACCTGAAGGATGTAATATATAGTATGTGTGCGTTCTTTGAGTCTGTTAGTGGAGGGCGATGAGGAAGTTCTGTGAGGGTTTGAGTCAGCATTGAGTAGGTTGGATGGGTGGTCGAATAGATGGTTTAGTTTATGTTTCAGATCAGAGCAGGCTTTCAGATGTTATGCAGTTTTCAGTAGTCATTCATTAGTTTATCAAAAATAGTAGTTATCACAGGCAGAGAGTTCAAATGTTAACATGGAAACGCCCAAATTATGCTTTGTTTTTATATTATCGAAACAGAGATGCTAGCAACTGAGATGCTACGTCTAATATACAAACCAGAAAAAGTAGAAATGTTTGTAAAAAAAATTGGTTGTCTGTAATGTCGGTTTACGGACGATAGTTTTACGTGATAACGTCATAAAGAAATATTGAAAATTATTAAGGAAATCAATTACAGTTATTATAGGTATTTCTATACACACCATACTCGTAAAGTGTTGAAAAATAACTTTTTTTATTTTTCACATTATACGTATACGTTTCCAAACATTTATTTTTACATATTTAAATAGTAAAATTAGAGTTCTAACCAACTGTAGAAACGGTTTTTAAATATAATGAACCGTTTTCAAAATACACGCAGTTTTAATAAACGGACGGTCGGGTGGTGTGGATTTTTCACTCCCTGTAAGTATATATACGAGCGAACTGTGGCAGTCTATTGGAAGTTTGTGTCTTGTGATCTTTAATAAATAGTTTTTTGTAGCTGTCAAACTTGGGCAGATCGTGCCTCTATCGCTTATATCGCGCTCTCGCATGCACGCTCAGGCGGAATGGACACTTTTCGGAACGTTACACTTTTTCGTGCATGCAGCCGGTTTTTCATCAATTTATAAGACGTTATCACGTCAAAAGTTTTTATGTAAGACAGCTGATTTACATTTATGTATGCAGGCATGTAAAATGACCCATAGTGTAGGTACCAGTACTGTAATGAAAAACAAAAGTATACGATCTAGCAAATTTAACAGTAATTAAGACGTGAAAAGCAGTTTTTTACAAGGATGTGACTGTTCATCTCGCTATAACTCGTTTCAGCATAATCTTACTTACTCATCGTAGTCAACTCAACACGATAGCTATTAGAGCTGTAACAAACCGTATGTATTCGTTACTGAGTAACGGGTACATCGTCTGACTCGAAGTAACGAATCGTTACTTACAAATTCATTTCGTTACTCGCATGTTTCGTATCCATGTCAGTTCGATTCGTTTGATACGGTTATACGAACACAAT
Organism: Xanthostigma xanthostigma; assembly: GCA_963575645.1. Taxonomy (NCBI): domain Eukaryota; kingdom Metazoa; phylum Arthropoda; class Insecta; order Raphidioptera; family Raphidiidae; genus Xanthostigma; species Xanthostigma xanthostigma. The sequence continues at coordinate 7,313,674 of OY754471.1, read as the reverse complement.
GTGTTATACTTATAAGTATTCATAAAGTACGAAGTCATGACTCATGTCGTATCACATATGAGACGCGCTTTGGTGCGAAGCTACATGCTTATTGCTTGATGCTGTTACGTACACTATTGTATGTCGTATCAAAAGTACCGAGTAACGTAACGATACGAAAGTACCGGGTACTGGTTCTTTAAGTTTAAGTAACGAATACATACACAATTTCTCGTTACTTTTACAGCTCTAATAGCTATAGAGAGAGAGAGAGAGAGAGAGAGATTGTGAATTATAGACGCTCAACAGCTGAGGTCAACAGCGTCTATATAATAAATAAAAAAATAATATATAATAAATAAAATTTAAAAAAAAAAACAACTTGCTATCAAAAAAAGAGTTGTATAGACTCTATTAAGATAAAAATAACAACATTTAAAAGAAGATAAGAATTAACAATAAACAATAACAAGTAACAAAAACAAATAACAAATAAATAAAATCAAAGAAATCGATCAAGACCGGTCTCTCACTTGACAATCCGATCTGCTGTCGTGTGTCCCTAAACTGGACACACTCAATTAAAATATGTGAGACGGTGAGATTCGAGTGTCACACGTCTCACAGTATGGCGGTTCCTCGCGTGCCATCAAGAATCCATGAGCAACCTACAGTGACCGATGCGAAGCCGAGTAAGGACCACTTCCTCCCATCTGGAGGCCCGGCAAGATGTAAGCCATGGGTCAACTGTAGGTTTAATTATTCTTAGTTTATTTTCAACGACAGCACTCCATTCATCCTTCCAGAGCTCCTGGACAAGATAGCTATAAGATCTACTATATTATAAGCAATTAATTATTTTCTGAGTATTTCAAATTGTTTTCTTTTAATTTACTAAAAATTAATAACAGTGAATCAGCAAATACTTCAATGATTTGAATATTTTGTAACTTTGAGTTACGAGTTTTGTGTAAGAACAGCACCCACACAAACAAATAACTTTTACAGCCAATGAGAGCTTATTTACGATACTGCAAAAGTAACTTAAATTACACAAAAAAAAAAAAAATGGTTGTCTGTAAAGTCGGTTTACGGACGATAGTTTTATGTGATAACGTCATAAAGAAACATTGATGAACTCTCTGACGTCACGCGAGAAGAGAGAGAAATGCGTACAAGCCGACGTTTGGGCCGATCGTGCCTCTCTATCGCTTATACCGTGCTCTCGCTTGCACGCTCAGGCTCAGGCGGAACGTGACACTTTTTCGTGCGTGCAGTCGGTGTTTCATCAATTTATAAGACGTTATCACGTCAAAAATCCTTATAGAATCTCTTAACATATGCAGGATACAACCCTGTATTATAGGGTAAAACAGAGTTGATACACAGATAGACAGATAGATAGAGTAGAACGGGAACGACCGGTGAAGGTACATCACAAGAAGATGTATGTGTACAGCTTCAGTTAGAGGCTAGCAGGCAGCAGGTTCTCTCTCGTCGACGTCCCATCGTTCAATGCCTTTTACATAGCCCACTCGCCACCCCGTACTACCTTACAACACACTCCTATCTTTTAGCAGAACCCACACACGCTATTCACAGGTTGATTAAAAAAATATACACAGCACTATCAGTTAAAATCTTAAGAACATAGTTTGAAAACTTAGCAAACTTCTACTGCACCATGGCAACGTAATAGAAGTTATTTTCAATTTTCTTATAGAAAAAAGTGCGCTAAATCGAATGAGCACAAGCGCAGAACTGTATCTCTTCTGGTTTAGAAGTTATGAGCATTTAAAGTTTGAAAACTTCAAACTCGATTATCTCCGAAACTAGACAAGATACAGAGCTGCGCCTGTGTTCATTGGATTCAGCGTGTCAAAATCTACCGGGTAACCTTAATATCGAACCGTTCTGGGAGACTTCGATTTTGAAAATTTTTACAGGGGGGGGCCGACGATTATTTTTTCATTTTAAATAAAGTGCAGTATCGACCGGAAATTTATAGAATATATGGTTGGAAGTGACTTGGTCCTATGCAAAAAATCATGCTGAATCGAATGAACGTATCTAGAAGTCTGTAGCTATTGTAGTTTTCAAGTTATAGCGTTTTTAATTTTTTCAAGAAAAATTTATAAAAACGAGTCTAACTCCTAAACCAAAGAAGCTACAGAGTTGCGGGTGGTCTCATTGGATTCAGCGTGATTTTTTCCATAAGTACACGTAATATTAGCCGCATCGGAAGGCTCTTAGTGCCCCAAAAAGCCGCCGATTTGCGAAAACATCGAAAAACTTCAATTTTTTCAATTTTTTGGAAAATATAAAAGTGTCACGGATATGCCTGAATTTACGTGACCTTATAGAAAAAAGTGCGCTGAATCGAATGAGCACAAGCGCAGAACTGTATCTCTTCTGGTTTAGAAGTTATGAGCATTTAAAGTTTGAAAACTTCAAACTCGATTATCTCCGAAACTAGACAAGATACAGAGCTGCGCCTGTGTTCATTGGATTCAGCGTGTCAAAATCTACCGGGTAACCTTAATATCGAACCGTTCTGGGAGACTTCGATTTTGAAAATTTTTACAGGGGGGGGCCGACGATTATTTTTTCATTTTAAATAAAGTGCAGTATCGACCGGAAATTTATAGAATATATGGTTGGAAGTGACTTGGTCCTATGCAAAAAATCATGCTGAATCCAATGAACGTATCTAGAAGTCTGTAGCTCTTGTAGTTTTCAAGTTATAGCGTTTTTAATTTTTTCAAGAAAAATTTATAAAAACGCGTCTAACTCTAAACCAAAGGAGATACAGAGTTGCGGGTGGTCTCATTGGATTCAGCGTGATTTTTTCCATAAGTACACGTAATATTAGCCGCATCGGAAGGCTCTTAGTGCCCCAAAAAGCCGCCGATTTGCGAAAACATCGAAAAACTTCAATTTTTTCAATTTTTTGGAAAATATAAAAGTGTCACGGATATGCCTGAATTTACGTGACCTTATAGAAAAAAGTGCGCTGAATCGAATGAGCACAAGCGCAGAACTGTATCTCTTCTGGTTTAGAAGTTATGAGCATTTAAAGTTTGAAAACTTCAAACTCGATTATCTCCGAAACTAGACAAGATACAGAGCTGCGCCTGTGTTCATTGGATTCAGCGTGTCAAAATCTACCGGGTAACCTTAATATCGAACCGTTCTGGGAGACTTCGATTTTGAAAATTTTTACAGGGGGGGGCCGACGATTATTTTTTCATTTTAAATAAAGTGCAGTATCGACCGGAAATTTATAGAATATATGGTTGGAAGTGACTTGGTCCTATGCAAAAAATCATGCTGAATCGAATGAACGTATCTAGAAGTCTGTAGCTATTGTAGTTTTCAAGTTATAGCGTTTTTAATTTTTTCAAGAAAAATTTATAAAAACGCGTCTAACTCCTAAACCAAAGGAGATACAGAGTTGCGGGTGGTCTCATTGGATTCAGCGTGATTTTTTCCATAAGTACACGTAATATTAGCCGCATCGGAAGGCTCTTAGTGCCCCAAAAAGCCGCCGATTTGCGAAAACATCGAAAAACTTCAATTTTTTCAATTTTTTGGAAAATATAAAAGTGTCACGGATATGCCTGAATTTACGTGACCTTATAGAAAAAAGTGCGCTGAATCGAATGAGCACAAGCGCAGAACTGTATCTCTTCTGGTTTAGAAGTTATGAGCATTTAAAGTTTGAAAACTTCAAACTCGATTATCTCCGAAACTAGACAAGATACAGAGCTGCGCCTGTGTTCATTGGATTCAGCGTGTCAAAATTTACCGGGTAACCTTAATATCGAACCGTTCTGGGAGACTTCGATTTTGAAAATTTTTACAGGGGGGGGCCGACGATTATTTTTTCATTTTAAATAAAGTGCAGTATCGACCGGAAATTTATAGAATATATGGTTGGAAGTGACTTGGTCCTATGCAAAAAATCATGCTGAATCGAATGAACGTATCTAGAAGTCTGTAGCTATTGTAGTTTTCAAGTTATAGCGTTTTTAATTTTTTCAAGAAAAATTTATAAAAACGCGTCTAACTCCTAAACCAAAGGAGATACAGAGTTGCGGGTGGTCTCATTGGATTCAGCGTGATTTTTTCCATAAGTACACGTAATATTAGCCGCATCGGAAGGCTCTTAGTGCCCCAAAAAGCCGCCGATTTGCGAAAACATCGAAAAACTTCAATTTTTTCAATTTTTTGGAAAATATAAAAGTGTCACGGATATGCCTGAATTTACGTGACCTTATAGAAAAAAGTGCGCTGAATCGAATGAGCACAAGCGCAGAACTGTATCTCTTCTGGTTTAGAAGTTATGAGCATTTAAAGTTTGAAAACTTCAAACTCGATTATCTCCGAAACTAGACAAGATACAGAGCTGCGCCTGTGTTCATTGGATTCAGCGTGTCAAAATTTACCGGGTAACCTTAATATCGAACCGTTCTGGGAGACTTCGATTTTGAAAATTTTTACAGGGGGGGGCCGACGATTATTTTTTCATTTTAAATAAAGTGCAGTATCGACCGGAAATTTATAGAATATATGGTTGGAAGTGACTTGGTCCTATGCAAAAAATCATGCTGAATCGAATGAACGTATCTAGAAGTCTGTAGCTATTGTAGTTTTCAAGTTATAGCGTTTTTAATTTTTTCAAGAAAAATTTATAAAAACGCGTCTAACTCCTAAACCAAAGGAGATACAGAGTTGCGGGTGGTCTCATTGGATTCAGCGTGATTTTTTCCATAAATACACGTAATATTAGCCGCATCGGAAGGCTCTTAGTGCCCCAAAAAGCCGCCGATTTGCGAAAACATCGAAAAACTTCAATTTTTTCAATTTTTTGGAAAATATAAAAGTGTCACGGATATGCCTGAATTTACGTGACCTTATAGAAAAAAGTGCGCTGAATCGAATGAGCACAAGCGCAGAACTGTATCTCTTCTGGTTTAGAAGTTATGAGCATTTAAAGTTTGAAAACTTCAAACTCGATTATCTCCGAAACTAGACAAGATACAGAGCTGCGCCTGTGTTCATTGGATTCAGCGTGTCAAAATTTACCGGGTAACCTTAATATCGAACCGTTCTGGGAGACTTCGATTTTGAAAATTTTTACAGGGGGGGGCCGACGATTATTTTTTCATTTTAAATAAAGTGCAGTATCGACCGGAAATTTATAGAATATATGGTTGGAAGTGACTTGGTCCTATGCAAAAAATCATGCTGAATCGAATGAACGTATCTAGAAGTCTGTAGCTATTGTAGTTTTCAAGTTATAGCGTTTTTAATTTTTTCAAGAAAAATTTATAAAAACGCGTCTAACTCCTAAACCAAAGGAGATACAGAGTTGCGGGTGGTCTCATTGGATTCAGCGTGATTTTTTCCATAAGTACACGTAATATTAGCCGCATCGGAAGGCTCTTAGTGCCCCAAAAAGCCGCCGATTTGCGAAAACATCGAAAAACTTCAATTTTTTCAATTTTTTGGAAAATATAAAAGTGTCACGGATATGCCTGAATTTACGTGACCTTATAGAAAAAAGTGCGCTGAATCGAATGAGCACAAGCGCAGAACTGTATCTCTTCTGGTTTAGAAGTTATGAGCATTTAAAGTTTGAAAACTTCAAACTCGATTATCTCCGAAACTAGACAAGATACAGAGCTGCGCCTGTGTTCATTGGATTCAGCGTGTCAAAATCTACCGGGTAACCTTAATATCGAACCGTTCTGGGAGACTTCGATTTTGAAAATTTTTACAGGGGGGGGCCGACGATTATTTTTTCATTTTAAATAAAGTGCAGTATCGACCGGAAATTTATAGAATATATGGTTGGAAGTGACTTGGTCCTATGCAAAAAATCATGCTGAATCGAATGAACGTATCTAGAAGTCTGTAGCTATTGTAGTTTTCAAGTTATAGCGTTTTTAATTTTTTCAAGAAAAATTTATAAAAACGCGTCTAACTCCTAAACCAAAGGAGATACAGAGTTGCGGGTGGTCTCATTGGATTCAGCGTGATTTTTTCCATAAGTACACGTAATATTAGCCGCATCGGAAGGCTCTTAGTGCCCCAAAAAGCCGCCGATTTGCGAAAACATCGAAAAACTTCAATTTTTTCAATTTTTTGGAAAATATAAAAGTGTCACGGATATGCCTGAATTTACGTGACCTTATAGAAAAAAGTGCGCTGAATCGAATGAGCACAAGCGCAGAACTGTATCTCTTCTGGTTTAGAAGTTATGAGCATTTAAAGTTTGAAAACTTCAAACTCGATTATCTCCGAAACTAGACAAGATACAGAGCTGCGCCTGTGTTCATTGGATTCAGCGTGTCAAAATTTACCGGGTAACCTTAATATCGAACCGTTCTGGGAGACTTCGATTTTGAAAATTTTTACAGGGGGGGGCCGACGATTATTTTTTCATTTTAAATAAAGTGCAGTATCGACCGGAAATTTATAGAATATATGGTTGGAAGTGACTTGGTCCTATGCAAAAAATCATGCTGAATCGAATGAACGTATCTAGAAGTCTGTAGCTATTGTAGTTTTCAAGTTATAGCGTTTTTAATTTTTTCAAGAAAAATTTATAAAAACGCGTCTAACTCCTAAACCAAAGGAGATACAGAGTTGCGGGTGGTCTCATTGGATTCAGCGTGATTTTTTCCATAAATACACGTAATATTAGCCGCATCGGAAGGCTCTTAGTGCCCCAAAAAGCCGCCGATTTGCGAAAACATCGAAAAACTTCAATTTTTTCAATTTTTTGGAAAATATAAAAGTGTCACGGATATGCCTGAATTTACGTGACCTTATAGAAAAAAGTGCGCTGAATCGAATGAGCACAAGCGCAGAACTGTATCTCTTCTGGTTTAGAAGTTATGAGCATTTAAAGTTTGAAAACTTCAAACTCGATTATCTCCGAAACTAGACAAGATACAGAGCTGCGCCTGTGTTCATTGGATTCAGCGTGTCAAAATTTACCGGGTAACCTTAATATCGAACCGTTCTGGGAGACTTCGATTTTGAAAATTTTTACAGGGGGGGGCCGACGATTATTTTTTCATTTTAAATAAAGTGCAGTATCGACCGGAAATTTATAGAATATATGGTTGGAAGTGACTTGGTCCTATGCAAAAAATCATGCTGAATCGAATGAACGTATCTAGAAGTCTGTAGCTATTGTAGTTTTCAAGTTATAGCGTTTTTAATTTTTTCAAGAAAAATTTATAAAAACGCGTCTAACTCCTAAACCAAAGGAGATACAGAGTTGCGGGTGGTCTCATTGGATTCAGCGTGATTTTTTCCATAAGTACACGTAATATTAGCCGCATCGGAAGGCTCTTAGTGCCCCAAAAAGCCGCCGATTTGCGAAAACATCGAAAAACTTCAATTTTTTCAATTTTTTGGAAAATATAAAAGTGTCACGGATATGCCTGAATTTACGTGACCTTATAGAAAAAAGTGCGCTGAATCGAATGAGCACAAGCGCAGAACTGTATCTCTTCTGGTTTAGAAGTTATGAGCATTTAAAGTTTGAAAACTTCAAACTCGATTATCTCCGAAACTAGACAAGATACAGAGCTGCGCCTGTGTTCATTGGATTCAGCGTGTCAAAATCTACCGGGTAACCTTAATATCGAACCGTTCTGGGAGACTTCGATTTTGAAAATTTTTACAGGGGGGGGCCGACGATTATTTTTTCATTTTAAATAAAGTGCAGTATCGACCGGAAATTTATAGAATATATGGTTGGAAGTGACTTGGTCCTATGCAAAAAATCATGCTGAATCGAATGAACGTATCTAGAAGTCTGTAGCTATTGTAGTTTTCAAGTTATAGCGTTTTTAATTTTTTCAAGAAAAATTTATAAAAACGCGTCTAACTCCTAAACCAAAGGAGATACAGAGTTGCGGGTGGTCTCATTGGATTCAGCGTGATTTTTTCCATAAGTACACGTAATATTAGCCGCATCGGAAGGCTCTTAGTGCCCCAAAAAGCCGCCGATTTGCGAAAACATCGAAAAACTTCAATTTTTTCAATTTTTTGGAAAATATAAAAGTGTCACGGATATGCCTGAATTTACGTGACCTTATAGAAAAAAGTGCGCTGAATCGAATGAGCACAAGCGCAGAACTGTATCTCTTCTGGTTTAGAAGTTATGAGCATTTAAAGTTTGAAAACTTCAAACTCGATTATCTCCGAAACTAGACAAGATACAGAGCTGCGCCTGTGTTCATTGGATTCAGCGTGTCAAAATCTACCGGGTAACCTTAATATCGAACCGTTCTGGGAGACTTCGATTTTGAAAATTTTTACAGGGGGGGGCCGACGATTATTTTTTCATTTTAAATAAAGTGCAGTATCGACCGGAAATTTATAGAATATATGGTTGGAAGTGACTTGGTCCTATGCAAAAAATCATGCTGAATCGAATGAACGTATCTAGAAGTCTGTAGCTATTGTAGTTTTCAAGTTATAGCGTTTTTAATTTTTTCAAGAAAAATTTATAAAAACGCGTCTAACTCCTAAACCAAAGGAGATACAGAGTTGCGGGTGGTCTCATTGGATTCAGCGTGATTTTTTCCATAAGTACACGTAATATTAGCCGCATCGGAAGGCTCTTAGTGCCCCAAAAAGCCGCCGATTTGCGAAAACATCGAAAAACTTCAATTTTTTCAATTTTTTGGAAAATATAAAAGTGTCACGGATATGCCTGAATTTACGTGACCTTATAGAAAAAAGTGCGCTGAATCGAATGAGCACAAGCGCAGAACTGTATCTCTTCTGGTTTAGAAGTTATGAGCATTTAAAGTTTGAAAACTTCAAACTCGATTATCTCCGAAACTAGACAAGATACAGAGCTGCGCCTGTGTTCATTGGATTCAGCGTGTCAAAATCTACCGGGTAACCTTAATATCGAACCGTTCTGGGAGACTTCGATTTTGAAAATTTTTACAGGGGGGGCCGACGATTATTTTTTCATTTTAAATAAAGTGCAGTATCGACCGGAAATTTATAGAATATATGGTTGGAAGTGACTTGGTCCTATGCAAAAAATCATGCTGAATCGAATGAACGTATCTAGAAGTCTGTAGCTATTGTAGTTTTCAAGTTATAGCGTTTTTAATTTTTTCAAGAAAAATTTATAAAAACGCGTCTAGCTCCTAAACCAAAGGAGATACAGAGTTGCGGGTGGTCTCATTGGATTCAGCGTGATTTTTTCCATAAATACACGTAATATTAGCCGCATCGGAAGGCTCTTAGTGCCCCAAAAAGCCGCCGATTTGCGAAAACATCGAAAAACTTCAATTTTTTCAATTTTTTGGAAAATATAAAAGTGTCACGGATATGCCTGAATTTACGTGACCTTATAGAAAAAAGTGCGCTGAATCGAATGAGCACAAGCGCAGAACTGTATCTCTTCTGGTTTAGAAGTTATGAGCATTTAAAGTTTGAAAACTTCAAACTCGATTATCTCCGAAACTAGACAAGATACAGAGCTGCGCCTGTGTTCATTGGATTCAGCGTGTCAAAATCTACCGGGTAACCTTAATATCGAACCGTTCTGGGAGACTTCGATTTTGAAAATTTTTACAGGGGGGGGCCGACGATTATTTTTTCATTTTAAATAAAGTGCAGTATCGACCGGAAATTTATAGAATATATGGTTGGAAGTGACTTGGTCCTATGCAAAAAATCATGCTGAATCGAATGAACGTATCTAGAAGTCTGTAGCTATTGTAGTTTTCAAGTTATAGCGTTTTTAATTTTTTCAAGAAAAATTTATAAAAACGCGTCTAACTCCTAAACCAAAGGAGATACAGAGTTGCGGGTGGTCTCATTGGATTCAGCGTGATTTTTTCCATAAGTACACGTAATATTAGCCGCATCGGAAGGCTCTTAGTGCCCCAAAAAGCCGCCGATTTGCGAAAACATCGAAAAACTTCAATTTTTTCAATTTTTTGGAAAATATAAAAGTGTCACGGATATGCCTGAATTTACGTGACCTTATAGAAAAAAGTGCGCTGAATCGAATGAGCACAAGCGCAGAACTGTATCTCTTCTGGTTTAGAAGTTGTGAGCATTTAAAGTTTGAAAACTTCAAACTCGATTATCTCCGAAACTAGACAAGATACAGAGCTGCGCCTGTGTTCATTGGATTCAGCGTGTCAAAATTTACCGGGTAACCTTAATATCGAACCGTTCTGGGAGACTTCGATTTTGAAAATTTTTACAGGGGGGGGCCGACGATTATTTTTTCATTTTAAATAAAGTGCAGTATCGACCGGAAATTTATAGAATATATGGTTGGAAGTGACTTGGTCCTATGCAAAAAATCATGCTGAATCGAATGAACGTATCTAGAAGTCTGTAGCTATTGTAGTTTTCAAGTTATAGCGTTTTTAATTTTTTCAAGAAAAATTTATAAAAACGCGTCTAACTCCTAAACCAAAGGAGATACAGAGTTGCGGGTGGTCTCATTGGATTCAGCGTGATTTTTTCCATAAATACACGTAATATTAGCCGCATCGGAAGGCTCTTAGTGCCCCAAAAAGCCGCCGATTTGCGAAAACATCGAAAAACTTCAATTTTTTCAATTTTTTGGAAAATATAAAAGTGTCACGGATATGCCTGAATTTACGTGACCTTATAGAAAAAAGTGCGCTGAATCGAATGAGCACAAGCGCAGAACTGTATCTCTTCTGGTTTAGAAGTTATGAGCATTTAAAGTTTGAAAACTTCAAACTCGATTATCTCCGAAACTAGACAAGATACAGAGCTGCGCCTGTGTTCATTGGATTCAGCGTGTCAAAATTTACCGGGTAACCTTAATATCGAACCGTTCTGGGAGACTTCGATTTTGAAAATTTTTACAGGGGGGGGCCGACGATTATTTTTTCATTTTAAATAAAGTGCAGTATCGACCGGAAATTTATAGAATATATGGTTGGAAGTGACTTGGTCCTATGCAAAAAATCATGCTGAATCGAATGAACGTATCTAGAAGTCTGTAGCTATTGTAGTTTTCAAGTTATAGCGTTTTTAATTTTTTCAAGAAAAATTTATAAAAACGCGTCTAACTCCTAAACCAAAGGAGATACAGAGTTGCGGGTGGTCTCATTGGATTCAGCGTGATTTTTTCCATAAGTACACGTAATATTAGCCGCATCGGAAGGCTCTTAGTGCCCCAAAAAGCCGCCGATTTGCGAAAACATCGAAAAACTTCAATTTTTTCAATTTTTTGGAAAATATAAAAGTGTCACGGATATGCCTGAATTTACGTGACCTTATAGAAAAAAGTGCGCTGAATCGAATGAGCACAAGCGCAGAACTGTATCTCTTCTGGTTTAGAAGTTATGAGCATTTAAAGTTTGAAAACTTCAAACTCGATTATCTCCGAAACTAGACAAGATACAGAGCTGCGCCTGTGTTCATTGGATTCAGCGTGTCAAAATCTACCGGGTAACCTTAATATCGAACCGTTCTGGGAGACTTCGATTTTGAAAATTTTTACAGGGGGGGGCCGACGATTATTTTTTCATTTTAAATAAAGTGCAGTATCGACCGGAAATTTATAGAATATATGGTTGGAAGTGACTTGGTCCTATGCAAAAAATCATGCTGAATCGAATGAACGTATCTAGAAGTCTGTAGCTATTGTAGTTTTCAAGTTATAGCGTTTTTAATTTTTTCAAGAAAAATTTATAAAAACGCGTCTAACTCCTAAACCAAAGGAGATACAGAGTTGCGGGTGGTCTCATTGGATTCAGCGTGATTTTTTCCATAAGTACACGTAATATTAGCCGCATCGGAAGGCTCTTAGTGCCCCAAAAAGCCGCCGATTTGCGAAAACATCGAAAAACTTCAATTTTTTCAATTTTTTGGAAAATATAAAAGTGTCACGGATATGCCTGAATTTACGTGACCTTATAGAAAAAAGTGCGCTGAATCGAATGAGCACAAGCGCAGAACTGTATCTCTTCTGGTTTAGAAGTTATGAGCATTTAAAGTTTGAAAACTTCAAACTCGATTATCTCCGAAACTAGACAAGATACAGAGCTGCGCCTGTGTTCATTGGATTCAGCGTGTCAAAATCTACCGGGTAACCTTAATATCGAACCGTTCTGGGAGACTTCGATTTTGAAAATTTTTACAGGGGGGGGCCGACGATTATTTTTTCATTTTAAATAAAGTGCAGTATCGACCGGAAATTTATAGAATATATGGTTGGAAGTGACTTGGTCCTATGCAAAAAATCATGCTGAATCGAATGAACGTATCTAGAAGTCTGTAGCTATTGTAGTTTTCAAGTTATAGCGTTTTTAATTTTTTCAAGAAAAATTTATAAAAACGCGTCTAGCTCCTAAACCAAAGGAGATACAGAGTTGCGGGTGGTCTCATTGGATTCAGCGTGATTTTTTCCATAAGTACACGTAATATTAGCCGCATCGGAAGGCTCTTAGTGCCCCAAAAAGCCGCCGATTTGCGAAAACATCGAAAAACTTCAATTTTTTCAATTTTTTGGAAAATATAAAAGTGTCACGGATATGCCTGAATTTACGTGACCTTATAGAAAAAAGTGCGCTGAATCGAATGAGCACAAGCGCAGAACTGTATCTCTTCTGGTTTAGAAGTTATGAGCATTTAAAGTTTGAAAACTTCAAACTCGATTATCTCCGAAACTAGACAAGATACAGAGCTGCGCCTGTGTTCATTGGATTCAGCGTGTCAAAATCTACCGGGTAACCTTAATATCGAACCGTTCTGGGAGACTTCGATTTTGAAAATTTTTACAGGGGGGGGCCGACGATTATTTTTTCATTTTAAATAAAGTGCAGTATCGACCGGAAATTTATAGAATATATGGTTGGAAGTGACTTGGTCCTATGCAAAAAATCATGCTGAATCGAATGAACGTATCTAGAAGTCTGTAGCTATTGTAGTTTTCAAGTTATAGCGTTTTTAATTTTTTCAAGAAAAATTTATAAAAACGAGTCTAACTCCTAAACCAAAGGAGCTACAGAGTTGCGGGTGGTCTCATTGGATTCAGCGTGATTTTTTCCATAAGTACACGTAATATTAGCCGCATCGGAAGGCTCTTAGTGCCCCAAAAAGCCGCCGATTTGCGAAAACATCGAAAAACTTCAATTTTTTCAATTTTTTGGAAAATATAAAAGTGTCACGGATATGCCTGAATTTACGTGACCTTATAGAAAAAAGTGCGCTGAATCGAATGAGCACAAGCGCAGAACTGTATCTCTTCTGGTTTAGAAGTTATGAGCATTTAAAGTTTGAAAACTTCAAACTCGATTATCTCCGAAACTAGACAAGATACAGAGCTGCGCCTGTGTTCATTGGATTCAGCGTTTCAAAATCTACCGGGTAACCTTAAAATCGAACCGTTCTGGGAGACTTCGATTTTGAAAATTTTTACAGGGGGGGGCCGACGATTATTTTTTCATTTTAAATAAAGTGCAGTATCGACCGGAAATTTATAGAATATATGGTTGGAAGTGACTTGGTCCTATGCAAAAAATCATGCTGAATCGAATGAACGTATCTAGAAGTCTGTAGCTATTGTAGTTTTCAAGTTATAGCGTTTTTAATTTTTTCAAGAAAAATTTATAAAAACGCGTCTAACTCCTAAACCAAAGGAGATACAGAGTTGCGGGTGGTCTCATTGGATTCAGCGTGATTTTTTCCATAAATACACGTAATATTAGCCGCATCGGAAGGCTCTTAGTGCCCCAAATAGCCGCCGATTTGCGAAAACATCGAAAAACTTCAATTTTTTCAATTTTTTGGAAAATATAAAAGTGTCACGGATATGCCTGAATTTACGTGACCTTATAGAAAAAAGTGCGCTGAATCGAATGAGCACAAGCGCAGAACTGTATCTCTTCTGGTTTAGAAGTTATGAGCATTTAAAGTTTGAAAACTTCAAACTCGATTATCTCCGAAACTAGACAAGATACAGAGCTGCGCCTGTGTTCATTGGATTCAGCGTGTCAAAATCTACCGGGTAACCTTAATATCGAACCGTTCTGGGAGACTTCGATTTTGAAAATTTTTACAGGGGGGGGCCGACGATTATTTTTTCATTTTAAATAAAGTGCAGTATCGACCGGAAATTTATAGAATATATGGTTGGAAGTGACTTGGTCCTATGCAAAAAATCATGCTGAATCGAATGAACGTATCTAGAAGTCTGTAGCTATTGTAGTTTTCAAGTTATAGCGTTTTTAATTTTTTCAAGAAAAATTTATAAAAACGCGTCTAACTCCTAAACCAAAGGAGATACAGAGTTGCGGGTGGTCTCATTGGATTCAGCGTGATTTTTTCCATAAGTACACGTAATATTAGCCGCATCGGAAGGCTCTTAGTGCCCCAAAAAGCCGCCGATTTGCGAAAACATCGAAAAACTTCAATTTTTTCAATTTTTTGGAAAATATAAAAGTGTCACGGATATGCCTGAATTTACGTGACCTTATAGAAAAAAGTGCGCTGAATCGAATGAGCACAAGCGCAGAACTGTATCTCTTCTGGTTTAGAAGTTATGAGCATTTAAAGTTTGAAAACTTCAAACTCGATTATCTCCGAAACTAGACAAGATACAGAGCTGCGCCTGTGTTCATTGGATTCAGCGTGTCAAAATTTACCGGGTAACCTTAATATCGAACCGTTCTGGGAGACTTCGATTTTGAAAATTTTTACAGGGGGGGGCCGACGATTATTTTTTCATTTTAAATAAAGTGCAGTATCGACCGGAAATTTATAGAATATATGGTTGGAAGTGACTTGGTCCTATGCAAAAAATCATGCTGAATCGAATGAACGTATCTAGAAGTCTGTAGCTATTGTAGTTTTCAAGTTATAGCGTTTTTAATTTTTTCAAGAAAAATTTATAAAAACGCGTCTAACTCCTAAACCAAAGGAGATACAGAGTTGCGGGTGGTCTCATTGGATTCAGCGTGATTTTTTCCATAAGTACACGTAATATTAGCCGCATCGGAAGGCTCTTAGTGCCCCAAAAAGCCGCCGATTTGCGAAAACATCGAAAAACTTCAATTTTTTCAATTTTTTGGAAAATATAAAAGTGTCACGGATATGCCTGAATTTACGTGACCTTATAGAAAAAAGTGCGCTGAATCGAATGAGCACAAGCGCAGAACTGTATCTCTTCTGGTTTAGAAGTTATGAGCATTTAAAGTTTGAAAACTTCAAACTCGATTATCTCCGAAACTAGACAAGATACAGAGCTGCGCCTGTGTTCATTGGATTCAGCGTTTCAAAATCTACCGGGTAACCTTAAAATCGAACCGTTCTGGGAGACTTCGATTTTGAAAATTTTTACAGGGGGGGGCCGACGATTATTTTTTCATTTTAAATAAAGTGCAGTATCGACCGGAAATTTATAGAATATATGGTTGGAAGTGACTTGGTCCTATGCAAAAAATCATGCTGAATCGAATGAACGTATCTAGAAGTCTGTAGCTATTGTAGTTTTCAAGTTATAGCGTTTTTAATTTTTTCAAGAAAAATTTATAAAAACGCGTCTAACTCCTAAACCAAAGGAGATACAGAGTTGCGGGTGGTCTCATTGGATTCAGCGTGATTTTATCCATAAGTACACGTAATATTAGCCGCATCGGAAGGCTCTTAGTGCCCCAAAAAGCCGCCGATTTGCGAAAACATCGAAAAACTTCAATTTTTTCAATTTTTTGGAAAATATAAAAGTGTCACGGATATGCCTGAATTTACGTGACCTTATAGAAAAAAGTGCGCTGAATCGAATGAGCACAAGCGCAGAACTGTATCTCTTCTGGTTTAGAAGTTATGAGCATTTAAAGTTTGAAAACTTCAAACTCGATTATCTCCGAAACTAGACAAGATACAGAGCTGCGCCTGTGTTCATTGGATTCAGCGTGTCAAAATCTACCGGGTAACCTTAATATCGAACCGTTCTGGGAGACTTCGATTTTGAAAATTTTTACAGGGGGGGGCCGACGATTATTTTTTCATTTTAAATAAAGTGCAGTATCGACCAGAAATTTATAGAATATATGGTTGGAAGTGACTTGGTCCTATGCAAAAAATCATGCTGAATCGAATGAACGTATCTAGAAGTCTGTAGCTATTGTAGTTTTCAAGTTATAGCGTTTTTAATTTTTTCAAGAAAAATTTATAAAAACGCGTCTAACTCCTAAACCAAAGGAGATACAGAGTTGCGGGTGGTCTCATTGGATTCAGCGTGATTTTTTCCATAAGTACACGTAATATTAGCCGCATCGGAAGGCTCTTAGTGCCCCAAAAAGCCGCCGATTTGCGAAAACATCGAAAAACTTCAATTTTTTCATTTTTTTGGAAAATATAAAAGTGTCACGGATATGCCTGAATTTACGTGACCTTATAGAAAAAAGTGCGCTGAATCGAATGAGCACAAGCGCAGAACTGTATCTCTTCTGGTTTAGAAGTTATGAGCATTTAAAGTTTGAAAACTTCAAACTCGATTATCTCCGAAACTAGACAAGATACAGAGCTGCGCCTGTGTTCATTGGATTCAGCGTGTCAAAATCTACCGGGTAACCTTAATATCGAACCGTTCTGGGAGACTTCGATTTTGAAAATTTTTACAGGGGGGGGCCGACGATTATTTTTTCATTTTAAATAAAGTGCAGTATCGACCGGAAATTTATAGAATATATGGTTGGAAGTGACTTGGTCCTATGCAAAAAATCATGCTGAATCGAATGAACGTATCTAGAAGTCTGTAGCTATTGTAGTTTTCAAGTTATAGCGTTTTTAATTTTTTCAAGAAAAATTTATAAAAACGCGTCTAACTCCTAAACCAAAGGAGATACAGAGTTGCGGGTGGTCTCATTGGATTCAGCGTGATTTTTTCCATAAATACACGTAATATTAGCCGCATCGGAAGGCTCTTAGTGCCCCAAATAGCCGCCGATTTGCGAAAACATCGAAAAACTTCAATTTTTTCAATTTTTTGGAAAATATAAAAGTGTCACGGATATGCCTGAATTTACGTGACCTTATAGAAAAAAGTGCGCTGAATCGAATGAGCACAAGCGCAGAACTGTATCTCTTCTGGTTTAGAAGTTATGAGCATTTAAAGTTTGAAAACTTCAAACTCGATTATCTCCGAAACTAGACAAGATACAGAGCTGCGCCTGTGTTCATTGGATTCAGCGTGTCAAAATCTACCGGGTAACCTTAATATCGAACCGTTCTGGGAGACTTCGATTTTGAAAATTTTTACAGGGGGGGGCCGACGATTATTTTTTCATTTTAAATAAAGTGCAGTATCGACCGGAAATTTATAGAATATATGGTTGGAAGTGACTTGGTCCTATGCAAAAAATCATGCTGAATCGAATGAACGTATCTAGAAGTCTGTAGCTATTGTAGTTTTCAAGTTATAGCGTTTTTAATTTTTTCAAGAAAAATTTATAAAAACGCGTCTAACTCCTAAACCAAAGGAGATACAGAGTTGCGGGTGGTCTCATTGGATTCAGCGTGATTTTTTCCATAAGTACACGTAATATTAGCCGCATCGGAAGGCTCTTAGTGCCCCAAAAAGCCGCCGATTTGCGAAAACATCGAAAAACTTCAATTTTTTCAATTTTTTGGAAAATATAAAAGTGTCACGGATATGCCTGAATTTACGTGACCTTATAGAAAAAAGTGCGCTGAATCGAATGAGCACAAGCGCAGAACTGTATCTCTTCTGGTTTAGAAGTTATGAGCATTTAAAGTTTGAAAACTTCAAACTCGATTATCTCCGAAACTAGACAAGATACAGAGCTGCGCCTGTGTTCATTGGATTCAGCGTGTCAAAATTTACCGGGTAACCTTAATATCGAACCGTTCTGGGAGACTTCGATTTTGAAAATTTTTACAGGGGGGGGCCGACGATTATTTTTTCATTTTAAATAAAGTGCAGTATCGACCGGAAATTTATAGAATATATGGTTGGAAGTGACTTGGTCCTATGCAAAAAATCATGCTGAATCGAATGAACGTATCTAGAAGTCTGTAGCTATTGTAGTTTTCAAGTTATAGCGTTTTTAATTTTTTCAAGAAAAATTTATAAAAACGCGTCTAACTCCTAAACCAAAGGAGATACAGAGTTGCGGGTGGTCTCATTGGATTCAGCGTGATTTTTTCCATAAGTACACGTAATATT
Organism: Xanthostigma xanthostigma; assembly: GCA_963575645.1. Lineage (NCBI taxonomy): Eukaryota > Metazoa > Arthropoda > Insecta > Raphidioptera > Raphidiidae > Xanthostigma > Xanthostigma xanthostigma. The sequence continues at coordinate 7,295,466 of OY754471.1, read as the reverse complement.
AGCCGCATCGGAAGGCTCTTAGTGCCCCAAAAAGCCGCCGATTTGCGAAAACATCGAAAAACTTCAATTTTTTCAATTTTTTGGAAAATATAAAAGTGTCACGGATATGCCTGAATTTACGTGACCTTATAGAAAAAAGTGCGCTGAATCGAATGAGCACAAGCGCAGAACTGTATCTCTTCTGGTTTAGAAGTTATGAGCATTTAAAGTTTGAAAACTTCAAACTCGATTATCTCCGAAACTAGACAAGATACAGAGCTGCGCCTGTGTTCATTGGATTCAGCGTGTCAAAATCTACCGGGTAACCTTAATATCGAACCGTTCTGGGAGACTTCGATTTTGAAAATTTTTACAGGGGGGGGCCGACGATTATTTTTTCATTTTAAATAAAGTGCAGTATCGACCGGAAATTTATAGAATATATGGTTGGAAGTGACTTGGTCCTATGCAAAAAATCATGCTGAATCGAATGAACGTATCTAGAAGTCTGTAGCTATTGTAGTTTTCAAGTTATAGCGTTTTTAATTTTTTCAAGAAAAATTTATAAAAACGCGTCTAACTCCTAAACCAAAGGAGATACAGAGTTGCGGGTGGTCTCATTGGATTCAGCGTGATTTTTTCCATAAATACACGTAATATTAGCCGCATCGGAAGGCTCTTAGTGCCCCAAAAAGCCGCCGATTTGCGAAAACATCGAAAAACTTCAATTTTTTCAATTTTTTGGAAAATATAAAAGTGTCACGGATATGCCTGAATTTACGTGACCTTATAGAAAAAAGTGCGCTGAATCGAATGAGCACAAGCGCAGAACTGTATCTCTTCTGGTTTAGAAGTTATGAGCATTTAAAGTTTGAAAACTTCAAACTCGATTATCTCCGAAACTAGACAAGATACAGAGCTGCGCCTGTGTTCATTGGATTCAGCGTGTCAAAATCTACCGGGTAACCTTAATATCGAACCGTTCTGGGAGACTTCGATTTTGAAAATTTTTACAGGGGGGGGCCGACGATTATTTTTTCATTTTAAATAAAGTGCAGTATCGACCGGAAATTTATAGAATATATGGTTGGAAGTGACTTGGTCCTATGCAAAAAATCATGCTGAATCGAATGAACGTATCTAGAAGTCTGTAGCTATTGTAGTTTTCAAGTTATAGCGTTTTTAATTTTTTTAAGAAAAATTTATAAAAACGCGTCTAACTCCTAAACCAAAGGAGATACAGAGTTGCGGGTGGTCTCATTGGATTCAGCGTGATTTTTTCCATAAGTACACGTAATATTAGCCGCATCGGAAGGCTCTTAGTGCCCCAAAAAGCCGCCGATTTGCGAAAACATCGAAAAACTTCAATTTTTTCAATTTTTTGGAAAATATAAAAGTGTCACGGATATGCCTGAATTTACGTGACCTTATAGAAAAAAGTGCGCTGAATCGAATGAGCACAAGCGCAGAACTGTATCTCTTCTGGTTTAGAAGTTATGAGCATTTAAAGTTTGAAAACTTCAAACTCGATTATCTCCGAAACTAGACAAGATACAGAGCTGCGCCTGTGTTCATTGGATTCAGCGTGTCAAAATTTACCGGGTAACCTTAATATCGAACCGTTCTGGGAGACTTCGATTTTGAAAATTTTTACAGGGGGGGGCCGACGATTATTTTTTCATTTTAAATAAAGTGCAGTATCGACCGGAAATTTATAGAATATATGGTTGGAAGTGACTTGGTCCTATGCAAAAAATCATGCTGAATCGAATGAACGTATCTAGAAGTCTGTAGCTATTGTAGTTTTCAAGTTATAGCGTTTTTAATTTTTTCAAGAAAAATTTATAAAAACGCGTCTAACTCCTAAACCAAAGGAGATACAGAGTTGCGGGTGGTCTCATTGGATTCAGCGTGATTTTTTCCATAAGTACACGTAATATTAGCCGCATCGGAAGGCTCTTAGTGCCCCAAAAAGCCGCCGATTTGCGAAAACATCGAAAAACTTCAATTTTTTCAATTTTTTGGAAAATATAAAAGTGTCACGGATATGCCTGAATTTACGTGACCTTATAGAAAAAAGTGCGCTGAATCGAATGAGCACAAGCGCAGAACTGTATCTCTTCTGGTTTAGAAGTTATGAGCATTTAAAGTTTGAAAACTTCAAACTCGATTATCTCCGAAACTAGACAAGATACAGAGCTGCGCCTGTGTTCATTGGATTCAGCGTGTCAAAATCTACTGGGTAACCTTAATATCGAACCGTTCTGGGAGACTTCGATTTTGAAAATTTTTACAGGGGGGGGCCGACGATTATTTTTTCATTTTAAATAAAGTGCAGTATCGACCGGAAATTTATAGAATATATGGTTGGAAGTGACTTGGTCCTATGCAAAAAATCATGCTGAATCGAATGAACGTATCTAGAAGTCTGTAGCTATTGTAGTTTTCAAGTTATAGCGTTTTTAATTTTTTCAAGAAAAATTTATAAAAACGCGTCTAACTCCTAAACCAAAGGAGATACAGAGTTGCGGGTGGTCTCATTGGATTCAGCGTGATTTTTTCCATAAGTACACGTAATATTAGCCGCATCGGAAGGCTCTTAGTGCCCCAAAAAGCCGCCGATTTGCGAAAACATCGAAAAACTTCAATTTTTTCAATTTTTTGGAAAATATAAAAGTGTCACGGATATGCCTGAATTTACGTGACCTTATAGAAAAAAGTGCGCTGAATCGAATGAGCACAAGCGCAGAACTGTATCTCTTCTGGTTTAGAAGTTATGAGCATTTAAAGTTTGAAAACTTCAAACTCGATTATCTCCGAAACTAGACAAGATACAGAGCTGCGCCTGTGTTCATTGGATTCAGCGTGTCAAAATCTACCGGGTAACCTTAATATCGAACCGTTCTGGGAGACTTCGATTTTGAAAATTTTTACAGGGGGGGGCCGACGATTATTTTTTCATTTTAAATAAAGTGCAGTATCGACCGGAAATTTATAGAATATATGGTTGGAAGTGACTTGGTCCTATGCAAAAAATCATGCTGAATCGAATGAACGTATCTAGAAGTCTGTAGCTATTGTAGTTTTCAAGTTATAGCGTTTTTAATTTTTTCAAGAAAAATTTATAAAAACGCGTCTAACTCCTAAACCAAAGGAGATACAGAGTTGCGGGTGGTCTCATTGGATTCAGCGTGATTTTTTCCATAAGTACACGTAATATTAGCCGCATCGGAAGGCTCTTAGTGCCCCAAAAAGCCGCCGATTTCCGAAAACATCGAAAAACTTCAATTTTTTCAATTTTTTGGAAAATATAAAAGTGTCACGGATATGCCTGAATTTACGTGACCTTATAGAAAAAAGTGCGCTGAATCGAATGAGCACAAGCGCAGAACTGTATCTCTTCTGGTTTAGAAGTTATGAGCATTTAAAGTTTGAAAACTTCAAACTCGATTATCTCCGAAACTAGACAAGATACAGAGCTGCGCCTGTGTTCATTGGATTCAGCGTGTCAAAATTTACCGGGTAACCTTAATATCGAACCGTTCTGGGAGACTTCGATTTTGAAAATTTTTACAGGGGGGGGCCGACGATTATTTTTTCATTTTAAATAAAGTGCAGTATCGACCGGAAATTTATAGAATATATGGTTGGAAGTGACTTGGTCCTATGCAAAAAATCATGCTGAATCGAATGAACGTATCTAGAAGTCTGTAGCTATTGTAGTTTTCAAGTTATAGCGTTTTTAATTTTTTCAAGAAAAATTTATAAAAACGCGTCTAACTCCTAAACCAAAGGAGATACAGAGTTGCGGGTGGTCTCATTGGATTCAGCGTGATTTTTTCCATAAGTACACGTAATATTAGTCGCATCGGAAGGCTCTTAGTGCCCCAAAAAGCCGCCGATTTGCGAAAACATCGAAAAACTTCAATTTTTTCAATTTTTTGGAAAATATAAAAGTGTCACGGATATGCCTGAATTTACGTGACCTTATAGAAAAAAGTGCGCTGAATCGAATGAGCACAAGCGCAGAACTGTATCTCTTCTGGTTTAGAAGTTATGAGCATTTAAAGTTTGAAAACTTCAAACTCGATTATCTCCGAAACTAGACAAGATACAGAGCTGCGCCTGTGTTCATTGGATTCAGCGTGTCAAAATCTACCGGGTAACCTTAATATCGAACCGTTCTGGGAGACTTCGATTTTGAAAATTTTTACAGGGGGGGGCCGACGATTATTTTTTCATTTTAAATAAAGTGCAGTATCGACCGGAAATTTATAGAATATGTAGTGTATTATGTATAATGGTAACCTTTCAATTATTACGTAATAAGAATATCTTTTAGTTTAATTATAATGATTTGTAAAATGATCACTTGACAATAAAGTTCTGTTGAATTAAGATAAGCGTGCATTGATTTAAAATAATTATTGAAATTTACATATACAACAAGTGGCGACGAGAATAAAAATTCAAGATGCCAGGAGATGAAGCAGCTGCGAACTCAATAAAAGGATATTTAGGTCATTTAAAAGAATTTGATTTCAAAAATTCGGATTGGACCATCTATAAGGAACGTCTGTATCAATTTTTCACAGCGAATGAGATAACAGACGAGGCTAAAAAGAAAGCAATTTTTCTTAATAGTCTATCAGAGTCATCGTATAAATTACTGCGAAATATCTGTTCACCAACAAAACTAGAGAATGAAACTTTTAAGAACCTGACAAAAAAATTTGACTCTCAATTCGCACCAGTGAAATCGCTGTTCGCATACAGATATGAATTTTATACAGCAAAGAAAAATGAACATGAAACAGTTTCTGATTGGATGACCAGGGTGAGAAGTATGGCAATCGATTGTGGATTTGGAACAGAATTGGAAGTTATAATGCGAGACGTTTTTATAATGGGATTAGGAAGAGGACCGGCGATGAATAGAATTTTCGAGGAGGATGCCAAGGTGTTGAAAATTGAAAAAGCGTTAGAATTAGCTCAAACAAGAGAGTCTGTCGCAAGATTTAACACTTCGGAAGAAATTCAAGTCAAAATCGAACAAGCAGAGATGCACAAACTCAGGTTCAGTGGTGTCGGCAGAAGGGGTAATAACAGAGCCAGTAGCACGAACTATGAAAAGGATTATAAGGAAGAGCAAGGAAAAGAGAAGACTGAAGCTAATTGCAAAGTATGCGGTAAATCAAACCATCACTCAAAAAAATGTTTCTTTCGTGAGTATAGCTGCAACAATTGTAATAAGAAGGGTCATTTAGCCAATGTATGTAGATCTAGGAATAAATTTTTAGAAGCGGATAATGAGGAAAATGCTGATAGTGAAATTTCAGAAAGCGATAATGATAATTTGTTTAACCTACATGTAAATGAAAATAACGAACCATTAAAAATAAATCTAAGCGTAGAAAATATTCCTATAAATTTTGAGATCGATACAGGTGCAGCCATTTCAGTTTTATCAGAAAGGGTCTGGAGAAAGCATTTTAGTCACATTAAAGTAAATAAAACGAACACAATTCTTCGAGATTATGTGGGAGTTAAAATTGAGCCTATTGGAGAGATAATATTAAATGTAAAGTATAAAGATACAACCCATCAATTAAAAGCATTAGTCATAAAAAATGGCGGACCACCACTGATAGGACGGAATTGGCTACGTACTTTGAATTTAGGTATCAAAGATATAAATTTTATTTCCATTAAATCAGAAGTAGATAAATTATGTAACAAGTACAGTAAAGTATTTTCAAAAAAATTAGGAACTTTTAATAAAGGTTGTATTAAATTAAATCTAAAAGAAAACGTAACTCCAAAGTTTTTCAAACCACGGAATTTACCTTACGCGTTAAAAAACAAAGTTGATAAGGAGATAAATAGACTTTTAAATTCTGGAATAATTTCTCAAGTAGAGTACTCAGAATGGGGGACGCCTATTGTTCCTATTCTTAAACCGGATGGAAACGTACGTATTTGTGGGGATTATAAAATCACGGTAAATCCAGCTTTAGAAATTGTTAAATATCCCTTGCCTCGCGTTGACGAACTATTCAATAAAGTACAAGGTTGTAAAGTTTTTAGTAAAATTGATCTGTCTGAGGCGTACCAGCAAGTAATGTTGGATAATGAATCGCGTAAAGTAGTAACTATTTCAACTCATCGCGGACTCTTTTCATACAATCGTTTACCGTATGGGGTAGCCTCAGCGCCAGCGTATTTTCAACAAATAATGGAAACTATTCTAATTGATATTCCAGGAGTCGTATGTTTTTTGGATGATGTATTAATTGCTACAATTGATGAACAAGATCATTTAAAAAAATTAGAATTTGTCTTTGAACGACTGCAATCTTGTGGCTTGACTGTAAAATTACGTAAATGTTCATTTTTACAAAGATCAATTGAATATCTAGGTCATGTAATAAATTCAAACGGTTTGTCCACTAATAAAGAAAAAGTAAATGCTATTAATAAATTAAATATGCCTAAAAATTTTACCGAATTAAAAGCTTTTTTGGGCATGACAAATTATTACTGTAAATTTATAAGAAACAGCTCAACAATTCTATACCCATTATACCAATTGTTAAAAAAAAGATAAAATCTGGCAATGGACAAGTGCCTGTCAACATTCTTTTGAGAAAATAAAAAAATGTTTGACAAACGCGCCCACACTTGTTCATTACAATCCAGAAATTCCAGTAAAATTAATTGTCGACGCTAGTTCGCGTGGTTTAGGTGCAGTGTTATTTCACGAATACGATACTAATACAAGAAAGCCAATAGCTTTTGCTTCCAGAACCTTATCTGAAGCTGAAATAAAATATTCACAAATAGAAAAAGAGGCTCTTGCATTAGTATGGGCTGTTCAAAAGTTTTATCAGTATTTATACGGAATAACATTCACGTTGGTCACCGATCACAAGCCGTTGGTCACAATATTCGGAAATAAACGTGGAATACCACAGATAGCGGCAAATAGAATGCAACGCTGGGTGTTCATACTATCTGCTTATAATTATAAGATTGAGTATATAAGCACCGATAAAAACCCTGCTGATTATTTGTCGAGGAATACTGAAAATAATGAAATGTTATATACCGAAAATTATAGTTATTTTAATTTTGTACAAGATGAAATAATTTTAGATTTTAAGATGATGTCTAAAGCTACCAGAAATGACGTAATTTTGTCGCGAGTTACAAATTATGTAATGTGCGGTTGGCCGAATATGAAATATTCTGATGAAATGAAACCTTATTTCATTAGAAAAAATGAAATATCAGTTGAACAGAATATATTAATGTGGGGCCATAGAATAATTATACCTCAAAAATTTCAAAAAGTAATGCTAAATAATTTACATACAAATCATTTGGGAATTGTACGAATGAAAGCTTTTGCGCGATGTTATTTCTGGTGGCCTGGCTTAGACAATGACATTGAAAACATTGCTAAGTCTTGTGAAAATTGTAATAAGTTTAAAGACGATCCACCAAAATCACTTCTTATACCGTGGAGTTGGCCGTCCGCACCTTTCGAAAGAATACATATTGATTATTTAGGTCCTTTTTATAATAACATGTTTTTGGTAATAGTCGATGCATTCAGTAAATGGATAGAATGTTTTGAAGTTAAAAATCCTAATGCATCTACTACTATTGAAAAGTTGCGTGAAACGTTTGCAAGATACGGATTGCCAAAACAATTAGTAAGTGATAGAGGGACACAGTTTACTGCAATTGAATTTGAAAATTTTTTAAGTAAGAATGGAATTCAACATATAATGGGGGCACCATACCATCCATCTACAAACGGTTTAGCAGAGAATGCGGTTAAACAAATTAAGCGTTGTGTTTTAAATTCAGACTGTAAGAAAACAACTGATAATATTATGACAGTAATAAATCGTTATCTTTTTCAATATCGCAATACACCCCACACTGTCACGGGTGAATGTCCATCTAAACTGTTTGTAGGTAGAAAACTAAAATGCAATTTTGATCAAATACGACCCTCTATCATGGAAAAGGTTCACACAAATCAAACTGCTCAGATCAAAAATTACGGAGGAAGAAGGAACATCGATTTAAAAATAGGACAAAAGATATTTGTTCGGGACTACAGAGAACAAAACAAACGCTGTTGGGTTCATGCAACAATTTTACGGCAGATCGGTTGTAGAACTTTTATTGTAAAAACTGTAGAAGGATTGGAGTGGAAACGACATCTGGATCAAATTCGCAACGCTGAAACCAACAGCGATTACGATTACGATTACAAAAGATCTGAACAGTTTGATGAAACCAATTCAGATATAGATGAAACGATTACTAATGCAAATGGTGACAGTGATTCTTCAGGAACCAGCACAAGGCCAAAACGAACAGTACAGGCTCCTGAAAGATTACAAATCACCTGGGATTAAAAGGGAAGATAAATGTAGTGTATTATGTATAATGGTAACCTTTCAATTATTACGTAATAAGAATATCTTTTAGTTTAATTATAATGATTTGTAAAATGATCACTTGACAATAAAGTTCTGTTGAATTAAGATAAGCGTGCATTGATTTAAAATAATTATTGAAATTTACATATACAACAGAATATATGGTTGGAAGTGACTTGGTCCTATGCAAAAAATCATGCTGAATCGAATGAACGTATCTAGAAGTCTGTAGCTATTGTAGTTTTCAAGTTATAGCGTTTTTAATTTTTTCAAGAAAAATTTATAAAAACGCGTCTAACTCCTAAACCAAAGGAGATACAGAGTTGCGGGTGGTCTCATTGGATTCAGCGTGATTTTTTCCATAAGTACACGTAATATTAGCCGCATCGGAAGGCTCTTAGTGCCCCAAAAAGCCGCCGATTTGCGAAAACATCGAAAAACTTCAATTTTTTCAATTTTTTGGAAAATATAAAAGTGTCACGGATATGCCTGAATTTACGTGACCTTATAGAAAAAAGTGCGCTGAATCGAATGAGCACAAGCGCAGAACTGTATCTCTTCTGGTTTAGAAGTTATGAGCATTTAAAGTTTGAAAACTTCAAACTCGATTATCTCCGAAACTAGACAAGATACAGAGCTGCGCCTGTGTTCATTGGATTCAGCGTGTCAAAATCTACCGGGTAACCTTAATATCGAACCGTTCTGGGAGACTTCGATTTTGAAAATTTTTACAGGGGGGGGCCGACGATTATTTTTTCATTTTAAATAAAGTGCAGTATCGACCGGAAATTTATAGAATATATGGTTGGAAGTGACTTGGTCCTATGCAAAAAATCATGCTGAATCGAATGAACGTATCTAGAAGTCTGTAGCTATTGTAGTTTTCAAGTTATAGCGTTTTTAATTTTTTCAAGAAAAATTTATAAAAACGCGTCTAACTCCTAAACCAAAGGAGATACAGAGTTGCGGGTGGTCTCATTGGATTCAGCGTGATTTTTTCCATAAGTACACGTAATATTAGTCGCATCGGAAGGCTCTTAGTGCCCCAAAAAGCCGCCGATTTGCGAAAACATCGAAAAACTTCAATTTTTTCAATTTTTTGGAAAATATAAAAGTGTCACGGATATGCCTGAATTTACGTGACCTTATAGAAAAAAGTGCGCTGAATCGAATGAGCACAAGCGCAGAACTGTATCTCTTCTGGTTTAGAAGTTGTGAGCATTTAAAGTTTGAAAACTTCAAACTCGATTATCTCCGAAACTAGACAAGATACAGAGCTGCGCCTGTGTTCATTGGATTCAGCGTGTCAAAATCTACCGGGTAACCTTAATATCGAACCGTTCTGGGAGACTTCGATTTTGAAAATTTTTACAGGGGGGGGCCGACGATTATTTTTTCATTTTAAATAAAGTGCAGTATCGACCGGAAATTTATAGAATATATGGTTGGAAGTGACTTGGTCCTATGCAAAAAATCATGCTGAATCGAATGAACGTATCTAGAAGTCTGTAGCTATTGTAGTTTTCAAGTTATAGCGTTTTTAATTTTTTCAAGAAAAATTTATAAAAACGCGTCTAACTCCTAAACCAAAGGAGATACAGAGTTGCGGGTGGTCTCATTGGATTCAGCGTGATTTTTTCCATAAGTACACGTAATATTAGTCGCATCGGAAGGCTCTTAGTGCCCCAAAAAGCCGCCGATTTGCGAAAACATCGAAAAACTTCAATTTTTTCAATTTTTTGGAAAATATAAAAGTGTCACGGATATGCCTGAATTTACGTGACCTTATAGAAAAAAGTGCGCTGAATCGAATGAGCACAAGCGCAGAACTGTATCTCTTCTGGTTTAGAAGTTGTGAGCATTTAAAGTTTGAAAACTTCAAACTCGATTATCTCCGAAACTAGACAAGATACAGAGCTGCGCCTGTGTTCATTGGATTCAGCGTGTCAAAATCTACCGGGTAACCTTAATATCGAACCGTTCTGGGAGACTTCGATTTTGAAAATTTTTACAGGGGGGGGCCGACGATTATTTTTTCATTTTAAATAAAGTGCAGTATCGACCGGAAATTTATAGAATATATGGTTGGAAGTGACTTGGTCCTATGCAAAAAATCATGCTGAATCGAATGAACGTATCTAGAAGTCTGTAGCTATTGTAGTTTTCAAGTTATAGCGTTTTTAATTTTTTCAAGAAAAATTTATAAAAACGCGTCTAACTCCTAAACCAAAGGAGATACAGAGTTGCGGGTGGTCTCATTGGATTCAGCGTGATTTTTTCCATAAGTACACGTAATATTAGCCGCATCGGAAGGCTCTTAGTGCCCCAAAAAGCCGCCGATTTGCGAAAACATCGAAAAACTTCAATTTTTTCAATTTTTTGGAAAATATAAAAGTGTCACGGATATGCCTGAATTTACGTGACCTTATAGAAAAAAGTGCGCTGAATCGAATGAGCACAAGCGCAGAACTGTATCTCTTCTGGTTTAGAAGTTATGAGCATTTAAAGTTTGAAAACTTCAAACTCGATTATCTCCGAAACTAGACAAGATACAGAGCTGCGCCTGTGTTCATTGGATTCAGCGTGTCAAAATCTACCGGGTAACCTTAATATCGAACCGTTCTGGGAGACTTCGATTTTGAAAATTTTTACAGGGGGGGGCCGACGATTATTTTTTCATTTTAAATAAAGTGCAGTATCGACCGGAAATTTATAGAATATATGGTTGGAAGTGACTTGGTCCTATGCAAAAAATCATGCTGAATCGAATGAACGTATCTAGAAGTCTGTAGCTATTGTAGTTTTCAAGTTATAGCGTTTTTAATTTTTTCAAGAAAAATTTATAAAAACGCGTCTAACTCCTAAACCAAAGGAGATACAGAGTTGCGGGTGGTCTCATTGGATTCAGCGTGATTTTTTCCATAAGTACACGTAATATTAGTCGCATCGGAAGGCTCTTAGTGCCCCAAAAAGCCGCCGATTTGCGAAAACATCGAAAAACTTCAATTTTTTCAATTTTTTGGAAAATATAAAAGTGTCACGGATATGCCTGAATTTACGTGACCTTATAGAAAAAAGTGCGCTGAATCGAATGAGCACAAGCGCAGAACTGTATCTCTTCTGGTTTAGAAGTTATGAGCATTTAAAGTTTGAAAACTTCAAACTCGATTATCTCCGAAACTACACAAGATACAGAGCTGCGCCTGTGTTCATTGGATTCAGCGTGTCAAAATCTACCGGGTAACCTTAATATCGAACCGTTCTGGGAGACTTCGATTTTGAAAATTTTTACAGGGGGGGCCGACGATTATTTTTTCATTTTAAATAAAGTGCAGTATCGACCGGAAATTTATAGAATATATGGTTGGAAGTGACTTGGTCCTATGCAAAAAATCATGCTGAATCGAATGAACGTATCTAGAAGTCTGTAGCTATTGTAGTTTTCAAGTTATAGCGTTTTTAATTTTTTCAAGAAAAATTTATAAAAACGCGTCTAACTCCTAAACCAAAGGAGATACAGAGTTGCGGGTGGTCTCATTGGATTCAGCGTGATTTTTTCCATAAGTACACGTAATATTAGTCGCATCGGAAGGCTCTTAGTGCCCCAAAAAGCCGCCGATTTGCGAAAACATCGAAAAACTTCAATTTTTTCAATTTTTTGGAAAATATAAAAGTGTCACGGATATGCCTGAATTTACGTGACCTTATAGAAAAAAGTGCGCTGAATCGAATGAGCACAAGCGCAGAACTGTATCTCTTCTGGTTTAGAAGTTATGAGCATTTAAAGTTTGAAAACTTCAAACTCGATTATCTCCGAAACTACACAAGATACAGAGCTGCGCCTGTGTTCATTGGATTCAGCGTGTCAAAATCTACCGGGTAACCTTAATATCGAACCGTTCTGGGAGACTTCGATTTTGAAAATTTTTACAGGGGGGGCCGACGATTATTTTTTCATTTTAAATAAAGTGCAGTATCGACCGGAAATTTATAGAATATATGGTTGGAAGTGACTTGGTCCTATGCAAAAAATCATGCTGAATCGAATGAACGTATCTAGAAGTCTGTAGCTATTGTAGTTTTCAAGTTATAGCGTTTTTAATTTTTTCAAGAAAAATTTATAAAAACGCGTCTAACTCCTAAACCAAAGGAGATACAGAGTTGCGGGTGGTCTCATTGGATTCAGCGTGATTTTTTCCATAAGTACACGTAATATTAGTCGCATCGGAAGGCTCTTAGTGCCCCAAAAAGCCGCCGATTTGCGAAAACATCGAAAAACTTCAATTTTTTCAATTTTTTGGAAAATATAAAAGTGTCTCGGATATGCCTGAATTTACGTGACCTTATAGAAAAAAGTGCGCTGAATCGAATGAGCACAAGCGCAGAACTGTATCTCTTCTGGTTTAGAAGTTGTGAGCATTTAAAGTTTGAAAACTTCAAACTCGATTATCTCCGAAACTAGACAAGATACAGAGCTGCGCCTGTGTTCATTGGATTCAGCGTGTCAAAATCTACCGGGTAACCTTAATATCGAACCGTTCTGGGAGACTTCGATTTTGAAAATTTTTACAGGGGGGGGGCCGACGATTATTTTTTCATTTTAAATAAAGTGCAGTATCGACCGGAAATTTATAGAATATATGGTTGGAAGTGACTTGGTCCTATGCAAAAAATCATGCTGAATCGAATGAACGTATCTAGAAGTCTGTAGCTATTGTAGTTTTCAAGTTATAGCGTTTTTAATTTTTTTAAGAAATATTTATAAAAACGCGTCTAACTCCTAAACCAAAGGAGATACAGAGTTGCGGGTGGTCTCATTGGATTCAGCGTGATTTTTTCCATAAGTACACGTAATATTAGTCGCATCGGAAGGCTCTTAGTGCCCCAAAAAGCCGCCGATTTGCGAAAACATCGAAAAACTTCAATTTTTTCAATTTTTTGGAAAATATAAAAGTGTCACGGATATGCCTGAATTTACGTGACCTTATAGAAAAAAGTGCGCTGAATCGAATGAGCACAAGCGCAGAACTGTATCTCTTCTGGTTTAGAAGTTGTGAGCATTTAAAGTTTGAAAACTTCAAACTCGATTATCTCCGAAACTAGACAAGATACAGAGCTGCGCCTGTGTTCATTGGATTCAGCGTGTCAAAATCTACCGGGTAACCTTAATATCGAACCGTTCTGGGAGACTTCGATTTTGAAAATTTTTACAGGGGGGGGCCGACGATTATTTTTTCATTTTAAATAAAGTGCAGTATCGACCGGAAATTTATAGAATATATGGTTGGAAGTGACTTGGTCCTATGCAAAAAATCATGCTGAATCGAATGAACGTATCTAGAAGTCTGTAGCTATTGTAGTTTTCAAGTTATAGCGTTTTTAATTTTTTCAAGAAAAATTTATAAAAACGCGTCTAACTCCTAAACCAAAGGAGATACAGAGTTGCGGGTGGTCTCATTGGATTCAGCGTGATTTTTTCCATAAGTACACGTAATATTAGCCGCATCGGAAGGCTCTTAGTGCCCCAAAAAGCCGCCGATTTGCGAAAACATCGAAAAACTTCAATTTTTTCAATTTTTTGGAAAATATAAAAGTGTCACGGATATGCCTGAATTTACGTGACCTTATAGAAAAAAGTGCGCTGAATCGAATGAGCACAAGCGCAGAACTGTATCTCTTCTGGTTTAGAAGTTATGAGCATTTAAAGTTTGAAAACTTCAAACTCGATTATCTCCGAAACTAGACAAGATACAGAGCTGCGCCTGTGTTCATTGGATTCAGCGTGTCAAAATCTACCGGGTAACCTTAATATCGAACCGTTCTGGGAGACTTCGATTTTGAAAATTTTTACAGGGGGGGGCCGACGATTATTTTTTCATTTTAAATAAAGTGCAGTATCGACCGGAAATTTATAGAATATATGGTTGGAAGTGACTTGGTCCTATGCAAAAAATCATGCTGAATCGAATGAACGTATCTAGAAGTCTGTAGCTATTGTAGTTTTCAAGTTAGAGCGTTTTTAATTTTTTTAAGAAATATTTATAAAAACGCGTCTAACTCCTAAACCAAAGGAGATACAGAGTTGCGGGTGGTCTCATTGGATTCAGCGTGATTTTTTCCATAAGTACACGTAATATTAGTCGCATCGGAAGGCTCTTAGTGCCCCAAAAAGCCGCCGATTTGCGAAAACATCGAAAAACTTCAATTTTTTCAATTTTTTGGAAAATATAAAAGTGTCACGGATATGCCTGAATTTACGTGACCTTATAGAAAAAAGTGCGCTGAATCGAATGAGCACAAGCGCAGAACTGTATCTCTTCTGGTTTAGAAGTTGTGAGCATTTAAAGTTTGAAAACTTCAAACTCGATTATCTCCGAAACTAGACAAGATACAGAGCTGCGCCTGTGTTCATTGGATTCAGCGTGTCAAAATCTACCGGGTAACCTTAATATCGAACCGTTCTGGGAGACTTCGATTTTGAAAATTTTTACAGGGGGGGGCCGACGATTATTTTTTCATTTTAAATAAAGTGCAGTATCGACCGGAAATTTATAGAATATATGGTTGGAAGTGACTTGGTCCTATGCAAAAAATCATGCTGAATCGAATGAACGTATCTAGAAGTCTGTAGCTATTGTAGTTTTCAAGTTATAGCGTTTTTAATTTTTTCAAGAAAAATTTATAAAAACGCGTCTAACTCCTAAACCAAAGGAGATACAGAGTTGCGGGTGGTCTCATTGGATTCAGCGTGATTTTTTCCATAAGTACACGTAATATTAGCCGCATCGGAAGGCTCTTAGTGCCCCAAAAAGCCGCCGATTTGCGAAAACATCGAAAAACTTCAATTTTTTCAATTTTTTGGAAAATATAAAAGTGTCACGGATATGCCTGAATTTACGTGACCTTATAGAAAAAAGTGCGCTGAATCGAATGAGCACAAGCGCAGAACTGTATCTCTTCTGGTTTAGAAGTTATGAGCATTTAAAGTTTGAAAACTTCAAACTCGATTATCTCCGAAACTAGACAAGATACAGAGCTGCGCCTGTGTTCATTGGATTCAGCGTGTCAAAATCTACCGGGTAACCTTAATATCGAACCGTTCTGGGAGACTTCGATTTTGAAAATTTTTACAGGGGGGGGCCGACGATTATTTTTTCATTTTAAATAAAGTGCAGTATCGACCGGAAATTTATAGAATATATGGTTGGAAGTGACTTGGTCCTATGCAAAAAATCATGCTGAATCGAATGAACGTATCTAGAAGTCTGTAGCTATTGTAGTTTTCAAGTTATAGCGTTTTTAATTTTTTCAAGAAAAATTTATAAAAACGCGTCTAACTCCTAAACCAAAGGAGATACAGAGTTGCGGGTGGTCTCATTGGATTCAGCGTGATTTTTTCCATAAGTACACGTAATATTAGCCGCATCGGAAGGCTCTTAGTGCCCCAAAAAGCCGCCGATTTGCGAAAACATCGAAAAACTTCAATTTTTTCAATTTTTTGGAAAATATAAAAGTGTCACGGATATGCCTGAATTTACGTGACCTTATAGAAAAAAGTGCGCTGAATCGAATGAGCACAAGCGCAGAACTGTATCTCTTCTGGTTTAGAAGTTATGAGCATTTAAAGTTTGAAAACTTCAAACTCGATTATCTCCGAAACTAGACAAGATACAGAGCTGCGCCTGTGTTCATTGGATTCAGCGTGTCAAAATCTACCGGGTAACCTTAATATCGAACCGTTCTGGGAGACTTCGATTTTGAAAATTTTTTCAGGGGGGGGCCGACGATTATTTTTTCATTTTAAATAAAGTGCAGTATCGACCGGAAATTTATAGAATATATGGTTGGAAGTGACTTGGTCCTATGCAAAAAATCATGCTGAATCGAATGAACGTATCTAGAAGTCTGTAGCTATTGTAGTTTTCAAGTTATAGCGTTTTTAATTTTTTCAAGAAAAATTTATAAAAACGCGTCTAACTCCTAAACCAAAGGAGATACAGAGTTGCGGGTGGTCTCATTGGATTCAGCGTGATTTTTTCCATAAGTACACGTAATATTAGCCGCATCGGAAGGCTCTTAGTGCCCCAAAAAGCCGCCGATTTGCGAAAACATCGAAAAACTTCAATTTTTTCAATTTTTTGGAAAATATAAAAGTGTCACGGATATGCCTGAATTTACGTGACCTTATAGAAAAAAGTGCGCTGAATCGAATGAGCACAAGCGCAGAACTGTATCTCTTCTGGTTTAGAAGTTATGAGCATTTAAAGTTTGAAAACTTCAAACTCGATTATCTCCGAAACTAGACAAGATACAGAGCTGCGCCTGTGTTCATTGGATTCAGCGTGTCAAAATCTACCGGGTAACCTTAATATCGAACCGTTCTGGGAGACTTCGATTTTGAAAATTTTTACAGGGGGGGGCCGACGATTATTTTTTCATTTTAAATAAAATGCAGTATCGACCGGAAATTTATAGAATATATGGTTGGAAGTGACTTGGTCCTATGCAAAAAATCATGCTGAATCGAATGAACGTATCTAGAAGTCTGTAGCTATTGTAGTTTTCAAGTTATAGCGTTTTTAATTTTTTCAAGAAAAATTTATAAAAACGCGTCTAACTCCTAAACCAAAGGAGATACAGAGTTGCGGGTGGTCTCATTGGATTCAGCGTGATTTTTTCCATAAGTACACGTAATATTAGTCGCATCGGAAGGCTCTTAGTGCCCCAAAAAGCCGCCGATTTGCGAAAACATCGAAAAACTTCAATTTTTTCAATTTTTTGGAAAATATAAAAGTGTCACGGATATGCCTGAATTTACGTGACCTTATAGAAAAAAGTGCGCTGAATCGAATGAGCACAAGCGCAGAACTGTATCTCTTCTGGTTTAGAAGTTATGAGCATTTAAAGTTTGAAAACTTCAAACTCGATTATCTCCGAAACTAGACAAGATACAGAGCTGCGCCTGTGTTCATTGGATTCAGCGTGTCAAAATCTACCGGGTAACCTTAATATCGAACCGTTCTGGGAGACTTCGATTTTGAAAATTTTTACAGGGGGGGGCCGACGATTATTTTTTCATTTTAAATAAAGTGCAGTATCGACCGGAAATTTATAGAATATATGGTTGGAAGTGACTTGGTCCTATGCAAAAAATCATGCTGAATCGAATGAACGTATCTAGAAGTCTGTAGCTATTGTAGTTTTCAAGTTATAGCGTTTTTAATTTTTTCAAGAAAAATTTATAAAAACGCGTCTAACTCCTAAACCAAAGGAGATACAGAGTTGCGGGTGGTCTCATTGGATTCAGCGTGATTTTTTCCATAAGTACACGTAATATTAGCCGCATCGGAAGGCTCTTAGTGCCCCAAAAAGCCGCCGATTTGCGAAAACATCGAAAAACTTCAATTTTTTCAATTTTTTGGAAAATATAAAAGTGTCACGGATATGCCTGAATTTACGTGACCTTATAGAAAAAAGTGCGCTGAATCGAATGAGCACAAGCGCAGAACTGTATCTCTTCTGGTTTAGAAGTTATGAGCATTTAAAGTTTGAAAACTTCAAACTCGATTATCTCCGAAACTAGACAAGATACAGAGCTGCGCCTGTGTTCATTGGATTCAGCGTGTCAAAATCTACCGGGTAACCTTAATATCGAACCGTTCTGGGAGACTTCGATTTTGAAAATTTTTACAGGGGGGGGCCGACGATTATTTTTTCATTTTAAATAAAATGCAGTATCGACCGGAAATTTATAGAATATATGGTTGGAAGTGACTTGGTCCTATGCAAAAAATCATGCTGAATCGAATGAACGTATCTAGAAGTCTGTAGCTATTGTAGTTTTCAAGTTATAGCGTTTTTAATTTTTTCAAGAAAAATTTATAAAAACGCGTCTAACTCCTAAACCAAAGGAGATACAGAGTTGCGGGTGGTCTCATTGGATTCAGCGTGATTTTTTCCATAAGTACACGTAATATTAGTCGCATCGGAAGGCTCTTAGTGCCCCAAAAAGCCGCCGATTTGCGAAAACATCGAAAAACTTCAATTTTTTCAATTTTTTGGAAAATATAAAAGTGTCACGGATATGCCTGAATTTACGTGACCTTATAGAAAAAAGTGCGCTGAATCGAATGAGCACAAGCGCAGAACTGTATCTCTTCTGGTTTAGAAGTTATGAGCATTTAAAGTTTGAAAACTTCAAACTCGATTATCTCCGAAACTAGACAAGATACAGAGCTGCGCCTGTGTTCATTGGATTCAGCGTGTCAAAATCTACCGGGTAACCTTAATATCGAACCGTTCTGGGAGACTTCGATTTTGAAAATTTTTACAGGGGGGGGCCGACGATTATTTTTTCATTTTAAATAAAGTGCAGTATCGACCGGAAATTTATAGAATATATGGTTGGAAGTGACTTGGTCCTATGCAAAAAATCATGCTGAATCGAATGAACGTATCTAGAAGTCTGTAGCTATTGTAGTTTTCAAGTTATAGCGTTTTTAATTTTTTCAAGAAAAATTTATAAAAACGCGTCTAACTCCTAAACCAAAGGAGATACAGAGTTGCGGGTGGTCTCATTGGATTCAGCGTGATTTTTTCCATAAGTACACGTAATATTAGCCGCATCGGAAGGCTCTTAGTGCCCCAAAAAGCCGCCGATTTGCGAAAACATCGAAAAACTTCAATTTTTTCAATTTTTTGGAAAATATAAAAGTGTCACGGATATGCCTGAATTTACGTGACCTTATAGAAAAAAGTGCGCTGAATCGAATGAGCACAAGCGCAGAACTGTATCTCTTCTGGTTTAGAAGTTATGAGCATTTAAAGTTTGAAAACTTCAAACTCGATTATCTCCGAAACTAGACAAGATACAGAGCTGCGCCTGTGTTCATTGGATTCAGCGTGTCAAAATCTACCGGGTAACCTTAATATCGAACCGTTCTGGGAGACTTCGATTTTGAAAATTTTTACAGGGGGGGGCCGACGATTATTTTTTCATTTTAAATAAAGTGCAGTATCGACCGGAAATTTATAGAATATATGGTTGGAAGTGACTTGGTCCTATGCAAAAAATCATGCTGAATCGAATGAACGTATCTAGAAGTCTGTAGCTATTGTAGTTTTCAAGTTATAGCGTTTTTAATTTTTTCAAGAAAAATTTATAAAAACGCGTCTAACTCCTAAACCAAAGGAGATACAGAGTTGCGGGTGGTCTCATTGGATTCAGCGTGATTTTTTCCATAAGTACACGTAATATTAGCCGCATCGGAAGGCTCTTAGTGCCCCAAAAAGCCGCCGATTTGCGAAAACATCGAAAAACTTCAATTTTTTCAATTTTTTGGAAAATATAAAAGTGTCACGGATATGCCTGAATTTACGTGACCTTATAGAAAAAAGTGCGCTGAATCGAATGAGCACAAGCGCAGAACTGTATCTCTTCTGGTTTAGAAGTTATGAGCATTTAAAGTTTGAAAACTTCAAACTCGATTATCTCCGAAACTACACAAGATACAGAGCTGCGCCTGTGTTCATTGGATTCAGCGTGTCAAAATCTACCGGGTAACCTTAATATCGAACCGTTCTGGGAGACTTCGATTTTGAAAATTTTTACAGGGGGGGGCCGACGATTATTTTTTCATTTTAAATAAAGTGCAGTATCGACCGGAAATTTATAGAATATATGGTTGGAAGTGACTTGGTCCTATGCAAAAAATCATGCTGAATCGAATGAACGTATCTAGAAGTCTGTAGCTATTGTAGTTTTCAAGTTATAGCGTTTTTAATTTTTTCAAGAAAAATTTATAAAAACGCGTCTAACTCCTAAACCAAAGGAGATACAGAGTTGCGGGTGGTCTCATTGGATTCAGCGTGATTTTTTCCATAAGTACACGTAATATTAGCCGCATCGGAAGGCTCTTAGTGCCCCAAAAAGCCGCCGATTTGCGAAAACATCGAAAAACTTCAATTTTTTCAATTTTTTGGAAAATATAAAAGTGTCACGGATATGCCTGAATTTACGTGACCTTATAGAAAAAAGTGCGCTGAATCGAATGAGCACAAGCGCAGAACTGTATCTCTTCTGGTTTAGAAGTTATGAGCATTTAAAGTTTGAAAACTTCAAACTCGATTATCTCCGAAACTACACAAGATACAGAGCTGCGCCTGTGTTCATTGGATTCAGCGTGTCAAAATCTACCGGGTAACCTTAATATCGAACCGTTCTGGGAGACTTCGATTTTGAAAATTTTTACAGGGGGGGGCCGACGATTATTTTTTCATTTTAAATAAAGTGCAGTATCGACCGGAAATTTATAGAATATATGGTTGGAAGTGACTTGGTCCTATGCAAAAAATCATGCTGAATCGAATGAACGTATCTAGAAGTCTGTAGCTATTGTAGTTTTCAAGTTATAGCGTTTTTAATTTTTTCAAGAAAAATTTATAAAAACGCGTCTAACTCCTAAACCAAAGGAGATACAGAGTTGCGGGTGGTCTCATTGGATTCAGCGTGATTTTTTCCATAAGTACACGTAATATTAGCCGCATCGGAAGGCTCTTAGTGCCCCAAAAAGCCGCCGATTTGCGAAAACATCGAAAAACTTCAATTTTTTCAATTTTTTGGAAAATATAAAAGTGTCACGGATATGCCTGAATTTACGTGACCTTATAGAAAAAAGTGCGCTGAATCGAATGAGCACAAGCGCAGAACTGTATCTCTTCTGGTTTAGAAGTTATGAGCATTTAAAGTTTGAAAACTTCAAACTCGATTATCTCCGAAACTAGACAAGATACAGAGCTGCGCCTGTGTTCATTGGATTCAGCGTGTCAAAATCTACCGGGTAACCTTAATATCGAACCGTTCTGGGAGACTTCGATTTTGAAAATTTTTACAGGGGGGGGCCGACGATTATTTTTTCATTTTAAATAAAATGCAGTATCGACCGGAAATTTATAGAATATATGGTTGGAAGTGACTTGGTCCTATGCAAAAAATCATGCTGAATCGAATGAACGTATCTAGAAGTCTGTAGCTATTGTAGTTTTCAAGTTATAGCGTTTTTAATTTTTTCAAGAAAAATTTATAAAAACGCGTCTAACTCCTAAACCAAAGGAGATACAGAGTTGCGGGTGGTCTCATTGGATTCAGCGTGATTTTTTCCATAAGTACACGTAATATTAGTCGCATCGGAAGGCTCTTAGTGCCCCAAAAAGCCGCCGATTTGCGAAAACATCGAAAAACTTCAATTTTTTCAATTTTTTGGAAAATATAAAAGTGTCACGGATATGCCTGAATTTACGTGACCTTATAGAAAAAAGTGCGCTGAATCGAATGAGCACAAGCGCAGAACTGTATCTCTTCTGGTTTAGAAGTTATGAGCATTTAAAGTTTGAAAACTTCAAACTCGATTATCTCCGAAACTAGACAAGATACAGAGCTGCGCCTGTGTTCATTGGATTCAGCGTGTCAAAATCTACCGGGTAACCTTAATATCGAACCGTTCTGGGAGACTTCGATTTTGAAAATTTTTACAGGGGGGGGCCGACGATTATTTTTTCATTTTAAATAAAGTGCAGTATCGACCGGAAATTTATAGAATATATGGTTGGAAGTGACTTGGTCCTATGCAAAAAATCATGCTGAATCGAATGAACGTATCTAGAAGTCTGTAGCTATTGTAGTTTTCAAGTTATAGCGTTTTTAATTTTTTCAAGAAAAATTTATAAAAACGCGTCTAACTCCTAAACCAAAGGAGATACAGAGTTGCGGGTGGTCTCATTGGATTCAGCGTGATTTTTTCCATAAGTACACGTAATATTAGCCGCATCGGAAGGCTCTTAGTGCCCCAAAAAGCCGCCGATTTGCGAAAACATCGAAAAACTTCAATTTTTTCAATTTTTTGGAAAATATAAAAGTGTCACGGATATGCCTGAATTTACGTGACCTTATAGAAAAAAGTGCGCTGAATCGAATGAGCACAAGCGCAGAACTGTATCTCTTCTGGTTTAGAAGTTGTGAGCATTTAAAGTTTGAAAACTTCAAACTCGATTATCTCCGAAACTAGACAAGATACAGAGCTGCGCCTGTGTTCATTGGATTCAGCGTGTCAAAATCTACCGGGTAACCTTAATATCGAACCGTTCTGGGAGACTTCGATTTTGAAAATTTTTACAGGGGGGGGCCGACGATTATTTTTTCACTTTAAATAAAGTGCAGTATCGACCGGAAATTTATAGAATATATGGTTGGAAGTGACTTGGTCCTATGCAAAAAATCATGCTGAATCGAATGAACGTATCTAGAAGTCTGTAGCTATTGTAGTTTTCAAGTTGTAGCGTTTTTAATTTTTTCAAGAAAAATTTATAAAAACGCGTCTAACTCCTAAACCAAAGGAGATACAGAGTTGCGGGTGGTCTCATTGGATTCAGCGTGATTTTTTCCATAAGTACACGTAATATTAGCCGCATCGGAAGGCTCTTAGTGCCCCAAAAAGCCGCCGATTTGCGAAAACATCGAAAAACTTCAATTTTTTCAATTTTTTGGAAAATATAAAAGTGTCACGGATATGCCTGAATTTACGTGACCTTATAGAAAAAAGTGCGCTGAATCGAATGAGCACAAGCGCAGAACTGTATCTCTTCTGGTTTAGAAGTTATGAGCATTTAAAGTTTGAAAACTTCAAACTCGATTATCTCCGAAACTAGACAAGATACAGAGCTGCGCCTGTGTTCATTGGATTCAGCGTGTCAAAATCTACCGGGTAACCTTAATATCGAACCGTTCTGGGAGACTTCGATTTTGAAAATTTTTACAGGGGGGGGCCGACGATTATTTTTTCATTTTAAATAAAGTGCAGTATCGACCGGAAATTTATAGAATATATGGTTGGAAGTGACTTGGTCCTATGCAAAAAATCATGCTGAATCGAATGAACGTATCTAGAAGTCTGTAGCTATTGTAGTTTTCAAGTTATAGCGTTTTTAATTTTTTCAAGAAAAATTTATAAAAACGCGTCTAACTCCTAAACCAAAGGAGATACAGAGTTGCGGGTGGTCTCATTGGATTCAGCGTGATTTTTTCCATAAGTACACGTAATATTAGCCGCATCGGAAGGCTCTTAGTGCCCCAAAAAACCGCCGATTTGCGAAAACATCGAAAAACTTCAATTTTTTCAATTTTTTGGAAAATATAAAAGTGTCACGGATATGCCTGAATTTACGTGACCTTATAGAAAAAAGTGCGCTGAATCGAATGAGCACAAGCGCAGAACTGTATCTCTTCTGGTTTAGAAGTTATGAGCATTTAAAGTTTGACAAGATACAGAGCTGCGCCTGTGCTCATTGGATTCAGCGTGTCAAAATCTACCGGGTAACCTTAATATCGAACCGTTCTGGGAGACTTCGATTTTGAAAATTTGAAACAAACATATGATTTGAGTCAATCTCTATAGCAAGAGAACTTTTCTATTGCTTGTGCCTTTGTTTGAGGTACAAGTCCCTTTCTAAGGACGTGCACACACGTATGTTATATAGGTATACGAGTATATTATGATTAGAGATGAGAAGTTTCATTTTTTGAGGCTAAACTTTACAATTTTTTTTCAGCTATTTATGTGATAATAAAGATAACGCTTCAAATGTTTCAGGCACGTAATTCATAACTGTAGTCTTTAGCCATTCTGTAATATTTTGCTTAATTTTATTAATGTGTCATTAATAACCTCTTTTAATTATCATTCGTCGAAATTTGTACCTGTTTCATTAAAAAAAATGGCTGTCTGTAAAGTCGGTTTACGGACGATAGTTTTACGTGATAACGTATTCCGCTCGAATATCACATTTAATAATACATAACCTAAATTTAAGTAGCTGTCAAACTTGGGCCGATCGTGCGCGGAATGTGACACATTTCGGAACGTGACACTTTTTCGTGCATGCAGCCGGTGTTTCATCAATTTATAAGACGTTATCACGTCAAAAACATGAGCTAACCTATAAAAACATAGCAACTCTTTTTGATCTTAAGCGTTATTTATTGTCAAAACCATATTAAATCAGGGAAACAGGAAAATAAGAATATATATAGTTTGAAGAGGGACGGAGAGAATGTTCTGCAGTAGTACTCATCCTTGTACCTTTCTACATATAAGCAGGGCAGGTATCAGGAAGGCAGAAAGAGAGGATGGTGCAGGTATTCCTGCTAGCCGAGCTGTCTCCTGTGCCATACAATGCTGCAGGACGATAGAGCGATCTGTCTTTATGTGCGTATAGGTTACTCGCCTCACGACTCAACATTCTCCGTTCACTCGGAGAATGAGAAATAGATGTAACGTCCTACACTTCATCCTGTCTTTTTCTATCCTCATATTTTCATAGCACTACTTCTCTTTCTAACTATCTCTTCTTGCTTTTTAGATCATGTTGGATTCTGACACGCAACTTCAATTTGCAGACTTTTCCAAATTATCGGAGGGTATTGAAAACACGTATCCTTAATTTAAAACTGATAATTTTAAAATTTCTCCTTCGCAAGTTTATTTATGATAAATGGCCGATTTCCATGCTTTTTGTAATATTATCAGTTCATTAATATATTTTGATATTTTACTGGTTATCTGGTCCAGCTTTTATTTCAACAAATCATTTGCATGCAAACTAAAAATTTGTTTTGAATCACGCCGAAAAAGTATAACTTCTAACGTACGTACATCTGGACACGCACTCATAAGAGATTTAAAAATTACCAATACATTCCTGGGGTGAGCAAATACTTTCTTTTTGGTTATTCTAGCATGTCAGGTAATATATTTTGTACTGTCGCTGGATTTGATTTCAAAATGATCCCATAAAAGTATAATAATAATTATGGAACAATCGATATAAGAACTTTGTATCACATGAACACTGTACTATATTAGTGCAACATTTAGAAACACTAAACATTGGTGGTCGTTAGGAGCATGTTGTGCGTGGCATTGTAATACGCATGCGTATAACGGCACGACATCTGTGCGAGTCATCAGTTTGAATTGTCTCTAACCTCTAATGCTGAACGCGCTGATATCAAATGAAATTATACCGTATACCTGACTGGAATTATTGTCGAAATACCACATATACCCTGACACTTGTCACGTGTTATGCGCACTCTAAACTTTATGAACGGTATAGGGACGCGTAGACCCCGGACAGACGAAGAGACAGACGAACATTCATTTTTGACGTGATAACGTCTTATAAATTGATGAATCACCAATCTTATAAATTGATAAAACACCGGCTGCATGCACGAAAAAGTGTAACGTTCCTAACGGTCGTAACGTTCCTAACGTTCGTAACGGTCGTAACGTTCGTAACGTTCCGCCTGATCCTGTGCGTGCTTTTCTCAAAAACGGCCCTAACGATTTGAATGAAATTTACTGAAAAGGGATTTTGGGGGGCAAAAAATCGTTTTAGCTAGGTCTCATCTCTCGAAAAAATCGTTTTCTTACAAATTTTATCATTATAAAAATCAATTTTTTGACGTATGAAAATACTTAAATATTGTAAGTAGGTTTTGGAATTTTATATAAACAGTGAAACAATTGTTTTATAAATATTATGACAGCTAATCTTTGAGACTTAAAATAAATACGAAAGAAAGAAAGTTAAAAAAAACAATTATATTATATGGTGAGTAATTTAAATAAATAAAATTAACCTAAATTTGAAGCGAAAGATGCAATATCATAGATTCGAATTATTATATAAATTTAGGTTATGTATTACGGAATACGTTATCACGTAAAACTATCGTCCGTAAACCGACTTTACAGACAACCAATCTTTTTATCGTATATATTAGATACCTATAGCTGGTAATAGGCGTGTTTGGTATCGTACTCCAGTTTAAAAAAATGGATAAGTCTATAAATAAATATCCTTCAACGAAGTGTTTTACTTATTTTTCCGTATATCCGATGAAAAATGGAATCTTTATAGGATCACTCTTGTGTTTGTCTGTCTATCTGTCCGTCTGTCACAATTTATTTTTTCCGAATCTACTGGACCCAAAAAAGTTAAAACTTGGTACCTATATACAAAGAGTTAGATGACCCAGTCAGGAACCGCGAACGTACAGCATAAATAAATGAATTTTGATTTTTGGGGGGAAATTAGAAAATTAAAAAAATATTTTTTAAGTGCATCATGTAACGTATCAAATCAAAGGGCTCGTTATTAAAAATACAGTTCTATTTTTTTTATAATTCTTGAATTCATAGTTTAAAATATATTAAAAAAGTTTACAAAAATCAAGCATCCCCCCATTATTTCCGACACTAGAGAGCCTAAGATTTTGAAAAATTAGGGAATATAGGGCCTCACTCATAGTTTACAGGTCACTTAAACGAAAATCGTAAATTATCACGGAAAACGACTCGCACTTGACCGGTTTTCATTTTAATACACCTCTTATAAACTGCTGCGCTTGTCATACAAAAATATAACTAGGGGTACGTACATTTTGCAGTGTAAATTTCATTGAGTTATCTACACTACACTAATATATTATACCAAACACACTTTATAATTCAAACAGAGAATGCTTTGATCGGCATTATGTAATATTGCATAGAAGAGGAAATGGAAGCCTTTGAAATGTTTATGCCAAATGACTTTTTCTGATTACAGCAGACTTCAATTCTGCGAGAACAGTCAATAAATATCATTCGGTGCGTTGAAGTGAAGTTCGCGGGAGACAAATGTATAACCTACTTATATAATGCAAGCGCGTGTGCCAGGAGTATGAAACATTCTGTTCTCCTGATGCGTATAAAATTTTAAGGGACTAGTAACCGCGTCCTCGAGAGAACGACCATCGACTAAACAATCAATTTCTCTAGAGATACAAGATAATTCGTACGAAAGTATCTTAAAATAATCGCTATACTTTCGCAATTAGTGTTTGGTGCCATCAGTCCGCCATGTGTGTATTATATAGCCAAATTTTGATTCTGCAGTTATAAAGAAATAAACAGTTAAATTATTTATAACAATTGATCGCGCTAGTTTTCCTATTTTTTTACCTAAAGGGTATTTAATCCAATAAAGATTAAATTAAAAAAAATAAAAATTATTGTCCAATTCGTGTTTCAATAAAATGTTATGAAAAATTTGAAAAAAAAATAATTAGTCCAATTGCCTTCAAGCTTTGCAATCGTATAATGATAATATTCAAATACACTGTGTGGTGGAAGTTCCGGTGTTAGTGGTGGGAGAACGGGTCTGTAGTCTCTTTACGAGCATATTCATATTATATTATTGTGTACTTGATGACTTAAAAAATTGAAAATTAATAGTAAAACACTTAATTTTTAATGTTAATATGTTTTTTATTTTCTTTAATTATTAAGTTTGTTTATATTATTTCAGAACAGGGACACTCAAGAGGGATGGACAACGGATAAAACAATGAGGCAGTTTTTACACATCAGATTAATGACCCCATTACTACAAAAAATTTAATAGGTTTAATGATGTTTAAATAAAAAATCTTTTATATTTTAAAACTATCTGTAATATCTACACGAATAAAAGAATAACTATAAATCAATAAAAAATCTTAATGCCCGGTTTACATTATTCCAGTCCAGCGATCCAGCCCAGTGCTGGACTGGATCGCTGGACTGGATTCGTTGTCTACATTATTCCAGTCATTTAGAAGCCGTTTTCATTGTGAACACCACAGTGACAATGATTTCAAAAAGAGATCAGTTTCGAAAATGTTTCAAACGTGCTCAATCACTCTTGCTACAAGAAGTTATTAATGAGGTTGATAATGAACTAAGAAAAAAGGAACGGAATGGCACTGGATTGGCCGTCTACATTATCCAGTTGCACTGGATTCAAAAGTAGACCGCGAATCCAGTTACTGGACTGGAATGCTTACTGGATCCAGTGCATTCCAGTGAGGGTTTACATTATTCCAGTTGCAATCCAGCACTGGACTGGATCGCTGGACTGGAATAATGTAAACCGGGTATAACTCAAAACTTGTTTTGTTTTGAAACTGTAAAATTTAGGAACTCCTGGTGAGGCCTCGAGTAGTGAATTCGTTATATAATTTACAGTTCAAAGTAAGTACAGAGGCCTATAGAGCCAATAATGTAGCCTACCTACATAAAAGAGAGAAGGTTCGTATAGAGTGAGTAGCGAAGTGGTTTCAATAGATGACGGTGTCGAGAAATGTAGCTGCTATATAGATAAATTTACCTATTTCTATAGACGCGCGTAAATAGGCTGCAGCCGTATACAGCCCATATATCACGATCCTGACAAAACAGAACGCTCTGTGATATACACGTACATATTACCAATCGTATACAGTGTACACCCTGTAAACAGATCGACTCGCGTGTTTTTAATTTTCGGCCCAAAAAGCTAAAATAATAGGCGTTACCCGATGTGTTTGGGTCGTATATTTGCCGTCTGTGGCCATAATAAATATTTAAAGAGGAGACCGACTTTACAGAACAGAGGAGTATATTTAAATATTCTCTCGTTTCAAAATTTTAAGATATCGAATTTTCAATTATTAATTGTGCTATTTACTGTTGAAATTATTGTTAAATAATATGTAACATTTGACAAACTCTCCTGTTTTACACATGTCATATAGAGTAATAAAAAAAATTGGTTGTCTGTAAAGTCGGTTTACGGACGATAGTTTTACGTGATAACGTATTCCGTAATGCATAACCTAAACCTCCCAAAATTTGGTTTCAATCCGCTTATCCTTGGTGTCGGAATGATAAGAAATGTCAAAAGTGACGTTTGCAACTGTCAAAGTATTATGTTCTAATAATAATTAGTTATTCCAATACTTAACTTAGAAGGCGTTGCATTTCACAAAATACTAATGTCAAAAAATTGAATTAAACATTAGAAATGCAGCCGTTTTCATGTTAAGACAAGACATACGTTATTTTCTAATTTCCATGTACGGCAAACAAAGACGACCGACCGCGTCGCGCGCGCGCCATGCATTAGACAACATTGCATTTATACAGCTATTTTTCTATATAAATTTGTATAAAAAAACTGTTTAGGCAAATTCTGTTATACGAAATCTATGTAAAATGTTCTTCTCTTTCGTTTAAGACTGGTTTCAAACCGACCTGATTTAAATTGAGCGAGAAATTAGCAAAAAGCACGCACAGGGTCAGGCGGAACGTTACGCGTTACGAACGTTAGGAACGTTAGGAACGTTACACTTTTTCGTGCATGCAGCCGGTGTTTTATCAATTTATAAGATTGGTGATTCATCAATTTATAAGACGTTATCACGTCAAAAATTATTATTATTATAATGTGCTTTTCTGTCTATGGCAGAATATTTTTGGGATAGCATGTCTTTAGTTTTATTCTACAAACACCAATATACATGGATGACACACGTCATAAATTATAAAATGCTCAAAAAATAAAGATGTTGCTGATCGGTTCTGTTATTTTTTTTTCGTTTACAATTATACTGATTTTACAGCTTAGTAGTGTAAAATATGTAGTCTTTTTTTTAATTTGTTTTTTATTTTTTTGATATCACCTTCTCTCTATATATTTTAAATTGTAGAGGAGAAAAAAACTGCTTAAAGTCTACAGTTTATAAAAAAATCAACAAATATCAGATGATTCAGTGTTTAAGATTATCAAAGATCTGTTTTTTGTCCTTTTACTGTACAAAGCATTCACAATTTTTTTTCGTTTTTTCTGAAAACGGTAGAATGATCGTTTTCTGAAACATGTTTTACCGACGAAACTGAAAAAGTCTCGCATCTATTTATCTCCACATAAGCTAAACAAATCAACAATTTCATCTGTCTTCTTTGTTTTTATGAGCAAATCGAAACCGAAACCTGGAAACAGTTTTATAAAAACTTGCATTTTATTCAGTTGATTATTTGTACCGAATAATTTAAATTGTAGTAACGCTTCTATCATGCTCGTACGATTTTCAAAAAAATTAACATCGCAGCATAAGTAGCTCAAAGAAAAAATACGTAGATAATTGCGGATTCTTGGAACATAGTTCAAAATTACACAACATGGTGAAAAGTATATTAGGACAATCAGAATCTTATTTCGATACTAAATAGCTTGCGTAAATTTTATTAAGGGTTATTATTTTAACACTTTGACGGACAAACCGGCTTAGACCGTCGTAAACAAAACTTCAAAAGTTTGACACGACGGCTGAAGCCGTCGTATACTACGGAACGTTTTATAGCCAGACGGGTGTAGCAGTCTATTTTCCAGTGTAGAATACATACCCTGTGTGCTTTGTGTCACTGTACAAATATCTACTAAGGCAATATTGTCACAACATAACAACTTATGAAAGTAATTCAAATTCAAACATATAAAAAAAACTATAGTGTCAAAATTGGAACAAAACTGAATTTTTAAGTGTCCGTCAAAGTGTTAAGAGAAAAAGTAATTTGTTCTGTATTTACAAAATGGTAATTTAGAGTTCTTGAAATATTTACAAATATACTTTAACGCATGATTTTTTTCATATCCGCTGGTCTGTTCTTTTGAATATGCTATAAACCAATCGAATCATGTTTGTAAAGAGACAATTTAACAGCAAATTCTACAATATTGCCAAAGCCAATAATCAATGGTGTTAAACAAGGCATGCATTTAACAATATCCTTTAATAAGCAATAACAGTAACGGAATTAAGGCTTTAGTCTGCGACTGGCAAATTACACAACATTCCCAATAAACTTATAACGATAATGCCTATACTCTACACTTCTCAGTGTTCTCTGCATACTATAGCTTACATGTGTTGCTTTCAAATTTCAAACCTTAATATTAAACTTCTCTAGCTAGAAATCGACATTCTACAAAATGACACAAAAATTATATAATATGAGAATCGATTACATGCCATTTCAAAGATATATACTTTATCAGAGTTCACGTTTGTGTCAAGAATTTGATGGCACAATTTGCGATATGGTTACAAAGAGGTAAAATTTAATTAAAGATTCGAATTAATCAAATGTATTCCAACCGCAGTTTGTTGATTAGTTTGAAAACCAATCAAATCAACAATATTTGTAATAAAAAATAAAACATTGAGTCAGAAATTTGCATTCAAGCAAAATGAATCAACATTATCGAGTAGTGATAATAATTAGGAACACTTCGAATATTTAACATATGTAAAAATTAACTTTAGACTCTGGAATCCACTAAACTTTCTGGTCGGCAAAGAAATAATAATAATTTTTAATCGTTTGTTCAATTCCGAAATTAATTTCTTCAGATTCGGGATTTGTTCCAAAATTAATGAGTTGTGAAACCTTTTAATTCCGGTTTGGAAGCCCTAATAAAGATTGGTTATTTACAATTTTCATTGTAGATCTTGTAGAAAACTAAACGTTAAGAACTAAACATATTGATAATGAGTTAATCGATTTAAATTTTCTCTGTATTTCCCGATAGCTATACCAGCAAGAGACACATATTTTTTTAATTTTTGTGTCGATATTTCGAGACAACCTGTGTACTTTCATAGATACATAATATGTAGACATATACATATGCTAGAGTATAACCTTAAGCCTTCTAAGCCTTTGTATTTAAGACTTTGTACATGAAAACCAAATTACAAGGACCATGTAGACCGGCGTTTCTGTTTCAATACAGTCATATTAGGTGACCCATTTAACATGAATGTTTCAACTTTCGTTTGTAGTATGTACACAGCTAAATATATGTGATTTAATATTTACATGAGCATAATATTATATTGAATATAAATATTTTATTTGAAATAAATATAAAATCTGAGTTTTAAACAATTTATGTCACAGGTGATTTTCTTTGAAACTATTTGACTTTAAAATTTAAAATTTGGCCCAATCACAGACGTGAAGCCTGAAAAGTTGAATTTTAATTCTAGGTGTTAATTTCAGGGGATGTACGTACAAAATAGAAATATTATGTTTCTGCAGCTAATAATATCGTATTTAATAAAAAATTTCACTTATTCCGAGTGTGACCACGACACACCTTTTTGGTTTTATATAAATGTTTTATTATTTTCGTGATAACTTGTAACGATATTAATTTAATAATATTAATATCACGGTAAAATCTAGTTTGCTTTATATTCGTGTACAGTAATAGGTACACGAAATTGTGTTCAGACGCGTTTATGGTTAAGCAGAGACCGGTATTGAGTACGTATTAGCGCCGCGTCTAATTGAACTTATATTTTTGTAATTAATATTATGCTGTCCGCCAATAGATGGCTACTCATTAATTTCCTTTTTAATTAATATTTTTATTAAAAATGATTAGCGGTCGTACCTACTGCGGTTCGACATTTATTGGTGTCAAGCAACAGTGCGCATAAAAATTTGTCTTTCAGTGACCACCCTGTTGGCTCAGTGGCTTGCTAGTTTACGATCGTGTTCCGTCTATTCTAGTATGGCCTATCTAGTCTAACGGGGAAAGCTTTGAATAGCCCTTTAAGTGCTGGTTTACGATCGTGTTCCGTCTATTCCAGCATTTTGTGGATTCATTCTCAGCTCGCTTGCCGAAGATCTGGAAACTATTGAAGTACGATCGTGTTGTCGTCTGCTCCGATAAGTTTCCCGGTGTCTTCTAATAGCGCACTGATTGACCATCGCGAGGGTTCTGGATCATGATCGGGATTTCGTCTGTTCCAGACCTTAGCGTAAATCGACCCACGACCGCAACGACCGTATTAAATTCAATGACCGTGCCGAGGATATAAATAATGACCTAATAAAAAAACACAACGTAGGAATGACCTAGAGATTCGAGTTAAATATAATTAGAGTCCCGCCCGAGTTTAGGATTCTTCAGACCGCTAGACTCATTAACTTTATTATTATGTAAAATTGAATGTGACCGTACAAATAATATCGTTATTTGCACTGATGGGAGTATTTAATTAAAAGTACTCTGTTGACCGATGAAAGTAAATTAGCCATTTGAACCTATTGTTTATTTCCATTATATATTTTGTGTATTGTTATAATTTGTCATTTGAGTTTTATATATTAAATTATACGTGTTAAAACTTTAACGCTCGAACCTGTTTATTTAAAAAACCCAACCAACCCCCACAAGAAAAATAATAACGTAACAACTGGTGCCGTAGTGACCAGGATTCTTATAAAACAAAGATCCAATTGACCTATTGTTGTAACAATATCGACCGTACACGGGTTCAAAATGGAAGAAGAGCAGATTGATGAACCCACACAGGCAACGTCAACACCGCCTGAGCCAATCCGACCCGACCCAAATGTTGAACAAAATATTGACATTGCTGACCGACCTAATGATTTTTCAGCACGCTTGCGTGCATTGAACTTAGACCTAACGCCCGCTGTCCGTTCCTATAAAGCTATTCCTGTGTACAAATGGGGAATAAAGTTTACCGGGGACGATCGAAATAGTTTGGAGACGTTTTTGGAGGATGTAGAAGACCGACGCCGTGACAACAGTATAACAACAACCGACTTGTTGCACTCAGCTTCCGGACTGTTTGGAGGCTCAGCCTTGCAAGTCTACCGCTATGCTCGAGATAAATTACGTACATGGGATGAGCTAGTGCAAACGTTACGCAAATCTTTTAGAGATCCAGACTATGACCATTTATTAAAAATAGAAATTAATAAACGAAAACAGGGACCTACTGAACCATTTTCTGTTTATGTCGCAAAAATGTTTAGTCTGTACAAACGTATGGAGCGTCCGCCTGCATATAGTGAACAAATGCAGACAATTGAACTTAATTGTCTCCCCGATTATCAGGAACAAATAAGCTTGAACGAACCCCGAACCATTGACGAACTTGAAAACTTAGTTTCGCGACTTGAACGAGGACGACTGAGAGCACGCCGTCAATCGTGCCCCCCGAACCAACTGTTGGAGCCCGATTTATCAAAAGTATCCAACATGACCGGAACACAAAATGATAATATACGGGTGATCCAAAAGTCACGAACTAGTCCTGTTTATGAAGTAAACACTGCGAACAATAAACCGGCATTCCACTACAAGTGTTGGAACTGTCGCAAACAAGGACATGCATACAGAAACTGCCCTAACCCGCCGAATCACCAATTCTGCAATACGTGTGGAATGAACGGAACTACGACGACAAATTGTCCTCGCTGTCGACAGACACAGGGAAACGACCGACAGGCACGTTAACAGGTCGTAAACGTCGCCTGAATTCCTCTAGACCGACCTTAAAACAATCTGCACCGACCGCTGAACAGAACGTGATTTCAAAAATGCCAGGAGATGCCCGACCGTATTTATTTGTGACCATTGGAGGAAGAGAGTTACCCGGATTATTAGATTCAGGAGCTAGCCGAACGATGACCGGACCGAGAGGAAGATTGCTACTCGCTGAACGGGGATACCGCCCTCGACCTTCAGTAAACAAAAAAATTCAGAACGCTGATGGAACCACGTACTCTGTTGAAGAAGAAATGAGTGTGTTAATGACCGTATCTGACCGAACACGCCGTATTACTGTCCTATTAGTGCCCGAATTACCGCAAGATTTAATTCTCGGCATTGATTTTTGGACCGCTATGCAGATAGTGCCCGATATGAGTAGAGGAACTTGGACATTTTCTCCGAACACTGACCATGTAACGACCATAACGACCATCACGCCCAAAGAAAAGATGAGGAACAAAAGGTACAGAAAAAGAAAAGACAACGCTAGAAATGATGCGTTGTGTGAACCTTTGAACGATACTGTACCGATTGATGTTATCACTTTTCCGGAACAGTTACATGACCGCTGGTATAATAAAATGACCGAAAATATTGAAGCCAACCCTGATGATTATCCACGATGGAAAATTCAAGATAGCAAGATTTATAAAAAAATCACCGACCGACACCACTTTCCAAATCCTGCGTATGAATGGAAATTAGTGGTGCCCAATAAATTACGACCCGAAATACTCAAACAGTTTCACGATGAACCGACCGCCGGACACTTAGGTGTCGCCAAAACATACGACCGAATAAAACAAAGTTATTATTGGCCGAAAATGATCGTTGACGTAGCACGATACGTACATGACTGCAGTGTATGTCAACGAACAAAACCTGATAATAAAGCGCCCCAAGGATTAATGGGACAAGACCGGACCGCAGATGTGCCCTGGAGAACGATCAGTGCTGACCTGATGGGCCCTTTTCCTCGATCGAAAAGGGGTCGTAGATACCTACTGGTTGTTCAGGACACGCATACAAAATTTGTCTTGTTATTCCCGCTTCGGGCCGCCACGTCAAAATTAGTCGCTCAACACTTGAACGACTCAGTTTTTATGATATATGGTGTTCCCGAGTTTCTAATCTCTGATAATGGAGCCGAATTTACCGGGAAAAATGTACGCGAATTATTAGCAAAATTTGGGGTAAAGGCGTTATTAAATGCCCGTCGACATTCGCAAGCGAATCCTACCGAGCGCACGAACTTGACTATAAACAATATGCTACGCGCATATGTGACCGACAAACACAACGAGTGGGACGCTAACATAGCCGAGCTTGGCTTTGCGTTGCGAACTGCGCGAAGCGATGTCACCAACTACACCCCTGCTTATCTGAATTATGGGCGCGAACTAAAAATTCACGCCAGTGAATATCAAAATGTCGCTCCCGATACAACAAACGACCACGTCCCGGAACTGATACATCTTTTCACTGAAGTAAAAGATCGCATGCGAAAGGCTCATCAAGACAGCGCCGTCCGATATGATTTGCGCCGCCGGACAAATGAGTACAATATAGGAGACCGAGTTCTGAAAAGGAAATACGCACTATCCAATGCTACGCAGGGATATGCCGCCAAATTAGCTCCCCGGTACGAGGGCCCGTTTTCCATCAAGAGGAAAATTTCGCCAATAATTTATGAGCTAGCAAAAATGGACGGTAAAAGCATTGGAATATGGCATATTAGTGATTTAAAAACGTTTAACTAATCAAACGAATAACTAAAATGAATTACGCAATTGCGTAATCTAAGATCAAAACTATTTATGTAACATCGACTATAAAAAGACCGGCGATAACAGCAGTCTCATTCAGTTGAAAATGGACTTCCTAGATATCGACGACGTACCGACCTTCGAAGATGAACAGCGCACACCCAATACGCCGCCGACACTATCGCCGTGCCCTTCTATCAACTCCTTCAACAAAACACCGCAGGAACGCTTCCCCGAAACGCCGCCAACGCGAGTAGAGGATCGTTCACCACTGGAACTGCTACCGTGGAGGTTGATCCAATTGACCCTCTCACCCCCTAAGAGGCGTCGACGTGTGATCCCGCCGCCGGTTCCAGAGGCTTTACTGAGGCCACCGGCGACTATAACGCCAGCCGCCAAATCGACACCACCACCACCAATAAAACCTCCAGCACCTTTAAAACCAGCTATAACGCCAGTGTCAACGCCGCCGACGTCGCGACCGTATGTGCCGCCGCTGCCCACCTGGACTCCAGCCTTGAGAAGACGATGTAGGAGGAAGACCGTACTGCCCGATGGACGCGTGATTCGTTTCACGAAGGCCGCCAACGGACAAATCCGTATGGGACGCGTTGTCCCCAGTGTGTGTAAAGTAGTGGACTAAGGTTTTGTGCTGAGTAAGCTAAAGTGTTTGGTATGTGAACTTTTGATTTTTTTTTTGATAAATAGTGATTATTTCCTAATGCAATATTAACATTTAGAACATTGACCGCATTTTGAAATATCACGATACCTTTTTTTGTTGTAGATTATTGAAATGTTGAATTTCAACTATGTTTGATATATTTTAATACAATATTCATATTAAAGATTTTTGACCGTATTAAATAAATCACGACATAGTATTAATTTTTTTTTACTTTGCCCGTGTTGGATATATTTTAATACAATATTCATATTAATGATTTTTGACCGTATTAAATAAATCCCGACATAGTATTAATTTTTTTTTTAACTTTGCCCGTGTTGGATATATTCTAATACAATATTCATATTAATGATTTTTGACCGTATCAAATATATCATAACACAATATTCATGTTAATGATTTTTGACCGTATTAAATATATCATTACACAATATTCAGTTTAATGTTTTTTTTTTGACCGTGTTAATGATATTATAATACAATATTGACCTTTTTGAAATTTGACTGTATTGATGAATACAGAAGTTTTGAACTTTCATTATTTTGCCCGTATTTGAAAATTATTAATACAGACCTTTTGTAACTATTAATAATTTGGACCATATTTAGAGATAAGATAAATGTTTGAACGTTGATAGTAGTATTAAGGACATTGAACTGTGATTATTTACGTTTATTTGAAACGTTAAAGTGAAATATTTTGTTTTGTATTTTTGATATTTAGTCATATGAACGATAGTGAATAATATTGAAAATTGATCAAATGATTGCCCTAAGTACAATTTTTGTTTTACATTTAAGTTTAGGACCATTGGTGCACATAACTATGACCTTATAATCGCGTATTTTTGCACGGGCCGGAGGAGTGTAACGATATTAATTTAATAATATTAATATCACGGTAAAATCTAGTTTGCTTTATATTCGTGTACAGTAATAGGTACACGAAATTGTGTTCAGACGCGTTTATGGTTAAGCAGAGACCGGTATTGAGTACGTATTAGCGCCGCGTCTAATTGAACTTATATTTTTGTAATTAATATTATGCTGTCCGCCAATAGATGGCTACTCATTAATTTCCTTTTTAATTAATATTTTTATTAAAAATGATTAGCGGTCGTACCTACTGCGGTTCGACATTTATTGGTGTCAAGCAACAGTGCGCATAAAAATTTGTCTTTCAGTGACCACCCTGTTGGCTCAGTGGCTTGCTAGTTTACGATCGTGTTCCGTCTATTCTAGTATGGCCTATCTAGTCTAACGGGGAAAGCTTTGAATAGCCCTTTAAGTGCTGGTTTACGATCGTGTTCCGTCTATTCCAGCATTTTGTGGATTCATTCTCAGCTCGCTTGCCGAAGATCTGGAAACTATTGAAGTACGATCGTGTTGTCGTCTGCTCCGATAAGTTTCCCGGTGTCTTCTAATAGCGCACTGATTGACCATCGCGAGGGTTCTGGATCATGATCGGGATTTCGTCTGTTCCAGACCTTAGCGTAAATCGACCCACGACCGCAACGACCGTATTAAATTCAATGACCGTGCCGAGGATATAAATAATGACCTAATAAAAAAACACAACGTAGGAATGACCTAGAGATTCGAGTTAAATATAATTAGAGTCCCGCCCGAGTTTAGGATTCTTCAGACCGCTAGACTCATTAACTTTATTATTATGTAAAATTGAATGTGACCGTACAAATAATATCGTTATTTGCACTGATGGGAGTATTTAATTAAAAGTACTCTGTTGACCGATGAAAGTAAATTAGCCATTTGAACCTATTGTTTATTTCCATTATATATTTTGTGTATTGTTATAATTTGTCATTTGAGTTTTATATATTAAATTATACGTGTTAAAACTTTAACGCTCGAACCTGTTTATTTAAAAAACCCAACCAACCCCCACAAGAAAAATAATAACGTAACAAACTTTGACATCCTGTATATATTCTTTAAACACACACACATACGTACGGTTTATAGAGCAAAATATTGTAAACCGCTCTTATATGGTTACATAGAGGTACGTATTATATACATGTAAGTTGAATTTAGCGAGTTTAGACTCAATATGTTAGTTGCATTAGGCAGTTTTGTATTGCATGATGTTTTAGAGTTTTAGACTACAAACTTAAGCCCCCGAAGCAAATACAAACATTTATGTACTAGGTGCGATACACAATCATGTTTTGGACAGATTTTAGACTTCTTTTAACAGCTCAACAACCCAACAGCCACACATCCCAACAGCCACACAGCCAAACAGCCCAACAGCCACACAGCCAAACAGTCTATCAGCCCTACAGCCACACCAGCTTTTTTGACTGTTGGGTTGTTTGGCTGTTGGGCTATTTGACTGTGTGTTTATCTATCATTATTTAACAGCAGAATTTAAACACAGATCTGTTTGGTAAAAAATCGCCTTGCAAATTATAAATTATAAAAACGTCCTCGTAAATACGAAATATTTTGAGCTTCAAAAGAAGATTAACGTTTTTCATTTCTTGCAAGTTTTATCGTAATAATATTATAACTAGTGTGATCTGTGCGAATTATTCGCACTAAATAAGTATAATAATTATTACTTTACAAAATTATTTTTTAAATATGACTGCAGACATTCAATTCGTTTCTAGTTTTGCTCACTGCTTATAACGTTCTTCTTTTTGTTGTATTACAATATGAAGCTCAGATAACAGATCGAAGAAATATTTTACTAAAATGGTCATATAGAGGCGCAAGTAGCAAAAGCGTTGAGCTAAGCCGTCAGATGGCATCATGCAGCATTGCTGTGACGTTGTTCAGCGTTGCTCGCTGTTTCAAAATTAAAGCCGTCAGATGGAAGTATGCAGTATTGTGTCTGTTGTATTACAATATGAAGGTCAGATGACAGATCGAAGTGTTGACGTTGTTTCAAAATTAAAGCCGTCAGATGGCAGACGTTGTTCAGCGTTGCTGTATTTTAATTAATTTACAAAAACAAAAGCAATAATAAATTTTTTAGTTGTCGATGTCAGTAGAGCAAGCAATTATCTGTAAAATGATATATAATTTATGTGGAGAAATTGTGAGTTTTTTTCTAAAAAGGGAGGCAAACATCTTTAACCTTAGTGTATTAATATATATGATTTGTACAATTAAATAAATGAACATCATTTAGTCACGACTCGTACAATGTTCAGAAACTACGCTGGTTCTGTTTCTTCGTGCAACTACAAGGTGGGCAAACGGCGGTAGCTATGTTGGGGGTGGGCTTACATGGACTTAGACCACACGGTACAGTCAGTCGCATAAATAACTTATGTCTCTAACTTTAAACCTGTATGTACCTACTTCATTACCTATACATAAATGTACGTTGCAAATCGGGGATTTACATGTGCGGCTTGGAATAGTTGTGAATATTGAATGTTGCTTTACAGTTTAGAAGCAAAACCTTTCGAGAAATTATCATTGTAGCTATTCCGTGAAGAATTATAATAATCATTTAATTTTGTATATCTATCAAATATGTTTTTTTTTAATAGAAACAAAAGGTCTTCAATCATCAAGTATATGCTTATACTTTATCATACTATTAAAAACTTAGTTTATTTAGCTCATTTCATGACGAAAACCTCCCTCAAATTATTTTATTGTGTCTCTTTTAGGGTTTTCTTGCGCTACATTGTCAGTCCTACAAATTTATAGATGTACGCACTCTACATAGTCCATTGTCTTTTTCCGTGCACCGTTCATCAAACATCAGGTCTTATATACTATTTATCTTTAATATTTTATGCACACAGCTCTTTTACTGTCATTTTGTTTGTTTTTGACGTGATAACGTCTTATAAATTGATGAAATACCGGCTGCACGCACGAAAAAGAGTAACGTTCCTCAAGCGAGAGCGCGATATAAGCGATAGTCTCTCTCTTCTCGCGTGACGTCAGAGAGTAGTGTGCGTTCAACATTTTTTTCGGCTGTTCCAGCGAAAGCTACATCTGACAGATGGCCAAATATATTATACGGTTTGTTAACAAATATATAATATACCTATATACATTCTTTTAAATGTCTTTTATAATTGCTTAAAAATATGTATTTTGCTTTGGTTCATCAAATTATTAGTCGGTAAAAATATAGTTTGACAGCTACTAAAATTTAGGTTATGTATTATTAAATATGATATTCGAGCGGAATACGTTATCACGTAAAACTATCGTCCGTAAACCGACTTTACAGACAACCAATTTTTTTTTTTTTATTTAAGCTTTTCTTGGTGTGTACTCTTTGAACTGACCTTCAATTTTTGCATATACTTTTCACTCGAATATCATACTGTTAAGCACAAGCTCAAATTACGTTTTAATTGATTGATCAGATTTTCAAAGATAGTTTTTTATGACAACATTCATTTTTCCCAGTCGGCTCAGAAAAATAATTAAGACAGTGTCACATCAGATAAAAAGAAAATGAATACAATAAATTATTGCACCCATTTGCTACTACAATAAGAACAGACTCTCTTTGAAAATTTAATCAATTGATTAGATTTATAAAAAGAGAAATAATATCGCATAAGGTTTCTGCAAAGTCTGAATATACTCTTGCTACAAAGTTTAAAGATCATTGTATCATTTTAAATGCAAATAATTATCAGAGCGAGGGTGACAAACACGAAGGGCGTAAATATATATTTCTCTGAACCTTTAAAGTTTATCATATTAACACAAAAGATAGCTCGGTATGCAGGCATGGTAGTCCATTTAGGGCGAACTGCAAAGGGTGCGTATAAGAGCTGATGTCCGTTTCCCGAAGCTCTAAAAGTCATTTATTTAGGCAAGACAATGACCGTTCAAAAGATAACGCAGTGCGCAGGAATGGGAGCGGTGCGAGGGAGGATTGAATAGCAGGACACACGCGAAGGGTGAACAAGCCATACAACGAGGATACCTAACGTCCGTTAGCTGATGGACCGTGGTCCAACCCTACACATGAATCGAGTGCAGAGCGCATGTCCATTATGGCCGCGGCTATACTGGATTATGTATTGTATACGTATGTACATATTATATAACGTATTATGTACATATATAAATTGTTTGTATGGTACAGAACTATCTTCAATGATGTTTTGTTTACCAAGCCTTACAAGAAGCAAATCGAATATACTTTAGTGACCGCAAACGATTTACCTTCACTCAAAATCATCGGCTAACTAATTTCATTGTGACTCTTCTCAGAGCAGACCTAGCCGATAATATAAAATGATATGAGAACTTTGAGTGACTTCTTGCTCTTCAAAATATGCCATTTCTACCACCAAAATGGTATACAATGATCTAGGGATATTTGTGTTCAATTTTATTTGATTATATTAATAATTTGACTCACCGTTAGTTTTAAATTTAACATATAGCTCATACCGGACTTCTTCTGTTCCCTATCTTTGTCGTACTTACAGTTCTCTTTGAAACACTGAAAGACACATTTGCTCTAGCAAAATGTTGTCAGACTGTGGCATTCGTATTCTCCATCTTTATTCCTTTAAAAAAGATGCGATTATTGACTGCGATTTAAAAATTTAATTTAAAGAATTTTTCAAACAATCTGCAGTTTTAGAAAAAGGGTACACGCACATTTTAAACAAATTATTGTAGGTATTATAAACGTTTTTAAATTTCGTTAATCCTGAAAAGGCTACATTATTCTATTCTTCAAATATACTTTATTGGTTCTGAAATTTGATTGTTAAGTAATGAAAATGAGGACTTTAAGGAGGTTGATCCGTTACAGTCCCAATCAGAAGTAAGTCGAATTCTAAATGGGAACTTTTATAGTTTATAAGTCGATGATACCAATAAATTATTTTCATAAAGGCATAAATAAATATTTTTTTTATTAAGTAATTAATTATTTCAGTACTTCATACTTAATGGACTAACTTTTGAATTTTTTGTACAGTTAGGTTAAAATAAATAAATATCTGTATTTTAAATATTTTTTGCAGTAAATAATTAAAAAAAGAAGTTAGAAGTAATAAAAATTAAAATTAAATTATGAAAAAGTTGAAAATTCTGTTAAAATTGTTAAATCTGTCAAGAATAAAAGTCCATAATCGAAAAGTGCTAAGGTTTAATAATTTTTTTTATTGATTAAAAGTCTCCTAATTAAATTGGAAAAAATATTAAAATATGCGTAAGACATCGATGCTTTACATAGATAGTTTTCGGAACTTCTGACATTATTTGGTTATTTGCAAAAAATTAAAATGTACAGTTTGCATGCCAGTTTGACATATTTTCCATAAGACTACATGTAAAAGTTTTTTTTAATTTTTAACTTTATAAATCTCCTAATGATTTTGCATTTTTACAGAAAATGTTGTCATAAAAAAATCTATTAAAAAACTTTATTTCAGATTTTTTTCATTATCTTCGTAAAACGGCTCAACCTCCTTAATCTCTTTGAATAGTTTCACGAAAATGAAATATTTATCAGTCATTAGTCACATTTATTCTTTGCAGATTTCGGTAAAATACACATCCGTTACAATTATTGCTGCATCCTATTAATATTTTTGGATGACACAATCTTTCAGCGATGCAAAACTCTGCCGACACATGCACAGATGCCATGACCCTCACATATTTATATGTAGGTATAGGTACGACTATTCAAACAGCAGTCAGCGAGCTGTGTTTTGCTCGCTTCCCTCCTCCCGCCTTACCTCCATCCGTCCTCTAGTGTGCAGCCAGTACTCTCATGTCAAAACCACCACCAAAACTTTAGCTGTTACCGTTGACGACCTCGCAGGAACGGCCTTGTATTCTGGATCGATTTAAACAACATTGAATAAATAAAATTATTGACCAATTTTTCAGACAATATATTCACAAAAAATATAATTAATACATTAACTTTTCGATCCGGATTTGGATCTCCTTCAGGACGGATCTCAAAAATATAAAAAATAATTAATATTTAATTTCTAATTCGCTTTAAGTATATAAAATCTGGATTGAAACGTTAATGTATTAATTATATTTTTTGTGAATATATTGTCTGAAAAAGTGGTCGATAATTTTATTTATTGAAGAGTTCTAATCAGACGTTAATCAAAGATTTTTCATTGAAACCAACCAAATAGAAAAAGACTCGGTATTGGCGAATACCAGTCATTAGTTTTATCAAAAATCCGTAGGTTACCACGACGCTCAAACACGGTTTTTGCTGTATATGAGATACGGTCAACAATTTAATATATACCCGTTTCTTCCACCATCAAAACCCGTCTTTTCCACCAGTTGAATCTATCACGCCAAATACAGACTTTTTTTAAGTAAATTATTATCGTATCGACATTATAATGTTATTTTAAAGTATCTGCTACTCTCTTAGTTATACTTATGTTGAAATAAATTAAACTAGA
Organism: Xanthostigma xanthostigma; assembly: GCA_963575645.1. Taxonomy (NCBI): domain Eukaryota; kingdom Metazoa; phylum Arthropoda; class Insecta; order Raphidioptera; family Raphidiidae; genus Xanthostigma; species Xanthostigma xanthostigma. Next base: position 7,250,876 of record OY754471.1, on the reverse strand, counting down.
AGATGCTGAGCGTCTATAATTTAGAATCAATCTGAATCTGAAATAAGTTACTAAGTTTCTAATAAATTACAGATTTAAACATAGCTTAAATAACGATTATTTTACTTCGTGAAAAAGTTTCAAATTAAATGTATAAAATTAATGTATTATATTATGTTTTACCAAAAATTGATGACCAACGTCTAAAGCAGGGGCGGGCAAATCTTTTGATCGGCCATAGCTGATGAAAATTTGACCGCGGGCCAAAAAATTGCAGCGCAAAAGGACCTCACATTCTATTTCCGCATTTGTAGAGCAAAAAAACAAAAAAAAGGTCCTTACATTCTATTTCCACATTTGGAGAGCAAAAAAAAAGTCCCCAGATTCTGTTTCCGCATTTTACTATTTTTCTAAAATTTTCTGAAAAAATTCGCGGGCCGGACAAAATTGCGCTGCGGGCCGCCATTTGCCCAGGCCTGGACTAAAGCAATAAATAAATAGTATAATAGTGCTTGATTTAGAACAGAACATTTAAAATTAAAGCTTGATATACATTCAAGCAGTAATTCAGCGCTTTGTTTACACGTGTTGTTATAATCGTTGGCGCAGTAATGTAGCGCTTTACAATTCGCTGAAATTAGAAGTCTGATTTAATATAATTGTATGTTATACTTTACAAAAACCAAAGAAAATATCCCATATCGCCGTGAAAGCATACAGTTCAAAAATTCATGTTCGTTCTGGTCCGTTCCTGAGATGTCAAACAAGATACCTATGTTATTATATACATGTTCTCTGTTCATACGTCAGTACATAAACGTATACTGCATACAGAGGGTAGATGGGGCGAGTGGGGCAGATGGGGCTATATATAATGTGTACATACTGTCGAGTACATTCACTACATAAGCAGAACGGTCTAATCAATCATATACAAACACATATATAGAGATGATTGGAAAGTTATCTCTCAAAATCATGTGTTCAGATAACTGGAGAAAATCACAGGCATACTCTGTTTTACGACTACTCGATTTCCGAAAATTGTCTCGTACGACTATGCCCTGAATTTCTGAAGACGGTCTCACTGATTCGGCGCTTTAACGAAACGAATTGTAGCTATGGAATTAACAAAAAAACTAGAGTGACCTGTGCGAATTATTCGCACTAAATAAGTATAGATAATAATTATCACTTTACAAAATTATTGTTTAAATATGATTGCAGGTATTCAATTCGTTTCTAATTTTGCACACTGCTTGTAACGTTCTTCTTTTTGTTGTATTACAATATGAAGCTCAGATGACAGATCGAAGAAATATTTTACTAAAATTGTTATATAGAGGCGCAAGTAGCAAAAGCGTTGAGCTAAGCCGTCAGATGGCATAATGCAGCATTGCTGTGACGTTGTTCAGCGTTGCTCGCTGTTTCAAAATTAAAACCGTCAGATGGCATTATGCAGTATTGTGTCTGTTGTATTACAATATGAAGGTCAGATGACAGATCGAAGTGTTGACGTTGTTTCAAAATTAAAGCCGTCAGATGGCAGACGTTGTTCAGCGTTGCAGTATTTTAATTAATTTACAAAAACAAAAGCAATAATAAATTTTTTAGTTGTCGATGTCAGTAGAGCAAGCAATTATCTGTAAAATGATATATAATTTATGTGGAGAAATTGTGAGGTTTTTTCTAAAAAGGGAGGCAAACATCTTAAACCTTAGCGTATAGATTATAAGAGATTTAGCTGTAATTTTCTGTCGAACGTCTATAATCTATTTTTGTAGACACCCTTATTGATTTGTGAGTGATCTGGATATATCACTTTTAATAAAATATATCGATTCAAGTAATCATGTCAATTCCTGGTTTCTATAAACAACACATTCACTTTTTATAGAAAAAATGCTGGTAGACAAAATTTCTATAACTTTCCCATACACGTAGATTTATCATCGACTTGTTTATAGTGCATAAGAAGGTACTTTACGATCATGCTTTAGTCATAAGCGTACAGCAAGAGGGACGTAATGAGATGTCCTAGCTACTGGAGCAAAAATAATTCCAAATATCTTAAAGTACATATTATTAAAAGTGGTTTAATCCACCCTTCTTCTTGTCAGTATACTTTATGGAAAAGCAGCAACCTGTTTTCATTTTAAACATATTTAACTATACCATGTGGCGTAACCTTTAAAATCTATAAATGTCAACGGTCATCCAGTGTTTTGTTTATAGCAAATAATTTTTTGTTACTTATTGTCTAAATAATAATGCACTAAGTTTAAAAAAATCTTTCAGTAGATCAATGTTATATTGTATTTTAATCCCTTGACAACACAAACAAAACACTGTTTATGTTACGAAATATAAAACTAACCTCAACAATTTACTATAAAAATTTGTATTTTTACTGAAATATTTGTACGCAGGTAATTACCAGGAGTACAATTTCTAAAAACAAGACAATTGTATACACGATCTATAATATTTCATACGCTAATGTAAGATAACATTAAGGACAATACAATAAACACTCGCAATTACAGAATAAATCACCTCTGTTAAGCAATAACAGTATTGTTAGAATAAAATACGCATTCCATAGTAAAGCACTCTCTATTGTTTACAGCGTAGCTTTTGAGCCAGACACTGAAAAACGTCAGGCCAGATATTAAACATCATTAATAGCAGGCCAGAATTAGCCGAGCGGCCAACCTAGACTTTTGTTCAGGGGCGGTTAATTTTGGTCGGCCGCAGTTGGAACGCAACCCGACGAAGACACGTATTAACCTCCCACAAAAACATTCTCAATAAAAATTGCAAAAGCGAAGACCATTGCCAATTTTGAACAGTTGTCAATCATTTATATAATGACACTAGCGGTCCCGCCCGGTTTCACCCGGGTGCAAAAAAACGAATGGGGAAGGAAGGGACATGAGTACGCACATTTATCTTAGTTTACCGAGATGAATGTAGTGTCCAAACTTCATAATGATCGGCGTTATCGTTCAAAAGTTTTTGTCGTTAAAAATCAGTACCTATTTATACTTTTTTTAAGTAATAAATTTCTTTTAAATAATAAATATTTAATTGAAAACACTGTAGGAAAATTATTTTTATATATAGGTGCCTATAGTTGTAAGAGTTTTCAAATGAGCTATTAATTAGATTTATTTAATTTTAATTAGTCGTAAAAAAATTTTAAAAAATTGAAATGTAAACCTTAGAAGAAAGCAATATAGAAAATAAAAAAAAAATAAAAATATATTCGCTGACGTGGGCCTTGAACCCTAGACCCTAGCATTAAAAGTCTTCCACTCTACCAACTAAGCTATACGGGCTTGTACTGTCGTCATACTAATATTGCAGTATTTAGTTAAGGCATTTCACTTGATAATATTTGTCGGACGGACTAATTTTGAGACACATCTTACAACATTTTTCATTTATGTTCCGCTCCAATTCGTCGTAGCGTAATATTATATAGCCTATAGCCTTCCTCGATAAATGGGCTATCCAACAAAAAAAGTTTTTTTTAATTCGAACCAGTAGTTTCTGAGATTAGCGCGTTCAAACAAACAAACTCTTCAGCTTTATATATTAGTATAGATTACAACCATGAATATGAACATGCGTTTTGTCATACAGAGTATGCGATGCACAAAGCAGTAGCGTACAGTGGGTTGCATAAGCTATTGTCTGTTTCCGTGTAAAATAACTAGTTCGTTCGTTCGTAACAAAAGAAATAAAACCCCTTTTATGTCTACACGTGTATATAATATTATATAGATATTATTACACAATACGAAGCTATATTCATAAACAAATGAAGTACCTGTACATGGTCTTCTTCTACAACTTCCTGTTGCAATAATATTGCACACAGACTGTTTAATAAAAGTTCGTACCTGAGCGTTAAAAATGTTAAATTCAGAAATTAAAACCTTGGCTTACGGGTTCTAAGTTACAAAATGCTTGAAGGCCCATATTATAAAATTACATCAGAGGGTCTCATTAAAATCGTCAACATAGTTATTGTAATTATTTTTACCTATAGAGCCAAAATACATATTATTATGTTAAAATATATTTTTCTTTATATCTCCATTTTTTACATTTACAATAATAATATTATTGTTTGGGAAAAATTAATCTAGTGTTATTATGTTGTTATTTTTAATTACTTTACTTTTAATATTAACAAGTGTGATTATAGCTCGTGTATCTTCTACGTGTGCGTTGATTGTCCCCAAAAACAATAGGGCTCTTTATATTTACATGTCAAACATTCCCCCAAAATTCGGTTTCACTGTTTGAATTGTTTTGCATTCACAGACAAACAGACATACAGACTTTTTTGAACTCAGGGGATTTCAAAACGAAAAAATATTGTAAAATTCTGAAAACTGAATTTTGATCTAAAAGTACCATTTCCCACATGTGGACTTGAAATTGTAATGAAAAGCAAGTACATTCTAGGTCTATTTATTTTGACACATGTGTAAATGAAAATATTTGCGAGAACATGCATTTTACAATAAGATACAAGGAAATAAAATGCGCTGGTAGTAAATGTGTTAACGGCAGATCGTTTGTTTTGTTTTACGTTCTTAAGACAACTGACTCTGTGTGCAGTGTAGGTACAGGAGACCACTTAATTTTCAACTCGGGTCGAATTCTTTCGGGAAAATTTATAGCTGCGCGTTTCACATGCATGCATTTGTCTACATTGTTGGTACCATTGTAGATAAAGAGATGTTTGTTGGCGACTTTCAGGTCGGTGGAAACGGAAGCGTCTGTACGTTCCCGCAGGATGAAGAACTTAATATAATTACAGGGAATAGTTCTAATGATGAATAAACAAAACTTCATTATTATCACAAACAGTTTCTGCATAAACACTTTGTGAATGCAAATATAATTATACCACACTCTGTTTTTTATACATATATTAAAATAATTTAAAATTATTCCTTCGAATTTTATAACGAAAAACATGATATTATGATCTGATATGACTTATATCGTTGCGTATATTTAAAATGTTTTCACGTTGCTGCGTTTTGCAAAACTAACCGCTTTTATAAGTCTAATTAGAAGACATCTGCTAATAGTATACTTACAGTGTAAACTCTTTATAACGAAACTCAAGGGACCGAGCATTTTTTATCGTTATAGAGAGTTACCGTTATATGGAGTGAAGAAAGAAAAACAACCAAATTAACAATAATCTTCAATGTACTGTATAATCTCTTTATAACGAATTTTAAGGGACCGAACATTTTTTCGTTATAAAGAATTTTCGTTATATGGAGGGAAGAAAGAAAAATAACCAATTTTCACAAAATTAATTTATTCCAAACACATATACAAACACATATGCCTATAGTTTGGCGTCATCAAGTGCTTGTTGAATAGATGGTGATGGTTCAGAATGGTCCTCTTTATGTCTGTAAACATTTGCTGACGCCTAAATATGAACATAATATTTCTTCGTAATAGAGAATGGCTGTTGCGTTATAAAGAGGGTATTAATGTATAGGTTTTAAGGTAAACCAACCAAATCGTAAAAATTTCGAAGTTATAGGGAATTTTTCGTTATAACGAAGGACGTTATAAAGAGTTTACACTGTATATAGTAAAGAAATATTCATTTTGAGATTGTTTTATTTTCAATTTCCACTCCGGTTAACTGGATTTATTTCCAAAACCTTTCAAACGCGTTGCAACCCCACGAGCATTCATGCTCCCTTCCCGTGAATAATGTAATTTCCACCCTCGTTTATTGATTGGAGTTCAGTCGCATTGCGAGGCGTTAAGATTTTGTCCAAGCTTTTTGCATTTCTCCTGTTTATTCAATACATAAATATAAATTATTGAACTATATCTAAAAACCTTTTTTTAAAATAGTTTATATTTCTATCTTTACAAAGATATTTTCTTATTGATAAGTAACAATTTTCTTTAATTTTATAGAATATATTGAAGAAAATAATAATAATTGAAATTAAATTTTATAAAACAATATGTTAAGCTGATACTAAAAGTAAAATTGGTTAAGCTAAAAACTCATTTCCTTATTGACTTTAATGGCGAGGGTGTTTTGTCTGCTTTACTACCTGTTTCTATAGTAGTCGTTCATGTCAAAACAGTAACACATTCATGAAATTGTTATAAATTATAGTATCACTAGCTTTTTGCCACTGCTTCACCATCAAATATTTAAAGACGCTTATGGATTTCGTTTTAATCGCAAGCATTTTACTTCTGGAATTTCCAGTCCGACATAAAAATATTTAAATCTTTGAGTATTCGTCCCTGCAAACACCTCCTGCACCCTTCATCTCAAATCTTTTCCCCTCGCCTAAAAACGGTTCGCGCTCTCCCGACGCTATTTTTAAAGCTAGAGGGTTCTGTTAAACGCCAAATGAAAGACAAAGAATCAGACTACAGATCCTTCAGGCGAATTTTTTGAAAAACAGTTTCGCCTACGTGTGAAATACTACGTAACTTATTATTTTTTTCAAAAGGTTGTAAGTTTTTTCAGGAATTTGTTTTCAAAAAATTCGCCTGAAGGATCTGTAGTCTGATTCTTTGTCTTTCATTTGGCGTTTACCAGAACCCTCTAGCTTTAAAAATAGCGTCGGGAGAGCGCGAACCGTTTTTTTGCGAAGGGAAAAGATTTGAGATTAAGGGTGCTGGGGGTGTTTGCAGGGACGAATACTCTTAATAAAAATATTTAGTTTCAAATAACGTTTAAATTTGTACTACCACCCGCTTTTCAGATAGAAAACTACTCGGCGCTCCTTAGAAGTCTACCTTCTTTAAGCAAAAAAACATAAAGAGTGACAATAAAGCTTCCTTTTAAGATTAAAATAAAAAAAAAAAATACGAATGACAACAACAATGAATAACAACAAACAACTAAATGATCCATATTCATAAAACCAGCCCTTGTTAGAAAACATAGATTCGTCCAACCCGAAACTCGTTTGCGCACAGAAATGACGCATAACTATCTTCGCTAAACGATAATATACTATCGCCGCGAACGAACGTCCTGTAATATCTTCAGGACCAAGGCTGTGTTCGACTTGTACTTTATCTATATTATCGATCTTTTAGTGAATATAAATGGCTACGGTAAAATTAATTTCGTAGCCACTCTCTAACTCTGTCCATATCTACATACACTAACGCACAACGGTAGTCAAACAATATTCCTAAAGCAGCATTTACCGTTACTTTATTTCGATCCCGGCAAAATATATATCTGTCTGCTTCTTATACAGTCGTAACTACAAAAAGACTAAAATAATAATAATAATATTAAAACATTTAACGTCTATTTTCTGAGATGTCATAATTCGTACCATTATTATCTCTTTTTTTGTTATTTAATTCGTTGTTTCAAATAATAGATTTTATAAATAAGAAACTGGGCATACATTCTATTTCATGAAATGTTGGATATTAAACAGAGTCTAATTGGAAGAAAGGGGGCATCACTATTATATAGTAAGCAATTAGTGTTGAAATTTATTGTGGTTTTTTGACGTAATAACGTCTTATAAATTGATGAATCACGTCAATATAAAAAGATGAAACACCGGCTGCATGCACGAAAAAGTGTAACGTTCCTAATGTTCCTAACGTTCCGCCTGACCCTGTGCGTGATTATTAAATATGATATTCGAGCGGAATACGTTATTACGTAAAACTATCGTCCGTAAACCGACTTTACAGACAACCAATTTTTTTTTTAAGTATACTTAAGAAATAGACAAAGCGTTATACATCTATCTTATATTTTTTTGTCCAGATACCTACGTATATTTCTTATTATTTCACGATGAACATAATATCTAATATTAAGAAATTTTATAGCACATCCAAATATTGTTGTCATAAATAAATCCAAGAGCAAATTTCTCGACCCCAGTCTATTCTGTATCCGGTATTATCATTCATGAAAGCATTTACTATGAGCTAAACTTTTTATTGTCGGCAAGAAAACTTGACAGCTTCTGCTTTGAATACACTTTAAAGATGGTTGAAGTTTCATGAAAAATGTGACCTTTTATTGAATATTATGGTTATGGTAAAGAAACGTGCGTCGGCAAAAATATTAGCTGATTCACTCTTTGTTTACAGTCTTCTCATTTATTGGCGTTATTTTGGTTCTCTGTCGATGAATATATTCATTAATAATAAAATATTATAAATTACAAATTAATTTTGTAGACGCATCGCTTGCTATTACTAATTGCGACTTGTGACACCGTTTGAAAATAAAAATAATGATTGACAATATCTATTGATAAAAAGAACAGAACAACGAAATTGATGAAAGAAATTCGGGTAGCCTATCTAATTCGCTTTGATCATCATGTACATGGACTTTGTGGTCACTCTTACGTCATGTGAGCCAGTAGAGATTTGAATTGATCAGTGTCTATCGGCAAAGGAGTGAAGAAAGCGAACTCTTGGCAGGTGGGTTGGTAGCGATAATCAGGGCATGGAAGAGCACCGACCGTGCGACACATAACTCAATTTGAGCGAGTTTGTTAGTCACAACATGCACGGAGCCTCGAGGATTGGGGCGGTGACTTCGCAGCACCTTCACAAGGCTGCAGGCTCTCAATCAACGATCAACACCTCCAATGTGGATACGTGACTGACGAGGATATTGAAATATCGTGTTTGTGTGGGTGGTAGCCGTGACTGCGACGTTCTGTGAAGTCCCCGTTATACTTCAAAATAAATGAGATATAGAGGCAGGAAATAAGGAATAAATAACGGAAACATTGGACACAAATTGCCATCAAATGTAGTTAGTCCCTGCTTATAGAAAAAAAGTGGTTGTCTGTAAAGTCGGTTTACGGACGATAGTTTTATGTGACAACGTATTCCGCTCGAATATCATATTTAGGGTCAGGCGGAACGTTACACTTTTTCGTGCGTGCAGCTGGTGTTTCATCAATTTATAAGACGTTATCACGTCTAAAAACGCTGAATCCAATGAGCACAAACAAACATCTGTAGGTATGTCTTTTGGTTTAGAAGTTATTTGCGTTTATAGTTTTCAAAAAATCATATAAAGCCTTCAAATGGCCGTAGTTTCCAAACTAAAAAAGATGCAGACGTTTGCGTATGCTCATTGAATTCAGCGTAATTTTTTCTATAAGCATTCTCAATTTCAGAAGTATTATAAAAAATTCGATTTTTGCAATTTTTTCAAGGCATACCCCTTTAAAAAATGCGATTTTTGGCGAAAACCGAAATATGTCGGAACTTCGGCAAAATCACCATGCTTATAGAAAAATGAGCACAAACAAACGTCTGTATGTCCTTTGATTTAGAAGTTATTTGCGTTTATAGTTTATTTTCAACTTAAAAAAAGTATATTAACAAATTCAATTTTTACATTTTTTTCAAGGCATATCTCTTTATTTTTACTTATAAAGTTATTTCATGCAATGACTTTGTAAATACGTTTTTGTAATAGGCAACACTTTCAGCATCTGTGCTTTAGGGTAACGAAATTGAATGAAAATCAGACAGGTAAAAAAAAGGTAGACGTTCATTTGAATTTAGTAAACTAGGGTTGTTCTATACAATGTGTACGCAATTTTATTTAAATACTCCTGCTCACAGGCAACACGTTTGACTAATCGTTGACTTTTCTCGTACCTGTAATAATTTGTAACAATATAATTGTACCTACAGTGGACCTTCGTTAATTCGAAGTCGAAAGGATCGACCCAAAACTACAAATTAACGAGACTCGGGGCCGTATTTAGGGGAGGGCAACCGGGGCTACAGCCTCGGGGCCACCACAGAAGAGGGGCCCCCACAATAGAGACTTTGGAAAAAAAATCAAATTTCCTGAGCATTGAAAGTGATTTACTTCGGGAACTGGATTTCAGCTCGGAAGGTTCTGTTCGTTAATGCTAAATTTAATTTCAGATAATTCTTGTTTCTGATTATATGTATTTATATGTTTGTTAAATAATAAAAGAATCTATACTTGGTTTCACAATAAATTATTTATTGGAAAAATCGACTGAAAAAAATTGTCCATTTTATTTGGAAAATAATTTGGGGCGAGCAGGCCTCCACTCCTTTGTTGCCCCAAGGCCTCCAGACCTCTAAATCCGGCATTGACGAGACTTCGAATTATCCAACTTTTTAAGTTGATATCGTCTCTATCTTCCTTGGAACTGATCTTTTCTAAGACTCAGCCTTAGTTCTGATTGTGCGACCACTTTTAGAAATTCTCATATCACGAGTCAGTTTAATTGACATTTTTAGAGAACGAAAGCTCACAGTTAAGTCGTACGCGGGAGGCTCTTTATTACGTATTTTGTGTGAAAAATGAAACCGAAAGGTTTAAAGTGAAAGTACGAACAGACGGATTAAAAAATTTGAAAAAGTTGAAAGTAAAAGTGAATGAACAGGCGCAACTGGCGTGACGAATATTTACAAGCAAATAATTAATATCACCTTGTGTCAACATTTTAATAAGTGTAATTAAATAAAAATTAGCTCCATGACGTTCGCCGAGGCGATGCCGACAACGCCAGTTAAGATGTGAGGAGAAGAAAGAAATGAGGGTGGGATGGAGACGACGCCCAGCACCCTCTCAGCAGTCAACCCTCGAATGTAAGTGGTGATATTCGCAAGACGTTTATATAATATTTTTTTCACCCTCATTTTTAACATTTCGCCCTCAGAGAAATAACTCAATAGAGTCTGATATAACGATAAAAAAAAGAAAAATTATTATTATCAATTGAATTTAATAAATGGCTGATATTTATTTTCAATTTAATAAGGAATATCAATTTTTTAAATTTGTTTTAGCAAGACAGTTGAATTGAAATATAATTTTGAGCACGATTACTTTGCAGTGTTTAATTATTGTTCTTGTTTAGCTATTTATATTGTTAGTAAATATTTTATATTATTGTGATTTTAAAAATCAATACAGATTTCAATTTTTTGGTTTTGATTTATCTCAAAACATTTGTTAGTTGTGAATATTAGTGATAATATCTCACTCCATTTTTATTATTTTATTTCGATGAATACAAATTAGAATTTATACATTTTATTTTTTAATTTGTACTTTCGAATTTATACATTTTATTTTTTAAAGCTCAACTGACATATCTGTGACGATTGAAACCGTTAAAACATGTGACCAAATCAGTATATTAATTACCCCTGATTTCTATCATTCATCGAAAGGAAAAATATGCGTTCTGATCTTTTTTCGTCGCTAGCATGAGTGTACGAGATTATTTGTCTGTTTCCAGTTCCTATAATAAAATTTATTACAGATCAATATTGACTTAATATTTTTGAAGTGAAAACTTCTTTAGCGGCGTTGTACACTTTTTTTATAATGGGTAAAAATGTTAAACTCTCGTCAGGACAAGTAAGAACTGGGTGAGACTCTCTAAGTGATAGTAATTGCCAAATACTTTTTATACAACGTTAGACATCTAGCGTTGAAATATCGTACATAAAAATGCAATCTATGATACAAACCAAGTGAAAACTTCTTTAGCGGCGTTGTACACTTTTTTTGTAATGGGTAAAAAATGTTAAACTCGCGTCAGGTCAGTAAGAACTGGGTGAGACTCTCTAAGTGATAGTAATTGCCAAATACTTTTTATACAACGTTAGACATCTAGCGTTGAAATATCGTACATAAAAATACAATCTATGATACAAACCATTTAGATCAAAAATTCGTAAGACGTTAATATTCGAGTTTTCACTTCCGCCGGCACTCCCGGAGTGCAAAGGGGTTTTTTTTATTATTCCTTAGTTAAACATATTTGTGAAATTTGTTAAGACGTGCTAGTTAAAGTGTTTAGAAGTTTGTAAAAATGTTAACACGAGTAAAAAGATTTTATTTGGTAAATAAACGTGAAGTCAGTAGGAGAATTAAGCTAAAACACTTGTCGGAGGAAGCGGTAAATTTAAATGTTTAAAATGTGAGTATACAACTGAGCTGTATATTAACTGCTCTAAAGGAAGATGTTACACCAGTTTCATTGTGATAAACTTTCAATGAGTACAGATATTTTTTTTTTAAATATATATTATTTGTTTTTATTAATTACTAGCCGCTATCCGCGACACAGCACGCGATTAAGACGAAACAATGTTTTATAGCTTTTTCCCGCGAAATTTTAATTTTGCCAATATGATATAATTTTTTAGTTTTATAAATAATAAAAGTATTTTCTTAACATTTGAAACGATTTGTAGTAAAATAGTAAATTTTATTAACTAGGTATAAAATAATTATCTCCACAAATGCTTATTATACCCGTTACTTCCACCAGAATCATACTTTTTCTTCCACCATATTTTTGTAAGTAAGTACAATACCTAAAAAATCAGTTTACATTTTAATGTTAAATATTGTTTGCATAAAATTGGCACTGACTCATTTTCGTAAAGACAGGCCAACTTGAAAAAAAATATTATAAGTAACAGTCCACAAACGACTTTTAGGAATTTTTATGAACAAATAACTCGCTAACATTTTAAATGAAATTCATAATTTTTGTCGCAAAATTTAGCAGCAAAAGTGTTAAGTATCGTGCACATTCGCGTTTTATTTTTATAATTCAGTTGAAAACATTTATACATAATATAATATAAAAGTGTACGATGGCATAAATTGGCGTCTTGCATTTACTTGTTCTCTCCTTGTCTGTTGCATTATGCTTTGAGACGTTAATGAACTAGGCGTCTGTGTGTCTGTCTCTTTCATTCTTACATGCTTTCTTTAAGAGCAGACTTTCATATATATACATTTCACTTTACTATGTCAAGGCGAAGGTTGCAATTAAAAATCGATTTTATATGTGTAAGTAAAAAAGTATGCCGCTTTAGATAAATAGTGGATCAAAATAATTAATAATAAAGCTATAAGTACAAAAATATTATTTTTGAGAAAGAAATATAAAAAACGCATTATTAAAAGTCTCGAATTAGTTTAAATTAAAATCCCGATTCGAATAAATAAGGATGTTGTGAAACTTTGGGAATTTGTAGATTTAAATTCCCTGATTAAAATGAGATAAAATGCAAAATATTATCGCATTGTTAAATTGCAAAAAATAGTAATCATATATATTAATACGCTAAGGTTGAGATGTTTGCCTCCCTTTTTAGAAAAGACCACACAATTTGTCCACATAAATTATATATCATTTTACAGATAATTGCTTGCTCTACTGACATCCACAACTAAAAAACTTATTATTGCTTTTGTTTTTGTAAATTAATTAATTATTAAACTTATATATATATATATATATATATATATAGATATACATTAAGACACAATACAGCAACGCTGAACAACGTCTGCCATCTGATAACTTTAATTTTGAAACAAAGTCAACACTTCGATCTGTCATCTGACCTTCATGTTGTAATACAACAAAAAAAAAACGTTATAAGTTGTGTGCAAAATTAGAAACGAATTGAATACCTGCAATAAATTTTGATTCATTAAATTGAAATGAATGATTTATTTACATAATATATACATTAAGACACAATACTGCATACTGCCATCTGACGGCTTTAATTTTGAAACAGCGAGCAACGCTGAACAACGTCACAGCAATGCTGCATGATGCCATCTGACGGCTTAGCTCAACGCTTTTGCTACTTGTGCCTTTATATGACAATTTTAGTAAAATATTTCTTCAATCTGTCATCTGACCTTCATATTGTAATACAACAAAAAGAATAACGTCATAAGCAGTGTGCAAAATTAGAAACGAATTGAATACCTGCAATCATATTTAAAAAATAATTTTGTAAAGTGATAATTATTATACTTATTTAGTGCGAATAATTGGCACAGGTCACTCTAGTTTTATACTAATACTTGACTTCGCTCGTCTGCTATACCGAAACTAATTCAATTTAGAGAAAAAACTGTCAGACATATTTTGAAGAGAATTAATTTTTATTTTATAATTATAAAAACATGTTTTGCCGTACGTGCGGGCACCTGAAGAGAGATACTTAAAAAAACTGTTTTTTTGGCATCAAATTACCAAAGTTGCAAAACTCCCGCTCTTATTTCGATTAAGCGTTCAAACTTTGGCAATTTCTACAGAACAATAACTTATAAATATTAAATGCCTTGGTTGTAGTTGAAAATTGTCTAAATGTCATATCAACTAAATTTGTTCATTTTGCAAAAAAAGAATCAATTTTCAAAAAAAAATCATTTTTTGTGGTTTGATATATTTGGAAGACCCAAAATGTCTATATTCTAAGAAATAACCAAATGAAAACACAATATTGAAACTTCACGTAGGTAGGATTGCCGAATTATTATCTCTGAATCATTTAACTAGATTGCTATGAACCAGTCCTTATACTTTTAGAGCGTTCAAGCCACGTTCTGCCCCACTTTTTATACACTTGAAGAGAGAATGAAAGTAATTTAAAAATAACGAACATCTTCTCTGTGTTTGTGTGCGCACGGTGTTGAGAGGGACCATGTGCTACGGCGTAGTAGAAGAGTCTAGCCGCAGCCTTAGTCGTAGCACCGAGTTTTGTTTGTGTGCACCGTAGAATATATATTCAACAGATTGTTGGCAGTCTTCCCTTATTCTTTCACGTTTTATTTCTTCAAATCAAAATCTTACTACACTACTTGAAATTTTATAAAGTGCCAATTTTAGAGAAATATTAAATTGTCGCGTGATAAAAACGACGCGGTAACGTTTTCAACAAAGACCTGAGTTCACTAAAGACTTTCTACAAAATTTTGGGGCAAATCATCATTTTTTTTTAGATTAGGTTCAAAGTTTCTACTACTATGGTGTATAAAAAAGTTAAGTTCACAAAACAAAGTACAGTGGAACTTCAAAATGTTGGTTCTGTTTATTACGAGCTAATTAAATCATTTCAGATTTGGTATAATAATTTCATGATAAAAAAAATACATCGATATTTTTTAAAATTAGATTTTGAAGTTCCCTGAATTGCAATATAATCAAACTCTACTGTTTTTATAGTTTGGATTACAAAATAAAATAATTCTGGAAAAAAATAGAACCATAAATAAAAGTACAGTAAAACTTCATATTTATCATCTAATTTACCGTCAGATTCTGTTAACCGTGAGGGTTTCCCTTATAAGACATTAACAATGTAAGTAAATTCAAACATTTCTTGAGTATTTGGTTGTCTAAATAATTGTTAAAGTTTTAAACTCCCTCTCTTATCCATCTTATAAATCAGTGGTCCTGATCTCTGACGGATGAAAAACGATTTACTGTACGGAAAATAAAATACATTAGTTTTTTTTAACTTACAAAACAGATATACTTTCTAGTTTCTGTAACCACAGCTTGCCACCTTGCAGGTATGTGCGCTTAATAGAGAGAAGTGTAAGATGTTTCCATGGTAATAACCATTATAATGAAATACTGAAACTATCAAAATGCTCGGTTAAATGTGTTCAGGTAAAGTGATATTGAATGAGACCCCACGGTCCGATCTATAACCGTGATAATAGACAAGGGTTGGGTTATTATAGTACAAAATCATTTTCCTTAATACATTTCTCAGTTACTAGTGCATTGACTATTTGTTGGTTTTCAATATGATACCAAGCCCCGAAAATAAATATATAATAATTGAAAAATGCCGTATTAAAAATCTGGGCTTTATTGTATTCCGCACAATACATACCTACCTATATAGAGGATAACCAAAGAGCAATCATAGTAATTTTTTTCTTGAAGTTTTTTTGAAAAAAAATTGAAGTGTACTTTTTCATATTTCCTTCACGTCACTCGACAGCCATAGCGACTATTTTGTTTTGAGTCGATGTGTTTGTTTTAGATCATACTGTACGTTGAGCTCTATCGACAATACTCGGTAAACTTAAAGTACATAGACGTCATTTATGTACCTTGCCTTGCATTCCTGGTTGCTTACCTAGATAAGTGATATTGAATAGTAATTTGCATGCATCTATCTCACTCCAAAGTACTGGTTCGCAATTTTATTCTTATTCACTCTTGCACATAGGTACATATTACTCGTCTACACACACGGTGTATGTTATTAAGTAAATACAAAGACTCTGTCTAATGGAGTATTTCGTAATTTGTGGTCCTACAGATCTTCAGATGATTACAGTCTTCTAAGATGTCTGTGAAAAGGACGAGCAACGCAATAGGAAATTTTAAGTCTAAATGAAATATTTACAGCATAATCTGTATAACCATAATTAATTCAGTGTATTAAAATAATTTAGTTTAGATAAAAAACAATAGAAAAACAAACTGGCTGTCTATAAATACTGAAATAACTGTTTTTATGGCCAAAAATAATCACTGTATTAAAAGTCATTCATATAAAAAATCGCCCAACTGCGAACCGAACTGGCGTGGAGAGGGTTCTGTACCGTTCCATTTTCTGTAAGAACTTAAAACCTTGAGATTTTCGTTTAGGTTTTCCTAATGCTATGAATAAGTCCCTATATTTTCAAAGTTTTAGGCCCAGTAGTTTCAGAGATAAGGCGAGGTGCTGCTCGATATTATCTTTAATATCTTTTAAACTATGCATTTTAAAACTAAAAAAAAATATAATTTTAATGCTCATAGCCAAAAAATAATTTTAATTTTCTAATTTCAGCTTTTCGTCTGAAAACTGTTCTCTGGATCGAATAATCTTAAAACCTTGCATATATACGGACGACAGTCAAAAAGCAGACTTTAAAAAAATCCTTTTATTAGAAAATATGTTGAAAATAGCCATAATTATTTAATTTTGCGTTCTGTGACATAGAAAGTTATGTAGTAGAGGTCAAACATGTATACCTAAAAAAATAGAGTCCCTTGATATAAATTATCTTAATTTCCAAAGACAATATTACATTATATGTGGTAATGATACGATCAGATAATAGCGTCCCAGTAACTGGCGGTTACAGTTTGAAGTACTGACGTAAGCGTTGTTTCTTTATTTGATTTAGAACGTACCTGCATGCATGTATGCTAAGTACATAGTACAGAGAGGAAAAGACAAGGACGAAAGCACTAGTTCAAAATACGAGAAAGCGAGCTGCAAGTACAGTATAGTAAGAGAAGAAGAGCTTTGCCTTTACACGGAGCTGTTTCGGTGCTAAATTAATTTCTCAGTGAACAAAGTTCTTCTCTCTTAAGACAGTGTATGTATAGAGGAGGTGCGGTACAGCGCTGCGGGGCGAAGCGAGGCGAGGGAGATGCATGAACCACAACTGAGGAGCTCCGTGTGAGCCGCACCGTAGTTTAGTTTAGTTGTTGCGGCTTTCGATATGCTGGCATTCATGGTAGGTGTTTCTGCATCGTATATATGGAAACGGAAATTGATTTGACGAGGTGAGTCGCTGAATTAAAATGCATTCAAAATCTGCAGAATTGTATTTATTCATTTATTTTTACACGGTTGACGTGCATCATTATTTTGAGGCAGCGTTTCCCAAACTTTTTCTATGACGGAACATTTCACAAATCCTGAAATTTTAACGGAACACCTTGACTATTTCAGATATTGGGTAGATTTCAAACATATTTCAACATGGTGCAGCATTTAAAAATCAACAAATAAATAAAATTGTCGACCAATTTTTCTCAAGACTAATATATTGACAAAAAATAATAAAATTACAAAGCAATATAACACAAGATCATCTTGTGTTATATTGATTTGTAATTTTATTATTTTTTGTCAATATATTGGTCTGAGAAAAATTGGTCGACAATTTTATTTACTTGAAGATTTCTATTCAGACGTTAATCAAAGATTTGAATTTAAAAATCAATATGAGGCTTTTTCATGAATACAATTGTTGGCTTTCCGTGGAAAACCAATGTTTCGTGTATGTAATCGAATGGGGATTTTTAATACGTTTCGTGGTTTTGAAATATAAATTAAAAAAAAAAACGATAAGAATAATGAAAATCAAAATAAACTAGAATGTAATTTACTTGTTTTTTTCATCATTTTTAATATTAGACATAATTGATTTTTTGTGATCACCGTAGACTCTCAGTATAGCTGTTTGGTCAATTGCCAGCGGTCACATAGTTACATAATTATGCTCATATATCAAATTTGATGACATGTCATCTGTAAAATTATATCAACGGCTGAAAGCAGCCATTTTTCAGTACTTTTGAACTTTGGTACATTAACAAATTTAATTGCGGCAACACTGCTTTCAGGTAAATATCAAATGTTTACATCTACAAGTGACAAGCAAAATATCATCATGAATCAAACAAGTTTCTTACTTTCAACTTTTCATTTTTCATAAAATATTAATTCCACTACTCAATGTATACTATTCTACTTTTAATCTGTTTACGATAAAGTTTCTAACATTCACGCGAGCGAAAGTGCAGTTATACTGGTTGATAATCTAATATATAAAATTCTCGTGTCACAGTTTTCGTTGCCATACTCCTCCGAAACGGCTTGACCGATTTTGATGAAATTTTTTGTGCTTATCCGGTATCTATGAGAATCGGCCAACATCTATTTTTCATCCCCCTAAATGTTAGGGGTAGTCCACCCCTAAATTTTTTTTTTTATTTTTCAGACAAAATTTTTAATTTCTATTTTTTATGATACAACATACAAAAATACATACAATCCTCAATTTTCACCCTTCTACGATCAACCCTTATTTTTTAATAGCCATTTTAGTAATTTAATCATTTTTCCTCTCCAGTCGAAAACTGATCAATCGTCATTTAATTAGTTATCCCCGCCAGATGTCTACAGGTGTCACTTCGCCAACATCTATTTTTCATCCCCCTAAATGTTAGGGGTAGTCCACCCCTAAATTTTTTTTCTTCCTTCCCCATTCGTTCTTTTGCACCGGGCACGACGGCGCAGCCGGAGTGCTCGACATACACACATATACGTCCATGTATATTTTAAAATAAATAAAATAGATAGATAGATGTTCCAATTAAATTGTTTTATTATTTTACTTTATACGTAGCGAAGCACGTACAGGGCCGCTAGTAATAATATAAATGGGTGCTCACTATGAATACCCGTTGAATCTGTACAATAGTACGACAAGCTTGTGCCTCTAACTAATTAAACTTTCTAACTAGCGTGGCTTAGCTAACTCTCTACCTTCTAGAGCACTTGCATGTGTATGTGTGTGTGTGTACATGTGTGTTTTCACCCATCGCACTACACAACACAGGCTCCCAGAACAGCACAGTGAGGTGTGGGTTCGCGAACCATATAGTGAGTCGTGCAAGTTAAGTAAAGGGTGGAAAACTCTGTTGGGTGGGTGGAACTATTCTACTGGTACATCGGGCGGGTCCGAAATACACACCCTCGAACAACCTTCCCCCAACCCTGCAGAAGTCTACAAGATGATTTCGAAAGGTCTTTTGTAAATCTTGCTAAATTAATATCAAGTGATTCACTTCGTGATTACAATAGAAATATGCGTGAGAGTAGAACCGAAAGAAGATTCTAGAATGTCGTTCGTAAGTTTTAGAAACATGTTTGTCTGTCTCGCGTCCTGGTTCATGACATACATTTTATACACTTAAAAATAAAAGTTATTTTTGAGGTTACTTCTTTAGGCGCGTTATGAAAAAATGATGAGATTGAATTTTTACGTTGTAACATCACAATTAACGGAATGAAGCTGCGCACTAAACGATATGCCTTGGACATTTTGATAAATATTTTTATTTTAAGCACATTTACCAAAAAAATCTACTAATGGCGCAGCTATCGAAAATGTAAAATAGTAGACATATGAATGTCAGGTGATGTTTTATTTCAATACGAATAAAATGATATCAAAGCATATAATTATACACTAGTGATTGACGTTATAAGTATTGGTGAATATTATTGAAATCAGTTGATAGTAAATATTAGTGATAATATTAAGAACCATAAATATAATTTTTGCGATCTGATTTATAATTTCAACTTATATTTTATTATTATATTCTCTGGTGAACAGTTTCTGAGTTTAAATCGTTAGCAACGTTTAAAAATATAAATAAAAAATACGTGTGAGCCGTATTCCGAGCTTAGAATTTTCAAAAAAAAAAAACTTCAGTTGAAGAGTGGCTATGGAAATATTAGGGTTTAAAATTCTTTATTGGAAACTTACAGAGACTTTAATAATCGCCTTTCTACGACCCATTATAACGCTGTTAATAATACTAAATGTGCCCCACGATTTTATTTTAGTCTGATAAAAGCTCCAGATTGCTAATCTGCAATTATTTTCTAACTTTTAGTATACATCGTCGATTGTGCAATAGAACCGTTTAACAAAAAAGTTTTTTACCTATTTTATTAGAGTTCGACGGGTACATAACCGGAATAGGGCCGATTATATGATACGTGGTATAACAAAACGATATAGCTCACTGACACAAACTCGCTAACTTTACGATCTACTAAGGGAATTTATTAATTTAATAGTTTTACGTTTAATGCGTGTCGAGCATTTATTAAAAGTTAGCGGTTATATCTAAGACCCCGCCTCTTGCTATCGTGTGCCAGAACACACGAGCGCTTATGATTTTTACGAGCTTATATCCTGCTATAACGAAGCTACTTTATTTTTGTACACTGATATTCCAATAAACTGTACGCGATCGTTATACACTGTGATTTGGAAGAGAGAGAATTATTGTTAAATATTATTAATTACCACTCCAGATTTACTCTAATACTAAGTAAACAACGACTTTAGACTGTGAACAAACAATTATAGGTATTATTTTGTTTATGTGTCGTTGTCAAATAAGATTTTTTATAGTCTAATGTCGTTGTCGAAGTTTTTGTCATGAAGCAAAGTAAATTGTATCCACAGAGAACCAAATGATTTATTTAAAAAGATCGTTTTTGAAGCTAAATTTTAATCAAAATGCGTAGAAAACTATTTCAAACTAAAAATCGTAAAATATTGTAGGTAGTATATGTAATGTGCGTCGCCGCCAACTTAACGTAATGTTCTACAGTCAGTTTTTATGATATACGGTATACGTACATTGAGACACTTTCGTTACATTTTCGATCTCAAAAATTAAAAATGAAAGTTGATGTTAGGCATAGATGACCTTAGCTGGCCTTAATTAAAAAGAAGTTTTAAATGTTCTTATTTATAAAAATTAAAAAAATTGATTTGTGTTTGGAAATTATTATAAACTAAGGGGAGAAAATTTGCGATCAAATCAGTTTGAATATGTTCCAATAAAATTGTTACAACGGACTGAAGTACAATTAAGATAACATTATATTCAAATTACGGTTGATGGCTTCCATAAGAGGTTCGCCACTTGAAGCAACTTGTATGTCGTTACCCCATTGACAGTTGGCAAGTCTGCTTACCGATATGAAAAATGTCTGTCTGTATGATTGCACACTCTTACAAGTTCTATGCACTACAACTTTTTGATCGCGACAAAAAATATAAAATGTATATTTAAAATTAACCTCGATTGCGCCTGTAATTTGTATTAAAAGTTGACAAATCTGGGAAACGTTTATTTTCATTAAAAAAAAATTTAGTGAGAGCGATAGTTATTTTACGTTCATTTTATTTTATTTTTTACTATTATTTTTCTGATTTTTTCATCACAAAAACTAGTATTGCCTACAAAAATGCAATATGTGCCATTCTCTTTGAAACACCCTGTATAAATCATACGTGCTTATACCATAAAGTTAGATTTTGTTGGTGAAATAAATTCGAACGTCGACATACGATACCTTAACCCTTAAGGGTTCGAAACGAAACAAGATCGACACTAAAAATGATAGCTATTACTGTGATATTGACAGGAAGATGATACCTACTACCCTTTTTCTTCATCAATAAAAGCACGAGGATATTTTTAAGGCTATCGTTATCGAATGTTTAGACTGTACTTATTCCGATTGAGACATTACAATTTTTCATAAGATAGCTATCTGGGAATCTAGGTGAGTGCGAAATGTCAAAATAAGGGCCACTCAATGGCAACTTGACAAATCTAGATAGGTACCTATGTTTAAGCAGACCTGAGTGTTGGATTGAATAGTAATGATGTGGCTCAGACAAGTAACACTTGAGTGCTGCAGATAAGATCGAATGCATTATTTAACAGTGCCAGTGTACCCACCCCGACAGTGGCGTAACTATCAAATCTGCCATAAAGATAACATTATTTATTTCACACCATGTATACGTACTTAATAATTTTAAATGGTGACTTTCTCGAAAAAAATGTCAGTGTATTTATTAAAAAAAAAATATGCTATAAAAGAAATAACTATGAAAATCTGCCTGACTGAGATTAGCTATTATTTTTATTGTAGGACAGACAAAGGCTGTAACAGAAAATCCGTCAGAATTGACAATATTTAAAATCATGCAAATTTTTAAAATAATATGCCAGTAATTTTTTACAAAATATTTTGCAAGACATAATAATAATTAATCCTTCTTGAAATGCCGCTGCAGTTGAACAACTGATTATTTATTCAAACGGAATCTATTTAACCCTTTCCAGGCACGCGGTAGGTAGATTCCCGGCACCTCGATGGTACTCACGCAGTCACCGATTACATACCCACTGCAACACATTTCCATTTTACAAGTTATATAATTTGCCACGCATATGTTAGACATTATTACAGTCGTCCAATTCGACATGCTCCCAAATAAATCACATTTTCTACTATTTGAACCATTTTTAACTACTGTACCTTTTTTGACTGTATTGTATTTATTTCGTATGAAAGGATTGGCATATTTTAAAAGAGGGCTGCTAATTATGAGTCGTTTCAAATCTACGACTAATTTATTTATTTAAAACTATGTAAGGGTCAAATATTTCATTTAAGTGTAATTTAAAAAAATCAAACTTCAGTCTATTTTTGATTCTTCTCTCGATTTTACTATTTATTATAAAACATATTTAAGCAGAAAAATAAATAACGTAGGTACATAGATTCGTTTTTATTAAATAATATATAATTTGTTACTTTGAAATATAATATTTAAATCGTTGCAAACTTTTGACATATCTCATTATAGCTATTCATTGGAAAAAAATACAAAAAAATGTGTCACAGATTTTGTATGGATTGATAACCACAATGAACTGTTATTATTTATAAAATATAGGTACCGGCTAACATTTGATCTATTCTACCATTTTGACACGTAGTAGGTCACGGAGCAGTATAAAATAGCATGCATAGAAAACACATAATAATATACATAATGCACGACAGATTGTTACAAATAAATGCAAGATAGTGCCATCCATCGTAATGTTAAACCCAACTTTTTCATTCGTGCCAAATAAAGAACGGGATCTAGCTGATACTATAGGGGTGGGGACGGTTGAACACAGTGAGGTGCAGGTAAGAAAGCATTGGAAGTGTTAAGAAGAAACGACTAAAAATGAATTTTATTCGATAATTATATAATTATTAACCTTTCTTTTATGGTAACCATTATACAGATTCTATAAAAAAGAAGTAAAAATTTTGTCTATGAATCAGATTTATTAAGAGATTTGTAGAATGGCGAACGCATTGTTAACATTTTAAAGTGAAACTTTTACTCTATCGCCCCGAATTTTTCTGTCCGTCTGTTGCATGTCGCATTACAGGCGGCCGCGGAGTGGGGGTAAAGTTAAAGGCGTTCGGAATAGGCGCTCGGTAGAGCAGCCTAGGCCAATATGGCGGCGCTCATGGTTAGCATCAGCTGACCGTGTAGTATGTATAACACATAGTCAGTCTGTCATGCGGGCAAGTGCTGTACAGTGTTTACATGTTTTTATTCGTGTATTCATGTGAATATTGTTGTTTATAATTAATCGTGATGGATAATTAGTGTCTACAATCCAATAAAAGTTTCACTTGCGTCGTGGTTTCTTAAAACCACACAACTGTTTTTTTGATTTTGGTGAAACTGGGCCCAAACAGCATTTTATATTTTACCTACTAAAAAAATTTTGAAACACATTTGGAGAAATAATTGAGAAACTACCCACGTAACCGTATACATTTCCAGAATCTCCAGAATAAAAAAAAATATTTTATCTGTATCCATCTCTACGTAATACAATACCTATAAAAATGCAAACCAGAAAACAGTCCGGAAGTAACAAACAATTGAATATAGAAGACGTCCCTTAACCCTTTTTAACCCCTTTGATGCATGCATTATGCATCTCTTTTATTAAATGCGCAGACTGAAAAGGGATGGATATAGGAAAATATAGGTAGACGCAAACTAAAGAAAAAAAATCTATGCATATGATGAATAGGTTAGAATTAAATTATGTTCTATGTAAGGTTTTATAGAAGGCACGTATGCAAAAAGCAGTTATTGTAGAGTTTATATATACACCAGTTTATCATTTTAGTTTGATTTTAATAGTTTCCGTGAGCGGGTTCAACTAAACGTTTTCCGCTGTTTGTGTTTGTGCTGAAAATGTTGTTTTCTTTACGTTTTCTTCACGGATTTTTGCGCGTGCACTGAAAGCAGTTTTTAGCAGTTTCAAAAAAAAGTTTTAATCTTTTGAAAAATGTTGATACCTACCTATCGTTCGTATTTAATACAATTTTAAGTTACATTTAATAAATACTGTGTGACGCGAAAAAGAAAGCAGACTTTTATTTCATAGTGAGTTAATAAAAGAGATAAAATTTAATTTTTTATATTGTACATTATGCTTAAATGTGAGGAATTTTAAAAGCAATTAATGTATTGTAAACATATTATTTAGTGATGGCTCGTCGAGATATAGAAATAGTTTTTCTCGTGCTGAGGATGACTAAATCTAGACAATTTAATCTCGTGCCGCGATTTCCTTTTCTTTAGATTCTTTTTGCTCGAGCTATCTGTTTACAAGGAAAGTTTTATATTATATATATTTTTAAAATGTAAGTTTACTTTATATTATTTTCAGCGAAATTTATTCGTTTCTAATTTTGTTTTTTTCATGATTACTTGTTTAATGTTATGTTTCTACTGACATTTAACCCTTCAAACAGATTTTTGAACTTTTCGCAAAGATCATAAATTAAACAAGCAAAGCTCCAACAATGATTTTAAGTATAATACAAAACTGAAATTGACTGTGAGACATCAATATTCAAAATCTAATATTGGTTGTTAAAAAATTCATTCTCCCTTATCTCGAAAAGTAGAATTGTGTACTTAATTTTATTTTACGACTATGTAGGATTGCCAGAAGATTGTATTTTGAAAAATACAATTTTCGTCACATTAATGACCGCCTCATGTCACATTAAGATATCGTACATGTTTAAAAATTAAAGTCGAGATGTGTGGTATAAAGAGAAGATTAAAATTTTATATTAAATAATAGACGAAAATACGACAAGTGCGATTTTCACCTTCGAAAACACGGTTAACACGATTTTAACGGTTGAAGGTACAGCTATTGACTTTCGCTCGGAAGCTAAGGCAATTTCGATCGAGTCAAGACCTAAGATTTAAAGGCGGACATCATAGCAGGTGGTCCCCTAACCGCGGGTCCTGTCCCACCTATACGCGTGAGGACAAATTTGGCCGATCGATGCCCTACAGGTCCTAACAAATAACATTCCCAAATAGAACCTCTCTGAAAATAAACCCTAAACACAAACCTGTAGCTAAATATAAAAAAACTTCAATGTGTGGTGAAGTCACCTATTCTGTACCGCATTTTAAAATTCAATTTATTAGTTAGAATTAAAATTTATTCTCATTTTTTTTTCAATAACTTTTTTTGTGAACTGAACTTCAGATGCGATACAAAAAGATAACGTGAAAAATATGTACATATCAAACAAAATAATAATATATCGAGCAATGCTTCACATAACGTTCCAGAATTACTGTATTTTTAGAGCTGAGGTGAAATGAAAAAAAAACCTTGTGTTTTACGTTGCTTTTATACACCTAAATATTTATAGAAAATAGATTTGCAGGGAATGAATGGGTTGATTTTATCACAAACTAAAAACTTTAACAATAAGAAAAAATATATTTTTTATTCAATTTAATTATTTTATAAAAACGCGACGCTAAGGGGTGATCACAGACAAGTACTAAAATTCCGGTACAAACTTTCAAGGATTGCGATTTTACATTACTTGACTCAAAACAAAATTTTTTTTTTTTTTTTTTAAATGAAAATATGAAACAAAAAAAAGAGTTTTCAAAAAGACGCGAGCCCGTTTTAGTTCATTCTGAAAATGCAGTTTGCAAAAACATTAAAAATTCTAGTATTCACTGATTTTTTGAATGTCAAAAAATAAAAATAAAGATTTAACAGTTCTCTCAGATAATAAACTATTTTTTCATTTTAGATTATCATTATTATTATATTATTCTTAAAAAAAATGACAAAGTGTATCAGTGATCACTTTTCCACCGTTTGAGCTTAAAAAATCTTGAAACCTAAAACCCCTAGCCGGGCCAACTTTATAAAAGATATTGTTGAAACTCGAAATTACAACAAACAAGTTTTGTAAACACGGGGGATATGAAGTTGTTGACCCGAGCTCCTAACGACAGACAATTTAAATACATATTAAAACACTCACCAATTGTTATGTCCACCCGATGCCCGTAAACGAGATGAAAAAGCGCGCACTATTTTTGACACATATTTTTAAAATTTAAACTTTTTCTTCGAGGTAAAGAACAGCAAAAGTTTTGATAGACGTATGTCTTAGAACCAAACACATTCTGTTTTTTTTCGTCCCTGCAGCGGACGTCTAGTCAAGGCTCACTGTGTTAGATAACTAATTTGATGAATTACGAATATTTTTCAAGGAGAAGTGATTATATTGTAGGAAATTTCAAAATCAGGTAAAATGATTAACACAATTCTCAAATTAAACAATTACAATATCTATTACAATAACCGATCACGTTCACATTTCAATAAGTTCTGATGGACTTTTACAAAAATAGCTACGAATTTATATTGTATTGCGTAATAGTGCTTCATTAGATTTGATGTCATTACAAGGTCAGTTTCAAAATGCAGATGCAGCGGTTCGAAATAGGTGGATTTCTCACAATATTAAATATATAAAGTATTTAAAAAGAATTAAAAAATACGAACTGCACAAAGTTTTATATATAGTGTAGTTAAAATAAATAAAATTGTCAACCAATATTTTTTTTTTTCAGACAATATATTGACAGAAATAAATTTTATTTATTTGAAGAATTCTATTCAGACGTTAATCAAAGATTTGAATAGTGTAGTTAATATTGCAATTAAGAAAAAAAATTACTTTAAGGGGTGTATTAAGGGGTTATTTTTTGGGTCTTGTAAAGAGCAACACCTGATTTGTGATAAGAACACTAGAGCACGGTAACATCGCCCCGATTCCGAGAGATCTTGGCTGTTCTCACCCTCTCCCCCCAAACAATTAATTGAAAATATTCTTAGGGAATATGTCTTTTGAATTCAATTTGTTGTGTTTTCGTGAGAAGCCTGTAGACGGTAATATATAACATGGCAAAGATTAAATCGCGCGAGAGTCTATGCATGCTGTTATGAAATATTTTAATACCCTGACGGTATTAGGTACAGCAGTAAGTTTAAACCATGCGTTGATTTACATATATATTACATAATATTATATGAAGATTTTACAAGCATTTTACTGCACTGTTCGTATTACACTAATATTATGAACTGTGTGTGTTTACTGCTTGCACGGTGCCGGCTTTCATAATAATAATGAAAAGAGTTTTAGTCTAGTAGCTAGCAATTTTGCTTAGAAATAAACGTGGATAAGTTTTTAAGCTATTGCATAGCTTCTATCGCGGGCTTTCAGCGCGGCGACCGAATCAAGAAATTCCGTAACGAAAAAAAACCTAACACCCCCCACTCCGACCGGCACAGCGGTGCGGCGTTGACAGCCGTGCATCGTCAACGTCGTTTTAGTTCGGCTGACTTCGGCACGGTGTTTGTGTGCTCATAACTGCATAACTGCTCATAACTGATTCTATCTTTATTTGTGTATAAATGAATTTATATATAATACTGCTATAAAAATAACCTAAATTATTTAGGTTATGTGCAGAGAAAGTATATATGATATTATATCTATATAAATGTACATCGCGCGAAATTCTATGATCAAACTCTTAATATCGTTCTTTTTGTTCAAATTTTTTGAATGAATAATTGTTTTGGTGTGTAATTACACTATTTATACCTTATTATTTATACCTAGCTATTTTCGTTTTATAGAGAAGAAAAACTTAAAGAACTAAAAAGAATATGCAATAGCTTTACCGCGGCAGTCCCCGAGTGCCACACGCATTTTTTTTTTTTTTTGATGAAGCTAAGAGGTGCTGTTTAAGTAATACGATTTTTAATAAATCTCCTGAAGGCTGTCGAATAAACAGTTTCTGGTAATTGGCACGAAAACCGTTTTATAATCAAAAAGGTTATATAGTTAACGAACCAACAAATCAGTTTGCGGTGTTCCTTGAAAACTTGCAGCTTTCCATTCTCTGAGAAGTACGTAAGGTCACGGAACGGTCGTATCCTGAACAAACTCAAATTGCAAAACAGTTGACCTGTTTACGTAGGTCTAATAATAATACAGAATATGATCCGAGTGAAAAAGCTGAATGGCCACTTCGAAATCGGCATACGTCCGCACACATACAATAAAGATAGATAGATAGATAGATAGATTTATTTCGAGAATAGCATAAAAGCTGTGAAATATGTCAATATACATTACATGTATAATAATTAAAATACAGATAAAGACAATAAAGACATTTTTCTATTAAATATTTTTTCGATTATCTTTTAAAAGGTGATAGAGGCAGGTCTTTAATTTCACTCGGAACTTTATTAAAAATGTCCACTAAATTAAAATTTACATTATTTCGATACATAGAGGATATACATACAATAAAAGTTTTCGTTACTACACTAAATGCCGAATGAGATGGAGCCGAAACGCGTCTCAACTAGACCGATAGCGCGCGGGTTACGATAAAGAATGTAATCGGCCTGATAACGAAGCCGACAGTCACGTCCACACTATAGTGCAGCTTTGTCGATCGGCATAGTGAGGACGCAGCTTAAGTACAAAATTTTATTTTTGTGTCAACAGTAGAAAACTTGCTACGGCAATTTTGTATAAATATTACTTTAGCAGTCAGTTGGCGTTAAAAACTTTTATAAATATATTTAAATGAGCGCAAATGTATTGTTAATATAATTTTCATTGACATCATTTTAATGACTTCGTTTTGACTTTATGTTCTTTATCAAATGACCTAATTCAACTTGCCTATGAATGCAGTTTGAATATCTGATTTCCACAGAGAGCAAAAATAATCGCTGAAATTTTATTTTGTCAGTAATTTTTTAGCTAACATTGTCAATAATAATTTAGGACACGTATAAGTGAAATCTAACTGTTGTTTACTTTTCTTGCGGATTTATAAAACATATTAGAGAAAAATATTTTTATTCATGGTTTATTATCTGGAATGTATTTATATATGAAGGGTACACGGGAAGAAGGCGGTTTGTCAAAAAATGTAAATTGTGCAGGAGAGCATTTTGAAGTTTTTAAGATCATACCATTTACATGCTGATGCATTTCTTTCAACGCTTATAACTTTTGACCTAGCGTATTCTTGTCAAAAATGAATACACCAACAGAAAGGTACGACTTTTGGCTACAAGATGGCATAAAAAAATTAATTTCGAATTTTTACTGACAAATCGCCTTCTTTCCGCGTAGGTACCCTTCATATTATGTATATTTTTAGAATAGGTTAAAGCGAAACTTTAAGAATGTTTATATTTCTGCATTTACTAGATCGATTTTGAACAAAATTTGATAAGATACTGACAAATACAACAATAATTTGTTTTTTTGGCGTGATTAAAAACTAATTTTTATTTCTCATGCAAATAATTTATTGAAATGAAATAATAAAAGGACATGTGAAGTTAAATAAAATAGGATTTCGAGTTCATATATTATGGTACCTCGTTTAGTTAGTTTGTACTACGTTGACATAAATGGATCATTTAAGATTTTGATTTTAATTCAACATAAAATGGTGTCACATTCTCCTTGATGCGTCACTCGTCAGCACTTTGAATGTCACACACAGTACAGTATAGGCTTAATTATACATATATTCACAGTTTTATGACGGGTCGTTACGGCAGAACACTAGACAGGATATTAGATGATATAAAATAGTCATAACATAAACTAAAATGATCTTAACAATGCTCTATTATATAACAGATATTATTATGTTTCGTGTATTAACGTAGGGGAAAGTTGAACACAATTAGTTATCATATGAAACTAAAATAAAAACAATCAATTTATGGATCCTTTGATCAATGGAAATATCACCGTGAGGTGGGTCGTTTGTTGTTGGCGATTCTTGAGGTCCACACGGCCTACTTCCCAGTATGATCAATACTCAAAATTAAATATGTTGGTATTTAACAAATTAGAGCCGGGAAACATTTTTCCACAAAATTAAAAATACACTTTTTGCAGTCTTTTTGTTCAAACAGAAAAAAATGGCTGCACCGGTTTTGATAAAATTTCGTTCGGAATATACTGACGTTAAAAACGTTCGATTATCACCCTAACAAAGTCGATTTCACGTAGAATTCACCTTGTGGCGTTTAGAATAAATAATAAACATAAACGCCCCGTAGATAATAAAAAAAATAAAAAAGAACACAATTTAACAAAATATAAATAATAGTATATTTGCAAAATAAAAATAAATTATACTTCCTTGGTAATTAAGAAAAAAAAAGAATTTTACAAAAAGAAATTATTAAAAATAATGACAAAGATCACTAAAAAAAAGGTAATTCTAACAGAATTAGTGAGAGATCTTAAATAGGATCGGACATGATGCAACAAACGCCTTTAATGAAAGATCGAATGCCAGTCAGGCGACCTTCTGCCCCTTCAATTCATAAAATTATAAAATTGAAAGGCTTACGTAAGCAATAAAATATGATTCGAAAAAAAAGATTAAGATAAGATAAAGATAAAAGATTTATTGTCACTTTTATTAAAATATTACAATTTATTACAATAATTTTATAATACTGGTTCCTGTTATTTTACCCAGTTGCTAATTTTTTTGTATGTTACTACCTTATATTATGTTCCCATGCTTTCTTTTTATTTTTATGTAGGGAAAAGTTTTAAAAAAAAACCCTACTCAAGCAAGACACTTTAGTAGTAATTACATTTATAAAACAGTCTGTATTCTCAGTTTTAAGAAAATGTTTGTAAAATTAAGACCGGTCTTTTTTTCATTTGTGATTTAACGCGGTCATGTTTTAATAGTATAAGTGAAGACCTCATTTGAAGTTAGCTGAAGAATTTGTACACTGCAGCACAGTATATGATATGAAATAGAGGTAACTAGTGCAAATGTTCATAGTTTATGTGCTAATTTGAGCTACGTTAAGTTAATAAGCCTATATTACGAACAGTGTACGCTTATAGGCTCACGTAAAGCCTATATATTTATACGGGTGGGTGTTTTATGTTACGACACAAGAGTTTTGGCTTATACAACTACTTATAGTAGTTTATATAGCGCAAGGATCGGGGAATGTTGCCCTCATTTAGCTGACAGATCGCTTATTATCTATACTTCCCTAATGCCACGTTCACAACGACATTTATTTATCATAATAAAAAGCTTTCTTTATATTCTCATGGGAAATAATTCCGTTATGAAATTCCAACCAATTAACAACAGGATCATCCCAACTTCGAAAATATTGACATTATCTAATGAAGAAAATAAAATGTCTGTTACGGCGTGCAATGACGCTGGTAACGACTAGTGATAAATATAATGATATTAATTGTTATTCGTTTTCATGGTTACACAATAAGGCCTCACGTGTAAAAATTAACGAAAGAGTGCCTGTCAACTACCCAACTAATTTCTTTTACACAATTCTTCAGAACAAAAGAAATAGAATAGCTGATTTTTTCTTATTTCCAAAATATTTCCGAAACAGTAAAGTTTAAAAACAAACGTTTACAAAACTTTCTTAAAATAATAGAGTTATAAAAAGTACACCAATATAATATAAAAAAATTGGTTGTCTGTAAAGTCGGTTTACGGACGATAGTTTTACGTGATAACGTATTCCGCTCGAATATCATATTTAATAATACATAACCTAAATTTTAGTAGCTGTCAAACTATATTTTTACCGACTAATAATTTGATCAACCAAAGCAAAATACATATTTTTAAGCAATTATAAAAGACATTTAAAAGAATGTATATATATATTATATATTTGTTAACAAACCGTATAATTTATCTGGCCATCTGTCAGATGTAGCTTTCGCTGGAACAGCCGAAAAAAATGTTGAACGCACACTACTCTCTGACGTCACGCGAGAAGAGAGAGACTATCGCTTATATCGCGCTCTCGCTTGCGCAACGTTACTCTTTTTCGTGCGTGCAGCCGGTGTTTCATCAATTTATAAGACGTTATCACGTCAAAACAACTTTATAGTATATATCTCTTCCGATTATCCTTCCAAAAATTGGTTTTAATTCGCTCTTTCGTTCGACCTGTATCAAGTTCACAACAGACAAACAGACACACAGATATTTTGTCCAAAAACCTGTTTTTTTTTTTGGTCCTATTTTTGATTAATTTTACTATTTCATTTGAACTTAGCGAAATTGTTCTATAGTGTAAAGAAAATTGCATAAAAATCGGTCCATGGTACTGAAGACAGACAGATACAAAATACAGCCCCCGATTTTTGTATCAGGGATTAAAACAATTATTATTGACCGAGTATCCCAGGAAAAATGTGTATCTCAGTATATATTTAAATTACAGTATACCTATGTTGACTTTAATAAACTCTATTTTTATGTGTCGTGTGTCGCTGTGAACATTGTACAAGAAAGCTCGTTTAACTTTGCATCTATAATGAATGTTATAACGAGTAAACGTACTCGTTCTCTTTGTAAGTGAAAGTTTTTTTCTAAGTGAATATCATGAAAAAGTGTGAAAAATTACATCAATTTATTGCGAAATTTTAAATAAAAGGAGTACCGAAGCGCTTTTTTAAAACTGTTGAGACTGTATAAAAATTTGATAGATAGATAGATAAAGATCTTTATTTTGCTGATACAAATGTACATAAATAGCGTCAACACAAAATAAATAATTGTTTTGTGTTGACGCTATTTATGTACATTTGTATCTTATTTATATTCTAAATTGTGCAAATTTTGTACCACAGAACAATAATGTGTTCTGTGTTTTGTACAAAACTATCCATCTTTGTTTAATGAAAATCATAAGGTTTGTTCCAAGCAGCCGCGAACGGTAACAGAACCGTACACAGTCTTGTCACTGCGCAAGACTGTCTTGCGCACTAGCTCAAAAATCGATACTGCGCAAGACAGTCTTGCTCTGTAACAAGGCTGTGTACGGTTCTGTTACCGTTCGCGGCTGCTTGGAACAAACCTATAATAAACATGAAGTGGCTCATAAAGGTGTCCGCAACGCTATGATATAATATATCTATATATATTTTATAATTAATAATTAATTATAAAAACTCGTCCAATCTGTAGTGAGCCTTTGTTAATAAATAATTTTTAAATTCTTCCCAAACTTTTGTTTGAACTTTGGATCAGTTATTTCAGTAGGTATCTTATTGTGTATTCGTATCATAGCGTTGCGGACACCTTTATGAGCCACTGCTAATGTACAATTAGTAGTTTTTAAATTATTTTTATATTTTGTGGTATATTCATGTTTATTATGATTTTCATTAAACAAAGATGGATAGTTTTGTTCAAAATTTGCACAATTTAGAATATAAAGATCTACTAGTGTTAGTATGTTATACTGAATAAATAAATTTTTACAATGTTCTCTAGGTGCCACACCCGCTATGATACTAATACACTTTTTTTATATATGTCCTTTTGTATCTACACATCATTGTTTTTAATATTATTCTTAAACAGACACAGCAGTAGTAATTAAATTAATATTGCACTTAGTTTTTTATTTCTTTACTTAGGATTTTTTTATGATTAAAATTTTGGCGCTGCATAATTTTTGTTTATAAAATAAATAAAATTGGAGTTTAAAAAAATTCAAACACGTTTCAACTAAAAAATGTAACATCATTTGACAACACAATATATAGCTTTAATATAAAAAAAATTGGTTGTCTGTAAAGTCGGTTTACGGACGATAGTTTTACGTGATAACGTATTCCGTAATACATAACCTAAATTTATATAATAATTATAATAATTCGAATCTATGATATTGCATCTTTCGCTTCAAATTTAGGTTAATTTTATTTATTTAAATTACTCACCATATAATATAATTGTTTTTTTTTAACTTTCTTTCTTTCGTATTTATTTTAAGTCTCAAAGATTAGCTGTCATAATATTTATAAAACAATTGTTTCACTGTTTATATAAAATTCCAAAACCTACTTACAATATTTAAGTATTTTCATACGTCAAAAAATTGATTTTTATAATGATAAAATTTGTAAGAAAACGATTTTTTCGAGAGATGAGACCTAGCTAAAACGATTTTTTGCCCCCCAAAATCCCTTTTCAGTAAATTTCATCCAAATCGTTAGGGCCGTTTTCGAGAAAAGTACGCACAGGGTCAGGCGGAACGTTACGAACGTTAGGAACGTTACGTTAGGAACGTTACACTTTTTCGTGCATGCAGCCGGTGTTTTATCAATTTATAAGATTGGTGATTCATCAATTTATAAGACGTTATCACGTCAAAAAGCGTGGGGTGCTTGAAATCTGTAGTCATAAATTAATCATTACTAGCTATTTGTAAAAGTGGAACTATTATGAAAATTTAAATGGCGAGCACCCCACGCTTTTTTATATTAAAGATAATTTTCTCGTCAAAATATTTTCCATTTTTTAGATCATAAAAAAGTGTTGCATAAGTTTTTTTAAATTCTAATTTTATTTTTTGTTTTTTAATGTACTATAAATTATAAGACTAAATAAACAGCTTTTTAAAGCAAGGACGAACGGATGGACGTACGGATAGATAGCGTCAACCAGACAGACAAGAGAACGAGTCAGTACCTATTATAGGTATATTTTCATCCAGTTCTCAATTATGTTTAAAGCTTCAGGTCTCTAACTCATCAAAAAGAAGGTAAAAAATTGGTTGTTTGTAAAGTCGGTTTACGGACGACAGTTTTACGTGATAACGTATTCCGCTCGAATATCATATTTAATAATACATAACCTAAATTTTAGTAGCTGTCATACTGCGCTCTCGCTTACACGCACAGGGTCAGGCGGAACGTGACACATTTCGGAACGTGACACTTTTTCGTGCATGCAGCCGGTGTTTCATCAATTTATAAGACGTTATCACGTCAAAAAGAAGTAAAAAATTATATTTTCGAAATAAGTACGAGTTTCTAGCGTTAATTAATTAATATAAACGTTCTTTAATTGAAGTTTGTCAACATTAACAAGTTTTGTTTACAAAATACACTTCCGCAAATAAAAACTACAAATAAAGTTAGCTGTTGAAGAAAAATTGCTGTTTTAAAGAATATGTTAGCTCAGCAAATGTTGAAGTTTCAAAAGTGCATTTGTATGAACTTGAAAACAAAGTTTGTTTAGTTATGAATTTGTTACAGATGCATGCTAAAGATTTTGTACCGGTAAAATATTCATGAGTGGCCTATTTCATGAAAAAAATAACTATATTATATTATACTTATTTACATTTAAATAATATATTATTTTATACTTTTGCATTTAAAAGTGCATCGGTAAGATTATGGTTTTATAAAATATTGCATCGAAACTGTTTTTATTTTTTGAGTTTTGAATCTTTTATATTGCAAATATTTGTTTTGTCTTGACGACTTCCGCACTTATCCTTAGTAATAATAAAATTAATAATTAATTATACAAAATTTTAGACGGATAGATAAAAATACATGACAAAAATATAACTTCTGTTTAGAAAAAAAAATTATCGAAAGCGTTTTAAATATACTGACTGCAAAATTAAAAACAACAAAACATAAAACACAAAATAAAGAAAACATTACATTTAAAACACATTTCAATAGATAAAAAACGTACATTTTGTTAAATTCTGAAAAACTAGTAGAATATTTATTAGAGTAGAACAGTGTCCCATTTTTATTTTTGAAACTAAACTTAACTTTGGAAAATACAAACTATTTTCTACAGAAAACTATTTAATTCGTTTAGAACATACAATTCTATTATCTAGTAACTTTTTGCTGAGAAAAACGTTTGAAAGTTAAAGTAGTAAAACGTTGCGACTTCAATCGAAAACCATAAAGTTTCTGTTATAGTATTATATATATATAATTTTATGAGGCTTTCATCTAGTTTCAGAAATATTTAGTGGAACTGTTCGTCATAAAATTAAAGAAAATTTCAAATAACCTTGTATAACATCAGATTATTGGCATATACTATAGTTAAAGAAAAATTCTTATTTCTTTTTCTATTTTTCATTTAATTGTTCTGAATGAAGTTTACTGTTATTGAAGTAGTAATAATGTTCTGAAACAAACGTTTTTTTTTTCAACATTATTTAAAAACACCTCTATCTCGCTTACAGGATTTTCATAGTTAATTGTTGGATAAATTAATCTAAATTTAAAGCAATTTTTAAATCGTTGAAAGTCGACTTTTTCGTATTAATTAAACTTGTGGTTTGGGATATTATATCAAAAGATCATATATTCATTTTTATGATTTCTATATTAAAATTCTATCGAGATCCACAATTATAATACCTATATTCTTGATATGAAAATCAATGCTATGCATTTGATTGATTTTGAAGAAATTCGATGCTAAAACGATACTATCTATTAAATTTTGAAAGGCGATAAGCA
Organism: Xanthostigma xanthostigma; assembly: GCA_963575645.1. Lineage (NCBI taxonomy): Eukaryota > Metazoa > Arthropoda > Insecta > Raphidioptera > Raphidiidae > Xanthostigma > Xanthostigma xanthostigma. The sequence goes on along the minus strand of OY754471.1, from coordinate 7,213,844 downwards.
GGACTATGTTTCGTTTGATTTTTCATTACGAATAAACATTTTTTTTATCACAGACTTGTCAAGATAGATGAAATCATCCTGATGATCGAGGACAAAATCAACGAGATGTTTTGAAATTTCTTAAATAATATTGTGTATTCCCAATTAGAATCGTTGTTAATAATAGTGTGTAGTGTTGGTACAAAATGGCCGCTCTAATAGTGAATAGTGAACGTATGTAGTGTTTTGAGTGAAATGACGCCATGATATTCGGGTGAGTAGAGCAGAGCATATAGCGGAGCGCGGTGGAGGAGCCTTCACCCCCGCACGACGTGTGTCTCGAGGGTCCTCCACATCACCGTACACACTGTGTAGTGTATACTACAGGCTGCCGGTGGCTGAGAGAGCGGCCAGACCACAGCGCCTAGCAACCCGCCCCAGCGCCCTAGCAACCGCTAGCCACTAGCCACGGACATGTATTGATCACACACCGACTGTCGTCCGCCGCTCCCTCCTGGTCCCCCTAAGTCCCTCTTGCTAACTCTCAACAGTCTCTCTCTCTCTGTCTCTTTTCTTCTCTGTCTGCACTATACGCTCTCATCCCCCTGGCATCACATACATACGTCATCCCTTCTATAGAATATGCAAGCATATATATATTATATATATAACTAAATGTACATACGTGTGTTTCGAAACAGGGATGTGATCAAATGTTTCTGTTCGGAAACATTCATCTTCACGCTTTGACGTTCACAGCTAAAAAGTGAAAGCTGAAATACAACGATATCTAAAAATGTGCAGCTCATTGGGTTGATCAATTTATTATTATTAGTAATATAGATATGTAGATATAGTCTTGGTAGGTAGTTGGTAACGAAAAAATTGGTTGTCTGTAAAGTCGGTTTACGGACGATAGTTTTACGTGATAACGTATTCCGTAATACATAACCTAAACCTCCCAAAATTTGGTTTCAATCCGCTTATCCTTGGTGTCGGAATGATAAGAAATGTCAAAAGTGACGTTTGCAACTGTCAAAGTATTATGTTCTAATAATAAATAGTTATTCCAATACTTAACTTAGAAGGCGTTGCATTTCACAAAATACTAATGTCAAAAAATTGAATTAAACATTAGAAATGCAGCCGTTTTCATGTTAAGACAAGACATACGTTATTTTCTAATTTCCATGTACGGCAAACAAAGACGACCGACCGCGTCGCGCCATGCATTAGACAACATTGCATTTATACAGCTATTTTTTTATATAAATTTGTATAAAAAAACTGTTTAGGCAAATTCTGTTATACAAAATCTATGTAAAATGTTCTCCTCTTTCGTTTAAGACTGGTTTCAAACCGATCTGATTTAAATTGAGCGAGAAATTAACAAAAAGCACGCACAGGGTCAGGCGGAACGTTACGCGTTACGAACGTTAGGAACGTTAGGAACGTTACACTTTTTCGTGCATGCAGCCGGTGTTTTATCAATTTATAAGATTGGTGATTCATCAATTTATAAGACGTTATCACGTCAAAAAACGTGTAGAATCTGGACGCTGTTGATGATTAATTCTCATTTCAACATTGATTTCTATGAAAAGTTTTTTAATCTTTGCCGTCAATAACTCTTTAAGTTGCTGATCAATTACTTTTTGGATAGTACCTACTTAAATCATTCATAATCCTCGCATTAAAGAGATCTTTAGAGCTACATTTCTGAACTTGTTCAGATGAGGAGCGGAGTGATCATTTGTCTTATACTCTTATTCATTAAGTTGAGAAAAGATGAGTGTTAAGACTTGACCAGACATTATGCAAAGATTTTAATGCAACAGCAAAGCGTCAATTCAACTCCAACCCTGCGATTCACATATACACGTGAGTGCGCACACATACACACTCACACACACATGACCGACGTCCCCCGTATGTGATGTGAGTCGGTCGACAAGCCTCCTCCTCCCCACGCTTCGCTCGCTCGCCACCCTTTATATCTAACCTCCAATACCATCATCCACCCTACATACACCCTCTCATTCCATTTCACTCGATTCACTTGGTTTATATGTGTGTGTGTTGAATGTATGTGAACTTTAGGCTACATTGAATCTTGTTATAAATACGATATTCGGAAACTCAACGTACGCCATGAATTATTGGATTGGCCATCTTGTTTAGACTTGAATATCCATCAATATCTTTGCACAAACTCAATTTAAGCTATAGTATTATTATGACAAACAAATTTACTTTTTTACGACTGATGTAAATCCCGTTACTTATTTTAATTAATAAATCAAACAGTGCTTAAAATCAATATTTTGAAAGTTTTAGTTATGCTAAGCAAATACTTCTACTGAAATCGGAGTCAGAAATTGCTTATTATGCACGTTTTTCATTGTTATTTTGCTAAATATTAATAGATTATATGGCGTCAAACTAGCCATCCTTTTTTACAAGGTGGTATAGAAATTAACTAAAACTATAACAAAATATTTACCAATGATCCTCAATTATTTGTTTGTAAACGTAACGCATGAATATAGTTGCAGCTTGATGGTAGCAGTAAAACAACCACGGAAAGGAAAACCAGTATTTTCCTTTGACTATTTAATAAAACTGGACAGCTAGTTGCACCTCATTTTCCTATAATAGCAATGTACGACGAGCATCGGCAACATCTTTTAACTTTTTTGGTACATTGGGTTTCACCCAACATTCCAAAGAAGCGGGAGTTACAAAGTTGTGTAGTCCGTTTTTCTGTGTGAGATACCACATCTGGTTATTTTGGTTACTGACTTGTAAATGAGAATTTTTTGAAAATCAATTTTACTTTGTATATATATATCTGGGTTGTAAGTTTTGTGATTTTAAAAATTGCATCTATCATAAATGACAATGGCTTTCAAATTTAAATATAATGTTCTAATACATTAAAAAAAAAAAAACTATAATTACCAACCGCTGTTTGCACGGCGTTCCAATAGCAACGTCAGTATATTTAAAAGCTTTAGGTCGCTTACCTTGGTTACAACTGAAACATAGTGTCACTAGAGGTCTTGAGAGCAAGTGTGAAGTTAGCGTTGCTGATCCATTTCTAAATAGTCAAAGGTATTTTCATATTACAATAATGTCAACTATCAGTTACTTTTTATCATAAAATAATTAATAATAATAATAATAAAAGAAGGGTATCAATGTACACAATTATTACTGAAAAAAACAACATATTTCGGAAGTAAATATGATGAATATACTCTAAATTATTTAAATCCGAAACAACCATCCATAATCCTGTAACAAAATACAAGTAAATGCTAACAATGTATATAAAGTTATAATAATAATAATAATAATGATTTCAGTGTTATTTTATAATTTGAAATAAGAACGATTTCTGTTTCAAACGGTGTCGCACATTTCTTAAAGAGATCGTACTTCCACCGTCATCTAAACCGACACCACCAACGCCACAGTGTGAGAGAAGTGATTTAGTAAGGACGCAGAAAGCTCCCTTCGTTAAGGGTTTAATATACAAGGGTTGTTCCGTTACAAGATTAGGGCTCGTTTCTCAAACGTAATGTAATTCCGGCTTCCACCTTCGCATCCACGCACTCACTCTTATACCTAGCTCTACATATTATTAACCATAAAACTGAGCAATTATTGTAATTCAATTATGCACACAGTGTCACCAGTTAGTGTATATTGCGTCACATTAAGTCATGCTGTAGCAATTTTATAATTAATATTTTCATGGACTACATTCCGCCATTAAATATTTACTACAAAATATCAGTTCACTTATTCGGATAGATTATAGACGGTCGACAACTGAAGTCATTAGCAGAACACATATTTTGGTAATACTATGATCTTTATTTTTTGTATACATTACACTGCACTCAGTTTTGATTTCCTTTCGAGTTTTAATATTTTAAACTCAATAATTCAACAACAGTCTTTGTACATAAATTTTGTTAATTCTCTTTAGATCTACAAAGCCAATTTTAGTACATTTTTATAAAAATGTCAGGATTTAAACTTTTTTAAAAGTATATTCCATAAAATATGCACAAACCCATAATAGCGCAATGATTATCTGATTCAGTTGCATAAAACTGATTTTATAAATGATAAACGCGGAAGTTTTAATCCTTCAGACAACTTATTTGCATATTATTTAATAATAAAAAGGATGGTCTCTTGTCATATCGTTTGTGTAACGAGTCAGTTGTATCAGTTATCCAGTGGCGTTCTACAACTTTTTTGTACCACGATTATGAAAACGAAAAAACGAGAACAACGCATGAAAGAAGCAAATTTATTGGATAAATGCAAATTATTTACACTGTAACCTATATTAAAATTAGGATATAGTTTCTTGTTACCATCAATAAAAATCCTTAGAATGCAGAAGAAATAACAGTAGTTTTAAAATTATTGTTTCTTTTATCTACTGCTTAAAACAGTCGCAGATAAATTGACATGTATGTAAATTTATCCAAAAAATATTAATTATTAAGTGATAGCCACTGATATTATTATATTATTTATAATACCTACAGCATTTATTTATTATGTAGACAAGTACAATTATTCTTTTGAAGAATAATTCGTGTTATAAATATTAATCAAAACGGAACACCGTGATGTGAATTTTCAAATTACAGTATTCTAAATTAATCATATATTACGCTAAGGTTAAGATGTTTGCCTCCCTTTTTAGAAAAAACCACACAATTTCTCCACATAAATTATATATCATTTTACAGATAATTGCTTGCTCTACTGACATCGACAACTAAAAAATTTATTATTGCTTTTGTTTTTGTAAATAATTAATTGTGAAACTTATATATATAGATATACATTAAGACACAATACATCAACGCTGAACAACGTCTGCCATCTGACGGCTTTAATTTTGAAACAGCGAGCAACGCTGAACAACATTACAGCAATGCTGCATGATGCCATCTGACGGCTTAGCTCAACGCTTTTGCTACTTGCGCCTCTATATGACAATTTTAGTAAAATATTTCTTCGATCTGTCATCTGAGCTTCATATTGTAATACAACAAAAAGAAGAACGTTATAAGCAGTGTGCAAAATTAGAAACGAATTGAATACCTGCAATCATATTTAAAAAATAATTTTGTAAAGTGATAATTATTATACTTATTTAGTGCGAATAATTCGCACAGGTCATTCTAGTTATGGCATAGTGTTACTTTAGACTCTATGTCTAGACTCTATAGAGTCTATCCGATTTTCCGATGAAAGTGCCTCAATGGAACGAGCCGTTCGTGTTTTGCAAGGACTATGTAGGTATGTTTATTTTACTAAACAGGAGCGCACACTTTTAGTGGCACAATGTTGTCTGTAAAACCAGTATGTCGCAGGTAAAAAAGACACAATAGTATATAAAATTATTATAATGCGATGAGGAAAGTGAATATTAGGTATTCTGAAAAGGATTAGCATTTGAAACATTGTTGGGTTAGCTGCTGTGAATATTATAACAAACATGGGACTAAATTAAACTCGATTTATAGATATATATTGTGTTGAATGCTTCACTGAAGTATCCAGGGCTTGTGTTATTAACCAGTATTATCAATTTTACGTCTTGTCTTGTAATTTTTTATAGGGAATTTAATAAGTGGGGAAAATCTTAAACTTGAGAAAATCGAGGTTTTAATTCATTATTGAATTTTCTTTGTGATTTTTATGTTCAATTTTTTTAAATAAGGTAATAGCTTCATAGGTTAATGCGTAAAATTCTAATTCGGAAAGTACTGACATTTCAATACTATTAAGGAACTCGTTTACCATAATATTGGTCATCATCTAAATTCAAAGTGTCTTTAGTTTTTGAATTTAGTCTAAATATTTGACATCATACGCCTTGATTTATAGGTACATAAAAATCAGTGTCAAACATATCAAATATTTTCCTTAGTTACTTTCAATCTGCATTCTGTGGAAACAATCTAACAATCTAACTGAACCCATAAAAAGCCTCCATGAATTTTTCATTTACGCAAAGAACTTTCAATAACTGACGAACAGAGTTTTTTTTATTTTAGTGATACCGAATTATTTTTACATTCATCCTTTACCATTCTGTGTGTGTGTTTAGCAAAGGGCATCGGGCACACTCTGTAAAGGTTATAGGCAAATGTACCTGGTATCGGTCAACCCTTGGCCAATTGACCCTTTAGGGTCGCGCCCCGCGTGCATTAGACTGACCGACGAACCTCCCTTGACCTTTGTCAGTGCGGGGACGCCGTCCATATAAACACGCCATCAATCATCTGTCCATCGTCCCCGTGTCCACTGGCCACCGGTCACCGGTGTCTGCATTAGAAACTTATTATATTACCTCGGCCAACCGACCGTGGCGGGGCACAACGAACACACTGCATAAATCATTCACTATGTTCGTTTGTTTCAAACTGTGCGCTACGCATTTGTTTGTGTTTTATATTAAAAAGAAGGTATGCGTCGAGCACGTGGTTTTGTTTCGATGAAAATATTTATTGCATGTATGCTAATTCGAAATTTATAATGTTTAATGAAAGGTTTTTGGACGTGGGTCTAACTTGAATCAGTCACTATGCGTATTTTATTTATCTATAACTAGATGCCTTGCTTCGCTTCATCCGAGGCTACTCACGTTTATCGCTCGATCGAATTTATAATCAAATCTTTGATTAACGTCTGAATAGAACTCTTCAAATAAATAAAATTGTCGACCAATTTTTCTCAGACCATATATTGACAAAAAAATACACATCAATATAACACAAGATGACGTTTCGATCCGGATTTTGATCTTCTTCAGAAATATCTAAAAATTATAAAAATTAATTAGTATTAAGTTATTTATTATAATAGATTGCACGCAAGATTGAAAGATTGAATGATTCAATATATGGTCTGGGAAAAATTGGTCGACAATTTTATTTATTTGAAGAATTTATAATCAATTGAAACATTCTCATTCGCTTCGACCGTTCATCTAAATTTATAAATATTTGTCTTCGATTTATTAATTAGATTAGCCGGTACAGACAGACTTTCGGACAGAAGAAACACCTACGTAAATACGATCTGCATCAGTGTTTATGCTCTTAAATGAACTTAAAAAGATTTAAGTAATTTTAATAAATAAAAAATCGCAGGATTGTGGACAAATATTAGATTTATTAATTGTACGACGTTTCGTCTACAAATTTAGACTTTTTCAAGTACAAATTGAAAATTATTTAAAACAATAATTAATTATAGAACAGACACTCAAAATTTAAGTAGTCAGTACAATTATATTATGAAATTGAACTAACTTTCGAATTTTTAATTAATTTTTATTTTTATTGTTTAAAAATTTATACATAAACTTGTTGCCATGTTTTTATCTTATGTAGGTACCTTAACTTTTGTTAATTGCTATGGTTAGTAAAAAAGTCTAAATTTGTAGACGAAACGTCGTACAATTAATAAATCTAATATTAATTGTCCACAATCCTGCGATTTTTTATTTATTATCTCGATGGACACGATATCTAATATACTTATATTTAAGTAATTTGTTCTAATACTTATTTAGAAATTCATAATTTCCAACCAAATTGCTTATCTCGTGTTTGACCCATGTTTTATGATTAAGAATGCTGTAATCTTCTCCAGATATGAGAGATTATGACACTTGGAGAAAAAAAACTATAATTTGTGTTGTCGGTTTTGCTTCATTTTACGCTTGTGTACACGCGCAAATGCATTATTCAATTACAGCGCCATTGCTAGCCGCACATGCACAATTGACCAATAGCGTGGTGCAACTGACCGTATGACCACACGCTGCGATACAATTGGCTGGAATGTCAACAATCGTCAGTGAACTTGTTTAACACGGATTTTTTTTTTATATAGGTTTTTTTGGCTTTTGTTAAAACAGATTTAAAATGTGAGATTTTTTCAAAATTTTTCAAAAATAATTTTGTAATGATTGTTAAGTAATAAATACACAGATATTACAAATACTCGAAAAAATGAAATTTAGGTCACATAGTAAACCACTATCTAAAAAATTGGTACTCAAAAAAATTGAGTCGAGTAGGATTGTTTTTCAACAGCTGTTGATAACAAAATCTAAAATTCGGCAAAAAATGTAGACGGCTGGTTTGTAATCTCAATCAACAATATGGAAAAAAATAGTGAAGTCGGTTTTGAAACGATGTTTTGGTTAAATTAAAATAGTAAGCTTTTTATAACATCCGTAAGTGTGAACGCAACTTTATAGCACATAAGAAAGTAAAGCAATGCAACAAAACAATGTTAAAACACTACTGAGCATCTACTTTATGAACCTAACATGCCAACAGTTGCTCGTTACACTGTGGAATGAAAAAGAAACCGCACTTTAGACTTTTATACAAATGTTTTCAAGACTTTCTGTATCGCAATAAATTAGGCTTTTGAAAAAAAAATAATTATCGATTTTTTATTGTATTTTAAAACTTTATTATAAATAATATTGATAATCGATGCGAAAAACTTTCAAAAAACTTTTTTTAAATTAATTATAAGCAATTTAAAATTGATAAAATATTAAAAAAAATCACGTGACTGCAAACGCACTAAAATTGTTTTTGACAATTGTGACGTCATATTGTTAAAATGTATATACGCAGTATACTATCAATGGCTTCTATATGTGTATTGACTAAAACTATCCTAAATTTAGTATAAAAAAATATTGTTGACAAGCACGATAACATTTAAGATTCGACATTTTTGATAAATTTCTTAATATATTGACTGTATTCAATCAATGAGAGGTTAAACGTGTTAAAACACTGTGCCAATTGCATGTGATGATAATAGAAATTAACATTATGACGTCACATTATGTTCGGGAAATGTCGGCGCGTTCTCGGAACTGGGTACAAAAATGTATTTTTAATTTGATATAGCTTTTGAATTATAACGAAACTTATATACGATCTTTCCATTTATGACAAAAAAAAAATACATTCAAAAGCTCAATTATGCGATTAATTCGCTTGTAGATCGTCGGATACATCTACCAATAACGTAAAGTTTCACTGAAATACACAGCTGATCAAGAATGCGCAAATTTCGAATATACTTTTCGAATGAGTAATAAACTCATATGTTATGTCTGCATCCTCGAAAAATTAATTTATTTGTAAATACATCGTTTATAATTTTAAATCCGTGGAGTCGTAGGTACCTATATATTATATCATTATTTAAGTTATGACGGTATTTCATTGAGAACATATTGAAAATGTCGCTATATCCCTAAAGTTGTTATTTCAGCGCTGCAGGAAAGATACTGGATTCATAAGATACCAATATAGAAAAATGCGTTATAAATAAAATATTTTACAAAATTACTTAACTTCGAGTTTGTATGGAAAAATGTGTTCTGTAATTTTTTTTTATTTGCACAAAAATATAAATGATTGAAATGTTGTATGAATACCAATATTTTAATAAAAATCTGAATTCTATGTTTCTTACGTACAACTTTATAAAATATATTATGCTGCTCTTTGAGGTTGAAGCAGTGTAATAAATTTATAATAGTTACCTACTTAGAAGAGATAAAAGTAAAAAGTATAGAAGATAAATAGTTAAAGTGAAACAGCACCACCGCTAAAGAAAGAGGTGTGTATCTATATACCGAACGTTTTTTATGACGAGCATATTAATTTCGTATAACTATCTATAATTAATATAAAATGATTCAACGAACCAGCCAATTATTGATATATAAAAAAATTGAACCTCCTTCAAAAGGATTCATTAAAAAGCGTAAAATTTCAGATCGGTAACAATTTAAAATACCTAAGTACATAAAACATGATAGTAATTAAATAGGCGCTGATCTCAAAAATTTGCTATTTTACGCTTTTTAGTGACATTTTGAAGCAGGCTCAATTTTTTGAAAAGTTTTTTATTTTTAACTTTTTGATGGTAATCGCCATCCTCCCTAATATTTCAATACTAAACTAAAAACACAAACAAAACACACACTTGTATCCACAGTGGACAATTTAATGTTCACGTTCCAACGTAAGGAGTAAGATTTTATTTTATTAGCGAACACCCGGTATACAGGTGTATGATTGCATACCTACTTACAGACATGCAGAGTTAGTGAGAGGAAAGCGACGCATTTTTACAGCTGATATAATTTGTAATGAATTTTAAAGAGGCGCCTCAGCGAGCAATCCACACTGTACGTGCTCAGCGTACGGACACAGCCTTGAAGCTACGTGCTACAACGCTTACGTGCTCTTCTCTCTCGGCTCGCTTATCGCAGCCGAGCAACCAAAAGACTGCTGCTTGCAGGAGTCATCGCTTAGTTAGATATCGCCTCCGTACCTGAACAGGGTCGAACACTCGCGTATTCTGCTATTTCCCCTCGAAAATTCCGAACAAAATTATTGTTGCTTATACTAGCTTATCGCTTAACCATCAACCCGCGTTTTTTTTCAATTCGCTTTTTTCAACAAAATTGTCGCAGCTTGTTGGGTCATCGCTTAGTTCTATATCACCTTCGTATAATTGCGTAGTGTCTAATGTACATTGATTATTCTTTCAAATCGCTTATTACAAAGTACTGCCATTGCTTAATAAGATTTCGCTTTTAACTGTACGCAGTGTGAAACGTGTCATTATTATTGGTTTGTGAATTCTTCTCTTTTGGTTCGCTTATTCGCACCCAAACAGTACTGATGGCAGTTCTTCGTTTATTAATTAAATATTACCCTTGCAGTAAAACGTAAGTTTTACCTTGTCCTACTTATCCTATAGTCTAGAAATCAGAAAACTGCTTCATGCAGTTAGTTTCATACTTGCATAGGGTCAAGTGTGTTTATTTTTCTTCACTTGATACTGTTTTAGGTAAATGATAAAATTTATATTGTTGTAGTCATCGTCTAAATACACTAGTGCAATGATTACCGGTTTAGCTGTTGATTATGAAAGTTGCCAAATAGAGAAATAGATTTGTTAAGTCCGATGCTGTATTTTTTCGACGGAGTCGTTGATCAAATAAAATATTAAGAGAAAACATGATTTTTATGCGCTTTTCGTGTTGAGAGTTTTAAAGGTCTTAACGTGAAAAGGTAGATAGTACACAAGTTACTATGTACTTTTGTCAGGTTAACTCTTAAATTCCAATACACTCATTTGTACAGGCTATTCGAAAGTCACAAGTTTATTTATTCCCTCTTTTAAATCTGTATTCCATTTGAGTTCGAACAATCAATAATTGGATGTTTATTTGTTAGTAAAAATTGGTTGTCTGTAAAGTCGGTTTACGGACGATAGTTTTACGTGATAACGTATTCCGTAATACATAATCTAAATTTTAGTAGCTGTCAAAACTTGGGCCGAAGCATATATACTGCGCTCTTGCTTGCACGCACAGGGTCAGGTGGAACGTTAGGAACGTTACACTTTTTCGTGCGAGCAGCTGGTGTTTCATCAATTTAGAAGACGTTATCACGTCAAAAATTATTTTTGTTGGTGTGAAATTCCATTTATGTCACTTTATAAGTTGACCTTACAATACATTTTGAGGCTATTAAAAATAAATTATTAAGTATCAATAAAAACAATTCCAAAAAGATATTCGGCTTCTTTTTCAATAGAATATCAAATTTATTATTGAAACTGTGGCAACTAAAAAATTTATCATAGTTTTCTTTTTGCGTTTACGCAGAAGTAAATATGGTGGGAGAACGGGATTATCAGGTGGAAGTACGGGACGAAACTCAACATTTCCATTAGTATCTAAACTTTAAATATTCAGTAAATTTTTATCAGATACAATCGGATTAAGATAAAATTTCTAATAAACTATCACTAACGTAAGTGAATCCGCAGATAAAGGATAGCGATAACGACAAAACTATAAAAATTATTTTTGAGAGCTACAATCGTTTAGTTGTATAGAAAATATTTGACTCAAAATAATTGTAGAAATATTTGCAGGATTATCTCGTGTTCTTTGCAGTTCAGTAATTTAGTCGGTTGATAATAAACACAAATATACCCTGTATTGATCGATTCAGAGACGCATATATAGAGTACATAGATATATTTGTATATATATAAGCATAATGTAATATGTAGCCTAGCTATCAAATAAGATACATATGTGTTAAAATGAGACAGACATGTATATGGGAATGATAGAAGAGAATAGAGAAATCGCTAATGCATGTGCGGTTTCCGAGAATGGCACATATCAAGGCTGCCACTTCCGCTGACAGGGCAGCCAACAGACGGACTAACGCTGTAGACGCCATCACAGTCTTCCTCACAGCTATGTATGGCTTCCGACATCCGTTACTTTAATGTGGCGGCAAATTCGAATCGTCAAGTTGATTCGAAATTACTGCATACAATATTGTCATCTTTTAACAATTCTTCGATAGTTTTCTTATAGACAAAATATCGACGAAATAAAGTCAACAATTCGATTTTGTTACAGAAACGAACTCTGTTTAATTCAGAACTAATTTGTCCCTTGAACAGTGTTTTTAGTCATCGCAAAACAGGCTGTTATCATATCCCAAACACAATCACAGAACCCGCTAGCATTTGCCATTGAATTCTGAGAATAGTCTTGTATATAGCAAACAAAAGTCAAACAATAGCACAATGGTTTAAAGCCTTTAAACCCGTAATCATTTTTGAACTACTTACCTAATATATTTTTGTCATAGTTCAGTGCAGGTTGTCTATGATTTCACTTGAAAGAAATAAATTTAAAGTCATATATACTTTATGGATACGTTACCACATTTCGATTCGTTGGCTCTGACCGATTCCTTTTTTAAGACGACGCGGCACTCGAACCGACTACACCGCATTGAACTCATCGCTTGGTCTGATAGATCAATGGACATTGATTGCATGCCTGGCGTGTTTTGGTTGACATATTATATGCGGTACCGTTATACTACATGTATTGGGTTTGACTTTGACGATGATAAATAAAACGCCAACAGCCAAATCCATTCTCATGTTTCCTCTTCTATTCGTTATCTTCCTTCTTTTTTTACTCGACCCTTTTTTCTCTTCCACTCAAAGTGAGTGTTTTATTTTTTATTCAATTTGTGTTACGTATAAAGACCGGTTCGGAAGTTTTTAATCAAAAATACAATATTCAAATGTTAGATTAACGTCTGATTAGAACTCTTCAGATCAGTTCTAAAGAAGATCCAAATCCGGATCGAAACGTTAATGTATTAATTATATTTTTTGTTAATATATTGTCTGAAAAATTGGTCGATAATTTCAAAAATACAATAGATAAGATGTGTTTTCAATCAATATTAATATATAAAGTTGTAAAAGAATCTTTATTTGTAACTTTGTTTTGAAACCCTAAGGCTAAAAGTCATACCGGATATACCCAAAATAAGGTTTGGATATGTATTAAAAGGTGTATATGAACATGTCCTAAATCTTTTAAAACGTATTGAACAAATTTACGGATAGGTATGTCACTGTACAATAACTGATAATTCAGCCGCCGCGAAAGTGGAATATTCGGATTTGAATCCTGACACTGACATTGAATAATATACATTTTTCTAATATTGCGTTATATTTTCAACAATGGGTGATGCATAATAGAGTAGCACACTATAACTACAAAATTTCAGTATTAATGAAATTTCACTGGAAACACGTAGGTACATGTCTGGTGATTACCTAACAACCAATAGTGTCTGGTGTATTGCTATACAGTAGCAAAGGCATATAAATCACTCCCGGTGAATATGTTCAGCCAGATCGGGACACAGGTCTGAGGAGGGGTGGGAGCAGCAGGGGCACCTATCTCTTTGTATCAGGGAACAATATCACCGCAAGACACTGGAGCCGCTGTTGCACACACCGCTGTCACATCTTACACCAGCGGTACCATACTTTTACAGCATGTCGAAATTAGTTGTGTTGCGGCGCCTCTCCTACTCGGTCAACAATTCTGAATGTTCACAAATCTCTTAAGAGTATGTATCAGGGAACCACTGCAATGCAGGATTAAAAAGTAATTATAGTTGGCAAAACCAAAAGTGCACATCCCGCAAGTTTTCCACTGTATGATAAAAAAATAACAATTAAAAAATATTTTTAATAAATTTAAAAAGATTTAAAAATTTAAAGAAATAAATAATTAAAAATTGAAAAAATATTTTTTTTAAGTTTGCAAAAATAAAAAAAATTAAGAACTATACATAATATAATATATAATTAATATCAAGTGGAATAAAATAAAACAAAATAAAAAGAAAAAAAAAAGAAAAAAGTCAATGATACCGTAAGGAATCGAACCCAGGACCTTGCCCTTGGGAATCCAACGGCATAACCATTACGCCACGGCTGCCTAATAGGGCAATGGTGTTATCACGGTATACAAGTGTAGCACTTGTTTTATGGATTACACTATATTTTCATAGCAATTATTATATTGTTTTTAAACTATATTAGCTGTCAAAAATAATAAAAAATAAAACTGTTTATAAAAATTAAACTACTGAACACATTTTAGTGAATTTAAATAGGGTTCTGGTCTGATAGTAAACAAAGTGAATAAAATATAACCCAAAGCAATCCGACCAAAATTGCGATCTGTAGAGTCGTGACGTACGTACATACGTACGTACATACGTATAGACCAACCGACAACTGCTGTTTGTGATTTTCAATTACAATTTTAATAGTATTTATGAACTCAAATTGATTTAAAAATGGTTCTATTTTATAGATTAGAATCTCCTCTTTTCAAAAAGCTTCAATTTGAATGGATTTCGTGTGAAATTAACTTAAATATAACTTCTTATATGAACGAAAGTCAGCTCTGACGCACAAAGCGATAATAAAGCACATACCGCTAGTTTAGCGGTATGTGCAATATAAATTTAACCATAAGACCTAGCACATATGAAGAGCGTTCAACGCGCGTTGGCTCAACGCGCGTTTACAATTTCTATACAATTGTATATAACTGTTTACATGATAACGCGCGTTGGTGGCGCGTTGAACGCCTCTCATATAAACTAGGCCTAAGTTTTATTGGTATTTAAAATGAATAACTGATTAATCACTATCGTGGTTTAAGCTCTGAATTCATTAAAATAGTATAAAATAAATATTCGAGGTATATTGGTAATATTTATGTTTAACCAATATTATTCGAAGAGGAAATGATCGAATTATTTACTAAAAAATATTTTATTTCAATTTTATTTTTTTTAAACTCATAACTTCTTTATTTTTTAAAACGGCTTGAGGAATTATATTGCATTTTGATAATTTTATAATTAATTATTAAAAATAAGGATTCAAGAATAATAATCCATGAATCCTTTATATCTAGAAATATATTGAACAAAATTTATGTTCAGACAATAAAATTCCCCTACCATAGTTTATTTTATGGACTACTAAAAATTTTAATCTCTGTACCTTTCCATTATACTGATTAATAAAAAAATAACAATAAAGGGAAGCAATAAATGAATGCAGAATTCAAGTTTTGTTTTAACAAATGCAGCACTAAAACAATACACAAACTTTACAAAACGCATGCATTATAAATATTTTTATCATGTCGAGTTTCAGTTATTTAGAAAACAGTCTATGTCAAAAAACCAGCAGTCAGAAGTTTTCGCATGTAGCGCTAAGACAATAGCTGTCGTTTTTAATAAAATTCTGATTGATACACAATCATTTGTTAAATAAACAAGAACCGATAGGTGGTTACTGCAATTTTTATATTGCTTAGACTAATTTTCTTACATATATGACTTCACTGTATGACAATAGCATGAATGTTCCATATCTTCGTACATAATTAATAGTTAGTTGAATGGCAAACTAAACCATGTCTAAAATTAAATAATAAGCATATAAATTACTAAAAAATAAAGCAATTGTGTTAAAATACACAAAAAATACCGTTGTTTATTTATTCATAACTGAAGCTAAAAACACCCATTCCCATTTAATGTAGGTATATAAATATATATTAGATATCGTGTCCATCGATAATAATTAATAAGAAAAAATTCGCAGGCTTGTGGACAAAAGTTATATTTATAAATGTACAACGTTTCGTCTATAAATTTAGACTTTTTCAAGTACAAATTGAAAAATATGTAAAACAATAATTATGTAAATAAACATTAATTACTAACCATAAGAATTAACAAAAGTTAAGGTACATAAGATAAAAACATGGCAACAAGTTTATGTATAAATTTTTAAACAATAAAAATAAATATTAAAAATTCGAAAGTTAGTTCAATTTCATAATATAGTTGTACTGACTATTTAAATATTGAGTGTCTGTTCTATAATTAAGAGAATTGTTTTTTTTCTAATAAAACACATTTCACTGATATTACGTTTCTTCCAATTTGACTCTTTATCTGATATTTGAACTTCGTTAAATAGAAATTTATGTCCAGTGTCGAAATGATGAGATGACAACGCGGTCTTATTATCACTTAATAAATTTATGTTTCTACAGTCCATTCTGTGTTGGTAAATTCTATGTTTTAGTAACTGTCTTGTTTGTCCCACATAACACTTACTACATTCACAAGGTATTTTATAAATGATATTAGATTGATGTAAAATAGGTGTTTTATCTTTAAGACTTGTGAATAATTCTTCTAATTTATTAAATTATAAAACACCACCTTGATATTTGTGTTAGGAAATAGTACATTTATAAATATAACTTTTGTCCACAAACCTGCGAATTTTTTCTTATTAATGTATATAAAGTTTAATCGTCCTGAAAAATCTTGAATGACTTCAAAACGAAACTGAGATAAAAATAATATTAGAAGTGGTACATAATTAATTACTCGTAAGGTAAAGTAAAATCTAATCCAGCTATACGCCTGTTGCATAAAAGGAAATAGAAATTGCGGTTGTTCTCGCTTATAAATTTGTAAAAACTTGTCTAATTTGTGAATTCTTGAGATAAGAAAGATGACCTACAGTTACAAGGAAAGACCAACTATACTTAAGGTCGACCAATAATATTAAGAGTCACGATTAAATTCTACTTACTTGTAGAAGAATTTTATAGAATTCTAGAATCTAAAAGCTTGAGATCTTTGATTAACTAACGTCTGAATAGAACTCTTCAAGTAAATAAAATTGTCGACCAATTTTTCTCAGACCATATATTGACAAAAAATAATAAAAATACAAATCAATATAACACAAGATGACGTTTCGATCCGGATTTGGATCTTCTTCAGAAATATCTAAAAAATATAAAAATTAATTAGCATTAAGTAATTTATTATATATGGTCTGAGAAAAATTGGTCGACAATTTTATTTACTAAAAGCTTGAGATTCTCTAAATTATTTTTTGTACTCGTTCTAGAAATGCCATTTTATAGGGACAAGTATAGTTCTGTAACAGACCGTGATACAATAGTACGGACTACACAGAGCTAACTTCAACCAAACTACATACATACTGATATATTGAAGCTAGCTAAAACAATGCCCGGGTAATATATTGTGTACTTCGGCTAACACGAATAGTTGGTCACCTGAAACATTCAATGTTAATACCATAGAGAAAATTATCCATTATGAATCACTCAGCACTAAACAATTGAAAAGAAAAATAACCTTAAATAATTGTATTCAAACTCCCTGTCATTTAGAACATTAGATTGTACTCACTCGAAAACAAATAATTGATCACTAAAATAACACGATCGAATCGAAAGTAACAATGCATGATCAAATAAACGATCCAATCAAAATTGCTAAAGACGGTCAAGTCGCATGCAGCGATCAGATTTGGTTCGATCCATGCTTCTTATGTCACAGTCGTTTATGTTTTTGACGTGATAACGTCTTATAAATTGATGAAACACCAATCTTATAAATTGATGAAACACCGGCTGCATGTACGAAAAAGTGTCACGTTCCGAAAATGTGTCACGTTCCGCCTGACCCTGTGCGTGCAAGCGAGAGCGCAGTATAAGCGATAGAGAAGCACGATCGGCCCAAGTTTGACAGCTACAAAAATCTATTTATTAAAGATCACAAGACACAAACTTCCAATAGACTGTCACAGTTCGCTCGTATAGATACTTACAGGGAGTGAAAAATCCACACCACCCGACCGTCTGTTTATTAAAACTGCGTGTATTTTGAAAACGGCTCATTATATTTAAAAACCGTTTCTACAGTTGGTTAGAACTCTAATTTTACTATTTAAATATGTAAAAATAAATGTTTGGAAACGCATACGTATAATGTGAAAAATAAAAAAAGTTATTTTTCAACACTTTACGAGTATGGTTCAATGTTTATTTATGACGTTATCACGTAAAACTATCGTCCGTAAACCGACTTTACAGACAACCAATTTTTTTTTTATTTTAAGGAAAAAGATCCTGGCACATGTAATAATCCCGGATCTCTGCGAAATAAGTGTTTTTATTTAAAGTATAATCATGTTCCATTATTCCTTAATTTCTCTACAATACAACCGTAGGTAGGACATCATATTATACAACAGCATATAGCTGGTCCACTGGTACATAGTCAAGACTAATTATCACATACATGAATGCTTCTTATCATAGTTGACAGATATTATGTTAACCCTCTGTTAGCGTGAGACTGTGACGGCGCAGTGTACGGGTGCACATAACAAAACCTCACAGTCTAATCGACGTGGCATTCATACAGATATACACAGCAGGTTATGTCATTCCTTGTCGACTGATGTTCGCTGTCAACTGCATACCAGTCGTACCAACACAAGAAGACGGGAACGTATATAAATATCTATCCATACGGGCGCTGTTGTATGTACATAAGTTGCCAGCACTGGTCTCTAGATATTGTACTTCACGTCACTTGCTTATCAAACGAATCTTTTTCCGAAACATGCCCAACGCGTAACAATAAATTGTCACCAAAATTGCACGCATATACAACAGTTTCTCTATAACCGAATTACCCAATAATCCGACATTGCGAGCCGTATTTCCTTAAATGTTATTTTGTACTAAAAACTACCATACACACGTTTATGTTGTAATTTTTCAGTAATCCGGTGATTTCGGTAATCCGACGCACTTTTGATCTGTTATGTACTGAATTAGAGTGTACTGTATTTACATTAAAAGTGTTCGAACAAAACCTATAATAATTAATATAAAAATGCTTGACAAGAAAATAACAGCGAATTTTATTTTTTCCGATTTATTTTCGTCATCTCCAAGGAGAATTTTTATCAGCTGATGACACAACGGCCAGATCAATATAATAATTTAAGCTACCTATACACTATTAACTTAAAATTTTGACTTATTTAAATTCATCCAGATATGGTCGACGTAATACAGATTGCACAAAAAGCAAAGCCAACTTACTGTGTATGCAGATATTTGGAAGGTTTTCATTGGCTGCCATAATATCTTATAACGACCTTCATCAATAGGAAGTCTTAGATGTTCTTAATATTAATTACTCGCGCTCGCAAATTATGTCCTAGAACGTTCTACATAGCCTATACAGTTTCACGTAAATAAGTATTTGTTGTCACTGCCGCCTTTGTACACAAGAATCCCGAAAAAAGAACGAGAATTTTTGCGCTTTCGAAAGGATCTATATATTAGCATTAAGCTAGTATTTGTATCTTCGTCGTCAACGAAAATAGGCGACGACCGCTCCAAATTTAACGACAATAACAGAATATTGATAAGACATAACCGATATTTGTCCTTTTTATGCTCACGATCAGTCACGGATTAGATTCCTAAGCTCCGTTCTAAAAGTTTAAAATATTTTTTTTATTTGCGCTACCTTATTAATTATTTATCATCCGATATATATTTTAGTACTTGTATTTTATATCAAATTAATGTTTTCTGAAGTATAATGTATTGCGATAAAGTATTTGAAATTCGAAACAACAGGAAGGACATTTCAACCAAAGATGGATTTATAGCGTCACTCGTAACAAATCTTAATTTGTTTGCAATAGCAATAAATGTAGGTACTATTAGAGCTTGCAAATGTAGACATTAAAATTTCATGGCGTTATTTATTTTCAATTTGTTTTAAATTGCGCCAGCATGTACATAAAATATTGAATTGATAACCTATTTCATCTCAAACTGTTCATATTGCGCCGTCTATGGTCTGTGGATCAAGCTTTCCTTTAATTTTTATTTAGTAAGTAAGTAGCATCAACGTAACGGACAAGACTTAAAAACATAATATTTATGAATTAATTATCACTTATAGTTTTAATATAGAATAAGCAGCGATTTTCTATGAAATATCGGGATATATTGAAACTTAATTTTACTGTAGTTGTACAAGGATTTTGACGCAGTTGAAATACCTATAATTATAGTCGGGTAAAGCTTCACAACCTAATGAAAATTATAGTTATGTAAGCACATATTTACCGTTCGCATATTCTCCTGTTAATTATTGCCTTCAAAGAAACCATTGCTTGCCACCTCCCTTCAAGCCGTCGCCCCCTTGCGCAAATGTAGGACTGTTTGGAAAACGCACCGGTTCCAGAAATGTATAATAACCAAATGCAAATGTTTACCTATGAAAACGGGCTACAAGGCAAAAAAATAATAATATTTATTGGCTACACTTTTTTTAATAACCAATGCTTCAAAACTAATTGTGACCTTTTCAGAACCTTAAAAACTATCAAATTGTTGTCTACACGATTTTGTGATTTTCTGAAATTATTTACGTAATCTATGTTTTTGTACGTCGGGTTTCAGAACTCAACACACAATACATTTTTTTATAAAATGTGTGTTTGGAATTTTGAGAAAATTTTAAAATTTCTCTCGAAATTGTCAATTTCGAGTAATTTCCTTTGCTTTAATTATTGTCGGCGATGTCACCTGTCATGCACAAGATTGAATTATTTGAATCGAACGATAATAATCAAATAGATTTGAGACGCTTTCCTGAATCGTCTATCACAAACCCACAGTTAGATGATCTAATAATAAAATGGAAAGATAGTAGCCAGCGCATAAATTCATAATTCGAAAGAAAGTTGTCAGTTCATATTTTCCAGGTAATATTTCTAAAACTAAAATTGTATGAAAAATTGCACAAAAGGAGAATATAGAAGAATGTTTTTTCATCTGCACTTATACAGTGGATACAATTCAGATTTCAGAAGTAGATATTTTGACATTGTAGGTGTATTTTAGGTGTACATGAAGTATATCCATCTTTAAAATGGACGTTGTTTCACACATGCATGTTCCGGCCACACCCATGGAATAAGTTGACGGCCAGAAACGCGGAGAGAAATAGAAGAAGAGGAGCGTGTGTTGTGTGTGTGTGAGCGCGGGGGCGGGGGCGAGGGGGGGCAGGCGACCAGGACAGTGCGCGGGGGAAAGGACGGACGGCGAGCGGTAAAGGCCGAAGCATGAGAGCACACAGCACGCTTCGATCGGTTTTGCCCGGTCGTTTCTCAACTGTTCTGAATCTCTTACAACGTGTGTTAGGTGTAGGGGAATGTTGCCTATAGTCGATGTTCAAACACCGATCTAAATATTCGGCTAGTGCGCGTTTCTAGTTTACACCCAGTGGTTTAATCCTGTTTAGTTTTGAAATAAGTTAGTTGTAAACGGGTCTTAATTCTGTTTATTCCACTTTATTTATTTTAAACAGAATAGAGCGATGGAAAAAGTATAGTGAAAACAGTCTAAATAAGAAATGAACTTAATATTGCCAACTCGGATGGAGCAAATCATATCTTGTGTTTGATAAATATAAATTTTTTAGGTTATGAATGAATAAAAATAGCTTCTTCTAAGTCTATGAACTTTTATAGGTTATACACCCATCCCCCGATTTACACGGTACTTGTTTTACACGTTTTCGCTTTTACACGGTTTTCCAAAAAATAAGTTTTGTTTTGTTTTTATCGCACTCTACTAAATGCTACTGTGATTGAACACGTGCGCTGTGTACACATCTCACGGGGAATCCCGATTCCGAAAAAAAGAATGAGAGTAATTTCTGACAGTGATGAAGGATAATAAAACACCTTTGGTTTTATTTTTTGTTCTTCTGTTTAATGTATTGTAATTAAATAAAAAACAGTGTTTTCGTAATATATTACATATTTTAACCTGTCAATGCATTTTATTTTTATTTTTGTGTACACCTAAAAATATTGAAAAAAATCACAACTGTTAAATAGCAAAATTATGCATTTTCTGCAAGCTTTTCGATTTACACGGTTTTGACTTGAACATTTTTAATTTTCGATTTACACGTTTTTCTCAGGAACGTATCTACCGTGTAAATCGGGGGATAGGTGTATTATTAGAATACTTATAGGTTATATACAATAGTAAATTGGATAATTATTTGTTTTTTCATTTTTATTTCTCTCATTCCGAATAAAGTAAACTGCACGATTCCTTCGCTTCAAAACCAAACGGGATTGTGTTAAAGAAGAAAACTTCAACCCTTGGAAGGCAAAAGAGAGAAATGTAGGGAGAATGTACTGTACAAAACGTGATTTATTTATAGAGATGATTGTACATAAAATGATAAAACCATCCAACTGTCCCCTACACTGTATAGGTGAGTGTGCTCTCTCTCCGCCGTACGTATGTTGTGACATTATTGCCACAAGTTTAATATTATAATAATCTTAGTTCACTATTTTCATTTATTTTTACTAAACTTTACAAGCGCCAAAGTTCACCTTTTTGGCAAACAGAGTACGCCAGCAGCTACTGACCACGGTTTTGCACCTAGTCGGTATAATGCGAATTGTTATAGGCGTCTGTGATTCAATTACGTTCTCCACAAAATATATGTGACGAGAAAACCTGACTGAATCTAGGTGGCGTGTTGTGAACAATGAGTGCTGTGTTTTTTTTTTTTTTTGTTCAAAAAAGGTTGTTAGGGACGCGGAAAAATAACAACTATTATGATTATGATTTTTTTCTGAAGAAAAGTCAAGATCCGTTTTGTCCGTTCTGTAAAATTTAAGCCGTTTTCCTTGTTCTGATTTTCTGTGTTAATTAGTTAATAATTGTAAATAATAGGTCTGTATTTAGTAACTTGTTCTGTCGGTAAAAAAGGTCTGTATTTTGTTATTTTGGTCCGTCTGTAAAAATGGTCTGTATTTTGTTTCTGTTATCCTGTCTGTAAAAATAATCTGTCTTGTCCGTGCAATCTATCCTAAGTAATATTTAATTGTAAATAATCTGGCCGATATTTTGTTAATCTATCTTAGTCTGAAACCATAACTGTTTCCATGTTTGTAATCTCTAAAAATATATTCGGTTAAATTGAAACAATTCATTTTTTCTTATTTACTTTATTTTACATTTAAAACGAATCACATAAAAGAGTCTCAGGCCGACTCATACATAATTAACATCAACAAAGAAAGGGCCCAGCACAACAAAAACATCGAGTCGCGCCCGGGTCTTAAGTGTGTTCCGTTTCTCCTTGCTTCCATTTCTTTCCTACAGGTTGAACAAGTGGGATCCGTCTAGGCCGCCCGAACGTACAACATAAAATTGGTAGCAGAGCGTAGTTTGGGAAACCTGAGTCTTGCTTCAACCTGTCCGGTACGTGCCCGCAATCCTGATGCCTAAATCCAGAACCGTCCAGTCCATTCCGCAGTCGGCAAATCCTCCGGTCGTCGTCATGGAGACGCAGCCTCCAAGTGTTCCAGTGTCCGGTGTTTCCGGTGAGTCGCATATGTTACCGGAGAACGCAATTCAGTTGTCAGTGCCTATAACGAATTCAGATGTTAGAGAAATGCTAACTCAGGTCTCTTCAACTGACGGGGTAAATTTAGATAAGCTGGTTAAATTCATTTTAGAAGTAGATTCTCTCATGTCCGTTCCGTTTATTCCCCGCCAATCTATTTTTAGTTACTTAACATTTAAGCTCGAGGATCCACTCAGAGAGTGGTGGATTCGCCAATTCCCCCTACAGGAGGATTGGGATAGAATTAAGTCAGATCTGATGAACGAGTTCACTACTCCTATTGATCGCGTTATATTGTCGGAACGATTTGTGAACCGCCAACAGACCCCCTCTGAAAGTTTTCCGGATTATGCGGAGGAGGTTCTAAAATATGCCAGGCTATTAAACTCTCAGAATTCCGAAACAGATATTGTTGCCAAAATTTGGGTAAATCAAAACAAAAAGACCTTTGATCAACTGCAGTATCGCGATCCTCCAGAGGATGTGGCCCAACTCCGGGTCATTATCAAAAAATTAAGAGCGGTACAAAGACAACAATCTCTGTATAGCACATCTAGTTCCCCATTGAGTCCCGAGAACCGAAACCGTATCGTAGCTTGTTTCTATTGCAAACAGGAGGGACATATTATAAGTCAGTGCCCCGTTCGTCCGTCTCGCGCTCCGCCCAGAGCGATTTTAGAATCTAGTTCTTGAAAAGTACCCCCCAAAATTTTTAGTAATAATTGTTTAACTGATAGTGATAGTTTAACAATTTCCTCCGTTTCGGCCCCGTCTCCAAAATTATTCGATAGGATTCCGATTGCAGCTATTTCGAATTATTTCGCTGTAACCGCCAATTCAAATAATTTAGTCGATAAGTCTTTGTCTGTCCCTATAATTAATCTTAGTTTAGGTAATGTTAAGGCCTCCGCTCTACTCGACACGGGTTCCACGCTAAATTATATTAGCGCTAACCTGGCCGATTATTTAGTTTCTCTTAAGTTAGGTAATTATAAGAAATGCGAACAATATGCTCGCGTGGCCAATGGTCAAACGACCCGTTCCGATAGCTCGGTGACATTAGTCGTTAAAATCAATAATAAAACTTGGAAACTTATCTTTTTTGTGCTGCCAAATATTTCGTACCCCGTAATTATAGGTAGTAAGTCCTTGAAAAGCATGAGGGCCATATTAAACTGTGCCGACAATACAGTATCGTTTGAATTTGACCGGGATTCGTCGGTTCCGTATGTTTCCTTGCCCGCTTCCGTCCCAGTCGAATTATTGGTTCCGATTATGGCCGTGGATTCCGCTACTAAAAAATTTGATAGATTATGTTCAGAATTTCCGGATGTCTTGACGGAAAACTTAGGTCAAGCTAGAGATTACAAGTATACCGTTCAACTGACTGATGATGTTCCGGTACGTCGTTCACCGTATCCTTTATCACCTCCCCAAGCGCAAGTGATGAGAGCGCATATCGACGACCTCCTGAAAAAGGGAGTGATTTCAAAGGGTAAATCGCCGTACGCCGCACCGGCATTTTTAGTGAAGAAGCCGAATGGTGACTTCCGATTATGCGTCGATTACCGTCAGCTAAATCAGAAGGTCCGTATGGACGCGTTTCCGGTTCCTGCAATTGAGCACGTTTTTCAATGCTTAAAAGGGGCCAAAATATTCACTACTCTGGATCTGAACAGTGCGTTTTATCAAATTGAACTGTCCGAGAAATCGAAAGAACTGACTTCATTCGTAACCCCGGAAGGACAATTTGTGTTTCATAAAGCTCCGTTTGGGCTATCTATCTCGCCCAGTGCTCTTAATCGATTAATGAGTGAACTATTTTCCGATTTACGATATAAAAACGTAATTGTGTTTTTCGATGACCTGCTCATTTACAGTGACAATTTGGACTCTCACATGAGCCATGTGCGTGAAGTGTTGCGGCGTCTTCGAGACGCAAATCTGACTGTCAATCCTAGTAAAGTGAAGTTCGCGAAATCTGAACTGAAATTCCTGGGTCACAGAATTTCGCCGTCTGGTCTCGCTGTGGATAGTGAAAAGGTTCAAGCAATCACCGATTTACCTGTGCCCAAGAACCTAAAACAAATGATGACTTTCATTGGTATGGTGTCATATTACAGCAAATTTATACCTGAATACGCACAGATAGTAGCGCCTCTCAATGATCTCCGTAAGAAAGGCTCCAAGTTCTGCATCACTGATAAGCATCGGGAGGCCATTCACGTGCTTAAAGATGCGTTATCCAAAAGTCCGATTTTGAAATTCCCGGATTTTGAAAAGGAATTTATCCTTCAGACTGACGCCAGTCAGACACACTTAGGAAGTGTTCTCCTGCAAAAATTTGAAGATGGTATACACCCGATTTGCTATGCGAGTCGGCGACTTACTACAGCTGAACGTAAATATAGTACTTATGAACAGGAAGCATTGGCGTGCATTTGGAGTATGGAAAAATTCAAGTCGTACCTGCTGCATCGTAAATTCGTTTTACAGACCGATAGCTCCTGTCTGACCTGGTTAATCCGTCATCCGCGTAACCTAGGCCGTGTTGGACGCTGGTTACTGCGAATAAGCCGTTTCCGTTTCGACGTCGAACACATCCGTGGAACGTCTAACGCAACTGCCGATTGTCTATCCAGACTTTTCTCCGATCCCAATCCGATCGTGCCTGATACCGAAGTGAACGATCTTGTGTGTCCAATTGTGGACGTCAGTACTCAGTTCAGTGAACTCAGAGACATGCAAAATAAAAATGTTGAATTAAGTTCAATAAAAAGACAAATTTTACAAGGTGTGAACGTAAGACATTTTGCCGTTCGAGACAATTTTTTAGTGCGTCTAGTGGGGCGCAATAATAAAGCCCGTATTGTTGTACCTAGTGCAGCTAAGCCAAGCATCCTCGAGCAGTTTCATAACTCGGAAATTGGTGCTCATCCCGGAATTAACAAGACGTATCGCTCTATTGCCAGGCGATTTTGGTGGCCAAAGATGTTTATAGAAGTTCGTCAACACATTAAAACCTGCCAGCTATGTTTGCGTCATAAAAGTGACCAACACCCCGACAAAGTAATTATGTCGTCCAGTCCT
Organism: Xanthostigma xanthostigma; assembly: GCA_963575645.1. Taxonomy (NCBI): domain Eukaryota; kingdom Metazoa; phylum Arthropoda; class Insecta; order Raphidioptera; family Raphidiidae; genus Xanthostigma; species Xanthostigma xanthostigma. Next base: position 7,186,929 of record OY754471.1, on the reverse strand, counting down.
CCTACTGCGGTTTGGAACCGCTTATACATTGATTTAATGGGACCGCTTGTAACAACCAGTTCCGGCAACAAGTATGTGTTACTGATATTAGATGGTTTTAGCAAATGGCTTATTACTTACGCTATTCCGGACTCCAGTTCTGCTTCGATTGTCAAATGTCTACATAAAGTTTTTACTATGTACGGTCCTCCTGATTCTATTGTATCTGACAATGCGACGCCGTTCAAATCCAAGAAATTCAGAGACTTTTGCATTTCGTGGGGCTCCCGTCCAATAAATTCTTCGCCGTATCACCCCGCATCAAACGCCGTTGAGCGCGTTATTCGCAATGTACGTGCAGCCCTAGCGATTCTGTTAGATCAAAAATTCAACAATCATTTAAATTGGGATTTGCTTTTAAACAATATAACATTGTGTAATAATGCTACGTATCATACGAGTATCAATGACTTACCTTGTCGAGTCTTTCTCGGTCGAGAAATAAAATTTCCGCTGGATCTCAAGTGGAATTTACCTGCAGTTTGGGAAAAATCAGATCCGTTAACTCCAGATATTGTCCGTAACATGTTGAAACAATCACATGATCGTCAAGCGAGTTATTATAATGTCAATCGAACTCCTGAATCGAAGTTTCACGTTGGTGATACCGTTGTACAAAGGTTGCATTATCAAACGATGAGGCCAAACTTTCAATTAAAATTCCTCCCGCGATATAGCGAACCTCGTACTATTGTCCGATTTTTGTCACCGGTTAGTGTAGAATTATCTGACCCCGTCACTGATAAATTGTTCCGAGCTCACGTTGAGCACTTAAAGAAACTTTAGAAAATTATTCCGACATCGTAATTTTAAGTTAGATTTATTTAGAGTTAACCTTGTCTTGTCCCGTGTTCGCACCGTTAAAATACTGTTGTCACCTGAGTCTGTAGTTGACCGTTATACTGACAATTCAGTGTTGCCAATTGTAGGGATATTTGAGAACTTCCCCCGGTCGTCCCCCAGTTGGTGGGAAATTGTGACATTATTGCCACAAGTTTAATATTATAATAATCTTAGTTCACTATTTTCATTTATTTTTACTAAACTTTACAAGCGCCAAAGTTCACCTTTTTGGCAAACAGAGTACGCCAGCAGCTACTGACCACGGTTTTGCACCTAGTCGGTATAATGCGAATTGTTATAGGCGTCTGTGATTCAATTACGTTCTCCACAAAATATATGTGACGAGAAAACCTGACTGAATCTAGGTGGCGTGTTGTGAACAATGAGTGCTGTGTTTTTTTTTTTTTTTGTTCAAAAAAGGTTGTTAGGGACGCGGAAAAATAACAACTATTATGATTATGATTTTTTTCTGAAGAAAAGTCAAGATCCGTTTTGTCCGTTCTGTAAAATTTAAGCCGTTTTCCTTGTTCTGATTTTCTGTGTTAATTAGTTAATAATTGTAAATAATAGGTCTGTATTTAGTAACTTGTTCTGTCGGTAAAAAAGGTCTGTATTTTGTTATTTTGGTCCGTCTGTAAAAATGGTCTGTATTTTGTTTCTGTTATCCTGTCTGTAAAAATAATCTGTCTTGTCCGTGCAATCTATCCTAAGTAATATTTAATTGTAAATAATCTGGCCGATATTTTGTTAATCTATCTTAGTCTGAAACCATAACTGTTTCCATGTTTGTAATCTCTAAAAATATATTCGGTTAAATTGAAACAATTCATTTTTTCTTATTTACTTTATTTTACATTTAAAACGAATCACATAAAAGAGTCTCAGGCCGACTCATACATAATTAACATCAACAAAGAAAGGGCCCAGCACAACAAAAACATCGAGTCGCGCCCGGGTCTTAAGTGTGTTCCGTTTCTCCTTGCTTCCATTTCTTTCCTACAGGTTGAACAAGTGGGATCCGTCTAGGCCGCCCGAACGTACAACATAAAAATGTATATGGGGGTTATAGTGTGAGGAAGGGAGAGGATGAGATGTCGACGATGTGTTTGTATGTGAGAGGGTGAATGCCGCTAGCGGGTGTTGGGTATTGGGGAGACGTGGATCGTGGTATGATGGTCCTCTTCTTAACACACACACACACATACACGCGCAGTAAAGCAATGGGTTTAGCAATGCCATATATACATGTACACAGACTAGCTCTAGGTGAAAACCACCAGAATAACTCACACTGCACAAAACCAATAACGATTAGGATTTAGTAATATCAACAAAACTTTTAATGATTTTGAAGAGACGAAAATAACATTGACAAAAACCAAGAATATTTTAATATTTGGTTAATAACCAATGTTATTATGTACAACCTAAATAATCTGCAACTGACAAGTGTAGATAGTTTTAAATTATAAGTATCTAAACACAGAAAAAAACGAAGGGAAAAATCTTGAGTTAGTGAAAAACTTCGATGCATTATAAGTACAATATTGTTAATAATTAATTGATGTATTAATCCTTTTTTTTTGCTTTATCTGTATATTTTTTATTTACCATATTTTATTATCCACATGTAATTATGTTTTAATTTAATAAAATCATTTTAAGAAAAAAAAAAATAAACAACTGATATTTATCTCTAATTTTCGAAATTATTTCCGTCAAAACGAGATACCGAAAAAGTTTTGAAAATCAAAATAACACTTCATTCGTTCTGGGAAGCGCTCTTACTTAATTAAATGTATTATTAATTAATTAGAGTATAAATATTCACGACGCCGTCTATCATATTTGAATGACGTTGTCATTTTATTTGCTAGTGTAAATGTGGCTCTATACGACAGCAAAGCTGCAAGTTTAAGGTAGGCGCTCACAGGGAGACCAAATGAGCGTGAGGGAGACGGACATAGTAGTAGAGAACATAGAGAAGTGTGGGTGTGGGTGAAGTGGAAAAAGGACGGGAAAGAAGGTGGGTGGTGGGCTGCGATGGCTTACGGTGAGCGGGCGTGCACACACTATACTACTGCGGGCTACACGCGACGGGATGAACAGGACTACGACGTTACAGTAATGATCAGACGGTGGTCTTTCCTATACTTACTTACAGAAATATGTTCAGATTATAACAATAAACAAGAGGGCAGACTAGGATCTTCTGATGGGATCCATAATTTCTTGGGAATGATTTTGATCTATAATAACTGTGCGACTTGGCCTCAACCGAATAAGAATCAAATTGATTTTTCTGTACTGAAAAAATTTAATTGCGGTATATAAGTCAAAATAGTGTAATATGTAAGTGGACTTGAGAAAAATAATTACAACTGTATAAAAAAATAACAGATAGATTTTATGCTCAAAAAAATTGAAATTTGAATAGAGTACATTCTTTATTATAGCCAAAAAGATTTTTAACTATTTTTATATATAAATGATATTTAAATGAAACATTTTATTAAATTAAAAATTGGTTGTCTGTAAAGTCGGTTTACGGACGATAGTTTTACGTGATAACGAATTCCGCTCGAATATCACATTTAATAATACATAACCTAAATTTTAGTAGCTGTCAAACTATATTTTTACCGACTAATCATTTGATCAATCAAAGCAAAATACATATTTTTAAGCAATTATAAAAGACATTTAAAAGAATGTACTATATATATTATATATTTGTTAACAAACCGTATAATTTATCTGGACATCTGTCAGATGTAGCTTTCGCTGGAACAGCCGAAAAAAATGTTGAACGCACACTACTCTCTGACGTCACGCGAGAAGAGAGAGACTATCGCTTATATCGCGCTCTCGCTTGCGGAACGTTACTCTTTTTCGTGCGTGCAGTCGGTGTTTCATCAATTTATAAGACGTTATCACGTCAAATGCATATTTTTTTAATTAAATTTCAATATATTGGATAAAGAGGATAAAGGATGTTTAGTTCATCTATGGTTCCCTATACTGATTACTTCATCTTTCTTTTTAATAATGGATTGTACGTTTGAGAAACACTGCTCTAAATGACGACAACAACGAAACTAAGATATGTTTCTATCTTTGTCGCACTCATTCCCCTTGTGCGAGGGTTGAAATCCTCACGCGTATTGAAACAGTTGCTATATAACTATAACCAAATCCTGGATGTGTTTTGGCGTAGATAGCCTCTGACATAGTCCTTAAACAACGAATAATGGTTATTATATATTATGCAGAGTTCGTCGATTCAGTTTTGCTGATTGTTGTAAACAGTCTAACTTTATTCAGCATATTGATTGTCGATTCAACGAAAGGTCATTTCAACAAAAAAAACTATTTATCGGTATTTCCGAATTCCTGGCTGCAACAGAATCGACGTATGATTTTCCAATAACATTATTTAGCTTTTAAAAATGAAAATATTGCTGGTAAAGTAAACAAGATTATTATCACACGTTTTTAAAACTAATCCCGTCACCTCCACCACGTTTGTACCGCTTCTTCCACCATATTACACTAATAAAATATAGATGTGTATGAAACAGCTTTTTCAAAATGACAAAACGTTTAATGTAAGACTTTAACAATGTGTTTAAGCAAAAACTCTTTTTAAAATTTTTGAAAAAAGTACAACGAAGTTCCGTTTGGTAGGTAATAGAAGTTATACAAAAAATTATGTAATTTAGTAATAATAATAAAAAAACCGCCCTGAGTTCTCGGTACTTTCATGCGATAACAACTATTATCCCAAAAATTGACAGTTGACCAAGGAGGATAGAATATAGCATAAACTCCAATGTATCTGTATTAGTCAGCTATTTTTATAAGATATCTATCTCTTCTTTAGCTATTACTGACTGAATATTCTTCTCTAAATGATTTCTTCTAATATATGTACGTGTATTTTGAATCATTTATACTACACCTTATGTAATCGAAGAGGCTTCTTTCCAATTTCTAACTTCCTCCCCCTTTATAACTTTCTCAGTTCATATATGTAAACCTGAAAATCTCTAGAAATAAATATAAAAATCAGTTATACTGAGTGATTTTTAACGAATTGATGATGAAAAATTGGTTGTCTGTAAAGTCGGTTTACGGACGATAGTTTTACGTGATAACGTATTCCGCTCGAATATCATATTTAATAATACATAACCTAAATTTTAGTAGCTGTCAAACTATATTTTTACCGACTAATAATTTGATCAACCAAAGCAAAATACATATTTTTAAGCAATTATAAAAGACATTTAAAAGAATTTATATTATATATTTGTTAACAAACCGTATAATTTATCTGCTGTTATGAAATGCAGATATCTCCCAAGATTTGTTTTTGATACAAAATGTAGCTGCGTTTGTGTACAAACTATCAATTGACAAATAACGATGTATTATCTGAAAAATTGCTTTAAAAATTCGATAATTTATGACATTTTTATTAGATATCTTGATTTTAAGTCTTAATTTCCACGGTTTATAAAACAAAGGCCATCTGTCAGATGTAGCTTTCGCTGGAACAGCCGAAAAAAATGTTGAACGCACACTACTCTCTGACGTCACGCGAGAAGAGGGAGAAATGCGCACAAGCCGACGCTTGGGCCGACCGTGCATCTCTATCGCTTATATCGCGCTCTCGCCTGCGGAACCTTACCCTTTTTCGTGTGTGCTGGCGGTGTTTCATCAATTTATAAGACGTTATCACGTCAAAATATCTATGAGATAAAATGGCTATTATTTTGAACTGCCAGCCACCAAAAATTAATTAGGCGTAGTTCTATTTCATATTCAACTTGTCTTATTATCAAACAAATAAAAAATATTGTCAAATTGAGAAATAAAAAATAAAACAACAGTAGGTTATTTATCAAGTGTGTGAATTATTATTTTAAGACGCAGTCTGACATTATGGTACAACGAGCGCCTAGCGAGTTTTAACAGTACCTACACATGTTAGAAAATAATCATGCACCTGACATACGTAATATATAGTATTTTTTGCACGTCTTTCTACAAAATAGTTGATTTTCACTCCATGAGTCGAGATTTAAATTGTTTACGAAGCTTCTATTTTATAAGGGTTCGTGTAAAAATAATTGAAATTTAGATTTATGACGGTTTCATTATTCCTTAGTAAATACCTAATATATATTTTGGAAGAGAAATCAAAGCGATGCAATTTTCATTTTTGTAAGGTTTGTAAGACTCTTAACATGGAATTCCTATGGTCAATAGTCATGCTGACACTGTATGTAATATTATAATATTAATATCAAATGCTTTTTCGTATTATATAACATCAAACAGATATTCTCTAAACGTGTATACATTAAGTTTTAGTATATATATTATGCATATATGTATTTTCAAAATTCTATCCTATTTAATACGATATATATAAAATATATATAATGATACAAGACGTTATATATAAGATCGCACAAACGGGATGGCAAAGAGGGTTTTAGTTGATACACAAAAGAGAATTTATATCGGGGCTGTAGCTTCAGTTCGTCAATATTCAATCAATTCAGTAAGAAATAATTATAAAATAATATAGTTAAAAGTATGCACTAGTTCGTCGCTTGGCAGCTGTTAATATACGAATTAAAACAGACACTTGCCTATTAAGTACTACTAACAATTTACTTCCTCTTGACTCGAAATAAAACGCAGTAGAACGTTGCCACGTATGTATTTTTTTTAACAATATGAAATTTAAAGTTGCGAATGTCACCTCAAACATCGTTGTAGATCTTTATTTTAATAAAGTCATAAAAATCTTTGAATTTGAATGGCGTGAACTTGGATGTAGTAACTAGTGATGTGCCGGATATCCGTATCCGTATCCGTTATTTTTTGGCGAATCTTTTACGGATCTTTTACCTCATTAATTTTCAATTCATAGATGAAATTTTATATATATAGGTGATTAGGTAATAATGAAAAACTGTAAATTCCATTCAGATTGTTTTTTATTTCTTAAAATCGTATTTGTCACCTTTATATTGCAATTATTTATTGTAGTGAGTACCATACCAATAGTACATAACTCAAAGGTACTAAAAAACTATCTTTATAATGAGATATTGCACATCGATCTTTGGAAAGAGACAATCTGTTATGAGAGTTAAATCTTAAAGAGGTTAATAACTTTTTCCCATAACTAAGAAAGTTAAGATCCGTATCCGTATCCGCGGATCTTGAAACCAAATATCCGTATTCAGATCCGTATCCGCGGATACACATTTTTAACGATCCGGCACATCACTTGCAGTAACATCAAAATTCATCGGTATTATAAGAAGAGCTTTCTAAAAAAGAATGTAATTCTTTACTAGCATTAACGAAATGTAAAGTCTTCGATTATTAGCGGACACAATGAAGTATCAGAATTGTACTACAACCCTGGCAGTTAGATACTACGGCCGTAGATCCCGGTCCAGCATTACTACACAACCTAACCTATCTTCAGAACAAGCGCCCGCCGTAGCACAAAACCACCCTCCGGACCGATTGCTTGACGGCGAGTTTGCAAATACTGCCTAGCCTTATAAAGACACACTTCATCTATCTCGCTCACATATATACGCACGTCTCACTCTTTCACTTCAAGCGCGCGCGTGTCGGCACACACCTGTGCCTAACTTCAATCTAGTCAAACTTTCAAATTCCTGCAAAGTTCTGTATTTCGATTTTCCATCTAAAAATAATCGCTTAATCATTAAATTAATTATTATTAACTTATTATTACAATGAGTTCGAAAATCGAAAACAACATTTTTACAATAGGTTAATTTTGGATCAGCAAAGCACTATTTTCCAATCTAAGTTTTATAAAGTTACGGACCGGCCCACCTTCCGCTATGCGTGTGTGTGTGCGTATATGTTAAGACCTTGGGACACTTAAGTTTCAATCCCCCTTTACACAAGCCCCCATTCCTCTCGCATGCCACTCGCATTCCACCCTCACATATGTACATATCTTACACATCACTTATAATGTATAGGCGCCGGCTTTTATTCTACACATTTCACCTAGAGGACGGTTATAAATACAAACCAGCAGCTTTGTGGTTATAAATGCATAAATATTCCATTAGGAAATGGCTTCTAAATTAAATTAAACTTATTAATTTCCAAGGTTAAGTAAACCTAATGTCTTTTTGAGGTAAATCAATTTAAAGTTTTCGTTACAGAATACGCAGAAAACATGCTATAGATTAATAGAAAAAAATATGCCAATGATTAACGTCTTCCACAGAAGTTTAATAAACAATTACCTATATGTATATAGTTATACAATTTTTTTTTTTACTTGATAACGTCTTATAAATTGACGAAACACCGGCTGCACGCACGAAAAAGTGTCACGTTCCGCCTGAGCCTGAGCGTGCAAGCGAGAGCGCGGTATAAGCGATAGAGAGGCACGATCGGCCCAAGCGTCGACTTGTACGCATTTCAATGTTTCTTTATGACGTTATCACGTAAAACTATCGTCCGTAAACCGACTTTACAGACAACCAATTTTTTTTTAATTCTTCGTAACTAATCTTTTTGTGAGATGTGCCACTCAAATGCAATAGCAAAACTTCTGCTATCTGACGATTCAATATTGATTTCAAAAATGGGCCAGTGTTGCTAGTGGAATGAAAACGATTCTCTTTCCCGTCAACAGGTGTAGCAATCACTACACTATCTATTTGCGTATCGTTGATACAATAGCTCCTTTTTCCTAGTTCAAGACTGTAGCGATTACTATATCTGTTGATAGGAAAGAATATAACGTGCCATGTTAGAAAGTGACATTTTTATTACCACTACCCACTGGGCAGTTACTCTTTTTTCCTACTGTCCAAAGACAAACAGTAAAGTTTTTTTCTACCATCTCCCACTATGAATCAGAAATCTTGTCATCTGTGAATTACATCCATTCACCGAATTTCATTGCAACCTGTATTCGATTGTAATATTATCAATTTACAAGCTTTATATAATGTATTCAGCATTTCCTTCTTTGACACTGTATATAACCATACATAAAATATACCTCCATAGACACACACGCTTGCATACGTCACAAGGATATTCTAATATTGAAAGCTTTGTTCAATTCAGTGGTAACCCGTATCTTAAGCTCTGCACATACTCACCGAACCCAGTTAAAAATTATAACATTAAGTGTATGATCATTTCTTACTATGTCGCTTTATTTCGTTAGTACCTGGGTGACCGAGCTTTGCTCGGAAAGTTAAATAAAATACTGATATCCAAATACGTATTTACTTAAAGTCTCACTTGGATAGTAATTAAAGATTAACTGTCATAATATTTTGAAAACAATTGTTTCATTGTTTGTATAAAATTCCAAAACCTACTTACAATATTTAAGTATTTTCATACGTCAAAAAATTGATTTTTATAATGATAAAATTTGTAAGAAAACGATTTTTTCGAGAGATGAGACCTAGCTAAAACGATTTTTTGCCCCCCATAATCCCTTTTCAGTAAATTTCATCTAAATCGTTAGGGCCGTTTTTCAGAAAATATTTAGGGACATAGGGACATAGGTACATAGGTAGATACAAGATTAGCTCGATTAATAATATAGGGATAACTAATTGTTTTATCGTGGATAACTGAACAGCGATTAGCTTTAATTCAATGAATTCTCGCTCTCAAAAAATCAGGAGAGCAAAAAATTGCACATTTATATAATACTAGTGTGACCTGTGCGAATTATTCGCTCTAAATAAGTATAATAATTATCACTTTACAAAATTATTTTTTAAATGTGATTGCAGGTATTCAATTTGTTTCTAATTTTGCACTGCTTATAAGTTCTTCTTTTTGTTGTATTACAATATGAAGCTCAGATGACAGATCGAAGAAATATTTTACTAAAATTGTCATATAGAGGCGCAAGTAGCAAAAGCGTTGAGATAAGCCGTCAGATGGCATCATGCAGCATTGCTGTGACGTTGTTCAGCGTTGCTCGCTGTTTCAAAATTATATCCGTCAGATGGCAGACGTTGTTTAGAGTTGCTGTATTTTAATTGATTTACAAAAACAAAAGCAATAATAAATTTTTTAGTTGTCGATGTCAGTAGAGCAAGCAATTATCTGTAAAATGATATATAATTTATCTGGAGAAATTGTGAGGTTTTTTCTAAAAAGGGAGGCAAACATCTTTAACCTTAGCGTATTAATATATATGATGATTTTACATGTTAAATCCCTACTTATCCATGAGAAATTTCACTGTCCTGTTGTCTTCTTGTACTGCTTAATTGAACACAACTCGAAAATTGAGTGGGTATAATATTATTCGACTTTGAAAAAGTAAATCCACTGTTCACATAGCCCTACTAGTTTTTGAACAAACTATTTACTATTACATATTTAGTTAAAAATAAAAAGAAATTATTATTAGAATAATTCAATAAAGCATGACTTCAGCATAAATATGCCTAATTCTGTTTGATTATATAGACATGGAAATATTTATTCTGGAAACACGTAACTATTTTTTAACCGATATGTAGGGTGTGGACAAACTTGAAGGAATTAGATAAGACGAGTTTCAACTATACTCGTACAGGTGACGCACACATGGTCGACCCTTCAGTTTGCACAAAACGGAAATGCCATCCTGAAGCAACGCTAGAGATTCTCGTTCACGACATAATAAATAATATGCAAGTCTTTGAGTGGATGTTTGCATACATGCCTAGGGCTATTCATTCTAGTCGACCAAATAGAATATTCAACAGTGAACGTGTGTTTGAACATTCAGAGGTGTCTTAGGATTGGATAAGTTTAATAATTTTAATTTTTTGCGTTTTGTTTGGCAACAAAATGCATTAAAAATCCATAAATTTTAACATAGTTTTCTAATTAAACGGTAAACAACGTAATTTAAGCTTTTAGTGTCATGTTAGTAGTGTCAATACAATGACTTCTGAACTTTAACAAAATTTTAACGAAAAAATTGTCACAATAAATTAGCTAATCAAATTTTACAAATTTCATTCATAATTACGTTACTGATACCGTGAATTTATAACAAAAGTCCAGTGTTGGCTAAAATGTGATACAAATATAGGTAAAAGTAATTTCTTTGTTATTCTATAAGGATAGCATTTAAACGAGTGACTGTAAATTACAATTTTAGTTGACAAAAATAATCAATTTGGGTTACTGTATTACTAAGTGAGCGACTGACTGCGCATGACGAGAAATCAACAGAACAGCAACTTACAAACATCCATTTGAGTTACTTAAAATACAAAATGAGAAACTTCATAATATTTGAACGACCTAATATTTGTTTGAGTGTCAACGTAACGTCCTGCATGTTTTTCAAAATTTGGCAAATGATTTATTTATTCTGAGCGACATTTTGTTAATAGTTAATTGTTTGAACAGAACTGCGTTTTCTAAAAAATATATATTTAATTGACTGTCAATTAAATATATATTTTTTAGAAAACGCAGTTCTATTCAAACAATTAACTATTTCATTCGCATACCCCGTTATCGTTCACCCCGGAATTGTTTTTTTAAAAACTCCACATTTGCCCATTCCCGTTTTACTGCGAGACAATTCGCATACCCCTTTATCGTTCACCCCGGAATTACAATTCGCATACCCGTTTATCGTTCACCCCGGAATTATTTTTTTAAAAAATCCACCTTAGCCCCATCGCGTTTCACTGCGAGACAATTCGCATACCCCTTTATTAAAAAAAGCGGTGGTTTTCAATCTTCATGAAAATGTGACTTTTAAGTTGTAGTCTCAAAGTAAAAAAAAAAATAAAAAGTAAAAACAAAAGAAGATATCTTCTTCAAAATTACCGAAGGCATTCTAGTCGCTCACTTAGTAATTTAGTCGCTCACTTAGTAATTTAGTCACCCAACTATTATTTTAATATCTCAAGTTATTAAAACAGTATCACATCATCAGTCACCAATTTTTTTTTTATTCGACCGTTTTACAATTCCCTATTCTATAATATTACCGAATATTATAAATATTATTATCGTGCATAAAAAATAACTGCGTTACAAAAGAGAACAGTGAGGTACCTATTTCCAATCCTATATTTACGAGAACATACAATAATATCGAGTATTTGAGATGAGCGAACACAAAACGGAAAATATCTTGGATCAAATAGAAAACAGCATATATGTACCCAGCAAGGGTGGCTACAGTAACACTGTCTGTAAGTTTCAGTACACCGACAAACTATAAGATTGTGACATTACGTTATTGTTCGTCACTTGTTACGGTCACAGTCTAAACACAATCTACGTATAACAAAAGCATATAAAATGAAGATCAGTAGTTGGCGAGTTTACTTTTACTGAGAGGGCGAACTTTCAGCTCTAAAGGGAGAATCGAAGGGATTGTCCAGGAATTTACAATACATGCCTTTTTGAGACCAGGATGCATAAATGTTTCTTTTGAATTTCTGTAAAAAAAGTTTCGTTGTTAAGTATTGAGGCATGCCCGTGGCTTCGCTCGAGTTAATGTTAGTGTTTTGGTAGGAACCTTATGTCAATTCGAGCGTATCTGAATAAAAAGTCCTGTCTAGGATCACATAAAATATCAACAAACCACAAATCAACTCTCCAAAAAGGAACGATTTAAAACTATGTACATTTTAAGATACGCCAATGAAATAAACGTATAAACAAAAATACATGAAAACTAAAAAAAAAACTGCAATAGCACTTGAAGTGTTCATGCCGTGAAAAAACAAACTACATCAAAAGAAAAGCAAACTTCAAATAAACTACAGCACTTTTCGTAGGTTTCAAAATTCATTTTCGAATAAATTCAGAACAATGAAAAGTATAGCAAAGTATAAAGATTTTGTTTAACAGCGGTAGGAAGCCCCCTATATCGAGTTGGGAGACTTCCTATCTCTGTTGAACCTAATCTTTAAATTTAAAAGTAGGTTTTTCCTTTATAAGTAGTCCACATTTCTATAAAAATGTGTATTTTTTTGAGTTTTTTTAAACTCTAATTTAAATTATAATCTTAAAAATCAACACTCAAATGACTAAGTCTAATGACTATGTCTATAGGTATAAATTATTTGTATATTGATAGATATTTAGATAAAAAGAAAGTATGTCGTTGCAAAAAAAATATTAAAGCTAATTTTGGTAAAATGGTTATATACTCTTGTAAAACAGTTCGTTAAGAATCCATAGCAATCTCCACGAATAATGTAGATTACAGATAAAAATAGATAAAAACTTTAGTCCCCTTCAACAAAACATTTTACATGCAATTATTTAAATTCGTTGGAATTTCTTTGGTTTCCTGATTGAGTCGAGAATAACAGAAGAGAGTGCAGATAAGAAGCAATACAGCTCGAGCGGGAACCAATCTTAACAATTTATACAATCCGCCATACATGAACGGCGAATCTAAGTACAGTAGAACACCTTTATAAAGAATATCGAATTATCAATAAACGACTATATGTAATGTAAAATTGTAGCTGTAATTTTTCAGATACTTTTATTTTATGATCGACTTTTAGAAACTAAAAGTACTTTCATATCTACACTAATATATAAAGCTGAACAGTTTGTTTGGTTGAACGCGCTAATCTCGGAAACTACTGGTTCGAATTGAAAAAATGTTTTTTTGTTGGATAGGTTATTTATCAAGTAAGGCTATAGGCTATATAATATCACGCTACGACCGATAGGAGCGGAGCATCAATAAAACATGTAACTCAAAATTTGTCCGTCCGACTAAAAATTTTGAACGGCAACTCCAATCATCATAAAATTTGGACACAAAATTCATCTCGGTAAACTAAGATGAACGTGCGTACTCATTTACCTCCCCCCATTCGTTCTTTTGCGCCCGGGTGCAATATAATTCGAATAAAATATATTAAATTCGAAACATTTAACAAAAAACTGTTAACTTATTCAAAAATATGAAGATGTATTTTTATTTAAAAGAGTACTACAGATGTCTCTCTCTCTAGCTGACAAGCTATTTCCGCATCAAATAAGTAAAAAAAGAAAACAGATCCCTTGTGTTATTCAAAAACTTTTGCGGGTGTTAATTGATATTTTTTAATAAATAAAATTATCGACCAATTTTTCAGACAATATATTAACAAAAAATATAATTATAATATTAATTATATTTTTAACAAAAAATATAATTATAATATTAATTATATTTTTTATTAATATATTGTCTGAAAAATTGGTCGATATATTTATTTATTGAAGAGTTCTAATCAGACGTTAATCAAAGATTTGATATTTTTTAAATTGCATTTTTCTTTATTCCGATGGTTTGACTCACAGAAAGCTCCTTTATTTGTATATAATTTTATCAATGAGAAGAAATCTGTTGTAAGAGGAGTATACTGTACAAAATTCGTTCACACATGAGTGTTCGACGTGTGTATATGCAGATTGTATATTGTAAGTATTCCCAGACGCATAGCAATGGCAATGCACAGAATCGGACCAGAAAACACTTTCCCATCCGCCGTCTTTGTGCGTTATTTTATATCGGCAATGCGGATGAAGATTCCAATATTTTGATATTGCACGTTCACGTTACCAAATGTTATTAACGTAATTACCATATACATTATTGGCGTCGGTCGGATGGCGGGACCTAGGGGTCGGACCAAAATTTCTCGATGAATATTTCGGCACCATTTTGAAAACGTTTATACATATAGTAGTGAAATAATGCCAGTCGTGTTAGAGAAATTAAACACGCTGAACAGCTGAGGTTATTAGCGTGTATAAAAGAATCTGCTGGTCGGCATACACAAACCATTGTACGAGCTCGCGGGTTCCTGGGAGTGCTAATTACCAAAAAAACATTGGAATGCAAACTACATTCCAATGTTACCCTGAGGGAGTCAGTCGTGTTGTAAAATTAGGGGTGCCCTCAGCACAGCAGAGTTCAAAATCTTAGAAACATCAAAAACGAAGCAAGTAAATCCACTAATCTTCTATATGCTGCGATTATTTCGCGCGTTTGTCTGAATTTGAACTTGAAAGCTTACGCTGCACACAAGGCCTACAGAGTAAAGTAGTTTCGTGAACGTACCAGCAATAACAGCAATAAGACAGAAGAGATAGAAACACAAGAGTAGCAAACTGGAGGGTTATAGAACTAGTTCGAAACTAAATTAAGCTCGAACGGCGACACACACACATACAGCATCACCCTCTAGTTCACATCACATCTGTGACCACACCCTGCCGTCTCTCCCGATTCCTCCCTCCCTCCCTCCAACCGTCGAGCGGCCCTCTTATACAACAGGACATTTGCATGTGACGTACTTTATTGCCACGCTGCCGTATACCTCCTATATATATATATACATTGATAAAACCACTGTGTGCTTCTCCCCTTTATGGTCCGACGATATTCAGAATGTGACTATATTGCGAGGACACTGATACTTCGGATGTTTAGGTTATGGAAGTTCAAACGATATATATAAATAATTTTAACATTTTATTTTTCGAAGAAGATAACTGCAAAGCGAAATGGATTTGTCAATATACGATTTATTATTGGATAGAAAAATATACAGATATAAAATATAGATGAAAAATTTACACAACATGAAAATTGTCATGACAGCAGTTTGTATTTTGTGTGTGTGTGTTTTTTATTGTAATAAATTAACGGAATAACAACTCTTATCACTCAATAGTAAGCGCGGTCCGGCTTCGTCATGATTTGTTAAAGACATATTTTGCTAAAACTGCTTAAGTTCCAGCATTTGTTGACGATTTTATTATTTTAGGATCAGAAAATGGTTATGAGTAATTTGCTACCGCGGCTAGAGAAAATACTACGTATACACACAGTAGGCACAGCGCATGCGTGTAGAGTACGATTAAAAACGATTCTCCCACTCTTTCCGCTCGACTGCCGGTTGAAATCGGAGAAGAGGAAGCCCTACCGTGCCTAGAGAAGTTTCACTTTTTAAAAAAGTTTAACTCATCAACATTGTTGTTTTTGTTAAGTATACAAGAAGCGCATTATTATTATTATTATTAAAATGATGCGTCGATTTTAAAAATGTATTTATCGTTCTTTTAACGCACTCTTTCAGAGGTAATTCGTGAACATAAACGCTCTTAAATAATTTATAGTATCGCCTTAATATCACTCCCGAGATTTGTATAAACCGGCGCATTATCATCAAATATTATAGCTACCTTATGTAGAATGTTACTTATTGTTTATTCCAAGGCAACTGGCACCATAGTCCATCTATATAAAGTAATAAATCAACTAATTCCAGTGATAGCATAGATTATGTACCTAGCCTTTTTCATAATTATTTCCAAATTCTGGAAAGACTTTAGTAAGCAATAAATTACATTTAATTTATTGTTATAATTTGTAATACTTAGACAACGTTCAAAACAACCTTAAAGTTTATTGGAAAATTTAATAGACTTTTTGTTTAATGTACAATTAATTAAAGTTGGTATATGAAAATCAGAAAATCAACCGATTTAAAACAAAGAATATTAATAACGACACACGTAGAATTAAAAAACACAGGTCGCAGTGCCAAACCCTCCCGATAAAATTATGAATTGGCTAATGCTTGCATGGTATATTTTTAAATGTCATCATCTGAACCTAATTTTTTTCTTGGCAAAATAAATAATTCAACCTCTTAACGCATCTTTAAAATGAATAATTTTATTCTCCGTTTAAAAATTTGACATGCATTTTATCAATCAGACCAAATTAAATACAGCGTTCAATAAGTAATTCGCTATCCAAAGTATCAGGTCGATTTTGTTTAATTTATTGAACATTATATTTCAATCGTTATAAAAGGGTTCAAATTAAATTTTTTAACATATTATACCTTACTGTATTAAGTTCAAATTAATGTATGTAATGCGTAACGTTTTTTTTTAATTTTACAGATTTTGAGAAAATATGGTGGAAGAACGGGTATATGGTGGAAGAACGGGAATATGGCGGAAGTACGGGTCTAAGGTATAAAATCATAAATGTAAGTATAAATGCTCAGAAATTATAAAAATATTCCGATATTAATGTTAACTATATTAGTTATTAAACAGAATAATCAACAATTAAGAAAAATATATTGTCATCGATATCGAATGTGCCATTTGTTCAGTATCTAAAAAAATTTTCAATGTGAATAGAGTAACTATGGTAATCACTTCATACGTTATACCAACGTTTATTTAAAAAAATGGTTGAAATGATAGGAAAATGGAGTCTTTACCCCAGTTTCATTAAATGGAAGATGTGTTTTAACGACTTAATTAGTTTAGAAAAAAGTAATAAGTATTCGTAATAAAAAAAACTAGTAGCTTCCTGCAGGTGAAAGCAAGTGACGAACAATCTTGCTGTATGTAAGTCTCTGGAATTCTAAAAATAATGAGCATTTATATAATTTATTAAGAGTTTTCAACCAACTTCAACGAGATGAAGTATCATAGCTTGTTACTTGCACGTCGAGTACCTACATTACCTTTTATACACGCTTTGAAATTATCGTGAAATTTAACGTCTTAAAACTGTATAAAAAGTACCGTTTTTAAGATTTTGTTTTCACAAATTTATATACTACATAACCATTATTGAATCATTCATAAAACTGTAAATATTATCGCTCGTAAAAATGATCCGTTATTTATTAATTTCTTAATTATGTCATTCAAACTTTTTTATACGTCAGCTGTCGTGTGTGTTGTTTTTTTGTAGTATGAAGAAGTGTTTTATATACTTAGTGAAGTTTTACTTGGGTGTGTAATATTTATATAAGCACATCTTTTATATTTTAGAAGAATTATTTTTTGCAAAATTATTCAGAATCGCTCGCTCATTTTATTTTTTTTTTTTTCAATTTTTAAACCTGGTCCCTAAAACATACGAAATCATTGCGTGTTTTTAAATTTAAATATCTGATTTTAAACAATATTCACTACTAATAAGAAAAAATTCGCAGGTTTGTGGACAATAGTTATATTTATAATTGTACGACGTTTCGTCTATAAATTTTTTTCTTATTAACTATTATCGATTCACTACTTTTATACCTAATGGGCGCATTTTGGTGTAAACAAATGCTGTATAAGCAACAACACGATATATACGAGTATTCTTACAAAATAAATTTTAGAACATTGTTTTTAATCTATACTATTACTATCGCCAGACATTGCGTAAACCTTACCATATGTCGACGTTATTCAAATTTTCAAACCAAATGAAAACAAACTTCTCATTTTTGGTAATTGTCTTAACATGTATAACGTACACAAGGGTTAATATTGTAGGGTTTCACAGAACTAGAGGAATTGAAGCACCACGACTATATCTAGCAAATTCAAAACGATTATTCTACCGGATGATCTACCAAATCGTAAGCTTTGCTAATCCATATGCCTATATACGGAAATTTAAAATCTAGACTGGAAAGTATTAACTTTATAAAGCTACAAAAGATTGTTGTTTAAAATGATGAAGGATGGTTTTTTATACTGAAGACATTGTTGTTTAAATTTGAATTATTTTATTTCGGTTTATATTATTTACTGAGAATAATTAATGGATACTGAATTTTCCAATACTGTTCGTAGTACAAAAATATTTGCAAATAAATTTCAATCTTGGAATAAATCATATTATTAGTAAATATAAATGGAATACATTTTTTCCATCTTTCCAATTTTGACTCCGGCTTAAAATGAATTAGCCGGATTAACGACTTTTCCTATTCCTCCAGCTATACCTTTAAAATTCTGCACTATTTTTCTGAGCGACAACCTCATTGAAATACGTTCTGAAGATTCACTTGGCCGTGTCCAAAAATATAACGCAATTCTATATGGTGTGTAACTGTACATTCCCAACACAATCTACTTTTTTTTATTTCTTCTTTATTCGTTTTCGAGTCGATTGCCATCGAGCAGAGATTTCCATTTTTCAAACACCCAGTTTAATACGTATGCGCGTATATACTATACCTATAGGTACAGTATAGCACATAACAACCCTTGGGTCACATTCTAAAGCGGAACCTTAAATGTCAACGCGTTGGGGTCTGCTCAGACACACATACACACAGTATAATGAGTATAGCGAGTGACGATATATAGAGAGCCCCTTGGGGCAAGTATGTGCGCACCGCAGTCCCTCCCCGCTGACCCCACCGCCCCGTTCGCCCCATTACGTCTGACATCACATCATGTGACGTGTGTGTGTGTGTATCTCTTTTACTCACACTTTCAGAATGGTTTCGCAAGGCTCACTACTGTAGCCTATGCTTTAGTTTTCACGCACAAATATTGAATACAGTTGATTCAAATAACAGAACTAACTTGCAAGTTGCAACCTGTGCGATGTCGCGCAATAGACCAGCATAAACCAGCAAATTTTAGTGCAGATTTCGTGGTGTGCGGTAGACAATTTTCAGGGCGTCAGAAGTCATTCCATCATAGTTTTAATCTCTTCTAAATTGATTTGTAATCAAAATAAGTTATTATAATGAATTTTATTGCTTAAACCAACCTTTAAACCATTAAAATCAAATGATCAATTTATTTGTACACTAATGATTGTATCCTATTTTGTGCCATGTCTACAAATTTATTTATTTATATAACAAACATTAATTTAATAACATTCCATAATCTATATTTATCTATTTATGTAATCAGCAAGTTTCCAGTATGGATTTATGCAACTTATTCTGAACTACGAAAGGATCTAGAATTTACGAGATATTTACCATTTAGGTACAGTGCTCTCTGCATGTGTTTCATTGTTATATAAATCTCGTTTGATGATAAATCATATGCATAATGTATGGACTGATAAATAAACGTATATAACGCAATACATAATGTCTCAAAATAAAGTATCGTCTCAAACATATTACTTCAACGATGTAAAGCTAATTGAAAAAAAATTAGGTGAATTATTTTTTCTTTTTTTCAATCTTAGATTTTCAATCTCCCTACAAATTGTATGTCAGAAGTAGTCCAAATTCATTTTTGAAAATACCTTACTTTTTTAATTATGTTCTTCAGAGATTAGCGTTTATTAAAACCTGAAAGTTTTGTCCTCGAGTGCCAATTTACTCTACACGAAGCCCTTTTAAAAAGTTTTTTTTTGACGTGATAACGTCTTAAAAATTGATGAAACACCGGCTGCATGCAAGAAAAAGTGTAACGTTCCGAAAAGTGTAACGTTCCGCCTGAGCGTGAAACACCAGCTGCAAGCACGAAAAAGTGTAACGTTCCGCCGTAACGTTCCGCCTGACCCTGTGCGTGCAAGCGAGAGCGCAGTAATGTATGATATTCGAGCGGAATACGTTATCAAGTAAAACTATCGTCCGTAAACCGACTTTACAGACAACCAATTTTTTTTATTTCACATTTCACCCCCTCTATAGAAGTAAGTATTTCATTTGCAGGGACCAAACTATTTTGTACCAATCTATAGATAGATGTACACGTACTGTTAGTAACATCCTCAGTCAAAAGCTATTCAGTCTAACCATTACGTTGTATATTGTGCTGATTATAATATTGATGAATGATGAATGTGTACATACTACGTAATATTACTACATAGTTATCAAGTAGATACAGAGTGGTCGTCAAAATTTCAAGGGGTAAAAAAAAATTTTTAGAAGTTAGGACACTTCTAGGGCACTACTCATTTATAACTATCAATGATGAATATAACGCATCAAGAAGGGTTGTGAGCGAAGCTGTTGAGTCACGAGTCAAGTAAAGTGAGTCTGTTACGAAATATACGAAATTCTGTTTCTAAATTCTGTTACGAAATATAGAAAAAGCAAACTGAAAGATTATCCTAATTTAGACATTTGGTGAGACTATCTCAAAATTGTAACGATAAAAAGTGAGTAGATAAATAAGTTGCTACTACCATAATGCAACGCGGCATTCAAAGTATTTAAAACGCTAGTTTTGGCATAATAATTATAATATATATTGGTCTTAATAACAATTATGAATAATAATATTCCAAAAAAATAATACTTCTTTTAAATTAATATGACTGAATTGATGTATTAGTATATTGTGCAACTAGCGCGACAATACCGCACGAGTTGCACATACTATTTTTTATTACGAATTAAATTAAATTGAAATTAAAATTTTATTACGAATTAAAAAAAGAAATTAGAAGTAATAAAAATTAAAATTAAGTCATTAAAAAGTTGAAAATTCAGTTAAAATTGTTAAAATTGTCAAGAATAAAAGTCCATAATCGAAAATTTTAACCTCAAATCTGCTTCAAATGACAGTTTGTTTCGTTGACATTAACACCGTTATTATTTTGTTTTTTTCTCTGAATTTGCGTGCGGCAAACAATAATTTCAGTTCGACAAATAAAGTTTCCGCACGCAAATAAAAATAGCTACTTTTCAATCGTAACAGCATGCGTAAAGATACCACTTTTCCCGCATGAGTAATAAAAATTATTTTATATTGTCATTTTTATATAATTAAATGAATACAAAATTTCTCAAACGTTTGACTAGTTTAACTTGTAAGTAGGATTGGGACATAGTTTCTTTAACGCTTGGTGTATAATTAGTTCAGTTTGTCATATCGCAGTGAATAGTTTCCTGGTTATATTAACGCTTTCATATATTAACAAAACGTTCTACAAGACTTGAGTATTGTGTACTGTAGACGTACATAACAAATGTATCCATATAGATTATGAGGAGTTTAGGTGCTGACTGGAAAATGAAGATACTCGGTTGTAGTGAGGTCGATACTTCGAAGTTTAGTCTTTCTCGAAACCTTCCGAAAGGTAGATATAGTACTTTTAAAAAATCGCAAAAATTGATAAGTAATTTACTACGCTTACAGAAAAAAAAAATTCTTCTACCAAAATTCATACGCACAATTATATATAATTTATTTAACTGTTTAGAAGTTGTTAAAATTGTTCAAAATTAATAGTATTACATTACTTGGGACATCACCGCATTTTTGGAAAATATAAAGTCATTTATTTTTAATTTTAATGCCTATTTTATACTTACAGAGTATTCTAAATTTGAAGAACATTTTGATGATAATAAATACATAATCAAGAAAACAAAAACGGAGATTTGTATTCATGTGGACAACATCTGTCATAAGCAGAGAATTTAAAAAAACAGACGTTGAACTAGTTATTATTGAACCTAGGCCAGCGTAGCGATGACTTAAAAAATATGAAGCCAGATATTGTGTCAAAACTGAGGAAAGTAGGTATATCCGTTATAACTCCGTCAATATATAAATGCCATAAAAAATCGTGTCAGTCTGGATGTTCTGGATGCAACCCTTTTTTGCATAAACAGAATCCAGTAGTAAATACATCACCTTTATATGCATATACATCTATTATTTTTTCACGACCCTTATAATAAAAAATTCCCACCCCAAATATAATATTATGCATGCTACCCTTGTGTCCGTGTGTCTTCCAGGGTGTTTTTTATGCATGTTTTGTGTGAATATATAAAAACGTACCACCTAACCCTTTACACCCTAAAAAAATATGACACCGACCTTTTATTATTTAGTATCTATAGAAAGAAAAAATATTATAATCAGAGTAAACGAACTGTGTCGAAATTTTTTCTTATAAATCTTTTGTTCAGTGCATTTGATGTAGACTTTTTATTTTGAATAACATTACCAATGTATCATATGACTTACAACCAGTGGTTCCGTTATCTAAAACAGAGCTTTCCAATGGGTGGTGTTAATGTAGCAATATCATATTCTTGACCGTCTTAAACTCATTATTTTTTCAAAAGGCAACATTATATATTGTTTTATATTTTCCATTTTGTTCTCTATAAATTCATGCAAAATGTAGAAAATATATTATATGATGCCAGTTGAAAACAAAAATCCATGTACACTTCCGGTTGAGTTTGAAGTACAAAAAAATATATCTCAGCAGTTTCCGATAATAAATCTGGAGTTGACTAAAAACCTATAATTTAAAAGTTTTTTGTATCTAGTAGGATACACGAATATTTACTGTTACCACTTTCAGTGAACACACTGTATACTTCCAGAAGCCGTTCAAATTAAAGTATAATTATTTTTTATTTATTTATGAGGCAACATCTATCTTTATCCTAAAAGATTGTGGTAACGACATATTTTAAAATACCTATTTTATATTAGACCGGTCATTCTATTTTGAACGTAATGTTAATTTTTTGTAACCGTTATACAGCAAACCAAAATATGTAAAAAATCGGAAATTTTCCGTAGAATTCAATGCTGTATTTTTAAAACAACTGACAGTGATGGGTCTTACCGAAAATTGGGGCTAAAGTTGGTCAAAAACTGTTTTTTGCGTTTTTAAAAAAAAATATTCTTTGGATTGAGAAAAGTTTAATACAAAAGTTATAGAAATAATTATTACGGATCGATCTGGCTTGGTCCGATGTTAAAAAATTCGAAAATGGAGTGGCAATTGTTAATAAACCGTTAAAAATCGCTGTTTTTTGAAACGCTTGTATCTCTTTGGAAAAAAATAATCTTTAAGCGATACTTGGTGAAAGTGTAGCCTTTTGCAATCCAAACAAAAGCATTTTTTAAAATTTGAAAAATAATGAACAGTTTTTGCAAAAAACGATTTTTTCGAAAAAAAAGCATTTTTTTAAAATGCCAATAACTCATAAACCCGTGAGTTTTTATAAACGTTTTGGGGCTTAAAATTTTCTTTAATAGTTTCCGTAATGTTTGCAATTACTGCGCGCCTTTTTAATTGATCGGTAATGTGCGAAAAATCGGTGGAAAAATCGGTATTTTTTTTTTCAATAAAAACAAAAAATTAAATACCTTCAAAAATTGAAATTTTCTACAATCGTCATTATTGCCATTTAATAGCTGGTATTTTTCTGTGAATTAAAAAAAAAAATCAACCCTTCGACTTTCTGGAGCCGAAATATATATTTTTTTTTTATTCCTGCGGCGCCATTTTACAATATTAAGGGCTGAAATTTACATGAGTTACAGTTTAATACTTACAGATTAAATAAAAAATTACCAGATTTAAATCGGTCATCACTGAGCACTGCAAAGTTAGTTACATGAGCTGATCAGCACCGTGGCATGAGAACATTAGCACTATAGGTGGAGTGGATGAAAAAAAAACTCCCACTGGCTTTCTCTTAATCATAATTTTATCAGTTTTTCGTTTTTCTCATCCACTCCACCTATAGTGCTAATGTTCTCATGCCACGGTGCTGATCAGCTCATGTAACTAACTTTGCAGTGCTCAGTAATGACCGATTTGGATCTGGTAATTTTTTATTTAATCTGTAAGTATTAAACTGTAACTCATGTAAATTTCAGCCCGTAATATTGTAAAATGGCGCCGCAGGAATAAAAAAAAAATATATATTTCGGCTCCAGAAAGTCGAAGGGTTGATTTTTTTTTTTTTTAATTCACAGAAAAATACCAGCTATTAAATGGCAATAATGACGATTGTAGAAAATTTCAATTTTTGAAGGTATTTAATTTTTTGTTTTTATTGAAAAAAAAATACCGATTTTTCCACCGATTTTTCGCACATTACCGATCAATTAAAAAGGCGCGCAGTAATTGCAAACATTACGGAAACTATTAAAGAAAATTTTAAGCCCCAAAACGTTTATAAAAACTCACGGGTTTATGAGTTATTGGCATTTTAAAAAAATGCTTTTTTTTCGAAAAAATCGTTTTTTGCAAAAACTTTTCATTATTTTTCAAATTTTAAAAAACGCTTTTGTTTGGATTGCAAAGGGCTACACTTTCACCAAGTATCGCTTAAAGATTATTTTTTTTCAAAGAGATACAAGCGTTTCAAAAAACAGCGATTTTTAACGGTTTTTTAATAATTGCTACTCCATTTTCGAATTTTTTAACATCGGACCAAGCCAGATCGATCCGTAATAATTAATTCTGTAACTTTTGTATTAAACTTTTCTCAATTCAAAGAATATTTTTTTTTTAAAACGCAAAAAACAGTTTTTGACCAACTTTGGCCCCAATTTTCGGTAAGACCCATCACTGCCAGTTGTTTTAAAAATACAGCATTGAATTCTACGGAAAATTTCCGATTTTTTACATATTTTGGTTTGCTGTATAACGGTAAACAGCTGAAACATTTAAAATGACCGGTCTATATTGAATTTATTTCCAAATACGATGTTTTCTCCGCAAGATTTTGCACTTTGAGTTTTAAACAGAAAGAATATGAGTAATAGAAAAGTTGAAGTTTCAAAAGTGTTTACAACGAATAACCCACTTATCTCAATTTTTAATTTTCATTATAATTAATGAATTTCCGATCGCCTGTATATATTGTTCAGAATAAATTAAATGTATATTTGCTACTGAATGTATTGTCTGCCAAATGTTAAATAAAAAAGGTACACGCCGATTTGGAAATATCGAATCTTCATTTATCTAATATATGATATGCACACAATACAATACGTCCATGGAAGACTACGCGATTCAGGTAAATTTGAGCTCTGGTTCGTACTAGCGTTTTGAGGTAGAAATACACTTTATAAGTTGTGAATAATCTACGAATCGCAGTTCAAGTCTATTCATTTTAAGTTATAGTTCTGAAAAAATGATTAGAGTGAGTATTTACGATTCGCAGACTGTAACATCAAAACTAACAGGAAGAAGTTGCCGACGTAACATCAGAATTAACAGGATAAAATAATATTTGTAACACCCAATTGTGTTAATTTAATTATTCTAAGTTTCCCTTGTATAAGTTTACTTGAAATAAGATTCCTGAATTTGCAAATATGTACATATAGGTGTAATTAATTACTGACTTATTGTAGACTTAATGCAAATTTGTATGAAACACATACGAAGAACTAAAGTGCATCAGCAATAATTTGTTACCCTGAACTGAAGCTAACCCTTTACCCACTATGAAATAAATTATTTAGCACTCTGCTCTTTCACAAGCATGACAGTTACGTTTGCAAAATTGAAAGGATTACATAACCAAATAAAAATATAAATGAATAGACTTACGTGCATACATGTACCTCTGAAAATAAACCCAAAATGGTACGAAAAAAGAAACCTGCATTATATATGTATATAATTGTTCGTGTTTTATATGAAAGATCAACTATTAATTTATTTTTCTTTATTTGGTACTAAAAATCTTCACTAAGTGTATAATAAATTTCTAAAAATAAATCGCTAAAAGCGACGCTTTGACAATAACCTCCCATACTGATACGCTACGTATTTCAATATTAGTCTGCTTTATTTCGAGATCATATTCGTTCTTTCTTCAATAGAAAATAATCATTTGTTAGTGAAATTTTATATCTTGTGTAGATACACAGAAAGAGAGTTATGTTACCATAAGAAAAGCAGTATTCCAAAAATCACGATTTTTGGCATTCACTTACTAACTCACTGATTAAGATGATCATAATTAACTAGCATCTAACGCTAGCCGGTGCTGGTAGCATCGATCCGAAGGCATCAACCGGTCGTTTGAGGATTACTCGCGTCTAGTATAATGAAGTGTGGTATATAACTATAATATAATAAAGTATGGTTTATAACTGTAATATTACGTGTCTCTATAATATTTAATTCAAATAAAATAAGTAAGAACAAAACTTTACAAACAGTATTGAAATTCCAGCTAAAACATAAATGTGATAAAATGATCAAGCTCGATACAAAGAACAAGTAAGTTTGTCGGTTTTGGTGGGAAAAAAGATATAAATCAGATCTAATAGGGTTTTAAATTTTTAGGTTTTATATTTTAAATAAATGACTCGTGTACGTAAACTTGTCAAGTGATCCCACTTCTTTTTTTCGGCCAATCCACTTGTTCTCTGTACTGAACTTTTTCTTTTTATGTTTTTGGCGAGTACTTATAGACAACCTGTGTACAGCCTGTGTATGGTTGTCTTTTGAATACTAATACAAAATAAACACGCTGTATTAAAGCAACAAGGCATACACAAAGAGTCACATGCTAAGCGCACATGTGTATGTGATCTGCAATGTTCACTTTGATTAGACTGTAAACATGATACACGTACACAAACAACCTGAATTAGTGAAATATTTACACAATGTGACAATCTTTATAACCGCAAGCAATGGTAGTTTTCTTATTAGCAAACGTTGTTAGTGTGAACTGTAATCTATTTAATAATTACTAAAAAACAGAAAAAAATCTAGAATCTAGTGTGGTGCACAGAAATATACGTTCCAATCTGTGCTAAACTGAGTCAATTTTAGAGATTCTATGCTTGATACAGATACAAAAAATAAGTAGGTAGTACATAAATTTGGAAAAAAAATTGGTTGTCTGTAAAGTCGGTTTATGGACGATAGTAGAAACATTGAACCATACTCGTAAAGTGTTGAAAAATAACTTTTTTTTATTTTTCACATTATACGTATACGTTTCCAAACATTTATTTTTACATATTTAAATAGTAAAATTAGAGTTCTAACCAACTGTAGAAAGGGTTTTTAAATATAATGAACCGTTTTCAAAATACACGCAGTTTTAATAAACGAACGGTCGGGTGGTGTGAATTTTTCACTCCCTGTAAGTATAATATATACGAGCGAACTGTGGCAGTCTATTGGAAGTTTGTGTCTTGTGATCTTTAATTTTAAAAAATTTTTGTAGCTGTCAAATTTGGGCCGATCGTGCTTCTCTATCGCTTATACTGCGCTCTCGCTTGCACGCACAGGGTCAGGCGGAACGTGACACATTTCGGAACGTCACACTTTTTCGTACATGCAGCCGGTGTTTCATCAATTATTTATAAGATTACTGTTTCATCAATTTATAAGACGTTATCACGTCAAAAACATGTTCTTCATATTGATGTTTTAATTTGGAGTAATCTATTTAATTAACTAATAGAAAAGAGTTCCAAAAATGATCATCCATTCAAATCATTCAAATAATGTAAATATAAATATTTTACGGTATTCAAAAGTCAAGTATAACGGCTGTCAAATATCGATTATATTATTTTTAGTTATACTGCAATATATGGAGTATAGACTATTATAGACATAGGATGTTTGTTTGTAGTTATGATACAAAATAGGATCTAGGTAATATTATTATTGTGCAAGTACACCATTATTGTATGCGATTCTACATGCCAGGTAGAAATGTCATTCTAATCATTCTCTTTACACTCGACCAACTAAGTGATGCAACTTAATAATGTATCGTAAACTAGGATAATGGATCCCGAAAACTTTTACCCATATTTTTTTTTTATTCTGTCAACATTTGGGTTTAAGATAAGATTCCTGAAAAAGCGACATAATCACAAAGGACTTTGCGATCGATATTTACGAGAGCGATGTCGTGGTCAAAAGCTAGTAAATAACAGACATTAGGTCTGCATTATTATTAATGTATTTTACCGCTGATAACAAAACTTGAACAGATCAACTGCATACCCAGTTGGACACAAAAAACGGATTATAAACTCATCCCATTGAAATGATATAAGATGGATTATATTATACGGTGCGACGCTTCAAACCTTTGCCATCATTAGTAGCCTACATTGACTAGTATTACTGTGTCAGTCTATATATATATTATATATGCACATATATAACCTACTATTTATTATTTTTTAATGCAATAGTCCACTATATCTATATATAGAGTATAGCTGTCTGGTTCGAACAATGCAACCACAGAAGTGTAAAGCTAATAATAATAAATATATAATATACTTGATTAATGAACTATTGCTAGAACAGATATAAAGTATAGCGGTCCCGCCCGGTTTCACCCGGGTGCAAAAGAACGATTGGGGGGAGGAACATATGAATACGCACATTCATCTTAGTTTACCGAAATGAATGTTGTGTCCAAATTTCATGATGATCGGAGTTACCGTTCAAAAGTTTCTGTCGGACGGACAAATTTTGAGTTACATTTTGCAACATTTTTCCTATTGATCGTAGCATGATATTATATAGCATATAGCCTTCCTCGGAAAATGGGCTATCCAACAAAAAAAAGTTTTCAATTCGAACCAGTAGTTCCTGAAATTAGCGCGTTCAATCAAACAAACAAACTCGACAGCTTTATATATTACTATAGATATACAGGGTGTCCCAGAAGTCACGCACTTCCTCGTAGGGATCGAAAGAGAAAATTATTCTGAGACGAAAAGTCCTTAGCCATTTTTTAATCAGACGCATAGATAACTAATTATTAATTAATGAAACAGCATTGCGATTACACTCTCCGTAAAGGATAAGCATCTCAGTAAAATCAGCAGACGTATAACGCTGTTGGAGATGACGCTGTTCCATAATAACGTTGTTCGTTGTCAGAAAATTCAGAGACGACTGACAACGGAAGACAGTTATCCAAGATACGGGAGAAAAACAAATAAAATCGGAAAACAAATCAAATCGCTCCTGATTGGTCACTTTCATTAATTAATTATTAATTATCTATGCGTCTGATTAAAAAATGGCTATGGACTTTTTGTCCCAGAATAATTTTCTCTTTCGATCCCTATGAGGAAGTGCGTGACTTCTGGGACACCCGGTAGGTACTAGGAATGTTCCAGACGTCTGCATCCGCATTTCCAACCGCGGAGCATTCGCATCATTTTTGCGTCATTAAAATAGCTACACTTAACTCCGTAAATTATTGGAATTTTAAAATTTTCTTAAGTAAAAAGTAAAAAAATATAAATGGTATTCAATATTCAATAAGATTATTTTATTGTCAGTTTTGGTCTAAAATAATTATGAGAGAATTTAGAAACTCTTCAGCCTGTATACACGTATAAAAGAGAGCTTAAGGAAGACGAGTATCTCACGCACACACGGTCACGCTCACGCTGTGCACAGGCGGCAGTCACGCTCGTCATGTGTTCGGAATATTAACAATCCCCCCAAGTCCAAGACGCTGCTCATGTAGTAAAGCTATGGCTGGCTAATGCAGGAAGATGCCACCTCACCGTTCGATTTATTGTCGAATATCTACATAAATACAGGTGAATCATTTTTCAAAGAATTGTGCATTTACGGAATCATTTCGATGTTCGTTCGTGCGACCGCCAGTCACAGATGATTTTTTCTGAAACCAGTTGACTAGTCTGGGGGTTAATTTCAGGGGGTGAAAGGGGAAATTAAAAGACAAACAATTTATTTCTAGGCTATCGCGCAAGGTGCTAAATGAATGCTTACCAATGTATAGGTGTGAATTATCTTTGGGGTAGACAAATAGGAAGTCATAGTTATTTTTTATTGACGTCACTTCCGGTTATTTTTAAAAATTGTCGTCTCTGTTATCATGATATGTCGGAGTTTATCCTAGCGTAAATCCTTGGAAGTTCTACTTTTTCAATTTCCGGCAGAAAAAAAACAGCTGAGGCTCCCTTTCTGTTCACCTCAATGCCAACACGTACAGACAAAGTGTGTTTATTCGATGCGCAGAACGTTTGACGGTCGACTCTGGAACTAAATGAACATTTAATGTATTTCATCGATCAAATTTTTCATCAATAAACAATAGATGGAAGAATTAGTAATACATTCCACAGCGGTGCAAATGTCATCCTCACCCCTCTGATTGTACAACTGTATTTGACTCTATATTAATAATAGCTAAACAATAAATAAAATATTCGACCAATTTTTCAGACAATATATTAACAAACAATATAAAATTAATACATTAACGTTTCAATCCGGATTTGGACCTTCTTCAGAATTGATCTAAAAAATATAAAAATAATTAATATTTAAATATAATTCGCTTTTTATAGAATTTTATATTTTTGACGTGATAACGTCTTATAAATTGATGAATCACCAATCTTATAAATTGATAAAACACCGGCTGCATGCACGAAAAAGTGTAACGGTCGTAACGTTCCTAACGTTCCTAACGTTCGTAACGCGTAACGCGTAACGTTCCGTCTGACCCTGTGCGTGCTTTTTGCTAATTTCTCGCTCAATTTAAATCAGATCGGTTTGAAACCAGTCTTAAACGAAAGAGGAGAACATTTTACATAGATTTAGTATAACAGAATTTGCCTAAACAGTTTTTTTATACAAATTTATATAGAAAAATAGCTGTATAAAATATAAATGCAATGTTGTCTAATGCATGGCGCGACGCGGTCGGTCGTTTGCCGTACATGGAAATTAGAATATAACGTATGTCTTGTCTTAACATGAAAACGGCTGCATTTCTAATGTTTAATTCAATTTTTTGACATTAGTATTTTGTGAAATGCAACGCCTTCTAAGTTAAGTATTGGAATAACTAATTATTATTAGAACATAATACTTTGACAGTTGCAAACGTCACTTTTGACATTTCTTATCATTCCGACACCAAGGATAAGCGGATTGAAACCAAATTTTGGGAGGTTTAGGTTATGTATTACGGAATACGTTATCACGTAAAACTATCGTCCGTAAACCGACTTTACAGACAACCAATTTTTTAGATCAATTCTGAAGAAGGTCCAAATCCGGATTGAAACGTTAATGTATTAATTTTATATTGTTTGTTAATATATTGTCTGAAAAATTGGTCGATAATTTTATTTATTGAAGAGTTCTAATCAGACGTTAATCAAAGATTTGAATAATAGCTAAAATTATTATTAAAAACAGCTATCTTAAATTAAATAACCGAGTCGAATATTGTATCGACTTTCTTTCTCAAGTATGATTAAATTAACAATTAATTAAACTGATGATTTCAAAACTCTTCAGCAGTATTATTAATCAATTGATATAAGCACGGTGGAAAATTACAATATTATTTCAATAAATCGATTTTTTTATTCTACAGAATTGCTAGGGTTCAAGCCGGTATAGCCTAATGTTATCAAACCGAGGCAAAGTTTCCAATCCATCCTCTGGCAGTCATGGACGGAAGACAAGGTGGAAGAAGAGTGCGAGGCGGCGATGTGGGGTCGAGGGCAGTGACTGTTATATGTAGATGGCGGATGCTCTCTCCGTGGGGCGAACACGCATATATAAAAATAAAATCAATCGGCTAGTCACGTTGCATATATGTATAACGTTTTTAGGTCTCCTTCCTTCGCTTACTTCAGGGTTGGAGTTCTGCCACGAGGGCTTCGTACCAGATCGAGAATGTTTCTGCCTCCTTGTCTCGACAATATCTATCTAAAAATACTCACATAGCAATCGAGTTGATAGCAAGACGAATCAAAATCAAGAAGAGATAATATGGCTCTCAATCTGGCGATATTGATACAACTATACCGTTTTTTTTATCAATAATACACGCGGTATTTTTAAAAAACTCGCCTCGTTTCATGCTAAATTTTATCTTTAAAACTCTTCTTGTCATACATTAAACTGAAGAAATAATCGATGACTCTTTATTGTATTAAAATTAACTTTTGATATTTAAGATACTTGAACAGTATTTTGAACCTGGACTCTTTTTTGAAAATTTACAATTCGATAAAATTTTGAAATATATTTCTTAGTTACCTAATTAATTATTCAATAAATAAAAATCGACCAATTTTTCAGACAATATATTAAAAAAAATATATATATAATTAATACATTAACGTTTCAATCCGGATTTGAACCTTCTTCAGAACTGATCTAAAAAATATAAAAATAATTAATATTTAAAATCTAATTAGCTTCTTTTTAGATCAGTTCTGAAGAAGGTCCAAATCCGGATTGAAACGTTAATGTATTAATTATATATTTTTTTGTTAATATATTGTCTGAAAAATTGGTCGATAATTTTATTTATTGAAGAGTTCTAATCAGACGTTAGTCAAAGATTTGTCTAATTAATTATTATTACCTATTGTTATGCTATCCCATGTCATGGTGAACAAACTGAATAATTATGTTTTAATTTATTGTAGAAAAGTATCTAATACGAGTTTTTTTTTAACTTGAACTACCTGCCTCACTTTGTATTTCAGTCCCCCATCTCCCAAACAATAATATCAGCTCGAGAGCCTTCTACGTGAGTGAGCGTTTCTTTCTACAACCACTTCACAATGCCTTGCAGAACTTCGATTTTATATTAAATCATATTTCTACATGGCACTCCAACATTAAAAAATACAGTCAATCCTTGATAAACTTCCAATCTTGCTTTTAGATTCGTCGTTAAATAACAATTTTGAGATGATAATAAATTCAATGTTATTAACTCCTTGTTTTTCAAGCATACTTTTTTGTGCACTTTTCACTTTCATTTATTTAAATAAAGTGGGAGCTATTTCCTCGATTTCCTTCAAAAAATATTATTTATTAACATTTTGTATATATTTATAAACATTTTAATAGAGTAATACTTTTTTGTCGACTGGCAATTTCTAATTCTTGTGAATCTTAAAATACCAATTAGTTAGAAATATTATCCAAATATATTATACAGTAGAGACGCGTTAATCCGAACCTTCATAATCCGGATTCTTTGGTAATTCGGACAGTCGTTTGATAGTATTATGTACATTGTAGTCCGGATTTTTCCAGTTTCAGTAATCCGGATCATGATACTTAGTTATTGAGTAGCTGTACCGGCACTATTTGCGTCAACACTATTGGCCGGCGGTGTGTTACAAACAGTTACATACATATTTGTTGTCAGAGAAGTGAAAGAAGTTAGGTGGTTTTAGTATGTATGCAGTCGTTGTCAAACTCAGATAGAATTACATAGAGAACGCACTATGGCGCCGCGTAAACGATCACACGTTACTTTATCACTGCAAGTAAAAAACGAAATTCTTGACAAATTAAAAGTTTTATTTTTTACGTATGAATAAATCCTTTGAGCACGCATTTTAGTTTGTTTTCTTGATAATTAAAATTACATCCAGTAATCCGGACATTTTGATAATCCGGATCAGCTGTGTTTTAATTAGTCCGGATTATCGCGTCTCTACTGTACTAACCATTCACGTATTAAAAACAGCACGTAAAGGTTACGTAATATTTTTCTTAACCCTTTACCGTATCACCTGCAGTTCAATAAATCTAATAATTCTATACTTTATTTAAAGCAAAAAAAATACCTTCCTGTTTTTTACACCGACCTTTGACAAAAGATATAGGTAAAAGGTGTCAGGTAACTGTAAAAAAAAATATGATCGCAATATGTGTCATCAATACCTCACAGAGAGAATACTCTTCCTAGTCAATACCTTCACCTTATAAATATGTACATTCAGATGTGTTATTATTTGTACCCTTGCAAGTTGAGAAAAGAAAAAATCACAACCCTTTCGGTTGATATGTCTTGAAGCGAATGATTGGAAATAAATATAAGTGCAACACAAATACACTGCGACTCATATAATTTTATACACACACTGCGTTGTTTCAAAAAGTTGTTAAAAGCTTAATTATAAATGCAATTGTTCACGCCGTGGCCATAGTCTCCATTATTAGTAGGTACAAATAAAACATAGATAGATAATCGTAGTAATTTGAAAACTTTTTTTAAAAATTGGTTGTCTGTAAAGTCGGTTTACTGACGATAGTTTTACGTGATAACGTATTCCGCTCGAATATCATATTTAATAATACATAACCTAAATTTTAGTAGCTGTCAAACTATATTTTTACCGACTAATAATTTGATCAACCAAAGTAAAATACATATTTTTAAGCAATTATAAAAGACATTTAAAAGAATGTATATAAATATATTATATATTTGTTACCAAACCGTATAATTTATCTGGCCATCTGTCAAATGTAGCTTTCGCTGGAACAGCCGAAAAAAATGTTGAACGCACACTACTCTCTGACGTCACGCGATAAGAGAGAGACTATCGCTTATATCGCGCTCTCGCTTGCGGAACGTTACTCTTTTTCGTGCGTGCAGCCGGTGTTTCATCAATTTATAAGACGTTATCACGTCAAAAAAGAACAGATGAATAATTAATATTCTTTCGTTCCTTCAAAACATACAGAGACTCTGTTAGATCTACTTTTGTCTGTTTTTACACATATAATTTTGAAATGGCTAAACGACTACCAAAGTCATTAAGTATAGTACGCGCCACGAATCTAAAAGGCTCGGAAGTAATATGCGAGTTCGGGCTTGCGCTTGTACAGTCTGTTGAAAAACTACAAACTCGCAACTCAACGAAACTATAATAGCAATAACATCTTGACAATAGCGTACTCGACTGTACTTTAAAGCAGGAAAGCGACAAGTAACAAAAGGCAACGAGCGATCACGGCCAATCACCGACGAGCGTACGTTCCGTGCAGGTAGCTGGGAGGTGGTGGGAGTATCAACGGCTCTAAAATGTGTCTTTGCGACGCTGTTTGGGACTAACTTCCGAACCTTTACCCCTACTCCGCGGCCGCCTGTAATGCGACATGCAAGCGACGGCCAGAAAAATTCGGGGCGATAGAATAAAAGTTTCACTTTAAAATACGTGCGTACGTGAAAAATTCATATTTTAGCGATTTGTCAATGTTTTAACATAACTTTTAAAATCGACAGATTCTGAATGGTTCTGGCGTTGTAATTGCATTTAAAACAGGTCGTCTTAATAGTGAATCACATTGAAGGGTTCACAGTGTATGCAGTGCAGTCTCTCTCCACAGTTGCATTAAATCTATTTTACTCTTCAACTCTTTCTCAAGCATTTAGATTATACACAGTTGCGCGATTGCTGTGAATGAAATTCCGTTTATTTACACCTCTACAGCCGTTACTATTCCTATCTCTTTTCAACACGGTATATATATTATTAATATAATAAATGAAATGGCATACGTATATATATGCATGCATATTATGCAATTGTCGTGCATACAATAAGTATATGCACAACCCGGAAACTTGAATATTCAATACGATCTGATTTATGTGTGAGCATGTATTTTTTTATTTATTGATGATTGAATTTTTTTCGCACGGTGATTTGTATAAGTATTTACAATAAGGGTGTGATTTTATAAGACATTTTCTATTTTATAAAACTCTTTTACATATTATTATAATGCTGACATCCGTCTCGGCAAAGCAGATGCAGGGATAAGGAACTTTAATGTGTATAATTTGTATATATTATTTCGAGTAAAAAGGATTTTGCAATGTTTAGGCATAACGAATATTTTAGTAATTCATGTAACAATAAAAAAATATATCGAATATAGGGAATGCAACGGCTAATATTATAAAAAAAATTCCAGCCAATTGAGCGATAGGACCGTTCCAATTGCATTAACATTTTGACACAATATTATAATAAATAAAATAAAATTTGCTAGGATTGCGTAGCATTAAAAAGTCTGAGAATCACTGGCATATATTTTTACTTTGATCGCATAGTACCCATATAGATAAATAACTATTCCATTGAGTTTTATGGGCATCCTTTGGTGACTTATCGGAACCATTTTATGTTTCAGATAATTCAGTGTATCTTTCTTGGATTGAAGAATGGCCATTGCCTCGCATGTAATGAAGTACGACCGACGCACGCGAGGGTGAACAATTCTCCCTCGAGAGCCACCGCCCCCTCCGAGTTCCGCGAGCCAGATCCAGAGGGATGAAATAACATTTCCTACGGGATGATACGCAATCGGCCATCATGGCACTGGACCCCTAGGCACAAATGACATCACCGTCGATAAACTTTGCAATGACCTCCATAAATATTGTAGCTTGATTTCTGTGTGTGGTTTTTCACAAAGTTTGGCATTAAATCAAATTACAAATATATTACTTATATAAATATGTTTATTTATATTTTTACAAAATCTGTGCATTTAATTTTATAATAAACAAGTAGCTATCTAATCATTTTTTGGTTACTGAAAGTTTCTTAAATATTTAAACAATTATGCAACGCTAAAATTTAGACCATGTCTTCTTAACGTAACTAATTTATAAGCTATTTAAGTTTAGCTTAGGAATTACGTATACGGGAGGTTAACAAAAAGTTTCATCTACGTAATTTATATACTGTTTTTTTTTATTTTCAGCCAATCAAAAACTAATTAAAGAACATTTTAGAAGTTAAATACTATTCAACAAACTTTACTGATCGGCATTTATAAATTTTTCCAATCTCTATTAATTTCGAATATTTTCATGTTTTAATGATTTTTTGTATTCATTGGCTGATCATGCAAAAAAAAATTGTTATCTACCTATGAATTGCATATAAAACGCAACAAAAAAATGAAACTACTGCATCGATACCAAAAAAGTGTTCGGTTCCAATTGGTGTTTAAAATTTATATTCGCTGAAAATTTTGAGAAAATATGTACTTAAGACGTGTCAAAAATTCTATTTTTTTTATTACCCATTTATTTAACTATACGGAGCAAATGAAAATCGGTTCTCTAGTTCTAAGCATACAAACAGATAGACAAGAGATGTGTTTTATAAAGTTGAGAAAAGAAGTTATGGCAGAGCCATACGTCTAGTCTGCTGGAAAGCTTTTCAATTTCAAAAAAGGAAAAAAACTTTCTGAGCAGTATACCTCAATCTATACGCATTAACGACGAAGTCTTTTCTTAACTGTACCTGGATGGGGGAGAAAACTGGCAAATCAAAAGGGAAAATACAATAGTTTTCCGCTGTACAAATACACTTATATTGCATTTTTGTTTTGATCACATAATAGATATTGTAGTTAACCTGCCTTCCAATTTTAGATATAACGTCATCAAAAATGCATAAATTCGAAACATAAAAATGCATATTATATACATGAAAGCCTGAGTTACATAACTGAATCCCTTTGATATATTTAAGCGCAGACTTTAAGTATAATATTGATATTATTTAAATTGGCTTACAAAGACATTGGAGCTTTACAGTAGCGAACCCCACGCGTCAATAAAACAACCCCAATTTTGAACCAAACATTTCTGAAGAGTAAGAAAAATAATTGCAATTTATACATGTCTGCTGCCCTATCACTGGTTACCCGAGTTGGGCAGAATTTCTTGATTTTATTATCAATATACTAATTTATAAAATTCTCTGTATGTATATGTCTGCTTGAACGTATTTAACTAAAAAATTGGTTGTCTGTAAAGTCGGTTTACGGACGATAGTTTTACGTGATAACGTATTCCGTAATACATTATCTAAATTTATATAATAATTATAATAATTCGAATCTATGATATTGCATCTTTTGCTTCAAATTTAGGTTAATTTTATTTATTAAAATTACTCACCACCTATAATATAATTGTTTTTTTTTAACTTTCTTTATTTCGTATTTATTTTAAGTCTCAAAGATTAACTGTCATAATATTTTGAAAACAATTGTTTCATTGCTTATATAAAATTCCAAAACCTACTTACAATATTTAAGTATTTTCATACGTCAAAAAATTGATTTTTATAATGATAAAATTTGTATGAAAACGATTTTTTCGAGAGATGAGGCCTAGCTAAAACGATTTTTTGCCCCCCAAAATCCCTTTTCAGTAAATTTCATCCAAATCGTTAGGGCCGTTTTCGAGAAAAGCACGCACAGGGTCAGGCGGAACGTTAGGAACGTTACACTTTTTCGTGCATGCAGCCGGTGTTTCATCAATTTATAAGATTGGTGATTCATCAATTTATAAGACGTTATCACGTCAAAATGAAACTACTGCATCGATACCAAAAAAGTTTTTGGTTCCAATTGGTGTTTAAAATTTATTTTCGCTGAAAAAATTGAGAAACTATGTACTTAAGACATGTCAAAAATTCTATTTTTTTTTTATTACCCGTTTATTTGAGAACTATA
Organism: Xanthostigma xanthostigma; assembly: GCA_963575645.1. Lineage (NCBI taxonomy): Eukaryota > Metazoa > Arthropoda > Insecta > Raphidioptera > Raphidiidae > Xanthostigma > Xanthostigma xanthostigma. Next base: position 7,148,144 of record OY754471.1, on the reverse strand, counting down.
CGGAGCCAATTTTAATTATAATAATAATAGCCTAAAACCAGGGCAGATAAAAATCGGTTCTCTAGTTCTAAGCGTACAAACAGACGAGAGATGTGTTTTATAAAGTTAGAGAAAAGAAGTTATGGCAGAGCCATACGTCTAGTCTGCTGGAAAGCTTTTCAATTTCAAAAAAGGAAAAAAACTTTCTGAGCAGTATACCTCAATCTATACGCATTAACGAGAAAGTCTTTTCTTAACTGTACCTGAATGGGGGAGAAAATCTATAGATTTTCAATTTTTTATAAAAAAAACTATATGCGTCTACCTAAAACATAAAAACTCAACCGTTCTCGAAAACACGTCAAAAACTATTTCAAGAATTTTAATGAAACTTTTTTTGAAATATTCCTTATAATTCCAGAAAAGGTCATGATTTATTTCACTTTATTTTGTTGCAAAATTAATAAATTTGATTTAATTTATTTAACGCGTCTATAATTATTATTATAAAATATTCAATGAATTAATAATTTAACGTTGAACAAGCCAACAATTCAATAAACATTAATGGCGTGATTCTGTAGCCTCTGTTAAATTTGTTGAATTTCTGTCTCACTTTAATTTATGTATCGTTAAATGTCTTAGAAAGTGACACAAAATTAGCAGCACTCTAAGTTCCGACATTGACCGTACAGAATAACGCAATAATTGACTTAGTCTTGCGTATAAAACTCAGTGTAGTGTACATAAAGTGTTAATAATAATTCATAACAACTCAGTGGCCAGTGGACAGACTACAAAGTTATGTAACAACGCGTTAACTATGTTAACCCGGTGTCATCGAACGTGTGTCCTGTGGATAAACAATTGGGCGTGCGACGCACGCGCGTTCTATGATTTATGACTGACCATTGCATTGCTTGACCATTCGTTAGTAGGGTGACTGCTCTAATGACCGATTAGCATTTTTATTTAATTTTTATAAACCCACAGGGCTTGACGAAGCCGTGATCGCGCAAAGAATCGATTTTTGAATAACGTACATGGTTATAAATACCCTGAACGATGGACACAAAAAGTAGCTTTCAAAAATTGTCTGTATGCCGTCCGTTTATACAAAATGTTAGTATACAGATTGCATCAAATCAAAACGGTCCATAGGACATTCTGTGTGTAAGATAGAGACGATATATAAAGATCTAAAGCAGTAAGTAAGAATGAGATAAATGATCGCTAATATGATTACTGTGGTTACGTAAATAAATAATTACGTACACTGTAAATGTTTTTACCAATTTATCAATTAAAACAACTACAAATAAATTTATTATGTTGACGGTTGAATTACCACCATAAAATCATTTAATTATTTGGATTTTTTCCCGAACACTATAAATAGCCATTTTATCAATAATTTCACTAGTGAATAATGACATTTGATAAAATTGTGATTTTTACTGTAGAAAACAAAGACGATACTATCAGATTGTATAACCACAGTAACTATTAGCAATCATTTTTCTCGTTCTTACTTACTGCTTTAGTGCTTTATATAATATCGTCTCTGTCTTACACACAGAATGTTCTATGGACTGTTTTGATTTGATACAATCTGTATACAATATTATAAGGCAACGTGTTTTTTTCTAGGCCAATTCTATTTTTTTTGAGATTTATAAATCTCTACATCACTACTACCGATCATTGGGTGGCTTATCTAAATCGACCGGTCAACAGTCTACCAAAGTGCAATATAATTAGGTGACTATGAACTCCCCGCTGATGTCCGGTGGTCACTCGATCAGGGTGACGGAATCAAACTAGTTTTTATAACTCGTTTTGGATAAATGAACCGGACAATGTATTAAACTGCAGTGTTGTTTGTCAAAGATAACCGCTTGTCAGAACCAATTATTTGTGACGATGATTAAGTTGTCTGCCAAGCCACTCGAGAATTTCTTTAATCTTATAAACGATGACCTTTTCTGTAAGTTCATAACTTCCATAATTGCAAAGCTTGTTTTATGACCAGAAACTGGTCAACACTCAAACTTGACCCCTTTGATTCATATAGAATTATTTTATAGACGCGTGTGTTAGTTTCATATAAATAACATCCATCACCGAAAGCTTAAGACAAACAGAAGAGACTTTTTTAGAAACCTACTTTTATCAGTTCGGATGACTTGAAAAAGTGTAAATTTATCGAAAACGCAAAAACGATATTTTCCACTAGTGTTTCTCTATCCTACTGGTTCATATAATTAATGGAAAAGTAGGTAATCTATTTGAAGCCTTCTTCAAAATTAAGTTGTGAACATAGGATTATTCCATCGATTCGAATCTAAAATTTTCATTTCAATATATTTTCGGAATATTTTATGTTGTAGCAATTCATACTCATATATACATATCTAATGTTTACTTTTTGATTGATTCAACTGTGTGCATATCTTATTCGCTTCAAGAACACACTACATTACGTGACAGGTTGACATGAGCGCGATATAACATTTTCCCGCGACCCCCTGGCAAAACACACCAACTGTACTCTCCAAACGGATGGGACTCCCAAACCTGTTAAAGCTGTTCTTAGAAAGCGATTTTATAAATACCTAAGCTTTTGTAACTGTGAACCTAAATTTTATATTTTTTTATATTTTATTTAGTCCGTTGAGACATACATCTATTTGAGACGTCAACGAAATACAAGATAAAATTATAAGGCTATCAGCAACATAAAAATTCATTAATACTTTAAAAGACCCGTTCTACTAAAAAATGTTTAATATTTCTCTTAAAAAGTGAAAAGGTATTGTTTTTCAACCTTTCAGGTAATTTATTATAAATATAGGCTGAATAATTTTCTGGACAATATTTAAAAATGTCTTTTGTTGCCAACAGTAGTTTTATTGCTTTTTACCTCTAGTATTATGACCATGCCCATTCTCCACCAAGGCATATCTTGCCATATTTTTATGAGAGAAAACTAACAAGCAAAAGAGAAAGATACATGGAGCTGTCATTTTTTTCTTCTTCAGAGCATTTCATTGAAAGCCTGTGTTCAAAAAGTTTTTTTACTAATATTTTATCCCATCAAAAACATAAATGTAAAAAGAGGAGCCACGCTCGGTACCTATAGAAAAAACAGCTTCGTCGAAAAAAGAGTTGAGATCCAAAGGTGAGTCAAGATTTCACTCGGCAAGTTTTCCGACGCGAATCATCTTTTGATAATATGAAACATGCAAACTAAAAAATTTGTTTTCAGCAGATTTGAATGAATTTCTTAAAATTTAACATCATTGACAAAATAATATCTTTGTTCTAGTCTTCTTAGCATAATTTTTTAGTGTTACCTACAGTGTTAGAGAATCCCGAATCTAACTCGTCGTGAATTGACTGTGGAAGTTGTTAAGGAATGCACACAAAATAATATTTTATTTGCATGAAAGTCATGAACAGTAAGCCTGTCGTCGATCTGTTACTGTGTGAATAATGCAGTGTACTTTACACTGCTTCTAAAATGTTTCGGAAAATCACTTTCCACTCAACATCAATTCTTAAAAAACTATTTTGTAAAAAATTATTTTCCACTTTTTAGTGTAAAAAGAAAGCCACTGTATTTAATAAGTTTTTCAATTTCATACAATTGGAAAAATACATTATTTTTCAATTTACAAAACAATAAGAAATTTGTAAATTAAATATAAGGCGTCATCTTGGGGCGGTCGCTATATTGAGCTTAGAGCGATTATAAATATACCTTATGTATTGCACAGATTGCTCTGCCATCAGAACCAAAGCTGTTGTCAAAATTTCAGCTGGATTGGAAGTTGGTCAAATTTCAATCATTAAATTTACACATACAGACAACCGACATAATTTCGAGCTGGAAAATTAATCTTAGAAATATCTTAATAGTTTTTTTTTAATAAACTAATAGTAATTGTTAACTTAACGTTCAATTCAAAAAAATCACCACATGTAATATCCTGATAATGTCATGTGTATATACGTTATTTTATTCAACTCATGCGCGTTATTCATGTTTTATCATGCCTAAAAACCGAACCCTAAATAGCCATTTACCGACTGGTGACAATTACTTGTCATAACTCAATGAAGATTCCTACTAGCTCGGCCATTGTGGAGTAATGAAAATAAACGTAACTATTTTCTGAGTCGTAACGAAATAGTCGGTAACAACAACTCCGTTGTTACCCATTGAGGCTAAAATTGAGAGGCCGAATGTTTTCGACATGGAGTTTATTCATAACCGGCTAACCTCAAACCAAAACATTAAATCGTGCTGTTTGGTGCTGTTAGTATTGACAGTTTTTTTTATAAGAAATAAATAGATATTAACAACATCTCATTATAATTAAAACATGAATAACGCGCAATTGTTGAATAAAATTATGGGCGCAACTTGTAGGCTAAGTCATGACCTGTCAGCGCGATGAATGACTTAGACTACTAGTTACGCCAATAACTATTGCATCGTATAAGGTATGTAGTGCTAACTCGTGAACAATTCAAAGACGCAAGCCACAGTATCTTCAATAATAATAAAATAGATTTTCAATTTTTTATAAAAAAAACTATATGCGTCTACCTAAAACATAAAAAATCAACCGTTCTCGAACCAACCGATGAGATGTGTTCGGCTGACATTAGCACTTATGGTCGACCGTAGTGAACACAAGCGGACCGCGGCAGCGCAAGGTCGTTATGAAGCGTGACTAAGAGAGTCCCTCGTCACATTCCCGTGCATATTGATCTCTGGCGTACATCACACACAGGCAGCGCCCCCATGTGGCCGGAGTTCCCCAAACCACTCAACGTCATTTGCAGCCCCCGACGTCAACCGTACGTCTCGTACCGTCGCCGTCGTACCCTCGTCGTTTCCTCGTCGCCAGCCGCCACCTTCCATGTACGCGCCGCGTATACACACAAGAGAGCTGCACATCGGCGGAAGATTTGTACGAGGTGAAACAAGAGGATGTAAAGAAATTAAAGTGATATCTCAAATATTCTCAAGACGGAACATAAAAGTTTATAAGTATCAAAGTCAGTATTTGTCATATGAATGCTGTAGGTAACTCTTAAGGGGGATATTGCCGTTGCAACAGAATACAGGACAGGTCTTAAAAATTAATCATATCAGATGATGGTAAGAGGGTAAATCGCCTTGTTCTATACTAGGTGTATCAGTGTATTATAATGCTTTGTTTGCAGTCATGTTTGAACTTATTTAGCTTAAGAACTATTTGACGAATTTGAATGAAATCTGTTTCTTACGATTGTGTTATATTTCACTATATAAATTTATTTTTGAGTTAATAAATTAATTACATATTTATAAGCTTCCTATTGGTAGAGCCGTCACTAAGACCCATTCCATCACGTATGCATATGCCGATCGTCCTCAGTGGGCTTAAGGTTATAGGTCGGACGGGGTATGGTAATACCCGTAAGAAGCGGAACTACATCTGTAATACACGCGCGACTGGTTATCTTATGCAGAACTTGTATAAATTTATATAGACAAGTTCTCTATCTTATTAAAATGTACTAAAAATGTAAGCTGCACTGACAATAATGATATACAAAGGCATTTAAGTTCAAATTAAGTTAAGTCTGATACAAAGTCGTAGAAGAGAAAAAAATTGCCAATAGTTTCCAAAATGGACTGCCTGGTATAGTTTTTGTTACATCGTGTATATTATAGTAAAGAATATTGACGACCTTTGAAGATACAATCTAAAATGGAAATCACATTTTGGAAACAAACATAATCATTTTTATTCGACGGATAACTTTTAAACATTCAAGTGTAGGCACCTGCCTGCATTTTATCCTAAGCGTTAAGAAAAAAGTAGTGAATATCATATTTTTAACATACGATATTGAAAACGGAATCAAGATACGTTTAATGTTCATTAAAATTTAATAAACATGGTAAACATGTAGAGATAGACTTTTATAAATTATAGGGTTATGTCATTTATACTGATAAATGTATTTTCCACTGTCTTAGCATGTTATTTTTATATCAAAGTATAAACAAAGTTTAAACTCTAAACTTCCACTGTGCGTATGATGAAAATTTGAATTATTCTATTTTCGATAGGAATGTAGATTTTTGTCATATAACAGGTACAAAATTTTATTAGCAAAGAAATAAACGATTTGTATATAAAAAGTACACAAATATCATCAAATATCAACCGACTTTTAAGAACTTTAAAACGTGTAGTTTTCAGAAGCACCTAACTTTTGCAATTTCATTTATAAATGTTATTATTTTTACTTTAATTAATTTTTAAGCAAAAAAGGTACTTAGAATTTGTTTCTAATTTGGAAAGGGTTGTTAATTGCTGTTTCATTTTTAATCTGTACAATTGAAACCTTCTAAAACATTAACAGGGACGACACAACATCTTTATTGAATATAGTATTATTTTCCAAATGAGCAATAAACATAATACACCAAAAGTACATAAGATGGAAACATGAACACATATTATGTACACAGGTGTACATAAACAAAGATACAATTCATCTTTGATTCTGTAAATATTTTAGGAGGCTCTTATTGAAAACGCGTTCACTCAGCATACGCTAACATTACACACACATATACTTGTAGATCTTCGCATCATGAAGAGAATAGCGAAGGTCCCAACACCCCGCCCTGCGGTACTCACAGCAGTCTTGTGTGTGCGTTGCTACTTCAATCATCCATCAGTGCGAGGCGGGATAAAGTTTCACATATCCAGGCATAGTTCATATGATTGCTTAGGTACAGAACTATATCAAGTCTTATAATCCAAGCAGACTGGTCAGTTGTAGAAACGCAAATAGTGATATTTCATTTTTCATTTAACAGTTCAAAATTTCTTCCCATTTCGCTGCGCAAATGGGAGAACTTTATTGAATCCGCCCACTAAATCGTAAATATTACATTATCTTTTTTTATCACTGGCGTCGCTAATTTCCCTTTTGTACTGACGTGAATTTAATTTATAACTGATTGCCAGTCGTCATTTTAATTTTACTATGGAAATTTTCATTATTAATTGAAGCCATCCAAGCTACTTATTTTCCGAAGAATTCTTTATTGTTTCGCTACATAGCCCTCATTTTACCTCTCCATCGTTTCGGTAGGTACAAAACACTAATGATCTCTTTTTTCGAAAGCTGTTCGTTTTCCTTGTCTAGTCTTCACGGCTATAGCTTTAACGGATACATTTTTATCCGGTTATAAATGAATTCGTTGAGTTTGGTCACGATAAATTTCGTTATCTAGCCTACTGCATAAGCATTCAGCCTTTGACGGAAGTAAACTTAAGACCACCTCAACAGTCCCACCCTCAAAGCACGCAGAACGAACAGTCACACACACACACACACACACACACACACACACACACACACACACCCACATTAACATGCACTACACGTATGTTTTCTATAGATAAGAAGTTTTCAAAAGAAAATTCTTAAATTTATATAGTGTGCGTACACGATGGGCGCCTCCTTCTAGATTATTCCGTGCATTGAAGTTTAATCGATATAAGAAAACGATATTTTTATAAAATTCAATTGAGTACTATATATTTCAAATAAAATAAAATTAATGTGAGCATTATTGCCTTTTACACAAAACGGAGGTATATAGCCTCCATTTAAAAATCATATTGAGTTATGAAACTCAATGGCAACTAAAATTCTATTCATTTATTTGAACTACTATTTCCTAGAACCACTTGAGCCTTGTGTCATAAGTGTCATATAGTCAAAACTGTTTACATTTTTTTAGGAGGTTGTTGCGTTACAGTCTCAATCAAAAGTAAGTCGAATTCTAAATGGGAACTTTTCCATAATATTTTTCTACAAAAGGTTATAAGTCGATGGTACTAATAAATTATTGTCATAAAGGCATAAATAAATATTTTTTTTAATTTTAATTAATTATTTCAGTAGTCCATTTTGGAAACTTTTGGCAAATTTCTTCTCTTCTACGACTTTGTATCAGACTTAACTCAATTTGAACTTAAGGAGGTTGATCCGTTACAGTCCCAATCAAAAGTAAGACGAATTCTAAATGGGAACTTTTATAGTTTATAAGACGGTGATACCAATAAATTATTGTCATAAAGGCATAAATAATAATTTTTTTTTAATATTATTTCAGTACTTTATACTTAATGCACTATCTTTTGAATTTTTTGTACAAAGTTAGGTTAAAAAAATAAATTTGTGTAAATATCTGTATTTTACATATTTTTTGCAGTACCTAGTATATAATTAAAAAAAGAAATTAGAAGTAATAAAAATTAAAATTATATCATTAAAAAGTTGAAAATTCAGTTAAAATTGTTAAAATAGTCAAGAATAAAAGTCCATAATCGAAAAGTGCTAAGGTTTAATAATTTTTTTTAATGATTAAAAGTCTCCTAATTAAATTGGAAAGAATATTAAAATATGCGTAAGACATCGATGCTTTACATAGTTAGTTTTCGGAACTACTGACATTATTTGGTTATTTGCAAAAAATTAAAATGTACCGTTTGCATGCTAGGTTGACATATTTTCCATAAGACTACATGTAAAAGTTTTTTTTTTAATTTTTAGCTTTATAAATCTCCTAATGATTTTGAAATTTTTACAGAAAATTTTGTAATAAAAAAATCTATTAAAAAAAAAATTGGTTGTCTGTAAAGTCGATTTACGGACGATAGTTTCACGTGATAACGTATTCCGCTCGAATATCATATTTAATAATACATAACCTAAATTCTAGTAGCTGTCAAACTATATTTTTACCGACTAATAATTTGATCAACCAAAGCAAAATACATATTTTTAAGCAATTATAAAAGACATTTAAAAGAATGTATATATATTATATATTTGTTAACAAACCGTATAATTTATCTGGCCATCTGTCAGATGTAGTTTTCGCTGGAACAGCCAGAAAAAATGTTGAACGCACACTACTCTCTGACGTCACGCGAGAAGAGAGAGACTATCGCTTATATCGCGCTCTCGCTTGCGGAACGTTACTCTTTTTCGTGCGTGCAGTCGGTGTTTCATCAATTTATAAGACGTTATCACGTCAAAAACTTTATTTTTCATTATCTTCGTAAAACGGCGCAACCTCCTTAAGTAAAGTTATACAGCATAATATTTTTGTGTGTACATAACTCTTTTGGAATCACCTATAATTTGAGCACCGTTTCCGTTTTCTTTCTAGGGCAATATGATCTAAAGCGGTAAACATATAAAAGCGAGCTTTTCAACGTAAGGAATATACGTAGGACCGTCAACTAAACTAAACAGTGACAAACACATCAAGTGAGCTTTTGAAACTCTCGCTAAACCTAACCAATATACAACGTACGCGATTTCCGTTCACGATAACACGTCTCGGTTAGCTGAGAATGTGACGCGATCAATGCGTTATGCGATTGTTTTTAACGTCGCCAAATAGCACAGGGTCACAGTCTCAGTGCCGGAAAATAGCCCGAGGGCGCAACAAGGATTTGCCCGCAACCGTGACGCGATGTCACAGGTTTGACGCCAATCTTATGTATAACACACGCCACCTACACCGTCGTCGTACCGTCACTTCCACCGCTCAAAACATTGATGACTCGTCTTGTAATAAATAAGTTTATTTTTGTAACGCTAGATTGAAAAAGTCAGCTAGTTACAATCACAGCACAATTATATATACAGTATGTAAACATAAGGTGCACATAGGGAAATTAGCATTGTGAAAAAATACTTGGATCAGAGTTAGCCATGACTGCATTAATTGTTATTTCTATTGAATTATCGTGGTAATCTTGAGGATCTCTATTTTATTTTGATTTATTTTTATATTACTTGGCTTTTTTAATACTAAAAATCTCTTATAAATCATTATTTTAATTTTTTTGTACAAAAATAAAACAAAAAAAAACAACTCCAACTGTTTGGAAACATTTCATTAAAAAATTGTCTGACTGGTATGACGTATGCGCGTCGGTAAATCAGTGACCCAATGTCTTTAGGTTCAACACAAATAGCCGGAGATAGTTGATCTCGCACTATATTTAAGTATTTTTGGGAATTTAATGTCCCCATTAATAAAAAAAGTCCGATTATGTTGTAATCATTTGAATATTTTCTTCGGTAGTTCACATTCATTTTGCAAAAGAATATTATCTGTCAAATTGAAAAACAAGATTTCAAGGCTCACTCTGATCCAGTCATTTTTTCCCAATGTTAATTTCCCTATGTGCACCTTACGTATTTACATACTGTATACAGAAATAAAGGTGTAAAATAGTAATTATTTTATCTGAATTTTCCATGGCTTGTTTTTATTCTCAGATTCTTATCTAAAGTTCTGAAAGTGCTTTCATTTAGCTGTGAAAAACAATAATGATTTTAAAGTGTGAAGCAGTATGAGTCTAAAACAACTATATAGATTATAAGAATCTTCAATACCATACTAATATGGCATTTCAAAACCAGTGAGATAACAGTATAAACATTAACATCTAGTGTGGAGAATTTCGATTTTTCGCATACCTATACAGCTCTCATATTATGTTTAAGTGTATATGCTTAAATTTCTGTTCTCCGCCTTTGGTGATATCTAAAGAAGAAAGAAGCGAATAGGTCGAGTGGTATTTTGGTGAGATGTGTTTTGTAAGGCACCTACGATAAAATTACAGTCGACAGAAAAACTATTAATGAGTAAATTAAGGTTTTCTTCCTGTCAAGATATTTTTCATAAACATATTGTGTTTCTTTCACCGATCAATGTTCATTGACTGAATATTTTTATAGGGATGTGTGATTTACAAATATAATTTATACCTTTTTTGAAGTTGTGCTTAAATAATCGCAAAGAAATATTATTTTAAAGATATCATAAACGTTAATTTAATTTACAATGAAACCACGAAACCATTCCACAGTCTCCTTAATATTAGGAGGAATGTTTGTTTTTCTATTAGATGTAGAATATATTATGTTCCATACCCAAGGAGTAAAGTGAAGGTCGTGGATGATGACGGTGTTTGGAGAAGACGTTTTGATACGACTCGCTGCTGGAGGGAAATGAATAACATACTTATATGAAGGGTGCCATTGAAGAGCTTAATTCAAGGACGATTTTAATAACAGAAATACATCACTAACACTACAATCTAAACAGACCACTATAACGAGCTAATTTATTAAGCAGTGATTTTGATCTTTATTATTTTTCTGTTTTCAATTTGTAATTAACAAAGATGCAAAAAAATGTCCAAATAAGCTTCAAAGCTATATTTTATATTCCTGTATTTAGTTCAATCTTTTTTTTTGTGTCCTGTATATTTTTACACGATTCTGATTTACGCGGTTTTCTTTCATTGAAAGTCTTCTTACATATGAGATGGTGATATGACATTTATTTAATAAATAAAATTATCGACCAATTTTTCAGACAATATATTAACAAAAAATATAATTAATACATTAACGTTTCAATCCGGATTTGGACCTTCTTCAAAACTGATCTAAAAAATATAAAAAATAATTTTATTTATTGAAGAGTTCTAATCAGACGTTAATCAAAGATTTGATATTTATTTAATCAGTTGAGACATACCTATACCTATTTGACAAAAATCAAATTATAAAATGATCAGAAACATAAATAATTCATCAACAAACACAGTCAAAGGTCAATAATTTTCTGATCAATACTTATAAATGTGTTTAGTTGCTAAAAGTAGCTTTATAGCGTTTTAACCGCGAATATCATGACCATGTTCTACCTCTGTCAAGGCATATCTTACCATATTTCTGTGAGCGAAGAACAACAAGCAAAAGAGAAAAATGCGTGGAGTTGTCATAATCTTTTCTCTAGGAAAGATGTCCCAATATGATTGTTTTTTATTCGAACTGAACATAGCACGTAAAAATAAAAAATTAAACATGATTTATGATCCGTCTATTCTTGATACTCATCACTTGAACGCAGCGATCCTTATTAGTAAATGGAGGTTCTGCTGTACCTACAGCTAAATGACATTCCGTTGATTCTAAATATGTTTTTATAAGTTTTTTGAAATAACAAGATCAAAAACTAACGCGTAAATAAAATGGTATACGACAATTACTCTCCTTTGTTAATTTCACATTTAATTAATCACGCGTTTGGTTATTATTCAATTAACTAACCATAGAAATAACTTCTCAATTATTTAGGTACTTAATGATTAGAGATTATTTAGGTATCTAAAATCAACTGAACTGAACCAAATTAAACCCTATACCGTTGCAATGCGAATGCAAATGTCAAATAACCAAATTATGTACTCAGATCCTAATGCAGCCGCAACTTTGATTGTAGAACATTAGACTGCACGAGAACTGGTATATTATTGCATGAAAAGTCACAGTCTAATGGTACTTGAAACGTGTTATCTAATGACAAACATCTGTAATACCGTAGCTATACCGTTTTCAATACGAATGAATACGTATATACACGGTTCTCCAAAACTTTAAATATCATGCAACAAGATGTACTGCTTGATTAAATATTTTCAACTGTGATGAATCGTTAGTAGCATCTCGATAAGAAGTCTGTAGTTATTGCCGTTTTCCAGTTATAACGTTTCTAATTTATTCAAGAAAAAAATATAAAAACGCGTCTAACTCCGAAACCAAAAGAGGTACAGAGTTGCGGGTTGCCTCATTGGATTCAGCGTGATTTTTTTTCATAAGTATGCTTAATATTAACCGTATCGAAAGGCTCATAGTGCCTCAAAAAGTCGCCGATTTGCGAAAACTTCAGTTTTTTCAATTTTTTGAAAAAATAAAAGTGTCAAATGAATTTACTCGACCTTATAGAAAAAAGTCCGCTGAAGCGAATAAGCACAAGCGCAGAACTGTATCTTTTCTAGTTTTGAAGTTATGAGCATTTGAAAGTTTGAAAATTTAAAAACTCGATTATCTCCGAAACTAGACAAGATACAGAGCTGCGCCTGTGCTCATTGGATTCAGCGTGTCAAAATCTACCGGGTAACATTAATATCAACCCGTTCTGGGAGACTTTTATTTTGAAAATTTTTACAAGGGGGGGGGGGCGACGATTAAATTTTCATTTTAAAATAAGTGCAGTATCGACCGGAAATTTATAGAATATATGGTTGAAAATGACACAATTCTATGCAAAAAATCATGCTGAATCGAATGAGCGTACCTTGAAGTCTGTATAGCTTTTGTAGTTTTCAAGTTATAGCGTATTTAATTTTTTCAAGAAAAATTTATAAAAACCCGTTTTGAGTCATTTCATATTTGAAAATTTTTGTGATTTTCTTTACAAGGAGGTACTGACTTACAAATTTTTATTTTCAATTAAATTCAGTATCGCCCGGAAATTTATAAAAGATATGGTTGAAAATTACTTAGTTTTATGCAAAAAATCATGCTGAATCGAATGAGTGTACCTAAAAGACTGTAGCTATTGTAGTTTTCAAGTTATAACGTTTTTAATTTTGTCAAGAAAAAATTATAAAAACGCGTCTAACTCCTAAACCAGAAGAAATACAGAGTTGCAGGTGGTGGAAAATATAAAAGTGTCAATGATATGCCTGAATGGTTATGAATGAGCACAAGAACTGTATCTTTAAATTTGATTATTTTAAAAGATTATTTAAATTTTTTTGAAAATCCTCCGACATTTATTTTGCACAATCGCTACCTCAATCTTAATGAAATTTACTGTATAACCGTATATACTTTTTTATTAACAAAGTCGTATAAATTTATAATATCATACTTGATTGATGATCAATAATATATTATTTTTTAAATAAACACATTTGTAGGATTGGTGAGCTTAAATGTATTCCGCGATACGTTTAATTTCAAAAGTACACCATTCGAAAGTTCTGTATCAAAGCCTAAAAAACCGTAAAGCGGTCTGAAATACGCCGCGCCGGCGCGTCCTTCCATTATTGGTTCCTATTTATTTTATGCAAAACAGTTCGATGTTTAGACTTAATTTGAATAATATATACAAATGCGACGATATTGGATGCATTTCATTTGAATATTGTATAATGTTGTCTATTGCAATTGAAAAGAAGGCACGATATGCAATATATATGAACTGTGGCTTAATATTGCATCATTGTATCGCGTTCATATCAATCAGGCCTGTAGTCAGGAATGTATCAACTAATCTATACTAATACTAGCGGCCCTGTACGTGCTTCGCTACGTATAAAGTGAAATAATAAAACAATTTAATTGGAACATCTATCTATTTTATTAATTGCTAGCTATTTTAAAATATACATGGGCGTATATGTGTGTATGTCGAGCACTCCGGCTGCGCCGTCGTGTTCGATACCTTAACCTCAGCAACACGTGGTGGTTATGCTATTGAATTGTAACTTATATGAAACGTTGCGCCATCTATTGAATATTCACTCAATCCAGTCAACAGATAATTATGACTGTCAAGAAATAGACAAATAATTTGCAACAAAATAATATTGCGACTATAAATTGAAATGTAAGCTATCCTATCTTTCAAGTTGGGTCGAATTGCACACGATGTGCAAATCAAATTTAAAATCGGTTCAGTAGTTTAGGAGTTCATCGCGGACACACAACGTGACACGTAATTTTTATATATAAAGATATAAAGCTGAAGAGTTTGTTTGTTTATTTGGTTGAACGCGCTAATCTCAGGAACTACTGATTCGAATTGAAAAAAAAAAATTGTTGGAGCGCCCATTTATCGAGGAAGGCTATAGGCTATATAATATTACGCTACGACCATAATAGGAGCGGAGCATCAAATGTTGCAAAATGTAACTCAAAATTTGTCCGTTCGACAAAAACTTTTGAACGGTAACTCCGATCATCACGAAATTTGGACACAACATTCATCTCGGTAAACTAAGATGAATGTGCGTACTCATGTGCGTCCCCCCTTTCGTTCTTTTGCACCCGGGTGAAACCGGGCGCGACCGCTAGTTTAATATAATATGTTTCGGGGAGTTGGATTTTAATTTCTTTGTTATCTGAGTCCAGTTCATATTTTCAATAATAAACTGACAATTTAATTGATATCTTAACCGGTTTTCTCAGATTAAAATAGAGAAAGTTATAGATTTACAAATATTTTAAAATAAATTTTTTTATACAAATTTTAAGTTTTGGGGCAAATTATCTAAACTATCCAAATCAGAGGGCACCCCCAAGTCGAGCACTGTCGTACGATCCTTTTCTCGAAGCGACTCACGGAACTTTTGACCCCCGTGTAATTTCGTTGTGGATAAAACAAGAAGTTGAAATTTTCGACTATTATCAGAACCTAGAGTAATTTTGCTTGGCTTCAGCCCTGATATTTTGCATACATTACGAAACGTATCGTAATACCTTTCGCTGTTTCAAACCTCCGCTATTGCATATGTTTTGTAGCTTTAAGGGTTTGAATTGTTACCTGAAATATTTACTCGCTACCTGACTATTATATATGAATGATACAAAAAATGAAATAGGTTAAAGTATTTTATAACCGCGAATGGGCCCTTCTATGGTGTAACTAACTTACTGATTGTGTGTGTTCAACATTTTATTACCGAAACAATAATTTCTTCGAATTTCACATTTTCGAATACAGTGTAAACTCTTTATAACGAAACTCAAGGGACCGAGCATTTTTTATCGTTATAGAGAGTTACCGTTATATGGAGTGAAGAAAGAAAAACAACCAAATTAACAATAATCTTCAATGTACTGTATAATCTCTTTATAACGAATTTTAAGGGACCGAACATTTTTTTCGTTATAAAGAATTTTCGTTACATGGAGGGAAGAAAGAAAAATAACCAATTTTCACAAAATTAATTTATTCCAAACACATATACAAACACATATGCCTATAGTTTGGCGTCATCAAGTGCTTGTTGAATAGATGGTGATGGTTCAGAATGGTCCTCTTTATGTCTGTAAACATTTGCTGACGCTTAAATATGAACATATTTCTTCGTAATAGAGAATGGCTGTTGCGTTATAAAGAGGGTATTAATGTATAGGTTTTAAGGTAAATCATCCAAATCGTAAAAATTTCGACGTTATAGGGAGTTTTTCGTTATAACGAAGGACGTTATAAAGAGTTTACACTGTATATTGCTTATAAGAATTATCCAAATTCAAACATTTGCTTGTCTTTTTTCTGACATCTGTTTTTTAAGATAAG
Organism: Xanthostigma xanthostigma; assembly: GCA_963575645.1. Classification (NCBI taxonomy): domain Eukaryota; kingdom Metazoa; phylum Arthropoda; class Insecta; order Raphidioptera; family Raphidiidae; genus Xanthostigma; species Xanthostigma xanthostigma. Next base: position 7,131,892 of record OY754471.1, on the reverse strand, counting down.
ATAAGATAAGATAGTTTATTGGTGTTAAAACTTAAGTTTACACAAGTCGTACAGTTACAAAATTTAAAGTTTAATATTAAAAAACTCTTCAATTGAATAAAAGCTATTCTTAATAAGAAGAGTTTTTATTTGTTTTTTGAATTGGTGTTCCGGCAAATCTCTAACAGACTGTGGAAGGAAGTTAAAGAATTCAGGGCCATAATAGTTTATGCCAGTTTTTACTTTATTGATACGATAAAAATTAATATGGATGTCCATATTGGACCTGGTATTATATGAATGCAGATTACTGTTATTATTAAATTCAGTTAGGTGTACTTTAACGTACATAAGGCAGTGCAGGATGTAAATGGACGGCACAGTCAAAATTTTAGAGATTGCATAATACTCTTTACAGTCCTGTCTATAAGGTAATGAATTAATTATTCGCAGCGCTTTCCTTTGTAGACCAAATACTCTATTTACATGTGGTGAATGACCCCAAATCAAAATAGCATATGATATCACTGATTGGATAAGTGCATGAAATACCAATATTAAGAAAATATAATCAGCGAGAACGAAATTAATTCAACTATCGACGTTTCAGTTTTAAATTTTTCAAGCGAGTTTTGCATTTCGAGTTTGATAAACTTAAAAACGTACGCTTATGAATGAATTTCGTTCGACTCGTTGTAATGACATCAAAGACATCATCCCGAAGTAAGTAATCGACGATGTCATCTACACACCCACTGGAGAATAAATAAACCGTTTGGAGTTGTAATTTACAAAAAAAATGCAGTATTTGAATACATAGAAAAAAGAGGAAGTAGGGAGGTGCTTCGAGGAATGTCATCGACCGTGTTATCTCTTTCCATTGCAGTGAAAAATTAATTTGACTCAAACTCAACATGTACATTTTTCGGAACTCCGTCAATATTTGAGTTGAACAGGCCAAGCAGACGTTTGTGAAACAGTAATTTGCATACGTTGAACTTAAGCACAATTTCCAGGTGCAACAACACGCGCGCAGTCTGTTTCGGTTACCTGAACATTTGATATCACTCACTACCTACAAAGGGTTAAATTATTGTTACATAGAACAAGATAGCGTATTTTCCAGCTCAAAAGACGACTAGGTACAGTCTCTTTGTGATCACAGCACGAAGGATTTCTCAAGTATTCGTACGGCATTGATTAATTAGTTATTATCACGATTGCTCTAGAGTCTAGAGCGATATTGCATTTATACCTAAGTTCTCAAATTCTATTATTTTTTTATTGAGGAAGAATAATAAAACAGCATTTGTACCTACAATCATTTTGGTACATGGGGCATTATCATAGTCACTTTATTTCATCTGAAGATCTCAAAAATCAAAATAATAGCAATGCGTTTAACACTCATTTCTCGACAGAAGCCAATCGCACCATTTCTACGGAGGAATCATAAAACACTGTACCAAGTCAGCAACTTTTTAAGCATAGGAGCTTAACAGGTAACCAGTTATGGCTTTAACTAAGAAACCATCTCGAATACCATGACAGTAGTGATTCTAAAAAAAAATACGTGTGGCACTCGGGGACTGCCGCGGTAAAGCTATTGCATATTCTTTTTAGGTCTTTAAGTTTTTCTTCTCTATAAAACGAAAATAGATAGGTATAAATAATAAGGTATAAATAGTGTAATTACACACCAAAACAATTATTCATTAAAAAAATTTTGGTTTGATCATAGAATTTCGCGCGATGTACATTTATATAGATATAATATCATATATACTTTCTCTGCACATAACCTAAATAATTTAGGTTATTTTTATAGCAGTATTATATATAAATTCATTTATACACAAATAAAGATAGAATCAGTTATGAGCAGTTATGCAGTTATGAGCACACAAACACCGTGCCGAAGTCTGCCGAACTGAAACGACGTTAGACGATGCACGGCTGTCAACGGGTGGGTGGGTGTTAGGTTTTTTTTCGTTACCTACGGAATTTCTTGATTCGGTCGCCGCGCTCAAAGCCCGCGATAGAAGCTATGCAATAGCTTAAAAATTGTGCAAGAGGAATTATTTGCTCGTATATATATGTTTCGATGATATATATCCACACCTTTACATTTCCTGGCATAACAAACTGACGGATTTTGCCCTCAGCTATGGTAGGTTCGACCCCTTCGACCCGCAGGACTCTGCGTCAACATGTGTATGGAGGTTGTTTATATCCACACTAAACTAGCGTAGGTATTATATTATATACATTTGTGTATATATGAAAACAATACAAAGGAGGTTTGGAGCTCTATACTTTAGAGTGGGTAGATATATCTGTATATAGCTCCGCTTGTTAATTAGCCTGACGGGAGCTGGTGCATGACTGAGCGGCACTATAGGGAGCTAGTTAGTTAGGTATACACAAACCACACATGCCTTTAAAACCGGAAGTTCAATATAGAGGCTGTCCACGATATGACTGAACTTCGTCGATTTAGCTTTTCCTCAAGACTGTTTTTACGAACGAAACTGATAATTTATATATCGTTTCTTATAATTTAATAGTGTGTTATGACGAACTAAGTATTCCAATAATAATAATATAACATTAATCACTCCGGAACACAAGGCGCTTATAAAGATTATGTCATACTTTGTCTAACGGAACGCTTTTTTGGGCTTGTAAAGTTTGACGAGTTTTTTATGTTTTATAACATTTTATATAAATATTAGTAGCACCCTTCCAACTTTATTTTGTTTATTAATTTAAAAATAACTAATTCAAAAAATGCGACAAAACAAAAAGTTTTCAGATCGACGCCAATTAAGTTACTATAACTTCTTTTGTACCTAAGTGTGTACTACCATTAAATTAGCGCCGACGTTAAAATTTTATTATTTTTAACTGACTTAAAAAAAGAAGGAGGTTCTATGTTCGATTGTATATATTTTTTTTTTTGCTTTATAGTAGCATTTTTTCAAGAAGTTCAATTTCTTTAATATTCTAAATAATACTCTAAAAAATAAACTGCTAACACTGACGGAATCCAAATTATGTGTCCAAGCTAAAAAAACACCATTTAGATCATAGAAAACATTCCGTACCAATCGATTTTCCAGCCAGCATGATCTACAGCATTGGTAGTGATTTCGGAAATGCATGGGACCGTTCCACAATAATCAAACAAGAAGTGCAAACCTAGTAACGGCACACAAGTCAGAGTAATGCAGAATCTTATATAGAATCAGTGCAGACAAATTAGCTTAGTGCAGGAGTTAGTTCGCGGTTCGCAGATTCGCTAACCAAGTCTATACAAAGTAAGAATACATATGAGTGCGACAGAGACAAGAAAATTATATTTCTCTCGCTCTTGTACTTACACTGTGTTACAGTTTAAATATTGGTGGTTGACGTATGAAGCAATTAGTAATGTTCTACAGGTCAGCCATAAAATAATGAACCGAAAGAAATATTTTGTAGACCCGCCTGTAAAATAGTTACTTTTTATGTCCGCATAGCCGTCGCGAAATAACATATTTAACATGAGTGCTGTAAAATTAAAAAAAAAATCGAGTCGCAGTGCCAAACTGCTATTGAGCTGTTACACTAGGTGTCCACCTTAAGGAGTTATTTTTTTTATTGAAAGTCTAGTAAGCCATACTGTACGTAATAGCAAATACACTATATTGTCGCCAGGGTTTGGTACTGCGATCCGACTTTTTTTAAAGTTGTAGTTGTTTTCTACCATTCGGGGCTGAACCAAGTCCTGTGCGATGCTGATTTGAATTCAACTGAGTTTAAATAATTCAAATCGTCAAATTTAAGGACGTAGTCTAGTGTTCGGGTTTCGGAAAATCGAATTTATTGTTTTTACTTTTTTAGTAAGTATAATATATTGAGAAAATACTGCAAAAATGTTAGACCGAAATATTAAATATTTACAAAGCTATAGCATATAGTCGAGAGCAGCAACAGTCTTACGGTAAGATTCTTACCCGCTCTTACCTCTTAATAAATTGTTATCACGTTACCTTTATACTCTCGCAGAGTAGAGCAAAAAAATTAGCAGAAAACGATGCCTTTGAAGAAACGGGAGGTTTATTATACACCAGGCATAGCTGATTAGTGTAAATATTTATTTTTATTTTTTTGTTAGAAATCTGAAATCAAAACTTTAAACGCGATTTTCTCAAAACTATATCTACATTTTTGTAAGCGGCGCGGGTGATTGAAACAATTATATAAAACCGATTGCTTTCAATTTTGCACAGGGTTTTCTACACAGCAATAGCTTCGTCCGGTACTAGAATTACTTAATTATAAAAATTATTTCTATTTTTTTTAACCGATTTTCAACGACCAAAATCACGATTTTCTCGTTGTTTTTTTTAAACCCGCCATTTTGTTATTTATCAATAAAAATGTTTATTTCTAGTACGGGATTGAGCCACAAGCCTACGAAACAATAACCAATTACATTTTTATCATTCAGATGACTCCAAGTGACGTTATCACCCGCGGTACCCACCTACCTCCATTTAAAGTTGTCTACTTTGGGTTAAAAAAAACAATTAAAAAATGGCGTAAAATTAAGCAAAAAAAAATGTTTTTATTAGTTTACGATGTCAGTAAAAAACATGTTACAACATTGAAATGATTGTACATTATTTTGTTATTAAAAAAAAATCTGAAATAAGGGTTGAAAACGAGCCTGAACATAGGACTACGTCCTTAATAACGATATCTTTCATAATACGTTTGACAAACAAATAATTTTAGTTGTTTAGAAATGTAATATTATTACGTTTCCTTGTTATAATGATGATAAAATAAGTAAATTTGTTAACGGTTTTGATAGGTTGTCTTTCATTTACAAAGCTCCTCAACCAGCCATCTTACGAGCCAACGTGTGCATAAAGCACACTCTCGTCGACTTAATATGTGTAAGCTGGTAGAGCTGCTGAAAGGAAATACCGGAAACGCAAGAGCTTTTCTGCTAAAGACGTTTGACGATAACCATAGAAGCTAATACGTTACAAGTAGACACGTACCCATCCATTATGTAATCTAAGTACGCAGTGACGAGTCTTTTCTTTCATTTGGTTCGTGTGCTTTACTATAGTGCCGTAAAATTCAAGGAATAGCTAAGGGCGAGCGCACAGATGCTACTTATTTTAACGAAAACGCGCGATTTAGCAACTGTATCGCGATTTGACTACTACTCAGCTACTCGAAATTTCCCGTCCGATCGCGCGATATAGCACAGCGTTGAGACTAAATCGCAATTTTGCGTTCAATGGGGTTTGTTTCGGATTCCCACCTTTTCATCTCCTTAAGGATTATTTTTGGAATAAAGAAAACACCTCACTTAATTAGTAGACGTTTCCCTATCATCGTAGGCAAATAATATAGTTGAGGATGCGGAACCCTCGGTGCGCAAGTCTGAGAGAGAGATTGTAGATTACAGACGCTAAATAATTGAGGTCATCGGCGGTGCAAGTTTGACACTCACTTGTCCGTTTTTTATTTACTTTGCATTATATAGGTAATAATTAATATGTAAATTATATATTGTCAATCATATTAAGTGCAAAGAAATAAGTTAAAAACAAATCAATCAACGAAATTAACGTCAATATAATATTTAAAGTAGGTAATTATTTGAAGTTCGCGCTAATTCTGTTTACAAAACTTCCCTGCCTTCCGGCCACCGGCTATTACCGCTTTGTTTTAGTGGAGTGTGGGGTGATATTCTACTATAAAGATCATATCTCTATCTATTCTACCTCCGTGCTCTCTCTAGAATACTATTAAAGTTTTTCGACTTTGAAAATGTGTGTCAGGATAAAATGATATTATTTTAGTAGTTGTGGTGACAAACTGCTATATATATGAAATCTAAAAAAATATATTGAATGATTGGGTAAGTACTTTACAATACTTTCTTAAGAAAATATAATATTCGTATCTACACATTTGACAGTAGTGCTTCTTATAGACAACATTTTTGATTGACTATTGTCTTAATTTATTATAAATTTTAAGTTCTGTGTTTTTCATTTACATAAATTAAGTGCAATAAGTAATTTTTATTAGCTGGGTGAGATATTTTTTTCGTTTTATTTGCTCTTTCTTAACCTAAAAAGTGTGACTAGACTATCATAATGCAATGTATTTTGTCATCGTTGATACTGCTTTAATTTCTTTTAAGAATGTTTAAAGAGTTATTAATTACATTAGTAAAACATACTTTAAAAATAATAATATCCCATTTTTGTAAGTAAATGGGTTAGATAAGAGATTCCCAAAGTGTGTGCTGCAGTGATCCAGGGGGGCAGAGATGATCACAGGTGCATTTGGGGGCGATGAGTTCAATAAATAGTTTCATAATTTCAAATTTCAATGTTTCTAATTTACACCTTTCTTTACTATATTTTACGAAAAAGGTAGAAGCATTAATACATATATCTTTCTGTTTAATTTCTATTAAAATTTAAAAAAAATAATTTCCAGGAAGCTCTGAGTAATATTTTTTCTGGAAAAGGGGCGGTAGGCTGAATAATTTTGGGAACCACTGGTTTAAATAATAAATTGTTTGAGAACTATTCATAATTGTCTCATGCGCATGCGTCAATATCTCAGCTGACCGCTTTTGTTTATTATCTAGGAGAACGCAACCCTATGCATATTAATGTCATAATTATTAAAGTGCCCCTAATTGTTATTGAAAGTATAAAGTGAAAATCCAAAATCAAAACTAGTGGTATATTGATATATACATTTTCGAGACTTCAAGGAACGTTTTACAGGTATTTGTTTGTTTTGATCTGATTGATTTTTCTTTAATTTTCATCTAGAATCTTTGACATATAAATGGCGGGCTCTACATAAAGACTCCATTTTCTGAAGATTATTTATTATTATCGATTATCGATTTTCAGAGTCAATTAGTGTTTTACGGTATTTGAAAGTGTGCAAATCGTTATTTTAAGCATTTTATCATATTATTGCACAGCTGTTTTTTTTTTAATAAGTATTTTATTAGCACATGATCTGTACGTTATAATGCATGACCCTATTCCGTAGAAGCAATATTAAAAATTAAAATGCTGTACATTTTTTGTCACTTTCTAACAAATTTGACACTACGCAAGGTAAAGTTAGACAAAAAATGTTGCTTTGTAACTGGACCTACAAATTTTATAAAAGCACTAGTTTGTTGTACGGATGCCTATATACTTTCTAACTAGTGTATTTTGGTACAGATGTTAGATTATAATTAATATTGCAAAGGTAGTACGAGCACCAAGGCAACTTTAAATAAAAGGCTTGATTTTTTTTATATTTCGGTAGATGGATGATATGTTTCCATTGATTTCTCCAAAACTAGTCGGTGGAAATTAAAAAAAAAAAACTATTTAAATTAAAGTTAAAACCTTAATAAATTATTGAAAACAAAAAAAAACCCGTTGTGCCCGATTAATTAAAAAAATATTTAATTAAAAGATGAAATATCTTTTTAATTAGTCGGGCACAACGGGTTTTTTTTTGTTTTCAATAATTTATTAAGGTTTTAACTTCAATTTAAATAGTTTTTTTTAATTTCCACCGACTAGTTTTGGAGAAATCAATTAAAACATATCATCCATCTACCGTTTTACCATAAAGCCAATGTTAAATATGCCTACTTTTGAAGTCATTTATTTATTTAAATAATCGGGCAACCCCCCCTAAAATTTTTAGAATTGGTTTAGACTTAGTCCAATTTCATATTAAAAAAATCAAGCCTTTTATTTAAAATTGCCTTGTTGCTCCTACTACCTTAAGTAAAAATATTATTTTTTTGCAATATATTTTTTCAGATCTGTATGGTATCGATTCTTATAGTCTATGCTGATATCACGCTAAGTACGATGATTCTTCATCAAAATTAACTCGTTTGCTGTTTTCTGTTACATTTTTAGTGATGAATCGGTAATGACAGGTTGCTTAAAAATGTAAGTAAATCATTATATTTTTTGGAATTGTAAAAAACTCAATTTTAAAGAAACTACAGTTAACCATTAAAATAATTTGAACGCTTTGGTTTTAAAATTTTCCAGGAGAATTAATTAGAGTATATAGTCAGTTGTTTCATGATTATATTTCCAAGTATTTGTTTTGATGTAATATTTATGTTACCGGATAAGTCCGTTATGAAGTCATACCTAGGTTTGCCTAGGCAAAGTCTGCATTGTCGGGCCACTTTAGGCAAAGTCCGAAATTATTCGATATTTCGAACATTGCCTACACTGTGGTACGACAATCTTAGGTTTACTAGATGTGTAGCAGGCAAACTACGAAATAAGTTGATATTCCGATTCCAAGCGACGTCACTGAATTCTCATTCTGCATTGACTTTTGTGTTTAGTTGGGTTAAGCGGCCATTGTGTTCAGTTGGGTTTAATCTTTATTGGATTTGTGACCAACAAGACATATGCAAGTAGATATGAGTGGCGTGGGTGAAATGAAGGCGAGATTTTTGGAGAAATTAGAGAGTATGCAGAAACCAATAAATTCTTTTTACATTCCATCGATAGAGAAGTACGAGGCATTAATTAAAGAAGTTGAAGAAGCCAAGCAGGTTGCCAAAAAAACAACTCTTCAATACCGACGTCTCAAACGTTACGATGTGTTACTTTTTGGGGGCATTAAAAAGTTAATTTTGCCATTGTCTGCGCAAGTCACTGAAGTGAAATACTTTGTCCCCAATGAAGAATTGTTTGAGGTGCTAGATAATGCTCACAAGGAATGTGGTCATGCTAGAAGAGATATTATGATTAAAGCACTAAGCAACAAATTATTAATACAAATTAGTGTTTTTTTTTTCTATCGCAAACTGTGCTTCTTACTCGTACATAGGTATAATATTGACAGTAGGTAGGATAGTAATGCGGTAGGTTATTTCGGAGTTTGCCTGCTACATATTTGGTAAACCTAAGATTGTCTTACAACAGTGCAGGCAATGTCGGAAATATCAACTAATTTCCGACTTAGCCTAAAGTGGCCCGGCAATGCGGACTTTGCCTAGACAAACCTAGGTATGACTGCGTAACGGGCTTTGCCGGTAACATTTATATTTTATTTGTTTCAAGTCCAACCTGACATAATAAATAACTAAAGACTTTATTAACACGAAAGAAATTATCAGACAGTTTCTTCATTTACAAAAAAAATGTTGGTACCCAATTCGAGTTATTACAAAATCGTTTAAGTTTTTATAATATTTATATTATTTTAACAATTGCTTTGTTTTTTTTTTACAGGTGCTCTTGGAATCCGATTCGACAAGCTTTTAGGGATATAATTGTTTTTAAACGATGTATATGTGGCATATTGAGAAGGAAAGTTTCATCCTGGCCCACGTGGAACTTCTATTCTCAAGTGTTGCTTTTGTATTTTTAGTGCATATTTTGTTATATCCGCTTTGTGTTTCAGGCATTTTTTGGGACATACCTACTTTCTTCATGTACGCTTGGAATTGAACTGCGATCGGCTACTGTGAGATTAATTACACACATTGGACTGAACTAACTTTTGAAATAAACATCTTCGTTCATTTATTTAATTTTTTTCCAAAAATTTATTATCATTCCGATTTACTCATAAATTCATCAAATAAGACTTTTAAAAATCGACACCCTTAGTTACTTAGTATGCAAGTAGCGGGACAAGCAGCACAATTATAGACCACTTGTACTTGGATATACTTACAGCGATACAAATTCATGAAATTTGACTGTTTGACATCACTTAAAACTAAATTGCCTCCAGCGTAACCATTCTTTGTAAGATGAATTTTGCGGGTTCAAATCTCATCTGAAGTGAGATTTAAATTTCCAATTTTAAATTTGTTAGAGCTTTGTTTGACCCTTAACTTCAAGGATAATATCAAAATAATTCAATAGGTACACTTGCAAGTATTTTTTTTTTTTGATAATTTTTAGATTTTGGATTCGATTTCCAAATGAAAATTAAATGCTTAGTATTTTTTTGTTCTTTACACATTAAAAAAACAGCAATTCTTTTTTTGCCTTTTTGTTTTATTTTATATTTTTTCCACATGTTTTCTAGTGTTCTTGAAACCATCAGACTACTAAATTGCACTTTCAGGCTAATATAAAGTGAAAAGGATTGTGTATTATAATATGTACATTATTAATAAACGGAGCGTCTATTTTTCGTTCCGGGAAAGATAGTGTTCCGCTATGCTATTCTTCCCGTGATGATTTTTTGTTCGCTTTGTGTTTTACTTTTGCAGAGGTCAGAAATCTGTTCAATTTGTAGCTAGTTCTAATCTCCAGTCATAGTTTTTAACGTAACGGAAAATCCTCGCTATTTGTTTTTGCTTCAGAAAATTTACTTTGGGGTACTTAATTTAAAACTTGAATTTTTTAATCAAATGTGTCGATTTACACATTTTATTGCAAATTGAACGCTGACCAACCGTATCGCGTATTGAGCCGCAGTTCGCCGGTGCAGGCTCTCGCGTTTCTATTTTTTAAGTGCGGTAGTGTCGATATTGATGCATCTCGCAGATATTTTTGAAGGATTGTCGCTTTCAACAGTGGTCATAGATAACTTTTCATTCAAGATGAAAGTTAAAAGTAAACGTTGGGAAATAAAAGGGGTAATTTGAACAGCGAGGTACCACTGTGTCCTGGAAACCAGACGGTGCTATGACGCAAAGGGAAGGTTGCAATTCTTTGAAATATTTGCGTAATTCTTGTGGCTGAGCTATATTTGTCTCGCTAAGAGGACGGATGTTCATATCAAAACTCGATGAAGGCGATTTGTGACTTTATAAATAAAATAATTAAATCAAATAAAAATACTGTAGAAATATATCGAACACGTTAAAATTTAGTACCAGGTGGCAGCCAAGGGTTGAATTGATGGCAGACCGAAGACAAGAATTTATGAAATAAAATATTCCATAACAATAGTGCGCGCTTTTAAACACGTATTCACTATTCATATAATTTAAATGTAATTACCTCGAAGGATGAAGTTTAAAAATAAGTGTCAAAAGTAGTGCGCGCTTTTACATCTCGTTTTCAGGCATTGGGTGGACATAACAATTGGTGAGTGTTTTAATATGTATTTAAATTGTCTGCCGTTCTGAGCTCGGGTCAACAAATTCATGTTCCCCATGTTTACGAAACTTGTCTGTTGAAATATATGGCAGTTTCTCTCGGTTGAAATTTCGAGTTTCAACAATATCTTTTATAGAGTTGGCCCGGCTAGGGGTTTTTGGTTTCAAGATTTTTTTAAGCTCAAACGGTGGAAAAGTGATCACTGATACACTTTGTCATTTTTTTAAAGAATAATATAATAATAATGATAATCTAAAATGAAAAATTACTTCTAATATAGTATTGTTTAATATTTATTTTTATTTTTTGATATTCAAAAAATCAGTGAACACTTGAATTTTTAATGTTTTTGTAAACTGCATTTTCAGAATGAACTAAAACAACGGGCACGCGTCTTTTTGAAAACTCTTTTTTTTGTTTCATATTTTTATATAAAAAAAAAAAACAAAATTTTGTTTTGTAATTAAGTAATGTAAAATCTCAATCCTTAAATGTTTGCCACGTTGTTTTAGTACTTGTCTGGAAACGCTAAGTCGGGATCACCCCTTCGCGTCGCGTTTTTAAAAAAGATTTAAATTGAATACAAAATATATTTTTTCTTATTGTTAAAGTTTTTAGTTTGTGATAAAATCAACCCACTCATTTCCCTGCAAATCTATTTTCTATAAATATTTAAGTGTATAAAATCAATGTAAAACACGCAAGGTTCTTTTTTCATTTCACCTCAGCTATAAAAATACAGTAATTTTGGAACATTGTGTGTTGTGTGATACATTGCTCGATATATTATTATTTTGTTTGAAATGTACATATTTTTCACGTTATCTTTTTGTATCGCATTTGAAGTTCAGTTCATAAAAAAATTACTGAATAAAAAAATAAGAATTAATTCTAACAAAAAAATTGAATTTTAAAATGCGGTACAGAATAGGTGACTTCATCACACGTTAAAGTTTTTTCGTTTTTAGCTTTAGGGCTGTGTTTAGGGTTTCTTTTCACAGAGGTTCCATTTGGGAACGTTATTTGTTAGGGTAGCTGTAGGGCGTCGATCGGCCAAATTTGTCCTCACGCGTATAGGTCGGACAGGACCCGCGATTAGGGGACCACCTGCTATGATGTCCGCCCTCAAATTTAGGTCTTGGCTCGATCGAAATTGCCTTATCTTCCGAGCGAAAGTTAATAGCTGTACCTTCAACCGTGAAAATCGTGTTAACCGAGTTTTTAAAAGTGAAAATCGCACTTGTCGTATTTTATATTGTGAAAGTCGAAGTGCTGTATTTTTCCGAGTGAAAATCGATTGTGTTTTCCAAAAGGCAAGGTCGCTATACTTTCCGTGTGGTTAAGGTCTAATCTCCATCGCGCTAGGAGCGTTAAGGTGGTCCAGTTTCCCCAGTGGATATATCGCGAGTTTATGGACACACATTACACTTGTATATTATTTGTTATTATTGCATTCTTCTAGTGTACGGCGTGCCGTGTGTTTTCGCATACGATGTTGCGAAGGCACTTGGTGGGGTACGTCGTGCAAATTTCGTACTCTTTATCTAGCTGCGCATTCCGCGGTCTCTAGGAACCGAACAGGACATTCGCGTTGGACCGCACCTAGGGTACTATGCCTGGGGGTGGTTGGTTTCGTAACGCTCTAACGAACCTTACGTAAAAGCTGTCCCACAACTTCGTTCGAATAGCGGGCTTACGTCCAGTCGCAGCAGCTGTAAGTCTAATGTGCGTCTCTTGAAAAATCAGGTACGTAACTCCGCGACTGTACTGGTGTCGTTACCATAGTATGTTAACTATCGTAACAGCAGTGGTACCGTCGCAAAGTTACGTACCTGCTGTTTTAGAAGACGGACTGAAGTGTTATTAATAAATGCACAGCTGTTGAGACGAGAGCGTGGACGGACGTCTGCTGTGAAGGGCGATAGTTGTGATAGGGAAGGGGGGCGAGGGTCCGTGTAGGATTTTGTGGATTTAGGCTTTTCACAGACAAAGAGTCTAACTAATTCTCATTTCACTTCGCTCTCGTGAATTTTTATTTTTTCAGATTTATGACGTTGATTTTCAGTCTTTCTCCGATCTAAAATTTTCTCTAACATTACCTTTCATTTATTGAAGGCTTTCGTTTAAAATAATTGTTTAAATTAAAAAAGGCAATTATTTAGGAACTTCTGTGGGCCAGATCGTTCCATAATCTACAACCAATCAATCGTTCTTTCAATACTAATTTTCAACTACTTGCAGACCAAAATTTTATAAAGAGAAAACGACATATCATTTTTTTAATAGGTAATTATTTCGGTAATTCCACCCAGTTTGTTTGTAAGCCAAATTATGGTGCACAAGTTTTAAGTTTTTTGGCTAAAGACTCGGAAACAACGTCCAACGATGGCAGATTAGACTTGCCCAACGATGGAGAAAATTGACACCTAAACCCTCTTCTTTCATTTTTTCTAATATCTAAATTATTTGGCAAAATACTAATTAAACTTTGAATTTTTAAAAATTATTATATATATTATCTTTAATTTAGTTATTGTTTTGTTTTTTGCCACGTTAAAATTAACTTTAAAACAATGATACACTCAACTTTTTATATTTTTTTTGACTTCGTAATTCGTTGATTAATAGTCTATTACTTAATTCGTTCGTAGCCCCAGCCCACCTTTCTTTGTAATCATCCCGACTATTATAATATTACGTCTTTGTATTTTTTGGTGTTGGTAATTTGTCTCCCAGGTTACAACTGGCTTGCTGTAACTCCTGGGGGCGCAGGGCTATAATGCATGTTAGTTTGTAAGTTTAAATGTTTAATGTACCCAATATATAGACAATTTGAAATATTATTGTTTATTTAATATATTGCCGGTTTAGATCGGTTTGTCAATTTTATTATTGACTTCGGTTTATATAAGTTCCGTCTTGTGTTTTCCAAGATTATTTAATAACCAAGATTTTATTAATTTTGTAAGTATTTAATTTTTTCATTTTTATAAAACTTATTTCTCGTTATATTTACCTTCACCTAAATTCATTTCTTTTTTAGGAAGAAAAAAAATTATAAACGAAGCTATATGACCGACATGAAAGAAAGTCTAGAATTATTTTCAATGTTATTGAAAAATAAGGTGATTTACTATTTTTGAAGTTATATAGTTTTAATTAAAATAATATTTTGTTTAATGCATTGGCCAGACCCCATCCAAATAAGATCTTTGCTGTTTTTTGTCTGTGTACACATTTGACCACATTTTCAAAAATTGTTATCAAAAGTGTTACATCTTATTGCAACCGGCTTCTTGGTAGGGGATTTTTTAATAATTTTGCTACGAAATTTTAGCAACACATTTTAATAATTACTAAAGGGTTAAATTTTAAATTTAATTTAATTTCTGAGAATTTTTGGGAGCAAAAACTTTTTCGACTCCTAAATGCAAAAATGTTCAGGAGGCTATGAAACGTCAAGAAATTTTGGTCGGACCCTTAGGTCCCAGCATCCGACCGACATCAGTAGTGTAAGTGCTTTAATATGACAAATACACTATAAAAAAAGAACTTTTCACGAAGTGGAAAATGTGAATGTAATTTAAAAATTATATAAGCGTTTAGTGAACTTGAATACTTTCAGCACTTCAGACAATAAACAAAATAATTATGACTCGAAACTGGCGATGACAAAAGAAACTCTATTTTAACCAGTTAGAATCCAGATTTATTAAAGCAACTAAAATATTTCACATCATTCTGAAAATTATTATACTTTCACATGATGCATGATAAATCTACAGATACCTACTCTATCTAAACAAGAAAGTTTCCAGCAATTTGGTATAGAAAACTTGTTTGTAGAAAGAAATACACTTTTTTTAATAACCAAAAAACTTGCATACGCATATAAAACAACAGTGGGCACTAACATGTTCACAGCAATCAGCTGATAATACAGCTGATGGAGAAAGACAAAAGAACAAGCAAGTTATTCTGTGTATTTAAAATATAATTCAATGAAGTAAGAAGTTTTAAAACGGAAGATATATATTTTCTTACACTGTTAAAATTCAACGCTCATGACCTTTGAGTTATTACTGCTAGTTCATGTCAGAAACATTTATTAAGGCTACCGTTAAATTAATTAATGTTTTTTTTATTCAACTATTTTTATTGATTGATTTAACTTCTGTATTAAACAATTTATTACAATGCTTCAACTAATATGGTTTCTTACAACATATGCACCACTTGTGAAAATTTAAGCACTTCGGTTGGCAAAAGTTTTATCACGAATGTCCACAGTGATACATCTTTTTATAGATGCTTCATTATGTTTCGCATATTTTTGACGTGATAACGTCTTATAAATTGATGAAACACCGGCTGCATGCACGAAAATAAATTGATGAAACACCGGCTGCATGCACGAAAATAAATTGATGAAACACCGGCTGCATGCACGAAAAAGTGTCACGTTCCAAAATGTGTCACGTTCCGCGCACGATCGGCCCAAGTTTGACAGCTACTAAAATTTAGGTTATGTATTATTCGAGCGGAATACGTTATCACGTAAAACTATCGTCCGTAAACCGACTTTACAGACAACCAATTTTTTCTGAAATATTTTTCTTCCTGTCGTCACTTTTGTCCAGACATCTTAATACATTATCAACAATTTACTCGGGAACTTGGATAAATGTTCCCCGATATATGGCCACTATCGATATTTGATTTCATTACCGTCAGTTTCAGATAATTTCTGCTACAAAGCAGCAGCAAATTTCCGAAATTGTAATTCAAGCGTTTATGAAAATGCTTCAATTTGAGGAACTTTATCTTTTATATTCTGCGTAAGGAAATTAGAACATAAATATTAATGCAACTTGTAAATTAATTATTTCTAATTCCTCTTCACATTTTTGATAAAATAAGAAATCATTATAGCAAAAAAATCTATTCTATCAATTGTACACATAAAATTGTTCAACTACCGGTAGTTGATCGGGACTCACTGCTTTTAACCTATATTTGTGTTAAAATAAAAAAATCTACTCAAAAATTTTGTGAAGTTGCTAAATCAAACGAACAATACATTATAAAATGCAATGAAAAATAAGCGAAAAAGTACGGAAAATATTCTGCGCTGCACAACAATGCTATGTTTGCAAGTTTGTCGTGTGTGTGTGTGTGTGTGACGCGCGCCTATGGTGGTGATGAAATTCGCGAGACTTAAAAGCACTAAAACAAAGTTGGAATTTTAAACAGCAATTTAAAAGCTGTTGCAAGCGCGAAGTTCAAAGAAAGCCAACAAAAGGCATGGTCAAATTATGTTAATACTAGTGATGTGCCGGATCTATAAAAATGTATATCCGCGGATACGGATCTGAATACGGATTTTTGGTTTCAAGATCCGCGGATACGGATACGGATCTAAACTTTCTTAGAGTACGCGGCGGTAAATACTGCACATCGACCTTTGGAAAGAGACTATCTATTATGGGAAAAAGTTATTGACTTCTTTAAGAGTTAACTCTCATAGCAGATTGTCTCTTTCCAAAGATCGATGTGCAATATCTCATTATAAAGATAGTTGATTTAGTACCTTTGAGTTATGTACTATTAGTATGGTACTCACTACGATAAATGTTTGCAATATAAAGGTGCGAAATACGATTTTAAAAAATAAAAAGTAATCTGAATGGAATTTAACAGGTTTTCATTATTACCTATATATATAAAATTTCATCTATGAATTGAAAAATAATAAGGTAAAAGATCCGCCAAAAACTAACGGATACGGATCTTTCTTCTCCCTCGGATATCCACGGATACGGATACAGATATCCGGCACATTACGTGATCTTGGTGAACTTAGACTTCCTGAAAATTTGAAATGATTCGGCCCAAAAAATTTTGAGAAATCTTAAAAAAACAAGTTTCAAAAATTTTAAAAAATTTGTTTTTTAAAATATTTTCTAAACTACTAAACCGATTAATTCCAAAATCTAATCAGCTCTTCTCCCTAACAAACTGCGTCGATTTCCGCAAACCGCATCAAAATCGGTTCATTTGTTCACGAGATACCGTGAACGTAAAAATCGTAAAAAAGTGTTTTTTTTAAATGACTCTTAAAATTGTTATCAGATCGATTTTTTTGTAATAAATAACTTTCTTATACTAAGAAAACTGCGTCGATCGCCGCAAACCAGATCAAAATTGGTTCATTTGTTCATGAGATAACGTGAACGAAAAATTAGGAAAAAAGTAATTTTTTAAAATTACTCGTAAAATTCTTATCAAATCGATTTTTTTGTAATAATTTACTTTCTTAGAAAAACTGCGTCCATCGCCGCAAATCGCATCAAAATCGGTTCATTTGTTCATGAGATACCGTGAACGAAAATTTCGTAATAAAATGTTTTTTTTTTGAGCTCGAAGAGCTAAAAAATAAACTTTTTGCTATATTTTATATATTTTTGAGCGTTTTGAACTCGAAAATAGCGGGAAGTTACAGGGATGGCCTGCAGGGTCAAACTTCTTTTCAAATTTTTTTCTTTAATTTATACCAAAAAGGAAAAGTTTGTAATCGAAAAAAGTCCCGACCTGTTTTTTAACTTAGACCTTCACAGGTATAGTTTGGCCTGTTCTGGCTGTTATGCACTAAGAAAGAAAGAGAGAGTTTTTTTTCCAAAAAGAAGAATATAAGAAGAAGAAGACTGCACAAGAAAGAAAACCCTGACCTATCTCTACTATAATATACACATATACATATAATACACTATGAAAACGTAATGTAAAAGTACCGAGAAAGAAGACGCGATGGGGTAGGGGATTGGGGGGAATGGGCGGAATAGGGGGAACGGGAATGACGCTGCCGCGGCGTCTCGCCGTGTGTACCTATAGGTACTCGTCTTGAACCAATCTCATTCATAATTAGCAGCTGTTTTTAAAGAGCAACACTTCCTATGTAAGAAAATGAGAAGTGAAAACAAAACTTATGAGCTTCAATGTAACCAGTTTAAAAAAAAAAAAACATACCCACTTTATTCTGTAGCGATGTTGAATTTAGTGTTTTATGATTAACTCTGATATGTTTCATTGTTTATTATTAATGTCATTAACAAATTTAATATAATCAGTTTATTACAAGGCTATCGTTATCGCTTTTTTCCGTAACTTTTATTTGCTTTTGTTATTATTACTGCAATAATAGATTGAGGGTAGGCTATGAATATGCAATATAACAATTATCAACATAAATTAATTAATGCGGTATCATTAACCGCATAAGAAAGTTGAACAATAAAATATTAATTCAAAAAAGTACAGCCAATGAAGTGCGGTAATAGTCAATTGTTCAATAAATAAAGTTATCGACCAATTTTTCAGACAAATATATTAACAAAAAATAATAATTAATACATTGGCGTTTCGGTCCGAATTTGGATCTTCTTCAGAACTGATCTAAAAAATATAAAAAAAAATAATTTCTAATTCGTATTTAAAATTATTCGCTTTTGTTAATATATTTGTTTGAAAAATTGGGTATATAATTTTATTTATTGAAGAATTCTAATTAGACGTTAATCAAAGATTTGAAAAGTCAATTGTATATAGTTATATTTTTATAGAACGTACAAAACTGAATCACAATTGCTATAAATATAATTGTGTTTCGTCGACCACCGTTAACGCTTCGGCCGATCAAAAAATTGGTTTTCAATTTTCGTTCAAGCTGGTTTATACAGACTATAGACATTACTGAAACTTACTTAATCCTTTACTTCAAAAAAGGTCTTCAGATCGCTGATTTGGGATTGTCTGAGATAAATGAAAAGTTTTTCAAGAAAAAATTAAGTTTTAATGGAAATAAGTTAAATGTTACCAGTCCTCTGCGCATGGCTGTGTCGTCTTACTGTAATTTAACTGAACACGAGTTTTATATTTTAGAACATTTTTAGTTGAATGCACCCTTAGCATATTTTTTGCAATAAATGCAAAGTTTAAAAATAAATGTAAGGAGATTGTAGCAATAATATCCACGTTCCACATACATTTTATTATAAGTAAACATTGAATATCCGGTTTCATTTGACATTATGTACCTTCACTATCTTATAGTCTGTAACTGCAGGGCCGTAGTTAATTTTAAAATTCAGATTTATGACTCGATAAGATATACCTACTAAATAAATTAAGATAATTGAACAAGCCTATTGCAACATGTGTTTATTTGTCGTATTTAATCATTGTTTTTTATGTGAACGTGAGTTTTATGTCATATAATTGCAATTTAAAGATCGCGCACACTTATCACTTATCAAACATAAACCAGCACGACCAGCACAGCGCGGATCAGAGAAGCCTGTTCGTGATTAGTGTTATTTAACGGATAGCGCACATTAAACCAGCACCCCTGCAACGACCATCAGTCATTCGCGTTCAATTTCTGTCTAGCCGTGCTGGACCGATCTAGTGTGCTATAGTGATGTGTCGATTGTGAATCCGCACTAAAAGTCGCTGGTCCGTGCTGATCTATAAGTGTAGGACATCGTGCAGGCTTGTGCTGTGTCGATCGTGCTGGTTTATGCTCGATACGTGTGCGCGATATTTTAATCTTCCAGTTGAGTGTTTTTTTTATCAATCAATCAATGTTTAAGTACTTTAATATTGCACAAACTTCAAAAGTACATTGACATAGAATATTTAATTTAGAATTAATTGGCTTATTTAAGAGGCCTCACTCACCAAAATTCACCAATTTAATTAATACTACACGCAAAATACTGACTGCAAAATGGCTCCATAAGACATATTATGCTAATCTTATGAAGCTTATATACAGGCGACAGGAATAAAAATTAATAGTAGGTACCTATGTGCGTCACTTGAAATAATGCAAAAATAGTGGAAAACGCATCTTCGCTATTTACGCTCATCCGATCTTCTTTTTTTTTAGACTTCTATATATTTTGTTTTGAAGGTAAAGGATGAAGAATATTGAAAAACTGTAGAGCAGATGTAAAAATATCTACATAACAGAAGGTAGAACTCAGTTTTTTTTATATTTTTTATGTAGCGCCTCATTATTAAATATTAACGCAATAATTATAACCTCGCCACAAATGTACGGCCAGTAACGTGTAATAAAGTTATAGGCGGAAAGCTCCTCTTAAATATAGAATTAAAAAAATCAATGCTCGAAAAATGATATTTTTGTCGAGATAAAACATACGTATATCTATGAGTGCAATCTAATGGCCTACATAATAATCTAAAATTGAAAACGATCTTAGATTGGTGGGTGTCCAAAATTAAAACGTGTACACTGCTAACTTCGTAATGGAGCTACGACTTCGATTGAACATACCATTTTTGCAGCATTTTTTACATAAAAAAACAAAACAATATTTCTGCATCGAGTTATTCGCCAAAATATCTTTTTTAAATGGAATTCCCTCTGTATTTTTGATTTTGACGTGATAACGTGTTATAAATTGATGAAACACCAGCTGCACGCACGAAAAAGTGTAACGTTCCGAAAAGTGTCACGTTCCGCCTGACCCTGTGCGTGCAAGGGAGAGCGCAGTATAAGCGATAGAGAAGCACGATCGGCCCAAGTTTAACAGCTACTAAAATTTAGGTTATGTATTATTAAATATGATATTCGAGCGGAATACGTTATCACGTAAAACTATCGTCCGTAAACCGACTTTACAGACAATCAATTTTTTTTTGAAAATTCTAATTGTAGCTCTAATACGTTAATACTTATAAACTAATCTAGACACACGACTGTGTCAACTATAGTTCGGAATATTTACATGAGCAACTTTCAACCTGCGATAACTCGGAATTTATGTTTAAAATACGAATAAATGTTAAAAAAATTAATTATTTGACAATAGATGTTGCAATGTTGTATTGGCTGTAATAGTTTACATAAATACAAAACAGTATTATTAGAGAGTATAGTTAACAGTAGAAAATTTTAATTCAAATTCTAACATCATGACGTCATACGACCAGGTATTCGGTGTTTATACCGCTGCATTCAACGATGTTGTAATATGCCTCGTCAATTTTTTTTTGTCGTGATAACGTCTTATAAATTGATGAAACACCGGCTGCACGCACGAAAAAGTGTCACGTTCCGCCTGAGCCTGAGCGTGCAAGCGAGAGCGCGGTATACGCGATAGAGAGGCACGATCGGCCCAAGCGTCGGCTTGTACGCATTTCTCTCTCTTCTCACGTGACGTCAGAGAGTTCATCAATGTTTCTTTATGACGCTATCACGTAAAACTATCGTACGTAAACCGACTTTACAGACAACCAATTTTTTTTTTAATAAAAAATTGTTTTACCATTGATAAATACGTACACAAAATTGAATCGATCTAGCTAGACAATAAAAATATGAATTAAAGGATTTATGCAGTCCAGCAATTATTCAATAAAATAATAATATATTATCTTATATTTCATTGAAAATGCACCAATTAAGTTAATTATGAACCAATTAATAATAGCTTCGTAATACATAATTAATGATGCAATTATTATCACAAATGTTTTATAAGTGGAAAGGTTGATGAATAACGAAAGTAATTTCTTCAAAAACAAATGATTTCAGAGTATAAGCGATCCCCTGACGTTAATTTTCTTGCATTTTTCCATTTGCATGTAATGATAAATGAATAGATATGTAAAAAAAATGTTCGCCATTTCAGGAATGCGGTTTTGAAATAGCTCCAAATTATTCTTTTCGATATCGTATTGAATTGTAAATGTTTTTCTGCCTGTGAAAAATGGAGCTTTGCTAACAATTCTACAAAATTCCCTTTATTCTAAGTACCACCAACATTACAAAAACATCCCTGTGTTTCTACATACGAGGATATATCAACGTACGTTCGTGCAACTTGGTAGTGCGATACCGAACTCACCAAAGACCAACTCAAAAAAAAAAGACGGCTTGCACTCCGGGAGTGCCGGCAGAAGTGAAAACTTGAATATTAACGTCTTAATTTTTTGCATTTAGAAGCATTGTTTATTTATTGGCAACACCTGTAAATAAAATGGTTTGTATCATATATTGCATTTTTATGTACTATATTTCAACGCTAGATGTCTAACGTTGTATAAAAATTACTATCACTTAGAGAGTGCTTACCCAGTTCTTACTTTAAGTTAAGTTTAACATTTTTTACCCATTACAAAAAAAGTGTACAAAGCCGCTAAAGAAGTTTTCACTTCAAAAAATCAATCTAATATGTAGTCACAAAAAAATGCAAATAATTTTATTCCATCTAATATTTCCCCAGTTATTCTATATAAAATTCTTTAAAGATTTTTTTTGATAACAATGTGGATAAAAGTTCAAGGGAGTCACTGGAGGAATTACATTTTTGATTAAATCATCTCCAGAAGGGAAACAACTACCGTTTACTACCCACTTCTGCAGGCGGCATCCATGTTGCGGATACCTTATACTCTAAAAAAAAGTGTTCCTCGTCCGGCGATTCGCGAACGGGTACCGCGGTTCGAGAAACATTTCGGCCGAATCATGTAGCTGTCAAAATATTTTCTGTATTAGTTTTTGAAGTTGAAAACTTCTTTAGCGGCGTTATACACTTTTTTTGTAATGGGTAAAAAATGTTAAACTCGCGTCAGATCGAAAATTCGTAAGATCTGATCGAAAATTCGTAAGACGAAAACTTTTGTACACTTTTTTTGTAATGGGTAAATAATTTTAAACTCGCGTCAGATCGAAAATTCGTAAGACCTGACCGAAAATGCGTAAGACCTGATCGAAAATTCGTAAGACGAAAACTTTTGTACACTTTTTTTGTAATGGGTAAATAATTTTAAACTCGCGTCAGATCGAAAATTCGTAAGACCTGATCGAAAATGCGTAAGACCTGATCGAAAATTCGTAAGACGAAAACTTGTGTACACTTTTTTTGTAATGGGTAAAAAATGTTAAACTCGCGTCAGATCGAAAATTCGTAAGACGAAAACTTTTGTACACTTTTTTTGTAATGGGTAAATAATTTTAAACTCGCGTCAGATCGAAAATTCGTAAGACCTGACCGAAAATGCGTAAGACCTGATCGAAAATTCGTAAGACGAAAACTTTTGTACACCTTTTTTGTAATGAGTAAAAAATGTTAAACTCGCGTCAGGACACGTGACCTGATCGAAAATTCGAAAGACGTTAATATTCAAGTTTTCACTTCTGCCGGCAAAATATTTTCTGTATTCGTTTTTATTACCGCCATAGCCGTCAGTCTAACCTAAGAAACGCTGCTCTTAACGGTTATAATAACGAGTATTTCACTGTACTAAATAAGTTCGATAGGACATAGTTCAGAGCGACACGTGAACGCGGGGCGTCCCATTCTTCGTACAATTTACATGAGATTTATATCTGCAGTTGGAATAGCTAGTGTTATTTCCAACAGTCAATATTATCTTTACATTATCCGTGTATTCCACGTGGAAACCGCTTCACTATTGTACACACACACTGTCTTCACCCACCTCTTTAATAACCCACCTACAATGCATATGTTCACGCACGCAAACACACCGACACACACGAAATATTTCAATATATACGTAAGAACGGTGTTTTTCCAATTTATATAATCGTTGTTGTCAAAAAATCAATCTTAACCCATAATTTCATTTAATTGTTAAAGTTAAACTTCTTTAGCCGCAGTGGGAATTCAAACATCTAATCGCGTGTTTGGTGGGAGTAAAACGTGCAATTGGTGCGATGAAACTATAAGGGTTCTGTTTTTTTCTCATTTGACTATACGGAACCCTTAATAATAATGATCGGTAAAAGGATTACCTACACTTCCTCAACGAGAAGCAGTAGGAGAAGCATCGCCCCCCCCCCCCTCCGAGTCTGGTGACATAGATATAAATAAAATTCGGACCACATTTGTATGTGATTTCATTTCATTCGAGATTTCTTTAATACAGTGTCAAGCATTACCCCGACAAGGGTAGGTCTGTTCAGAGGTTTTAATGATCCATTGCTCGAATAAAACATTTTATGAACCACATAAATAGCCTCGATTTTAATTAACATACATACCTAAATATACTTGAAATTATATTCATTCAACTGAGTGTCGTTAATAAAACTTCTTTTCCGAACCAGTCGTTTCAGTGTGAGTCGTTTCAGTGTGTGATCTGAACTGAAAAGACTTTCGTATGATCTGATATGACAGTTTGATTCAGCAAATTTTGTTTTAGTACATAAATCTTCTGTTTTTATTATTTGAAAATATGGAAATTAATTTTACACACTAGTGAAAAAACATTATTCAACAGTCCATATTTTGGAATTTAGCACCCAACGACGCATACATTTTTTGCATTGTTGGATGCCAAATACGTTATTTTAAAAAAGTAAAATAAAACAATACAACTCGTGTTTTCTTTTAAGTCTTTTTTTTTAACAATAAATAGTCGTTCATAACTTGTAATTTGTGGACTGTAGTTTTATCAATCTCGTCGACAGAGTTTTTCAGCCTTGTAACATTATGTAAACATTTCTTGCGCGTAAAAATGATTTATGGAGTGTAGTGACCGATGACCGATAATATTATGGTACGTGCGGTCTGAGGGCGAGGCCTCGCTTCGTGCCCCTTTCAACATACCTGTACCGTCTGGCCAGCACCCTGTTGTCCTGTCCTGTTCTCATGCGACCCTCGACCCTTGAACGGCGCGAGCCCACTGACCCTACGATGACCTTTCTACATACTGCCTATGTGTACCGTTACTATATACACCAAAAGGAATGTCATACATATTTTTTATAAAACAAACTCATTGTAGAATTTTTAAGATATACCTACTGTTCTAGCCTAAAAATTATTTAGGCATATTTTATTAAATTAAGAATTTTGGTCCACTCAATCATCATAATATATTAATACGCTAAGGTTAAAGATGTTTGACTCCCTTTTTAGAAAAACCTCCCAATTTCTCCACATAAATTATACCTATATCATTTTACAGATAATTGCTTGCTCTACTGACATCGACAACTAAAAAATGTATTATTGCTTTTGTTTTTGTAAATTAATTAAAACACAGCAACGCTGAACAACGTCTGCCATCTGACGGCTTTAATTTTGAAACAACGTCAACACTTCGATCTGTCATCTGACCTTCATATTGTAATACAACACACACAATACTGCATACTGACATCTAACGGCTTTAATTTCGAAACAGCGAGCAACGCTGAACAACGTCACAGCAATGCTGCATGATGCTATCTGACGACTTAGCTCAACGCTTTTGCTACTTGCGCCTCTATATGACAATTTTAGTAAAATATTTCTTCGATCTGTCATCTGAGCTTCATATTGTAATACAACAAAAACAAGAACGTTATAAGCAGTGTGCAAAATTAGAACGAATTGAATACCTGCAATCATATTTAAAAAAATAATTTTGTAAAGTGATAATTATTATACTTATTTAGTGCGACTAATTCGCACAGGTCACACTAGTTTACAATAATGTAGCAAAACTACACCTGCAACGCATCTAATAGGTATTAATTATTACTATTTACATATTATTTATTTCGTTACAATGCTTGATTTGCTAATAACAATAGTAAAGTATTGATGCATTCACGAAACACCCTATATGCAATGTTTAAATACGCTTGTGTGAGTGTGTAGGAGCATAGAATGATCCCGCCAACTCCAGAAAGGGACTACTTGTAGTGGAGCAATCAATATGCGACAAGAGTTGAAGAGGACTTTCGTACAAGAAACGCGGAGGCGGCGCGAGAGGACAGAGTAACGGGACAGGGTCGGACATAACATGCGCGATCAGTGTTTAAAATACTTCTTACAAAGTTTATTGTTCATTGAAGGAGATTTATTTGGTTGAGGAACAATTGAAAATAAGCTTTACCAGTGTATCGCTTGTGGCCAACGTTTCGAAAAATATATTTTCATCATCAGGCCTCAATGCAAGTTAAGATGGTAAATTGTAAAAATAATTCTAATATACATGATCATTTATTAATATGAATCTCGACAAATTTTTAAAAAAATTAACATAAAACAGTTTTCTTATAAAATTGTTCTGTCAATTGTGCAAATAATATTGTACTAATTAGTACAACATTAGTACAATATTATTTGCACAATTGACAGAACAATTTTATAAGAAAACTGTTTTATGATAATTTTAAATTTAAAAATTTGTCGAGATTCATAATAAATGATCATGTATATTAGAATTATTTTTACAATTTACCATCTTAACTTGCATTGAGGCCTGATGATGAAAATATATTTTTCGAAACGTTGGCCACAAGCGATACACTGGTAAAGCTTATTTTCAATTGTTCCTCAACCAAATAAATCTCCTTCAATACATATTTTGGAACAAACTTCTACTAACAATTTATTGTTCATGTAAAACAATAGCTTAAAAGAACGTTAAATTGGAACATGTTATTTGAATATTGATTTCAAAAATTTTAATTAAAATCAGTCAGTAAAACAATAAATTAAAACACGGTGCAACACCAACGACGGTTAAAAATTGCGGTTGGTAGACGGTGCTGTCATCACGCACCCAGCGAACAGATTGTAGCATTAAGGCCCCCATACACCTCGTTCTTTTTTGGCAGTTTTAACCGCCGGGTAAAACTGTACGGTTAAACACGAACAACGGCCATCCCCATACACCTCGTTCTTTTATGGCAGTATTAACCGCACTAGTAAAACTGTACGGTTAATTTAAACACGAACAACAGCCATATCCACACAGAGGCGTAGTTTCGTTCAGTTTTTCTGAAGTCGTGGCATCATTAATACGATCTGCTTTGATGGATCCTACGACAACGTTAGCAGTTGCAGCCGCAGTGGCTATAAAATTAAAATTTTCAAAAAGAAAACGTTCAAAATGGACTAAAGAATGGTTACTTAAACGCAGGCAATTTTCACACGTAAATCTTCTAAATGAATTACGACTAGAACCAGGAGATTGCTTTAATTTTCGATACAATTGTATGAATTGAACGAGCTGAAACTTGAACCTGGGGATTGGTTCAATTACCTGAGAATGGACGAACATACTTATTTTGAGTTATTATTAACCGTTAGAATGCTATGCGGCGCAAAAGCGCTGCGATCGTTTGTATCGAAAATTGCGGCGCAGCGCAAAAGCGCTGCGAGTATCAGTTTCAGTGTGTTGAGAGCTATTTTTTTAGATTTTTTATTTTCTAAAAGAAATAAAATACAATAATATTGATATTATTTTATGTTTAATAAACATTAATAAACAATATAATGCAAAAATAATTAATAAAATTGATTGATATTAGTCTAAATTAGAGTGTTTTATTTGACACCATTATTTTTTCCTCTAAATTAATCAATATGTTTATAGCAATTTTCATTTATTTTTGTCAAAATTGCTTAGCACTAAAACGGTTAAAATATAAATCAATACTCAAACTAATTACAATCATTTAATTAATATGACTTATTTGCTGTACGTCGCACCACTGAATAAACACGTCGATTCTTATCGGAAAGCGCCACACATTACGATTTAAAACGACAACCAGCAAACACGTCGTGTTTAAAATCAAGATTCGGCAGATAAAAAAACTGCCGTGTTTCATCGACAGTTTTTGCCCATACACTTCGGTTTTGACCGACGTGTTTTATCGTGACGATGAAAACTGCCAAAAAAGAACGAGGTGTATGGGGGCCTTTATAATATTGGTGAATTAGTCCTAGTAGTGTAGTTTTTATGTAACAAAAATAAATTCATTGAAATCTTGATGCAATGTTAATTCCGTGACCATAAAAACTATCGTTGGTTATTTATAAATCGACCAATTTACCTTTGCTTCTCTTCGCGTCTGGACATCCCTGAACTCACAGGAATAGAGATTCTACATACATACGTATGTGTATGTATGTGTGAAAAGGACGGTGCGAGGTGTGCAGGGTGCAAAGTGGTGGCGAAACAACCCCTGGCACGCCATTGGTCGCACAGGCGGGGCACTAGCATCTAACTGGGCCGCACCCTTACACTATATTCACAGAGGGGTAATTACCTACCCCTTGTGTCTACACATCATGTGTGTTTGGATGTGTTTGTGAACGCGTGCCGGACCCTACAGTATAGTGTACCAGCCCTTACACAATGATACATCATATATTATTATCAACCCTTGGCTTTACGTTCGTATCTCCTCGCGAATGCTGCGAAGAAGTTCGTCACTCGTCTTGATCTGCAGACACTTTATTTAAACCTGTTACTTTCTCTGAAAATAATTCATACGTTAAAGTTTAAACCAATATTGCTTCGATGTAGATCAACTGATCATCGCTTTCGGCCTTCACTATACAAATTATAAAAATATCAAACGTCGGGTAATCATTAAGCGCGACCTCAGTGCAGCTGAAGCGCCCGTATGAACACTCACTTTGTCTGCGAGCGTACCTATTTTTATTACGTCACCTGCATTATTGTTAGCCGTAACGGCAATTACGGCCAATGATGCGTTAGCAGTGATGTTTTATAATGGTCTTTATTAATTATAACATTCATTTGTTAAGTAACCTAAATATAGCCACGATCTAACTAATAGTCCGGAGCCGGTAACAGTAAAACTGCACTTATACGGATTCTGAATTAATGTATTATAGGAATGAAAAGTATTTAATCGTAGGTACAACATAGGCCCGGTGTGCCAAGGTTTATCCTGGCAGAAAAAATTTTTTATACATTTTTATTTTTTTAATAATCATAAGTAATTTGCACTTTTAAGGAAATTAATTTTTTAAAGACTATTTTATTGCAAATTTTATGTATTTTCAAAAAAAATTGGTGTGCCAAGGTTTATCCTGGCAGAAAAGTCTGTCACACCACTTTACATATTATAGCTTCAACCCTAAAAACTAATACCAGGAAGGGAAGTAAAGGTCATTGATTTAAATGTATTGCTGGAAAACATTATTTATTTACAAAATGCAGCATTCCATTTATTCATAATTTTGTCAATTTCTATAAGGTCAAGTTGTCAACAGTGGATCCCTTTTTTTTCTATTGGCTATATCATAAAATTTTAAGGTACCAAGAAAACTAAAATATGACATCTGTATAGTGTGGTTATTTTAATTTAAGTTTTCATTATTTTTTTTTTCATTATCTACAAAGAAAAATGTTTTATAAAAGTTTTTTTTTTTTTTAGTA
Organism: Xanthostigma xanthostigma; assembly: GCA_963575645.1. Lineage (NCBI taxonomy): Eukaryota > Metazoa > Arthropoda > Insecta > Raphidioptera > Raphidiidae > Xanthostigma > Xanthostigma xanthostigma. The sequence goes on along the minus strand of OY754471.1, from coordinate 7,102,526 downwards.
GAAAATGATTCACTGTGTACTGCTTTTTCCTTTACGTACGAACGCTGCAGTGTAGTCACTCCCTCTGAACTCTGAAGGCTATAATAAAAAGCGTTAGTAATAACGTCGTAATGTATTGCGTGCCGACACTCTGCGGGTTTTTGTCGAAGCTAGTAGTTCAAGTTCTTGCGTACGAAGTGTGTGTAGAATAATAGACAATAGCGACATCGATTGTAAAGCTTTGAATGTAGAAGCTTTGAAGCATGTTTTCATGAGCTTCAAAGATCTTACCACTTACTCTGGTCTAGATATACTAATATAATAGAATTTTTATTCAATCAAACAATCATTATAAATTACACAGTACACCCAACTCCAGGGAACTAATAAGATATCCGACCAAAAACATAAATGTGAAAAAAGGGCTTTGCTGAAAAAAATTGGTTGTCTGTAAAGTCGGTTTACGGACGATAGTTTACGTGATAACGTATTCCGTAATACATAACCTAAATTCTACATATAGTCATATAATAATTATAATAATTCGAATCTATGATATTGCATTATAAATTACACAGTACACCCAACTCCAGGGAACTAATAAGATATCCGACCAAAAACATAAATGTGAAACAAGGGCTTTGCTGAAAAAAATTGGTTGTCTGTAAAGTCGGTTTACGGACGATAGTTTACGTGATAACGTATTCCGTAATACATAACCTAAATTCTACATATAGTCATATAATAATTATAATAATTCGAATCTATGATATTGCATCTTTTGCTTCAAATTTAGGTTAATTTTATTTATTAAAATTACTTACCACCTACAATATAATTGTTTTTTTTTTAACTTTCTTTCTTTCGTATTTATTTTAAGTCTCAAAGATTAATTGTCATAATATTTTGAAAACAATTGTTTCACTGTTTATATAAAATTCCAAAACCTACTTACAATATAGTATTTTCATACGTCAAAAAATCGATTTTTATAATGATAAGATTTGTATGAAAACGATTTTTTCGAGAGATGAGACCTAGCTAAAACGATTTTTTGCCCCTCGAAATCCCTTTTCAGTAAATTTCATCCAAATCGTTAGGGCCGTTTTCGAGAAAAGCACGCACAGGGTCAGGCGGAACGCTAGGAACGTTACACTTTTTCGTGCATGCAGCCGGTGTTTTATCAATTTATAAGATTGGTGATTCATCAATTTATAAGACGTTATCACGTCAAAAAGAAGTGAGATCTAAGGAGGTTGAAGTTTTTGTAAATGATGTCTTCCTAGATTTCACTTCTTTCTTTTCACGCTGCGAATGTAAATTTTGCCTGACAATTTTCTCGCATGATTTCTCCTCGTGAATGCCTTCAATATCATAAACAATATTTTTTTTTTATTTGTAGGTTATCGATAATATCATTCTGATTACAAGTGCAGTGTAAATAATCTTCAACTAGCAATACAGCATTTCTCTTGACATCGATTGTGTAAATCAAAATATTTGAATTCTTAATAAAATTTTATGGATTAATATAGGCACGTATCTACTAATTCTATATTATTCTAAGAAATTGTATTAACTGAAGAAAGCTATACTTATTATATATACCATTAAGAAGTGTTTTTTCGAAGGATATTTATTGTTGAACTAGCTATAATACCCGTTTTTCCATAATTATACAACTCACACATAATAATTAGAGCATAAATTATTATTTTGCCGCAATTGCAAGTTTTGACAGTCTGATTTTAGAGCGCGCTAGCTATTATTGTATACCCGTCGCTTCCACCACCTACCAGCAGAACTGTTTTAAGCCAGTATTCACTAGCAAGCCGTCACCTCATAAAGTTTCTTTAGAAATGTTCGTAATGAATTTACATAGTTGAATTATCTTTTTTTATGTATAATTCGTTTTTTATTTTTTTTTATTAAGCTTATTTAGTGCTTTCTTTATATTTGTTATGACGTAATGTGTTATTGGGTTTTGTACCTGTTGATAACTACTTATAATAATATATAAGTATATATATTCGAGTTTTTGAAATCAGATAAATTTAAACACTCCTTTATGATAATTAACGAAAATGGAATTTCATTTTATATTTCGTAAATCTTGTTATCTTTAATCAATGTTATTAATTTACCTATACAATGTTATCTCTTACACGATTTTGTTTAATTTGTTTATATCTTTAATTTCCTTTATCAACATCAATTTGGACATAATTCACCACTTAATTAATTAGTGAAAAACGCAATAAACATCGTCTGAGTCAAGTTTTTGACCTAATTGAGTCATTTTGTTTCCTTGTGCGCTCTATTATAGGTAACAATGAGCATGCAAAATGACGTTTTTAACCGTATGTTAAAAGTCACATTATGAGCTGTATCTAAAATGCCTTTTTTATCAAAAAGTTTAAATTTTTACGCACATCCGACTTTAACATAGTATGTGCCATAGGGCAAATACACTAATATGTAAGCTAAAAATACAAGATGTTTATTTTTATTATTAAAAATTGAAAACCCCTGCAAAACTGTTACAAAACGATAATTATTTTGCAACAAAATTCTCTTAAATATCTGTAATCAAATTGACAATCTACTAGAATAATTAATGATATCGTTAAAAGTTGTTGATATTAACAATAGATAGTGTCAATCGTAATTCGTCCCTCTATAAATAAGAGATTCCGGTAAATAGCATTCATAATTTATAGAGATACGCATGCATAACACTAAGTGAGACTATTTTCAAAAAGAACGACAGTTTAAATAATTATTTAAAAATTTTCAACATGAAGTGGCGCAACAAGATATTGTTACTTATTTTAATTGGTGTTTTATCGGTAGACTGTGGAGTTTTAGAGCCAAAATATTTAGAAAGGTAAATAAATTGCATAATATATTCAATAAATAAAATTATCAACCAAATTTTCAGACAATATATTAACAAAAATTATTAATAATACATTAACGTTTCGATCCGGATTTGGATCTTCTTCAGAACGGATCTAAAAATATAAAAAAATAATTAATAATTGGTTTCTATTTTTATATTGAAGAGTTCTAATCAGACGTTAATCAAAGATTTGCATAATATATGCTTAATTTCATTTTTATCGACTTACAAAAAAGATGTTGATTAATTCGACATGTTTATGTATTGTGTGGGAGGATTAATCGATTTGAAAAATATCGAAGTCGTTGAGTTCAGAATGTTTATGGTGTAACCGCATATACTTTTGATTTAACCTCATATCTCCTATATTTGTACTTTTTCTATTTGATTAATCTTACCTTCATCAGGGTGATCCCCATAAATCGGTTTAGTATTTTCTTTTTCTATAGTTCAGTAATCAAATTTCATAAAATAAGTCTTATAACCGAAGCTACTCAAAAATAAAATAAATCTTTAGAAATAAAGTCGAAGCTCCATTAAAAACAGCCACTGAAAAGCTTAATATAATATAGTTTTGAGATCCGCGCGTCAATTTATTAATAATAGATAGATAGATTATAGATAGATAGATTTATTTTGCACTAATACAAATAATTATGAAAAGTGACGTCATAACAAGTTACTATTCAAGTTATGACTAAGAAAATTATCAAATAGATTTGAAAAACAAATTTAAAGAATTCATCAGTGTCATAAAAACAATTACAGGTTAAAAACATTTATACATAGGCACATAGAATGTTATACTAATTAAATTGACACCGGCCTCAAAACTATATTATCTTTTGTTTTCCAGTGACTTTTTTTGAAGGGGGTTGCAAAGAATTCGTATATTTTACGTATTGTTCATTATATAAATTATTTGATTGTGTAACTTGTCTCTTTTTATTAATTTTATTTAACTTCACATGTTAGTATATTCAGTTCAAATATTTAATGTCAGTTTTGAACGACTCACACATACCTTATTCGATCGATTTCCAATTTTATCCACGTAATTCTAGTGACAATACATGAATCAGTCGTTTTTAGGATTAAATAAGTAGTTAATTAATTTTAATAAAACATTTGCATTTATAAATAAGTCAGAATTGTTTTTTTTTCTCATATCATGTGTGTACTATAGGTCTTACAAAAATGCAAACGAAGAAGATTCAAAGATAGCTGATCCTTCTCAGTCAGTAACTGACCCTTCGGATCCAGAAACTGATCCTTCGGAGTCAGCACCTGATCCTTCGAATCCAGTAACCAATCCTTCGGATCCTGCAACTGATCCTTCGGAATCAGCAACCGATCCTTCTAAGCCAGCAACTGACCCTTCGCAACCAGAAACTGATCCTTCGGAGCCCGTAACTGATCCTTCGGAGCCCGCAACTGATCCTTCGGAGCCCGCAACTGATCCTTCGAAGCCAACAACTGAACCTTCGCAGCCAGAAACTGATCCTTCAAAACCAGCAACTGATCCTTCGAATCCAGCAACTGATCCTTCAAATCCAGCAACTGATCCTTCGAAGCCAGCAACAGACCCATCGGAGTCAGCAACTGATCCTTCGCAGCCAGAAACTGATCCTTCGAATCCAGCAACTGATCCTTCGAAGCCAGCAACTGACCCTTCGCAGCCAGAAACTGATCCTTCGAATCCAGCAACTGATCCTTCGAAACCAACAACTGAACCTTCGCAGCCAGAAACTGATCCTTCGAAACCAGCAACTGATCCTTCAAATCCAGCAACTGATCCTTCAAATCCAACAACTGATCCGTCAAGTCCAACAACTGATCCTTCGAAGTCAACAAGTGATCATTCGGAGACATCAAATACTCCTTCGAAACCGGCAACTAATCCTTCGGAGCCAGCAACCGATCCTTCGAAACCAGAGACTGACATTTCGACGGAACCGACAACTACTCCTGGTAGTGCAACGTCTATAACAATTTTGACGTTAGAAACACTGCTTATGATTTCCTTACTTAAGTTTTTGTTGCTATGAAAGTAACATAAAAAGCAAAATAATTAGTATTTAAATCTGTGTAAATAATATATAATTTATTTTTAGTATTTTATAATTTAGCATTTAATTTGTTACAAAAATATCGGCATATTAATAATTATTTTTAAATTGTCGTGATAACAATCTCTTTCATTATGAATTTACCGTTTGAAAAATGTCTATTTTATTGTAAAATTTTGTACAGAAGCAGACATTGCTGATTCCGTAAAATCGTTATAAGAATAAATAAAACTATTTTGTCAGTTTTATTTTTGCCCAAAGGGCAGAGACCAGAATTATTTATAAACTTTAATTTCTGCACTATTATTATACAAAATAAATTAGGGGCCATTCAAGTATTACGTAAGCACCAAAAGGGGGTGGGGGTCTTTGCTGAGCATATTTTTTTAAAGTTTGTAGGCTTTATTACTTTTTTAATACATTTAATACTATGTTAGTATTCACAGGAAAGGTTGGTGGATATTTATCTGATGTCTGATTGCAATGACATACAAAGTTGTTATGACATATTATGACTAATTATATTAAAAAGGCTTATATTATTCCGATATGATAAATAAACCTAAAATTACTATTTTGTAATCAGACAAACTAGATTACTTGTAATCGTAATGGTAACATTTTTTTTAATGAAAAAATGAGTGGCAAAAAATTAATTTATTGATAGTAAGTTGGATATAATTTATTTATAGCGGAATTTCAAATGTACTATACCAAAAATTCCAATAAGTTTGCAACTTATTTCAGAACAAAAAGTGTCAAATATATTTTTCATCTAAAAAAAAGAGGTTATATAAAAACAGCGGAAATTACTATACATTTAAATATAGATTGCATGAGATAATACGTTTTTTTATTATCTGTAAAATTGTAATTAGTTTTTGATAATAAATTGTCGGTGCATTGCATATTTATACACGATAATAATTTCGTAATTGTTGACATAACAATTGATAAATGACACGCTTTTTTAAATTTACAAGAAAACTGAAAAACAAGTACTAAATGCAATGTATAAAAATAAAAGTAATAGTTATTGGCGTAACTAGTAGTCTAAGTCATTCATGACTGGTCATGACTTAGCCTACAAGTTGCGCCCATAATTTTATTCAACAATTGCGCGTTATTCATGTTTTAATTATAATGAGATGTTGTAAATATCTATTTATTTCTTTATAAAAAAAACTGTCAATACTAACAGCACCAAACAGCACAATTCAATGTTTTGGTTTGAGGTTAGCCGGTTATGAATAAACTCTATGTCGAAAACATTCGGCCTCTCAATTTTAGTCTCAATGGGTAACAACGGAGTTGTTGTTACCTACTATTTCGTTACGACTCAGAAAATAGTTACGTTTATTATCATTACTCCACAATGGCCGAGCTAGTAAGAATCTTCATTGAGTTATGACAAGTAATTGTCACCAGTCGGTAAATGGCTATTTAGGGTTCGGTTTTTAGGCATGATAAAACCTGAATAACGCGCATGAGTTGAATAAATACATTTTAGGGACCCCATTCAATTGGCCTAAAATTATTCCCAGTTTAAGAAAAAACCTCTTACGCGTTGTGTCTAGCAGGCAACCTAATATACGTCAGTGTAGAACCCGTTAGCCTGCTTGTAAGAATTTAGAAATATGTCTGTGATACTTTTTCAAACAAAAAAAAAAGACACTGCGTGTTTTACACTACACACTTCAAAAGTACAACTGGTATAATTCGATTTTTTTAAATTTTGTCCTACTTGTGAAGTGGATAGGTAAAATTAAAAAAAAATATATAATAATTAATATAGTTGGAAAAACAGTATATAGATATAAACGGGAGACTATGGATTTCTCTACATAAAAAAATTAATTCAGTGATGTGAATTGACATTTAGTTGTTATAAAATTTACATGTACTTTATTTGTACAATTTATCATATCCTATGTCGTCTTCGTATACCTCGGTGATTTCGCAAGACTTCGTACCTCTGAGACAGTCGTGATATCTCATCACAGCTCTTTCTTGTTCGTGAGTTTCAACGGATCCAGGTCTCATTAGACGCAAATTGATTATAGCCCTCTCTGGAGTCTGTTCGTAAAAATGAACCAGGTAACAAGCAGCCATTACTCCAGTTCGACCTCGACCCATTCTGCAGTGGACACCGATTACCTTTAAAATTGTTTATTTCAATGTTTTTCCAATTGGTTGTCTGTAAAGTCGGTTTACGGACGATAGTTTTACGTATTCCGCTCGAATATCATATTAAATAATCACGCACAGGGTCAGGCGGAACGTTAGGAACGTTACACTTTTTCGTGCATGCAGCCGGTGTTTCATCTTTTTATATTGACGTGATTCATCAATTTATAAGACGTTATCACGTCAATAATTTATGTTCTATTTCTCCTATCTTCTACATATAATAATTATAATAATTCGAATCTATGATATTGCATCTTTCGCTTCAAATTTAGGTTAATTTTATTTATTAAAATTACTCACCACCTATAATAATAATTGTTTTTTTTAACTTTCTTTCTTTCGTATTTATTTTAAGTCTCAAAGATTAACTGTCATAATATTTTGAAAACAATTGTTTCATTGTTTATATAAAATTCCAAAACCTACTTACAATATTTAAGTATTTTCATACGTCAAAAAATTGATTTTTATAATGATAAAATTTGTAAGAAAACGATTTTTTCGAGAGATGAGACCTAGCTAAAACGATTTTTTGCCCCCCAAAATCCCTTTTCAGTAAATTTCATCCAAATCGTTAGGGCCGTTTTCGAGAAAAGCACGCACAGGGTCAGGCGGAACGTTAGGCGTTACACTTTTTCGTGCATGCAGCCGGTGTTTCATCAATTTATAAGATTGGTGATTCATCAATTTATAAGACGTTATCACGTCAAAAATAAACTTGCGAAGAACTCAACAACAGAATTCAAAATAATAATAGCTAGAGTAATTTAGGAAATTTATTTACGTTTCTAGAACGTATTTGATTTACATGCAATATAAAATTTATAATAATATAACCAATGCTGTAAGAAAATAATACAAAACTTTCAAAAAATCTAAAGAAGTCCAATGCAAGAATACAAAACTGTTGATTATGAAATTTTGAAAAGTGAATTTTGACCTAAATTAGTAGACAATATCCCGACACTTGTGATGCTGAAATGGTAAAAATCTTATACAGTTAATTTTATTACCTCGTTAGTCAAAGTTGCTCTTTGGCATATATCGATAAATTTTAATATTTGTCTTATTGATGGTGGTTCGAATTCTCTTGTCGCTATTTCATACCACTTCAGTTCAGGACATTCGTGTACGGGGGGCCTTTTCTCCGGTGACAATGTTACCAGAATATTAATGCCATTTTTTACCAGATACTTCAGATTTGATAACGTCTGTGGCCAAGCCATTGCTGCAAGCTTGCCTTCAACTACCCACGAAAAATTCCAAGGAGCGTACAAAATCTCATCTTCTTCCTTATCGGACATGATTACACCGCAATTCGGTATTAATGTTTCACTATACTTTTTTTTAAACCATTATCTATTTTAGTTTAAAAGAAGAAGGTAAAAGTAGGTGGGAATTTTGACATTTCGTGCGCGTACTGAAATAAACTGATTAAACTTTGAAGTCAAGCTTGTTGTTTGCAGTGTTGGAATGAAGCCAAATTGAGTTCAAGTTTAAGAACACCGACATCTCTTGAGGTTTCTCAAAAATACGTAAAACAATCAAATATCTGAATCAATAAAAGGAGTATAATATGAAGGGTACACGGGAAGAAGGCGATTTGTCAAAAAATGTAAATTGTGCAAGAGAGCATTTTGAAGGGTTTAAGATCGTGCCATTTACTTGCTGATGCATTTCTTTCAACGCTTATAACTTTTGACCTAGCGTATTCTTGTCTAAAATGAATATGTTACGGTTAATACAAGAAAGTAGTTAATTCGCGAATTAATCGGCTAATTACCCGAATTAACCAATCCTTGACGTTGGTTAATTCGGGTATTAGCCGGTTAATTCGCGAATAAACTACTTTCTTGTATTAACCGTAACAATTTAATACACCAACAAAAAGGTACGACTTCTGGCTACAAGATGGCATAAAAAAATTAATTTCGAATTTTTACTGACAAATCGCCTTCTTCCCGTGTACCCTTCATATGAAAACTTAAATACAACTAATTCAGTTCTCCCGAATCTAAATGATAGGACAGTTCGCAGGTAAAATAATAACTACATACAAAACGTTATCATTTTTTTTATGTTTGTCAATTATTATAATTAAAATAAATACATAAAACGCATATACAGGATTTACACGATCCGTTTCAAGATGAATGAACACAGAAAGTCACTCTGTTCGAAAAATTTTATTTCTTAGAAAATCCTCAATATTAAACCCTCTAGTTATACATGGTGTCGCTTATGCTTCTTAAAACTGCCGGTATCAATAAAATCCTTCTGACATACATCGCAACGATACGGTTTCTCACCACTATGTAGTCGTTTATGAACTTTTAAGTTGTTTGCGGCAGCAAAACGTTTTTTACAAATATTACACTCGTATGGTTTGATACCGCTGTGCATACGTTTGTGTCTCTTAAAATGACTGGGATCATAAAACGTCTTCGTACACAAATCGCACTTGAAAGGTCGCTCGCCTGTATGCAGTCGTCTGTGTAATCGCAGTACGCCTGAGCTGGTAAACCGTTTGCTGCAATATTCACATTGGTACGGTTTCTCACCAGTATGTGTACGTATGTGGCCCTTTAAAACAGACAATTCTGTGAAACATCTGCCGCAAGTATCGCATTGGAACGGTTTCGGTTTTTCCCCTTCAAAATGCAACAGCTGCATATGTTTGTTTAGGTAAGTCAACTGAAGGAAGCGCGCTTTGCAAACTTCGCATTGATAAGGACGTTGTACAGCCATTTTTGATTGGCATCTTGATTCCTTGCCATCTTTGATCATATGCGTTAGTTTGTGGTTTTTGAGACTGGTGGCTTGGCCAAAGCATCTGCAAAATTTAACAAACACAAATTTTATTATTCTTTCCCAGAATTCTTCATGTTACATCGGTTTTGATAAAATTTGAAACTCTTAATTTACTTATATGGTATGGGGACCGGGCGTGAAACATAGAGGCAGCACTACTGGCGAAGTTGGCGCTCTCTAGTATATCTAATTAATGCAGTAAATGGGATGATTTTATAATAGTAAACAATGAAAAATATTTGAAAAAATGGAAAAAATAAGAAGTACACATTTCAACATGTAATTAATACCCGTGTACATAGACAGAATAGGTCAAAAGGCGAAAAATTATATAATTCTGGTCATGTATATTGTATATGATGCTGTCGAAGGTTATTTAAACGGGCAAGTTGTCATAACCGCAAAGTTGTACAACAAACAACAATGTCTAAAATGTATAATGTAAAAATTACTCTATGTATAAATAATTTCTTCTTTATAATATAATATTAGTATTTTACTTTGTAATTTACTTATAACTGAAAAGCAAACTGTCACTAATTGACATATATAAATGCAATTTTTTATCCAAAGCCTGCTCATAATATATCATTATATTTTGAATGATCATTTTTACCAGCAGTTGGCGTGAAAATCACGAAGCTCATCCCCATTATTTTTAACTTCCCGCTTTAAAAAAAAAAAAAAAATTTTTTTCAAAAATCGGGAAGTTATTGGTTTCACCCCGATTTTCGAAAATCGAGTTTTCGCTAGATCTCGACGTTTTGAGGTCCTAGGAAGCTATTGAAACTATTTTGGCGATGATGTCCGTAGGGCTGTATATGTGTGTGTGTGTATGTAATATGTATGCATGTAAACCGTTTATATCTTTTGAACGGAGTGTCCGACTGAAACGTGGTTTGCGGCATCTGACGTAATCTTGGTGAACTTAGACTTCCTGAAAATTTGAAACGATTCGGCCCAAAAAAATTTGAGAAATCTTAAAAAAACAAGTTTCAAAAATTTTTAAAAATTTGTTTTTGTAAAATATTTTCTAAACTACTAAACCCATTAATTCCAAAATCTAATCAGCTCTTCTCCTTAACAAACTGCGTCGATTTCCGCAAACCGCATCAAAAACGGTTCATTTGTTCACGAGATACCGTGAACGAAAAAATCGTAAAAAAGTGTTTTTTTTAAATGGCTCTTAAAATTGTTATCAGATCGATTTTTTTGTAATAAATTACTTTCTTAGGCTAAAAAAACTGCGTCGATCACCGCAAACCAGATCAAAATTGCTTCATTTGTTCATGAGATAACGTGAACGAAAAATTAGGAAAAAAGTAATTTTTTATAATTACTCGTAAAATTCTTATCAAATCGATTTTTTTGTAATAATTTACTTTCTTAGGTTAAAAAAACTGCGTCGATCGCCGCAAACCGCATCAAAATCGGCTCATTTGTTCACGAGATATTGTGAATTGTGTAAATTGCTCATAAAATTCCTATGAGACCGATTTTTCTGTAATAAATTACTTTTTTAGGTTAAAAAATTGCGTCGACTGCCGCAAATCGCGCCAAAATCGGTTCATTTGTTAATGAGATATCGTGAACGAAAATTTCGTAACAAAGTGTTTTTTTTTTTTGAGCTCGAAGAGCTAAAAATGAAACTTATTGCTATATTTTATATATTTTTGAGCGTTTTGAACTCGAAAATAGCGGAAGTTACAGGGATGGCCTGCAGGGTCAAACTTATTTTCAAATTTTTTTTCTTGGCTATGCTAGTATTAAAATAGGATTTTCGCAATAGATATTCTAAGTAACAATGCATTTGAAGTCGAACCTGTTACAAATATCGCACTGGTATGGTTTTTCTCCAGTATGAACTCGTTTGTGAGTCTTCAGATTATTCGAACGAGAGAACATTTTGTTGCAGACGTCACACCGGTACGGCTTCTCCCCGGTGTGTATACGTTTATGCCTTTTACAAGTACTGTCGTCCGCAAACCGCTTGTCACAAACTTCGCACCGGTAAGGTCGCTCTCCCGTATGCATGCGATAATGCTTTTTTAATTCGGGTTTGTGTGGAAATTGTTTGTCGCATACATCACACTTAAATGGTTTCTCACCAGTATGCCGTCGTTTGTGCACTAGCAATATGGACGCCCTCGTAAATTGGCGTTTGCATATGTCACAGTCGAAGATTTTTGATACTTTTCTTCTTTTGATGTCTGCTAAAAGTATTTGATTAATTAGGAAATTTACAAGATTTCTTTATTCTATGAAGGAGTTCTATAAAATTGCATGTAATATAGATTTACACTCAGGCGAAGTTGGACTAGTCATTAGGCTGCTAGTATTGATAAAAATAAAAAATAGTTGGCAAAACCAAAAGTGCACATCCCGCAAGTTTTCCACTGTGTGATAAAAAAATAACAATTAAAAAATATTTTTAATAAATTTAAAAAGATTTAAAAATTTAAAGAAATAAATAATTAAAAATTGAAAAAATATTTTTTTTAAGTTTGCAAAAATAAAAAAAATTAAGAATTATACATAATATAATATATAATTAATATCAAGTGGAATTAAATAAAACAAAATAAAAAGAAAAAAAAAGAAAAAAATTAATAATCTCGTAAGGAATCGAACCCAGGACCTTGCCCTTGGGGATCCAACGGCATAACCATTACGCTACGGCGGCGTACTACGTGTAGTGGTGTTATCACGGTATAGAAGTGTAGCACTTGTTTTATGGATTACACTATATTTACACAGCAATTATTATATTGTTTTTTTAAACTATTAGCTGTCAAAAATAATAAAATAAAACTGTTTATAAAAATTAAACTACTGAACACATTTTAGTGAATTTAAATAGGGTTCTGGTCTGATAGTAAACAAAGTGAATAAAATATAACCTAAGGCAATCCGACCAAAATTGCGATCTGTAGAGTCGTGACGTACGTACATACGTACAGACCAACCGACAACTGCTGTTTGTAATTTTCAATTACAATTTTAATAGTATTTATGAACTCGAATTGATTTAAAAATGGTTCTGTTTTATAGATTAGAATCTCCTCTTTTCAAAAAGCTTCAATTTGAATGGATTTCGTGTGAAATTAACTTAGATATAACTTCTTATATGAACGAAAGTCAGCTCTGACGCACAAAGCGATAATAAAACACATACCGCTAGTTTAGCGGTATGTGCAAAAGAGTAGTTCGTTAGATTTACCATTTGGATGATAAATACTTTCATGAATTTTCAAAGTGTATTGGTATTCAAAAGCTTTTCGACACATGCTGCATTGATAAATTGATTTTACATCTGTGGTTTCAACAGTTTTTTCTCTGACTTTAGTCTGTTCAGAAGTAATAGAAACTTCATTTTTGATATTTGAATTGTTTAGAAGCGATGCTGTTGCATTTTCATTATCCGAATCGTTCTGAAACGGTTCTGTGACATTTTCAATATCATCATACTGATCGTTCAAGCTTTGTGAACTCTCATCAATCCAAACGTTGGGCAATGTTTGAGTACTGTCTATTGCATCAAGTGCTTTTTTTACAAGTTCATCTTTTACCTCACTTCGAACACATTTTTTTGTTGTACTATTCGTTTCAAGTTTGTTGATTATAGTTTTTATGTTATTGCAGTGCTCGGTTTGATTTTCTTTTTCTTTACGCCATTTTTTCACGCTGCCGAGACAGCGCTTTAATTTTTCTTCACATTTTAGTGCTTGTGTTTGAAATTGGAGAATTTTTCCAATTTGAGCAAAACACGCATTGCAGATAAATCTTGGAAGTTCATCTTGTTTATTTATCTGTAAATCACCAAGAATTTTATAAAAAGTTACTTTTTTTATTGATACAATAAAGTAGCTAATTATAATCAGTACACATTTTTTAAATGAAGCAACATACGCAAAAAATATGTATAAAACACGGTGTCATATGAGTTTTTATTAATATATACTACACTTACATGAATAGGAGCACATTTCATAACAGCGTCTGCTACATGAAGTCCTAGCTTGGGAGAAAATGTAAATAGATCAACTAACGTGACGTTTTCAGACAAACAAACTCTACAAACCAGGCTTTTAAATAAACATTTCTCCATTGTTGATAAATTATTATTTATAATAACTACATTATTTTATTTTTATCTGTCAAGTGTCAACCATACCATGCGTCAGAGACAATCCATGCGTATTGTCTCTGATACCATGCACACTGTGCAAGTAATTAGACCAGTCATATGTTACATTCGAAATTGCAATAATTGCGGTAAACTTGCTTTTTTGATATGTTGTTTGGATCCAATGTGTTCAGATTGAACTTATTTTAGTGCCTCTTAACGTCACAATGATGGTTTCTTGCCATTGATGACACTAGCATACTTTGTCAAAATCGGATTGATGAAAGTCGTGTTGAATTTACCTGCCACTCAAAAAAAAAATAATAATAAATGGGATCTCGCAATGAAAAGTCCCGCGCCACAGTTAATGTTTAATCAGCCACTGGCTATGGGCTATGTGCACAGAGGCGGAGTTACAAATTTTTCGATGCGAGCGTTTGTGGTGAGCACTAGGGGAAACTTCGAACTCCAATTTTCCGTATGTCAGTGAGCAATGTTTATTAAAAGTGAAAGTAGTTATAATTTTATAAAGTTTTTGACGTGATAACGTCTTATAAATTGATGAAACACCAGCTGCACGCACGAAAAAGTGTAACGTTCCTAACGTTCCGCCTGACCCTGCGCGTGCAAGCGAGAGCGCAGTATGCTTCGGCCCAAGTTTGACAGCTACTAAAATGTAGGTTATGTATTACGGAATACGTTATCACGTAAAACTATCGTCCGTAAACCGACTTTACAGACAACCAATTTTTTTAATTACAAAGAAAACATAAGAAAACTAAGCGATCTGTTCCGGGCTGTTGCACTGATGGTGATTTAAATAAAATAAAGACCATTGGAGCCCTGATTTGACGTTCCGCTGTAAGTGTAAACAAATTAACATTCGTTTTCCTTATTACATTTTTTTTGACACATCATGGCCAACTAAAGTTTTTGACTTATCACCTTAGAAACATGTCGCGATTTCCATAAAAAGTTAGTTCAATAATTCTCTATTACCCACTAGCGGCGCTAATAGGCTTTGTGCACACAGCCTACAACTCCTTTAGCTCCAACGTAAATATATTCCCCATGTCCATGAGAACGACTTGATTGGAATGATACATCCATGGAGACGACTGCTGACTTCTCATTTCAAATATTGATGCAAAAATACTTTTCATTTTTTTTACTATATTTAATGTACAAAACTAATATGTATTTTTTTTTTGTATACCTACTATGTACTTGTGGGCGTTAGTGACAAATGTCGAAACACCTTTATACTTTTAATTAAAAAAAAAAATATATATGCCTGCTTCAGCATGGTCAGTTACAATAATATATCGATAAAAATTCATCAGCTGTCTTCAGCAAAATCCCCCGACGTAATATTTTCATAAATACTTACGATGACCTACTTGAGTCGCTTCTTTCTTATTTTGCACTTTTAGAGGTCAGAAAGTGTGCATTTTTTCCGCAGGGGTCCAATTTTATGTTAGCTACCTAAGAATTCTTAAAAAATGTAACGCAAAATATAACTCCCGACTCTGCACATGCAAATTTTATTCATTATAATTTAAGTATGATTTTCAAAAATATTGTACATTACATCATTAAAATATTTGACTAAATAATAGAATATATTCAATAAATTATTTGGCCTTTCCTTGAGCAGCGACTGATTCCATAGCTTTTTTAACAGTTTCCGGGTCGCCAAGAAACTTCATTGATACGACAGGTTTCATCTTACTGTCTAATTCGTAGACAAAAGGTATTCCAGTTGGTAAATTCAAATCTGTTATAGCAGAATCAGAAATGTTGTCCAAATGCTTGACAATACCTATTAAAAAATATAATGTCAGTTAGATAAATCATAAACAATAGTAAACGCAAGACATATTTAAGAGAAAAAGAACTGATCAGTCTGTCACATTAATATATTTATATTATACATAAAATATACCTCTTAGACTGTTACCATGCGCGGCAACAATTACCGTCTTTCCTTCTTTGACTTTCGGAATTACAGTATCGTTCCAGAACGGCAATGTCCGTTCAATTGTCAGCTTGAGACTTTCAGTCATCGGGAATGAGTCTTTCGCTGGACCATCTGCATATCTGGGATCATTTACTATCATGTCATAATATTGGTTATCTTTCTCCATTGGCGGCGGCGGAACATCAAAGCTTCTTCTCCACACTTGCACTTGTTCTTCACCATACCTTTAATATGATATTTATAATGAAACAAAAAATAGGTAGCAAAACCGTCAACTTATTGTAATGGTTCGTAATTTTGTAATAAAGCCAATTTTAAATGTTACAAGAACACTTCACCTGTGTCTATAAAAACCACCACGTCCTTCCCCCCCCCTCCCTTCCAAAAAAACGCCAAAAATTTCAACGAACCATTGCCTGATTAAAATTAATGTAGTAAAAGTAACTTACTTTGCAGCAGTTTCAGCTTTGTTCAAACCAGTTAATCCACCGTAATGTCGCTCGTTGAGCCTCCAGGTTTTAACAATCGGTATATCACCCTGTTTACTCTCTTTCAAGATCGCATCCAGAGTCTTGTTGGCACGCTGCAGTACAGATGTATATGCAACGTCGATTTTGAAGCCGGCGTCTTTAACAGCTTTACCGGCATTGATGGCCTCCTGTTTACCTGAAAATGAAATAATCACATTAACAAAGCTGTCAGCGTTTGTGGGCCTATCGGTATCAGAAACATTTGCTTGTGTTTGACAAGATAACTTAAACAGAACTGTACGTTTTCAAAAGTATTCGTTGACTTTTGTTGTAAGTAAAAAACAAACAGATTAATTGAAACTTTTGAAATATATTTCTCATCATAAAAATATGGTTAATATATTTCGTTTTTGTTAGTCTGTACAAATTACAATATATATTTGCTGCGACTTTAGTCATTTAATAACCTTATAATTAAGGAGCTCAATTCACACTAGAAAAAGTTCATGAGAACTGGTGTTCAATAGAGATATTTGGGTTGCCAACAAATTATTATTAATATTCGGTTCCCGCTGAAACAATAACGATGTTTTATTACGAAAAAAGGGCTCATTTAGGTTGATTTTTTTGTGAAGTGAAACTTTAGGCGCGGCAGGGCAAATTGGCCTGAATCAGACGAAAAATGAAACGCTTTCCCGCCCCGATTTCAACCGGCAGATGAGAGGAAAGAGTGGGTGAATCGTTTCTACTCTCTCTGTCAAAGCGCCATACGCACTCAACACGCATGCGCTGTGCTTACTGCAAGTATACCTACGTAGCATTTTCTCTAGCCACGGTAACACATTTCACATAACCACTTCCTAATCTTGGAATAATCAAATCGTCAACAATTGCTAGAACCTAAAAATTTTCACTTTTATCGCGCGAGAGTGAAAATAGTGAAAAATTATAATCACGTTAGAATGAGACTAGATATAGTTTACGAAGCGATTAAAATTATAAGTAATAATGATCATTGTAATTTGTTTTGGTTGCTATAAAACTGCTAGAAAATAGAATGGTTTTTGAAATTACCTTTCTCACTTAAATCTGCATCGTACCATCCACAAAACAAATTTAATTCATTCCATTCGCTCTCTCCGTGTCGAACCATGATGATTCGATACTTGCAGCAACTTTTTTTCGGACATGATGTTGAGCACATTTTGGAAAACTAAAATTTTAACACTTTCCAATGAAAATATACTATTTTTAAATAAAATGTTCGTTTTATAAAAGAATTTAACTTGTTATTGCCTTTGAATGCACGAATGTTTTTTAAACAACAAATTTAGTCTGTCAAAATAATCCAAAATTAAGCTAAGGGCACTTGTTTTTTTTATATTTATTATTGTTAATTAATCACAAATGTTGGCTTTGATCGTATCTGTGATAACTGATTCAGTTTTTATCAAAATTATTGCGTTTAAAATTAGCAATTTATTACTTATACAAAAAAGTTCATTGAAATAATAATTGCATCAAGCATTAATAACATTTCCAGATTTAAAATGATTATATTATGTGTAAAAATTTAAATTGTGTATCGCTGACAAAGAGTATTCTAAAAATTTTCATAGATACTGATATGGGTCAAGTTTGAGTGTCCAAGACAGAGTTTTGAATTCTTTTAATGCCAATGGCTAGTGCTGTTAAACGCAAAAATGTCATCGTTAATGCACGAAAAATAAAACTTTCCATATAAAAATGTCCATAACGTTGGACATTTTTATATGGAAAGTTTTATTTGCTGTCAAGTTAGATGACTTACATAAAGATACCCATATTTTACATTTTTCGACGACTAAGGAATAAATTTTGCAATTCTACAGCACTAACGATTTATACAAATACAATGTTCAAAACACGTGTCGGCACCTGTGGGCAATCTGTCAAATTAGGACTGTTTATAATCTTTAAATTTCTTTGAACACTAACGAAAAAAACTTTGAGGTTAAGCAACTGAGCACTAATGATTGACATAAAAAAACTTCAAAAATCTGCCATGGACAATTTAACTTGACGTACGTTAATTACAGGATTCACAATAATTTTGTTAACTGTAAATTTTACTAAAATTTTTAACGCCATGTTCTACTATTTGTGTTCTAAAAACTGTTCTTACGTAACCACAGTGATTGGAAAATTTATAAGCACTATTTGTAATCACTTATGTTTAATATCGCGCTATTTAGGTAGCCACTTTACTTAGGAGAATAAAAAAAAAAACAAACAAACGTGATTATCCAGAGTGCTTCCTTTGCTAGATACTTGGTAATCACCGTGGTTATTGTTTAATGTTTAAATATATAAAGAATATTATGCCTATTGCCCATATTTACGCACCAAAAAACGCACGTCCGATAAATACAGATGATAGCTCGCCAATAAACAGACAGCAGCAGATAACGAATAACCTGTAAGGACAAACTTGCATAATATGGGTCCCTACATCAGATTTTGACCGTATGGTTACAAACTATGCTTAGCCCAATGTACGGAAAATTTTATTTAGTTGTATATGGACCTCCATCAGCTGATGTATCCCCGTTTAATATTTCCGGCGGGCCATTAATGATTCATGTGAAATTGTAGTTCAACTAGGAAATTGACCTAAAAATTTTTAATATATACTACGAGCCCCGGGTCCACAAGTTTTATAGGATTCTGAACCACCGAGAACGAACGTCTCTTTCAAATAGTCAGGGCCTGTTCGACGGTGAAAAAAATGTGTCAAGTCTATTATCATTATTGCTAAAACCGTTCGGAAAAATAAGTTGGAGACAAAACTTTGTTGTAAGTTGTAACTCTATTTACAATTAGAAATTTGTTTCTTATTCCGTGCATTGGGCTAGGTATAGTTCGCAAGCAGATAAATTACAGTTCAGCAGCGCCATTGTCATTCCGTAAGGTTAAAATCTGAAGTAGGGACCCGTATTCTGCAAGATTGGGGTTAGTGGGACCAGCACCTATCGTCTCTTTAACCTTCATTCAACCTTCACTGTCAACGCCTCTATCGCTAAATGTACCAATCACTGTTACCGATAATACAGATCACTTGCTGTTAACTTCTGTTAATGCCCGTTAGATGGGTTTACTAGGTTGAATGTCATAAAATTACTAGATTTTCATAAAGAGGATCTAACAGGGATGTATTTTTAAGAGATCTAAATTTGGCAAAGTATTAAATAACCGCAATCCTTCACCATTTGTTAAAAAAATAATAAGTTCAATGATAAATAACGATGACAGATAATTATTTTCATGTTCAAAAATCGCTCCTATTTGTAGTTTTTCCAGTAAGATTTTCTTTAAGTTTAGGCTCATTTATCGAACAATTGGCGTTATAATATAAATTAATGAATTCTTATTTGGGTCTAGTGATGGGCCTGTTAATTATGGAACACCTTTTAGAACTTTTTTCTATCTTTGTACAAACGGTTCATCACCGTTGGAGATTTTTAATTAATAATAAAAGAATCAACGATTGGTCTCACACCTATTTATTTATTTAAAACTTCACAACGTTTCCGCCATTTCTGCTCAGGCGATGGCCCTCTTCAGGTCTTCAGGCTTGAGCCGAAATGGCCGAAACGTTGTGAAGTTTGTTTATTTTAATTATCTTTTATTATTAATAAATCATACGGCTATCAATCGAGTAATATCTTAAGATAAAAATGTGGAAGCATGTTCTTGAATAAAAACAGTTATTTGCTGTTTTAGAGATCTAAAAATTAATAAATAAAACGTTTATTTTACTTCTACACTGTAGATTATTATGTTCGTTTATTTATTGTTAATAAAATTTTAATCCAACAAATAAATAATATTTTTCCAATTTATTTTTCTAAGATATAATTACTTTTTTTTATTTACATAATAATAAAGTTATTAATATTTGAAAAATGTTATATTTTTCAGATATCATTAAAAATCGCCTTATGACAATAATTTTTTACCCTAATCTTTATAAATAAACAACCACTTTTCAATTTTTAAATTTGCTTCTCATAACGTAACATAATATTCTTTAAAAATTGAAATATTCTTGTTAGATATAAAGCTAATAAGAGTGCCTCTCAAGCAAAATATTGTGTTTAGATAAGAAAAGAACATCTGAATTCTGAATACCTACTAAAGAGAATACAATATATACTCAGGCACAGCTCTGTAGCTGTTCATCTTTCTGACATTTTTATACGAATACTGCAGGTGACAGTTCTATATTTTATTTATGATACGCTGCGTGAAACGATGTAATACCATTGGCTAACGTATTATAAAGACTATTAACCAGGTAACGACAAATTTTATATAGTAAACCTCTTACGTTTCATCCCCCTGGCCCACAAACTGAATGTTGTTTTGTGCTTCCACCTACATTATGGTTAAACTAAAAGTTCAGATATTCTTAAAGCTACCTCTATACTGATCCTAATTACTCGCTCAATGGTTTATAAATTGTTAAAAGCCATAAATTTGTGTTTTTTTTTTGACGGATGTGATAATTTACAGTTTTCCGTGACGACAGTTCCCAGTTTGTTTCAAACCATAGAAACGCCACGTAAACAACGGCACTTAAATTTCTAAATAAATGTAAAAAACCAAATATAATTCAAAATTTTTGAATTTTCAAATTTGATTTTGAATAGTCGTGGTAACGTTTTTTTGGTCTGTTTCACAGTTTAATCAAAATCATGGATACGAATTCATTTTAATAATTTAAGACAATTCATTATTCGTCAAAGATCTTTTCAACTTTAAGAATACTGACATATTAAAGGTAATCTGTAAAAACTTAACCCCGTTGAATTTCGTCTACAATTTTTACAGTTAACGTAACTGCACGAATTACTAACACAAGCCATTATTGAAAAATTCTCGGAAATGAAATAAGAAATAATTTTTTGACACAATTTATAAACGTACCGACAGAATTTTTTCAAATCATACAGAAGGCTGTTTATATTTTGAAACCATGAATACGAATTTAAAAAAAAGTAGTCGAACATTCTCTTTATTATATTTCTTGACTGTAGATACCAAAAAAAAATATCATCTCTGAAAAATCTTTAAAAAAAAATTCAACTGTCAGGCCGTTAAATAATTAATCATATATTTTTTCACCTACGGATTTTAACAAATTTATAACATGTAATACAGGGTGCATTTTTCGTCCACTTTGGTTATGTATTCTACTCTACAATTGTGAATGACATATTATTTTGTAGCATCGAAGATCATGTCAATTATTTTATTATGGGAGAAGTACAGTGTCGGTATAAGCATCTAATTAATTAAGATAATAAAAATAATTTAAAATGAAATACATAATCTTATTTCTTGAGTTTTTGTTCGGATTTTTTAGACTCAACATCAGAACTTTGTTTAAAAATAAAATTTTAATTAAAGTTATTCATTTACTTATATCAAAAGAAAAATATTTAAAAGCCCAATAATAATGTCACCGCGGGATATTGTACAATACAGTCGAATGACGTAAGAGGATCTTTGAAGAACAAATGTAATGATGATGCTGTCACTAGAGGACCAAATTGCCTGCACAATTCACTACGGAAAACATATGTAGTTATGATGCTAGTCACCAGACGGCCGAACCATTATCAGCACAATTCACTACGGAAACTCTACATATTCTACACTCGCAGATTAAAAAAATTTAGCTTATGATGCTCGTCAATAGGTGGCCACCTAGCGGCGAGCATCATAAGTGGTCTTATTTTGGTTAACTAGGATATTTATCTTCCTATAATACGTTTATCTATGGTAATACCTATTAATTAAAATAATTATCAAGTAAAACATTTCATTTCGAAAAATTTTCTAATAACATGTTACATGAATGTACTGTAAAGAATCTGCATCAGACAAAGTCATTGATAAAAAACTTCATTAATTATAAATTTACAAACAATACACGAATCGAAGGCAATCGTCGATTAGAGAGCTATCCGTAGACTAGAGCGATAATTTATATGGTTTTCATTGTATTATAATACTACCGAAAGCTCTTATTGATCAACAAATTCACAAAAATTAAAAGCTCTAACTCTATGTTCTGTGTCATTCCAGGCGAAACTGTTCGATTTAGGGCGCGTTCTACATTACCTTGATTTAATTTTTAATTTTAATTTATCAGCAACATTCCATTTTAATTTTTGTATAAGAAATTATTGAAATGTTCATTTTCAATAGGTATGCATAAAACGAAAACAGTAAAAAACGATTTTGTTTCAATAAAACTTTTAAAAAAATGTGTCTGTTCATCTGGCTAAGAGCTGGCTACGGAGAAAATGGGTGACTCGGTGCAGAGCTGAAAATTTGCAGAATAATAGGAGATAGTACAAGTAAGTAGGGAAAAAATTGCCAGAAGGCTAGGCGGAAGATAAAGAGCCGCCAGAAGGTGCCAATGTTGCGAAAAATCAGTGCACTTCTGGCAATTTCTATACTTATTCTGTAATTCAAAACTAGATTATATATTATATATATTATACATTATATAGTTATAAGGGCATACTGAAAATTTAAACATGATATAATAATTACATTCGACAAATATTCAAAATTATTAATGACATTTTGATACAAATAAAATTAATCGTCTTATATTTTATTAATTTATTTAATTTTTATTTCTATCAAAATGTCATTAATAATTTTGAATATTTGTCGAATGTAATTTATTATTATATCATGTTTGAATTTTCAGTATGCCCTTATAACTATATAATGTATAATATATATAATATATAGTCTATAGTTTTGAATTACAGAATAAGTATAGAAATTGCCAGAAGTGTGCACTGATTTTTCGCAACATTGGCACCTTCTGGCGGCTCTTTATCTTCCGCCTAGCCTTCTGGCAATTTTTTCCCTACTTACTTGTACTATCTCCTATTATTCTGCAAATTTTCAGCTCTGCACCGAGTCACCCATTTTCTGCGTAGCCAGCTCTCCGTCTAATCGCTCTAGTCTAAATTAATTAATTATCGTTCGAATGAAGTATACAATCTATGTCACTGTAATACAAATACATTTATAATAAACGGAAAAATCAATTTTCATTCAGCTGTTGCTGTCGCTCAGTTTTTCATCGCAGCCTGAATGCTTTTATGTTAAAGCTTTCAACTGTTACATGATTCTTTTTTTTCCACTTGATTAAGTTTTTAATTAAAACGGATATTCAATTTCTGGTTTTGATTTATGATGTCGTGAATAACCAGTATGCTTTAAACTTATAAAGTAAATGTAGACGCGCATTTATTATCTGTTTGCATAGTTTACTTAATCATTCTTTATTTCATTTAAACACTGTTAATATTAATTAAAAACGGATTTTACGAAAATCCATTGAAAGAAATTATAAAATCACTGGTTCTAACAAATGTTAGGGAAGATAGGTACTAAAAAAAATATTATTGGAGAAAATAAAATCACTCGATGATGGCCTAGACTGGACTAGTCGTGAGTTCCATTTACTTATCCCATCCTTTATATAATATATACTCTCTTTTGTTTCTTGATTCCACTTTTTATTTTTCAAAAGACAAATCTTCTTTTCTTTCTAAATTCAGTTGAAGATGCAATTATTTTATGTATTTAGAAACAAAAAATATACAAACAAGTGTCTTATAACGTTACAAACATTTCATTATTTCTGTTATTGGGTTTTCTACTTGACCACCCTGTTCAAAACACGCAATCTGCTGTTTTAAAATAGAAGATCATAATATATTATGATATAATTTATAATGACCAATTCAGTATTGTTTTAACTAAATTTTCAAATATAAGCTTCACGGTACCTATATTAGAAGCATAGATTGATAAATTATCATGCTAAAAAGTTATTCTATTAATAGTTTTTTTTAGAATATTTTGTTTCCATACCGAATCTTAAACATATTATATCTTCTAACAAATCGCGCGTACAGGTGTGAGTTTAAAAGTCTCATGGTGGGAACTGGATGCATGAGCATTATAATATAATAAAGAGATAATATAATTCCGAAATATTCACACAACAAAAATTACGATGCTACCAGGGGCGGATGGGCCCACAGAGATTTTGGGAGTTTTCTTGGTAGGCCGAGGCCCGCCGAGGCCGGTAGGCCGATTGCCTATGTTAGTTAATATCTTTTTTGTTTACTAGAATGATTGTATTTTTATTTTTTAATAGATATAACGCTAAGGTAAAATTAATAATGCGTTTTTGTCCACGGTTGATACAGTTCTGTCCAGTGTTACTGCCTTCTTCTCTTTGTATATTTAGACAAGTCAATAAATATGACATGTCGTTATTAATTTTTAATAGTTTTGAACAGGGAGCCTTTGTATATTCACAGTATTTTGATGGCCTCTTTAATAAAGTGAAAAATACTTATTCATAAACATTACTTTTAGATGGCACCACTATTTCTAAATTTATTTTGTCATAGGTAAGAAATATTGTTAATTATACACCTAGTTGTATAAAAATTATAAATTATAAGTATAGGTACTACTTACTTTTTTTATGTAGTTAGGTACTTATACGGCATTTAATGAGGCTCTTGCCACAATGACACAACATGTTTACAATATCGTAATGCAACTTTTTTACTTTTTATTAATTATTATAACAAGTTCACATTTATATATTATCATGGTCAGAGTTACATGAGTCACTCATGAAAAGCAGCAACATAATATGTTCACAACTTTAGTTATAAACATAATATTATTTTTTAAATAATTTAATAAGAATAACCGTTGTGATATTTGAATGAAATAGAGTGGTACAATGTAAAAATTTACGAGATTTTTAAATAAAAATTCTATTTGATTAGTAATTTCGTAAAAAAACTGTTATTGTACAAAATTTTGTGTGGCAATACGATAACTTATAATAATAATAATTATGCATAAGTTATTTTCACTCGACTCAATATAATATATCGTTTTCTGCACATTTGACAATTTTTTAATTCCTATAAAAATTATTAAGTCTACTTAAAAAATTGTATATTTTTAGTGTTGTCCGCTAATCGCCATTATTTTATCATTTTATGAGGAGCTTAAAAATGTTTGACTGCACTTACAGATTATCATATTTTAAAGATTTTGTTAAAAGAACGGTATCAAAGTTTTCTAGATTATCGAATTTGGTTTACGGTTCAAAATAAAATATGACTCAACTCGAACGGAGTCCATGATATTTCATAGTCATTAGTTTCTGAATTCAAGTTGCTGATTGTAGTCAAAAATACGTTTTAAATTTTAAATTATGTGTCTCAACTAACGTTTAAAAAAAGTTAACATTATAAATAAAAGTTTTTTTTTAATTATGCCAGCACCCGTTTAGTCCAGATAATTGTATATATTAGGTAGAATAGTTTCTTTCGATTTAAACTACTATAGTACAGTCGAACCTCGTTTTTTGTGTTAATCAAAAACAGGCTGGCCGAAAGATAACCGTAAAATCTCTGAGATAACTTCTGCAGCATTGTAAAATTAATTATTAATTCATGTTTTAATTAGATTAGTAATCATGTTCAATTGAGATTTTAAATAATAATAAAACTGTTGAATTTTTCACATTTTGTCGAAAGAATTTAGAAAATATGTTCCACAATATTATCACGTTCACATTAAGTCAATGTATAATAATTAAGCAACTTTCCACAATAGCGCTTTTAATTTAGAAAAAACTATTTGTTGTTATAATAAAAATAGAGATTCGACTGTAAAAATATCAGGGGCGTACTAAAATGTCCATTTTTTTAAGATCAAAACTGTCTGGATTAGCTCTCTGTCTTCTATATAAAATCAATTTAAATTATCAAATTACTTTCAATTTTCATAATAAATCGAAAATTCAATCATTGATCTCTTAATAATTCTCTAAATTACACCCTGAGAACAGGTGGTTTGGTAATAGGAGAGCTGTGTTATAAAAAATAATTGTACGACAATCTTGATTATTCTTAAGTCTTTATCAAAAATGTCATGCGTTTAAGAAAAAATAAACATTTTTCCGAATTTCGTGCCTTCCTTTTAACATTAAGTTTATATATTTTTTTTAAATATGCAAAATACATAGAGATATAAATTTTGAATATACTCGTATGCCTAATATAGGGGAAAAAAACTGTTAATTATATTATTGAAGAACGCCCCTAATTATTATAATAATAGAATTTATAATATTTTAATCATTAAGATACGGGACATAATATAATAAATACACCTACATAATATTACATAATAATAATATATTATAATATTATACTTTAGAGTAATCTATTATTCTAGTATAATACATTTACTCAGCCGATAATTAAGTTATCATTACACTTTTATATTTTTTATAAGCTGGTGGTTTTTTTTCCTTTTTGAGAAGAGATGATATTTTATCAATTTATTAATAATTTACTTACCAGCTCAGCATCTGTCTTTTTTTAACTTAAACGCTAGCAAAGACAAGTGCTACGAATTAATAGCAAATAATTTATAAGAGAATAAAATATCCACCCTTAAAGTTTATTATATCACCATCGATATTTTAAATTTATGAAGCATGCTTGAATTAAAAGATTACACCTTTGTGCCGTCAACTTGAAGTTGCAAATTTCCATTGACAATTTTTTGGTATTGCTCTGACTTTTTAAATATTTTAGTAACTTATGAGTTTTTTAGAGACTAGAGTAGCCGTTTTCATAAATACTAGATAATAATTTTTTTGAGAAAATTTTATTAGAATTTGTGTTATGTAATAGTAATTTTCTAAGCCTTATGCATCGTGTTCCACATCTGAAATTACCTATTAGTTTAAGGACGTCTGTATAGGTCAGTTCGAAAAGAAGATCAATAATATATTAATTATAGTTGAAATCGATGCATAAGATGCAAAATATTTAGGTATTGAATTTTTGAAATTTTGTTTTAATATCAATAAACTGGGATATTGGCACAAAGGTTTTATTCTTCGTAATGATAAATGAATAATAAAAAAATCGTTAGCGTACAAACAATGATTTATAAAAAATAATGGTTCACAATAACTTACCTCTTCGTTAACTCGGCGTAAACAACAGTTTATGAAACGGTCCAAGAACTAGATTATAAAAACGTGGAACCGGAGTAATATGATGTAAGTAGTACAGCATAAAAAGTAATTATGTTTTTTTTATGGTTAGGTGTAAAGCACTATAAAATTACGAATGCTATGGTTGATGATTGGCTGTCGCTTTGTTTCATGCTGAGAGTTTAATTAACACTTTGACGGACACTTAAAAATTCAGTTTTGTTCCAATTTTGACACTATAGTTTTTTCATATGTTTGAAATTGAATTACTTTTATAAGTTATGTTGTGACAATATTGTCTTAATTTGTACGGTGACACAAAGCACACAGGGTATGTATTCTACACTGGAAAATAGACTGCTACACCCGTCTTGCTATAAAACTTTCCGTAGTATACGACGGCTTCAGCCGTCGTGTCAAACTTTTCAAGTTTTGTTTATGACGGTCTAAGCCGGTTTGTCCGTCAAAGTGTTAAAAATGAAAACGGTCGGTAAATAGGTATAATTATTGTGACCCAACCAACGCTAAGCATAATCAAATACTAGCTGTAATAATTGTTTTTTTTTGTTGTTTTGTGTTTTTAAATCGAAATAACAATAATATTATTTTATTTTTAAATGATTTGATAACTTGATCGAGCAGAAAATTCCTTCTTTATTAAATATTGTTATGCATATTGGATAATACAATTACACTTATCTAATGTAACACAATGTTTAAAATACATAATTAATAATTTTGTTTATACATTTATATTTTATTTTTCCGAACAAATAACAGACTTTACTATCAGTAAATATGTATTTTGTTTTTTAAGTTTTGTATAACGAAATATTTTATATAGGTATAAATTACTTTAAAAAAATCATGTCGTTACCGCGATTCGAACTCACCATCTTCTGAATATCGAATGATAGTCGATCATCAGGGAAAATGACCACCCCGGCACATAATAATCTCTCCCATTGTAGACTGTAGACATTTGTTAAAATGAATTAAGCTTTCCTTTACTTATTTAGGTAAATAAGCTGTTAACAGTTAAAGATTTTCCGCAATAATATTTGTATTATATTTCCTGTTTCCTGGCTGCATTTAAAGCGGCAATTTTTAATTATTTGAATCTCCATTAAATATTATCAAAATGAACATTAGTTTAAGTCGGTTTCAATTTTGCACACGACATCAACTGTTAGGCATGCTCGTTTGTAAACATTATAATTTTGTAGGTATAGGTATGCTTGATTTTATTGAAAAAAAGTTACATAAATTGAGTTCAAACTTCAACAGTCACATTTTGAATTACCTAATTTTCTAGCACTGGACAATATTGTACCTACTGAATTAACGTTTTTTGTTTCAAAAATTTAAAAAATTCAAACATGCTTAAATAATATTTTAATTTTCGAATAAAATTGTTGCAGAGAATATTCGGAGTAGGTGGTATACGAGTCTATAAGGTTGAAATTAGCCAGAGGACAGGAGACGGTGTAGATCTAATAATGTGTTAATGACAGAGAGAGAGAGAGAGAGAGAGCAGGAGAGATTTTTTTAACAATTGACGACGGCTCGCAACAATAGTTGACGATCGATTGTTGCGGCATTTCAGTGTTTGCCACCAGTCGCTCCTACATCATCGGTTTCCTTGCGTACTTTATGACCTCGGAATGAGGCCTGAATCTTAGTTGCCGCATTATGAAGGTCCGGATCTGTCAGATCGATGTCTAATGTTTCATCAACCTGCCAAACATATACCGTTAATAAAAAAGTGCATCATATAAACTACAAATGCACTACATACTAACTACGAAAACGTTGTATCTATATAAAATTAATTTGAATTTGTTACATTATGTCAAATCATAGATAGGCCCATCCTTGAGCATTGTGCGGAATGGTTCCAATTAGAAGCCATGTGGAAGCCATTTTGTACGGGGAAAACGCCGTAAAAAGCGCGCGGGATTCAAAAAGATTAAATATTCTATAATATGATGTTAATGGAAAAACAATAAAACTCGCAGTAAACAGTGATATTTCGCTCCAAAACCTATTTTTATATTGAAACGTTTCAAAAATTACAAAACTGAGCATAAATATAATATAAAAGCTTAGAACATTTTACGTTGTCAGATTGGCATCAATGCTTGTCAACTTTGATGCCAAATTGACAATGTAAAATGTTCTAAGCTTTACATTATATTTATGCTCAATTTTGTAATTTTTGAAACGTTTCAGTATATCACTTTTTACTGTGTTTTGTCGTTTTTATTAATAAAATCATATTATAAAATAATTAATATTTTTGAATCTCACGCGCTTTTTACGGCGTTTTCCACGTACAAAATGGCTTCTAAAAGGTACAGGAGGCGCTAGTGTATCCGCAATCTATTAAATATATATATCTATGTGTCAAATATTTATTTTCGTTCATATTTCAAATGCAAATAATACGAACATTCTGTATGTAAACAAGTAAACAATCTAAATTATTAAATCCGTTTACTATAATAGACATGTAAACATTGGATTAAGAGCTTTTCGTATGTGTTAAAAGTGTTTAATGTTAAACACAACCTCTGCTAATATACTAACAGGCTAAATAGGCGAGACATATGAGAAATTAAATATCGTTTCGATATCGACCGCTTGACCAGGGCTGGCTACAAATTATATTATATTTAAATTATTGTGTCGATGTTTTCTAAGGTTCTTAGAGGTTCTTCTTTGTGAAAAACCATCCCCACAGACGTTCCGTTAATGTGTTTTCGCGTATAGTTTCGAATCAGTTACACAGACGATAAAAATCAACTTGGGTAAAAACATTTGTCAATAAGGTAAAAAATGTCCTATTCACGATAAGGTAGGCCAATAGAAAAGGCTCAAATTCCATTCAATGCAGACCTTATTTAAAAAATACTAGTTACCTTATCAGGAGCAGCTGGAGCATCATCGGCCTTTTTGCGAGACACATGACCTCTGAACGTCGCTTGAATTTTGGTTGCTGCATGACATAACTCTGAAACAAACCAAATATTTTGTTACTAATGATTTCGAGAAGTGTTTTTTTAAAGAAGAAAACGAATAATGATGGCACATAAATCATTTAAATTGTCTCTGTATGTATACAGTTTAGATATTATTTTGTGCGAATTTGTAACTTCTATGGACCAGTTGTAATGAAATTTGGTACATATATTATCAATTTGTATCTTGGCTTATATAAATCGTCAGCAAATGCTATAGAACCTAAAAAGTTTCATTTCTAACGCGCGAGATTTTCAAACATACTTTTTTTGATGTGAAACATCTATAGCCGCACGTAAAACAGATTTCCGACGTGGCGACGCGTCGCCACGCTCTATGTTGGTATATACAGATTGTATCAAATCAAAACGGTTCATAGAACATTCTGTATGTAAGCCAGAGACGATATTATATAAAGCACTAAAGCAGTAAGTAAGAATGAGATAAATGATCGCTAATAGTTACTGTGGTTATACAATCTGATAGTATCATCTTTGTTTTCTACAGTAAAAATCACAATTTTATCAAATGTCAGTATTCACTAGTGAAATGTGAGGGAAAATATTTATAATCGATTAGGATATTGTTTGCCAGAACGTTAAGGTCTTTTTGAACATTTAATAAATTAATATTAGTATTGTTAAAACTTTTGTACCAGATATAAATCTAATACGAATTAATATTACAGTTTAGTTGTTTTAATTGATAAATTGGTAAAAAGATTTACAGTGTACGTAATTATTTATTTACGTAACCACAGCAACTATTAGCGATCATTTATCTCATTCTTACTTACTGCTTTATATATCGTCTCTGTCTTACACACAGAATGTTCTATGGATCGTTTTGATCTGATACAATCTGTATAATACAGTCTATATGCAGTAGTGTGTACGGTGTGGCGACACGTCGCCATGCGCAATCGACTGTGCGATTCTCTTCCCACTCGATCCGGCGTTAAGTCATCTCTCTCGCGGCTCGCCACACTGAGATCGGATACCTATAGTGTATACTGTATACTCCACAGGGTATACAGTGTTGTTTACTATTATAATTAAAGTGTGCATTCATCTGTGCATTAAGCACGCGTATATTTGGTGTGTTTGAAGCGCCAGTAAATGTAAAATCTACTCTCTTGGTAGATTAAAATTCACATAAATTTCATTGTATATAATGTTTTTAAATTTATTATTAATTTTAATTTTATTCTAATTAAAATTATGTTTCACATCTGCCAGGCGTCCCGCGACGGCTCACATTTTTTATTTTATGGAATTGTTTCTTAAATTATGCTTACATTGTAAAAGTGTGCATAATTGGTACGTTGAGTTGAATTTTACTGTCGTATAGGTGCTGTATTGTGCCGGCGAAAGTATTAAAAGAGCCAATTTATCCACACGGCTTTATATTAAATTATAGTACGAAATGAGTGCGAAGTAGTAATAAGGCGCGGCTGGAGGTTATGGGAGAGAGAAAGAGAGGGAATCGATCCAAATCATTTATCACTCACGGCTGACTGTAAAAGCTCTAGTAGTGGCACTTTGCCGCAGACAGTACACCCGAGAGGCGAAAAGTTAAGATCTTCGCTAATCTCGATTCAGAATAATGTGTCAAAAGATCGATTGAAAATTAACATTTTTTCAGTATACAGGGTGTCCCATTAAGAATGGGACATAGAACAACCGCAGATTCTCCAATTCAAAATAAAACGATTAAGCGAAATATGCTTAGATAAAATGTTACTCGCTCTACCAGTGGCGTACGGCAGGAGTAAGTAATGCTTGTACCCCTTCTAAATGTTACGCCGCTGTCTAAATTTTAATTTTGACTATAATTTTAATTTTTTTGATATTTTCTAAGTCAATAATGTACACTTGTTGGTTTGTTGTAAAGTCATTGGTTTTCGAGATATTCGCAGTTAAAGATAGATAGACATGTACTTTTTATTTGTATTATTATTAATAATATTCATTTTTACAATTTTGTCTTAAAAAAACTGCGAATATCTCGAAAACCAATGACTTTACAACAAACTAACAAGTGTACATTATTGACTTAGAAAATATCAAAAAAATTAAAATTATTATCAAAATTAAAATTTAGACAGCGGCGTAACATTTAGAAGGGGTACAAGCATTACTTACTCCTGCCGTACGCCACTGGTAGAACGTACTGAACTATTTTTTTTATTGTTAGGTGCATTTTATGATATTATTTAACAAGTGTGCCGATTTGAGTAAAATTATACGGTGTATTAAAAAAATTATGGACATTAATAATTTTTCAGTTTTCAACTTCAACTCCCCGTATTTCAGAAACGAGTAACATTTTATCTAAGCATATTTCGCTTAATCGTTTTATTTTGAATTGGAGAATCTGCGGTTGTTCTATGTCCCATTCTTAATGGGACACCCTGTATAATTCACAATATATCTTTTAACAACATTTTTTATCGCATTATAATTAGCAAAACTTTACGCTGATTAAAAAGTAGCATAGTATATAGGTATTAGGTCTGAGTACTATTCTATTATAAATCATAACTGGTCGAATCGTTCTCAAATACTACTGCCGCTGGTATAAACAGAAAAAATGGAGACATTTTTTCGACTGAACGCCATAAAATATCTAAAAAAGTGCAAAAAACGAAATTGATATATCAGCAGTGATTTTTCTTTTCTTGTACTTGCAGAAATACTTTCATCCGTACGGTGTGAGTAAAAGAAAGAAAAATAAGTGAAGAAGATATATCTGTGGTGACAACTGTTCGTATCCCGGTGACAAATCAAGTTCTGAATCCGCATTAGTTTTGGTACAGTGCCGCTGGCTGCGGGTTAGGTGTAATACTCAAAAGCCATTGCAATCTTCTGATTTCAAGTCGTCGCGTTGTGTAGACAAAAATCCTCATAATTTTGCTTAAAACATCGTACGTTGAACACGAGACTTTTTATGTACAATAAAAGTGCATATTATTATTATATTGTTTATTTTATGAAAAAACAGTACCTATCATAAAATTAATTAGGGGCAAGTTTATGTTCCCATTTCCTGTGGCTATAGCGGGCCTACGTTCACAATTTCAGAAGCGCTGCATAACAAAAAAAAAAAAGGTTTGCACTCTGGGAGTGCCGGGAGAAGTGAAAACTTGAATATTAGCGTCTGGCGAATTTTCGATCAAAATGGTTTGCATCATAGATTGCATTTTTATGTGTCCTGACGCCTGACGCGAGTTTGGCAGTTTTTACCCATTACAAAAAAAGTGTTCAACGGCGCTAAAGAAGTTTTCACTTCAAAAATCAGTCAAGTGCAAGCTACACCTGCACAATTCGTGTTCCGTACTATCAGCCCCCCCCCCCCACTTGTGTACTCTGTAGTCAAATTTCCGATCGAACCCGTAATGTAAGAAACCCTATAAAAAACATACTGATAAAAGGAGATCGACATCCTAGATTCTATAGTTAATGATAAAAGCACCATTTCTCTGAGCAATTCAGTCGTTTGTTACATTGACAAAAGGCGTTAACGGAAACTGATTGAATTCGTTGATTGTTCCTTTTGTCAGTAATTCTTAAATGTGTTTTCCTGAGTAAGCCGATTTATATAAGTAATATAATGAAAATCAATAGTTTAACAACTGATGAAAATAATAACAGAACCATGCTGAATGTGATAATAATAATATTATTTTTCACGGCGCATTTGTTTTTCATAGGTTCTTGCAGCAATGTTATTACTTATTACCTAACTGGAAGCTAATATAAATTATAAATATCTGTAAAGGTGCATTTTGTTATGTTAAAACCAAAAATTTGAGAGACAAAAAAAAACAAATCAAGATGGATTTTTGTACAAAAAAAAATTATATAAACCTATATATATTCGTGAATGGGATAAAATTTTCAACAATCAGACTGGGGTGGCAATAGTCAAATTTTATTTATAAATAAAACTATACAATTTTAAATTATTACTTTGCGAAACCTTCCCTCAGCTAATTAAAACCAAGTAGGTAGTCATGTATGTAGATACATTGATTGTAAAGTTATTGCATTTATCTCGAAAAAAATTAAATTTTATGATATAAGACTAATATTTCAATACAATTATGATATGGTTGAAAAGAGAATGAAAAGTTCTATAGGAATAGCTAAAAAAATACTTATATTATAGTTTTATTGAAACGAAAACCTGACTCAAATCTTTGATTAACGTCTGAATAGAACTCTTCAAATAAATAAAATTGTCGACCAATTTTTATCAGACCAATACATATATTGACAAAAAATAAAAAAATAACAAATCAATATAACATAAGATGACGTTTCGATCCGGCTCTGGATCTTCTTCAGAAAAATCTAAAAAATATAGAATTATGAGTATTATTCAAAAATTTCAATCATCGTGCATTCTATTACATAATATTAAATAACTAATACTCATAATTTTTATATTTTTTAGATTTTTCTGAAGAAGTTCCAAAGCCGGATCGAAACGTCATCTTATGTTATATTGATTTGTTATTTTTTTATTTTTTGTCAATATATTGGTCTGAAAAAAATTGGTCGACAATTTTATTTATTTGAAGAAAACCTGACTATTGCTTCTGGAACAGATATCGTCTATGATTTCCTGTCATCTTGTAGACTGCGTAGATAATTACATCCCGTTCACGAATATATTATAGTTTTTAATTTAGTTATCATCAAAAATAATCGAGATGCAGGCTTCATGTCTGGGATATCCTGTATATCCTGTAATAATAATAATCACTGTGCAGAAGTAATTTTCGGTCTGTATACTCGCAAGTCATAATTAATTCAGTGGGAATTTAATGTTCTCTTGCAGTCATGTTATGTGCGTGTATAGTGGATAAAGGCACGTTTACAAGACGAGGGTTTATAAATCTCGATTATTATTAATTCAGTGAGCACTTAAACAAACTATTTTGTAATTTGGGCAACGAATGTTTGACATGGCTGTCTCTCGATTGCGATCTTAAAACAGGTATAACTTCACGCGTATTTAGTGTTGGGCGATTATGAATGATATAATCGAAATATTTAGATTATGACCGAATAATCGATCATTCGATTATGGCAACCGAGATATCATTCGCTTGAATCGATTATGAAATATGAAATGAATATTCAATCCCGACACAGTACTATTATATATCGATATATCATTCGGTATCTGCATCTACATGCACTGGGATGGAAAGGCTTTGCTAGCACTGGAGAGTGGGGGTGTTTCGATTGTACATACTTTGTAGTTTGTTGGATCATTCATATTTCATAATCGATTCAAGCGAATGATATCTCGGTTGCCATACCGAGATGTTTTTTTTTTATTATTTCTATGATTAACGGAAACTTCGGCACAGTGAGTTACGGCAGCTGTTTCCGGGCTCTGTGTGGACGCGTCTCATTGGCGTTAGCTTTGAGGAATTAGGTTGAACATATTATATTATATAGCCCGAATGGCTCATTTTGCTTTCCCTTTGTTCAGTTGTAGATATTAACAATAAGTATTTATTAAACATTTACATGTTTTGAAATTTACTCGCAGTCACTGCTGATAAACAGTAAATTAGCACTTTCCTCCGCTCTCCGTCACCCCACTTTAATTAGGTACATTATAATGTCTAAAATTATTGTACGTTATCAGCTGATTTCAATTTTCTTTCATTATTACATTCTATTCAAAACTTACTTTTTGATCATTGTGTCAACAATGAAACTACTTTCAAACAACATGTAAGCAAGTAGACAGTCTTTTTTTAAAGTTCACAAACAAGTTCTTAGAAATTTGCACCATTTTTATTAGAAAACTTTTGAATTTTGTAAATTGAATTTAAACTATAAGTGTATCGAAAAACAGATACAATACAAAACGGTGGCATTTAATATTATCAACGACATACTAAAGTAAGAAGGTACCTACCTATAGAGCAGGGGCGGGCAAATCTTTTGATCGCCGGGCCACATAGCTGATGAAAATTTGACCGCGGGCCATACATTTGCAGAGCAAAAAAGAAAAGGTCCTCACATTCTATTTCCCCATTTGGAGAGCAAAAAAAAAGCTCCTTAGGTCCTTTTTTCGTCTGTTCTGGCCCTTGCTATTTCTTTACTATTTTTCTAAAATTTATAAAATGCTTCGCGGGCCGGACAAAATTGTGCTGCGGGCCGAATTCGGCCCGCGGGCCGCCATTTGTCCAGGCCTGCTATAGAGAGAACTTCAAACAGATCCGCTCTTAGCTTTTGTGTGCAGAATTTAATATTATTCATTTATTTATTTGAAAAGTTAATAAGTATATGTTAACTACCATTTATTACAAATTTCCCTTATATTTTATAAGTTATAACTGACGGAATATTTGCAAATGTCTTTTTATTTTAATTATTTTATTTTTTTGTCTTTTATTGTATTTATTTTTGGAATAAAAAAAAACAAACTAAACAAAACAACCTAGGTTACATTAATGCTAGGTTGCATAAGCATTGTCAAAAAAAATTGATTTAATAACAGTTTTTTATACATGCAGAAGCAGTCTATATCTTTTCAATCGAACAATTATTTTTCAAACAGGATCGATGTGGAATTCTATACAATGATTTTCTTATACCGGTTTTCCACTAAACGGACAAAACAAAAACAAAACACGAACTCGTGTCGAATAAAACAAAACTGCAACTGTTCGCAAACTTTTTGAAGACTGGCGTATTTTGCGACAGTTGGAGTTTTGTTTTTCGAGTCCCGCTCGGAAGCGGTAACATCAAAAGGTTTCGAAACTCGAGTCTGTTTAGTGGAAACGGTCGTGTTGTGTTTTCTGTTTTCGCCTTGCTAGTCTGAATACGAATTTTGTACCAGTGGAAAAGGACCGAAAACAAAAAAAAAAAACTCGAACAAAATGTAGCCCGCTGAGTGGAAACAAGAATTTTGGGTTTGTTTCAGTTTTGTTTTTGTAATTCAAGTTTTAGAAAACACCAACACAACATAAACTCAACTATTCGTTTAGTAGAAAACCGCCATTAGGGAGAAATATGCGTGGTCATTATAACCGAATTTCACTGTGCCTTTGCTGATTAATTAATTAATTAATTTTCCTTCAATAGTGTTTTTGAGTATTTTTACTTTCAAACGACCACAAAAGTGAAGAAAGTCATGTTATGATTTTCTTATTATTTTCTTCAAAATACGATGAACTAATATTCGCGTTCGACGCAGTTTAGAGAGAAAATCAGTTCGGTGAATCCGTGTTTTCGTAACAATTATCTTGAATGAAATTCGACTCTGTTCGAATCGAGTATTTTAGGACAAGAGATATGGTGTTTAGTTCATGCAACGAAGGAGAAATAACAAAGACCGGTACACAACAATGACAACAAACGAACGTCGTCTAGGCAGCAAATAAAGTGACTGCATTGTTGTTAACTGTCTAGCTAGTAAATACGCCGTGACTGTCATTGGCATGCACCATTGTTGAAGCTCTTACAGAGCTTGCAACTTTTCATATACTTATTTTCTCAAATACATTATCAACTTTACGGCTAACATACACACAAGAATTGACCTAATAAATTTACGAATAAATAGCTTTAAAGCTCCTTGATAAATGATCTATCAGTTTTGAAATTGGTATTTTTTTTAACACTTCTATAATATATATTTTTTTTATTTGCTGGTAAAGTTGGTAGGAATAGAAAACGAAATAAATGAAACAGTTATTAAAAAAAAAATTGGTTGTCTGTAAAGTCGGTTTTCGGACGATAGTTTTACGTGATAACGTATTCCGCTCGAATATCATATTTAATAATACATAACCTAAATTTTAGTAGCCGTCAAACTATATTTTTACCGACTAATAATTTGATCAACCACATTAAAATGCATATTTTTAAGCAATTATAAAAGACATTTAATTGAATGTATATATATTATATATATTTTGTTAACAAACCGTATAATTTACCTGGCCATCTGTCAGATGTAGCTTTCGCTGGAACAGCCGAAAAAAATGTTGAACGCACACTACTCTCTGACGTCACGCGAGAAGAGTGAGACTATCGCTTATATCGCGCTCTCGCTTGCGGAACGTTACTCTTTTTCGTGCGTGCAGCCGGTGTTTCATCAATTTATAAGACGTTATCACGTCAAAAAACCCATAACTGCTCATGCAGAGAAAAACAAACGTCCAATATGAAAAGTGGTCGGGAAAAAAAAAATGAATTTTTTGTGTAGATTCTACTAGAAGTGAGACTATAATATTAAACATACCTGCCTGCTTTTCATATGCGAAACATGTTTTATACTTTCGAGTTAGCGGTTGGTTTTTGTTATAATAACTTATTTTCCATATTGAATATCAAGTACATATCACTATAATTAATAGAATATACAAAGAGTATTCGACATGCATTCAGAAAAGCTTTTTTTATATTTCAAATTCTCTTCATAAACTCACAATACTTATAATAAGAGTTATCCAATTCAATGAAGCAAATTAAAATGTCAAATTAATTTCAGAAATATCATTTTGTTTTTAATTGCAAAGTTGTTTTACACCTGCCCTTCATTTTTCAGTTTTAATTAATAAAACTCTGATATCTTCAAATAATTAATCTAAGACAGCTAAACTCCACCTGTCTCTCGTAATCTCATTTTAACTGGCATAGAAACGACTGCTCCAGCGAATATTTTATAAATTAGGTGTTATATATATAATTTTTTGTACAACCCCCTAAAAATAGTTGCTATGGACGCATGCACAGTTGTATTAAATTTTTTTTTATCAAATCAATAATCAATTAATATATTAATAGCTTTGACGCGTTTCCATACTGTGCAAAATGTGCATTAAAATCTACAGGAAAAAAGGAAGCAGAATATATCGAGCTGCATATATACTCAGTTTCCTGATTCAAGACTGGCACATCGCACCTATATTTTGTGCTAGTGTTGGCACTCTGAATATCAAATTGAGCTCCAAGTAACTGCTGAAAATGTGCCCCATTTCATTCTCTGTGTATTCCTATCTTTCTTACTCTTACACGGATGTGCAAACATTTCTGGTTTGTATTGACATAAAATTAGATTGAATTCTCAGTCGGGAGCGTCGAACTTCTCAATGTACAAACATCTGATTTATTAATTTAAATCATTAAGAATCTAGTTTCACGATAAAGTAAACTATTATAAAAATCAATTTTTCATGCATTTGGAGATCGGAGCAATACCGCCTCTGCATAAAAGAAACTTATTCAATAAAAATGCAATAAGAATTATCTGTCACTGTAATCTGTGTGACATATCGCACGTTGAAAACAAAAGTGGCATTATGTAAAAAATGACATTTTACAGTAGAGCTTTTTTTAGTTTTAATATTATTGTTTTGTCCTAAAAAAGTTACTATTAAAATACTGCTTATAGAGATTTTTTTGTTAATAATGAGACAATTTATTATTGTTTTAATTTATTTTTTGACCACAATGTTAAAAATAAAATTATTAAAAAAAAGACCTTTTTACAATAATTTTTTGTTTAGTGTCATTGTTGTCATAACCTATAATCAGTAAATTGGAGACTTCAACTGCAAAAAGTGTCACTAAACAAAATGTGTCATTTTACGTATTTACTTACTTGCATTAATTTTTGTAGCAACTGTAATCGCAGTAAACTGTCGTTTAACAAAATGTGTCACTTTTTCACTTACAGCGATGTGCGTACCAAACAACTGCTTTGACACAATCAAAATAGTGTCGTTATAATATCAGTCATGACCATGAGCAATTCTTTCAAAATATAAAGTTACACTAGCTCAGTCTAGCGGAAGTAAGTGGGTTTATGAGCAAACGAAAATTTTCGTATAGTGACACTTTTGCAGTAAAACATGAATCTTATAAAAGGTGAAAAGTCAACTTTTTTGTATAGTGTCACTATTGTTTTCAACGTGCGATATGCATCCAATGTTTCACAAAGCACAGAGTTTTCGTCAGAGTCTGACGGAGCCACTAGTTTCTTAAGTATAACTAATTTTCAGTTCAAATTGAAAAAAAAATCTATAGAAGTCAACAACTTTCAAGGAATCCCTTGCTTTTAGATGGCATCTTTGGTATGAAAACAGTTAAAAAAAGTTTCCACAAAACGACAAAATTGAACGCGTCTCGAAATTTTATATTATTACCCGATTCATTTGTAAAGATAAACAAAAACAGGTATTAAAAATTTTTAAGTCAACTTTCATCGTGTCAAAGTAAATCATTATGCAATATTCATGTAAATTATTGTTTTCGTCATACTGTAAAAGTTTTGAATGAACCTAGTATATGTAGCTATGACGTCATAACATCGATTACTTAATCGTGCGCACCAGTGCCGTATCGTTCAATAAATTAATGCTGTAGATAAATTTACAATTAGGTTAAACATGGGAACGCTAGACAAGGGTACGTTTTTATTGAATAATCAAAACAACCTATTGATGTGTCTCTTTTGTACATACTAAATTATTGATTACGTAAATCTATGCACACGTGGGCTAATTTCAAACTCAGTCACAACTACAGTTGCCACAAAACGATTTCACTAATGAAAACGTTAAATATTTACGAGTTTGATGAAATGTCGAAATTCAACATTTACATTTACTTACGTTTAATCATTTTCTGTTGAATCGGACGTGGTCAGTGCGTCAATAAAGGCGATTTGTGAAAATGTATTTAATTTTCAAAGTCTTCACATCAAAGGTTTAGTCCTTTTTCAATTGATACGATGATCTACATAGTATTTTAGTAACAAGCCGCAAATAACAGTAACAATCCACGTTTTGAGCTTCTATAATAGTGAGTTATGTATTTAGTGAGTGAATTATTATGGGGTAGTATTTAAACGAGTGACTGTAAATTACAATTTTGGGTGACAAAAATAATCAATTTGGGTTACTGTATTACTAAGTGAGCGACTGACTGCGCGTGACGAGAAAATAATAGTTGGGTGACTAAATTACTAAGTGAGCGACTGAATAGAACTGCGTCTTCTAAAAAATATATATTTAATTGACTGTCAATTAAATATACATTTTTTAGAAAACGCAGTTCTATTCAAACAATTAACTATTTAATTCGCATACCCCGTTATGGTTCACCCCGAATTGTTTTTTTAAAAACTCAACATTTGCCCCTTCCCGTTTCACTGTGAGACAATTCGCATACCCCTTTATCGTTCACCCCGGAATTACAATTCGCATACCCGTTTATCGTTCACCCCGGAACTTTTTTTTAAAAAACTCCACCTTTGCTCCATCGCGTTTCACTGCGAGACAATTCGCATACCCCTTTATCAAAAAAAGCGGTGGTTTTCAATCTTCATGAAAATGTGAGTTTTAAGTTGTAGTCTCAAAGTGAAAAAAAAAATAACCAGTGGGAGTATATGCCCAAGTAATTCAAGAATTACAAGGCGCGAAATTTTACGTCATATACCCCGGTGTTTTGTTTGAAAATCGGTGTATATAAAATTATATTTAACGACACTTGGAGAATAATATAGTATAACTTAATTTACTTATTCTAAGAAAAAAATAACAGTTGAAAATAATGAAACACAGAAAGGAAAATATAATTTTAATAATTTCATGGTTCTCTATGTAATATGTTATTGTGTCATGCAAAAATTAAACCTAACTAACATCTTCAGAACAAAAGAACAACAGATTTTTTTTCAAAATATTTCTGAAATTATGAGTTTAGAAAAAAAATTTCATAACTTTCTTGTAAAAACAGATATTAAAAAATAAACCGTTATGAAAAGTACCCAATTATTATATAAAAACAACTTTATAACATATATGTGCCGACTTTAGCTCAAAGAATTTTTTACAAAACTTTCTTTAAAATAAAATAATAAAACATTATAAAAAGTACACCATTATTATATAAAAAACAACGATGGCATGTATCTCTTTTGCGCATGCGCCGATTTTTCCCAAAAATTATACAAAACTCTTGTAAAAATAGATCGAATAATAAACAGTTATGAAAAGTATACCATTGTTATATACAAACAACTTTATACCTCTTCTGCGCATGCGCCGACTTTCCCTCAAAAAACATTTTACAAAACTTTCTTGTAAAGTAG
The DNA here is from genome assembly GCA_963575645.1 of Xanthostigma xanthostigma. Taxonomy (NCBI): domain Eukaryota; kingdom Metazoa; phylum Arthropoda; class Insecta; order Raphidioptera; family Raphidiidae; genus Xanthostigma; species Xanthostigma xanthostigma. The sequence goes on along the minus strand of OY754471.1, from coordinate 7,059,720 downwards.
AATAATAAAACATTATAAAAAGTACACCATTATTATATAAAAAAATTGGATGTCTGTAAAGTCGGTTTTCGGACGATAGTTTTACGTGATAACGTATTCCGCTCGAATATCATATTTAATAATACATTACTGCGCTCTCGCTTGCGCGCACAGGGTCAGGCGGAACGTTACACTTTTTCGTGCGTGCAGCTGGTGTTTCATCAATTTATAAGACGTTATCACGTCAAAAACTTAGACTTTAGAAGTCCGCCATATTGGATTTAAAGTGACGTCACTTTATTTTTCGAGTTATTCTCAGCAAGCCCTTTCATTTGATACCCATATTGTAGGAAAGCATAATAAAATTAGTCCGCCATCTTTAGAAGTCCGCCATATTGGATTTAGAGTGACGTCACTTTATTTTTCGAGTTATTCTCAGCAAGCCCTTTCATTTGATACCCATATTGTAGGAAAGCATAATAAAATAAGTCCGCCATCTTTAGAAGTCCGCCATATTGGATTTAAAGTGACGTTACTTTATTTTTCGAGTTATTCTCAGCAAGCCCTTTCATTTGATACCCATATTGTAGGAAAGCATAATAAAATTAGTCCGCCATCTTTAGAAGTCCGCCATATTGGATTTAGAGTGACGTCACTTTATGTTTCGAGTTATTCTCAGTAAGCCCTTTCATTTGATACCCATATTGTAGGAAAGCATAATAAAATTAGTCCGCCATCTTTAGAAGTCCGCCATATTGGATTTATAGTGACGAAACTTTATTTTTCGAGTTATTCTCAGCAAGCCCTTTAATTTGATACCCATATTGTAGAAAAGCATAATAAAATTAGTCCGCCATCTTTAGAAGTCCGCCATATTTGATTTAGAGTGACGTCACTTTATTTTTCAAGTTATTTTCAGCAAGCCCTTTCATTTGATACCCATATTGTAGGAAAGCATAAAAAACTTAGTCCGCCATCTTTAAAAGTCCGCCATATTGGTTTTAGACTGACGTCACTTTATTTTTCGAGTTAATCTTAGCAAGCCCTTTCATTTGATACCCATATTGTAGGAAAGCATAATAACATTAGTCCACCATCTTTAAAAGTCCGCCATATTGGATTTAGAGTGACGTAACTTTATTTTTCGAGTTATTCTCAGCAAGCCCTTTCATTTGATACCCATATTGTTGGAAAGCATAATAAAATTAGTCCGCCATCTTTAGAAGTTCGCCATATTGGATTTAGAGTGACGTCACTTTATGATTCGAGTTATTCTCAGCAAGCCCTTTCATTTGATACCCATATTGTAGGAAAGCATAATAACATTAGTCCGCCATCTTTAGAAGTCCGCCATATTGGATTTAGAGTGACGTCACTTTATTTTTCGAGTTATTCTCAGCAAGCTCTTTCATTTGATACCCATATTGTAGGAAAGCATAATAAAATTAGTCCGCCATCTTTAGAAGTCCGCCATGTTGGATTTAGAGTGACGTCACTTCATTTTTCGAGTTATTCTCAGCAAGCCCTTTCATTTGATACCCATATTGTTGGAAAGCATAATAAAATTAGTCCGCCATCTTTAGAAGTCCGCCATATTGGATTTAGAGTGACGTCACTTTATTTTTCGAGTTATTCTCAGCAAGCCCTTTCATTTGATACCCATATTGTAGGAAAGCATAATAAAATAAGTCCGCCATCTTTAGAAGTCCGCCATATTGGATTTAAAGTGACGTTACTTTATTTTTCGAGTTATTCTCAGCAAGCCCTTTCATTTGATACCCATATTGTAGGAAAGCATAATAACATTAGTCCGCCATCTTTAGAAGTCCGCCATATTGGATTTAGAGTGACGTCACTTTATTTTTCGAGTTATTCTCAGCAAGCTCTTTCATTTGATACCCATATTGTAGGAAAGCATAATAAAATAAGTCCGCCATCTTTAGAAGTCCGCCATATTGGATTTAAAGTGACGTTACTTTATTTTTCGAGTTTTTCTCAGCAAGCCCTTTCATTTGATACCCATATTGTAGGAAAGCATAATAAAATTAGTCCGCCATCTTTAGAAGTCCGCCATATTGGATTTAGAGTGACGTCACCGATTTTCCCCAAAAAAATAACAAAAATTTGTAGTAAAAATAGATAGAGTAAAAACCGTCTTAAAAACTATATTGTTATTAATATAAAACAACATTATAAGAGATATATTCTTTTACGCATGCGCCGATGTTCCCCAAAAACAATAGGCCACTTCATATTTGCATATCAAACATCCTCCCAAAATTTGGTTTCAATCCGCTCATCCTTGGTGTCGGAAATCGGAATGATAAGAAATGTCAAAAGTGACGTTTGCTTCTGTCGAAGTATTAAGTTCTAATAATTAGTTATTCAAATTGTTAACTTAGAAGGCGTTGGATTTCAGAAATATTCGAAACGGCATCCGTTTTTGAACAAATGCTATCTTTTAATTTCATTATTGTCATAAATAAAATTATCGACCAATTTTATTTTAAGACTGAACATACGCAATAATTATATTACCATGTTATACCGTGCAACAGAGAGAGATAACCGAAAGATGTTTGCTATCGGTTATATCAGATTGAATTTATTTCTATATAAATGTGTATAAAAAAACTGATTGGGCGAATTCTGTTGTACGAAATTTATGTAAAATTTTCTCCTCTTTCGTTTAAGACAGGTTTCGAACCGATCTGATTTAAATTGAGCGAGTTATAAGCGAAAAACTTCGTTTTTTCTAAATTGCTCCCCTCTGGAGCAAAAATTCAAAAATCGGGCGACGTTAGGATCTAAGTTACCCGGAGACAAATCGAACAAAAAAAAGTTTTTTAAAATCGGTTAAGTCGTTTGGGCTGTACGCTGGATACAAAAAGCGTGACTCACAGATTCACAGATTCACAGATTCACAGACAAAGCGAGTACATATAGGCGCTTTAGCTTACGCTATTCGCGCCTAAAAAGTAAAAACAAAAGAAGATATCTGCTTCAAAATTACCGAAGGCATTTTAGTCGCTCACTTAGTATTTTAGACGCTCACTTAGTAATTTAGTCGCTCACTTAGTAATTTAGTCACCCAACTATTAGTTTAATATCTCAAGTTATTAAAACAGTATCCCATCATCAGTTCACCTTTGTTTTTTTATTCGACCGTTTTATAATTCCCCATTATTATGTTATGAGATATAGGTTTACGGTATTTTTTGCACGCAGCTCTTATTAAATAACCGATGTTCACCTAATTTTCAATTTTGAGACGAATCTAGAAAGTTTCAGCTTACAAAATGAGTTCATTGTCTTTAGGGGCTGTTAGTCATTACTGGCACTGTATGTTCCTACTAGTGATGTGCCGGATATCCGTATCCGCGGATATTCGAGGGAAAAGAAATATTCGTATCCGTATCCGTTAGTTTTTGGCGTATCTTTTACGGATCTTTTACCTTATTAATTTTCAACTCATAGATGAAATTTTACATATATAGGTGATTAGGTAATAATGAAAAACTGTTAAATTCCATTCAGATTATTTTTTAATCGTATTTGGCACCTTTATATTGCAAACATTTATCGCAGTGAGTACCATACCAATAGTACATAACTTAAAGGTACTAAAAAACTATCTTTATAATGAGATATAGCACATCGATCTTTGGAAAGAGACAATCTGTTATGAGAATTAACTCTTAAATAGGTCAATAACTTTTTCCCATAACAGATAATCTCTTTCTAAAGGTCGATGTGCAATATTTACCGTTGCGTACTCTAAGAAAGTTAAGATCCGTATCCGTATCCGCGGATCTTGAAACCAAATATCCGTATTCAGATCCGTATCCGCGGATATACATTTTTAACGATCCGGCACATCACTAGTTCCTACCCGATCGTACGCTGCTGATGAATTATTAGTGTACTGGCGCGGAGATAACGTAATACAAAAGTTTAACGGAAGGGTGGAATGTTCTGATTCGTCAGTTGACCTCAGTGTAGGTACACGTATCTTCTCTACAAGCTGTTTGTAAAATTCATGCTTGCATAATAAATGAGATAATCTAATTTGATTGATAAAAGAACAGTTTCCGTCACTATTGCAAGATCACAAAGTTTAAATTTAAGCGTAATTTAAACGAACTGTTTTTTTTTCGTTCTGCTTCTTGACTTTGAAAGTGGCCTGTTGGAGAAACAATCTAAGGGCATTATGGAATCACATTTTTAGATAATATATCTGCCAATTAAAATTAGTTTTTTTACCCATACCAAAAATATACTGAGTAATAATGCAGCAGCTATGGTGTGGAATAATTTTCGATTCTATTATTTAATTAGATAAAAATGTGAGTCCAGTTAGTAGGTACTCTCATAGTATGTGTGTTCATTTAGTACGTTACTACAGTTCAGTAGAATAGTTGACTGGGTACGCATCCACTCGATTTTTCCTGATATCAATTTTCTGAGATTACTGTCGGTATACATTTTTTTTATGGACTCGAGCTCAGACATCTATACAGTATACACATAAAAAAAAAACATTAAGAACCCGGCTCTCTCGTGAGATGTGTATAAGCATTCAGATTCGGATACGATGATAGCTATACTCTTAAAAAATTGACAGCTGACCAAGGAGGGTCGTATGATTGCCAGTAGTTTTATCATTTTCACGACAAATTATTTTTCATGGCATTTCACCAAGAGACTTAGTCAAAAATTGGGAGGGATCTATTAATTAAATTTATTGACCAGCTTAAAGTTGTTTCGAAATTTTATTATACCAACAATTTAGTATGAACATTTGATGTTGTATTGGGGAAACGAAGCCTGTAGACAAGCCAAGTTCGTCGTACAACAAAGATAAATGATTTAATTGACCTTGTTTCCACTAGACTTCACTTTACTCAAACTAAAAGGGTAAACATTACGGAAACTGCGTGCCCATTTACCTGAAATTCGCTGAAGTTGTATTTTTAAACGTTCTTTTGAACTGTGTGCACTGACAATGCAGGAGAGTGGAATGTTTTATCTTTTAGCGACCAGGCATGTTTTTTTTTTTAAAGGAAAATGCGGAAAGTAAACATTTACAAAATGTACAGAGAATAATAACAATGAATAAAATGATTCAGAAACAGAAAATTTATTTAGAAATTATTTATTTTGTTCATTGGTTTTAATTTAAAATTGCATAATAATTAATCAAAATTGTAAAACAAAAATAACGATCTAAATTCAATTTTTGAAGTGAAAACTTCTTTAGCGGCGTTGTATACTTTTTTTGTAATGGGTAAAAAATGTTAAACTCGCGTCAGGGACACGTGACCTGATCGAAAATTCGTAAGACGAAAACTTTTATTTATACAACGTTAGACATCTAGCGTTGAAATATCGTACATAAAAATGCAATCTATGATACAAACCATTTTGATCGAAAATTCGTAAGACGTTAATATTCAAGTTTTCACTTCTGCCGGCACTTCCGGAGTGCAACCCGTCTTTTTTTTCGAACGCAAGTAAATTGAAAAAACAAATTCACACGCTTCAAAGATTTGAAATTTGCACTGACGAAAACTTTTCAGAGTTGCTCAAAATATTTTTGAGATTTATAATTATTATAAACTTCAAAAAAGTGTGTATGTTATTATGGTAACCAATAAATATAATAATAGCATCGTGGCCGGTCTCCAAACGGATAGCACACGACTCACTGGGGAAACGCGGCTTACAAATTTGAGAAGCTAGTCCAGCAGACTGATAGACAAAGTAAGTACATACAGAAAGCATGAACTTTTAGATCTGTGACATAATCTAGATCAGGGGCGGGCAAATCTTTAGATCGGCGGGCCACATAGCTGATGAAAATTTGACCGCGGGCCGGATGACTGACGAAAATTTCACCGCGGGCCAAAAATTTGCAGAAAAAAAGATCCTCACGATCTATTTACGCATTCGGAGAGCAAAAAAAAAAAAAGTCCCCGCATTCTATTTCCGCTACTATTTTTCTAAAATTTTCTAACATGCTTCGCGGACCGGATGAAATTGCGCTGCGGGCCGCCATTTGTCCAGGCCTAATCTAGATGTTTTAGCTGCATGTATAAAATTTTTTGCTCTAATTGTAAAAGAACCAGGTGAGGTTCTCATCAGTTAATAGAACACTTAAGTAGGTGTATATTTTTATTAACTTGTCACGTAATACACACTAAAAGAATCACGCAACATCTGGACACGTACGTATGTAGTCGGGTTATGTAACATTAGATATTGTTCCAACGGGGAGTTCCCGGTCCCATACGAGATTACCCTTGTTACAGGACTTTAAAGATAGTGGTTTGGTTTATCCTTTCTCAGCTTAACACGGCGTATCCCAAAGCACGCTTTGTACAAACAGAAATGCCTAACATAGGTTTGACATAGAATATTCTTCACGTTATGTGAATCTTTTTGAGACAATTTTATGAACACGAAGTTCCGGACTTCGTGTTCATAAAATTGTCTCAAAGGCACTTTGAAATTAACAAATATTCAGATAATCTTTCAACAAGGGATGCATTTCTGTAGAAGTATTACCGGAATGTTGAGCCAATAAAATATCAAAAACAAAATGCATTCTTTTAATACTAGAGCTTTGCAGGCTTGGATATTAGGAACGCTCTTTGAGATTATAGTATAGTTTCTATTAGTGATGTGCCGGATATCCGTATCCGCGGATATCCGAGGGAGAAGAAAGATCCTTATCCGTTTTTGGCGGATCTTTTACCTTATTAATTTTCAATTCATAGATGAAATTTTATTATAGGTGATTAGGTAATAATGAAAAACTGTTAAATTCCATTCAGATTATTTTTTATTTTTCGTAAAATCGTTGGCACCTTTATATTGCAAACATTTATCGTAGTGAGTACCATACCAATAGTACATAACTCAAAGGTATTAAAAAACTATCTTTATAATAACATATTGCACATCGATCTTTGGAAAGAGACAATCTGTTATGAGAGTTAACTCTTAAAGAGGTTAATAACTTTTTCCCATAACAGATAGTCTCTTTCCAAAGGTCGATGTGCAATATTTACCGCCGCATACTCTAAGAAAGTAAAGATCCGTATCCGTATCCGCGGATCTTGAAACCAAAAATCCGTATTCAGATCCGTATCCGCGGATAGACATTATAAACGATCCGGCACATCACTAGTTTCTATATACTGTTGTGTTGAAGACATTAGTCTAAATGAAAATCATCGTAAATTATTATTATTCGTGTTAATGTTTGCATGAAATGAAATCGAAGTATAATTTATAGAAATCGTACTCTGATTTTATCGAAGTGTAATTATTTATAATTATTATAATTATACTTTGATTTCAATCCAGGCAAATACAGTATAATAACACACAAAGGTTTATGTAATATCCAATGACGCGATTCTCTATTTAGCTATCACAGACATTGAACGCGTATACAATATATATGACGTGCCGTAAAACATTCTTGTCGGACGAGGAAATGCTTTATTATTTTTATAACCCTCAGGGCTAAAATACCCTGCGTTGTCAGCCAAACGTCCTTTACCTATAGCTACGTCGAACACGACTGCTAAAGTGCACAAAGAAAAAGCACAGTCGTTCTGAGAAAAAACGATCCGCAGATGAAGCTGCTCAAAAAATTGACAGCTCAAAACAGTTTTAAAAGCATGTTCTAATAGAGAAAGAGACGAATAAAAAAAAGTTTTGTTTAAATTAAAAACTTTTAAATGCTTTCCTGGTGGTATCGACTTGTGTCGGTTTTCCAGAGGGCTTTTCCGAACTTTGAGTTTGCTTAATCTGTCTGTATTGACACAATAGAACGTTGCAAAACACGAGTTGACGTCTTTTTTCCCCCGGAAGTTGTACATCGAGTGGCTGTTTCCTTGTGACTTTCCTCGGTCGAACACTTACTTTACAGGACGTAAAGTTGTAACGAAAAATTAAAGAAGCTTTCTTTGTCTGAATTCTGTGCAAGAAAATGATGATTAAATCCTTCTCTCTGTATCTCTTTTTCTTTCTCTTCTTTATATGAAGGATATAAAAATAAACAGACTAATATAAAACAGAAAGAAAATAATTAACCTACATCATTTTTATACCAAATTGTTTCAGTATTTTGTACGCATGTTTAGCGTTTCATAAACTTTATTGCGGGATAAATTGATACATCGGTCAAATAAACGTGAAATGAATAAACTTCTATTAAGAAATCGACAAAATACTTCATAGTATCGTTGAGAAATTTTTCTAAACGTCTTTTTGCACTTTATGGATATGATACTTACTTAGTAGTTTAATGCAGTTTTTATCTACGAGTTGGGACATTATGAGTATCTGTAATTAAAATTAACTCGATCTGTTCTTATTGTAGTATATATTGTTCCTTTTAAAACCGTTTCCATAAACAGAGCAAGTGTTGCCCGTTTAAACAACCGATGTGCCTCGGTTAGATCTAATTAATTTACTTTTATTACATCAGTTTCAGTTGTGCGAACGGAGTTAGCAATGGCAATGGTACAGTCGCGGTACAGCGTACAGCCATGTGTACTGGTGTAAGGTTACCACTTTGTTTTATTAACACTTTAAAAAGCCAATAACGCACAAACATCGACGTTATGGCTGCGTTTATAGCGTACGCAACCTAACTTAGCTTTACTGGTGTGATTTATGTCGTATTTATAGCTCCGCAACCGTAAGAACAAAAAACTTTTTAACAAAAAAATTAAACCGCCGAAATACTGAAAAGCAAAAAATAATAAATCTTTTTATTTAACTAAGTTCTATTTAAGTATTTGAACGTATGTGACAATCTAGTATATCTAAGTAATTTTGAGTCGGCGTCAACAATCCTTCGCCGGAAATCTCTGAGCGTTCACGAAGTTAATGTCAGCGACAGAGCAGCCCGAACGGGCACACACTGAGGGCACACGTCTTTGCGAGTGATCGTGTGGAGAGCGCATGTTTGGAATGTTAATGTTTATCGCTGGAAATTTCACGTATCATTGTTAATTTCATTTGGTTATTTCTTTTAGTGATCTTTGTTCATTGATTGTTTGACGCCGACTCAAAATTACTTAGATATACTAGACTGTCACATATGTTCAACTACTTAAATAGAACTTAGTTAAATGAAAAGATTTATTATTTTTTGCTTTTCAGTTTTTCGGCGGTTTAATTTTTTTGTTAAAAAGTTTTTATTTTATAATTTTTTGTGGCTATATAATTTATAATTGTAATACACAACTCAGCATGAAAATCTGTGAGTGAACAATAAATCACCCCTATTTTCCCACCCTTAGGGTAGATTTTTTTTTCCAAATTTATATGAGACCATCATATGCCCCATCCAATAAAAAAATAATTATCAAAATCGGACTACTCTGTAAAAAGTTATGTGTGGTCATACATTACAATCAGTGAGTGAACAATCAATCATCCCCTGTTTTCCTACCCTTAGGGTTGGAATTTTTTTACCAAATTTATATGGGACCAACTTCGGGGTATACCCTTTCAAACAAAAAAATAATTATCAAAATCGGACTACTCTGTAAAAAGTTATGCGTGGTCATACATAAAATAAAAAATATATGCGTCGACTTGAGAACCTCCTCCGTTTTTGTTTTTCGTCGGTTAAAAATAACGTTTACGTAAGTTCATCATACAGGATCCACATATGCGCGCTTGGGACATCAGAAAAGGAGGAAAATTTATTTTTGACGTTCGCTATTTGATATACAATACAATTTTTCGGAGAGGGGGGCAAAAAGTCAGGTTACATTATAATATATTATGAATGTTTTCTATGCAGTCACGCGGGCGCTCAGGACAATTTTTTGTCATTCGGCTATGGTACTCTGAAAATTCTTTCATACTTTTTCGAATATCATTAATTATTGCTGTTAAGTACTTGTAAAGCGTGCTTTAGTTAGCACCCTACAGAAAATGAAAATAATGCATTGTTGACATAGGCTGGAGCATCGCTACGTCGGTTTGATGTAATATCACGTGTAGGCGCGATAATCGTAATTCTTCCGCTCAGTTGGCACCATTGACAGCTGCCGAGTTTATTTTGACGTTGGCAATATTTGTACACATTTTGCGTTGTTGTAACATTAACCGTTTATGTCAGGCCTACCGTTTTGTACATTACATCCAAAACGACAGGCCTGATAAATCTTTTCAAATTTATGCCGCTATATAAACGTATATCCAGGATCAAAATATAGATTCTGTATTTTGATTATAAGTGTTGCGATACGGTTGATAACACTGATATTTGTTTTACTGTTGGTAGCAATTCGCAATAGTAAATTACGTTTCGTGATAGGAAGTTGACACGGTTGACATATTATGTTTGCATTAAGTTGGCAGCATATGTAACGTGTATCCTTTTTCGGTCATAAATTAAGGTTTTAACTAGTGATGTGCCGGATATCCGTATCCGTATCCGCGAATATCCGAAGGAGAAGAAAGATCCGTATCCGTTAGTTTAATGGCGGATTTTTTACGGATCTTTTACCTTATTAATTTTCAATTCATAGATGAAATTTTATATAAATATATAGGTGACTAGGTAATAATGAAAAAACTTAAATTCCATTCAGATTATTTTTTATTTTTTAAAATCGTATTTGGCACCTTTATATTGCAAATATTTATCGTAGTGAGTACCATACCTATAGTACATAACTCAATGGTACTAAAAACTATCTTTATAATGTGTTATTACACATCTATCTTTGGAAAGAGACAATCTGCTATGAGAGTTAACTCTTGAAGAGGTCAATAACTTTTTCCCATAACAGATAGTCTCTTTCCAAAGGTCGATGTGCAATATTTCGTTGCGTACTCTAAGAAAGTTAAGATCTGTATCCGTATCCGTATCCGCGGATCTTGAAACCAAATATTCGTATTCAGATCCGTATCCGCGAATATACATTTTTAACGATCCGGCACATCACTTGCTTTAACTCACTACCGTATTAATAGTAATTGTGTCTGTATTTTTTGTAGTAATTATTATATACAATAATAATTAAAAATTATTTATTATTAAAAAAATATTTACAAAAAAATACTTAAATTACTCAAAATTATGTATAACATGGATGAATGTTATATATTTAGCAGATAAAATATTTGCAAAATTCTCTTCTGAGGATTCATATTCTTATTCCTTATCTAATTTACCACCCTACTTGATTCAAATATGGATTATATAGTCGATGACTTCCAAAATGTTCGTAATTTGCGTTTATATTTGGTCCATAACCCAATGCGGGATTAATTGCTGGACTGGTTCTTAAATTGATAAAATGTTGTCCCACATGCGGGCCATAACTCAAAACTGGATTATAAAGCGAATAACCGTATTCCTGCCTGTTTATAAAGTTGTTAGCAGCTGTATACAAATTTGGATCGTATACGGGGCCTGATGGTGGCGGTTGGTAGCTGGTATTATCCTCTACGCCAGCTGATGGATGTATTTTTACGTTGGCAATATTAATTTTTATAGTCGGTTGTAATTTTTCGTTATTAGCATTTGAACTTGGTTTGACGATGGCAGACGTGACTTCCTCGTCCGGTGCACTTGTTGTGGTGCTGGTCAAATTTCGAGTTTGTGTGGCGGTACCGCTGGTGCTAATTTTTGGACGACGCTTAGGTATGTCCGGTCCACTGAAAGCTGGATTGATAGCACTGCCGTCTGCATTTGGGTTGTAAACAATTCTTCCGTCCGGATATAAAACATATCCACTCCTCGCAATAGCTGTTGACACAGCTATATTTGGACCATCCTGGGAATCGTCGTCGTCTTCGTCTGGCTGCAGTTTAATTAATATTATAATTACGTTATGATTTTGTATTTTATAGTCAATTAAGCTTTGTTATTACGAACTCCGTTATTATCTTAATATTACTTACGGTCATTGAATCGTATTATTTTTATTATGCTTATACAAAGGATGGAAGAAATAATCCTAGCTTGTTCATATTCTAGATCAGTGATGGCGCACATATGACCCGCGGGTCAAACACTGACCCACGCAGGCTTTTTAAATGACCCACGTATTTATTTCTATAAACTCATTTTTGACGAAAACGGAAATCTTTCAGAACTTTGGCAAAATCATCATGCTCATGGAAAGAAACACGCTGACTGAATCCAATGAGTACAAACAAACGTCTGCATGCCTTTTGGTTTAGAAGTTATTTGCGTTTATAGTTTTCATAAAATCATAAAACCTTCGAATGGCCGTAGTTTCCAAACTATAAAAGAGATACAGACGTTTGCTTACCTCATTGAATTCAGCGCAATTTTTTCTGTAAGCATTCTCAATTTCAAAATTATATTAAAGAATTCGATTTTTGCAATTTTTTCAAGGCATACACCCCTTTAAAAAAATGCGATTTTCGACAAAAACCGAAATCTTTCGGAACTTTTGCAAAATCAACATGCGTATAGAAAAAACACGCTGAATTCAATGAGCACAAACAAACGTCTGTATGTCTTTTGGTTTAGAAGTTAGTTGCGTTCATATAGTTTTCAGAAAATCATATGAAATCTTGGAATGGCCGTAGTTTCCAAACTAAAAGAGATACAGACGTTTGCTTACGCTCATTGAATTCAGCGTATTTTTTTCTGTAAGCATTCTCAATTTCAAAAGTATATTAAAGAATTCAAGACATACCCCTTTAAAAAATGCGATTTTTGACGAAAACCGAAATCTTTCGAAACTTTTGCGAAATCATCATGCTCATAGAAAGAAACACGCTGAATCCAATATTGTCGTAAAACGTCGTGTGTCGTCCAAAAAACTTTTCGAACTAAAAAAAATAGTATTTAACCATCCCTCCTCTCCATTCCCAAGTAACGCCACTAACTTATTGGCCCTCGAGCTAGTACTAAAAAAATAATTAACAAAATTTGACCCACTTCTCAAAAAGGTTCGTCATCACTGTTCTAGATTCTAGTCTACTCCAGAGGGAAATAAGTAATTAAATTATTGTGTCATTGGGTTGTCGACAGAGCTGCTGAAGATACTTAAAAAAGTATGTTTATATAATACACATACAAACAGTAAATTTCTCAAAAAATACAGGTTACTCTATATAAAAGTATCGAAAAAAAGGTAGTTACTTAGATACTTCAAAAGTAGCAGATACTTTTGAGATATATGTTCATTTTTCAGATACAATAAATAACCTTGGATCCAAGGGTTTTTTTAGCAAATTTCACAGACAGTTTTCATATTAAAAATCACTTTGATAAAAAATTAAAAAATACTGAAACACGTAAATCATGTTTGTCGAGACCAATAAATATTTGAAGAATCACAACGTAAGATTATTATTAATTCAGATTTTGAACATTTTGGAAAATCTAGCAAAATGTTTTATCGCTATGAGTAATGAAATTCTGATACAGCTGCGGTATTTGATACGAATATTTTATGAAAATATTTTCAATAGTTCTCGTATTTATATGTATAAAAGTTTTCCAATTGAGGTATAAAATCGTAACAATATTCATTACAGTTTATAATATTCTAGTCTAGATTAAAATAGTTGATATTCGGCATTTGATTAAATTACACAATAGTAACATAGCATAAATATTTATATTATACCCATGCAATATATGCTTGTGTTTTCATTATTATAACAGAATAGTTGTACAGTTAAGGATGAACTGTTTAAAACCCACGCGAAAAATATTTTTGAGAAGAAGTAGGCAGATTTTCGGTTCGCTAATGTTGAATAAAATACACCAAAGGTACAATAAATTCCCAAATTGAAATACTATGTTAAATCTCCTGGAACTGAGTCGCAGAAGTCACGTTTCTAGTGAGCGATTCGAACAGTTCTACCTATCTGTAAAAAATATTTTTTTACATTAAATGATGTTGGATAATGATTTTTTTATACCTCAACCGCTCTATGAATGCATAATAGCAATCGTCTAAGAAGCTATACAATATGTTTTTGTCTATTTCAACTGTCGATCAATAGGGATTATACTTGAGTAAATTAAATAATAGACGCCAATATCGTTGTAATTCTAGAACATACCTCTGAAAACTGTGTAGTGGTTTCTGGTAGTTCAGGAGTGGCGATGGTCGTGGTTGTTTTAGGTGGTTTAGTTGGAACTCGCATAGGCTTAACCGTGGTTGTTCTGACGGGCGGCAAATATTGCCTGCGGTAATCTGTTTGGTCTCCGTCCGTTTCTCCAGTTAAATATTCATATCGTGATCGAACATTTAAATTCTGATTTTGTTGGTTTATTAATCTCTTTGGTTTAATTTGTTGCCGAATTGGTACTTCATTATTAGCTTGAATATTGCGCTAAAATTGATTGATTTTTTTTATAATCAACAGCCATTAAAAACTATTGATAATTCAATTTTATAAAAAAAAATTACGATCAAAATCAAGAATCTGTACTTCTTTTAATACAATTGCTTAAGAAATGCATATAACGTCAAAAATTTTAGTTCTGAATAGCCTCTAATATGGATAGAAAATGCATTCTGCTAACAAGTAATTCATTTTAATGTAAACTTTGTCTTAAGCACGACGTTTTTAAAATGTATTTTGGTTATTTTTTTTTAAATATTTTAAGATTATGTTAAAAATAGTGTCGTGAGAATGAATAAATTTATAAGAAAATATCTTGACAAGTTTATTCCGTGGAGAATATATATACTCGAAAGTTTGAATATTTCCCACCTGATTGCTCGTCTGAGACTGTAACAAACGAGCATCGCGATACTTATTGGCATCTAAAAACGGCCTGTTCTGATCCGGCAATTGATTGACCTCAATTATCCGAACAGTGTATTGTTGCGGCGTGTTCGAAGCTTGGATAAACGGCTGGGAAACGGACAGTCTTCTGTTCTGGGGCAAGAGTAACTGATCACCCTGTGGTTTCCATCCACTGGGGACGTATTGGCAAGACACGAGGAGGCATAACTGACTCGTTAAAATAAAACCGAACTGTAGATAAAAAAAATAGCTGCTGTGATTTATGGCTATATTTTTGTACACATTTGTAAAATTTTAGTATGTGCTCGATAAATAAAATGATGTCAGCAAAGTAAATAGGTAAAACAAATACAAATTTTTAAGGCCTAGAACATCAAAACGAATCGAAAATGAAAACAAAAGGCTTACTGCGTTGATGTCAACAATAATACAATACAATTTTAATGCAATTAAAAACAGTCGTTAATCCAGCATGTAATTAATTTTACGTAATTAGTTACAATTACCAACAAAATTTTATAATTATTTCGAGAAGAAAAATAATATTCTGAAAAAATAGTCTTTTATAACGGCTGATGCAGAACTATAGTCAATGTTAAGGTAGTACGAGCACCAAGGCAACTTTAAACAAAAGACTTGATTTCTTTTCTTATATTTCGGTAGATGGATGATATATTTGCATTGATTTCTCCAAAAAAAAAACCGTTGTGCCCGACTAATTAAAATCTTTTTAATTAGTCGGGAACAACGGGTTTTTTTTGTTTTCAATAATTTATTAAGGTTTTAATTTTAATTTAAATAGTTTGTTTTTTAATTTCCACCTACTAGCTTTGGAGAAATCAATGAAAACATATCATCCATCTACCGTTTGACCATAAAGCCAATGTTAAATATGCCTACTTTTGAAGTCATTTATTTATTTAAATAATCGGGCAAACCCCCTAAATTTTTCAGAATTGGTTTAGACTTAGTCCAACTTCATATAAAAAAAATCAAGCCTTTTATTTAAAATTGCCTTGGTGCTCGTACTACCTTAATCGAAAATTTTGACATATCCTAGAAATTGTTAAAATTTTCATTCAAAAGACCACACATCCAAAATTTGATCGATCATCACAGACACACAAAGAGACAGACGATAGACCGACATTTTTTAAAAACCACTTTTCTTGTCTCAAGGAACTTGACCAAAACATTAAAAATTGAAGTTTTGCACGGTCACAAAAAATCTATACTTACGGAAAAATAAAAATATACAAAGTACCTTTCGTTACTTAATCACCTTTATCAAATGTTTAGAAGTAGGTACACAGAGAATTTGAACTTTTAATTTTTAGTAACTACACATTTTTGTACCAGTTAAAATCTAAGATAAAATTGCGCTTACCTTCATGTTATAAAACGAATGATAATATCAATCACAAAAAGACCAAATAAGCCGCCTAGTTCGTAACCTCACTCTTATATATTATTATGACACCTGTAGGGACTCCCAACACCACCCACTTCGTGATGCACATAAAGATGCTAAAAACGCGCAATTGTTTAGTATTCAAATCTTGCGCGGATTTTACGTGATTTTCTTCTTTATTATATAAATGTGTGTATGTGTACATTGCACGAGATTATGTCATAGTAGACAGTTCATTCTTAGATCATGCAGACGTAAAGGAATGCGAATCTACGAAAAACAATTGGTTGTCTGT
Source organism: Xanthostigma xanthostigma (assembly GCA_963575645.1). Classification (NCBI taxonomy): domain Eukaryota; kingdom Metazoa; phylum Arthropoda; class Insecta; order Raphidioptera; family Raphidiidae; genus Xanthostigma; species Xanthostigma xanthostigma. The sequence goes on along the minus strand of OY754471.1, from coordinate 7,043,248 downwards.
AATGTCGGTTTACGGACGATAGTTTTACATGATAACGTATTCCGTAATACATAACCTAAATTTATATAATAATTATAATAATTCGAATCTATGATATTGCATCTTTCGCTTCAAATTTAGGTTAATTTTATTTATTAAAATTACTCACCATATAATATAATTGTTTTTTTTAACTTTCTTTCTTTCGTATTTATTTTAAGTCTCAAAGATTAGCTGTCATAATATTTATAAAACAATTGTTTCACTGTTTATATAAAATTCCAAAACCTACTTACAATATTTAAGTATTTTCATACGTCAAAAAATTGATTTTTATAATGATAAAATTTGTAAGAAAACGATTTTTTCGAGAGATGAGACCTAGCTAAAACGATTTTTTGCCCCCCAAAATCCCTTTTCAGTAAATTTCATCCAAATCGTTAGGGCCGTTTTCGAGAAAAGCACGCACGGGGTCAGGCGGAACGTTACGAACGTTAGGAACGTTACACTTTTTCGTGCATGCAGCCGGTGTTTTATCAATTTATAAGATTGGTGATTCATCAATTTATAAGACGTTATCACGTCAAAAAAACTTAAAACCCGACCACGGTTTACAAAAAAGTAGAAAACAAGCTTTCAATATCAAAAAAAGACGGCAAAAAGATAGTACCTGATGTTTTACAAGTGTTCTTAATCGGAAACTTTTGTTGACTTTCACGAATATCGAAATACAACATTTGGGATTGTCTCATTATGCTATCGCAACGGGGGGGCAATGCCGAGTAAATACGGTTGTATTCAACAAAAAAGTCTTCAGTAGGAAATATACAAATTCGGATGAAGTCGAATCGAAGTGCTAGTATCTAAACTTCCAAACGATAAAATTACTTTCGTGTCATCGCGAATAGGTTTTGTGAATAATAACGCATTACTGGCGATGAAGAGGAATTTTTGTAGCATTTAATATATCTTATTTTTTTGACACTGATAATTATCAGTGTCAAAAACAATTTGGATCGTTAATGCAAACCCTTCTAGACGAAGAAATCATAGACATTACGAAGATTTATGTAAAATGCGAGCGTAATAGATATAGATAAAGTAAACAAACTCAATATGGAGGTAAGAATGAAGGAAGTAGCTGTATCTCAAAAACTCGAGCTGATACAATAAAACTGACGGTAGATTCGAAATCAGTGACCTCAAATTAGTAAAAAAACATTAAAATATTTTATGCAACAAAAAAAAAGTTTGATTTTGTTGTGCTGTGATAATTCTTTCTATTTTAATAGTGGCTGTAGCCTTTTCGTATAAACAAAGTTGAGTGGTTCAAAGTAATGTAGCATTGTTGAAAATTGTATAAATGCTGTATTTTGGACGAAAAGTAGAACGAACTGACAAATTAGCCGTTTCATGACGTCCTGTCAAGCTTCATCTTTATTACCAGTAAACAAACATGGTTCTCTGCCTCACATTATTTTCTGCACTAAATGTAAATACATAGTATAGGTATATATACTATTTTTGTAGAAATTACATTTTCTCTCGTCCTTAATTATGTTGTTTGCGAACTCATTTTCTCAAAAAAAAATGTACCTATATATGATAATACTGACTAGCATTAATTAGGTATTTAATATATTGACAAAACTGAATGTCTCGACTCGTAAATATTCGCAATCATAATTTGTACTGTTCTCTATCGTCGCAACTGTATAGGTATATTATAAAATTATACGTTTTATAATATCAACATTTTAAAAATTCTCTTTGTGAATTGCTAAAATAAGCAGATGTGCCGTTTTACAAACGTTTAATTAGTGAATTTCCGATTTAACGCTTTTGAAAAATTAATGAGCCGCATTATAACGAAAACGTACTTTGCTCTGCCAGCAACGTTGCCAATTTGGTAGCTACAGAATTACTGCCCGTGTTATTTTTATAAATTCTAATTTATTTAAACAACTGTATAATTCTTTTAATTGGTACAGCCTATTTAAACTTCTTTTATTTAATAGGGTACTTGAGTGATATTATTTTTTCCAGACAAAAATATCCGTCATTTTGTACACAACTGAAATCTGAATAGCTCTGAGCGATTTTAGTTTAAGCTCCCATGACACAAAAAGTTACCCCAAAGAACACCTCAAAATTATAAAGTGAAAATGGCTGAAAAACATGTCAGAAACATGTTACGCCCGCCAGACAAGTAAAAATTTGTTAATTGTTATTTTTTATGAATTTTTGAAATTTAAAAAAAAAACATGATTTTACTTTCCAAAACACCTGCTTGAAATTTATACAATTTGTAGTAAATAATGTACTATTTTTGAAAAAATTGGTCTGGCTGACAATTTTTGTTAATAAGCTAGCCAGACTTAATTTGTTATAAACTATTTTTTTTATGAAAATACATTTCATAACACCTCCTTGAATTTTTTTTTAAATAAAGTTTAAGATCTCTTCTATCTAATACAACTGGTCTGGCTGACAATTTTTGTTAATAAATTGGTCAGACTTCATTTGTTATAAAATTTTTTGTTTATGAAGTCTGTCATAGTAAAAAACATTTTTTTGCTGACAGACCAATTTTTATGCAAAAAATAGATGTCAAACCTTCTTTCAGAAAAAAATTAAGGTGGTGTTTTGACACGGCCCTTGTAAAAAGCTAATTTGTTTATAAAAAAACGCTGTCACGGCGCTTAAAAATTGAATCTGGCATGGTAAAAAACAATATTTTGATGAAAAATGTATTAAAGTATAAAAAAGGGATCTACCGTATTAATTAAGAATAAAAAAAAATAATTGTTTTCTAGTTAGCAACGATTATACCATATTTTTTCATTAAAAAATGTGATCGCAGCACTCGAAAAATGAAGTCTGTCATAGTAAAAATAATTTTTTTGCTGACAGACCAATTTTTATGCATAAAATAGATGTCAAACCTTCTTTCAGAAAAAAATTAAGGTGGTGTTTTGACACGGCCCTTGTAAAAGCTAATTTGTTTATAAAAAAACGCTGTCACGGCGCTTAAAATTTGAATCTGACATGGTAAAAAACAATATTTTGATGAAAAATGTATTAAAGTACCTATATAAAAGGAATCTACTGTATTAATTTAGAATAAAAAAAATTTTTGTTTCTAGTTAGCAACGGTTATACCATATTTTTTTATTAAATGCGACCACATTTTTTAATGAAAAAATATGGTATAATCGTTGCTAACTAGAAAAAAATTTTTTTTTTTTATTCTAAATTAATGCGGTAGATCCCTTTTATATACTTTAATACATTTTTCATCAAAATATTGTTTTTTACCATGCCAGATTCAATTTTTAAGCGCCGTGACAGCGTTTTTTTATAAACAAATTAGCTTTTACAAGGGCCGTGTCAAAACACCACCTTAATTTTTTTCTGAAAGAAGGTTTGACATCTATTTTTTGCATAAAAATTGGTCTGTCAGCAAAAAAATGTTTTTTACTATGACAGACTTCATAAACAAAAAATTTTATAACAAATGAAGTCTGACCAATTTATTAACAAAAATTGTCAGCCAGACCAGTTGTATTAGATAGAAGAGATCTTAAACTTTATTTAAAAAAAAATTCAAGGAGGTGTTATGAAATGTATTTTCATAAAAAAAATAGTTTATAACAAATTAAGTCTGGCTAGCTTATTAACAAAAATTGTCAGCCAGACCAATTTTTTCAAAAATAGTACATTATTTACTACAAATTGTATAAATTTCAAGCAGGTGTTTTGGAAAGTAAAATCATGTTTTTTTTTAAATTTCAAAAATTCATAAAAAATAACAATTAACAAATTTTTACTTGTCTGGCGGGCGTAACATGTTTCTGACATGTTTTTCAGCCATTTTCACTTTATAATTTTGAGGTGTTCTTTGGGGTAACTTTTTGTGTCATGGGAGCTTAAACTATTTGTTGAAGCCTAATAATCAACATGTGGCGTTCCAGCCGCCTGCCGTGAGTGAATTGAGAAAACAGGTTCTATTGTTGTGAGCTTTTCAATACTATAAAAGTGATCCTCACAAAAACATATGATTTGTGATATCAACACGGCTAAATGACGTTTAAATAATAGGTACATTTCAAGCTTTTCAGATTTTAGAATTTTGCGCAACCTCTGTACAGGCAATAAAAAAAAATTGTTGCCTGTAAAGTCGGTTTACGGACTATAGTTTTACGTGATAACGTATTCCGGTCGAATATCATATTTAATAATACCTACATAACCTAAATTTTAGTAGCTGTCAAACTCTATTTTTACTGACTCTCTATCGCTTATACGCACAGGGTCAGGCGGAACGTTACACTTTTTCGTGCGTGCAGCTGGTGTTTCATCAATTTATAAGACGTTATCACGTCAAAACCAGCTATTTTATAGGACTTTTTTGGACACAGAAACGACGAACAGAGATATCGCGGTTGGTTTATTATAGAAATAGCATAGTTCTAGTCTGAGAATTGATCTCGCGCTACTTCCTATATTTTTCTATTGATAATAATTGACAGTATCAACACCGGTATCGATACGTTTCATTCAATACTCTTGAATGTCATATATCGATGCTTTATCCCTAGACGTAGGTTACAATGTGTAGGCATGTAGGATTTGAAATGGGAATGAAACCTTGAGTGGAGATACCCGATATGTCGGAGTTTTTAACCCTTATACCATTAATAGACGATCGAACTTGGTACGGACCGGACAACGGATATGGTCCGCTCCGTACCAAATCTGTTCGTCTAGACAGTAATCTGCGTATCCGCTCGGTTCGATGGTTTGCATATCGTACTTGGTCCGCTTCGTACTAAATCCGCGCGTGTGTAGTAAAATATTAACAGACGATCGAACTTGGTATATATAACGACGTCATTAGTCATGATCAAAATTCAAAACGTTGTGCAACATGGTATAAATTTTGACAGAACGCGAAGTTCTTGGACACAAGGAGACTAACAGATTCGGTAGTCTGTTGCAACCAGCGAACTTGATCCGCCGTACCATGTCCGTTCCCGGCCCGTACCAAATTCGATCGTCTATTAATACTTTTACAGTTTTTCATCTAGTCTACGGCATATCTGAAAAAAAATTGTGAACCCATGTTGTGATCAATCATAAGCTGACGCGATGCAAAGGTTCCTGTTGGAAATGTAGAAGGCTTGTTTTGAAACAGCTTGTACAGCGCCCAGAGAGGGTGTCAGTGACGAGGGTGTGAGTTGGTCCGGGTGAAGAATACGCAATAATACCCGTCTACATAATACATTGCACACAAAGTACCTTATTTACGTGACGTCGCGATTCGTGAAATTATGTATTTTGAACACGATTTGAACGTGTACCTCTCTACTCTCTATGTGTACATGTTATATTCTCTACGTGATGCCATGCCGGCGTTATGATGCCAGGATTGTCAAATGTGCGATAATGATTCGTTCTTTTTTAAAGACATCACAAACAGGTCGTGCTTTCATTTTCTTGTTAATATAAATTGAAAATTCCACCAGTTTCCAGACTAGAGATTTAGGGATTTGTAAACAGAATGGTCATGATGATAGCATGGATATTCAGCGTTAATTGTGTTCTATTAAAACTGAATTTTTAGTGTAATTACTACAATGTAGTAATCATAATTAGTTCATTTTTTGAATGTTTGTTAGTAATAATTTATGGCTGCATATTAATGAAGTTGGTACGCCTGAATGATTTTTAGGGGAAGGTTTATGGAAAAATCAGTCAGATAATTATGTCATGAATAATTGATTAGAACTCTTCAATAAATAAAATGATCGACCAATTTTTCAGACAATATATTATTTTTTTTTCATTATTTTGATAATCATTAATAATTTTGAAAGATTTTATAAAAAGCTAATTAGATTTTAAATATTAATTATTTTTATATTTTTTAGATCAGTTCTGAAGAAGGTCCAAATCCGGATTGAAACTTTAATGTATTAGTTATATATTTTGACGTGATAACGTCTTATAAATTGATGAAACACCGGCTGCACGCACGAAAAAGTGTCACGTTCCGCCTGAGCCTGAGCGTGCAAGCGAGAGCGCGGTATAAGCGATAGAGAGGCACGATCGGTCCAAGCGTCGGCTTGTACGCATTTCTCTCTCTTCTCGCGTGACGTCAGAGAGTTCATCAATGTTTCTTTATGACGTTATCACGTAAAACTATCGTCCGTAAACCAATTTTTTTTTTGTTAATATATTGTCTGAAAAATTGGTCGATCACTTTATTTATTGAAGAATTCTGAGTAAAACAATTAACAAAAATTTGCCGCTATATGAAAAGGGGTCGTAAACATTTATGTGCATTATTAGGAATTTATTTATACCTATAATAAATAGATTAAGCTATACTCTAATTTCTTATTTTATGAATTTGTGGATTATAAGTTTATGGTTCTGGCTGATTCAGCTTCTTTCGGTGTCTTCTCTTACATATTTTGTAAAATATAAAAAATGTGTTAATTTTTTTTGGTATAATTTTGTCTCGTTCAATATTGAAAAATTGGCAGCCCTGAGCGAATACAGGTGTATGTAACTCACCTCACACGAATAGATAATAATATATGTCTTTATCCATGATATCTATCGTATCGTTCACCGACACAATTGCATACTGATTATTTATTTATATGACCATTATTTCTTGATATGTGAGATATAATACAATAAACTCAAAACAGTCAAGTTTATGGGCTAATTACAAATAATCACATTGGCATGACACTTACGGTTGCTTTTTTATCACATTAGTTGAAACCCCATTCCCCCCTCCACGTCACATATCGTCACGTAAGACAGCTGCCCCCCTTTTTGCGTACGTATTTTGTATAAATTGTAAACTTTATTATACCCGCAACTGTACATGATGTCGTTTTTTTGAATCGATCAGATATTAAAAGAAAAAAAATCCATTGAATGTATACCTTGCCAGGTTTATGAAATGAAACTGTCCCTTTGAAGGCAGTAAACAGGGAGGAGATTTAATCATCTTATACAATGTAAAGCATAAAGAACTGATGTTTATTTCAATTAACTTTCGTATCATAAAAAACAGACCTGAAAGCTTTTAAAATGTAGGTATATTTACACTGAAGTAAAGAGTAGGTAAACAGTGTGTAATTCTGTACAACAGTTTGAGAAGGATGAGGGCTGGGGGTTAGCTTGTAACTCAATATGTGTAGGCGATGCTTTCAAAATGTAATCGTGTCAATCACGTAGGTACAGCGTACAGTCAATGGCGTCTATAATTGATTGACATTTTTTTAGGTTTATTAATAATTTTATTATATAAAGCGTAGTTCATGACTCATTGTAAATTATCATGTAGTTTATTTATCTCATTTATTTATCTGAAATTGTTTTTTTCTTTCTCTTTAAGTCATAATGTTCATGTCCAGTATAATTATCAATTTTGAAAAGATTTATGGTATTTGGGAAAAACACGGAAAGATGCAACTAGAGAATACAATCCCGAGCATGTTTTTCAATCCCAGGATTACGGGATTATAGATTCGTAATCCCGGGGCTATCCCGAGATTAGACTATGTGGTTTCTAATTGAGCTGAAATGAAAAAAAACTCTTGAGTAATTACTTAAAAAATGTTTTTAATATCGTTGCACAACACAAATCACAATATAGTAAGAAAAGAAAATAGACAAAACCAAAAAAAAAAATTTACTTTTGCAAGAAATCAAAAAGACAACACAAAAAAACTATTTAGTATTTCGAAAATACAATCGCAGAAATATCAAAGCATCCAATGTTTGACTTACAAGCCTGCTTCGTAGTTTATTTCCAACATAAGCAGCAGCAGCTGAAAACGCTCGCTCAGGTTCTACCCTGGTTGGAGGAATAGCCAATAGAACTTATATGCTGTTTCTAAGTGATATCCACGAACTCCTCCATTTTCGAACAGGCTTATTTCACATCTAATACTATTTGTCAACGCCGATTCATTTTGTACGTACTTCAGGATCTGGAGATTTCATATTCTTACGTATCGTACCGCGTATTTAAGGATTGTTTTTGTCGTTATGTAATAAATAATATTAATATAATCTAGGCAAGGTAATTGTAAAGGCACAACGGATTACGGAATGCAAGCTAGATCTGTTTGTGGCAATCCCGAAAATCCCGGGATTTGCCAAGAACGATCCCGGGATTTTAGACCAGAAAACGGCCGGGATCCCGAGATTCGGGATCCCGGGATTGTATTCTCTAGATGCAACGTTGTAAAGAGACGAAGGGGTTAATTATAACTCAGAGTAAACAATATTTTCGTCATAATCATTCCTCATTTTTTTTTAGTCACGGCGCTTTTGTATTGAGATGTGCCGAATTTATTTCAATAAAATGAGTAATGATTATTGATTATTCGAAGCATTCTTCTCGAGATTATAATTAATTAAAAAAAAAAGAAATTTTACTGTAATTTTACTAATAGACGACGCTGAGTTTCCATCAATATAATATGTACTCGCTTCGACATCATTGTTTATACATGTCAAATTTGATAAACTGTCAGTTAACACCTGTTTAACGGACAGGCGTGCTCACTTAAAGCGATATGATCTCAGTCGATAAATCGGTCAGGGCCACTTGCTTCATTCTATGGTACAGGGAAGCAATTAGGATGACACTGAACTACTGTTTTGTTGATAAATTGTTATCAATTATAAAATAAATTGTTTGTGATCATGGGAGTCTAGGCGAAGAAACGCTAAAATGTTTAACAAGAACCTATGTTGATACTGTTTTTGCTTAAAATGACCTAAGGAGCACACGCCTGAAGTTTGGCAAATTCCTCCCAGTACACTATGTATAACACCAGTTTGTTTGTTTGAACGCGCTAATCTCAGGAACTACTGGTTCAAATTGAAAAAACATTTTTTGTTGGATAGCCCATTTATTGAGGAAGGCTATAGGCTATATAATATCACGCTACGATCATTAGGAGCGGAGCATTAATGAAAAATGTTGCAAAATGTATCTCAAAAGTAAGCTTCTATTCAGGTGAAATGCACTAACTAAATATACTCATATTAGCGTTGTGAGTACACACCAGGCTGGCTCAATCGGTAGAGCATGCGACTGTCAATATCAGGATCGTGGGTTCGAGCCCCGCGTTGGGCGAATATATTTTTATTTATTTTTTTTTTATTTTCTACATTGCTTTCTTCTAAGGTTTACATTTAAATTTATTTAAAATTTAATTAATTAATTAAAAAAAATATATTTGTTAAAAAAAGTATAAATACTGCTTTTTATCGACAAAAACTTTTAAACGGTAACTCTGATCATCATGAAATTTGGACACAACATTCATCTCGCTAAACTAAGATGAATGTGTTCCTCCCTTCCCCATTCGTTCTTTTACACCCGGGTGAAACCGGACGGGACCGCTAGTATTTAATAAATTATAAAGAACGTAAAAAAATAAATAACATTTTTTGCATTTTCAGTTATATAATAGCATATTTTGAACTGTTACCGATCGATAATGGCGTGAACAGTATTTTCTATTTGGTACGTATACTCATTTTCCAAAAGACGTTGATGCATTCGACACATCGTTCAAGTTGCGAGAATCGACATCGATGGTAGGACGCAGGCAATCTGGGCCACTAGACACACACGTCAAGCCATTTTTAAAAAGCTCAGAATATATTGCATGTATATTAATCATAGTCTGAATAATGTATGAAAGTTTCGAACAGACGCGACGTGTTCTCGATGTTTTGGTTATTGCTGATTCACGACACCCGGTTGCGTTTAAATAAAAGTGCATTGCTCGCATGGGATGCATGTTGAACACTATCACAGTCCATGACAAACACGCAATATTATACCGAGTGTGATCAAATTTTGTGCCCTAAACGATATAGCTGAGGACTTTTTAGTACCTTATTCCTAACGCTCTTGAGAGTTCATTGTAGAAAAATATCCAGTACCTATTTTAGTTATTTCTTCTATAAAGTCTAAATTGCCTCAGCCATAAATATTCCCGAGTTAGGCCAAGCTATAGAGATTAAAACAGCGTTCTCGTGACATAAAGACTAGTAGCAAACCGATTGTGCGATGATATAAAAGATAATAAGCAGATGAATAGGTATTTGTTTTTCACTCGAGTTTCCGGTCCATTTTTTAGTTATCAACAATTTATTGCAATAAAAACGCGATTTTTGTCTTTCTTTGCTTGTAACTTTGAAACTAATGGAGCAATCGGAATGCCCCAATGAAGTGGTTTGTAGAGAATTAAAATATCTACAGAATGAGAGGTCGAACGTCTCAATCGGATAATTAGGTCCTTAAAAATTTAGGAAAAACCAGAAAATTAGGCGTTTTTTTCGAAAATTCATAGCTCCGTCATTTTTTGAGCTGGAGTGCTAAAAAAGACAAAAATCGCGTTTTTTTGCAATAAACTGTTGATAACTAACAAATCGACCGGAAACTCGAGTGAAAAACACATAGGTACCTCTATTCATCTGCTTATTATCTTTTATATCATCGCACAATCGGTTTACTACTAGTCTTTATGTCAAGCAAAAATGCTCTACAGTTTGACCTAAGTTTAAAATAAACCCGCAAGCATATTATAGCCAATCGATGAAATCTCGCGCTTAATAAAAAAGAAACATTTTAAAATTAATTGAAAAACAGTTTTAAAACCTTACTACCTACCGTAATGTTTGCGATATAACATTGAAAATAAAAAACAACGATTATAGTTTTTACTTCCTTTTTATCATGGCTTGCGAGAAAAAAATCTACTCTATTGTTATTTGTTGTTCGCTCGCTCGAACTTATAATTAACTACCCGCAACGTGTCTGTTATTATTGAAATATCACACCCCTTTTGACTTAATCCATCTTGACTGTACTATGCATAGATTGCAATTTAAAATGAATGCACTGTACTTATAATTTTTCAAATGGTCGTTTTGAATAGCTGAAATAAATGCAGTATCTACTATCTACATACATAACTATTCGATATCACACGTATATGACACAACATGGATGCTTTAGTACTCAGGTGGGACATGCAGCAGTAGGCTACTTCACATGATTCATATGCCATATCAGTAGGTACATTATAATTATTGCGCCAATGCATTACACAGTATTGATAACACAGCAGACACACCGGTTACAATGGTATTATGTAACCTAAGGAAATAAAAACTTTTTTTTGGGTCTATGAAAATTTTTAAAATTTACAGGGATTTAAAAAATAAAATGCAGTCGAATGAGATGAGGTTCCTGCCTGCGTGATAAAATTTTGTATTTTGAAAAAGGAATATTCCTGATCCCTTAAACAAATTTTTAAATGTTCCACTTTAAAAAAAAAGTAGAAACTGACCACGCTACTAATTATTGACCAGTGACCACGCAATATGCAATGATTTATTTTACAAAAAAAGACTTTAAGGGCATTGCTTAAACTTAGTTCGCGGGCCTCATGTAAATACTATTTTAAAAACTATAAAATTGTAACTTTTTACACTATATATGTCTATGAAGTGTCGGTATTTGTAAAATCACATCCTTCCTACTTTAAAACTAATATTTCGATCCATAATCGTAATACCAGACAAGCTGGAAATTTGCATAAACCACTACTTAAATCATCTGTATATAAAAAAATGTTAATTTCATTTTAGTGGACATCTTCAATAAATTACCACATGATATTAAACAGCTTCCTTTGCCTCGGTTCAAAAGACATTTAAAAAAATATCTTATTGACAAATGTTTGTACTCTATACATGATCGATTTATAAATTTAATTGTATTAATTGACATATTTCACAGCTTTTTAGCTATACATATGAAATAAATAAATATCTTATCTTATACATATATTATATGCGCATGTTAGCAGAACAAATAATTGATACCAATTAACAATTGTAGAAAAAAATAAGTTATAGCAATTAAAACTGCCTGCGGCGCTACATTTTAAATTATATCAACTTGGAATGAAGTTATCTATTTATTTATGTACCTATATCATAAAAATATCGGACATGAAGGTTCATGTCGACATTACGTAGGGTCATTAAGTGACGCAGTTCCGTGATTCATAGTCGTCCATGTGACACTTCTAGAAATAATAATTGTATTTTCTAATTTTTGCTAAAACTGGGCAGAAGAAAAATAGATTTTTTTTATTTATTTGACTTAAAATTGCGATAAAAACAAGCTTGTATAAAAATTGAGAGTTGAGTAAACAAACTAAAATAAGAAATAGATGAATATAATATTTCTATGGACTGTGTACATTTATTGGTAGTTTCTAGAGAGAATAATATCTACATAATACATTTTAGAATGAATAAAGGTTGTATACTACTCCAATATATATTTTTTTGACGTGATAACGTCTTATAAATTGATAAAACACCGGCTGCATGCACGAAAAAGTGTAACGTTCCGAAAAGTGTAACGTTCCGCCTGAGCGTACAAGCGAGAGCGCGATATAAGCGATAGAGAGGCACGATCGGCAATGGCAATATGGCGCTAATAATAATTAATAAATGTCATTTTATTTTGTTAAAAATAACTGATCGCCGTCATTATGGATAAAATATGATATTATTCACAACGAATGGAAATGTATTGATCAATTGATAGTTTGTACACAAACGCAGCTACATTTTGTATCAAAAACAAATCTTGGGAGATATCTGCATTTCATAACAGCAGATAAATTATACGGTTTGTTAACAAATATATAATATATATACATTCTTTTAAATGTCTTTTATAATTGCTTAAAAATATGTATTTGCTTTGGTTGATCAAATTATTAGTCGGTAAAAATATAGTTTGACAGCTACTAAAATTTAGGTTATGTATTATTAAATTTGATATTCGAGCGGAATACGTTATCACGTAAAACTATCGTCCGTAAACCGACTTTACAGACAACCAATTTTTTTTTTTATTTTTGACTATCAACTGAAACATGAAGAAACTTTCATATGTTCGATAAATAAATTCCACACTTTTCAGTATTCAGTATCGTGAATTTTGTCTATTAGCGGAGGTATAATCAAGTTTGAAAACTATTTTGTGTTTTTAATAACGTATCTGCTGATGATTGATGATCTGTCAATGACGATGGCTTAATCACAGTTTTAGGAAGTTGCCTATGTGTGAACACAAAGACCACAGATTTGTGTGTTTACCAACTATATAGACATTTAATCGACTCTAAATCCACCAACGCGACGGCCGTATTGATATATGACTCTTTGGTTTGTTTGGAAACTGAATAAAGACGTATACAAAAGGTTGGGACTGGGCAGCGTTGCCAGACGTCCCGATTTTTAAATCAAAATTAAATGTCCCGCGCGGGACAGGCTCAGTCCCGCTATTCGGGGATAAGTAATTCTTATAAATAATTATTCTCTTATTGTAAGTTGCAATTTGTAACACTCACTCCACAGACTATTGTTTGAAACGCTATATTTTTCTAATGAATAAAACTTTTTTGATTTTGATTTCTGTTTTTTTTTTTTTTTTATTCTGAAGACGAATAAGACTCAACTATTTAACGATAGGGTAAATCTGATTTAAAATATTATATTTTTATAAAAATATATTTTATATGGCTATTTTTGCTATCTATTGTCACGTAAACGTAATTTTAATTCAAATAAAAAGATAAATAGGTATTTGAAAACTTCTGATTATATACGTTTTTACTATGTCCCGCTTTCGACGAAAAAGTCCCGCTGTTTTCACTCAAAGAGTTCCAAAATCCCGACTTGGCAAAAAAAAACTGGCAACGCTGGGACTGGGTCACTTTTCATACGACACATTCTCGTATACTAAATCTGTGTAAAAAATTCTTCTCTTTGAACGAAAAACAACAATTTCATTTCGTGCATTTTTGTTCCGCAAATTCTCCAAATCGTCGAGGAGCCGCCTAGGTAGTGTCATTTGTATAAGAATTTTTTTCCAGCTTTGCTCCTCTTCAAATACAAGCTTCGTGTTTACTCCAGTTCTGGGAACTCTGTCATACTCTATTATATTATGGACCCTACAACGCCCTTGATATAATATATTTTTTTATTGGTGCCCTATTTTACCTATTTAAAGCACGCCTCAGAGTGTTTAAATCGAACTTTCAAAAACGCGCGTTTTTTAAAGTTACCATGGGAACATCAACGACTAGAGAATTTTTTGATTATTGATTTGACAGGAGTGTAACGTTAAATAAAATATTACTAACAAATGCAAAACCTTTATTCAAACATTATTAAACAATTAATCTTTAATGACAAATTGCAAATTAATTTCTGTTTTTCTCATTTCCATGACAACGAAAGGTATACTGATGTCACATCACGAATTCAACCATTTTACATTATTAGTTTTTATTTCCATTTTTTTGTAGTAATAATACCAGTATTTATGATTTCAAAGTGCACCAATAAAAAAAAATAGCGTAAAGTATTCGTGGATAACTGGTCTTTAAAACACTTGCTCTATTTCGAGCACTCTGGCTGCGCCGTCGTGCTCGAAAAAATCACGCGTGTTTTAAAGACCTTCTTATCCACTTATATACTTTAATATACTATAACGGCGCAAATCACAGCAACAGTTGATCGTTGCATAAATTTACACATTATAGGTATAAAGTCGCATGTAGTACGTGTAATATATAATACGTCACGTTTAAATTATTATGGCGCATTTACTTGACGCTCGGTTTCTGTGGCATAATTGTAATAGGCGGCCTATGAAAGCTCGCATGAATATGTATGCACTGTTGATAAATGGACCCACACACACACACACGTTCATACAATTCATGCCCACACAGAATGTCGCTTGATGACTTTTCTTTTTATGTGAAAAGTTTACTTCTTCCACGAGTACTTCAAAAAGTACTCACATCAATATAATTAACGCAATTTTTCGTTTTGTTTACACGGATTCACGTTTCTGCTTTCAGTCACTCGACTTTATTGTGGTGCTTTTTTCATTTTTTCGCAAATATGGAACTTTGTGATTGTCCATTTTATGGCAATCCTTAACATTTTTTAAAGAGATATTACATAATAAGAATATCTTTTTTATTTTCTATTCTAAAATTAAGATACGACGTGAATTAATTTAAATACTCATGCACAGCCTATCTTAAATTCATTACAAATATATTTTGAAAAAGGGTGTGAAGGTGATAATCTATATAATATATAAAAATCAATGCCACTTTTTTGTAATTTTATAACTCAAGAACGGGCTCACCTATCCAAACCAAATTTTTAGGCTTTGTTCGGACTATTTAGTAGATGGTTTATGTGGAGTTTGCACAAAATCGGTCGAGCGGTTCTTCATTTATCACATTTTTTAAAAATCAATTTTTTGACGTATGAAAATACTTAAATATTGTAAGTAGGTTTTGGAATTTTATACAAACAATGAAACAATTGTTTTTAAAATATTATGACAGTTAATCTTTAATTACTATCCAAATAAGACTTAAAATAAATACGTATTTGAAAGAAAGTTAAAAACAATTATTATTATGGGTGAGTAATTTTAATAAATACATTTTTAACCTAAATTTGAAGCGAAAGATGCAATATCATAGATCAAGATGACGGCGAATCAGTTTTACAAGTACCGGCAAGTGTTTTAAAGACCAGTTATCCACGAATACTTTACGCTATTTTTTTTTTCGAGCACGACGGCGCAGCCGGAGTGCCCGACATACACACATAATATACGCACATGTATATTTTAAAATAGCTAGCAATTAATAAAATAGATAGTTATATAGATGTTCCAATTAATTTATTTTATTATTTAGCTTTATACGTAGCGAAGCACGTACAGAGCCGCTAGTAATAAATAAATAATAATAATAAATAAAGCTCTTTATTTCATTTGATGAGGAAACCCTCAGTATTTTACTATGTATTTTCCCGCATTGTATACAACATTTTACTAATTTAGAACAATCAATAATTATTTCTGCCGGTTTTGGTAAAAGTTTGTCAAAAAAAAAAAAAAACAAAACTGGGGCCTTGAAATTGAGGACGTTGAAATGAGAATTTCGGATGGCTCAGTCCACCCTCTCTGTGCAGAGTGGACACTGAGTCGATTACTTACTTTCAAGCACTTTATTTTATTAATTTTTGTATTCAAATCCCTGATACATTCCATTTTAGCTCTAATTATTGTTAGTCAGTGTTAAAAGCCGTGGCAAGCCGCAAGAGGAAGTCTCGATTTCCCGGGGTGGTATCCCGGATGCACATCCCACGGGAATAGGTGTTATAGCATGCTAATGGACATCCTAATGGTTTAATGATAAAATCGCATTATCCTTTGACATAGTAGGCTCTGTTGGCAGAACACGTTGTTTATCAAAAGAATTTGAACTTCAATATTCCACATCCTTAGAGCGAAGGAGTAAATAAAATTGTTTGCAAAACCAAAAGTGCGCCATCCTTGAATGTATGATAAAAGCTGATATTTTTTACAACAATGAAACTACCAAAGGTATCGGATCTTATATAGACATAATTAATCTTTCGTCAGACTTAGCGGAAAGAGTAGGTACTTTCCATTTGACTTAAGTATCAAATCTGCATATAATTATAGATAACTTCATCGTTAAGATTAAACTATGGCGATGTCAAATAAATAGGCTGTGGAACTAGTTGAAAGTGGATCAGATAATATGGATAAAATGGTTGATCACCTCTGGTTTAAGTATTCTATTGTCTCTGTCTGACACAACGGATTATAAAGTTGGACGTTCTTGCTATATATAATATAATAGCTGATTAAGCTGGAGGAATGTTCTTGTATAGCTTTAAATTGAACAGTCTGACGACTGACATACTGTTCGGTGTTCGGTGAACAGGGCCGGCCTTATATGAATTATTCATGCTACTATGTTTTCCGTCAACATATCGATAATTATAATTAATAAGAACAAAATCATTTCTGAAACAGTCAAAATCAATTATTTGAGTCATTTATATAACAATAAAAACATCATACATTAAAGCCATTATTTGGTTTTGTTCAAATATACGACAAACGCATTATTCATAGGTTGGTATAATTCAAACTGTGGCCCGCATCCAAATATTAGTTTTTTTTTTATTTCTGTACAATGACCGCCCACAGAACTCAGAAGATGAATCGTTCGGGTCAGTTCGGCATTCTTTGCGTTGATTCGGTTCAACCTTCGCAACCTATGTAATATATGATTCCAATCTAAATATAAGAACCATATCAGGTACTAGAACATTTTGCGTATTCAATGAAATTCAGTGATACAAGACTAATATCATTGAATTTTTTAAAATTTTTATACTAGGAACTTTAGGCGTAGCTCTTACTGCAAAAGTCTAGGCATCCCTGTTATATTCCACTTTATACCAGTTCACTAGCTCAAACTCATAGAATAAAACACATACCACTCAGCAACAGTCGATTAAATTAAAGAAAAAATATTCTAGCCTTATTACTCGTTAATGTTTTTATTAATTTATACTTATTTGCTTCGACGCGCCAATTTTTGTTAATATAAAGTACAGTTGAACTGTAAAAGTGTATTCAGAAAGAGATCAAGTAATTTCAATACGATCAAAGAGACATTGCAACGGCACTGATAAAGCCGGATAAATATTTAGTGTCGAGTCTTAAAGGTAGGCGTCGCGCCGTAAAGACTTGCGCCAACGACTTGCTAAATGACGCGGAAGGAGTTTACTGCTTCGCGTATATACACCGGAAATGACGTCGTTCACCTAAATTATACTTCCTTCTGTGTGTATATCCTGTCAATTGATCCTGACAAATACAATGTGTACGTTCAACGCCAAACTGATTCAAAAGCGTATCAATGAGCAATCCCGATCATTCCAAAAAAGATCAATACAGTGTATATTATCGACTTTCAACTAGTTTTGAATCGTCAAATTTTCTGCACGACCTTCGATGAATGTTTGCACCTCTTTCACTGTCAATAAAAAAAATATGTCAATTGATTGAGTAGGGATCATTGGTGGTTTGTCTAAAAAAATAGAGCTTCTGTTTTAAATATATAAATGTTTCTATCCTACTATTCTCACTGCAAATATGTTTTACTATAATATATTCGAAAGACACAGGGCTCTTGGATGTCTCTGCACAGCATCATATAAAACAGGTATAATGTGTTAATTTCCATATCAGACCATGCAGATACGCAAGCCAGAGTTCCGGTCCAACTAAACGACAGCACTGTTGGCAGACAAGAATGGGATGAGGAGGGGTAAAATAGGGTGAGACAGGGGGCTGAAGATAATCCAAAACACCTGCGCGTCGTTAACACGCGCTGGTCCTATATCATTAAACTGGGCATTTGTACTTGCTTAATGCCAGACAGTAAAATGGAAACCCTATATTTAACGACAAAAATAATAGTAATGCTTCAGAGCAGAAATAAATATGTACATAATATAATATATTGCTAATGTTATCACGTCCATTTATTAGTTCGAAAGAAAACGATTATTTATTAAAATTTATTTTTACTTAATTCTCAATCCGTGTCATTTCATTTTTGTTTTATGGATAGCTTATGAAAATATTTCAAAAATTATGAAGTAAAAATTCTGGAACAAAACTTATTAGTTCGTTATCAATTTCACTAACAAAGTTATCAACATTTTATCAAAAGAATATAATTTAATTAAGATTTCTTTCTTAATTAAATTATATTAAAACAATTATAATTGTTTTTCACAGAGCTCTGAAGATGTAATTTATATATTACGAAACGTAAGCTAATAAATTAAATATTATCAATTCAATCATTAATTGCTTTGATCCTGCTATGGGAGTTCAAAAATAAAATTAAAATAATCAGGATCGCCTCGTCTTCTTACTTAGTAGCTGTAAGTACTAGAAATTTAATTACATTTTCCAACAAAGATTGAGATACTAAATACTTTTAAAGCACTTGTCAACCATGAACCTGCACGACCAGCACAGCGCGGTGTTATTTAACGGAGTAGCGCACATTGAAACCAGTAGCCATAGCAACGATCGTCAGTCGATCGTCTGCCATTTCTCTCTATCTAGCCGTGCTGGATCGATCTAGCGTGCTAGTGATGTGTCATTTTCATTAAATAATTTGCATTGATAATAATTGCAAAATGTCTACCGCACATTAAGAAACCTACACTGAAATTGACTTTGTGTTACTTTATGCTGGCGTATAGTGTAGACATCGTACAGATTGCAAGTTTGTGCTGTGCTGGTTGTGCAGGTTCATGCTTGACGCGTGTGCGCGTTCTTTTGTACATCTCTATCAGTGATCGCTGCATTGGTTCTCGTTTTCCTTTCTTGTAAAGAAAATCGATTAATAAACAGCAAGTAGCTTTACTATATTAATCTGTTGGATGTACAGAGAGCGTATTTTTATCTTCTTTATAGTTGTTGCTGTTGACGTTATTGATCCTAGCGTCCCGGTAAAAATAGATTAACTCATCCTCCGCTGCACATAATACCTACGCAATGAAGAGTAACTGAAAACTGGGAAGGTTAGACGACGGATTCTGTTTGCTCCAATAGCTCCAGATATCTTTTAAACAATCGTTTTCCAATGTATTTTTATTTTTTTTTACTGAATTTCCTTCCATCGCACAAAACTTTCTTTTTCTTTCAAGACAAACTTCATAAAAAGGTAGATATATATCTCGATCCTTAACTAAATGTGGGTTTGTCGGGTGACCAAAAAAAGTACTTAAGTTTATTTTTCACGTATTCTTAACTACAAAAAAAACATTCGTTCTTTGTGCGTTTTCTTTCATCCTCTAACTCACATCCTTTGTAATAAGAATTTATTGATTTTATATTTTTGACGTGATAACGTCTTATAAATTGATGAAACACCGGCTGCACGCACGAAAAAGAGTAACGTTCCGCAAGCGAGAGCGCGATATAAGCGATAGTCTTTCTCTTCTCGCGTGACATCAGAGAGTAGTGTGCGTTCAACATTTTTTTCGGCTGTTCCAGCGAAAGCTACATCTGACAGATGGCCAGATAAATTATACGGTTTGTTAACAAATATATAATATATATACCTACATTCTTTTAAATGTCTTTTATAATTGCTTAAAAATATGTATTTTGCTTTGGTTGATCAAATTATTAGTCGGTAAAAATATAGTTTGACAGCTACTAAAATTTAGGTTATGTATTATTAAATATGATATTCGAGCGGAATACGTTATCACGTAAAACTATCGTCCGTAAACCGACTTTACAGACAACCAATTTTTTTTCCATTAGTTTGAGGATGTCTAATTATTATAATATACCGAATAGTATATCAAACTTCAAATGTACAGATCATCTGGAACTCTGAAATCCACCGATCGCCTTATTCTATAAAAATGTCTATTGGCAAATAAAAATAGTAAGACTCCACGTGTCAAATTTTGTTTGTTCTCTCCACCCTGTGTGACCTTATATTTGGGAAATAAATAATCAAAAGCGAAAAGTTTTGTGGGCCAACGGATATAATAAAGTTAAATCTAAACTTGCAAAGTACAATTTGATTGGACAAACTTTCTCGACTTTTGTATATTTAACTAAACACAGTTGCCAGTTGCGGTGGAACTTTTTAAATCATTATAATACATGCTATATGTAGGTATAGCTAATAAAAAATTAAAAAGTATTCTTGACTATCATTCTTGAAATGACAATATTCAAATCTTTGATTAACGTCTGATTAGAACTCTTCAATAAATAAAATTATCGACCAATTTTTCAGACAATATATTAACAAAAAAAAAATTGGTTGTCTGTAAAGTCGGCTTACGGACGATAGTTTTACGTGATAACGTATTCCGTAATACATAACCTAAACCTCCCAAAATTTGGTTTCAATCCGCTTATCCTTGGTGTCGGAATGATAAGAAATGTCAAAAGTGACGTTTGCAACTTACAAAGTATTATGTTCTAATAATAATTAGTTATTCCAATACTTAACTTAGCAGGCTTTGCATTTCACAATATACTAATGTCAAAAAATTGAATTAAACATTAGAAATGCAGCTGTTTTCATGTTAAGACAAGACATACGTTTGCTTCTAATTTCCATGTACGGCAAACAAAGACAACCGACCGCGTCGCGTCATGCATTACACAACATTGCATTTATACAGCTATTTTTCTATATAAATTTGTATAAAAAAACTGTTTAGGCAAATTATGTTATACAAAATCTATGTAAAATAGATTTTGTTCTCCTCTTTCGTTTAAGACTGGTTTCAAACCGATCTGATTTAAATTGAGCGAGAAATTAGCAAAAAGCACGCACAGGGTCAGGCGGAACGTTACGCGTTAGGAACGTTACGCGTTAGGAACGTTACGTTACACTTTTTCGAACATGCAGCCGGTGTTTTATCAATTTATAATATTGGTGATTCATCAATTTATAAGACGTTATCACGTCAAAAAAAAAAGAAATTGGTTGTCTGTAAAGTCGGTTTACGGACGATAGTTTTACGTGATAACGTATTCCGTAATACATAACCTAAATTTATATAATAATTATAATAATTCGAATCTATGATATTGCATCTTTCGCTTCAAATTTAGGTTAAGAGCCCGTTTCCCCTGGTTTTGTCAATGCAATACAGTGGTCTGCGGTCCCGTATAAATCTGATCGTAAAACGAGAGATAAAATTATGAAAAATTATTTTTATGGAGATTAAGGATCAATCTATGTCCCTATTGTACCATTTTTTTAATTTTTTTAGCAGAAAAATTTTTATAAAAATTTTAAAAACCGTAAAAAGTGTCTTTTAAAAGCATTCGCCATTAATTAACAAAGTAAAAAATGAAAAATTTGTTACAATACGGACATAGATTGATCCTTAATATAACTAGAAAAAAATATGCCGTAGCCTGTTTTCCAAAATTACGACCCAGTTTATACGGGAAGCCGTAGCTCTGCAATGAAAAAATATCGTAATATGTTGAATTGACTGGTGCTGTAACTACGGAAAGAACGGGTGTTTTTGAAATTATCATCTGTGCTGGCATGTGCCGTTAAAATTTAGGGCTGGGTTGTATACTATATAGTGGTTTGATATATTCGTTGCAACGATTTTAATTTAAAGTTCGCTGCATACGAGGCTGGATTTGCCGCTAGATTTCAGTACTAGTTTTCTTAATTGCTATTATGTGCTCGCTTCACACAAGGGCGTAGATATTTTTTTTTCTGGGGGGCGGGGTATAAAGCTAAATAAATCAATATTTTTAAGTTTTATTAATAGGAACACCAAAACCAAACGACTAAACTAAAAAACTTTGTTTTGGGTAGAATTTGAAGAGCCAAAAAAAAGTCTTTTTCATATAGCCACACGGGTCTCGTAAAATTCACGTAATAATGCGGGACATTTCCTATAATACGGGACACGGAACTTTAATGCAGGACTGACCAGGGGTATGAAACTCAATGCTATTCGAGCTTCTCTTATTTGTCTGAAGGAATAATTTTAATGCCAACATGATAGCATGAAAATTAATGAAAATGTACTTTTGACGAACTTTTTTCAGTCATTGGCATCGCTGAAATGGCGCCAGATCACCAAAGCGCATCAAAGCGGGAGTTTCAAAATTGTCTACTTATGTTATGAACAATATTATTTAATAAAAAAGGATAAAAAACTGTTCAATTCTTACAAAATTACAATTATAAGAGGAAATGTATTTTAAACATCAACCATTTTGTTCGAAACGTGCTTGTTGTGACACCATTCCCAGGGCAGCTACGACACACACACCATTTTACACAGTTGGTATTAAAATCATTCCTTGTCATTTAAGAGGTCACCTTGCCATCACACGAGACATCTTTACAAACACACACTATGTCATAATGTTTGTTTGTGGGCCTTTGTTCATGTCACCCACGTTACAAGATACCGTTTCCAGATTGGTTCTTGCTCAGAGCCAGCAGATGACCTTGAAAGAACAATAGCCCCTGTTCTTATTGTAATTTTGTGAGCTAGCAGGCGAGCCCACAGTGACTTCATTTCCAGCTTTGTACCAACAGAACTCCATCGTTTCAACATGGATTATCGCCTTCCAAAATGAACAAGATTACCTTTATCAGCAGTACGTAAGAAAAAATGTAACATTGCCAAATATAATAGGTAAATATTTTATCTATAATACTTATTTTATTGATTTATATTGATATTTAACTTCCAATAGGAAGTTATTGTATTTAATAGTAAAAGAAAAATTATCTGAAAAGTCAAAACAGAAAAAAAATTTTGTCACAGCATAATTAAAATGGAAGAGATTAATTTTACATCTATACACATAGAATATATTGAGAATTTTAATTATGAAGAGATAATAAAATAAATATGAATTCAAATAAAATTATGTACCTACATAATAAAAATTCAGAATTAATGACAAAATAAGAATTTTGAATTAAAATGATGTAAATAATAAAACTGTTTTAATTACTATGGCACTAGTACAGGTAATAGAGAATTTTTTTCTGCATTATCCTACAACTTTTTTTTGTTTTCTTAAATAGGTTCAGTATCACGTACTGACCCTAAATGCACAAAATCCTTACAAATTAGGAGGGCGGAAGTGCCGCCATTTTGACAAAAACCGTTTCAGCCTATATCTCCCTAACCGTGCACTTGAGGCGAAAAAAGGTAATAACCTTTATTGTAGATAAATAAATTTACTATCTTTTTTGTTCAATACTTTTTTTTTGTATCACTTACCGTTTACGACTTATTCAACTATTACGATTTGTTTATTGACTTTTGGATCCATATCTCTTCTAATAATTGTTTAAACAATAAAATGCTAATGACTTAAGTTTTAAATCTACAAATTTTCTACAGCTTTTAATTCAAACTTTTTTTCTAAAATTAATATTTTTAAAGTTATAACGCGCTAATGTCAAAAAACCTGTGCCTAGGCGCATGAGTGGACATAATAAAATAAGAATGAATTGTAATAAAATTATGTACATAATAAAAATTCAGAATTATAAAACCAAAAAAATAAAAAGTGTGCATTCATTTTTTTAATTGATTTCTAGTAAATTAACTGATTTATTATTAACTTCCCGCTTAAAAAAAATTTTTTTTTTTTCAAAAAATTGGTTTCACCCCGATTTTCGAAAATCGAGTTTTCGCCAGATATTGACGTTTTGAGGTCCTAGGAAGCTATTGAAACTATTTTGGCGATGATGTCCGTAGGGCTGTATGTGTGTGTGTGTGTGTGTGTATGTATGTATGTAAACCTTTTATATCTTTTGAATAGAGTGTCCGACTGAAACGCGGTTTGCGGCATCTGACGTGAACTTGGTGAACTTAGACTTTCTGAAAATTTGAAACGATTCGGCCCAAAAAATTTTGAGAAATCTTAAAAAAACAAGTTTCAAAAATTTTTTAAAATTTGCTTTTGTAAAATATTTTCTAAACTACTAAACCGATTAATTCCAAAATCTAATCAGCTCTTCTCCTTAACAAACTGCGTCGATTTCCGCAAACCGCATCAAAATCGGTTCATTTGTTCACGAGATACCGTGAACGAAAAAATCGTAAAAAAGTGTTTTTTTTTTAAATTGCTCGTAAAATTCCAATGAGATCGATTTTTCTGTAATAAATTATTTTTTTAGGTTAAAAAATTGCGTCGACTACCGCAAATCGCATCAAAATCGGTTCATTTGTTCATGAGATATCGTGAACGAAAATTTCGTAACAAAGTGTTTTTTTTTTTTGGGCTCGAAGAGCTAAAAAATAAACTTCTTGCTATATTTTATATATTTTTGAGCGTTTTGAACTCGAAAATAGCGGGAAGGATGGCCTGCAGGGTCAAACTTCTTTTCAAATTTTTATTTATGCAACTGTATTAGATTCCATAGCTCATAAGTTGGCTAATAGTTGTGTCACTGTGGTCTGTGGAGTAAAGAAACTCAGTCATAAATTAAATAAATAATATATAAAACAAATAATGAAAGTCCTATATTTTTGCAACTTTAAAAAAATACTTTTTTTTCGAAAAAAAGGTGGCAACCCTAATTGTAACAAACAGTACTGTATTATAGTTATTATTATGAATATACAATACATTTTTTTCCATATTTTTGTGACATTTAACATAATTCTATTTTTTGTAAACTATTTCTTTGCAGATAAATTATATGTTGTAAAGTTTTGTAATTCTGGATATAAAATGAATATAGCACATCCCTATTTGATATCTGCAGTCTATACGTGTCTGTGTTAGTATACTAACACATGTAATAGTATGTATATCACTATAACGAGGCATATAATAATTCGGTTCTCTTTGTCAATCCTTCTCACATGTGTGAAAGATAGAGAGAGAGCATTCAATTCTCATAGACCACAATAATTAGGTGTACTATTATGAATGGAATGTTTCAAAATGTTTCCTCACCACACGCCGCAAAATACAGCTTCCCCTCTGTGATCGGCAAACGGGCTCTTAATTTTATTTATTTAAATTACTCACCATATAATATAATTGTTTTTTTTAACTTTCTTTCTTTCGTATTTATTTTAAGTCTCAAAGATTAGCTGTCATAATATTTATAAAACAATTGTTTCACTGTTTATACTATAAAATTCCAAAACCTACTTACAATATTTAAGTATTTTCATACGTCAAAAAATTGATTTTTATAATGATAAAATTTGTAATAAAACGATTTTTTCGAGAGATGAGACCTAGCTAAAACGATTTTTTGCCCCCCAAAATCCCTTTTCAGTAAATTTCATCCAAATCGTTAGGGCCGTTTTCGAGAAAAGCACGCACAGGGTCAGGCGGAACGTTACGAACGTTAGGAACGTTACGATCGTTAGGAACGTTACGACCGTTAGGAACGTTACACTTTTTCGTACATGCAGCCGGTGTTTTATCAATTTATAAGATTGGTGATTCATCAATTTATAAGACGTTATCACGTCAAAAATATATAATTAATACATTAACGTTTCGGATCCGGATTTTTTCAATATTTCAATATTTAAAAAATCTTTCACGAATTTCATTAAAAATAAATAGAAACTAAATAAGTATTAATTATTTTTTTATATTTTTAGATCCGTTCTGATCCAAATCCGGATCGAAAAGTTAATGTACCTATTAATTATATTATTTTTTTTTTTTGTTAATATATTGTCTGAAAAATTGGTCGATAATTTTATTTATTGAAGAATTCTTGAAATGAATTATACAATTCACAGTTTTTCTTTATTTGAGAAATTTCACTGTTTCAATGCGAATTCATGCGGCTTTGAGATATAATTGAATTCTCTCATTTCCTCCTGTTAATGAATATACAAGCGACAATAAAAAAATTGTACAATAATTATTTTCCAAACAGTAATTTCATTTTCTTTCATTCTTTACTCTATGTGATATAATAAATTTTCTTTTGACTTGTGAAATAAGTAGAAAATATGAGGTCGTGAATAACTGAGATAATTGTGCCAATTTAAAATTTTACTTTAACTTGGCACGTTTCGACTCGTACCGCAGAGACAATTCTTTATTCTCTCTCACCGCAAAGATACGGAGATGTGCGACGCTGATTTATTTGACGTACACAGACTCCAGAGTTTTTTGAACATTTTTACTACGAATTATTTTAAATTCAAACGCTGTCACAATAATTATTTATTTGAACTGTCACAATAAGTCGACGTATAACATTAAATTTATTAATTGTAAGATTGTGATAGTTATTTATCTTGGTTGAGTGAATATTAAAATATCGCGCGTACTATACCTGCACGGACCAGAAAAGTCTGTTCGTAAAGGTATACGTATTATATATTGGTAATGTAATATAATCGTGGGTCACTTCACAATGCTATAATTTCGTTTACGTCAATTTTCCATACGAGAGCAAAACTCTTACAACTTGTATAACATTTTTTGACGTGATAACGTCTTATAAATTGATGAATCACCAATCTTATAAATTGATAAAACACCGGCTGCATGCACGAAAAAGTGTAACGTTTCTAACGTTCGTAACGCGTAACGTTCCGCCTGACCCTGTGCGTGCTTTTCTCGAAAACGGCCCTAACGATTTGGATGAAATTTACTGAAAAGGGATTTTGGGGGGCAAAAAATCGTTTTAGCTAGGTCTCATCTCTCGAAAAAATCGTTTTCTTACAAATTTTATCATTATAAAAATCAATTTTTTGACGTATGAAAATACTTAAATATTGTAAGTAGGTTTTGGAATTTTATATAAACAGTGAAACAATTGTTTTATAAATATTATGACAGCTAATCTTTGAGACTTAAAATAAATACGAAAGAAAGAAAGTTAAAAAAAACAATTATATTATATGGTGAGTAATTTAAATAAATAAAATTAACCTAAATTTGAAGCGAAAGATGCAATATCATAGATTCGAATTATTATAATTATTATATAAATTTAGGTTATGTATTACGGAATACGTTATCACGTAAAACTATCGTCCGTAAACCGACTTTACAGACAACCAATTTTTTATTGAAAAATCGATGTACATACACACATGTTGACTTTATAGTGTATTATATTTATAGTAGACGGAAACTTTTAAAAAAATGATCTCCTAGCGGACCTTGAATGTTTATAGTTCTTGTGTTCTCTCTTGGTTTTTCTCTTTCGGTCTTTGAACCACTTTTAGTAATCAATATCAATATTAGCACAGTAAGCAGTACTGGGGATGTACTAGATAGATCTCCAACGGACAGTACAGGACTAGTGATCCTATAAGAGTTCCATTTTTTCATCGGATGTAGGGAACCCTAAAATTGCCGAAAAAATATCCCCCGTTATACGAACTATACTGATGTAGTCAAATTATGTTTAATGTCTTTAATATTGAAAAAAGTAATTCTGAACTATAGGATGCAATATTTTATTAACCAATAATCATAAAAATTTAGTTTAATTTAAAATTCTCTCAAATGACCAAGATTAGTTGTGTGTTAAATAATGCAATATTCTACTGATCTTTTCACGTTCACCTGCATCTTGTGAATTATAAAATAGTTCAAAACATTTTTTTCTCACAATAACGCTCCACACAACTGAAGTAGGTATAACATAAAAACAAATGCTCGGAATTTAAATAGGATATTTAATAAACAATATGATAGACCTGAATAACCAAGCCGACAAATCTCTTTACGAAAACTGGGAATGTTTTTATTGTTACTCTTTTCAGCTTCATAAAAAATGTTTCATTCTAGAGAGAGGAAACAGTGGTTCTCATTGTTTCAACAGTAAATTATTGTTTCACAATAGCGTTACGTTGCTGCTTTCATTTGTTTTAATTCGTGAAAAGACCAGTGGCGGATTGTATAGGCTTGCATGAAAGCATTTGGACATCGCCAAGACATAATTTGTTTATAAAAAAAAAATTACATTTTTTATCCTATATACTCAACCATAAAAGTCTAATTTTATTTTTACTTGTTTCAGGCTCCTGCTCATATTTTTGCTCCAAGAAGAAAGAAAGAAAAAAAAAAGGTGAGAAAATTTCAATTACTGGAACGAGTATTCCTTCACCTTGAATAAAAACTGTACTTTAAATTGTAGCTTTTTCTTACACTCCGCTTTGCATCGATAATTAAAACTGGTTTCCGTTTAAAAGAGAAAAAAAGGAAATTCCTACAGGATACCGTCTCTGTCTATACAAATAAATATCAGTATTTTAACTTTTGGTTCGGCTCAGCGTTTTCGGTTTAATACTAAAACTGAACACGTTTTCCTTATCGTCGATAGTAAATTCTTAAATTACGGTGTTTGTGTTTTCCATTCATGCGAAAATCGATCGCCGACGATTCGGTTTCCTTTTCTTTGCGTCTTCTCAACTTTGTATCTTGACATTATTATGTACATTCACTTAAAGATATTTGTCCGATAAAACCACAAGCTATGAGAACTTGCTTATCAAGTGAGAGTTAATTTTAACTTTACAACATCATAACTAGTGTAATATTATACGGAACTAGAATGCGAATTTTAAAAAAGTTTAGTACGGTGATCCTTAATATGATTTTTCCGAAAATTAGTCAATTGGTTTTAAGAGCCCGTTTCCCCTGGTTTTCTCAATGCAATACAGTGGTCTGCGATCCCCTATAAATCTGATCGTAAAACGAGAGATAAAATTATGAAAAATTATTTTTATGAAGACTAAGGGTCAATCTATGCCCCTATTGTACCACTTTTTTAATTTTTTTAGCAGAAAATTTTTTAAACAAATTTTAAAAACCGTAAAAAGTGTTTTTTAAAAGCATTCGCCATTAATTAACAAAGATAAAAATTGAAAAATTTGTTACAATACGGGCATAGATTGATCCTTAATATAACTAGAAATAAATAGTTTAATAGATGGGTCTTCTACCTATTAAATTACTGGACGATTTAAACATCCACATATCCAATAATGTTCTTTATGAATACCAAATCTGTCTATTAGTTGGTTTATTAGTACAATCTACCTGTTAAATTAGTTATTAGTTCTTTATGAATACGACCCTAAAAGTGTTAAATATTATTATATATTTTGTAAAAATATTTTACGATTAAACAGTAAAGCGGCGTGCCATACATTTCCATTATGTTTTTTATTCAAAATTTGTATTACATATGTTTATAATTTTAATTCTAAATTTTCATTATGTGACATTTACTATCATTCTATTTTTTGTAAAATTTTCTTTGCAGATAATTTATGTTGTAATGTTATGTAATTCTGTATATAAAATGAATATAGCACATCCCTATTTGATACCAGCAGTCTAGTACGTGTATGTGTTAGTGTACAAATCACTGTAGTATGGGCATATGATAATTTGGTTCTCTTTGTCAATCCTTCTCACATGTGTGAAAGATAGAGAGAGAGAGCATTCAATTCCCATAGACCACAATATATTAGTTGTACTATTATGAATGGAATGTTTCAAAATGTTTTTTCACCATACGCCGCAAAATACAGCTTCACCTCTGAGATCGGCAAACGGACTCTTAGGCCTAGTTTATTAACCGACGAAAAACAAAAACGGAGGAGGTTCTCAAGTCGACGCGTATATTTTTTTTTTTTTTTTTTTTATTTTTTTTTTTTTTTATGTATGACCACGCATAACTTTTTACAGAGTAGTCCGATTTTGATAAATATTTTTTTGTTTGAAAGGGTATACCCCGAAGTTGGTCCCATATAAATTTGGTAAAAAAATTCCAACCCTAAGGGTAGGAAAACAGGGGATGATTGATTGTTCACTCACTGATTGTAATGTATGACCACACATAACTTTTTACAGAGTAGTCCGATTTTGATAATTATTTTTCTGTTTGAAAGGGTATACCCCGAAGCTGGTCCCATATAAATTTGGTAAAAAAATTCCAACCCTAAGGGTAGGAAAACAGGGGATGATTGATTGTTCACTCACTGATTGTAATGTATGACCACACATAACTTTTTACAGAGTAGTCCGATTTTGATAATTATTTTTCTGTTTGAAAGGGTATACCCCGAAGTTGGTCCCATATAAATTTGGTAAAAAAATTCCAACCCTAAGGGTAGGAAAACAGGGGATGATTGATTGTTTACTCACTGATTGTACTGTATGACCACACATAACTTTTTACAGAGTAGTCCGATTTTGATAATTATTTTTTTATTGGATAGGGTATACCTCGAGGTTGGTCTCATATAAATTTGGAAAAAAAATTCCTACCCTAAGGGTGGGAAAATAGGGGTGATTTATTGTTCACTCACAGATTTTCATGCTGAGTTGTGTATTACAATTATAAATTATATAGCCACAAAAAATTATAAAATAAAAACTTTTTAACAAAAAAATTAAACCGCCGAAAAACTGAAAAGCAAAAAATAATAAATCTTTTTATTTAACTAAGTTCTATTTAAGTAGTTGAACGTATGTGACAATCTAGTATATCTAAGTAATTTTGAGTCGACGTCAAACAACCAATGAACAAAGATCACTAAAAGAAATAACCAAATCAAATTAGAGAACTCTCGTGAACTCTCAGAGATTTCCGGCGAAGGATTGTTGACGCCGACTCAAAATTACTTAGATATACTAGATTGTCACATACGTTCAACTACTTAAATAGAACTTAGTTAAATAAAAAGATTTATTATTTTTTGCTTTTCAGTTTTTCGGCGGTTTAATTTTTTTGTTAAAAAGTTTTATGAGAGGCGTTCAACGCGCGTTGGCCCAACGCGCGTTTACAATTTCTATACAATTGTATAGAACTGTTTATATGATAACGCGCATTGGTGGCGCGTTGAACGCGCGTTATCATATAAACAGTTCTATACAATTGTATAGAAATTGTAAACGCGCGTTGAACGCTCTTCATGTGTGCTAGGCCTAAATCAACACTTATTTTCGTATAGCCCTACCACCCTTAATTTTTGTGTCACTGTATAATAATGCAATGGGGATTGCATGTAAACTGGGTGATTTAATGATTTGTTTACAGATCCGGTCGAGTTGGGTCAAGGTTAATGCATTTATAATACGGTTCTATAGTAAACTACGCGTCTGTAGCACACAATGTAGATGATGCTAGAACCTGGTTGTTGGACGGGAATTGATGGCGCCTAGTTTTATTTTATTATTATGGCGCTCACAAACTTCTGCCAGAGTGCCAACCATACGCAAATCAATAGAAAAATGAATAATGACATACATTAGCAGATGCTGTCTAGCTCGCTCTTGCATTTAACCGTTTTAGAGCTCGTATTTATTATTTGGATAAATCTAAATCAAAATGAAAAAAAGTGTGTTACCTACCAGAGTAACGAAAATAATCAATCATAAAATATTTTTAAAATAAAATTGAACCGACTTCACACTAAAAAGTAAAAAATAATTGCGTATTGAAATGTTTTGGAGTCGGTGTCAGCCAAAATAAAATCTATTCCGAGAACTACACCGACTCCAAAACATTTCAATACGCAATTATTTTTTACTTTTTAGTGTGAAGTCGGTTCAATTTTTTTTTTAAATATATTTTATTTTTCACTTTTTAGTGTTAATCTAACACTAAAAATCGGTACACATACATAAAAAACATTATGCGTTTCTTTAAAATTTGAGAGTTTCCCTCGATTTCTCCGGATTCCACCATCAGATCCTGACTTGGTTCCGATGGGACCACCTCTGAGATGCACTCTTTCGAATAAAAAAAATAATATGAAAATCGGTCCATAATTGACGGAGAAATCGGTGAACATACATAAAAAAAAAATAAAAAAAAATGTACAGACGAACATAGAACCTCCCCCTTTTTGTTGAAGTCGGTTAAAAATGTTCCATTTTTTCAGTTCAAACGCCCATTATATTTTAAAAAGTTTATTACGGTGATCCTTAATTTTTCGAAAATTAATGTTCCCATCTATAAAAAAGTATCCAAAATTCTTGGTTCCTATCTGATTTCTAAAGCTACACAGCTACGAGCGCGATCCGGACCGGAGTATGCATTCTCCTGTTGAAAATTTTCTTCTATACTCTGTAGGTTTTATAACCCCCGGAGCGACTGTTCCACCGCCGACCGGATTGAATCAGATAAACTAACATAATTGTGTTATTATAATATCAAAAACGGGAAGGAAAGTGGAAATCTAATTTCATCTTTTATTATCTTTTCCGGATTTTATTATATAAGATCGTATAACTGTACAAATTATTTATAAAAATGTCCCATTCATTCTGTTTTTTCTTTCTGTTGTATTGTTGATGGGCTCTGAAATAAAATTGCGAGAGAAAACTTTTGATGTCGGCGGGAGTACATTTGTTCAAAAGCTATGTACGCATCAATTGGTCCGTATTTACAAAAAAAAAAAAAAAAAACGACAAATGAAAGAGTCATGGGGTGGGTCGTGTATCAGGGCTCGGAAAGTGAGACCCTTGGGAGCCCCAAACCAATTTCTCAGTATGATCAATATTGAATATTAAATATTTATTTGAGTTACACTAATCTATTTGACTTAACTAATATAAATCATCCGGGTGAAAAAAAAATGGCCGGACCGATTTTTATAATATTTCTTTCGGATCAATAATATCCGAAAGAAATATTATAAAAATCGGTCCAGCCATTTTTTTTTCACCCAGATGATTTATATTACTTAATCATAATACGCTTCGATTGGCACCTTAACAAAGTTGATAGTATTCGTTATGTGCAACATTAACGTCGAGACATCTAGCGCCATTGACCAGCGAACCCACTGCCACTTTTATACATTATGTCAAATGAGACAACTAGTAAAACGTGAATTAAAATTAATATGCAACATCAAAGTTTCAAACCAAAATGAAAAGTTAAAGTTTATAAAAACTGTGATCAAATAAGTTCAATAAATATTAGCTAACATCACTATTTTTTTATGTATTACTACAATTAATAATACAGCATTTACGAATTGTCATTTTTTAACTTTGATTTTATATCAGTACATGTGCCGTAAAAATACCAGCTTTCGCCGCTAAGCGCGCACGGTCGTTCAGCGTCTCCCTTCCAAGCAGCGAATATTATGTAGATTTTGCGTCTCACTTTTTTTGGAGTGTGTAGTGTTACTACACGATCCCACTCGAATTTACTCACGATCCCCAACTTAGAAAACACTGGATTTCATCTGCTATAGTTGCGAAATTAACTCTAAATATTTTCTCTGTCAGCATTGTCAGCAAGTTTTCCAGACTCTACAGTGTAGCATCCGAGCACAATGCATATATAGCTCAAAGTATCTATTGAACTTTAATCCACTCTAGGCAATATACTAACTTACTAACTTCTATTATATGTACAGCTGCAACTTTGAAACTTCGCGTCAAGTTACAAATCGTTTTATATTAAAAACAGTGCCGTTCAACCAGATGGGACCATTTTCAGAATTCATATGTCACATATTTTTTTATTTAAGGCTGAATGAAACTAATATGGCCCTCTTTTCTGTTATTATCTGTAGTTGACAATTTTCTACTACCTATACGTATTTGAAAATAATCAGGTTTTCTATATAGAGAGGAACCATGCACAAATTTTCATTAACATATTATTATCTATCTATTTTTTAATTGTTCTTGAGCCAAACTTTGCCTCAACGTTTATTATATTTATCACCTGCTTTTCTTGAATTATGATTTAAAATTCAAGCGTAAATTATACTACATACAATTAGACCTCAGAGAAAAAATCGTAAGTTCAATATATACTTTTCAATATAATGCATTTTTAAATATTCGTGCCACGCTACTGAATTTAAAATTGTTTGAGGTAATACAGAACACACTAGTCGTACGTCTTCTTAACATGTGCAATAAATAATATAGTAAAAAGAATATGACATTATTTTTTCATTTTTTTGAAGCACAGCTGTTTTGATAAAAATTCATCCATTTCATTCTAATAACAAAAATGGCAATGAATATATTACTATAATGATATTCTGTGTAAATATTATTTTTAATGAGCTATGCTGCGTGATTTTTTACAGTAACTGGCCCTAAACGTGCTAACAATGGAGCTTTTTCGTACAGAGACAAAACACGACCCCGTTAAATAACATTTTTAAACTAATATTTCTTCTAGGGGCTATTATGATACCACATCTACTGATGTATATTCGAATAAAACTTTCGATATCATTATATAAAATCTAACATCAATTTTCTTAGAAAGTTATAATCATCCAAAGTTATACGACTTTGTAAAAGGGTACACTTTTTATTCTTTTTTTGATTTACAAATATTTAATACGCTCCTCATATTATACTCGCCGTTCCAGCTTCAAATATTATGTGTAGCGTCACGCGATGAAATGTAATAACATAAATTTGGTTGTCTTCGGTTATTATTCGGCCAATTGTTAGGGATACAAGTGTATTTATAATTAAATAACGACATTTATATAATTCTCCCTGTAGAGCAAATGTAGAATATTAATTTCCTTCAGGATCTACATTCTCGACCCTACTTATGTGCTAAAATTGTGGTAGGTATTATAAAAACGGAAATATTAATTTTTTTTAATAAATCGTTCAGATCTTAATAACTAAACAGTTGACGGCACACCATTCTAAAATATTGATTCGAAATTGCAATTCGGAATTCGAAGAAAAAAGCACTTTACAAATTGGAATTTCTAAATTGTCTATTCCAGCCTAATAGAGCTTTTACGACAGTACAAAATAATGTTAACATAAATTATCTGATTTTAAGAAAAGATTATTTTAGAACTATAGCAATGAAATATTAAATAAAAAATGTCTGACCTTTATCATCAGCACTAAACTCAGCTTCTAGTTCGGCTTTGGTCGGCTCCCGCTCGGCCGATGCGTCGTCGCCTGCTTTCATGGTTCGGCGCGCCTGGTGACCGCGGAACACTGCCTGGATCTTGGTTGCCGCTTCGACTACCTCCGGGGTGTCGTCGATATCGATGATCTCTTCTGTCACGGCAGCAGAATCCTGCGTTATCGACCTTATCGCCGAAGTAACTGAAACATAGTAAATAAATAAATTTAAAACATGTTCGCAGATAATTCCAAATAACGTGAACTTTACTTAATTCAATCATATTATATTTTTTAAGATTTAGTGATTGATTGAAAATGTAACGTTTGACAAATAAATTAACATTATATCTATAAGACAGTTCACAACCTGATAAATACGCATTACACAATAATTATCAATTTTGGAACAATTGCTTGATTCTCGATAATATTTGTCAACTGATGTATAATTAATCGAAATTAATTACTCAGCTTATTTCCTACCCTGAAATAAATTAAATAAACGTTATATTTTAGCGAATCATGAAACAATACAAAGTATGGCACGCCGTTTTACTATTTAATAGTAAAATATTTTTCCAAAAATTATAAAAATATTTAACAATTTTAATTTCAGAAAAAAAATTTTGAGTGAATTTTTTTTTATGTGGTGACATAAAAAATACATCATTATTATGTCATGACATAATAAAAATACATTATTTTTATGTCATGACATAAAATTGAATGCTTATACATAGGAAGAGATAGGAAAAACGACAAATTATAATTATGTCATGACATAAAAATAATGTATTTTTATTATGTCATGACATAATAATAATGTATTTTTATTATGTCACCACATAAAGAAACTCACTAAAATTTTTTTTTTCTGAAATTAAAATTGTTAAGTATTTTTGTAATTAATGGAAAAATATTTTACCATTGAATAGTAAAACGGCGTGCCATAACAAAGAGTTACAACAGCGTTAATACGATAATTACTTGTCCTTCAA
Organism: Xanthostigma xanthostigma; assembly: GCA_963575645.1. Lineage (NCBI taxonomy): Eukaryota > Metazoa > Arthropoda > Insecta > Raphidioptera > Raphidiidae > Xanthostigma > Xanthostigma xanthostigma. Next base: position 7,006,846 of record OY754471.1, on the reverse strand, counting down.
TAGTTCAGAAGAACTCTATTCGCTTAATACTTGAATTATGATGTGTTGATTAAAATAATAAAGCGATTTATTTGGATAATAGATTTTAAAAATAAACGATTTTCATCATCCTTTCGTATTTGATAATATATAGACAATTCCAGCCAATTGGACGACGGGACCATTCCAACTTCAAAAATGTTGACATTTGATTATAATGAAGAAAATAAAATTTACGATATCGCGTGAGGTGACGCGGATAATGGCTAGTATTTAATATTCGTTGCCATGGTTACCTACATAATATGTTCCACGTCATGTAAAATTTAATCAAAGCATTCCGAACTATGTAATTTATTTCTGACAGATCCATAAAACAAAAGAGTGGCTGATTTTTTTTTATTTTCAAAATATTTCCGAAACTGTAAAGCTTAGAAAAAAAAATTTTAACAAAACTTTCTTGAAAAAATAAATAGAATAATAAGCCGTTATGAAAAGTATACCATTATTATATAAAAAACATCGTCTTAGCATATATCTCTTTTCCCCAAAAACAATAGGGCTCTTCATATTTGCATACCAAACACCCTCCCAAAATTTGGTTTTAATCCGTTTGACCTGTATCGTGTTCACAGACAAACAAACAGACGCACAGAGTTTTTCCAAAAATATGTTTTTTGAATTCGGGGGACCTCAAAACGGAAAGATATTGTAAAATTTTTAAAAAGTGTTTTTTGACCTATACTAGTACCATTCCCCACTTGTGGGTTGGAATGGTAAAGCACGAAGAAACAAAAACGGTAACGTGAAATAAAATAATTAATATTAAGGTATTTAACCTTAATCTTTTTGTGTGACGTGTTCCATTTTTGCAAACTCGAGTATTTATGCCATCAGTCATGACAACTACGCATCTCACTTTAAACGCAAGAACTTCGACCATGAACAAAATATAATATAACAAATGCGTGGATATTAGTCGAAGAATATACCTTTGCATCGAAACATATTCAATAAAATTATTAGATTCCATGTTGCAAGTCAATAAAAATAAAATGTTTTATTTGGCTTTATAAAACTGGTCCTTAACATGACTGTAAAGAGCAAATAAAACAACAATCCAACAAAAGTTCAACATCCTGCAAGAAAGTTCATGCGTAGAAAATAAACTTTTCGAAGTAAAATGAATGGTGATATATGAGACAGATAGTTTATGAATCGGAATTCAATAGTTTAATTTATTATAAGATATAATCCTGGAGTAGAAATGGCAGTCTTTATAAAAAAGAAAAGAATTATTTCTATAATGGCAGCGCATTATTGTTTCTGTTGAATTATAAGAGCAAGGGATATTATTTTTTACCATTTTCTGTTAGCATTTATCGTGAAAACTTTGTTTAAAAAATTATAGTCAAAAAATCTTTGCACCGTGCATATGCCTGAAACAATATTATGTAACGTTCTCTATTCAGGATGAGGTCAGTGGCATTTTTTTAATCAAAAAATGCAATCAAAACACTTAGCTAATTTATAATAAATTACTTTTTTAACGTTTTTAATACATCATAATAGCCAGATATAGTTAATTACTTAGGAGATGAGCTCTTGACTCCAAATATTATTGTTAAGAAACATCCAATGGCGTAATTCATGTAAGAAAGCTCTTGCATGATGTGGAAAAAACGTTGAAAATTATTGCTTTATATAAGACAAAAGGCACATAGTCATATCACAGTAGGGCCAGCGCGAATCTGAAAGTTTCGGGTTTAAAATATGTAAAAAATGGACTTCACTGTATTTTTGTTAGTTTGGTTGACTTTTTTAATTGTCTGTTATGTTCTCAAACACTTGGAAGGCGCATGTGAATAATATAAATTATTTATCTGAAACAGTTTTTCATTTCCGTGTTCAACATTTGCCGGCTATTTTTTTATCTTGTTTTTGTATGTATGTGTTTGCTTAAATAAATTATAATAACAACACCCTCGGAAAACAAGTTTGAAAAAAAAACTGTTGGTCAACATAGTAAAGTGCTATTATGTGTATAGCAGCTAGCTAGCTCACTTCAGGTCCGTACTAAATATTTAATTTTATATGGGGAGATAAATATGTGCGAAGTGATATTTAATAATTTAGTGCACTTATATTTAGCGTAATTATGTTCATCAAAAAAACAGCATTTGCACAAATTATTATTTTGTATATTTTAGTAGACCGTTTGACATTTAATTCTGTTTGTTTTTCCGTCAATTCACTTTAAAATTACGAATAAATTCGATAACTAGTTAGATAATTTTTTTCAAGGAGTTTCTTTAAACCGTGATCGAAACACGTCTCAGTAAACACAGGAAGTTAAGAAACTTGATAAATGCAGGAAATGATAAGTAATACTGAGCAGCTTTTAAGGCGTCGTTTTATTCCAATCTTTAGTCATTTAAAAATTAGAATAATAATGTGCCAAAAACGTTAAACGAGACTTTAGACATCGAGTCTACACCAACCGGCCACTATAATTGATATATTGAAGGAGATTTATTTGGTTGAGGAACAATTGAAAATAAGCTTTACCCTGATGATGAAAATATATTTTTCGAAACGTTGGCCACAAGCGATACACTGGTAAAGCTTATTTTCAATTGTTCCTCAACCAAATAAATCTCCTTCAATACATATTTTGGAACAAAACTTCTACCAATAATTGATATAGTTATGACCCAAATAATATTCTCGTTTATGTTGTGAAATTTCAGCATTGTATACCAAATACCCATTGTATATCAAATCCTTTCTACTCGCTTAAAATCGGTTGCAGCTCTCCAGACGCCAAACTAAGGACCAAGAAACACACTATGATACCTACAGGTGAAAAATTGAAAGAAAAAATTTCCAGGAAAAAACACAATTTTAAAAATATTAACACGTGGCCAAAACTTTTTTCAACAAAATTGTCTGTAGGATCTGTAGTATTTACCCGAAGCCTTTAGCTTCAAAAATAACGTCAGGAGATTCTAAGGGATGTTTATAGATTAGACAATTTTTAATAAATTTAGATAGCGATGTTGATGATGGAATCGTATTTGATAACTTACAGTGTGCACTAGATAACTGCCTACTAAAACTTCATAAAATTATGTGGAAAGTAAAAAGAGTGTAGAACACATTCCTTTTAGCAATGTACATTGAAGGAATATTTTGCGTCGTGATTACAAAAATAAGACGAATAAGTTATGAAGATAGTAGGAATGTGGACAAAATGATGAAATCATTATACTAATCATTAATTCAGCGACGTGAATTATGATTAGTATAATGATTTCATCATTTTGTCCACATTCCTACTATCTTCATAACTTATTTGTATTAAATATGGACACAACAACTTCGAATAAGACGAATATTAATGCCAGGGTTCAATAAGTAGCGTTCCTCAGTTTCTTCATCGTCGTTGTATCAAATTTAAAAACAAATTTATCACTCCAATCTTTTAATACGAACCTGATAGCTTGTATATCCGTATTTTATTTATGACTTTATCAGCTTTGTATAATGGCCACTTGAAAATGTTATCACCGAATTAGGTCGGTGCATTGACTTTTATTGGAGAATTTTTATCAATATTCGTGTTTCATAGATACAGGTATTTATAGATACCAATTAATAAATAATCAAAATGGTGGAACACTGTTCGGGATCTCTATAATAGGAAAGTGTTAAAAGAAGTTTTATTACACGCTTTATATTAGTTTCACTTTTAAGTTTGTATGTATGTTTGTAAACTCGTTTGGACTACAGCAAGTGGTTTATATAGTGGTATAATATGCCAGCACTGTAAGTACACTGGCTAGCCGTGCGGTCTAAGGCACGGGTCTTCGCTGACGTCAACTCTCGGAATCACGGGTCGTGGGTTCTAATCCAGTCCACGCCGAAAAAAAAATTGTTTTTTTTTTTCGAAACATTTTTGACAATAAATCGAACTAAAAAGTGGAAAACAAATATAGTTTAAAAAAACTAAAAAACACACTTTATATCGAACTAAAAAGTAAAAAATATTTTTTTTTAAAATAAGCTTAAAACAATAATGAATAAAAAATACAAGTATTATTGTGAAAAAAGCGTGGGGCGCTCGATGTACGAAAATGTGGAACAAAGCGCTACACGCTTTTTTCACAATAATACTTGTATTTTTTATTCATTATTGTTTTAATCTTATTTAAAAAAAAATATTTTTTACTTTTTAGTTCGATATAAAGCGTGTTTTTTAGTTTTTTTTAAACTATGTTTATTTTATTTTTTTTTCGGGAGATATTTACATTTTTAAGAACCTATAGGAATTTTCTGCTTGCTGTCTCAATGTAATGAGTGCGTAATAATAGTTTTATTTTTTTTTATATTTACGTGAAAATAATTTTTACAATAGCTCGTTTTAATCCATTCAAGGTGACAGTCATTTCAGTTGGCCATCAAGTAGATCAATAAGCACATAAGATGGCAATGCTTTTTATATAAGAATATATAAAAAAGAGGGCTATTTTTTTTTGAGAACACTTTCAGTTTTGTGACAGCTATGAACGATTGTCTACTAGGTGGGAAGTAAAGGACCGGCTTCCTTGTTGACTTGGAATTATCTAGATCTTGTAACCCTTTCAACATAAATATCAACCAAATTAAAAACACGCATATAAAAAAACATTTGTTGTTCGTAAAAGTAATTTAGTACGTAGTAAGAATTAAAAAAAAAAATAATGTGTGTCGCCCCATCAGTAGCATAAACTTTTTTTTTTCTCCGAAGGCCATCTTAAAAAGATATTTTATATTCGCGGACAGCAGGCCGGGGAGAAATAGGCATTTTCTTATGTAACGAATAATAGAAATTTAATTTGAAATATTAAAATAATAGAGTATTGTGCGTTTTATATTTGTAAAAATTTATAAGTTGAGCAGTACCGCATAAAATGTTTATGCAATTCGCGGACCTCAGGTTGAGCATCACTGTTATATTATTTGCGCAACATTTAATTCGTTGCGCAACAACAAGTTTGTCGATTTACATTTTCAAAATTTTAAAGTTTTTATTAATTTTATTTTATTAAGTGCAAAAACGGCATTCAAAGCGTAAGCGTGTTGAGTTTAATAAAGCAAAAGTATTTTCCAAAACAGGCAAAAATGTGCATTTTTTTCATAAGTAGTGTAAAATATTAAGTAAAACAAAACATGTGATAATAACGAATCCAATTAATTTGATTAATTGTGAACAATGAAGCTTTATTTAAAAATCCATACAATTACTTTACCTGCAGCAAATAACGTAAACATGTTCACAGTCTAAATTCAAACACCCTATGCAGTAATTGTGTTGCGCACGGTTAGAATATACCGCATTATAATGTCTAACAAGTTTATTCTGATACGTCAGAGCATCGCACACGACGGTTGGCACTGCTGTGAGTGTATCTACTCTGATGTTGGCACAACTGTGAGCGTTTATACCAACTCCAGAACATAAAACCTTCCTCACGAAATTCTCGCGTAGAGGACGCCGCATAGTGGCTGTCTAACGGTGGTCTTCGGGTCATTGCTCTCTATTGATCGGAACCAACGAACGCAGTTCGCACATACACACACACATACACATATGAAGTTGGCAACGCTGTGCGCGCGTTTGTAGCTACCAACAGAGAAATGGAAAATATTACTCTTGTAATGCGTGTTTTAAATAGAGCAGTCGCCCAACGGTGGTCGACGAGTCAAATGCTTAAACGCCCGTGTTCGATCCCATATTTTTTTTCTTTATATAATATTTTCCATATTATTTCATTTCATATTTATTTTATTTATTTTTTTATCATACGTCAGTCACTTTCCCGACGGGGGAAACATCGTCAGTCATGAATGATTTCCTTTAAAAGAATATCAATTATTGCTCAGTGTTTGAATTTAAAATCGATATTTTCAGAACGTATAGTAGGAATAGAATGTTTCAGTTCCTACTATTCGTTCTGAAAATATCGATTTTAAATTCAAACACTGAGCAATTGATATTCTTTTAAAGGAAATCATTCATGACTGACGATGTTTCACCCGTCGGGAAAGTGACTGACGAGTATTTTCGCGTTTAATCATCAATTATTTACAATCTAACAAATTTTCATCAGCAGATTTATCACTTTTTTTCATAGTTTTTCCGACGAGTTTCACAGCCTCCCACGCCCACACCCACCGCAGGAGCGCTGACTGACTTTCGATTTCGAACAGAGTAATGGTTAAACTCTTCAATCAATTACATTTGAGTCGGAGATAAATCACTGATAAATTTTGACACCACCTCCCGGACTAATATTATTTCATTGAAATAATGCGTTTGAAAAGTGAAGCAGCACGAACAATAAACAAAGTACAGAAAATTAACACCTAATTATTACCGTTATAATTGTTATTTGAATCGGCACATTATGGGTTTAGTTAAAAATCACCGAAATTCAAGAACCGTTTCACTGGTTATCGGAAAAGTGTAGGAATCGAAACCTATCAGTATTTACAATACTGCTGTATGCTATTTTATAGCTATAGACCAAGGAGCCTTGTCCTGTGCGGAGATGTTCTATGTTTGTCAAAGAGCATAAAGGAGCGAAAAAGAGAACTTATCTCCATTGTTCTTCTCGCTTTCACACATAGTACTGTGTATACCATCAACAATGACGTGGTATTTTATATGACACAGGATATTTACTCAATTTAAATAAATGTCACACATATTATTATGAGACGCAGTAAATAAAAAATGTTAGTGTGATTCTAAACTACTCGATTTACACGTGTGTAAGAAATAGTTTAAAGTTGTCAAACAAATATTCAATAAACACATACTCTGTATATGCGAGACTTGCACATCAGACAAGGTATCAAATCACTTTGGATTGTTATCAAAGGATTGTAAAGACGTCAGTGTGACCAGGATACTGAATATTGGACATTCTCAAGAACTGTTGGTCCCTGCTTGTTAATTTCTAATTCTAAATAATGAAAAATGTCACTATAAATAAATTAATTGAACAAAACAACACATGGTGGAAGCTACGGTATTGGTGGTCGGAGAGACGTCATAAATTTGAAGGTTTTGTTTGCTTATGTCTGTCTGTGGCATCGTTGAAGCTTGTAATAAAAGAGTAATTGTCTGTCAATCAGAAAGTTCAAACAAAGTCTACTTTCATAGGTCACATAAAAATATGTCTTATTAGTGCAGAGGTCGTTGAAATTCAACATGCATGAAAGGAACCTTTACCACAGAAACGAAGTCTAGGACAACGAGAGGTCTTTCCGCATTCTGCTCCCTAATTAATATTTTATATGCTCTCCGTATTTCCTTAAAGCCACAAAACTACCCCGTCTTAAAGCTTTTGATTTATTGAGTCTAATTTAGGTATGCAATCTACATTCTGTATTCAGCACACACTGAATTGGTTTTACAGTTATTTTGGTTTCCCTTGAAATTGATCGTTTATATTGCGACGTGTTAATTTAATGGTGTTATTATGTAACAGTTTCTTTTGTGTACAAATACAATGCTTATAAAGCCACCGTAAACCAACATATTATTTATTTTTAAGTGATTGTTATACTTGTTAGGGTTTGGTACGAAGCAAACGAGATTTTTAAATTAATATAAATGCAGTATGTAAACACGTAAGGTGCACATAAGGAAATTAACATTGGGAAAAAATGACTGGATCAGAGTGAGCCCTAAAATCTTGTTTTTCAATTTGACAGATAATAAATGAATGTGTATACTACCGAAGAAAATATTCGAATGATTACAACATAATCGGACTTTTTTTATTAATGGGACATTAAATTCCCAAAAATACTTAAATATGGTGCGAGATCAAATATCTCCGCCTATTCGTGTTGAACCTAAAGATATTGGGTCACTGATTTACCAACGCGCATACGTCATACCAGTCAGACAATTTTTGAATGAAATGTTTCCAAACAGATGGAGTTGTTTTTTTGTTTTAATTTTGTACAAAAAAATTAAAATAATGATTTATAAGAGCTTTTTATTATTAAAAAAGCCAAGTAAAATAAAAATAAATCAAAATGTAATAGAAATCCTCAAGATTACCACGATAATTCAATAGAAATAACAATTAATGCAGTCATGGCTAACTCTGATCCAAGTATTTTTTCCCAATGCTAATTTCCCTATGTGCACCTTACGCGTTTACATACTGTATATACTTATCGTACAGTGAGAACCAGCTATTTTATAGGAGTCACCTGCAAAAAAATGTAGTATGTATTTTCACTCGAGTGACTGTTAACACTCTTTAAATAGCTCGTGACAATATCTTGATTTACAAATGAGATACATAAACTACTATTTTTATTATATTATGATGTTTCCATCTTTTCAGTTACTTTTCCGTACACACGATTATATTTCTTTCATTGCTTGACTATTTTCAACAGAATAGGGAAAAAATATCTACGGCAGGTACAGTTACGTTATTAAAACTAACTCAATATTTATATATTTTCACTAATAGCATCGACTAGGGAATACAGCTCATAAATAAACTTGTTATTCAGCATTCTTCTCCATTATATAGTTTCTTGGCCTCCCTCTGGGTTCCTTTACATTTTCTGCGAGTATAAATAATTTAATCCGAATTGTATTACCAATGTTTTGCCTCTGTACCCCGCGCGGGAATACGGGCTTTCTTTATTTAAAACTGAATTAAGGTTGACTTTTAACTTGGAATTTTCAAATTCACAAACGTTTCTATTCTTCAAAAAACACATGTAGATATAGTTTCAGAAGTCTAATATTTTCAATTCATCATATGAAACATTTGTTGCTCTTGATTATTTTAAATCAAAATCTTCCCGGGCGAATACGGACCCGAAAGCTAGTGTATTATATAAATCTACAGACAGTGGTAAAAACACGTAAAAATAGAATTAAACAATTTAATTTTATAACATTGAAATTTTATGCGTGTAACTTTGACCCTTCTTTTTATTTTTTATATGACGTCGAATTAATTTTCTAATAATTTCCATTTGCAAATAAACTATACTATAGGTGTTTGCTTGACAAGCTGTCAATACTAAGCCAAGAATGACATACATTTACAAACTTTAATTTCTCAGAAGCTATGGCGCCTTTCAGCTTGGTGTATCGTTTTATATTTAGAATTGAAACAATCAAATTTTTCTTCTTTTAAGTTCACAAAATATATTGACTCGATAGGTACTCTATCTGATTCCGAAAATTCTTCGATACGGTTCTGCTATTATTGTATTTCTATTTCCATTTCTTTCGTACGTATTTATTTTAAGGTACCGCAAGCCCAAACGAGCGCAAGTAAACACAATATTCACAATACACAGGCAAACAACACAGTAGGTATATTCAGTTGTTGAAACAATGTCCAGAAACAAAACGCGCTCTCCAATCAAACAAAAGACTGTTGTACAGCCGAACGCTCTGCCAGCGATTCAAATGTTAATGCATATACACTGTGTTCGAGAAAATGGGGGGAAAATGTCAATATAACCCCTGAGGTATATTTATCATTGTACCTGGGATTGCCAATGTCCACGATAAAACTTTCACAATCCTGTACAAGAGCACATATAAAATCTTGCACTGTGGAAATTAAATGTTTGCTTGAACTTCATAAGAAATAAGCTGGGAAGCATCAATTTTGTTCTCTAAAAAGACATATTTACTGATAAATTACCCTGTTCGAATAATATGCTTTGCTTTTGAGCTATGATGTAATAGACCATTTTTTAAATGACATTTCCAAATTTTTTCCACTGATTCAAAAGGACAATATTTTTCTGAGTATAATTACATATATTTTGCGTTACCAAAGGTTTCTTTTAAAGTTTCACTTTAAAAAAATGCACGAAACCGGATTAGTACTTTTTGAATTATTATAAGCGTACTAAGTGACAGAAAGATGGGTAGAAGGAGAGACGTTGCGTTTTATAAAATTGATAGAAGAAAATATGTATTTTCAGTAAATTCGATTATTTATTGTGTTCAATTAAAAAAAGCGATTAGAAATTTCTAAGAGATCGTTTACTATACATAAAAACAGCAGGTTAAAATATTCCATCATATAACTATATGGTGTGAGAGACGGGTAAAATATGGTGGAAGAGTCGGTAATTAAAATTTATTTTTGATTTAATGTCACACTTTTGACTTGATTTTTTATTATACTTTCTTTTTAAAATCCTCCCTCAAAAAGAAATTTTACTGTACGAAATACGAAAGAAATTGGCAATATCTCAATAATATATACACACTTGTCAGAAATTTTGTCTTACAGGGGCGAATAAATTAAACTTGGACATTATTCAAAGCTATATCAATTTCAATTGGAGATTTTGGAAAAAAATACTCAAGTAGAAATACTTAAAAAGAAGGTTTAGAAAAATTCAATCGATCATAAAAAACGTGAATTACTACAAAATATCTTATTTATCAGATAAAAAGTATTGCGTAAGAAATGAAAAGAATTTTTATTTCTCCTTTATAAAAACAATAATATTTTTAAAAAAAGCTAGAATGTGTTGTTAATTCAAGATAATAATTGTGGTTTGCCAGGTTCTAATACGCAAAACTACTATTTCATTGTAGCCATATTAAGCCATAAAAAATCTGATTTGACAAATGAATATTAGGTTTCAATTTTTGAACTTTACAGATTCCTTAATTTTGTTAAATATATTAATTACTATTGTTGTGCGGCCCCCAAACCAACCGCTTCTCATTTCACTTGCCTGTGTATTAAATTTCAAATATTCCCGCATACTGATTATGAATTGTTTTCCCCGTTCCATTTCTTCTACAATAATTATTTTAAACATTGAAGACTTTAGGCTGGAAGATTATCCTGTCTTTAAAATTGAAAGGAATTTAATTATGGACTGGTTTACGCGACCCTCACTGTTTTCATACCAAGTTCGTAACAAGTTTCTGGCAGCATCCCAGTACAACATAATTGCATTTAGTATCGGTACACTTGTAGGGAATTCCATTGTATATACTATATAAAGTGAAACAGTTCCGTTTGGGGTGCTCTGGTGTGAGGTGTTGGCAACATCCAACAACTGCAGTGTTCTGTACTGTTGCCAACTTCTCCATTGTCGCTCGTCTGTGTTTTATTATTTATTCCTCTTCAAATAACCGTGCTGGAGACATTAAGATGTTCGAATAATGCAATAAGAATTCCGCACGTCATTTAACATGGCGGTTAACTGTTTATTTCTGAGTTGAACAGACAACATTTTTTTTTCATGTACAACAATATTTCATTTACTCACAACATACTGTTTGACATTCATTTATGATTTATTATTATACAGGCTGTCCCACTTAAACATCGGTTCTTACAAAACTTGATAGCGTGTTTGAAATAATTAGAAACTTCATAAGACGCCAGTTTTAATTATACTGTATTTAGTTGCTATCTAAAATTAAAAAATGAAAAATGAATACTTAATAGCACTAATAATGGTTGTTTATAAGTATTATTCAGAGCACATCCATACTGTCGTATTTGTTGCATACAGTGTAACCTGGTTAAGTGGGACCTGGATAAGTGAGAAACCTCTATTATTGAGAGTTGCAATGAGGTCCCGGTTCTTTTTCATTAAATTACCTCTGTTAATGGGACTTTTTGAACCTGGTTAAATGAGATTTGAATTCTAAGACTTTTTCGATGTTTACCTCTATAATTGAGACTCTGTAGCTCAACTACCTGTATAAGTGAGACAAATTAATCACCAAAAATACGCATTTTTATTAACATTTCCACCTCTAAAAATGGTATAACGGCACATTTCGACCTCTGTAAGCGGGGGTCTCTGTAAATGAGACAACTATAATTTTAAACCTGCTTAATTGGAAAACTGGATTATTGGAAACCCTCAATAATTGGTAGGTACATATGTCTTGGTCCCTTGAGATCCCAATTAACCAGGTTTCACTGTATTAAAATTAGAGGTTGGGGTTGATATCTATGTCCAATGTCGTAGAAATCGTCTAAGTTGCGAAGATCGAGCGCATATAAGTACTAGGTATTTTTATTTGTGGTATTGATCAGAGATTTAAGCCGTAAGCAATAAACATAACATTGTGATGCGTTGGTGTTTGCAAAATAGCTTCCACATAACAGAATACTGGTGCACTAGTCTTTTATTTACATAAGCCTCATGTAAAATAAAACCGATAAGTATATGTATTCTATATGTGTGTGTTTCATACACAAATCCTTTGTACAATCGCATTTGACGTTCCATGAAATCCCTTTTAAAATCAAAACAGAATATGTCAATAAAAATTCTTCTTGTGGTGTTTGGCAGCGCGTATTCTGTACAGTCCAGAGATTCAACTCACTCTAATATAATGAATAAAAAAAAAATTGGTTGTCTGTAAAGTCGGTTTACGGACGATAGTTTTACGTGATAACGTATTCCGCTCGAATATCATATTTAATAATACATAACCTAAATTTTACTAGCTGTCAAACTATATTTTTACCGACTAATAATTTGATCAACCAAAGCAAATTACATATTTTTAAGCAATTATAAAAGACATTTAAAAGAATGTATATATATTATATATTTGTTAACAAACCGTATAATTTATCTGGCCATCTGTCAGATGTAGCTTTTGCTGGAACAGCCGAAAAAAATGTTGAACGCACACTACTCTCTGACGTCACGCGAGAAGAGAGAGAGACTATCGCTTATATCGCGCTCTCGCTTGCGGAACGTTACTCTTTTTCGTGCGTGCAGCCGGTGTTTCATCAATTTATAAGACGTTATCACGTCAAAAAAACTTAGAAGGACACACTTTTATTGCAATGTAGACTAAAATGTAATAAATAATTAATTTTTAAATATAATTTAATAATTTAAAAAAAACTTAAAATGAGAATAGATGAATCAAAAAATTAAATTACTTATGTCGAGTTGGGGGACTTATACTTATAAATGTTTATATATTTATATAAATAATATTATTGTATTGTCACAGGTTCTTAATACGTATGCAAATTTCAAATTATTCAGACGTCTTCAATTGGGTGAAAATTAATTTGAATGATTAATTATGTAACACAGATAGGTAACCACATACATAGATACTAAGCTAAAATATATATGTATAAAGTCTACTTTCAAAACATTTCATTTAATTAACTAAAAATATATCTAACGACAATAACGACTTAACTCGAATATTTCAAATGTAATTACGAAATTGAATTCGTTTTCGTTAAAGTAATTTAACATTATAATATATGATATATCGAAAATATCTAATTTCGTCCATTTTGGGTATCGGTAACTACCAAATTGAAGCCAATAAACAATTCGCAGAACTTCAATTTAAAGTTTTGCTTGCTGAAAACAGTCATTAACTCTAGCTGCCTGCTTTGATAATATAAACGTTGCATACGACCCCTCAAGGGACTTAAACTCGGTATATGTTTTATAAAAGCTACGTATATAACATAAACCGCTCGGCCACAACGACTAAAATATTTCAATAAATTTAGTAAAATATAAAAAAGAAGCTCTCTTTTTTTATCTACAAGACTTTCACAAAAAGAGTGACGACGAAATATGAATTTTTAATACATTTTAAATTACACAAGTATATTTTTATGTATGGGTGAAGATTTTTGTTGGGTTAATTTGTCACACAGTAGTGCAGTCTGAAAATCTGATGGGACAATAAGAAAAAGAAAAACCTTTATTAGGAATATATAATGACAAACAAATATGTACATTTTCTAAAACGTATTCCAAAAATTAAAAAAAAAACGGAAGAGATAAAATATTAATGTTTTGTTTCCAGTTTCCAGTTATGTCGCACTTCAAAAGAAGTGCTGAAACAAAAAATAAAATGAAACGACTGTATTCAGAAAAAGCGAATATCGATGGAACCTGCAGTGTATTTTTTATACAAACTTGAATGTAGACACATTTCTTGCTGCCAACATAAAAAATAACTTTTTAGGTAATTCAAACACATTCAGACTTACATCAGCTTATTTATGCAATGTTATATGTAATGCAATAGCAACTAAGAAAGATAGATGTAGTGTAGTTTGTTGTTCAGGCATACCAACGACACGCATTCAACTCTCTAAGTGCTCTTTTATATTAATTTTACATGAAGCAGTTAAAACAGTAAATGTAGAGATGTACAAAGTTGGTAACGTTTACATAAAATATAAACAGTAAAACATCCACTGCCCTGTTTTTTAATAATTAAAGTAATTGATTAAGTGTTACTACGAGAATTTCAGAGACTTGTAACATTAATTAGATTAATAAAAACAAATTTGCATTTAACGTCGCTAACTTAAAAGATACATGTTTTTTTTATTTTTTAAATGCTGAATTAAGGCAATGAATAAAATTCTGACCGTTTTATTTTTGTTAATTTGGTTCAGATGTTGGAGTGACGGTGAGCCTAAAGATATTTTAACTTCAAAAAAATGTTATTTCAACTTAACTGTTGTATATTTATTTGTGCTATGATAAAAATATTGAATATATCAATGTCAGAATATAACCTTGTTTCGGTTTTAATTTTGTTTTCTGTCTCGGAGAAAGAATGACAACAATGAATTTTATCGACGAACGAATCACATTTCCCACTTCCCCCCGCTCTCTCTTCCTCCACCCGCGGCTCTACCTTGACAATTTCCGTTCTTTAATACAACATAAAGCTGACTCTACAATGACTTTAACAATAATAAAAATGAAATGTTTTAAAACGACTCGTAAAAATATCCTTAGTATAATTTCAATTTACACTAAGTGATTCAGTAAATAAAATAAACAGATCTGATTGAATGCAAACCATTTATCGTAGATTCTTTTTTGCTGATAACCAAAAAACATCTAATTTTATGCTTGTAACAGTTCTTTAGACTATCACGCAAATGTACCTACAATTTTCAATATTACAATACCTTTTTAGAAAAAAAACAAAAAAATGCTTACGAAATTCTTCTAGCAATTTTTGTATTTTATCATTATTCTTTGTTTCTTTAGTGTTTTCAAATACGTTTTGAAACTTTATTAAAAGCTTTAAAACTGCAGCTTAAGCCCACACAATAAATTTTAAATTTTCACATAAAAAACCCATTATTTTAATTTTCGTATTTGTAATTTAATTTCTAGATTTTTATCATTAAATTAAATATACTAACACCGGAAAATGTATACTTTCTAACCGTGTGAATGCTTCTTTATAAGTATTATTTTACGATTCCATTTCCTTTGTATACCTGCGTTTTCATTTTCTTTTATGTAAATAAAAACAAATTTTATATCTACCGTAAAAATATGGTTGGACTTAAAAGTGTAGATGTTTTTTTTTTACTACCTTAAAATTATTAATTACCTTTTTATAACTGCTATTAATAAATTTTTCACATTCACGGCATGAAGACTTTTATTAAAATGTATCCAGAGTAACAAAATAAAATTAATTTTTTATAAGAATATAGTTCTAGCTATAACACTACTAAAGTTGACTTATTATTAGGGGTGGCAATGTCATAATTCTGACACTTAGCCGCATCCCTCGGCATATACTCGAGGTATGTATGTTAATACTTCTCTTAGCTTTCAACTCAATGATTGAAACAAAATAACCAAATCACAGTTGCCTCAATTTCAACTAGTAAATTAAAATCATATATACTACGCTAAGGTTAAAGATGTTTGCCTCCCTTTTTAGAAAAAACCTCACAATTTTTCCACATAAATTATATATCATTTTACAGATAATTGCTTGCTCTACTGACATCGACAACTAACAAATTTATTATTGCTTTTGTTTTTGTAAATTAATTAAAATACAGCAACGCTGAACAACGTCTGCCATCTAACGGCTTTAATTTTGAAACAACGTCAACACTTCGATCTGTCATCTGACCTTCATATTGTAATACAACAGACACAATACTGCATACTGCCATCTGACGGTTTTAATTTTGAAACAACGAGCAACGCTGAACAACGTCACAGCAATGTTGCATGATGCCATCTGCCTTTGCTCAACGCTTTTGCTACTTGCGCCTCTATATGACAGTTTTAGTAAAATATTTCTTCGATCTGTCTTCTGAGCTTCATATTGTAATAGAACAAAAAGAAGAACGTTATAAGCAGTGTGCAAAATTAGAAACGAATTGAATACCTGCAATCATATTTAAAAAATAATTTTGTAAAGTGATAATTATTATACTTATATTTAGTGCGAATAATTCGCACAGGTCACACTAGTTTATTATATTTTTATTTCTCCGCCAGTTAAGTCGCAAGTTCACCACAAACAGATTTAACCATTACATTGTATACAAGACTTAATTTCTATTAAGATTTCTTTGAATTTTTATTGGTTTCATTGTCGTAATTATAACTTCTATGAATCGATGTCTGGTGTCACAAAAATAATGCTGGTATTCAGCTTTGCTTAAAACTTAAAAAAAATTGTAAAATATTTTTAAATTTTCACCCACTTCCCTCAATAGATTGAGTTGAAATTTTGCACGCATGTGTAGTTTATGAACTAAAAAATGTTAAATAATTTGACAAGTAGATGAAGTAATGAAAAATGTATAACTACTAATATCAAGCACCCCACATTTTTTATATTAACTTATTTTGTTGTCATTTATTTTGCATTTTTTAGTTTAAAAAAACATGTTCAATTGAAACTGCGTTTAGAAATATATGCAGTTTTGTGCATATTTTTGTGTATAAAAATATCGTACAGATATCGTGAAAAGGCTTTGTGATAAAGTTCATAGAAATTTTTCATACAAAAAATATTTTTAAAAATATTTTTGAATAAGAAAGTCGTGTATAAATTGATTTTGTATAGAACATGCACGTTACACTTCTATAGCATCCTCTTCAAAAAACAATTACGCAGCGTATTTTGATAAACATACAACCGAGTTCAAAGTTTTAAAAGTTGACAACTATATTATAATAATCTCCATTAGTTTGTTCGCTTGTAAACATATAAATTCATGAAGCTGAAACGTGGATTCACGGTATTGGTTTTTCAGCTTTCAGACTCGCATAAACGTGCCTGGAATAATATTATCTTTCAGCGAAACGAAAGTCAAAGCATTCTATAAATATTAGAAAAGCTTCATTGTCAGTAAGCGTTCGGTTCATATACCAGATGTCACATTGCACCTGAGACATAGCAAATGTAGTTTAGAAGTTTTTCTGTTTCAGACTCAGATTGCGTTTAAGAGTATTCGTCCCTGCAAATACCCCCTGCACCCTTCATCTCAAATCTTTTCCCCTCGCCTAAAAACGGTTCGCGCTCTCCCGACGCTATTTTTAAAGCTAGAGGGTTCTGGTAAACGCTAAATGAAAGACAAAGAATCAGACTACAGATCCTTCAGGCGAATTTTTTGAAAAACAGTTTCGCCTACCTGTGAAATATTACGTAACTTATTATTTTTTTCAAAAGGTTGTGAGATTTTTCAGGAGTTTTTTTTCAAAAAATTCGCCTGAAGGATCTGTAGTCTGATTCTTTGTCTTTCATTTGGCGTTTACCAGAACCGTCTAGCTTTAAAAATAGCGTCGGGAGAGCGCGAACCGTTTTTAGGCGAGGGGAAAAGATTTGAGATGAAGGGTGCAGAGGGTATTTGCAGGGACGAATACTCTTAATACATCCATTAACAAATTAATATACCTCAAAGGTCTGTGCTGTGATTTTCTGCGTAACTTTTGACGAATCGTTAAGTTAGATAAAAAGCATTCTACCATACTGGGAATAATACTATTAGGGGATGCACAAAAGATCTTTTAGGTCGCAGTGTTTGTGAGATATCAAGTGTCTTATCACCTTAATTTAATCTAATCTAATCTGATCTAGATAAATAGTTGGATACTGTGGATTATGACGCGTGTAAAATATCCATCAGAAAACGAAATTACGGAAAGCGATCCCGATAGTATTTTATATATATTGTATAAACGAGAGCAACACAAATTATGCTCTTGGTCTGTCATAGGGTCATTATACTGCAGCAATAAATGTAGATTTCTGAAATATTCAAAATAAGTCAATTTAAACTATCTGCTCTCAGAACATAGTACCTACGAGCCATGATATTATGTTTGACTAAAGTTGCTTACCCGTAGGTAATACCTCGTAGTCGTATGATACGAAAATTCAAAATGTATCCTGTACTTCCTACAGGAAGCGCTAAGAAATATGAAATGTACGGTAAATGTTTGTATTAACATAAAATTTTATGTGGACACCCGACATATGATTCGGAAAAAGAAACAGCAATCATTTAATAAATTGTAAATATCTACTATTTGAGCAGGATACTGAACTATATGTGAATAGACTGGGACATATTACGGGAGCATCTTATAGGTCACGCAGTGTTTATCTTTTGACCCTTACTTCTCTAATTCTAATACAGTGACGGCTTGTGGTTCCCAAGTTTGGTAAAACGCTAGGAGATATTTTATTGGCATAATATCTAATAATGGCATGTGCGTTTTTGTTTCGTGACGAGCTCACATGTCAGTATTTTTTTCCAGTTACCTCCCCTGCTCGAGGCCTAACTTACAAAAATGTAATATATTCCAGGGTTAAGACACCACAACAATATCAAAATACGTTAAACAAATTGTATCCACACGTGTATTAACACAGGGGTGTGTGAATACAATTTGTTTTTGACGTTATTAAACGTCAAAAAGATTTTGAAATCTGTCGACGTATGTGTTTTGTTATAAAGTTTTGACACGGCACCGAGCAACCCCAGTTCCCGGTTTATGGAAGACTAAAAGGATTTTGGTTTGACATGATTTAGATGAGCGAGCAGGCCGCTACATTTCCCGGCCCCGCTTCCAGTTTTGCAACAATGCCGCCATTGCCTCTATATTAAAAATGATTTACGTCATCAGTGACTGGCATCGTTATTGTTTATTAAGTATGTGGCTTTGTTTTTGTTCGAGTCGATGAAATCAAAAATTGAAAATGTGCTCGTTGTATGATAAGCTCACAGACAAATACATTATTAAATCTGCGCCATAACCATTTTTACAGTGCAATACAAAAGTTCATATCGACATTGATAAATAAATTTTTAACGGCGAAATAATGTACTTGCTACTGCGTTGAATTGGTTCGTACTTTGTCGAACCGTTTAATTCTCAATTCCGATTGAAATTAAAAATTATTTTTTGCACATATCCGCCCTATAAAAAAAATTCCAGCCAATTGGGCGACGGGACCATTCCAACTTCAAAAATGTTGACATTTGTGCTTATAATAAAGAAAATAAAATTTATGATATCGCGAGAGGTGACGCTGGTAATGGCTAGTATTCAATATGATATTAACTATTCGTTGCCATGGTTACCTACATAATATGTTTCACGTCATGTAAAATTTAATCAAAGCATTCCGAACTATAGTTTATTTCTGACAGATCTATAAAACAAAAGAGCGGCTGATTTTTTTTCATTTTCAAAATATTTCCAAAACTAAGTTTAGAAAAAAAATTGTTTAACGAAACTTTCTTGAAAAAATAAATAGAATAATAAGCCGTTATGAAAAGTATACCATTATTATATTAAAAAAAAGCGTTATAGCATATATCTCTTTTGCGCATGCGCCGATTTTCCCCAAAAACAATAGGGCTCTTCATATTTGCATACCAAACATCCTCCCAAAATTTGGTTTCAATCCGTTCATCCGTTTGACCTGTATCGTGTTCACAGACTAACAGACGCACAGAGTTTTTCCAAAAATATGTTTTTTGGATTCGGGGGACCTCAAAACGGAAAGATATTATAAAATTTTTGAAAAGTGATTTTTGACCTAAACTAGTACCATTCCCCACTTGTAGTTTGGAATGGTAAAATTGTTGAAATTGATGAAATTTTCAAAAGCAACGCGTCAAATCCCATTTAACACAATAAGAGGATCAAAGATAGCAAAGTGAGCATAGTTTTCGTAAACAACTAAAATAGATTGCGAATGGCTATGCGTTCGGCTGCCAAAAATGTAAAAAAGTGTGCAAATCTGCAATTTTATAGGGGGTACGGTAAAAGATGTATCTCGAACGCAATGCTACTTCGACTCTTGTGACTGTTAAACTCACTGATCTTCGTTTAACATAATGCCAGGGCTCGTTCAAAGTGTGTGTAATTACGCCATAGATACTAGTGATGTGCCGGATATCCGTATCCGCGGATATCCGAGAGAGAAGAAAGATCCGTATCCGTATCCGTTAGTTTTTGGCGGATCTTTTACCTTATTAATTTTCAATTCATAGAAATTTGATATATATAGATGGTTAGATAATAATGAAAAACTGTTAAATACCATTCAGATTATTTTTTATTTTTTAAAATCGTATTTGGCACCTTTATATTGCAAACATTTATTGTAGTGAGTACCATACCAATAGTACATAACTTAAAGGTACTAAAAAACTATCTCTATAATGAGATATTGCACATCGTTCTTTGGAAAGAGACGATCTGTTATGAGAGTTAACTCTTAAAGAGGTCAATAACTTTTTCCCATAACAGATAGTCTTTTTCCAAAGGTCGATGTGCAATATTTACCGCCGCGTACTCTAAGAAAGTTATGATCCGTATCCGTATCCGCGGATCTTGAAACCAAATATCCGTATTCAGATCCGTATCCGCGGATATACATTTTTAACGATCCGGCACATCACTAATAGATACACAATCTATTATTTGGACTAAGCTAAACCCACTGTATAATAATGCTATAGCCGTATAAGCCGTTGAAATTTTGCACCAT
Organism: Xanthostigma xanthostigma; assembly: GCA_963575645.1. NCBI lineage: Eukaryota > Metazoa > Arthropoda > Insecta > Raphidioptera > Raphidiidae > Xanthostigma > Xanthostigma xanthostigma. The sequence continues at coordinate 6,985,995 of OY754471.1, read as the reverse complement.
TAAATACAGCTATACAAACGCAACACCGCTTTGATACAGGTAAACAGACACGCATACATCAATGCATATTTGATTATGGATTAATATTCCAGCGATATGTGTATCTCTCTCTCTCTCTATATATATACACACATTAATACAGATTAGGGAGATTAGGGAAAGTGTGACGGCATGCGATACGCTTCTGGAGGCAGCTGGATCGACTATGTTAATGTTGACCCGAGAGTTTGTCCTGCGGTTGTTAGATATCTGGAAAAGGCTGGAGGAGATATTTGGAAGCTTACTACCACATAACTTTATCAATAGTCAATGCAATACATACATACCGTCTGCGTACCCGGTTTGAATTTACAAGACATATAAGTAACAACCTTTTAAAAACAAAATGTTATTTTCTTAACGTTTTAGTGCATTTTAATTAAAGATTATTTTTTATAAGAAAATTTACTTCATATATCATTTTATTATGTCCGTTTTAGTCATCTGCTCTCTAAGCTAGAGCTGGGGAAAAAATAACTTCACGATGAAAAAATCACTGTGATAAGCCGTCTAAAATAATCACTGTGATCTGACAAGAGATATCTACGTTCCAAAGTAACGTATGTCGTTCCATGTCACCGCAGTCACTGTTGCTCAAACATGACACTATGATCTGACGAGATATCTACGTTCCAAAGTAACGTATGTCGTTTCATGTCACCGCAGTCACGGCTGTCGCTCCAAGTTCCAATAGATCTACGTTCCAAAGTAACGTATGTCGTTTCATGTCACCGCAGTCACGACGGTCGCTCCAAGTTTCAATAGATCTACGTTCCAAAGTAACGTATGTCGTTTCATGTCACCGCAGTCACGACGTTCGCTCCAAGTTCCAATAGATCTATGTTTCAAAGTAACGTATGTCGTTCCATGTCACCGCAGTCACTACTCACTGTCGCTCAAAGTCAAACATGAACGGAGTAGGCAAACAACGCCGTTGTGACGTCAGACCGTGCGGGCTTGTGATGTGAGTGATCGACGTGACAAAGTCACGATGATTTTTCACTGTGATTTTTGTGTAACCGGAATAACAGTCACTGTGATCTCATAGTAACGACTTTTCCCATGTCTACTCTAAGCACGTAGCATGGGTGTATATCATCAGCAGAGCAGTGTGCCGAACAAAAAGGTGCCCAGACACTGTACGTTTACCAAATACTGTTAAAAAGTGGCATTATCAGCTGACTATCCTGACTGGAGCATGACCATTATATTGTCATCGATACTACAGAATTTAATATTATTTTGAAAATGTCAAATACCAATTTTGTGTGGTTAATAGAACCGGATTATAAGTAAGAGAAAATATTTGAGACGAAGTTCCCAGAAATTATAATATTTTGCTTTCTAACTAGAAAATATTTCAGCGTATAGCAAATAAAACTGGTCAGATAATGTGGTCACGCGAACAGTTAATGAGATTGAAAAACAGAGCTTGTTAATAATAAATATGTATCTATCCCCCATGGATTTAGTAGGTATAATAGCAGGGGAGTCCCCTGTGTAAACACACATAATAAAACAAACAGTATATTATTTCATATAGGTACTAAAAAATCACACCTGACAATGAACATTTTTTAATCTATAAACCGTAGTGAGAAATTGAAAAAAATAGATTTTTTTATTCACCTTTGAATAGAATATTTTTAAATTGTTACGGCGACTTTTAGATAATATATCGAAAGGAATTTAAAAGTATATGATGAAATAACTTTCGTATTTTTATTTATTTTTATTGTTTAAAATGTATACATAAACTTGTTGCCATGTTTTTGTATTATGTACCTTAACTTTTGTTAATTGCTATGGTTAGTAATTAATGTTTATATTTTCATAATGAGCCTTTTTCCTGAGAATAGTGCAGCGAAAGTGTCACGAGAGGCAGCACTAGTAGTAGGGACAAACATAAAATATTTACATGCCAACCAATGTTATTTACGTGATATTATTTTATTATTTAAAAATATAAATCTGAAATAAAAAAAATTTTGAACTGATAAACTTATCACTGAGAGTCATCATTTACATATGTTATCGAAATTATTTTTAAAATTAATTAAATGAATAAAAAATGAATAGAAAATTTTTGACAGTTTATTACCATTGATTAGAATGAGATATAACCTCAATCTTTTATTAAATTATATTCATTTATTATATTTAATTAAATTTATTTTATTACCATATATTTTTTATTCATATTTCATTTGGAAATAAATCTGAAATTCATAATTATTTTCAATTTCTCTTATTACAGTTTGAATTTATCGCTAATATTTTACTAGAGTCTGCATACTAACCTGTCTATTAATTCATTTTTTTTCCAGATACTTTTAAATTACGACACGCAAGCCAACGTTTTAATGTTACTACATTGTTATCTTTTACAGTTGCAAATTTTAGTTTTGTTCCAGGAACATCATCTTCTGTTAAAAACATTTTTTTTAAAGTACACTTTAATGTGTGTTTATATGGGGATTTGACAGTGTTTGTCCCTACCGAACTACTAGCGCTACTAGTGAATGATTTTTCGTACTTCATGAAAAAGGCTCATTGTTTTAAATTTTCACATTAATTGTACTTGAAAAAGTCTAAATTTATAGACGAAACGTCGTACACTGAATAAAGAACTTTTTGTCCACAATCCTGCGATTCTCATTAATAATTGTCTCGATGGACACGATTTCTAATATATATATGATGAAATATTTTATAGGCAACTACGAATTTGAAATCTATCTAAAACTGTTGTTTTTTTAGTCCCTAAAATAAAATTATTTCCAGAGTTGTTTTGCACATTAAAAAATAATAAAATCGGATTTTGGCGAGGAGTTTGTCTTACAAATAGTGAGCGTTAATTTTGAAACACTCTGCATAGTTACACTTATTGCACGGGGTCAACTAGTAAAATATATTAAATATGAACTGTTCATAGTTCACCGGTGTGCGGTTTATTAAATAAATCAATCAATATTATTAAACAGTCTAGGTGTTCAGGTGCGCGTTAGATCGTTAGCAGGGCGGGCGACGAGTAAATTCTTTATTATTGATTTATGTATTCAACCCCCCGTCACCAGCCGAGCCCCACACTTCTCACCTTTCGATGTCTCATAATATAGACACTACACAGTATGCATGTTTGGTAACAGGGCCGGACCGGGATTCCTTTAAACACATTTTTATTAGCTAGGCTTGTATGTCGTTGTGACTCAAAATTATCCAATTGACGTGAAACTTGCACTCGTATATGTAGTTTTGATGTCAATATAATGTTCTACTAATATTTTATTTAAGACAAAAGTTAAAAAAAACCCTGCCGACAATATAGTGTATATTTGCTGGCTCTGTTACACGGACTAGACTGTTTTTGACCAAAATAAAAAAAAAATACCCCTTTATATGCCTTTGAATAGTCATGTTATAATAACTGCGATCCGAGTTTTCTAAAATAAGGACAACAAAAATATTTTATAATAGATAAGTATAAAATTTAAAAAAATGATTCCAACAAAAGGGAAAACATATTTTTACCAAATTTGTATTCCTTAAACGCAGGCCGAAAAAAAGCCTTTTAAAATATATATATAATTTGCCTTGTACCAATCCGTGGACTCGTATACCTTCTAACTCAACGTAAAATATTATGAGACTAGGTATTCTATAGTAGCCCCTAGATACCTTTATTTGTTAATAATATCTAAAGGAACATCTTTGGATCAAAGGTTTGAGAATCACTGGAGTTCCTTCCATTTGCGAACACATTTTTTATCCTGCATGATTGTTTGCACAGTTTGTTTTAAATATCAGAGCGGCAGTTTGTGCTGAACTATAGCGAATAATAAAAACGAACGTGTCTATTTAGTTATTGTTGATAGACATTGTTTTTTTTATATAGCTTCAGTAATTGCACCATAAAACGTACAACATTTGTTTGTACCTAATACCATTTCTCATTTTTAACTTGCTGTAGTTTTATCATATTTTTTGCCTAAATATTTATGTATGCTAATTAAACTTTACTTTTTTATTTTGTTTTTGGTGACGAAACGATAAAAATTATTTTTATTTTTCTGTTGGTTTAAAAAATATCTAAATACATACACGGCAAATATCACATTTTAATGAGAAAACAGAAAACTGCAATCGTAATGTTGCTTTCAAAATTTTGTTTTTGGACTGTAGATTTGTCTGGATAACTGATGTTATTAAAAATGTCTTTTCAGTAAATACTTAAACTGCAGGAGCTACGAATGTTTTTAATGAAAAATGTACAATTATGTTTCCCTGCGATATTTTTTCTCAGAGTAAGTTTTATACGTCGCGTCGTTTGGTTCCAATATTCGGTATATATTCCAGGGTCGCTCGATAAGCGCACTCGAAAATTAATCGGATAGTTATCGAAAAAAATACAAACATCTTCTATCATAGAAACTAACATATATTTCTAGGATTTTGAAATTACAATTTTTCATTATTTTAGCAGATCAAAGAATAAATTGTGATTACCCAGAATTTTTCAGTGGCTCCTGGTTGCACGTTGCATGGCGTTAACTATGGGTTCAGAGAAAAACGAACTTCTATACCATCGCACTTAAAACAATTTTTTAGTTTCGAAAGTTTCAAAAACAATATAAAAGAAGATTAATTTCAAGTGAAAGAAACATATTTTATGAAACGGAACGGCTTAGCAACTTCGAAGGGAATACTTAAATTTTTCTTATATTCTTTTCAGATAAAAAGCTTACAAAGTTTTCGCAGACTCAGGGTATTTGTATTGTGGAGTGTCTAAAGCAGGGCTGAGTCATCTTTTAACTCTGCAAAAAAAAAATTGTAAATTGAATTTCTATATTCATTAAACCACCCATCAATAAAAATTTAACAAAGAACAGACAAACGCATTAACAAATTTTAAATAAATGGACACACTACCGGTGTAAAGGAAACGCATTTTAAGGAATCTAATTCAAATTTAAAATAAATTAAAATCTTCATAATCATAAATTACGTTTTTCTTCCATTATTATTAAGCATATTAAAGTTGAAATAAGTTATTTGGCGGGTTATTGTCAATCATTAATACTTTCGATATTGAAACAGTAAAAATTTTGACATCGTGTGAAAAAGCAATAATTTGATAGACAGACGTGTGATATAGAGAGATAATTAATTTCCGATTTCAGTTAATTATCTATCAGTACTATTGACAACAGTTTTCTATGATTGAGGAATAAATAATCCATAAGTCCCCAATCGATGATAATTTCCTGCTAAGTAGAACACTTTGCAGCAAATATCATATATCATATGTTTGAATATTGTACACCTAGCACTACCAGAAGTATGTATATTGTATATATTTTATGTTATTTACCTTTGGGTATAGCATTCTACTTCTGTATTATGGCATGTTATCATAAAATATCCAATTTGAAAAGATGCATCCTTAAAAAGTATTCATATATAGTATGTAAAGGCGTTGTTTATATATAAGAAATTCACAAAATAAAAATGATACAACAGTTCGGTTTGTTCCTAAAAAAAATTGGTTGTCTGTAAAGTCGGTTTACGGACGATAGTTTTACGTGTTAACGTATTCCGTAATACATAACCTAAATTTTAGTAGCTGTCAAACTTGGGCCAAAGCATAGTGCGCTCTCGCTTGCACGCGCAGGGTCAGGCGGAACGTTAGGAACGTTACACTTTTTCGTGCGTGCAGCTGGTGTTTCATCAATTTATAAGACGTTATCACGTCAAAAAAAGTCACTTAAGAACTTGTATTGCATTTTTAAAGACCTGTCCAACGATACCCCATGTAACATATGGCGTTGTTATATAAATATGGTATATTTATAATATCGAAATTAACCCAATACAGTTCTCTGTATTTTATTCGGGAATTGATTGATAACGATAACAGCGTGGCATTCACACATTCGAGGGAGGAAGAGTCTACTAGTTCAGAATGCTTTTTGTAAAATGTATTTTCTGCATTCGCTCTGTCGGTATATATTGAAAATCTACGGGTGCGTTGTTAACAATAGGAACGATTTATCACGTTCCACCACAGCCGTTGGACATTTGTTTCTTTTCGTCTGCCATCGGTTCGCACTCAGACCCAGTAGTTCACATGGCGCGAAATTTTTGTGTTGTGTTCACACAAGGCGGGAATTTTACTGCTGACCGCTGACGTGCGTGTCGGCTCTACAGTTCACACAACATAATACAGACGACCACCCAAAAATAGTCAAATTTACGTTCTTAGTATTTCAAAATGTCGAGATTTGATTAAAACTATAGATTTTCGAAAATACGACCAAAACCAATTCCTTCCCGTTTCTTGAAAATGTTTAATAGCGGGAACTTAAAAATGATACTATGATTATATGATATTTTATTATTATTATTATTGTCTTCAGCATAAAGTAGTGTTGATCCAATAGAATGTTACGATGAAGGATGGTTTTGGTTGAGGATCATAAATAAATAAGCTTTACCAATGTTTCGCTAGTGGCCAACGTTGATGAGATAAAAAAAAATTTTTCGAAACGTTGGCCACTAGCGAAACATTGGTAAAGCTTATATTTATTTATGATCCTCAACCAAAACCATCCTTCATCGTATTATTATACTGTAAAATCATGAGCACCGGATAGATCAGTAACGAACTAATTTTTAACTTCCCGCTTTAAAAAAAAAAAAAAAAAAAATTTTTTTTTTTTTCAAAAATCGGGAAGTTATTGGTTTCACCCCGATTTTCGAAAATCGAGTTTTCGCCAGATCTCGACGTTTTGGGGTCCTAGGAAGCTATTGAAACTATTTTGGCGATGATGTCCGTAGGGCTGTATGTATGGATGTGTGTGTGTGTGTGTGTGTGTGTGTGTATGTATGTATGTAAACCTTTTATATCTTTTGAACGGAGTGTCCGACTGAAACGTGGTTTGCGGCATCTGACGTGATCTTGGTGAACTTAGACTTCCTGAAAATTTGAAACGATTCGGCCCAAAAAATTTTGAGAAATCTTAAAAAAACAAGTTTCAAAAATTTTTAAAAATTTGTTTTTGTAAAAAATTTTCTAAACTACTAAACCGATTAATTCCAAAAACTAATCAGCTCTTCTCCTTAACAAACTGCGTCGATTTCCGCAAACCGCATCAAAATCGGTTCATTTGTTCACGAGAAACCGTGAACGAAAAAATCGTAAAAAAGTGTTTTTTTAAAATGACTCTTAAAATTGTTATCAGATTGATTTTTTTGTAATAAATTACTTTCTTAAGCTAAAAAAACTGCGTCGATCGCCGCAAACCATATCAAAATTGGTTCATTTGTTCATGAGATAACGTGAACGAAAAATTAGGAAAAAAGTAATTTTTTAAAATTACTCGTAAAATTCTTATCAAATCGATTTTTTTGTAATAATTTACTTTCTTAGGTTAAAAAAACTGCGTCGATTGCAGCAAACCGCATCAAAATCGGCTCATTTGTTCACGAGATATCGTGAACGAAAAATTTTTAAAAAGTGTTTTTTTTTAAATTTCTCGTAAAATTCCTATGAGATCGATTTTTCTGTATAAAATTACTTTTTAAGGTTAAAAAATTGCGTCGACTGCCGCAAATCGCATCAAAATCGCTTCATTTGTTCATGAGATATCGTGAACGAAAATTTCGTAACAAAGTGTTTTTTTTTTGAGCTCGAAGAGCTAAAAAATAAACTTCTTGCTATATTTGACATATTTTTGAGCGTTTTGAACTCGAAAATAGCGGGAAGTTACAGGGATGGCCTGCAGGGTCAAACTACTTTTCAAATTTTTTTTACATTTTTCTTTTACTTTTTATAGATTAACGCCTATGCAGGAAATATTTCTTAATTAATTAATTAATTATTTGTCTGTTAAATTGGTCGCAATTTATGGGAAAAACATTTTTGTAAGCCTTGATAAAAATAATACTCTAAACGTATATAATTCCAATTAGATTGTGTTTTTATAATGTTCATTTTCAAGAAAATAAAGCTATAAAATAAAACTATAAAAATGAAATGTATGAGGTGTGGGTAGCGTTCACTGTTATATTTTTTTAACTAGCTTTTTATTGTACAGGGTTCTCCATATCATATATCCGGTGTTTAAAATCTAGGATCGTAACTGGAAGTTATAAAATATGATGACATTTTTATATATTTTTTGCGATAACAGAATATTCAATTGAGTAACTAACCGTCAACATAACAGTTTAGGAACTAGCCTAGTCCTACTCAGTTTCCATATTTATAAGATATTATTATTATGTGATTCTAGGCGCAAGATTTTTAAAAACGGTGAATGGAAATAAATGAATAATATATAAGAAAATTATACAAAAACAAAACTCACCTCACAGAAAACAAAAAAGTATTTTGAAATTTAAAGAGCAGACACGGATAAAAAAAGAAGAACTTTTGCCACCTATTTCGATATGGTTAGTTCCGATTATAGTCGCGCGATAATGTAAAACAGTTTATCAATACGAACTTGCTTTGGAAAAGTGCGATTTATATTGAGAAATTTATTAAACAAGCAGCTGATTCGAATGGCTGAACGATTTGTGAATAAGCTACGCTTATATACTGTGTGGAAGTGAGAGATGGGTGCTTAGTTGTCTACTGCTGAGGTAAAAATTCCAGGAAGTCGTTCATTTTGTTTGCAAAATGATTTGTTGCGGTTTTGGTTCAAGTCACTTTTATAATTCAAATGGTGAGAAAACTGGTTTACTCTCAAAAGTGCAGAAAAAATAATACAGTATATTTGTTACACTGAAAAAATTATATTATTAAACATTACAACACAAAGAACACGATTAGTTGTGTGTTGTGTGGCATTATGACAATTTGACAAATTCTATTATTATTCGATTTAAAATACCATATTTTAACTAGTGTGACCTGTGCGAATTATTCGCTCTATATAAGTATAATAATTATCACTTTACAAAATTATTTTTTAAATATGATTGCAGGTATTCAATTCGTTTCTAATTTTGCACACTGCTTATAACGTTCTTCTTTTTGTTGTATTACAATATGAAGCTCAGATGACAGATCGAAGAAATATTTTACTAAAATTGTCATATAGAGGCGCAAGTAGCAAAAGCGTTGAGCTAAGCCGTCAGATGTCATCATGCAGCATTGCTGTGACGTTGTTCAGCGTTGCTCGCTGTTTCAAAATTATAGCCGTCAGATGGCAGACGTTGTTCAGCGTTGCTGTATTTTAATTAATTTACAAAAACAAAAGCAATAATAATTTTTTTAGTTGTCGATGTCAGTAGAGCAAGCAATTATCTGTAAAATGATATATAACTTATGTGGAGAAATTGTGAGGTTTTTTCTAAAAAGGGAGGTAAGTAAACATATTTAGCCTTAGCGTATTAATATATATTATTAGTCTTTATATTTCTAGTACGACGTTCAAATACTTTTGACACAGAATTTTCGTATTGTAATTCAAAGTTTTACGTTACTAGAAAACGGCTGTTTTAAAAGAAATAATACTATGTAGTAATTCCTTTCATAACTGAGTTTGTGTTTATTACGTGGAATAATAGGACAACCTTTATTTCCTTTTTCATATTTTTAGCTCAATGTTGGTCTGAGCCAAAGAAAGGAGAATAATGTAATAAAATAGGTCCGTAAGCTCTAATCGCATTTATAGCTTCATTTCAGGAAAAGGAGAACATAAAGATAATATTCCATTTAGGTATATATAGGTATAAGTATATATATGTTATAGAAGCTTATTATACCGAATCACATGTGACAATACAATTTCGCAATTAAAATAAATGCGTATTTGCTCTTTTTTAACTGCCTCAAATACAAAATTTAACTAGATTCATGTTATCAAAGATATAATAACTTTTAATATAATATTAATTTTATCAAATTAAAAATAAAGTTATATGATACACCCTTATTCGTTCTACGATAGTTTGGTTACCAAAATTTTCAAAACAAATAAGTAATAAAATCACAATTTTAGGCGTGACCCACGTATTAGCCAAAAGCGTCTAAATAATTATAACACTCGCTTTGTCTGCAGTAAATGTGATTTTTAAAAAACTTTTTTTGTTCGATTCACCTTGGTGTTTATTTAATTTTCAAAACTTTGTTTAACGTCTGATTAGAATTCTTCAATAAATAAAATTATTGACCAATTTTTCAGACAATATATTAACAAAAAAATAATATATTATATAACTAATACATTAACGTTTCAATCCGGATTTGGAGCTTCTTCAGAACTGATCTAAAAATATAAATAAATAATTAATATTTAAATTCTAATTAGCTTTTTATCAAATCTTACAAAATTATTAATGATTTAAATATTAATGTTTTTTTATATTTTTTAGATCAGTTCTGAAGAAGGTCCAAATCCGGATTTATTGAATTTATTTAATTTTAATGTTACCAGATTTTTGAATTTTGCATCTGGAGGGAAGCAAATTTAAAAAAAATTATGTTTCTTAATAATAATTCGCTCGGTTTAAATAATTATTAGAGTAAAAACATACACCCGGTTATCATACTGTAATGAGGTCATAAACTATATAGTCCAGACGTTCTAAGTGCAATTCGGGGAATTTTCAAGCACTAAAGTTCAATAACGGAAAATAATTAAAAAGGATTAGTATGAAGTAAACTTCATGAATTCCACACTTTATTGCATTGTTTCAGATCCCAGGTAATAGTTTTAAATTTTAATGACATTGAAACCAAAATAACTACCTGATGATATGAATGTGAGAACTAACAAATATCTCGCTGCACATTATTGTGCTACCCTTTGGTTTAAAAGATTTAAATTTTATTATTTACGACGATGATGTTAATTGTTTAACAGAAAACCTAATCTGACATTAAAAAAAAACGGATATTGATAACACTGCCCGGTAAATAAATACATTACACAGAGTGTTTTCTAATTAACATCTAAAATAACGAAGAAAATAGAAGAGAATAATAAAGCAGTTGCAGTTTTTTTCTTGTTGAGTTATAAGCTGATGCAGCAGGAATATCTTACATAGCAGGAAGAACGTTTATTTATAATGACTGTTCACGTTACGAGTATGTAAACAGAACACGTTTTGTTATTTTATTACCCCGGAACAGGAGCATTAAATAAAGTAACAATGCGTTACCAGTTAACCCTTCAGTCCTTGGACTTACAGACAAACATATACAGGTTGTATATCAGATATATCTTCAACTTAAGTCCGATATTATAAGCGTCAATTAAAATTTGGTAGGTCATTACATTTAATACGTAAATAAAATATTTATACCGTAGTGTTTCACACGTTCGACTCTGTGACTATAAGTTGTAGGTATATTTAAAATAGTTTTGTAAAACCCTGTTTTATATTATGTAACTATCAGTTACGTTAGACACAGAATACTTTTTGATTCATTGAATTTTATCGCTATTCCATGATTAGACGTTTTTAGATACCTAAACGAAAAAATTAATTGTACAATAATTGCAATTGGTTTAACAGATATATTTTTGTGTTCAATAAAATCACTTTTTTTATAACGAAAAATTCAACGGAATGTATAAACATATAATTTGTTTACACTATTACAAAAAAGGAAAGCAAAATGTAATTTGCGGTTTTTTAATGAAAATAAAATTATATAGAGCATTAACAAAAAAAAATAATAAATTGGGTAAACTTTGTTTCTGCGGTAATAATTTATACGGAAAAATGTAATATGTAAAAAAAAATTATGCTGAAAGTATAATAGTTACAGAACCGACTCAAGAAAGAAAAAAATAACAAAGCTGATTATTGCACGCGAAGTGGGTTCTTTATAATTTATATTTTCTAATACTAAAACGCCTTTACAAAATATGACTGTCAATATACATTAATTTTAAAAACATATTTTTTGATCTTTAAATGTTTACAGCTCAAGTATTCATAGGTAACAAAATAATGTTTCTAATAAGTTACGTACGTTTTTCATTGATCCATCAAAGAAGAGGCGTAAAAGGTAAAGAAAATGATTATAGGTAATTTATATAAATAATTTAAATAAGTATATAGCTTATTTCTGAACCATTCAAATTCTTTTCTCATAATTTCAGGTAAAATGTCATTAATATCATAAAATTTTTCAGGTATAAAATTTCTCAGTTGAATCTTGGCTAGTAATGTTTGCAGTGTGTCGTGTAGTAATACAGCTAAAGTTATATCAGTTACAAGTTAAATTTATTAAAGTTGGTATGGTGCGTAAAACTATTTTTTCAAAAATTTCAAAAAATGAAGAGATTTTGTTGTATTTTAGATTTATGTTTACAAATAATCGATCGAAATTCAGCCAACAAGTAATTGGTAACGGATTTAGAATTCGGAAAATCACAAACGAAACCCGATTAGACATTAAAAAAAAAGATTTCGATTTTTGAGGTGTGTGTCACATACTGAAGCTCTAAGCGCATGCTTTTTGAGTCTATAAGCTGATCTATCACTTCGTTTTAACACGGTTCAACTAAATAAATAAGAAATACAATTCTAAATAAAGCAAAGGTCTTCAGACAATATGCATCCGAAAACATTAAAAATAGTACCAACATTATACCAAATTGCAAAAATTAAAGTGGCAACGCAGTTATTTTGTACGAAAGCATTTAAAGAACGACACACGGAGTCGAAAACAATTGAACAAAATTTAGATTTGTTAATTTTGCCCAAATCAATTAAACAGGAAATACAGTTTTTATTATTTCACATCCAATTTGACATTCAGCAGTTTGTTCAAGAAATGAATCAGTTTTCCGAGAAACCTTTTTACTTTATCGGTGATCCCATATGCTGGACAATGTTCGGAAATATAGATAAAACAAAAACAGCCGAAAGATACATTCTCAGCAATGAGTCAATCGACGTCACAATACGCTGTTGCATAGCTTCTACGCTGTCCGCGACCAATAAACTGAAAGGATTATGGAGGAGATGCAATTTTAAAAAAATAGTCAAAATGAAATATTTACAGCGCGGTCACACCGAAAATATCACTGACTGTACCGTTTATGCTGCCATTTGGTTCTGGGGATCTTATTATAATTATTTCGAACCTTACAATCATGTCGAGATATACAAATATTACATTAAATTCGGAATGTCTTATAAAATATGTCACTTTTTATGGAATCGGTTAAACAGTGACGCTAAAGAAACACTGATTGAATACATATGCGTGGAAGGTATTAAGTACAATCCAATTGGATCGCTTAATATTTTACAAAGTTACGTTGAATGTACGAAAGTTGAACAGCTTTTTAAAAAGTATCCAAAAATGGGCCAAATTTTACTCGAAACCATTATAAGTAACTATTACCTCCATTACTTGTTTTCTATAGTTTTAGAGATGGTGCAAAGATCCAACTGTTTTAAAAGTGCTGGATATCTTAGACTATTTAAAAGAATTTGCAATTGGACCCATCATTCCAATGGAGGAGATCCTCGTAAAAAAATGCTACTTGAAATGTGGGACAAAAGTAAAGACGAGTTCAAAAACATTGTTGCGAAAAATCGAAAGCTGCGCAAAAAACTAAAATGTTATGGACTTTTTGTCCATTCATAGTTTTTATATTTTTATATTTTTTGAGCTATGAACGCAGATAAAAACTCAAGCGACAAACGGGTAGTTAACTGGAAAAAAACCACGGAGCATATGTGAGCAAATTATTACGTCACGATTTTATTATTGAGTATAATATTGAGAATGACCCATCAAACGAAGAGCAGTGCGTAGCTGAACGGTTTAGTGTGACTGGTTAGACCTCCGACAATATGCAGTATTGTTTATTTATCACTGTCAATTAATTTTTATATTTCTTATTAATAAATAAAAAAAAATATTTTAATAATTTTGTTTCTTTTTGTAATTTCTAATTATTAATAATTAAAAAAATTTAAACATAATAATTGAGTTTGTTTTATTTCTTCCTAATAAATAAAACAAATAATTTAATAATGTTATTATTGTTTTATGTATATGTAAATTTTCAACATTAATGTAAATTGGCACACCTATTTTTTTAGTCAATATAATAGTACATTATAATATAAAACTAATGGAGACAAATTTTTCCACCATCAACACCGCCACTTCCATCACATGTGATTTCTATTTTTTTCTTCGTTATATAAATATTATAATAACCAAAATATAATATTGTAATATCATCGAAATTACATATGACGGGAAAGCTTCATTTGGAAGCAGAACATTATTAGAAATTTTACATTTACATTGTACAATGTATATGTTACGCTCAAAGATCGAAAACGCTCAGTGAGCGGAAAAATAGCTAACAACGCGTTGTGATCACAGTTAAACATCCACATGGCGAAATTCGTGTTATGGCTCTAATGAAAACGCGCACGACGCGTTGTGGCAATCACAGAAAGACCAAATAGCGAAATTCGTGTCGTGGCTGACATGCTATTCGATCTCAACGCGTTGTGGCAATGAGAAAAGCTGTGAGGCATAACACGAATTTCGCCATGTGGATGTTGTACTGACCACAACGCGTTGTGAGCTATTTTTCCGCTCACTGAGCGTTTTCGATCTTTGAGCGTAACATATATACATAGTTACAAGTGAAGCAAATATATTCTTTATTTTAAGTTTGGGTTCCCTTAGTGGAAACATTGGAATGTAGTTAGCATTGCAATGTTTTATGGGAACTAGCACACCCTGAGGTCATCAGTGTCTATTTGTATGTGTGCATTAGAGAATCTATCAGCCACAACATACCCAAACCAATTGCTCGTACCAATCGGTTTGTGTGCGGATATAGATTCTTTAATGCACACATACAAATTGACGCTGATGACCTCAGCTGTTGTGCCAAGAGCGTAGATATGGGAGGGATACAGGGGGTAATTACCCCCCCCAGGATTCATCAGGACCGCCGGCAGCCAGCCACAACAGACGAAAAAATACCTTTTTGTTGCGGAAACGAAAGGACCTTTTTTTTTGCTCTCCAAATGCCCACGTGACAAAATTTTTCAAGTTAGGTTGTTAAAAAAAATTGGTTGTCTGTAAAGTCGGTTTACGGACGATAGTTTTACGTGATAACGTCATAAAGAAACATCGAAATGCGTACAAGCCGACGCTTGGGCCGATCGTGCCTCTCTATCGCTTATACCGCGCTCTCGCTTGCACGCTCAGGCTCAGGCGGAACGTGACACTTTTTCGTGCGTGCAGCCGGTGTTTCATCAATTTATAAGACGTTATCACGTCAAAAAGTCATTTGTGTTAATAAATCTTTAAAAAAATATTGATTTTTTTGCTTTACTCCCCCTCCCCCTCAGAAAAAATATCTACGCCGTTGTGTTGTGTGTCTATAATCTGCAATCTATCTCTTTTAAATCTGGATACAGTAAAACCTCGTTAACACGAACTCGTAAAAATCAGGCAAAAAGTTCGTGTTATGTGGGAGTTCGTGTAAACCGAGTATGGCATAAAATACAGTCATTTTTTAAGTGTCAAATCATGATTTATTTTAAGTAAACATTGAATAATTATTTATTATAAATTGTTAAGAAGCCTTTGCCTTTGTTAATTAGTTTACAACCTTTTCAATAAATAAGAGGCGAAAAATTTTGAGGTATATATGTTTCTATTTAGGTATAGGATTTCGAGTGAATTTTTAATCTCTCAATCCTTTATCTATTTTTAGAATGTGAGTTAATTACTTTTGTAATCCCTTAAGCGAATCTTTTCTTTTAGTTGTATTGTATATTCATTGACCAAAATGATTAAAATATATGATTTGAGAATTTTTGTAGTTCGTATTATCCGATAATTAACCGTGAAGGGACGAAAAAGTCATGGCCCCCACATTCGATTGTGGGCCCTGTAACCAGGATCTGGGTCGGGCCCCCCCCCCAACATATGCCTATTTTTCTTTGTCTTCGGACAAGAATCTTCGCAGAGTTAGAGTGGGGGAGAGTAGAGGGAGTAGGTGGGGCCCGTGCGTGCTGTTGTATACAAAGTAATATCTATTTTACTCTAAACTGCTTTTATATTTAAATATTTTCATTTATTTTGATAATAAAGCTATGATCCACTGCAAATACTTCTTGAATAAAAAAACCAGGGCCCCCTCTGAGCCCGGGCCCTGTTACCAGAGTTGCACCAGCCCCACCATTGTGGGGGCCATGGAAAAAGTTGTTCGAAGTTCGTATTAACGAGGGTTCGTGTTAACCGAACATAATTACATTAAAGCTTATGTGACCATTGTCGAGAGCAAATTTTTGTTCGCGTTACACCGAAATTCGTGTTAACCGTGTTCGTGTTAACGAGGGTTTACTGTACTACTTTTAAGATACTAAGTAGTAAGTCACAACAAAATCGAGTGATGGAGGTAAAAACTGGCAAAATTTTAAAACGTGTTCTTCAGTTTACACACAAAATAACAGAAAGCCTTTAGAGACAATAAAGTGAGAGACAGGCCCCTTTGTAATATTATTGATCTTGTATTAATGTTGAAAAGAAACGGCAAATATTCTGAAGAAATATTATGTATATATTGTTTTTCTTTCTTTATTTCAAATGTCGCACACTAATTTTCCAAACTTTCTAAGTAGATTTCCTGCTGCTTTGTCAACCTAGCTAAATATTTTGTAGAACAATGTAGAACTGGAAGATAAGACGACATTTAAGTACTTATTCTTTTCTTTTTAATGCGCTTTGTTAAGTTTTCTCGACGACTCAAGAAATTTTAATTTATATACATGTATTTCCATTATCTTCTTATTACATAAACACAAATGTAAAATAAAAGAGTTTCTGTCAACGTGTTTATACAGACCGATTGTAAACTAAAAGTGTGCGAATAGCAAATTTTCTAATTATTGTATACTGAAATAATAATAAAAAATAGAGAATAGTTACTTCTTATCACAACAAGTTTATTAGTGGATGTACATTTCGAGAGCTATGCTCTCATCTTCAGCAATACTAAGAGCACTGTGGTTTGAATCTAATAAAAAATAGAGAATAGTTACTTCTTACCACAACAAGTTTATTAGTGGATGTACATTTCGAGAGCTATGCTCTCATCTTCAGCAATACACTAAAGTTTAGTGTATTGCTGAAGATGAGAGCATACTTTAGTGTATTGCTGAAGATGAGAGCATAGCTCTCGAAATGTACATCCACTAATAAACTTGTTGTGGTAAGAAGTAACTATTCTCTATTTTTTATTAGATTCAAACCACAGTGCTCCTAATATTTTTGTTACTGAAATAATAGTTTACGTATTTTGTATATAAATTAAATATATACGAGATCCAGTGAGTTTGTGACCCGAGACATAATGTCGATATACGTATGTTACATTATAGTATAAGGTAAAAGTCCCAATACCGGAACGATTTGAGAATCTTTATGAAATATTTTATTTCGTACGCGATGGAATTAAATGAATCTTGCTTTATTTTAAACCTTAATGTTTTATTTTAAAATATAGAATATAAATGAGACTTTAAAATATACCTATCGGAAATATAAGAAAAAAATTGTTAACAGCAACAGTAGTCTCAGATTCGTGACTTATCCAGGTTCCTTACTATGGTTTTACTAAGAATTCAGTCAATGATCTTAAGCTTGTAGAAAGTAAATAAAACAACTTTTTAATTATATTTTTGTTTTATGTGTATTTAGAAGTCAAATCTTTGATTAACGTCTAAATAAATTATTTTTTGAATCATCCAACTTTCAATCTTTCGTACAATTTATTAGATAATAAATAGCTTAATACTGATTAATTTTTATATATTTAAGATATTTCTGAAGAAGGTCCAAATTCGGATCGAAACGGCATCTTGTGTTATATTGATTTGTTATTTTTTTATTTTTTGTCAATATATTGGTCTGAGAAAAATTGGTCGACAATTTTATTTATTTGAAATGTATTTAGAAGTACTTAAAATTCAAAAAAGCTTATTGATAATTGAAGGAGATTTATTTGGTTGAGGAACAATTGAAAATAAGCTTTACCAGTGTATCGCTTGTGGCCAACGTTTCGAAAAATATATTTTCATCATCAGTAATATTCGTTACATATATTATTATAATTTCTAACTTACATTATAAATATATAATTTAGATAATACTAAAAGCTATAACATACCTCAATGCAAGTTAAGATGGTAAATTGTAAAAATAATTCTAATATACATGATCATTTACTATGAATCTCGACAAATTTTTAAATTTAAAATTATCATAAAACAGTTTTCTTATAAAATTGTTCTGTCAATTGTGCAAATAATATTGTACTGTAATATATTTTTCGAAACGTTGGCCACAAGCGATACACTGGTAAAGCTTATTTTCAATTGTTCCTCAACCAAATAAATCTCCTTCAATACATATTTTGGAACAAAACTTCTACTAACTTATTGATCATTTTAGAAAAAATATATTATTATATTAATTACGCTGTTCATCTATTGGAACACCAAAAGTGAGTCTGTGCCCAGTATCGGAACAGTCAGGCCATGTTCATTTCATCGATTGACACGTGCGTGTATTTGATTGAGTGACTAGACCACGCTAGGAAAAATCTGTTTGTGAAATAATATTTAATGGAGTAAGTCCATTTGTTATAAAAAATGCATGAAATATACATAAACTTTAATTTGAATATAAAAAATGAACTCCTGTGTTGAATATTTTTGTCTAAAACAATTCAAGTATAACCTCAATTTATTTTTTTGTTTTTTTAACTATTCAGTTGAAAATATATCCTTTTTATAAAATATTCAATCATTTAGATATATTAAATGCATTTTATATTTATTTGCTTACTAAAAAAAACAAAAATACACCGTAAAATAATTAAAAATTGTCACTTGGCGGGATCGAACCCACGACCTTCACGTTATTAGCACGACGCTCTAACCAACTGAGCTATAGATAACTGGATTCGTAGCGCCTTACAACGGTAAACGTTTTATTTACTGTTCCGGCACTGGGCCAACCATATTCCAACATTAGGACAAGGCTTTTTAAGCGTTCCGATACTGGGTCTTTTAGACTTCTTCGAAAAACATTTATTTAATATATTATAAATATCAGAAAAACTTATTAATTTGATTATTATCGAATAGCCAAATGTCCATTTTATATAATGGGGCAAATACTTTCTTTTATGAACTGCGTAAATATTTTTTTAAATAATAAAAACTAGTCACATGCCCTTCGTCGTTCCGGTATTGGTACTTTTACCTTATGGGATGTTTTTCTTTTTTCAAATAAGTATTTAAATGAGTGTTATATAAGACAGTGTGAAAGAGAAATTCCATTGCATTCGTTGTTGGGATTTGTTAATTAATACACGATCGTTCTAATAAACTGAATAGCTAACCTTACCAAATTACAATGCCTCATTCTACTTATACGCCGCCTCTGTTTTTAGAACGAAAACATGTAGGTAAATAACTGTTTTAATTAAATTAACAAAATAAATAACAATTGAGCTTAGAATCCATACAATGAAAATAAAAGCATGTTACCAGCGTTAATATAACAATTCCTTTTAGATCAGAGTTGTAACTTTAATAATGGCGGAAAGAATTTTATAGTTCAATTGAATTATTTTTGGACATTGTCATCATTGTCTATTTATGACTTTAATTTTACCATTTTCAACTCCACGGTTGGGTAGTAATTTAGAACAAAATTATCTTTTCAAAATTTTACAATATTTTTTTCTATATCTCCCGAGTCAAAAAAAAACATATTTTTGGAAAAAGTCTGTTTGTCTTTGAGAACGATACAGGTCAACGACTAAATGGATCAAAACCAAATTTGGATATTTGACAAGTAAATAAATATATTTGTATCAGTTCAGTGAGTCTCTAAAAAATGTAATTAAATGATCATATAAACTAAGGTCTTTGTCAAATCAATTTTTTTGACAATGCTTTCTGCAATACAGCATTAGCACAACAGATAGATCGATATACAGATAGCTTATAAATATTTTTTTCAATTTTGTTTTTAATTCTACACAACTGTAAAGTCTCGTAAATTCACAAACCCTGAGGTAACGGTTGTCTTTTGTTGTCGAGTTTTGTATCTATCTATCAGATGTATTAGCTATATAGGTAACCCTGTGTAACGTGCATTTATGTGAATATAAGAAACGTTGATTCAGTACAGTTTTTCGGACAATTTGAAAGCTTTAATATAAACGCGATCTATTTATTCTAGTAAATAATTACACACTTATGTAAGTAAATTCATATTATTATAATTAAAAAAAACACAGAATACTGACGCATTTAAAAGTTTCTGGGATAATAACAATATCTTAAAAGTAAAAAAAACAATACGATATGCTTTGAAATATAATTAATTAAAATTAAAACATTATCAATAAACAATTGACTCACGTTCACGAAGTGTTGTGATCGTCCAATTAAATCAAATCCAATTTAAATTTTCGCGGTAAAATAACAGATGAATTTGTATAATCACACAACAGTTAAGAAAAACGTAATGTCATATATGTACGAGACCCGACTATCAAATGAACGGGAAAATAGACATTACTTGTGTATATATACACGGTATCCGGCTAAAGAAACGACATGACAGCGTGATGCGATCGCGTAGGCGCGAATCGCCGAGAGCTCGCTCGCTGCAGCGCCGTATGTCTGAACTCTGCCCGGAAATAAACGAGCTTCGACCATTGATATTGCATTACATAACAGGTAAACTAAATGGAGGTTTAAAATAATGTTCATTGGTGGAATTTCTAAACGCTTTGCTTTTCTTATCGATCATTAAATCTAATAATATGTTATGTTATCAGTCTTTTATTATCATATTTTAAAATAAAAGTATAAAATTGTAACTCCATTTAATTATGTAGGGTTTTCGAGGTGATATTGTAAATTCAAAACGTTTTTCACTTTATATTTGTATCGATTCAATTGAAAAACTGCTAGACCGATTTTCATGAAACGGATACAAAAAACGCCAACAACCCCCTTGTTGAGCACCTATGGTGTTAATGATAATAATCAATTAGAAATATAATTTGGCAGTAGATCCAGCTAAACTTGTCAAATAGTGACTTTAGAAAATAGAGGCGTCCTGTGTAAAAGGTCTAAATAATTAAACAATTTCAAATTATACTTTCACTACAGCTCCTAGATCAGAATTTAGAAACAGTGGGTTTACAATAATAATTACCACGTTCGAACAAACTCGACTTTTCTTAAGCGCTTACCCAGATAGACAGGTTTACAGCAAATTTAGATCATTTTTGATACATGAAAATATGAACTCACCATGGACCTATTATGAGTGCCTGTGTGAGCTCATAGTGAATGAAAATCATGACAGAATTCGTTGAGTATATATTGTAGAAATATTGAATCAAATGGATACTAATAATCTTGAACTAAAAGTTGTCTTCATATTAACAGTAGATCATGATAATATTTGAAAGATTCAACATTCCTACAAAATATACTTATTTCTATGATGAATATCGTTGACTCATATTTGCTTCATATTACGAACATTCTATGATGGTGTTAAAAAGATTAAATACTACTTCAAATTTGCTTATTTCTGTGATGAATATCGTTGACTCATATTTGCTTCATATTGTGAGCATACCATGACAACATAAGAAAATTTCAAAATTCCTAAAAATATACTCATTTCCATGAAAAATTTATTTGAATTATATACTTATTTCAAGGTTTATTATTATAGGAGGCATTCTTTTACACGTCAATATCAATAGATCATCGCTAACTGGCAAAACTTTCAACGTAAAGTTCAAGCTACGACGTACGTATTTCCATCCACCGTTCTTACACTTCAGAGCTTTATAAGCACGTAAACACACGCGTCTGTTGAACTTCATAATTCGACTAGCTTCGCGACCGTTCGTGTTGGAATAACGAATCACTACATATACATACATCAGCTATTGCTCAGTGGGAGCTTTGCAAAGCTCTTGGAATCATTGAATATTGCTTTGTCTAGCAGCTAGCTTGACCTGTACAAGATGAAACGATGCCACACACAAACCGTTTGAGTGCCTATTCTTAGCTGATTTAGCATTTTCTTTTCTTTTTAGTTTCATATTTCTTTTATTGTTTCAAGATGGTGGAGTTTTAATTTTGTTGTAGGAACCGTTTTTTTTTAATAATAAGTAATTTTCAATTAAAAATAGAATCACTTGAAATGAAGTTATCTACTACGAAGAATGTTTATTAAATTTCACATTCTCATACAGATATATTAATGACATATAAATAGGATTCTGTAATGATGTCAAGATCTGTCATTTTATACCTTAACTTATAAGTATCCACTTGCATATAGCCTAATAGTTTAAGCTCCCATGACACAAAAAGTTACCCCAAAGAACACCTCAAAATTATAAAGTGAAAATGGCTGAAAAATATGTCAGAAACATGTTACGCCCGCCAGACAAGTAAAAATTTGTTAATTGTTATTTTTTATGCATTTTTGAAATTTAAAAAAAAAACATGATTTTACTTTCCAAAACACCTGCTTGAAATTTATACAATTTGTAGTAAATAATGTACCATTTTTGAAAAAATTGGTCTGGCTGACAATTTTTGTTAATAAATTAGCCAGACTTCATTTGTTATAAGCCATTTTTTTTACGAAAATACATTTCATAACACCTCCTTGAATTTTTTTTTAAATAAAGTTTAAGATCTCTTCTATCTAATACAACTGGTCTGGCTGGCAATTTTTGTTAATAAATTGGTCAGACTTCATTTGTTAGAAAATTTTTTGTTTATGAAGTCTGTCATAGTAAAAAACATTTTTTCGCTGACAGACCAATTTTTACGTATAAAATAGATGTCAAACCTTCTTTCAGAAAAAAATTAAGGCGGTGTTTTGACACGGCCCTTGTAAAAGCTAATTTGTTTATAAAAAAACGCTGTCACGGCGCTTAAAAATTGAATCTGCCATGGTAAAAAACAATATTTTGATGAAAAATGTATTAAAGTATATAAAAGGGATCTACCGTATTAATTTAGAATAAAAAAAAAAAAAAATTCTAGTTAGTTAGCAACGATTATACCATATTTTTTCATTAAAAAATGTGGTCGCATTTAATGAAAAAATATGGTATAACCGTTGCTAACTAGAAAAAAAAAATTTTTTTTATTCTAAATTAATACGGTATATCCCTTTTATATACTTTAATACATTTTTCATCAAAATATTGTTTTTTACCATGCCAGATTCAATTTTTAAGCGCCGTGACAGCGTTTTTTTATAAACAAATTAGCTTTTACAAGGGCCGTGTCAAAACACCGCCTTAATTTTTTTCTGAAAGAAGGTTTGACATCTATTTTATACGTAAAAATTGGTCTGTCAGCGAAAAAATGTTTTTTACTATGACAGACTTCATAAACAAAAAATTTTCTAACAAATGAAGTCTGACCAATTTATTAACAAAAATTGCCAGCCAGACCAGTTGTATTAGATAGAAGAGATCTTAAACTTTATTTAAAAAAAAATTCAAGGAGGTGTTATGAAATGTATTTTCGTAAAAAAAATGGCTTATAACAAATGAAGTCTGGCTAATTTATTAACAAAAATTGTCAGCCAGACCAATTTTTTCAAAAATGGTACATTATTTACTACAAATTGTATAAATTTCAAGCAGGTGTTTTGGAAAGTAAAATCATGTTTTTTTTTAAATTTCAAAAATGCATAAAAAATAACAATTAACAAATTTTTACTTGTCTGGCGGGCGTAACATGTTTCTGACATATTTTTCAGCCATTTTCACTTTATAGTTTTGAGGTGTTCTTTGGGGTAACTTTTTGTGTCATGGGAGCTTAAACTATAAGTTTCTGAGCATTTTTTATTTAAGTAAAAAAAATTGGTTGTCTGTAAAGTCAGTTTACGGACGATAGTTTTACGTGATAACGTATTCCGCTCGAATATCATATTTAATAATACATCAGAGGGTGACACATTTCGGAACGTGACACTTTTTCGTGCATGCAGCCGGTGTTTCATCAATTTATAAGACGTTTTCACGTCAAAAAAAACATTACAATGTATTGATTTTACGGAAAGTTTGGGTTAGGAGCAATTTGCCACAGGTTTAAACAGTTTTACAGCTTCTCAGGTTTGTTTTCTTTCCACTTTACTTGTATTATTTTTTGCACTGCTTTTCATGTCTGTATATAGTCATTGAAAAATGACCCATTTCACATGAATGCGTAAAGTAAAACAAATGAAAGGCGAAGCGTAGTCACTGCCATTTCCCTAGTAAAAGTATGAAATTCAAAAGCCGCAGTCTACAATTGGATTGAACTGGCTCCAAATTGAATTGTCAATTTTTTAAAATATATTTTCTTCATACCTCGATCGAAAGTTTGACATTTACTCCCTGTTATTTATTATATTAAATAACAGCGGTAACCCTAGTTACGAGTATAAATACACATGAGAAATTTTTTCCTCCCGCCGTTCTCACTGGGAGTAAATGTCAATCTTTCGTCCCTGCTGACGAAAGTACGTACTTTCGAGCGGATATGAAGAAAAATCGCATACACCACACGGGCCTTAAAAGTTGAAATCTCGGCCCTTGTCATGTAATATACTATTTATGAATTTCTACTGAGTAATAAACAATAAAAATGTCCTAGCTAATTGTGAACACTTCTGTCGGCAACTCTATCCCAAACAATCAAAATATATCGTGTATAGGTATAATTTATTACGTAAATATAAATGAAAGCAATAAATGACTTGTTTTGTACTCGAACCAGGTGAAGGCGAGGCGACTTGTCTAATTAACACAATTATTGATTAACTGTCAAAGTTCACGGCGCGCATATAATATAATGCCTTCTAATTAATAGTAGCGGGTTGTAGCCTATTCAGTGAGATCGCTGTTTAATCGTTTATACATTAGATGCATGCAGTTTTTTTATGCTTGTTTCTTTCTTCGAACAAATTAACATTATTTCCATTATTGAGCCTAACCCAGTTTTCAAATGTCCTTTGTAAAGCACATACACTGTTGGCGTCGGTATATGATGGGAGACCTAGGGGTCTAATTAAAATTTCTCGACGTGAAGGGTTGAATAGTGTTTTGAAATTTCTGTATTTAGTAATTCATTTAAAAAGTACTTCTGTTTTCTTTTAAAATCGGCACGATAAGGTGGTACTTATAATTTTCAAGTAGACATTAGTTTGCGAACCTTTTTGAAAAGGGGGTCAAATTTTGTTAATTATTTTTTTTAATACTAGCTCGTGGGCTACTAAGTCAGTGGCGTTAATTGTAAAGGGAGAGAGGGATGGTTAATAACTATTTTTTTTTAGTTTGAAACTTTTTTTGGACGATACAGTACGTTTTACGATCATGCTGGATTCAGCGTGTTTTTTTTATAAGCATGAGGATTTTGCCACAGTTCTGAAAGATTTCAGTTTTCGTCAAAAATTAGTTTATAGAAATAAACACGTGGGTCAGTGTCTAGCCCGCGGGTTATAGGATCGCCATCACTGGTATAACAAATGCTGAATTTATAAAATGAAGGCCAAATACCTATTCAAAAAATGTTGCTTTTACGTTTAGTAGTATATATACTTTTGAAATTATCATTTTTCTAACGTTTTTTACGACACTCAAAAGACACTCATATTTTATTTGCAAATTCTACAGTATTTAAAAGCGCGATCATCAGCAAAATAATGTTATGTTCCTTCTGCATGCATTCCGTGATAGAAACAAATATAATATATCATTTCAAAACTCTGCCTTGCTATTTTGATTGCACAATTGATAGAAAATGGCGTGTCATTATAGACTCATAGAAAAGTCAATGCACACTGGCGCTACAGTTACGATTAGGTTACGTCAAAAAAAACTACAAAAACACTGAATATTAAGTGCAAACCAGCTATATATTTTACAGGGCTACATGGAAAATTTGACATACATACCTACATATCTCGTGCGAAATAATATTAGGCACCTAGACATCTAATCATTTGCCTCATTTTTCCATTTTCAGAAATATTTCCTGGTACTGTGCCATAGATATATATACTATAGATTGCGGATACACTTGTGCATCCTGTACCTTTTAGAAGCCATTTTGTACGTGGAAAACGCCGTAAAAAGCGCGCGAGATTCAAAAATATTAATTTTTTTAATATGATCTTATTGAAAAAAACAACTAAACTCACAGTAAACAGTGATATTTCGCTCCAAAACCTATTATTATACTGAAACGTTTCAAAAATTACAAAATTGAGCATAAATATAATGTAAAAGCTTAGAACATTTTACATTGTCAATTTGGCATCAAGGTTGACAAGCATTGATACCAATCTGACAATGTAAAATGTTCTAAGCTTTTATATTATATTTATGCTCAGTTTTGTAATTTTTTAAACGTTTCAATATAAAAATAGGTTTTGGAGCGAAATATCACTGTTTACTGCGAGTTTTATTGTTTTTCCATTAACATCATATTATAGAAAATTTAATCTTTTTGAATCCCGCGCGCTTTTTACGGCGTTTTCCACGTACAAAATGGCTTCCATACGGCTTCTAATTGGAATCATTCCGCACAATGCTCAAGGATAGGCATCCGCTATCTATTAATATATATCTATGTACTGTGCACAATTAGTTTTGTCCGACTTCTCTGAATTATTGTTCACCCGTAAAGAGAACTGCGGGTGTCTATGATGCCCCTACTTTTACCGAATTAGGTCAAGACGCGACATTCTATTTTTACATTCTTTTATCTTCTCGATGTGAATTTACGTCGTTTTTATTTCCGATTTACACGACTGGAAATCGGATAAGTGAAACAGTTCATGTTATTAGATTTGATTTATTAATGAAGTCCACATTGCAAAGAAATAAAGAGCTTCCGATCTATGAATGATAAAGTTGAAGTAAGGGCCATGCGGATGGTAAATGTGTATAATTATATTGTATATATTAAGGAATTAAGCATGTGAGCAAATTTCGTCCAGGCTTCCATTAAATTTTTAAAGTGAAACTTTTATTTTATCGCCCCGAATTTTTCTGGCCGTCTGTTGCATGTCGTATTACAGGCGGCCGCGGAGTAGAGGTAAAGTGAAAGGCGTTCGGAGTAGGCGCTCGGTAGAGCAGCCAAGGCCAATATGGCGGCGCCCATGGTTAGCATCAGCTGACTGTGTAGTATGTAGTATAACACATAGTCAGTCTGTCATGCGGGCAAGTGCTGTACAGTGCTTACATGTTTTTATTCGTGTATTCATGTGAATATTGTTGTTTACAATTAATCGTGATGGATAAGTGTCTACAATCCAACGCCTACAATCTGCAATAAAAGTTTCACTTGTGTCGTGGTTTTTATTTATATAGTCACAAGTTGTTAAAAAATTACTGAAATTCTCTATCACTATAAATTTGTTCCAGGAAGCCAACAAACGGTAACGAAACCGTCCCCCGCATGCGCAGTAGCTAAAACAAAGCTGTTATTGACGATTTTGGAACAAGTTTTAACTACTGCGCATGTAGAGGACGGTTTCGTTACCGTTTGCTGGTTGCTTGGAACAAACTTTATATCAATTGAGTTTTGTTACTTATTGTTGTTATACGTATTGTCTTCGCACTTGAAAGTGAACCAAATGAACTCTGTACAAAAAGTCCGTTCAACTAATGAATCAGAAGTAAAAACGAAACAAAAAACAGCCAGTTCATCACTAATACAATAGAGGCACCGCTTGTCTGCGAACAAAGCAGAATCCACGGATATACTGCTGAGCACGGAACTGTCCTATGTTCTGTTTGCTTGATCATTTTTAGGGTTCCGTGCATCCGATGAAAAAACGGAACCCATTATAGGATCACTCTCTGTCCGTCCAACAAAGCCTATTTTATTCGAATTTACTGGAAAAATGATGAGTTTTGGTACATATATTACAGAGTTAGATGACTCAATCTTAGAGCAAATAAACGAATTTTGAATTTGGCGGTTAACTTTGGGGAGCAAATTAAAGAATTGAGAAAAAAAAATTTTCAAGTATGTCATGTAAGGTATCAAATAAAATGGCTCGTTATGAGAAATATATACAAATATATATATTTTTTATAATTTTAGAATGCCGACTTTATTAGATATTAAATCTGTAATTATTGTGATTTATATCACGCACGTAAATGTTACGGGACAAATAAATGAACATCGTCAGTCTTTGACCAATGAAACGAGTGTGTGAATGAGCGCAAGAGACTATTTTCTACAATCGTGCTGAAATGAAGTACATCGAGGCCGTAGCGCTGGGTGGAGTCGTAGGGCACACCAAGCGCGCCTAGTCACTTTAATTTAAAGATTTGGCCAACGTCCAACTTGTGTATCCGTGGAATCCGGTTCATATAATATAATTTCCGTAAACATGTAGATATTTATGATAGTTGTCGAGTTATATGTGCAAGTCCTGTAGGCGCCGGATAGGCAATCAACATTTATTGTTTCTACAAGGCCTTGTCAGCTCTGTAGTCGTAAAGTTACAGTTAAGATAAAATTAGGGAATACATAAAAATATCGTCTCGTTTCTTAATCATATTTGGAAATCAGTCCAAGGTCTCTAAATTAATCAATACCTGAAATATAGAAGCTCAAAAATACATCTATATCGGGAGCAAAAAATATACATAGAATAATTAATTTTTGTACGACCGCCTATAAAATAGCTGCTTTTCATATTTGTATACCGGTTGTAAAATGATTTATATTTGCACAGTGCGTAAAGTAAAAAAAAAATACTTATAGAATAGTAATATTTCTGTCGGTTGCCATTTACATCCACTTGTGTAACAGAGACAAGCACAGTATGATGTTGCCGTTGTAAAAAATCCAGTTAGTTCCAACAGTGAACTGTCAAATATATATTATGTATATATACCTATTATTATGAGGTGAAAATCAGTTATTCTATAGGAGTTACTTGGCATATCTCACAACTCGTCTGGTATACAATCTACTATTATACTACAAATCTTATATATATTAATCTGAGCTGTTGTTTTGACGTGATAACGTCTTATAAATTGATGAAACACCGGCTGCATGCACGAAAATAAATTGATGAAACACCGGCTGCATGCACGAAAAAGTGTCACGTTCCGAAATGTGTCACGTTCCGCGCACGATCGGCCCAAGTTTGACAGCTACTAAAATTTAGGTTATGTATTATTCGAGCGGAATACGTTATCACGTAAAACTATCGTCCGTAAACCGACTTTACAGACAACCATTTTTTTAACTACAAAAATGATCGGTCTGAAATCAGAGCCCGTTTTTTTTGTACTGTTTTTAAATATTGCTAACACGTTCGACAGTCTATGTGATAAAGTTTCTTATAGCAATATTATGTGTATTATGACGGGTGATACAACCTTTTCCTTTTCGTTACGAATTGTGAATGTAAGCATGCATATAACATCTCTTTTGTCAAACATTTATCTATTACTGAAATATGATCCCCTGACGAAACTTCTATTTGTTTTCTTTGTTCAATATCGTAAAGAACGCTGTATACACACACAAAAATAGACATTGTTACTCACAAAAAAGGCGGTTGAATTTAATTTAGATTCGAAATAAATATAGCGAAGAACAAACTTCCTAGGAAATTATTCATTCTTTAAATCACAGTAGCACTTTATTTGTTTAATCCAGAGCTACTGAAAACAAATGAGGTCAAATAGCTTTTATCTTGAAAAATAACAAGCATTTATCAATACTATGAATAAGGCTACGCAGAGAGAGGTTGTGTGCTTGTCTGTCTGATATGGTTAAACCGTAATGCGACTTCAATGACATTTGGTACACAGAAATATAGGGCTCTACTAAAGTATTATTTATAAGTATTTTTCATACAAAATTAACAAACGAATTAACTGATTCCCAGTAAAATGAAGTGGACCTTCCGAACTCAAAGAGCATTTCATTTGGATGAAACTGGGCTTATAGACTTAAACCTTCCTCAAGAAGTAAGCTATCGAATGGCAAAAATCGCATTAAAATCCGTTCGGGAGTTCTCGTGTCTTAATTAGCGAACATATAGAAAAAAAAATACGTGTGGCACTCGGGGACTGCCGCGGTAAAGCTATTGCATATTCTTTTTAGGTCTTTAAGTTTTTCTTCTCTATAAAACGAAAATAGCTAGGTATAAATAATAAGGTATAAATAGTGTAATTACACACCAAAACAATTATTCATTCAAAAAATTTGAACAAAAAGAACGATATTAAGAGTTTGATCATAGAATTTCGCGCGATGTACATTTATATAGATATAATATCATATATACTTTCTCTGCACATAACCTAAATAATTTAGGTTATTTTTATAGCAGTATTATATATAAATTCATTTATACACAAATAAAGATAGAATCAGTTATGAGCAGTTATGCAGTTATGAGCACACAAACACCGTGCCGAAGTCTGCCGAACTGAAACGACGTTAGACGATGCACGGCTGTCAACGCCGCACCGCTGTGCCGGTCGGAGGGGGGGGTGTTAGGTTTTTTTTCGTTACGGAATTTCTTGATTCGGTCGCCGCGCTCAAAGCCCGCGATAGAAGCTATGCAATAGCTTAAAAACAAACGAGAATCCGAGCATTCTATTAGCTGATTTTTTAATAAATAAACAACATTCATCAAAATTTCGGTAATCGGTTCAAGTGATGCTCTGAAATGAAGTTGATAAGCTTTTCTTGAAAGTTTGAGAACGACTGTTTATTATCAATGCGAACGTAGCTGCTATGTAATATGTATATATGTGTAAATTCTCGTACAAAAGGCCCACACTGTGGGGAATCTTTTGTCTTAATTTACCTGTCTGCTGACTTTATTTCAGTCTCACATTCCGTGTTACAGTAAGCTGTGGACGTGTGGGACCACAGTTTATCACTGCAGCTTTATCTTTTACAAAAAAAAAAAAACAAGCCCTTACGGACTTCACTAAAACAGCCGTTCTAGATTCTGCTCGTGTAATAATACAATTTTTTGTCCTTCGTTGTATTCTATTTAACCCATTCATACCCGACCAAATTCAGATCCGCCAAATGTAATCGCTTAGTTTTAAATTAAAAGGGGCACGATTACAGAACAGATGTAGGTACAGTATGTGGAAGCAAGAATTTGACAACTTGCGTTTGAAATCATAACCGCATATATTGGACGAAAAAAATTCTCTATCCCCAAAGTGAATTTTAAAGACAATCTTCTAGTCTAAACAAGCAAAGCTTTTAGTTAATGGAGCTCGTACAGACGTATTATATAAGGACGCAGCGTGCACAATCTAGACTAAACTCTGAGAATTTCAGGCAGCTGCTATAATAAATCCATACAGAGATTTGAGTGCGCATGCCCGCAGGAGGGCAAGCAGACACAGTTACCGTGGAGCTTTCTGTTTATATACTATACAGGTGTTCGGCTTGTTGTTATCACCTATGCACAGTAATAGAACAGACGATTCCATCAGTTGTAATGTTTGTAGTATGTTAAAGCACAGGACACATTGACTGTATCGTGATGTCACTTTAAAGAAACGTTACGTTGAACTTGAATAATATAACCTAACATTTTAAGCTCCGCCGAATTACGGTCTTGCCTTGCAGGACTGCGCATCGTTCGGCAGCGACTACAGTAGTGGAGCCTTCGGCTCGACCGTATTGCAGCACCACAGACAATATTTATAAGCTTTTTGAAGTGAAAACTTCTTTAGCGACGTTGTACACTTTTTTTGTAATGGGTAAAAAATGTTAAACTCGCGTCAGATCGAAAATTCGTAAGACGAAAACTTTTGTACACTTTTTTTGTAATGGGTAAAAAATGTTAAACTCGCGTCAAATCGAAAATTCGTAAGACCTGATCGAAAATGCGTAAGACCTGATCGAAAATGCGTAAGACGAAAACTTTTGTACACTTTTTTTGTAATGGATAAAAAATGTTAAACTCGCGTCAGATCGAAAATTCGTAAGACTTGATCAAAAATGCGTAAGACCTGATCAAAAATTCGTAAGACGAAAACTTTTGTACACTTTTTTTGTAATGGGTAAAAAATGTTATACTCGCGTCAGATATAAAATTCGTAAGACCTGATCAAAAATGCGTAAGACCTGATCAAAAATTCGTAAGACGAAAACTTTTGTACACTTTTTTTGTAATTTGTAAAAAATGTTAAACTCGCGTCAGATCGAAAATTCGTAAGACTTGATCAAAAATGCGTAAGACCTGATCAAAAATTCGTAAGACGAAAACTTTTGTAGGTACACTTTTTTTGTAATGGGCAAAAAATGTTAAACTCGCATCAGGACACGTGACCTAATCGAAAATTCGTAAGACGTTAATATTCAAGTTTTCACTTCTGCGGCACTCCCGGATTGCAACCCGTCTTTTTTTTGTCAGAAATCTTTGCGGGCGCGCTCATAACAACTCACCAAGGTTTAATCAACATCGAATTAATGGTATAGGAATTACCTAACAGACGAACAGTCATTTTTACATATAAACATCGCTCGACTGAATCGGTAAGCGGAACGTTAACTGAGCACTTTACATTGCGCGATTGTGGCATACGACTGTTGCATAGAACACGTGCTGTAACCAGGTGTGTTTGCACAGGTTCGCTTTGATCCAATGTAGGTGTGCTTTATATAGTTAATGCGCGTTCAGGGGTTCGTCTTTCTGTTCTATTTTTGGTATATATAACCTTGAACGGGACGTCGAAACTTCCATTTAAACTAAACGGTCCTCGCAAATTGAAATACGTGCACCTATTTTGTTGTTAGAAAGAAAAATATCGAAAAATGCACTCTTTTACTTTCTCCGTACCAATATTTCTTTCGTCTTTTTAATCTTTAACGTATATCGTTATTTGGAAACGACACTTAAGCCACTTTTTAACCAGTCTTATTTTATTAGTGGGCATACGTCGGGATTGGTTCAAATTGCCAATTAGAAAAAGAATACCTACTGACAAATTATTTTACGTTTATAATAACAAGAAGAAGAGAAAATTTAAACAATAAATCTTTGATTAACGTCGGATTAGAATTCTTCAATAAATAAAATTATCGACCAATTTTTCAGACAAATACAGTAACAAAAAATAATTAATACATTAACGTTTCGGTGCGGATTTGGATCCTCTTCAGAATATTTTTAAATACGAATTAGAAATTAATTATTAATTATTTTTATATTTTTCAGATCAGTTCTGAAAAAGGTCCAAATCCGGACCGAAACGTCAATGTATTAATTATTATTTTTTGTTAATACATTTGTCTGAAAATTTGGTTGATAATTTTATTTATTGAATAATATATCCTTACTTGAAACTGAAGGATCGCCGATTTCGACCAAATTTTGGGGTGAAACTAGATATCAAAATTAAAACACGTTTTGCACTATGTATACAATACCATAGGCCTGAGACATAGCGAAATACGGCCACACTGATTTTGCCGTTTATGGTGGAAGAATCGGCACTACATGGTGGAAGAAACGTGCCTACAATTTTTAACTATATTTAAATAAACGAGTGCCTTAATAATCTTTGCACGTTGATGAAAACCTGTAAACAGTGTTGGTGATGGAATTTCTGTTGACCTTTTTGTAATTTTTCCAACAAACAGTGAAATAAATGAACGCATATTTACTTCTCCCCCATTATATCGGTATAAAATGCCTGACTGCGCACAGTGTTTTGTTTACTATCCGTAAATGAAATCCTGTTTCCAGATACATAATGCGCGAACAGAAGATCCTTAATGACGAAAGTAGTAATAAGAGCTTCAAAAGAGTTTTTTTTTGTTTTATCTTGCAAACTCTAATTAAATACGAACTCGATATTGTATCATCTTTCATTGAAATAGATTTTAATTGGATATGTGATTTTTCGTGTCGAAATATCATAAAGTGAAAAAGCTAAAATTGGTTAAATACGAACGTTTTCGACTGCATATCGAGTTCACGCGAACAATTTGTGACGCCACCAGGCTATAATCGTTGGCCTCGCCTATAGTCTGTACTGATTTGTACAAAATATGATTAAAAGCGAAAGAAGATCTAAAATTTATTATTAAGAATCAATTTCAGTGTTCATAAAAATTAGCTAGGTAACAAATTCATGAATACCTACTTATATTTTTCTATATTATAAGTTATTATTGTTTTGTATTCATGTAAAAATAAATAAACACACACGTGCAATTTCAGGCACATTAATAATAATAATTGCGTTGCAAGAATTGTTGACGTTTCAGCCCTATTCACGCATTTTTCCGAATCTCGGATAAGTGAAACCGTGAGTTTTGAAAACGCCGTTACGGGATGCCTAAGTTCAAGTCAAGTTTGTCTAATAGTATGTGGTAAACAAAGAAATATTTAATAAATAAAATTATCGACCACTTTTTAACATCTGATTAGAACTCTTCTATAAATAATATTATTGACCAATTTTTCAGACAAATATATTAACAAAAAAAAAATAATTAATACCTACATATACGTTTTGGTCCCGATTTTTTAGATCAGTTCCAAAGAAGGTCCAAATCCGGACCGATACGTTAATGTATTAATTATTATTTTTTGTTAATATATTTGTCTGAAAAATTAGTCGATAATTTTATTTATTGAAGAGTTCTAATCAGACGTTAATCAAAGATTTAAAGAAATATTTAATCTATAAAAATGTTGAAGGTCTCTGGTCTAAGATGTGTACATTTACATATAATGCGATAGTTGATAAGAAAAGGTACGCCACTTGTTGAAAAAGGAAAAACCCTGATGCATGTTCCGTATTCGAGGTGTTACAGTTGGTCACGCACGTATTATGTAAATGTCGTCACGCCTAACATGTTTCCCAGTTGAGGCCGGTATCCAATGTTTTTAGGTGCAAGATTTTCTTAGAATATAATATGTTCAAATGCTGGCAGCCTTTTCATTCCTTCAGATTTTTAAACAAAATAGTAGTTTATGTATTTCTCTTGTAATGAAAGATATTATCATTAAAAGTGATATAATATATCGTTAACAGGCTTGTAACAACCTTACATATTTTGATAAGTTCGACCGGGGGTTTCGTGCACTCGGCTCTCCTAGGTACATACTTTTTATATCACATCAATTAATCTTTAGAAAATATTCTGTATTTTTTGATCCCCGATGCAAATTTGAAGACTTTGTTTATCTGTGGCACTGCAGCTTCAAAACTGACGTATCAATTTCAATGCTCCCATGTCAAGTTTTTGTCTATGTGCACAAATAATAATATAATAATAATAATATATCTTTATTAAGGCATAGACAATAGCCTTTGACAGGCTGTCAACGTCTCCCTTTTTCTCAACGCTTGCCCTTTTTGTGACATGTGTCATTTCACGACCGCTATACAGGCATGAAAAGCAGCAATTTTACAGAGAGGTGTGCAAAAATATTTATTATGTATTGTAAATATAATTGTGAAAAATAACTCTAATAATTTAGAGTGATGATAATCCTATTTAAAAAAGGACGAATCCTGGTGGCATAGGATCGATGAACTAAGCAAATACTGAAGGTTTTTTATTGCACTTTATTATCTGACGTTTCGGCAATCTTTATGCCATCTTCGGAAAATCAGTGCTGTCTGTTTTCTCAGTATTGTTGTTATGTATAAAATAAATTAAAATAAAAAATGTCAATATTTTAAACAAGTAACACTAGACACATTTATACAATTTTTAGTAAAAAGCAAGTCGTTTTTTCAAGAAAAATAGTAATTTTAATACCTTTTAATGACATTACTGAGAAAACAGACAACATTGATTCTCCGAAGATGCCATAAAGATTGCCGAAACGTCAGACAATAAAATGCAATAAAAAAACCTTCATTGCTTAGATCATCGATCCTATGCCATCAGGATTCATCCTTTTAATCTTCCAACTGTAAATATAATATTGCCTAATGTAAAGTTGTTAACTAAAGTAAAATAACTGAATATTCTTACAAGATTTTTAAAAATAGATGACACCAGTTACTGAATATTGATATAGAAAAACTGACTGCGGCCGAACCTGTGCTTAACATAATGACTGCGGTAACTATGCAATCTAAAAAATGGTTCACATATGCCTGGCACTGATAGCCGGTTGTAACGTAGATAATAGGCACAGATATGTTAATTATACCTGGCTCTACAGTTGGTACTGTGCAAAAACAACACCCAGCATTAATTATACTTGAAATGTCCTCAGCGCTAATTTCAAAATAATTCACTATTACATTTTACATGACGCAGAAAATACGTACCAAGGTACGCCTCTCGCACTGAAATGTTTCCAAATAATTAAACTCATCATACGGCGAAGAATATTTCAAGCGTTCATTGTAATTAAATTCGCTGGGGAAACTTGATATTGCATTGGCGGCATTAGCGGCTTAGTGAGTGAAATAGGTGGGAAAAAATTATATTTAATTTGAAATTACAACATAATAATCAATGAATTTAAATAGATTTGAATGACGCATAAAAAATTAGGCAGTTTCATGAAATTTTTTCATCGCGTTGTTATTATGCAAAATGAAAATGCAGGTTGATTTGAACAAACATTGAACAATTTGTTGGATTGTAATAATTTATTAAATTTGCCGTTTAACCGGGCTATGTCAAAAGTACATTAATAAAATAATATTTTTGTGAAAACCGCTTTAATGTAAGAAACTAGTGTTGGGCATAATCGATATATTTCAATAATCGAATGAATCGAAATAATCGGTTTTTATAATC
Organism: Xanthostigma xanthostigma; assembly: GCA_963575645.1. NCBI lineage: Eukaryota > Metazoa > Arthropoda > Insecta > Raphidioptera > Raphidiidae > Xanthostigma > Xanthostigma xanthostigma. The sequence continues at coordinate 6,949,086 of OY754471.1, read as the reverse complement.
GAATGATCATTCGAATTATCGATTATGAATGATGCGCAAACTTGGCAATTATTAATTTCGTTTTATTTACATTTACAGTATAAGCGAATGATCATTCAAAATATCGATTATGAATTATGTTCTAACTTTGCAATTTCGATTTCTTAATATTACTTAACACAATATTAATAATGGAATCACTGGTATGATCGAATAGAAATAGAAATATATATTTTGTTATGCCCTAGATGGATATATCGTCAATTTACATGAGTTAAAATTGAAATTTAAAAAATCCTTAATGTCATAAAAAAATTTTTTAGGAAGAATTATTTAAGTTTGAACTTAAATTCTTTACCACACTGAATTTCACTTAAGCTATTTGGTAGTTTATTAAATAAAACACTGCCAAAGTATGATGGATTTTTCTGAGACATTTTCAATCTGCATTTCTTTAGTTTATTATCTTGATTGTTTCTTATGTCATGATTATAAATATAATTTAAATTAATACAAGCACCGCGTCACTTCATTATTCAACTTTAAGTTAACACTAAGTACAACAAAGTATGTACAATCGAAACACCCCCACTCTCCAGTGCTAGCAAAGACTTCCCATCCCGAATGATATATCAATATATCATATTAGATATTATATTAATCGACAGTCGACATAGCAATAGTACTGTGTCGGGATTAATATTCATTTCATATTTCATAATCATTTCAAGCGAATGATATCTCGGCTGCCATAATCGAATGATCGATTATTCGGCCATAATCGAAATATTTCGATTATATCATTCAAAATCGCCCAACACTATAAGAAACCCATAATTTCGCCAAAGCGGTTTTGCCGCAAACGCAACTAAATCGACGCGGTATTTCTGACAAGACTTTCAGCCTTAAATCTAGATTTAAAGTTTAAACCCAACAGTCACATATCATTTAAATAGGACAGACGCCCCACTGCACGGTGCACAGCAATTTTAATAAATTATTGCACTTCAACGAACTTTTTTCTCAGATTTTGGAGTTTTGTTCAAATTGACGTATATTTTAGCTCTGCATAATTTCAAGCAAGTACCTTATTATAAAACAATAATTTTTGTCTAGAATAAATCAACAAATTGAATGATGGAATCAATGGAAACCGTTGAAAAAAATAAAATCTGTAAAAATAGATAAAGCATTCACCGGCCTTAAGATTATGTCGTATATCTTATATATTAATACGCTAAGGTTAAAGATGTTTGGCTCCCTTTTTAGAAAAAACCTCACAATTTCTCCATTTTAATTATATATCATTTTACAGATAATTGCTTGCTCTACTGACATCGACAACTAAAAAATTTATTATTGCTTTTGTTTTTGTAAATTAATTAAAATACAGCAACGCTGAACAACGTCTGCCAATTGACGTCTTTAATTTTGAAACAACGTCAACACTTCGATCTGTCATCTGACCTTCATATTGTAATACAACAGACAATACTGCATACTGCCATCTAACGGCTTTAATTTTGAAACAGCGAGCAACGTCACAGCAATGCTGCATGATGCCATCTGACGGCTTAGCTCAACGCTTTTGCTACTTGCGCCTCTATATGACAATTTTAGTAAAATATTTCTTCGATCTGTCATCTGAGCTTCATATTGTAATTCAATAAAAAGAAGAACGTTATAAGCAGTGTGCAAAATTAGAAACGAATTGAATACCTGCAATCATATTTAAAAAATAATTTTGTAAAGTGATAATTATTATACTTATTTAGTGCGAATAATTCGCACAGGTCACACTAGTCTTAAATATAACCTTTTCAAAAAGTCGTAAATTTATTGAGGAAGAGTTTGTAGGAGATCTTCTCATCACTTGGCAGGTCTACCGCCACTATTTACGATTTACAAAGGTTAAAAACAGCGCTGTTACGTCTTAGGGCTGTGCTAATTTACTCTGCATTATCAATGTTTAGATAAAAAAATATATGCGAAGTGTATCCGTCAAGAATAGTGACCTATAAAGCTCGGACGTACGTACAGAGTAACCGACAACTGCTGTTCGAATTTTTTCAGTAAAAATTTTTTCACACTTGCAGTGGGTGTATTTTATTCATATTTAAAAATGTTTTTTGAATGGATCAATTATTTAGCTTTACTTAATTCTATTTTATTTCAAAAAAAGTTCCCATTCTTTTTTTCCATATTTTGTTTACACATTAAACCGTTCCTAACAGTAGCAGATCCGACCTGCCCGATGTCTTCAGATCAAGGACGCGGGCCATCCTTCTCAACAAAGGAGTGTTCTTTATTATAAGATCAATAGCATGCCTAAGCACGACATGTTACGATCAAATAAATCCGTCGTTAAACTTAAAACTGTGGCTTGAAAGGTTTTACGCGATTTTATATTATTATTTGATGTTGTCCGTATTTAGTTTGTTTTAATAGAATATTAATCGTTGAAGAAAAATTTCATGAGCGAAACATCGGTAAAGTTTCTTTTTAAAAATAAACCAAACTGTTCCTCAAGTAGTGAATTATCGAGACCTTTTGCGTACGAGGCAGCCGCTATATCTCTCACCGTAGCGCAATGATGTGCAGTCGGTTTTTAGAATAAGCGGTATACCTACGTGCAGTGGTTTTCTGGTTTTATCCTTAGACCATTTTCTTTATCGAGTTTTGTTACACTAATGAATTTCAAGAATCGAATTTGCCGTACCGCTCGAAAAGAAGTTTTACTTCATTTATTTCCAAAAGATCTCAAAGGGTGCTTGGATAAGTCATACAGTATATACATATAGCCTAAGAGCTAGTGAACCATCCGAGTAACCAATTTAAACAATTTAAAGAACATTCCCTCAAAATTTTAGCCTTATGGGAGCAGGTTATGAATTACTATCCCGATGACAACTTTGCTATTGTTTGGCACATATTTACAACTAAAATAGGCTGTCATTTTTTTTACACTTAAACATATCTAAATTACAACATATTAAAATTGTAGCCTTGTGGGAATAGATTAAAATCAATTTTTTTTTACATTTTCAAAAATTTAAGGAATGATGATGCAATCGCGAGATGCCTGCCAGAACGGTATTTTTCTAAATGATCGATAATAAAACATCATTTCAAAATTTTCTAGCTTTGTGGGAAACGGGTTACTCGGATGGTTCACTAGCTCTCCTACTAATATACCTATACATATATTATTCACAACATCACAACTCACATGGAAAGGTAATAATAGGTACTTAAATTTTAATTCCCAATGAAATCATCTTTCAAAGACATAACGACGTTTCTTGTTGTTCTTATAATATGATTGACATAACGACAGTGCAGCACGTGAGAGCGTGTATCGCAGGATCGAATCCCGGCGTCGGTGTAATGTCAGTAGGTTACAGTCGGCTCGGGGGAGGTCCGTACCGGTACCAGTACTACCGTGGCGGTTTATACCTGTATTAACTGTAATATCGCAGTTTATACAAGCTGTCTTCTACACAACTGACACACGTATGCTCGTGTCCTGAAAGGACAGGCATTAAATTTAGCGAAGATATCGGTGCTGTTATTTCAGTTACGATTCATATAAATGCGATGACAAGGTTACGCACCATAACCTTTCAGTTATTGGATTCAGTAACAGATTCCTTTTTTTCAAACCAAACATAATAATAGTAGAAATGTTGTTTTTTGTCATAGCAGATGCGGACGTTACTGACACAATATATTATCTTCATTTTCAAATTATTTCAAATTTTCACACTTTTAAAAGGCTTCAACATTTATCTTAAATTATTATAGAAAACCATTGAAAATCTCAAGAAAATGTCTGATACAGAAATCACCATCAGTGGCAAATGGAAAAAGTTGATCATATTTATCATATCATATAAAATACAATATAATTATCTGGGGTGCATCAATAGACCGAAATAGAGTTTTTAAAATTCAGAAGAAAATTTTGAGATCGATATTTAATTTGAAATATATGGACTCTTGCCGACCAGTTTTTGAGAAACATATGATTTTAACATACTACGGGGTTTTTGGTTATGAACTTATTACTGAAATGTACAAATTAAATTATTTCGTTGATAAAGATTACAATTTGAGGCACTATAATACACGACCCAGCAATAATGTTGCCATAAAACATAAAACTGCATTTTATGAAAAATGCCCTACATATATAGGTTACAAAATTTACGGAAGGCTGCCAGAAAAGATTAAAAAAGAAAAGAATTCTAGGAAGTTCCAAAAAGAATTAAAACAATATTTCCTTAGATCTATGCCTTATGATCTTTGTGACTTGATGTAAGTAAATGTAAGTGACGTTTTGTATCCATTTTTCTTTTGGCAATGCAAATAAATATGTATTATTATTATTATTATTATCTTGCCTGACCTCTAAATGCGAGTTTAATGATGTTATTCAATGACTGTTTTCATTAAGAATAATTGAAGTCATTGAATCTGCAGTTTCTTTGCTTAAAACAATAACTGAAAACTTGCTTAAAAAATGTTTCGGTGTAGAAAACCATTAAATGACACTTCTATTACCAGATATGCACAAAATAAAAATTATATTTATTCAAAAAAAAATCAACGATCCTTTTTCTGTGAGCAAATGATGTCAATTTGCTTAAAATAGATCAAAACTTAAACTATGCGTAATATAAAATCGCTGCACATGTCAGGTTACCGTAGCCTCCACCACAATAATCCCGTTCTTCCACCACCAACCAGGAAGTGTTAATGGCGTAGGTAACGGGTTTATTATGGTGGGCGCTACGGTGGCATTCAAATGCGATATTGTATCATCAGATACATTGTCAATATTTATATTATTTTGTCATCTTTTCACTAATTAATTATTTTTTCAGATGTTGATTTTAAGCGTTTGTGTAACGTTTACGTTATTTCTTAATGAAGATGACAAAATAATACCGAAGGACCGGCTTACCGAAGAACTCGGTAAGAAAAGAGTATTCATGACTCACCTTTCTTTTCGACGCTGTCCTTTGCGTCATTGGTGCTCTCAACAGGTTGCACTTCCTGACTCGTGTTACAACCCATTCCTGTGTTCACTACGTTGGCACCAAATGTTTTATTACTTCTGATTTTATTGACCTATTATATTACTATTAGCTTCTTCTGAACAGCCCTTATATTTCTTCAGATACACCTATCCCCCGATTTACACAGTAGATACGTTCCTGAGAAAAACGTGTAAATCGAAAATTAAAAATTTTCAAGTCAAAACCGTGTAAATCGCAAAAGCTTGCAGAAAATGCATAATTTTGCTATTTAACAGTTGTGATTTTTTTCAATATTTTTAGGTGTACACAGAAATAAAAATAAAATGCATTGACAGGTTAAAATATGTAATATATTACGAAAACACTTTAATTTTATGCGAAGAAATACAGACACAGTGTGCGTGTGCAGCAAGTCAGCACATAAGCTCGGGATTCCCCGTGAGATGTGTACACAGCGCACGTGTTCAATCACAGTAGCATTTAGTAGAGTGCGATAAAAACAAAAAAAAACTTATTTGGAAAACCGTGTAAAAGCGAAAACGTGTAAAACAAGTACCGTGTAAATCGGGGGATGGGTGTATTTTCCAACAGATCAAAAATATTATATCTTACTAAATAATTTTTTTTATATTTTTCAAACGAGTTAATTTCTGTATTTAAAACTATATTTTGTTTTTTAATTACATATCACACTACTATACCTACTCTTTGCAATATTGTTAAACACAACAAACTTTGTATGTTCTTTTGAGTGTGTTGTTTTTGAAATTGAACTATTTTTCAAATCATTTTGTATACCTACAGTCGCATTTATTAGCATTCTATTAGCATTTTTATTATTTTGATACGCTCATTATACACTTGTCGGTTTCACTACAATGATAAATTTATTTCTTAAAAAACCAACATAGTTAAACATGTATTTTTCTTTAGATCAACATTTTTGATTATTTTTTTTTATTGGCAATTTACAAACTTGCACGAAAGTGAAGCAAAAAATAATTGCTATTTTTTGTTGAAACGAAATATGTATAGGTACACAAAAACAATTTTTCTATTGCGTCATTTTTTCTAAGTTTTAGAGTAATTAGTAAATATTAAGTAGAAAGGCGGTTAAAAAATGTTAATGCGTGGATTAGATATCTTTAAAATCAATATTTATTTTATAATTTCGATTAATTTGTTAAAAACTTTATATTAACTTTCATAGAATGCACCATTTATTTTTAATAAAGCAATTTAGAATTTTAGAAAACAATTTTTTAACAATAACGTCTAAATAAATATAAAACATTCAAGAGGACATCCCGAAAAACAAAAAATGTGCGAGCACATGTTTGTTGCGTAAACAAAAGACAGTCGCGGCGCGCTTGGCAGTTGCTTTACTTATGCCCTGCGATTGGATCAGAGCGTAGTCTAGACAAGTTAATTTAAACACACATTTCCTATTCGTCCGCCATATAATAAACAACAAAGCATCGGGCTACGTGTCGTAGGTAGTTGGTCGTTAAGAGATTTTCGTTTGTTTTAAAACAACTGCGCATGTTTATTATAGTCATTTCGTATTATTATAAAATCATGTTTAAAACTCATTACTCGCTTTAGTTTGTCATCTCTGTTTTTTATTATATTGCGTGATAAGTAATTGCCTCTAAATGCGTGTCATCGGCAGAGTTTAATGAAATGACACGTTCTTAATTTCATTAACATTTCATCCAGAAGCAGAACCGGTCCTATTATTCCACTTAAGCACAAGTGGGGAATGGTACTAGTTTAGGTCAAAAATCACTTTTCAAAAATTTTACAATATCTTTCCGTTTTGAGGTCCCCTGAATTATAAAACATATTTTTGGAAAAACTCTGTGCGTTTGTTAGTCTGTGAACACGATACAGGTCAAACGGATGATCGGATTGAAACCAAATTTTGGGAGGATGTTTGGTATGCAAATATGAAGAGCCCTATTGTTTTTGGGGAAAATCGACGCATGCGCAGAAGATATATATGCTAAAACGGCGTTTTTTATATAATAATGGTATACTTTTCATAGCGGCTTATTATTCCATTTATTTTTTCAAGAAAGTTTTATTAATACGTTTTTTTTCTAAACTTTATAGTTTCGGAAATATTTTGAAAATAAAAAAAAAATCAGCCGCTCTTTTGTATTATGGATCTGTCAAAAATAAACTAGTTAGGCATGCTTTGATTAATTTTTACATGACGTGGAACATATTATAAGAAAAAAAAAGACGGGTTGCACTCCGGGAGTGCCGGCAGAAATGAAAACTTGAATATTAACGTCTTAATTTTTTGCCTTTAGAAGCATTGTTTATTTATTGGCAACACTTGTAAATAAAATGGTTTGTATCATCGATTGCATTTTTATGTACGATATTTCAACGCTAGATGTCTAACGTTGTATAAAAAGTATCTGGCAATTACTATCACTTAGAGAGTCTCACCCAGTTCTTACTTTTCCTGACGCGAGATTAACATTTTTTACCCATTACAAAAAAAGTGTATAACGCCGCTAAAGAAGTTTTCACTTCAAAAATGAGCTTTACTGTTTGTGCCTATCCGGTTTTTTTTTCGTAATTTTTTTCAAGTTTAGTGTTAGTTAAGGAATGATTAAAGCATTCCGCCAGAGTTATGATGTGAGAAGGGATTGTATAGGTTTTTTATAGTAAATAATGAAACTTATAACAAATGTATTTATGAAACAATACATAATTTACATGTTAAAAATAAATTAATCAAATCTTATTAGTTTCTCTTTTGTTTCTTCTTTTTATTTTCACCTTTGCCGTGTGCATTTTTTCTCTTGCCGCTAAATTTATTTGATTTAAGCTTCTTCCTGGATATTTTGTCAGTTATCCAAGTGTTTCGTTTTTCTTCCCAAGTTAATTGCTTTTCATCTAAAAATAACAAAATATAAAATAAATGTAGCAATTATAAAATGAATCACACAGTTTGAAAAATATATTAAACAAGCCGCTAAAAAATCACCCATCAACATTTAATCCTTAATCAATATCTTTAAGGGCAGCAGTTTGGTTTCTCAAAATGGCCGCTATTCTCCATCCACCAATTAGAGATCACTGAAATCACTGATCTCTAATTAGAGATCAGTGATTTAAGGGCTAAGGGAATAATTCGCATTGACTTTACAAATGACAACAAACTATATTATTACGTCACAAAAAGACGTTCTACAGTTCTTAATTTTAAACATTGAAACTTACTTGACTTGTCAGTATTGGATACAACATTCGAACTGCCAGCTTTCCTTTTTGAAGCGCCGGTTTTTTCAAGCATCACTGAGAATTCTTCAGCCGTAGCGAACAATGAACTAAGATCGCCCTTCTTACCCTTCACGCCCTTCTTATTCTTTTTAGACTCCTTACTTCCCCAAAGTATTTCATCATCCTCATCATCACTAAATGCTGCATCATCATCATCATCAAAATTGTCATATCCATCCTCCTCCTCTTCTTCTTCTTCTTCGTCGTCGTCATCGAATTCTTCGTCATCTTCACCTTGGCTATCATCACCAGAAGAATCCTCGACGTCAGATTCTAGAAAATTATACAAAACAAAATGAGAAAACCTTTTTTAAACGATTCTATTCTTTTCCTCAAATGACACTTACCATCAACATCTCGAACAGGTTTTTTCCTCTTTTTATCTTGCTTCAGCGAATCTCCAAGTTCATTCATATAATCAATTTCATTATCCTCATCATCATCATCAGCATTTGCTCCAGCCATTTTGTCCAAATATTCATCAAACTCATCACTGGCAACGGACTCCATATCGCTGTCTTCTTCATCTTCATTTTTAATTCGTTGTTCTTCTCTCTCCTTTCGTTTTTGCAAATAACTACACAGTAAAGAAAATACATACGTGTAGAGTTCGGTCAAAAATTGCACTTTCAAAGTGTGTATACCATAGATATATATTAATAGATAGCGGATGCCTATCCTTGAGCATTGTGCGGAATGGTTCTAATTAGAAGCCATATGGAAGCCATTTTGTACGTGGAAAACGCCGTAAAAAGCGCGCGGGATTCAAAAAGATTAAATATTCTATAATATGATTTTATTGAGAAAAACGACAAAACTCGCAGTAAACAGTGATATTTCGCTCCAAAACCTATTTTTATATTGAAACGTTTCAAAAATTACAAAACTGAGTACAAATATAATATAAAAGCTTAGAACATTTTACATTGTCAGATTGGCATCAATGCTTGTCAACCTTGATGCCAAATTGACAATGTAAAATGTTCTAAGCTTTTACATTATATTTATGCTCAATTTTGTAATTTTTGAAACGTTTCAGTATAAAAATAGGTTTTGGAGCGAAATATCACTGTTTACTGTGAGTTTTGTCGTTTTTCTCAATAAAATCATATTATAAAATAATTGATATTTTTGAATCTCGCGCGCTTTTTACGGCGTTTTCCACGTACAAAATGGATTCTAAAAGGTACAGGAGGCGCTAGTGTATCCGCAATCTATTAAATATATATCTATGGTGTATACTTACTTGTACATAAACCGTTCATCTTCTGGTATTTTCTGTTCGTTTGTATTCATGTAGTTCATGGAAGTAACAGGTATTGCTCTCAATCCTTTAGGAACATAAGTTTTTCTTTGACCAAGATGACTTCCTATGGATGCTTGCGCTACATCGGATGCTTTTTTTGGGTTTTTAAAAACAAACCTTTCTAAAAATCTTATCAATGTGAAATCCTTCAGTGGATCGCCCGAATATAATATTTTGTCACCTAAAAATATTACAATTATCAGCAGTATTTTTAATAGTAAAAAAATCCGAGATTGAAAATTTGGTTTCAGACAGTTGAATGGCGTATCTGGCATTCAGTATCGTCGGGCAAAAGTAAAAAAAAATTGGTTGTCTGTAAAGTCGGTTTACGGATGATAGTTTTACATGATAACGTATTCCGTAATACATAACCTAAATTTATATAATAATTATAATAATTCGAATCTATTATATTGCATCTTTCGCTTCAAATTTAGGTTAATTTTATTTATTAAAATTACTCACCACCTATAATATAATTGTTTTATTTAACTTTCTTTCTTTCGTATTTATTTTAAGTCTCAAAGATTAACTGTCATAATATTTTGAAAACAATTGTTTCATTGTTTATATAAAATTCCAAAACCTACTTACAATATTTAAGTATTTTCATACGTCAAAAAATTGATTTTTATAATGATAAAATTTGTATGAAAACGATTTTTTCGAGAGATGAGACCTAGCTAAAACGATTTTTTGCCCCCCAAAAAAACTTTTCAGTAAATTTCATCCAAATCGTTAGGAACGTTACACTTTTTCGTGCATGCAGCCGGTGTTTTATCAATTTATAAGATTGGTGATTCATCAATTTATAAGACGTTATCACGTCAAAAAAACGTGAGTACTTTGTCTCTCTACATAATATAATTAGATCAAAAACTAGTTTAATATTTTCGATAAAAATAATTATACGTACCATAAATGATATTTTTAGCGTATAAAGCTACAGTTGGATGAAAATGGTACTGTAACAAAAGTAATTCGGTGTGTATGCAAAATTCTCCACCGGCATGTGCTGGATTTCTTTGTTGCGGATTATAACAAGTACTTTTTAAAAACGGTTTAACATCTTTTATATCATTCACATCAATTGTAGATTTATTATCTGGCTCGGTATAATTATTATCTTCTAAGTTGCCTAGCACAATGTCAGGATTCTTATCATCAACCTCTTCTTTCTGTATCGTATTTTGTTCAATTCCAGTACCATCAAACTAGAAAAAAACATTGCCTATATTAGTTTATTAGATCTTTTTACACGCTTTATATTAGTTTCACTTGTAAGTTTGTATGTATGTATATAAGTATGTATGTTGGTAAACTCGTTTGGACTACAGCAAGTGGTTTATATAGTGGTATAATATGTCAGCTCTGTAAGTACACTGGCTAGCCGTGCGGTCTAAGGCACGGATCTTTGCTGACGTCAACTCTCGGAATCACAGGTCGTGGGTTCTAATCCCGTCCACGCCGAAAAAAAAATTGTTTTTTTTTTCGGCAAATTTTTGACAATAAATCGAACTAAAAAGTGGAAAATAAATATAGTTTAAAAAAAACTAAAAAACACGCTTTATATCGAACTAAAAAGTAATTAATCATTTTTTTTAAAATAAGCTTAAAACAATAATGAATAAAAAATACAAGTATTATTGTGAAAAAAGCGTGGGGCGCTTTGTTCCGCATTTTCGTAAATCGAGCGCGCCACGCTTTTTTCACAATAATACTTGTATTTTTTATTCATTATTGTTTTAAGCTTATTTTAAAAAAAAATATTTTTTACTTTTTAGTTCGATATAAAGAGTGTTTTTTAGTTTTTTTAAACTATATTTATTTGTTTACAAGGTATATCCACGATGTACAGTCGTGTCCATAATGGATACAGTTACTTTCCCGGGCAGGAATAGTTGAGCGCATCCGCCCCTGTGAGTATACAATGAGTGAAATTCAGTGTTGCTGCCCTTTTATAAAAATATTTTCAAGGTATTTACCAAAGTTTCACAGTCATTCTCTGCGTTTACATCAACGATGGTTTTAAAAGTATTGTGGGGCAAATCTTCTTGCTCTTGATATGTCGTTAAGAGATGTTTAGACTGTCTACACAAATTTGATATCAGGAACAATATGCCACAAGCCATAGGCACCGATATATTTAAAGCAATCTGAAATGAAATGGTCAAATTTGAAAATCAGAGGAATACTATTTTTTTTTAATCTGGTTAGAGAAACTTACCTGCAATAATCGTTTAATAAATATTCTAACCCTATTTAAATCTGTATCTTGTTTTAAAGCTCGAAATATTAAGTTCAACAAGATCGCTTGATGAGTCGTCGTTCCAATATGACTGTCCAAAATTTTCTTGTACAGTGCACAGTAGAATCTAAAAAAAAAATTGGTTGTCTGTAAAGTCGGTTTACGGACGATAGTTTTACGTGATAACGTATTCCGTAATACATAACCTAAATTTTAGTAGCTGTCAAACTTGGGCCGAAGCATACTGCGCTCTCGCTTGCACGCACAGGATCAGGCGGAACGTTAGGAACGTTACACTTTTTCGTGCGTGCAGCTGGTATTTCATCAATTTATAAGACGTTATCACGTCAAAATAAAATAAATATAATTTTGTTTTCAACTGAAGATGACAGTCGACTATCGTTTTAGTGTGTGTGCGCAAATTTTGGTGAAAACACGTATGCACAGAATTTAAATATCAGTTACCGACTGAATTAGGGTTGGGTAACTCAGATCTGAACCGGTTCAAAGAGCCGGCTCCAACAGAAGATCCGTGAGAGCCGACTCACTTTTTTATGAGCCGACGGCTCAACGGATCCGCGTAACTCAGTGAAACACTTAACACACAGAAGCACTGTCAGCTCAAATGACTCATGCATCATATTATGTCTGGCTATGGGTACACACTACGCACAGGCGCTACAATGTTTTACTTAAGTCACAACTATTTAAGGAGGTTGATCCGTTACAGTCCCAATCAAAAATAAGTCGAATTCTAAATGGGAACTTTTCCATAATAAATTTTTACAAAAGATTATAAGTCGATGATACCAATAAATTATTGTCATAAATGCATAAATAAATATTTTTTTTAATTATAATTAATTATTTCAGTATTTTACTTAAGGAACTAACTTTAGAATTTTATGTACAAAGTTAGGTTAAAAAAAATAAATTTATGTAAATATCTGTATTTTACATATTTTTTGCAGTAAATAATTAAAAAAATAAATTAGAAGTAATAAAAATTAAAATTAAATCATTAAAAAGTTGAAAATTCAGTTAAAATTGTTAAAACTGTCAAGAATAAAAGTCCATAATCGAAAAGTGCTAAGATTTAATTTTTTTTTTATTGATTAAAAGTCTCCTAATTAAATTGAAAAAAATATTAAAATATGCGTAAGACATCGATGCTTCACATAGTTAGTTTTCGAAACTGCTGACATTATTTGGTTATTTGCAAAAAAATAAAATGAACAGTTTGCATGCTAGGTTGACATATTTTCCATAAGACTACATGTAAAAGTTTTTTTTAATTTTTAACTTTATAAATCTCCTAATGATTTTGAATTTTTTACAGAAAATTTTGTCATAAAAAAAATCTATTAAAAAAACTTTATTTCAGATTTTTTTCATTATCTTCGTAAAACGGCTCAACCTCCTTAAGGTATTGTATTGCATATTGTAATATGCTTTCTGTAACATAGCAAGTAGCAACCTGTAAAACCCCGCCTTATAATTATGTGAGTCAGTCACTGGCATAATATTAGGTGATATGATTGACTTGACTCGACTAACTCAGTGGCTCAGTTGACTCGAATAACATATTCAGAACTCGGCTCTTTTTGAACCGGTTCAGTGAGCTGGCTCACATATGGGATCCAGATGCAGATCACTAAAAAGACCCGTTTATCTCATCTCTAGACTGAATGCTAAAGCCAAGGCCAAAGAAAAAGAAAATAAATATCCCGTATTGAATTTTTGTAAAACAAAACGGTCAACTGTAACCGGCTTTACCTGTTATTGTTTGAATTTTGAAAATCGAGTATCTGAAATAGCAAACTTAACGCATGTAAGCTAACATTAAAGTTTGCGACATGAACGATTCTATACATTGTATCGACATGTTCTGATAACTTGGAAAGTTCAACTTTCGCGTATGGAAAAGCCCTGTTTACACCCATAAGTAAAGCCGACATCATTTTGGAGTTCACTTCGCCCTAAAACAAAACAACTCTTTTAATTATTTATTTCGAGACAATACTTCAGTAGCTTTTCAATTAACATACCGTTTTTATGCACGCTTTAAAAAACGAAAAATATATCGTTATAAGATTTTTAGCTATTTCCGACTCTTCGTGATTCAAGTGGAACTGAGAGAGAAAACATATGGCATAATATTGTGTTTTGTGCGATACATTTGGTCTGAAGAGTAGTTTTTCAATTTCGGACATTACAACCAGTTTCATATTTGGATGGTGGAATAATAATTGTCCCAAACAGTATATCGCTTTGGATGCAACTTTTTGAGACGGGTCTCCAAGCTTATTCACAATATTTATTAACAGATTCTGAAATATTTATAATAGAGTTAGGTACAAAAACTACAGTGTGCCCCTGGATTGAGTTCACAATAGGTGAGATTGATCAAAAATTTTCGAATTGGAATTCCATATTTTGGGATTCCGTCCTGCTTGGTCTGAAACTTATTTTTAGTTTATTTTCGATTTTTTTAAATCAAGTAGGCCTTTGCAGTTGAGCAAAACCTCTTTTCGTTTCAGGTAAAGTACCTTTTCCGCTCATAGTACGCAAAAGTGTCACTAAGAAAAGTTGTTCACAACGAAAAATTATGGCGTTGTGCAAATTTTCAGAATGTTCGGCCTACTTTGATAAAATCCACTTTTGTTTTGTTTTGTTTGAAAAACAATCGAGTGGAGGAAGCCAAACAGAGTAATTGAAGTTTAATTTTTTTTTTTTGATAAACTGTAAAAATTTGAATGTTAATTTGAATACTTCTAATCATCCTGTTTTCTCATCTAAGATTTATCATGTAATCGTTAATAATAAATATTTTTCTACTTCTATTAGCAAAGTAGGCCGATCATTCTGAAAATTTGCATAACGCCATAATTTTTCATTGATAACAACTTTTCTTAGTGACAGTTTTGCGTACTATGAACGGAAAAGGTACTTTACCTGAAACGAAAAGAGGTTTTGCTCAACTGTAAAGGCCTACTTGATTTAAAAAAAAAAGACGGGTTGCACTCCGGGAGTGCCTGCAAAAGTGAAAACTTGAATATTAACGTCTTAATTTTTTGCATTTAGAAGCATTGTTTATTTATTGGCAACACTTGTAAATAAAATGGTTTGTATCATAGATTGCATTTTTATGTACGATATTTCAACGCTAGATGTCTAACGTTGTATAAAAAGTATCTGGCAATTACTATCACTTAGAGAGTCTCACCCAGTTCTTACTTTTCCTGACGCGAGTTTAACATTTTTTACCCATTACAAAAAAAGTGTACAACGCCGCTAAAGAAGTTTTCACTTCAAAAATCGAAAGTAAACTAAAAATAAGTTTCAGACCAAGCAGGGCGGAATCCCAAAATATGAAATTCCAATTCGAAAATTTTTGGTCAATCTCACCTATTGTGAACTCAATCCGGGAACACACTGTATAATCTCATTTGATTGTTCTGTGCATTTGATAAATTATGAGTATCAAACTTACCTTTTCTTGTTCTGGATTACCGGCCAATAATTTATACATAGCTGCAACAGCTTTTTCTTTATTAGATTCGACTGTATCATGAGCGGCTGTATTAAGTGCCTGAACAAAGCCTGTATAAATCTCTTTCAATTGATCTTCGAAGTGCCAAAGTATCAACCTTTTCTTACGGCTTACAATGTTTCCGGACGTTAATTCATTCAATTTTGACAACGGTCGTTGATGAAATAGTTTTAGTTTAGCGTCCGGCCTTAACAAATCGTTCAAAAATAACTCGGACAGCGTTTCTAAAAACAAAGAAAATACATGCAGGTACATTTCTGTTTTATTTGTTTTCGTCTATTGCGTGATAAAAAAGATAAATAAAAATTACCCATTATCATTATACATTCTTTTTTCTTCCCAACTTTGACCAGGCTAACTAAATCTTTAATAGCGCTTATATTGCAAACAGGACTATCCTGTATCGTAACTGTATACGCTGCCACTTTGTCCGATGCTGTACCCTTCGACAGAACTGTCTTAATCCACTGATAATCGGAGGACTTACTTTTACTGTTTTCTAGAAGAAAAAAAAATACTTATCACAAATCTGTACTGAGTATACACAGAACATTTTAAACAAGTAAAATTTATATTTAACTTACTCGCATTAAAAGAGGCAATTTCAGCATCATGGTATCGTTTAGCTTCGTCTTTCAATTCGATAAGAACTTGATCGGTGACTGGTGGAAATTCAGCTGGATCATCGGGCAGCTTAAAAAATGTGAGATTGTTACAATCCAAACAATAATAACATAAAAATCAATGCAGGAGTTTAAAATAAAACAACAAATAGTGAATTATACTAACCTCTTCATACCACTTTTTTGGAACTTCCGCGGTATCTTCAAAATCATCAATTAATTTGTCAAAATCTTTTTGTGGTATCGGTTTTTGTTTATTATCTCTGTTTCTAGGCCTCATTTTGTATGAAATCTTTAATTACAATTTTAAAAAATCGAGGTTAAAACTACAAACCAACATATTTTGACACACGTGTTTTCAATCAGGACTGCCAAGTCAATAACTACAAAATTCCCTATTATGTTGTAAAAAATCTAGAAATGCTGTAAATTTTAATATTTCATTTATAAAATCAAAATACTTTCAATGTAGATCATATTTTATTTCAATGTCAATGCGTAAAGACATTAAAAGATGTGTGAAATTTATTTTTTTGTTACACATTTACGCAGTAAACTCAAATCCAAATGTTCCTAGAAAAGACAAATGACAAGTGTGTAAAAAGGTCTATCCAAGCGTCATGGGCCGCATCAAATTACTGGGATATTTAGTAATTTTTACGATATTTTACACGATTAATGTAGGCGCAAAATCAAATTTAATAACTTTAGATGAAGATAATTGGCAACAAATATTAACCGACGAATGGATGGTTGAATTGTAAGTATTTTAACCTGTTATTCATTTGTGATGGCGTGTCAAAAGTCCTTTCAATATTTTTTTTAAGAGCTGCCTTGATTTTTCAACACATTAAATTTTCCCTAAATTTTCACATTTGTATTCCATGTCTTTAATAATAATTACGCGATTTTTTATTTTAGCTACGCGCCTTGGTGCCCTGCATGTAAAGGATTAGGCCCAGTATGGAAAGAATTCGCTGAATGGTCGAAAGATTTAGGTATCAAAGTCGGGCAGGTCGATGTAACCACTTCTCCAGGATTGAGTGGGCGATTTATGGTTACCGCATTACCCACTATTTTCCAGTAAGAAATGCTTATTTTATGTTTTTCATCATTATTAATTGTGACAAAATTTATCGAATATCTATAGACGGAAAATTTTATCTTCTCGGTTTATAAAAAGTAGACAATGCCTTTTGGATAATAAAATATATCACAATGCAAAAACATTTAAAAGCTCGGTATACCAAAAGTTTTATGGAAAATAGTTTCAATTAATTGACAGAGCTATTACAATCACTCGCTTGTTTAAAAAAAAAGACGGGTTGCACTCCGGGAGTGCCGGCTGAAGTGAAAACTTGAATATTAACGTCTTACGAATTTTCGATCAGGTCACGTGTCCTGACGCGAGTTTAACATTTTTTACCCATTACAAAAAAAGTGTACAGAAGTTTTCGTCTTACGAATTTTCGATCAGGTCTTACGAATTTTTGATCTGACGCGAGTTTAACATTTTTTACCCATTACAAAAAAAGTGTACAACGGCGCTTAATAAGTTTTCATTTCAAAAATGTAACTTGGTTTTGTTTAATATTAAATAGAAAATACTTATGTTTATGTATGATCATCAGAGCTAGATAAATTCAACAGTTGGTGGCAATACTTAAATTGTATTTGTAAAGTGTGGTAGATAAAAAAATCTGAGATCGCCAAATTTTATTACGGAAACTTGAATATTTCAGTGTATTAAATGGAGAATTCAGACAGTATAAAGGCACGAGAGATAAAAGTTCATTCTTATCATTTATTGAGGAAAAGAAATGGAAAACTGTTGAACCGGTTCCAGGCTGGAAAGCACCAGATTCTGTACAAATGTCTGTGGTTGCTTGGTTCTTTAAACTGTCACAGATACTCAGGGTTAGCAATTATATCTATTACTTAATAACTAGTGATGTGCCGGATATCCGTATCCGCGGATATCTGAGGGAGAAGAAAATCCGTATCCGTTAGTTTTTGGCGGATCTTTTACCTTATTAATTTTCAATTCATAGATGAAATTTTATATATATACAAGTGATTAGGTAATAATGAAAAATTGTTAAATTCCATTCAGATTATTTTTTATTTTTTAAAATCGTATTTGGCACCTTTATATTGCAAACATTTATCGTAGTGAGTACCATACTAATAGTACACAACTCAAAGGTACTAAATCAACTATCATTATAATGAAATATTGCACATCGATCTTTGGAAAGAGACAATCTATTATGAGAGTTAACTTTTAAAGAGGTCAATAACTTTTTCCCATAACAGATAGTCTCTTTCCAAAGGTCGATGTGCAATATTTACTGCCGCTTACTCTAAGAAAGTTAAGATCCGTATCCGCGGGTCTTGAAACCAAATATCTGTATTCAGATCCGTATCCGCGGATATACATTTTTAATGATCCGGCACATCACTATTAATAACATTCCTGGAAAACTAATAACACTGTAGAATCAGTGCAAGATTTTATTAATAGTTAAATCAACTACACTAGAATGTAGTTAGAAAATTCTGCTTTTGGAGGTTTAAAAAATAATTTGTTATTAAATAACGGAATAATAAATGCATAATATTATATTTAGGGTATTCACAATCAACTGATGGCAGAATATGGACTGCCGACGTGGGGTTCTTATCTAATATTTGCGCTTGCCACAATTCTTCTTGGAGCTGTTTTAGGATTGGTAAGTTTGCCTATATTCTTTATTTGCTAAATTTGAATGTATTGAAAATTTTCTATTTCTTAAAATTATAGGTTTTAGTATGCATGATTGATTTTGTTTATCCACCCACTGTCAAAACTAAAAATGATGTCCAAAAAAAAGACTCTAAAGAAGATGTAAAACAAAGCAGCGATGAACTGGTAAGCATTTAAAAAAAATAGATAAAATAATTTCGTAATATTGATTGAATTTTATTTTGTGCGTTTCAAATAATATATATGTTACGGTTAATACAAGAAAGTAGTTTATTCGCGAATTAACCGGCTAATACCCGAATTAACCAATGTCAAGGACTGGTTAATTCGGGTATTAGCCGATTAATTCGCAAATTAACTACTTTCTTGTATTAACCGTAACATATACAATGTACTTATCTCAAAGTCAATAGGTTGTTGACAAATGAAATAGTAATGACTCATTTTATTGAATCACTGATATTTTTATGACCCAAGGTTATAATTAGTGACAAATTTAGCATTAAAAAAAACTTGGTTGTGCGTAGATGAATAAAAATCTTTTTTTAGGCCGATGAAGATATTAAAGATGATTTGTTGGATGATGCCGACGCGAGTCAGTCGGAAGGTGAAAAGTTTTCAGATTCCGAAGAAAACAATTCCGGTGGAGGAGAGCCGGACAGTCCTAACGTTAGGAAACGAAAAGCCAGGAAAGCTGATTAGTTAAAAAAAAAATACTTATAACCAGAGAACTGATTCCATTTTGTACTTGTATTGTTTTTTTTTTCTAGCGACCTTTACACTAATTTGTAACTTTTTTCTTTTTAAATTGATAAGTTCTTTGAAAAGATTTATTGCAGGAAACTAATTTGATGGTAATACAATAATGTTGAGGTAAATTTTAAATTATGAAAACTAGAACGTAACTTGTTAAAAAAATAATTTATTTTAACTATTTAATTATTGTACTGTTATATTCTCCAATATAAAATGTTAAATTTTCACAATGAAAATTGATTCGAGTGAGATTATTGAAATATTGAATTATAATTTTCTTATTATGCCAAAAAAAAGCTTTTCTAGACAATTTGTTGATAACAGTTTTTGTAAAAAAAAGAAACAGCAACTCGAAGAAATTTTCGTGTACAAAAACTGTTTAATGGCACAATTTAAGGAATTTAAATTTGAAATCGCCTTTTTACTTTCGTCAACTCAGAATGAAAATAAAACCTTTTTTACGACAAAGCGATTAATAAGAGTTGCATTTAATAACTTTTTTAGATTTAGGAATTTGTATTAAAAATTATGTTCATATTTTTTTATACAATAAGAAAAATCAAAAAGTATTCATTTTTTAATTTTTTATTATCTAACATTATTCTTGTCTATTTCCATCAGAATTATCAAAATTAAATCTAAACTCATTATTGGATGGCTGAAATTGAAACTGAACTTGAACTGGTTTTTCACTTAACTCTAATTTTTTAATGTCGTTTTCTAAAGAATTTTCCTCTGGTGTCGGGAAATTAAATTTGAAATTACTATCGGAATTCAAAAATGCTGACTTCTTAACGAAGACGTATTTACTGGTCGATGGTTTCGTCTTAAATTTGATTTGATTATTTGCTGTAAAGAAAATATGATTTTTAGTTTAGTGAAAACTGGATAAATAAGCACAGTAGGCCTCCTGTATCTGCTATTAAAAGGCATGATGAATAATTATAATTTAAAAAAAACTAAAAAACACGCATTATATTGAACTAAAAAGTAAAAAATATTTTTTTTTAAATAAGCTTAAAACAATAATGAATAAAAAATACTAGTATTATTGTGAAAAAAGCGTGGGGCGCTCGATGTACGAAAATGTGGAACAAAGTGCCCCACGCTTTTTTCACAATAATACTAGTATTTTTAAACGCTTTATATTAGTTTGGGTTGTAACTAACTATGTATGTAACGGAATCTTTGAGCATAATTTTCACCAATTTCCCGAAGTCTGATTAATTTGAAACTTTGCATACGTATCAAGGACCGATGACAATGCAATAATTTGATAACAGTTTCCCATTATCCTTATTAGGACCCCCAGGATTAATAAATTCTTTTATAGATCCTCAAACTAAAAAGTGAAAAATAAAATATAGTTTAAAAAAAACTAAAAAACACGCTTTATATCGAACTAAAAAGTAAAAAATAATTTTTTTAAAATAAGCTTAAAAAGCGTTGGGCGCTCGATGTACGAAAATGTGGAACAAAGCGCCCCACGCTTTTTAAGCTTATTTTAAAAAAATTATTTTTTACTTTTTAGTTCGATATAAAGCGTGTTTTTTAGTTTTTTTTAAACTATATTTTTTTATTCATTGTTGTTTTAAGCTTATTTTAAAAAAAATATTTTTTACTATTTAGTTTGATATAAAGCGTGTTTTTTAGTTTTTTTTAAACTATATTTATTTTCCACTTTTTAGTTCGATTTATTGTCAAAAATTGCCGAAAAAAAAACAATTTTTTTTTCGGCGTGGACGGGATTAGAACCCACGACCCGTGATTCCGAAAGTTGACGTCAGCGAAGACCCGTGCCTTAAACCGCACGGCTAGCCAGTGTACTTACAGAGCTGGCATATTATACCACTATATAAACCACTTGCTGCAGTCCAAACGAGTTTACAAACATACATACATACAAACTTACAAGTGAAACTAATATAAAGCGAGTAAAAAGCGGAAGATTATTAAATATGCAGCTCAATTACCTATGAAGGCTAATTTTATTTATCAAGTGACGTACAAATTGTTTTAAGATTATTTAAAAAAAAATGTTTAACAGAACGATTCTCCTCGATATTTCAATTTTGGCAGAATTTTGAGGTTCAAAAAGGGTTCTGTACTATCTGTGGAAGACAGTGAAAGCAAATTCGCTGCAGATATATGGGACAATTGCAATTATTTTTGAAATTTCTCGCTTTGCATTTCTACTTTTACCGTTTTGTTCAGAAAAATTCCACACATTTTAAATACAGTATGTAAACACGTAAGGTGCACATAGAGAAATTAACATTGGGAAAAAATTACTGGATCAGAGTAAGCCTTGAAAACTTGTTTTTCAATTTGAAAGATAATATTCTTTTGCAAAATGAATGTGTATACTACCGAAGAAAATATTCAAATGATTACAACATAATAGGACTTTTTTTATTAATGGGACATTAAATTCGCAAAAATACTTAAATATGGTGCGAGATCAAATATCTCCGCCTATTCGTGTTGAACCTAAATACATGGGGTCACTAATTTACCAACGCGCATACGTCATACCAGTCACACAATTTTTGAATGAAATGTTTCCAAACAGATGGAGTTGTTTTTTTGTTTTATTTTTGTACAAAAAAAGTAAAATAATGATTTTTAAAAGTTTTTTATTATTAAAAAAGCCAAATAAAATAAAAATAAATCAAAATAAAATAGAAATCCTCACGTTTACCACGATAATTCAATAGAAATAACTATTAATGCATTCATGGCTAACTCTGATCCAAGTATTTTTTCCCAATGCTAATTTCCCTATGTGCACCTTACGTGTTTACATACTGTATATACTTATTGTACAGTGAGAATCAGCTATTTTAATAACGTTTATGAAGGAAGGTGTCTCGAGACATGTTATCGATAATGTTTTCTTATGTTGTTGGGGTTTTAAGTGATTTTACCTCGACATTGACTTACCTCTAGCTAATTTACGTTCTTCTTCTAACATTTTTGCTCTATAATCACCAAAACAAGAACGCATCGTTTGTCTTTTAGCGATCATAGACGTTGAACTTTTTAGAATGTTTAATGATTTGGCAATACTTTGAGCTAGAAACAAAAATAGTGAATTAATAATATCAATAGTGTATTTGGATTGTTTCCCTTAAAACAAACGTTCTGCATAGTTACTGTTTTATTTAGGCCCTTCTCACACGGAGCTACTCAAACCAAACCAATTACTAACTCGAGTTACAAATCAGTCTCTAGCACTAGTATTTCAATTGAGGTTCGCACACAGCGCTATCGGTTAGTAATCAGTTTGTGACCAGTTAGTAATCAGTTTCAAGCGACGCGGCGTGCTGGTCGCCACGCTACTATAGTTACTAACCAGTTACCAATAAAACAACAAAAATGGCTGATCTAATCCAAAATTTAAAACTGGTAGAAGCTGTCGAAAGGCATCCTTGCCTATATAATTACACGTTAAGTAATTATTCTCGAAAAGATAAGTCGGAAAAAGCGTGGAATGACGTTGGTACGATAGATTCTATAGAATGCCAAAAATTTCGCATCATTTTCCTGTAGCTCTTTGGCAGCAACAAATGCCCTACAATTAAAATATTTTTCTATATAAGGATGAATCCAATATTGGCGTTTTTTCATTCGTCGTTGCCTTTTTTGATTATAATAATATAAAATAATATCCTCATCACTTGATTCAGAAGCAGAAAACATTATGACAGCTCAAATGAAACAAGTGATTAAACAATGATTTGAGTAGCATCGTGTGCAAAGTTTGGTTACTAACTAGTTAGTGATTTTAGTTAGTAATCAGTTTAGTTTCATTTGAGTAGCTTCGTGTGAGAAGGGCCTTAGTCTCAACAAAGCTTCGAGAGATGCTCGAAAATCACTACAACCAAAACAACTAACCTCTGCGTTGGTCATTTTTAACTGCTTTCAAATTATCTTCCAGTTGCTGAATACACCAACAAAGTTCCACTTCGAATTGTTGCTGAGCCTCTTGTGAAATTTCATTAGACGTTGAATTTGTCGATTGTGACGATGTTGAAGGCATTGGTATTTTATTGAGTTGAATTGTATGTTTTCCGCTGCTTTTGTGTAGTCTAATTTTGGGAGGCATTATTATTTAGGTTCACTGTTTGCCTTTGAATAAAAGTTCTATGGTGTGTGCCTACAAAACTCAATCACTAAAATGAATATTATATTTATTAATTATTTATAACCTAAAAACACGACTCAAACGTCACTGATACAAGGCCGGTAAAGTAGTTTGGATTTCTACCAGCCTTGACAGAGAAGCCTTGAAAGTGGTGTATGTATTCGATAACTAGCGACGCTACAAGCATCACATCATGGTAAAATAGGAATCTAGATATGATTATGAAGTAAAATTTATATGACGTACGTTAATATTTTATTATTTTTTCCTTTATTATATAACAAATTAATAAACTATTAAATTGACACATGTCTTATGCTGCCTCGTCTCGATTTCCAGTTGATTCGTCACCACGTTGACCACCTAAACGTGTGTTAATTAAGTATTTGTCAAATTATCGGAGTATTATTTTATAGCAATGTGCAAGATGGTGTAAGAGACGATATTGAAACACTTAAGCCTGTTTAAAGAGCAACCATGCGATATTTCTAGCATGTCTCAAAAATCTCCAAAATAACGTAATTACAGACAAGGGGACCATTGCGGGGCACCCTCAGATGCTGTATGATTTTTTTTGTTATTTTTCGGTTTTAATCGAGATATTATACTAGAGTACGCGAGTGAACCATGAAAGTGTCTGCTATTCAGAGAGAGAAACGTTCCTTAACTCCATGATAACTATGATACAATTAAAAAAAAAATTGTCTCCAGGCTCCAGCATAGGCGTTTTTTGTCAAATGGATTTTGTGGGTTCCAATCCCATCTGAAGTGAGATTTAATTTTCCAAATCTAAATTTGTACTCCCCTTAAATCCAAAAATAATATAAAAATAATTCAATAGGTACTTGAAGGTTTTATTTGACAGTTTTTAGATTTGGATTCGATTTCGAAATAAAAATTAAATGCATAGTAATATTTTTTAAATTGCGTTTTCAGTCAAATGTGAAATGAAAAGGATTTTGTATTATAATATTATGTACATTATTAATAAACGGAGCGTCTATTTTTCGTTCCGGGAAAGATAGTGTTCCGCTATGCTATTCTTCCCGTGATGATTTTTTGTTCGCTTTGTGTTTTACTTTTGCAGAGGTCAGAAATCTGTTCAATATGTAGCTAGTTCTATAATCTCCAATCATAGTTTTTAACGTAAAGAAAAACCCTCGCTATTTGTTTTTGCTTCATAAAATTTACTTTGGGATACCAAATTTTAGTCCAATGTGTCGATTTACACATTTTATTGCAAATTGAACGCTGACCAACCGTTTCGCGTATTGAGCCGCAGTTCGCCGGTGCAGGCTCTCGCGTTTCTATTTTTTAAGTACGGTAGTGTCGATATTGATGCATCTCGCAGATATTTTTGAAGGATTGTCGCTTTCAACAGTGGTCATAGATAACTTTTCATTCAAGATGAAAGTTAAAAGTAAACGTTGAAAAATAAAAGGGGTAATTTGAACTGCTGTGTCCTGGAAACCAGACGGTGCTATGACGCAAAGGGAAGGTTGCAATTCTTTGAAATATTTGCGTAATTCTTGTGGCTGAGCTGTATTTGTCTCGCTAAGACGACGGATGTTCATATCAAAACTCGATGATGGCGATTTGTGACTTTATAAATAAAATAATTAAATCAAATAAAAATACTGTAGAAATAGTTCGAACACGTTAAAATTTAGTACCAGGTGGCAATTAACCGTTGAATTGATGGCAGATCGAAGACAAGAATTTATGAAATAAAATATTCCATAAAAATAGTGCGCGCTTTTAAACACGTATTCACTATTAATATAATTTAAATGTAATTACCTCGAAGGATGAAGTTTAAAAATAAGTGTCAAAAGTAGTGCGCGCTTTTACATCTCGTTTTCAGGCATCGGGTGGACATAACAATTGGTGAGTGTTTTAATATTTATTTAAATTGTCTGCCGTTCTGAGCTCGGGTCAACAAATTCATGTCCCATGTGTTTACAAAACTTGTCATAAAAATATTTTTATGAACGTGAAAAAGACTGGAGCAAATTGCGAACATAAAACTCGGGTCGTATTGCCAAACCCTGCCAACAATATGGTGCATTTAAGTGAATACAGGCAGGCTTTATTATTTAAACTTAACTTTGTTTCTGGACTAAATTAAAAATTTAACGTCTTAATACAGTCCTGAAAAATATTTTTTTGGGTTCAATGTAATCCAGCATCTGTACCAAATTAAATACACCGTTCAATAAGTAAATTCTAGCGCTTTCATAAAATTTGTAAGCCCGGTCCTGTCGAGGCGATTTGATTCAGAACGTTTTAATCTTTATTGAAGGGTTAAATTTCAGTTTTGAAACTAGGCCCCTAGGTCTCGTCATCCGACCGACGCCAATAGCGTAAGTGCCTTATATGCAGCATTGTCAGTCTTTTTTTTGCCAAGTCGGGATTTTGGAGCTCTTTGAGTGAAAACAGCGGGATTCTTTCGTCGAAAGCGGGACATAGTAAAAAACGTATATAATCAGAAGTTTTTAAATACCTACATATTTATCTTTTTATTTGAATTAAAATTACGTTTACGTGACAATACATAGCAAAAATAGCCATAGAAAATGTATTTTAATAAAAATATTATATTTTAAATCAGATTTACCCTATCGTTAAATACATAGTCTGTGGAGTGAGTGTTACAAATTGCAACTTACAATAAGAGAATAATTATTATTTATAAGAATTACTTATTCATGATATTTCTGCAGTGAAGATTTAACTTCTTTTAAAGTTATCCCCGAAAAGCGGGACTGAGCCTGTCTCGCGCGGGACATTTAATTTTGATTTAAAAATCGGGACGTCCCGCCAAAATCGGGACGTCTGGCAACGCTGTTTATATGGCAAATACAATTAAAAACATTGTATTTTAGAATTTTATTTCTAAAACTCATTGTAACTAGTGATTCTAAACAAATATTAAAAACTGTAAATAATAGACACCAATTTTAACTTTTTAATCACAAATTATGACACATCTAACCAATAAATTGAACGTCAATATCTTCATATTTTCCTTGTGTTTGGGTCATAATGAATAAGTTCAATTTTTTTGATGTTTCATCAGTAACTGTTATGTTTTGAGCATGCTGTTTGAAATAACGTTTTTCCATCCAAAAAATCACCAGAACAAAGACATACGTCGTGAACATTAACACAATTAGCGATATAATGGACTCCATATTGACAGGTGTGAATGGTTTAGCCTCCGAAATCGTAACTGACTTCATGGAATCATCTTGCGATTTTTGAATAATTCCCGTTTCAAGCATTTTCAATAACCTAATGGCAGGAAAAAGTAAAATAAATACACTAAAGCATCGACAATCTGAATCCTCGGTAATCCGTTCAACTTTTTTCCGTTGTGAAACTAGATTATTGATATACAACACTCGGTGTTCCGGTAATATTAATTTTTATTAAAAGTAAAGTAAAGCTCTTTATTTCATTTGATGAGAAAAACTCATATAGAAAACGTCATACATATAAATTACAAATTAAAAAATTCAGACAAATTGTAAAATGTGTTCCCCAGAAGGAACGTTTTTAACAAACGAGAAAAAATATTTAATTTGTTACAATTTTTAATTTGACTTGGAAGTTTATTAAAAATTTTTACACCTATGTTGAGAGGAGAATTTTTGCTTACAAGTTTGCTAAAGGGAGAACTCAGATCATGCCTAAAATTGTAAGAATGATAGTCACCATTCGTGACAAACTGATTATAGTTTTTAAAAACAAACAAAGAAATTTCATAAACGAAAATTTGACAAAGAGTCATACGTTTGAGATTATAGAAAGAATGGCGACAAGACACTTTAGAAGAAATGCCAGCAATGGCACGGATTATTCTTTTTTGAGAAATAAAGACGTCATTAGACAAAGTTAAGTTACCCCAGAAGCATATGCCATATCTTAACCTAGAAACAACTTGAGCATTGTAAAAATTGATTAGTTGAATGTTTGTAAGTACATTTTTTAGGTATCTAATAAGATAACAGATAGAATTAAGTTTGGAGGATAGTTGAGTACAATGTACTTTCCAATTAAGATGGTCATCCAAATATAAACCAAGAAATTTGGTAGATGTGACTCTTTCCAGAGACTCACCATTACACTGAATGTTTAAATCCATCAAGTTAGTATTTTGATAGTTATGAAACCTAATGTAATGTGTCTTGGATTTATTTAAATAAAGCGAGTTGCTGTTAAACCATTCAACTAATTATTATTCATGCATTGTGATATTCATTTGTTTTGTAATCAATATTGTTGGAAATGTTTTCTCACAAATTGATACCTATCAAAATTGACCGCCAATATCGGTCCAGCACGGCTAGACAGAAATTGCAGGCGACCGACTGACGTTCGTTACTGGCTGCTGATTGCAGGTGCCGGTCTAATATTCGGTATTCCGATAAATAACATCGGTACCTTCACGAACAGGCTTTTTTGCTCTGCGCAGTGCAGGTCGTTTAGGTTTACGCTTGACAAGTGTGCGCGGTCTTCAATACTTACATGCGGTTCAAAGGGTGTTTGAGACGACTTCCTTTGGTCACCGGAAAGCTGTCGAACTCAACGAAATCCTTGAGCGGAATAGCTTGTGTTGCGCAAGGTATATAAGCCTTGGCCAAGTGGGTCGCCATATATACGTACTTCCGCTTCTCACAAATGTTCTGCAGTCCCACTTGTTCTATTTCCGGTAAATTCTTCTCCGCGTCTAGCACTTTACGATATATATCGTTTAACAAACCACCTTCTGCGCTCTGTGATCAAAAACATTGAAACATTTTTTTACAAAAGAAAACTTAAAAAATTGACTGCTCTGATACTGAACTTATTAAAAAAAATATTAGAGCAGTGTTTCAACTCAAGAAAACCTATGTAAATTTTTGAAAATTGTGTGAAGCCCTTCAGTCCCTTCATGATTCGATTTTCTGTCCCAACAATGCGCGGGTTATATAAAAAAAAACAGTTGTGTGGTTTTAAGAAACCACGACGCAAGTGAAACTTTTATTGGATTGTAGGCGTTGGATTGTAGACACTTATCCATCACGATTAATTATAAACAACAATATTCACATGAATACACGAATAAAAACATGTAAACACTGTACAGCACTTGCCCGCATGACAGACTGACTATGTGTTATACATACTACACGGTCAGCTGATGCTAACCATGGGCGCCGCCATATTGGCCTTGGCTGCTGTACCGAGCGCCTACTCCGAACGCCTTTCACTTTACCTCTACTCCGCGGCCGCCTGTAATGCGACAGGGAACAGACGGCCAGAAAAATTCGGGGCGATAGAATAAAAGTTTCACTTTAAAATGGTTAATATGAGAGAGGGCAGGTACTAAAAAAGTTACCGCACCACTACCGTAAGACGTATGTACTCCGGTTGATCTTAACAAAAGCATTGCCTAGGATCTATGTTAACAAGAGGAAGTGGGTGTAAAATATTGACTTTTATAAAAATATAATATAAGCCTGAAATGAAAAATAACTCTTAATTATTTTTTATGTAGAATTTTTACTTTTATTAAAATCAACGACTTTGTGTCAAAACTCGGGATGTTATTCTTGGAGATAGATTTAAGGGTATAAATGACTTTTTACATATATTGTAATCAAATTCAGATCTTGAATTTATATCTAATCTAAAATTGTGGGACATTTTATTATATTAAAAGCCAGTTGTGTCAAATACCTTTAACATAAAGAATGCAAGACCTCTAAAAAAAGTTCCTAGTGTATAGGATCCGTCTTCGTACAGTTCAGTCAGCGAAGTGAATGGCCAGAACGGTCGCGATACCGTAACGTGGCTTATTATCACGCAACCGTATGCCGCACTGAACACGTAATATGTCAGACTCATTATCCAATACAGCATTCGTACTGATGCCAGTGCTTTGGGTTGAGCGTCAATATCTGCGAATACGGACACATTTTCATTGACATCTTATATCGCAGTTTTCCAGCCAACTGCGCTTAGCTAGATTTTTGTGTAGCAGCAGAATAATTTAATCATAAAAGCCTATTACAATTACTAAACAAGCTTCTTATGTGAAAAGTAGCTGGTAGTAATGAGATGACATGCATTGATAGTTTCTCCATAATACTGACAAAAACCAGAACGTAAAATGGTATATAAAAATAATTAATTGATTAGAACTTTGCCATTACTTTTAGTGTATCGTTGAGCAATGATGACCACTAGTATTGCTAAAAGTGCCAATCCTACGAGACACAACCAAAGTTGTTTTGAAAATGGTCCAAAATAATCCCACCATTTAAAATCTTCAGCATTTTGTTTTAAGAAAAGAAACCACCTAAAATATATTTTTTTTATTAAAAATAAATAAAAAAATGGATTTGAAGCTATAATAAAACTTATTCACATTGTGATGAAGATGCGTTTATCACAAAATAAATTGAACCACAAATACAGGGTGTCCCATTAAGAATGGGACATAGAACAACCGCAGGCTCTCCAATTCAAAATAAAACGATTAAGCGAAATATGCTTAGATAAAATGTTACTCGCTCTACCAGTGGCGTACGGCAGGAGTAAGTAATGCTTGTACCCCTTCTAAATGTTACGCCGCTGTCTAAATTTTAATTTTGACTATAATTTTAATTTTTTTGATATTTTCTAATTCAATAATGTACACTTGTTAGTTTGTTGTAAAGTCATTGGTTTTCGAGATATTCGCAGTTAAAGATAGATAGACATGTACTTTTTATTTGTATTATTATTAATAATATTCATTTTTACAATTTTGTCTTAAAAAAACTGTGAATATCTCGAAAACCAATGACTTTACAACAAACTAACAAGTGTACATTATTGACTTAGAAAATATCAAAAAAATTAAAATTATAGTCAGTATTAAAATTTAGACAGCGGCGTAACATTTAGAAAGGGTACAAGCATTACTTACTCCGGCCGTACGCCACTGGTAGAGCGTACTGAACTAATTTTTTTATTGTTAGGTGCATTTTATGATATTTAACAAGTGTGCCGATTTGAGTAAAATTATACGGTGTATTAAAAAAATTATGGACATTAATAATTTTTCAGTTTTCAACTTCAACACCCCGTATTTCAGAAACGAGTAACATTTTATGTAAGCATATTTCGCTTTATCGTTTTAATTTGAATTGGAGAATCTGCGGTTGTTCTATGTCCCATTCTTAATGGGACACCCTGTATAAACAGCTAGTCAAGGTTATGATAATATGACTTTTTATATGCGATTATAAATATTATTGTTTTCTTTCTGACATATCAATTTCCTAATCCTGAAATAATAATAAGATCGCGTCAGCAAATGCTAGAATCTAAGAAGTTTCACTTCTAGCGCGCGAGTGTCTCACGCAATATAATATAACCGCTGTGTGGACAAATCAAGTATTTATCAAATAATCAGTGAAAAACGAACGCATAAGTATATATCTTACTTTCCAACCCAAACTGGATGCAAGAAATCCAAATAATCAAACATGCGGGAGCCCATGACGAAACAAACGGCAGGCGTTTCACTTATTCCCATAATAACACTGTCGATAATATCATCGATCGCGGTTTTAGCAATCGCAGACACCGACGGCACTCTAACTAGAGTTCTGAAAGTATTAATTTTATGGTTATCTATGAAAACAAAAATGGTTGCGCAGTATAATGGAAAATGAGTAAAGCATTTTATTTCTTATTCTTCTCATTCTCGTAACGCGGCAATCAAGGAACGCCAGAGAGACAAATACAAAAAACACAGAATTTGCCGTTCTGTATATTATCGGCGACCTGTATCAAAAATGCGCTATTTCGCATTTGTGATACTGCTATCGTGGATTGAGAATTGTATTTTCAACAATCGTACGTTCGTGATACATCAGTCAGGTATTTTAGTGTCGAGGGTGTAGCTATACATTAGTTACAAAGAAAGAAACTATAGGCTGTGTGCACGAAGCCTATTAGCGCCGCTAGTGGGTAATAGAGAATTATTGAACTAACTTTTTATGGAAATCGCGACATGTTTCTATGGTGATAAATCAAAAACTTTAGTTGGCCATGATGTGTCAAAAAAAATGTAATAAGGAAAACTGATGTTAATTTGTTTACACTGACAGCGGAACGTCAAATTAGGGCGCCAATGGTCTTTATTTTACTTAAATCGCCATCAGCGCAACAGCCCGGAACACAACAAGCATTTCCAGATCGCTTAGTTTTCCTATGTTTTCATTGTAATTAAAAAACTTCATAAAATTACAAGTATTTTCACTTTTAATAAACATTGCTCACTGACATACGGAAAATTGGAGTTCCTAGTTTCCCCTAGTGCTCACCACAAACGCTCGCATCGAAAAATTTGTAATTCCGCCTCCGTGCACATAGCCCATAGAAGCCTATCATTTCTAAATTAAGCATACATAAGTAGCTATGTAGCTTACCTACTGAACTTACTGAAATATGTGAATTACTGAAATAGATCTGAAGGATTATGATAATATAAATATTACAAATTTCGTACACTGGATATTTTTGATTATTAACTTACGTAAAATTTAAATACAACTCCATTTCATTACAAAGAACGGAGCAAAGAGCTTTAGGATTTAATTTGTATAAGACAACGATCTCAGTTCCGCTCATACTTCTCGGACTCATAAAACAATGATTATTTTTTTGATCATTCGATGAGGACCAATTGTTGATTTGTGGATATGCTGGTTCACAGCATAAATCAGTTATGGTAGATTGGTTGTCTTTCTTTATATCTAAAAATATGAATTATTTACATATTTACGATTTTAAATACTGTATGTCAAAAAAATAAATTATAAATATTTCTGAGAAAACTGTGTCAATATCGGAATACTATACTAATTAGAATTATCACAACATGTTATTTATATCTATATTGGAATTCATAATGGTAATATTTTTAAAAGAGCATTATGATTCATGCGACGTACTAAGTAAAAGAAATACAAGTATATTTTTGACGTGATAACGTTTTATAAATTGATGAAACACCGGCTGCATGCACGAAAAAGTGTAACGTTCCGAAAAGTGTAACTCATAAAAGTATGCAATTTTTCATCAATGTTTCTTTATGACGTTATCACGTGAAACTATCGTCCGTAAACCGACTTTACAGACAACCAATTTTTTTTCTTATTTTAAATTCCATGGTTTAAAACATACGAGTATTAAAGAAAATATACGAAATCGATCCGGGGACAGTTGGTTGAAAATATTAATTTGGATATCCAAAATGAAAAGTCATTAAAAAATATTTACCTACCTTAAATTTAATCACCAAACACATGTGTTTATGAATATTTGCACGTACCTTTCACTAAAAAAATGTTTTCACTAAATGAAAATATTTGACACTGCATAAAATTGAAGCTGTTTTTCCCTTTTTTTGAAAAAATAATCCATTTAACGTATTTTATTCGAGACTGTTGGATGACCTAAAGAGTAGTTTAGGTTTGAAGAGTGTAATACTAATCTTGCGTTTTAAAATGAGAGTTTTACTATTTATTCTTGTGGTTTTACCTTGCAAATATCTTGAATAAATGTTGAATTTACCGGCGAAAATGCAACAAACAAGTGCTGATTGTGGAATTGTTTGAATAATACTTTATTCAACTGTTTTACTGAATATTTATTGATTACTGAGACAAAAGCATTATTTTGTTCTAATAGACCTTTAAATATTTTCAGTTCTCTCCCAGAAGTTTCTTAAAAATAATAAACTAAAATTCTACTGTATTCTTAAACCAAATTGTGGGGTCGGTTATGTCAATTTATTTGTCGCTTCCGATAACGTTTAGCTTTATTGACGTGATAACGTCTTATAAATTTATGAAACACCGGCTGCACGCACGAAAAAGTGTCACGTTCCGCCTGAGCCTGAGCGTGCAAGCGAGAGCGCGGTATAAGCGATAGAGAGGCACGATCGGCCCAATCGTTGGCTTGTACGCATTTCTCTCTCTTCTCGCGTGACGTCAGAGAGTTCATCAATGTTTCTTTATGACGTTATCACGTAAAACTATCGTCCGTAAACCGACTTTACAGACAACCAATTTTTTTTTCATATTTACAATTAGTGACGCTATTCTGTAAAGTAATTGCTGGAAATTACAGTGCTGTTTAATTTTTGTCACTTTCTAATTAGTACATAAAGTAAAATGAGACAGAAATTTTTCAGTGCTGTAATTTCTAACATTGACCATACAGAATAGCAACATAAGTTTTGAGTTATTTCGAATCATATAGAACCATTTATTTTAGGACATGATCATTTTGAATTCTATTTTATATATAAAAGTAACTGTTCACAAGAAATGCATGTAAATAAATACCTGCCTGCGAATTGCTCGATAGAAGATATATATTTGATATATGCTTGGCTTGCTGAATAGATATTATAATATTTAAATAAAACCAAATGGCCGTCATTTTAATAAAGAAAAATTACTGCTTCCAAATTTTCAAATCTAACTATAAAAGTTTTAAATGCGCAAGATTTCAAACAGATACAGACTATATTTTCGACAGCTGAGATCAACAACGACTTAAATAAAAGGAAAAAAAGTAATTTTCGGTATATCGATTGTGACATGCCGTAATGGAATATTTTTAATTGGAACGATGAAATCATTAAAATATGTTTCTTTTGTGTTATTTATCACTAACAGAATATAACATAAAGAATTCCAATTTATTTTATGAATTTCAAATTATAATATGAACTACACAAATTAATTAAGTAGGTACCTATACTACCTTGAATCCACTATGTTGAAAAGGTACAAATGTGCGTGCTTTTGAAGCGTATTATATAGAATGTAGCAAAGACGATTTTTAAAATGAGATCTCATTTTCATACAAGTTTTATGTTTTTATTTCGGTTTATTCGTACTAGTCAACAATTTTACAATATACATCTTAGTCGTAATTTTTGAATTTAGGAAAATCTGGTAATTGAACAAAATTAATCGGGGGGACTAAGATTATTTTACGGTGATAATCAAAATGTTCATTGCCATGAAATGAATCGAAATTTTTCTGCATTTTCAGTTGATCGTCAAAATAATAATAAAATTATTAAATAATTTCATTTTGCAATTTAATATATTTTTTTAGGTTTTTTATAACCTTGGCGGTGGTTCTCTAAAGGCAGAAAATAATTTGATAATACGAATTACGTCTGACAATTAATGTCTATTTAAAAAATTAGGTACGGTTGTGTAGAACAACTAAAGTAGATTTCTAAAAATCGATTTCTCGAATATAAATATTTAATTATAAACAACTTTGTTAAAAAAGGTATATTTGTATTGAACTAATTTCATAAAATGGTCGATTTTTATACAGTGTGATACTTTATTATAAATTATTACATACAATAAAAATATTGAGCTTCGTTTTCCCTGATTGTTTTAAAATTCAACAACTCTTTTTTCAACAATATCTTTCATTACTTCAACAGATAATTTCGGTGTTCTTGGTCTTGATGGATCCGAAAAGTTTACGTGGTATAATCCAAATTTCAACCTGAAATTTTTAATAGATAAAGAATTCGTATTTAATTTTTTTTGACGTGATAACGTCTTATAAATTGATGAAACACCGGCTGCACGCACGAAAAAGTGTCACGTTCCGCCTGAGCCTGAACGTGCAAGCGTCGGCTTGTACGCATTTCTCTCTCTTCTCGCGTGACGTCAGAGAGTTCATCAATGTTTCTTTATGACGTTATCACGTAAAACTATCGTCCGTAAACCGACTTTACAGACAACCAATTTTTTTTTATTTGTAAATACATTTTTCAAGTAATTCAGTTACTTACGTATACCCGCTCTCCCATTCAAAGAGATCCATTAAGCTCCAGGCTGAATAACCAATGACATTACAACCATCTACTATAGAATTGGCTACTGTATTCATGTATTTCTAAACATAAAAATAAAATTTTAGCCAAGAATTGTTATGCTAATGAAGAATAAAAAAAATATTAATGAAAAAACAAACAAATCTAACGGACTGACCTTAAAGTAATCGATTCTGTCATGATCATCCATTTGTCCGTGATCAGCGTATCCATTTTCCGTAATTAAAACGGGAGGGTTATCATATTTCTCCCTAATCCACATTAGCAGTTTATAAAGCCCGTGGGGCGCCGTCTAAAAATTATCATACAAAATTAAAAATAAAATAAGGCTATCTGTGGTCAAATCGTCTTATATTGCATTTTTTAGTAAAGGCAAAAAAAATCAAAATGATAAAATATCTTGTTTTATCAGTTACTTTAGTGAAGAACTCTCCGACCCAAGCAGGATCACTCTTCCTTCGAAATCCGCAATCTCTTTTGTAGGACGGTTTCGGTGATATATTGTCATCTCCAACGGCATAATAAGTTGAGTAATGATTAAGACCGAAGAAATCGCTGGTTCCACGAATCTCTTCGATTTCGTGCTGCGTGAAGTGGGGTAAACGTGATCTAGAGAAACCTTCAGTCTTGCTCATTGCCGCTATGCGTTCTTTCATCTTAGGTGGATAGTCACCTTCTTTAGAAAATATCGGATGAGCGTACCAACCAATCTACAATAAAGTCGTTGAACTATTTATTATTTGTTCGTTGTTCTTTGTGAGTTTACGCACTGTATATAAATATGTTTTGTTTAAATGCTAATTGTTTCAAAGTTTGAACATGACTGTAAAAGAACTAAGATAATAATAGCATTAAATTAATAACAATTTATTGCACATATCTTATGACACGCCGTTTTACTATTTAATACAGTGTAAACTCTTTATAACGTCCTTCGTTATAACGAAAAACTCCCTATAACGTCGAAATTTTTACGATTTGGTTGGTTTACCTTAAAACCTATACATTAATACCCTTTTTATAACGCAACAGCCATTCTCTATTACGAAGAAATATGTTCATATTTAGGCGTCAGCAAATGTTTACAGACATAAAGAGGACCATTTTGAACCATCACCATCTATTCAACAAGCACTTGATGACGCCAAACTATAGGTATATGCGTTTGTATATGTGTTTGGAATAAATTAATTTTGTGAAAATTGGTTATTTCTTTCTTCCCTCCATATAACGAAAATTCTTTATAACGTATAATATTCGTTATAAAGAGATTATACAGTACATTGAAGATTATTGTTAATTTGGTTGTTTTTCTTTCTTCACTCCATATAACGGTAACTCTCTGTAACGATAAAAAATGCTCGGTCCCTTGAGTTTCGTTATAAAGAGTTTACACTGTAGTAAAATATTTTTCAAAAATTATAAAAATATTTAACAATTTTAACTTCAGAAAAAAAATTTTAAGTGATTTTTTTTATGTGGTGACATAATAAAAATACAATATTATTATGTCATGACATAACAAAAATACATTATTATTATTATGTCATGACATAATTATAATTCGTCGTTTTTCCTATCTCTTCCTATGTATAAGCATTTAATTTTATGT
This sequence comes from Xanthostigma xanthostigma, assembly GCA_963575645.1. NCBI lineage: Eukaryota > Metazoa > Arthropoda > Insecta > Raphidioptera > Raphidiidae > Xanthostigma > Xanthostigma xanthostigma. The sequence goes on along the minus strand of OY754471.1, from coordinate 6,911,854 downwards.
CATGACATAAAAATAATGTATTTTCATTATGTCATGACATAATAATAATGTATTTTTATTATGTCACCACATAAAAAAAATCACTCAAAATTTTTTTTCTGAAATTAAAATTGTTAAATATTTTTAATATTTTTGGAAAAATATTTTACTATTAAATAGTAAAACGGCATGCCATATATCTTTGGGGACTCTCGTTCATAGAAAAGTGGAAATAAAAAAAGTATATTAATGTGGAGTGTCTATGAAAAAAAATGCAATTTTTTTTTAGCTCAAAACGACGACGTATTTTCAACAGTTTATTTGAGACAAATGAATGACGAGATGAGGGTAAAAAAGATGCGCGTTAAAGAAATGAGGTTGAATTGTCCGAGAATTTTTTGGCCACAAATTAATTATCTGGAATTTTCTTAATGGATTAACTAAACGTGCGCCACTGTATCATGCAATTCATGATCCATAGATTTCAGTTCGCGTATTAAACCATACTTACAGCCATTTCAACAGCCATTTCGGCTACTTCTTTTGCTGCAGGACTGTCTTCAATTGGCTCATACCAGAAAGTATCTAGAGTTATGCCGACGGTGCCTATGATGCACAAAAAAAATAAAAAAAAAATATATATATATATTGATCTATTAATTCTACCACCTATTACTAATGCTAGAACCTAAGAAGTTTCACTTATAACACACTTTTTCTATAATTCATTATGCATAGACAAAAGGTAAATTATTTGGTGTCTTGAAAATACCTATATAAGTAGATCTAGAGCAAACATAGTTTCAAGGATTTAAACTATTTTTTCGGTTTTATGAACTCGATCTTAAGTGGGTGTATTATGGCAATGTAGTTTGTGCTGAATCTATTGCATAAACGAGATCAAGCGTTACAAGTTTCGGGAAAGTGGTTATTTATTTTAATTAACTGATTTTTAATTTATTAGGTAGATATATTACATTCCAATCAACATTTTTTAGTACGTTGACTAGATAAAATAGACACTTTTTATGTTTTAAATTTTACAAAAAATTATCAAAATTTATAGTGCCCCTAGCGACATGACGTATGGATATCCAAAAATGAATTTATCTTTGAGAAAAAGTTCGTGTAATAAGTTTTAAATCAATTCTTTCGAAAATTAAGAGGGGAAGAAAAGGGGCACGTTAGAATTTATACTGTTGGATTTTTAAAAGAAGACCGGTCTATGGAATGTAGTCCTATGACCTTATTGCAGAAGAGCTGTATTTTATATTACATAATATTAGTAAAAGGTAATGATCCTGGAACCGCTTCTATGCAATAAGGGAGTCCAGTCGACCAAACGTTTAACAATTGTGTTATCGCGATAATTGTACTATTGCTATAGCCGTACGACTATACAGCGACACTTGCTAACAGTACAAAAAAATCATACACCAGACAGTACATAGGCGTGCGTCCACGGACTAAGTTGAGATGTGTTGTCTGAATATCATCAAAATGGAAAGTAAAAAGGGAAAAACAGTTAGAAGTGGCGCTAGGGAGGTCATAGCGAATGTAATTAAATTGTGCGAGTTAGAGGCTCAAAATAATGCCTTAAAATTTAAAGCTATACATTGTTTGCATGCATTGCTATGCGCCGCCTATGAATTCCGATAATTTGGGAACACATCAGCGACTTCTTGCCCTTTCCCCACCGGTCTTCTTTCGCCGATCGCACAGTAGCTAGGGTGGGACCGATCCCAGTTTTTTAAGACAATTTATATATTTTAAGACAATTATTTTTATGGCTTAGCAGGCGGTACGGGGTGGCCTCTCTCCTTCTAGCTATGCCTATTGTCTATGCTGATCATTAATATTATATTTAATTTATGTTTAATTTGTTGTTACACATAATTAAATACAATAAACACTACAGTTTATGGAATTAAGTCATGGCAACTGGTTAATAGTCATAAATATTAATAAATAAAGAAAAAATAAATAAATATGACATGTGTTTCATTGCTATTTGCTAATTATGCAATGCCTCTATGAAAATTGTACTTAACGATACCTCGTTGTCTGCGTTTGTAGTCCGTCTGGTACATTCTGTACACGCGGGCGTGCGCCTTGAGCACAGTATGTGCGCAGAGATAATTACCGACGCCGGCTATCTGTATGGCTGGAGCGTTTACACCAGACCCATAGCCGTACTCGCATGTGTGGTACGGCTCATTGAACGTTGTCCACACCTGTGCGTAGTAATTATTAGTTATTTACGTCTTCCAGTGGGTGGCTATTAAATACCGGGTGTTTAATAAATACTGTCGATTTCCTGACCGTCATTCATGGGTGTGTGCGGTGTTTTTTTGAAAAGATTTCGGTTCAGTTTCATAACATCGTTTAATTAAAATTTTGGAAGAAGCTATTTCTTTGTGGAAATTTATTTTATATTTTACACGCTTTATATTAGTTTTACTTGTAAGTTTGTATGTATGTTTGTAATCTCGTTTGGACTACAGCAAGTGGTTTATTACTATTAGTATGTTATGCCACTACTATAAGAGCAATCGTTGATCGAGCGGTCTATGGCGCTAGTCTTCGCTGACGTCAACTCTCGGATTTACCGGGCGTGGGTTCTAATCCCGTCCACGCCGAAATAAAAAATTTGTTATTTTTCGGCAAATTTTTGACAATAAATCGAACTAAAAAGTGGAAAGTAAATATAGTTTAAAAAAAACTAAAAAACACGCTTTATATCAAACTAAAAAGTGAAAAATAAATATAGTTTAAAAAAAACTAAAAAACACGCTTTATATGGAACTAAAAAGTAAAAAATATTTTTTTAAATAAGCTTAAAAAGCGTGGGACGCTTTGTTCCACATTTTCGTACATAGAGCGCCCCACGCTTTTTAAGCTTATTTTTAAAAAAATATTTTTTACTTTTTAGTTCGATATAAAGCGTGTTTTTTTAGTTTTTTTTTAAACTATATTCATTTTTCACTTTTTAGTTTGATATAAAGCGTGTTTTTTAGTTTTTTTTAAACTATATTTATTTCTCAAAGAACCTTCCAAGCAGATATTCATTACAAATAAATATAATATATAAATGCAATAAAGGCATTCATAGAAAGATTTGTAAATCATATATAAGACCTACTAATTCGCAATTTGTAAATTTAATTTTACACTGTAAAGAAAACAATAAGTAAATAAATCTTCCACCAACCTTGACTCTATCTCCAAACAGATCAAAGAGTACTTTAGCATAATCAACAAAATAGTCTGCCATTAATGGATTAGTCCATCCGCCCAAATCTTGCAGTCTCTGGGGTAAGTCCCAGTGGTACATTGTCACGTATGGTTTGATGCCGTATTTAATTAGTTCGTTAATGACATCGTTGTAATATTGTTTGCCTTTCTCATTGATTTCGTTAGAAAAACCGGTTGGCAACAGACGAGACCACGATATTGAGAACCGATAAAAATCTACGCCTAAGTTTCTGACCATTTGAATATCTTCTTTGTATTTATGGTACGAATCGCATGCCACTTTAGCGTTTAAGCCATCCAAAGTGAAGTTCGGCCGAGTGCGCAGCAAATGATCCCAAATGTCGTCAGTTCTGCCTACAATCGGAAACGGTTTGGAATATTTTTCCACTGTATGACAACGTATTCAACATCGCTATTAGTTGTTTAAGGGAATTTCATGACTGTTGGCGTATTTGATAAACTAATGTGCATTGTACAAGAACACAAATAAATAATTATCAAATTGGTTCCACGACTGACGTATTTGGCAAATATTCGTGCGTGGAGCGACGTAGCAAGTGTCCACAAGCGACAAATATTTGTCAAGTAAATCACATAAGAAAGTTGACCAAATAAATTTGATCGATTTATAACAACTGGACAGCTAGTCTGCAATTAATCTTGCAATACAACGCGGGTTTGTTACACGCAAAAGTTTAACTCATAATTCTAAATAAACGTCATAAACTTTAAATGGCGCGTTGACCGAACAAGAAACGAATATTTGTTCAATGTTACAGTCGCGGTTAGGACACTTTTAGCATCACTAAATCCGCCTTGCCTTGATGTCGTATTTCGTAATGCACTTGACTTCGTTTTTAATTTTTTAGATTGTGAAATACTATAAATTATTCCAAGTTACTGTACATACGTTTAAATATTCATGCTAAAAATGGAAATTATTCAACCTAACAAGTGTGTTTTTTATTTCCGGTTGTCGCGCACACAGATTATCTGACCTGCTATGAAATATTTATTTCTAAATAATGTGACAGTTATTGATTGTAAATTTTTTACTTTGAATATTTTTTACCTTTTTATTTATTTAAAATATGTTAGCACCTTGACTAAATGTAATTTATTGTAGCAAGGATTGTACGGGATAGCGGAAAACATTAATTATATTAATTATTTTTTATTTATATAGTTACCATCTTCGTTCGAAGCACCTTCTATTTGATATGCTGCCGTGGCAACGCCAAATAAGAAGTCCTTTGGAAATTGGAATGATTTGCTTGGACTAAAAATCGAAAAATTACAATCTTTTAATATTTTAGTTTAAATATGTTTTCATCTTCAAAGCCTCTGAAGATGAGAAAATATTTTTCAAAATATTAACAATACAGTTACATTTGTTGTTACAAGAATTATTACTTACTCGTAACCAGCTGGTGTCCACTTATTATTAGACGATACAATTGTAACTGCAATCAAGACGACGACACTGAAATTGTAAAATACATTACCTACTGTTAATTAATAATTATTTTTTTTATCTGCTTAATGTGCATCATTCGTTACAGGGACATATTAATTAAGATTATGCATGCACTATGCACAAAGAATATACAGAATTATTTTTACGGCTATGATTATATCTGTCTTATATTAACTTCACGTTTTTTTTTGTACCAATTTATATGAAAACTGTTCTCCGCAAATTCTGAGAGTGGTTTCATATTATGCACCGAAACATTGATCGCAGTTAATGTTATTAGTGTATTTGCCATAAGGCACTTACACTATTGGCGTCGGTCGGATGGCGGGACCTAGGGGTCGGACCAAAATTTCTCGACGTTTCATAACTTTCTAAGAAGTTTGGCACCATTTTTGGAAATGTTTATATATATATGTATATATATATATATATATATATATATATATATATATATATATTTATATATTTATATATATATGTGTGACCACGATAACTCTCGACAGACTTAATCGATTTAAATGAAATTTGGTACACATGTTGGAATCCATCATCGCAAGAAGCCTATTTAAAATGGGCCCGATCGGGCCATTTTAAGGGGGGTATTTAGGGGTTGAAAAATGTTTTCGGGCCCAAAAATATCGAAAAAATTCTCAGAATCGTTTCAAATTTGAAATTTAACCCTTTCATAATTATTGAAATGTGCTGCTAAAATTTTAATAAAATCGGCCCGACAGAACCGGACTTACAAATTTTATGAAAACGCAAGTTCATTGATATGGATTTACATACTGAAGGGTGTATATAATTTGGTACAGATGTTAAATTGGTATATAGTATTGAAATTACGTAAAAAAATGTTGTTTGAAGGGGTGTATTAAGGGGTAATTTTTTATTTTGTGCAAAAACAAAGTTAAGTTCATACAATAGAGCCACACTGCTTAAAAAAGCAAATACACTATATTGTCGGCAGGGTTTCGCACTGCGACCCGAGTTTTTTTTTTTTATTAACACAAATACAACAACAAAAATGTGCATCGACCATGCGATCATTAGCACTAGGTTATTGTTATTAACGGTATAGATATACATTTATTTAAATAGCTTATGAATTCAGAACCTTTTTTTCAATTCGGTATATGTGATGTTTGTATCTAAGAATATAATAAGGAGTCATAAATCGAGCTCATTACCCATTCAACTAAGTGATAAAATTACTTATTTCAATACATATATCTAGCTAGGAGTGCGCAACATTTTTGCGTTTGAGACCACCTTAACGCAATGTAGTTAATCGCCTGAATTTCGGACTGCTTAAATGTTGCTAAAACCGAACCTAATTTTGAAAATAATAATAATATTGGTAACTTTCTATACTTAAGCCAAAAGTTTATTTTGTTTTAGTTTCCAAATACGCACCGATTTTATATTAGAATCACTTAACGTTAATGAATTTTGTACATTTGAAAATTAAATAAAGAGTTCCTATGATTATATCGTTAATAATACGAAAAAGATAATGATTGGTCTTTCAATATAAATTGTTGAAAGGTATAGGCCTATTGAATAAGTAATAGTAATAATTAATAATTCAAGACATGAAACACAATTTTTTTAAAATGTTTCGGAAAACTATCGATCAATCGCGATCGACCGGTTGGGCTTAGACGCTATTGAACTGAGTTATCGAGGGTTTAAAAGTGTTACAATTAAAATAGAGTACTTTAAAAAATCACTTACCTAGTAATAATAATAACAACAACATATTTCGGCATTCTAAGAGCCATTGTTTGAACAGATCACCTATAAAAAAATAAAAAGTAAAACTACACATAAAACATGTTTTTTGTTTACACTTTTCAAGACGACTATCGTAAATACCTGTAATATTTTAATATTTGTACCCAGTTCTTCGTTACGCGGTCAATAAAAAAAATGTGCAAGCATTGTAGTAGGAGAATAAAAACGTAAAACGAATGATTGGATTTGGTCTTGAACTATTCTTTGCCAACTTATATACAGAGTGTCCTATTAAGAACTGAAAAATTATTAATGTCCATAATTTTTTTTATACACCGTATAATTTTACTCAAATCGGCACACTTGTTAAATATCATAAAATGCACCTAACAATAAAAAAATTAGTTCAGTACGCTCTACCAGTGGCGTACGGCAGGAGTAAGTAATGCTTGTATCCCTTCTAAATGTTACGCCGCATTCTAAATTTTAATTTTGACTATAATTTTAATTTTTTTGATATTTTCTAAGTCAATAATGTACACTTGTTAGTTTGTTGTAAAGCCATTGGTTTTCGAGATATTCGCAGTTTTTAAGACAAAATTGTAAAAATGAATATTATTAATAATAATACAAATAAAAAGTACATGTCTATCTATCTTTAACTGCGAATATCTCGAAAATCAATGACTTTACAACAAACTAACAAGTGTACATTATTGACTTAGAAAAGATCAAAGAAATTAAAATTATAGTCAAAATTAAAATTTAGACAGCGGCGTAACATTTAGAAGGAGTACAAGCATTACTTACTCCTGCCGTACGCCACTGGCAGAGCGAGTAACATTTTATCTAAGCATATTTCGCTTAATCGTTTTATTTGGAATTGGAGAATCTGCGGTTGTTCTATGTCCCATTCTTAATGGGACACCCTGTATGTTCAGACATTAACCAAATTTGTATCTGTCTGTCTGCCCGTCTCTTTGTACCGGTATCACTCTGAAACCAGTGAACTAATTCGATGAAATTTAGTACAGGATCGATTGGTACCCAAACTCAAAGTATATCATATACTTTTTATCAGATCGCATTGGGGTTAAGGTAGAGTTTCCATCAAAACTGACATTGTACTGGGAGCAAATCTATCGACACGTCGACATTCACGTGAATCATGACTAACGGGCAGAAGCAAAAATAATTAATTAACTACTTAGTAAAGAAGAATGGATCGATTAGGTACAGTTGACTAAAAAAATTATCCAGCGCGTTTATTAAGTCGCCCAGTTTTTTAACGCTGAATGTAGAAATGATTTAGAATTTGACAATTTAAAAATTATCTGATTTAATTTGGACGTTTCATATTTCTGTACTTCAGCAAATAATATGTGATCAGTAGTCAATGTCATATTTTTATCTTTTTATTAATAATGTAAAAATAATTAATCTACAGAGAAATCTCTTTATTAATTTATAATTTCAGTTGACATAAAATACTAGATTGTGTATCTCGGGCGTAATGACATATATTTTCGCCGAGGTGTGACAGTATAGGAGCGAGTTTAAGAGTCACACGAGTCAAACTAGCCGCCCTACATACACACTGTATTTTTTGCCCTATATGTAGATACCCTATAAACAGCGGATTTTTATCATTTTCACTTTTTAAATATCTAGCACACGTAACTTCAATAATGAATAGTATAGGTACTGTACACATTATAATAAAAACAAAACTTTAAAAAAATTAGACCTCCTTTAAAAAATCACTGAAAGATGCCACTGTAGTAAGCAAAAAAATGATTCATTGTCTAAATGGTATCAGATATCAATATAAATTATTGTTTATTGTTAAAAAAAATATCTATTATCTCAAGTGAAGTTGAATGAGTACTATGACAATAGAAAACGAAACAAACGAATTTTTATAGTTTAATAAATATTATTTTGCTCATCACTGGCAAATCTTTAATCCCTTAATTTATTTGTTATTTTAATTAACACATCTAAACTTTATTTAAAACTGGAGGAAAGCAGAACGTAAATTCGTATATGGAAACAATCAAATGTTATCATTTATCAATAAAGAAAAATTTGATTAAAAATAACTAAATAAAAAGATATGTAATTTCGTTCACTAGGGAATTTTTAGATATGTTGTGTAACACCTATACGAATTGTAAATTTTCTGCCCATGTTTGTTCCGGCTTGACTTGAAAACTGTTGGACCATTTTTGATACATCCTAGCACCTATACTTTTAACCCTGATATGCTCAGCTTATTAAGAAGAGTTAAAACTGAATGCACCTAATCCGCGGTTACATATTTTTTATTCTATTGGTGTCTGCTATGAAATAATACACGTTTTAATACTACTATCACTAAACTAGTTATTTTTGGCCGAAATCAAGAATTTATAAGAATTTGAAATGTTGATTGCTTCAGTTTGGAAAAAAAAATATTTGTCTGTGTTAATTACCCACTGTATTAACTACTTATGCATATTATTACTGCAATGAAAATTATCACGGATTTCAGTTCTTTAAGTAAGTATTTTATTATATTGTTTGTTTCTTTTTTCCTATTTATCAATAAATAAAATTCTTTCATATTTGAGTTACAAGTTCAGAGATTATTTTTGTAATTTTTTAAACCTTGTAATTAGTTTATCTAAGAGTTAGTGAAGTTTCTTTTCAATACGTATGTGTTATTTTCATATAGATAAAACAATTATTTAACAATGAATTAATTTTTATTATGCAGTTTTCTGGCATTAAAGATTATTTCTTGTTTTTTATTGTATTCAGAAAGTACAAGTATAATATAATTCAACATTTTTTTTACATAGACAACTTTTACAATACGTTAAGAATGGACGAAATACTCTCAAATTAAAGACATGAAATCTAAAATAAAGCCCGGTCCTTTAATAATTAAATTTATCCACATTTCTAAGAGATCTCAAATGTGTGGAGGTTCAACTGTACTTTGTACGGAATTTACGTACTTCAGTGACTTTTACACGACGCAGTTTTACAGTGAATAATAATGCAAGGACTTGAAAACGGTTAGACTAACTTAGAAATTCAAATAGAAATTATGTCAGATCATTCAAATGTAAGAAGTAAGCAAAAATTAAAGCTGATTTAAAGTCTGCGTTAAGCGCGATTCACACTATACGGAACGTCACCGTCACGTCACAGACAGGCAACGTCACGTAAAAAATAGAACACATTCACATCTATCGGTAACGTCACTGAAATGCCATCAATCCGCCTAGTACTCTAGTTCAACGTGTTTATTTTTTTTTTTGCAATTAATTTTTTAAATTTTTAATATCTATCATGCCTAAGTTCAATAAAAAACAATTTGCGATTATTGCCTTAATTTTGGACGACGAAGAAGAGAACAGCAATAATAAACCACGTAGAAGAACATGGGTACGAGAAATGTTCATGAAAGGAAAGCAATTTGGGGAGTATCATACTCTATTCAATGATTTAAAAGATGAACTTTTTCTATTAAAATTTCATCATCCATAATGAAATAATAAAAATATAATGATTTCAATAAATAAATAAATTTTCAATAAATAAATTTAGTATTTATTTGATATTTTTTTATTTATTTGACTGAAACGTTCCGCTCAAACATTCATACTGTTCGAACGGACAAGAACGTCACGTCACGTCACGTCACGTCAAAATATAGTTTTCGATAAACATGACGTTCCGGGACGTTGACGTAACGTAACGTAACCGGTGTATGTGAACATAGCCATATAAATACATAGTAAGATATTTTGACGTGACGTTGCCGGTCTGTGACGTGACGGTGACGTTCCGTATAGTGTGAATCGCGCTTTAATTATAACGAAAGCAAGGTTATAAAGCTATGTTTACGTTTAATTCAATTAAACGACTAGCTTAGCTATCCGGTTTATTAACGAATGTCTTAAAGAGGGGTGGAAAGTACGAATTACTCATAATTAAAAAGTATCCGTTATTCCGATTGCTAGTATAGTTTCCAGTATTTTCTCTCTTTCGATACGTAGGTAGGTTACTTACATCATAATGGTGTCGATACTTAACGCTGACCACTTTCGCGCTCTCAAAAGTGTGTTGTTTGATATATTAAAATAATAATAAAAAAAATAAAGAATCATAATTTGTTTGCGTCCCCGGCGCGGGTACCTATCGTCAGGCTTCAGTTACGGCGCGCTGTCGGTAAATACCGATTTGCGACTAGGCAATGGAATATTTTTATAAAGTTAATCAGTAAGTTTCTAAATATGCCTCTAATTAATACGCATTATTCCTAATTTAAACTTCTTCGTATCTTTTAACGTTTTCAAGAACCCAACGATGATCAGTTTTAACCGGGACTGTACTATTTGTTCAAAAACATAATTTATAACTGACATTTATTTTCTAAACATAGGAGTAGTTACCTAATTGCTTATGAAAAACATTTTCATAAACAATAATAAGGTCTATTACAATATTTTTTACCGGCAAGAAATTGCAGTTTTTCTTTTTCATACTTCACCGAGAATAATAACGATCGTTTAAGGTAAATAATATGTATATCTGCATACGAATGACCAACCCTGTCGCAATTAATAACAAATTAACGTTACCATATTTCACACACACACACCTTTTCTCTGTCAGTTGACATTAATAAGCTCCACTGGTTCGATAATAAATTATCCGGCCGTTTAAAAACAAATTGTGCAACTAAAACTGCACAATTTTAAACTATTGTGTAGCAGACAATAATAGCAATATTATTGCTTTTTAATTTTATTTCTTCTTATAAACAGTCGATTAACACTGCCACTTATTCGCAAATAATGTCTTAGAATTTAGAAAACCGTATAGTAGAATGTATTTTGAACTGAATATGTGGTATTATTTACTCGTACATATTATTCAAATAGAACACGTATATACAATAGCATAGACTATTTGAAATTGATAAGACATATCATAAATGACTTAAAGTTATTGTCGAATCTGAATCTTATGCTTGCACTCTACAAGTGGGATTAATTTTAATTATAATTAATTTGCGTTTAAAATTGATATTCCCGGCAAAATAACTTTGATGTGAAATAGTTATTGGCGTAACTAGTAGTCTAAGTCATTCATCGCGCTGACCTACAAGTTGCGCCCATAATTTTATTCAACAATTGCGCGTTATTCATGTTTTAATTGTAATGAGATGTTGTAAATATCTATTTATTTCTTTATAAAAAAAACTGTCAATACTAACAGCACCAAACAGCACGATTCAATGTTTTGGTTTGAGGTTAGCCGGTTATGAATAAACTCCATGTCGAAAACATTCGGCCTCTCAATTTTAGTCTCAATGGGTAACAACGGAGTTGTTGTTACCTACTATTTCGTTACGACTCAGAAAATAGTTACGTTTATTTTCATTACTCCACAATGGCCGAGCTAGTAGGAATCTTCATTGAGTTATGACAAGTAATTGTCACCAGTCGGTAAATGGCTATTTAGGGTTCGGTTTTTAGGCATGATAAAACATGAATAACGCGCATGAGTTGAATAAAAAACCACACAACACCAAACCAACTCTAACGAATGGAGAAAGAAAAGTACCATAGAAATACGCTCGGTTATGTGAACACCTCTTTATATTAACCACCCATAATATATTGAATATAGTGAACATATTTAACGTTAGCGGCAACGCATAGAATATAGCGGCAACCACAGTTAGCCGACATTTGGTATCCCGTCTGTAACAGGCACAATAAATAAGTTTCAGAAAAATATTTTGAATCTCATTGAAAATAATATCAGCTAATAACAATGGTATACGTTTTCAATTAACCACCGAACATGTGTATTTATTTAAGAAGAGTTTTTCTTAAGTTTCACGTTTTTAATATAATCGCTTTCAGTGAAATGTGTATAGATAATGTTATACATTCTTTGCTGAAGTTGTAGCTAGACAGCTAATAAATCCAACCTAAACTTTATATTTTCTTCAACAGGAGCTGTATAAGTCTTAGGCCTAACACACATGAAGAGCGTTCAACGCGCGTTGGCCCAACGCGCGTTTACAATTTCTATACAATTGTATAGAACTGTTTATATGATAACGCGCGTTATCATGTAAACAGTTATATACAATTGTATAAAACGCGCGTTGGGCTAACGCGCGTTGAACGCCTCTCATATAAACTAGGCCTTAGTTTTACGGCAGTGAAAAAATTTTTAACTTGAAAAAAACAATTGTGTAATTTTGAATAACATGAACAACTTTTTTGGAACAGAGTTTTTAAAGGTTATTTAACATCGATAATATTCTATTTCACACTTTTACGTAATTTTGTAAATGACTGCAAAGATCGTTTTCTCAACAAATATTTAATTTTAAAGTAGTGCAGTATTAAAAAACTACAAAATAATTTTTATCCGAAAAAAAATAATTTTTAAATTCCAAGGTATCGTATAATATAACATTTTATTTGTTGACATAGAACTTTATTAATATTTAAATATTATTATATCCAAGTCAATTAGTTAAGAGTCGGTATCTCAAATTATTTAAATTCAAGCTGCGTCATATGTTTGTATAATTTTCAAAATATATAGAACTGACAACAATTACAATTAATCAATCTCTCTTTCTCTATGAATCTTATATCAAAGACCTTTAAAGCCGTAGAAATTTTAAAGTGAACTAATATTTTTCTTCAATTTAAAGCAAGGAAAATATCTTGTGCAGACAGTTTTAGCCCGTTTTTTTATGACGCCATCTTATTTTAGCGATACGCGTATTATAATAAATTACCTTTACATGCGTGTGGAATTTAAAGGCTGTTAAGCTTAAAACAATTATCAAAGACTTTCTTATAAATAAAGTAATATGCAGTATGGATGAATATTTTAATATAAATTTTAGTACTGAATACATTTTAATACCTAGTAAGTAATTATATTATATTATGTATGTTTATGACGCATTCTACGCTGTTTTTATATAGCACATATAGAAATAAAGAGACCTATCTATCTATCTATCTATCTATCTATCTATCTATCTATCTATCTATCTATCTATCTATCTATCTATCTATCTATCTATCTATCTATCTATCTATCTATCTATCTATCTATCTATCTATCTATAGTTCCCACACTCGAGACGGTTTTTATGATTTTTTTCTACTTGTATGGTTACAGTGTTGTTCTAAAAAATGTTGAATTATTCCACAAGTTTCAGTCATGAATTTTGATTGTTATTTGACTATAAAAAATTGTTCTAATATATTGAGAACATATCAGAATTTCAGTAGGTATTCATATCTAACCAATTCACAAAAAGAAACAAAAATCATATAAAAATAAATATATGGTGACGTCGCTTTCAACTTCTCACTGAAATCCAGAATGAACAATTTGTTCTGGTAATCGGGCGACCAACGCGCCCGCGCCTTACTGTACTCCACTATTATATACGCATTCCAATTTGAAAAGAAGGCATATTTCTAGCGACAGTATGAGTAATCGAAATATTAAACTACCTTCCTGTACTATACATCTATACTAATATATAAAGCTAAACTAATATATAAAGCTTGTTTGTTTGTTTGAACGCGCTAATCTCAGGAACTACTGGTTCAAATTGAAAAAAAAAAATTTGTTGGATAGCTCATTTATCGAGGAAGGCTATAGGCTATATAAAATCAGGCTACGACCTTTAGGAGCGGAGCAGTAATGAAAAATGTTCCAAATGTATCTAAAAAATAAGCTTCTATTCAGGTGAAATGCACTAACTAAGTATACTCATATTAGCGATGTAAGAATACAACGCCGGCTAGCGCAATCGGTAGAGCACAAGACTGTCAATACCAGGGTCGTGTGTTCGAGCCCTACGTTGGGCGAATGCATTTTTATTTTTTTTTTATTTTCTACATTGCTTTCTTCTAAGGCTTACATTAAAATTTATTTTAATTTTATTTAATTAATTTAAAAAAATTATTAGTTAAAAAAAGTATAAATACTGCTTTTTATCGACATAAAATTTTGAACGGTAGGTAACTTCGATCATCATGAAATTTGGACACAACATTCATCTCGGTAAACTAAGATGAATGTGTGTACTCATGTTCCTCCCTTCCCCATTCGTTCTTTTACACCCGGGTGAAACCGGGCGGGACCGCTAGTCTAATATAATTGTTTAATAGACATGCAGTATAGTAATGATCAGGACCTTTACTTCTGTATTAAGCTAAAACGCTAATAATTTTAGATACCTAATTATCCAGACTCATTTTTGAACAATATTTTTGTAGAACCGAATATACATTATATTAATATACCAATGTCAACATACGTATGATTTCACATTATCTTGTTAAAGAATGCCTGATAGTTCAGAAGAATACGCTCCAAGCAACAAAAGATTAAGACTGAATGCCGGTGCCAAAAGAGCAATATCACAACACAAGCAGGGCGAATCAATGGATGTGGAAGAAAAAGAAAACGTCGACGTAAAGAAGAAAACTCCGGGAAAAACAGTTGATGACGCAGATATGGGTTATGCGGATGATGAAGCGGACACTCTATCTACAAAATCCGAAGACGTCAAAAATAAAGTGTTAAGAAAAAAATTAGAATTTTTTCAAAAACAGTTTAATAAATAATAATTAATGTTGTGACAGTGGAATTACGCACGATCAGTTTTTGACTTTATAACTTGCATTATAAAAATATTTTTTGACTTGATCTGGACATAAGTCTGATTGAAAAGTGTTGCGCCATCTTTTACATAATAATTTATGTTGCACTTATTTCGCGTTTTGTCTACTAAATATTAATAACTCCTGTTTTTTAATACTAATTTTATTTATTTACGATAATTATCTGGAAATTTATACACTTAGAAATAATTTTTAAATGTTTTTTATGTAATTTTAGTTAAGTTCCTTTGAGTCTTTTTTCTGTAGTCTTAACATTTTTCATATTTTCTCTGTTGTTGCAATCTATTTTTAAAATTGAATATGTAATATAAACGGCACAGTCTTTATGCATGGGACACTGGGGCAGGTATGCTTTCGGTTATGATCTGTAGATTAAATTGCAAAAAAAATAGACTCAAAAGGGCTTTGCCCCCGAATACCAGATTAAATAAACAATTGAAAGTCACTATTTGAATTATTTCATTAATTAACTAGATATCCAATTACTTTAACGATCTCAATTAAAAAAAATTAAAAATGAACACTATATTGCTGTTTAACAGACAAGGACAACCGAAATAAGCTATTTATAAATATGTATAAAAACGGTTTTGAGACATTCTAATATACAAAATCTATACAAGACAGGTTTCGAACCAATAATCTGACTTTTAGTGAACTCTAAGCATCGAGGTTTATTAATTTGCTTTACACCGGGACGTTCCTTTTTTTTGTGAAAATTTTCAAAAACTGGATCTGCTTCCCCACACAGTAAAAAAAGCGACCCAAAGCCTTCGCAAGGTAAATCGTCAAAGCAATAATTTATAATAGCCCATAGATACATGTTTTGTTATTTATAGCAGTTGCCATAATTATTTGCGCTGATTTTTGACATTCCGTTAATATTTATATTAATTTTATAAAATAAGTTATGCAAAATTGTAATTCATTGAAAGAGGTGATTATTGCATTTTTATGTATTTTTCACGGCAAAGACTAATTAAGAATGTCTTCAAATGCTCGAACAAGGTAAATATTCAAATAAATATTTTTGTATTTTGCTGCTTACGCTAACAATAGCTAAATATTATTGGCATTTGTAGTAAGAATTAGGTAGTTTCTTTTTTAATTTTTCTCTTAATCTTAGTCTTGAAATTAATGGTGAGAGAATTTTGAAATATTTTTAAAATTAATAAGCTTATGACACTTCAAATTTTTAATTTGACAATAGGTCATATGCATGAGACTCCAAATTAGTTTAAATTTTTATTTTGAAATATATTTTAGTTCCTGATAATATCGTAATGGTTATGTTATTAATCTACTCACTGAAAAAAATACAAATAATAAAATAGAAACGTAGAAAATACGCGCTATTTTCGAATTTTCAAAACGCAGCGTGACGTCAGAGTATATATCAATAACAGTTTCCATGGCGACTGGGTCGTCTCACAGTAAGATTACGTCAGTATTTAGAGAAAACAACAAATAAACTTCATTTAGAACATTGACAATTTGACATCAAAGTTGACATGCATCATATATCGTGACGTCACATAAGCCCGCCAACATGGCCGATTGTTTAAACTGTCTATTTTTGAATGTGAAATTTAATATTTTTTTATACGCTTTATATTAGTTTGGGTTGTAACTAAGTATGTATGTCCGTAACGGAATCTTTGAGCATAATTTTCACCAATTTCCCGAAGTCTGATTAATTTGAAACTTTGCATACGTATCAAGGACCGATGACAATGCAATAATTTGATAACAGTTTCCCATTATCCTTATTAGGACCCCCAGGATTAATAAATTCTTTTATAGATCCTCAAACTAAAAAGTGAAAAATAAAATATAGTTTAAAAAAAACTAAAAAACACGCTTTATATCGGACTAAAAAGTAAAAAATAATTGTTTTAAAATAAGCTTAAAAAGCGTGGGGCGCTTTGTTCCACATTTTCGTACATCGAGCGCCCAACGCTTTTTAAGCTTATTTTAAAACAATTATTTTTTACTTTTTAGTCCGATATAAAGCGTGTTTTTTAGTTTTTTTTAAACTATATTTTTTTCTTATGATAATATTACATTTTTAAATGATAATCAATTTTTTTTCGTATTATGGTTGACTAAATAATTTATTAAAAATATAAAAAAAATACATGCATATGACCTATTCTTCGCACTATTCTGTTTTACTGTTTACCTGGATAAAAAAACTTGAGGCACGCTTGCTCCATATCAAAAAGTTTAATTTTGACTTCACCACTGTTCTCGCTGCTGAGCGGGGTTGAAACCCCGTGAGACAAGGCTGTAATATACAGTTTCACAAATCATATTTTGGATTTCAGTTTAAGAACTCGTAAACTTAATTTTTCATTACTCTATTATCATTAGTATGTTCGTCAAATGGAAACTTTCCATTTCTAATGTTTTATTTCAGTCGATTTATATATCCCGCAAATCCGTCAGCGGATTATGATCCACATTTGAATAGGCAAGTCGAAAAGCCAACTTCGTAAGTAAGAAAATAAAATGTTCATTTTAAATTTAAATTTTAAAAATAAAAACTCGGGTCGCAGTACCAAACTCTGTCGACAATATAATGTATTATGTGACTTAACTTTGTTTGGACAAAATAAAAAAAATAACCCCTTGAGCATCCCTTAAAACTACTTTTTTTCTTAATTTCAATAATATTATTAATTCAACATCTGTACCAAATTCAATAGACCCTTCAGTAAGAAAATCAGTATCTGCAAACTAGTGTTTTCATAAAATTTTAAGCTATTGCATAGCTTCTATCGCGGGCTTTGAGCGCGGCGACCGAATCAAGAAATTCCGTAACGAAAAAAAACCTAACACCCCCCACTCCGACCGGCACAGCGGTGCGGCGTTGACAGCCGTGCATCGTCTAACGTCGTTTCAGTTCGGCAGACTTCGGCACGGTGTTTGTGTGCTTATAACTGCATAACTGCTCATAACTGATTCTATCTTTATTTGTGTACAAATGAATTTATATATAATACTGCTATAAAAATAACCTAAATTATTTAGGTTATGTGCAGAGAAAGTATATATGATATTATATCTATATAAATGTACATCGCGCGAAATTCTATGATCAAACTCTTAATATAGTTCTTTTTGTTCAAATTTTTTGAATGAATAATTGTTTTGGTGTGTAATTACACTATTTATACTTTATTATTTATACCTAGCTATTTTCGTTTTATAGAGAAGAAAAACTTAAACCTAAAAAGAATATGCAATAGCTTTACCGCGGCAGTCCCCGAGTGCCACACGTATTTTTTTTAAGTCCGATTCTGTCGGAACGATTTTATTAAAATTTTAGCAGCACCTTTTAATGTTTAATTTTTCTGGAGGCTATGAAACGTCGTTGTTATCTTTAAACCAGTGTTAATTTTTGCAGATATTTTCAAGCCTTTGTGCATTTGCTTAAAGGCACAATTGGAATAGGATTGTTAGCAATGGCCGAAGGTTTTAAATTTGCCGGTTATTCTGTTGGTATTATACTTGGAGGTCTTGTTACACTTTTAGCAACTTACACTATCCACATGTTGGTAAGCTACCAATAATTTCCCAAAAGCTCATTGACTCTTGGACTATAATAGTAAAGTTATGTTATAAATATTAAAAACCAAGTTTGTACGGAGAGCAAATCGCACAGCTCATATTCCAGGCGCATTGTCCACGATACGCTGGTAACATACAGATTATATGAGTTACGCAAGGGGAGCGCTACCATAAGTTTAAGTAACTCTTCCTCCTGTTTGTATTTGAAAAGATAACAATTTTTTATTGTTTTTAGATTACGAGTCAATATATTTTATGTAAAAAATTACAAATACCTTTTTTGACTTTCGGCGATACAATCGAATGTGCTTTAGAAAATGGTCCAGAGCCTTTTAAAAGATTTTCAGTCTGTGGAAGGTAATATATTATCTAAATGATCTTTTCAAAAAAAAAGTAACAAATCTAAAATGTAATTAATCATTTTAAGTGCGAGTTGTGAGTTTGACATTCTGGAAAAACGAGGGTCAGCAAGTTTTAAAAGTCACACGAGCCGTAAAAGTCTAAATTACTTAAACTTACATGAATAAAATCATTTATATAATATTTTGTTGTCTTTGCCTTGTATTATCTATAATTCATGTATTTTTTATAGGTACTCAGTAAATACTATATTGATAGTATATCAACTCGGTGTATGTTGTGTATATTTTATTTTCGCGACTGAAAACTTACTATCTGTAGTTAACTTTTACATAGAGAACAAAATGTCAATGACGCAAATGTTCCTGATAGTATTAGTGCCCATTGTACTGTTGAACATAATACCAAACTTACGGTATTTGTCGCCATTTTCTGCATTGGCCGTCTTTGTGACATCGTTCGCCATTGTTATCATCATGCATTACATAATAAGAGATTTTCCAGAAGATATAAGCGATAGAAAAATAGTCGGTGACCCAATAGGAATTATTCTATTTTTTGTTCTCGTAGTGTTTTCTGCACAAGCTATTGGACCTGTAAGTTATATAAGTTTTCTTTTGATTTATTTGAAAATACATCTTTGCATACCTCCCTACAAAATAGTTGTATGTATAGCGATCGTAAAATGGCTCATTTAGCACTAATGCGTAAAATAAAACCAAACATCCGATCTAAATATGAAGCCCACCATTACTGATTATAAACTAATATAATAAGTAACAATGTCACTCACTGATCCTAGATAGTAGAAACAGAAATTTATATTTTTAGTATGGTCAAGAAAATTAAGTATCGTTATGTTTGCAATAAAACTTTATAGTAAGTTGTACAAAAATAAGGAAGCAATCTTACAAAAAAATGCGTATTGAAAGGAGTCAAAATCTTGTCCGTCAAATTAACTGAAATCAAAAACGATGCCAAATTCTATTTATAATAGACGATTTTTTTAACGACATAAGTATATATCTCTTTCTTAGATTATATCCGTTGAGCGCAGCATGGAAAATCCAAAAACTTTCTTGGGCCTATTTGGCGTTTTTCCTGTAATGATGGTCGTCACATACTTTATACATACTGCGATCGGTCTGAGCGGCTACTTTACGTACGGCGAAGATATTAAAACCGCCATCACATTAAATCTTCCTCAATCGGAATGGTAACAAAAACAACCAAACTTATATAAACAAATGATAGTAGTTTTTTAACATCCAATAGCTCGTTTAGTTGGGAGTAAAACCGTACAAGAATGTGAATTTGACTCTTCTGTTATTTTTTCAAAATTCGAAAAATTTGTCGGTAGATAACTAGATTTCTATTAAATTGCGTCATATGTACATACAAATCTTAATACATATTTCAATACCTAATGTTATTATTTAAGGTTGGCGCAAACAGTGCGGGCTATGTACGGAGTTGTTATAATTTTCACCTATCCAGTTCATTGCTATCTTCCACGAGAAATGATATGGGACATTTACATAGAAGAGAGACTCTCTCCCGAATTTGAACACAGGACGTTGGTTAAGATGATTATGGGTATAGTGATTGCACTTCTAACATGTATGTATATTTTTCAAGGATGAGAGCACATTTGAACATATTTGCACAGTGCAAAATAATATAAAATGCTAAGGAATTTCGGTCTCCTGGATCCTTCTATTCAACCGACTTTGATAGTGTGTATGTACCATAATATGGCAAATATACCAAAAAGTCTGCCGTGTTAGAAGTTATATACAGTATGTAAACACGTAAGGTGCACATAGGGAAATTAACATTGAGAAAAAATGACTGGATCAGAGTAAGCCTTGAAATCTTGTTTTTCAATTTGACAGATAATATTCTTTTGCAAAATGAATGTGTATACTACCGAAGAAAATATTCAAATGATTACAACATAATCGGACTTTTTTTATTAATGGGACATTAAATTCCCAAAAATACTTAAATATGGTGCGAGATCAAATATCTCCGCCTATTCGTGTTGAACCTAAAGAATTTGGGTCACTGATTTACCAACGCGCATACGTCATACCAGTCAGACAATTTTTCCAAACAGATGGAATTGTTTTTTTTTTGTTTTATTTTTGTACAAAAAAAAATAATGATTTATAAGAGCTCTTTATTAAAAAAGCCAAGTAAAATAAAAATAAATCAAAATATAATAGAAATCCTCAAGATTACCACGATAATTCAATAGAAATAACAATTAATGCAGTCATGGCTAACTCTGATCCAAGTATTTTTTCCCAATGCTAATTTCCCTATGTGCATCTTACGCGTTTACATACTGTATATTATTAATTTGTATTTTAAGGTGGCCTGTCAATGACTGTTCCATATTTACGAATAGTCATAACGTTCTTCGGAAATTTCAAAGTTATAGTAGGAATTGTATGTCCAGCTTTATTGGATATTTGTATCAAACATCCTGACTACGGCGCATACAAATGGCATTTAATCAAGGACATAGCCGTTATGGCTGTTGGACTTTTCGCACTTATCGTCGGGTTTGTCACTAGTATTCAAAAATTTATAAAAACTGTTTCTGGTTAATTACGTGAAACAGAAATTGCATATAGGTACCTATGTATTGCATCTTTGGAAATGTCCAAAATCAAACAAAATCACAGATTTTTTTATTATAATTTGTGAATTGTGAACGCAAAAAATTAAAGTCAGGTAAAATTGAGCTACCAGATTCTTGTATATAAAGTACGCTTGTATATTCATTTAAATACGATATTTTTAAAGTAGTAAAATGTCCTAGGCGCATGCTAATCTCTATTTATTTTTCTCATGTTGTCATTTCATATTTTTATCGTAATTAGAGTAAAAAAATGTCTTTACAATTTAAAACTTGTGATATAATTATATTGAATGAAATAAAGATTTTTCTAATTATCTGAATAAATGGAAAATTATTATTTATCTAACAAAATCAATTATGTAGGTACCAACTCCGTTTTACATCAAGGGTTCCGTTTCTGAGGCGCTAATCTCAAAAATCGGAAATCGCTTGAACGAGTTTTATTAAATTTGTTTGTCGTTACTTGAAATGTTAAAGACTACATATCTACCAAATTTCATGTTTCTAGGTCAAATAATTTCCATATGCGACCAGGGGACACAATACAATAAATTAAAAACATTACGGAGCCCCTGACCTTGTCGCCATTTTAAAATAAATGCCTTTGTCATTCAAAATTAAATAACGATTTTTATTTCTTTTAAACAAGTACACAAATTTTACAGAAAATTAAAAGTACTTAAACATTTTTTAATGGCTAGAAATTCTCACCTTATATAAATATCGAATGTATTGTGCCTGATAAACTGTTTTTTTATTGTTTGTTAGTTTGTTCATAACCAGGATCATAAGCGGTCGTTTGTTGATCTGCGGGGTATTCGCCCTGTTCTTGATTATAATATTGTGAGTCATACTGTTGATCACTAGGATACTGTTGATATTCTTGTTCATATTGTTGATCTGGTTGATATCCCTCTTGTCCTGGGAGATATCCTCCTTGCCCTTGCTGGTATATTTCCTGGCCTTGTTGATATCCTTCTTGTCCCTGTTCATATACTTCTTGGCCTGATTGATATCCCTCCTGTCCTTGCTGATATCCTTCTTGTACTTGTTGATATCCTTCTTGCCCAGGCTGATATTCCTCTTGTCCTGGTTGATATCCTTCTTGTTCTACTTGGTATCCTTCTTGCTCGGGTTGATATCCCTCTTGATCAGGTTGATATCCATCTTGACCGGGCTGATATTCCTGAGGATATTTTTGATCTTCTTGATAACTTGACTGATCCTGTTGATAATTTTGCTCTTCAGACTGATATTCCTGTTGATATTTCTGATTAGACATATATTGCTGTTCGTCAGTATCTTGTTTATGTGATGAATACTGGGCATTTTCAGCAAGATATTCTTGCTTTGCCACTTCTTCAGTCTCACGTTTAAGACTTTCTTCTTTCGGCTTATCTATAACACTTTCGGTTTCCATTGGTTCAGCTAAATAAGGTTGACTGTCGGGTTTTCGATACTGTTCGCGATGCGGAATAGTTGGCTGGTCTGATGCGTCCATGTCTGAAGAATGTTCAGGTCGATGGTAATTTTCTGAATTAGTAGCTTTTTGTTTGTCTTGTTGTTTCTCTTTTTGTTCATAATCTTGTTTTTCTTTACTGACATTTTTGAGGGGTTGTTTTTCATTTTCATTACTAATGTTTTCAAGTATTTTGAATTTTCTAGGTGAGTCCACAACAGCATCACTTGGTTTCTGTTCTTGTGACTGCAATTCTGAGACAGGAACTGTGTGCGGTTTATGTGACGGTGCTTGAATAATCGTGTGCTCTGAATGTGAAAAAAAGGGATTTTTTATTTCCACTTAAAAAAACTACAATGAGTAGTGCATGCATTTGATATTTTCATACAGTTTTAATTTATTTTTTTAACGAAAACTGTGTCTATAAAGCATGAATTAAGAGTATCTTCCCTCGTTAAGATTTGAACAAAATTACTTAGAACAACATTTCTATATATATATTCCAATAAATTTAAAAAGTAGGTACATGTTTTCTATTGTAATATTTGTATTTTTTGCTTCAAGCAGTCGAAACTGTTTCAAGCAACGACTGAAAATTTCTATAGAAAATATTCGGCTAAATGGACATCAACGTTAGTTAGTTATTGCTCAGTCCAGCGAGCGAGTTGACACCGACTACTCGACGAGCAGTCGAGAGCATAGATATATATATATTAATAGATAGCGGATGCCTATCCTTAAGCATTGTGCGGAATGGTTCCAATTAGAAGCCATATGGAAGCCATTTTGTACGTGGAAAACGCCGTAAAAAGCGCGCGGGATTCAAAAAGATTAAATATTCTATAATATGATGTTAATGGAAAAACAATAAAACTCGCAGTAAACAGTGATATTTCGCTCCAAAACCTATTTTTATATATATAAAAGCTTAGAACATTTTACATTGTCAGATTGGCATCAATGCTTGTCAACCTTGATGCCAAATTGACAATGTAAAATGTTCTAAGCTTTACATTATATTTATGCTCAATTTTGTAATTTTTGAAACGTTTCAGTATAAAAATAGGTTTTGGAGCGAAATATCACTGTTTACTGTGAGTTTTGTCGTTTTTATCAATAAAATCATATTATGAAATAATTAATATTTTTAATCTCGCGCGCTTTTTACGGCGTTTTCCACGTACAAAATGGCTTCTAAAAGGTACAGGAGGCGCTAGTGTATCCGCAATCTATTAAATATATATATATCTAATATCTATGGTCGAGAGTGACTACTTAAGCAGTTCGTGTACACTGTACTGCATATGTATCTGGTTCGACGATCGGCAGTATCCGAGTAGTGAGTACGACCGTCCGAAGAATATAAGCGAGTTTTCAATCTAAATCTACTAACTCTTTCCCGGAGCATTTTAGCACGAGAGTTACTTGGTGTGCACGTGTGCCAGTGGCGTACACCAATTTAGTACATTTTTGTTTCCCAAAGCAAACATTTTTTAAATATTTTTTTAGACCGGACATTGAAGGTAATGTCGTTTGCAAAATTAGGGCCACGTAATTATTCTCCAGAATATGTTTAATTGACTCTTGAGCAATAATAAAACTCACGGTGTCTCGAAAGATTGCTGTTCAAAACTGTTTGATTTTCAGTGTTATTAACTTAATAAATGGCTCGCTTCGATTATATTATTATGAAAAATATGCAAAAGTAACTAAGAATCTGCAGTATATATAATATTCAATCTTAAAAATACTCGTGAATAATTTTATTCATCCACCTCCATGCTCACACTAATGCATCTCGTGGCTCCTAACCGGGAAAGAGTTAAATAAGCTGCGGGGTCAAAATTTAAAAAAAAAGCTTTGTATGAAGCAAACTATTTTCGAAATAATGTATGTAGGTAAATTTTGTTTTACCTATAAAATCAAATCCTATGTTGCTAAAAATGGAAAAGAAAATAATGTGTGTAACATATTTGAACTGTTTTAAAATTGATTTGGTTGTTTAGTGAAACCATTTTAATTAATAAATAGTAATTTTGATGATAGCTATACTATTCTCATCCAAAATTATAAGTCAAAATTTTGTCACATTAAAATTTTTTACTACATACTTAGCATACGCAGAAATCTCGTATTGATATATTATGAAAAGCATAGTATGGTCCAATTTTTATTCAGCTTACAATTATCGGCAACTGAAATGAACACGCTCCCAAGCTTTTGTCATGGGTCTAATGTCACGTTTATTTTTTTATTTATTTGTTTTTCAACAAACAACCAATGGCATGCTTATTCAAAATAAATGAACAAAACATATTATAAGTACGTTTGCGTATTACTGTAATTATTTTTAGAGAAATAGTTGTCGACTGTCTACACAATATGTTTGATTTATTGAAATTGAAATTAACACTAACTTATGGCATTACAGTGAGCTTCATTACAAAATTCTACAAAGCATTGATTTAATCTTCATTTAACTGAAAAGTGGTAGACCTATGATTTCGTAACAAAATACCTTTTGGTTGTGCCACTTGGCTATCATCTGATATTTTACTATTTAAATATTTTACATTATTTTGTAATTCGGCCATTTCTTTTCTGAAAAAACAAAACACAGTGATAATTATAATAGTAAATACCTGTATTGAATTTACATCTGTTGCATCGGCATTATTATTATCAATAAGACGAGCCAGCTTATAATTTGACCACAGTTCTTTCAATTTTGTCATAAGCTGTGTATTTTCATTCCGCATTACGATCTTTTCTCTTCTGAAAATTGCAGTTACATACCGATTACATATATTTGTTCAAAAGACATTTTGAAAATTTTATATCGACGATTCTCAAAGTATTATGTACGTATAAAATTAATTAGGGGCTCGTACTGACCTTTCGGTTTTTTGGTACGACTCTAACGCTAATGTCAACTTTAATCGGAGGAGGCGGAGGAGCGTTTGGCTTCTTGGGTGATTGAGAAGCGGACTCGCTTTCCTCCACTTTCTCTTCGGTGGGGAGCTGTCCTATCGACAAGGAACACTAGTTAATTACACAGTACGAGCCCCTAACACACCAATTTCGTTATAGATAATAAAAATAGAATATGATTTATTTTTGGAAAGTGAATCCAACAAACTTTAATATCTACTAGCAACTTTTTTTTGTAAAATAATAAAAAAAAACAAATTACAAAGAGTGAATACATTCGCTTACTTGTGCCTTGCTGAGGCATCTTCGAGCCTCTCAGTTAATGACTGACATTCACCAGTTAGTTTTTCCATGAGTGCATTCTGGGATTTTATCATGCTCTCAAGCTCAGCCACGGTGGCTACTACAACAAACCAAAATTATAAATAATCGAATTGTAAAAAGTGTAATCATGCCAGTTCTGTGTTCAATTAAAAAAAAGTTAATATGTGCGAAACTAAATTAATAAACTTTTCTTTAGCCTCACATTAATTTTGGTTTCACCAACAAATTTTAACGACAATAATTAGAGAACAAGTTTAGATTTGGCACTAATAGAATTACTTATAATATTTTTATCTCAGATATCATGGAAAAACCAAGCTCGGGTTTTTTGTAGGAGGCTCGAAATTTTAATAGAAATATTTAAAAGCCGTGTAAAATATACATCAAAAAATGTGAGCATACCGTGCTTTGCTTCCATATCCATTATCATCGACGATAACTCTTTTTCTCGAGCAGAGTCTGGCTGTCTCGGTGAAGTTGGAGGTAGTAGTGCAGGAATATTTTCTGTGGCACTTTGAGAACGCTGTTTATCTTCATTTATTATTTTGAGTAAATTTAACTATAGTAGAAATAAATATATATTATATATATTCGTTAAACATTGTTGAGTGAAATGTAGCTCTCTTTGATGTCTGACTAGTTTACCTCTTTTTCAACAGCCGATAACTGTTCAGCCAATCGGAGATTTTCTCGCCGACTGTGTAGGGCATCCGCGTCTGCCCTATCTAATCTCTGTCGAAGTGAAGATATTTCTGTTTGTAGCCGCGCTTGTTCTTGCTTCGCGACACGTTCCGTGCGATCAGCTGCTAAACGAGCATTGATTAATTCCTGTTCGAGTGAGCTTTTCTCAGCATTAGAATGCGATTGTTCTGATTGTAGAGTTACTATAAAGAAAACACAAATAGAATAGGATAATTTTTATATCGCAAGCGTATTTCCAAATAAAAATTACCCTGCTTTGATTGCAGCTCTTTTCGAAGTTCTTCAATATGTGCATTTTTTTGGGCTAATTCTCGCTTCAAATCGGCTATTTCGCGTTTTTGTTTTTCAAGTTCAAGTTGCAATTTTCCCGCTGTATCCCACTGTACGGCTAAGTCATTACTAAGTTGTTCAACTTGAACAGAGTATCGACGATCCAAAGCATCTAGAAAATTATCATGATCATAATATGATCAATTACTAATTGAGTGGTTAAAATTTGGAGCTACTATGTTGATTTTTTTAATTATTGGCCTTTCCATTAACCGTGATAATATAATCATTCGTCTTAGGTGAGTTATTAGTTTATCAATGTAGGTAAGTGATACGATATCATGAAACGAAGACATGGATAAACCACAGAATTTTAAATATAATAAAAGCAAACACCGCTCAAGGTTAAATTCAATGTTGACAATTCGTGTTAATAATTGAAGCTATCAAGATGAAAGGCTCGTTGGGTACTTTGACATAAACAAAACAATGAAAAACAAACTTTCTGACCTACTAGTTTCCCCATAATTTACTAAATTGAATTCCATCCGAATTTTTCAATAATATAGATAATCAATTCTAATGAAGAGCATTTATCTTCCTTTTTTAGACGTTTATTACCTCAACTGTCGAGCGTCTGTAATTTACAATCAATAAATATTATTTATTTACCTTTCTCGTCTGCGTATCTGCGAGCTTGTTCTGCAGCATTGTCTCTAACTCTCTGCAGTTCATTTTGAAGTCTTCTTGTTTCAGCTTCAGATCGACTGCGTTCCCATCTCGCCTGCTCAATAGCACTTTTAGCTTCATGTGCTGCAGCGCCATTGTCTTTATTTAGGGAAGCAGACGTCTGTAACCTCGCAACTGTGTCCTGTAGTGTATCTTTGTCTCTTAAAAAATGAAAGACGTTCATAAAGTACGACGCGGTTATTATATCCGCAATTAGGAGGACAAGATAATTTAGATTGCCTCGTCGGCAAGGATTAATTCCTTAAAATTAAAATTGTTGTAGAATGACCACGTATAAAAACATTTATTATTTACTTTTTGCATTGAGTTAGTGTACTCTTTTTATAAAGTAACTGTTTTAATGCTAATATGTATTATTATAAACATATATGTATAAGTTTATACCGTTGCAATATTTCGATTTGTTTTTTAAATCCATCTACGCTAACACTGTCGTAAGTTCCCTCGATTGCTTTCTGTCTCAAAGAATCATTTTCTTCTTGAGCTTTACGGAGATCGATTTTGGTTTGTGTTAACTGCGCTTCCAATTCTGATATTCTTGATTCAAATACAATACTTGGGCCTTCAAGTACGTGAGGCTTTGTGCACGTTTTTGACTTCGATGGTGATTTTAGTGGCGGCTGTAAAATGGACGTGTATACATTATTAACAATTTATTTTATTTAATATTTATATATATAACCATAATATACATACTTTTGAATCTGAATCTTGGTCATCTTCAGTTTCAGTTTCTAAATGATCAAACACTGATTTTATTAATCCAGATTTTTGTTTCTCATGCAAAGATTCATTTTCAGATATCACTTCTTTTACTTTGCCAAGCAAGCCTGCCAATTCGTCCTAAAAAATAAAATTCATTTATTTTTTCTTATTCAGTGAAAACACATTTTTGACAATTACGTAATATTTGAAAACAGTTGGCAGTTGCTTACGCGGCAAAATTGCGATTCCCTTTCTAATTGTTCGATATAATCTTCCTGCCTCTCGATAAACTGCATCAGTTCAGTAGGTGGTTCTTTTCCTTCTGATTTTAATATTGTACTCTCTCTATAATTATGAAAGTAAATAATTATTATTAATTGTTTTCTAATAAAATACGCTCGGATGTAACGTAAAGACATACTTGTAATCATTAGGAGCAACATTGAGTTGACTGGTACTTGTAGGTTTAAGATTTGATAAAGTTCCACTGTCCCCAAAATAAGAATAGCGTTTGATTTGCGGTGCTGACAATGCGGTTGGAGTACAAAGCCAATGTTTGTGTTTGGGGCGATAGTAAGGCCCACTCACTACAGACCATCTACAAAAAAAAGAAAGGTATTAATTTTAATTATGAATCAGTACCTATATACAGGATGTCCCATTAAGAATGGGACATAGAACAACCGCAGATTCTCCAATTCAAAATAAAACGATTAAGCGAAATATGCTTAGATAAAATGTTACTCGCTCTACCAGTGGCGTACGGCAGGAGTAAGTAATGCTTGTACCCCTTCTAAATGTTACGCCGCTGTCTAAATTTTAATTTTGACTATAATTGTAGTCAATAATTGTACACTTGTTAGTTTGTTGTAAAGTCATTGGTTTTCGAGATATTCGCAGTTAAAGATAGATAGACATGTACTTTTTATTTGTATTATTATTATTAATAATATTCATTTTTACAATTTTGTCTTAAAAAAGCTGCGAATATCTCGAAAACCAATGACTTTACAACAAACTAACAAGTGTACATTATTGACTTAGAAAATATCAAAAAAATTAAAATTATAGTCAAAATTAAAATTTAGACAGCGGCGTAACATTTAGAAGGGGTACAAGCATTACTTACTCCTGTCGTACGCCACTGGTAGAGCGTACTGACTAATTTTTTTATTGTTAGGTGCATTTTATGATATTTAACAAGTGTGCCAATTTGAGTAAAATTATACGGTGTATTAAAAAAATTATGGACATTAATAATTTTTCAGTTTTCAACTTCAACACCCCGTATTTCGGAAACGAGTAACATTTTATCTAAGCATATTTCGCTTAATCGTTTTATTTTGAATTGGAGAATCTGCGGTTGTTCTATGTCCCATTCTTAATGGGACACCCTGTATATACAATTATTTAAGTTTTGATAGAAACAAGACGAAATATCATTGATGCAATATCTTGTGTAAGTATAGCTTGCACTTAACCGACCTTTTGCAATGAAAGTTTCGTCTTGTCAGTGAATTTTTCATAAACAAATTTTTCAAGCGAATTTTGTACTATTGTGTTTTGCTGAAATATTCTCACCTATCTTCCTCTTCGCCGCTGTCGTCGTGTCTATGACTTCCACTTTTCGATGAAGTTGTGTAGCTTTCCGCTAGGAGCACACGTAATCTTGTAACAGCTTCACGATAAGCTAGATCTGTATAATCAGGCATACGCTTTTTACCGTCCATTTTTGTATGAAGTAAATTTGATTTCCTAAAAAAAATGACAGTAAGTATATAATATAAACCGTAAATCGACTAAAAAGTTAACAATACGGGTGCTTCATGAAAAATGTAAATATACATACATTAAACAGTTTTTATTCAGTTCTGTTTACAATTTCCCTCGTTTTTTCTATATTAAATAAATGAACAGTGCGGTGGTGTTATAGAAGAAATCAACTTAACAAGTTCATATATTGTAGGTATAGATAAATAATCAAAAAATAAAAATGTTGCGTTTTATCAAGGCACATGATATTAAGAACGTATACCGTAATGTCATTTTATTAATACAATTTTTGTACAAAATATATAAAAACTATTTGTAATAACTGTATCCCTCATTTTGTGGCAATTTGATGAGCGCGTGCCACCACCAAATATTAACATATGTTTCATTAAAAAGAAAAGAAAAACCACAAACGAATATCAAAAGTCCTATTTTCAACCATTATATTGTTATAAGTATTTTTTTTTACAAATTAAACCGCTCAACACAAAGAAGTTTAAATATTAAATACATTTTTTGAGCATGTTTTGTACCCTCGTTGGAGTTTCCACTCCACAGCATGTTACGTCATCTTTGTTGTTTAATAGCATAGTTACCTTGGCAACACAAAAGGGTAACAGAATCAATAATGGTAAGTTATGCATTCTAGAATTATGTACGTATTAGGTTTTAGCGACAGGTACTAGGCCATAGTTTAACGCTGCACATACTATTATAGTTTTTGTTTTGACCGTTTGGTGTCAGTGATCACTAAATTACGTCACTATATTGTAAAACTAAGGAAATTTCCGTTTGATCAAAATTTGAGATTTTTTACTTTCTAGAGAGCTAAATTTTGTTGTTTTTAAAATCTCAAACAAAATATTTCACTGTGAAAATCACATGGAAAAAATAAAAAAAACGCCACTCACATACAGTACGTTCACCGAAAGTGGTAACTCGTGTATCCTACTAGATAATAAATTAAACTTTAAATAGTTTTTTGTTCAGCTCGGGAATTACTAACGAAAACTGGTGAGGTATAGGTATTATGAGAAATTATTCGAGAATAACGTTATTAATTTATTAATTAAATTGACAGGAATAATTATTTTTTATAACACCACACATGTGTAAATTATTAATAATTATAATTATTACTGTTTATTTAATTCATTAATTGATAAAGTTTTTCTCGAATATTTTCATATGCAACATTATGAAAATTTTATATTAATTTATAGAGAAAAAATGAGGATTTCTAAAATGTTACCTTTTGAAAAAAAAATTTTTTACACTTCCGGTTGAATTTGGAGTACAAAAAAATATATCTCAGCAGTTTTCGATAGTAAATCTCGAGTTGAACAAAAAACTATTTATACATTTTTTTGTATCTAGTAGGATATACGAATTACCACTTTCGGTGAACATACTGTATGGATGAATTTTTAGACATTAAAATTTAGTCCCTAAGTACTTTGCTCGGAATACTCACTTGGCTTTGCTTTTTTTGTACTTGGAAGTAGCATCGTTGGCTGACGAAAAGCCCGTAGTGCGACTTGGCTTGTACGAGCCGTAGGTCCTCATTGTACCGAGTCTTGGTCGCGCCAGATACCCTATATTAGATGTTCCGCCTCCAGTAACTCCGTTTCCGCTGTATGATGTGCTATATTTACTTCTTCTCGGATACACCGAAGCACCTAAATAATTATACACTTTACAGTAATTAAGTAATTATTGCTTGGTTGCGATACGCCAGGCGCGGTCCGAAGGGGGGGGGGGGGGGGGGTCACAGGGTACAT
Organism: Xanthostigma xanthostigma; assembly: GCA_963575645.1. NCBI lineage: Eukaryota > Metazoa > Arthropoda > Insecta > Raphidioptera > Raphidiidae > Xanthostigma > Xanthostigma xanthostigma. The sequence goes on along the minus strand of OY754471.1, from coordinate 6,879,393 downwards.
GACCCCCCTCCCCTTAATCTAAGTTCAAATTGAAAAATCTCAAAAATTTGCCAAATAATAAAAGGAAATTTTTAGCTACAATAAAAAATGACGACTTCCATTTGTTTTATAGGTATTTGGTAATGTATAAAATAAAATTGTGTCTTGTGCAATAATGTTTATTTTATTCCAGATACCTAATTTTTTATTAATGTAGTGAGTGACCCCCCCCCCCCAAAATTTCAGGCTGCGACGGCGCCTGCGATACGCATTGTCAGAAAATCTAGTCAATGGTCTCAGATTCTGACCGCACAAATTTCTTCACAAGAAAAGCATAAGTAGTAGAATTTTAAATTGATTCTGATTGAAGAATGATTGATCAATTGATTCAATATCAGTTTTAACTAATTAAGACTAGAATTCAAAAAGTTATTTAGTGAGTTTTTTTTATTATTTCCTGTTCACTATTTACAACCAGTGACCATGAGTTTAACAGTAGTTAAAATGAATAATATTCTAAAAGTTGAGTGCGAATCACGCGTTCGAAGTAGAGCCGTGCGGCTATAAATAGCCTTGTGGCTTTTTGAATGCAGCTGATTCAGACTACACCTTAAAAGAATGAAGAAAAGAAAATGAAATCCACGAAAGCTAAAAAGTTACTCCCCAAAATATCGTTAAAATTAATAAACAAATTTTCCAAATTACACCGTCCAGGATATGAATAACTTCACTGCACTTTAAAATTTAATTGTTTTTAGGTTTTTTGACATAAAATTTAAAATTTTTGAAAACCCACCTAACATTGCTCGGACAAACTTTGTAATAACGAAGATATCGCGTATTCAGCTCTTATTTATAACTTCTGTATCATTGATTACAGTCGACCAAATTTTAAATGATCATCAATTTAAGGTTGGATACCATATATATGATTTATATGAACTAATGTAGTTGAAATAACAAATACATGCAATCAATTACGAAGTTTCCCATGTTTTAAACGCTTAACCGTAGTCCTAAAAATTACAACATTAATGGCTAAAGAATTTTTGTAATATCATTAAAAATAATAAATTTATGCTACTTCGAAGTTTAAATTTGACTATTCTACATACAAGCGTCGAATAGCGCACTGGTCAGATGTAAGGCTCTGTGCTTGGTACAGCTATGCGTGTCTCTGTGAAATATTCGCGTGATCTCCGCTGGAAGCAAAGGGGAGCAAAGCTTCACTCCATACCAATGTTTGGTAGCAGCTATCATACAACAATTCCTCTACAATATGAAATTATTATTTATTATAAACATAGGGATCCACATTCACCTTTCAGGGTAAAGGCGATTGCAAATCAAACCGATGGTAGCGCAAGTATTAGTCTTATAGTTGGAGAAATATTTTCCTAAGGACTTGCAAGAGAATAGTTCATTCAATACCAAACCGAAAACCGGCTAGTAGTCAAATTCGCATATATAACAGGTGAATAATTTGACACTACTTTATGGTTTACACATGAAATGTTTTTGATGGGATTTTAATTCTTTTCTTAGAATAATATTATATCAATATAGAAGTTTTACTTCGGTTGCGTGTGCCGTATCACATACCTTCTTTTATACCCATATAAATCTATCCCTCCTCCTTGTAAAAGATATAAAGGAGAAAATTTCCGATTTTTTTATTTTCTCGTTTCTTGCTCGTCAAACCCTATTTGCACACGAAATTTCAGCATTCTAAGACAACAGACCTATGGAAATCTGCATCCACCAATTTTAAGGCAAAAAAAATTGGTTGTCTGTAAAGTCGGTTTACGGACGACAGTTTTACGTGATAACGTCATAAAGAAACATTGAACCATACTCGTAAAGTGTTGAAAAATAACTTTTTTTATTTTTCACATTATACGTATACGTTTCCAAACATTTATTTTTACATATTTAAATAGTAAAATTAGAGTTCTAACCAACTGTAGAAACGGTTTTTAAATATAATGAGCCGTTTTCAAAATACACGCAGTTTTAATAAACGGATGGTCGGGTGGTGTGGATTTTTCACTCCCTGTAAGTATATATACGAGTCTATTGGAAGTTTGTGTCTTGTGATCTTTAATAAATAAGTTTTTGTAGCTGTCAAACTTGGGCTGATCGTGCTTCTCTATCGCTTATACTGCGCTCTCGCTTGCACGCACAGGGTCAGGCGGAACGTGACACTTTTTCGTACATGCAGCCGGTGTTTCATCAATTTATAAGATTGGTGTTTCATCAATTTATAAGACGTTATCACGTCAAAATTATGAAAATCAATCCACTATAACCGTGCCTGATGTTTTTGATGTTCTGAATCTAATTGGGTAGGTACGTCAAATAATGCACTTAGACTATTTCTTCTATGAAAAACACCCAACCGCGCTATTTATAATGTAGCGTACTTACATTATTACGTAAAAAATTGTCATTTACAAATACTTTTTATTGGAAAAAAAACGAAATGCGAGCATTTATTTTTTTTTATCTACACGAGACTTCAGAACCAAATATTGATGTTAGATATACTATTTTTAAATAAATAAAATTGTATACTATTTTTATTATAGAGATCCAACAAATTTTTTTTTGTGATAAATGAATGAATTAGTAATAGTTTTCTATTATCTGTGTTTTTATGTCGAAATATGGTGGCAGGGTTTTGAGTCACGCAAAGATGCATTTACGCTGACACAGTATCGTACATATTATATTGTACTGTACCATGCATGTTATACACAACTTGGCTCCTCAGAATTGAATCAACAAAGCTTTAGGGAACTTCGAATTATTAACTATCATGTCTACGTAACAGTCTATGCTAGATACATAAAGGAAAGTTGAAACCTTGAAAAATTTACATATTGAGTAAAAAACCGTTGAAACACATTAGAAGCATGGCGGGAAAATATAATAAATTATACGGGTTCACTGATTTTATCGATGAACTGCATCGACCGCGAATTTCCTTCCGGATTTTTCGATCTTAAAAATACGATATAAATATATTGTGACTTCTCTTAAAACTATCTACTTTAGCTATTACTTTCTAGTGTATCAAAACAATTTTCGAAACAGAAACAGACGAATAAAGAGAGGGAGATAAAAATTTTGAAAACGCGTTGCCTTTTTGAAATATTTTGCAATAATTGCAGACGTCTTACTACAATTTTATTTGTCAGTGAGATAATCATAATAATTTCAGGCAAACATATTTGCAATTTGTCGTTTGTCTATAATTCACATGCAATCGTTAATTCAGTCATAATTACAATGTCAACATAACAAGTAGCTTCGAAACTACTCTAGTCTATAAAAATTTTACAGAACATACATTATATTTGTATATATTATGTAAATTATCTTTTTAAGCACATCTATACCAGTAAAATATTTTTCCGTGTGTGTTAATTGATCAGCTTTACCACACAAATTCAAAATGATGCTAGTTTTTTAATTTGCCTGCATTATCATAATATGTTATTTCTATAACTTATATATAAAATCTTTTTTATTTTTTGTTGTTTTAGAGTTTAAGAGGTATTGTTAATATTATCACTTTCGTTTGTGTCACGTTATTTCCACCATATACCCTGCGCCTCCACCATCACAATACTTAACTTTATCTCCTCTTTTTTTATCAATGTTGGCGTTATCGTACACCTATAGATTGTTTCGAATCATGAATGAAGTGGAACAATTTTGATTTTTTTATTGAACAAAAACCAAATATTTTTTTTTGACGTGATAACGTCTTATAAATTGATGAATCACGTCAATATAAAAAGATGAAACACCGGCTGCATGCACGAAAAAGTGTAACGTTCCGCTTGACCCTGTGCGTGATTATTAAATATGATATTCGGGCGGAATACGTTATCACGTAAAACTATTGTCCGTAAACCGACTTTACAGACAACCAATTATTAATATCATTGTGTTCTATGAGTTACTAGCTTTTAAAACAACCCGCTTGATGGGGTTGAAGATTTATTTTTTTTTATGTAACCTGTTTGATCCCATAATTATTAGAATGATTAATCTTACCTAAACCACATCACTGTAGATTAGAATAATTTCTTCTATTTTTATTTTTGTTCTTTTTTTTTAAATCGGACAAAAATAACGAAATTTGGCATGGGGCATTTTTTAGAAAACAGCTTGCATAATATGCCGTACAAAAACAGTATAAATATGTGTCCTAATAATAATTTACATATAAATAATAATCATCTTTACAGTAATCTAATTTTTTTTTATTACTCATGCGGGAAAAGTGGTATGTTTACGCACGGTTTTACGGTTGAAAACTAGCTATTTTCATTTGCGTGCGGAAACTTTATTTGTCGCACTCAAATTATTGTTTGCCGCACGCAAATTCAGCGTTACCATAGTTACCAATACAATAACAATTTTAACTGAATTGTCAACTGTTTAATGATTTTATTTTAATTATTATTACTTCTAATTTCTTTTTTTAATTCGTAATAAAATTTTAATTTAATTTAATTCGTAATAAAAAATGGCATGTGCAACTCGTGCGGCATTGTCGATTGCCCACTCAAGCGAATGAGCGCACTCGCTTCGCACGTGCGCTCAACTTCGCTTTCGTGGGCAAACGACAACTTCCCGCACTAGTTGCACAATATACTATTTGAATATAACTTGTAGTTAAACTAATCTACAAGTGTTCTTTAAAACACCCAAATAAGACGCTTAAGATGATTTTGTTCGTTTGTAGTTTTCATTAATTATTATAATCAAAAGAAAATTCAATTGCATGTTCAACCAAAGTGGGGTACTCGTATAATACGTTTATGAAGAAAATTTAAAATGCAAATCGCATAGCGATCTATAATTGTTTTGTTAAGTCTATTTACATTATAGATATTTAATTTCATAATGTGGGTTTCTTCATTTTTTTTATCTATTTGCAACATTTTAGAATTTTTTTTGCTATATAAACTCAGTACACATTTTTTTCTTATTTATAATTTCTTGAGTTTTATTGTATTCTGACAACAGAACGCTGAAAAATATGAACGCGTTACATGTAAACGTGTTGATACGAATGTTGATTCGCCAATACATCGGTGAATCTAATTGCGCTACAGTATTAACGGTCAATAATCTGCACCATGCAAGCTATTTACCAATAATTAATATAGATATAACGCGATTTGATAATAACGAAATGAATGCAGAACAATTATTTGACAGAATTTATGTTACGATGGATTTTGGCTGTGAAATGTTTATCATAGAGTCAAAACGAATGGATGTCATTTTTAATCAAGTTGAAAGAGCTATTAGAAAAACAGATCGACGTTTCAATAAGAGAAAATATATATTTGTTTCCCCGGAATTGTGCGCAACTCATTTAGATGTCGAAAATATCCGATCGAAAATGATTATGTTTTTAAATTCGACTAACGATTTCTATTTCATACCAGATTTGTTGTTTATTCTGCCCACACATCGAAATATAAATTTGAAAACGGTTTGTACTTTTTTTTAATCACGTAATTATTTTTTTTTATTATTGATAATTTCAAAATGCAAACATATATGTACTTATACAGGGTGTCCCATTAAGAATGGGACATAGAACAACCGCAGATTCTCCAATTCAAAATAAAACGATTAAACGAAATATGCTTAGATAAAATGTTACTCGTTTCCGAAATACGGGCTGTTGAAGTTGAAAACTGAAAAATTATTAATGTCCATATTTTTTTTAATACACCGTATAATTTTACTCAAATCGGCACACTTGTTAAATATCATAAAATGCACCTAACAATAAAAAAATTAGTTCAGTACGCTCTACCAGTGGCGTACGGCAGGAGTAAGTAATGCTTGTACCCCTTCTAAATGTTACGCCGCTGTCTAAATTTTAATTTTGACTATAATTTTAATTTTTTTGATATTTTCTAAGTCAATAATGTACACTTGTTAGTTTGTTGTAAAGTCATTGGTTTTCGAGATATTCGCAGTTTTTTTAAGACAAAATTGTAAAAATGAATGTTATTAATAATTATACAAATAAAAAGTACATGTCTATCTATCTTTAACTGAGAACATCTCGAAAACCAATGACTTTACAACAAACTAACAAGTGCACATTATTGACTTAGAAAATATCAAAAAAATTAAAATTATAGTCAAAATTAAAATTTAGCCAGCGGCGTAACATTTAGAAGGGGTACAAGCATTACTTACTCCTGCCGTACGCCACTGGTAGAGCGAGTAACATTTTATCTAAGAAAATTTTTATATTGAATTGGAGAATCTGCGGTTGTTCTATGTCCCATTCTTAGTGGGACACTCTGTATATTTTCCATAATATTTAACAATTGGTTTAGCTAGCCCAAAGACATATTTACCTGAGAGTCAGCCAGTATCCATTTCAAACAGAAATTTTCTTTACATTATTTTTTCACCACACATCCCACCTTTTCTCTTTATATATTTAGTGGTTGTATAAAATGTGTTTAAAATAAATTTGTATAAATCATATTTTTAGAATCGCACTCAATCATTATTGATCGGCGAGAATGATGATGTCTACGAATTAATTACCCACAGATACGTCACTAAATACAATTGGCAAGATATAATCTTTCTCGACTATTGGTTTACTATGAACAACAGCTTTTTACATAACTCCGACTTGTTTCCGAACAAAATGGCTGATTTACAAGGAAAGCCAATGCGCATTGCTTCGCTCGACTACAAACCCTATGTTGTATTTGGTAAGGGCACTTTGACTGCCTTTCTTGTTATAATAAGATATTGTTTTTTGGTTTCATTGCGTATTCAAATCTTTGATTAACGTCTGATTAGAACTCTTCAATAAATAAAATTATCGACCAATTTTTCAGACAAATATATTAACAAAAAATATAATTAATACATTAACGTTTCAATCCGGATTTGGATCTTCGGTAATTATACACTTTCACGGTCACCTGGTTTTTTGGCTCTAGAAAATCGAAAAATAGATGGATTTCAATGATATCGGTCTCAAAAAGTTCCATTTTACGGCGGATTTATGAAAAAAATTAGTTCACCCCGGAATTACAATTCGCATACCCGTTTATCGTTCACCCTGAAATTACAATTCGCATACCCGTTTATCGTTCACCCCGGAATTGACGTCAGAAACAGTTATAAAGAATTATATGTAGAAAGTCAATTTTTTTTGCATTTAAAGTCATGAAACTGTGAGAAATATTGATTTTTTCAATTTTCGTATTTTTTTCCATAAATCCGCCATAAAAACGAAGATTTTAAAAAAAATTCATCGAAATCGGATGATTTTTCGATTTTCTAGAGCCAAAAAACCAGGTGACCGCGAAAGTGTATAATTACCGGATCTTCTTCAGAACTGATCTAAAAAATATATAAAAAATAATTAATATTTTTAAAAATTTTATATAAAGCGAATTGGAAATTCAATTTTAATTATTTTTTATATTTTTTAGATCAGTTGTAAAGAAGGTCCAAATCCGGATTGAAACGTTAATGTATTAATTATATTTTTTGTTAATATATTTGTCTGAAAAATTGGTCGATAATTTTATTTATTCATTGCGTATTATTGTTTTTTTTTTCATAATTAAATTAAATTTAAAAAAAATAGTCACAGTGCCAAGTCCCGCCGACAAAGTCGTGTATTTGCCATTCAATCGATCGCGATCCGACGCCAATAGTAAACGAACCATTATTAGATATGACAAATACACTGCTAGGCCAAAGCCTTAGGGCCAAAGCAAACTTGCTATTTTATGTAGTACGATTTTTCAATTAAATCGCATGGAGATCGTCAAGTAGCTCAGCCGATACAGTACTTTAATTTTGGGTTTAATTCTCAATAACTTATTATGTATAGTTATTTTTTCCATAAAATATAACTAAACGTTTCATTTTTAATATGTTGATACCTATACATTAGAGCTGTAAAAAGAGCAAGAAATTGTGTACCCGTAATATGTATTCGTTACTTAAAGAGCCAGTTCCCGTTACTTTCGTATCGTTACCTTACTCGTTACTTTTCATACGACATACAATCGTGTATAACAGCATCAAGAAGTGTATGTTCTCTGGCATCAAGCATGTACCATCCCCACCGAGGCGCGTCGCATCGTGATACGGTATGACTTCGTTCGTATAACGTATAACCGCACCAAACGAGTCGAACTGACTCCATGTCAGTTCGATACGACAGATGGAAGTAACGAAATTAATTTGTAAGTAACGATTCTGTACTTCGAGTCAGACGATGTACCCGTTACTCAGTAACGAATACATACGGTTTGTTACAGCTCTACTATACATATTATAATTAAATGAAGATTGACTCTATTCAATAAATAGAGTAACTGTGATCCGTTGAAGTTAATGAAGAGTATTTGGAAGGAATTCCGTGGCATAAGGATCGAAAATGAAGCAATACTGAGATTTTTTTGAATACTCTGAAGATGATACAAAACGTATCGAAACGTTAGTATTAAATGCAAGTTTAAAAAAATCTCAGTATTGCTTCATTTTCGATCCTTATGCCACGGAATTCCTTCCAAATACTCATCATTATAATTAAAAGCCAAAAAGACATTTTGCTTAACTGCGCTACTTACTATCAGTAATGATTAATTATGAGTAATTAATAATTAAATATTTCACAATACTTCAGAGGTAGATGGTCAACCAACTGTGGACGGGATCGAGACGCGTATTATCATTGAAAACGCCGAGCGTCAGAACGCAAGCGTCGAAGTGATTGACGACGAAGTCGGACAGTGGGGACATATATTTGACAATTGGACCGGTGAGGGTCTTTTGGGACACATTGTCGAGGACAGAGCAGATTTTGGTATTGGTCAGTAAATATTCAGTGTCTTTTTTTCTTTTTCTAATTATACAAATCCTCCAAAAACTGAGATTTTAAATTTTCCAGGTGTTAATTTAATTAATAATTTAATTTTAGGAGCCATTTACATGACGTGGCTGCGTGAATACCATTTTCTGGACATTTCAACGCCCATGATTAGAGCTGGAATTGCTTGTCTTTGTCCGACACCTAAGTATAACTAAAAATTGCACATCCGAAAAATCCAACAGATTGACCGTTTTTTACTCAAAAATTGCTTCTTGAAATGCCGACTTAACACCTAAAATCAATAGAAATATAAGATTCGTATTGGGTTTTATTAATTTTTTGAGTTCGACTTTTCAAAAAGCAATTTTTCGATAACTAATCGATTGATTTAAAAAGAGATTATATTAAAATAAAAAAATTGATTGTCTGTAAAGTCGGTTTACAGACGATAGTTTTACGTGATAACGTATTCCGCTCGAATATCATATTTAATAATACATAACCTAAATTTTAGTAGCTGTCAAACTTGGGCCCATCGTGTGCGGAACGTGACACATTTCGGAACATGACACATTTCGGAACGTGACACTTTTTCGTGCATGCAGCCGGTGTTTCATCAATTTATAAGACGTTATCACGTCAAAACAAAAAATAAATTACGGTTGTGTAAGAAATAAAATATTATTTCAAATGATGAGTCATTTGACTACTCGATTTATTTAAAATTTTTAGGACTTTTACTGTGCGTAAGACTAGATCTACAAACATAATTTTTGCCCAAAAAAAATGATCCCCCCCCCCCTAATATAAAAGTTGACGTGTGTTTGAATTTTTGTATTAAAATATTATATGTTGTCGGGTTTTTCGGGGATGCAAGTTTTTGCTGGGGCATAATTTAATTTAAAAAAATTTATATGTATACATTTTAGGTTGTTAGTTAGTCTATTAGCGCCTTTACTTCCGTTTCAAGATAAACTGTGGTTCGCAATCGCTGGATTCCTGGTACTTATCATATTTATGTGGAAGATAATAATTCATTACACGCATAAATTCTATGATGAATACAGGTGAATTTTTTAAAAGCTTTTCAGTAAACAAGGGTGCTAGGTTTCTTAGTTGTAAATCTATATTTAAGAATATCATTCATCTTTAACGAAATATACAGGTAGTCAGAGTGCCCGTCGGCAAAAATTTTATTGATACATACTCTCCCCAAACTTTGTATATGGCTTCATTAGGCCTAGTCTGGTACCTATTTCCTCTATGACTTTTCTTGATTTTGGGGCGTTTTCCCTCTAAAGTTTCCAAAAGATGTCGTTCAACCAAAACGCTATAATGATGGTCTTTGACAAAAAATACGAACCATTTAAAATGTCTGACACCTCGAATATGTCGAACATATTCGAGGTGTCAGACATTTTAATTGGTTCATGTTATTTGTCAGAGAACATTATTTCAGCGTTTTGGATGAAGTTTTTAAGCTACCCAATTAAAAAAACAAACAGTACCTATCTATAAATTTTTACATGTCGTCAAAACGACATCTTTTGGAAACTTTAGAAGGAAAACGCCTCAAAATCAAGAAAAGTCATAGAGGAAATAAGTGTCAGACTAGGCCAAATGAAGCCATATACAAAGTTTGGGGAGAGTATGTATCAATAAAATTTTTGCCGACGGGCACTCTGACTAATAGATCTTTATTTAGTTGTGAAAAAGTCATATCAGAGACCCGGCTTGGCTAACGTATAATATTTTTTTTTTTTATTATTAAACAAACACAAACAAAAAATGTGCATCGGCTTATGCCACTAGCACTGTTTACATGGTATAATAATTACAATATAATAACATATAATATAGTAAGTAGTAATTTTAATTGATAGACAATAATTAATTTGTTAGTAATTTTAACTTTTAACGTATAATATTGTTTATAAACGGTTATGTTTAGGAATGGTACAACGATAGAGATTGAAAAGTCTACAAACCGCTATACTTGGCTCGATGTCGTGCTGGCCATCATCGGGCTCCATCTACTTCAACCGGTTGCGTCGACCCGAGAACCCGTAACATCTCGTCTGAGATATACGCTTCTTTGCCTTTTGCTTCTTTCCTTGGTCCTTACTAGCAGTTACGGGGGTGGATTGGCTAGTAGCATGACTGTCCCCAGGTATAAATATAATAACAATAGTTTCCTATTACCCCCTCCCCCCGCCCCGCAAGTTCGTTCTTAAGTGGGACAGGAAACTATTAATTTTGGAGTCTTTTCTACATATTAAAATAATCGAAAGCATTTTTTTAATAAGGAACACAAATAATTGTAGCATTAAAAGCTGTTAAATTATGTCGTTTTTTAGGTACGAGGAGCCCATTGATACTAGCATCGATCTGGCTAAACGCGATATGCTTTGGGGGTCGTCACAGGATGTCTTCCTAAATTCGATCGCAACCGCCAAGGAGGTATACTACTGAGTGCGTGATAATAGTAGTTTTTGTATCTAGGTTGTGCTGAAGTTTATTTTAGGCGAATCTTTGATTAACGTCTGATTAGAACTCTTCAATAAATAAAATTATCGACCAATTTTTCAGACAATATATTAACAAAAAATATAATTAATACATTAACGTTTCAATCCGGTTATGGACCTTCTTCAGAACTGATCTAAAATATAAAAAAATAATTAATATTTAATTTCTAATTCGCTTTATATAAAATTCTTTCAAAATATTAAAATATTTATTTTAGGCGGTTAAGTGGTATTATGTTATACTAGGGACAGTGAGTCTTCACAGTCACACGAACCAAAATATCATCACAGCCCAGATATATACTACATTTTTTGCACGTGCCTTCTATAAAATTTTTGAATATTTCAGTCAGATGGTGTCATCGCTGCGTGCGACCATGTTATATTTAAGTCATAGCTATCTAAAAAATCATTTTTATAAAATTAAAACTTGATTTTTTTTCAATTTCAGCCACATTTCGTAAAATTGAGGAAAAATTTCAGAGCTTTCAGTTACGATGAGTTAAAGAGAAGAACATTTACTGGAGACATGGCTTTTATCATAGAGAGGCTGCAAAATGGTGTGTAAAATTACGAGAAGGTTACTATAAACTAAGAAATGATAATAAGAAAGAATATTTCAGTTTTTAATTTTTCGTAGGTAATTTGTATCTCGGTCCCTACGTTACCGAAGAAGCATTACCGTATCTTCGTTTGATGCGAAGCGATATTTATTGGGATCAGTGTGTCGTCATGCTGCGGAAGAGTTCAGCTTTCAAACCAAATATAGACGAGTTGATCGGTCGTCTTCTATCTAGTGGACTTTTAGCTGCTTGGGAAGGACAGGTTTACAGTTAAATTAATAAATTTTGTTTCTTCTATTTTACAATGCAAACTAAGTATTAATGTATTATAACAGGGATGATCAGTTTTTTTGCAATTTTTGCATAAAGAACCCTAGTTATCAACCTGAAAATATTGGGATCCGCGCCTAATGTCCTTTGTATAAAAATAAAAAATAAAACCAATATAATCTTTATATATAAAAATTACGTGTCACGTTGTTTGTCCGATGTTTGTCCGCGATGAACTCCTAAACTACTGAACCGATTTTAAATTTGATTTGCACACCGTGTGCAATTCGACCCAACTTGAAAGATAGGATAGCTTACATTTCAATTTATAGTCGCAATATTATTTTATTGCAAATTATTTGTCCATTGACAGTCATAATACAACCATATAAGATGGCGATCCTGTTGACTGGATTGAGTGAATATTCAATAGATGGCGCAACGAACTTAACAACCATATATCTAGATCGAGGATGTAAAAAAACTGAATATCGTTTAAAACTGCTCGGCACGACGGCGCAGCCGGAGTGCTCGACATACACACATATACGCCCATGTATATTTTAAAATAGCTAGCAATTAATAAAATAGATAGATAGATAGATAGATGTTCCAATTAAATTGTTTTATTATTTCACTTTATACGTAGCGAAGCACGTACAGGGCCGCTAGTATTATATGATAAAATTATACGGGATACAAGGCTAAATATAAAAACAATTTTTATTCACTAGAACATCATTTAATAGTCAACGTTTCGGCAGAAATTCATGGCTTCTTCAGGACCTTAAAAATGTCTAGTAATTTTTAAGGTCCTGGAGAAGGGATGAATTTCTGCCGAAACGTTGACTATTAAATGATGTTTTAGTGAATAAAAATTGTTTTTATATTTAGCCTTATATCCCGTACAATTTTATCATGCCATAATATCTCTTATTTTATTATAATATTATAGCCATCATTGAATACGCAAATGATAAAATAAAAGCCTACTGCAGAAGGTTCTGATACTATATATGATTCTTGGAAGTTGGAGCCATTACGTAGGTTTCGAAAGTTTACATCTTCCAGCTATATATTTTATAACTTCATATTCCAGGTGGTGAGAACCTATTTAAACAACAAACTACAGTTTGGAGTCAAACTCTCAATGTCCAAATCGTCTCAAGATAGTGCTCAACCGGTGAAATTACGTTTTGCACATATTGAAGGCATTTATACTGCTTGGGCAATTGGAATTAGTATTTGCATTGTTTGTTTTGTTAGTGAACTCACTATACACAAACTGAAAGACAAGCGTAAGTTGATGATGCAAGACCTCCCAAGCCTAAAATAATTTAATAAAAAAAAAACATTATTATTGTAATAAATTATTGTTTAATTAAAGCACTTAAAAGTTAGTTTAAAAATTGCAAAAATAAAATATATCATTTTGATGTGCGTAAGGATTTCAAGTAACAAGACAAAATAATAACGAAATTTATTTACTAAAGTCACTAGCGGTCACCGTTTCAACAATAATGTATTGCGTCTTCATCGAGATCTTAAAAATTAACAAAACTGAGGAAGAATGTACAAATTACAATTTGCGTTGAAACGTTAGAAATTAAAGAATTTATCAAATAAAATATATTGTTATTCTTTTTCCTTGGAATTCATTCTCCTAAAGTAAAAAAAAATTGGTCCGACCCCTAGGTTCCGACATCCAATCGACCGACGCCAATAATGTATTTGCCATTTGACATAATATACACAATAGTGCATGTGCCATAATATGGCAAATACATTAATAAATAATTAATGTATTACCAAGCATATATAATCACATATTATGTAAAAAACGCATAAAAGAAGACTAGGTATCGTACTACCCTATGGTAATGCAGTAGGATATATGACATAACATGCTTACTATTCACATGTATTCCTCTATATCCTAACAATTTATTAACAAGAACACGACATGTACAACAATACTGATTTTAAAAGCAACATTATTTTCTAAGCATTTAAGTATAAATCAGCTTTCTAGAGCAGATCTAGTTGTTTCTTGAAATTATTCCCTGCACTCGTGCCCCGTGCTCAGCGTCGAAGATTTTGTGTAAGGTAGGTGTTGGTTACTAATCAAATTTTTACGTTAATAAAATTGCTAATCCCACCAAAGACATTTACATAGAATATGAGCTAACTTCGACACAAATAATAAGTAGGTTTACCGGCTTTGCCGACAAAAAGTGAGATCTGAGTCTAAGATGACAGTGAGATATCAAAAAATGTCACTGTATCTTTTGTATAACAATGACAATTATTAGTGTCAAAAGTTTTAACAACTTTTATATTAGAGCACGATACCTAACACACCTATCTATACTAATATATAAAGCTGAAGAGTTTATTTGTTTGTTTGTTTGTTTGAACGCGCTAATCTCAGGAACTACTGGTTCAAATTGAAAAAAAAAAATTTTGTTGAATAGCCCATTTATCGAGGAAGGCTATAGGTTATATAAAATCAGGCTACGACCATTAGGAGCGGAGCATTAATGAAAAATGTTCCAAATGTATCTAAAAAATAAGCTTCTATTCAGGTGAAATGCACTAACTAAGTATTCTCATTAGCGATGTAAGAATACAACGCCGGCTAGCGCAATCGGTAGAGCACAAGACTGTCAATACCAGAGTCGTGGGTTCGAGCCCTACGTTGGGCGAGTGCACTTTTATTTTTTTTTTTATTTTCTACATTGCTTTCTTCTAAGGCTTACATTAAAATTTATTTTAATTTTATTTAATTAATTAAAAAAAAATTATTAGTTAAAAAATGTATATAAATACTGCTTTTTATCGACAAAAAATTTTGAACGGTAACTCCGATCATCATGAAATTTGGACACAACATTCATCTCGATAAACTAATATGAATGTGTGTACTCATGTTTCTCCCTTCCCCATTCGTTCTTTTACACCCGGGTGAAACCGCTAGTACTATATAATATGTTCGTTCCAAGCAGCCAGCAAACGGTTTCGAAACCGTCACCGTTATGCGCAGATATAGCTAAAACGTGTTCCAAAACCGATACAACAGTTTCGTTTTAACTACTGCGCATGCGGGTGACGGATTCGTTACCGTTTGCTGACTGCTTGGAACAAACTTAATGTGTTTCTGTTTATATATTATATTTCATAACTTTGAAATCGGTTGCATGTTATGTAAAAAAAAATCACGAATCACGGGCGGCGCAGTAGCTTTGTAATGAAAATTTAAAATGCAAATCACAAAATGATCTGTAATTCTTTTTGTCTTCGTCTATTTTCAATACACATGCAGCGTTTTAGAATAATTTATGTGAATTGTTTTTCTCGTTTTACAACAAAGGTACAGATTTCTCATTTAATAATTCAAAAGTCATTAGCATATTACATAGATAGAGATTAATCGCACACGGTGCGGCCATTTGTAGTTCATATAAAATTATTATATTTCATGTCAGTCTGACATCAGGAAAGATGAACACGTTACATGTAAATGTGTTGATGCGCGTTTTGATTAGCCAATACATCGGTGATTCTAAATGTGTTACAATATTAACAGTCAATAATCTGCACCATGCAAGTTATTTACCAACAGTTAATATAGATATAACGAGATATGAGAATAACGAAACGAACATAGAACAATTATTTGATAATATTTATGCAACGATGTATTTTGGATGCGATATGTTTGTCATTGAATCACAACAAATGAATGACATTTTTAATCAAATTGAAAAAGCTATTAGAAAAACGGATCAACGTTTAAACAAAAGAAAATATATATTTATTCCCTCGGAATTGTCGGAAACTAAATTAGACGTCGAAAGTGTTCGATCAAAAATGTTTGATTTTTTTAATTCAACGAAAGATTTTTATTTCATACCTGATTTGTTGTTTGTTCTACCTGTGCGTCGAAATATAAATTTTAAAAAGGTCTGTACAATGTGCATTGTGCACTGTTTTAAAAATTTTAAGTGTAAGGGTTCGGGATTCATCAAATCAAGTAGCTTGACGTTTTTGATAACTGAGAAATCTCATAAAATAAATTCTCATTTAAAACAGAAACCATCGAAACGCAGTTAAAAGCTTCTGTGCCATCGTACAGCTTTTATATTGGCCCAAGATCCCAGAGCCGCCAGACACAACCTATTTTTAAATAAATGAAACCTTACGTTTTGAGTAGTGTTTTATGTACTTAGAACGTTTGGCGTACCTCCATCATTGAGTTTGTGAGAAATGTACAGGTACCAGGTGAGAAAGGTGAGTAAAAATAAGAGTCACTTAATTTAAATTTAAATGGCTGATATTTATATATGTTTTGTAAAATATCACTATAAATTAGTATCCAATATCGCCAGTCACTTTCCGCTGACCACAACTTCTGACAGACGCTTTAAAGCTCAGAAAAAAATTAATGAACTTCACTTAGTTTTAAATGCTTGATTTTTATATATGTTATTCAGACAACTTATACAAAATTATATTTCAACAGCCAGACAAATTGTAATGACCAAACATCCCCCCAGACATAAAAAATAGTCATAAAGCTCTCGCGCTCATACTAACAGCTGACTATTTTTTACGTCTGGGGGGATGTTTGGTCATTCCAATTTGTCTGGCTGTTGAAATATAATTTTGTAATAGTTGTCTGAATAACATATATAAAAATCAAGCATTTAAAAATAAGTGAAGTTCATTAATTTTTCTCTGAGCTTTAAAGCGTCTGTCAGAAGTTTTGGTCAGCGGAAAGTGACTGGCGATACTGGATACTAATTTATAGTGATATTTTACAAAACATATATAAATATCAGCCATTTAAATTTAAATTAAGTGACTCTTATTTTTACTCACCTTTCTCACCTGGTACCTGTACATTTGTCACAGACTCAATGATGGAGGTACGCCAGTACATAAAACACTACTCAAAACTTAAGGTTTCATTTATTTAAAAATAGGTTATGTCTGGCGGCTTTGGGATCTTACTCTATATATTTTTAGAATCGCATACATTCATCGTTGATCGGCGAAAATGATGATGTCTACGAATTAATTACCCACAGATACGTCACTAAATATAATTGGCAAGATATAGTCTTTCTCGACTATTGGTTTACTATCAACAATAGCTTTTTACATAACTCTGACTTGTTTCCGAACAAATTGGTTGACTTACAAGGGAAGCTAATGCGCATTGCTTCGCTCGATTACAAACCCTATGTTGTATTAGGTAAGTATAGTTTTGCTGTAATCGTACTGCTTTATAAGCCAACTGTAAACGCATTAACTTTAGCTTTCACAAATAGTAGAAGCTCCTAGTGACATAATATCAAAATACAGCTATATAGTGATTGATAAAATTGCATCTTTCCTAACATTTCGAAACTATTTCGATATTATGTTATGAAGAATGTCTTTTATTCAACTCATGCGCGTTATTCATGTTTTATCATGCCTAAAAACCGAACCCCAAATAGCCATTTACCGACTGGTGACAATTACTTGTCATAACTCAATGAAGATTCCTACTAGCTCGGCCATTGTGGAGTAATGAAAATAAACGTAACTATTTTCTGAGTCGTAACGAAATAGTAGGTAACAACAACTCCGTTGTTACCCATTGAGACTAAAATTGAGAGGCCGAATGTTTTCGACATGGAGTTTATTCATAACCGGCTAACCTCAAACCAAAACATTGAATCGTGCTGTTTGGTGCTGTTAGTATTGACAGTTTTTTTTATAAAGAAATAAATAGATATTTACAACATCTCATTATAATTAAAACATGAATAACGCGCAATTGTTGAATAAAAAATGGGCGCAACTTGTAGGCTAAGTCATGACCTGTCATGAATGACTTAGACTACTAGTTACGCCAATAACTATTACTAATTGTAATACATTCAAGTAGTAGCATAGATACGAAGAGGTCCAGGAGGTCTACGGATAAATCTTGTACAAAAACTTTCCTAGCAGTCTTAACATTTGTGTCTGTCCATACTTTTTCGACGATAGAAACTAAAAGAAAAAAAAATATTGAGTGCATAGTCCGCTTACTATCAATAAGAATTCGGGGACACCAAAGTTTAATTTGTATTTATTAGCGATTAGTAATTTCTTTGTTTTCACAATATCTTAAGAGGTAGACGGTAAGCCAGCTGTGGATGGGGTCGAGACGCGTGTTATCATCCAGTACGCCGAGTGTTGGAATGCCAGTATCGAAATTATTGACGAGGAAGTGGAACAATGGGGACATATATTTGATAATGGGACTGGTGAAGGCATTTTAGGAAATATTGTAGAAGATAGAGCAGATATGGGCATTGGTCAGTTTTTATTGACTTTTTTTGTTGTTTTTCATTTAATACCCAAGAATTGGGCTCGTGAGTTTTCCGGATATTGAATATTGATTCAGTGTTTTTATTTTAGGAGCCCTTTATATGTGGCCGCACGAATACATTTTTCTAGACTTTTCGACGCCTATGATCAGAGCTGGAATTGCTTGTCTTTGTCCCACGCCTAAGTATAGCAATAAATGATATAAATTATAAGTATAAATCGAACTTGGCAACGATTTGAAAATTTTCTTATGTTTCTACTTCTATGCAAAAAAGCATTTAAACTTTTACTCACTTTACTATTTAAATTCCAATTTATTAAAACATGGGACGAGATGACATTATTATATTTAAAAAAATATTTTTAGGTTAATAATTAGTCTATTGGCGCCTTTATTTCCCTTTCAAGATGAAGTGTGGCTCGCAATTTCTGGATTTATTGTTGTTCTCATATTTATGTGGAAAATTATAATTTATTTCACGCGTAAACTCTCTGATGAGCGCAGGTAAACATTCTTAGTTCATTCAGAGAACCCTGGATAACGTACAAATTGTTTATTAAACGTTGTGTTTAGAAAAGTCACAATGATAGAGATTGACAAAACTACAGACCGCTATACTTGGGTTCAGACCATGCTGACAATCATCGGGCTCCATCTACTTCAACCGGTTGCGTCGACCCAAGAACCCGTAACGCCTCGTCTGAGATATACACTTCTTTGCCTTTTGCTTCTTTCCTTGGTCCTTACTAGCATTTACGCGGGCGGATTGGCTAGTAGCATGACAGTCCCCAGGTACATAATCAAGTTGATAAAATAATTGTTTCCACACTTTATAAATTATTAGTAAGTTGACGTTGTCCTCCCGCCATAAATCCGCTCTTGTGAACAATTAGCCCAAGAGCCCGCGGCAGCCAGATCTTCGTCTTTTTATAAAAGCTGAAAGTTTTTCTATGGATGTCTCCAATACAGGTAAGAATGATCCCCACCCATGAAACCTGGGTAGTGGTGGCTTTGGCAGGTAACAGGTATTAAAGGTGTACAAAATTCCATCTCAAATTCGTCATTTTATAAAACTCAATTTTTTAATATTATTTCATTCGTAACAATATTAAAAATCGCGTCGCTCATTGCCAGACACTTAGTATGGTTCCAACCCCCTGCCATACACCCTTAAACTATTATAATTTGTATAATTATATTTACGTTATTTTATGACGCGATTTTTAATATTGTTACGAATGAAATATTAAAAAATTGAGGTCTGGCTGCCGCGGGCTCTTGTTCTAAATTATTTTTACATTAAGCACTGCTTATATGAATGTAGCCTTTGAAAAATGAAGAGAATTATAAATTGAAGTCACTTTTTAGGTACGAGGAACCCATTGATACTAGCCTCGATCTGGCTAAACGGGATATACTTTGGGCAGCGCCACACGATGCATTCATCTTTTCGATCGAAAACGCCAAGGAGGTACAGAATAGTATTATAAGTCTTGGAATTGTTGTACACTCGTGTATTTTAACTACATCAGCTAAATTTTCTGCGTCTGCTCTTACGCTGCTCAGGCAATGGCAAAAAATAATGAAATATCAAAAGTGCAAAAAGAGTTCACGAAGTAAGAATGAAAAAGGAGTTGAAAATACCCAAGTCGATTAGTCCTGACAGGTTGAATTGAAAATACATTAGTTCTACTGTATATTGGAAAATCGTCAAAAATCCAATTTCTTTAAAAATGAAATATTGTCATTATATAGTACCTACGTAATTAAGATTTTTTTTAATTTCAGCCACATTTGGTAACAATAAAAAACAATTTCAGAGCTTTAAGTTTCGCTGAATTAAAGAAGAGAGCGTTTACTGAAGATACAGCTTTTGCCATAGAAAGACTACAAAATGGTGTGTAAATTAGTAAATTGTAAATATATTTTAAAAAAACAGGGATGAGTATTATGTATAAATTTTTCATTGAAGCTATGGGGGGTCAATTTCAACACTTAATGTAGCTTATTTATGTTGTTACTCCTTTAAATTTAATTTTTGTTAAATTTAAAGTATTGTCTGGTTTTCTTAATGTTTTCTTCATCGAGCCATAACCCGCTAACCTTTTCGAATCAGACCCGTGTTGATAGAGATTTTTTGACAGATTTCTTCCGGGACACCCTGTATAATGCTCAGCAATAATCGGGTAATGTGAAGATTTTTTAGGTCATTTGTCAATCGGTCCCTACATCACCGAAGAAGCATTACCGTACCTTCGTTTGATGCGAAGCGATATTTATTGGGATCAGTGTGTCGTCATGATGCGGAAGAGTTCAGCTCTGAAACCAAATATGGACGAATTGATCGGTCGACTTCTAGCTAGTGGACTTTTAGCTGCTTGGGAAGGACAGGTTTGCACCTAAATTAAATAAATTTATTGTGTGTACAGGCGGTAACTTTCAAAAAACTTAATTGATTCGCACACAAAAATCATTTGAAACTACAGCATTTTTTAAGAAATATTTTGTTTTTATTTGTCGAAAAGGATTCGGCAAATACCTAATAATTAATTTGTGTAGTCGCTTAGCAAATAAAAAAAGAAAAAGCTCGTTTGAAAAATGTGAAATTAATTTTAACATTTCTGGTGTAATCCAGAATCTATTTTATTGTGTATGTTACGCTCAAAGATCGAAAACGCTCAGTGAGCGGAAAAATAGCTCACAACGCGTTGTGGTCACAGTAAAACATCCACATCGCGAAATTCGTTTTATGGCTCTAATAAAAACGCGCACGACGCGTTGTGACAATCACAGAAAGACCAAATAGCGAAATTCGTGTCGTGGCTGACATGCTATTCGATCTCAACGCGTCGTGGCAATGAAGAAAAGCCATGACGCGTATGGAATTTAAAAATTTAAAAAAATCAACGTATTAAGTAATAAATTACTGAACACAAAATATTAATCATTATTTTGTAAATTACTTATAATTCACTTAAAATAATTAGGGATTTTAATTTTCATACAGGACATTATTTATGCTGGATATTTTTCATGCTGGAGATTTTATTACTGGATATTTTTACTGGATAATTTGGTACTGGATATCTTGGTACTGGATATTGATACCGGTAACCTTTTCTCTGTGTATACCCTTAAAATCATAGTTCTGTTTCTGTCCGTCGTGATATGGTTAAAACAATGAATGCTCAGAACGCGTCATGGCTTTTCTTCATTGCCACAACGCGTTGAGATCGAGTAGCATGTCAGCCACGACACGAATTTCGCTATTTGGTCTTTCTGTGATTGCCACAACGCGTCGTGCGCGTTTTTATTAGAGCCATAACACGAATTTCGCGATGTGGATGTTTTACTGTGACCACAACGCGTTGTGAGCTATTTTTCCGCTCACTGAGCGTTTTCGATCTTTGAGCGTAACATGTACATTTCTTCAGGTGGTGAGGACGTATTTAAACAACAAACTACAGTTAGGAGCACAACTGTCAATGTCCAAATCATCTCAAGATAGTGTTCAGCCAGTGAAGTTGCGTTTTGCACACATCGGAGGTATTTATACCGCTTGGGCAATTGGAATGGGCATTTGTTTTGTTTGTTTTATTGGTGAACTTGCTGTGCATAAACTAAAACACGATGCAAAAACTCTCTATCGAGATCTAAAATAATTTAATGGTACTTTGGAGTTCAAGAAAAGCGTAAAAATGACATAAGTTACACATCTTGCTTAGCTTTTTATACGGCTACTGCTGAAATTCAAACATAATTCATTTTCGTTCAAGAATAATTAACATAAAGTAATTTTACAAAAATTCGTTACAATGCAGATTGTTAGTGAATGAGTGGAACAATTAAAAAAAAACCCTCCCGGTTGTTTGAAAAGCATGAAATAATTTAATATTATATATCACTTATGAACGCGTATAATACTGTAGTTTTGAAAGTTCTTCATTTTGCAGCAGTGCCTAACACTTTCATGAGGAATAAAATAATAATATTAAATTATTTTTTATGTACTATTTATGATCCACGCTTTAATTAGTGTGTTTTTCTTATGGCACATACACTATTAGAGTCAAGTCGATAGGATAACAGAACCATTTTAAAGGCCGTTTTTAAGGATTGAAAAATGTTTTGGGCCAAAAAATAGTCAGAGAAATCATTTTGTTGTGTATTTGTCAATTATTAAAATATGGATTACAACCTAGCATAGTTATTTATTTTCAAATGGTGACTACTTACACAATATATATAAAATATATATCCTGTTATAAATATGAAAATTATTTGTTGTAAAAGTAATTTACGTAATATGAATAACTAATAATTATTTTTACATTAACTTAATTGTTTCTTTCAATAAATCGGGAGTATATAATTTATAAGAACTTTGGTCGCAGTACAGAACCTTGCAAACAAAATTGAGTATTCGTTAATGCATGCTTTGAGGTATTATTGACTCTAGATCCTTGACAACTAAGATCATTAGCGTATGAGGTATTCAAATGTATTATTATGTGAACTTGAAATAAAAATTTTAGTCCTTTAGTTCATCCTTTACAATTTTCATTTTTCAATTTCAATATTATGCAAACATCGCATCAGTCCGACATCTGCATCAAATTATGTAAGTAGAACATTTATAAAGAAATATTTCATTATACGCAAACTAGTGTTGTTATAAATTTTTCCCGTTCTAGTCTGATCTATTTTGTAAAAAAAATTAGGAACAGAGCAAATACCTACATTGGTACAAGTCGATTGGACCAGTATCCTACGAGGTGGAGTTACCTTTCGGAGTAAAAATGAAAAGGCATACAGATCAGATAAAGTAATATCGACGATCATCCTTTCTAGTCTTGCCAAAAGATGAAGCTGTTATTATCGATGAACCATCACAGAATAGTATAACACTGGCGTGGATGGCTAAGAAAATATTCTTAGTCAGTATAAAAATTATCTCCTAAGTTCTAGGACTCACAGAGACGGAATCTGGATCTCGGCTTAGACAGGAAGTAAATCCGCCTCGACGATACCCCAATTAAATATTATGTAAGCTATTATTTGTAAATGTACTGTGACAATATGTAGGTACTAACTACTAAAGAATATCGATTTGTTTTGGTTTTAATGATTATTTACTTTTAGGCGGTAACTAATGGAAAAAATGAGGCTATTTTCGTAATATATACTTATGATATAATTCTGTAGTATTTTGTTAAATATTTTATGAATAAAACACTTTTGAACTTAACAAATTATTATAAGTAAGTCCGTCACAACCCTAAAATTTACGGCTCGACAAATGACATGACCATGTTTTGTTTTTAAAGTTCTATTGCTTCCATTGAAAAAAATCTAATGTGTGAGAGCAAAATAAACAACAAAAATTTAATTTATTTAACACTAGCGGTCCCGTCCGGTTTCACCCGGGTGTAAAAGAACGAATGGAGAAGGGAGGAACATGAGTACACACATTCATCTTAGTCTACCGAGATGAATGTTGTGTCCAAATTTCATGATGATCGGAGTTACCGTTCAATAGTTTTTGTCGATAAAAAACAGTATTTATACTTTTCTTAACTAATAATTTTTTTTAATTAATTAAACAAAATTAAAATAAATTTAAATGTAAGCCTTAGAAGAAAGGAATGTAGAAAATAAAAAAAATAAAAATGTATTTGCCCAACGTAGGACGTAGAGCTCGAAGTCTCGAATCCACGACCCTGATATTGACAGTCGTGTGCTCTACCGATTGAGCTAGCCGGCTTTGTATTCAGACAACGCTAATATGAGTAGGTATATTTAGAGTGCATTTCACCTGAAAAGAAGCTATTTTTGAGATACATTTTGCAGCATTTTTCATTAATGTTCTCTCCTAATGGTCGTAGCCTGATTTTATATAGCCTATAGCCTTCCTCGATACATGGGCTGTCCAACAAAAAAAATGTTTTTCAATTTGAACCAGTAGTTCCTGAGATTAGCGCGTTCAAACAAACAAACAAACAAACTCTTCAGCTTTATATATTAGTATAGATTATGATGACGACATAATTAATGTAGTTATGGCTCATTCTGATTCATTCATTTTGTTCCAATGCTAAATTCCCTATGTACACGTTACACGTGTAGATACTGTATATTATATATACCACCAAAAACATAAATGTGAAAAAAGAGCCAAGTTCGATAAAAAGAACAAGTGGGCTTAAAAATAAGTGAAATCTAAGAAAGTGACAACTTTTCACTTGGCAAATTTACATACGCGAGTCATTCATTTTGCCAATTGAAAACTTGACACGTTCTTAGATGGTACGTCTTTTTTTCGACAAATCCGGCAAATCCACTTGTTCTTTGTATCGAACTTGGCCTCTTTTCCACATTTATTTTCATTTCATACTTTTTTTAAGTGATATTCTTACTTATTCCACTTGACTTAAATATTATCGAGACACGTAAGATTATATACAGTTATTTACTACACTTCATTATATCACACCGGCTAGACACGAGTGATCTTCAAACTGCCGGTTGATGCATTCGGATCGATGCTACCAGCACCGGCTAGATGCTTGTGAATTATGTTGATCTGTCAGTTAGTCAGTCAGATAGTAAATGTCCAAAATGTGATTTTTGAACACTCGTATCTTGGAAACTAATCCACCTAGACGTATGAAATTTGGGATATTGCTTTTTATGGTAACCTTAGCCTCCCTCAAAACAAACAATCTGTGACGTGACAATTGCCTCGGAGATAGAGGGGGTTGAAAAGTGCTTGAAATTGGTCGTGTAAATATACAGCACAATGCTTTGCGAGAACTTGGACGCCGCGACGCACTCCGTGCACTGTGATGCCATTAGCGTCGTGAAACATTATATAATCTGACCTCCATCCCTCCATCCAATCAACGTCAATAGTGTATGTGTCGCGGACTATGTACAGACAAATAAATACCTACAGCAATATTATTCTACTAAATACCTAAGGAAATTATTTATAAAATTGAAGACGTATTACGTATTCAGTGAGCTTTGAGCATTCAACTTGTAGAATTTAATGTGTTTTGTTTGAACGTTTCATAAATTTAAAAAAATTGAAAAGGCCAATTGTTCAACAAAAGAAAACCACGAATTACTTGCGGCGCAATAGCTTTATGAAATTCATTTAAAATGCAAATTACAAAATAATCTGTAATTTCTTTGTCGAAAAAATATTCTGTTAATTTTGTGGTGTTTCGTTTTATCCTTTTTTATTCACGTGTAACATTTTAGAATAATGTCAACTCGACGTGCGTCTAGTCTTGCTAAGCAAAGGTAGAAAAAGTCATCGCAAATGGTATACCTACGTGCATTTAGAGTTCATAGTTTGTAATTTGTATTAATTGAACAAAGTGATATTTTATGTCAACCCGTATTCATAAAATATGAAGGCTTTACATGTGAGTGTGTTAATGCGCATTTTAATCAGTAAATACATTGGAGAATCTAAATGTGTTACAATATTAACACTTAATAATCTGCATCATGCAAGTTATTTGCCAACTATTAATTTAAATATAACGAAGTTCGAGAATGACGAAACGAACTTTGAACAATTATTTGACAACATTTATGCAACAATGAAATTTGGATGTGAGATGTTTGTTATAGAATCACATCGAATAGGTGACATTTTTTATCAAATTGAAAAAGCTATTAAGAGATCAGATCGGCGCTTAAATAAGAGAAAATATATATTTATTCCCTCGGAATTGTTGACAAATGAGTTAGATGTGGAAAATGTTCGAACGAAAATGTTTCAGTTTCTTAATTCAACGAAAGATTTTTATTTCATACCTGATTTGTTGTTCGTTCTGCCTGTACATCGAAAAATAAATTTTCAAAAGGTGTGTATACCGTCTTGAAAATCTTTTGTCGGTTGACAATCTACATCAGGCCTGGGCAAATAGCGGCCCGCAGTAGATTTTTGTCCGGTTCGCGAAGCATTTTATAAATATAAGAGCGAAAATAGTATGCCAATATAATTTGGCGCATAAAAAAAATTTTAGAAAAATAGTATATAGCAAGGGCCACAACAGACGAAAAAAACCTTTTCGTTGCGGGAATGAAAGGGCTTTTTTTGGCCCACAATTATATTTTCATTAGCAATGTGGCCCGACGATCAAAAGATTTGCCCGCCCCTGATCTACATGATGTAAGTATTTGCCAATGGGTACTTCACAAGTGTCAAGTAGTGTGTATCCCACCAAAAATACAAATGTGAAAAACGGCCCAAGTTCGATATAAAAATGAAAACGCGACTTTGCCGAAAAAAAGAATTTATATTAATTTTTTTCAACAATAAGATAACTGTAGTTTGCTACAATTGCTAAGAAACACCCATTATTGCAATGCTATATAAAAAAAATTGCACTCCGGGAGTGCCGGCAGAAGTGAATACTTGAACATTAACGTCTTTCGAATTTTCGATCAGGTCACGTGTCCTGATGCGAGTTTAACATTTTTTACCCATTACAAACAAAAAGTGTACAGCGCCGCTAAAGAAGTTTTCACTTCAAAAAAACAGTTGTGTGGTTTTAAGAAACCACGACGCAAGTGAAACTTTTATTGGATTGTAGGCGTTGGATTGTAGACACTTATCTATCACGATTAATTATAAACAACAATATTCACATGACTACACGAATAAAAACATGTAAACACTGTACAAGTTGTGATTCTCATATTCAAATAGTTTTCCATCATTATCTAATTCTGTATTATTGTAAACACGTTAGCCAACAATATTACAACAAAGTGGAATCTTAGAAGGAGCAATCAAGAAAGAATTTTATAATACGTAGGTATTCAAAATATTCTCGTTCAACACGTTTCTCATTGTGTGGTTTTAAGAAACCACGACGCAAGTGAAACTTTTATTGGATTGTAGACACTTATCCATCACGATTAATTATAAACAACAATATTCACATGAATACACGAATAAAAAAATGTAAACACTGTACAGCACTTGCCCGCATGACAGACTGACTATGTGTTATACATACTACACGGTCAGCTGATGCTAACCATGGGCGCCGCCATATTGGCCTTGGCTGCTGTACCGAGCGCCTACTCCGCGGCCGCCTGTAATGCGACATGCAACAGGCGGCCAGAAAAATGCGGGGCGATAGAATAAAAGTTTCACTTTAAAAATTGTTTTCAAATAATATCACCGTCGGGCCCCTAACCCGAATCTCACTGTCGCGGCGGCTGAGTTAACCATTTACTCCACAGTATAGAACATTCAAATATTTAAAGTATACTTATTTGTATATTAGGTAACGCTAGACATGAAGGCTGATAAAAGCATCCGTCATCGTACAGCTTTTATATATTTTTAGAATCGCATACAATCATCGTTGATCGGCGACAATGATGATGTCTACGAATTAATTACCCACAGATACGTCACTAAATACAATTGGCAAGATATAGTCTTTCTCGACTATTGGTTTAGTGTGAACAACAGCTTTTTACATAACTCTGATTTGTTTCCAAACAAAATGGCTGATTTACAAGGAAAGCCAATGCGCATTGCTTCGCTTGACTACAAACCCTATGTTGTATTTGGTAAGCGCATTTTAATTGTAATCATCCTTCTTTATCAGCTAAAAATTAGAAAAAAGTTCAAGGTAGTAAAATCGTGCGCGATTGACATCCTTAATTATATCGACTGCTGACTAAATCGGCTATATTAAAGCGAGGTCTCCATAAGATATATCCAATAAATCCTGTATCAAATTTCGGCTCTTACACTATTTCAGAAGTAGACGGTAAACCAGCTGTGGATGGGGTCGAGACACGTGTTGTCATTCAGTACGCCGAGCGTCGCAATGCCAGCATCGAAATTATTGACGATGAAGTGGAAAAATGGGGACATATATTTGATAATTGGACCGGTGAAGGTTTATTAGGCAATATTGTAGAGGATAGAGCAGATTGTGGCATTGGTTAGTTATTATTAATTTCCTTGTGATTGTT
Organism: Xanthostigma xanthostigma; assembly: GCA_963575645.1. Classification (NCBI taxonomy): domain Eukaryota; kingdom Metazoa; phylum Arthropoda; class Insecta; order Raphidioptera; family Raphidiidae; genus Xanthostigma; species Xanthostigma xanthostigma. The sequence goes on along the minus strand of OY754471.1, from coordinate 6,850,770 downwards.
CTACATGTTATCCCCAAAAAATGTGATCGCAAGCTTTCCTAGATGTAAAATTCAGTGTTTTTATTTTAGGAGCCATTTACATGTGGTTGCATGAATACATTTTTCTCGATTTTTCGACACCTACGATTAGAGCGGGAGTTTCTTGTCTGTGTCCAACACCTAAGTATAATGATTATTTATTATAATTTTAAATGCATTAGTTAAATCACAATAAATAACTAGCTTATAATATATTTTATACTTATTATATCGAGATAAAGTTCTGCTTTTCACCGCTTCATATTTTTGACGTGATAACGTCTTATAAATTGATGAAACACCGGCTGCACGCACGAAAAAGTGTCACGTTCCGCCTGAGCCTGAGCGTGCAAGCGAGAGCGCGGTATAAGCGATAGAGAGGCACGATCGGCCCAAGCGTCGGCTTGTACGCATTTCTCTCTCTTCTCGCGTGACGTCAGAGAGTTCATCAATGTTTCTTTATGACGTTATCACGTAAAACTATCGTCCGTAAACCGACTTTACAGACAACCATTTTTTTTCAATTCGGACTTATTTTTATTTAAAAACACATGATATATATTTCAGGTTAATAGTTAGTCTACTTGCGCCTTTATTTCCCTTTGAAGTAAATGTGTGGTTCGCTATTTCTGGATTTTTGGTTGTTCTCATATTTATGTGGAAGATAATAATTTATTTCACGCATAAACTCTCTGATCAGTACAGGTAAACATTTCTAGTTAGTTCAATGAGCACTAAGTAACGTATTAACTGTTTTGTAAGACTTTTTAGTAACCGTTATGTTTAGGAATGTTACAATGGTAGAGATTGAAAAAACTACAAACCGCTATACTTGGGTTCAAACCACGCTGACTATCATCGGGCTCCACTTATTTCAACCAATAGCGCATACCCAAGAGCTCGTAACACCTCGATTGAGATATACACTTGTCTGCTTGCTGCTTCTTTGCGTTGTTCTTAGCTGTAGTTACGGGAGTGGATTAGCTAGTAGTATGACTGTCCCCAGGTATAGATACATGGAATTTTTATCTGTTCCCTTACTCTCTCCGTCCCATAATTCCCTCCTTGTGAGAAACTGACCCAGTACAGTTATCTTAACATTAAATTGTGCTACTTTAGAAAGTGGTCAAATCTCCACAAATGAAGAGAAACCGATAAAATGCAGTCGCCTTTTAGGTACGAGAAGCCCATTGACACCAACCTCGATCTGGCTAAACGTGATTTGCTTTGGGCAGCACCGCATGATGTATTCCTCTTTTCGATCGAAAACGCCAAGGAGGTACATAATATAAGTCATGAAATAATTGTAGTTAGCTGATGAGTTATCAAGAATAGAATTTTTTCAGAATGAAATAGTATTATTAAATAATAGGTAATTCAATCTATTAATATTTCAGCCACATTTGGTAACCATAAGAAACAATTTCAGAGCTTTAAGTTTCGATGAATTAAAGAGGAGAACATTCACTGAAGATATAGCTTTTGCTGTAGAAAGACTTCAAAACGGTGTGTAAATTTCGAAAATAATAATAGTAAATTTATATATTTAAAAAAGACTGATATTATGCTGCAAGAATGGTATTTGCATCGAAAAATGGTTTAATGCACGGCTGTCCAAGTGGCTATTTCAAGTTTATTAACTTTTAGTGAGGAAATCACCTGACAAGCATTACCTTTCTTGCAATCCTAGGGTTGACTTCAACATTTTGATAAAATATCACTCTCAGATACTGAAAAGGGGGCTTACAAAAAACTGTTTGTGTGGTGTATGCTATATAATATGTGTGCTTGCCAAACTAATCGATAGATCTTCTTTAAATTTCATTTATAGGCTCTAATAGAACCTCAAAATAGGATAGTTTACTGAGAAAAGACTACAATAATATGGATAAATTATTTTTTACTATTAATCTGTTTCAATAATCAGTGAAAAATGGGACAATGCCCGTTTGAAAATTTCCATTTTTTGTAGGTCATTTATCAATCGGTCCCTACATTACCGAAGAAGCATTACCATACCTTCGTTTGATGCGAAGCGATATTTATTGGGATCAGTGTGTCGTCATGCTGCGAAAGAGTTCAGCTTTCAAACCAGATATGGACGAGTTGATCGGTCGACTTCAATCTAGTGGACTTTTAGCTGCTTGGGAAGGACAGGTTTGCAGTTAAATTAAGTAAATTTATTGTGTGCACAGGCAGTGAAAAAAAAACTTAATTTTAACGAAATTTGAAATGAGCATTAAACACCATCAAGCATCAATGCAAAAACTGCACATTTCAGGTGGTAAGGGCGTATTTAAACAACAAACTACAGTTAGGAGCAAAGCTGTCAATGTCCAAATCATCTCAAGATAGTGTTCAGCCGGTGAAGTTGCGTTTTGCACACATCGAAGGCATTTATACCGCTTGGGCAATTGGAATGGGCATTTGTATTGTTTGTTTTATTGGTGAACTCGCTGTGTATAAACTGAAACACAATTATGTTCGGAAGTTACTGATACGTTTACTTCCAAAAAAGGTCTAAAATGATTTTAAACATTAAGGAAAACAGACCATGGCAGTTAAACGCATCAAATTAAAGTTTTAAGCAAAGCAATAAAGTATATTTTAAGAAGTAGAAAACTATCATTATTAAAAGCAATTGATTAATAATATGCATTATCGACTTTAAATATTATTTCAACCACTTTTAAATTTCATACATATTAACAACATTAGAGATACAGATTATAAAAAATATATTTTTATTAAATATTTTAAATAAATTACATAATTATTATATACATTATTTTTATTATAAATTAATTATCTTTATTAGATTCATTCGTACAAGCTAATTTCAACTGATTGACGAGTTAAATTGGTTGGAAATTTTTGTAGCCTGCGATATATAAAAAACAACAAAAACTGCCTAGAACCTAATTTTAAACATTTAGAAAGAAAATATCGAAATCAAAAAATACAAGTTTTTCCAAAAATTATTACATGACAGTTTCGTAAAAACAAAATACTCAAGTCTCCAACTAAAAATTAGCTCCCAGTCAGCGGATTACTGTGACGGTTAGAATTCCCAACCAACAGTACGAACGAAGCTATTAGATAACAATACAGTAACTGTCTCTATCATATTGCAAAAGTTCATGACTGGAAATGTAGTCTTGAAACGCGATTAGTACAAAGTGTGAAACGCATTGTAGTCCAGTCATATCTTACACTAAAAATCGCTAATCTCGCAAACTAACGTCTAGTTCTGATTTTTTATGTTATTAGGATTACTACCAGTAGCGTATATCCAAGTTTGCAGCTTCGAAAGACCTGTGCTAACTTTGCAGCACTCAAAAAAACCACGAAATTTTCGCACTTTTTTTGGTATTCTCAATATAGGTCTTAAACTATACATTTTTTTATAAAATATTTTTTATACGTTTTTAAGTAGACTAAAATTGCTACAATTTGAGACCAGAACCAGCTCTGTAGGTTTTGTGAGTGCTGCAAAGTTAGCACAGGTCTTTCGAAGCTGCAAACTTGGATATACGCTACTGGTAATGGTCCTAACAACATATTAAAAAATCAGAACTACACGTTAGTTTGCGAGGTTAATGTTCGATATGACTGGCCTATTGCGTCGACCTAAAAAACGTTATTCAATTGTATGTTCATATCAAAAATGCACTCTCAGATTACACATTTCGTGTAATCTAACAGACTTCACTATATTTGTTCTTTCTAAATAGCTAGTAATTAAAATTATACATACTATAATGTTTATCTTTTACATATACATAATATACACAGTTCATTGACTAAGTAATGAAAAAGTTAGTATCCAGTTCCATTATTTAACAAACACAAAGTATTCGCTAAGTCTTGAATAAGAAAATAACTCAATGTAACCGTCGAAATTTAACATTGGGTTTCGAGTTTGGGCCGCGACAATAAGTTTAAAAAAATCATCATTATTAGATGCACACGTGACGTTTTGCCTTTGAGCATAAAAAAGTAAATTTGTAAATCTGTTCTCCGACAAAGTATTTCCAAAATTTAAAAATAGAGTGAAGAACAGAAATGAAACTTAAAAAGTGTTAAAATTTATTCACTCTGCAAGAAAGATGAAGAACCTGTTTAAAAACTATTATCACAGAGTTTTCTGTTATATATAGAATAGAATAAAAAAAAGTCAGCAATTTCCCATACATGATCTTAATTCAACATTTTAGTGGCCGCTGTTTCAAGCGTCCTTTTGCAGTACGTGTCAATTTGTTCGTATAATATTTTTATTGTCGCTTTCAATTCTAAGTTTTCTTTTTCTAGAAAGGCTGCTTTTATAGCGATTTCGTCTTCTTTTCTACGTCTCGCATCTCTCGAACGTTTTGCGGCGTCGTTGTTCTTTCTTCGTCTTTCTCTGTACGCTTCGTCTTTTTCGCTGTCATCTTCGGAATGTGTGCGAGTATTGGTGCGTCTCATTTTTGGATTTGTAGATTGTGTATAATTAGTTGTATTCGAAAAGTAATCTTTCTTGAATTGTTCGTATTTGACTTGCATTTCTGGATCATAAAACGCCTTATCCGTCATGATTTCCTTAGGATACGCTTTGAATGGTCTAGTTGGTTTCGCCGCGGTAGAAGGAGACAAAAGTGGCAAGGGGTGTAGTAAATCGACAGCGGGTGCCAGTAGAGAACTTCCTGACGAATCTGGTGAATTTCTAGTGCTCGACGACACGTCCATCGCGAGCGAATGTTGAGGTTGAATGCGTGATTCAGTAGAAGATTGTGGATGAAGACACGGTTCGACAGTAGGTTGCGGTCGAAAATACGGTTCTACTGGAAGTTGTGACTGGATGAACGGTACCACCAAAGATTGTGATGAGCGTGGTGAAATGTGTGAAAAATATTGTAAGCGCAACGGATTATAGTTCATAGTTTGTTCGACGGTTTGTGGCCAGCGTGATGTTTTCTCTGGAGATGTCGGCTCAGATTTGATGACCATCGATATTGGAGGCGGTGAAGATTCCTTTTTATATTTTGGTTTACTCAAATCCAAAGCCTGTACTTCAGCAGAAGAGTTATTTGTTGAAGATGATCTGTTCATCGTGTATGGTGGACGTGATCTTTTCATCATGAATGGTTTCTGTAAAAACATGAAAACAACCATGCTATTAATGAAACGGAAAACTTTCATAATTTTAGTTTTTTAATTGTTTTCATTTTATTTTCCAAACATTGTCCGTAATTTTATATACTATATGGTATAATTTAAATAGGGGAATTATAAAACGGTCGAATAAAAAAATAATTTGGTGACTGATGATGAGTTACTGTTTTAATAACTTGAGATATTAAAATAATAGTTGGGTGACTAAATTATTAAGTGAGCGACTAAATTACTAAGTTGTTAATAGTAAATTGTTTGAATAGAACTGCGTTTTCTAAAAAATGTATATTTAATTGACAGTCAATTAAATATATATTTTTTAGAAAACGCAGTTCTATTCAAACAATTTACTATTAACAACTTAGTAATTTAGTCGCTCACTTAGTAATTTAGTCACCCAACTATTATTTTCTCGTCACGCGCAATCAGTCGCTCACTTAGTAATATAGTAACCCAAATTGATTATTTTTGTCACCCAAAATTGTAATTTACAGTCACTCGTTTAAATACTACCCATTTAAATATACTACTCGGGATAGCCTGTAGTGTTGGGATAGTACGCAATAATTAATAAAAATATAATATCTATACAAGGTATTTTTGCTTCATATATACCTATTATGCTGTAAACATTAATGAAATCAAAATTAGAAAAACGGGATGCTCTAATTTATTTCAATACTGAATAAACACACCTAATAGTTCGACATTGGCTGTTTTAGCATCACGAATATCATACTGTTTTAAGTGAAACACGCAAGAAACCCTAGTAACAAACTATTGAAATATATGACAATAAACTAATAGAAACACAATATATGTTAGATATTATGACTAAGCAACAAAGGGGATTTCACAGAAATAGTCAGAATTTCGAACCAATATACTAATAATTAGACCTTCTGCTTTATTGGAGAAAAGAGGAAGAAATAAAATTCCTCTATAAATGGATCTCTAAAGATTTGATTATTACTAATATTATATGTTTCTGTAGATGAAAATACATTTTCATCTACAGAATAAGGACCGAAAGTTACGCGTTTTAGTCATCTAGTAAAATTGCGGCTAAAACGTAATGTCCTTCTCCGTTAAATTCCCTTTGTTACTTTATTTTCTTTCCTATTTATTTCTAATTCGCCTGTAGGTTTAAATTGCAATATGCAATTAATCAATCGACAAGTTGTGACATTTTTACGGAAACGATTTGAACTTTCTAATAACCCACAGGACACAGAGCATTGCTATTAATTTTCTGATATTTTCTTTAATTAAATGCTTGTGATACCGTTATTATAGTTATTAAAAATAAATTTTAAAAGTTGCAATGCAAATACTGGTATTTATTGCGTATTAAAAACAAAAAAATAAATTTGCGACTTCATAAAATAAATTTAAGTCACAAATTAATATTATGTTAGTTTTTATTTTCTTTAGATTCGAAAAATTAAATAATCCCTCCGAGACAACATCGCGATAGCGCGTCGTAGTTGCGTTAAAACAATAGGAAAATTAAATTTATGAATCTATAATTCCTTCACTGCACCTAGATATCAATGCACCAAACTCAATTCTAAATAATATACTTAAACAAACAGTAAGTAACTTACTTTCATCATCTCATTTCCTTATATTATGAAAATGATGTAATAATTTGATATCAATTTATTTTAATACACACACACACCTATGCACATTAACTAACTTGCATTCAGATCCACTTAGGATTCTTAAAAGAAAAAAATGTTTTATGTTTTGCTGAGTACTGACCGGTGTTTGCAAAAATAACCTGCATTTATAGCCTCTTGCCAGTGGGCAGTTCTAACCCTTTAAACAGAAACTCACCCCCACTATTGACAAGGATGTCATGAGAATATATTATAATTCTGTCTCTCTTTTTGTTATTTTCAAAAATGTTTTCAAACATGGAACTAGTATTAGTTCCATGTTTTCAAACCTTTAGAGAAAGACAATGATGAAAAACATAAAATATTTTATTTATTTTGTAAGTAAAAAATAACATAAAGCCAAGATTGTACGTAGTTAGTTTTGTTCCAAAAAATGATAAACGTTGAGGGAAGGTTTGGCTGAAGAACCATTTTAAAAAGAAACTTTTTGCCGATCATCCGGACAGTTATGGTTGTATGGAAATTTTAGAAATCGATATTTGGTTGTCCTTATCTATTATTATCAGTTGTTACTCAACTTTAGGTAATACAAAATTCCTAATATACACATAATTACCGTTAAACAATAATTTATTGGTGGTAGAATTGATTGAAACTATGTTGATAATTTATTTACGTAGATAGATAGATACATAGATAGAGTTTATTATTATAGACCTCTATATGAGGTATAAATTCGTCATATAAAAAATTACAATAAAATATATGATAACTTAGTCAACATATTTTTAAAAATTTTAAAATTTATATCAATGTTATACTCAGACAGTTAGGCAAACATCGCACCTAAGTGGTTGAAGCAGAAATAGATAGATAAATAGATAGAATATATTTAAAATGTTGTTACGTAGAAAATAACTATAAAACATTAAAGATCTATTTAAATTATACTCCGACAGTAAATAATTTTATGAAAAATGTATTATGTTAAAATTTGAGCTTTTAAATATTCAAACAAACAGTTAAGTCCTGGTTTTCTAAAATAGCGGTACCGTACAATACAGTGACCGCAACATGACGGTGAATGACGTAACAAAAAAACGGATGTATAAAAGTAAGTGGAAGCCGCTTTTTACGTTACGATGATGCCGCCCTACCGAGATAACCACATCCATTTATTTCTATGTACACGTTTTTTTGACGTCATTCACCGTCATGTTGCGGTCGCTATATTACGGTATCGCTATCTGAGGAAAGCGGGGCTTTAGTCGTTTCCTCAAATATATTTATCATTAAAATTTAACTAAATTATGTATGTCTCCATTTTTTTTTTCAGTTAATGATTTAAAATAATTTGCAAGAATGTGATTTGGCTCCAGTAGTATTTCAGAACTCGGATGTCTTGGAAGCTATTTAAACAAGCAATAACCGTTTTTAATGGCTTATGATTAATAGTCTATGCGTAGAAGAATTAGGTTATTCAATTCACAAAAGAGAAGACGACGGGTACCTGAATGAAATCGAATACTCGCGAAAAATTAGAATCGACATAGTACTGACCATCACTCGCTACTCGATAAATGACCGTTGCGTTGCCCGATGAATACTCATATTTTTTCATTATTAGACAACTAAAAAAAAACTTTTATCGGTTATACGGCTGTACTATAACCCATTAAACACAATATATACAATTTGCTATTACAGAGCAATTTGTTAGTTCCCGAGCAAATAAACAGATTTTACATTATGTTAAATTATATCATATTTTTTTTAAATTAGATAATCGTCGCTATTCGGATGTCGGTAGACATTATTATAAGATCTTGAATAAATATCGGGTACTAGGTGAATACAGGTTAACGGGAAAAAACGAGGTACTTTCAGTACCCTGTTCCAAAATTACCAAATTCGTCATTCGTAACAGAAAACATGTATTTTAGAATATTGCGTAGAAATTTTACTAATGACTGTTTTGACAGTTGCGACCACCTAATGTGACAAAGAAAACGGAATACCGAATCGTTCAAACAGTAAATACTTTGTTACTAAACAACAGGAAGTTGATCATTAATATACAGATTTTGTGGAGTCACACGTAATGCAATACTATTACATAAGAAAATTCTACGCGTCATTAAAATCCTTAAGATAATTATGTGTTGACTGATAAGATTATTACAATATATCAAAAATCTTTTCAGATTTCAAAAATTATCTTGTATAGAAATACTAATCTTGCCCACCAATGGTCTCAACTATTATTTTTTACAATTAAATTAAAAGTATAGTTTGATACGTTCACTAATTGTCGACTCTGTCAATTTTGGGAAGGGAGGAACCGGGCAATTGCTCGGGACGCCAAGGTTAAAGGGGTCTTCCTCAGCGATTTAAGAAAGAATAACGCCACCACAAAACAAGAGAAAAATTAATTTACAAATTTGTGAATTGTGATTATTTTTATTCAAATGACTATTTGGTTATGAACTTATTACTGAAATGTACAAATTAAATTATTTCGTTAATAAAGATTATAATTTGAGGCACTATAATACACGAGTCAGCAATAATGTTGCCATAAAACATAAAACTGCATTTTATGAAAAATGCCCTACATATATAGGTTACAAAATTTACGGAAGGCTGCCAGAAGAGATTAAAAAAGAAAAGAATTCGAAGAAGTTTCAAAAAGAATTGAAACAATATTTCCTTAGATCTGTGCCTTATGATCTTTGCAACTTGATGTAAGCAAATGTAAAGTGACGTTTTGTATCCATTTTTCTTTTGGCAATGCAAATAAATATGTATTATTATTAAATATGTATTATTATAGTACAAATTCAAAATTCAATTTCGTAATTCAAAATTTCAAATCACATATTTATTATCCATTTCCCCTCCGTCGTCTCACTTTACTTGGCTAAGAACAAGCCCCTGCGCCAAAAGACGTACCTATAAATTATTGCTTTCCAGTGTTTAATGCAACAGATTATTTTAGAATCAATTTTTATTGCAGTAATTGCTCCGTGATTACAATAAGTACCTAGAGGTGAGCCGCACTTATCTCTCGGAATAAATTATGATTATGTTTACAACTTTCTTCCCATGCTAATTTTTGAAGGATCACAAATAGCAAGTCTTTAAACATTGCGAATTTGCAATTGAAAAATATATATATCTACTTATTTAAATATTTTATTAGGTCAAGTGACCACCCAGTAACGGGATAGTAAAATTGAGTCAACTTTTCTTTAACTGTCGCCACTGTATGGGTTTATAGGCCATTTTACTGTTTATTGTTGATTTTAAGAAAGGGTTTGAATAAGAATTGACGAGCAGAGAGGTAAAGTATTGTTCGTTCAACGGAAACTGTTCACAGAGTTATTAAAATGTCGATGTATTTTTACTGAGATATTATGAGAGTCGTTGTTTAATTGACGATTTTACAGTTGCTATCGAATAAATAAATAAATTCAATTTATTCGATACGAAGTGTAGTACATGGATATGTCAAATCGAAGAGTTAGTCCGACGATTGTCAGTTTAATTTTGATCTAGCCCCGATGGTCCCTTCAAATGAGTTGAAGTAATTGAATGAAATTTTTTTTGTCATAAATGGAAAGATCGTATATAAGTTTTATAACAAAACTATTTTTCTTTTTTTTATTTTCGTTATAAATCAAAAGTTATATCAAATTAAAAATAAATTTTTGTACCCAGTTCCGAGAACGCGCCGACATTTCCCGAACATAATGTGACGTCATAATGTTAATTCCTATTATCATCACATGCAATTGACACAGTGTTTTAACACTTTTAACCTCTCATTGATTGAATACAGTCAATATATTAAGAAATTTATCAAAAATGTCGAATCTTAAATGTTATCGTGCTTGTCAACAATATTTTTGTATACTAAATTTAGGATAGTTTTAGTCAATACACATGTAGAAGCCATTGATAGTATACTGCGCATATACATTTTAACAATATGACGTCACAATTGTCAAAAACAATTTTAGTGCGTTTGCAGTCACGTGATTTTTTTTAATATTTTATCAATGTTAAATTGCTTATAATTAATTTAAAAAAAGTTTTTTCAAAGTTTTTCGCATCGATTATTATCAATATTATTTATAATAAAGTTTTAAAATACAATAAAAAAATCGATAATTATTTTTTTTTCAAAAGCCTAATTGTCTCGCTTCTCTAAACCAATTGCAAATTTTTGATACTTGTAATATCCTGCATTATTCCCCAAACAATTTTGATACATTAATTATTTTTCCGTTATTCTAGTCAATTATTATAATATATCTAAAATGATAATAATATAAAATTTTGCCTAAAATAAAACAAAGGAAGGATCTCTCTAAAGATATAATATCCGCCTCCTCTAATCTAATCATATGTAGTCTAAGGACTCCCTCTTCATCAAAAGTTATTTTGGTGATCCCATTCTTGCGAAAGAATAAACAGATCCTAGAACAAGGAAAACACAAAATGTTTTAGACTTGATAATTTCACTATATTACATAAATGTAAACAATATGAATCTATGCTAAAATGTTTCCTAGACCCGCAATAATACATCCGTAGAAACCCAGGAATCTGCTGACTACAGTTTTAGAGCTGTTGTGAAAGAATAAACAGATCCTAGAACATGGAAAAATCGAAATGTTTTAGACTTGATAATTTCACTATAATACATAAATGTTCACAATATAAATCTATGCTAAAATGTTTCGTAGACCCGCAATAATATACCCGTAAAACCCCAGGGATCTGCTGACTACAGTTTTAAAGCTGTTGATCTACTAATTTTCATGAAGCAATCTTTTTTGAGTTCAGGATTTTTTAGAATCTAAAAACAGTTTCAATTGAACGAAGAACTCTCTCTTGCGACAAACCTTGTCAAAGTTTCGATTCTACGAACCAACAACCCATTGTGCAAATCAGTTACTCGACCTACCTAACTTGACATCACCTAACGGTATTCTACCTTATGCTTATGGCTTTATTAAAATATGACACATTTTTGCAAAATGACATGACAACATCTAAAAATTTGTTTCTCTTTTTTGTTGTTGGAAAAAGGTATTAAGTCCGTACACAATAATGTAAAGCCGTTTACATGTGTGTGTATTGCATACATACACTATTATAATAATTTTAATACTCGTATATGTAATATATAAACTTGTAATTGAACTACTGTGTATTTATTCCGTTCTCTTGCGGAGTTTTGGGGTATTTTATACGATAACTAAAACTAGATTGAAGAGCCCGTGTCAAAATCCGTATCTGTCTATCGATCTATTTTTATCGGCACCACTCGAAAACAATCGATTGATTTTCATGAAACTTGGTAATTAAAGTATAGGACCTGTTTACCCACCTGCGCTCATAAGATAAGCATTGCCCGTTAAAAGTGACATTTATGTAAGCACATATGCGGTCAAAATTGGCGTTCACGCGAGTCATCGGTAAAAGTTAATATCTGACACCAGTGTAAGATTTATCTCTGACTAATTGTACTCCTGGTGAAATGGTATGAACACGTCTCGAACAACGAACTTTGGAAACGTGCATGTCTTGAACAAATCTGTGTAACTATAAAACGTAGGAAATGGAATTGGATAGGACACACGCTACGAAAGACAGATGACGACATAGCAAAGAGAGCCTTGGATTGGAACCCACAGGGATACCGAAAAAGAGGCAGACCAAAAATATCCTGGAGAAGAACTGTTCGTGAAGAAGTTATGGAACAAGGAACTACCTGGCTTCAAGTCAAACATATGGCAAAAGATAGGACTAGATTTAAAAATTTCGTAGAGGCCCTATGCTCCACTTAGGAGTTAAAGGAATTTATTATTATATTATTAATTGTACTCCTATAAAGTAGGTTTTTCCCAAAGAAATTAATTAATTGACAGTTCTCAGTATTTATTACCATTTTTGTAAAAACTTCCAACTTTGTCATCGCAGTACTTCCTGAAGAATTTAATGCATAATATTTTTGTCGGGAGATTTATTTTCATAAACTCATATAATACTGAAACTTATAATAAATTGTATGTTTGATAATTTTAGTTAACTAATTTTTTTGCATAAAAAAGCACGTTTTTAAGATAGATAAGCAAGGATTTTTTTCTTTAAAAAATGTATTTTAGCGTCATTTTCTCCTCGCATGTTTTTCATTAAGGAAATATTATGTACTGATTTCGTTTTTGTTGCAAATAGTCCATCAGATAACTAGGTATATCTAATTATCTATATTAAATTCCTTCCTTTTATCGGTTTATTTATTATACGAAATCATACTCAAGGTACTCGTTTTTTAAACACACTACACCTTAATTAATAGTTGTGTATAATCTCATCCGACGTGTCGATGATATTGTCCACTAGCAATCAAGCTATTCGTAAAGAGACAACGAATTCAAAAGAGTTTGACCCTAGCCTTATCACACGTCATACGGGAAGCATGGGACAAGGACGTAGGCACGTTCTGTGATTGGAAGGCAATAGTGCGTAAGCCTGCAGTTTGCAATATAGCATAACGGTTCGTCTGCAACATGTCAGCTGTGGTGCACCAAAACTGTGTCAGCTTCCCCATTACATATTATACAGTGTGTCCCCGGATTGAGTTCACAATAGGTGAGATTGACCAAAAATTTTTGAATTGGAATTTCATATTTTGGGATTCCGCCCTGCTTGGTATGAAACTTATTTTTAGTTTACTTTCGATTTTTTTTAAATCAAGTAGGCCTTTACAGTTGAGCAAAACTTCTTTTCGTTTTAGGTAAAGTACCTTTTCCGTTCTTAGTACGCAAAAGTGTCACTAAGAAAAGTTGTTCACTATGAAAAATTATGGCGTTGTGCAAATTTTCAGAATGATCGGCCTACTTTGATAAAATCCACTTTTGTTTTGTTTTGTTTGAAAAAACAATCGCGTGGAGGAAGCCAAATAGAGTATTTGAAGTTTAATTTATTTTTTTTTAATAGATTTTTTTATGACATAATTTTCTGTAAAAAATCCAAAATTATTAGGAGATTTATATAAAGTTAAAAATTAAAAAAAACTTTTACATGTATAGTCTTATGGAAAATATGTCAATCTAGCATGCAAACGGTACATTTTAATTTTTTGAAAACAACCAAATAATGTCAGCAGTTCCGAAAACTACTATGTAAGGCATCGATGTCATACGCATATTTTAATATTTTTTCCAATTTAATTAGGAAACTTTTAATCAATAAAAAAATATATATATTAAACCTTATCACTTTTCGATTATGGACTTTCATTCTTGATAATTTTAACAATTTTAACTGAATTTTCAACTTTTTAATGATTTAATTTTAATTTTTATTACTTCTAATTTCTTTTTTTAATTAATAACTGCAAAAAATATGTAAATAAAATACAGACATTTACATCAATTTATTTTTTCTAACCTAACTATACAAAAAATTCAAAAGTTACTGAAATAATCAATTAATATTAAAAAAAAAATATTTATTTATTCCTTTATGACAATAATTTATTGGTATCATCGACTTATAACCTTTTGTAAAAATTTATTATGGAAAAGTTCCCATTTAAAATTCGACTTACTTTTGATTGGGACTGTAACGCATCAACCTCCCCGTCTTCCGCAAGTCATGACCTAATAACCCAGTGAGTAGAGATACAAACGTACAAAATATCATTTTTCAAAGATGTTAAAAAATATGTTAGATTGGATTTGTGTCATTGTTTGTCGGCCAGTCTGTATATGTTTGACATTTAAATAAACAGTAAACACCCTCTGACCATTGTTGTTGCAAGGGTGCTAGGCGAGCATTCGCACACTGCAAGTGTGTCGAAACGGGGAGATGAACCCTTCCGCTTCCGCCAGTCTCTGTATTTATATCTGTATATGTATGTAGCCCGCTTCAAGATTACTGGACCCTCCATAGATTCCATAACCAAAACTATTAGCTAAACAACCGTTAGTGGTTTTATTATAACTGGAATGATTTATTATAAAGATTTTGTTACAATAACTATTTTGATTTGCGAATTTGTTAAATTCATATGAAATTTGTTTACACATTTTCGCAGAATCATCAGCCAATGATGTTTAAAACCGTTTGTGTTTTCGTACGTCTCCAAACCTATTTAGGTATAGAGATACAAGAAAAAGAAATTCGACGTGTCAATCATATTATCTGAGATACTTTCCAAGGTTGTAAAAATATCTCAGTTTTTTTTCAAATCTTTTGAAGTCAACAGTGTTTCATTTTTCATATATTTGAGCCCAAAAATTCCGAAAAAAAAATCAGAATCGTTTCAAAATTGAAATTTAACCCTTTCGTAAAGATTAAAATGTGCTGCCAAAATTGTAATAAAGTCGGCTCGACAGGACCAAACTTACAAATTTTATGAAAACTATTTCTTATGTATATAATAGTATACCTTTTACTGCGATCGTGGAACAATAATACTTATTTGGAGTTTTATGAAATAAGCTGCTACTGGAAATTCTAAGTTTTATTGCTTTAACCCTTTTTAACTTCATATTTACGGTAGTTGATTGTATGCTTGTTTTTAAAATTATACTTCCTTACATAGTTGTAAATATTAAAGAATAAAAGAATAGGACAGTGAAACAAGCAGACAAAGATGGTAGCTACAGTTTCTACAGGCAACGCCGGAACAATTAATTGTTTTGGGAAAAAATTTTCTTTGCAATTTCTATAGAAAAACTCATTTTTAAAAACATTAAGCCTTTATTACATAATAATTATTGCACCAACCCGATGTACTTATTAGGAAATATTTATAATAATAAAAATAGATGGTAATTCTTACGACTCTATCGTAAAAGATAGGATTTAAGGAGTACGTAACATAAATTTATTGATGCTATTTAAACTTAGGTCACATTTTAGTCCCTAAGCTTAATTCCATAAAACTATTCAGTAAAGACTACTAAAAATGTATCTTCGTATAGTCTGTTTCTGATCTATATGTCAAATAACTTGTAAGTGGTCTTACATTATGAATATTCTATATTATTCTATCAACGTGAAAGAAAAAAATGTGTCGATAGTAGTATATTGCGCAACTAGTGCGACAATGCCGCACGAGTTGCACATACTATTTTTTATTACGAATAAATTAAAATTCCCAGAACAAATGTTCAATTTTAAAATACGCATTTTTTGCTATCACAGTATTGGTAACTATGGTAACTCTGAATTTGCGTGCGGCAAACAATAATTTCAGTGCGACAAATAAAGTTTGCGCACGCAAATGAAAATAGCCACTTTTCAACCGTAACAGCATGCGTAAAGATACCACTTTTCCCGCATGAGTAATAAAAAATAGTTTTTATTGTTAGGTATATTCATTTTGAAGTACATTTTGGTGACACTACGACATACAGACATTTTCGTTTGGTAAAATGCACAATTTCGACGACAGTTTTACTAAAAACGAACTTAATTTCACGAATGACGCGGAATGACGCGCAGAAAAAGGCACCCACCGAATAGAGGTAGCGACCATATTAGAATGCGCGTAAGGAGGAAGATCAAAATTAAAAAAAAAAAAACTCATTTAATTAATGGACTTTCCCTAAGGTCCCAATAATATAATCAATATAATCTATCCTTAATAATATTGATTTTATTTTCATAAAGAATAACGTTCGTCTGTATATTGACACAAATAAATAGCAGTGTGCGACGAGTGATGAGTAATGCCTTTTAAATAAATGGTCAGCGATAGAGAAGACGTGACAGATTCAAACAGAATGTCCCCTGCTGACCAACAGATAAGCCTCAACAATTACATTAGTGCATAATATATAAATAGTATACGTACATGTACAGTGTACATACTCTTATTATATTATAGCTGATTGGTATTGCGAATTTATGCGATGTTAGGGATGATGTAGGTGAAATTCACAAAATAATGCAAAGACATCAGATTCAGTGACTTCTCTACAATTTCTGGGTGCATTTGAAAGCCTAACACCTAACTTATCTTACAGATTTTGACAAGATAATCATGTTTTAATGAAAGTTTACTTCATACTGAAAATATCGTCTTCTCACCTAACTAAGGAGCAATTATCATTTTTGCATAAAATATAAAATAACTGCTTTACATGCATGGTATACAGGCGTGAAAAGTGATCCATTACACCACTAGTGCTGTAAAGTAAGACAAAACTGGTCGCGTAAATCAATGTTTATCTGTCTGTTGTTTCTTTTTTTTATCTACCTACTATTAGAAGTGAGCTTTGCTCAACAATTTCGAAAATGACGTGGAAAACAGTTATTAATTATTGGAGGTACCGTGCAAAAAATAGCATGATATAGGTATATACCACGTGCGTAATGGTATACAATAATCTACTATATGTAAAGATATAATTTAAGTTGTGGGATTTTTAAATAAGTAGAATGTTTTTTTAACATTTTATTGAAAAGTGTAAAATCAAAAATGAAACTATTTTTGTCCTCTATACTGCAGAAAAAAATTTAAAGTAGTAGTCACTATACGTTATGACATTAAATATAGATAAATGTATTTTTCCAAAAAAAAATATAAATATTTACAAATTATTTAAGGCTATCTGTAAAATTCATAGAATTACCTCATTGAAGTTGTTTATAATCAAAAAAGCGGCAAGACAATTATAGATAAGAATATTTTGCACACAAATTCTATCCAAGTTACTCATTCTTATTATGAATATAAAAGACTGAATTTTTACGATTTTTAAATTTGCATAAAGATAGTTCAAATAAAAATTATGTATTTCTGATAACAAATAATTAAAGAATAATTTAAAGTCGGTAAACTAATTAAAAATGTTTATTTAGGACTTATTGATTAAACAAAGAAACGTTAGATACTATTGTTCTCTTGAAATAGTTATACGAACTTTGCAATTTGATTTATTCAACCTTCTGAGATTTCTGTGAATCCGACTAATTAATTATTATCAGTCAGTAACTATCAGTCGTAGATCAAAAAATCTTTGTACTGAAATTGAACTTTTCTATTTCCCAAATAGATTTTAAATATTTCGTCAGATATTTCACATGGTCTCAAAATCTTTTATAATATTATGTACTAGTATTTTAGATCAAACAAAACCATATTTTTTGTAAGCATTTTTGTTCTCTATCTATAGTTATATTAACCGCACGTGAAAAAAGAGAGAACGAGAGACTGTGTTTGAATGGAACTGCTACCTACCGAATAACTGTAAAACTGGACAATATTTGCAAATCCTTAAAATCCGCTGTACGGTTTCAAACCTCTATTTTATCAACCTATCAATCTTGACGATTATCTTAAATATGATATGAAACAATAAGTATACCTACATATTTAAATTTATTTAAAAAATAATTTATACCATGATTATTATCACAATATTTTGAACTTGCTTTTTACAAATCAACTCAGTACCTATTATTACGAAAATGTATCATTTAAGTAAACTTATCTATTCAAGAAATATTCAAACATTATCCGAAACAAATTAGTATTCATGTCGGATAATTGGGCGGACGAAGGATAAGTGATAAAATGCATTAAGATGATTTTTGGATTTCTGTCTGTTCGGATGGGCTTCTTTGAAAAAAACAATATAGGGTTCAGCTTGAGGTAACGTTTAGTTTTTCATTTTATCGCGTTTGACTCATACTCAATCAGTGGATATGCGATTAGACCAATGAAAGCTACTGAATGTGTTTTTATGTTATTTTAATTATTTAAGATCCATGCCTGGTACCTACCTATCCATACCAATTCGTATTGACGTGATAACGTCTTATAAATTGATGAAACACCGGCTGCACGCACGAAAAAGTGTCACGTTCCGCCTGAGCCTGAGCGTGCAAGCGAGAGCGCGGTATAAGCGATAGAGAGGCACGATCGGCCCAAGCGTCGGCTTGTACGCATTTCTCTCTCTTCTCGCGTGACGTCAGAGAGTTCATCAATGTTTCTTTATGACGTTATCACGTAAAACTATCGTCCGTAAACCGACTTTACAGACAACCAATTTTTTTTTAATTGATTATTGTTTCAGAATAAAATCTAGAACCAGAGGGATGAGGCAGGGAACTACGAGCCCAAGCTATTTTTAAGATCTTCATAATTTTAATATTTCTGACTTTAGGCCATTTACCCTCATATTGGAATCTGAGTTAATAAATATTTTAATTTTATTTTATAAATGATGTAGTGTCGTTCTCAATCTATCTATCTCTTTAATGTCGCATTTTCGTTTCATCGTCTCAGTATAGAAGCGTCGTTTCAAAAATATTTTTTACCAACTGAGCGATTGATTGGCATTCCGGGTTAATCCGGGTATATTAAAAAATTATCATTACTTTTAGATTATCTTTGTATTTTTGTGAAAGTATTGATAAAATGGAGGTCAACCAATGGTGTAGGTAGTGTCAAATCAACAAGGAAGAATCGACAGCAGATTTTAAAACTGTTGTTGTCCATTTGTGTAAACCCTTTACCTGTCAAGTGTCGTGACCACCGTGGTTCGCTCCTTCTGTGGTACGGTATTTATTGTACGGAATCGGACAAATTTATCTAGTCAATAAATATAAAAAATATGGAATAGTTACTTACCACAACAGTTTTTTTAGCGGATGTAAGTACATTTCGGGAGCTATGCTTTCATCTTCAGCAAACACTAAACTATATAAATAAATATATTTAATTGGTAATTGAACAGTGTTTCCTTATGAATTCTTCGTATGAAATCTTGACGGGATAATATTTCCCCAGAATTTTCAATTTTCAACGTTCCGCGAAGTTCTCTTATTTCCAAAAAAAAAACCTCTTGCTTCAATGTGTCGACTCTCTTTCTTTAAAAATAAGTATTGTTTCACATAGTTTTCCTTATTCCGTCTATTCACGCCTCCCTTGGTCTATCTCGATGCTTTTTTTCGCTGAGAACCATTTCATGATTTACCTGGGCTATAACCCCAGATAGACAAGTATGAGACTCATGGGTATGATGAAAATGAATTATCCAAATTTTACAGAATATTGAACGTATTTTATTTGACGAAATTAGTATATGAGAGATTTAGATCAAATTGACATCATCAGAAAAGTGTAATGTAAGCACCGAAAATGTAGAAAAGTATTGAATGAATAGTGTATCAACAATGTGACAATTTTTTGTGTCATTTAATTGAGACAACATTCATAATTGAATTTGAAGCATTTATGATACATCTGATGATGGAAAAATGCAGGTAATTGTGAATGCATTAGATGCATAGTTTTTGTAAACATAATGTGACATTCGCATGAACTAAGTTGATTAGATCAACATTGTTGGTTTTGATTGCAGCAACTTTGTTACATCTCATGACGACAATATGTAACTAATATTAGATACATAAAATATATTATATTTTGCATCCAATGTGTGACATTCCGTGTATTCATTTAATGTAAACAATGGGACAATGGTGTCGACTCCATTCATGATTATAAATTCAATACAAAAATATACCACTACTATTTTCTCTTACTCTTATCTTATTTTGACCAATTAAAATGCATCCCCTACCAAGAAATAAAATTTTTCTAAGAATTTCGACCAAGAAAATATATTTGAGCGTCAGTTTGCTGTAAGCTTTAACGAGTTTTGCTGTACAGAGCTCTATCGTGGTGCGAGTTATTATATAATAATTATAATTATGTATGTAAGAACGTTCGTGTGATTACACCAGATGACCAGTGAATTTAAGCGAGACATTATAAATTAAAAATGCAGACCAAATTGTCTGAAAAAAGGAAATTTTTGGGGACAAAAATGATGAAAGTATTCATGAGTAAGTATGGCTTCTTATTTGTCGAAGAAAGATATGTTTAATAAGATTTAACAAGTTATTATGGTATTCCACTAGATTTCTTATATTTTATCTTTATTACAGGCACAGCAAAAAGAACAAATTTACATTAGCTGAATTCGCGACTGATTTCACGGAAGTATTACACACGTTTAAGCAAATGTCCAAGAATGCAAAAAGAAGAGAACGTTGATTAATCAAAGACAAGAAGAAACTTCGTATTTGTTGTCAGATGATGAGGAACATAATTAAATATAAGTTTTTCAAGCAACGATATGTTAAATACGCAGTACAATTTAATCATTATATTTTTACTGTAATTGTCTCACTTTGTATTTAATTAAAAAAATAAAATCAAACGTCAGCTGAATAAAACTTTTGTATATTTTATTATTTATCTGTGTGTATTCATCTATGATTATCATATTGCGATCATTTCATGAAGCAAACATAATTCAAATAATTTTTCATGGAAATGAGTATATTTTTAGGAATTTTGAAATTTTCTTATGTTGTCATGGTATGCTCACAATATGAAGCAAATATGAGTCAACGATATTCATCACAGAAATAAGCAAATTTGAAGTAATATTTAATCTTTTTAACACCATCATAGAATGTTCGTAATATGAAGCAAATATGAGTCAACGATATTCATCATTAAAATAAGCAAATTTGAAGTAATTTTCAATCCTTCTAGCAGCGTCATAGAATGTACATAATATGAAGCAAATATGAGTCAACGATATTCATCATAGGAATAAGTATATTTTGTAGGAATGTTGAATCTTTCAAATATTATCATGATCTACTGTTAATATGAAGACAACTTTTAGTTGAAGATTATTAGTATCCATTTGATTCAATATTTCTACAATATATACTCAACGAATTCTGTCATGATTTTCATTCACTATGAGCTCACTCAGGCACTCATAATAGGTCCATGGTGAGTTCATTTCATGTATCAAAAATGATCTAAATTCGCAGTAAATTTGCTGTAAACCTGTCTATCTGGGACGTTTATACTATTTTTTATTACGAATTAAATCAAATTAAAATTAAAATTTTATTACGAATTAAAAAAAGAAATTAGAAGTAATAAAAATTAAAATTAAATCATTAAAAAGTTGAAAATTCAGTTAAAATTATTAAAATTGTCAAGAATAAAAGTCCATAATCGAAAATTTTAACCTCAAATCTGCTTCAAATGACAGTTTGTTTCGTTGACATTAACACCGTTATTATTTTGTTTTCTTCTCTGAATTTGCGTGCGGCAAACAATAATTTCAGTGCGACAAATAAAGTTTCCGCACGCAAATGAAAATAGCTACTTTTCAACCGTAACAGCATGCGTAAAGATACCACTTTTCCCGCATGAGTAATGAAAAATTATTTACTTAATTCGTAAATACATATTTCGAAATTATAAAAACTCAACCCCTAATATCTTACGAGGCATCGTACAACCAGAACGAAAAGAGCGGCGTGGTGGTGGCGAAATATGGTGGAAGTGGTGGTACGAGCAAAGAAACGTGGATAAATACTCGTAATATTATGGCACGCTCTTATTAATACGCGCAGGCATCATGATACGGTTACTGAAGCTTTATAAAACCCCGGTGAACTGAACAACGATTAAAATGGTTGTTGATTGCAATTTCTAAAAATAAATGCACTCGGCCAGTCAGTTTCTGGATTTTCATCAATTTTCCAGGTGTATTCTTAATATTACCAATACTGTTACCGAGTTACAGAGAAATGTATGTGTTAGTAAACCGCATATAGGTAATATTACAATACCAGGTGCCACGCGTAATATACGCTGCAACTCCCACACTTAGCTCTATTATAAAGGGTTTTTCATGCACAACCCTATGTCCATAATATACGAGTATGCGATACAACAATACAATTCCCATACGAATAATCAATGAATATTTGTCCAGATTTATATAATATAGATGTTGTTGACAGTTAATTTTTCAAAGAGTTATTAAACAGAGGTTCTAAATTTTTAAAATTTAACCTGCGAGTTGAAAAATTAATTTTGAAAAATATAGACAAAAATTTCGGGTTGAATACTTTCACGCACAATGATTAATCAATTCTAAGTATATATGTATAAAAATGAAATCGCAACGAGTCTTCAGCCTCCAATTTCGAATTTTGAGGGCTCTTTGACTTCGCCAGGATATGTAGACTGCCTATTAAAGACAGACATATAAAGTTGTCGAGAATTTTTTTCTTGAATATAGCCATATTGACCCGGCGTTGCCCGGAAATAACAGCCCCCTGTTATGAGAGCATGATGAAATATAGTCTAAAACCATCCCACATATTTTATGTCGGTATAGATTGTTATGTGAAACTCAAAAAGTGTCTCCGGCTAGTTGCACGCTGCAGGTTAAGTCAAAAGTCGAATGAGTAACTCCACTGACTGTTTCGTGGCTTATATGTACCGGTAACATTAAACACAGGCGCGGGAGAAGAGGGAATACCTGGACAACACATTACGATTTTATATAAGTGTTTGTACAGAAGTTGTCAAAAAATTAATTAAATTATATTAATTAACTTTGCTATAAAATAGTAAAATAAAACCAATTAATTAAAATCATGATTAAATGAAACTTTATAAACCTCAAAATTTGTAGTTTAACTAAGTAAAGGTCATATTTCTCTAAATATATCATTATTAGATAAAAGTTACAGTAATTTGTAAAGATCATGCATAGAACTTTTGTAGAAACACTGATATCGTATATGTACAGTTATTTTTGTTAAAATCTTCGTATTATATTGTATTTTTGGAATATCATACACTTTCTTTAGATATATAAATATATATACGTATATTTATTCGTAGAGATAGGAAGCGGTCACTGGACAACGTGGGATTGAAGAAATTCGTTTCTTCACATGCGATCGTCGCCTTGGGACATTTCTATTTTCTATAGACATGCATAATGCGTACCTCATATAATTAAAGTAAAATTATTCAGAATACGATATACTATACACTGAAATTTATCAAAATAGTTGTTCATGAATCCTATTCCAAATTAAGGAATTAATCAGCTCTCGCTTTTGGGGGACATGCTGGCGATTGGTTATCTTCTAATTAGTAATAATTAGATAGGTAACCGAATTTGGAGAGAAACGTCGCTATTCAGAAAATAAATGCGGTTTTGATAACATCAATTGGCATTATTATACTAGGCTAGACGGCGAGGAGGTAAAAACATTAAAAAGTGTATTTTTCGGGCACAGGCGAGATTATTGTTGGAATCGCTTCGTTTTAGGGTGTAGTTCAACCCCCTAAGTTTGCTTACACATTGTTGGTGTGCTTGATTTTATAATTAACAATTAGTGACAAAAATAGTGTTTTTTTCTCTATTTCCTTTAATATCTCCGTTCCTCTTGACTTTTAGTATAGCATATGCATTGAGAAAGTTGTTCCTTATGAAATTTCCTAAAAAATGAGCACTGACAGAGGTCGATAAGTGCAAATCGGTTAGAATTAATTTTTTACAAAAATTCCAACGGGATACTAAAGTTGAATGGATTTGTGATTTTTCTGGCTTGGTCCGACCAGCAAAACCCGTTTTTGAAAAAATTGGCGCAATTTGCAATTAAGGAAACAAAAAAAAGTGATCGTTAATTACTCGAGAAGTAATTGACCGATGACGCTAAAATTATTCATGCATGTTTCGGTCAACATAGACATCATTTTTGAGCGGTCATTTTTTAGTAAAAAAAAAGTGAAAAAAACTTGTTTTTTTAACTTTCGGGGCTATTTGCAAGTTAACAATTGCACTTAGCGACCTCTATCAGTGCTCATTTTTTAGGAAATTTCATAAGGAACAACTTTCTCAATGCATATGCTATACTAAAAGTCAAGAGGAACGGAGATATTAAAGGAAATAGAGAAAAAAACACTATTTTCGTCACTAATTGTTAATTATAAAATCAAGCACACCAACAATAGTAAGCAAACTTAGGGGGTTGAACTACACCCTAAAACGAAGCGATTCCAACAATAATCTCGCCTGTGCCCGAAAAATACACCCAAAATTCCTCGCCGTCTCGCCTATACCCTAATAGATTAAAAATGTGTTTATTTAGCAAGCTGTGGCATATCCGAAAATTTTAAAAAAGGTGTAGCAAATGGTGTAAGGAAACGTTAGCACATGTTCGATTTTTAAGGTTTTAATCTGGTCTAGAAATGTAATTAAAGTGATTTTATTTTGTACTTATTTTGTTTATAAAATTATTGCACATACCGCTAAACTAGCGGTATGTGCTTTATTATCGCTTTGTGCGTCAGAGCTGACTTTCGTTCATATAAGAAGTTATATTTAAGTTAATTTCACACGAAATCCATTCAAATTGAAGCTTTTTGAAAAGAGGAGATTCTAATCTATAAAATAGAACCATTTTTAAATCAATTTGAGTTCATAAATACTATTAAAATTGTAATTGAAAATCACAAACAGCAGTTGTCGGTTGGTCTGTACGTATGTACGTACGTACGTCACGACTCTACAGATCGCAATTTTGGTCGGATTGCCTTGGGTTATATTTTATTCACTTTGTTTACTATCAGACCAGAACCCTATTTAAATTCACTAAAATGTGTTCAGTAGTTTAATTTTTATAAACAGTTTTATTTTTTATTATTTTTGACAGCTAATAGTTTAAAAACAATATAATAATTGCTGTTTAAATATAGTGTAATCCATAAAACAAGTGCTACACTTGTATACCGTGATAACACCACTAGACGTATTAGGCAGCCGTGGCGTAATGGTTATGCCGTTGGATTCCCAAGGGCAAGGTCCTGGGTTCGATTCCTTACGGTATCATTGACTTTTTTCTTTTTATTTTGTTTTATTTTATTCCACTTGATATTAATTATATATTATATTATGTATAGTTCTTAATTTTTTTTATTTTTGCAAACTTAAAAAAAAATATTTTTTCAATTTTTAATTATTTATTTCTTTAAATTTTTAAATCTTTTTAAATTTATTAAAAATATTTTTTAATTGTTATTTTTTTATCATACAGTGGAAAACTTGCGGGATGTGCACTTTTGGTTTTGCCAACTATTATTCATATTATGAACTACAAAAAGTTATAAAAAATTTTTTAGTACGATTCTGTATTTCTATTTTGCATTAAGTCGGTACAGCTCTGGTATCTATAGGGAAGTGCCACCATAATATTTTGTAATATTTTTTTTACACATACCGTTATATTATACCGTTTCAGCAACTTTTTCCTACTTTTACCTAACAGAACTTAAACAGTTATATAATTTTGGTGTAAATTTTATTACCCTCTGTTTTTTACAATGTTCCTTTTTGTGATGTTTTGCAATTGCAATACCTATTGAGGTTTTCTGAATGCGCAAAAGACGGTAGCAAAATTTGTTATGAATTAGTCGTAAATGTTATTTTATTACTGTTGAAGTTTATAGTACCTACCTTTCAAAGAATGTTTTTTTTACGATTTTATTTTAAATTCTTTTAAAAAAATCTATTTATTGACTGTATTTGTATAGTGCAGAAAATCGTAAGTTTTTTTTTAATATCTAAATTAATTGCACAGCGCATCACATGTGTACATAAAACTCATTCTTATAGTATGTAACTATCAAATTATATCTTCCATAAATGATTACTAGTAACTATTAGTACAGGTATTTTAGATAAAAAATAGCCAAATAGAAGAAATGCTGAAAGTGCTGTTATGTGGATTTTTATTTTAATATAATTTTTACCTATGTAAAAATATACAAAACGAAAAATGTTTTTAAAAATATTATATATTGATCTGCGTTGCCAGACGTCCCGATTTTGGCGGGATGTCCCGATTTTTAAATCAAAATTAAATGTCCCGCGCGGGACAGGCTCAGTCCCGCTTTTCGGGGATAATTCAGGGACAGGGCCCTCGCGCCCTATAGTGCGATGTGTGCGATGCACGCGGGCGGCACATTCAAGGGGCGGCAAATGGCCTAGTTGTGTTATGTTTTTTGTACTGTATAGAAAAAATATATAACTGATATTATATCAATTTTATTTGCATACTCAAACCTGCGTTAAAACTCTTACCAGTAGTTATTTATTTTTTAATGAAATTCGAATTCGAAATATTTCGATAGTTAGTTCACATCAGCGCGTAGACAGGGCGCCCCTATTGGGAGACTCCCGCGTATGTTTATATCTTGAATTTTTCTGTCGATTCCTGCAAGAGTGCGAGTGAAGTAAAGTATTTTTCAATCAACAAATACTTTTTACTAATTGATAAACTAATGATTATTTTGATTTAATGAATTCTCTCAGCTCAGCGGTGAAACTAAATTTTTCTCTCATTCATAAGTACGACAGGAGAAGAACGCCGTGAAAAATCGCACGGCGGAGTAAACAGTTTTTGTAGAGAACAGTTTACTTCGCGGAGTGATTATTTTAACGTGAAGAGAGAATTTTTGAAGCTCACTCTGTACGGAGTGAATTTTCAAAATTCACTGTTTAATGTGTTTCATTTTAATTGAATATATTTCAGAATCAAATTTAGCTCCATGTTACAATGATTGTGTTTCGTTTTTGTGCCCGACTTTTTTAAAATCATTTTTGCTTAAAAATTATTTCATCCCGCTTTTGTCCTGATTAAAAATTTGTAAAGTATCGTTCACTGTAACAATTTTCACATTTTTATTTGTTTTCAAAAATTAATTATCTTATTAGTATTTTTACCTGTCCAAATCGTTTTGTAATGACGATGTGAAGTGAAGCATTGTTGCATTTCAGGAAAGTAATAAAAGAAAAAAACATTCGGGTGCACAATTTCGGCAACTTAAGAAAATTAGGCAAGAAGAAAAAAACAAAACGTCTGATTCTATGAAGAAGTATTTGCAAAAAGACAACGAAACAAAGTTTCTATTAATTGCACTAGTATTAGTTATTTAGGATTTTTAACGTTTTTCAATTTGACATATTATCGTCTAGTGAGTTTATCCCCAATAAGGGGCGTCAATTATGAATCCGCACGCGGGCGGCGTGAGGCCTTACGAGGGCCCTGTTCAGGGATAACTTTAAAAGAAGTTAAATCTTCACAGAAATATCATGAATAAGTAATTCTTATAAGCAATTATTCTCTTATTGTAAGTTGCAATTTGTAACACTCACTCCACAGACTTTATTTTTCTAATGAATAAAACTTTTTTGATTTTTATTTCTGTTTTTTTTTTTTTGCATTCTGAAGACGAATAAGACTCAACTATTTAACGATAGGGTAAATCTGATTTAAAATATTATATTTTTGTTATAATACATTTTCTATGGCTATTTTTGCTATCTATTGTCACGTAAACGTAATTTTAATTCAAATAAAAAAATAAATAGGTATTTGAAAACTTCTGATTATATACGTTTTTTTACTATGTCCCGCTTTCGACGAAAGAATCCCGCTGTTTTCACTCCAAGAGTTCCAAAATCCCGACTTGGCAAAAAAAACTGGCAACGCTGATATTGATACATATTATTATGTGACAACTTCTTAAGCGAAATCTGAACTAAAGTTGTAGTTAATTTTCCAAAATAAGGTTTCGCTATACAATATACATATTAAATATACGTAAGAGGTTCGATTATTCCCTAAAAAGGTGCCGACAGAGTGGTCGGTATAACTCAAAGAATTATTACATAACCCACTAACATAACGGCACTAACGGTATATGCAAAAACTGTAATGCAATCTCAATTCTCAACATCACTAAACTGTAAAAACGTTAAAAACTGCATATATTTTTTATATATTTACTACTTCACAGCGACCGACAAAGTATGTTCTATGTTTTTAAAACATTTGGGTATTGCAAACAAAGAAGAAAGGATATTTTGCGGTGAGTGGTTTGGTTTTATGACACAACTTTTTCGATTTTTTTTATCACGTGTACAAAAATTCAAACAAACATTGCAAAAAACACGAACCGACAAACCCACTGGAACAAGAGTAGGTAATTGTTTTTGTCTTTTTGAGGGAATACTATATCAGGATTTTTTATTTTTGATTTTTTTTATTAATGATCTCAGTTCTCGAGCGTCTCTCTGTCCCGGACAACGTCAAAAATAACTAACCAACAGTTCTAAATCCACGCAAACGGAGTCGCGGGCACAACTAGTAGAACATTACTGCTTGTTTTTAATACACTGCGGTAGAGCTGCTTCTTTCTTAACATTGGTATCTACAAGTTTGAAATTGGAAATTGAATAACTTTCAGTGAACTGTAAAAACTTAATTTCAAAAGACATACCGATAATACATCATATTGAATAAAACGAATGTCCAGTGTCTAAAGAAAAGAGTTTTGACCAATGTCATATTTAACAAAATATGACAATCTCCGTTGTCCAGCCGTAATCTCGACAGATGTGAAACTGTTCTGAAATTAGTAGGCTTTCGCAGGTCATATAGCAGCATGACATTGGGTCCAGTTTGGCAAATATGAGGAAAAGGGTAAAAATAAAATTACATTGTTTTTTTTGTCGTTTGCACATGCATTCTTATTGACCATTACTTATGACAGATGCATTCATCATCATAATCTTGACAAGGAACATTGATTTATCGTGTAACTTTTATCTGGCAAAATTTAGTTTGATTTCGTCACTTCTTAGCTGGTTAATGATTCGAGACGACAACCGGTCGTTAATCGGTAACATTAAAATTATTAATTTTTGCTCTAAAGAATCAGGAGAGCAGGAAATTGCATATTTATCATTTTACATGTTAAGTCACTATTTCATCATCATGTATACGCATAATTTCCAATTTATAACTCAATAGGCAAACAATTAAATGAGTGGAAAGTTATAGTTCTTAAACGGTTTTATTTAGCTTGACCCTGTATATTTGTTTATTACTAATTACTTCCCGTTATCCGATTGAGTTGAAATTTTGCATACGATATTATTATAACTCACGGACCGGTCCGGTTCGTCCGGATACAAATCGCGCTTTTAATAAACACACTAAAAACTTGAAAATAAAATGGGAATTAAGGGTTAAACGGTTTTATTGTACAATCGATGATGTACTAAAAGCTAGAAAATAATTATGAGTCGCCATAGGAGGCTTTGATCAAACTAAAATAACGTCGTGAGGGGTATTTAGTAGAAAGCTTTCATTTGTTTGAGATTGAAAATCATAATATATTTTAGCTTTCGACTGTTTTCTTCGACCATAATGTATCTAAAAATGCCCCCACGATTTTATTTTAGTTTAATCAAAGCCCCCTATGGTGACTCATAAATTATTATTTCGTAGTTTCTAGCACATAAATAAAAATAAAGAATAATAAAACCACTTAACATGAAAAGCTTTTTTCTCTATTTTTACACGCTTTATATTAGTTTCACTTGTAAGTTTGTATGTATGTTTGTTTGTAACCTCGTTTGGACTACAGCAAGTGGTTTATTACTGTTAGTTATGCCACTACTGTAAGAGCAATCTTTGACTGAGCGGTCTAAGGCGCTAGTCTTCGCTGACGTCAACTCTCGGATTCACCGGTCGTGGGTTCTAATCCCGTCCACGCCGAAATAAAAAATGTGTTCTTTTTCGGCAAATTTTTGACAATAAATCGAACTAAAAAGTGGAAAATAAATATTGTTTAAAAAAAACTAAAAAACGCTTTATATCAAACTAAAAAGTGAAAAATAAATATAGTTTAAAAAAACTAAAAAACCCGCTTTATATCGAACTAAAAAGTAAAAAATATTTTTTTTAAAATAAGCTTAAAACAATAATGAATAAAAAATACTAGTATTATTGTGAAAAAAGCGTGGGGCGCTCGATGTACGAAAATGTGGAACAAAGCGCCCACGCTTTTTTCACAATAATACTAGTATTTTTTATTCATTATTGTTTTAAGCTTATTTTAAAAAAATATTTTTTACTTTTTAGTTCGATATAAAGCGTGTTTTTTAGTTTTTTTTAAACTATATTTATATTAGTTTAGAAACACAAATTTTCACTACTGCTTTTTAAAATTAATTTTAACAGTTATATTTCTTTCATCCAGTTAAAAAGTTCAAACTCACTGGTAATAAAAGAAAATGCTGAGTAGTATTAAAATACATATTTTTAAATACTTTTGCGTTTTGTGACAACTGACAAGTGACATGCGTTTTTGAAGATTATAGATATTGCATATGAATTACTCCTTTATATAATAGTACAATGTGCACAGACTGCCATATGGACAGTGGTCAGTTATTTATATAGGAAAGATCAAGATATTAGCTTGCAATTCCCTGTTCAGCAAAAATACAAATTACATTTATTTATAACTGAGCGGGTGGTAAACAGTGCCTCCGGTAGTTATTCTGAAAAAGCGCCGAAGGTGTACTTTTAACTTCCCAGTACCTACATTCGAAAATAGAATTCAAAATCTTTAACATATTTTTATATTGTTTTTAAAAAGTACGTATGTGTGTGTATTAGATACGTCCGTACATGGTCATTTCTTTTTAGCACGAAGTAAGAAGTTTCGGAAAAAATGGTATGAACTACGTTAGGGTGCCAGTCGATGCGCATTAAAGTAAATATCTGCAGCAGAAAGATTTTTTTTCAAAATCGGATTTAATTTTTTCTGGTAGGTACAGTACCTACAGTATTTAGTTGAAAAAGACAACACGCTTTAGACAACGAAGAAGAACGCGCTTTAGACGACGAAGAACTACGCATTTTAGATGACTACATTTTTAGGGATTGAGAAATGTTTTTAGGTCCAAAAATATCGAAATAAATTTCAGAATCCTTTCACAATTAAAAAATTTAAAGCTTCAGTAACGATTAAAATGCGTTCCGACTAGTGATGTGCCGGATATCCGTATCCGTGGATATCCGAGGGAGAAAAAAGATCCGTATCCGTTAGTTTTTGGCGGATCTTTTACCTTATTAATTTTCTATTCATAGATGAAATTATGTATATATAGCTGTGATTAGGTAATAATGAAAAACTGTAAAATTTCATTCAGATTATTTTTTATTTTTTTAAATCGTATTTGGCACCTTTATATTGCAAACATTTATCGTAGTGAGTACCATATCAATAGTACATAACTCAAAGGTACTAAAAAACTATCTTTATAATGAGATATTGCACATCGATCTTTGGAAAGAGACAATCTGTTATGAGAGTTAACTCTTAAAGAGGTCAATAACTTTTTCCCATAACAGATAGTCTCTTTCCAAAGGTTGATGTGCAATATTTACCGCGGCGTACTCTAAGAAAGTTAAGATCCGTATCCGTATCCGCGAAACTTAAACCAAATATCCGTATTCAGATCCGTATCCGCGGATATACATTTTTAACGAGCCGGCACATCACTAGTTCAGACAAGACCGAACTTACAAATTTTATAAAAACGCGAACTTGCGGATATAGTTTATAGATTTACTAACTAAAAAGTTTATTTATTTTGGTGCGGATATTGGATTGACAATAAAACATTGCAGCTAAAAAAAATACAATTTTAAGGATGTATCAAGGGATAATTTCCTTTTTTCTAAACACAATATTAAGTTCACATCATAAAGCTACAACACCTGAATTAGCAAATACACTACTTATATTGTGAGCAGGGTTTTGGCACTACTACGCGGGTTTTTTTTTATTTTCTAAAAAGAGAATTTTTATCTAGATGTACGTATCTAGCGCAAGCGATTTCAAAGAAACGTGTACCCTTGAAGAAAGATTCCATCCCTGTTTTCACCTCTTATAGACCACGTACCCTTGTCAAAGCATAACAACTATTTTTTACAACATTCATATTATTATTCTTTGTCAATAATAATTAATATTGTAACTAATCAATTTTTGTAAATTAACTATTATTATATTCTGTAGATTGTAAAAATTTATAGCTTTAATCGTCGGCTATACAGGCAACCCCCGTACACTACAGTTGACGTGCTTGCCTGCGAACATAAAAAGACGCGGAAAAATTTCAGGGCGTTAAACTTGTTCATTTTGTGTTTATTTGTATTCAGTTTAGAAAACGAGCTGAATTCAAAAAGGTATCGAAAAAATATCTACTTATCTCTTTTCTAAACTAAAAGTTTCACAAATGTTTCTAGCGACTTTTTTAATTCATGTAACATAATAATATGCTAAACGAACTCAAAAAGTCGATAGAAACATTTATAAATGAAATTGTGGACAAAATCATTGTTTTTGTAAAGGTAAAGTACTCGTGACGAAATTGAAAATACTAGTGGTCCCACAGTAATGGAAATTCGACCGTAATTTATTCAGTTTTGACGTTATAACGTCTTATAAATTGATGAAACACCGGCTGCACGCACGAAAAAGAGTAACGTTCCGCAAGTGAGAGCGCGATATAAGCGATAGTCTCTCTCTTCTCGCGTGATGTCAGAGAGTAGTGTGCGTTCAACATTTTTTTCGGCTGTTCCAGCGAAAGTTACATCTGACAGATGGCCAGATAAATTATACGGTTTGTTAACAAATATATAATATACATTCTTTTAAATGTCTTTTATAATTGCTTAAAAATATGTATTTTGCTTTGGTTGATCAAATTATTAGTCGGTAAAAATATAGTTTGACAGCTACTAAAATTTAGGTTATGTATTATTAAATGATATTCGAGCGGAATACGTTATCACGTAAAACTATCGTCCGTAAACCGACTTTACAGACAACCAATTTTTTTTTTCAAGTTTGAACGTTATTGAGGTTCTTTTGTCATTATACGGATTTTTCCTGAATCGATTTTACCTACGGATGTTAATTCATACACAACCTGATGAAACATATATTGTGCACTTCCCCTCATTTAAAACGAAAAGAAAAATGTATGTTTCATCACAATGTGTGAATTTAATTAAATGCTTAGGTTTTATTTTTTTATTATTAATCATGAAAAAACATAATGTACTTATTGATATTTTTATTGCACTTTACAAAAATATAAAAAAACTAATTTATCTACATACAAAAAATTACATTGTAAAAAAACAGTTGCGTGGTTTTAAGAAACCACGACGCAAGTGAAACTTTTATTGGATTGTAGACACTTATCCATCACGATTAATTATAAACAACAATATTCACATGAATACACGAATAAAAACATGTAAACACTGTACAGCACTTGCCCGCATGACAGACTGACTATGTGTTATACATACTACACGGTCAGCTGATGCTAACCATGGGCGCCGCCATACTGGCCTTGGCTGCTCTACCGAGCGCCTACTCCGAACGCCTTTCACTTTACCCCTACTCCGCGGCCGCCTGTAATGCGACATGCAACAGACGGCCAGAAAAATTCGGGGCGATAGAATAAAAGGTTCACTTTAATAATAAACAATATAAATTAACTCTTCATCTTTTTTGAAGGAGGTGCATTAGGATTTGTACCCTTATAGAATTCTTTTAACAGGCGCATAGCCTGATCACTTTTATAGCCCCCTTTTATTACGCAATTAGTGTTCGTAAATTTTGATACATTAACAACAGTTTCACCGCCAAAACGGTCATTTTTACAACCATATGTAACGCTTTTAATATTCAAATTAAAAAGGGCAGCCATACACATAATACAAGGTTCAACTGTTACAAACACATCTATATTTCTAAACACAGTATCCGATTCTATTTGATTTTTAATACAGTACTCGTATACCGTGTCTATACAATTAATTTCAGCATGCCTCGTCGCATTGTGTGTTTCGTTCACAGTATTACGACCCGAGGCGATTATTTCTTGTCGATATATAAAAATACAGCCGACGGGAACTTCTTGACACTGCAAAGCATCTTCCGCATGTTTTAATGCTATCGACATAAAATATTCTTCTGCGTTATCCATGTTATTAAGGAGGTTGATCCGTTACAGCCCCAATCAAAAGTAAGTCGAATTCTAAATGGGAACTTTTATAGTTTATAAGTCTATGATACCAATAAATTATTGTCATAAAGGCATAAATAAATAATTTTTTTTAATATTAATTAATTATTTCAGTACTTTATACTTAATCGACTAACTTTTGTATTTTTTGTACAAAGTTAGGTTAAAAAAAATTAATTTATGTAAATATTTGTATTTTACATATTTTTTGCAGTAAATAATTGAAAAAAGAAATTAGAAGTAATAAAAATTAAAATTAAATCATTAAAAAGTTGAAAATTCAGTTAAAATTGTTAAATCTGTCAAAAATAAAAGTCCATAATCGAAAAGTGCTAAGGTTTAATAATTTTTTTATTGATTAAAAGTCTCCTAATTAAATTGGAAAAAATATTAAAATATGCGTAAGACATCGATGCTTTACATAGATAGTTTTCGGAACTGCTGACATTATTTGGTTATTTGAAAAAAATTAAAATGAACAGTTTGCATGCTAGCTTGACATATTTTCCATAAGACTACATGTAAAAGTTTTTTTTAATTTTTTAATTAATCTCCTAATGATTTTGGATTTTTTACAGAAAATTTTGTCATAAAAAAATCTATTAAAAAAACTTTATTTCAGATTTTTTTCATTATCTTCGTAAAACGGCTCAACCTCCTTAATATAAAATAGTTTTAATCAATTACGTAAAATTATTAAATTAAAAAAAATTATTACTCTTGGTTTTATTCATTAACAAAATATTTTATAAGATCACACTCAGTAAACTAATCAATTACGTAAAATTGTTAAATTAAAAAAAAAAATATTACTCTGTTCATTTTATTCATTAACAAAATATTTTATAAGATCAGACTCGGTAAACATTTGAAGAGCTTTCTCATTCCAGTTTTGATTGTGAGGTATTATAGGGCTTGGATGTATAAGATTAACAACTTTAATGTCATTGATTCCATGTGCTTTTAAGATAGTTAATGCTCGCTTTTCTGCATATTTACCAACGCCAACTATTATTTTTGTTTCGAGAAGTTTTAAGACTTTTATAAATGCTTCATCGCAAACGGAATGTAAAATTGTAACCTCATCTTTTTTCTGTAAAAGAATTATTACTGAATAGTTTTATGTAGTGACGAGCACAATTGGAATGTCGATATTCGGAACATTTGTATAGTCACAACTAGTGATGTGCCGGATCGTTAAAAATGTATATCCGCGGATACGGATACGGATCTTAACTTTCTTAGAGTACGCGGCAGTAAATATTGCACATCGACCTTTGGAAAGAGACTATCTGTTATGGGAAAAAGTTATTGACTCCTTTAAGAGTTAACTCTCATAACAGATTGTCTCTTTCCAAAGATCGATGTGCAATATCTCATTATAAAGATAGTTTTTATTAGTACCTTTGAGTTATGTACTATTGGTATGGTACTCACTATGATAAATTTTTGCAATATAAAGGTGCCAAATACGATTTTAAGAAATAAAAATAATCTGAATGGAATTTAACAGTTTTTCATTATTACCTAATCACCTATAGGTATATATAAAATTTCATCTATGAATTGAAAATTAATAAAGTAAAAGATCCGTAAAAGATCCGCCATAAAACTAACGGATATGGATCTTTCTTCTCCCTCGGATATCCGCGAATAAGGATATCCGGCACATCACTAGTCACAACATTCATCCGATTATTCAATATTCTAGAATCAAAATACACGAACACAACACCACCTTGCAAAAAATAACTGAACACTCAATTTCTCATACGGTTCAGTCAATTATTGCAATCGTACATCGGAACAAAAAAGTTGCTTCGAATCCAGTAAGTAATGTTGTCATTTGGTCCTATTAATCGAATAAGTTGTGATTCTCGTATTCAAATAGTTTTCCATCATTATCTAATTCTGTATTATTGTAAACACGTTAGCCAACAATATTACAACAAAGTGGAATCTTAGAAGGAACAATCAAGAAAGAATTTTATAATACGTATTCAAAATATTCTCGTTCAACACGTTTCTCATTGTGTGGTTTTAAGAAACCACGACGCAAGTGAAACTTTTATTGGATTGTAGACACTTATCCATCACGATTAATTATAAACAACAATATTCACATGAATACACGAATAAAAAAATGTAAACACTGTACAGCACTTGCCCGCATGACAGACTGACTATGTGTTATACATATTACACGGTCAGCTGATGCTAACCATGGGCGCCGCCATATTGGCCTTGGCTGCTACACCGAGCGCCTACTCCGAGCGCCTTTCACTTTACCCCTACTCCGCGGCCGCCTGTAATACGACAGGCAACAGACGGCCAGAAAAATACGGGGCGATAGAATAAAAGTTTCACTTTAAAAGACGAAATACTTACATATTACAAAACCATTGTAATATTACACAAATGTTTGATATAGGCATCTCCTCAGTTACTCTGCTCTCATTCTAAACTCTGAACACTAATATAATATAATAGTTTATTGATACGTACTTTTATTTCTGCCGGTGTTACATTCTTTCCATTTTTTTTCATCATTATCAGAGGACAATAGTTGTGCACAAAAGCGTGTCTGAATACATGTTCGGGTGTTTTACATAATTCTTTAAAAAAATTCCAAAAACGATACCCAGAAACTTCTGAGCGTTTACATTCAAATCCAGTTATTGGTCGAGCTGGTAATTCAACTGGTGGTTTTGAAACCGGTCCATAAATATTTAACCAATCTCTCACGGCTGCTACTTCACCAAATGGTACCTAAGTATAGATATGATAGTGATAAAATGTCTGTCTCTACTTTAAAATTCTGCGTCATTTTGAAAAGAAAAATTGGTTGTCTGTAAAGTCGGTTTACGGACGATAGTTTTACGTGATAACGTATTCCGTAATACATAACCTAAACCTCCCAAAATTTGGTTTCAATCCGCTTATCCTTGGTGTCGGAATGATAAGAAATGTCAAAAGTGGCGTTTGCAACTTACAAAGTATTACGTTCTAATAATAATTAGTTATTCCAATACTTAACTTAGAAGGCGTTGCATTTCACAAAATACTAATGTCAAAAAATTGAATTAAACATTAGAAATGCAGCCGTTTTCATGTTAAGACAAGACATACGTTTGCTTCTAATTTCCATGTACGGCAAACAAAGACAACCGACCGCGTCGCGCCATGCATTAGACAACATTGCATTTATACAGCTATTTTTCTATATAAATTTGTATAAAATATTTTTCTATATAAATTTGTATAAAAAAACTGTTTAGGCAAATTCTGTTATACGAAATCTATGTAAAATGTTCTCCTCTTTCGTTTAAGACTGGTTTCAAACCGATCTGATTTAAATTGAGCGAGAAATTAGCAAAAAGCACGCACAGGGTCAGGCGGAACGTTACGCGTTACGAACGTTACGTTACACTTTTTCGTACATGCAGTCGGTGTTTTATCAATTTATAAGATTGGTGATTCATCAATTTATAAGACGTTATCACGTCAAAAACATCCGTCATTCCGGAACAAATAAATTATTTACAAGAAGTCACTAAAAATCTTTACTTGATTTATTAATTTTTATAAAAAACAAAATTTAAATATGAAAACACTAACGTTATCAAAAATTATCTTACTCCAGTTTGCGACATTCCATATGGTCCTGGATTCATCCCCAAAAACATAATTTGTTTTGGACCGTTCAGGTATTTGTTAACATACAATGAATGTGTAAAAAAGGCATATTCCGTGGGGTCATAAACGCATTCCACAGGTTGTGAAAACTTTAATTGTTTCAAATCAGCAGTGAGTTGTTTTGTAATTTCTAAATACTCAACAGCTATTTTATTTGTCGGTATCTTAGAAGAGTTTGAATTCCGAAAAAATTTGGAAGTAAAATTATCAACATCTTGTGTATTACTGGTACTTTGTTCATTTGTATCTTTTACAGAATTTATTGTTCGTTTGAGTTTTTCCTTTAATGACATTTTATATCTTCCTATAATATACTGACACGATTTCAAAAAAAAAATTATTACCTATTATTCTTTCAATAAAAGTTACCGGTGTATCCAAAATTCTAAAGCCATGGGTATACCATCAAGTCCCATTCTTTTAACGTTATAATCAAAAATATGAACAGTTAAAGGTTAATTAATTGTCACTTGGTATATTCTGAGTTATTAGTTATGACTTTTTGTCTTTGGTTGGTATGGCGTTTGTCAATCGAATGGTAGTTTGACAGGTTGTTTCACATTCCATATTTAAATGTTCTGAAGTCTAAAGTGTAGTAAAAATTGCTCTCTGGTTAGAATCAACAACGTCCGCAACATAGAGAAGAGAGGTCCGCAATATTCCTAGAAGAAGCGTGTTCGATTAAATTAATTAAATAATATTGTGAAATTTAAAATACAACAAGTTATCGACAAATTATAATTGAATTGAAAAATGGCTGTTCGTGTACAATTCGAAAATAATAATGAAGTCGGCGTGTTTTCAAAATTAACTAATTCTTATTGCTTAGTAGCAATCGGTGGATCGGAAAACTTTTACAGGTTAGAAAATTTTGAATAGATGTAGTAACTACTAATACTTCATTCAAGTACTGGTTGATGGTAGATTAAACGCCCCATAAACGATGAGATCAGCCTCGTCACATGCGACAAGGCGGACCTCATTGTAGGCTAAACAATTAATACATATTTGATAAATTATTCCTTGAAATTTGAAATTCTTGTTAGTATGTTATTAATTTGATTTTTCCTTAATAGTGTCTTTGAATCAGAACTGGCGGACAGCATTCCTGTTGTGCATGCTTCTTTAGCAGGATGTAGAATCATTGGTCGAATGTGTGTGGGTAACAAAAATGGAATATTGGTACCCAGCTCAACAACAGATACGGAATTACAACATTTGAGAAATGCTTTACCAGATACAGTGAAAGTTCAAAGAGTTGAAGAACGCTTATCCGCTTTAGGGAATGTAGTCGTTTGTAACGATTATGTAGCATTAGTGCATCCGGACTTAGATCGGGTAAGTGTGTTCTTAACCCATGTGTCAGGAGGTCGAGATTACCCGTATAATAATTGCAGACTTTTTCGAGAGTTTTAAAAATAACCAATATACAGAGACATTGAATTAAGATGAGAAATTGTCCCCACCGTCACTTGATTGGGAATTCTGATTGGATCAGCCTGTGATGTGCCGGATATCCGTATCCGCGGATATCTGAGGGAAAAGAAAGATATGTATCCGTTAGTTTTTGGCGGATCTTTTACCTTATTAATTTTCAATTCATAGATGAAATTTTGTATATATAGGTGATGAAAACCTGTTAAATTCCATTCAGATTATTTTTTATTTTTTTAAATCGTATTTGGCACCTTTATATTGCAAACATTTATCGTAGTGAGTACCATACTAATAGTACATAACTCAAAGGTACTAATAAAAACTATCTTTATAATGAGATATTGCATATCGATCTTTGGAAAGAGAC
Organism: Xanthostigma xanthostigma; assembly: GCA_963575645.1. Taxonomy (NCBI): domain Eukaryota; kingdom Metazoa; phylum Arthropoda; class Insecta; order Raphidioptera; family Raphidiidae; genus Xanthostigma; species Xanthostigma xanthostigma. Next base: position 6,810,631 of record OY754471.1, on the reverse strand, counting down.
AATCTGTTATGAGAGTTAACTCTTAAAGAGGTCAATAACTTTTTCCCATAACAGATAGTCTCTTTCCAAAGGTCGATGTGCAACATTTACCGCTGCGTACTGTAAGAAAGTTAAGATCCGTATTCGTATCCGCAGATCTTGAAACCAAAAATACGTATTCAGCTCCGTATCCGCAGATATACCTACATTTTTAACAATCCGGCACATCACTAGTAGCAATTTGCCAAATTCCGTAAAGTCAATTCAGCTCGTTTTGCTTGATGCTCAAAAACACAATCTTATTAAGACAATAATGTCCTGCGTTGTCCAAGGATTTGGTCGATTTGTATTTTCAACATACGATTTTGAATAAAAACTGATATTGAAATCGTTAAGTTTATCAATTCTCTATATTCGCCCACTACTCATTCCGATTTTATTATAGCGCAATAAATGTGTAGCCTATAAATAATTGGGAAGAAGTAAGCGTTTAAGCAGTGAATTATTGAAATAAGTTCACTAATTCATAACAAAAAACAATCTTTACCTTTTTATATTATACAGTATAGGCAACCCTCAAATTTCAGTGCATATATACAAAATTAAATACCTTGCAGAAACACGTTATAATTACGTTTATAGTTTATACATTGTTATCATTAGTGATGTGCCGGATATCCGTATCCGCGGATATCCGAGGGAGAAGAAAGATCCGTATCCGTTAGTTTTTGGCGGATCTTTTACCTTATTAATTTTCAATAGATGAAATTTTGCATATATAGGTGATTAGGTAATAATGAAAAACTGTTACATTCCATTCAGATTATTTTTTATTTTTTGAAATCGTGTTTGGCACCTTTATATTGCAAACATTTATCCTAGTGAGTACCATACCAATAGTACATAACTCAAAGGTACTAAAAAACTATCTTTATAATGAGATATTGCACATCGATCTTTGGAAAGAGACAATCTGTTATGAGAATTAACTCTTAAAGAGGTCAATAACTTTTTCCCATAACAGATAGTCTCTTTCCAAAGGTCGATGTGCAATATTTACCGTTGCGTACTCTAAGAAAGTTAAGATCCGTATCCGTATCCGCGAAACTTAAACCAAATATCCCTATTCAGATCCGTATCCGCGGATATACATTTTTAACGATCCGGCACATCACTAGTTATCATATACCTAACATTTGACTTTATTCATTAGGAAACTGAGGAAATTTTAGCCGATACACTGAATGTTGAAGTATTCAGACACACCGTCGCTAGCAATGTTCTTGTGGGATCGTATTGTGTTCTAACAAATCAGGGCGGTATTGTTCATCCGAAAACGTCTATACAAGATCAAGATGAATTATCGAGTCTTCTTCAGGTGCCTTTAGTGGTATGTCAAATCTATTACAGGAATCGAAATTTAACTCGCTAGCGTTACAATCATAGTCATTGTTTTTGGTTAATTTACTAGGCTGGCACCGTGAATAGAGGCAGCGATGTCGTCGGTGCAGGATTAGTGGCTAATGATTGGTCTGCATTTTGTGGACTTGACACAACATCCACAGAATTGAGCGTCATAGAATCAGTATTCCGTTTGAATGAAGCTCAACCTTCTGCAATTACAAGGTCAATGCGGGCATCGCTTATTGAAAGGTACTGCTTTTTGATTTTGCAACTTTATTCGTTGTGTTTTTTAAAGTGAAACTTTTATTCTATCGCCCCGAATTTTTCTGGCCGTCTGTTGCATGTCGCATTATAGGCGGCCGCGGAGTAGGGGTAAAGTGAAAGGCGCTCGGAGTAGGCGCTCGGTAGAGCAGCCAAGGCCAATATGGCGGCGCCCATGGTTAGCATCAGCTGACCGTGTAGTATGTATAACACATAGTCAGTCTGTCATGCGGGCAAGTGCTGTACAGTGTTTACATTTTTTTATTCGTGTATTCATGTGAATATTGTTGTTTATAATTAATCGTGATGGATAAGTGTCTACAATCCAATAAAAGTTTCACTTGCGTCGTGGTTTCTTAAAACCACACAACTTTTATTCTATATTTCCATATTTTTTTTCAGCATGTCGTAATAAAATGAAAAGATTCGCATTGGACAGGCTGTACCTACTGGAAATATTTAACGTGAATGTAAAAATACACTAATATGAAAATATAAAGTGCATATTATACACATTATTTTTATTTTTAATAATGTAAATAGTTTAGACTTTTTAAATGTATTTCAAAACATTTTCTTTAAAAAGTAGATAATTGTCTCGTATCTGTTTTTTTTTTTTAATTTGTACTATAGTACTCGCATTAACGAGTCTAGTGGTCTGGGCCTTTTTCTGATGCAAAATTATTATGGAATATGAAACAATCTGTTCAAACTAGCAGCAAATTACTGTAAAGTAAGATAACGCTTCATCACGTTTACAAAATAATTTGCAGTAAAGTTTTACATGTCTCAAAGCATAGCAGAAGGTCACTACGAGGAACATCTAAACTGCAAGCATATATTGGATTTTCAATTTCCTATTAAAAAAAATTGGTTGTCTGTAAAGTCGGTTTACGGACGATAGTTTTATGTGATAACGTCATAAAGAAACATTGATGAACTCTCTGACGTCACGCGAGAAGAGAGAAATGCGTAGAAGCCGGCGCTTGGGCCGATCGTGCCTTTCTATCGCTTATACCGCGCTCTCGCTTGCACGCTCAGGCTCAGGCGGAACGTGACACTTTTTCGTGCGTGCAGCCAGCGTTTCATCAATTTATAAGACGTTATCACGTCAAAAATAAATAGAAAATATGATTTTCTGGTACAAATTGGCTACACCTCCCTCTATGAGAGAATAGACAGTTCCTATTCCATAAACAAATATTCTAAGAATTCGGCCTTGGTTTCAATACTAATGATTCCAATCCCAAATAATATTTGGTCGTGTGGACTTCAAGGGTCGCATACAGAGACAATTTGCATACTCCACAATTTTAATAATTATTAATTAGTGATGTTTTTTTAAATTTGAAATTATAAATGTCATCTGTCAGATGCTTTGAATATAAGATGTGTCAGATTAATCCTCCAAGATGCAATCGGAGGTATTTATATCTATGGATCCAATCATTTTTTATAGGGTCTTTCGAGTTTTGAGGTAGCAGGCGGACCGTAGTAAACTTCAAATCATATTCGAACACCTTAGACTATGGTACACATAGATCTCCTGATCAGTGATCATCTGTGGTTAATAACCTAAAAGTAGAAGTTTGTAACATGGTTATGAAAGTAAAACATTTTCATATGATTTGAATAAATATGAGTGTTTTCTGTTCAGTATAAATATAATATGTTGAGTGATCGTGTGTCACATTACTATATTGTATCCATTGTTATAGTTTAATAAATATTTAACTACCATAATGAGGAATTTAAATTTAGTGGATCATTTTTCACAGAAGATCTGTGGAATAGAAAATAATACGATTGTAGATTTTTGTGTAGACACAAATGAAAATAATTTGTATGTCCTTACACAGAATGGTTTTGTATATAAGGGTTATATAATAGACAATGAAAATATAGAATTAAGTTGTTGCACACAAATTAAAACACCAATTAGTATATCACATATGCCAATTACGTCGGAAGTATGTATTGTGGATGAAGATTCGATTACCATAATAGGTACCGATAAATCAGAATACTGTCATATGATCGAGAGTGGATGTAAAGCTGTTAAATGGAGCCCAGATCAAAATTTGTTAACTGTCGTTACAAACGATGACTACGTCCAGCTGTATTCAGTTCTGTCAGCGGATGAATTTCATTTAATAAATCAACATAGTTTAAGCAATCTCGATTTTATTAAAAACCAATTTGTAACTGTTGGTTGGGGTAAAAAAGAAACACAATTTCATGGCTCCGAAGGAAAAGCGGCGAGAACGAAAACCATAGATGTTAATATCGGTAAGACGGAAAATCACAAATTTTTAATGAACCTTATTACGATTGTCTTGTCGTGTCTCTCAGAAACGGCCAAACCAATTTTCATGTTACTTACATCCTATCGTAAGCTACAGGCGTTATTGTATTTAGATATACAGGGTGTCCCTAAAAGGTCTTTACAAAAGCCTACCACATATTCTTCAGGCCAAAACAACTCGATACAAGCAAACTTACCTCAGTACAAAGTTGCTTAGTTTGGGCGCTAGACGGCTCTTAAGTTACAATTTTCAAATCGTTTTTGCTTTATAACTTTGAAACGGCTCATGAGATTTTACTCAAATTTGGTACGTTGGCATAGCTTTATTGGGCAATAAAACCAATATCATAATAATGATGAATATCATTCCATGGGCGTAGAACTTGATTTTTTCGATAATTAAACATCTAAAACTTCTACGCCAATGGACAAAAATCAGTTTGAGTATGAAATCTGGATCACGCGACTCATTTATTACAAAAAAGGTACTCTTGATAAAATTCGATCACTCTCATAGTTTCGACAAAATTTTAATTTTAATAATTTAGAGCAAATTGTTCGAAAGACAGTTTGCTGTTAGATACGACTTCACAGACAGTCATCACGAATCATTCAGTGGAGATAATAGTAGGTATCCAATTGTTTTTTTTTTTTTTTTTGTGTGTAGCTGCACCTGACATTCTAGACGTAGCGCCGCGCATTACATGGCGAGATGAAGGAGACTTGTTTGCTGTCGGATTTCTAAGAGAAAATGCTCGCGTTTTCATTGTATTTAATAATGAATGCCAACCACAATTTGCCAGCGAAGCCTGTCCTGGATTCGAAGCCCCCCTTGCTTGGAGGCCATCGGGCAATCTTATTGCCGGTGTACAACGATTACCCAATAAATATCAAATTGTTTTCTTCGAAAAGAATGGCTTACGACATGGAGAATTCACTATCGACAAAGAGGTAATGAAAACTGTTTACAGTCTAGTCTAAATTACCTACACCCGACTGACCTTGATTTTACTTGCGATTTTCGTTATGAAATGAAATGTTTTATTTGCTCTATATAAACAAATATTTTTATCGCTGCTTGCGGAGCTCTTATAGGCCCCACTCACGATCAAACTTTATGCCACAGTTCAGTGTTCAAACTTATAGTTCAGTGAAGCATGATAATGTGTGGGACAAATAAACACTGAAACCAACACTGAAGTCAAGCATGAACTCATCAAATACATCTTGATTTTTGAACGACTTCAGTGTTCAAGTAAACTGCTGTGTGTGTGGGTTTTTTTCAGTTCAGTTTTTGGCGTTCTGTGTTTTGTACAACCAGAAGCCAAAAATCTCAATGTTGCTTGTGCAGAAATAGATTTTCGCATATTTGTGTCGTGGTTCTTAATAAATGGGGTAGCTAATGCCAGTAAATAATAGTAAGTTAATTCATCCATTCGTAAATAATTATTTCAATCAAGCGATTCAAGATGTAATTCATTAATCAAATAAACATAACTTCTTGAATCACGCATTTCTAACAAATTTTTCACCCATATTCTTCTTTTTTTTTCTTATTTCCCTGTTTTAAATACAATCCCATAGCTATGAACAGCCAATCCTCACCATTTAAATAACTCATTTAGTTCTTATTAAATATCTATAGTATAATATTATACAGTAGAGACGCGTTAATCCGAACCTTCATAATCCGGATTCTTTGGTAATTCGGACAGTCGTTTGATAGTATTATGTACATTAGTCCAAGAACGATCTTCGTGAAATACCTAAAATCTCAAACGGCTAAAAATTTCAGTGATCGTTCTTGGGGTTACAAGAAACTATTCTGACTATGAAAAAGTGTGCTCCGATTTGCAGTTAGGGTAGAAACCGCCCCTTTAAATTTTGTTTTCTAATTATCTCACAAACTATGAGATATATGAAAAAAGGTTTCGACAAAAAATTGTAGATTTTTATATTTGCTATAAAAAAGTACTCCACCCTCTTACCCCTATCTACAATAGTTTACCCGTAAACCGCCCCTAAATGTGAAAAAAATGGAAATCATTTGTTTTTTCGGCAGATTCGGGTTTTTTGTGAGATTTTACGAAGAAAATAGTCTTTGCGTTTTCTTCGAAAAATTAACATTATAGAAATTACAAAAAAACGACACCCCTTTGCACGATACTGTAGTGAGAGAGATAGCATGATTGTCGGAGCTTGTCCCACTATATCATCGTCAGCTGTCAAAATTAAAAACAATAATTATTAAAATCAACATTAATTACTAACCATAGCAATTAATATAAGTTAGGCGCTATGGCACCCCGTTTCAATTTCAGAATTTTTTTTTGAAAATATTTTTTTAACTTAAAATATCCTGACGAAAAATAATAAAATTATGCCCTTACATAATATTTTTATGTCACAAGATCATAAAAATATTCTTACTTTTTTCAAGAGAAGAATCCTAAATAATTATTATTATGTCGCAACATAATTATTATTTTCAATAATTATGAATAACGGGAATGCGGACACATAGGTATAATTCTTTTCTTTTATTGCTAACGTTTCGACAAAAATATTGACTTTGATTTTCAAACCTACTTGAAAAACTCTAAATCTATAGACGTCTATAGATTTAGACTTTTTCAAGTAGGTTTGAAAATAAACATTAATTACTAACCGTAGCAATTAACATAAGACAAAAAACATGGTAACAAGTTTATGTTGACTATAAATTTTTAACAATAAATAAAAAATAATAAAAATTCGAATGTTAGCACAATTTCATAACATAATATAGGAGCCTATTATATGCACAATTTTTGAAAATAATTTTAAAATCAATAATTATCATATTAAAAATTATCAAACACATGAAATCATTCAATAAAATATTCTTATTGAATTAAAAAAAAATATTCTTTTTGGGCAAGATGTTTTGATTATTATTGAAACGTGTCTCTTTTGCGCGGCATTTCTGTGACTTCATAGGCCATTTCAATAATTTTGTTTAAAAAACCATAGAAACACGCCACGTAAGCAACGGTATAAATAAATTTCTAAAAATAATGTGAAAAACCAAATATAATTAAAATTTTTTGAACTTTCAGATTTGAATTTGAGTAGTCGTGGTAACGCTTTTATTAAGTCTATTCCACATTTTAAAATCATGGATACGAATTCTTGTCAATAATTCACGACAATTAGACTCCAGTATCGTGCAAAAGGGGTAGATACCGTCTTTTTGTAATTTCTATAATATCCATTTTTCGAAGAAAACGCGGACTATTTTCTTTTTAAAATGTCACAAAAAACTCGAATCTGCCGAAAAAACAAATGATTTCCATTTTTTTCACATTTAGGGGCGGTTTACGGGTAAACTATTGTAGATATGGGTAAGAGGGTGGAGTACTTTCTTAAAGCAAATATAAAAATCTACAATTTTTTGCCGAAACCTTTTTTCATATATCTCATAAAAATCGTATTTCATTTAATTATAACTGGTAGAAAAACATTTTTTTTAAATTTTTGATAATAACAGGAAAATTATCAGTACTGTGGTCAAAAATATTAGATTTATTTAAATATAAGACGTTTCGTCTATTGATTTAGACTTTTTTAAGTAGGTACATACAGAAAATTAAAAACAATAATAATTATGAAATTCAATATTAAAATTCGGATGTTAATTCTCATATTAAAAGTTATCAGGCCATGTCAACAATTTTGTTTAAAAAATCATAGAAACACGCCACGTAAACAACGGTACAAATAGATTTCTAAAATAATAAATGTAAAAATATAATTCAAATTGTTTGAATTCTCAAGTTTGATTTTGAATTATAGTTATGGTAACGTTTATTTTAAGTTTGTTTTACATTTTAAAATCATGGATACGATTTCTTTATAATAATTCACGACAATTAGATTACACTATTGTGCAAAGGGGGTAATATCCGTTTTTTTGTAATTTCTAAAATAACTATTTTTCGAAGAAAATACCAAGAATAATTTCTTCTCAAAATGTCACAAAAAACCCGAATCAGTCGAGAAAAATACGAATTTTCAATTTTTTTACCTTTAGGGGCGATTTATGGGTAAACTATTGCAGATAGGGGTAAGAGGGAGGAGCACTTTTTCGTAGCAAATATAAAAATCTACAACTTTTTATTGAAACATTTTTTCATATATCTCATAGTTTGTGAGATAATTAGAAAACAAAATTTTAAGGGGCGGTTTCTACCCTAACTGCAAATCGGAGCACACTTTTTCATAGTCAGAATAGTTTCTCGTAACCCCAAGAACGATCACTGAAATTTTTAGCCGTTTGAGATTTTAGGTATTTCACGAAGATCGTTCTTGGACTACATTGTAGTCCGGATTTTTCCAGTTTCAGTAATCCGGATCATGATCATTATTGAGTAGCTGTACCGGCACTATTTGCGTCAACACTATTGGCCGGCGGTGTGTTTCAAACAGTTACATACATATTTGTTGTCAGAGAAGTGAGAGAAGTTAGGTGGTTTTAGTATGTATGTAGTCGTTGTCAAACTCAGATAGAATTACATAGAGAACGCACTATGGCGCCGCGTAAACGATCACACGTTACTTTATCACTGCAAGTAAAAAACGAAATTCTTGACAAATTAAAAAAGGGAGCCTCAAATAAACAGTTAGCAGCAAAATATGAGCATTTTAGTTTGTTTTCTTGATAATTAAAATTACATCCAGTAATCTGTACATTTTGATAATCCGGATCAGCTGTGTTTTAATTAGTCCGGATTATCGCGTCTCTACTGTAGTATGTATATAATATATATTTTATATATCTATACTCGACGAGTGTATGCCAACAACTGAACCAAACTGAACACAAAAAATTAAAAAAAATGAGCAGTTTGCATGAACTGTGTGTGGTACCAGTCAGTCTTTCGATTAATCGGTCCAACTTCACTGAACACTGAACTGTGGCATGAAGTTTGATCGTGAGTGGGGCCTATTAAAACGCTCTGACCTCTGAAATTAAACATCCAATCTCCACTATGTAATCTGTCGGTCATGACTATGTTATTTAAATGTATCCCGTAACATTTTAATACGCGTTTACTATAATAATTTGTAGATGAAAGTGAAAAAGCTACTGTGGAGCAGAGATTCAGAAGTTCTTTGTGTGTGGTGTGACAATTCATCAAATAAAGAAACAAATGTTCAGTTGTGGTCGGTTAATAATTACCATTGGTACTGTAAGCAGAATTTAGTGTTTGGGGTTGGCAATCCATTACGTGCCATAGACTGGGACAGTAGTATTGAAATGCATAATGTGAAATATCTTCATGTTTTAACTGATAATCAATACATTTCGTATCGTTGGGCATGGAATATTGACCATAGTGTAGGAACAACAGAAAAAGATCAAGCTTGTGTTGCAGTTGTCGATGGGAGAAATCTGCTTGTCACTGCTTTTAGAAAAGCTTCAATACCTCCCCCGATGTGTGCCGTTAAATTAGAGCATGAACGATCTATAAATGCTGTGATGTTTTCACCAAATGAAAATTCTCCAAATGATTTGTGCGTAGTGTTGGATAATTGTTTTATTGTCAGATACGCTTATAACGACGGTTGTAGTTTTTCATACGAAAAGAAAGAATTATTAAAATTACCGGAGGAATTGAAACATTTATCTGCCATTCCGTTAAAGCTGAATCACTGGCTGTGGTTTAATAGTACCACATTCTTTTGTTCGTCTTTTAAATCTTTGTACGAATTAAAAATCGCTGACGGATGCATGCCAGTGAGAAAATTATCAGTCGATAAAAATATAATTTCTTTAAATTTATCGGCCGATCGCAACTGCCTTCTGATACAATGCGCTGATGGATCGATATTAAAAAGTACAGTTGACTTTGAAACATGGAACCATATTGGTGCTTTTCCCCACGCATGTCAGAAAATGGAGTCATCTAAAATAAATAATGTTGATTTGTTATTTGGTTTGGATAACAGAAATCGATTTTATATGAATGAAGTGGAAGTGGCAAATAATATAACATCGTTTTTTATTCAAACTGAATTTTTATTGCTTACGACATCGCAGCATGCTTTACTGTGCTACCGATTAAATGATTCGGGTATTTCTACGTTAATAAAAAAAAGTGACTCGTCCAACGTTTTTAAAAGATCGCTCGAACGCGGATCTAGATTAGTAATTGTCGTGCAGCGAGACAGAAAAACTGTTCTTCAGATGCCCCGAGGAAATTTGGAAACAATATATCCCAGAGCAATGTCCGTCCATATGGTTGTTTCACTTATCGATTCAAAACGATACAAGGAAGCTTTTATCGTTATGAAAACCGAACGGATCAATTTCAATCTTTTGTTCGATCATAATCCGTTACAGTTTTTAGAAAATATCGATTGCATAATCGATGAATTTGCGGACCCAAATCATTTAAACATGTTCTTAACCGATCTTATCGATGAAGATGTTACGACTACAATGTATGCGACTTGTTACGATGACAAAAGAAAAATAAGTAGTGTACTTAAGAGACAAAAAATTTGTGACGGTTTTATTGACATCCTAAGTAAAAAATTGAATTCAAACTATTACTTGTTAACAATTATTACAGCATTCGTTGCCAAACGTACAATAAAAGATTTGGAGTTAGCATTAAAAATGATACAACGCGTTGCACATGAAGAATTAGAGGGGAGAGAGTTTGATGTTTCGTCAAAAAAGGCGATCGGATACTTGGTTATATTAAGCGATATAAACCAATTGTACGATATTGCTTTGGGCTTATACGATTTTGATTTAGCTATGATGTTGGCAGGACAATCACAGAAAGATCCAAAAGAGTATGTGCCTTTTTTGAACGAATTACGTAAAATGGAGTCTTATTATCAACGTTACACTATAGACAAGTATCTTAAGCGCTACGACAAAGCCATGGAATCCATATGCAAGTGTCCGGACAAGTTTGACGAATGTAAAAAGTTTGTCACAGCACACTCGCTATACAAAAAGGCGTTGGAGATCCTTCCGAAAGATGGCGATCACTATAAACAAATGTGTGAATTGTTCGCGCAGTTTCTAGCCGAAAAGCACTGTTATAGCGAAGCTGGACTTATGTACAAACGGAGTGGAGATTTCAATCGAGCACTGTCAATGTATACGCAATCGTTGAACTGGAACGAGTGTATTATATTAACGACATTGTTGAACTATAACATTACCGAGTTCGATAAATTGTGCAGGAAATTGTGCGCTGATTTGGTAGCTCAAAGGCGCAGAACAGAAGCGGCTGTCATACTTAATGAATATTTGAAAGATTATGAGGAGGCCATTGCGGTTTTAACAGATGGCCGGCACTGGTCCGAAGTATTAAGACTGATTTATTTCCATAAAAGATTGGATATGATAGGTAATATGTTTGTGTTTCTTTTTTAAAGTGAAACTTTTATTCTATCGCCCCGAATTTTTCTGGCCGTCTGTTGCATGTCGCATTACAGGCGGCAGCGGAGTAGGGGTAAAGTGAAAGGCGCTCGGAGTAGGCGCTCGCTAGAGCAGCCAAGGCCAATATGGCGGCGCCCATGGTTAGCATCAGCTGACCGTGTAGTATGTATAACACTTAGTCAGTCTGTCATGCGGGCAAGTGCTGTACAGTGTTTACATGTTTTTATTCGTGTATTCATGTGAATATTGTTGTTTATAATTAATCGTGATGGATAAGTGTCTACAATCCAATAAAAGTTTCACTTGCGTCGTGGTTTCTTAAAACCACACAATGGTTTTTTTGAATCAGTACATTCACTTATCTCAACATGCCTTTAAACCATGTCATATTTTAATATATATTTTTAGAAACGCATTTAAAGCCTGGCATTATTGGGCATGCTGAATCACTTATTAATCAGATTGAAGTAGCAGATCAACAGTTCAGACAACAACGTGACAGATTAAAAGTAGTGCGCAACAACGCAATGTTGGACCATTCTCTTTTGTATTCAGAAAATGCAGCCGCGAATGATGTGAACGATTTATTCTCAGATGCTAACAGTGTAGTGTCCCAGTTTACGCAAGGCTCAAAGATATCCAATACAACATTGTAAGTAAATCAAAACGTTTAAAGAAACAATTAACGAATATCTGAGTATATGTATATCAGGGTGTCTCACGACATGACTGCCATAGCCTGGGACTGTGTTGCCGGGGTGATTTCAAGTCAAACATGTTTAATGAACATATATACCCGGAACGCTATCCTAACTGAGCTAGAAGCATTTGAAATTTTAAATAAGTAAGCCCACTAATGCAGGTATTAGGTTCGGCTGTTGGCTTTGTTATTATTAAAAAGACCAGGTGGCTGTGAATCACCATTAGTATTTATTCGTGCTGATCCTGAGACTCTTCGCAGAGCTACCACTTCAATTCTAAGAAGGGCTAGACTATGTATACAGTAACTGGGTGGACATTTTGAGCAACTGATTCAATAAAGCGCTTTTTTTAAATAGTTTTTAAATTAGTAGGGAATTACTACTACTGCTTATCTAAAATTTCAAATGCTTCTAGCTCAGTTAGGATAGCGTTCCGATATATATGTTCATTAGACATTTTTGACTTGAAATCACCCCAGCAACACAGTCCCAGGCTATGGCAGTCATGTCATGGGACACCCTGATGTATATATCTACAGTATGTAAACACGTAAGGTGCACATAGGGAAATTAACATTGAGAAAAAATGACTGGATCAGAGTAAGCCTTGAAATCTTGTTTTTCAATTTGACAGATAATATTCTTTTGCAGAATGAATGTGTATACTACCGAAAAAAATATTCAAATGATTACAACATAGTCGGACTTTTTTATTAATGGGACATTAAATTCCCAAAAATACTTAAATATGATGTAAGATCAAATATCTCCGCCTATTCGTCAGGCGCGGTCGCAGCCTGAAATTTTGGGGGGGGTCACTCACTACACTAATAAAAAAAGTCGTCTTTTTGTATTGTAGCTAAAAATTTTCTTTTATTATTTGACAAATTTTTGAGATTTTTCAATTTGACTTTAGATTTTGGGGGGGGTCATGTCCCCTGTGACCCCCCCTTCGGACCGCGCCTGCTATTCGTGTTGAACCTAAAGACATTAGGTCACTGATTTACCAACGCGCATACGTCATACCAGTCAGACAATTTTTGAATGAAATGTTTCCAAACAGATGGAGTTGTTTTTTTGTACAAAAAAATAAAAATAATGATTTATAAGAGCTTTTTATTATTAAAAAAGCCAAGTAAAATAAAAATAAAATAGAAATCCTTTAGATTACCACGATAATTCAATAGAAATAACAATTAATGCAGTCATGGCTAACTTTGATCCAAGTATTTTTTCCCAATGCTAATTTCCCTATGTGCACCTTACGCGTTTACATACTGTATATAAACACGTTCGAGTACTGTCAATGCACGCGCTTCGCATAGGGCGACCATATTAAATATTTTGAAATGAACTCCACCTCCGGTCAAATCCCGATAGTTAAAAGATTTTGACCAAAACTTTTTTTTTGCAGTCGAAGTTTTCGTTCAAGTAAAAATCAACGAAAACACGAGCGAAAAATGATCAGTCTGAAAGAAGGAAGTGCATACGAAGACATAGCATTGATGCAGTCTTTACACGCGCTTATAACGACAACAGCCGCCTTAAGGGAGGAAGTGCATGCCTTGTCCGCAATGCTTCTACGTTTTGATTTAGATGCGATCGCTAAACGAGTACAGCAAACCCTCGGTGCTCTGCTCAAAGAAATGAAATCTAGTGAAAATGAAATCTGGAAATCTGACTTTATGGATTCAAAGAATGAATCGAGTTTTGGACCCAATATGACTACAAACTCGGTTATAGATGCTGTAAGAAAAGAACAAAGCAACAACTCAAAAACAGTTTCACTGGGTAAGTTGGATTTTAATAATAGTTTTTATTTTTAAAGTTATGTTTTCATAATGCTTTTTTTTTTCCTTCAGATCCTCAGTATCGTTACGCACCTGTTTTACCGCCATTTAATTGGAAACAATTTACACTCGATTAATATTGTTAACACTTTTGTGCAAACTTTAAACGATTATAAACTTTATAAATATTGTTTAACTTTTTACACGGTTTATATTAACTTCACTTGTAAATTTTTGACAATAAATCGAACTAAAAAGTGGAAAATAAATATAGTTTAAAAAAAACTAAAAAACACGCTTTATATCAAACTAAAAAGTGAAAAATAAATATAGTTTAAAAAAAACTAAAAAACACGCTTTATATCGAACTAAAAAGTAAAAAATATTTTTTTTTAAAATAAGCTTAAAAAGCGTGGGGCGCTTTGTTCCACGTTTTTGTACATCGAGCGCCCCATGCTTTTTAAGCTTATTTTAAAAAAATTATTTTTTACTTTTTAGTTCGATATAAAGCGTGTTTTTTAGTTTTTTTTTAAACTATATTTATTTTTTATTTAAATTGAGCTATAACGGGGTTATAAAACTACTTGTGCTATAAAATTTACTAGGTACCTACTAGTTTAAGAACAAATGACAAAAACAAAAACAAGTATTTAAATTTCACAGTGTATTTTAAATCAATGTCAGCTTTTACAAATAGTTACAAGTAACTCATAAAACTGCGGAATAATTAAACAGAGAAATAAACGGATCAACGTTTACCGCTCGGAATAGCTTTCACCCACGTATTTGCGATATCCATGCCTCTTCCGAGCCATTCCCGGCCCATATCCAAACCTTTATTCGCCGCTAATCTTCCCAATTCAATTCCCATTTCAGCTGCATTCGATCCCATAGCAAGTGCTTCAGACGGATCACTAGGCACTGCCAGTTGAGGCTGCGGTTGAGGGCTTCTCTTTTCCTATAAAAAAATAATAATCAGATCTTATCATAAACTAAATAGTTATATTTTATACTTACTATAACTCGAGCATTGTTCAAGTCAAATAAAACAAGTACAGTTGCTAAAAATATTAAGTAATGTTTCATTTTAACGTTTTATTTGCACAGCATAGATTGTATTTTAATGAAAGAACAGGGTTATTGTTTTTACCTATTTATATGCTTTTTAAAACCGAATTTCATTAAATGTAACCATTGTGACATTGAACAATTGTTCAATATTTATGATAACAATCATATATTTTTATTATTTACTGCAATAATAATTTCCTGTCACGTTGATTAATTTTATAGATTATAAGCGCTTCATATTGATGGCTCTGATATCACGTTGCATTATATTTGATAAGTAATATAAGCAAAAACACAAAAAGATTCACGTTTTACCATTCCAACTCCACAAGTGGGGAGTCCGAGTCCAAAATACATATTTTTTGAAAAAGTCGTTTTATGAGAGCATGATACAGGTCAAACGGATGAGTGGATCAAAACCAAATTTTGGTAAAATGCTTGAAATGTAAATATGACGAGCCCTATTATTTTTGGGGAAAATCAACGCGTGCGCAGATGAGATATATGCTAGAACGTTATTTTTTTGTTATAATGATACAATTTCATATTGATTTATTATTCTACTTATTTTCCAAGAAATTTTTGTCCAGTAGTTTTGAGATTAACATTGACAAGATCACAAACAAATTTTCTACTTAGTTGTGAAATTGGTCTCCACGAAAAGCGCTTTTATTTTAACGCAATAATATATAGCCTATAATCTATATCCATCCTGAAGGAATATTGGTGAAAGAATTTTTGAGACCTGCTATTTTGGTGAATCAAATTCTTTTTTTTTTATTGTACATGTTTTGATCAATAGCTGGTTAATGATTATGTTATTTAATTGTTAGTTTTATAATATTGTAGTTTTCATAAAAAGTTCTGTTTTAATGTAAAAAATATTTTCAGAGTGGTGTTAAAATACTGCAGTAGCAATACCTTAGATTAGAAGATTGTGTCTTAAGAAAAAGGTAAACAATAGTTTAGGGTTGTCTCATCCTTGTTAGTAAATGTTAATTATAAATTATCGGGTTTCTTTGATTATCGGGTACTTCGACAAGTTGGATAATTAGATTTTACGTTTTCAAGTGTTGCAACGTTTTGTTGATATTTTTCAACTTCTTCAGGCAATATTTGAGGTAAACATCCTTGTAAAACTCATGTGATCCATAAAACTTAGTCAAGCGATGATAAAACAAGTTTTCATACAATTTTTACATGAATATTTCTCCCATTCCAAATAAAAACTAAAGACAACAATTAGACTTCAACAAAACACATGACAGACACTAACGTCGTCAAGGATTAAAAAACTGAAAATTCAATTATTAATATTTTCACTTGTTCTCAGCGATTATAATCTGAGAAGTGTAGTTTCTAACAGCCGAGACATGGTAACGTTACAGCAACTGACTTCTTATTAATTCAGTTACAGTACAAACTCAGTAAACCAAATCCTACGCAATCCGGATTCTTCAGTAATTCGTACAGTCGCTGCTTTGTAATCCAGATTCCCGCAGTTTCAATAATCCGGACTAGGTATGTTCCGATACCATCAAAGTATCGATACCTACTCATATCAGTAGTACTCAAATCATTTTTTGATACTACTCATACAAATACTACTAATGTATCGATACTTTGAGAATTTTTTTAATGAAACTAACGTAGTAAATGTTCAAGGACAATAATTTTGTGAGGACAAAAATTAAAAGTGAAGTAATTAATTAACTAATTTTTATTTAGTTCACAAAAATTCTTTTATTATTGAGTATAAGTATTGAACAAAAAACTCTTTAGCATCAAGATTGCCCAAAAACAGTACTTGCTCTAGGTATTTTGGAGACAACCTTTTCCTTGTTTGCGATTCGATACCAAGTACTTTTGTTTCGATACCGAGTAAGTATCGCAAAATTGATTCGATGCTATTAGTACTTGGTATCGAATCAAAAGTATCGAGTACCTACTCGTATTTACTAGTATCGGAATGTCCCTAATCCGGACGTTAGGGTATGCAGTCAGCGAGTGGCTGCATTCGCATTGTTTGCGGTGCCACTGCAGGTCGCAGACAATCAGTTTAGTGTTAAGGTAGTTGCCTTGTTGCAATAATGAATATATTCTCGGTAATCTGGACTTTTTAATAATTCAGAGATCACCTGTGTTTTAATTAGTCCAGATTATCGAGTGGCAATGTATAGAAAAATTTCTGGAATCTGAACGGATCTGTCTCTAATAAGTAATAACCTAAGCTGTTGAGCATTTATAATCTACGACTTAAATTGATCAGGAAAACAGCGCCACGGCTGGACTTAAGTAATCTATTAAGTATGTAGTCTAGGGTTATGACGTGAACTATTGATATAATATTTTAATTTAATCCATTTAGAATATTGTGTACTCCTTGGCATTTTGCTGATGAACAGATTTGATTGCGCTATGAATTCTGATTTTGACAATCGTCGGTTCCTGGTATGTAACGATGGATTCAAGAATCGGGGACATTAATTTGACATATTAATTAACATAAAAATACCCTAATAGTAATTATGATAGGTAAAATATTAGTGGACAGGAAAAATCTAAGTTTAATTTTAGTTTAACGTGTAAAAAAGAAAAATATTTTGTTTTACAGGAAGTGTTAATTCTGCGCACACGTATGCATAAATACAAGACGTGTAAAAGTATGGTGTTGCGGTATTTAAAAATAAATTTGTATGCAATATTTACGAATATATGTAAAATAAAATCAATTCATTAATATTACAAGTGGCGAAATACACGTACACCTGTGGAAAAAAAGAGTTTCTGCGATATATGTAACCTTACTTTTTGTTGTCAAAATGTTGCCAATCTCACATAAAGATTCTTTGAGTCGTGGATTTGGTTCAAGAATTAAAGAAAAGTTGCAAGGATGGATGAGGCTTATATTTTCGGATCGTGGTTCGAGAAATTTATTTTTGTTTTTGTTATTGAATTTATCTTTTGCATTTGTTGAGTTGACCTATGGCATATGGACAAATAGTCTCGGACTTATATCCGATTCATTTCATATGTTCTTCGATTGTACTGGACTCTTGGCAGGCCTGGCTGCATCGGTTATCACGAAATGGAGAGCAAATGATAAATTTTCGTACGGCTATGTGAGGGCCGAAGTTATAGCCGGTTTTGTCAATGGCTTGTTCTTGTTATTTATTGCCTTTTTCATTATGTCCGAAGCTGTTGAAAGACTCATTGAGCCTCCAGAGGTAAATATCAAAACATAAATATAACAACGATAATATAGTACGCAAACTGTTGAACTGTATTATTTATCTTACAGGTAAAACACGAACGGTTATTCGTCGTATCGGTGCTAGGTTTTCTTGTGAATCTAGTAGGAATTTACGCATTTCAACACGGTCATTCTCACGGCGGCGGCGGGGGAAGTCACGGCCATTCTCACGGAAACGCGTCGCATCACGGACATTCGCATAATTCCCACGGGCACGCCGATCACAATCATCATTCGCACGGCGATTCCAACATCGATATCGAACTCAGCAGTGCCAACTCTCAGATCATGAAAGGCGTTTTCTTACACATATTAGCGGACACGTTAGGTAGTGTGGGTGTAATCATTTCCGCTGTACTGATGCAAATGTTCGGTTGGATGATAGCCGATCCAATTTGTTCCATGTTCATCGCAGTGCTGATTGCGTTGAGTGTTCTAGCGTTGATAAAAGACTCGATATTAATTTTAATGCAGCGACAGCCTCTCGCTTTAGACTATGTTCTTCCACAATGCTATCAAAAAGTGACTGCTTTGGCGGGTGTCTATTCTGTCCAAGAACCGCATTTTTGGACTCTTTGCAGTGACGTTTATGTAGGCGGTTTGAAATTAGAGGTGTCGAAAAATGTCGATCCAAAATATGTTGTGACGCATACTCAAATGATTTTCGCTGCGGCGGGCGTCAGACAGTTATATGTACAATTAGATTATACACCTATGTGATGGGGGAATTGCAATCACGTGAACATATCTAATAGTGAAATTGTGCGTTATGGGTTGTCGAAGTCGTGCGTCGTTTGTTTAAGAGCTAAACATTCGGCGCGGAGGAAACTGTGCGAACTGATGTGCCACCTGAAAAGCAGGCGGACAGTTCCGGTGAGGCATTTATAACAAGTGATCTTTTTTTTGTTTTTTAAATGGGTTTTCATAACATAAAGCTACGGTGACTGTTGTAAACTATTACTTTTTTGCTGGAGTGATATTTTGTTCAGAAACAAAAATATATATAAACACAAACAGGGGCGCCGACTACGCGAGTGCTCGGGGTCTCTAGTATTAGTAGGAAATAAGTTGTGGCTGCGCAGCGCACCCCGGACTGCTGACCAGTGTAAAGCCACC
The DNA here is from genome assembly GCA_963575645.1 of Xanthostigma xanthostigma. NCBI lineage: Eukaryota > Metazoa > Arthropoda > Insecta > Raphidioptera > Raphidiidae > Xanthostigma > Xanthostigma xanthostigma. The sequence goes on along the minus strand of OY754471.1, from coordinate 6,791,307 downwards.
GTCGTAGGCTCGCAACACTTACGCTGGAGACTTGACATTTACGAATAAGTAGATTGTAGATTATAGACATTTAACAGCCGAGGTCTGTTTGATAATTACAAAAGTGATAAGTATCGCTTTTACTTATAGTAAAGAATACATTTTTTTTTATGTTCCATCACTTTAGCGGGTTATTAAAATAGCTGAGTGTTATAAAGCTCTACTTACTTTCAGATTTCAAAAAATTGGTTGTCTGTAAAGTCGGTTTGCGGACGATAGTTTTACGTGATAACGTATTCCGCTCGAATATCATATTTAATAATACATAACCTAAATTTTAGTAGCTGTCAAACTTGAGCCGATCGGGCGCGGAACGTGACACTTTTTCGTGCATGCAGCCGGTGTTTCATCAATTTATAAGACGTTCTCACGTCAAAAAGATATTAAATTCCGTCATCGGTGTGAAAAAGCATACCGAAATCTCGCATTCCACCAGTTTTTGTAAACGAGTCAACAAATGAGCACTCGTGGGGTTTATTGAAAGTCGGCATCCTTGAAAACAAAATAAGTATTTGAACGTTTTACAAAATTTTTTAGAAGTATTTTTATTTCTGTATGAATTGCTTAAAGTGCAATATTAAATTTTATCGATTTTTTTGACATTTTTAATTTTTTGTAATAAGAATTCGTAAAAAAATCTTATTGAAAGTCAAATATGTAAGTATAACAGTTAAACAACATTAATAGATTATAAATTAAAATAATATATTTGTCAAAAAAATCTACAAAATGATGAATCTGGTAAAAATCATTTTAACCATTTCTTAAACATTCCCTTAATATTTTATATGATGTATTTATTTTGCCAAAATACAACTGCAGTTTAGTAGACTGGTATTATTTTTTTCTGCATCAGATTTGTAATAATACTTCAATATTTTGTGTATTTAATCCTACTTTTAATTAGAAGTCGGCGTAAAAAAATCACTTAGGACTACAATAATGAAAAAAAATTGGTTGTCTGTAAAGTCGGTTTACGGACGATAGTTTTACGTGATAACGTATTCCGCTCGAATATCATATTTAATAATACATAACCTAAATTTTAGTAGCTGTCAAACTTGAGCCGATCGGGCGCGGAACGTGACACTTTTTCGTGCATGCAGCCGGTGTTTCATCAATTTATAAGACGTTCTCACGTCAAAAAGATATTAAATTCCGTCATCGGTGTGAAAAAGCATACCGAAATCTCCCATTCCACCAGTTTTTGTAAACGAGTCAACAAATGAGCACTCGTGGGGTTTATTGAAAGTCGGCATCCTTGAAAACAAAATAAGTATTTGAACGTTTTACAAAATTTTTTAGAAGTATTTTTATTTCTGTATGAATTGCTTAAAGTGCAATATTAAATTTTATCGATTTTTTTGACATTTTTAATTTTTTGTAATAAGAATTCGTAAAAAAATCTTATTGAAAGTCAAATATGTAAGTATAACAGTTAAACAACATTAATAGATTATAAATTAAAATAATATATTTGTCAAAAAAATCTACAAAATGATGAATCTGGTAAAAATCATTTTAACCATTTCTTAAACATTCCCTTAATATTTTATATGATGTATTTATTTTGCCAAAATACAACTGCAGTTTAGTAGACTGGTATTATTTTTTTCTGCATCAGATTTGTAATAATACTTCAATATTTTGTGTATTTAATCCTACTTTTAATTAGAAGTCGGCGTAAAAAAATCACTTAGGACTACAATAATGAAAAAAAATTGGTTGTCTGTAAAGTCGGTTTACGGACGATAGTTTTACGTGGTAACGTATTCCGCTCGAATATCATATTTAATAATACATAACCTAAATTTTAGTAGCTGTCAAACTATATTTTTACCGACATAATAATTTGATCAACCAAAGCAAAATACATATTTTTAAGCATGGGCCGATCGTGCTTCTCTATCGCACAGGGTCAGGCGGAACGTTACACTTTTTCGTGCGTGCAGCTGGTGTTTCATCAATTTATAAGACGTTATCACGTCAAAAATTACATCCACTTACAATTAATTGTAGCACTGCCAATGGGTCTATCTTCGAAACAGTAAGTGATATGAAGCAACGGGCTTGGTGACTACGGCGTGTCCTTTTCTGCAAGCCTACTGAATTTGATTGGAGGATATTCCAAATTCTATATCTTTCAGAACTTTTCAGCTGCATTCATTTTGCATAGACAAGTGCTATAAAAAATATGTAGGTACCTTGTACAATTAATAGTACATTTCATTTTGAATATATCTATGAACAACGACTAAAGTGCAGAAATGTTTAAACTAATAGCTTTTGAGAAGATCCGTCAGACGCTGCTAGCATCTACATAGTGCATTTTAGTGACGTCTAGCAAGAAACTACAAAAGCCTTAAATAATCTAAAGTAATAGCTTTTAAGAAATTCTGTCAAGTGTCGCTATTATTCTTAAATGTTATTTTAGTGACATCCTACGGAATTTTTCAAAAGCTATTAGTTTGAACTTTTCTGCGCTGTAGTCTTTTTTCATAGACATGTCCTAAATGAAATACGTTGTACTAAAGCAAGGTATATATAATTTATTCTTATAGGACTTGTCTATGCAAACAAATCAGCTGAAAAATTCCGTAAAAGAATGAGTTCCGCCCCATTTAATGTTTATATTCTGTATAATATTTTTAGGGTCAATGGTAAAAGTTTAGGGTATAAGAGGACTATACGTGAAATGACCTTTAATGATATTTGAGATGAGTGTCATTATTTTATTTATGTTAAAACAGGTGTTTCGTCTGTAATCTTGCAGAAAACGATACGCTGAAGTCACCAAATCTATTCCTTACTCCCTATCACTTGTATCGAAGATAAACGGGTTCGAAGTGCTTTTCTGGAAAGTTAGTTATTTTGTGATTTTTTTAAGACAATTTTTGACAATGTCTCCGATCCGATTCAAATTCGGTAGGCTTATTTTTTGATTCGGAGTGTCATTTCGTGTTAGTATGAGCCGTCTGTACCAGAAAATTGAGTCATTGGAAAATGTCGAAAATCGACTAAAAACGAGATTTTTCCCATAGTATAGCCTTAGTTTTTTTGAGATTTTTTTAAGACAATTTTTGACAATGTCTCCGATCCGATTCAAATTCGGTAGGCTTATGTAAAATGGCACGCTGAAGTCAAGAAGCCCCTCCGTTGCTTCGTATCACTTACCGTTTTGAAGATAGACCCGTTCGAAGTGGGTTTCTGGAAAGTCTGGAATAAGCATCGGATGCATTTAAAATTCGGTGTACTGATAGAAAATGACACGCTGAATTCAATGAGCGCATCCGGAGGTCTGTATCTATAAGCGTTTCAGAGATAGAGGCGTTCCAATGTTGCTTCGGTGTATAAAAATAGTTCAAATGCCCACCGAACCAAAAGTTGAGCTTATTTTTTGATTCGGAGTGTCATTTCGTGTTAGTATGAGCCGTCTGTACCAGAAAATTGAATCATTGGAAAATGTCGAAAATCGACTAAAAACGAGATTTTTCCCATAGTATAGCCTTAGTTTTTTTGAGATTTTTTTAAGACAATTTTTGACAATGTCTCCGATCCGATTCAAATTCGGTAGGCTTATGTAAAATGGCACGCTGAAGTCAAGAAGCCCCTCCGTTGCTTTGTATCACTTACCGTTTTGAAGATAGACCCGTTCGAAGTGGTTTTCTGGAAAGTCTGGAATACGCATCGGATGCATTTAAAATTCGGTGTACTGATAGAAAATGACACGCTGAATTCAATGAGCGCATCCGGAGGTCTGTATCTATTACCGTTTCGGAGATAGGGCCACTTATATGAATGTCTGGAAAAACTGGAATACGCATGGGATACATTTGAAATTCTGTATGATGATAGACTTATTTTTGAATATAGTATGTCATTTCCTGTGAGTATAAAGCTGTGTGTTCGAATGCAGTGATAAAAATATCTGTGGGCTGTATCGCATCACGCTATTGTATTTTCAAAAATGGCACAAGTTGATCGGAATGACGTGAACGTCAGGCTTTTATGATCCAGCTCCTAAATCTGCTACCTGTAACCTGACAGACTGTGAAGTCGGAAAGTGTAAAGTTTTATAAATTAATTCACTCAAAAATTCAACAAAGTATTTTTATTATTATTGTACAAGAATAAAAATACTTTATAAAATATGAAAGACAATGAGAAATGCAGTAGTAGAGCCTCATTAAACCGGATTAATTAAAATGAACATAAAAAAATCCGGATAACTGAACAAGTAATATTAAAGATTTTAATTACTTAAAAGAGAATACATGGTTGATTATAAACTTTTAATAAAATAAAAATTATTATTTGATACAATAAAACAATGTAAGAACGGTAGTGTAAAACAATGAAATGTCAAAAAATTATTCTTAAGTACCTATAACAAAACAAAAGAATATGGAAATGCGTAATTAAAAAAAACAACAACATCGTAATGATCTCAATATACAAGGTGTCGATGATCCGGATTACCACATGCACACTGAAAAAAAAAATCCATCCGAATCACCAAAATTATCGCTGGCCTTCCGGATTATCAATATTTCACCGTAATGTTAAAAAATAGTATAAACTTAGGAATTAATAATCAGTTAACCTACCCTAATAAAAAATATTTTATATAAATTGTAAAACTTCATTTAAATTAGAGTAAAGAAATAATAATTATTGTTAGTGGAAATAGCGTAAAGTTCCAGTTCTTGTCTAAATTCAAATTTTAGAAAGCCAGGAACTGATTAAAGAGCATTTATCTTATTTTTAGAAAAAACGTAAATCTGTAGCTATAATAGACAGAGTAAACCGATATGTCGTAAGAGCTACTTTTTCGGTTCAAATTCAGTTGCGAACTTCGAATTTTTGATAATTATTTCATTTTCTTTTAATATCGTTATTGAGCTACATTCGGAAGTAACTAAAATTTCATTTTTTTTTACAAATTTTATTTTCTACTATACTTCGAAGAAAACACAATTGAAATTCTGAGCTTGTCGTTGGGCTCGACTCGAAATAACAAGCCATAAGAAGACACCCTTTAATTATTATAGTTATCTAGATACACTGAAAAAACAGCGAAACTCAGATGTATGCAGAGCTGAACAAGATATTCTAAATCAAAAATAACTTTTTCTTTGTAGTCGGGTAAAAAATATCCCGATACCAGATACCAAACAGTCTAGGTCACAACAACATGCCGAGATACTTTGTATCTAAGTATACAGAATGAGTTTTAAGTTGATGCTTTTTTTTTACAGCGTGTAAAAATCAAATAGACGAGCAAATATTTCAAATAGTTTTTTTATCAAAACTCAAAAATAAGAGAGAAACAGCCTTTCGAAGTTTAAATAAATTTTATTAAATTTTCTTTAATTTTGAGGTCGGTCCTGGGGTTATATTATATCACTATGGAAATAAGTTGTTATTATCAAGTATGTGTATTGTTCTGTTTTTGAGAGAATTGTGTGTGCCTCAATTATTTTTGATAATAATAACATATTTCCATAGTGACATTATAACCCCAGGACCGACCTCAAAATTAAAGAAAATTTATTTAAACTTCGAAAGGCTGTTTCTCTCTTATTTTTGAGTTTTGATAAAAAAAGTATTTGAAATATTTGCTCGTCTATTTGATTTTTACACGCTGTAAAAAAAAAGCATCAACTTAAAACTCACCCTGTATAAATAAAAGGTACTTTTTTATCAAAGAACACTACCAAAAGATACTCAATAATAAAGTATCTAAGGTAACATGTTATACTTCAAAAGTTATTTTGCAAGTATCTAGGATCCCAGATACTTTTGAGCAGTATTGTAATTTTCGGATACGGTTACAATAATTGTCGAATAACATACGTGTACCGCTCATCTGCTCGCGCAGCAGTCAGGCCGGCCGCACGCGGACTGTCCCTCGAGCGATTGATTGTCGTACAACACGCGCGAACCGCTGCGTCTCCCCGTCCTGTCCCTGCTGACGGGCGGTCGCGCGTGTTTCGGTGGAATGTTTTTTATGAGGACCTGTATTCCGTCGTGCGGCCGATGCTCGAAGCAGTCCGTGTACGGCCAGTCTAGGATACAAGATATTCTTCAGCTCTGGACTGTACCTTGTTCAATTCTGAATGAACAGTGCATACGTTTCCCTATTATTAGTGTTATTCTTTTTTATTACGTTTCATTTTGGCTATGTTCCGATATGCACTGCGACCACTGTACAGTGTGACATCAATTTAGTATACTGTGAACACGTTCCTTTATAGACAGTTATACTGGTTACTATTTAAAACGGAACGCAATCCCGTATACTGTCAGCCGCAATTTTTGAAATTTTGACGCAGCGTACAAATGAGTGTAATACAGTTTTCTAGTTCATTAAAAAAAACTGTTGTTGGAGTACTGTCAAATTAAAAATATCTTAATTAATATTAATTGTAAATTGAATTTATAATATAATAAAAGTAAATAGTTTTCCATTAAAAAGAATATGTTTTAATGTCTAATAAGGTTATTTTTTGCAATTCTTCCATTGTTTTAGTAATTAATTCAAACTAATTACAGAGCTTTATAATTTTTGTGATTAAACTGTAGATTGTTTATAAGACGTTAGTCACTCGAGTGGTTTTGACAGATCACGTGATCAAAGTACTGCGAGTACCTAACCTCCAAAACGCCAGTGCTGACAGTAGAATATGCCGGCGATTTATGACGTCATATATTTTCCTAGGGTACTGCGGCAGTATACTGGCAGTCCATAACGGAACTAATTTTTCTACAGTGATAGCACTGTGCAGTGCCCGCAGTGCATATCGGAACATACCCTTTATTGTGTTATAAGCGTTTATACTAATTATAAATTGTTTTTTCTTTGAGAATTAAACGACAATACGAAGTCGTTAAAATAACTTACATGGCGCGTTGACATTTGGTCATTTTAAATAAATGTAGACAATCGAGTGTTTAATTATTATTTTCGTTTAGTGAAATTTTATGCGCATTGACGACTACAATTAAAATTAAGCTATAATAATTAATTTATCATGAAATGACCCATAGTTTGTTATAAAGGTAAAAAATAGTTACGGTTATTTCACATATTACAGAAATTTAATATTTATAAGATTGGCAATACGTACAATATTTCCAAAAGTGAGATTAGTATAGCTTTCCCAAGAGATATTTTTAAAATACAAAAGGCGTGAAAAACGCTTTTTTCTCTCCTCTTTTTTGAGGCCACCAACCACCAGAGTTATCTGGGCCTAGTGCCAATTTGTTTATATTTTGAATAACAAATTGATATTTGTACCCGTTCTCGGATCAGAACCTGGCAACTGGGGGCTTATCATAGAGGGGACACGAAAACGCAGAATAATTTTCAAACTATTGACCTGACGTCAACGCATTAAACCATATTCTGTAACCTCTTTTAATAAGAGGTCAAACATGTGTCGAACTAAAATATATTTCGTTTTTTTTTTACCATTTTACAACAGTTTACAGTCGAGTGGTAATGTGACCTACGTATTACAGACTTTGTTCGAAATGAAATGTACCGAAGTTAATAAGATATCATCGAACCTGGCATATTCTTGAATACTACTGCTATTTTGTGTCCTAAAATAAAACAATAATTATTGTTAAAAAGCCAGCTCTTATTTAAATAATAACAGTATGTTTGTAGGTAAGTTCTGGACCGACTCTCAACTCTCAACGTGTTTGTCGGCAATACAGAACTCTTCGGATACAGCTTCGTGTTTGCTGGTCAAATTCTAGGTCTCTTTGAATTTGAAATTCTGGACTTCTAGCAGTTCTACGCGTCTAGAACTTAATTCAAATACAGTAGGGCCTCGGTAATCCGGACTCCCGCTTGTTCGGTGATCGCTGTAATCCGGCCGGTCAATGGGGTTCGCGGGGGAGGCGGGCGGGTGTAGGTGCGGGCCCGCCTTGAGCCAATTCGTCGTCAGTCTTTTGTTTATCGCCTTTCGTGTAGTACGTACAGTGTCAATTTAGCGCGCACGCTAGCATCATGGCGCCGCCACGTAAACATTCAACATTAACATTAAAAGACAAATTGCGGATTACAAAAATGTTAGATAAAGGTGACAGCTACCCTGTCATTGCTCGGAAGTTTGGTATAGGCGACATAAAAACATGTGTTTTATTATACCATTAAATATGGCATACTATAATCCGGAAAGGGTCTTGTTTTTGCCTCTCCGGATTAACGAGGCCTTACTGTAGTCTGAAGAATCCGATAATTTGACCGACAAACACGCAGCCGTTTCCGAACAGTTCTGTGGCTTACGTCACCCGTAGAGAATATGTGGGCCTTTGAATTAAATAACCAATTTTTGAGGGGCATATCGATATGTTAATAAAAAAAGAATATGTACCTCACTTACCGCCGCCGAATCTACAGCTTCCGAACCATTTGATGTCAAAGTATGATTTTCAGGTTGGGTCTTAAAAAACAAAAAGCAAACAAAAGGCTATCAGTGTTAATAGTGATTTAACTGAAATTATATTTGTTTAAAATATTACCTTTAACTGCTGAATTTGAGATTGAATTTGTTGAAGTTCTGCAACTTCTTGACTTAATTCCCTACATCGTGCTCTTTCATGCGATAATTCTTCGGCTAGTCTTGATTTCTCCTAAAAAATTTTTTTTGTGAAAATATTGTTAAAATTGTCGATAGCTGGCGATATTCTAATAGACGGAGAGCTGGCTACGGAGAAAATGGGTGACTCGGTGCAGAGCTGAAAATTTGCAGAATAATAGGAGATAGTATTAGTAAGTAGGGAAAAAATTGCCAGAAGACTAGACGGAAGATAAAGAGCCGCCAGAAGGCGCTAATGTTGCGAAAAATCAGTGCACTTCTGGAAAATTCTATACTTATTCTGTAATTCAAAACTAAATTATATATTATATATATTATACATTATATAGTTTTAAGGGCATACTAAAAATTCAAACATGATATAATAATTACATTCGACAAATATTCAAAATTATTAATGACATTTTGATAGAAATAAAATTAATCGTCATATATTTTCATTAATAAAATTACGTTGTTATAACAACGTTATTTTATTAATTTATTTAATTTTATTTCTATCAAAATGCCATTAATAATTTTGAATATTTGTCGAATGTAATTATTATATCATGTTTGAATTTTCAGTATGCCCTTATAACTAGGTATATAATGTATAATATATATAATATATAATCTAGTTTTGAATTACAGAATAAGTATCGAAATTGCCAGAAGTGCACTGAATTTTGGCAACATTAGCGCCTTCTGGCGGTTCTTTACCTTCCGCCTAGCCTTCTGGCAATTTTTTCCCTACTTACTTATACTATCTCCTCTTATTCTGCAAATTTTCAGCTCTGCACCGAGTCACCTTTTTTCTCCGTAGCCAGTTCTTAGTCCATAAGAGATTCAAAATTTGATAAAAAAATAAAAATGTTCCGGAAAAGGTCAAATATTGCTCCGATTATTACATATTACAAATTATCGATGACCGTTGAATTCGGTGTCTGGCTTTGAACTGTAAAATTGCGTTCAACAACTAAAAGTCACGAAGGCACTTACGTTATTAAGTTTTTCTATGTCAGACATACTCGATGAGGAATCAATTGATAATATTTGCACTCTTAAAGCCTCACATTCGGTCGATAGCACTTGATTCCGTTTTTCTTCATCAGACAATTTTTCTTTCAACTTAGATATTTCATTAGTTTGTATCTGTAACAAAAAAAAATACAATTAAGTATTTCTATTTATGGCTTTCAACCATAGAGATATATATATATATTAATAGATAGCGGATGCCTATTCTTGAGCATTGTGCGGAATGGTTCCAATTAGAAGCCATTTTGTACGTGGAAAACGCCGTAAAAAGTGCGCGGGATTCAAAAAGATTAAATATTCTATAATATGATGTTAATGGAAAAACAATAAAACTCGCAGTAAACAGTGACATTACGCTCCAAAACCTATTTTTATATTGAAACGTTTCAAAAATTACAAAACAGCATAAATATAATATAAAAGCTCAGAACATTTTACATTGTCAGATTGGCATCAATGCTTGTCAACCTTGATGCCAAATTGACAATGTAAAATGTTCTAAGCTTTTACATTATATTTATGCCCAATTTTGTAATTTTTGAAACGTTTCAGTATAAAAATAGGTTTTGGAGCGAAATATCACTGTTTACTGTGAGTTTTGTCGTTTTTCTCAATAAAATCATATTATAAAATAATTAATATTTTTGAATCTCGCGCGCTTTTTACGGCGTTTTCCACGTACAAAACGGCTTCTAAAAGGTACAGGAGGCGCTAGCGTATCCGCAATCTATTAAATATATATATCTATGCTTTCAACCTTGATATTTATTTGCACCCATATTAGCACAATGTGTTATTGTTTGGTAAACAAATAAATTATGAATTTCCGTCAGGTCATAACAAAGACATAATCATGACACATATACAGGGTTCCTCGTATTAAACTACCCATTTAGATATCTGAATAAAATCTACGCGACATAACCAATCAAGTGATTCTTTCTTTGATTTCAGATTTAATATTAAGCTGCACCTTTCCAACATTATGGACTGTTTGGTCTAGCAGTACTTTCTTTGGAAATCTACAATCAAATATATTGTTGAATTCGCGCCCCAATAAGCACGTCTGCAGAATATTTTTGGACTCCTGCCCTAACACTGGTCACCCAAGTTGGGCAGGATATCCTCTATGTAATAATATATCATAGAAATTGTATATTTTTTATTGAGGAAATAAATAAATAAATAAAATAAAAAATAAGCTTTCAATTGACACCCTAAACGCGCCCTTGAAAAAAGTTTTTTTTTTTTCCATTTCCTAAGTCACCGTCTGAAATTAACACCTAGAATTAAAATTCAACTTTTAATACTTCACGTCTGTGATCGCGCTATCGCACTCTATCTCTGTGCCAAATTTCAAATTTTTACGTCAAATAGTTTGAGAGAAACTCGCCTGCAACAGATGAGCGAACGCCGAAGTGATTCCATGAGTGTTTTGTTTGCACGGAACACTTAACACATTGAGCGAAACGGTAAAGAAATTGTTCAAGGATTTAAAATTCATCCTATTTACTTTTTCATATTTCATAACCGTTTTCAATCAAAATAAAAAAATTCCAGCCAACTGGGCGACGGGACCATTCCAACTTCAAAAATGTTGGCATTTGATTATAATAAAGAAAATAAAATTTTTGATATCGTGTGAGGTGACGCGGGTAATCGCTAGTATTCAATATATTTGCTATTCGTTGCCATAGTTACCTACATAATATTATGTTCCACGTCATGTAAACATTTAATCAAAGCATGCCGAACTGTTTATTTCTGACAGATCCATAAAACAAAAGAGCGATTGATTTTTTTTTATTTTCAAAATATTTCTGAAACTATAAAGTTTAGGAAAAAATTTTTTAGCAAAACTTTCTTGGAAAAATAAATAGAATAATAATCCGTTTTGAAAAGTATACCATCATTATATAAAAAACACCTTTTTAGCATATATCTCTTCTGCGCATGCGCTGATTTTCCCCAAAAACAAAAGGGCTCTTCATATTTGCATACCAAACATCCTCCCAAAATTTGGTTTCAATCCGTTCATCCATTTGACCTGTATCGTGTTCACAGACAAACAGAAAAACAGACGCACAGAGATTTTTCAAAAATATGTTTTTTGGATGCGGGGGACATCAAAACGGAAAGATATTGCAAAATTTTTGAAAAGTGATTTTTGACCTAAACTAGTACCATTCCCCACATGTGGGTTGGAATGGTAAAACGTTCGAGAGTTCGACAGTGAGAGGAGCACAAAAAGGAAAGCGAGCGATCGTATGCGGGCTTCGTTTTTTCCCCTTTGGGAAACAGTACGAGAATACAACTCTATAACATACCTCCGATAAATGCATTTTAAGCGATGCGATTTCAGCATTTTTATTTTCCAGCTGTCTTCTCCAATTTCCTTCTTCGCTTTCAATATGCAGCTGAAGTTTGTTCAACATCCCCTCCTAAAAATATTTAACAGTACTTTGTTAGACTAATAATTTAAAAGCAATACGCTGTTGTATTTAAAAAACAAATCTACCGTATCATCAATAATAGTTTTATAACGCGTTGTCTGCTCTTGAAGTTTTTGTATGTCGCCAGTTGCAAGTGTCAATTTTTCATTTAAACTGGAATTTTCAGCTTTTAACCTTTCATTAATTACACTATAACTTTCTTCACTATGTTGTCTTTCGAGTTTCTTGTTACTTTCTGCTTCTGTAGCGGCCCTGACCGCTTCTTCGATCATCTGTTCGGTCGCTGCCTTGCTTTCTTTAAGAGCTAATTCGGTTGCTGATTTCGTTTCCATTTCTTTAATTTCGCGGTAAGAATGAACGGCCGTTTCAAATTCACTGAGGTATTCGTCATAAGGCAAATTATTACTGTGAGATACTTTTATATCGGGAAACAGTCTTTGTAAGAAATTACGGTTACTGTTCTGCTCATCGATACGTACTCTATTTATAGATTCCTGGAAATAAATGTAAAAAACCGTTAACTTAAAACAGCATCCGCTATTGTAGAAACAATCAAGTTGATGAGGAAAGCAAAAGAGGCCCGTCAATTTCAAGTAACGATACACGCATCTATTAAATTATCTTGGCAAACTTGTTGTACACAACGATAATTTGTTATTTAATTTTTTGTCGTTGCATTCTTACAAGAAATAAAAAAAAGAACGGCGACTTTTTGTTCCTGTACGGTTTTAAGGAGGTTGAGCCATTTTACGAAGATAATGAAAAAAATCTGAAATAAAGTTTTTTTAGTAGATTTTTTTATGACAAAATTTTCTGTAAAAAATCTAAAATCATTAGGAGATTTATAAAGTTAAAAATTAAAAAAAACTTTTACATGTAGTCTTATGGAAAATATGTCAACCTAGCATGCAAACGGTACATTTTAATTTTTTGCAAATAACCAAATAATGTCAGCAGTTCCGAAAATTAACTATGTAAAGCATCGATGCATATTTTAATATTTTTTCCAATTTAATTAGGAGACCTTTAATTAATAAAAAAAATTATTAAACCTTAGCACTTTTCGATTATGGACTTTTATTCTTGACAGTTTTAACAATTTTAACTGAATTTTCAACTTTTTAATGATTTAATTTTAATTTTTATTAATTCTAATTTCTTTTTTTAATTATTTACTGCAAAAAATATGTAAAATACAGATATTTACATACATTTATTTTTTTTAACCTAACTTTGTACAAAAATTCAAAAGTTAGTCCATTAAGTAAAATACTGAAATAATTAATTTATATTAAAAAAAATATTTATTTATGCCTTTATGACAATAATTTATTGGTATCATCGACTTATAACCTTTTGTAAAAATTTATTATGGAAAAGTTCTCATTTAGAATTCGACTTATTTTTGATTGGGACTGTAACGGATCAACCTCCTTAAACGAACAAAATTCGGTTTACATGTACTAATTGGGAAGATGTAATCCAGATCCTTGCAAACCTAGACTACAACTCCTATAAACAGATTTATCAATATTTGAAATGTAGTCAAATTAAATTATAACAAACAACAGAATACGATCAAGATATCGGCAACTGGCCAATAACAAGAGTTAGGCTAGGTTCACACTATACGGTTTTTCCTATTCGGAATTCTTATACGATTTTACCGTATACTGTAAAAACGTATTCAGTATTCACATTCATACGTTTTTCTTATACGGTAGAATCGAAATGCTATTGCCACTAGACCGTTTCGTTTTTTGTGCCGTACGCGGCTCACGGTTTTCAGTGACAAGACACGGCTGCAAAAATAAACGAAACTGTTTTTTTTACCGCATTCGGTTTTACCGTATAGTGTGAATACGTGTATATGTTTGCATTTGCTACTGAAAACAGCATACGAAAAACGTTTCGGTAAACCGCAAGGTGTGAACGTAGCCTTAGGCCATAAAAAAAAATCGGTTTCAAATTTCAAATCGCAAAATTTAGCGCCCAATATATATTTGGCACTTACATGGACATTTAAAGATTTTTTCTCAAGTAATTTTTCAGCGTCATTGAATGCCTCCATGGCTTTCCAATTCTTTTTCCGCAGCTCCTGAAGTATTACACACCACATGCACAAAATATATCAAATGCAAAAAATTGAACTTCTATAACTCAAAACATTTACAGTGTAACCTCTTTATAACGAATCTCAAGGGACCGGGCATTTTTTTTCGTTATATAGAGGGAAGAATGAAAAATAATCAAATTTCACCTAATTAATTTAATCCAAACATATATAGTCTGTTAACTTTGCCTGACATTTTTTGCTGTGCCAATATTTGTTTTGTATTTTATTTGTTTGTATTTTATTAAGTATCTTATGCATGTCTTGAGATCATCTTCATTAAACAATAGGAATTTTTCGATAAGTTTGTCGGCATCAAGTGCTTGTTGAATAGTTGGTGATGGTTCAGAATCGTCTTCTTTACGTCTGTAAATATTTTCTGACGCCTAAATATGAACATATTTCTTAGTAATAGAGAATGGCTGTTGCGCTATAAAGAGGGTATTAATGTATGGGTTTTAAGGTAAACCAACCAAATTGTAAAAATTTCTACGTTATAGGGAGTTTTTCGTTATAACGAAGGACGTTATAAAGAGGTTACACTGTATATTGTTTTCCATTAAACGACTTGAAATCTTATTTCAGCATAGTGTTGAGTTTTAGATGCTCGCAGATAAACCAAACGTATTTTCTTACAAAAAATAAATTCAAATTAAACATGCCGCTAATAATACACGGGCTCACCATTGGGATCTGAAGAACCGAACAGATACTATAAGATATTATGATATGAACTTGCATTTTAACGCGAACCTTTTTTTTTTAATTCTTGTTCGTTAAATTCAATTATTTCGTATCTTTAACAGAGTTCGAGATCCCAATAATTTGCTACAGTTGTCCCGTAATCTTTACAGGTCGCAGTGAGGATGAGCATCGAAATAAAAACAATTGGTTTACGGACGATAGTTTTACGTGATAACGTATTCCGCTCGAATAATACATAACCTAAATTTTAGTAGCTGTCAAACTTGGGCCGATCTTGCGCGGAACGTGACACTTTTTCGTGCATGCAGCCGGTTTTTCATCAATTTATTTTCGTGCATGCAGCCGGTGTTTCATCAATTTATAAGACGTTATCACGTCAACAAAACAACCGCGTTAACATTGATTATTGAACGATATAGCTGGCCACCGATGGAAAAATCATCGACGTAGAAAGTAAAACATCAATTTCCGATGCTCATTCCTATCAGAAGCCACGAAGGTTTGAGGCAATCTACAAAGTGTGGTGAATAGATGATGTTGCCTATTTTTCTTGTCTCGAGTGTCGAGTTATAAATACCCAAATCTTTTAAATCGAATAGTATCATCTCTCCGTCACACTTTGTGAAAACAAACAAAAACGACTAATAAAATGACAAATAATGAATATAATTACATTATTCTTAGTCCTATGTGTTTCCAATTCTTCTTTATTGGACTGCAGTTCTGCACGAAGTGACGAAATTTCATTTTGTAAATTAAGAATTTCTACTTTATCTCCTTCAGCCGCGCCACTTGCAGATGCCTGAACTGTACTTAATTCAGCTTTCACCTTACATAAAAATATTCATGTCCAATGACTATTGTAATTTTGTTTGAAGATAATTATTTTAAAACAGTAAAAAAAACTACTCTATAAAATGAAACGCCGTTTTACCTGTGCAATCAATTTTTCGCTGTCTTCTTGTTTCGTTTTTGCTTGTGTTTGCGCAGCTGCCAGTTCCACTTTTAGCCGCTGTATTTCGACTTGCGCCTGCGCCCGTGCTTCGTCCGATTTGCGGAGTTCGTCATTGGTTGCTTGCGAGACACGCTGCGAAGAAGTGAACCTTTGTTCCAAGTCATTACAGACTCGGCGAGACTCCTGCAATATTTATATGGATGAACATAAACGCATCTAGCTCAAGCAAAGTATATAGTCAAGTTTTTAACTCACGTCTAACTGTCTAACAAGATCCTGTATTTGATCAGAAGAAGACTGAAGATGGGCTACGTTTTCCCTTAGCATATCGGCTTCGGTGCGAGCTGCTCGCAGCTCTATGCTCAACGCAGCTACCATGTTTTGTTGTTCTTGTTGTTCGTTATGCATTGCTTGGATTTGTCCCTTCAATGCCGCTTCATTCTAAATGCACAAAAATTAGAGCACACGTCAAATATTTACCCATCCTTGCTAATATAAAGCTCGTTCCAAGCAGCCGCGAACGGTAATAAAACCGTACACAGTCTTGTAGAAGACTGTCTTGCGCAGTATCGATTTTTGAGCTAGTGCGCAAATTAGTCTTGCGCACTGACAAGACTGTGTACGGTTTTATTACCGTTCGCGGCTGCTTGGAACGAACCTATAATAAAAGTGAAACACTGTCGGTTTGTTTGACCGTTCATGTTTAAATGTCTGAAAGAATTTCAATGAAATTTTGAATATATACTAAAATACATATTTTAGATTTTTATATAAATAAATAAAATTTTAATTACATATTTATGGATTCAATTCGATTTGTATTCGGGCGAAGTCAGGTCAGGCTGTTAGAAAGTGCAAATTAGATGTTTGAAATATTCAATTTTCATAAGAGTACAAACTTTGAAATTTTATTTCGACTCGGAAACGCACTTTATCATTTACTAGCGGCCCGGTCCGGCTTTAAATTTAACACGAACGCATCATACACACAGACCTTCCGGAAGAAATTCTCTAAATGATGGTGAAAATCGCATCAAAATCCGCCGTCTCATTTAGAAGAACTAAGCGGACAAACAGACAAACGCGGATAGCGACTCTACGTTTGACTCCGATTCTGTACGTTTAGATAAGATATTTAGATTTCACTAGCGTGACCTGTGCGAATTATTCGCACTAAATAAGTATAATAATTATCACTTTACAAAATTATTTTTTAAATACGATTGCAGGTATTCAATTCGTTTCTAATTTTGCACACTGCTTATAACGTTCTTCTTTTTGTTGTAAAAGAAATATTTTACTAAAATTGTCATATAGAGGCGCAAGTAGCAAAAGCGTTGTTCAGCGTTGCCCGTCAGATGGCAGTATGCAGTATTTACAATATGAAGGTCAGATGACAGATCGAAGTGTTAACGTTACGCCGTCAGATGGCAGACGTCGTTCAGAGTTTAATTAATTTACAAAAACAACAGCAATAATAAATTTTTTAGTTGTCGATGTCAGTAGAGCAAGCAATTATCTGTAAAATGATATATAATTTATGTGCAGAAATTGTGTGGTTTTTTCTAAAAAGGGAGGCAAACATCTTAAACCCTAGCGTATTAATATACATGATTACCTCCTGCAGATGAGCGACCGCAACTTCGAGTTGCTGTCTTTGTGCCTGCAATGCTCCGTGCTCTTCTTGGAACTGTTTATTAGTCATTCGTTCGGCGCTAATCTTCGCCTGCAATTGTTGCAATTGCTGTTGTAAATGTTGTTTTTCGGCTTGTATGTGTTCTTGCGCATGCTGGACGCGAGCGGCGAACGCCTGTTTTTCAGCCTGCGCTTGCGCGGCTGCCTCTTCCGCCTGCTTTAACGCCTGGAGACGGGCGTTCAGTTCACCTCTGACTTCACGGAGTCTTTGCGCCACGCCGGCGTGTGCTTCTTGCTCCGCTTTTAAAATTCTTTCACGTTCCGCCAACTGTTTTTTGAGTTTCTGGACAGGATCGGATCTGCTCTATAATGAAAAAAAAGACATGTAAAAATACGACATTGTGGGCATTCCTTGGAAATAAAAGAACTAATTATTATTATTACAATGAAACAATTTTAAACTTTCCTTTTTAACACGCTCGACTGCTCGCTTTAGGCATCGCCTAACAGTTATTATAAAACTCGATTCATAAATGCATGTTGGGTTGCTCGTTTTGAACTACTTCGAGCGGTTTCGATTCGTTCAGGATTGTTTCTTTGTAATATAAACAATAATAAAGAAGTATAGTACAGACCGTCAAAAGAAAACGACCTGTGTTTTATATACAGTATGTAAACACGTAAGGTGCACATTGGGAAAAAATGACTGGATCAGAGTGAGCCTTGAAATCTTGTTTCTCAATTTGACAGATAATATAATCTTTTGCAAAATGAATGTGTATACTACCAAAGAAAATATTCAAATGATTACAACATAATCGGACTTTTTTTATTAATGGGACATTAAATTCCCAAAAATACTTAAATATGGTGCGAGATCAAATATCTCCGCCTATTCGTGTTGAACCTAAAGACATTGGGTCACTGATTTATCAACGCGCATACGTCATACCAGTCAGACAATTTTTGAATGAAATGTTTCCAAACAGACGGAGTTGTTTTTTTTGTTTTATTTTTGTACAAAAAAATTAAAATAATGATTTATAAGAGCTTTTTGTTATTAAAAAAGTCAAGTAAAATAAAAATAAATCAAAATAAAATAGAAATCCTCAAGATTACCACGATAATTCAACAGAAATAACAATTAATGCAGTCATGGCTAACTCTGATCCAAGTATTTTTTTCCAATGCTAATTTCCCTATGTGCACCTTACGCGTTTACATACTGTATAGATTTTTCTACAATTAGTAAACGATTTAAAATATTACCTCGCTCCATTCTGCCGCGATAACAGGACCTTCGTGCTGTTTATTTAAAAGAAGATCAATAAGAATTTGAACTTCGCTGCGTGACAATTCAGCTTTACGAACGAGCGGCACAAGTAAACTAACATTGACGCCTTCGTTTGCACCTAAAAATAATATTTTTCTGTACTTTCCCTGTTATATCGACAGGTTAAAATCTAATATCCTATAGGCTGTGTGCACGAAACCTATTAGCGCCGCTAGTGGGTAATAGAGAATTATTGAACTAACTTTTTATGGAAATCGCGACATGTTTCTATGGTGATAAATCAAAAACTTTAGTTGGCCATGATGTGTCAAAAAAATTGTAATAAGGAAAACTGATGTTAATTTGTTTACACTGACAGCTGAACGTCAAATCAGGGCGCCAATGGTCTTTATTTTACTTAAGGAAGTACCCTCGGTACGCAATAAGTCAAAGAATTTCAGTCTTCTACTTGAGTAACGTAGTATATAATTTGGCAACACCGCATGCCTTGCCATAGTTACAAGTGCTATTGTACGCAGCATAAGTCAGCACGCAGTGTCAAATTCGCATTAATTTATGAAAATGCTTTTCTTTATTCCTGTCATTTCGGAAATAATAATATACTATCATTTTTTTGGAATACTATGCTTTTAGCATTTACTCAATTTACGTATGTTTTCACGATATCAAAACTGCTGCAGTTTCGTAACTTACCTTTAAATGACGCGCCACAAACTATAATATTGCGGTGTTGTCATGTTTATGAATTGCTAAAAAGCTCGGATTTGTTTTAGTTATTTCTATTAACATAAGCAAGCTTTATACGTTTTGGAAAAAGAAAAATGTTCATAGAATATTCGTTTATATTTCCTGAAAATTTTATCAAAATCTGTTTGTCAATTCCAACGTAATAAATGATGGAGTGCGTCAAAATCACAGATTTCCATAAGACTCCATGTTAAGTGCAGCGAAATAAAATGATCAATATCTTTTTTCAAAGTCAACCAAAGATCACAAAAATTTAACTGAGTCATTTTTGAAAAGGTTTTGACATATTTGCAAATTTTCGTAATTTTCTGTTTGTTAATTCATTTATCGAGGGTACTTCCTTAAATCGGCATCAGCGCAACAGCCCGGAACACAACAAGCATTTCCAGATCGCTTAGTTTTCCTATGTTTTCTTTGTAATTAAAAACTTTGTAAACTTATAACTACTTTCACTTTTAATAAACATTGTTCACTGACATACGGAAAATTGGAGATCGAAGTTTCCCCTAGTGCTCACCAGAAACGCTCGAATCGAAAAATTTGTAATTCCGTGCACATAGCCCATACCCTTTTTATAAAACATCGAACAATCAACTGATAGCGTAAGTAATGTTGAATAGCGCCGTTAAAATGTTTTTGTTAAATAATACAGATTTTTGTAAAAAATGACTTACTCATTTGTTGAAGTTGAGAAAGCTCACTTCTTTTCTTCTTCTTGCTATTGTTATTTTGCACTGACAAAGGCGGCGCATTATAATGTTGCTCAGCAACTTGTTGAACCGTCGCAATACCATTTTCGAGAGAACTTTGAAATTCTATCGATTGTTTGACCTTCGTCGGCGTGCTCTGTTTTAAATCTCCGTTTTTACTATTTGCGTGAGTCTTGACTACGTCACAATTTTTGTTTGACACATTTTTTAACGTCTCATCATTTTTTTTTGTATTATTTGAAGGTTTCAGTACTTCGCCGTTTTTCAAATGATTTGCATTTTTTGAAAAATCACCGTTCTTATTTTCCAAACTCTTCAATTCCCCATTTTTAACACTGTTTTTATTATGTTCGTTTTTGTTCAACGTAATTTTAGGGTTTTCGTTATTTTTAATAGTTGAATTTTTCGAAATTTTACCGACTGAATTATTCTTGGGGGTGTCGTTCATTTTAACAGTTACATTTTTAGCATTAATAGCGGGTAAAGTCGCGACCGGTTTTGGAATTTCTCCATTTTTACTTGAAACATTTTTACTATCGATCGTTTTTACGGCTGGAATGTTTTTAACACCGTTTGCAATTTTCTTGCGTTCTTCATTTATTTCGGTGACCAAAACTTTATTAACATCTTGATTCTTTGCGGACGTTGCAGTGACTTTCTTGTTCGATTCGTTTTTAATTAACGGTTCCGATTCACTTTTCTTGGTTTTGTTTTCGATCCGTTTAGAAGATTCCTGTTTTTTATTATTTATCAATTCGGGTTTCTTACTCGAATCGAGCGATTTCTTATTTTCAAATTTGGCAGGAACATTATCTTCACTAGGTTTCACATATGCTGGAATTTTTACTTTTCCAATTTTATTTTCTCTTACGTCAGTTTCACTCGCGAAATTCTTACCTTTCTTCTTGTTGTTTTTTTGTGCATTTTCGCGTAAATCTTCTTTCTAAAGTAAAGATAAAATAATGCACTGAACAAATGCAACTTTTTGTTAGATTTTTTTATGTGTCACTTAAGGTTATACGCTCTCGACCGTATTAGTAAAAACTGCGTCCGTATTTTGTTGTAACAAAAAAATGTTATATGACTTGGTAAATTTATTATTTCTTATGGAAATATTATATCCTGTTGATCATAGCTTTATTTTTTAATATTTAAGAAATAATTTTTAAACATTTCACATAATATCATAAAGTTGTGACTTAAGCAGTATATTTAATTAAGTCCAGTGTACACGAGTGATTTTATCTTACGTTTTGGTTTTAAAAACCTATGAACCGTTAGACGTATAGTTATTGAGTTATTGGATATTAAATGCAGTTTTTAATACACGGTAAATGAGATAATATGCAATTTTCAAGTTTTAGTTATTAGCTACGTCAAAAAAATTATTTAAGGTAGTACCTCCACGACTGTCCAGTTAAAAAGTTTACGCTTAATACCCACATTATTGATATGATCGTTATTAAGACAGCAGACTATGTTTTTTTAAAGTGAGTGTACTCCTACACTACTATTATATCCTCTATATGAATATACACACACTATGACATATTATTTTGTGTGGAAATCTGACATCACCGTATATTTCCATAGTTTCCAAATCGAGGAATCATATAAACTCTTAGTATTTTTGTAGTCTTAAAAAAATTGAAAATTGCCACAGCTCTACGCGAGAAAAAAGAATCAAATAATAACAAATAATGTTGAATCAGCCGAATCTAATCTATGCGAGGGCACTCGCCTTGTTGAATTAAAAGTATTAGGCAAAAATTTAAGATGTTGTAAGTGTAAAGAAGTGCTTTGTCTTGACAATGTAGTTGATGAACAACGTACTGGATTAAAAGTCATGTGTGAAAAATATGTTGTAATAACAAAAGTTCGAACCGGAAAAATTCATGTTGCACATAATGAAAAATCCAAGCATTCTGACTTTAACACAGGCGCAGTTCACACCAATAAATAATAATAGTACCTATTCAATAAAAAAAATTTCTTAAAAAAATTTAATCATTTCATATTTTCGCGCCTTTCTCTTTTGTTACACCGTTGCCACATAGTTTCCACGCGACCGTTCTCACAATCCTTCCACTGCAAATATTTGTCTAAATATGTGTTTCATTTTTATTTTTTATCAAAACTACGTGGTTAATAATGTTTATATATTTTTTAAATTATTCGGAATATATTATTCTAACAAATAATAGTTTTTCATCAAGATGGTGAAAGTCCTTCAATTAAAAACAAAAAAAAATGTCCTTTTCTCAGGCTTTCCCTATGCTATATGTATAAAAAATGTCATTTTTAATTGCAATTATTTCATGTTCAGTACGGTAAATCGTTTTAAAATTTAAACAGAGTGTGTATTATGCATTTAATTACTTATACAGATTGTATCAAATCAAAACGGTCCATAGGACATTCATGTGTAAGACAGAGACGATGTATACCTAAAGATCTAAAGCAGTAAGTAAGAATGAGATAAATGATCGCTAATATAGTTACTGTAGTTACGTAAATAAATAATTACGTACACTGTAAATCTTTTTACCAATTTATCAATAATTAAAACAACTACAAATAAAATTATGTTGGCGGTTGAATTACCACCATAAAACCATTTAATTATTTGGATTTTTTCCCGAACAGTATAAATAGCCATTTTATCAATAATTTCACTAGTGAATACCGACATTTGATAAAATTGTGATTTTTACTGTAGAAAACAAAGACGATACTATCAGATTGTATAACCACAGTAACTAGCTATTAGCGATCATTTATCTCATTCTTACTTACTGCTTTTGTGCTTTATATAATATCGTCTCTGTCTTACACACAGAATGTTCTATGGACCGTTTTGATTTGATACAATCTGTATACCAAATTTCAAAGACTTCCTGAAATATTGAATTTGTGGAGGTACTACCTTAATAAAAACAAAATTTATGAAAAACTTTTCGTGTAATCTGGTTTTCATGGTGACATAATTCAAATCTAGAAAATAGAGATTTTGAGAGTTGTTTAGAAAATTTTTAATTAATATTTTTCCAAAACTGCACGGGAAAGTATAGTTTTTTTAATTTTTACGTTATCTAAAAGAGTCAAACTTTCGAGTAATCAGTTTTTTAAAAAATTGTCTATAGCCAATTTGGTTTAATCTTATTTTTATATACATTTCCGGTCAGTCTTCTCATATATCATTGTGTTAAAAATCGCATTTTTAATAATTAATAACTTGAAAACTAGACGGTCAATGTTTTTTAAAAAATGCAGTTGAATGTATGAGATATCCATAATTAACATATTAAAATTTCAGCGTATTATCTATACATTGCTCTATCGGGCGTATAACCTTAAAGACGAACACCAAAATACTTACACTGTGCGATTTGAGTAGCTCGCATTCATCTTTTGGATGTATCTGCTCAAAATGGTTAAGAACGATTGGAGAATCATCGGAGAAATCACGCAAGGCCGACGGATTTACGGGACTCGGCTCTCGGTTAACCAAAATAGGCCTTACATTTCGTTTAGCACTTCTACGTCCACCGCTGTTGCTCGACACAGACTAAAATAAGTAACGGAAAGTTAATTTTTCAACCAAGAAAGAAACGGAATTTTCCACTTTGAAATTGTAACCTTTCAGTAAAAATTCTTACACAATATTATATTTTATATTTTACTTAAAAAAAAAACAAACTAAGTACCTTTGCTGAAACTTCATCAGTTGTAATGACAATAATCGGTTCTTCAAATTCCACATGTTGTTTGTGTTCTTGATGTTCCGATCGAACTTTACGATTGTCCTCCAATGTATCGGGAGAATCACTGCTATGTGATTCGAAATTATCGGACGCAGTTTTCGAAGATACCAATTTTTCCTTCACCTATCGATATGAATTAACACTAGTGATGTGCCAGATCGTTAAAAATGTATATCCGCGGATACGGATCTGAATACGGATATTTGGTTTAAAGATCCGCGGATACGGATATGGATCTTAACTTTCTTAGAGTAGTACGCTGCGGTAAATATTGCACATCGACCTTTGGAAAGAGACAATCTGTTATGGGAAAAAGTTATTGACCTCTTTAAGAGTTAACTCTCATAACAGATTGTCTCTTTCCAAAGATAGATGTGCAATAACTCATTATAAAGATAGTTTTTTAGTACCTTTGAGTTATGTATTATTGGTATGGTACTCACTACGATAAATGTTTGCAATATAAAGGTGCCAAATACGATTTTAAAAAATAAAAAATAATCTGAATGGAATTTAACAGTTTTTTCATTATTACCTAATCACCTATATATATAAAATTTCATCTATGAATTGAAAATTAATAAGGTAAAAGATCCGTAAAAACTCCGCCATTAAACTAACGGATACAGATCTTTCTTCTCCTTCAGATATCCGCGGATACGGATACGGATATCCGGCACATCACTAATTAACACAATAAATCATTATTCAATTTAATTCAGTGCGTATTCTATCAAGGTTCGAAACCGTAACTAAAATCGAAACCATTAAAATAATTTTGTATCATTAACCGAAACCATTGATTAAAATATTACCTTACTCAATGCCGAAACCACTATTCTTGCAGAAAAAAAAAGACGGGTTGCACTCCGGGAGTGCCGGCAGAAGTGAAAACTTGAATATTAACGTCTAACGAATTTTCGATCAGGTCACGTGTCCTGACGCGAGTTTAACATTTTTTACCCATTACAAAAAAAGTGTACAACGCCGCTAAAGAAGTTTTTACTTCAAAAAATCGAAACTTAAACCAAAGTTTCGGAAACAGTATTCATTTGTTCAGTTATACATTAAAAATTAGTTTAATAGTAAAATTATTATTTATAGTTGAGTTTCCGATATACAGTGTAAACTCTTTATAATGTCCTTCGTTATAACGAAAAACTCCCTATAACGTCGAAATTTTTACGATTTGGTTGGTTTACCTTAAAACCTATACATTA
Source organism: Xanthostigma xanthostigma (assembly GCA_963575645.1). Lineage (NCBI taxonomy): Eukaryota > Metazoa > Arthropoda > Insecta > Raphidioptera > Raphidiidae > Xanthostigma > Xanthostigma xanthostigma. The sequence continues at coordinate 6,766,040 of OY754471.1, read as the reverse complement.
ATACCCTCTTTATAACGCAACAGCCATTCTCTATAACGAAGAAATATGTTCATATTTAGGCGTCAGCAAATGTTTACAGGCATAAAGAGGACCATTCTGAACCATCACCATCTATTCAACAAGCACTTGATGACGCCAAACTATAGGTATATGTGTTTGGAATAAATTAATTTTGTGAAAATTGGTTATTTTTCTTTCTTCCCTCCATATAACGAAAATTCTTTATAACGAAAAAAATGTTCGGTCCCTTAAAATTCGTTATAAAGAGATTATACAGTACATTGATTAATTTGGTTGTTTTTCTTTCTTCACTCCATACAACGGTAACTCTCTATAACGATAAAAAATGCTCGGTCCCTTGAGTTTCGTTATAAAGAGTTTACACTGTATTATGTATTTAAAAACGTAACCGAAACACGAATGTTATTTTACCTTTTTATTAGCCTTCTTTTGTTTCTTATCCTTAGACTTTGGGCGCGACGTTCCAAGCAGCCCAGCACTTAAAGTGCGCTGCTCAGCAAGGGCCTCTTCGTAGCTTTTGGAACGCATTCCGAATACAGAAATCAACAATAACACACCTGCCGATAATACGAACAGAGCTGCGCAAACTAAACCGGTTTGCAGATCCATTATCTGTTGACAAACAAAAAATCAGTGTCGAAGTGAAATTTACCCAACTAAGAAGGTCCGGCCTTCCGTTTGTAAGCCCTCAACGCCAACGCATACGTGCCACGTTTTTTCGCACAATTTTGCGATAAAGCCGTTGGCAAATAGCAGGTGTAGTACAAATGGCGTAAGCCGGCACATTCTTCGCTAAAATGTACCGGCGAGAAATGTGGAGTAGCTGGCTAATCGTCACATTGCAAAGCTATTCAGAGGCGCTGAAGCAACGTAATATCCCTTTCAAGTTTCATTCTTGCATTTATTAAGTTCCTCATGATAATACGTATTGTCATAAAATAAATAAATCGAACGTTTTATCTCGTCGATATCTTCCAAAATTTTGAAGTTGTACCAAAATTGGCAAAATGGAACATTTATATAAAATCACCCGTTTTTGTCGTTGGCATTTTCTATTTTTGAAGTAAAACTTTATTTAATAGGTCATATGCATGATTTTTTTTTATATTTTTAATAGATTATTTAGTCAACCATAATACGGAAAAAAATTGATAATCATTTAAAAATGTAATATTATCATAAGAAAAAAAATATTAAATTCCACATTCAAAAATAGACAGTTTAAACAATCGGCCATGTTCGCGGGCTTATGTGACGTCATGATATACGATGCATGCCAACCTTGATGTCAAATTGTCAATGTTCTAAATGAAGTTTATTTGTTGTTTTCTCTAAATACTGACATAATTTTACTGTGAGACGACACAGTCGTCATGAAAACTGTTGTTGATATATACTCTGACGTCACGATGCGTTTTGAAAATTCGAAAATAGCGCTTATTTTCTACATTTCTTTTTTATTATTTGTATTTTTTTCAGTGATTAGATTAATAAAATAACCATTACGTTATGATCAAGAACTAAAATGTATTTCGAAATAAAAATTTTAACCAATTTGGGGTTTTATGCATATGACCTATTGAAGAGGAAATGATTCAACGGCCGGAAAATAAAAGAAAAACCTTGGAATCGCAAAATGGATAGCGGCATCAATGAAACGAGTTCACGGCTCTAAAGAAGTTTCACTTCTCCTGTGTGTTTATGTTCTTTTACAATTGAGACTTCTCTGTACACATTGGACTGAAATTATTTTTACTTAAAAAGCTAATTCTGGTTCTAATTGATCTTTTCTTGTTTCTTCTTTTTTTTGACGTGATAACGTCTTATAAATTGATGAAACACCGGCTGCACGCACGAAAAAGTGTAACGTTCCGCCTGAGATAACGTCTTATAAATTGATGAAACACCAGCTGCACGCACGAAAAAATGTCACGTTCCGCCTGACCCTATGCGTGCAATAGATATGAGCGCCGCGCCGGCGCGCCGTCGCCGCCGACGATTTCCTCCCGCCGCCGCCGCCGTGAAAATGTAACGGCGCGCCGAGCGAAAAGGCATATGTTTAAACGATCAGAAAATGTTGAAAACATATTTTTAAAGACTACTTTATATTTTTTTATGACTTAAAAGAAACATCTTTGTTTTCTCTAAGATTTATTTTCTTGTTAATTGTTATTAGAACTTTATCACAACGTTGATTTTTTTCTGCCAATCGAAGTGCCAAAAATATTTTAGCTCTAGGCTACAACCCATTTCCTTATAAAAATAATTTGTGTTAAATAAATAATAATTCTGATTGTTAAACTACATGTTTTGTTTTATTGTATCCTGCCCATCATTAAAAAATGCTCCTAAAGTCACGCCGCCGCCGCCGACCTCAAAAAGTCGGCGCGCCGCCGCCGCTCCTTTACCCATCGGCGCTCATATCTAGCGTGCAAGCGAGAGCGCAGTATAAGCGATAGAGAGTCGGTAAAAATATAGTTTGACAGCTACTAAAATTTAGGTTATGTATTATTAAATATGATATTCGAGCGGAATACGTTACCACGTAAAACTATCGTCCGTAAACCGACTTTACAGACAACCAATTTTTTGTCAGTTTTTGTTAACGGGTGCGATGGCGCGGGTAAAGGCTGGTAATTGTTAGTAGGTATCAACGGTACTGATGGAAGAATGATTTATCAAAAGTAGAAAGTCGCTGCAATACGTTCATTCTATACTTTAGATGAAATGCAGATAGCATATTTCATATTTACACACCATTCACTGGAGAATGTGATTCATGCAAAGTGCAAAGGGTAAGTTCGATTTATTAACAGGCAATGTCCATCTTACGTTGAACAACTACAACTTGAAACAATGGGATGGCATAACGGGTTGGGGTTTGCGCAAATGATAAACTAAGCTAAGTTACAGATCACTTTAGCCACCTCATCAAACCATATCTGCGACGTACTTTTGCGTGGCTGTGCCCACTCAGAGATAATTTATTTTTATCGCTCTGTCTCAATGCATTGAAATACGACTTTGCTGACTATTACATTTTATATTTTGTTTCAACCGATTGGTATATCTATCTCAGTTTATTATGCATGCAATTATATACAGCTCTCTTTTATTTAAATAAATCAATGTAATACAAGATAACCCCATGCACTCCTGCGACCTACACCCTAAGAAATACTAATAAGAACATCGCCTGTAAGATTTTATTTGATAAATATCCTGTTCAATAACACAATATTAAAATACGTAGCTAGCAAACTTTGCAATTACATATTATTCAAATATAAAGTTTGTGGAGTTTTGTAATCTTTTAGTAGTTAGTACAATTGTTTTTATCTTATGAGGATAATTTCTATTTGTAGACATTGCATAAATACTTACCTAATAAATACCAAAAACTGTTTTTATGGTTTAATTAATGAAAAAAACATAACGAAATTAAAGGTAATTATTTTCCTACATATTAAAGTTACGATAGATAAACTGAGATAATAGCATTTTGAGAAATGGGGGCATACCGGCTGACGATGTGCAATTATAACACCAAAGAAATGAGGGTTTTCGCTTACCGTTTAATATTCCAGATTAAAAACACAACTATAAAACCAAAAGCAAATATTAAAACTTATTATTTATGGTAAAAATTGTGACAGTGACCAGATTTTGACTTTTGCCAAACCACATAATCTACCACACAAATTTAAGAACGGATACACAGCGTAAATGCCATGTCAATTTGTTGACGTATACATCCCCTCCGTCTTCATCTGATTCACCCAGTGTTGCCAGTCGTGGATAGGCAAATTTTACTAAAAATACTTCTTTTATTGACATTTTTTCTATAGTTACAAGTTTGGCCACTTAGGATAACTCAATTAAAATTTTGAAAGAATTTTAAAAAAATTTCAAATGAAAAACCTGGACAATCATTAAAATCATATATATTAATACGTTAAGGTTAAAGATGTTTGCCTCCCTTTTTAGAAAAAACCACACAATTTCTCCACATAAATTATATATCATTTTACAGATAATTGCTTGCTTTACTGACATCGACAACTAAAAAATTTATTATTGCTTGTTTTTGTAAATTAATTAACAGCAACGCTGAACGTCTGCCATCTGACGGGCAACGCTGAACTATTGCAATACAACAAAAAGAAGAACGTTATAAGCAGTGTGCAAAATTAGAAACGAATTGAATACCTGCAATCATATTTAAAAAATAATTTTGTAAAGTGATTATTATACTTATTTAGTGCGAATAATTCGCACAGGTCACACTAGTTTTATTTGTACCAGTAACAGTTCAATCGACCGATTGGATAGTAATGACAAGTGTTAAGTATATGAAAAATGCGCGCTTGAAATCGGCCGATTTTGTGTCGGTTCATCCGCGCTGTTTCATATAACACTGTCGTCATGATTATCTGATACGCTTGACTGATCAATCATGGGCGCATGCTGCATGAGGCCTCACTGTTCAATTAAATAAAAACACATCTTTTTCAATTTTTTTTGTTGTTTATTTTTACACTCATTACAAAGAGCTACAAAATGACAATGTTTTGATCTAAAATTAACAATATTATTTTGTTTTTGGAATGGTGCCCACAAAATTGTTAGTATTCTTCCTAATTACACTAGAACTTTAAATAAATAACAAAATGTCAAACTAAAAAACTGCACTTTTATCAACAAAAAAAGGATAACATAAATTTTGGTTATTCTAAGAGATTATAAAATTTATATTTCTATCTTAAAACAGCAAGTTGACAGCACTAAAGTAGCTAGAAAAAAAATTGGAAATAGAAGACAGAAAATACTATAATATATATTATATCCATAAAAACACATATTTGAAAAATAACGAAAAATTAAGTTATAAATCGCTTGAGTGAACATTTAAAAAGATAAAAACAATATCAGTGTAGGACGTAGGCGTATATGGGGCTTCCCTTCTGAAATATAGGACTAGTCTTGCTTGGTCACATGTCCTTCATTTATTTCAGTCAATCCTAATTTTCTGAAAAACGACGGACTTTAGGACCAAAATTGTAATTAAAAAATATGTTTAAAACGGCATTTTGAGCATGTTTTCTAACAACAGTTTTTGTCCTAAAGCTATCCGTTTTCATTTAAAAAAACGTGCCATAGACACAGTGTGCAAACGTATGACTGTTGGAACATCGTTTTTTTTGGTAAAATTTTCGGACTGTTTGAACTCAGTTCTAGGCCTAGAGTTAGGATTATTCCTGCCACAAGTAAATGTGTATTTTAATCGGCATCGTCATCCGTACTAAATCCATTTGTTGGCAATCAGAATTGCGAATTGTAACTAAAACTAACAATTCGGAATGAATTCTGCTTTGGTTCGAACAGTCCAGTCCGAAGAGTTCTAGAATCGTTCTACAACTTGCCAATAAAAACACCTATTGTTAGGCGTTGATAAAAAAAATCTGCTAAAATTTCTCTTAAAACGTTCACTTTATATAATACAGTTTTCAAATTCTAATTTGTAGGAAGATAATTTTAATATAATTTACAAATGACTCTATGTTTTTTGATAAAAATACGAATGTTTGCAAACTTATTACAAAATGTTACACCACTTTAATTTTTATATTAAGATACATATTTTTAAAACATTACTTTAGTTGATCCACTCATAAAACTAACTCCTTTTATAGGCCAAATCTGAGATATTACGATGATAGCAGCTAAATATAACTAGTAGTTTAATTGGTAAAAGTGAAATTCTTCAAATCAGGACATAAAAAATCATTTCACGTATTTTACTATGTAAAAAATTTGCATATGCTAATAAATTATCTACATTAAAAATTGACTATTATAAATTTCTGAAAGAAGTTGTCATTTATTCACGCATTTTTAAGAACGTTAATATTTTACTTTTATTAGATGAACAGTTTTTCTTTATTTAGTTTGCATGAGAAACTAGATAAGCAATTTCTTTTGATTAAAAGTTATTATTTTTAAGGAAACTGCTACAAAAAAAAATCATCCATAACAAAATCTATTTTATTTCATGAAACGATTAAAACATAGTATTTTTCGTGAATATAAGTTCGGACGCAAAACAATAAAAAAATACAGCACACATCATTACATAATATTTGATTTAATAATAATAATATTTAACAATAGCATAGTGTGAAATTAAACTATGAGTGCTAATTTTACATTAAAATAAAAAGACATAATCTGATGGCATATTATGTCTTTATTTAGTGGAGCAATGATTAATATGTTCATGAATGAAAAAAAATTAAATAAAAAAAATCATATATATATATATAAATATATATATATATATATTATATACTATATATATTGATATACAAGGATGGAGAACAATATTATTTTATTATGATTATAGTGCATAATTTTGCTCCACTCATCTGAAAAGAAAAAAAAAAAATTCTCAAGACTTTTAACTTATCAGATGTACTACTTCGCTCCTATAAAAACCAAGCTAGTGTCGGGATCAGAAGAAATTAATCGATTATGGTGTGTACAGTTGGCAACAGTGTCATTTTTAAGTAAAAGGTGGACTAGAGAACAGGAGGTAGGTAAAACTAGTGGATCAAAAAATTTTATGAGTGAACACTGTAGTTTGATTATTAGCAAAATTCAATTGAGTGTAACAGGCCGATTTCATATGACAGTCAATGAAGTTTGAATTCGGTTAGCTTATTCTGTGACCGTAAATAGTCACTCTCGGTGGTTGGTCTGCTAAAGATTTTTTTTTTATCAAATTCATTTTAAATTGTTTGGTATGAAATAGAACAACAAATTTGAAACCATTAAAATTTCAAAACATTTTTTATCAATATTGTTAGTAACTTCTTGGTCTGCGAATAAAGGAATTTAAAAGTTCATTATACAAATGCTTCAATTGGGCTTTTGAATGAAATTTTTTTTGTCATAAATGGAAAGATTGTATATAAGTTTTATAACAAAACTATTTTTCTTTTTTTTATTTTCGTTATAATTCAAAAGTTCTATCAAATTAAAAATAAATTTTTGTACCTAGTTCCGAGAACGCGCCGACATTTCCCGAACATAATGTGACGTTATAATGTTTTAGTCAATACACATGTAGAAACCACTGATAGTATACTGCGTATATACATTTTACCATTATGACGTCACAACTGTCAAAAACAATTTTAGTGCGTTTGCAGTCACGTGATTTTTTTTAATATTTTATCAATTTTAAATTGCTTATAATTAATTTAAATAAAATATAGTTTAAAAAAAACTAAAAAACACGCTTTATATCGGACTAAAAAGTAAAAAATAATTGTTTTAAAATAAGCTTAAAAAGCGTTGGGCGCTCGATGTACGAAAATGTGGAACAAAGCGCCCCACGCTTTTTAAGCTTATTTTAAAACAATTATTTTTTACTTTTTAGTCCGATATAAAGCGTGTTTTTTAGTTTTTTTTAAACTATATTTTATTTTTCACTTTTTAGTTTGAGGACCTATAAAAGAATTTATTAATCCTGGGGGTCCTAATAAGGATAATGGGAAACTGTTATCAAATTATTGCATTGTCATCGGTCCTTGATACGTATGCAAAGTTTCAAATTAATCAGACTTCGGGAAATTGGTGAAAATTATGCTCAAAGATTCCGTTACGGACATACATATTTACAACCCAAACTAATATAAAGCGTATAAAAAAGTTTTTTGAAAGTTTTTCGCATAGATTATCAAAGTTTTAAAATACAATAAAATCATCGATAATTTTTTTTTTTTCAAAAGCCTAATTATACAAAAAAAAAAAGATTCGCACACCATAAGCAAAATTAAGGTTTTCGATTCTGTCTAAAGGTTTGTCTAGGTGTATTTCAACTAAGTCGAAATTATGAAGTTTTTCGAATTTTGCAAAAAAGCGGCTTGCCGATTTGCAGATGCGAGCAACCTTAGTTGTGCCACCACAACGAACTTTCGCACTAAACTAGAAGAATAGAGAAAAGCAATCGAGCTCGAGTACCTGGGTTGGGATGAAATGCGTCACACGCAAATTAATAACTTTAGTGTTTTCGTAGTAACAATAAATAAATGAGACGTTAATCAAAGATTTGAACAAAAAATAAACATTGTCATTTGTTTACACTTCTTGCGAAGAGTTTACGCGTTCTGTTAAAAATGATCTTTGTGCAAAGAATAGTTTCAAATTGTTCGTTACTTCTGCGTTTTTGTTACGACTGATAGCAGATAAGAACTATTATAGAATATATTAGATTATTTTTAAGAATATATTTACCAATTATGAGCCGCACAAAACATGAAGAGTGATAGATTTCAGCAGCAACCTGATTTACCAGTTTCGATAGGGCGGCCCGGATCGATTTTAACGTTAGGTGTGCCGGCAGCATCTGCAGCACCGGACGGTGGTCCAACGCGATTTTTAATTTCCGCTGCCATCGTCATGAAGGCTTGTTCTACATTTGTTGCATTCTTCGCGGAAGTTTCAAGAAACGGAATACCCAACTGATCCGCATACTCCTGTAAAGAAAAAAAAATAAATTGGTCGTCTGTAAAGTCGGTTTACGGACGATAGTTTTACGCGTGATAACGTCATAAAGAAACATTGATGAACTCTCTGACGTCACGCGAGAAGAGAGAGAAATGCGTACAAGCCGACGCTTGGGCCGATCGTGTCTCTCTATCGCTTATGCCGCGCTCTCGCTTGCACGCTCAGGCCCAGGCGGAACGTGACACTTTTTCGTGCGTGCAGCCGGTGTTTCATCAATTTATAAGACGTTATCACGTCAATAAGTTACACTTAAAAAAGAAAAGAAAAATGTAATACCTTAGCTGTAGTGAAATCGACCACTTTCTTTGTTGTTAAATCAGATTTGTTTCCAACGAGCAATTTATTAACGCTATCGCAAGCGTAGCGATCAATCTCCTCGAGCCATTGTTTTACATTATTGAATGACTCTTGGTCTGTACAATCGTAAACTACAATAATACCATGTGCGCCCCGATAGTAGCTTGATGTTATTGTACGAAAACGCTCTTGACCAGCCGTATCCCACTGAAGAAAAAGCAGAAGTTACAGATTAGTATCAAATCAGGCTATTCAACGTTGTTGTAACAGCTAATCAACTGACAAAATACTCACAATTTGTAATTTAATAGTTTTTCCGTCTAAATCAATTGTACGAATTTTCTGAAAAAAAAAACAACAAATAAATATTTTCTATGGAAAACTAGCAAGACTTATGTCGACGTTTTCTTTAAAGGAGGTTGATGCGTTACAGTCCCAATCAAAAGTAAGTCGAATTCTAAATGGGAACTTTTCCATAATAAATTTTTACAAAAGGTTATAAGTCGATGATACCAATAAATTATTGTCATAAAGGCATAAATAAATATTTTTTTTAATATTAATTAATTATTTCAGTATTTTACTTAATTGACTAACTTTTGAATTTATTGTACAAAGTTAGGTTAGATAAAATAAATTTATTTAATATCTGTATTTTACATATTTTTTGCAGTAAATAATTACAAAAAGAAATTATAAGTAATAAAAATTAAAATTAAATCATTAAAAAGTTGAAAATTCAGTTAAAATTGTTCAAATTGTCAAGATTAAAAATCCATAATCGAAAAGTGCTAAGGTTTAATAATTTTTTTTATTGATTAAGTCTCCTAATTAAATTGGAAAAAATATTAAAATATGCGTAAAACATCGATGCTTTACATAGATAGTTTTTGGAACTGCTGACATTATTTGGTTATTTGCAAAAAATTAAAATGTACCGTTTGCATGCTAGGTTAACATATTTTCCATAAGATTACATGTAAAGTTTTTTTAAATTTTTAACTTTATAAATCTCCTGATTTTAGATTTTTTACAGAAAATTTTATCATAAAAAAATCTATTAAAAAAACTTTATTTCAGATTTTTTTCATTATCTTCGTAAAACGGCTCAACCTCCTTAAATTCAATTCTAAATTATAAAAAAATCAGTCACATTAAAATGGGACTAAAGCGAAAACATCCCGTTTTCATTAAACTGCCCACTGACACGTTATTTCAAAACAAAAATACGAGAAGTGCGATTCTGCGAGAACGACTACTAGCATATTATCATTTTGACGTGATAACGTCTTATAAATTGATGAAACACCGGCTGCACGCACGAAAAAGTGTCACGTTCCGCCTGAGCCTGAGCGTGCAAGCGAGAGCGCGGTATAAGCGATAGAGAGGCACGATCGGCCCAAGCGTCGGCTTGTACGCATTTCTCTCTCTTCTCGCGTGACGTCAGAGAGGTTCATCAATGTTTCTCTATGAAGTTATCACGTAAAACTATCGTCCATAAACCGACTTTACAGACAACCAATTTTTTTTTTTTCCCTCGGACAAGACATTTTAATAGTGGACTGTTTGGATAAATAACGTATATCTGGTAACACCAACATAACAAATTGTAAAAATATGTACTTACAAAATCTACACCAATTGTACTGATGTAACTTTCTGTGTATGTATCATCCTAAAAAATACCATAAAGAAATATTAATCAATTGTATAAATTAGTTCACTTTTTTATTTTCTCGCTACATACTATCTCAAGGAAAAATAGAAAACTGCGATATTCTCGAAAACACTCCTAACGGTTTAAATCAGGTTTCACAAATCCAAATGTTAATTAAACATAAATATATAGCAATTTATTTGTTTCGCAAAAATTCATAAAGGGTGGTTTACTGATGGACGAAAACAAGTGACTGATGTAGTTCAGCGATAATCTATTAACGATGAATTAAAAACATAGACAGCTTTAATAATAAGGCAAATACAGCCTGTTTTTAAAAAACGTTTATAAGTAGCCCCGAGAACAATAGATCTAAAATAAACGAATGTTCATATGTGGGAAATGTAACAGAATTAAAATAAATATTGGAAACAAAGATTATGTACCTATTTAAATATTTTTCTTTATGATTCGAATACATTTTCTAAACTACATTCTCAACTTTAGCATTATTATATTAGATTACTTTAAATAATAAAAAAATGAACACTTACTGCAAATCTTAAAAGTAAACACGATTTGCCAACTCCTGAATCTCCGATCAGCAACAATTTAAATAGATAATCACTGAAAAAAAGAAAAACTTTATATTTCAAATTGTACATTATTCAACAAAACGAGGGCAAAGGTTAACAGTCAACACTACCTATGCAACGAAAATGACAATTTTCAATTACTACGAAATTAATAATATATCACTAAATACTTCATAATTATAAATAGTAAATTCATAAAACATGTATTGGTCATGTCAATTATTGAGCGTCATAATTTTTGTCACTTTTTTTAAGTACAAATTTAGATAGGTATTATTACAAGGACATGTACTTTTTCAACTTATAAACAAATTTCTTTGGCTACATTATGATACATCAGCTAATCCCCCGTGATTTTCCACGAATATATATTTTTTGACGAGTTAAACAACAAATTTTGGCATGCCATAATATTTGAAAAACGTCTTTCATCCAAAAAATGCACCACATAAAATATTATAATGGAAGAACCACCCACAAATAGAAGCTCATGAGAAAATGACATCAAACGCAATAATGTAAGTACATAGCTTGCAGCAATAAAAAAACAAAGAAAATAGAAATATCATAATATGAGTAATTCGTTAACACGCAATTACCAGTCATCCAAATCTCATTTTAATAAGAACAAATACTAAAATAAAACAATCAATACTCACTATTCAGGATTCATTCTGTAACAAGATATTTTTAAACACAAAGAAAAACAATTAAACTAATTTGTTATAAATTAGATACTTAAATTATAGAAATATGTCAATTTACGTTTCGAAAATGTCACAAAATACAGAAATTTTTGAGACAATGGCTACCGTCTAAGCGGATATTGCAAACAAAACCTGTAACATTGACGTAATGCCAAGTGGCAAAATTGGTTACAGTCACGGAGGTATCTGCCAGTACTGCTACTACCACGGAATTGTTAAATCAGGGTCGCCAACATACCACTCTAAACATACCTAAATTAAATAAATTGATCAAGAAAACATATTTCTGTATTTTAATAAAATATTTACAAAATATTGTTCATCAGGACGTTGAGCTACAATAATATTCACAAAATATCATTTAATAAATCTTGTGTAGTAAATTTTTTTTTCTCTTCATTACTTCCTATATTTTGCAGTTTTTCCGTTGAAATGCTACGTTTTAACTTTTTTGAACTTTCTTCTAACATATTATCAAAATTATGTTTAAACGAATTTGACCATTCTCCCACACTGTCAGCATTTTCTTCTACTAAAGTTGACTTTGTACTCGGAAATGCACGTTTCAGCAGTACTTCATTATTAAAAATATCCTGCGTTGAATTATTTTCGTTTTTACTCTCATCAACTTTTGAAACGATCGGCTCCAGTTTTTTTGATAGATTACTTTCATTATTATATTCTGCATAAAATTTGTTTTTTAAACATTGACACTTATGTACACTCAACCGATCTTCTAAAATATCATACAACTGGCGTATTCTGTCTTTTTTGGCATCAAGCAAAACCATACACTTGTTTATTATTTTATCATTTGCCAATTTTTCGTCAGTGAAACTCTTTATTAAAGATTCATAGTTCTCATTTCTTGTTGTCAACTCGTTTACGCGACTTTCAAGACAAGGTAATTTATCTTCAAATTCCTTTTTACTCTCTAATGAAATGTCAATTAAGTTTTCGGCAATTCTATTAAAATTACTCTACAAAATTAAAAACACGTATATTTTGTAGGCACTATAGCTACTATATGCTTATATAAAAAATGCGTACCTTTCTAAGTTCAAATATTCCGTATTGCACTTTTTCTAGCTTATGATTTAAGATAAGTTTGTTATCATTTATTGTAAATGAAAAACCGCTATCCGATCCATCAAAAGCAGCTTTTATTTTTTGCATGTATGCTTTCCGTTCAAGGTGAAGAAGACAGGCGAATTTAGCAAAATCTTTTTCTATGATCTATGAAAATAATATTAATTTTATTTCAAATAATACTCAGGTAAGTCTATGAAAGTAAAGCTTACTTCACCCGTCCATGCAGAATTATGATGAATAATTTCTAAAGAGAAAATGTGACTAGAAATATTCTTCTTGGTTGAGATTACATATGACTCTGAAAAATCATCGTTAAAAACTCGGGCTACTGTACAATCCATAGGTATTTATTAAAATTAAGATAATTGACAAAAAAAAAACTGCAAAATTAAGTATGACGAATTACAAGCTAAAAATATAAAACCATCCCATCATGAATCACTCAGATCAGATATTCATCTATTCAGTGTTGCCACACAAAACCAAATCTCGAGTTAAAATTCCGTATCGACTAAATTATTATTTCATATAATATTTCGTGATTATTAGTAAAGTTACAAGTGTAATGCCTATATTGAGTTTAAATTAACATTTGCGGCATCATAATAATTAATAAATAAAAACAAAATGTCAATGTCAAACCGTGCACTGATCATCTGATGGAAATATTAGCCGAATAGTTGCGACACGAAACAAACCCCGTGCATGAAACGGTTAGCATATGAAATATACCTACAGCTATTATAGCCTACGGTTGGGTGTACTGCTTGAATTGTTTATAATCACGATGTTGGCTAGCTTGAAGCTTTTGGATTTATGCAAAATGTCATAAAGCAAGTAACCCTACTTTTTAATTGTTTTTAACTTGTCCATCGAAAATACTTTATCATAAGAAATTTTTCCAATAAAAATTCGTTCAAATACCAGTCGTATTGTAAGTAAAACAGTTTAATGAGAAAATAGGGTAGTAACGTGAAAATGCCAGGAACACTATGTGCAGTAGCTACTTGCAGAAACAGTCAATTAGTTACGAGAATAAATGTTGATTCTAAACGAATAATATATCATAAATTTCCGCGAGATCCAGTTTTAAAGAAAGAGTGGGAATTACGGTGCGATCGAGACTACGTTTTAAATACACGACATACGCGAATTTGTTCGGAACATTTTGTTTCCGATGACTACGTCAGAGATTTAAAAGCGGAATTGTTAAATGTTCCACCGAAACTGCACCTTAAACCGGACGCTATACCGTCAGTAAACCTCGGGCCGAAATGGTGTCCTCCGGAACAACTGGAACAGCACATAATGAAGCACGAGAGCGGCATGACAATCATGGAAATTCAAGGAACTTTCGATAATCAGACCATCAGTTTAGCCTACGCAAATCAAAATGAAGTACAGAAAATGGAAGTGAACGCGACGGAAGAACAGCTAATGCAAAACATAGGTCAGTACGAAATTGTAACTCAATCTGCCGTCATGCCGAATAAAATAGCGATCCCGTTGAATCAGAACAACAGCTTTCTAGAAGTCGTGCCTCTGAATGAATTTGAACTTTTAATGAACGAATTGGAAATGGAGAAAAGAAACAACGCCATGTTACGTGCCAAATTAGAAAAAACCGAAGAGGGTTTAAGTTTGAAAACGAGCACGGTTGTATTGTTGCGCAAAGAACTGAATATGTTGCGTCAAAAAATAAAAAAACAATCAGATTCGCACGACAAATTGGTGTCCGAGTTACATAATATGTTCACAGAAAATCAAATTAAACTGTTGACCAGTAAACAAAAACGAGTTAATTGGACGGACGAGGACATGTCTGCCGCGCTGACACTTCGTTATTTAGGCAAGAGGACGTATATCTATTTGCGTGAAAAGTTAAATTATCCGTTGCCTAGTTTTTCGACATTGGACCGATGGGCAGCGTCGCCCAGAGTTCAACACGAAATAGAGGAAACAAAGAAAGCGACCGCAAGAATCGAAGAAGAACTTAAAAGCTGCACAAAAAAAACAAATAGAATCGGTAAGAAGGTCTTAATAAAAGATAGTAAGAAAATAATCGGCTCCAAAAAGAATAAAACAACTACAACCGTGGAAGAAATATTTGCAGAAGTGGTCGATCCGTCGAACTGTGGTGAAATATTAATTCCATTGTGTGCTATTCAAACAGATCAGGGATTGGTTGTAGAAACAATTGAACAGGAGTGTCAGTGAACAAAACAATAATGTCGATATGTCGGAGCGTTAACTATCTGTAGAACATAAGAACATAGCTATTTTTAGTAGACACGTTGCGGTGTTGGATAATATAACCGGTTCGTGTTGGAAATGAATATTGAAGAACTGTGCGCTACAACAGTTGTGTTTAGTTTCTGTTGTATTTGTTGAGTTCAGTTGGCAACCCGTCGGTTTCCAAATCCGTTTTTCAGTCTAGTCTTTGGTATTGAACGTTTTCAAAACCAAATTATAAGTAACTTGACTTGAATCATTACAATATTATGTTATAAAAAGTTCCAGAGATCGTAAATAATTATTTGTCAAAATACACAAAAGCTTCTTTATTTATTTAATATTGTTGTTCAGAGTCTGTATAAATCCTTTTAAAGATTCCGACAAAATGTATTCAATATTTTAAGTAAATAAAAAGAGGATTTCTCAAATTATGAATTATTCGACAGAATGCATTATTTATATTATTTTGCCGGATAATCCTGCATAATTACTACATCTTCTTTTGTATCTTTATTGAAACAAAACAATTGTGTTTATAAATAAAACATTATTCAATTTTTTCATTACTCTTTTTTATTCTAGACATTTCTAACATATTTCCGTAATGCACGCTTTCCATCTCATCTCTGTTTTTTTTTTTTTAAATAATCCCGAAAATACAGTGTAAACTCTTTATAACGAAACTCAAGGGACCGAGCATTTTTTATCGTTATAGAGAGTTACCGTTATATGGAGTGAAGAAAGAAAAACAACCAAATTAACAATAATCTTCAATGTATTGTATAATCTCTTTATAACGAATTTTAAGGGACCGAACATTTTTTTCGTTATAAAGAATTTTCGTTATATGGAGGGAAGAAAGAAAAATAACCAATTTTCACAAAATTAATTTATTCCAAACACATATACCTATAGTTTGGCGTCATCAAGTGCTTGTTGAATAGATGGTGATGGTTCAGAATGGTCCTCTTTATGTCTGTAAACATTTGCTGACGCCTAAATATGAACATATTTCTTCGTACTAGAGAATGGCTGTTGCGTTATAAAGAGGGTATTAATGTATAGGTTTTAAGGTAAACCAACCAAATCGTAAAAATTTCGACGTTATAGGGAGTTTTTCGTTATAACGAAGGACGTTATAAAGAGTTTACACTGTATGTCAACAGGTTTCAACAGACCTCACAAGTTAATAATTACACACATCTTGCCTTAGGAACAAAATATTCACACAGAAACAACCGTTTCTATTTCCTATTGCGAGAATGTCCGATACAAAATTATACTAAACGGAGAGGGGCGTGTCGATCGAGTTATCTATATCACCCGCCGGCCACCAATCGGTTTCTCGCTAGGAGCTTGTTTCCTCCACTTCCGATGGTGTGGTTTTTCATCACCTTACGCTGTTGAATGAAATTACTCCTATCGCGACTAAAGAAGTCTCACGACGTTAGCAAAAATGGCAATTTTAATGAAAATGATTTTCTTATAATGTAAAATATAACCGATTCGAGATTAAACGATAACTAAACTTGAAAAAAATCATTTTTGGCAGACTAAAGGCTACACTGCTGACAATGCCACTTACCGGGTGGCACTTTTCTCAACCCGACACAATAAATATGATAACCGCGATCGCATCTATCGCAAAACAACATTTTATCATCGTCACTCGGCTCCCGGCACTGCCAGCACGTTTTGCAGTCTGTACACTGCCAGTTATATGCCTGGATGCGGGGCAGCATCTCCTGCGTTAAGTCTAAACAGCTCGGATGAACGCCCATCAGGCACTGTCCACATTGAATCAACATTTCCGGCTTGCCATGCTGTAACAGTTTCCAAAAAGTGACACTCGTAAAAATTGATTGGTTCGGTAATTTTACAGAATGATTTATTAGCTCATCGACAAAATTTGATAGGTGAAATAGGTTTCATTTCAGTTACTTAAGGAATTAAACATACAGTATGTAAACACGTAAGGTGCACGTAGGGAAATTAGCATTGGGAAAAAATACTTGGATCAGAGTTAGCCATGACTGCATTAATTGTTATGTGGTAATCTTGAGGATTTCTATTTTATTTTGATTTATTTTTATTTTACTTAGCTTTTTTATTAATAAAAAGCTCTTATAAATCATTATTTTAATTTTTTTGTACAAAAATAAAACAAAAAAACAACTCCATCTGTTTGGAAACATTTCATTCAAAAATTGTCTGACAAGTATGACGTATGCGCGTTGGTAAATCAGTGACCCAAATGTCTTTAGGTTCAACACGAATAGGCGGGGTTATTTGATCTCGCACCATATTTAAGTATTTTTGGGAATTTAATGTCCCATTAATAAAAAAAAGTCCGATTATGTTGTAATCATTTGAATATTTTCTTCGGTAGTATACACATTCATTTTGCAAAAGACTATATTATCTGTCAAATTGAAAAACAAGATTTCAAGGCTCACTCTGATCCAGTCATTTTTTTCCCAATGTTAATTTCCCTATGTGCACCTTACGTGTTTACATACTGTATAAACATTCAATGTAAATAATAACATTTTTTTTAAATAGATATTATCGATCAATTTGTCGGTGATCTAATAAATCACTTTGTATAATTATTAATTAACGTACCTTGTTCTTGTTCATATTGCCGCTGCACATCTTGCATGCTTCGGGCATCGGTCCCATAACTTGGCCGACAATTTGCGGCGTTTGCACCGGACTCGGCTGCGATGCCGGCGTTCCGAGTGGCAACACGTCATCGAGAGTAGTATCTGAATCGTCTGACGAGTCTGAATCACTACCGCTACTACTTGAACTGTCTGAATCAGAGCCTTGCGAACCGTCAGACTGGCCAACGTCGGCGGCTAGTCTTGTATTAGGTGCAGGCGGACCGTACATTACCGTATTCAAAGGCAAATAATTCAGTTCTGACGGAGTATAATCCTGTAAAATAACAACGATTAGTGTACCATAACCATTATGACGTCACGCTGGTAATGAGAATACTTCAACCGCAATGACGTCACTTTATTAAGGTAGTTTGAGAGCCGCAATCCCAAGTCAAATAAATGACTTTTTTTTTCCTCAAATAATTACCCAAATCATGCTGTAATAATTAATAGAAATTCACATAAAAATTTATTTGATTTAATTTAATGCGAATTATAATTAAATAATTATAGTAATTTAATTAATAAAATATTAATTGATTAGTACTCAGCTGTCACTAATCACTGTCACTACAACAACAGAGATAGAGGCCACATGTTAGTATTAAAAAATTAATAAAATCGAAAGTACGTGGTAAATTATTCTGAAATTTTTGCAGTGTGTATTTCAGACATCGTTCTATCCATTAAAAAGTTTTTTTTTGTGGGGTCAAGTTTGTCATTTTTTTCCGGAGTTATTGAACAAGGACACTCATAAGGGCTCGTGTATTTTTGCATAACTTTAATTAATTATATCTCTTAAGCGGTGTGGTAAAAAAATCTGATTCTTTTTCTGTAGGTGTCTTTAATGATAATCTTTTGAATAAATATAAAAAAATGTAGGGTCAAGTTTAAGTCATTTGGCTACCAAACTACCTTAATAAGTATAGCTTGAAACACGCGGTTTCGCTCCAGTCGACTATTCCTAGGATATCAAAACGTGAAGATCTAATGAAAAAACTAAAAAAAAAGAAATAGACATACCCTATAATAATCAGTGTACTGCCATGGCAATAAGGCCACCGGATAATGACCGACTTTAGGTTTCTGCACTTGCGGTTGTTTAGAACTTTTCGGATAGAATACTGTGAACGTCTGCAAATCCATACAGCATCTCCTTTCGGTCCGTCGTGTTCTGTTGAAATTAGCATTCCACGAGGCTGCGGACCGAACGGCTCGAGCAAATGCACTATCCATTTTACCTTTGTCGCTCGTAGCTAAATTCAACTGTTTCTGCTTATTGGTTATGTCTTTAGCTTGTCGTTCGCGCTGATATTTGCGATACTCTTCGTACTTTTCCTGTACACATAAACGTAGAATAAATGGCAGATTATTTATTCGTACAATAGGGCTATTGACGAAATTTCAAAAAGTATTTAAAATTAAAGAATAAAGGTATATGTACCCGTAAAAAATATTTTTTCTCATAAATATAACAGATTTGACTCATTATTAGTTGTTTTTTATTTTGACTTTAAATTCTGCACCAAAACGTCAATTGACCTTGACAGCCATGTTTACTGATTGCCTACGTCACAGTAGGCAACAGTAAACACTAAGCAAGCGGGTACAACGTGACATATAGCATTATAACCAACAGTGTTGCATTTTATATGATTGACAGAGTACAATGAATACACCAGAGAACATACACTGAACAGAGATAACGAATACACATGGCAGTCAGTGGCACACAACTACCGGCCATGTTGACTGATTAATGACGTCACGCGCTGTGATTGGCGTTTGAAATCACGTGACACATAGGTTAAAAATCGTGATTTTATTTTTTTATTTTAATATATTTAACGCACTTATTTATTAAAAATAATAATTCTAAACGATATTTTAGACCATAAACTTTCATTATAACACAGTTTTATATTTAATTTTAATCACTGTCAATAACCCTATTACAGAAAGCCAAAATACAAAACCGATCGCGTAAACTAAAAAAAGTTTTACGAGCCGGCATCTACGACAACGGAACAAGTTATCGTCGGTTTCCAAAGCTTCCGGAACAAGTTTAACTCTGTTATAAATAAATCAAACTCACATGAAAATCGCTGTACATTATATCGAGCATATCTGAGCTCGGGACAGCCGTCAGGCCCATATCGCACTGCGCCTCGGTGGCAAGATTGTTTTCACGCAAGTGGTCCCTTTCTTGCATATCGACGGGCCGACGAGGTACCTGCGGATATTTGCGTTTGAACGACTTGACGCCCAAATATTGCGCCACTTGCTCTTGGAGCATGTACGGTCCGGCATTGTTCCACATGTATTCGGCCAGTTGATCCGGGCCGGTCACTTGGCTGAAATATATACATTGATATTGCCTAATTATTTTAACATACCGGAAAATACATAGTTTTTTATAGGTTTGCGAATTATGAAGCGCCCATTAAATTATTGACCGGTCGCGCTTGTGCAATCTGGCAGCACGAACTACATAATGGACTAAGAGCTGGCTACGGAGAAAATGGGTGACTCGGTTCAGAGCTGAAAATTTGCAGAATAATAGGAGATAGTACAAGTAAGTAGGGAAAATATTGCCAGAAGGCGCTAATGTTGCGAAAAATCAGTGCACTTCTGGCAATTTCTATACTTATTCTGTAATTCAAAACTAGATTATATATTATATAATATATCTTATACATTATATAGTTCTAAGGGCATACTGAAAATTCAAACATGATATAATAATTACATTCGACAAATATTCAAGATTATTAATGACATTTTGATAGAAATAAAATTAATCGTCATATATTTTCATTAATAAAATTACGTTGTTATAACAACGTAATTTTATTAATTTATTTAATTTTATTTCTATCAAAATGTTATTAATAATTTTGAATATTTGTCGAATGTAATTATTATATCATGTTTGAATATTCAGTATGCCCTTATAACTATATAATGTATAATATATATAATATATAAATCTAGTTTTGAATTACAGAATAAGTATAGAAATTGCCAGAAGTGCACTGATTTTTCGCAACATTAGCGCCTTCTGGCGGCTCTTTATCTTCCGCCTAGCCTTCTGACAATTTTTTCCCTACTTACTTGTACTATCTCCTATTATTCTGCAAATTTTCAGCTCTGCACCGAGTCACCGATTTTCTCCGTAGCCAGCTCTCCGTCTATAACAATTAAGGTCGTCTCACCCGTCAACGTCAATAATCTCCAGTCTCCCTCTTTTATTTCTGCCGCTTTCGGTCGTGGTGCTCGAGCTTCTCGACTCGTCCGCGACCGCCGCATCGGGAGCTTGTTTCACGGTGTGCTGCTCGACGTGCCCGCCGCCGTCGGCACTCATGCGCGTGTCCTCTTCTTCGAACACTGAGTCCTTGCAGCACTTCGCCGCAGTCACCGCTAAAGTTGCCGCTATTTCGGGCAACTGCTGTTCGATTTTTTCTCCTAAAGACACGCGCACTTCTCGCAATGGTATAGTCGATTTCATACTTATTATGGACGCCGGAATCGACTGCTTGCTCGATTCTGTTTCCTGTTTTTTTTTTCAAATAAATAATTACATGCATTACAACGGCTAGTTAAAGTTAAGAAGGGCCTATAAACAATAACTACACGGAAGTCACGTGATCGGCGTCAGTATTAAAATTTGAAAATTTGTATCTTCACAATAGGTCATATGCATGTATTTTTTTATATTTTTAATAGATTATTTAGTCAACCATAATACGGAAAAAAATTGCTAATCATTTAAAAATGTAATATTATCATAAGAAAAAAAATTATTAAATTTCACATTCAAAATTAGACAGTTTAAAACAATCGGCCATGTTGGCGGGCTTATGTGACGTCATGATATATGATGCATGTCAACCTTGATGTCAAATTGTTAATGTTCTAAATGAAGTTTATTTGTTGTTTTCTCTGAATACTGACATAATCTTACTGTGAGACGACACAGTCGTCATGGAAACTGTTGTTGATATATACTCTGACGTCACGATGCGTTTTGAAAATTCGAAAATAGCGCTTATTTTCTACATTTCTTTTTTATTATTTGTATTTTTTTTCAGTGATTAGATTAATAAAATATCCATTACGATAGAATCAGGAACTAAAATATATTTCGAAATAAAAATTTAAACCAATTTTGAGTCTCATGCATATGACCTATTGAGGTCAAATAAACGCTAATGCGTTGTTGGCTAAAATTTATTTCTTCGTTACATTATCTTTTATAACCCCATTCGTTAAAATATCCACAATATTTTTGTTTAAATGATTCAGCGAAGGTTTAAATTTTTCAAAACGATTCACAACAATTGCTACAATGATTTCACGTTTAAAAAATGTATTGATTACAAAATGTGTCATTACTGGAATTTAATAGGGTGATTATTATCTTTATAAAAAAATTGAATTCTCAAATTTAAAGATTACAAATACCTTAAATTATTCACTATTTTAAACGACGTTCAGTTTGAGGTTAATATTAAAAACGATCTTTGAATATTATATTCTATGAAAACAATAATGAAAGAAAACACAACAAAGTATAAAATATGTAGATAAAAAAACAAAAAATTATAAGAACTTTTAAATATCAAAAATAGATTATTTCTGTATTATATACAATTGCTGTGATGGAAAAGTCATTCTAATTATAGATTACAGACAAACAAAATGTATTTGAAAGCTTTGAATAGTGCATGTTCAGGATGGCCACATTTTATTTAATAAATTAATTTGAACATAGGACTTCGTTGAAGGTCATCCAAATTATTATAGAATATTATTGGTTATCCAGTCATGATGCATATAATAATATTGTCTACACACTTACATATAAAAAAATTGGTTGTCTGTAAAGTCGGTTTACGGACTATAGTTTTACGTGATAACGTATTCCGCTCGAATATCATATTTAATAATACATAACCTAAATTTTAGTAGCTGTCAGGCGGAACGTGACACATTTCGGTACGTTACACTTTTTCGTGCATGCAGCCGGTGTTTCATCAATTTATAAGACGTTATCACATCAAAAAATTAATCACATATGCCTACATAATAAAATGTTGTAACTGATTTGGAAAATAAACAATGCACACGAAATACACAGAGCAAAAAAAAAAACAAAATTCATTTTCCTCCCGTTTAAAAAACGTTTTTGTGCAAGTGTATACCCATCTTATTTGAATTGTGAACTGAATTTTATGAATCATTTTTTAGTATTTTTTAATACCAAAACAATCTCCCATTCGAAATAATAGTAAATATTTTTTTTTTTTTTGTGTTCACGTACTTTTGAATAGTCTGTAGGAAATAAATCAATATATTTATAAACGTACTTTTACTAATGACAAAATCAATTTTTCATAAAATATCAAGCATTACAATATTACAATAACTATCCTTGATCCTACTTCTAGTTCCATCAATCCATCCATCATTGTGTCCTTGTTATACATGTTTAAAAATGTAAAGTATTAAGAAATTGGCACAAGGGTCAAACCCTGAAGCTATTGGTGTCGGAAGAAAAAAAAAAAAAAAACATTACAATAACATACAAGTCTTAATGTTAAATAAAAGTTTTCTTATTGGCGAATAACTTCTTCACAATCAAAAAAAGACAATTTAGTCTGTAGGAGCATTTTAATTTTCCCGGCAAAAAAAAGGAAATTAAAAATGAAGAAAGAATACAATTAATATGTTCCTAGTTTCGATAATTAATTCAGATATTCAACAACATAATTAAAAACATTAAATAATTCCAGCCAATTAGATGGCGGGATCATTCCAACCGACGTCTATAGGGTGTCCCTTTTCAAGATTTACGAATGTCAGTTCTTATAAAATACAAACAATTAAATTTGTCAAAATTACGTAACATATTTTATTTTATAATATTAATTTTCAGAGGATTATAGATCAATAAAGATAATGCTATTAAGCTATATTTTTAATTGCAACGTTTCGTTTTACTTATTTAAACTTCCTCAGGCTCTACAAAAAGTACATAATATAAATTAAAATACAATAAATACATATATAATAAATAACATTAATAAAAATGATAAATACCTTAAAGAATAACTTAGCATTGGTAATATATTTAATGTAATTTATTATATATGTATTTATTGTATTTTAATTTATATTATGCATTTTTTGTAGAGCCTGAGGAAGTTTTAATAAGTAAAACGAAACGTTGCAATTAAAAATATAGCTTAATAGCATTATCTTTATTGATCTATAATCCTCTGAAAATTAATATTATAAAATTAATAGATCTGAAACACATATCATATTTTGTTTTTTTTTTTTAAATCCCTTAAAAATTATAAAACGCGATTATCAAGACAATTTTAATAAATATTTTTGGAAGATACCCGAAATAAACTAAAATAACATCTCCATTTAGTTGAAAACAATTGCATCCCTAAATCAAGACTTAAGGCTGCGTCATATCAGTAAGGCCTGATGCACACATGCGGTTTTTTAACGCGCGGCAACGCTGCGGCGCCGCGAAAGCGGCGTGAAGTACCCACAAACTTATGTGGTAGTGCACACATAACAGTGGCAACGCCGCGGCGCCGCACGTCCATCTTGCGTGCAAGAAATACCGCAGGGTCCTCTCACGCCGCAAGAGCACCGCGCGTGCACGCGCCGTCTATCATAACATTGCGACATATTGGTCAGTGCACACTACCGTCATTTTGCCGCAAACGCGTTTAAAATTGTTGTGAAAAAATCACCCACGTTTCGAAATAATTTTCTAATTTCTAATTTTGTATGCAAGTTCGTCAAATGATTGAACACTCATACGAAAATAGTTGAAAAACTTGTCTGGATTTTCTCGCAGATCCGAAAACAAAGTTACAAAAACATCTCTCGTTAGCCTATCATCGATGTAGGGATGTACCCAGTAACGTCTTTTTTTTTTTTTAAACAAATTTTTTGTATACAATGTAATCGAAAATCGCACGTTTTTTTGTATACACCTCCATCGCCAACAAAAATACAGAAACGTCTGATGGCATTCCGTACTATGACTCGCAGCGGTGCCGCACGTTAAAACAACGGACATGTGCACGAATTGCTGTGGCCACGCAGCGGTGTCGCAGCGACACCGCACGTTAATTCACGCATGTGTGCATCTAGCCTAAGTGAGCATTAGTGTAGGTTTCATTAACATGGCTATATGCATTTTTTTATGCCTATTAGATAAATATATTATTATTATAATTATGGCCACCGTGACATCTAGTACATCTAAATTATTGTCGATTACAAAAATGTGTTAAATTAAAAAAAAAAACAAATTTTACTTTTAATAAACTCACTTTGGGAGTGGGCGACGACAAGCCCTCTTTCTTGACTTCCTTGGAACTAAAAGCGGGCGACATGCTTCCTCTCTTCTGTCCTCCGCCGCGACCACCTCTGTTTCCGCGCGAACCTCTGCCGCCACGTCCTCTTCTTGTCGGTTTCGGCACGATCGGACTTCTTCCCTTACAGCTCCGCCTGGGTCTCGAACTTGCCGATTCGTCTGTATCGCTTTCTTTCACTGTCTGAATACTTTCGATGTTTTCGACGACCACGATAGGTTCTCCGATCGGCTCGACAATTTCTTCATCGTCGAGTCCCTCCCTAACTTCTAAAGGTATCTTCCTCGGTCTGCCCCGTTTTCTAGGCCCTTTTATTTCTAGCGGATCCCGTTCCACCTTTGCAGGAAATTCATCGATTATCATTACGTCTTGTGAACTGTTGGTCGATTCGTCGAGCACAGCTTCCACCATTTCCATTTTATTCACGACGCCTACAATTTTCACATCGTCGCTACTCGTCGAATTCGTATCGGAACCCATCGGTGAATCGGCACTGGTGAGAGCGCTCACTTGTTTCTGACTGAGTTTCATGAGAATTTCCTTCAATTTCGACTCGACGTTTGCAGTTCGCGTTTCCGGTTTTGCAGGCGAAGCCTGCGACGACTTGCGCGAAGCCGTATCGGCAGCTCCCCCAACCATCATTATAGTTACGTCGTCGCTTAATTTTGTCGGTTGTTTTTTCGAACATATTCTCGAAGGTTCGACCACCCTGATAGAGAGCTCGGGGTTGTTGAATACATTCGAAGCGTCTGAAGTTACCGTTTCTGTTTTGACTCGCTTGGACTCGGTCCTGACCGGTTCGAGCGTCGTGTCCGGCATGAGAGCTCGCTTCAACGGATTTGTCTGCATCACCATTTGATGCCTCGAAGCACTCGATTTCATTTCCATCTGTTGCTGCTTGCCAAAATGCTGGGACTGTTGTTTCGTCATGCCGGGAGAATGCTGTTGTGCCATTGATTTCAACACGGAAGCTTGCTGTTGCTGTTTACCACTAAAAGACTGTTGTTTGGAAGTAGATGGCTGTTGTGCATTGGTCAGATAATTTTGTTGCATTGTCGCAGGCTTCTGATGTCGGAATATGTTGGGCGAATGGTGTGCCATTTGCTTCGCAACACCGGGCTGCTGCTGTCTGGCCGGTCCCGTTTGACGTGCGCCGTGCAAATTTTGAGGCAAATTTTGACGAGTGGTATTCTGATGTGCATAATTTGAATGAGTCGGAAATATTTCAACCGGTCCGGGCTTAAACAAATTTTGTTGCGGTACAATTTCAGGATGTCCGCCCTGTTTCGACAGTTTCAATGTAATTTTTTCTAATTTTCCAAGAGGCGATTCTTCATGTTGAGACATCTTATGAAAATCGATTGGCGATTCGAATCGATGCTCTTTAGGCGACTTGTCCAGCAAAGCCGGTTCAACTAGCTGCTGAAGTGGTTTGAGCGTCAGTCTGGGCGTTTCTTTTGAAGACGATCGCACCGAACTCAATTTCGTCGGGTTTTGTAAAAAATCATCGCCCTTGGCCGAAATTTTCGACAACGAACTCGTCGGAGTAATCGACAGACCTTCACAAAGCGGCGACGGTATCGGTTTAATTGTGATTTTGGGGCCGCGATGCTGATCGTCGACCTGTTTCATAACGGGTTTTATCGTCAATGATTCGGATGATTTGAAAATTTGTTTTTTTGAAAATTCTTTGGACACATTTCTGTTCAGTGCAGTTTCAAGGACCGGATGGCCAGATAATTTTGAAACTGTATCAGAACTTGTAGGTTTAACTGCAAATTTCGGTATTATTTCCATTCCGCCTATCGGTGTCGAAAAACTTTGTTCTTGTAAATGTTTTTGAGACATCTTTGACACTTTTCCTCGCGTAACGTTCACATTTTCAACATTTTTGCTACTCGCTTGACCTCTGTCTATTTGCCTCTTGAAAACGTCGCGTTCAACATTTTTCTGACTGTCGTCTTTGACTATAGAAATCTGCTGTGTGTTCGTTGTGCGTTCCTCTGGTAAATTTGAAACGACAACTTTACAATCAGGCGTTACCTTTGTCTTGAGCCTGGTAGTTACTTTTGAATCTGTCGCATGTTTTAAAGATGACTCGTCAGCATCGACCTTTGGCGATTCAGAAATTATTTCCTTGTCATTTTTCTTCGCCGCAGACTTAACAGGTGTTTCATGAATTTCACTTGACTTTTTGTTTACGTCATCGAGTTTGGACACAACAGTTCTTGCAGATTTTCGTTCACTGGTCGATTCATCATACTTCGGTGTTGTCGATTTCTGAATATCTACAGTTGAAACTTCCTTGGATGTTTCTAAATTAACAGCCGGTTTCGGGACACCCGATGAAGAGGTGGCCACGTCTTGAGATGCAGAATCGGGTTTTTGAATAGGTTTGATGATTATTTTTGGAATATTCGAAGAAGTAGTCACTTCGGATGTTTCTAATTTTGGAGAATTTTTCAGAGTAAGCTTTGCAACGCCGGTTGTGTCTTGTGCAGTATCTTCAGGTTTCAAAACGGGTTTTATAGTTATTTTAGGTATGCTTGAAGATACAGTATTATCCTGCGAAACGTCTTCATTTTTCTGAGCATTATCATTTCGATTTAATTCATCGGGTTTTTGAACAGCTTTTATCGTAATTTTAGGAATGTTAACGGAAGTCGACGGTCTATCTAAATTATCAGGTTTTTGAACGGGTTTAATAGTTATTTTAGGGACACTAGGAGAAGCCGGTCTTTCTTCTGTTACACTGTCGACTTTTTGAATTGTTTTCATTGTTATTTTAGGTGACGTAGATCTTTCGTCTGTTTCCAAATGTTGCATAGATTTCATTGTAATTTTAGAACCGCTCGGAGAGGCTGGCTGGCCTTCCTTTTCAGGTTTCTGAACAGTCTTTATTGTAATTTTTGGAATACTCGGAGAAGGTAATTTTTCTTCTGCTGCACTTTCAGGATTCGGAACACTTTTTATAGTTATTTTGGGGACGCTTGGGGTTACTGACATCTTTTCTGTGTCTTCCGCTTTCTGAATTGTTTTCATGATTAATTTAGGAACGGCCAAAGACGCTGACATTTCTGTCGTATCTTCAATTTTCGAAACAGTTTTTATACTTATTTTTGGTACAGTAAGAGACGCTGACATGTCTTCCGTCGTATCAGATTCAGATCTAGTTGTCGTTGTTTTTCCGCCAGAAGGCATATGTATATTTTCTGTTACATCTTTAGGCTCTTGAACAGTTCGTATAGTTATCTTTGGAACAGTTGGAGATACTGATTTTTCCTCTGGCGTGTCTTCAGGTCTCTGAACAGTCTTTATTGTCAATTTTGGAATACTCGGCGATGCTAACATTTTTTCTGCTGGCTCCTCGTGTTTTTGTGCAGTTTTTATTGTCAATTTCGGTATGCTTGAAGATGGCATTTCTTCAGAAATAATTTCAGGCTTTTGACCAGTTTTTATCGTAATTTTCGGAATAGTCGGAGATGATAATCTTTCTTCGGTAAGTATATCTGATTTCTGAACTGATTTTACTGTTAGTTTGGTAATGTCTGAAGGCGCTGCAGACTTTTCAGTCGGCGTTTCAGCTTCTTGTATCGATTTTATACTTATTTTGGGGATACTCGGCAGAGTAACTGCATCATCTGTTGGTTCGTCGGGTTTTGATATTGGCTTAATTGTAATTTTAGGAACTGACATTTTTTCCATGTCAGGTGCTTTTGATACAATTTCCAAAGAAACACCTTCCGGCTTTGCAATTGACTTTATAGTAATTCTCGGTACGTTGGGAGATTCAGACTTTTCTTCTGGATTTTTCGAAATATCTTCAGGTTTCGGAATAGGTTTTATAGTTATTTTCGGTATAATATTAGTTTTATTTTCAGCTATGCTTTCTTCTTCTGACGATGAAGTTGAAGAGACTGATGAAATTGATGAAACTGATTCTTGTCTCCTATCGACCGGTTTTGGGATTGGTTTGATTGTTATTTTTGGTATAACTTTTTCATTTGTTTCCGTGTGTTCTTCGGGTTTTGGAATTGGTTTAATAGTTATTTTTGGAACAATTGAATTGCTGCCATCATCCTGATCTAATTTTTTACTAGTCTTTACTGAAGTTTTCGGAATAGTCATCGCACTCTTTTCTTCGAATAAAACAGCCGGTTCAACTTTATCTTGTTCGTCGAATTCTTTATTTTCAAATGAAATTTGCGGTTCCGCTTCTGTTCCTGATGCAACGTGCTCGTCGGTGGACGCATCTTCAATTTGCGTCTTCGATACCGCCACACCGACACTTTGTGCATCCTCTTCTTCCGAATCGGACGATCCGTACGCAACTAAAGATTTTAAAGATGACTGCACTAAGCTTTCCTTTGAAACATCGCTCAGATTTAAATTCGAACATTTATTTTCTTCTCCTTTTTTTAGAACAGATTTTATAATTGGTTTTTCACCCGATACCACAGCAGTGTCCGAAGCGCGGTCGGCCATATCCTTATCGGCTTCTGATTTTTCCACTCTTTCGATTACGTTCGACGAACTCGGAATTAATTCCGAAGCAACCGAAGTCTTCTGAGGTTCTAACTCTTCTGTTATCTGAAAGTCGTCGTCTTGTAAATCCTCTAGCGATCGGATCGGCGTCTTCAAATCAAAAGCCGGATCCAATTCAGCATCGATAGCCGCCGTTACTTCATCGACAGAAAGATCGACGGCATCTTTTTCTGTAAACTCAATCGATGCGTCTAATTCCAAATCTAAATCTTGTTCGATATAGTCTGGGACAGGCTTTCTGTTTTCATCAGAGTTCGCATTTGACTCTTTGCTTATCGGAACTCTTTTTTCAATTGTTTTCTCACTAGACTTCACTACCTGTGGTTTTTCCAATTCTATGGATTGGATTTGACCTGTTGAATTTGTGTATATGATTCTCTGCGGTTGCAGTCTTTTCAACTTTACCTTTTTCGGCTGATTTATTTCAACACTGTCGTCAACATCTAATTTTCGTTTTTCTCCTTGCGGAACCAATGTCGACGGAACATTCGTAGCAACGCTCGCAATCTCACCGACGTTACTCGGAGACTTTGATAATTTTAATTCACTCTGCACAGACGCTGCAACTTTATTATCCGAAGAATTTGATGACGACGAAAGAATAACGATATTTTCTGGTTTTATTGGTTTCCGTTTAAGTTTCACCTTTTTAGGTACGACCGTTTCGGAATTATCGATATCGAATTCTCTCTGTAAGGAATCCATTTCAGCTGCATTACTTTCGTCAATTTGAATATTTTTTTCCGTTATTCTACTCATCGTACCGATCGCATTCTGTTCGGTTTCTTCAACGTCCGTACTAATTTTGCCAGCCATCGAAATATCAGTTTTCGTGGGGGAAAGGTCAATACGTTTACCACTGTCGTCATGAACAGTCATGTTGGTTGATTTTGATTCCTTTAACGCAACTTCGGTGTCCGTCATTACAGGTTCTTCGCGTACGCCGGCTGCAATAACGGGGTTAATATTTATATTCTGCGATATATCAGGAAACAATGTATCTTGTTCTGTAACCGCTGCTGCTTTAGTATCTGTTAATTCCACCGGAGTACGAATTTCAACCGGTTCGTTGGAAGGGGCTAAATCAGCTGATACTTTTTTTGTACTGGACTGATCCCCGACTATCGAACTCTCTGGAGATGATTTTCCCATTATAATTAAGTTAATGTCGTTTGCATTTAAACTATTTGCAAATACATCAATATCTTTCGTATTTTCTTCCGAACTGAGGTTTGGTTCTAACGGAATTGTTGTGTCTGACGTGCTTTGTTCAATACTTTCCGGCTTATCAATTACATCAGTTTGTGATACATTTTTCGAAATTGAGTCCGTCATTTTATCTGAAATACCCGGTTGATCCGGACCAGTATTTAATAGGTTACCCATTTCACTTACGGACACTCCACTTTCTATATTTTCATCGTCCATTTCCATTTTTACAAATATTTAAAGATTAGTTTTACTTGCATTAAAACTTAATATAGTTAAACACTTCATAAGTCACATTTATGTAGTTTCACAGATTAAAAAATATAAACACCCTAGACATCGCCTCAAACAAGAAGTCAGAATTACGGGGATTACGGGGTACTGGGATTAATATTTATAACTGCAATTGATAAAGAGAAGTCTAGTACGGTACACTAAAGAAAAACTGAGATAGAAGATATCACGCTTTTAATAAGTTTGCATTGCATCAAAATGATGAATAAAGTACACTAGCAGAGATTAGGTAATTATGGCATAAAAACTAGACGAAAAATAAAACATGCAATGATAGATTAAAGCAACAAAAAGGGTAACACCCGAGATAAGGAAAAATTCATTTCAATTTGACATTGACAGTAGGTTTGTTCCAAGCAGCCGCGAACGGTTACCAAAACCAACGACTGTAGCTGTTCGCGGCTGCTTGGAACAAATCTTGTTCTGGACATAAACAGGAGTATAAAAATAGTAGCTTTGTCCAAGCAGCCAGCAAACGGTAACGAAACCGTCATTTGCATGCGCAGTAGCTTAAACGAAGCTGTGGCGATTTTGGAACACGCTTTAGTTACTGCGCATGCAAGTGTACTGAGATTTGCCAAGTCTTTTATATTTTATGGTTAAAATCTTAGGTAAGTCTATGGTTGAAAATCAACAATTAATGATTGTATCCTCCTTAAACGTCATGTTTCGTTTGGGGGATTTTTTCATCTGTTTTTTAAACACTGAAGTTTTGACATTTGAATTTGACATTTGAATAAATTTAGATGTGTTTATTTGATAGTCCAAAGTTTTCTTTTTTGTGATCATTATTGAAAAAATGAAGAAATGTACATAATTGAACGGTAAATAATTAAATATGTCAAAATTAAATGCTGCTGTAGTTTCAAATTTAATAACACATTTAAACTTGTTTTTACAGATATTCAGTTAAAATTATGACATTATTAAAAATGAATTAATCAGTTACAAATATGATTGATAGTCATTACTTTCAACTACCCTTTCAGGGTAATACATATTCGATGAGCCCCTTGTATTTGCCTAATGGAAATAACAAACTTTTAGTGGCATCATTAAAACGTGAAATATTTAGCTTTGAATACCCAGATTCAAGCACAAATGTTTTAACACCGTCAACTAAGGAAGTTCTTTTCACATATATTCCAGGTAAGTTTTTCATTGCACTATGACAAGAAAATTTTGAAAATGAATATCTCTTAAAGGAGGGGCAGAAATAATTTCAATCGACGTTTTCAACAAATCGAAAATTCAACACGATTTTGTAATAGGAATAACTATTATGAAGGTACCGTTTTTTTTTTTATCAAAAGTTGTTTTTGTCAGTATACTTATCACACGACAAAATATCGCTTTATATTACAGACAGACTCAAGAGAGACTTTTTTGAATGTATATTCGGGCGAGGAAAGTCCCGTTTTTCATCTGGACAGTATAGCACAAAATTGTTTAATGCTAGAATTAAATTTTATTCCTTACCAGTTATACCATACTGAGTTACCAGTCTGGAATGCTATGGGACACACGTCTGAGGTAAAGGTTATATAATAAGCATGTCTCTATTATGAAAACAAAATATTTGCATCAATTAATACATCATACTAATATTATAAATGCGAATGTAAGTTTGTTTGTTACGCTTTCACGCAAAAACTACTTAACCGATCATCATGAAACTTTGCACATACACTCTTGAAGGTATTAGAAGTAACATAGGATACTTTTTATTAAAAAAAAATAAAAAAATTTTACGAAAATAAATGCGAATGTAAGTTTGTTTGTTACGCTTTCACGCAAAAACTACTTAATCGATCATCATGAAACTTTGCACATACACTCTTGAAGGTATTAGAAGTAACATAGGATACTTTTTATTAAAAAAAAATAAAAATTTTTTACGAAAAATAAGAAAAATATTATAAATGCGAATGTAAGTTTGTTTGTTACGCTTTCACGCAAAAACTACTTAACCGATCATCATGAAACTTTGCACATACACTCTTGAAGGTATTAGAAGTAACATAGGATACTTTTTATTAAAAAAAAATAAAAATTTTTTACGAAAAATAAGAAAATTGTCAAAATATCGTCAAATTTAGCTACTTCAACGCCATCTAGCATCATAGTAATGAAGTTTCAACCCTGAATACTGTAATACCAACCCACTGTATTACCGACGGTGAGGACAATATCTAATTCAATATCTAATTCAATTGAATATAGTATCAACTGTTTCTAATTTTTCTATATTTATTGTTATTTTCTTCTGTCGTTACATGCAGTATAATACTATTCACATTTTTGAGGTTATCCGTAATTTTTGTGGTTAGCTGTCACTTTATTATTTTAGACTTACTTCCCTACTAAACTAATCCCTTTATAAATGCGAATGTAAGTTTGTTTGTTACGCTTTCACTTAACCGATCATCATGAAACTTTGCACATACACTCTTGAAGGTATTAGAAGTAACATAGGATACTTTTTATTAAAAAAAAATAAAAATTTTTTACGAAAAATAAGAAAATTGTTATACTAATCATACTATTATTATTATTTTATTTTTTTTATTAATATTATAAATGCGAATGTAAGTTTGTTTGTTACGCTTTCACGCAAAAACTACTTAACCGATCATCATGAAACTTTGCACATACACTCTTGAAGGTATTAGAAGTAACATAGGATACTTTTTATTAAAAAAAAATAAAAATTTTTTACGAAAAATAAGAAAGGGTTGAAAACATTTTTTGGGCCCAAAAATACCGAAAAATTTCTCCGAATCGTTTCAAAATTGAAATTTAACCCTTTAGTAATGATTAAAATGTGCTATTAAAATTTCATTAAAATCGGCCCGACAGGACCGGACTTACAAATTTTATGAAAACGAAATATTATAAATGCGAATGTAAGTTTGTTTGTTACGCTTTCACGCAAAAACTACTTAACCGATCATCATGAAACTTTGCACATACACTCTTGAAGGTATTAGAAGTAACATAGGATACTTTTTATTAAAAAAAAATAAAAATTTTTTACGAAAAATAAGAAAATTGTTTGTCAAAATATGTGCAATACCTCAACCCCTGATATGCATGTCAAAAGTCGATTTCCATCTCAATCGCGGGCGTAGCCGCGGGTAGCGGCTAGTTAACCATAAACTGAGGTGTGGCGGGTTCGAGAACCCCCCCCCCCCCCCCCTATTGATCATTTTAATTTAGCCATTATAATAACAAATTTGGATTTTCAATGTTCAACAAGTTTTTAATATTTTTTAGACTGTGTGGCTTCTTTCTGGAAGTGATGAAATTATACATTTTTACAGAGAAAATAAAATAAATCATGGTTACAAAGAATTCGACATTAAAGATTTTTTTCCAGAGTTGTTAAATCTGCCCAGCGTTGTTATATGGATGGACATAGCCTACTTTGATGGAATGACTAAGTAAGAAACATTTTTTTTTCTTTTACTTCCTACATCTGCTATGGTAGGAAAGTTTGTTTTTTTTGAAGTGAAAACTTCTTTAGCGGCGTTGTACACTTTTTTTGTAATGGGTAAAAAATATTAAACTCGCGTCAGATCGTCAGATATGCGTAAGACGAAAACTTTTATTTACACAACGTTAGACATCTAGCGTTGAAATATCGTACATAAAAATGCAATCTATGATACAAACCATTTTGATCGAAAATTCGTAAGACGTTAATATTCAAGTTTTCAGTTCCGCCGGCACTCCCGGAGTGCAACCCGTCTTTTTTATAATAGGTCGTCACATTTTGACACTGCTGCTTCTTTCTTAGCTCATATGATACTATAGGCATTCGATTGTGCTTCTAAGCTGTGCTACAGGACTATTACTATATAAGCGATTATACGAAATAAACACAAATATAATTTTAGACGATTGACGGCTTACGGATGCGAGTGTGGATTTGTAAAACTCTCTGTTTATGATGTTCTAAAAAATAAAATCACTGACTCTTGGCGGATGAGATTTGAGAACATCGTAGCTAGTGTACGTCTATTTACAATACTTCCGACATTACATTACCAACAGCAAAAAGGATGTTCCGATAAAAAAATGAGTAGTGAAATGGAAAATTTTAATTTGTTAGTAGTCAATACGTCAGTCTGTTCCACAGTTTTCATGTGAGTAATAAATTCATCGATATGTAATTTTGAAGTGTATTTTGTTCGGCGACTATACCTAATTCGGTTCAGTTAAAAAATGACACAGGTTGCAGTTTTAGTTTTTTTTTTTTGTGCTAAAACATTACTAAAAATAAATTTGAATTTAAACGTATCTGCCTCGTTGAACACTGTTGAATGCGCGTTTGTTTTGAAGTTGTTTGTTGAACAAATATACAGCTCATAGTAATCATCATATATATTAATACGCTAAGGTTTAAGATGTTTGCCTCCCTTTTTAGAAAAAACCACACAATTTCTCCACATAAATTATATATCATTTTACAGATAATTGCTTGCTCTACTGACATCGACAACTAAAAAATTTATTATTGCTATTGTTTTTGTAAATTAATTAAACTCTGAACAACGTCTGCCATCTGACGGCGTAACGTTAACACTTCGATCTGTCATCTGACCTTCATATTGTAAATACTGCCATCTGACGGGCAACGCTGAACAACGCTTTTGCTACTTGCGCCTCTATATGACAATTTTAGTAAAATATTTCTTTTACAACAAAAAGAAGAACGTTATAAGCAGTGTGAAAAACTAGAAACGAATTGAATACCTGCAATCATATTTAAAAAATAATTTTGTAAAGTGATAATTATTATACTTATTTAGTGCGAATAATTCGCACAGGTCACGCTAGTATTTCTAATATATTTGATGCTGATCTTTAATTTATTTCTAGGGACGTTATCAAGAACGGTTTAAGTAAGCAAGTAAATTTATCCGGCAGTAATGATTATAACGTAACGTCGTGTTCTTTGATTGCGGATATAGATTTGGACGGACGGAATGAGATATTACTCGGCACCTACGGTCAGGTAAAACATTATTGATTTATTGTCGCAATGATATTATTGTTCTCGTTTGACGTTCAAAAAAAAAATAAATTTAAGGAGGTTCTTGTGTATAAATATGTTTCGCCCAACAATTGGAACTTGAGTACTCAGAGAAGCTTCGCAAGTCCAGTTTTCTCAATGGAACATATTGATCTGACGGGAGACGGCATGAAAGAACTTTCCGTTTTAACTATGAGAGGCGTTAACATTTTACAGGTGTGCAAATATTGATATTGTTAAATATTATGCTGCATTGATTTTAACACTGTAAACTGTAATTGAATCTAATTTTAGAATGATCCGAAATCGGCTGAAGATCTACTTTATGAAAGATTTAAATCGCTGTCGTTGGGAACCTTAAAAAATTGCTGATTTTTTTCTCAAGTTCTCGATGTAATCACTTTGATTTTTTATGTTAACAAATAATGAATTATATTTTTTATATTAAAAGCGTTTTATATTTTTATCTATAACAAATTAGTCTATAGTTCCTACCTTATATTTCTAAGTTTTAATTCGAGTCCATTTTTCACTCACTTTAAACAACCAAAGCGCAGTTTCGTAATCGTTTGCTGCTTCCGCTACACCGGTTTCCTTACAGTCACTAAATTAAAGAAAAATGCATCGATTGTTTAAAAAAATATTTGCGATACTGTGTCTGTACTAGTGATGTGCCGGATATCCGTATCCGTTAGTTTTTGGCGGATCTTTTACCTTTTTAATTTTCAATTCATAGATGAAATTTTATATACAGGGTGAGTCAGACCACCCGTATCAGTCGTTTTTTTCGAAAACGGTTAGTCGTAGAGAGTTGTGTCAAAAATCTGTATTATAAAAGCCCTATTGAAGAATCGAATGGTGATATTTTTTCCCCCCGGAAAGGTCGGATTCCCTGTTAGTTTGCTCCGGAATGTTCAGAACTCCGGAATGTTAAATGGCACGATAGGTCGAAAGTGGTATTGTTGAAAAGATCTTTAAAAAATAAGAAAGTTTTGTAGGACATTTTTTTTTGTTACTGCCACCCCTGTTAAGTAATATTCGTTTGAAATTATTAAATTAACAAGTCAGAATAACATTTTTAATTTTAATCTACAAAACTTTCTTATTTTTTAAAGATCTTTTCAACAATACCACTTTCGACCTATCGTGCCATTTAACATCCCGGAGTTCTGAACATTCCGGAGCAAACTAACAGGGAAGCCGACCTTTCCGGGGGAAAAAAATATCACCATTCGATTCTTCATTAGGGCTTTTATAATACAGATTTTTGACACAACTCTCTACGACTAACCGTTTTCGAAAAAAACGACTGATACGGGTGGTCTGACTCACCCTGTATATAGGTGATTAGGTAATAATGAAAACCTGTTAAATTCCATTCAGATTATTTTTTATTTTTTTAAATCGTATTTGGCACCTTTATATTGCAAACATTTATCGTAGTGAGTACCATACTAATAGTACATAACTCAAAGGTACTAAATCGACTATCTTTATAATGAGATATTGCACATCGATCTTTGGAAAGAGACAATCTGTTATGAGAGTTAACTCTTAAAGAGGTCAATAACATTTTCCCATAACAGATAGTCTCTTTCCAAAGGTCGATGTGCAATATTTACCGCCGCGTACTCTAAGAAAGTTAAGATCCGTATCCGAGGATCTTTAAACCAAAAATCCGTATCCGCGGATATACATTTTTAACGATCCGGCACATCACTAGTCTGTACTGTAACTTTGCATTACTCGTAACCACTTTTCAAATCACAAAGAAACTAAAGACAAATAAATTATAGACACATACGGTTACTCGAAAATCAGAAAAGTTTTTACGTTAATTTACTTAAAATTATGAAATGACGATAAAGCAAACTGCGGGAGTACCCGAATAAAAATACGCTCCCGGCAGATTGAAGGGTTTCCCGGTCGGCAGATTATTCTGACGGTTGGAAACCTACAATCTGACAGTTTGGATTTTCTATTGGCGATTTGTCATGCACAAATGCAATTTAAACAAGTGGGTATGTGTTGTCGGTTTGCTGACGGTTTCTAACCATTGTATGAACAAAGCTATTATTATAAAAAATTCAACATTTTGACGTGATAACGTCTTATAAATTGATGAAAGACCAATCTTATAAATTGATGAAACACCAGCTGCACGCACAAAAAGTGTAACGTTCCGCCTGACCCTGTGCGTGCAAGCGAGAGCGCAGTAGGCTTCGGCCCAAGTTTGACAGCTACTAAAATTTAGGTTATGTATTACGGAATACGTTATCACGTAAAACTATCGTCCGTAAACCGACTTTACAGACAACCAATTTTTTTGTTAATTCAAATGTCCAATTAGTGTCGAAATGTTGACAAATAAATGTCCTTGTATAAATATCATTCTCTCAAAAAAATTTTAAATCTTTAACTCAAACACTGACCTGAAATATTTCCCTGTGATATTTTCGAGTTGAGGATCTAATGCCGCAAACAACGTGGTCTGAGCACCTCGTTTAGGTGATTTTACAAATGGCCAAACAAACGGCTTCAGAAATATAGACGAAAATGTACTGTTATAGAAACTCATATGTCTTGTAATTAGTGTATCGACTAAACCGGGATGAACAGCATTTACCGTTACTCCAGAACCTGTATAATAATAATGGCAAATAATCATCAGTGAGTTTAATGTACGTTTTTGACGTGATAACGTCTTATAAATTGATGAATCACGTCAATATAAAAAGATGAAACACCGGCTGCATGCACGAAAAAGTGTAACGTTCCGCCTGACCCTGTGCGTGATTATTAAATATGATATTCGAGCGGAATACGTTATCACGTAAAACTATCGTCCGTAAACCGACTACAGACAACTAATTTTTTGACACTGTGTTGTCGCCACTCGAACCTAGTCACATATATTAATACGCTAAGGTTTAAGATGTTTGCCTCCCTTTTTAGAAAAAACCACACAATTACGCCACATAAATTATATATCATTTTACAGACAATTGCTTGCTCTACTGACATCGACAACTAAAAAATTTATTATTGCTGTTGTTTTTGTAAATTAATTAAACTCTGAACAACGTCTGCCATCTGACGGCGTAACGTTAACACTTCGATCTGTCATCTGACCTTCATATTGTAAATACTGCCATCTGACGGGCAACGCTGAACAACGCTTTTGCTACTTGCGCCTCTATATGACAATTTTAGTAAAATATTTCTTTTACAACAAAAAGAAGAACGTTATAAGCAGTGTGCAAAATTAGAAAC
This sequence comes from Xanthostigma xanthostigma, assembly GCA_963575645.1. Taxonomy (NCBI): domain Eukaryota; kingdom Metazoa; phylum Arthropoda; class Insecta; order Raphidioptera; family Raphidiidae; genus Xanthostigma; species Xanthostigma xanthostigma. Next base: position 6,726,433 of record OY754471.1, on the reverse strand, counting down.
GAATTGAATACCTGCCATCATATTTAAAAAATAATTTTGTAAAGTGATAATTATTATACTTATTTAGTGCGAATAATTCGCACAGGTTACTCTAGTCATCTAATAATGACATTGCTGTTAAAAGAAAGAGGAACAAGATTGAAACGAAAATACCTACCTTGAAGTCTACGCGCAAGTTCTTTTGTAAAGAGCACATTGGCAAGTTTACTTTGGCAATAGGCTTTTTCTGGTTCGTATTCGTTTTCACTATTTAAATCAGATTTGTTTATAATACCTCGTTCGTGAGCTACGCTAGAAACATTGATAATTCGACTCGGTGCCGACGCCTAAAAAATATAAACCAATCCTCAAATATCGCTTTATAAGAAGACGAGTCGCTATTAGTGATGTGCCAGATCGTTAAAAATGTATATCCGCGGATACGGATCTGAATACGGATATTTGGTTTCAAAATCCACAGATACGGATCTTAACTTTCTTAGAGTACGCGGCGGTAAATATTGCACATCGACCTTTGGAAAGAGACTATCTGTTATGGGAAAAAGTTACTGGCTTCTTTAAGAGTTAACTCTCATAACAGATTGTCTCTTTCCAAAGATCGATGTGCAATATCCCATTATAAAGATAGTTTAGTACCTTTGAGTTATGTACTATTGGTATGGTACTCACTATGATAAATGTTTGCAATATAAAGGTGCCAAATACGATTTTAAGAAATAAAAAATAATCTGAATGGAATTTAACAGTTTTTCATTATTACCTAATCACCTATATATATAAAATTTCATCTATGAATTGAAAATTAATAAGGTAAAAGATCCGCCATAAAACTAACGGATACGGATCTTTCTTCTCCCTCGGATATCCACGGATACGGATATCCGGCACATCACTAGTCACTATGTTTTTAGTGCGACTACCTTCAGTTTGTCCAATAACTCGAGGGTCAAAAAGAAATGACCCAAATGATTCACGCCGAGCTGTGTTTCAAAACCGTCTTTTGTTTTTGATTTGGGACATCTCATCACTCCGGCGTTATTGATTAAAATATCAAGTCTGCTTTGTTCTTTATTGAATCGATTTACAAATTCTTGAATTGAATCAAGCGATGCCAAATCACAACGTCGACAATATACATATTTATTTTTTGTTTCGAGTACAATTTCCTCTCTTGTCTAAAAACATTCAAGAATCAAAGTTTCTCTTTAATATGCAGATATTTTTAAACTGTCTAGAAAAATGATATCTTTACAATTTCACATTTCTCCATGTTTCTGCATGCCATGTAAACCTTAGCGCCTCGTTTGGCTAATTCTTTTGCAGTTTCTTTTCCAATACCAGTATTTGCACCGGTAATTATTACTACTTTGTTTGTTATTTGGTTGTCCTTTTCATATAACTTGCCTCCCATGAAGTCTCTTAATTAAAAAAAAATGTTATGTTAAGAGCACTGTGGTTGAAACAAAAATAAAAAATAAAGAATAGTTACTTCTTACCACAACAGTTTTATTAGCGGATGTACATTTCGGGAGCTAAACTTTAGTGTTTGCTGAAGATGAGAGCATAGCTCCCGAAATGTACATCCGCTAATAAAACTGTTGTGGTAAGAAGTAACTATTCTTTATTTTTTATAATTGAATTATATAACTCCAACAAGATACGGTAAAATTACATACTTAACTAAATAGCCAGTTCCAACTAATGTACCAGAAGCACTAAGTAAGACTATGAATTTTGAAGGTTTCCAGACCATTTTACTGAAATTGCAACTTTATTTATTTCTAACCTGAAAACAAGTTAGAGCGAACCGCTAAAACAAAGTTCAAACCATGTTCAAAAAGTCCGAGAATTTGCTTGGAGAGCTGAAAACTAATGATCTCTGGAACTATGTTCAGATTTCAGAACTTATCAATAAACGTCAAACACGCTCTCTTATTGAGGTTATGCAAATGTCAAGATTGTACAAGACATGGGGTACCAGATAAGTATAAAAAATACTCGGAGCAGCGGTAACACTTTATAACTCAATTAAGTTTATTATAATGTTTTACGTGTAAATAATTTGTAATTCATATTTCATTTAATACTTTATTTACAAAATGGATGACCAAGTGTGTCCACGATGCAAGACAACGAAATATCGCAACCCGTCACTGAAACTTATGGTAAATGTTTGCGGACATGCCTTGTGTGAAAACTGCGTAGAATTGTTGTTCGTCAAAGGTAATTTGAATGAAAATCACCGGCGTTTGTATTGTATCGTTGAGGATTATGTGCGCAATAATTATAAAATAAATTATAAATAAAAACATAATTATGTTTTCATTTAGGAGCTGGCGCTTGTCCGGATTGTAGTGTCCCTTTGAGGCGAAACAATTTTCGAGTACAGTTATTTGAAGATGCGTTTGTAGAAAAGGAAGTTGATATACGTAAGAGAATATTAAGAGATTACAATAAAAAAGAAGAGGATTTTGCTACAAAACGTGAATATGATGATTACTTAGAGGAAGTGGAAACGTTAATTTACAATTTAGTTAATAATATCGATATTATTGGCACAAATAAAAGAATTGAGCAATATAAAAGAGAGAATCGCGAGACAATATTAAAAAATAAAAGTAAAATAGGAAGAGAAGAGTATGAATTGGACGAGCTGTTGCAGTTAGAAAAAGAACAAGAGGAATTGAAACGGAAGCAACAGATTTTAGAAGAGGCAGAAGTAAAGAAGAAAAAAATACGTGAAAAGGAAGCATTAATAGATGAGTTGATGTTCTCGGATGAAAATGCAAAAAATATTTTAGAGACATTTAGCTTGAATGCGCAGGCAGAAGAGCAAGAAAGAAAACTGGACGCCCCTCCAGTTACACAGTTTTCGACGGGAATTAAATTTCAGAGCCAGCGTGAATTTCTACCGGTACCGAAATTGGAAGAGGGTCCCACTTTTTCGTACACGCCACTTATTCTACGCACCGATGGCCCTGCTCCGCCAAGTGTCTCGGATATAGCACAAAAAGGATACATTGAGCATGTTCGTGCCGAAACTATATCTGAACGAGCAGCTGGATTCAATGCAAATATCGCTTGTTTAAGAGCTATGCAGGATGCTATGGCGGGACTGTTTTACAAACCTCAAACTAGAGTTTAATTATTACTATTTTCATTCATTGTTTATATTTATATATAGTTCTAATTATAATTATTCTAATGAATAGTTTTTTCGTTTAAATATTAAAATGATAATCCCAATATTAAACTTTTTGACTTGTGTTCCCTTATAAAGAAATTTGAAAAAAGTTTGCAGGCCATCCCTGTAACTTCCCGCTATTTTCGAGTTCAAAACGCTCAAAAATATATAAAATATAGCAAGAAAATTATTTTTTAGCTGTTCGAGCTCAAAAAAGAACACTGTTACGAAATTTTCGTTCACGATATCTCATGAACAAATTAACCGATTTTGATGCGATTTGCGACAGTCGACGCAATTTTTTAACCTAAAAAAGTAATTTATTACAGAAAAATCGAACTCATAGGAATTTTACGAGCAATTTAAAAAAAACTTTTTTAAAAATTTTTCGTTCACGGTATCTCGTGAACAAATGAGCCGATTTTGATGCGGTTTGCGGCGATCGACGCAGTTTTTTAACCTAAGAGAGTAAATTATTACAAAAAAATCGATTTGATAAGAATTTTACGAGTAATTTTAAAAAATTACTTTTTTCCGTCGAGATCTGGCGAAAACTCGATTTTCAAAAATCAGGGTGAAACTTCCCGATTTTTGAAAAAAAATTTTTTTTTTAGCGGGAAGTTAAAAATGCGTCAATGGTTGAAATTAGAAAGTTGTCGACTATACTCCCTTGCTATACTCCTTCAGCATCTCTGCTCCTTCAGTTCAATTATCGACTATGGAGGGCTCTATTTATAGACCGTTCGTTGATTTGTTTTTAGGTTAGAATTAAGTATTACAGAGTGTATAGTGTTGAAGCAGCGATGGCTTCTGGATACAGTAGTGACAAAAAATACTTTGCAAGTATAGCTACAAATGGAAAACTTAAGGTTTGGGAAACGAATACAAGTATCCTAAAGAATACTTACACCCCCAATTTGCAAATAAAATCTTCATTCACATGTCTGAACTGGATTGAAATATCGGGGTCTGAGGTATTGACATGCCATGTGGCTTTTTCATTTTTTTCAATGTCAGTAAATGTTTACTTTAAAAAATTAAGTTTCATTTATATTTCAGTCACCTTGGAGAAAGCGGAAACGTCATAATGACAAAGAATCAACATCGAACCAACTAATTGCTCTCGGAACATCATCCGGCTCTGTTATATTGTATTCGCCGTTCGAATCGGCTGTTCGCACAACCTTAGGAATTGACACCTCAAATAAATCCGGCGCGCCAATTTCGTGTCTATCATGGACAGAAAATGTAGGTTTGGTTTCTTGTGCAGACAGTTGTGTTGTACGATGGAACATCGCAGACGGAAGTGTCAAAAGGTAAGAAAAAGAGTTATATTAATTAAAGTTATAAAAAAAGAACACTAGATTTTACGGTGAACATTATTTTTTTACAGTACGTGGAAAGTATCGACAACAAATGAAAATATTAGTAGCGTCCTAATACTGTCTGAAGAGTTGCGCCTCGTAACGGCGTCCAGACACATTAAATTGTGGGACATTGAAACACAAACACTTTTAAGAACATACACTGGACACAGTTCAGAAATAAATATTTTGAAATATGTGCCCTCGGCTAACTCTGGATACATTATCAGTTCGGCAAAGGTAATTATATCTGTTGATGTTTTATATTTATCCTTCCTAAATTTGTTACTTTCTCTAAATATATTGTGTGCATATTTAGGCGGACACATTACTAAGCTGTTGGACTTTGAACGAAATTTCACGAGAAAAAAATTCGATCGTAAGTTTCTTGATGGAAGACGTAGCAAGAAGTATATCTTTGACTGTAAGTGAAAGTGGCGTTATGAATATGGCAGCCGTTGCCAAAAGTGGCGTTGTACATCTTTTCCAACAAACTTTGAATGGGTATTTGTCAAATTCAGTTATCTTTAATAGAAGCCTGAAATCTAAATCGCTTATTTCAAATGCTAATTTTTTTTGTAGTAAATGCGAAAGACCCGTCAAGCCTAAAGTGACATTGCAAGTAGCTTCCGAAACTGATCAGAATAAAGATATGTCAGTACCAATACCAATTATAACAGCCTCCTTAAACGAAGATATAACAATTCAAATAGGATACGGTGCACTACATGCCCTAGTATTCGACACTATTGTAAGTATAATTGAAACATTTGTAACCATATCTTCTAATAGACGGAGAGCTGGCTACGGAGAAAATGGGTGACTCGGTGCAGAGCTGAAAATTTGCAGAATAATAGGAGATAGTACAAGTAAGTAGGGAAAAAATTGCCAGAAGGCTAGGCGAAAGATAAAGAGCCGCCAGAAGGCGCTAATGTTGCGAAAAATCAGTGCACTTCTCGCAATTTCTATACTTATTCTGTAATTCAAAACTAGATTATATATTATATATATTATACATTATATAGTTATAAGGGCATACTGAAAATTCAAACATGATATAATAATTACATTCGACAAATATTCAAAATTATTAATGTCATTTTGATAGAAATAAAATTAATCATCATATATTTTCATTAATAAAATTGCGTTGTTATAACAACGCAATTTTATTAATTTATTTAATTTTATTTCTATCAAAATGACATTAATAATTTTGAATATTTGTCGAATGTAATTATTATATCATGTTTGAATTTTCAGTACGCCCTTATAACTATATAATGTATAATCTATATAATATATAATCTAGTTTTGAATTACAGAATAAGTATAGAAATTGCCAGAAGTGCACTGATTTTTCGCAACATTAGCGCCTTCTGGCGGCTCTTTATTTTCCGCCTAGCCTTCTGGCAATTTTTTCCCTACTTACTTGTACTATCTCCTATTATTCTGCAAATTTTCAGCTCTGCACCGAGTCACCCATTTTCTCCGTAGCCAGCTCTTAGTCCATAACGTTATCTCGAACTTAAGCGTTGCCTTTATTTTACAAAATGTGTCTTCAAAGAGTAAATGACATTTTTTTTCCAACAGAAACCCGCTATTGAAAAGAAAATTCAATATGTAGTGAGAGTCGATCCACGTAAAATAGTTCAGTCGAAAAGTGTTGCATCGAAAACACTGACGCCTGTAAACACAAATGCGGAATATTTAACTCCAGCTAATACGTCGTCTGTTTCCACAAAAAGAAAATCGGATGAAGAAATATTTGGGGTGTCTATGGAACAGCGCTTAGAAAATTTAGTTATTGACAAGTCAGAAATTCAGGGTAGTGTGCCTAAATCGGACAACATGGCTAACTTACTTATCCAAGGCTTGCACAGTAAAGATAAAAATATATTAAAAGATGTGTTTTCAAAATTAGACGAAACCGTTATTAGAAATACTGTGAGAAGACTTCCCTTGGCTGCAATTCCTTTACTAGTGAAGGAATTGAACATTTTAATACAAGCAAAAACAATGTCGTAAGTTTTTCATGAAGATTAAAAAAATAATAGTATATTATTCAACACGCGTGAGTAATATGTAATTTCGGGGCCCTGCTAAACTCGGGAGAAATAATAAATTACTTCATGTTGACGCGTAGAGTGCTAATAATAAGCCGTACAGTGTGATAATGAATTTTCTGGACCAATAGAAACTCAGTAGCAAGCCCAAGCGTGAAATAATGAAAAAAAACTGCACGCAGCTTCTGGACCAATAGGAACGTGGTAGGCGGTATTGTATATATGAAAACAGCATCGCAATTCAGCGAAAGTCATGGCAATCTTGTGTGCATACACTGACGGTGGGTACGTCAATCAATGAAGTGATTTATTATTTTTCCCTCTTTTATCAGGGCCCCGATTACATATTACTCCTGCTAGTTGAATAAAATATTATGTGCGACCATTGATCGAAGGAGAATATTCCATGAGCGTAAAACGCACGCGAGTGGAATATTCTCCTTCGATCAATGGTCGCACATAATAATTTATTCAACTAGCACGATTAATATGTATTCGGGGCCCTGATAAAAGAGGGAAAAATAATAAATCACTTCATTGATTGACGTACCCATCGCCCTCGATGCACACAAGATGGCCATGACTTTCAATGAATTGCGATGCTGTTTTCATATATACAATACCGCCTACCACGTTCCTATTGGTCCAGAAGCTGCGTGCAGTTTTTTTTCATTATTTCACGCTTGGGCTTGCTACTGAGTTTCTATTGGTCCAGAAAATTCATTATCACACTGTACGGCTTATAATTAGCACTCTACGCGTCAACATGAAGTAATTTATTATTTCTCCCGAATTTAGCAGGGCCCCGAAATTACATATTACTCACGCGTGTTGAATAAATATTTTTTATTGAAGAAAGTTTGCTTTTAGTATATAAATGTTTTCTTTTTTTTTAGGAGTCGGATAGGGGCAGTTTGGATGAAGCATTTAGTTCAAGCGCATGCTGGGCAATTGATATCAAATCCTTCTTTGAATGAAATGGTCGGACCTACTTTAGGAGCAATAGAAAACAGATTGAGTTTGTTAACACCATTGTCGAGGCTCCGAGGAAGGCTCGATCTTCTTATTTCACAGATTTCTGCTTCAAATGATGAAGAGAGTAATAATTATCAGCCGCTGCTAGTTTTTCAAAGTGGTATGTTGTTTTATTGCTGAACTTTTATAGGCGAATTTATTTTTTTTTTTTTTCAAATAGTATAAATCTACTGAATACAAATAACAAAGCGACGTCAACATTACTAAATTGTGTTTGTCAATAAATTATCATATTTTGAAGAAACATTTCTTTTACAAAACGAGCTCATTTTTGTATGTCATAGTTCCTAAAACACGCTGTGTTTAAGGAAGTACCCTCGGTACGCAGTTTGTCAAAGAATTTCAGTCTTCTACTTGAGTAACGTAGTATATAATTTGGCAACACCGCATGCCTTGCCATAGTTACAAGTGCTTATGTACGCAGCATAAGTCAGCACGCGGTGTCAAATTCGCATTAATTTATGAAAATGCTTTTCTTTATTCCTGTCATTTCGGAAATAATAATATACTATCATTTTTTTGGAATACTATGCTTTTAGCATTTACTCAATTTACGTATGTTTTTACGATATCAAAACTGCTGCAGTTTCGTAACTTACCTTTAAATGACGCGCCACAAACTATAATATTGCGGTGTTGTCATGTTTATGAATTACTAAAAAGCTCGGCTTTGTTTTAGTTGTTTCTATTAACATAAGCAAGCTTTATACGTTTTGGAAAAAGAAAAATGTTCATAGAATATTCGTTTATATTTCCTGAAAATTTTATCAAAATCTGTTTGTCAATTCCAACGTAATTAATGATGGAGTGCGTCAAAATCACAGATTTCCATAAGACTCCATGTTAAGTGCAGCGAAATAAAATTATCAATATCTTTTTTCAAAGTCAACCAAAGATCACAAAAATTTAACTGAGTCATTTTTGAAAAGGTTTTGACATATTTGCAAATTTTCGTAATTTTCTGTTTGTTAATTCATTTATCGAGGGTACTTCCTTAATGCCCTCCAGATCCGCGTTAATTTTTTTTGACGTGATAACGTCTTATAAATTGATGAAACACGAGCTGCACGCACGAAAAAGTGTAACGCCGTAACGTTCCGCCTGACCCTGTGCGTGCAAGCGAGAGCGCAGTATAAGCGATAGAGAGTCGGTAAAAATATAGTTTGACAGCTACTAAAATTTAGGTTATGTATTATTAAATATGATATTCGAGCGGAATACGTTATCACGTAAAACTATCGTCCGTAAACCGACTTTACAGACAACCAATTTTTTTTTTAATTTGGTCACTTAAAAATGTTTATATTTTTTTAACACAAAATAACGTTTCCGTTTTCAGGTTCCAGTGAATCGGAAAGTGAAGATAATTTAAATGATTTATTAGCGCAAAGTGATTCAGATGATCAATGGCAAGAAAATACATCAAATTCAGATATAAATGAAAAAAATGATGTTGAAATGTTGTCTGATTGAAAATAAAGGATTTTTAAGAAAAAACAAATAACTTTTTTATTGCATTATAAGCATATTTTTTATATTTTCCAAAATGTTTTGGAAATACATCTGTAGGTTCTTTTTTTATGAGTAATAAAAGTTTATTTAAAATACATTTGATTACATTTATTCTTAAGCATTTTTTGTGCCGCACGTGGACTGTACAAACGCCATATTTGAATCAACGGAGTGCCGGCTTGCAGAATCTTAGAAAGCATTGTCAAAAAATCTGATCTGCATTGAACTTTGATTGCAGAGGGCCGTGAAATAAAAAAAATCTTTTGGAAGATAATAAACAGTGTTGCCAACACACGAACAGCGTACGAACTACGAATGTGTCAACATTTTTCTTAGCGCCAGAATTGAAGTTTTTTGGTTAGAAAATTACGAAGCAGACGACTAATAAATTACAAATAAAAATTATATTCTTTTAATTAACACTAAACGAATTTTTCTTCGGAAATTAATGCGCAGCCATGGATAATTATATACACGACGAGCACAAGAGGACTATCGTTCACATCGATTTGGACTGTTTTTACGCCCAGGTTGAGATGTTAAAAAATCCGTCCCTAAAAGCGAAGCCAGTGGGAATCCAACAGAAGAATCTAGTCGTCACGTCGAACTATGTGGCTCGCGAATACGGTGTGCAAAAGTGTATGAGTGTATCAGAAGCGCAGATTTTATGTCCGTTTCTAATTCTTGTGAACGGCGAAGACCTGAAAGACTATCGACAAATGTCAAATAAAGTCAGTGAGGTTCTTCGTCAGTTCACTCCTTCCGTGGAGAAATTGGGTTTCGATGAAAATTTTGTCGACGTAACAGAAAACGTAAGAGAATACATGAATGGAAACGATGAAATTCCAAAAATACAGAATTGTCACGTGTATCGGGATGTTCGTTTTCCAGAAAACAGTTCTTGCAGTTGCGGATGCAAAGAAAGATTAACGGTAGGCGTTAAAATAGCAACCGACATGAGATGTGCTCTGTACAATGAATTAGGACTGACGAGTTGTGCGGGAATTTCATTTAATAAAACGCTCGCGAAACTCACGACAGCAACTCACAAACCAAATCAACAGACGGTGCTGTTTCCGGAAAATGTCAATCAACTTCTTCTGAGCTTACGTAGCGTAAAAGACATTCCGGGTATAGGACAACAGACGGCTGAACGACTGCTTGAAATCGATATTAGAACAGTCGAGCAGTTACAGAACAGTAATATCGATAAAATAATCAAAACGTTGAACAATTTCACGCTCGGAAAGCGTTTGTACGATTTAGGACACGGAAGAGACATGGATCCGGTTAAACCGTATGGAAAGCCGCGCACTATTGGACTGATGGACAGTTGCAGAGCTATAATAATACAAACCGAAGTCGAAAAAAAATTCGAAGAGCTTTTGCTGCGGTTGATGGAACTTGTATCCGAGGATGGCCGCATTCCTCGCTGTGTTAAGATTACTTTAAGATTAAATGGCACCGAAAAAGTGTTGCAAAAACAGTGTCTTATATCGCCAAGTCTATTTACCGTTTCAAATAGTACGATAATTCTTTCACAACGTTCTAAAGACATTCTGTTGAAGAAGTTAATTGGCTTGTTTCATAATGCATTTGATACAAAAAAACCGTATCGCATTACGTTGATGGGTATAAGTTTCTTACAATTTCAAGAAGTAGAAAAAGGATGCAATTCCATAACTTCATATTTAAATAAGAATATTTCTGTGCAGTCGATAACAAATTTACAAGGGGGAGGATGTCCTTCAACTTCACAGTTAAGTTCTTCTTTTAGCGGCTTAGTAAATGTAAATGATTCGAAGGAAAAAAGAAAACCGTTCAGCATCGAATCTGTTCCTTATACGTTTCGACAGGAATTTAAAGTTGCCGAATCGGTTCAAGATACGAGTGACAGTGAACCTTCCCGAAAGAAACAAAGAATTGACTGTTATTTCCCTCGAAAAATTGCAGTTCATGAAGCTCAAAAATTAAGTGTCGAGAGCGATCAAAATTATCAAAAAATGATGAAAGATTCAACCGCATTCGCTTCATGCCCGGAAGGCGTAGATATTTCTGTATTTAAGGAATTGCCAGTAGAAATTCAAGAAGAATTATTAAAGGCCAGGCAATATGATATAATGGAATTAAGTTTGAAATAGTCCGAAGATTTGTTAGATCACAAATTTATAAGTAATAAAAGATTTTTTATATTTTTGTTTCTTCTTTATATTATATTGTATTATGTTTAGAGATTTTATAATAAACATCAATTAAAACAATATTTTAAATCTTTGATTAAAGTTTGATTAGAACTCTTCAATAAATAAAATTATCAACCAATTTTTCAGACAATATATTAACAAAAAATATCAATAATACATTAACGATCTTCTTCAGAACTGATCTAAAAATATAAAAAAATAATTAATAATTAGTTTCTACTTATTTTTAATGTAATTCGTGAAAGATTTTTTTTTATAATATAGAATATTTTTTGTTAATATATTGTCTGAAAAATTGGTCGATAATTTTATTTATTGAAAAACAATATTTTATTACTTGGAAATGCCAAAGTAAATACTATAATAATTATTGAACTCCCGTCAACGATCCTATAATGATTTTATTAAACAAAGCTGCAAGTGACAAAACGCTTAGTAATTTTGACAAAAATTGCGCAATTATTGAAAAAATAAAATAAAACGTATTTTTCAACAATACCTTTAATAATAACGATAGGGTCTTTTATTGCAGTTTATTAGAAAGTGGGGACGGTGGAAACACTGCGTTGCAGCCATTTTAACGTGACGTAATTTTTTACACGTTGTAAATCTGTGTATTAAGGTGTTTGTTCTTTTAAGCTATTTTGTCGAGAAATTAATGTTGTACATATTTAAAACAGGGTTGATTTGATCAATCTACTGATCCCTCTTTAAAAGTAGTTAGTAATAAGGTCGTATTTATAATTAATACCATCTTGTTATGTCCGTAAATACATCGAGGGCAGTACGTTTACTATGACAGTGCCAAGTGAAATGAGCATTATGGATTTTCTCTTCACGAGAGAGGAAAGCGTAAAATTAGAAGATCGCGACTACAATATTAAAAACGAGTCCGACGTTGATCTACCTTCATTTATGGCCACCGACAACAATGATTCTTTTATAGTAAGTATGACACTCGTGCTTAGGTATCCATGATAAGATAACAATCTGCTCCATTTTATCCCGCGTGCCTCTAAACATGCCACTCCCTCAAAATTGATATTTATCGAAAACATTTGCAGAATGGAGATACTTGGCCAGTAAATCCAGACGATTTTCTCAATTCCATCTTTCAGTTGGACAGTGAAAATGGTACGCTTCAAGAAATGCTCGACGAACCGATGGCAAGCTCTTGCTCGGATAGTGGCCTAAGCAGTGACCAGCACGACATGTAAGAATTCAGCACATTTCTTTGTTGTGATTCCTAAATTACACGTCAAAATGGTTACCTTAGTTGATTGCACTGATTTATTTTAAGTGAAACAAGTGAACAAACGATCCTTTGCGAAGAGGATGACGCTGTAAGTTCGAACCTTAGTTCGCCTGGACCGTCGGTTAGTGAAGTCGGGGAACATTCTTTGCCGGTTCATTTGTCGGACGAGTTTTCGGAAATGTTCCATGTACCGGAGCTCGCAGGTGAACAGACGATGTTAAGTGAGTATTTGAACATACAGTGTAAACTCTTTATAACGAAACTCAAGGGACCGAGCAGTTTTGACGTGATAACGTCTTATAAATTGATGAATCACCAATCTTATAAATTGATAAAACACCGGCTGCATGCACGAAAAAGTGTAACGTTCCTAACGTTCCGCCTGACCCTGTGCGTGCTTTTCTCGAAAACGGCCCTAACGATTTGGATGAAATTTACTGAAAAGGGATTTTGGGGGCCAAAAAATCGTTTTAGCTAGGTCTCATCTCTCGAAAAAATCGTTTTCTTACAAATTTTATCATTATAAAAATCAATTTTTTGACGTATGAAAATACTTAAATATTGTAAGTAGGTTTTGGAATTGAACAATTGTTTTATAAATATTATGACAGCTAATCTTTGAGACTTAAAATAAATACGAAAGAAAGAAAGTTAAAAAAAACAATTATATTATATGGTGAGTAATTTAAATAAATAAAATTAACCTAAATTTGAAGCGAAAGATGCAATATCATAGATTCGAATTATTATAATTATTATATAAATTTAGGTTATGTATTACGGAATACGTTATCACGTAAAACTATTGTCCGTAAACCGACTTTACAGACAACCAATTTTTTTTTTATCGTTATGGAGAGTTACCGTTATATGGAGTGAAGAAAGAAAAACAACCAAATTAACAATAATCTTCAATGTACTGTATAATCTCTTTATAACGAATTTTAAGGGAGCGAACATTTTTTTCGTTATAAAGAATTTTCGTTACATGGAGGGAAGAAAGAAAAATAACCAATTTTCACAAAATTAATTTATTCCAAACACATATACCTATAGTTTGGCGTCATCAAGTGCTTGTTGAATAGATGGTGATGGTTCAGAATGGTCCTCTTTATGTTTGTAAACATTTGCTGACGCCTAAATATGAACATATTTCTTCGTAATAGAGAATGGCTGTTGCGTTATAAAGAGGGTATTAATGTATAGGTTTTAAGGTAAACCAACCAAATCGTAAAAATTTCGACGTTATAGGGAGTTTTTCGTTATAACGAAGGACGTTATAAAGAGTTTACACTGTGTATCGGTCGATTACCTTTTGTTTTGTGTTTTTCTATAAGATTTATGTCACCAGTAAAAATCGCGCTATCTTTTAGGCATTGTGAGACCGACGATGCAAACAGCAAACATTCGTGTTAAAAATAAACCAATGCAGACTGTGATCCTAAATAAAAAGAACTTGCAGCAGTCAAAAATTAGTCCGAATCAATTGAAGCAGGTCATTAGAGTTCAACCTATGCTTGGAGGGTCTCGCTCTATACTTTTACCGGTGTCGATGAAGGATTTACATACGTTTAAAATTGTTAACGCGACCGATAAACGGTCCAATAAACTGACTTCTGAATCTTCGATACGCCAGAACATATTACATCGAGTTACAGGTGAGGCATCGCATATATATATCTTCGTTTGCTACACTATGAAAAAGGCATAGAAATGTACGATACGGTTTTATCGGTACAGTAGAGACGCGATAATCCGGACTAATTAAAACACAGCTGATCCGGATTATCAAAATGTCCGGATTACTGGATGTAATTTTAATTATCAAGAAAACAAACTAAAATGCTCATATTTTGCGGCTAACTGTTTATTTGAGGCTCCCTTTTTTAATTTGTCAAGAATTTCGTTTTTGCGGCGCCATAGTGCGTTCTCTATGTATTTCTATCTGAGTTTGACAACGACTACATACATACTAAAACCACCTAACTTCTCTCACTTCTCCGGCAACAAATATGTTTGTAACACACCGCCGGCCAATAGTGTTGACGCAAATAGTGCCGGTACAGCTACCTAATAACTAAGTATCATGATCCGGATTACTGAAACTGGAAAAATCCGGACTACAATGTACATAATACTATCAAACGACTGTCCGAATTACCAAAGAATCCGGATTATGAAGGTTCGGATTAACGCGTCTCTACTGTATCGGTTGCAATTTTAACTTAATGACAAAATTATAAACGCTTCTCTCTACTTCCGCACTGAACACCGTTTATATCAGTGATTCCCAAAGTGGTCTATATCGACCCCCAGGGGTCCATGTCAGCGGAAAAAAAATGGGGGTCCATGAAATGAAAATGGGCGTCGACGATAGTGAATCTCCTAACAAAAAAAGAAACAAACTGGACATCGTTAACCGAAGAGATTTAAGATTAAATCTAACTAAATTGATGCCAAATGTTGAAAATTTATCATTAAAGCATCAGGTTCATCCCTCACACTAAAAGCATTTACTTTTTGCTTAGTTATTTTATGTAACAGAAAGTAAATTTTAATTTGAATCTAATTAATAAATGTAGGTATAAAACTAAACATTTCACACTACATTTTACTACCGTTATAAATTTAAATCGTTCAAAGTGAGTAGCACTATACCGGTTGTCAAAAATACATTTGAAATTAATGAATTTGCAAAAAATCAATATCAGAAATGCAGGGGGTCTACCCAAAACCGAAAAACATGGCAAGTGGTCTACGAGACAAAAAAGTTTGGGAGCCTCTGGTTTATATTGACGTGATAACGTCTTATAAATTGATGAAACAGCGGCTGCACGCACGAAAAAGTGTCACGTTCCGCCTGAGCCTGAGCGTACAAGCGAGAGCGCGGTATAAGCGATAGAGAGGCACGATCGGCCCAAGCGTCGGCTTGTACGCATTTCCCTCTCTTCTCGCGTGACGTCAGAGAGTTCATCAATGTTTCTTTATGACGTTATCGCGTAAAACTATCGTCCGTAAACCGACTTTACAGACAACCAATTTTTTTTTTTGTTATTATTGAGTAATTTATTTATCGATTTTACATGGACAGAAGACCTCGCCGGTGAGGAGATGGAATCGACCAGCGACATTAGCACGTCGGATGCAAATTCTTCGATGTATCCTCAGTTGCAGCTTACCACCGAAGAACAACGCTTACTTGCCAAGGAAGGAATAACTTTACCGACCAGCTATCCACTCACAAAACACGAAGAACGCGAGTTGAAACGAATCCGGCGCAAAATCAGAAACAAAATCTCCGCACAGGACTCGCGTAAACGAAAGAAGGAATATGTCGACGGACTGGAAGATAGAGTGAAACAGTGTACGGAGGAAAATCAGACTTTGATGAAACGCATAAAGCTTTTGCAGACTCAAAATCAATCGTTGGTCGCTCAGTTGAGACGACTTCAGACATTGGTCACGAATTGCACCAATAATGCCGGCACCAATGCGACGACCGGAGGACGACATGCGCAGCCGGCCACCTGTTTGATGGTGTTGTTGCTGTCTTTGGCGCTGGTCGCTGTGCCCTCACTCAAACGCGGCAACGACGGCAACGTCACCAATGACTTGATCGTACCGCAGAGCGACGCCGCTCTGGATAATAAAGTCGATGAATATGTTGGCAAAAGAGCTTTACTATTTAAATCGGGTGAGTTGTTTGTTCATTTTTCGTTATTCATTATTTAGTCAACAAACGTGAACGCACTTAACATGTAAAGAGGAAATCGTCACTAAAAATTAGTCATTTATGAAACCGGGAACGAAATCCCTATATTATTAAACGAGCTAATCTTGTATCTACCTATGTCCCTAAATATTTTCTCGAAAACGGCCCTAACGATTTGGATGAAATTTACTGAAAAGGGATTTTGGGGGGGCAAAAAATCGTTTTAGCTAGGTCTCATCTCTCGAAAAACTCGTTTTCTTACAAATTTTATCATTATAAAAATCAATTTTTTGACGTATGAAAATACTTAAATATTGTAAGTAGGTTTTGGAATTTTATACAATGAAACAATTGTTTTCAAAATATTATGACAGTTAATCTTTAATTACTATCCAAGTGAGACTTAAAATAAATACGTATTTGAAAAAAAGTTAAAAACAATTATTATTATAGGTGAGTAATTTTAATAAATAAATTTTTAACCTAAATTTGAAGCGAAAGATACAATATCATAGATCAAGATGACGGCGAATCAGTTTTACAAGTACCGGATTGCCATAAGGGCCGACAATCCTCTCCACAAAGGAGTCAAACTGTTTCAGCAATATTATCTTATTGCTCCACAAAAGGAAGCGAAGCTTCCCCAGAGAACCTACGGTTCTTATAATATGGAGAGCCGAAGGCTCGACTAGTGTTGGTTACAACCGAGCGGGGCGCAGCCCCGCGAGGTAAGACTGTAACAAAGGTGGAGACGTAGGCTCCACAAAGGGAAGCGACAGAGAACTTACGGTTCTCAAAGTTTTGGCGATATCAGCATATCAGTATTTTATTTAACTTTCCGAGCAAAGCTCGGTCACCCAGGTACTTTGGTTTAAAGAGTCCATATTTTCAGGTGTTGAAACCAACGAGGAGGAATTCAACATGGACAGCCTCATGACGTTCAATCACGATAAGACGCAGTACTGTCCTGCGTCAAAAAGGGCCAGATACGATTCATTTTCATCCGAGGGAATTCCTCCCGATCGCCCCAAATTTAACTTCATCGAGCCGCCGCTCGATGACACGTGGCCCCCGCCGATCGGTTCAACTATAAATGTAGCGGAAACACTCGAAAAAAAAGTGAATGCTTCTAAGGCAAACAGTGTTGTTCTTTTGCGATTGGCCGATGATAAACAGTAACTCCCCCCGCCCATTGCCCGTTACTTTCATTTTTTTACTGCTAAGCAGAATTTCCAGAATAACTGAGTATAGTGAGATTTTTGGATGTTATATTTTATCATATAGTTTGATGTTCTTTTCAAAAGATTCTAATATATTTAAGAAATATATTTTTGTTGTGCAATTTTTGTTATACGAAAGACAAATGCACTGTGGATATTACTAGAAAACTGGCCTATTTGTATTTTTTTTCCTAATAATAAATTTTACAGTGTCCCGAATGCGCAAGTGCAAAAAAATTAGAATGCCACTCATGAGATTGACGGGGCTGTGCCAAATCATTTTCGTTTGATTTTAAAAATGAATTAGCACAGCCCCGATCTCCAGTTACTTTTCGAAACTGACAATTTTAATTTTGTACTGCAATGCATCGTTGTGTTTGTACGAAAATATAAATTTTAGTTTGACTGAATTGTTCACTCGATTGTTTTTAGTGTCTGATTTTATAATGTTCAATCGGTTAGAAATTTTACTAAAAATATTATCGGTATAATGGTATAGGTATTACAATATTCTATTATCAATATTATTGGTACATTTGAGAAATAATTTTACTCTTATCGATAAAAGTTTGCAATGGCTTGAAAGGTATTCGACTCATCCCTGTTTTACGGCTGGTCTTCTGTTAAATTCGCGATGCAGAATCGTAGTGCGAATTTTTATTAAGTATTACTTAAATATTATATTCGTATTAGTTTAAATGAGATTATATAATTTAATATATTAAGCTAAAATTCAAAACGGAGCAATTTTTAATATATATATACAGATGTATTTTATTTATTGATTATAAAGTTGTCTACTTCAGTTCGACATTGGCTTGAAAATAGTTTATCTGTCCTATATTTGCTGATCAAAAAAACATATACAGATTGTATCAAATCAAAACGGTTCATAGAACATTCTTTGTGTAAGACAGAGACGATATTATATAAAGCACTAAAGCAGTAAGTAAGAATGAGATAAATGTGGTTATACAATCTGATAGTATCATCTTTGTTTTCTACAGTAAAAATCACAATTTTATCAAATGTCAGTATTCACTAGTGAAATTATTGATAAAATGACTATATATGCTTTTCGGGAAAAAATCCAAATAATTAAATTATGGGGATTTGTAAAATCCAAAATTTATGGCTTTCAAGAAAATAGAGCTAATAATTTGAACGAATTGAAAATACAGATTTCCAATGCATGTCAGTGTCCGTTGACCATGAGATGTTAGCCAATGTGAGGGAAAATATTTATAATAATCAATTAGGATATTGTTTGGCAGAACGTGAAGGTCTTTTTCAACATTTAATAAATTAATTATTAAATGTATTGTTAAAACTTTTGTACCAGATATAAATCTAATACGAATTAATATTACAGTTTAGTTGTTTTAATTGATAAATTGGTAAAAAGATTTACAGTGTACGTAATTATTTATTTACGTAAGCACAGTAACTATTAGCGATCATTTATCTCATTCTTACTTACTGCTTTAGTGCTTTATATATTATCGTCTCTGTCTTACACACAGAATGTTCTATGGACCATTTTGATTTGATACAATCTGTATATATTTTACAGTTGGCTATATTTACAATAGTTTGTGCTTTTTTTTTGACTAGTGTTGTTCATTTTCCTAATATCATCGTTAAAAGCTTTTATTTTTATACTGTGTAACTGTAGTTTAATTTCTTACTGATTTCACGGTAAGATCAATAGTTTCACTCGAGCGACTTTGTCGTGTTCAAGGCTACACGTAGTGTAATGCTCGATACGATGCTGGACTGCATCCTTGAAAACAACGTGACGGACGGTAGTGTGATTGGGAACAAAAAGCTCTACGGTTCCGACGAGTGATACTGTCGGTTGTACTGTATTAATTTTAAGTAATAAACTTACCGAACTAAGTAAAATTGATAAGCGCGGCGGACTACGCTGATTCATCATATTGATCGATCGATCGATCGATTGGAGTACGTTAGTAATTTATTTTGTAAACCAATTTCGTTAATAGGTTTTCAGATGTGACAATAGGTTTTCAGATGTGACAAAAAAAAAACGCAGAATTTGCATCATCTATTCTAAGATCGATAAAACTCAAACAACGAGTAAAAAAATCTAAAATCTTTGGTTAACGTCTGAATAGAACTCTTCAAATAAATAAAAATGTCGACCAATTTTTCTCAAACCAATATATTGACAAAATAAAAAATAACAAATCAATACAACATAAGATTCAAACATCATCATTCGTGTAATTCGATAATAATTAATAATTTAATACTAATTAATTTTTAGATTTTTTTGAAGAAGATCCAAAGCCGGATCGAAACGTCATCTTATGTTGTATTGATTTGTTATTTTTTATTTTGTCAATATATTGGTCTGAGAAAAATTGGTCGACAATTTTATTTATTTGAAAAGTAAAAAAAACCTTGAAAATCCTAATGACTTCAGTACAAGGCAATGAAACTTAGCGTATTTGAATCAGCAAAGTCCCGATTAATTGTAAATTCATAGGCTATTGTATTTAGTGTCATTTACTAAGTCCTACTCTTATCAGATATTGCCTAATATAATAATTGTGAACTAATCTTCACTTATATTTAATATATAACAAAATTTTCAGTTCTATTTTAATTCCTGATTATATTGTAAAGTGTTTGTCTGAAATAAAATATTACATAATACAACGCAATTTACTCTGATTTCGAAACACCAAAAGCACGACGCGCCCTGAATCGAGGGGTTTATTTTTGTGTTTTACAAAAGTACCGATGGTTTCGTGGTAACTTAGTAGGGCACGTTTTTCTTAATTTTAGATAATTTTTGCTAGAACAGTTTTAACCAGTGGCAAATAAAACACAGTACATCACTATAGACGTTTTTTCTGATTGTGAGAAATTGTTGAATTAAAATCTTTGTTACAGAGTTTGGATTGCGTTCATTATAATATTAAGTTAAGGATGTAAATATTATAGGATTTTTTATGCACATATTTGTTTATAATTTAAGTCCTTAAACTGGGTAGAAGTAGTCAATAAAATATTACTATAATTAATGTTCATTGTTTTCACTATTGAATCACTTCCTTTTATTTATCGCGTTTTTATTTTCTCTATTACAGTAAAATTTCGTTTTAACGCTGTTTAGCGATCTGGACAAAAAACGAACTGTAAATTAGATAGCGTAATAAACAAATACATGGATTGTTATCTTTATATATAAAAATTACGTGTCACATGTTTGTCCGTGATGAACTCCTAAACTACTGAACCGATTTTAAATTTGATTTGCACACCGTGTGCAATTCGACCCAACTTGAAAGATAGGATAGCTTACATTTCAATTTATAGTCGCAATATTATTTTGTTGCAAATTATGTGTCTATTCCTTGACAGTCATAATACAACCATATAAGATGGCGATACCTGTTGACTGGATTGAGTGAATATTCTATAGATGGCGCAACGAACTTAACAACCATATAAGATGGCGATACCTGTAGACTGGATTGAGTGAATATTCAATAGATGGCGCAACGAACTTAACAACCATATATCTAGATCGAGGATGTAAAAAAACTGAATATCGTTTAAAACAAATGCTTTTTTTTTCGAGCACGACGGCGCAGCCGGAGTAAACCCTCGAAATAGAGCAAGTGTTTTAAAGACCAGTTATCCACGAATACTTTACGCACGACGGCGCAGCCGGAGTGCTCGACATACACACATATACGCCCATGTATATTTTAAAATAGCTAGCAATTAATAAAATAGATAAATGTTCCAATTAAATTGTTTTATTATTTCACTTTATACGTAGCGAAGCACGTACAGGGCCGCTAGTAAAATATATAAAAAGTCAATTGTTGAAAAAGAGGACTCAAAACACGTTTTGAACGATTTATGCGTATTTCTTATATGATGGCAAAAGCAATGACGGATCAGGACCGCCAAAAAAGAGCTTAATATAAAGGACAGCACTACTCTTAGTATATTCCTTTACCTATGATTTCTGTCCAAGTTGAGATTTTCTAAATGCTGAAACTTGAAGATGTGTCGTCTTGACTCTTGGTGATCCGCAAAATTATTCGCGTGGTATTTGGTAAGTAGGTATAGCAGATAGAACTTCGATTAATCGGGCCGCCACTGTATTTTAATTATATAAATGTTATGTAGATAAGTTATCTAATAAGATCTACAACAAATTAACTAACGAATATTACCTTGATATTGTTTTCAATTTACCAATTTGTACTTACGTAAATTGCATTGTTCACAGCTAAGTGCTTTGAATATAATCTATAATATAATATGCAACGGTCGAACGGATAAAATTGTTTTCATTATTATTAAAAAAATATTGTTATACAATATACATATTATATCTACAGTCGAATCTTAAGGTTTTAATTATAGAGGTGTTCCAGATACTTAAGTATACATGGACTGAGTTCCAGATACAGAGGTGTTAGTAACCTCAGTTGTTGACAATCTCTCTCTCTCTCTCTCTCCCTCTCCTGCAGGTACAAATACGTTTTAAGAACAATTTGTAAAAAATGTATTGCGAGTCATAAAGAAAGTTCTCGCACAACAAATAAAAATACGGATCCATTTATTGAGCTAAAAGAGAACAGCTATGTCTCAAATGTCCCAATTATAGAGGACAAAACAAAAAAATTCCCACTTTAGGAGGCATTAAAAACCACGCACACCTGTCAAGCATAAACCTGCACGACCTGCACAGTAAAAACTTGCAACCTGCTCAATGTGGCGCACTAAACCTGCACGAACCAACAAATTTTAGTGCAGGTTTCGTATAAGTAGTTTTATCAATGCGAATTAATTAATGAGAATACATCACTATAGCACACTAGATCGGTCCAGCACGACTAGACAGAAATTGCAGGCAATCTACTGACGGTCGTTGCTGGATGCAGATGTTGGTTTATGTGCGCTACTCCGTTAAATCACACGGGTACCTTCACGAACAGTTTTTTTGTTCCTCGCTGTGCAGGTCGTGCAGGTTTATGCTTGACAGGTGTGCGCGATCTTACGAACGTTCCAGTTACAGTGGATTTCAAGTAAATAATACTGGGTTCTATATTTGCGCTTTGCAGAGGCTTCCTACTAATCCAAGTTCTACTGTATTGATACCTATCTATTATTAGTTTTAACTTTTAAGAGCAGCAAAAGCCACAGTTATTTAAACCTAGTTCCAAATTATATTTTTTAGTAATAAATTGAAAATCCAATTGAGATTTTTACGAGCCCTTTGGAAGTACTGGCAATTTACTTATGTGTCCGTTCGACTATTGTCATTTCTCAAGCTCTCTTTCTATTATTAAACTAGTTCATGGAAATATTTCGCGCAAAGAACATGTCTCTTTTAAAACATTATTTTTATCCAAATAAAATTACAGTTTCGATTAATTGTTTAGCAAAATTATTGGCATTGGCTCCATTTGAAGTGAACTCAAATAACGGAATGTATCAACCAATTCGTTTACAAAACGTTATTATTGAAATCGTTAAAATGTCTGTTTTATTGTTTTTGATCTTGTATATTGGTTCTTATAAAAAATTGTCGAAATTATTTAAAAAAGGTATCAGTGTTAATCAAGGAGCTCTTTTGATTAATTATATATTTGTATTATTATCGGCAATATTTAGCATGGCTATAATTATTTTTAAACGTAATGATTATGTCGCTGTCAAAAATAAATTCAAGTATATTGAAACGTTATTGCTTTCTGTAAATGTTAAAGTCAATTATCGATTGGTGTCTTATTTTAATTTTATACTAATTACCAAAACCATTGTTGTTCTTTTTTATTCACAATTAGCCACTAAATTTTCGATTACTCAGTTAACTGGCTATTTTACTTCGTATGCAATAACGTCTATCGTTACAGGACAGTTTTTAGAAAATATGTTAATTATAAGGCAACAAAGTGTAGCATTACAGAAAATACTAAAAACATTAATAATGAACAATTCGAAAAATAATTTCGGTAAGTTTGTCAACTTATCTAAAAGAGCGCGCACACCTATTAAGCATGGGCCAGCATGGCACGGATCAGAAAAGCCTGTTCGTGAAGGTAGCTATATTATTAATTAACAGAGCACCGCACATTAGACCAGCACCTGCAACCAGCAGCCATCAACGAACGTCAGTCAGTCGCCTAGAATTTCTGTCTAGCCGTGCTGAATCGATCTAGTGTGTTGAGGCCGCTGTACATGAGGCTGGATTTGCCGCTAGATTTGACTACTAGCGCTGGTTTTCTTAATTGCTTTTATGTGCTCGCTTCACACGAGACGTCTTTTCAAGCTTGTTTTGTTGATGCAACTGATGCGCGCGCAGTGATATAAACACAGAGCAAAACGTGTCTGTTGTCTGACTCTGAGCAGAAATTACAGAATGACGCCATGCTGGTTTGTGGGCGTTTGTTCAAGTCGCCCACGTGACAAGATACTGTTTTCTGTTTCTATAGCAGTGTTCTCAGACTCGTGTGCAGCGGCTTTTAGTAATGTGTGATCCGTGATCCCGCACTAAAAATTGCTGGTCCGTGCCGTGACGGTTTTGTACTGTGCTGGTTCAGGCTTGATTAGTGCGCGCGCTCTTTAAATCGATATTTATACTATGATGTGAATATATCTCTAAAATCGAAACAGTACTGGAGGACATTGCATAAAAAATATTTTTAACAAAAAAATTGAACCGACTTCAAAAAAGGCACTAAAAAGTAAAAAATAATTGCGTATTGAAATGTTTTGGAGTCGGTGTAGTTCTCGGAATAGATTTCATTTTGGCTGACACCGACTTGAAACATTTCAATACGCAATTATTTTTTACTTTTTAGTGCTTTTTTGAAGTCGGTTCAATTTTTTTGTTAAAAATATTATATTTTTCTCTTTTTAGTGTTAATCTAACACTAAAAATCGGTGAACATACAAAAAAAACATTATGCATGCCTTTGAAATTTGAGAGTTTCCCTCGATTTCTCCGGGATCCACCATCAGATCCTGACTTGGTTCCGATGGGACCTCCTCGGAAGTACACTCTTTCGAATAAAAAAAAATTTGAAAATCGGTCCATAATTGACGGAGAAATCGGTGAACATACATAAAAAAAAAATATACAGACGAACATAGAACCTCCTCCTTTTTGTTGAAGTCGGTTAAAAAGTGATTCGTTGGTTTTCAACTGAATGGACTGAGGAGTGCGTTATTTGGAAATGTTTTCAACGCCTATTTTTAGTGCTTGATTATTTTTGTAGATTCTGGAGGCGACATATTTTGTATTATTTTACGAAAAATAAATCAGATACAACGTCAAATATTCATTGCTTCAAAAAAAGTCAATTCTGTATTTGCTTGGCAAATATTTTTAATAGTAATTAGCATGTTTTGTTACAACGTAATCCAGTTTTATAGTGTTTATCGAAAAGCAACAAATTTTTTTTGGATATTTATAAATATTTCTGATTTATTGACCATGACAATAATTATAACGATTTGTCAGATGGAATTCAACACAATACCAATTTTGATCCATAAAATAAAAAGATTTCGAAGATTTGCTGACAACAACGAGGTAATCGTAGATTGTAAACCAAGTGTAATGGGTTATATTCCGACCAGGTGTGACATTATATTTTATTTTTAAGCGAGGGTACGCAACCTCGCAAAATTTTAACAGTCACACAAGCCACAATACCATTACACACGAGATATATATGATATTTTTTACACGTACCTTTTATAAAACAGCTGCTTTTCACATAATTTTCAAAATTTTTAATAGTTCACCTTTGAGCAAACGCCACTAATTCTAATAATAGTAGGTATTAAAAATTAAAACAAAAAACAACGGACAGGCAAACCAGTGATTTACTATGGAATTGATATAGCGCGGTCGGTTTTGTTTTAGTTTGCCGCACTAGTGCTAAATGAATCACTTTACATACCTATATATTATACACGCATAATTATGAAGCAGCTATTTTATAGGGAATAGTTATTACTTATTATTATATTCTTATATTATGGCTTTCAGGTTATTAAAAGCTCTTTGCAAATGATTCACAATAAAATGTACATTTCTGTCTTTGGAATAGTTGACCTTGATATGGCTCTCATATATAACGTAAGTACAGTAAACGTTCGCTTACTCGAATCAAATAGGCTCATATTTTACATATTGGATCAATCTCCTGTTTGTGTCAGCTTATTTTCTTCAAATCTACTCAACGAAAAAAGTTGAAGTATAACACATACAGTATGTAAACACGTAAGGTGCACATAGGGAAATTAACATTGGGAAAAATGACTGGATCAGAGTGAACCTTGAAATCTTGTTTTTCAATTTGACAGATAATGTTCTTTTGCAAAATGAATGTGTATACTACCGAAGAAAATATTCAAATGATTACAACATAATCGGACTTTTTTTTATTAATGGGACATTAAATTCCCAAAAATACTTAAATATGGTGCGAGATCATATATCTCCGCCTATTCGTGTTGAGCCTAAAAACATTGGGTCACTGATTTACCGACGCGCAAACGTCATACCAGTCAGACAATTTTTGAATGAAATGTTTCCAAACAGATGGAGTTGTTTTTTTGTTTTATTTTTGTACAAAAAAATTAAAATAATGATTTATAAGAGCTTTTTATTATTAAAAAAGCCAAGTAAAATAAAAATAAATCAAAATAAAATAGAAATCCTTAAGATTACCACGATAATTCAATAGAAATAACAATTCAAGTAAATAAAATTGGTCGACAATTTTATTTACTTGAAGAGTTCTATTCAGACGTTAATCAAAGATTAGAAATAACAATAAATGCAGTCATGGCTAACTCTGATCCAAGTATTTTTTCCCAATGTTAATTTCCCTATGTGCACCTTACGTGTTTACATACTGTATACCTATATACAGATTGTATCAAATCAAAACAGTCCATAGGTTCTTCTTTGTGTAAGACAGAGACGATATTATATAAAGCACTAAAGCAGTAAGTAAGAATGAGATAAATGATCGCTTATAGTTACTGTGGTTATACAATCTAATAGTATTGTCTTTGTTTTCTACAGTAAAAAACGCAATTTTATCAAATGTCAGTATTCACTAGTGAAATTATTGATAAAAAAGATTTACAGTGTACGTAATTATTTATTTACGTAACCACAGTAACTATATTAGCGATCATTTATCTCATTCTTACTGATACAATCTGTATACAGATTGTATCATATCAAAACGGTCCCAAGGGCATTATGTGTGTAAGACAGAGACGATATATAAAGATCTAAAGCAATAAGTAAGAATGAGATAAATGATCGCTAATATAGTTACTGTGGTTACGTAAATAAATAATTACGTACACTGTAAATCTGTTTACCAATTTATCAATTAAAACAACAACAAATAAATTTATTATGTTGGCGGTTGAATTACCACCATAAAACCATTTAATTATTTGGATTTTTTCCCGAACAGTATAAATAGCCATTTTATCAATAATTTCACTAGTGAATACTGACATTTGATAAAATTGTGATTTTTACTGTAGAAAACAAAGACGATACTATCAGATTGTATAACCACAGTAACTATTAGCGATCATTTATCTCATTCTTACTTACTGCTTTAGTGCTTTATATAATATCGTCTCTGTCTTACACACAGAATGTTCTATGGACTGTTTTGATTTGATACAATCTGTATATATGACGTATTTATAACATTTTTTATGCTCCACAAATGAAATATTTATCTATCTATCTATCTATCTATAGAGTTAGATGACCCAATTACGGACGTATGGCGTAGATAAACGAAATCCAATATTCGAGGGTAAATTATAAAATTAAAAAAAAAATTTCAAGTGCATCATATTGTGACGTATCAAATGAAATGGCTCATTATGAGAAATACAATAGTATATTGTGCGACTAGTGAGAGAAGGAGAAGATTCCATGAGCGTGAAATTTGCCGCACGAGCGCAGCGAGTGCGGTAAAACACACGCGAGTGGAATATTCTCCTTCGATCAATAGTCGCACATAATACTTTATTCAACTAGCAGGAGTAATATGTAATCGGGGCCCTGATAAAAGAGGGAAAAATAATAAATCACTTCATTGATTGACGTACCACCGTCAGTGTATACACAAGATTGCCATGATTTCGCTGAATTGCGATGCTGTTTTCATATATGTAAGTATACAATACCGCCTACCACGTTCCTATTGGTCCAGAAGCTACTTGCAGTTTTTTTCATTATTTAGCGCTTGGGCTTGCTACTGAGTTTCTATTGGTCCAGAAAATTCATTATTACACTAGTGAAGTAATACATTATTTCTCCCACGCCAGAAAATTCATTATTACACTATAGTGAAGTAATATATTATTTCTCCCACGTTTAGCAGGGCCCCGAAATTACATATTACTCACGCGTGTTGAATAAATATATTTTTTTTATAATTTTAAGGGGTATATTTTAAAAGATATTAAAGAAAATATACGAAAATCGAGCAGGTCCCACTCTTATCTCCGAAACTAGTAAACCTCAAATTTTTAAAAATAGGGAATATTAGGCCTCACTCATAGTTTACAGAAAAACCTAGACGAAAATCCTAAGTCTTAAGGTTCTGACAGAAAACGAATACAGATATATATAAATAATTTTTCATCTTAAACTTTCCTGTATTCAAGATGAAAAATTATTTGTTTTTATTATTTCCCTAAATTGTTTTTGTTGATTTACAGATGTTTACACAAATAGCTACAATATTGATCATTTTAATACAGTTTGATAAATAATATTTAATATACACAAGACAAGGCGCTTTAGTTGGCGTTCCGAGCAATTTTTCAGTTTTTTGTCACCTTAAAGTCACCAGACAGTAGGTATTTATGGAAAAAATAAAAATGCGTGAGACTCTTGAGCATTAGAAGTCATCTTCTTAGGGTAAAAACATAGTAGAACGACAAGGCTAGAGGCACAGCGACGAGGTAAGCGACGCGGCTTTAATTTCATCGTGTATGGTAATTAAACCAAACATAGTGAAGAGATTGACGCAGTACTAAGCGACGAGACAAGCGAGGCGATGCGCGTCGAGATAAAAACTAGATTTAATTGTCGCGTTGTCGCTTCCGGTCCAATAGGTTGTTTATTGAAGTTTATCCAGTTCTTTTGTAGGCTTGAAGCCACTTTGTCCAGAATATAGTTAAACGTGGCAATTTCCATTCTCAAATATTCAAAAAATCGGTCTGGGTGCTGCTTGAGTTCAGAAAATAATGGTACTGTCCAAACCGTTTGCGTACTTTATTAATAGGATGTACAGAATAAGTTCTGGCCAAACTTCCCATTGCAATAAGACCACGAAGCGCGGCATTATCGAATAAAATTTCATCTTCACTGTCAGAGAACATTGTTTATACTGAATTGAGTTTGGAAAGTCAAAGCAGTAAATCGCAACTTCTGTATCCTCACTGTGTGCATGTCTCCTGTCTCGTCGCTTATATCGTCGCTTACCTCGTCGCTGTGCCTCTAGCCTCGTCGTTCTATGTTTTTACCCTTAGGTTCTAGCATTTGTAGACGATTTTATTATTTCAGGTTTAGAAAATGGTTATGTGAAATCTGTACGCACTGCGCAGACGCTTCGACGGAGAGAGATAAACGATTCTCCCACTTTGCTTTCAATTGCCGGTTGAAGTCGGAGAAGGGGAAGCGTTTCACTTTTCGTCTGATCCAGGTCAATTTGGCCTAAAGGAGTTTCACTTAAAAAATGGGAATTATTAAAACGTTTGTACATTTTTACGGAAATTTTTTGAAAATCCAGTTCAAAAAATGATTTCTTTATTTATAGTCATTAAAATTAGCTACATTACAAATATCTTAAGTTAAAAATCCACCAGCCTAGAGAAAATACTGGTGCTTAAAATACTGTTATCTGTAATGTAAAGAAACTCTAATTAATAAAAACAATTGTAATAATAATAGTCTAACTTTTAAAATACTGTTATTAAACATATTGTAACAATAAACAACAATAACGGCAGCTATTGTTCGTCTCAGCTGTGAAGGCGCCATTTTGATTTCAACGGCTACAAAATGAAGCCGGTGTCAAGACAACGGTTCACGTGTTGTGTTGGGTAGAAGAAGACAGAGCAGACCGCCACTTATTAGAAGCGCCGCGACGATAAAAGTTGGCGCCGGACAGTACGTGTCCAGGAGCGTTGCTATTACAATATTTCCAATTATGCCTCCTAAACGGGCTGCGACCATCGATACGGCCACTCCTGTTGCCCTGTGAAATCATTCTTCATATTATAAACCGTTCGTTATAGTCCCAGAGCCGATTGTCGGATTTGACATATAAAGTTATATTATTTGTAACAATTATTGGCTTCGGTTTCGTGTAAGGAAAAATTCCATGCAAGTATTCTAGTTAAAGATGAGTATTTGGAAAGAATTCCGTGGCATAAGGATCGAAAATGAAGCAATACTGAGACTTTTTTAAACTTGCATTTAATACTAACGTTTCGATACGTTTTGTATCATCTTCAGAGTGTTCTGTAATTATATTTTCTTAGTTATAAAATTGTTTTGAATTAAAATGTAATTATTATGCCACGGAATTCTTTCCAAATACTCATCATTAACTTTAATGGATCACAGTTACTCTATTTATTGAATAGAGTCAACCTTCATTCTAGTTAAAATCAAATTCTAAATTATCTAAACTTACCGTAAATTCGTTGGAAAAATTTCAGTTATAAGACAATCTAGGGCTGCATTTCCACAAGAAATAACTGAGCTGAATGTTGCGGAAACTATTAGATTTTGTAATTTATTGTAAACGAAATACATGCTAGCAGCGCACATTCCTGAAGAAAATGTACTGAATACTGAAAAAAAAACGTATAAGTATTATATTGTTGCGCATTTTTACCCCACAATGTTACGTCTATGGAATTTCTAGAAAAGTCTACTAAACGCTCGAAGGTCAACGGTCAAACAATGAAGGCAGGTAACGGACTTCCGACCGTTAGAGGCGCCCACGCATGCAACAATGAATGCAGGTAGTCAGCACCGGACATAGGAGACTCGGACGCGTGGAGAGGTGAGGAAATCCCTATTCGAAGTTTCCAGAACATAGACCAAAATTTATAAAAGGCGGCCAGAGGAAGGGCGTCAGTCAGTTGAGTTCAGTCAGTTACAGCGTGTTAACAGTGAGTGGACGTACAGATAACTGTTTTACATAAATTGTGCGTGTTCTGGCATTACAACATAAATTCTGTTACAATATTGAGAAAATAAATATAACGCTAGTGAGTGGTAAATTAATAAATAACTTAGTGAATAGACAAGTGCGCTGATAAACTCTGTGTTGTGTTTTAGTGTGTTGTGAATATTTCTTTGTACATAATTCTTTATTCTCTGTTACTTAGTCTTACATTGTATAATTAGAGCTATTAGTTTTATTTCTGTTAACGTTATACGTTTTTGTTTGTGTGTTTTTACTGTTTGTTAAACAGTTAATATCGTAAATAAATAATTTCCGCCACAGACTACAGCAATTTTGTTACAATATGTATAAAATACACACTGGATTTTCATTAGGTCAGTGCGTATAACCTACGGGTAGCGTATTTTTGATTGCGTATTCAGTAGGAAGCAGCACTGCCTCCAAACAAGCACGGTTTTGTAACGTAACATTAACTTACAGAGGCGTTATCATTAGAAGGCACTACTGCCTCCGAAGAAGCACTGTTTCGTAACAATATGTCTTTTTACAGCTACGGTGGTTTGATCTCAGCATCGACCCATACTTTTAATGTATTATTTTTTTAAAAATATTTCAAACTTAACGGTTGAAAACAGTAACACGGAAAAGGGGGACACATAAAACGATTGACTTAACGAGCAACGGCTTAAAATAGGCCTCCGTACAAAGAGTGAGTAATTTCGAAATGTTTCAAACTTACCTAAAAAGAACTTTCTACCAAGTCTATCCATAAATAATACTGCAATAATGTTGCTTGGTATAGCTGATGCTACTGTTATAAGTGATTCAAGAAACACCGAGCTTGGCATTTTATCAGTGCAAATACCAGCCTCTGAATGGCTTCCTGTATTTACTACATATTTTGTTACATCACAGACTGATGCTGATTCTCCTGGATATTCCCGACTGAACTCATCGAAACGGTTGAATAATTCCGGGAACCACATCATTAGACCATAATAACTGCAATGCATTAAATTGAATTATGTATAGAACGTCCATCGAATCTTCCTTGATTGACTATTGTTAATAGCGAGTTATATTCGAATGCAATATTTACACACTATATCAGTATTATCCGACCAACCAAAGA
Source organism: Xanthostigma xanthostigma (assembly GCA_963575645.1). Taxonomy (NCBI): domain Eukaryota; kingdom Metazoa; phylum Arthropoda; class Insecta; order Raphidioptera; family Raphidiidae; genus Xanthostigma; species Xanthostigma xanthostigma. The sequence continues at coordinate 6,694,490 of OY754471.1, read as the reverse complement.
AAGACTACCAACAAACTGTGCATATGATCTCTTATTTAAGGAAAGAGACATGAAAACAAACGAGCGAGTATTTAGTTAAAGCTCCTGTCACATTGTGACATTTTAGTAACCCAGACATACTTGAATGACAACCTGAGACGTTTTATATGCAATATCCGACTGTGTCAAATGTAGGGTGTTGATGCACCTTTAAGTGATGTTACGTTGGTTTGCGTAATTGACCAAACTTAAGATTTATTATAGAAATTTGCGCGACTCTATATAAAAAAGAATCATAAATGTTATTAGTATTACATATCTATCAATATTAATAAAACATTATTTACAAGAGTGTTTCCGTGTCGATAATAATCGAATCATCTACAAGGCGAGACACGTCTAATAGAATTCTAGCAGTTTCACTCCCCTTCCGCATAGACGTTCTTTGGTTGGGCGCATAGTTTTAAACTCACCCTATATGAAACGTGAAATTGATCGTGATTGAGATGAGTGTGAAACGCAATATTGGCGTAACAAACAACTGCTTGCTGTTGTAGAGTATGTCGACGATCATGTTTTTGCATTTGCCTTTGACGGCTGCTTTTGGATCAGCTTCAAGGGCAGCCGCATTAGCGGTGATCCGTTGAAGATCGAATTCTTCAAGGATTAACTGTTTCACTGGGAAACTGTCTTTCGGTTTACCGGTGTTCATCGCGTAAATGGTACGAAATATTTCGAGTGCATTATCGGTTTTGCCACGCATTATTAGGAACTTGGGACTTTCAGGCAAGAAGAACAAAAGAAGTGCCACTATAAATGATGGAATAGCGCAGACCAATAGGAAAATGCGCCATGAATTGTAAACAAAAACCGGTGTTGTCCAACCGATGTTTGTCGGTATGATCAGCCATGCCAGGCCCGCCACGAATAAATTGCCCAGAGTCCAGAAGGCAGCCATGAAACTTAGCATTGAACCTCGCTTCGATTTGGGCTGGAACTCTGCAAAATATGACCAGATTACTGGTCCGCTACCCCCAAGTCTGGAAACATACAAAATTGTACTTAATATATTATTTCACAGTGGCGATTCCTCTAGAACCGCTGCAGAACAACCAAAATCTTAGGTACTTCATAATTTCAAGAAGGAATTATATCACAATCAACGCTAAAGTTTTACAGCCACTGGCAGACACGTGTGTGTTCTGTGTGACAGAGTTTTTTGCGTCCTGGCGCTGTTCTGCGCTCCGAAGCAGCACATGAAACGTCATTCAAATTCAAATTTTATTTCATTCCTTGGACAAAAAAAATGTATGGAATAGGTCAAATATACAATGTCAATACAATACATTATATGTTTATACAATTGTTGAAAATAAAATAAATAAATGAGCAAAACAACAATAAATTTATAAAATATCATCACACACCGCCGGTCTAGACCGTGCAACTCCCAACCCACAAATTATAGCGTTCTATTTAGATCGGCAAAGCCAACCTCTTGTGGCACTGCAGCGGCGGATTTGCAGTCTTAGCCGCCTTAGGCTCCAGGCCATATAGTAAGTACCAGCCCCTTTCTTAGCACTCATCACATAGACTACATAATGAATTTTTTTATTTTATTGGCAACTTTAATCGAAATCGATTCAGAAATTTTGTTAACTTTAATAGCTGCCAGTTTGTCATATTTTCTAAGGTTTCAGGGATAATTGCACATTTAAATAAAACATTTAATATGTACACTGTACAGGGTGTCCCATTAAGAATTGGACATAGAACAACCGCAGATTCTCCAATTCAAAATGAAACGATTAAGCGAAATATGCTTAGATAAAATGTTACTCGTTTCCGAAATACGGGGTGTTGAAGTTGAAAACTGAAAAATTATTAATGTCCATAATTTTTTTAATACACCGTATAATTTTACTCAAATCGGCACACTTGTTAAATATCATAAAATGCACCTAACAATAAAAAAATTAGTTCAGTACGCTCTACCAGTGGCGTACGGCAGGAGTAAGTAATGCTTGTACCCCTTCTAAATTATACGCCGCTGTCTAAATTTTAATTTTGACTATAATTTTAACTTTTTTCATATTTTCGAAGTCAATAATGTACACTTGTTAGTTTGTTGTAAAGTCATTGGTTTTCGAGATATTCGCAGTTTTTTTAAGACAAAATTGTAAAAATGAATATTATTAATAATAATACAAATAAAAAGTACATGTCTATCTATCTTTAACTGCGAATATCTCGAAACCAATGACTTTACAACAAACTAACAAGTGTACATTATTGACTTAGAAAATATAAAAAAATTAAAATTATAGTCAAAATTAAAATTTAGACAGCGGCGTAACATTTAGAAGGGGTACAAGCATTACTTACTCCTGCCGTACGCCACTGGTAGAGCGAGTAACATTTTATCTAAGCATATTTCGCTTAATCGTTTTATTTTGAATTGGAGAATCTGCGGTTGTTCTATTCTTAATGGGACACCCTGTATATATTATATAATATATACACTCTCACGAACTCATTTTTGAAATTAGACGTTGTCCAAAATATTGATCTAAATTAGATATTCCGTTCACTTTTTTAGGAAGTAAAGATTAATTATTGTTATATGATGTGGTGCCCGCCATACGCCATAATGCAGTGTTTTGTTATGATTGGCCGCCCTAGGCCCGGGCCTACTGGGTCTTAGGGCAAATCCGCAACTGTGTGGCAGCGATCTTTATGCTTTGTAAAAACGCCAATTGGTCTGTTTCATGCCGAATCGATTCAGAGCTCGTTCAGGTTAATTTTTGTAGCACAGAGTAATTCCTACACTAGCTGACACTATAATTTATGTTCTTTTGTGCGGTTTGCAACACACAAACTAATTATACGTCTTTAATCGGCCGCAACTATTATACTAAAGTTCAAAATAACTATTTTCCGGTGCATAATTTTCACGAAAATTAAGTTAATTGTTTATTAGGAATTAATGTCACTCTGACATCAAAAGAGAACTAAACGATCTTTGTTTATTGACAAGTCTTTCGTTTCCATAATGTTTTCTAAATATATAAATGATTTATTTGCGTGGGAATTTTTTGATGTCCAAATTAATTAATTTCCGGTTAACTAATACATTTTCTGTGTATACGTCTATCAAATGGGACCGTCCCACTAAATTAAAAATAACATTTCTGATATAATCCAACCATTCTTACTTGGTTAAGATAGAATTTAAAAATACGTTATTAGAATTAGGAAGAAGAAAATCACAATTTTTTAACACGCTTTTAACTTCCCCTGTATTGCTGGGTTGCAGAAAGGATTGTCAAAAAAACTGATTTGACAATGACCTTAGATTGTGAACCTACATATTATTTCTCCATATGAAAAGCATTGTAGAGTTTCAAATCGGTCCTGCTCGAAAAATAATTGATCGATTGAAACGATATTTTTTTTAAACTGTGTATACATGTGTTTAGCATTGTTTTTTGTACAGTTTCCACTTCGAAACAACTTTTTTTACGCTTTTTGATCACAATTTAGCTTGGAAAGCGATATTTTTCTATGTAGAACAATCATTTGTTTTTGTGCGAGTAACATCTAATGTTCTGGATGACAGGGAGTTTGAATAAGACATTAGACTGCTCCTGATGTATGGAAACTGTAATTATATGATCACAATCTAAGGTCATTGTCAAATCAAATTTTTTGACAATCCTTTCTGCAACCCAGCAATATGTATGTAGGTATTTAATGGAATCTCTAAAATTCATTTTCACCCGCTTACAAACGTCTGAATAATTTAAATTTTTGCACATATATTAAGAACTCATGACAACACAATAATTTATATAAATATATAAATATTTATAAATAATTAATATGAATTAATTAGTTAACTTGAAAAATTACTGTAAGCAGGCTAACAGCCGTATACGTTGCGTAATGCGTTGCTTACCCGCAGACATTTATATTTATTTCCTAGGCATATGAACCGTGTTTAAAAAAAAAATTGGTTGTCTGTAAAGTCGGTTTACGGACGATAGTTTTACGTGATAACGTATTCCGTAATACATAACCTAAATTTTAGTAGCTGTCAAACTTGGGCCGAAGCCTACTGCGCTCTCGCTTGCACGCACAGAGTCAGGCGGAACGTTAGGCACGTTACACTTTTTCGTGTGTGCAGCTGGTGTTTCATCAATTTATAAGACGTTACCACGTCAAAAACAAAAAAAAAACACGTTTTTATATCAATGTGAACTAAAAAGTAAAAAATAATTTTTAAATTTAAAGATATAGTTCAACAGCGTTGGGATGTCCCCGAACTCGATATAATCTTTTCAATAAGCCATTTTCATTTTAAGCTTATTCCAAAAATTAAATTATATCGAGTTGGGGAACTTCCTATCGCTTTTGAACTATATTTTAAAATTTAAAAATTATGTTTCACTTTTCAGTTCACATTGCTATATGAAAGCATGTTTTTGATATGTTTATTTTAAGCTATTATCTATACTAATATATAAAGCTGAAGAGTTTGTTTGTTTGTTTGAACGCGCTAATCTCAGGAACTACTGGTTCAAATTGAATAATTTTTTTTTTGTTGGATAGCCCATTTACCGAGGAAGGCTATAGGCTATATAATATTACGCTACGACCATTAGGAGCGGAGCTTTAATGAAAAATGTTGCAAAAAGTATCTCAAAAATAAGCTTCTATTCATGTAAAATGTATCATATTAGTGATGAAAGAACACAACCTCAGGTAGATCAATCGGTAGCTCACGCGACTGTCAATATCAGGGTCGTGGGTTCGAGCCCCACTTTGGGTGAATATGTTTTTATTTATTTTTTTATTTTTTACATTGCTTTCTTCTAAGGCTTACATTTAAATTTATTTTAATTTTATTTAATTCCTTTAAAAAAAAATATTACTTAAAAAAGTTTAAATACTGCTCTTTATCGACAAAAACTTTTGAACGGTAACTCCGATCATCATGAAATTTGGACACAACATTCATCTCGGTAAACTAAGATGAATGTGTGTACTCATATCCCTTCCTTCCCCATTCGTTCTTTTGCACCCGGGTGAAACCGGGCGGGGCCGCTAGTTTTATTATGTAGATGCTTCAATAAAATAAAATAATAATAATATATTAATTACTTACGCCGCCCCGTTTAGAAATCTAAAAAGCATGAACAGCTCATAGTTTTGGCTGAAACTTGACGCAACTATGCAAATGGCGTTCATGAAAGAGCTAGCGATCAGGACTTTCTTGCGTCCGATCGTGTCGGCGATGGAGCCCCAAGCGTAAGCTCCTGCCATCATTCCTGCAAAAAAAACATTAAAACTTAGCTTTTTGTAGTCACACTGCCTTCAAGTTCTTATAATATTTGATTAAGAGTATTCGTTCCTGCAAACACCCCCTGCACCCTTCATCTCAAATCTTCCCCCCTCGCCTAAAAACGGTTCGCGCTCTCCCGACGCTATTTTTAAAGCTAGAGGGTTCTGGTAAACGCTAAATGAAAGACAAAGAATCAGACTACAGATCCTTTAGGCGAATTTTTTGAAAAACAGTTTGGCCTACGTGTGAAATATTACGTAACTTATTATTTTTTTCAAAAGGTTGACTCGGCGGTACGTATGTGGTGCATACTCTGCAGTATAATGGCAGTAATGACTAGTGTTACAGTGTACATTGTAGCTAGTTGTCAACTAGACTTGGGCATTTTAGTTCACTAAAATGAGCGCTCAATTTTGTTTATCATTCTTCCGAAAACTAGTTCGCTCTTAATAGTTCGTTAGTTCGCTGTTAAGGTAGGTAGATAGATAGATAGATATTTATTTAGTCAGTCGAGATTTACAAAAAATCTATTACGCTATAAAAACAATTAACTAATAAAAAACATTTTAATTTATTTTTATAATTTGTTAAGGTTTTAACATCTTTAATTAAAAACTTTTTAACAAAAAAATTAAACCGCCGAAAAACTGAAAAGCAAAAAATAAGAAATCTTTTTATTTAACTAAGTTCTATAAAAACATGTAAACACTGTACAGCACTTGCCCGCATGACAGACTGACTATGTGTTATACATACTACACGGTCAGCTGATGCTAACCATGGGCGCCGCCATATTGGCCTTGGCTGCTCTACCGAGCGCCTACTCCGAACGCCTTTCACTTTACCCCTACTCCGCGGCCGCCTGTAATGCGACATGCAACAGACGGCCAGAAAAATTCGGGGCGATAGAATAAAAGTTTCACTTTAAAAATGGCGTACCTATGAAGATGATGGAGTTGAGCCAACCCTTGGTGTGAGTGTTCAAGTTGAGATCGCACTGGGCTGACGGCAGGATGAAGGACATCGATATGACGTCCATCTCCTCCGACGTACTCACGAAGCCGCATATTGCTAGCAGCAGGTAATGGAATTTGCCATAACCTGCGAATGTAAATTTTTATTAACATAAAAAAAATGTTCTTAACAACAATATACAGTTGGATCGCAGCAGGGGCGGATGGGGAATATAAAGGTTGCTGCGCAAAAGGCTGGTTTTGCCGCTGGAATCACTGTTGGGACTTGTGCTGGCTGACGCGCTGACTGCGAAGATCTATTATGAAAATAAGGTAAACTATTTAAGTGAATTATTAATATCTTTGTCTAGCTTCCACTCCTATGACACTAGAAATAATACAGAGCTTTACACTCCAAAGAGCAAAAGTGCAATCGGTGCAACGAGTTTTTCTGTTGATGGACCAAAATTATGGAACAGTGTAGAGTCTAACGTTAGACTTTTAAAAAATCGCAAGTTATTTATCCGAACCATTAAAGACTCTTTTCTTAAGAACTACTGACACAATATGTTTTTAAATGTACGCCTAGTCTGTTTCTGTTTTGCTATTTTTATTCTTAGTAGTGTTATTATAAACATTTGTTGAGTTTTTTTTGCTATTTTTTATCTGTTTTTTAATCTGTTAAACAATTGTTAGTTTTATTGCTGTTCTTTTTAATCTGTTGTTCTTGTCAATGGCTAATAACTTCTTTGTAGTGATTTTTTATTGTAAAGTCTGTACTAAATATTTCGATGGGGCAGTGTAAAATCAGCTATCGCTGCACACTGTACCCAAATAAAGAATTATTATTATTATTATTATTAAAGATGGAAATGACGTCACTGCATGCTCGCGTACGTGGTCACAAGATTGATTTCAAAATTAGAATCGAAACTATTTTTCGTGCTTGTTTATCTGCTCGTTTAGAACAAGAAGCAATCAGGAAACAGTATCTTGTCATGTTGCAACATGAGCAAACGCCTCCAAACAAACATGGCGTCATGTAGCGTGTGTTCTGTTTTGAAGAAACAATAAACGTTCACTTTTGTTAACTATATTTATTACGGGAAATGTCTTATTGTTAAGTTAAATCTCGCGGCATATCTTTATATGATTCGAGTCACTCTGTATATTAACAGAAAACCGTTTGTTTGATATTGTTTACTAACCTTTGATTGAAATAGAATTTTTTGTTTTTTCTTTTAATTATGTATGCATCATTATGTATGTCACGGACTGATTTCGTAAACAAAAAAAGTATACATAATAAAATACAAAAGCAAATTTGCACAGATCTTTTTTTAAATTTTTGTAAATAAAAATTCAGCAGCTAAATATTATTGGTAACTTTTCACACGACTGCGTGCTAATATTTATTTTTAAGATGTTTTTTTTTTAAATCAATTTGCAACTTAAAAAAAATGGTTGTCTGTAAAGTCGGTTTACGGACGATAGTTTTACGTGATAACGTCATAAAGAAACATTGACGAACTCTCTGACGTCACGCGAGAAGAGAGAGAAATGCGTACAAGCCGACGCTTGGGCCGATCGTGCCTCTCTATCGCTTATACCGCGCTCTCGCTTGCACGCTCAGGCGGAGCGTGACACTTTTTCGTGCGTGCAGCCGGTGTTTCATCAATTTATAAGACGTTATCACGTCAAAAAAAAAAGACGGGTTGCACTCCGGGAGTGCCGGCAGAAGTGAAAACTTGAATATTACCTCTACTCTCCATCCGTCTTACAAATTTTCGATCAGGTCACGTGTCCTGACGCGAGTTTAACATTTTTTACCCATACCTCTACTCTCCATCCGTGTTACGAATTTTCGATCAGGTCACGTGTCCTGACGCGAATTTAACATTTTTTACCCATTACAAAAAAAGTGTACAACGCCGCTAAAGAAGTTTTCACTTCAAAAATAGTACAACGTCAAAACATATTAGAACTATTATAGAATCTACATGACAGCATAGATAATAACGAAGACGATCGCGTTTTGGATGACGAAGACGAACGCGTTTAAGATGACGAAGACGAAAGCGCTTTAAGATGACGAAAATGAACGCGCTTTACATGGCGAAGACGCGGAACGCGCTTTAAAGCAGTGATGGTAAATATGCAGGCACTGCCCGCGACCAGAATCTATTCTGAAAATAACTACCCCAAATATGATACCTGAAATCAATGAACTTTCAAAAACAAAAGACCTCAAGTGTCTGAATTCTCAAGAACAAGATAATTTACCCCTTTTATTACCATTATCTGAAAATTGATTTAAACTAAATAAATAAAGATTTTAATTTACTATGTGTTTCAGTTTTTGACGTGATAACGTCTTATAAATTGATGAATCACCAATCTTATAAATTGATAAAACACCGGCTGCATGCACGAAAAAGTGTAACGTTCCTAACGTAACGTTCCTAACGTTCGTAACGTTCCGCCTGACCCTGTGCGTGCTTTTCTCGAAAACGGCCCTAACGATTTGGATGAAATTTACTGAAAAGGGATTTTGGGGGGCAAAAAATTGTTTTAGCTAGGTCTCATCTCTCGAAAAAATCGTTTTCTTACAAATTTTATCATTATAAAAATCAATTTTTTGACGTATGAAAATACTTAAATATTGTAAGTAGGTTTTGGAATTTTATATAATAAACAGTGAAACAATTGTTTTATAAATATTATGACAGCTAATCTTTAAGACTTAAAATAAATACGAAAGAAAGAAAGTTAAAAAAAACAATTATATTATATGGTGAGTAATTTAAATAAATAAAATTAACCTAAATTTGAAGCGAAAGATGCAGTATCATAGATTCGAATTATTATAATTATTATATAAATTTAGGTTATGTATTACGGAATACGTTATCACGTAAAACTATCGTCCGTAAACCGACTTTACAGACAACCAATTTTTTTATTTAGAGTCTGGCCCGCTAAGACACCCGAAATCTTATAAATGGCCCTTTAGAAAAATCAGTCTGACACCCCGCACCAAATACACGATGAAATGGATTTCGCTGAAATTCTTTCTAACTGGGAATTTTTTTCCGCATCAAATGACTGATTCATTCCCCCCAGTGTTAGAAAGAATTTCACCGAAAGCCATTTTCCCATATATTCTGTGCGGGGTCCTTTACAATATTATTTTTTTGTCGTTCGCCATCTTCACTGCGTGGTAGATTCACTGATTTCTTGATTGGCAGCGAACTAGTTCACTCATAACAGTGCTCTTCCGAGCTAGTTTGTTCGTGAACTACACAACTCTATCAAATACGCGTGGGTCACCCTGTATAACTCTTATTACTTAGATACTGACAATGAAAATTTAATTCAACACGGAATTTCGTTATTATTTGTACTGAAATGGACTCTGACACGTCTGTAAATATTAGTAAAATAAACATTAAACATGCCTGTAACAAAACGTTATTATTATGTACGGCCATTGTAAGAATTTACAGGTTGTTAATGTTTTGTCACTTTCTTACAAATTTAACATCAGGTAAGTTAAGGCGAGACAGAAATTTAAGAGCACTATTAATTTTAACATTGACCATTCAGTTTTATATTTATACGAGAAAATGCAGAGATATCGATAAGGTAAAATCGTTTATGTCGAATTTGTGATAAAATAAGTAACGACTAATAAAATACGCTAATTCTAGATAGTGAATAATATAGTTAAAGTCTAAGATCCGGTATTAAAAATATATACCCTCATTTGTTTTTTTGGATAAAATTTCCCGATTTGTTAATCATAAAAATCGAGCACTAGCTGAGAGAGTATGACACAAGGAATTGAAAAAATACAGGTTGTCTATTTTCCCCGCAGCACAACTGTGAAGTTGCCAGGTATAAACAGGTAATCAAGCGTTATTAATATACCCTCATCAGTTATTTAATCAATTTTTTATGAAATGAAAAGTTATTTCATTCCCTACTCAACAGTATTAGGTTGCCTCAACAAATGTTTGTCACATCGGTGGTTGCCTAGATTTTAGAGTTCTTCTGAAAGAAGATTCTGACTTGAATCTAGTATATTATTGATCAATGGAGTGCGCTTATACAATCGGAAAAATCTTCTAAAGGCTAATTTACACTTTGTTAAGTAGCAAGCGCAAGTGACAAGTGATTAGTTAACATGATTTCATGGTGTTAAGTGTTAAGTGTGAAGAAAACGGATCTTGCACTATTATTATAAGATGCCCGGTCCGGTTCGCTCGAAGTTGTAGATTGTTACCGTTTTTTCTTCGACTTATGTTGCAAAGTTATAGTCTCCACGAAAAGCGCTTTAATTTTAATGTCTATCCTCAATGTCCATTTTAAATATTGTTGAAAAGATTTTAGAAATCGAATGAGTAGTTTCGGAGATTACCTCCTACATCCAAACTTACAAACGTTACCTCTTTATAATATTAGTAAAGATAACATATTTTAAAGTACATTATGTGACGTATTAAATGATATTTTGCAGGACTAAACTAAATTCAGCACCACGTAATATTTTAATTTAATATAAACAAATCAAATTGATGAGCCTTAAAATGATTTCAATTGATCTAATATTGCTCCGTGAGTGTACTGAAAAACATTGTCGGTTGTTTTTACAGATACCCTGTATATTGCATTTTTTTATAAATTATATTGTAAGTTAATCTGCTGTATTACTAGTTCATTTGTTTGTGCAATCTGCAATTTTATTGTGTGCAATTCCTTGAAAAACAATTCATTCCGAATATTAAAACATTATATATTGGTGTTGTTACTTGAAATATTTATATACAAACGCGTCTCAATTGTTATCTTGTCAACTAAAGTTGAACACACACACAATATTACATGTGAAACTCAGAACTTCACTAATAAAAATCAGTTGTGATACCTATGTAACCACAAGATGCGGGGCCCTAGAATAAACTAGAAAAAAAGTGAACCGTCAATATAACATACTTGAACCACAATCTGTCTCTGCAGGTATATAGGACGAACCTGTATAATAGTCTTAATAACTCCACTACATACGTGGCCAGCACCGCCACTTACAGGCACTCACGATTGTGTAGAGGGCATATTCGTCGGTGCGTGGACATAATCGCCTGTAATCGGCAGTAATCGATTGATTGTCGGTACATCAAAGGAATGCGTGGCCAGTATCGTGCGCCCGTACACACAATCGGACCCGCACGATTGTGTGGAGGGCTAGGCAATCATCGCGGCGATGATAGGCACTTATTTGAGTGGCGGTGCTGGCCACGTGTGTAGTGGAGCCTTAAAAGACCGCTGCCCACGAGGGTGATTTTTCCGCTGGAATCAGTGCAGGAATTTGTGCTGGTTGCAAGAATGAAAATGATGTCACTGCGGGCTCGCGCGCGTGCTTTCAAGCTGGATTTCGTGCTTGTTTTTAGCAAGAACCAATCATAAAACAGTATATCTTGTCACGTCGGCGACATGGGCAAACGTCCACAAACAAACATGGCGTCATAGTATGGGTTCTGTTCAGGGACAATAAATGTTCACTTTTGTTAACATTCGAACTGTCACTGTGAGCGTACCAAACCCATCTACAATGCATCACGTCAAGCGAACACATAAAAGTCATCAAGAAACTCAGCGCTTTCAACTTAGCAGCAAGGGATCTAACGGTAAAACCTTTAAATAAATATAATGTCATGTAATTGTTAACCTGTTAGTTTGATAGCGCTCTCGAAGTCAGCCTTCTCAGCGACGACGACGCCCTTCTCTGGATCAGCACGGAGTCCTGGTACTTTACCCTTAGATAATGTGGCTACGCCTGCCAGCTCTTGGAACCACTCCTTGGAACTGCGGCCGTTTTCTTTGAGCCCGTCTTTTACATCACAGTCTAGCAAAAATTACAAACAAAAATTTAAAAATAGCAAGAATGAAAAAATGGTTACGCAAATGTGTTGTCAAAAAAAAAGGGGGGGCCGTCGTTTGACGCCTGGCAGATGTGAAACATAAAGGACCCCGCACAAACCTTATGGGATTTGGTTCTCGGTTAAATTGATCGAAAATGGTTTTATTTTATAGTTCAAAGGTAACTTGGAAAAAGAGTCCATGGGCGCATAGCCTAAAATAATGGTTGTCTGTAAAGTCGGTTTACGGACGATAGTTTTACGTGATAACGTCATAAAGAAACATTGACGAACTCTCTGACGTCACGCGAGAAGAGAGAGAAATGCGTACAAGCCGACGCTTGGGCCGATCGTGCCTCTCTATCGCTTATACCGCGCTCTCGCTTGCACGCTCAGGCGGAGCGTGACACTTTTTCGTGCGTGCAGCCGGTGTTTCATCAATTTATAAGACGTTATCACGTCAAAAAAAAAAGACGGGTTGCACTCCGGGAGTGCCGGCAGAAGTGAAAACTTGAATATTACCTCTACTCTCCATCCGTCTTACAAATTTTCGATCAGGTCACGTGTCCTGACGCGAGTTTAACATTTTTTACCCATACCTCTACTCTCCATCCGTGTTACGAATTTTCGATCAGGTCACGTGTCCTGACGCGAATTTAACATTTTTTACCCATTACAAAAAAAGTGTACAACGCCGCTAAAGAAGTTTTCACTTCAAAAATAGTACAACGTCAAAACATATTAGAACTATTATAGAATCTACATGACAGCATAGATAATAACGAAGACGATCGCGTTTTGGATGACGAAGACGAACGCGTTTAAGATGACGAAGACGAAAGCGCTTTAAGATGACGAAAATGAACGCGCTTTACATGGCGAAGACGCGGAACGCGCTTTAAAGCAGTGATGGTAAATATGCAGGCACTGCCCGCGACCAGAATCTATTCTGAAAATAACTACCCCAAATATGATACCTGAAATCAATGAACTTTCAAAAACAAAAGACCTCAAGTGTCTGAATTCTCAAGAACAAGATAATTTACCCCTTTTATTACCATTATCTGAAAATTGATTTAAACTAAATAAATAAAGATTTTAATTTACTATGTGTTTCAGTTTTTGACGTGATAACGTCTTATAAATTGATGAATCACCAATCTTATAAATTGATAAAACACCGGCTGCATGCACGAAAAAGTGTAACGTTCCTAACGTAACGTTCCTAACGTTCGTAACGTTCCGCCTGACCCTGTGCGTGCTTTTCTCGAAAACGGCCCTAACGATTTGGATGAAATTTACTGAAAAGGGATTTTGGGGGGCAAAAAATTGTTTTAGCTAGGTCTCATCTCTCGAAAAAATCGTTTTCTTACAAATTTTATCATTATAAAAATCAATTTTTTGACGTATGAAAATACTTAAATATTGTAAGTAGGTTTTGGAATTTTATATAATAAACAGTGAAACAATTGTTTTATAAATATTATGACAGCTAATCTTTAAGACTTAAAATAAATACGAAAGAAAGAAAGTTAAAAAAAACAATTATATTATATGGTGAGTAATTTAAATAAATAAAATTAACCTAAATTTGAAGCGAAAGATGCAGTATCATAGATTCGAATTATTATAATTATTATATAAATTTAGGTTATGTATTACGGAATACGTTATCACGTAAAACTATCGTCCGTAAACCGACTTTACAGACAACCAATTTTTTTATTTAGAGTCTGGCCCGCTAAGACACCCGAAATCTTATAAATGGCCCTTTAGAAAAATCAGTCTGACACCCCGCACCAAATACACGATGAAATGGATTTCGCTGAAATTCTTTCTAACTGGGAATTTTTTTCCGCATCAAATGACTGATTCATTCCCCCCAGTGTTAGAAAGAATTTCACCGAAAGCCATTTTCCCATATATTCTGTGCGGGGTCCTTTACAATATTATTTTTTTGTCGTTCGCCATCTTCACTGCGTGGTAGATTCACTGATTTCTTGATTGGCAGCGAACTAGTTCACTCATAACAGTGCTCTTCCGAGCTAGTTTGTTCGTGAACTACACAACTCTATCAAATACGCGTGGGTCACCCTGTATAACTCTTATTACTTAGATACTGACAATGAAAATTTAATTCAACACGGAATTTCGTTATTATTTGTACTGAAATGGACTCTGACACGTCTGTAAATATTAGTAAAATAAACATTAAACATGCCTGTAACAAAACGTTATTATTATGTACGGCCATTGTAAGAATTTACAGGTTGTTAATGTTTTGTCACTTTCTTACAAATTTAACATCAGGTAAGTTAAGGCGAGACAGAAATTTAAGAGCACTATTAATTTTAACATTGACCATTCAGTTTTATATTTATACGAGAAAATGCAGAGATATCGATAAGGTAAAATCGTTTATGTCGAATTTGTGATAAAATAAGTAACGACTAATAAAATACGCTAATTCTAGATAGTGAATAATATAGTTAAAGTCTAAGATCCGGTATTAAAAATATATACCCTCATTTGTTTTTTTGGATAAAATTTCCCGATTTGTTAATCATAAAAATCGAGCACTAGCTGAGAGAGTATGACACAAGGAATTGAAAAAATACAGGTTGTCTATTTTCCCCGCAGCACAACTGTGAAGTTGCCAGGTATAAACAGGTAATCAAGCGTTATTAATATACCCTCATCAGTTATTTAATCAATTTTTTATGAAATGAAAAGTTATTTCATTCCCTACTCAACAGTATTAGGTTGCCTCAACAAATGTTTGTCACATCGGTGGTTGCCTAGATTTTAGAGTTCTTCTGAAAGAAGATTCTGACTTGAATCTAGTATATTATTGATCAATGGAGTGCGCTTATACAATCGGAAAAATCTTCTAAAGGCTAATTTACACTTTGTTAAGTAGCAAGCGCAAGTGACAAGTGATTAGTTAACATGATTTCATGGTGTTAAGTGTTAAGTGTGAAGAAAACGGATCTTGCACTATTATTATAAGATGCCCGGTCCGGTTCGCTCGAAGTTGTAGATTGTTACCGTTTTTTCTTCGACTTATGTTGCAAAGTTATAGTCTCCACGAAAAGCGCTTTAATTTTAATGTCTATCCTCAATGTCCATTTTAAATATTGTTGAAAAGATTTTAGAAATCGAATGAGTAGTTTCGGAGATTACCTCCTACATCCAAACTTACAAACGTTACCTCTTTATAATATTAGTAAAGATAACATATTTTAAAGTACATTATGTGACGTATTAAATGATATTTTGCAGGACTAAACTAAATTCAGCACCACGTAATATTTTAATTTAATATAAACAAATCAAATTGATGAGCCTTAAAATGATTTCAATTGATCTAATATTGCTCCGTGAGTGTACTGAAAAACATTGTCGGTTGTTTTTACAGATACCCTGTATATTGCATTTTTTTATAAATTATATTGTAAGTTAATCTGCTGTATTACTAGTTCATTTGTTTGTGCAATCTGCAATTTTATTGTGTGCAATTCCTTGAAAAACAATTCATTCCGAATATTAAAACATTATATATTGGTGTTGTTACTTGAAATATTTATATACAAACGCGTCTCAATTGTTATCTTGTCAACTAAAGTTGAACACACACACAATATTACATGTGAAACTCAGAACTTCACTAATAAAAATCAGTTGTGATACCTATGTAACCACAAGATGCGGGGCCCTAGAATAAACTAGAAAAAAAGTGAACCGTCAATATAACATACTTGAACCACAATCTGTCTCTGCAGGTATATAGGACGAACCTGTATAATAGTCTTAATAACTCCACTACATACGTGGCCAGCACCGCCACTTACAGGCACTCACGATTGTGTAGAGGGCATATTCGTCGGTGCGTGGACATAATCGCCTGTAATCGGCAGTAATCGATTGATTGTCGGTACATCAAAGGAATGCGTGGCCAGTATCGTGCGCCCGTACACACAATCGGACCCGCACGATTGTGTGGAGGGCTAGGCAATCATCGCGGCGATGATAGGCACTTATTTGAGTGGCGGTGCTGGCCACGTGTGTAGTGGAGCCTTAAAAGACCGCTGCCCACGAGGGTGATTTTTCCGCTGGAATCAGTGCAGGAATTTGTGCTGGTTGCAAGAATGAAAATGATGTCACTGCGGGCTCGCGCGCGTGCTTTCAAGCTGGATTTCGTGCTTGTTTTTAGCAAGAACCAATCATAAAACAGTATATCTTGTCACGTCGGCGACATGGGCAAACGTCCACAAACAAACATGGCGTCATAGTATGGGTTCTGTTCAGGGACAATAAATGTTCACTTTTGTTAACATTCGAACTGTCACTGTGAGCGTACCAAACCCATCTACAATGCATCACGTCAAGCGAACACATAAAAGTCATCAAGAAACTCAGCGCTTTCAACTTAGCAGCAAGGGATCTAACGGTAAAACCTTTAAATAAATATAATGTCATGTAATTGTTAACCTGTTAGTTTGATAGCGCTCTCGAAGTCAGCCTTCTCAGCGACGACGACGCCCTTCTCTGGATCAGCACGGAGTCCTGGTACTTTACCCTTAGATAATGTGGCTACGCCTGCCAGCTCTTGGAACCACTCCTTGGAACTGCGGCCGTTTTCTTTGAGCCCGTCTTTTACATCACAGTCTAGCAAAAATTACAAACAAAAATTTAAAAATAGCAAGAATGAAAAAATGGTTACGCAAATGTGTTGTCAAAAAAAAAGGGGGGGCCGTCGTTTGACGCCTGGCAGATGTGAAACATAAAGGACCCCGCACAAACCTTATGGGATTTGGTTCTCGGTTAAATTGATCGAAAATGGTTTTATTTTATAGTTCAAAGGTAACTTGGAAAAAGAGTCCATGGGCGCATAGCCTAAAAACCAATAGATTTTTAGCTACAGATACGTTTAGCGAGATTTTAGATATAAGGATATCCATTGAATTCACTAACATGTTCCATGTTCAACTTTTGTGATTTTTTTTAGAAATAGAAAAATAGTCGAAAACTAGATAATGTTGGAAGGTGTCTGCACCCTATATAAAATATTAGCGACCCGTCTCGGTTTCACCTGGGTGCAATAGATATAATTCTGCAAAATTACGTAATATGTTGTCGTGACTTTTTTTTAGAACTTTTAAAAGGGAACAATTCCGTCATACATTATTTTTGCGTAAATTTAACCGTTTACGCAGCGCACGCAACGAAAGCTTCCCGTTTTTGCAACATTTTTCATTGATGCTCCGCTCCTATTGGTCGTAGCGTGATATTATATAGCCTATAGCTTTCCTCGATAAACGGAGTATCCAACACAAAAATAATTTTTCAATTCGAACCGCATGTAGTTCCTGAGATTAGCGCGTTCAACCAGCCAAACAAAGTCTTCAGATTTATATATTAGTATAAGATAATGTTATATTCGGATTCAGCCCACTCCAAAACATATTTCTATAGAGCTTGGAATTTTTTGTGCATTCAATGGATATCTCTATATATAAAAATCTCGTTAAACATATCTGTAGCCAAAAATCTATTGGTTTTTAGGCTATGCGCCCACGGACACTTTTTCTTAGTGACCTTTAAACAATGAAGTAAAACCATTTTCGATCAATTTAACCGAGACCCAAATCCCATAGGATTTCTGCGGGGAACGTCCACAAATTACGTCACAGGATTTTTAAAATTTATAGACCCCTCCCTACTCCCATGTTACATTTAGTCACATTTTCATTGAACCCTTGCCTGCCAAGTGACGTCACACTGACCCTTCTACCCTAAAATTTAATAATTAGTAGAATTTTTTTTAAACAATTAAAAATTAAATACAGCCGATCCATGAATCGAAAGACATATACTTTTCACAGATTTGACTTCATAACATTTAGAATCCCCCGGGCTCCCCTGTCACACTTTGTCGCTAGTCTGAGATGACCTCCCCTACTCCCTAAAGCGCCCTGTAAACGATCAATTTGTTTGACAAATTTGTTTGTCAAACTTTACGTTTTCATCAAACAATAGCTTAAAGTTTAAACGACCAAAACAAAGATCAAACAAATTTGTCAAATTTGCCCGTAGTTTCGGTTTTCTCCTTGTCGTGTCCGTCATGATTGCATGGCGACAACTGAGATCTTGTTTGACAAACCTTCAAACTTGTTTGTCAAACACGCCGTCAATCCAGATTTCCATCAAACGCGTCAAACACGTAGGTTGTTTGAACAAATGCGTCAAACAAAGCTGCACACTGTCAAATGGTTTGACAAACACGTAAATTTTGACAAACTATTTGATCACAGGGCGCTTAACATGTGACGATGGAAGACTCCTCCAAAAGCAGCTACTTTATAGGGAGTCGTGTAAAAAATATATTTCGACAGTTTTTGAATTAAGAATTAGATAACTTTTAAATCTAGTAGTGATGAATTAGGTAAAAAGAACACTCTGTATGTAATTCGATATTACAAATTAATTAGTCTTCGACAGCAATGTGCCGTAGGGCGTTGTGTAGGTATAAAAAAAATATGTTTTTCACGTGGAACGTCTACGTAACATTTACGCGGAATTCTTGTCATGTGGATTTTACAAATATTTATATTAAACCAGGCCTCTAAGCGGTAGTTTTTTTCGCTTTGTCAATGTAGCTTACCTCTGTGTAGTAATAGGCCAATGGGATAACCGTCTTACTGACGCAAAAGCATATATAGAAATCTAAATCGAATATTTATCATGAATCTTGATGTTTCGAATACAGTGGGACACGGTTTCCTTTTATATATTTAGATTTTAGATTATAAAACGCACCACGAATCTAAACGGCTCGGAAGTTAAATGCGAGTGCAAGCTTGCGCTTGTACAGTCTGTTGAAAAACTACACACTCGCAACTCAACAAAACTAAAATAGCAATAACAACTTGACAATAGCGTACTCGACTGCACTTTAAAGCAGAAAAGCAACAAGTGACAAAGGCAACGAGCGATCACGGCCAATCGCCGACGAGCGCACGTTCCGTGCAGGTAGCTGGGAGGTGGTGGGAGTATCAACGGCTCTAAAATGTGCCTTTGCAACGCTGTTTGTGACTAACTTCCGAACCTTGTAGATTCGTGGCGCGTATTATACTATTTTTTTCCTACCTGGATGTTGTTTAAAACCAGGTTCACTTTCTACCATCCTACGATGTCTCAGAAGCAGGAATTTTGCGCCGGCAGTCGAAATGTAACGAAGGGCGGCACTTGGGGGGGCGTTAGTGGCGGGGTCGGGGTATGCTGAAGTGACCTACTGAAGCTCTGAAACAAAACACAAACAAAATTAGATACTGTCCACTCACTTTCTCTTTTATCAGTGCGCTATTTTTAGAACGGACCAAATTAATCAATAAAAATAACTCTCGACACCCATTAAAAAAAAGTCTCCGCGTGTGACAGTTTTAATTACATTTTTATGCAATTTGTTTTTTCTTTTTATTGTCAAGGACTTAATTACAAACACCGCGGAATGAGATTTTACTATCACAAATCTCTTTCAATCACAACACGTTTTTTCTAGAATTTTTGTCTGTTTGGCTGATTCTAATTTGATAAAACAGTTGTTAATAACTTTCAGTTGGTATCCAAATTTAAAATATAGCGTATTTTTCAACCGCATCTGCGTTAGAGTTGGGGAAAAAATAACTTCACGATGAAAAAATCACTGTGACAAGCCGTCTAAAATAATCACTGTGATCTGACAAGAGATATCTACGTTCCAAAGTAACGTATGTCGTTCCATGTGACCGCAGTCACTGTCGCTCAAACATGACACTATGATCTGACGAGATATCTACGTTCCAAAGTAACGTATGTCGTTTCATGTCACCGCAGTCACGACGGTCGCTCCAAGTTCCAATAGATCTACGTTCCAAAGTAACGTATGTCGTTTCATGTCACCGCAGTCACGACGCTCGCTCCAAGTTCCAATAGATCTATCATCTATGTTTCAAAGTAACGTATGTCGTTCCATGTCACCGCAGTCACTACTCAGTACTCACTGTCGCTCAAAGTCAAACATGAACGGAGTAGGCAAACAACGCCGTTGTGACGTCAGACC
This sequence comes from Xanthostigma xanthostigma, assembly GCA_963575645.1. Classification (NCBI taxonomy): domain Eukaryota; kingdom Metazoa; phylum Arthropoda; class Insecta; order Raphidioptera; family Raphidiidae; genus Xanthostigma; species Xanthostigma xanthostigma. The sequence continues at coordinate 6,674,195 of OY754471.1, read as the reverse complement.
GTGCGGGCTTGTGATGTGAGTGATCGACGTGACAAAGTCACGATGATTTTTCACTGTGATTTTTGTGTAACCGGAATAACAGTCACTGTGATCTCATAGTAACGACTTTTTCCATGTCTAATCTGCGTTTGGGTTAAAACATTTCTTCTCGTTAGAAGCTCTAGCCGCAGGCAAAAGCTAGCGTAATATACGGTGTGTTTACCAAAAGTGGTAACAGTGAATAATTCGTGTATTCTACTCAAATATCTATTAATTAACTATATAAATCATTGCCTATCTACTCAATGTGCGGTGAGTGAACGCAACAAAGCGTATCGAAAATATATCTGCGTCTCTTTCTTCGATCTCATTCCCTGATTTCTCCGATGATAGGATTGGTTGATGTACTTGCATTCAATCTGAATAAAGTATCTCTGTTTCAAAAAATGTGTCTTTTTCTATAACGTTAACATGGGCATACCCAGCTTTTAGCCCAGGAGGGGGCAAATTAGAAATTTCTTAAGCCGGGTTCCCCGTGCTTGTTTTACCCTCCTGGATACGCCAGTGCTTACGGCGTAAAAAAAGACAGAAGTATATGTTTGAACCCTAATAGTTCGATCGCGATTTTATTCCTATGCTCAGTATAGAATAAAAGTATATGATTCTACTAGATACGAAAAAAAAGTTTAAATGGCTTTTTGTACAACTCGAGATTTATTATTGGAAATTGCTAGGGTATATTTTTTGTACTTCAAACACAAAGGGAAGTGTATATACATTAATTTTTTTTCATGTGACAGTATATTTTTTTGACTCTTTTGAAATCTCCCAATTTTTCTCTATAAATTCATACAAAATTTTCATAAGGTTACATAAGAAAATATTCGAGAAAAAGTAAAAAAACACGCGCGTATGCAAATATAACACTGTGTCAAAATTTTAGAGCAAACGGTGAAGAACTTTAGGAGATTTAAGATTTTGAACAAACGAAAATCACATTTTTTTTATATAGATTTCACAATGTAAAAAAGTGCCGCTTGACGAACTGACTCGTGTCGCATAACGACCCGGACCATTCCTGGCATATACAAATTAATTTCCTTGAAAACCCCATTTATTAAAAGATTATTTAAACAACTACAGTCGGGTTCTTGACTAACCCATGTATACGCACAATTAAAATCATGACATCAAAAGTTGCCTTGAAATAATAAAGTTATTTTATATTTTATAAAATAGAAAGTTTAATGTCATGTTCAATGCTACTGAAAATATTTCAATGAAATGTGAGTGGGTTCAATGATTGGGCATAAAATAAAACATAACAATACATTAATCATTTTATTAACCTAAATATTAAGAACATTCTAATTAGAAAATCACATTATACGGAAATATGTGCTAAATATATGCACATATGCGGAAATACGTAATAAATTTTATAATGGGTCACCAAAAACAACAAGAATACAGCTATGCAAGTTCGTAAAAACATGAAAAAATACGCTTATTATTTACAATTGATGGATTCCGTAAGAAGAACGTAGTTAGTAAGTATTAGGTATTTTTTTTAAATACTGAAATTTCTTTTGGCACGGTAGGGTAAAATTGATTCATTACATTGAAAACGTATGGCAATGCACGCGTATATCGTATGCAATAAAATCCGCCTTTATAACATTACGCCAAGATGGCGACGAGGCACAACAGTTGCCTCGTATAACCTAAAAGTCGTAGGTTCGACTTAGGCAGTCGGTGCAATTATTATTTTTTTTATTATTTTTTGCAATTATAATTTATACCAGTTTTACTTCTGTAATGCGTAGTGTAAAATGCAGATCCATTTATAAAAAATTGGTTGTCTGTAAAGTCGGTTTACGGACGATAGTTTTACGTGATAACGTATTCCGCTCGAAGGTCAGGCGGAACGTGATACATTTCGGATCGTGACACATTTCGGAACGTTACACTTTTTCGTGCATGCAGCCGGTGTTTCATCAATTTATAAGACGTTATCACGTCAAAATTTTATGATACCAATCTTAAAACATTGTGAATAAAATGGCGTCAAAATTTTTCAAATTGGTTAATCCCTTGAAAAGTTATGACTGAACGTATAGTACATAAAAAAAATATCGAACATATAACCTCCTCTTTTTTGAAACCGGTTAATTAAAAAATGACTATCAAACATCGGGGTCACAATTAACTACACAGGAGTCGACTTTTAACAAGTTATAAAAAAAATGTAATAATAAATTTAAAAACAACCATATCTATCATTAATTATAATATAATATCTAGTAATGAATTGTTTATGATAGGAAACATCAATACGCGATAAGAACAGATACCTTGAAAATTCCATAAATCCGTAAATATGCAATATATACAAAACAAATGAATATCTAAGATAACCGATATAATTCATACAAAAAGTGATTTATTATTTATATTTTTTCAAGGAAATTAGCCGAACTATAAATATTGCCAAAAAGTTGCCTGGGATAGAAATACATAATCCAGGGGTGGCGAACCTATGGCACGCGTGTCACAGGTGGCACGCTATAGATCATTATGGGAACGGCATTGATTGAGGTGCAAAATCGAAATAGTTAATAATATGCTAGATGTCGAAAAAAAATTACTATCACAAATAACAAATATGTTTAATTCATTTTTTTGCCAATTAAATTCTTTGGCTGCTTGTCGGCACATCATGGCTACATTAAAAAATTTTGAAAAAAAAATGGCACGTTTATGTAGAAAGTTTTGCCACCCCTGACATAATTTATATGTTCCGTTGTTATTACCTATAAGTTCGTCTTATTTAGTTAAATAAATTCTTAATAATGGAAAAGTGGACATTAGGTAATTATTTGGAATATAATTTTACTTTTATTGCCAACATTTTGTTATAGGTACACCATTAACTTTTGTAGAACAATGAAGAAGTTGACAAAGCTCGAAACGTTGACAAAAAATCAAATATAATATTGCACATAACAAATGGCCACCTCCCATTGTTAAGAATTTATTTAACTACTAGCTGTACCCGGTCGCGCGTTGCAATGGCTCGGTCTAGTTTGCGTGTGTTTCTGTTACGTTCAACATATGGCGGTCCCGCATTGCCGTAAAATATTTAATATAGCGTGCGTCACTTTAACGGCTAACAGATGCCGCTGTATTCAACAGGTGGCGCCCCCGTTGCCGTAAAACATTTAGTATATCGTGTGTTGCTTTAACGTCTAACAGATGGAGCTGTATATTTTCACCTGTGACAGTCGTGACATATTGTATATAATAGGTATATAAAAACACGTGCGTTGTGTCAAAATTTCAAAGCAATCGGTGAAGAACTTCCGGAGATTTTTAGATTTTGAATAAATGAACATTTACATTTTTATTTATAGTCAAACCTGAGTAAGTGAGACAACTCTCTGAGTCTAAATACCGTCTTTGTAACCCTCTTAAACCTCTGTAAGTGAGAAACAGAAACCTCTATAAGAGAAAAACGTTTTTCACTTATAGACCTTTATAACTGAGACTACTACTTGCCTGGCCTCTCTAAGCTATAGTCGAACGTACTAATAGTTCCACGAAATTTAAGAATGAGTCATAAATAACTAACATTGTTTTTATAGACCTCTATAAGTGAGAAAGACCACCCTGTATCTCTATAAGCTAGTAACTCGGGTTCATGAAAAACCTCCATAAGCAAAAAAGAGATCGCGGTCCCTAGAACTATGCTTATCCAGATAATACATAACACTTTACTTTTGAAATAAGAATAATTGTTAATAATAATTGACCATGTTCCTTTAATAAAAAAAGACATAAATATCAATATTTCTTTGTAATTTTAATTATGCATTCGCATATATTAAAAGGAAATAAATAAATTAATACCGCGGCTGTAAATAAATATATATTTTTATTATTGCGTATAATTTTATTAAATCTTATTTATATATTAAAACATTCTGATAAAATTATATCCCATTCAAAACCGGCATCGCCAAGTTCGATTTCTAACCGTTTATGGAATTTACGCATGTGGAACAGTGGTACGCATGTAAAGTACTAAATATTAATAATAATTTTTATATAAATGTTGAAAAATTGTATAATACAATGTGGCGTTGTAGAAAAGAAAATAGGTAAAGGAACGCCGCGAAAAAACAAAACGAATTACTTAAAACAAGTATATTGTAATTAAAACAAAAAAAAAATTGGTTGTCTGTAAAGTAGGTTTACGGACGATAGTTTTACGTGATAACGTATTCCGTAATACATAACCTAAACCTCCCAAAATTTGGTTTCAATCCGCTTATCCTTGGTGTCGGAATGATAAGAAATGTCAAAAGTGACGTTTGCAACTGTCAAAGTATTATGTTCTAATAATAATTAGTTATTCCAATACTTAACTTAGAAGGCGTTGCATTTCACAAAATACTAATGTAAAAAAATTGAATTAAACATTAGAAATGCAGCCGTTTTCATGTTGCATTTATACAGCTATTTTTCTATATAAATTTGTATAAAAAAACTGTTTAGGCAAATTCTGTTATACGAAATCTATGTAAAATGTTCTCCTCTTTCGTTTAAGACTGGTTTCAAACCGATCTGATTTAAATTGAGCGAGAAATTAGCAAAAAGCACGCACAGGGTCAGGCGGAACGTTACGCGTTACGAACGTTAGGAACGTTAGGATTTTAGGAACGTTACACTTTTTCGTGCATGCAGCCGGTGTTTTATCAATTTATAAGATTGGTGATTCATCAATTTATAAGACGTTATCACGTCAAAAATATCGAAATCACAAACTAACGTCTCAAAACAATTCACAAAAAAATAGAAGTAAGGATCCACGAATATTGTGGAACAAAGAAATTTAGAAAATAAAAGGGATCAATTAGATCACGAAAAGAATATTAGAGTTTGTTCAATGCAAATATCAATTTATAACTGGCTGAAAAAAATATTTTAAATTCACAGAATGGAATGTATAAAAATTTGTATCAATTACATAATTGAGGTTGGACTACAATTATTTAACTATTTTATTATTTATTTTGTTTTAGGTGAAACACAAAAGGTGCAATTGCAATTTAAGGCCTAGTTTATATGAGAGGCGTTCAACGCGCGTTGGCCCAACGCGCGTTTACAGTTTCTATACAATAATGTTTGGTTTTTTTTTTTCCTTTTTTCCCATAAGAGAAATCTATTTATTTAAATATGTTTGTCAATTATTGTAGGCTACTAAACACAAATCATGCAGTAGGTTGTCTTGGTACACTGTATAAATTGTTTGTAATACTTGCTGTTTTTTTTTTACTTACATATGACAATAAAGCTTTATTATTATTATTATTATCTATACAATTGTATAGAACTGTTTATATGATAACGCGCGTTATCATATAAACAGTTCTATACAATTGTATAGAAGCTGTAAACGCGCGTTGGGCCAACGCGCGTTGAACGCTCTTCATGTGTGCTAGGCCTAAGAATTGTAAAAAACTCAAAATGGTAATACCTACAAGGTCAAATCAGCCCAGTATTAAACACAACACAAAAAAGTCCAGGTACAGCGGCCATAAAATCTTTGAGAAACTGCCTGGTAAAAGTTAAAGAATATTATGTATAACAATTTAAAGGTGCCCCTAGACGATCAATATTTACGTCAATATATTGTACAATATTTTGTGCAATAGAATAAGTTGGCCAACCCACACGATGCAATATTATTGCACAATAAATTAGTTCACGGCTGATACTTGTGCAGTCAACATGTGGAATAATAAGAAGACAGCAAGTTGTGTGGCCATTGCATTAGTTATAGCTGCAAAAAAAAAAAGAGAGAAAAGGAAGCGTAGGTGGATGAAGGAATGGTTTAAAGAAAGAAATAAGTACACTCATGAAAATCTGTTAAGTGAACTGAGAATTAGTGAACCAAGTGATTTTCAAAACTTTTTGCGACTAGATAGTACATTATTTGATGAACTCTTGAGAATGGTTACGCTTGAAATTCAAAAAAGAGATACTATAATGCGAGATCTTTTCCCTTTGTAGCCATTATAGATGTTACCTTTATCACTGTTAACACACAACTGAACCAGTATTACTATTGCACAATATTGCCCGCAGACGATGCAATATTTACTAGATTGCACAATAAAAATCAAACTCTTTTTGATTGACTCAATATATTGCGCAATCTTTCAATATGATCTACAGACGTTCAATATTATTGTACAATATCGATTATTGTGCAATATATTGTGCAATATATTGATCGTCTAGGGGCTGCTTAAAGAAGCTTTAGATACTAAATTACCTAATTGATATTACAGCCTACGCCCTACAGTATAGGAGCAATTTTGTAAAATTATTGTAATTGACTCTTTTGAATTCCATCTGGGCTAAAAAAATACATATTATTATTATTACTATTATTCAATTCTAAGATTGAATGTTCAAATTCCGTTAACTCCGAAATCAGCAAAGAAAAAATACATTCATGAGGTTTATGCATAGAAGTCAAGAGGGATAATTTTTGGTCGTAATAAAATGTGTGTTTGTACATTGTAACTAACAATCTAGCGCCCAAATTAAACAGCAGATTTTTACAACAAAAGTTCAATCACAAAATTCATCGAATCATAGGCTGATTTATCGTACTAATTATTGGCAAAAACAAAATCTGAGAGTTTTATTCGAGTGCAATTTTTATCATAAAACCTTACAACGAATATGTTACTACGAAATATTTTCATTTTTGTTCTTTTAAATAAAAAGACATGCGTTGCAGCACACACGTATGTATGAATAACATAAACTTATTTTTGCGATACATTTTTTTTTATTTTTGATTGAACGTGTAGTTATTTAAAACTTATTTTTGACAAATGACAGTAGATAAAGCTTTTCACTAATTTGTATCACGCATTTGCGTCACTATTTTTTGTTTAATTCATTATACCCCCCTAAATCGATGAGGAGGCGCATAAGAAGTTTCCCTTAAAAAAACAAAAAATCGTAAAATAAATTAAAAAAAATATAGGAAAAAAAACCTGACAGAAGTACAAAACAAGTTTACAAATTATGAAATGTAGTCGTATAAAAACATAAAGTTTTAAGTTGAAAATTGTTACCCGACCGCTTTTTATATTGAAAAGTCTTTTGTACTTTTGCGTTTTATGAAGTCTGTTTTGTGTTTTTTTTTAAATTGTTTTGTTTTTTTTTTAATTTTTAACTTGGTTGCATTATTACTAACGAACAATGAAGTTTATAAATATATAAATTAAAATACTGTATCGCGATAAATAATGTAAATGGCAAACGTACTTACATAAATTGGTCAAGGTCTTCTTCTTTGCAGGTTCACTGAACGCAAAAATGTTGAGCGAAAATTAAAAAAATAAAACTAACTTTGAAAAACAACACTAACATATCCACAAAACTAATTTCAAAAACAGTTCTTAGATAAATGAAACGACAAAAGTTATATATGCGCACAATCAGGAAGTCATATTCAGATATACCTAAGATTTTGATTATTGCAATCAGAGCTTTTATTTGTTGGCGGTTCAAATTTTCAGGTGTCAATAAAAATAGTTCGTTCCGTGTTTTTAAAAATATCGAAGAATATCGTGAACCGAATATTTGAATTATCGCGACTAGAGCTTTTTTCTGACGGTTGGAATGTTTCAGCCGAAAATACAAATATTTCGTTCAATTGTTTTAAAAGAATACCGTAGACGCGGTAGCCAGGAAATGATATTTCTTACATCAAAGATTTAAATCGCGTCAAAAGCTATTATTTCCTGATGATTTTGAAATTGAAAATCTAAATATTTCTGCACAATATCAAAGAACAAAATTGATTTTGTAAAGCGTATCTTCACAATCAACACATCTTCGTTTTTTGACAAAAGCTAGACACGATTCGCAACTTTCAATAAACAATTGACAGCCGTTCATAGTACGCAGTTTGTTACCGAACACGCACGTGTTTACAATCAATATTAACAAATAAACGACGCTCACTGACTAATATTTATAATTAACAATAATTAAGGCGTTCGGCACTTGTTCCTACTTAACAGTTACCTTTCACTATCAATAATTTTTTGCAACTGAACCACCGCGAACTGGTAACTACGCCAATATTCGTTTAATACACACAAAATACACACATACACACACACCAACACGTACACATCTTATTATGGTACAGGTAATTCATTTTATACAGCACTAAATTAAAATTAAATTAAAAATCCAACCCAAAACGAATACCTGATCGATTGTTCAAAAGGTATTAAATCATTTTTTATTCCTCTATAAAAGTAGCTGATATGAACGTGTATAGATACTAATGCTAACGAGTTAAAGTAATCAAACATTTTTGACTTGATAACGTCTTATAAATTGATGAAACACCGGCTGCGCGCACGAAAAAGAGTAACGTTCCGCAAGCGAGAGCGCGATATAAGCGGTAGTCTCTCTCTTCTCGCGTGACGTCAGAGAGTAGTGTGCGTTCAACATTTTTTTCGGCTGTTCCAGCGAAAGCTACATCTGACAGATGGCCAGATAAATTATACGGTTTGTTAACAAATATATAATATGTATATATGTCGCCGGGATATTGTCAAACCCGTGATATTATAATTTCACTTAGTGAAATTATAATATCACGAATCTTTGTCAATCGTAATATTGTAATTTCACTAGTGAAATTACAAAATCACGGATTTGACAATATTCCGGCGAAATATATATACATTCTTTTAAATGTCTTTTATAATAAATTGCTTAAAAATATGTATTTTGCTTTGGTTGATCAAATTATTAGTCAGTAAAAATATAGTTTGACAGCTACTAAAATTTAGGTTATGTATTATTAAATATGATATTCGAGCGGAATACGTTATCACGTAAAACTATCGTCCGTAAACCGACTTTACAGACAACCAATTTTTTTGGGTAGGTATTGAGGCAGCTTGAAAATTTGTGTAACGCTTCTTTCGTAAAGTCTGACTACAGAATCGAATATCTGGCTGAAGACTAGCGAGGCCTAGTCAAGCTGTGAATTTTTAACCATGCAAAATTTTATTTGTAAAAAAGTCCTTATACCTTCAAATTTAGTATTTAATAATAGTATATTGTGCAACTAGTGCGGCAATGCCGCACGAGTTGCAAATACTATTTTTTATTACGAATTAAATTAAATTAAAATTTTATTACGATTTAAAAAAAGAAATTGGAAGTAATAAAAATTAAAATTAAATCATTAAAAAGTTGAAAATTCAGTTAAAATTGTTATTGTATTGGTAACTATGGTAACTCTGAATTTGCGTGCGGCAAACAATAATTTCAGTGCGACAAATAAAGTTTCCGCACGCAAATGAAAATAGCTACTTTTCAACCGTAACAGCGTGCGTAAACATACCAATTTTCCCGCATGAGTAATAAAAAATAAATAAACCAGATCATTTAGTCGGATCTAAATGTCTGTCTATTATACGTGAGTGTGAGTAAGACGCTACGGGTAGGTTGCAGTGTGTGTGTGTGTGAGAGAGAGTATATCGGCGTATATAGCACCGCAGCACACTTCAACTCGGCCCATATACGCTCCCTCTCACACTTCAACCTACCAGTAGCGTCTTACTCGCATTCAAGTATAATAGACAGTTTTCTAACTGCCTGGCAGACATTTAGACCCGACAAAATGATCTGGCTATTTTTTTATGTAATATATTAAATATGAAGGTATTAAAATTTCAAAAAACTCAGGGACTTTCTTTGCAAATAAAATTTCGCAAAGTTAAAAATTCACAGCTTGGCTAGGTCCAATTACCCTTCGGCTGGGTCTTCGATTTTGTGTTCAGACATTACAAAAGAAGTGTTAGGTACACAAATTTTCGCGGTGCCTCAAATACCTACCCAAAAATGTTTGGTAGCTCTTAGACTATTAGGTGTTATCTAACTCTAACAATGAACTTGTGTTCGTTCGTTTTTGCAAACGGAGTATTGACAAAAAAATATCGAACTAAAAAATAAAAAATATTTTTTTTAAAATAAGCTTAAAACAATAATGAATAAAAAATACAAGTATTATTGTGAAAAAAGCGTGGAGCGCTTTGTTCCACATTTTCGAACATCGAAAGCCCCACGCTTTTTTCACAATAATACTTGTATTTTTATTCATTATTGTTTTAAGCTTATTTAAAAAAAAATATTTTTTACTTTTTAGTTCGATATAAAGCGTGTTTTTTAGTTTTTTTTAAACTACATATATTTATTTTCCACTTTTTAGTTCGATTTATTGTCAAAAATTTGCCGAAAAAAAACAACTTTTTTTCGGCGTGGACGGGATTAGCACCCACGACCCGTGATTCCGAGAGTTGACGTCAGCGAAGACCCGTGCCTTAGACCGCACGGCTAACCACTGTAGTTACAATGCTGGCATATTATACTACAGTAATAAACCACTTGCTGTAGTCCAAACGAAGGTTACAAACAAACATACATACATACAAACTTACAAGTGAAGTTAATATAAAGCGTGTAAAAACAAGAAATGAAGGAATACTCCTCAACACCTGCTTAAAATAACAAGAATTTTCACTCGCTTTTTTAACATTAACAATAACTACGACTGCAGCCGAAGATGATACGAAAAAGTTTCGGCTTCGGTTAAAATATCGGTCTCCAACAATAATTTAAACATATTTGAATCGGCTATATATAATAATATTTATTTATAATAAGTTAATAAATAACTGATCTATACAACTGGTTTGTTTCAAGTATCAATTGCAGTGGGGTAAATCAATATCACCAATACTTGGTCTTGGATCATAATTTCATTACTGATTCGTCTTCGCTGAAGATCCATTATTTTTTCTAACAAGTCAACCTTCGAGAATCTGAGAAAATATTGTAAAATTATAAAAACGCCTCAGACTCATTTTCATCAACTTTTTTTATACAGTTTTCTTTTTACAACAAAAATTCCGATTGTCTTTTTCGTAACATGAACCAAGTGAGTGGAGCAATGGCAATAGATTTTTATACGAAAGATACTGGCTTCGAATCTTGCTAAGGGCAGCCGTGGCTTGATTTTTTTCGCCAATAAAAATGGCTATTCATGTACCGGCTATTGTGCTGAAGTTTACATGATTTCCATTAATAATTTCAGGTGTATATCGAGACAGTTTCTACAGGACCGTATTTAATACCTATACTAAACTCGTGTGCCCACGGAGTTGCTTATCTTATCCTAATTTCACATAATTCTTTCCCTTGCACATTGTTATCAGGGCCGGATTTAAAGGTAGGAACGTTCCTAAGGGATTTTACGTTATGCTAATGAATGATTGTTACTAGGACTTATAATTAAAAATCTATATATATAAATAAAAATGTAATCTTTGTTTGTTCAAAATCGCAAATCTCCAAAAGTTCTTCACCGAATGCTCTGAAATGTTGGTACAACGCTACATTCGAATACGCGCGTGTTTTTATATACCTATTATATAGATGTCACAGCTGTGACAAATGGAAACATTTTAGAAATCCCCATTTTTTTCTCTATAAATTCATATAAAATTTTCATAAGGTAACATAAGAAAATATTCGAGAAAAACGTTATCAATTTATTAACTAAATACAGTTTTTACACATGTGTGGAGTGCAATTAAAAATAATGATTACTGTGTATTTAAAACGTTTTTTTGAATATTTTCTTATGTAACATTATAAAAATTTTATATGAATTTATAAAGAAAAAAATTGAGATTTCGAAAATGTAAAAAATATACATGTTTTGCCATTTGAAAAAAAAAAAACGGTTGAATTTGAAGTACAAACTATTTAATTTTCTTTTTTTTTATATCTAGTAGAACGAATTTATTCACTGTTACTACTTTCGGTGAATGCACTGTATTTACCAATAAATTGTTTTATTCTCGGTATCTGATATGACTTTGCCAAACTGTATATAGCGGTGCATAAATATTACATTTTATTATTAGATATTTGTAATATAGTTAAGAACTAACCTGTGAGCCAAACAGCGAAAATGAAAAATTTAAACTTTAAGTGAAAAAAAAGAAATCGCGGAGGCGCTAAGCCTTCCCACAGCGTAAAGAAGAAATCTTTGTTGTTCTGAGTTTATATAGCTACTTACTTTATTAGTAATTATTCTTTCTTATCACTAACAATAGTTCTTTGTCATTAAATGATAACTAATACCTAAACAAATAAGTCATGAGCATAAAAACAGGTCCGCATAATGTCTCGTTGGTCTAAATTATACGTTAGCTTATAATATTATGTACTAGAAGAAAAAAACTCTGTAATTGTCTGTAATATATTTTCAGTTTATTATTTTTGAAGTGAAACTTTTTTAGCGCTCTATGAGGGCAAATTGGCCTAGATCAGACGAAAAGTGAAACGCTTCCCCTTCTCTGACATCAACCGGCAGCTGAGAGGAAAGAGTGAGAGAATCGTTTCTTCTTTCTCTGTCAAAGCGTCATACGCACTCTACACGCATGCGCAATACAGTCTATAAGCGTCTGTAACCATTTCCTAATCATGAAATAAAACAGTTGTGTGGTTTTAAGAAACCACGACGCAAGTGAAACTTTTATTGGATTGTAGGCGTTGGATTGTAGACACTTATCCATCACGATTAATTATAAACAACAATATTCACATGAATACACGAATAAAAACATGTAAACACTGTACAGCACTTGCCCGCATGACAGACTGACTATGTGTTATACATACTACACGGTCAGCTGATGCTAACCATGGGCGCCGCCATATTGGACTTGGCTGCTCTACCGAGCGCCTACTCCGAGCGCCTTTCACTTTACCCCTACTCCCCGGCCCTGTAATGCGACATGCAACAGACGGCCAGAAAAATTCGGGGCGATAGAATGAAAGTTTCACTTTAATAAAGTCATCAACAAATGCTAGAACCAAAGAAGTTTCACGTCTAGCTCGCGAGAGTTTCACACATAATTTTTTAAATACGCAGAGTAAGCACATCAATTTTTTTGACGTGATAACGTCTTATAAATTGATGAAACACCAGCTGCACGCACGAAAAAGTGTAACGTTCCTAACGTTCCGCCTGACCCTGTGCGTGCAAGCGAGAGCGTAGTATGCTTCGGCCCAAGTTTGACAGCTACTAAAATTTAGGTTATGTATTACGGAATACGTTATCACGTAAAACTATCGTCCGTAAACCGACTTTACAGACAACCAATTTTTAAAGAATCTGACGATTTGTTTTTTTTTTTTTTAATAATAAATTGAAAATCCTGTTGAAACTTTTACTAGTTTTCGGATTAGAACCTGGGAAATGAGGGCTTGTAAGAGAGGAATATTGGAAAGGCTTGGATATCGTCAAGCTCGATGTTTAAATATTAATTTTGATAAAGGTTCACATTTCAACAGAAAACAAATAAAAAAATATTAACAATACTTATCTATATGAAAACGAAACGGTAATTTTAAATTATTGGTATCTAATTTTCAAATTTTTTAAATTTTATAGTTTTTTAAATAGCAAAACACATAACAACTCAGTTGTTATATCTAAATGCGTCTCTTTTTTTTGTTCATAGTTTATTTTTAAAATAATTATTTACACAAAATGGTATTGCATAGTGTACTCTAATAAAAGAATTTCAGGGTATATTTGATTATATATTTTCAAGTTAATCTCATAATGCCATAATTTTTAATCTTATTGTAACATAGTTTCTCATTGAACATTCTCTAATGTCGATAGTCGAAGCTGTTGATGAACCAACAAAAAAAAGTTTCTGTTTTTCAGCAACGCTCTGAATTTCTAAAACAGCGGTACCGCAGTATAGCGGCCGCAATATGACGGTGAATTATGTAGCTAAAAACGTGTGCATAGAAGAAAATGGTTTTCTCGGTTGCGGCGGCCACACGGCAACGTAAAAAAGAATCAGCCTTTTATTTCTATGCATACGTTTTTTGAGACGTCATTCACCGCCATATTAGGGCCATTAAATTATAATAAAACCATGGGCTTAACACATTTTGTACGAAGGAGAAAATTGACTGAGGTTGTTTGTAAAATTACAATGAAGAATGGCACAAGTTAAGCTATGTATCTAGTGCGTAAGTAATTATTTTACGACATTATGGTAAAACGAGTTTTGGCAGTCACACAATAAGTTCTAAAATAATCACGCATGACTTTTATATAGTATTTTTAGAAGTAGTGATTTTCACATCATTTTAAAGGTTTTTGATAGTTCAATTTTGAGCAAGATCAAGTCTGATTGTAGGCTGCGTTCAATTATCATGCGGTTAGACTATGATTTACTATGGAAATGGTAGTATGTACAACTACTTTACGCAACTTTGTATGTGTAATTTCAAGACCGCTATACAGATATGAAAAACAGCAATTTTATAGAAGGGATGCGCAAAAAAATATTGTAATGTCATTAATAAATAATAGTTATTATTATTTTAGTTAAACCTCGTTCTTAGACAGTAGACACCTCATTTTTTTCATTAGATTATGAATACTAGAAATACTGGTTACAACCGGTGTCCGGCATTCATTAATTATTATTTATTAATAAAGTAAGTACAGTGAAATAAGAATATGCAAAAGATTTCATCAATCTATATCTATATACAGTGGAACCTGGATGAGCAAGAGTTTAAGGGACCGCGATCTCATTTTCGCTTATGGAGGTTTGTCACCATAGGTGTAGCAGCGATTTTTAACCGACGAAAAACAGAAACGGAGGAGGTTCTCAAGTCGACGCGTATATTTTTTTTTTGTTTTTTTTTTTTTTTTATTTATGTATGACCACGCATAACTTTTTACAGAGTAGTCCGATTTTAAAATTATTTTTTTGTTTGAAAGGGTATACCCCGAAGTTGGTCCCATATAAATTTGGTAAAAAAATTCCAACCCTAAGGGTAGGAAAACAGGGGATGATTGATTGTTCACTCACTGATTGTAATGTATGACCACACATAACTTTTTACAGAGTAGTCCGATTTTGATAATTATTTTTTTTATCCTAGCAAACTTCCAACTCTACCTACCATTTCCAGCTGCCTGCACTTATACATAATTTGAAAACTGTTCACAGACGCGAAATCGATCAACACGACTTTCTGGAGAAAACGACAAAGAAAATATGTGGATTATTGTAGACTTATCTTATTTGTACGTGAACAATTAATATTCTAGGGTAGACCAGGCCCACCTCCCCCTCTTGCTACGCCCATGTTTGTCACCAACCCGAGTTTATACTTTATAGAGGTACAGGAATGGCCTTTCTCACTTATAGAGGTCTACAAAAATACAGCAAATAAGTAGTGATAAACATATAATTCGACATGATGCTAAAACAAAAAATCGCACACTAGTATTTAATTAAAAATTCTTCTGCGCTTCTGTTTTTACATTTTGTGTATATTTTTATAGCGCATACATTTTATTAAATATTGTTTTATCAACAACTGTCGAGTATTCAAAAAAATTGTGGTGTGACTCGTTCTTAAATTTCGTGGAACTATTAATACATTCGACTATCGCTTATAGAGGTGCAGGCAAGTAGTAGTCTTAGTCATAGAGCTCCATGAGTGAAAAACGTCTTTCTCTTATAGAGGTTTCTGGCTGAAGGATAAAGGGGCCTGGAAAACTGTCTTTTATACATGAATGCGGTTAAGACGCTACGGGTAGGTTCAAGTGTGAGAGTGAGCGTATATGAGCTGAGTTGAAGTGTGCTGCGGTACTACATACGTCGATATACTCTCTCTCTCTCTCTTTCTCTCTCACACACACACTTCAATCTGCCCGTAGCGTCTTACTCGCACTCACATATTATAGTAGACAGTTTTGTAATCACCTGGCAAACGTTTAGACCCGACTAAATGATCTGGCTTATCATCATATATATTAATACGCTAAGGTTTAAGATGTTTGCCTCCTTTTTTAGAAAACACCTCACAATTTCTCCACATAAATTATATATCATTTTACAGATAATTGCTTGCTCTACTGACATCTACAACTAGAAAATTTATTATTGCTTTTGTTTTTGTAAATTAATTAAAATACAGCAAAGCTGAACAACGTCTGTCATCTGACGGCTTTAATTTTGAAACAACGTCAATACTTCGATCTGTCATCTGACCTTCATATTGTAATACAACAGACACAATACTGCATATTGCCATCTGACGGCTTTAATTTTGAAACAGCGAGCAACGCTGAACAACGTCACAGCAATGCTGCATGATGCCATCTGACGGCTTAGCTCAACGTTTTTGCTACTTGCGTCTCTATATGACAATTTTAGTAAAATATTTCTTCGATCTGTCATCTGAGCTTCATATTGTAATACAACAAAAAGAAGAACGTTATAAGCAGTGTGCAAAATTAGAAACGAATTGAATACCTTCAATCATATTTAAAAAATAATTTTGTAAAATGATAATTATTATACTTATTTAGTGCGAATAATTCGCACAGGTCACTCTAGTTTATTTGTTATTTTATTAAATACTAAATTTGAAGGACTAGGCTCTACTGTCCTTCAGTCAGATCTTCAAACATTCCAAAAGAAGTGTTACACAAATTTTCACGCTGCTTCAAATACATACCTATACCTAAAAATGTTTAATAGCTCTCTTACTATTAAATCGAAGTTCTAGTTGGCTTCAAAAAACGTAAAAAAATGATATCAGGACTTCAGAAGAAAGTTATTCAATTTTACGACGACACTTCAGAATATTATAAATCTTTGCGATTCTACTGTACATGCGACATTTACGAACTCACGTCTAAAATTGTTATTTGTATAATTTTTATACAGAGTACACTTTAAATTAAATAAAACACAACAATGTACTTATTTTATAACAATTGTTTCGCACAGCACAGTTGCTTCGTCAGATAGACTAAACAATGATACCATTGATACATGTTACAAATATCATTTAGGTACTAGTTAAGTATACCTGCACTAGTGACGTAACGAATGCCAATTTTAAGACATTCGCGAATGCGAATATTCAGTTTTCAAATCTGGCGTCATTTGTCCAAGGTTAAGATTTGACAGCCGATAGGCCACGCAAGTCGCACGCACACATTTGAAGTGGTTCTGGGTACTAGTTTGACTTTTAATACGAAGTCTAAAGCTTCATTGCCTAATTTTAGAGTAAAGGCTGATAAACATTTTTGATCTTAATATTATTTTCACATTTTAAAAAAGTACCATGTTTTCTGATATTAATATTCGCATGCATTTCGTTAATGCGAGTGTCAAAAAATAGGCGAATATTCGCGAATGCATATATTCGTTACATCACATATAGGTACCTACTTAAGAGTTTCATGTCTAATGTGGCAGTGGTTCAGGGTAACTTTATTTATTTATTGCTGTTATTATTATTATTATTAACTTTGAATTTTTATCACCCCTCGTATTTAAGTAAGTATATAAACTTGAGGAGGTATAAATACTATAAATGACTAATTAGACAAATTTGTTCTGGAATTTTGTTTAATATTTAGTTTGTAATATCATGACAGTTTGTTTGACTATATGTTGTGTGTAACAATTAGGCTTTTGAAAAAAAAATAATTATCGATTTTTTTAAGGTATTTTAAAACTTTATTATAAATTATATTGATAATCGATGCGAAAAACTTTCAAAAAACATTTTTTAAATTAATTATAAGCAATTCAAAATTGATAAATTATTAAAAAAAATCACGTGACTGCAAACGCACTAAAATTGTTTTTGACTATTGTGACGTCATATTCTTAAAATGTATATACGCAGTATACTATCAATGGCTTCTACATGTGTAGTGACTAAAACTATCCTAAATTTAGTATAAAAAAATATTGTTGACAAGCACGATAACATTTAAGATTCGCCATTTTTGATAAATTTCTTAATATATTGACTGTATTCAATCAATGAGAGGTTAAAAGTGTTAAAACACTGTGTCAATTGCATGTGATGATAATAGAAATTAACATTATGACGTCACATTATGTTCGGGATGTGTCGGCGCGTTCTCGGAACTGGGTACAAAAATGTATTTTTAATTTGATATAACTTTTGAATTATAACGAAAATAAAAAAAAGAAAAATAGTTTTGTTATAAAACTTATATACGATCTTTCCATTTATGACAAAAAAAAATTCATTCAAAAGCCCAATTGTTATAAAATAATGTTTCCAATTGTTAGGTGTACAGAAATGATGTGCTTCATTTAATTAAGAATGTATAAAATGAAACAATACAGCGTTACGAATTGTAAAATTTCAAAACATTTTCGTTATAATTTTAATTGCTACTGATAACTTTTTAATGTTTATTTTTATGACACAAATAAATTATTTGACTTTGAAAACGCAATACAAAATAAATTATAAAATCTCAAAACAAGTATGAAGTTGTTTTTCATCGGTTTAGCTGTTTATTCGATTGAGTTCGGCGAAGTTCGGAGAAAAATACACTCATGGAGTATATTATAATTTTATAAACGTGAGACGGTGAGGCACTGTCAGCAAAACTCAGTATTTTTTCAGTGAAACTTCTTTAAAAGAGACGCTGATGACCTCAGCTGTTGAGCGTCTATAATTTACAATCTCTCTCTCTCTTTCTTTAGAAGCGGTACGGCAAATTTGCTAGGATCAGACGAAAAGTGAAACGCTTGCCCTTCTCCGACTTCAACCGGAAATTGAGAGGAAAAAGTGGTAGACCGTTTCTATACTCTCATTACAAATATTAAGAGCACTGTGGTTGAGACAAAAATAAAAAAAATTAAAGAATAGTTACTTCTTACCACAACAGTTTTATTAGCGTATGTACATTTCGGGAGCTATGATCTCATCTTCAGCAATCACTAAAGCTGTGACCTGACTATGCCGATCGGTAAAGCTGCAATAGTGTGGACGTGACTATCGGCTTCGTTTATCAGGCGAAACGTTGCCGATCGTAAAAACTTTGCCGATCGGCAGTCAGGACAGAGCTTAAAGCTGTGTCCTGACTATGCCGATCGGCAAATGTGTTACGATCGGCAACGAATTTGCTTGATAACGAAGCCGACAGTCACGTCCACACTAGTGCAGCTTTGACGATCGGTATGCCGATTGGCATAGTCAGGACACAGCTTTAGTGTTTGCTGAAGATGAGAGCATATAGTTCCCGAAATATACATCCGCTAATAAAACTGTTGGGTAAGAAGTAACTATTCTTTATTTTGTGAAAACTTCTTTAGCGGCGTTGTACACTTTTTTTGTAATGGGTAAAAAATGTTAAACTCGCGTCAGATCGTCAGGGTCACGTGTCCTGATCGAAAATGCGTAAGACGAAAACTTTTATTTATACAACGTTAGACATCTAGCGTTGAAATATCGTACATAAAAATGCAATCTATGATACAAACCATTTTGATCGAAAATTCATAAGATGTTAATATTCAATTTTTTACTTCCGCCGGCACTCCCGGAGTGCAGCCCGTCTCTTTTTTTTTTCATTATTGTTTCTACTCTCTTTACACTCTGCCACTACACTCTACACGCATGCGTAGTGTGAACTGTGTGTATACATAGCATTTTTTCTAGCCATGGCAACAAATTCCACACAACCATTTCCTAATCCAGAAATAATAAAATCGTCAACAAATGCTAGAACCTAAAGTTCGCTACACACGAGACTGGTTTAGCCTCTAGATTTGCAGCTAGATTTGGTTGTTTCAAGCATACAGTGGCGCTGGGTTTCGTGATGTTCGTTATGTGTTTGTTTTTTTTTGAAGCTGGCTTTAGATATAGGTTTGGTGTGCGCGGCACTAGCAATTCGAATGTTAACAAAAGCCAACGTTTATTGTCTCTGAACAAAACACACACTATAACGCCATGTTTGTTTATGGGCGTTTGCTCATGTTTCCCACGTCACAAGATACTGTTTTATGATTGGTTCTTGCTCAAAACAAGCACGAAAAATAACCGCAGTTCTAATTTTGAAATCCAGCTTGTAATCACGCACGCGAGCCTGCAGTGACGTCACTTCCATCCTCGCAGCCAGTGCGGCAAACAGCGCAAGTCCCAACAACAATTCCAGCGGCAAAAGCAGTCCCGTGTGCAGCGAAGAAGTTTCACTTCTAACGCGCGAGAGCCTCGCGCATTTTTTATAACATCCGGTATTTTTAAGTGCTTAAGTGTTAAATAGTATACAAAAGTTAGTAGTTATACCTTAGTTACTGGCGAATTACGTCAGAAATATAAACTAATCGTCATAATTAATTACATTGTGTTTGTTCGTGGCTCAATAAAAAATACGGTGGCCTTGTCCCCCTTCCCCAAAACTATAACGCCACTTTTCCGATCCATGGTTCATCCAAAAATTCTTGCTTGAATTTGTCAACACTCTGTATATTATTTTTTATATATTAATAATATGCTGTTGATTTACGTTATATGAGTACTCAGAAAATTGTATAACTAACTTAAGTACTAACTGCTCGGTAATTACGTATTAAAAATTGTAACGACGTTAATGGATCAAAACATTGGTCGTAGTGCCAAACCCTGTCGACAAAATAAGGTGTATGTGCCAATTACGTTATGGGATTGAACCAAATCAAACTTACGATAACATTTTGTATCATTTTTGACGTGATAACGTCTTATACATTAATGAAACACCGGCTGCATGCACGAAAAAGTGTAACGTCCTGAAATGTGTCACGTTCCGCCTGACAGCTACTAAAATTTAGGTTATGTATTATTAAATATGATATTCGAGCGGAATACGTTATCACGTAAAACTATCGTCCGTAAACCGACTTTACAGACAACCAATTTTTATCCTATTATTTCACAGAAAGCATTCCACTCATTTGATACAGTGTAATAAATAAAATCAAATTTCTATTATCGTGTACGGTAACGCGGGTAATGGCTAGTATTAAATACGATATTGGCTATTCGTTGGCATGGTTACCTACATGTGTTCCATGCATAGAGATATAAGTAACTGGAGTACGCTAAAACAGTCTCCCTATCACTCAATTTTAATTGATTAATTAACAATTATGTTTTAAATGAGGTTAAACGTAGACATTTTGTGGTTCCGCCAAACGACCAACGGCAATGATGGATGTGCCAGGATACTATGTATAGATATACGCTAATAATAACAACATAAAAGTGAAAACTTTCTGGTGGTTCTAGAAATTTGAACTTGATTTGTTATACAAGTAGGTATTTGACTTGTTACGTCATAAACAATAATAATAATATGTTTACTGTCAGTGAAAAGCTGCACTCTCTGCAAACAAAGGTGTGCCTTCTTGCATTAAATAAAGAGATTTGCTCTTAGCCTCCATTCGATCTTGAGGGATTGTAATAAGGTATTAATTTTATTCCGAAATTCGAACATTATAACCATGGCAGGTGAATAATACAGTGTATTCAACGATAGTGGTGACAGTGAATAATTCTTATGTGGCCTAGTAGCAAAATATATTTAATAATTTTCTATATGAATCATTGTCTATCTACTCAATGTGCGGTGAGCGAAGGCAACAAAGCGTATCGAAAATATATCTGCGTCTTTTTCTTCAATGTAATTCCCTGATTTCTCCGATGATAGGATTGGTTGATGTAGGTACTTATATTTAATCTGAATAAAGTATCTCTTTTTCTATAACGTTAACATGGGCGTACCCATCTTTTGGCCCAGAAGGGAATAAATTAGAAATTTCTTGAGCCGGGTCCCCCGTGCTTGTTTTGCCCTTCTGGATACGCCAGTGCTTACGGCGTAAAAAAAGACAGAAGTATATGTTTGCACCCTAATGGTTCGATTGCGATTTTATTCCTATATGCTCAGTATAGAATAAAAGTATATGCACCTAGTAGATACAAAAAAAGTTTAAATAATTTTTTATTCAGCTCGAAATTTACTATCAGAAACTGCTGAGGTATTTTTTTTTAAAGACAAAACAAGGCAGTCAGATTTTACAAAATACTGTAACATTAAAATTAAATAAATAAAATATATCAGCAACTGGCCCTTGCGCAAAGGCCGATACATTCTACGTCATCAAGTTTCGTTCGGTCTGTATTACAACTTACCATTGTTTTCCGCACCACGAAACAAATTCCCCTATTTTTTATTCGAATCCGCGCGATTTCCCGTATGCTTGACGAATTTTTATTCCCGGAGATTTCAATTTCCCTGTCACTTGTAGACACCCTGCATTGGCTTCTGCTATATTTCAAAAACAACATTATGTCCAATTGTATTGTTTAAAACCATCTTTAAAATTCAATTAAAAATTTTCCTTTGAAAACAATTTTTGTTATGACCTTGAAACAGTTTTTGTTTCCGCATTATTTTCATATAGGTACGTGTTTCCGTTTTTCATAAGCTTGGCGGTAACATCAGATACTTAGAAAATAATTTTTAAACGGTGCATGTCGAAAACACTTAAGAGCGGCGGAATTAAGTTAAGAATTATAAATAATAATACACTTCAACTTCCGTTTCTCTATAACGGAAGACACCCGCACTATTACTATTATATTATTCTGTCTGCCACACATTTTGCATTTTTTATGCCGTGCAATCGCCGATCGGTTTGCAATCGATTGAGGTTCTATAAAATCACAGGAGTACAACTGAATCTGGATGGTTGCCCCTAACTTACAGTAGAAAATTTTCTGCATGGCATGCAACCATGCAACTGAAATTGTTTCTCGATCTGCGAAAACGGTCGCACACATCCACTTTGAAACTGGTTTAAAAATTGGTCATGTTTCTGTTGACCCATTCTCTAACGCATGTGATGTCAAAGATATATGGCCCGCGGGCCCTTAAGCCATCTCAATACGGCACGCAATCAGAATCTATCTAGTGCATTTTAGACATCGACATCAATGAGCTTATCAATTACAATTAATCCTTTACAGAAAACCGCATCTGAATGGATCAAACCGTTTTCCTGATAAATGGCGACATTCGAGTGTACAAACAAACAAACTAACACACAAACAAACAAACAATCTCTCAGGCTAAACGCATATACCTACCTGCTCCGTTCCGTAGTGGGTAAAAACAAGAAACCTCAAACGTCTGAACTCTGGATCTTCATCAAGCTGAAGATAATTTACCCTTTATATGAAAATTCATTTAAACTAAATAAATAAAGACTTTAATTTAGTGTGTGTTGTAGTTTTTAATTCAGAATCTGGCCCGCTAACACACCCTACTCTTGTTAACGACCGTTTTAGTCAGAGATATAAATATCTCTGGTTTTAGTCAACGGGTAACGGGCCGACGCGAAACGGTTACCTTTGTACACGATCCGCTAATATACGTGAGCGCGTCCGTTGTTATCGATATCAGTTCTATATTTGAAGGGCGAAGAATTGCAAGTACATTATGTCTTGCTTGTTTATTTTTGTAATTTTCTAAAGTCTTGTCCCAACACTGGCCTATTATGAACAAGGCTAATTAATAAATCCATATCAATATCAATTTTAAACTCCATATTCACAATGAGCAGCACAAGGTAGATAGGTAGGTATAGGTAAAAACGTGTGCGCACATCTGTCGTCGTCAACAGACTTCTAAGAAATTACGTGGTTCACTGCATCAGACCGACCGCCGTCGCGCCGAAGGGCGACGTGCGGGTATCCGTTGAGTTTTGTTGCAACGGTTACATACCCGTCGCGTTAAGGGGTTAGGTGGGTTTCAAAGGCTCAAAACAGGTACATTTTTACGATTTTTTTTTTATTTAACCAACAAAATATTTCATTCCATCAATTTACCATATAAAAGGTATATATATTTCATAAGTAGTTTGTGAAATTTTCATTAAAAAATATTGAAAATTAAGGCGTGGGCACGTCGTTTCCTGTGACCCCTCAAAAAAAAGTTCTATCGGCGTGGTCAGGATAACTCATGACAGATTCATCGGAAATGCAAAAACCAAAAATTTTCTGTTAGTAGATGCTTAAAGCTTGTGCTTGGACGAAGGAAAAAAATAAATAAATAAAATTGCATTTTTGGCGGCGTTGAGAACAAAAAAACCCTTTTTTTGAGTAAAATTTGCACCCTTCATGGCCTTGAAAAATCACTTAAAATAGAAAAAAAAAATCCTTCGTTCAAGCACGAGATAATGTTATTTTGAAGAAGTGTGCAAAATTTCAAAGAGATCGGTTCATAATTTTTCGAGAAATCGTGACCACCGATTTCAAAAACGTAGTTTCGAGAAAAACGCGATTAAAGATTTACATTCAAATAACATAGCCTGAAGGGTATAACATCCGAAGGCTATATCTCTTAGAATATTACTCAGATCGTTTTAAAACTTTAAGAGAATATTCTAAACATATTGAATTATAAGATAAGCAAAAAAAAAATCGATTTTTTGAAATTTTGAAACCCACCTAACCCCTTAACAAACACCCACACTAACCTATTGAACACTGCGTGTCGGCCCGTCGCCCATCATAAAAATCGGGCCGTTATCCGTTGTCGTTAACAAGAGGCCTTAATCTTATAAATTGCCATTCAGAAAAATCAGTCTGACACCCCTGCAGTCTAACGTACGAAAGGTCATAGAACAATTGAATCGTGAACTGGTTTGAAACTCAAATTACACGACAATTTATTGTTTCTGACAATCGACCCGTGTGCGGTGGACCTTTGGTTTAGTTTTTCAGAACTATTTACAACCGACATAATTACGCGGTTATCGAAGTTCACTACTAAATTGTGTCATGAATAATATTAATGGAACGTAATATAATAAGTACATTTGTTCGTTTGTAGTAGTTGTACGGAATCCTCGGCACGCGAGTTAAACTCGCACTTGTCTGATTTTTTTTAATGCAAGTTAGCACCTTTATCCGTCAGCCCTTCATTTGGTCAGTAAAATCTAACAGTAAACAGTTAATCAAGTGGCCTGCACCATAACAAAGCGAAAACATACACATTGTGTATCTCTTCTGGGGAGGCAATTGGAACGTCGGAAACAATTCTTGATGTTTCCGCTGATGCAATTAGGTACTATCAAATTATTTCATTATACAGAGTGTCTTATAAAATACGTACCTATACGTTCACACGCGAACTTGTATACTGACAGTGTCTTTCAGGGCCACTCTTTCTCTGATAATAAGAGACTCTAATCACAGTCTTTGTCCGTTTATTCGGTAGCTATGAAAATCATTAATACATTACAGAAAATCGTTCCACTTAAAATGCAACATACATCGAAAAAACTATATACTTTATAAATAAATAAAATGCATTAAGGATTCCCATAGCTACCATATCAACAAAAAATTCACACTGTTTGAAATTTTCTGTAAAGTTAAAAGGAAAATGATTCAACGGCGGGGAAACAGAGAAATCTTGGTAACGCAAAATGGAAAACGCAACTGAATGAAACGAGTTCATAACTCTAAAGAAGTTTAACTTCCCCCGTGAAATCCTATGCTTAGTATAAAATAAAAGTACATATATGAATTGAGTTTACGTTAGTTACGGCCTTGTTCTATGAGACCATTGATTCATTCGCATTTATGAAATGTAAATTGATGTTTTTGCGCCCATATTTTATCAACTGGAACAATGCTAACCCTGAAATATAGTTTGAAAATATCAATATTATACATGCAACGTAATTCAGCGAATTATACACTAAACGATTTATTCAAAATTGAATCAAAATAGCAAAAGATGCCCAGCAACTTAATAATTTAAGGAGGTATTGCGAATAAAAATTCCATTTTTTTACTCTCTAGGCTTGATTTGCGAATATTTTCTTAAATATATTGTTTAGAGTAGATTATGCATTTTAAAATTATAAAAATTATATACCTATTATACGAGTATTTCTCATGACAAGTCCTTTTATATGATGCCTCACATGATGCATTTGATTTTTTTTTTTAGTTTCCTCAAAATCGAAATTCGTTTATTTAGGTTACACGTCCGTTATTGGGTCATCTAACACTATATATATGTATCAAATTTTAATATTGAATTTTGACAAGATACAAGCAAAAAACTCTTGAAACACAGTTTTTTAAATCTTTTTTAACAAGTTCTAGTCATCGCACGAGAGTGCAATTTTGAAAGATCGTGTATCATACTTATATAAATGTTTCCTCATAATTCAAATTGGCACCCGTTTGCGATTTTGTGGAAATGTTTAGAGTCAAATCATCTTCATTTTACTGGTCTATATTTGCGAGGAAATAACTAGTATTACGTAACTCTTACCTGATCATTTTTCCCAAAATAGATAATATATTTTACACATGTATAAGCTCAGCTCATCGATTTCGGTTAATGCACTGATAAAATACATAGAAAAAAATCCGAAATCAATTATTTTAACACACCTTTTACTTGCGTCATGAGGGTTACTATTTTAAAAAACACGAAACGTTAGTCAAAACATTGATAAAAAAATCCGCTATTATTAAAAATGAATCAGATTGATTTAATTCAACCAATAATGAAGCAATCCGTCAATTGTTTATTTTCTTTTTTCAAACTGTTCGACACTGATAATTTTGACTTCACAAGGGATTTGATTTGACGCGACTAAAGTCTAAGAGAAATTGCTTTATGAATACAGCCGCGTTCATCAACGAGATTAAACTGATCATTCATTATTTTCGATCAGAACCGAACTAAGTATTTAGTTAACTAAAGCAAAAATGATTATATTATCAGAATCGTATCTAGGATGAAACAATGTTCCACCTTGAAATGTCAATGCTATAAAAACAGTTAACCTACCAGTAATATTCAACATTTTGTAATTTTATTCCTTCCTTCAAATTTCTGACGTTTTAACCATTTAGTTCTAGCTAGTGTGTGGATAAAGGTATAGTTGGATACAATTTGGGGGCGTAAAAAATCCCACCGCACTCAGGCCTACGATGCTCATTATTAGAGCTGTAACAAACCGTATGTATTCGTTACTGAGTAACGGGTACATCGTCTGACTCGTAGTAACGAATCGTTACTTACAAATTAATTTCGTTACTCGCATCTGGCGTATCCATAACCGCATCAAACGAGTCGAACTGACATGGAGTCATACCGTATCGCGTATGCGACGCGCTTTGATGCGATGGTACATATGCTTGATATTATGTTCTCTGGCAGTTAATACACGATTGTATGTCGTATGAAAAGTAACGAGTAGCGTAACGATACGAAAGTAACGGGTACTAGTTCTTAAAGTAACGAACACATACGGGTAAACAATTTCTCGTTACTTTTACAGCTCTACTCATTATGCATCCTAGACAACTAAATCACGGGTAAATATTTACAAGTGGAACTCTAGACAAATGTCACTCCAAAAATGGTTCTGAGTGTTCCAATGTACTATTGGAAGGCGGGGGAGACATATTTTTCCCATCATAATATGCATTTCAAGATATACTTCGTATATAAAAAATTACTTTGTTTTTTGAAATAGATGATTATTATAATATAAGAACTCAGAATAGTAGAGCAGGGGGAGGGCTGTTAGATGGTTGTTCAAATTTTAACACCCCCTTACACTACCTATTCGGCCGAGGGAGTTAAAAATTTGAACAACTGTTTAACACCCTCCCCCCTCTACTCTTCTGAGTCCCCATATAATTATATAATCATCTGTTTCAACATAACAAAGTAATTATTTATATACGACGTATATTGTGAAATGCCATATTATGATAGGAAAAATATGACTCTCCGGCTTGAAAAACACTCAGAATTTCTGAGTGTTATAAAAAAAGTCTTTGGTTCTTCAGTCAGAAAAGACCCCGAAGAACCAAAGAACTTTTTAGAGTGATATTTGTTTGGAGGCCCACTTGTATATACCAAACCATGTCCTCTAGTCCTGTATCCTCGTAAGTTCAGTTCACTTGTGATGGACCTGACGAATCTCTTGGTAAATCAGTTTGAATAATTCCGTTATTTTTCTGTTTAATTAAAACGATATTCATCAGAAAAACTAAACTTCTTCCTGTCTTTGAAGTCGGTTAAAAATGACGATATCCAACCCTGGCATTGGCTGGTTAACGTGTAATCTGACAAGTAACAATAGACGATCATATGCGTTCCACGTAATATTTACGTTTTGCAAGTACATAGTTTGTTAATGCCGCTTTATCAATCGCCGCGATCATTTTCAACCGACACGACATAGAAACAGAGGTTATCAATTCGTCACATATTTTTAATAACCAAATGAAACATTGTAACAGTTTTTCTGTATTTACTTTTAACACCATTCGTTTTTTCCCGAAATTTTAGCTTTAGGTATTCGAATATCTTGAAAAATACCTGACATAAAATTATGCAGAAACATAGTTTCTTACTAATTGTTTTCCAATACGACCGAATACAAGGATTATTTGGGTGTCTAATTTTGCTTCCCAAATAATTCACAAGAAAACATTTTTACGGTTCGCACTATTGGAATTTAGGCAGGTTAGTAATCTTTGTAACTATGCCTTCCAGGTCGATACCTTAAGAAATTAGACTGTGACAGACGATTTTTACCTTTTGAGTAACGGAAACTTGTTATTTTAACTTCAATAGCCATTGTTTATTTTTTTAAACAAATTTCAAAATCAAGGTCGCTGCACACGAGGCTAGTTTTGCCACTGGAATTGCTGCTGGGACTTGTGCTGGCGGCAAAGATGGAAATGACGTCACAGCGGACTCCTCTGGGTGGTTGCAAGCTAGATTTCAAAATTAGAACTGGGGCTACTTTTCGCGCTAGATTCTCTCCTGACTTTGAGCAAGAACCAATCATAAAACAGTGTCTTGTCACGTGGGAGACATGAGCAAACGCCCATAAACAAACATGGCGTGATAATGTTCCAGAGCCAATAAACGCCCATTTTTGTATACATTCGAACTGTCACTGCGCACGCACCAAACCATCTACAAATCGAGCTTCAAAACATCCATCGTGTGAAACCGTCACAAAATCCAACGTCACAGCACGCTTAGAATTTAGCGTCAAAATGAATCTCAACACTGCTGACCGGCATGCAGGCTTCGAGGCTTGAAATGACGTCACTGCGGGCTCGCCTGCTAAATCACAAGATGGATTTTAAAATTAAAACAGTGGCTATTTAGTATTTTTCTTACCTGGTCCCCTACTTTCTCTTAGCAAGAACCAATCAGGAAACAATATCTTGTCCCGTGGGCGCGATGAACAAGCGCCCAAAAACAAACAGTGTTCCGTTCAGAGACAATAAACACCCACTTTTGTTACTGTTCTATCACTGCGCGCGCACCGAACCTACCTACAAGGCAAGCTTGAAAAGACGTCTCGTGTGAAGCGAGCACATAAAACCAATCAAGAAACCCAGCGCTAGAAAACTAGTAGTCAAACCAGCGACAAATCCAGCCTCGTGTGCAGCGGCCTTAAATTTTATCGAATAAATAATATACCTACAGTTTCTTTTTTTTTTGTACCATTGCGTAGATTAATTATAAATGATGGGTTCGTTAAACAAATTAAATTAAATAGGAAGTCAATTAGAAATTAAAACGCGTTATAAATTCAATTAGCCACCAATAATAGGGAGCTGGCAGTCCCCCTAATTTTACACTAAAACTAGTCGTTACCCGTAGCTTCAATTGCTTTAAAGACCGTTTAGACAGAAATCCTTCCCCGGAGACTCAATTCTATCGTAACCGGATTATAAGTACTTAATTTTTTAAGTTTGAGTACTATCAGGTGTACCAAGTTTCATCAAAATCGGTCCAACAATTCGCGATTTATGAATGAGATACCGATACAGACAAAAAAATGCGAAAACAGTTTCTCGTCAAAGACCGCCCACACTTAACCTGTACGGACCAGCACACCACGAACCTGCAGCCTGTACGATTTCGCACATTACATCAGCACAAACCAGCAACTTTTAATGCAGGCAGACATTTTGTGCAGCATGGACGCGTGTAGTTCGCTGAAGGAATTCTTTATTTTGACGATGTTGTGTGAAGAGGAGGAAAAACGAGTGTGCTTTAGAGTTTAGACGACAAACTGAAGTAAAACTTCTTTAGCTCCATCTATATGTGTGTATGTTTATATATTTATAATATTTTCATGTAAGAAATCACCATTCGCGTAACGCCCGATCACACTTTTCGTAACGTTCTCGTCACGCATTCACCAGCTTACTCCCAAGTCAATCACCGTTCGCGTAACGCCCGATCACACTTTTCGAAACGCTCTCGTCACGCATTCACCAGCTTACTCCACAAGTCAAGCGTGCGTAAAGAAGTTTTACTTCAAAAAGCCAGGAAATAAAGGTTTACGGTTCAAATGTTGATGAAAACGACACATTACTAGCACACTAGATTGGTCCAGCACAGTTAAATGCAAACGACAGACTGATGTTCGTTGCTGGTTTAATGTGCACTACTCCGTTAAATAACTTGTTTTTCTAGTGAGTGCTGGATAAGTGTGCGCGGTCTTTTGAAGGAACGAAATTACAAATAGGGATTCCGTTTCACTTAAAATATGGCAGAAAAATCGAGTGGTGTGTTAATTTTTACCAGTAGTTTGAAGTTCAACAAAATATTGCGCTCTGTAAAAAGACAGTCGTTTAGTTCCGTAAATCAAAACTTCATGGATTTTATAATTCAATGGCAGTTGACGACTGATGAAATAGTCGTTTTTGATAAATTAAGTAAATAATTAATTAAGCTACAATTACCATTTTGTATTCAGGGCAAGTTAATATTGCACTACTAAAAGAGTTTCTTATGTCAATAAAATTATTCATTTGACTATAATTGAGTTAATTTAATTGTATACATACCAGTGTCGCACTCGTCCGGAGATAAAAAGGGGCATGATTAATTCATTATTGCAGGGCCCTCGCGCCCTATAGTGCGATGTGTGCGACGCACGCGGGCGACACATTCAAGGGGCGGCAAATGGCCTAGTTGTGTTATGTTTTTTGTACTGTATAGAAAAAATATATAACTGATATTATATCAATTTTATTTGCATACTCAAGCCTGCGTGAAAACTTTTACTAGTAGTTATTTATTTTTTAATGAAATTCGAATTCGAAATATTTCGCGCGCAGTTTTCGATTCGATAGTTAGTTCACATCAGCGCGTAGACAGGCCGCCCCTATCGGGAGACTCCCGCGTATGTTTATATCTTGAATTTTCCTGTCGATGCCTGCAAGAGTGCGAGTGAAGTAAAGTATTTTTCAATAAACAAATACTTTTTACTAATTGATAAACTAATGATTATTTTGACTGAATGAATTCTCTCAGCTCAGCGGTGAAACTAAATTTTTCTCTCATTCATAAGTACGACAGGAGAAGAACGCCGTGAAAAATCGCACGGAGTAAACTGTTTTTGTAGAGAACAGTTTACTCCGCGGTGTGATTTTTTTAACGTGAAGAGAGAATTTTTGAAGTTCACTCTGTAGGGAATAAATTTTCAAAATTCACTGTTTAGGCAATGTGTTTCATTTTAATTGAATATATTTCAGAATCAAATTTAGCTCCATGTTTCAATGATTGTGTTTCGTTTTTGTGCTCGACTTTTTTAAAATCATTTTTGCTTAAAAATTATTTCATCCCGCTTTTGTCCTGATTAAAAATTTGATTCGTTTTTACTTTTAGCCTATCATTTGTAAAGTATCTTTCACTGTTACATTTTTCACATTTTTATTTGTTTTCAAAAATTAATTCTCTTATTAGCATTTTTACCTGTCCAAATCGTTTTGTAATGACGATGTGAAGTGAAGCATTGTTCCATTTCAGGAAAGTAATAAAAGAAAAAAACCTTCGGGTGCACAATTTCGGCAGTTTAAGAAAATTAGGCAAGAAGAAAAAAACAAAATGTCTGATTCTATGAAGAAGTATTTGCAAAAAGACAACGAAACGAAATTTCTATTAAGCACTTAGTATTAGTTATTTAGGATTTTTAACGTTTTTCAATTTGACATATTATCGTCTAGTGAGTTTATCCACAATAAGGGGCGTCAATTATGAATCCGCACGCGGGCGGCGTGAGGCCTTATGAGGGCCCTGCATTATTGAATGTGTTTGCAGTACCTACCTCTACTTATAGGCAAGACGGCGAGGAGTTTTGGGTGTATTTTTCGGGCACAGGCGAGATTATTGTTGGAATCGCTTCGTTTTAGGGTGTAGTTCAACCCCCTAAGTTTGCTTACAAATTGTTGGTGTGCTTGATTTTATAATTGACAATTAGTGACGAAAATAGTGCTTTTTTCTTATTTCCTTTAATATCTCCGTTCCTCTTCACTTTTAGTATAGCATATGCATTGAGAAAGTTGTTCCTTATGAAATTTCCTAAAAAATGAGCACTGACAGAGGTCGCTAAGTGCAATTGTTAACTTGCAAATAGCCCCGAAAGTTAAAAAAACTTATTTCCTCGCCGACTAGGCTATTATCATTACCGTTTTTTCGCTAGTAAACTCTTAGATATTTAAAATGAAAAGATTTATCATGACATAAACACAGTATCGTCTCGGTAATTTTAAGACAAAAGGCGTCGAGAGCCTATAATTTTACATGTTATAAAAAGATCAATTTAATTCCTGAAACATTTCAAGAGATTTTGTTTAATGTAGTACATTTATGTAGATAGATTAAAAGGCTCCTTTACAGAGATGCTACTGTATTTATTGAAACATTTTCAGTTTTGTTGAAACACTTCATTTCAGATTAAAATATTACATGGCCTTTACAATTTATATTTTGATTCGCCTGAAAGAAAAAGAAATATCAGTGCTAAAAATTAACTATACACTCATTTTGGCAAAACCAGTTTGAGATCTTATTTTCTATTCACAAAATACGTGACTTTTATTATAATATGAAATAAATATAACTTACGATTTTATAAAATACTAAGCAAATTAATGTTCAATTATTTGTCCAAAACAATCTTTTTTTTTTCGAAATTATTTATATCGGCGTTATGTTACTGTGTGCTGGCGGTTATAAGAGCACCAATTGTTTTTAAAACATGAGTTCATAAAGTTCTACAGTGTAATCAAGTAAAATTACAAACATTACAGACGAAAAAGAAGCTACATGTTTGCAATTTAGTATAATAAAACCGTTTAAAAAAGGTGACACCATCGCTTATCATAGGCATAACTAGAGTGGAGTTGGGCCAACCCTAGAAATATTATTTAATGAAAAATATATAATAAAATTTCATTTAATTAAAATTGCGCTCTCTTGAGAAAACCGCAGTGCTGTCTGTTTCCATTGAGATGAAATAACAAATCGTTTGGAATGCAGCTTGTATTTTATTTGAAACAGAACTAAATCTTTTCGGTTTTCGGGTTTGTAGGTCCATTGAAATTTCTATTTGACGTT
Organism: Xanthostigma xanthostigma; assembly: GCA_963575645.1. Lineage (NCBI taxonomy): Eukaryota > Metazoa > Arthropoda > Insecta > Raphidioptera > Raphidiidae > Xanthostigma > Xanthostigma xanthostigma. The sequence goes on along the minus strand of OY754471.1, from coordinate 6,640,747 downwards.
TTATCTTCAACTTGGCGGCTCACGGGTAAGTGTATCGATGATTGGCGTGTAAGAGTCAGTGTGTTTTCTATTCGGTCGTAGTAGGAAGCACCAAGCAGGTTAGGCACCATTCATCAATACATTTGTCGGTAATCCGGTTAGAAGGACAGTTTGCCCGCTGCCACACCGCCTTTGACGTCAAGCAGAAATACCAATGGATCACGGAAACCAAGAAGATTTTGAACAACGCCGGCTGTGAAAGTCTACACACTTGAATAAAATAATTAAAAGTTCGAGACAAACCACCGGCCAGAGAACTCCATGCGACAAATTCAAAACCAGAACCTTAATAAAAAATCAGTTCTAAATTTTCGCATTGACTAGCAGCGTAAATAAGGTTACACGACCTTGACTGTGTTGTAAAAAAAAAACAAACTATGCAGTATCCGATTGAATGACGAAAGTTGTACACCTGACTCTGGATATGAGATAGTAACCAGTGATTTATCCGTAATTAATCTTTGAAACAAGTTGTAATTGATCCGCTCTACAAAGGGATATCAAAGCAGGCTTGCCTCTTGGATCTGCATCAAAGACAGAAATAGGAATATCGATTTTTGTCTGACAAAATGGCGGATATTGATTTTATTTATTTTTAGGTCATTGTTACATTACTCAGCCACTGAGAGGCTCCCATAAACCTTGCTTCGAAACCGCATCTAAAATTTCGATTTGTTTTTCAATTAAATCAATAGACATATATAAAAAAAGATCATTTTGGACTTTTACATTATATTGTTGTTGCAACATAGTGTTTTATAAGTTTTCATGTAAAGCAAGCAATATTATGTCACTCATATCTATGTTTTTTCTCTTTAAAAACTTCATAAATTCGAATAGACATTAATTCAAATTTTATTTACACTCGTCCAAAAATATATAGATTATTTTTAAAATATAACACAAGCAATTCTCTAGAATCTATTCAGTCATCATAACTGATACAGCATTTGGAATACAAAAAAAAAAAAAAAAACAAAGCAAAAAAATATCTGAAATCATTGTATAATTCTAATAACAAAGAAAAATCCAAGATTAAAACACTCAAAAATGAATTCAGGATAAATTGAAATTAATAAAGAGCTCTTCATTTTAGAACAGAGAGAGAGAGAGAGACTTTCGATAATAAACGCTCGACAAGCGAGTGTATAAGCGTTTATTTCGATCTTGTACACTAACAATGGAAATATTTAATTTCTGTAAAGACGGTTTATTTAATCATAATCGAGTCGTTCTAGTCAACTCAAAAAACATAAAAAATCATCTATTTGCAAGACATCGTGTATGTAGACAACCAAACATTATCGTTGTCGGAGAATTTAAATCCTTGTGTCGTTATCGAGCGTTATCTGGAGTACCACTCCATACTGTGTCAACACTAGCCGAAATTATAAAAATAAGCAGAACGACTCTATTGGTTTTACAATTATTTTGACGCCTACTTTTTATCAATTCGGATAAACCAAGTCTTTTACCTTCTCGATTTTTCTTCTTCCAGGTTCTTTAGAAAGCATGCACCCTGTATTTAATACATTTTATTAAAGATAAACAAGAGTACAAATATAAACAATATTATATTGTAACTTGCACAATTAATCAAAAACAAGAGCCGTGGTTGAACTACCAAAGAAACACACAGGATTACGTGAAGCTGCACTTTTAGGACATTTGTATACTAAAATAAAACTGCGCGATTTGATTGGTCGCTTGAAACTCAACGTAGCTGAACAACAAATCAGATCCAACTCTGACAGCAACAAAAGCATGTGCTATTCACGTGATAACTATATCTGTTAATGGGAAAGACTGATCTGAACACTGCGAATCTGTTCTCTCTGTGTTCAAACCTGGCTCTAAGTAAATATACTTTTTCAATTACTGTTGGTTTTGTTCCGATAAGAACGCAATTCATTTTTTTTTCCTGTAGCGGTACATATAACTTGTCTCACTTTAGCTTCAACAATAGTACATTTAAAACATGATTCTCTTCGTTGCACCAATGGAATCAACCATGTTTGGACTTAAGCTTTCCCAATTCTTTGGGGTGTTTCAACGAGTTATGCTTCAAATAACGGCATCTCTACAATCTAGGCTAGTTTCAAGCATATTGCCAACTTTGTTTAGACTATATTGGTGCTAATGTACGTTTTTCAAATTTACAATAATTTAAGTAAAAAATGATTTTTCTCAGCACTTCTTTGAAACGAACACTCAGAAAATACACTCAAAAGCTGTCTATGGACTACAAGAAGATGAAGTACTCTAGGCCCCTCCCCCCTCCACACATTATTTCAGAATATATGTGCGTGTTGTATATATCTAAGCTGTGCCTTGTTTATACATAACTGGACACCTCTTGCATAAAAAAAATCGTTCTGGTCCCACCCCATCAATCTTGGAGTCAAAAAAGTATTTCAGCTTTCGAGTTTAAAACATTTGTCTGGTTCTTAGATCACTTCATTCGTACATAACTTGAAGAAAGACCCTAAACTTTCGGTTAAAATATTTTTTAAAGCAAAAACAAAAATCATTTATAAACATATTTAATTTTAGAATACGTCAAAATCAAATACGATCGAACAGGCAAAAATAATATTTCAGATATTTTTCAAACGCTTTGCCTAATCACGCACACGGATACTTTGTTATTTTGTTTTAGCTAACATATTTTTGAAATATATGAAATTATTCTTAGCAAACATTTCATTTTTTTTTGTTTTTAATTATAATACTCTATTAAATTTCAAAATCAACGATTTTTGAAATTCATTTCCTCAATAAGATGAGATTTTAAAAATCAGTTAAATTTGTTATAAGTTAAAACAGTCCATATAATATATTAGAATTTTCTCAATAGGCAATAAATTTTTTTCAATCTACAAAAAAAAAACATCAGATCAAATTATGTATAAAATGTTACCATGTTATTCCCCACTGTTGATTGAACTGATAACATATAATAAAATATTAAAAAAGAAAGAAACACTGTCAATTATTGAAAAATCACTTCTAATCAGTTTTGTTTTTCATATAATATAGAATCACTAGAGTAATCTAATACATCACTCGGTGTAGTCCCACCATTCCTTCTCGTAGCCTTCGTGAACATGTCCTAGCAAAACCTTACGCCGGTTATCGCAATATCTGTAACGACAATGTTGCAAATAGACAAAACACATCGAAAACACAAAGTTACACAAAGCAGGACTTCATAGTTGGCAATTATTTTAATGTGCTTTCATTTTTAAATTACTAAGTGGCGGTTTTTTTTGTCCTTGACCGGTCAATGTAAAAATGAACTGGTGGTAAAGACCCTTATCTTGCCCTACACGAGGCTTAACACTGACTAACATTGGTTTCGTAACTGCAGTTAAACCTTACTAGATGTGAATTTTAACTGCATTTATTAAGCAAAGGTGAGTTCGTAAGAAATTTCGAAAATAAAAATGTACTACATCAAAACCTTCACGAAATGAACAGACAAACTGTTAATGTCAAACAATGGATTGGTTCCCTTTTTTTTTTGTACTGATAAATTCTAAAAACCTGTCTCTGACATCTAGTCAGAAAATTTTGACATCATAACCTAAAATAAAGTACAAAAATATTGTACTTACACCAAATATTTTAATATTATTGTTGAAACGTTCTACACAATTCTATCACTTAAAAAAAAACATTATTTTGGCAGAATAAATTCAATCACAGAATAAAAAATAATACAAATAAAACAGTTCGTAAATTTTGTAAGTTGCTGGTTACTTTCGGTAAACAAGAGAATTTATTTTTATTAATTTTAATTTAATCAACGTTTACAATCACGCAGAAATACAGCAGCTTAAATTGTGCTGAATTTTGAATACCGCACGAGACCGGCCATGTTGAATTTTGCGCATGTGTAGAAACCAAAGTATACAATGCGGCCATCTCTAAATAATAGTGTAAACTGAAATTTCAGTTTTAAAAGGAATTTGAGAGTGGATAACGGTTAAAAATTTTGAACAGTGAGTTAGATATTTTCTCTAAAAATTTTCTTCAGAAAGAGCTTTTTCATATAAAAATAAGTGACGAAAATGTGCAAACGTATATACAACTGAGAATTCAGGTTAAATAATATTTTATTTACGAAATACGTAATATATCTACTTTGGGAATGTTTTCTATATGTGTTCAGATATGAGGCGTAACAAAGATAACGTAGAAATGAATTAACGGGTCACAAAAAGGCGTAATTCTCGTAATTAAATTATAAAGTCGTGAAAGTTGAATAATATTGATGATTTCACACAATAAGTATTATATTTGTATCAGTTGTCTACACTCTACACTATTTGAAAAATGATATGCACCGTGGCTTCAAAACTCATTTCAGCAGCATAAAAACTGGTGGAAATATCATTTTAACAGCTTAATAAAATGATTACAAAAAGTGTAGTGGAAATAGTCATTGATTTTATAAAAATTCATGTGTTGTTTAATAAAAATATTGGTGTATAACAATGATGATTACGACTTGGATATTCTTCAAGACGACACAGTAGGGGTAAGTTTCGAAGATCATTAATTAATACTTCAATTACAGAAAAGGACTAAAAATTATTTAATTTCGTTTGAGTTAATAAATCCGCCATCTTGATTTGGTGTTGTATATTTAGTATAATATTATGTTTCATGGCTAGGATTTTTTTTATTACCGCCTCTCATCAAGAAACGTAAATTACTGTAACAGCCATTTTGTTGAGGTTATCAATTGATTTACCTCGATAACTTCAGATAAAAGTTGAAATTAATCTGTTACAGCAAAATTTCGAGTAATGAACTTTTAACACATTACATTATGGGCTGTTTGACTCTTTTTTTTTTTGTTTTAAAATGTTCATATCTTTACCACAGGAATTTTTACTTCTATTAAATGTAATCGTTTTATAGGATAAAATAGCACTCAAAACTCCAAATATATGAAAAGGCGCAAAAACAGAGGCCGCCATATTTACCCACCGTGATGTCATTCTTGTAGTATACAAACAAGTGCAAATAAGGCTCGGTATCATTTACAAGAGGCTCGTCTAGTGTTTACTCACACAGGTGAAAAATAAAAATGAAATATATATTTTTAGTATACGGCAACGACAAATGCTTATTTGGACAAATGTGCTGACGGTAAATGCAGCTCAAAGCTGATCTAAATAACACGCTAAGCTTGTGGGTCGCGAGTTGCACGGTGTACAGCGGGGGTACCTGACAATGATGTTTCATGTGTTGCTTCGGAGCGCCGCGCAAGAAAGTTTTCCACACAGAAAGCACACGAATTTTGGGGTCTGCCAATGACTGTTAAATTTTAGCGTTGAATGTATAACTATTACACTATTTCCTAACATTAAATATTGGCTTGATATGGGAAATATAATTCAATCTGAAATTATGAAGTATCTAAGATTTTGATTGCTCTGCAATGCTCATAGAGGAACCGCTACTGTTAGGAGTGGGAATTCTCGTTAAACTAGATATGGAAACCAGTGGCGGATCCACGGGGGGGGGGGGGGGGGGTCGGTTCCAAACCCCCCCCTTCCAGAGAATCAAAAATCCCAAATTAAAATCTTACTGCGCGATAAAAAAAAGCTTTTCATGTTTTGCATGAAATCTCCGCAAAAGGAGTAAAAATTTTTCAAGACCCCCCCCCCTTGCCGTAATCCTGGATCCGCCACTGATGGAAACATTATTAACAATAAATGAAGACATAATAATAGGTTAGAATTTCATAAATATCGGACGTTACATCCGGACAACGGGCTGGCAATCTTGCTTATCGTGTTATGAAGTCCTGTTTTGCGATCATCGATATACAATTAATAAAGAAACTTACCTATATTTATCCTGGACCTTTTGTTTAATGTCTGCTAAATTTTCACTAGTGATATCTCTTTCCAAGTATTCTGAAAGAGTCTCGGTTGCACTTTCAAGATCCTTCTGGTTATCTTCAAAAATCACAGACTGATTGTTCTTTCTCAAATAATACGCAAAAACGTATGTATACATTAGAGTTTGTCTACATTGGCATAAAATGTCAACAGCTTTTTTTAAAAACTGCACCTCGATCCACGACATATTGTGCTGCTGCATTTCTTCCATTTTCTCTTTTACGGATGCGTATAACTTATTTTCGAATTTCAACGATTGCATATGATTCATATATCTATTGCAGTAGAACAAATACCGTTGCAAAGCCGACCTAGACCTTTCCTGAGCATCACGGGCCGCTTTGGCTTCGTCCTCGTCGTATCTGTTGCAATTGTACCACGATGAGCCATGCGGTTCCCACGGTCCCAAACACACCCAACAGAAGTCCGCTTTGCAGTTTTGGTTTTTGCACACCTGATAAAATACAATTGGCGCTTAATCAACACTTCATTAATGACGCTGTTGATGAACCAAATGATTACTAACAACCGGGCCTTTAGGCCAGGATCTTTGGCGCCTCCCCTACCTCACACTAAGGTTAGCGTGATGTTTTACAGAATTTAGGATAAAATAAATCAGTTTAAATGATTCTGAATCATTAAACTATAGATATGGAGTGCTACATATAAATCAACAGGAAAGGGAAGGTGATAAACACGGTTTATGTTGTCTCTTTCTGACGTTTTCTCATTGCAGTAACATCTAGGTATCATTTCAGATCCATAGTTACGATTTTGACAGATATTAATTTATATTTTCAGTAAAATTATAAATATGGTCTAATTCTGCAGCATCTATGTTACTGAATGAACAAAAACGGAATGGCCACCGCTAATATCCCTATCCTTTTCTCTGTCATATTGCTCGCGAAGCCCAAAGACTAACACTCAACTACAGTTCATTGTTTGAAATCAATCATATTAATTCATTAATACCAATGATTCTGAATTATTTTAGTGATACTTGACATTTTTTAAAGAAATATTAAATCTATGGGTCCACTGCACTGACTTTCTAGTTGAGCTGTATGGACCGAAACAAATAAATTATATCATTTTTCCTTCTACATCAACTTTCAAATTTTTAATACGCGGGAAACTCGGCTGTGCAAAAACTTACCATATGATTGCATCCGCCATCCTTTTCTATAGTAACGTTACACTTAGGACACTCCTTCGTGTTGGCAGCAATCCAATTGGATGTCTCCGAATCATCATCGCATTTCTTAATCCACTTCCTCAACAAATGACATTTGACCGGATCATGCCAATTCTCTCCACAGGCGAAGCAAAATGTGTGAGTGCACTTACACGTTACGGGCCGCGATTCGACGTACTGCACCTTTATTGCGTTGCTACAATCCGGAGATGGGCACCAACGTAACAGCCTATTGCACTGAAAAAGAGAAAAAATAAAAAATTATAGCCGGCGGCTTTAAAGTGTTACCGAAGCGCTATCTTAAGATTATAATTGAAATAAAATGTCATAATTAAAAAAAAAAATTACACAATAGGTCATATGCATGATTTTTTTTTATATTTTTAATAGATTATTTAGTCAACCATAATACGGAAAAAAATTGATAATCATTTAAAAATGTAATATTATCATAAGAAAAAAAATATTAAATTTCACTTTCAAAAATAGACAGTTTAAACAATCGGCCATGTTCGCGGGCTTATGTGACGTCATGATATACGATGCATGCCAACCTTGATGTCAAATTGTCAATGTTCTAAATGAAGTTTATTTGTTGTTTTCTCTAAATACTGACATAATCTTACTGTGAGACGACACAGTCGTCATGAAAACTGTTGTTGATATATACTCTGACGTCACGATGCGTTTTGAAAATTCGAAAATAGCGCTTATTTTCTACATTTCTTTTTTATTATTTGTATTTTTTTTCAGTGATTAGATTAATAAAATAACCATTACGTTATGATCAAGAACTAAAATATATTTCGAAATAAAAATTTTAACCAATTTGGAGTTTTATGCATATGACCTATTCAACTTGACAGTATAATAAACTAGCGGTCCCGCCCGGTTTCACCCGGGTGCAAAAGAATGAATGGGGAAGGAAGGGACATGAGTACACACATTCATCTTAGTTTACAGAGATGAATGTTGTGTCCAAATTTCATGATGATCGTAGTTACCGTTCAAAAGTTTTTGTCGATAAAGAGCAGTATTTAAACTTTTTCTAACTAATAATTTTTTTTAAATGAATTAAATAAAATTTAAATAAATTTAAATGTAAGCCTTAGAAGAAAGCAAAGTACGTGGGGCTCGAACCCACGACCCTGATATTGACAGTCGAATGCGCTACCGATTGATCTACCTGAGGTTATGTTCTTTCATCACTAATATGAGTATATCTAGTTAGTGCATTTCACATGAATAGAAGCTTATTTTTGAGATACTTTTTGCAACATTTTTCATTAAAGCTCTGCTCCTAATGGTCGTAGCGTAATATTATATAGCCTATGCCCTATAGCCTTCCTCGGTAAATGGGCTATCCAACAAAAAAAATTTTATTCAATTTGAACCAGTAGTTCCTGAGATTAGCGCGTTCAAACAAACAAACAAACAAACTCTTCAGCTTTATATATTAGTATAGATTAACTAGATAATCGTTATTTGAAATATTGAAATAGTCTCTTATTTGTTTTGCACGTTTAAAAGACCCTATTTCTGCCCCAGAGGAGAAAATCGAAAAGCTGATTTTGTGAGATACTGTCCCCTTGCCGTCTGCAAAGTTTCAGATTTCAGGAGAGCGTGGAAAGACGGACAGATAGACAAACATATATTATGGATTTGTACATGTAGATAATTTTAATATACTTAGATGGTGTTAAGAAATTTTAGGAAGTGAAACTTACTTCTACAAAACTGTTTGTTATAAGATGTTGATATTTCAGTTTAACTTTTGAATCTCGCACAAGTCTCATCACAGTGGCATCATCTACAAGAATATCACAGCCGTGTGCTGCGCACGCAATTGTTTGTCCAACACCCTCCTCCATTATCTTAGTTGTCAAATATTCACCCCAGCACTGGGTACAGAAACGATGACCGCATTCCAGCCCCGTCATCATCTAGACAAAACAAAAGAATCAATATAGACAGATCATTAGCGTCAAAGAAACAATTTAACGGGTTAACTACTACACAGTGGTAACACTGAATCCTACTAGATACAAAAACAAATTTGAAACTTTTTTTATTCAATTTACTATCGGAAATTACTGAGGTACATTTTTGGGTACTTGAAACTCGACCGGAAGTGTACATGCAATTTTTTTCAAATGGCAACATACTTTTTTACATTCTCGAAATCTCTATTTTTTTTTATTTTTTTAATTCATACATTTTTATAACATTACATAAGAAAATATTCGAAAAAAACGTTAAATAAACGCACAGTAATAAATATTTTTTTATGTAACTTTATGAAAATTTTACATGAATTTATAGACAACAAAATAGAGATTTCTAAAATGTAAAAAAAGTATATTACCATTTAAAAAAATGCATGTATACGCTTGGTTGAGTTTGAAGCACAAAAAAATATACTTCAGCAGTTTCCGATAGTAAATTTCAAGTTCAATAAAAAACTATTCAAATTTTTTTTGCATCTAGTAGGATACAAGAATTATTCACTGTTACCACTGTATACAAATTCGTAGTGGTTATAATATAGGTACATTGTCGTTTTTTGGTAATATCGATGTTAAAAAAATACTCACTGATGATGGCAGGACCATGAAACAAATTTCACATTCTTCTGTCCCTGTATTTGGTGATCTGTATGGTGCCACCTAAAAAAAGATTGGTTATCAAAGACGAACTAAATCTGGAGCTACAAGATTTACTTGAATTGTAGTATCTATTACAAGCAATTACTTTTTCACATTTCATAGAAGTGCTTACATAATCGTTTCTATTTTAATGGTACATGTAAAGAGCAAAGATTTCATGTATTCCGTGATTGTTTTGTAATTGTAAACGTCAAGTGCACTACGTTTGTAAATGCGTATAAAGTAGAAATAGTCCTTAAAATTGCATTTATGCACCTATAGCTAGAAGGGATTAAAAAATGTATTTTTCGAAACACCTCAAAATATAGCGCGATTTCTTTAGAGACACTACCAAGTCGTGTAAATGAGTTAGGTATATCATGAATCATCACCTTTGTTTTGTGAATTATGTTTGACTTTTTAAAGGGGTTAACAACTCGAGCTTCGGCAAATAAACGATCTTGATCACTATCATAAAATCGTTCCATCAATTTTTCTTTGTCCCATTTGAAATGATTCAGCAAAATTCTGGTCGTTGTTGCCGGAATCTATACAAACAAAATATAGTCAAAATCAGCTGTGGTCTGTCACTTATATCCTTCAGTCTCAACAAAAGTCAAGGTTATTTTTGTACCTCAACAACAGTGTTGACTTCTTTGATAGAATCGACCATGTGCTGAACTATTTCTTCCGTGGATAAAACTTCATAGGGATAATCTTCTACGTCTGTCTGCCTTTCCCGAGTATTTGTTGGTTCTACTTCCATTGCAAAGTCGACATCATCACCACTGGACTCGTTACCTGAGTCTATGTCATCGTAAAGCGTTTCTTCCTCTGAATCCATATTTATTAAACACTAGGTAAATGTGTATACAATAGCGAAAAACGTCAAATTTAAAACAATGAAAATATATTTAATACACTGATAATTTGGATAAGGTCAGCAATCTATGAGCTAGTGCACCTGCGATGGGAGCACTGCGCATTCGTTGTAGATAATCAGTATCACCATCATAGCGATTAGAAAATTTATTTCATACCAATCGTAAATAATTTATATAACTAGTTGTATAATTTTGTTTGTTACTTTTCAATTAACCGGTTATAATTTTAATTTATCGAACCTTCAGTATGTCTACAAGATTTAAAAGTTACTTAAATATATATTCCAAAACGTCTCGAGCCTAAAATGTATTTTTCATTTGTATCCTCCTCATCCATATATAATGGAAAGTTCATTAGAAATAAATTATTGCATAAAGCATACAATTTATTAAAAAGAAAACAATAAATTATAACAAGACATGAACTTCTACTGCTGATTTCTATTTTAATTATTTCGACTTTTGGTAGACAACAAAGCAACGATAATGACAGATCGACATTTTCCTCCTAGGAAAAAAGTAATTTGTTTCTTTGGAAAAAATATCATCAATATACCATAATAAACAGCCAATTTATTAATTTGCATTGTAAATATGGGATATGAGCATAAGTTTTTAGTTTAATTAATTTTAAAATATAAAACAATAAACTTCTCTTGTTCCTTATGTACTGGGTAATATGAGCGATAATTGCTTAAAAAACAAACTAGTGGAAGTCAATATCGTCGATATTCAAAAGTTGTTTTCTATTTGTCAAGTAGTTTTGAGTAAAAATGACAGAAGATTGTCAGTCAAAATTGGACTTCCATGACATTTTGGTTAGTGTAGATCGTAAATTTGAAATAATATTATGTAAGTGGATCAGTGATAAGGATTTTGAAATTCGTATTCGTACAGAAATTGAACACGACAATGATGATTTTAATGGGCTTTGCGACGAGTGGGTTGACTTATTTTCAAGTGTTACAAATACCATTTGGGTGAAAAAAATTTCCAACACCGGTCCAAAGATTAGATTTAGGAAACAATATCAATGTTGGACCCACGGGACTAGTACAGTTAAAAAAGAATTATTATTTGATTCAACAAGATGCAGAGGTGTGTTAGATATGAAAGTTTTGACAGACACTCCTTTAACAAGAAGGAAAAATAAACACATTCGAATGGGTCTAAATTCGGTAGTTAAGGTAACATAAACGAAAATAGACTATACTCGAAACCTTTGTAATAATTTGAGATGAAACTCAATAATTTTTTGCAGATAAATTTTAGTCATCTTCATTCAGTAAGAACTGATCAACCGTTTAGCTTTTTTGTACACAATTGCCCACCACAATCTGAACCAATACCAAGACAACTGACCCAGCAAGTTCAGCAAAAAAGAGACCAACAACAACGACATCAAATTCAACAACTGGATCCTGTACAAATACAAAATGTGACTACGACTAATCATATGATACAAATTCATTCAACGATTGCAAGCGATAGCAATCCAATGAGCACGGTACAACAGACACAACAAATATCTCTAGTTCCCGTTACTACTGGCATTCAAGGTTTGGAACTCTCCGAACAGTTGGTTATGTGTCAGCCCACGATAATGTTCGATCCCACCCAAGGCATACAGGTTCAAACGTTACAACCGCAAGTGGTTACGGTTACGAATGCTCAACATTTAGGACATATCCATCAGTCGAATTCACATCATACTTATCATTTACAATGATAATATTTGTTGAAATAGAATATACACTTTTAAACTCCAAAGATCCTATGTGGTAAAGAGAGCTATCTTACTTTTCGAGGATGGGACGCGAGAAAAATGTGGAAAAGAAGCATATTTTTTTACGTTTGATGCATTTTTGTTGTCGTGTGTAATATTTTAACATCGCTGAGTACCGTTTTCAACTAATGCGTAGTGTATTTAACATTCCATCTATAATTTATTGACTTGGCAGAAAATAAAATATAGTAAAAGAATTGCCACGCCTGTATGCTAAATCCTTTATGATTTACATCATGGTGGACTCAGGCTGGACTGAAGTGGAAATACCAAAAAGTAAAAGCGCCATAAATATAAAACTATTTTTTTTTTTGTATTCATTACAATACCATAAAAAAATTGTACATAGGTCGATAATACTAGTTGCTAGCTATCCAGAACTTGCGAACGAGAACATGGAGAATGATATTGTCGAAACCTTTGACTATTTAATGTAGAAATGGACTAGCAATGCTAACCTCACATTTGTTAGACCTCTAGCGACATGGTGTTCCAATGGCGGCCAAGCTAAGAACGAAAACTTTTTTTATAATGGCATTGCTATAGGAACGCGATGTAAAATTTTTAAACATCAAATTATTGTCAATTTTTGACGTGATAACGTCTTATAAATTGATGAAACACCGGCTGCACGCACGAAAAAGTGTAACGCCATAACGTTCCGCCTGACCCTGTGCGTGCTAGCGAGAGCGCAGTATAAGCGATAGAGATCGGCCCAAGTTTGACAGCTACTAAAATTTAGGTTATGTATTATTAAATATGATATTCGAGCGGAATACGGTTATCCGTAAAACTATCGTCCGTAAACCGACTTTACAGACAACCAATTTTTTTTTTGTTTTCAAAGTAAATCTGTTTAAAATAATATAACCAAAATAACCAGATCTGGTATCTTTCATAGAAAAAACGGACTATACAATTTTATATCCCCTGATTCTTTGGAACTGGGTGACGTCCAATGCACCAAAAAAGTTTAAAGATGTTGCAGACGATCGTTTTGCATTGCTATTATTAAAAAATAGATGCAACTGGCTGTCCAGTTCTATTAAATAGTCAAAAGTCGAAGCTGATTTTTTTGTGGATATTGCGGGATACCTAACTGTTATAAACTTGTATTATAATTACATAAAATATTATTTATATTTAAAATTATGTTATAATCTCAGTCAGTTTTTTTTATAATCTGATTTGGTAATTGTTTTTTATCATGTTATAAGTTTGTTTTGTAAAAAATATCTACATACATATTTGACTCTATTGTGTAATTAAATTTTTAACATTTTAATCTTTTATAAATTGGATATTTATATAACTTAAACATTTTTTGAAAAAAGCAACTGGAATATTTTTTTAATAATAATAAACTTAACCCAGGTATTTAACTGCTTTATCGTAAAATTTTCTGTCGTCAATCGAAGTAGATCTCGGGAGGTCATTAAGTTCACAAATTAAAGCAGAAACGTGATTCTTGTCTATATTAGTTTCTGTTTGTTCAATTGTAATTGCAATTTCTTTGAATTTATTAAAAACGTCTTCATTTTTCTCAAACTCATTTAGTTCATCGTGACAATAAGCAATCATTGATTTAGCCTAAAAATAAACACGAATTTTGTTTATTTCTTAATGTGGCTTGCGCATGTGAGTCGTGTATGCGCAGTAGCCATAGTGATTGATAGCATTCACGTAGGGTCAGTTTGCCTCGAATGATATGTAAACACGAGGAAAAAATAGATACGGTTTATAATTTGGTGAGAAATGCAATGCACAACGCGACTCAACTGTTATATTAGGCAAGCTGTAATATAAAATTTAATTACTCTCATTATTCTTGATTCTAGCTTGGAAATTTCATCCTTTAATTTTATAACTTCTTCTTCTGTCGATTTATTTTCTTGAATGGCATCTGCTGGTAAGAGAACGTTTTTTGGAATTTTAAAATTGTCGTTAATTAATTCCTAAGAAGACAAAAAATACGTAAATAATTGCATATTACAATGTTTTCAGTAAGCTAGATATAATTTTCAAATATTTTTTAAACATTTTTGACGTGATAACGTCTTATAAATTGATGAAACACCGGCTGCACGCACGAAAAAGTGTCACGTTCCGCCTGAGCCTGCAAGCGAGAGCGCGGTATAAGCGATAGAGAAGCACGATCGGCCCAAGCGTCGGCTTGTACGCATTTCAATGTTTCTTTATGACGTTATCGCGTAAAACTATCGTCCGTAAACCGACTTTACAGACAACCAATTTTTTTATCCTCATTTGATGACGTTATTCAGAACACGAAAGTAGTGTTTCATTTGATTTTGTCAAATCTTATTTTATTTATGCAAATATATTTCAAATTTTAAAAAAAATTGTTTTTACTGATTAATCAAAACAAGAGATTAAAAAACGAATCTGCCAGACGATTTACATTATATAGGTATTAGTACTAACTTTTATCTTCAAAAAAGAGTTAGACGAGCTATTAGTGTGTGTTTTAATTAAACTATCTATTTCTCCAACAATTCTTTCTTCTTCTTCGGTTGAAAGCGGACGGCATTTTTTTATCAATGCTTTTTCCATGCTTTTGGCGCATTCTTTGATTCGAGTAAAAACCATATTCTGCACTGGTAAAAATAAAAGATTCAATTCTTTGTTAACGTTTGATTTTATGAATTTTCGACTAATTTTTCAAACTCAGTTTTATTAACAATCATTTGACGTTTCAGTCTGGATTTAGATTTTCTTCATTAGTATAAACATATTCTGAAGAATAACTGAAACGTCAACTGATTATCAATAAAGCTGTCTGAAAAATTAGTCGAAAATTTTATTTATTTAAAAATAAAAGATGTTATTAGTTAATTTTGCTCAGGATCCCCGACTTAAACATTTTCGCTCACTGCTCAAACCCCTTTTGTCGTTGCATCATAATATATATCCTGCGTCTCTCGGGAAGGAGTAAGCATTAAAACAATGAAGAATTGGTCAAATCGGTTCAGTAGTTCCTGAGATTTCGTGACGCAAACAAACATGTGAACTGTAAACCTCTTCGTATATTTGCATGATTTTTTTTCAACTAAGTACTGGTTGAAGGATAGGGAAAACAGATGATGGCTTGATTTTTTTAACGATAATATTATACTGTATCAAACTGGTTTTTTTGTTTTGAAAGGCGAATTTTACAACAACAAAAAATTATAACTAAAATCTTGAATCCTGATGTTTTCAAGTAACTTCAAAAGTATTTGTACAGACCTAACCTAAATATATTTAAAACAAAACTTACTTTCCTCAAATAAACTTCTTGCACTGAATTCAAATAATTGTGCCTCATATTCTTCAGGAATGAGCTCTGACACATTTTCAATCTTTGTTTCCATATTTTCTTTCCCAAAATATTATCAGTTGTCTTCAAAAATTCCGGACAGTTTCGTTAGTTAACTAAATTTACCGCCAAACGCCAAACTTGACTATTCAAAAAGGGTAAAATTTTTAACAAGTGTCAAATGTCATTTGTCAATAGTTTCTGAGGCAGTTTTTTGAATGTTCTCTGTTTTGAACCAAGTGACGTCAAAATGGTTTCTAGCGTTGTTTATTATATTTTCCCTGTACTTTTAGTTTTTGGTTTGATAAGAAAGTATCGCGAAAGAACATGGGGTTGGTGTAAAAACAAAGAATCGTTGGAAGGAAAAACAGTGTTAATCACCGGTGCTAACTCGGGAATAGGTTATGAAACTGCAAAAGAGTTAGCAAGTAGGAAAGCAAATATTATATTCGCATGCCGAAACGTAAATAAAGCTGAAGAATCAATTGGAAAAATAAAAAAATCTGTATTGAATTGCAAAGATTTGGTGGGTACTTTTTTCTGATAAATTCTTACATACCAATTCGTAGGGTGACCTAACTGCGACTGAGTTTTGTTTATTTATTCCAAAAGAAGGGTATGAAGCCGCATTAGTTTCCTCCAATCTACGTGTTATGCACTTCAATCTGCGGTTGCTCTAATTTTATAATAAAATTTGAACCATTGTCACAATAATATTTTCGTTTCTAAAACGAAAGTATGAAGTATCAGCCCTATTATGTCATCACTTCGAATGATTTTTTTTGTTTCGTCAAATTAATTCCTCAGGGTCACCCTATGTATTCAGGATATTTATAAATAATGAATTATCTTTCGCAGACTGCCGTTCACTTGGACTTGTCCAGTTTAAGCAATATACGTCAGTTTGCTCAAAATATTTCGAAAACGTATCCAGAAATTCATATTTTAATAAATAACGCCGGTGTTTATTCACCTTTGGAACAAAATTTGACGACTAAAGATGGATTTGAAATCCACTTCGGAGTTAATCATCTCGGTCACTTTTTATTAACAAATTTATTAATCGATAATTTAAAAAGGGCAGCACCGAGTCGAGTTGTTATTGTATCATCGTTATTGCACGAACGGGGCACGATAGATTTGGATAATTTAAACATGGATAAAAATAGAAACTTGTTTTTAAAACAGTCGATGAATACTGGATATTGCAACTCGAAATTGGCGAATGCATATTTTGGTAGAGAACTTGCGAATAAATTAGCAGGTACTAATGTCGATGTGTATTCGGTGTGCCCTGGATTTACACATACCGGACTATTCAGAGATGTAGCAAAGTGGTATCACTACATTTTATTTGCCCCAATCGCTTTCTTGTTCATGAGAACTTCAAAACAGGCAAGTTTTATTAATACTTTTTATCATTAAATTGATGCGAGACTTTAACAATAAAATAATTACAGTGAGACCATAGAATGAGACAGTCCCGTAAAACTTTTTATTGCATCAGAGAGCTTATGGACTAAGAGCTGGCTATGGAGAAAATGGGTGACTCGGTGCAGAGCTGAAAATTTACAAAATAATAGGAGATAGTACAAGTAAGTAGGGAAAAAATTGCCAGAAGGCTAGGCGGAAGATAAAGAGCCGCCAGAAGGCGCTAATGTTGCGAAAAATCAGTGCACTTCTGGAAATTTCTATACTTATTCTGTAATTCAAAACTAGATTATAATATATTACGTATATATATTATACATTATATAGTTATAAGGGCCTACTGAAAATTCAAACATGATATAATAATTACATTCGACAAATATTCAAAATTATTAATGTCATTTTGATAGAAATAAAATTAAATAAATTAATAATGAAAATATATGACGATTAATTTAAATTTCTATCAAAATGTCATTAATAATTTTGAATATTTGTCGAATGTCATTATTATATCATGTTTGAATTTTCAGTATGCCCTTATAACTATATAATGTATAATATATAGTCTAGTTTTGAATTACAGAATAAGTATAGAAATTGCCAGAAGTGCACTGATTTTTCGCAACATTAGCGCCTTCTGGCGGCTCTTTATCTTCCGCCTAGCCTTCTGGCAATTTTTTCCCTACTTACTTGTACTATCTCCTATTATTCTGCAAATTTTCAGCTCTGCACCGAGTCATCCATTTTCTCCATAGCCAGCTCTCCGTCTATTATACAGAATCTAGAATGCCAAATTCTTATTTTGTGACGTGTGAGCAAATGTCATTTAAATTCGTCGATAATAATAACGCAACAAAACTCACGCTTAATTCCTGATACAAATCTGTGTTTAATGACGCCGTTCTTTGAGTAATGTTTTAGAGTGTGACGTCATAATACCGCAATTGACTGAAGTCAGAATGCGTCACATCACAATTTTATCTGAAATGAAAAGTGCATGTCTTAATTATGTATGAATTTGCCAGAAACAAAGTTTAATTTATGGGACGGCACCATTCTCATTATTTCATTGCCGATAATTTATCGTAGTTATTGTTTCTTTTTTAGGGAGCACAAAGTGTAATTTATTGTGCAACAGAGCCGTCAATAAAAGGAGAGTCGGGTAATTTTTACAGAAATTGTATGATATACAAATCTAAAATGAATTTTGATCCACATATTCAAACGTCTTTTTGGGACATAAGTGCTAAATTAGTTGGACTGTCTTCAAAATAATTTTGACAAACGTAATAGATTAGTAATTAGAGCTGTAACAAACCGTATGTATTCGTTACTGAGTAACGGGCACATCGTCTGACTCGAAGTACCGAATCGTTACTTACAAATTCATTTCGTTACTCGCATGTTTCGTATCTATGTTAGTTCGGCACGTTTGATACGGTTATACGAACACAATGTGTTATACTTACAAGTATTCATAAAGTACGAAGTCATGACTCATGTCGTATCACGTATGCGATGCGCTTTGATGCGAACTACATGCTTATTGGTTTATGCTGTTAAGTACACTATTGTATGTCGTATCAAAAGTACCGACTAACGTAACGATACGAAAGTAACTGGTACAGGCTCTTTAAGTAACGAATACATACGGGTACACAATTTCTCGTTACTTTTACAGCTCTCTTAGTAATTATATCGATATAATTAAGTAATGCGATTTTAATTTTCAATAATTTATATTTAGAATATTGTGGTAAATAGGGATAATATTTATGGAAATAAAAATTTATAAATATACAAATTTGTTGGAATATTACACCTTGTCATTCGATAAACATTTTCCAAATCCATATTTTTAAATATTATTTTTAACCTTATATTTTTTCCACCTATTGGAAGTTAAGCAGCTAGTGGCATTCGTGAATTCTGGAATAAGAAATTTCCAAACCACCAAAGTGAGTTTTTGGGGTGCAATTTTCTAAATATTTAATAGAACTGGACAGCTAGTTGCACCTCCTTTTTCCATAGTAGCAATGCTAAACCATCGTCCAGAGACACGATCGTCGGCAACAACTTTTTTGGTACATTGGGCGTCATCCAACGTTCCAAAAAAGCGGGGGTTATAAAGTTGTGTAGTCCGTTTTTGCTTTGTGATACCAGACCTGGTTATTTTGGTTACTGTTTGGTTGTAGTTAAGAATTTTTTGAACATCAGATTTTCTTTGAAATGTATGTGGGTTGTAAGTTAATTTGAAAATGACAATAACTTATCAACCGTCGTTTGCATGCGTTCACATAACGTCATATCAGATGCGCCTATATATTTAACCCTAGGGCCAGACTATGCTCCTCGCTCGTTGCCGCGATGTTGCCCTAAGTGGCCACACACTGCTCTACTCGAGCTACTCATCGCGACGCTCCGCACTTGGCTTTCGCCTTTCGACAATGGAAGTTAATACTGTGGCAGTGTGCGCACTATGTCTTTATACAGAAAAATGTATTTTAACTGTGTCGTCTATATACGTCTATTTTACTTTATGTTTTATAAAACGACGTATTCATAATTATGATACGTTTCGGGCTATCAATGGACATGACACAAGGAATAACTCTAATGTTATTTTGCCGAAGTCTATACTGATGTTGTTTAATAAGAGCGCCGAAAATAACGCCTTGAAAATGTTCAATAAATTGCCAGACGGTTTCAAAAATTTAAAAATTTCTAAATTTAAAAGAGTATTGAAGACTGCTCTTTTTAAACAATGTCTGTATAAGGTAGACGATTTTATGAGTTGTAAACACGATTTATCTTTCTTTTGACAAATCCTATACATAATTGTATGTCTTTGGATAAATAAATTCTAAATTCTAATAGCATAGCAAATTTTATAAATGTTATAAAACGAAACAATATTATAATTAAACGTCGTAGTCGTCGTCCTCGCCAACGGAGATGGTGGATGACATCTATTGATTGTTTGAGCGCTTGATGCGTACTGCGTGGCGCGGGAGTATGTGGCCGGCTTATTCCTGCTCTATTGCCGGTCCTTTGACTCGCGCACAAACAACCGACAATTGAGGGAGCACTGGGCATGACGAGCGGCATGGCGAGTAATGTGGCCACACTACGTTCCTGCCTCCTTTCCTCGCCACTTCCCATGTCACTCGTCGAGTGTGTGGCAGTAGCATAAAAGTTTTAGTTCTTAGTTTGGCCGCAACTGAAACATCGTGACGGTAGAGGTCTTGACAATAAGTGTGAAGTTAGCGTTGCTGGTCCATTTCTATAGTCAAAGGATTGTGGTGAATCAATGGATGTTAATTTTAATCATATATCTTTATTTATAGCTTTAAATTTATAGATATTAAATAAAAGTAAAGAAAAAATGTCTATTTAAACATAATAAGTAAAATTAACTAATATATTTTGTATATGTATGTTTATATTATCAATATAATATATTTTTACATTTATATAAATTAATTAATGCTTTTACGATTAAAAATAAAGCTATGGAAATGTGATGTCAAAGGCTTTGTACCTAACAAACAGAAAACTGCTTCAACTCAGTAATGAATGCATTCAGTTGAAAAAGTTTTCAGTATTGAGATTTTTTAAATGATAAAATGAGATATGTAATAATAAAAAAATTAAAATGTATACAAAAACAAAATGGCAAGAAATACGTATACAAACAATGTATTAAATCAAAAAAGAAAATGTCTTCTTTTTTGATTTACACAACTCGTTTTTCAAAAAGTGGCCGATATGAATTCTGAGCCCTTGAACGCATGTCGTCTCTTTTTGGTGATAATTAATTCTGTACAGCATATGGACTGTTGTTTTATAATTCAGTTAAATCAGTCACTGATGCGCGACTGTTTCAAATGAACAAGACAAACCAGCCAATAAGAAAACGTCATTGGAAGGTAAATCTTAAACGAGCAAATCCAAATGTAGAACAATATAATTATTCGTCGATATTAAAAAAAAATGTATACTGCTTTGAGCCACAGCAATATACATTATTTAATATCCTATGCATTGAACATTTACAATACGTTAACATTATACGTAACGTTAGCGTATTGTTCGGTATGTACATATAAATAGGTTAAATTTGGTATGTGACTTATTAATGGAGTTTTCCTTATTCGGATTTGTTAACTTCCAGTTATTATTTTAATAGCTGCAATCCTTAAATAGTTCCGAAAGTAGGTTCAACCCCATTACTTACTACGCGAAAAAAATACAATATAATTAAAAAATAAAATAGAATAACAGTTTTAAAAACATACATATACTTACTTAAACTTTTTACATAAACATTTTATAATATGATACATATTCTTAACTTGTATTTTAAGCAATCAAATTTTTAACATTTATACGTTTAGTGACAAATGCCCTTATTTAGATAGGGCGAAAGGGATTTTGAGTCATTTGATTTACATCAATCAAAAAAACTCATTTACACATAGGGTGCTTTTTTTAATTTAAGGGTTTCCCACAAAGTAATATTTAATCGAGGGAAAATGACAATAGTTCGATATAATGTCTTTAGTCATTTGTTACGAACGACATCCGTATAATTGGTCACGACAGTACGACGTTACGTCATACTTTTATCTACGCGTATTACATGAGTGATTAAAATATATACGTTACAAAAATGATCACTTTAAAAACATTTTTGTGAGAATGTCATAATGGCTGCTCCTCGACAGGAACCAGTACGGAGAGAATTTGAACACATTTATAGATTTTGGCTTTCTTTCACATGAGCGCTAACACTGTTTGTCGATCCGGTTCATTGGGAACACCCCCGTCTGTCCGTTTTGTTTCGAAATCGCGTCGTGCAAACCGGTGTCGAATCTTCGACGTCGAAATTGTCCACGCGACGACGATGAGCCACGGGCGATGATCGGAAGCCGTAACAAACAGCGCTTGTCGAATCGTTCAGTAGGCGGTGTGTCTTCCGCCGCATATTCCACAAGTAACGCCGCACCAGTGACAAGCTTTGAGCGGCGGATAACACCACAGGCATGGCACCAGCAAGCTGAGTAGAGCCAGGCCAAGCCATCGTTTGCCGCAATTCTCGTCGACGGACGTGCAAACGCACGGATGAATTGCAAAGTCTCCTTCCGCGTCTGCCATGCAGTGATAGAGCATACACTGCGCGCAAGAAATGCACGATATGCCGTCGATACCGCTCTTGACACAATCGGGAGCGAATTCGCAGCTGCCTCTTGCGTTATTGTCTTCGGAAAACAGTTCGTTGCAATGCTTGCACCGGGTTCTCATGTATTTCTGGTGCGACTTTTTCTGTTTACTTGGTTTACTGGGCAGCGCAGGCTGCGACGGCAACGTCTCAAGGCTGCGCTTCTTCAGACTCGAGTCTTGTCTTGCTGCTTTTGAATCCTCGACCACCGGGTATATATACTCGTGAACGGCCGTTAATTGAACGTACGAGTAATTATCACCTGAAAACATAAACCGAGTTTTCGTTTTTGATTCTCACTCACATTTAGTATTTATAAAGATCGGTAGAATAGTTTTCGAGTTGATTATGTTCAGACAGACCACAGAGTATTTTTAAGAATTGTAACGATGAGTCTTTTCGCATACAGTGTGGGAAAATGCTCAAACAAAACATGTCTATACGTATGAAGTTCTTGTGATGTATCACCGCTTAAAAATTTGTCAGCAAAGCCCAGACTTTATGGGACATAAACTTTTTACCCTTTTACCGGAGAAAATAAAAGGACTTTCTTTTAAATATTTTAAAAAATTCACAAAGCAATTTTTGATCTTAGAACCATTTTACAGTTTTGACGAATATTATATGTGCAATATGACACAAAGTTTTAAAAAAATATATCCAAATTTACTGTAATTCTGTATCTTTTCTATTTCTGTATCACTTTTTATTGACAATGTCTGTACAATTTTAATTGTGTTTTTGACTAATAAAGTTTGAATTGAATTGAATATACGAACAGTAATGCTCGTCATTTATAATAATAGGCGCAAGAGAAAAAGAAGACATATTCTTCTTTTTACTTTGTAACATCTCAGCTTTGAATACATTTCCTTTAATTCTAAAATTGTAGACAGTGACTAATACTTAATTACTAACAAGTTTAATGGAGTGGCAAAGCAAAAAAAAAAAATTCCAGCCAATTGGGCGACGGGACCATTCCAACTTCAAAAATGTTGACATTTGATTAAAATAAAGAAAATACAATATCTTATATCGCGTGAGGTGACGCGGGTAATGGCTAGTATTCAATATGATATTTGCTAATAGTTGCCATGGTTAACTACATAATATGTTCCACGTCATGTAAATATTAATCAAAACATGCCGAACTTGATTATTTCTGACAGATCCATAAAACAAAAGAGCGGCTTATTTTTTTTTATTTTCAAAATATTTCCGCAACTATAAAGTTTAGAAAAAAATTTTTTTAACGAAACTTTCTTGAAAAAATAAATAAAATAAGCCGTTATGAAAAGTATACCATTATTATATAAACCACAACGTTATAGCAAATATCTCTTCTGCGCATGCGCCGATTTTCCCCAAAAACAATAGGGCTCTTCATATTTGCATACCAAACATCCTCCCAAAATTTGCTTTCGATCCGCTTATCCGTTTGACCTGTATCGTGTTCACAGACTAACAGACGGAAAGATATTGTAAAATTTTTGAAAAGTGATTTTTGACCTAAACTAGTACCATTCCCCACTTGTGGGTTGAAATGGTAAAAAACAACGAAAAAAGAATACCCTTTCTTAAATTTTCTCACTGACTACAATTACTTCTCATATGAGACATTGCACAAAAAAAATTATATAGTTTACCTTTTTGTTCTTTTGTGGGCGTGGGAGACATGCTCGGATCCCGATCTTTGCATATATAATGTATACGGTGCTGCAAATGCTCAGGTCCTCCAACTGACACTGGAATAGACGTTGGCGTCATCATCGAGCCTCTGCCTCCTCCCATTGGTCCACTGCCGCTGCATTCACTAGAGCTGCGCGATTCACCCGGCGGAGCATCGATTGGAAGGTTCAGTGTCTAATTAACAAAACAAATGAATGACGATTACCACAACTGTTTTTACACGCTTTATATTAGTTTCACTTGTAAGTTTGTATGTATGTTTGTAATCTCCATTTGGACTATAGCAAGTGGTTTATATAGTGGTATAATATGCCAGCACTGTAAGTACAATGGGTAGCCGTGCGGTCTAAAGCACGGGTCTTCGCTGACGTCAACTTTCGGCATCACGGGTCGTGGGTTCTAATCCCGTCCACGCCGAAAAAAAAAATTGTTTTTTTTTCGGCAAATTTTTGACAATAAATCGAACTAAAAAGTGGAAAATAAATATAGTTCAAAAAAAAAACTAAAAAACACGCTTTATATCAAACTAAAAAGTAAAAAATATTTTTTTTAAAATAAGCTTAAAACAATAATAAATAAAAAATACTAGTATTATTGTGAAAAAAGCGTAGGGCGCTCGATGTACGAAAATGTGGAACAAAGCGCCCCACGCCTTTTTTACAATAATACTAGTATTTTTTATTCATTATTGTTTTAAGCCTATTTAAAAAAAAATATTTTTTACTTTTTAGTTCGATATAAAGCGTGTTTTTTAGTTTTTTAAAAACTATATTTATTTTTCACTTTTTAGTTTGATATAAAGCGTGTTTTTTAGTTTTTTTTAAACTATATTTATTGACTTACGAAATATCCTATAACGCGGTATAGGTAATCCCAACTACTATTACTATTATAAAATGATCCCATTTACTTCATTAATTAGATACTAGAGAGCGCAAACTTCGGCAGTAGTGCTGCCTTTATGTTTCACGCACGGTCCCCTATATTGTTGTAAATAATAAAAAAAATTACCATAAAGACGTCATCATCTGCCACATCTTTTTGGTATTTGTGTAGAGGGGAGAGAGGATAAGTTTCCGCCAAACCTAAAGAAATTCACAAAATATTAATACAAGCAGTCAAAAAAAATAACATCAGCATAAAACAAAAATTGCCAAACACTCACCGTGTAAGAATCCCGTAATAGAAAGCAAGTAAAATATGCAAATAGAGCAATTCAGAAATATTTTCAATTTACCTACACATATAACACAAAAAAGGGGATTCTAAATTTTTGTTATTCTACATTGAAAATGTGACATCAAAAAAGATATAAAATTTGTGGGCGACAACAGAAATATCAATAGCAAGACAGATTTACTTAATATCAGTTTTAAAATTGTTATCGGCCCAAATTGGTTGTGTCTATGAATTCCATAAGGACATTAAAGATTCTATCAGTGCTTTATTTATCTTTAGTGGCATTTATTTTTCTATATTTACTGTTTTCTATGTGCAATATGTTTGCGAAAGATGGAAGTGAATGTTCATTAAGAATTTTGATATTCACTAATTTGAAATGAAAATTAATTTAGTTTACAAACGACTAACGTTTACAATTTTGAAAAACACGTTCATAAAATTTCAAGTCGATAATGATGCTTACCGTCAAGCAATTCTTCAACGGCTGTCCGAACACCTTTATCGAAAGCGCGAGCATCGGCTGCCGTTTGAAACGTCAGACCGAACTTTTTATCGCCCGTCTTCCAGTGATGGAATGTGGGCATGACTTTGTTGTACTCAAAATCTTTTTTTATCGTACAACTTAATACGATCTGAAAATATAAACAAAAGAAAACTCATTATCAATTTGTTTCACGTGAAGTTGCGAGTTTGCGCAGAACTACGTAAATCAAACTGAATATAGCAACAAACAGAAGTCGAGCTATGGCTTTTCTTCGATATAAAGTATACTTCATGAAAAATGGTCGCACCGCCAGTGTATTTAAGGAGGTTGATGCGTTACAGTCCCAATCAAAAGTATGTCGAATTCTAAATGGGAACTTTTCCATAATACATTTTTACAAAAGGTTATAAGTCGATGATACCAATAAATTATTGTCATAAAGGAATAAATAAATAATTTTTTTAATATTAATTAATTATTTCAGTATTTTACTTAATGGACTAACTTTTGAATTTTTTGTACAAAGTTAGGTTAGAAAAAATAAATTTATGTAAATATCTGTATTTTACATATTTTTTGCAGTAAATAATTAAAAAAAGAAATTAGAAGTAATAAAAATTAAAATTAAATCATTAAAAAGTTGAAAATTCAGTTAAAATTGTAAAAATTGTCAAGAAAAAAAGTCCATAATCGAAAAGTGCTAAGGTTTAATATTTTTTTTTTATAGATTAAAAGTCTCCTTATTAAATTAAAAAAAATATTAAAATATGCGTAAAACATCGGTGCTTTATATAGTTAGTTTTCGGAACTGCTGACATTATTTGGTAATTTGCAAAAAATTAAAATGTACCGTTTGCATGCTAGGTTGACATATTTTCCATAAGACTACAATATGTAAAAGTTTTTTTAATTTTTAACTTTATAAATCTCCTAATGATTTTGGATTTTTTACAGAAAATTTTGCCATAAAAAAATCCATTAAAAAACTTTATTTCAGATTTTTTTCATTATCTTCGTAAAACGGCTCAACCTCCTTAAAACAAAAAGCCCGGTGAAAATTGTTTTACAGAGGGCATTTGAATCACAACTCACCGACTGGTCGCTGATTCGCTTCCCGTAGATGAGATATTCATGCTTGGCAGCAGCCGACTGTCCAAGAATGTCGGCGTCGCCAGTCGAGCCGTGTCTCTGCGAGTCTTCGGCGCCATTGCTGCCGGCGGTGTGGTGACTGTTATGATTGTTCGTCGTCACTTTTCTGTACATCCTGTCGCCGGACATTGATGAGTGACTTCTCTGTTCTCCACCATTGTTGTTTACAGTGTACGGCGTATGTTGCGTTCGCGCAGACATCGATGAATGACTGCGCTGTTCCCCATTGTTGCTTCGGCTGGTCGCAACAATGCTAGCGGGGGCGTTGCTAGCCAGAGGACCTGTCTGTGTGGTTACACGCTTGCGCACGGACACGTTCGACAGCCCGCCGCCCCCAAGAGGTACCCAGCCTCCCGAGCTGTCGTCCCGTGTCATCACCTGGGCGCGAACACGTACCAAGTAGTTGCCGCTGAAACGAAAACAAATCGGATCGTTAAAAAGGTGCAGAGCAAGACCGGTTCGACTGCGGGGCTGTTCGGACACTGAATTATCGGATGCACTGTTTTGACGTTTCGTTCTTATCTTATAGTCTAAGAGCCGAACCTAAATCAACCTTCACCGAGCTGATAATAGAATGAAACATATTTTGTCATGTATTTAGTATATTAGAAAATATATTAAAAATGGGTTTGCTAAAAAATCCTGGACAGACTATTTTTAATTATTTTTTAAAAAATGATTTTTTATTAAATGTTGCAACATCAAGATAATACAAAAATTTTGTCCTGACTTGAAGTATAAAACGTATAGAATGTGCAGCGGTTGGGTTGTCTATTATTTACCTGGGCGAACTACTGGGTTGTCAGGTAAAAACAGGTATGTCGATGCAAGTTACTTTCACTTGATTGGATAATAGAAAAAATCTTATATCATAAACGCTGTTTTATTACGAACATGTTGATATAGGGTTGTCTGCGAAAAATTCGGTCCTATTAGGGGTTTGCGAATTTTAAAGATTTTAATTTTGACGCGCGTGGAAGTGTGTGACAGAGAGATCCGAGGTAAGTATACTGTGTAATAATAAAGGACCCAACATCGCAGTCGCTTGTGATGGGACCCTGAATATTAGAAAGTTTACATACCGAGCACTTTCTAATATTATACTTCAAGTCAGGACAAAATTTTCTTATTATCTTGATGTTGCAACATTTAATAAAAAATCGTTTTTTAAAAAATAATTAAAAATAGTCTGTCCAGGATTTTTTTAGCAAACCCATTTTTAATATATTTTCTTATATACTAAATTCATGATAAAATATGTTTCATACTATTATCAGCTCGGTGAAGGTCGATTTAGGTTCGGCTCTTCTACTATTAAATCCATCCGGTGTTTCCTAGAAGATTTTGCCCGATGGGCGACATTCAGTGTCCGACCGAAGGTCGATTTATAGTCAAAGCCGATTAATCGGGTATCACCATAACCTTCGGCCGAAGCCAAAAACTTAAAAACCCTAAGAAATTCAGTTTAAATTGGCCACTACTGCTACAAGCTACAATTAAAAATTTAAATGATTTTAAAACTTTTATATTGAAGATTTACATTGACTATTATATAATATACAAAGGTAATTTTAATCATCTCTATAGAAGTCGCCAAGTCCATCGCGCTCTCGCTCATTCGTAACAGTCTTGACCAAAGGTTTTGCCGAAGGTGGCTGAATCTTTAGTCGGACACTAGTGACATTATATCTCTTTAAAATACGAATATTATACAAAGGAACAGTCTGTGTTTGTCGCGGGTAATCACAGGAGCTACTGAACCGATTTGAAATTCTTATTTCACTATTTAAAAGCCTACTTTTTCCCGAGTAACATATATTTTATTGATAAGACAGAAGGAGGATAAGCACAGAGCAATAAGCGAAAAATGTAAAGCAAGTCGAGGATCCCGCACATTTCTTAGCTGAATTGGTTTAAATAAGAAATGTACAGCACTTGATTATATCGTTGTCACACAAAAATCTACCCGCTCGAAGCCGGGTCGGAATTTCGGACGTATATTTTCGTTTCGCACAATGAAAATATTCTATGCAAATATCCTACTGGGCTACAGTTCAGTGTTTCCCGAAATTTGGGTCCCTTTGAAGAGAGGGATGTTCGCGAGCTGTGAATAAAATCGACCAATAAAGTTGAATTGTTCCTTTTCTCGCCTGCCATATGAAATAACGCGTAAAATATTTACAATTAATCCCGTATTCACTCAATAAAATATAGCTATTTTTTTTAATTTAATTATTTCCAGATTTTATATATTAGTAGTTTGTGGTAGGAGATCGCGAGAGCGTGTTTTTAAAATTTTCTGTAACGTTAAAGGGGAAATGATTCAAAGGTGGGGAAATATAAGAGAAATCTTGGAATCGCAAAATGGAGAACGCATCAATGAAACAGGTTTGTGACGGAATCTTTCGAATTAATTTTCTACCACTTCCAGGCGTCTCAATAATTTGAAATCTTGTACACGTTTTAAGACCTCATGACAATACGATAATTTATATAAATTAATTAACTTCAAAAATTACTGTAACCAGGTTAACAAGCCTCACAGCGACGTACGTTGTGTTGCCTAATCCATAGTCATTTGAAGGTTTGGTTTCAGTCGTCTAATTTAAAATATAGTTTAAAAAAAATAAAACAACACTTTTTAAAATTTAATTTTCTTGTTTTCGGGGAATTGGGATTCGAGAAAAGGTTGAAAACAGAAAAAAAAATTGAAAATAAGTTTGACCTTGCAGGCCATCCCTAAAATTCCCCGCTTTTTTGAGTTCAAAGCGCTAAAAAATATGTAAAATATAGCAAGAAGTTCATTTTTTAGCTCTTAGAGCTCAAAAAAAAAAACACTTTCTTACGAATTTTTTGTTCACGATATCTCGTGAACAAATGAAGCGATTTTGATGCGGTTTCCGGCAATCGACGCAGTTTTTTGAGGAGAAGAGCTGATTAGATTTTGGAATTAATCGGTTAAGTAGTTTAGAAAATATTCCAAAAAAACAAATTTCTAAAAAATTTTTAACTTGTATTTTTGAGATTTCTCAAAATCTATTGAGCCAAATCATTCCAAATTTTCAGGAAATCTAAGTTCAGTAAAGTCGCGTCAGATGCCGCAAACCGCGTTTCAATCGGATATTCCGTTCAAAAGTAATAAAAGGTTTACATTCATACGCACACACCAACACACACGCAGCCCTACGGACATCATCGCCAAAATAGTCAGAATAGCTTCCTAGGACCTCAAAACGTCGAGATCTGACGAAAACTCGACTTTCAAAAATCGGGGTGAAAACAATAATTTCCCGATTTTTTTATAGCGGGAAGTTAAAAAACACTGGGTCACACTCTTTAAGATACTTCGAAGTTCGAACGAGTTTTAAAGTGTTTAAAAAAAAGTCACCTGTACTCCTCGTCGTAACACGCAAAACTAGTCGATGCGATTGGTTCTTGCATATAAATAAATGAAATGAGAACTATGTATTTTGTAAATAAGATAACTGAACCTCTTACTAATGAATGTCCAGACGAACCATTCCGGTGCACTGGCAAGTCCCGAATAAATTAAAAATATTATTTCGTATTCCGCGCGCCAAACTGGTCGAGCCTCTATCAGAGTCGGTCAAACACTCGCGGCCCAGATAACTTGTTATCACAAATATCACCGGTTAGTTTGAACTGCAAGATTATAGTGACGTCACGGCGTCGTGATGCACGCAATGCATTTGTTTTCCCCCACCAACGACGACGCTCGTCGATGCAACAGCTGTTAACGGTGTACCTGTGAATGCGCCGCATCAAGCGTGTCACGGTTTTGTTCAAATTTTTTTTTTTATTTTCATTGAACATTTAATATTAACGACCGACACTGCTCTCACGTTTTGATTTTCCGTGTATATATAGAAAATCAACACAGGCACCAGATTTAAATGAAACCGGTTTTAGGTCACTTGCTACAAAACCCGATACACACGAGGTTAGAATCGCTGCTAGAAACACTGCTTGGACTTCCGCTGGCCGGTAGGCTGGGTATACGAAGTTGGAAATGACGTCACTGCGGGCTCGCCTGCTAGCTTTAAATTAGAACAGGGGCAATTTTTTTTGCTAAGTCCGCTGGTAGGTATGAGCAAGAACCAATCAGGAAGCAGTATCTTGTCACGCGGGCGACTTGAACAAACGCCCACAAACACTATACCTTAGTGTGTGTTCTGTTCAGAGACAATAAACAAGCATTTTTGTTATCACTGCGCGCGCACCGAATCTACCTGCAGAGCAAGCTTGTAAAGACGTCTCGTGAGAAACGAGCACATAATAGCAATTAACCCAGCTTTGGTGGTCTTAAAAATGACGTGCTACGTATTAAGTTTTTTTGAAGCTGTGCTTCTTAACGAGGCCTCGGAAGTCAACTGATAAAAAACAAAAGACAATCGGTAGCCGTGGTCGCATATTTCGTCACTCGTCTATCTGTTTAATGAGAATAAAATGTATTTTTTTTTATTTTATACTAGCGGTCCCGTCCGGTTTCACCTTGGTGTAAAAGAACGAATGGGGAAGGAAGGAACATGAGTACACACATTCATATTAGTTTACCGAGATGAATGTTGTGTCCAAATTTCATGATGATCGGAGTTACCGTTCAAAATTTTTTGTCGATAAAAAGCAGTATTTATACTTTTTTTAACTAATAATTTTTTTTTAATTAATTAAATAAAATTAAAATAAATTTTAATGTAAGCCTTAGAAGAAAGCAATGTAGAAAATAAAAAAAAAAAATAAAAATGCATTCGCCCAACTTAGGGCTCGAACCCACGACCCTGGTATTGACAGTCTTGTGCTCTACCGATTGCGCTAGCCGGCGTTGTATTCTTACATCGCTAATATGAGTATACTTAGTTAGTGCATTTCACCTGAATAGAAGCTTATTTTTTAGATACATTTGGAACATTTTTCATTAATGCTCCGCTCCTAATGGTCGTAGCCTGATTTTATATAGCCTATAGCCTTCCTCGATAAATGTGCTATCCAAAAAAACATTTTTTTCAATTTGAACCAGTAGTTCCTGAGATTAGCGCGTTCAAACAAACAAACAAACAAACTCTTCAGCTTTATATATTAGTATACTCATCTAAACATAAAAATAAAACTGAAGTATCCGTCTGTTTGTTTGTGAGTCCAGAGACCAGGCTAATTTTCGAAAAGTATAAATCGCTCGTGATGGCACTTCATAGACAGGTAAGGCTATGCCAGGAGTGATCTAGAGTCTAGACTATATTTTATCCCAAAAATAACCTTAATTATAAAAGATCCTCTGTTATCTCTAAAACTGCTTACTAAAAACGTGTCAGTAAATAGAAACTAAAGGAATACATGTTCGACGGTTTTTTTTAACACACTACCCGAACAGGATAGGGGTGGACTTTATATAAAATAATTTAACTGGGGACAATAGATCATCTATACCACGCGGACGAAGTCGCCGGCATACCGCCAGTTAATAAACATGCCTGTCCCATGTACAAAAACCATGCCGCTTAGAAGCATAAGTGTACGAAATTTTCTGGTAAATTCGTTCAGATTAGTTAGGGCGTGACTGAGCTAACAAACACAGCATACAATATTTTCATCTTTATAATATTAACAGATAGGTAATATTGGATACAGAGTATGTGCAATGGCATAGGTATTGGGTATAGAGGTACATGTTGTATACAAGCGCCTGTGAATACAGCACCACATTCAGTGACGTCATTACTCGGTGCGGGTGCAATGGCCGTTCTAGTGACCCATTTTCCCTGGTTGCCATTCGCCGCCGTATATAAACAGAATTAGGCTCTAAGATGGCGGAAGTGAAGAGAATGCATTTTTTCCAGGATTTCCGCCAAGTATACGTTTTATTTCTCTCCAGCAGGTTTTCCAAACACGTGATATATTACGTGTTTCTAATTATTATTTGTAATTTTTTATTTTTAGTTTTGAAAGTTTCCATTACAAAAAATACAGAACCGGACTGATTCAATATGGAATTATGGACCGGAAACGAATTATTCACACTCAATTTAAAGTTGTACAAATAGGTATAGTTGTATAAATATTTATGTATGTACCAGCGTTGCCAGTTTTTTTTTTGGCAAGTCGGGATTTTGGAACTCTTTGAGTGAAAACAGCGGGATTCTTTCGTCGAAAGCGGGACATAGTAAAAAAACGTATATAATCAGTAGTTTTCAAATACCTATTTAACTTTTTATTTGAATTAAAATTACGTTTACGTGACAATAGATAGGAAAATGTATTTTAATAAAAATATAATATTTTAAATCAGATTTACCCTATCGTTAAATAGTTAAGTCTTATTCGTCTTCAGAATAAAAAAAAAAAAAAAAACAGAAATCAAAATCAAAAAAGTTTTATTCATTAGAAAAATATGGCGTTTCAAACAATAGTCTGTGGAGTGAGTGTTACAAATTGCAACTTACAATAGGAGAATAATTATTTATAAGAATTACTTATTCATGATATTTCTGTGAAGATTTAACTTCTTTTAAAGTTATCCCCGAAAAGCGGGACTGAGCCTGTCCCGCACGGGACATTTAATTTTGATTTAAAAATCGGGACGTCCCGCCAAAATCGGGACGTCTGGCAACGCTGGTATGTACCTACTTGTGACGTAACGAATGTCAATTTTTAGGCATGCAAATGGGAATATCTGTAACCGATCTTCGCGAATGCAAATGTTCAGTTTTTAAATCGGGTGCAATTTGCCCAAGGCTAAAATTTGGCAGATGATTGGCCGCGTAATTTACAACTGAATTAATTTAAATTTTGTACGACGCTGACGACTTCAGTTGTCGAGCATCTATATTTTTGCGTGATCGGATAAGTTAAATCGGGGGTGGGCAAACATTCTCAGATATTAAAAACCTCATAGTTTTCGAGATATTTAAACTTTTTTGAGATTTTAAAAACGCTTATTCCCGGTCATACAATTGAGAAAATTTTACTGTAATTATAATTACTCAAAAACTTGACTCCGTTCAATTAAAATAGTAATATCTTTTTTATTTTAAAAAATCATTTGGGCGTTTTATACCATTTTGGAATCTGGATGAAATATAAGTAAGGTTTTTGAGACTATTTGCGTTGTTGTTTTCATTGCACATGGCCAAACATATCACCGGTTCAAGTTTAGTAGATTACAGAGATTGCCTCGTTCCATCTGACCAATCATCGCACGCGCGAAAATGACGCCAGCTGGCGGACCGTTCATATTTTTATCAACCTACGACAATATCAAAAATGTCATTTATATTTAACCAGGACTATACCTTAAAAGTTCAATTTACTGCAAATAATATCAATATTCTGTCTTTTGAATTCTTTGACTATTGTTTAATACTGCCACGCAACAATTGACAGATCCGCCAACAAAGTCATTCCCCCCACTACTATCCACCGGAACGAGTCAACCTCTGTAATATAATTACCTTATTAACGGTTAAAATTTCACAGAAGTATTACTGAGCACCCTATATATTTGGACGTTTATTTATATTCATGTTTTAAGAGTTATAGGTATAATAGTATATTGTGCAACTAGTGCGGCAAGTTGTAGATTGCCCACGACAGCGAATGAGCGCACTCGCTTTCGTGGGCAATCGACAATGCCGCACGAGTTGCACATACTATTTTTTATTACGAATAAATTAAAATTCCCAGAACAATTAATGTTCAATTTTAAAATACACGTTTTTTGCTGTCACATTCAGTATTGGTAACTATGGTAACTCTGAATTTGCGTGCGGCAAACAATAATTTCAGTGCGACAAATAAAGTTTGCGCATACGCAAATAAAAATTGCCACTTTTCAACCGTAACAGCATGCTTAAAGATACCACTTTTCCCGCATGAGTATAATAAAAAACAATTTTTTTATTGTAGATCTGTATTTTTAAAGTGCTTTTGTATATTATAGTACTTCCCAGGTAGAATATTGTCTTAGCTGGACAAGGTTGAAACTTAAAACTAGCTTTATTTTAGCTTAACATCCAAGACTCGTTCTGTTAGCTTAGTTCTAAAGTTGTTGTTAGAATAAAATACTTCACAAGATTCTAACCTTAAACAATATCTCTCTGTTAGCTTGTATTTTCTAGCTTGGATACTTAGGTTAGAGCAGTAATTCTGACTTACTGTGTTCTGTTTTTGGGCTATACAATAAATTAATATCTATCTAGTATCTATACAGAAAAATTCGCCATAAGCGGTTTTGCCTTTCGGCCGTAGATTTCGTTAGATGACGCGTTATACTCCTGTGCAGGTAACATGCATGCATAAAATCGCATACAGAGAATAAACAATGCATGTGTGTGTAAAAAGTTATACCTATATACACACATTCAAGCAAACACTTTATGTGAATGAAAAACGAGGCCTTAAAACGAACTGTAAATATAGCTACACACATTTCATTCTGTTTGACGATCAATAATTTTATGAACAAAGTGAATAAAGAGATATATAACCTATATATTATACAATTTGCATACACACATTATACATGTTTCTTAACCTTGAAAAGTCTACCTATATATCGACAAAAATTAATTAATTCTGATTTTATGATGTCCGTTTCTCGAGATTGTCACACCACTCACATCTAGGGTTGCCAGATTGAGAAATCAAAACTTCTGGATAATATTCTAAAATATCTGGACCAAAGGATTTTAGGCTGGACAAAATAAAAATCTGCATTAATCAACCGAAACACGATATATAATTAAGTAATATGTACTTATTTACTTAAGTATTATTGTTATAAGAAAAACGAAAATATGAACTATTGAGCTGAACAGCTGAAATTGGTACAAAAACAGAGGTAGCTTAATCTAACAGTCAATGGTATCTTTCAAGTCACTTTTTTGCCACATATATTTAGTATTTCCCTTAGCCGCCTTTATCATTTTAGAACCTTTCTCTGTATTTAAAAAAGATTTAAAATTAGTACAGTTTTCTTCTAAGTTTAATCGAATTATTAGCTGTGACGGTGCATGTTTTTTATTTTTAGCTGAACATTTTGCCTAAAACCGGAACACTGGACAACGTGTAAAATTGCTGGACAATCCAGCCAAGTCCGGCCAAACTGGTAACCCTACTCACATCACTATTATATCGTCAATACCGCACTGCTCCGTATTTTTTAATGGAAAAGTCTCCGGCAGATTTTTAAGGTTCAGTACCGTAGGGCAGTGATTTCCAATATATGTTGAATTTGAATTTCAGACATAATACGAAAATCTTTTGCCCAAAGACGAAAATCGTATTTAAAAATTATAAAAAACACTTTTGACGTGATAACGTCTTATAAATTGATGAATCACCAATCTTATAAATTGATAAAACACCGGCTGCATGCACGAAAAAGTGTAACGTTCCTAACGGTCGTAACGGTCGTAACGTTCCGCCTGACCCTGTGCGTGCTTTTCTCGAAAACGGCCCTAACGATTTGGATGAAATTTACTGAAAAGGGATTTTGGGGGGCAAAAAATCGTTTTAGCTAGGTCTCATCTCTCGAAAAAATCGTTTTCTTACAAATTTTATCATTATAAAAATCAATTTTTTGACGTATGAAAATACTTAAATATTGTAAGTAGGTTTTGGAATTTTATATAAACAGTGAAACAATTGTTTTATAAATATTATGACAGCTAATCTTTGAGACTTAAAATAAATACGAAAGAAAGAAAGTTAAAAAAAACAATTATATTATATGGTGAGTAATTTAAATAAATAAAATTAACCTAAATTTGAAGCGAAAGATGCAATATCATAGATTCGAATTATTATATAAATTTAGGTTATGTATTACGGAATACGTTATCACGTAAAACTATCGTCCGTAAACCGACTTTACAGACAACCAATCTTTTTTTTATAAGGGGGGCGCCATACGCCTAAGAAAAGGAAAAAAAAATATTCTATACCTATGCCTGTGAGGTATCGTTGAAAATAACTTTGCTAGCAGAGTACAATTAATATAAGCATTTTTTTACATATATGAGCACTCTGGGAGGCATCAAAATCGTGATTTCCTGAATCACCTCCCTCTAAGCATCTATCGAACTTTCGGGGCCCTTCACGTATTACGAAAGCACCAAATAAGCTAAGCAAAGACCCCCTCGTCTTTGCTTAGATTATTTTTGATGACACGGGGGGCGGGGGGTGTTTATAGATGGTGATTACGTCAGCTATATTTATTTACTTTTTCTGATTTTTCTGCAAAATTTAATGGATTATGATATGACAACCCTAATTGTTCGAAAAGCAAGTTCAGGGTTTCCCTAAAATAATCTTAAAAAAAATGTAACCTTCTTCATAAAATAACGAAACTTTGAGATCGGCACCGATTTAATTACTATCACGTTCTATGTACCTACTTAATTGTATTTTACCCTTATTGACTCTTTTTTGAAGGAGGTTACATTTTTTTTAAAAGATTTTTATTTTCAAATTTTAGTGTCTAATGAAACAGAAGAGCAACGTTCACGCCGACAATTACTTGAAAACTTGAACTGATTAAAAAAATATATAGGTACCAATGTTTACGTAAGCATAGAAGGAGGGGGAAGAGCTTTGCTTACTTACTCAGCTGACAAGGTGGAGGGGGGGGGGGGGGTCAAAAATTGCTTACGTAATACTTGAATGGCCCCTTCGTTTTTTTCTTGAATTTGCATCCATGGCGAATAACCTTAACAGGTCAATCTGCACGAGGTCAAACAGTCGCGATCGTAAATTAATAACGGAAATTAAATTGCACGTAGAGCATATTTCCAGCTGATTGGTTTTTATTCGAATTAATATTTGTGACCGACAGGCATTTGTCTTTAGCCATACGTATAAATCATCAATGCAGTTTATACACAATCATATCAACAGCCATGCGCGCGTGCACACCACAGCGCTAGATTTATACTAGGAGCAGTAGGGGCTAGTGCCCAGGGCGGCAAATTTCCAGGGGCAGCAAAATTTGGAACGTCGGAAAGAACATTTTTTCGCGTTACAGAAAATTCTTCGAAAAGTGTGACCATGTTAAAAACATTCATATAAACATTTTTTTTCAGTCACGCGCGCGTGCCTCTGAAAATATCTCGCAATTGATGAGCAGTCGTTTTGTTTGTCAATTTATGATTTTTTTTAATACGAAAAAGAATGTTTTCTTGTTTGTAATAAAAAGATTTTTGACTATAAACTAATAATTTAATTTATTTGAAAATTCTATAACGAACCTTTACCTTATGGGCCGACATTTTTCACGGTGCCCCAGGGCGGCACTTGGGTCAATCCGGCCCTGCACACACATCTACTCGTACAAAGAGCACTCAAAAAGAAAAATGAGCAGAGAGTCATTATGTCGTTTTCGTCTTAATTTAAAGACCGATCGCTATAGCAAACTTAACTTACAATTATTCAAATTGTATTATTTACCTCAGGCATGTATAAAAACATTCGATTTTGAAAATAAAAAATAGAGCTCAGGCCTAATCAAATTGGCCATCCCTGGGATAACTTGTATAAAAAATCTTCTTTGTACTGTCTTAGCAATAGCAAAAAAAATGCACTCCAGGAGTGCCGGCAGAAGTGAAAACTTGAATATTAACGTCTTACGAATTTTCGATCAAAATGGTTTGTATCATAGATTGCATTTTTATGTACGATATTTCAACGCTAGATGTCTAACGTTGTATACATAAAAGTTTTCGTCTTACGCATTTTCGATCAGGACACGTGACCTTGACGCGAGTTTAACATTTTTTACCCATTACAAAAAAAGTGTACAACGCCGCTAAAGAAGTTTTCACTTAAAAAAAAAATGACTTTACCGCGAGCGAAGTCTTACAACCGGGCCTAGTATAATTTTGGTATACCTTGTGATATCCATTCAAGCGTTCGAAGAGCTGCGTGTCCGTTCCAATCTTACAGGTGCATAAAATATAACAAAGAAGCATATAGGCCTAACAGACAGACGACCGGAACCGGAAGTGAGAGGGGGAGACAATGGATAGGGGAATTTTCCGTGTATGTGTGTGTGCGCGTTGGTGACTGATGAACGAAAGTGGCAGGAGGGGCGGAGCACCGCTGTAAGTAGGTCATTGATGCTTTGCCTAGAAGCCATTGCCCTATTCAGCTCTGGATTCCCGCCCGATATTCTCTCCTGTACACGGAGATGCTATAGCCTACATATATATAAAATATATATATGTACCTACATAATATACTGTATGCAGTTTTCCCGAACTAGTTTTTGTAGGCGCTACCTGGTTGGTCACAATAAATTCTATAAAGTTCAACGGGAACAAGGCAATGTTCATTCAACATTACGGTGGCTAAAAATAGCTTTGAAGAACAATTTTCATACACGCTGTGGCACAAAACAATCGTAAGCCAGTCGCTTAGTTTTTGTTTAAAACACTTCGTCGCGTTTTAATGAATGAAGTACCTGGGTGACCGAGCTTTGCTCGGAAAGTTAAATACAATACTGATATTCAAATACGTATTTATTTTAAATCTACTTGGATAGTAATTAAAGATTAACTGTCATAATATTTTGAAAACAATTGTTTCATTGTTTGTATAAAATTCCAAAACCTACTTACAATATTTAAGTATTTTCATATGTCAAAAAATTGATTTTTATAATGATAAAATTTGTAAGAAAACGATATTTTCGAGAGATGAGACCTAGCTAAAACGATTTTCAGTTTTCATCCAAATCGTTAGGGCCGTTTTCGAGAAAATATTTAGGGACATAGGTAGGGTACATAGGTACATAAGTAGATAGGTAGATACAAGATTAGCTCGTTTAAGCCTTGTCAAAAAAAGCCTCAAGCTAAAACTCCGATATTTATTATCCAATTTCAAATAAGAGAAATAATCCCAGAAATCGTTCCGATTTCATTATAGTATCACTAGATAGCTCAACCTAGAATCATAAATACGGGAAGGAAAAAAGTTGTGATACCGATTTGAGTCTGTTAATTCGCACAAATTGTGATGCAACATACATCGTCTTAATGGAGGGAAGTGCATAATATATGTTTCATCACGATGTTTACGAATGAGCACAGGTAAAATCCATACAAGAACTTCAATGATGTTCAAACCTAATTTTATAGTAACTTTTCGCCATCTAACGAAGTTCTAGCAACTAAATTTCGTCTAGATGACAAAAGCCATGTTAGCATCCAACGCATACACACAGCAAGTGTTACACGCTGCCATCTAACAAAATACTAGTAACTTAGTAACGTCGTGCCATCGCAGCGTCGAGCTAATTGCACGTTTTTACTGTCATCCAAAAATGTTTCGCATCAAAAACGTAGTCTTCATTAATAATAATTTAATAGAGCATTTAAAATGTGTGTCCAACGTGACGTCTGACAAAAAAAGGAACGCCTAGTTAGCATATCGTTTATTGGTTGAAGTTTTACCGCGATGACGTAGTATAATACTGCTATTGGCTGGGCAGCTCGAATCGGATTACGTCATGAGATAAATTTAAAATTAAAAAAAAAAATTAGGAATACCTACATTAAATTGGCGTCGACCTCAAACTTTATAATTTTAGGCTTTTTTGAAGAAGTTTCAATTTTTTAACGGCACTTTATGTATCATTCCTTAGAAGTGTTTTGTTTCTTCGTAAATTCTAAATTCAAACTGCACATCAAATTGAGTGGGTGCGTGGGTTATAGACACACCTTTACGTAGGAACT
The DNA here is from genome assembly GCA_963575645.1 of Xanthostigma xanthostigma. NCBI lineage: Eukaryota > Metazoa > Arthropoda > Insecta > Raphidioptera > Raphidiidae > Xanthostigma > Xanthostigma xanthostigma. The sequence continues at coordinate 6,600,057 of OY754471.1, read as the reverse complement.
GACTGGACTATTATACCCCATTCAGATTATTTTTTATATTTTTAAATCGTATTTGGCACCTTTATATTGCAAACATTTATCGTAGTGAGTACCATACTAATAGTACATAACTCAAAGGTACTAAATCAACTATCTTTATAATGAGATATTGCACATCGATCTTTGGAAAGAGACAATCTGTTATGAGAGTTAACTCTTAAAGAGGTCGATAACTTTTTCCCATAACAGATAGTCTCTTTGTTTGTTTTTTGTGAGTAGGGTAGAATCTAATGTTCTAGATGACAAGGAGTTTGAATACAACATTAGACCGCTCCTGATATATGGAAACTGTAATTATTATGGTCACGATCTAAGGTCATTGTCAAATCAATTTTTTTGACAATCCTTTCTGCAACCCAGCATTAAAGTGATAGTGATTTGTTGCTACTGATTATTTCGCAGCCAAGCCAAAACGTACCCGGACGAACCAAACGGATATCTTACAAATGTATTTATACAGTATATCTATACTAATATATAAAGCTGAAGAGTTTGTTTGTTTGTTTGGTTGAACGCGCTAATCTCAGGAAGTACTGGTTCGAATTATTTTTTTTTTTTATTGGATAGTCCATTTATCGAAGATGACTATAGGCTATATATCACGCTACAACCAATAGGAGAAGAGCATCAATGAAAAATGATGCAAAATATAACTCAAAATTTGTCCGTCCGACAAAAACTTTTGAACGGTAACTCCGATCATCATGAAATTTGGACACAACATTCATCTCGGTAAACTAAGATGAATGTACGTACTCGTGTCCCTCCCCCCATTCCTTCTTGGTGAAACCAGGCGGGACCGCTAGTATAATACAAGCTAATTTGGACTGATCCTATATATACCTCGAATTATATATATTATTTCTATGACATAAGTAACATTAAAACTATGCATGCCATTCATACAAAAAAATAGACGGCGTACTTTACACTACACACTACAGAAGTAAAACTAAGTAAAACAAAGTTTTTGAAACAGAGATACTACCGACTGCTTTGTTTTGACATGTCTATGATGACAGATATTATGTCATTTCAACGTTTTTGTTCAGATTGAATGCAAGTTACATCAACCAATCCTATCATTGGAGAAATCAGGAAATTACATCGAAGAAAGAGACGCAGATATATTTTCGATACGCTTTGTTGTGTTCACTCACCGTACATTGAGTAGATAGGCAATGATTCGTATAGTTAACTAGCGGCCCTGTACGTGCTTCGCTACGTATAAAGTGAAATAATAAAACAATTTAATTGGAACATCTATCTATCTATCTATCTATCTATTTATTTTATTAATTGCTAGCTATTTTAAAATATACATGGGCGTATATGTGTGTATGTCTGCGCCGTCGTGCTCGAAAAAAAATAGCGTAAAGTATTCGTGGATAACTGGTCTTTAAAACACTTCCTCTATTTCGAGCACTCCGGCTGCGCCGTCGTGCTCGAAAAAAAAATCATTTGTTTTAAACGATATTCAGTTTTTTTACATCCTCGATCTAGATATATGGTTGTTAAGTTCGTTGCGCCATCTATTGAATATTCACTCAATCCAGTCAACAGGTATCGCCATCTTATATGGTTGTTAAGTTCGTTGCGCCATCTATTGAATATTCACTCAATCCAGTCAACAGATAATTATGACTGTCAAGGAATAGACAAATAATTTGCAATAAAATAATATTGCGACTATAAATTGAAATGTAAGCTATCCTATCTTTCAAGTTGGGTCGAATTGCACACGGTGTGCAAATCAAATTTAAAATCGGTTCAGTAGTTTAGGAGTTCATCGCAGACAAACATGTGACACGTAATTTTTATATATAAAGATTAATAGATATATATGCGGTAAATGTATACAGATTTCCGATAAAGCGGATTCGGCTAATTCAGGATCTACTGTCATAAAATACACATTTTACGTAACCGAAGAGTAACTTTTTACAAGGGTTTGTGTGAGACCTGTAGGTATACCAGAGATGTACAAAATTGCCCATTGTTAACGTTAAATCGGAAATAGCCCAAATTATTGTTTCCCGTCTGCTGAGCTGTTTAATTTGTTATAAAAACAGAACTGTTGCATTATTATTCTTATACGAAAAAACCTGATTAACGATTTCATCGAATTCCGGAAATGACGTTACTGATAACATTTGTACAACCGGATATAGACACAATTATTGCTTGCATTGACTTTTTTAAAATATTTATGCAAACAGGTTTTTTTCAAATTCGATGGAAATACCGACAAATTTCCGGATTCCAAAACGCATTTTAAATATCGAAACTAAATTTTAATCGTTTTTTTCGAGAAAAAAGTACTGAATGCTTTATATAATCATTAAACTACATAAAAAAATGTTTTCTTTTAAAAATTGAACCTCCTTCAAAAAAGGTCACTAAACAGCGTTAAATAACAAAGTTTTGAGGTCGGCATCAATTAAATATACCTACCTATCAGCGTTGCCAGTTTTTTTTTGCCAAGTCGGGATTTTGGAACTCTTTGAGTGAAAACAGCGGGATTCTTTCGTCGAAAGCGGGACATAGTAAAAAAACGTATATAATCAGAAGTTTTCAAATACCTATTTAACTTTTTATTTGAATTAAAATTACGTTTACGCGACAATAGATAGCAAATATAGCCATAGAAAATGTATTTAAATAAAAATATAATATTTTAAATCAGATTTACCCTATCGTCAAACAATAGTCCTGTGGAGTGAGTGTTACAAATTGCAACTTACAATAAGGGAATAATTATTTATAAGAATTACTTATTCATAATATTTCTGTGAAGATTTAACTTCTTTTAAAGTTATCCCCGAAAAGCGGGACTGAGCCTGTCCCGCGCGGGACATTTAATTTTGATTTAAAAATCGGGACGTCCCGCCAAAATCGGGACGTCTGGCAGCGCTGCTACCTATGTACAGGGGTGGGCTGCCAAATTTTGAACAACTGGCTCGCTATTATTTCGAAGCAAAAAAAAAACGGTAAATGAGTAACATTGTCTTCATTTATTTTTGTACAGTATAAAATATAAAATATATAATAACAAAACAAAACATTTATTGCACAAAATAATCAAACCAAACATTTATTGCACAAAAAAACTAATAAATTCCAAATTTAACATACTATACTATGTATATGCATAATTAATTAATCAATGTAGAGTTCATATCATAAAATAGCTTATTTTTTGGTTTTAGGGGTAATTTAACAAGCGGCTTGCCGAGTTTCAAAAATTTTAACAACCCCTGCCTATGTTACATAAAACGTGATAGTAATTAAATAGGCGCCGAACTCAAAACATTCTTATTTTAAGGTTTTTAGTGACCCTTTTTTGAAGGAGGTTCAATTAAAAAAAAATAGGTTTTTGTTTTTAACTTTTTAGTGTCTAATGAAACCGAACGGCAACATTCACGCCGACAACTACAACTTTTGCAATATATCTTTGATTTTTGTTAATCTTCGAAAAAATTGCTGAACCGATTTTACTAAAATTTATGGGATCAACTTTGAGGCATACTCTATCGAATAAAAAAAGAATCATCGAAATCGATTTACATCCGACAAAGATATCGACGGACAGACGTACAAAAAAAAAATACAATCGAACATATAACCTCCTCTTTTGAAGTCGGTTAAAAATGAATCCCTGTCTGTAATTTTGTTTACTTATAGTCCAAGCTCCCGTGACAGAAAAAGTTACCCCATCGAACACCTCAAAATTATAAAGTGAAAATGGCTGAAAAACATGTAAGAAACATGTTACGCCCGCCAGACTAGTAAAAATTTGTTAATTGTTATTTTTTATGAATTTTCTAAAACACCTGCTTGAAATTTATACAATTTGTAGTAAATAATGTACTATTTTTGAAAAAATTTGTCTGGCTGACAATTTTTGTTAATAAATTTGTCAGACTTCATTTGTTATAAATTATTTTTTTATGAAGTCTGTCATAGTAAAAACATTTTTTCGCTGACAGACCAATTTTTATGCATAAAATAGATGTCAAACCTTCTGTCTGAAAAAAATTAAGGTGATGTTTTGACGCGCCCGTTGTAAAAGCTTATTTAAAAAAAAAATAGTCGCGGCGCTTAAAAATTAAGTCTGACATAGTAAAAAACAATATTTTGATGAAAAATGTATTAAAGTATATAAAAGGGAATAAAAAAATTTTTTTCTAGTTAGCAACGATTATACCATATTTTTTCATTAAAAAATGTGGTCGCAGCACTTGAAAAATGAAGTCTGTCATAGTAAAAAACATGTTTTCGCTGACAGACCAATTTTTATGCAGAAAATAGATTTCAAACCTTTTTTCAGAAAAAAATTAAGGTGGTGTTTTGACACGGCCCTTGTAAAAGCTGATTTGTTTATGAAAAAACGCTGTCACAGCGCTTAAAAATTGAATCTGACATGGTAAAAAACATTTTTTTAATGACAGGCATATTTTTATGCATAGAGGACATCTTAAACTTCAGTTGTTTTTTTTTTTAACGAGGTGTTCTTAAATGCCAGTGATTGATCTTGATGCATTGATGCTGTGCATTCAAAATGAAGTCTGACAAATTTATTAACAAAAATTGTCAGCCAGACAAGTTGTATTAGATAGAAGAGATTCTTAAACTTTATTTTTAAAAAAATCAAGGAGGTGTTATGAAGTGCATTTTCATAAAAAAAAATAATTTATAACAAATGAAGTCTGACAAATTTATTAACAAAAATTGTCAGCCAGACAAATTTTTTTCAAAAATGGTACATTATTTACTACAAATTGTATAAATTTCAAGCAGGTGTTTTGAAAAAAAATAATGTTTTTTTTTAATTCAAAAATTCATAAAAAATAACAATTAACAAATTTTTACTAGTCTGGCGGGCGTAACATGTTTCTTACATGTTTTTCAGCCATTTTCACTTTATAATTTTGAGATGTTCGATGGGGTAACTTTTTCTGTCATGGGAGCTTGGACTATAATCCCGCAAGTTATTCTCTTGTCAGAAATATTTTCAAAATGTGGAAAAGTTCAGTAATTCAAAACATTCACACTAGCGGCGTTAGTCGACGACCGTCGCGACGCCAAATGATAACTGGCTACCTTCACTGAACGCGTCAAAGAGGAGAGTTATCATAACTGCTTCTTTTTACTGATTTTAAGAAAACCGTCTGATTATTTAAATAAAACGTACATTCCAATTTCGTTATTTCCCTGAACACAAATTAGATCAGAGATGTTCAAGATTTATATTTCAATTTACGAAAAATCATCTATAATAGCATGTACTGAAATGTTTGAAAATTCGGCTAGTGCATAAAAATAATAGTGATTTTGTTTTCGTGCTTCTTGGGCGTTGATATCTTTTTTCTACAGCTTAGTTTTTTATAGTTTAACAGGCAAATTACATAAAACCGCAAAAAAGATTTTTAAAAAAGCAATTTCTAAAAGTGTCAATATTAATTTTTGCTTCTGTTTGAATATTAAAAAAAATTATGACTTGAATAATTGCGAAAGGAGCGATAAAAAAGAAACAATTAAAGATAATTGAGATGAATGGCGATTAGTGGACAAATAAAACACTGAAAATAGAGATAACTTCATTTATGAGCTGTTGTATAATTAAAGTAATCAAATAAAGTTAATGAATTCACCTATTTTAACTGGCTTTAATTGAGTACACTCGTCATCACTTCCGGTCAAAAACGAAAGAAAACTCCCAAAAACAATCATTCATATACTTAATAAAAACAAAAGCAGTATACATCAATAAATATTATGTTAATTAACGAGTAAACTAAAGCACGACGTATTTCATTGTTTAGATAGATAGAACAGGGCCTGATAATAAAAGTATTAATAGTCAATGGCAAACTTATGAATGAAAATGTCCTATGCTATACACTCAATCTCATAGTCGATACAATTCAATGGGTTTGTGTGTCATGAATGGTGGCTGGATTGACATTAGTTTTCAAATTTAATAAACTCGCCGTTTGAATCGCCAACCTTCCCATCCTTACCAATTGTTATGGGATTTTCAACATCTACACAATATTCCATACATACCAGGAAACAGGAATACGAAATAATGAATCCCGATTCACCTGGATCTCAAGAAAATGGTGGGACTGTACATTACAATCAACACAATAAAAAAGTACACAAATTCAACATAAAAAATACCAAGAAATGCACTGAAATTAACACCACTTACTCCTCATTTCCCTCTGTCATGATTTGAAATGTCGAATACACTAATTTTCGTCCATTTCTGCACTTTTTTCACCATTTTTAGGGCAAATATACATTTATTGTAAAACACTATGGTGAAACACTGAGAAACCCTGAGGCGTATTTCACGAGCGACTGGGTGCATGCAATTTGACGCGGATTCTTTAAAATTCCAGTCGTTTTCAAGGTGTGCTCATGCGCGGCACACATTTGTTACAGAGTCTACACCCAAATTATGTACTCAGTTGGTTGAAGAAAACCTGCAGGTAATAGGCTTTGTTCAATATTGAATGATTGGGGGAATAGCGACTACTCGATTTATACATAATATATTCGTTTAAAAAACTACCAATTTTTTGGTTTGATGTTTTTTTCATTTCCTTGATGCAAAAAAGAAATACACAAATCGAATCAAGTTGCCACATCATCACCCCGAAACATCCCCCAGAGGCCAGCAATTCTGTATCCCCTAGGAGAGACTAGTCTGTTCTCTGGAACTAGTCATGCCATCTCATAGTGGTCCATGCGAGTATCCATCTGCAAAATTGTATCAAAATCGGTACCCTTTTTAAAAAAAACCTGTCTTCTTGGGTGCCACTTCTTCCACATTTGAGCCTCGAAGTGGATCGTCCTGAACACGCATGCAAAATTTGAACAAAAGCGATACTGTGATTTGAGCTCTAAGTACGACTTAGAGAAAGTAAGACGCCTTCTTGGCTTTAGAGGGGCTAGACAACGTAAAAATTAAATTTTTGCACTATTATAAAGCTTCCCCTACATACTTCGTATATAGCAAAGTAAAAAATCCTCGTGCAGGCAAAAATTATTATCATATTTGATTTCAATATGCAACCATATGCATAAAATTATTCAACCTTTTAAAATTTGCATTTTGCCCCTGGAAGACGGCAACTCAATTATCTCGCCATTTTAAACGTTTTTTTTTTCGTGAATAATACTCTTGGTGGCTGGCTGTTAAAAAATCAGTCGCGTATCACCTGCCTTATCAAAATCATTCTTAACATCCCAAAAATTTTATATTTAAAAAAATTTCAAATTCGTTATCGAAATACAATCTTATTTTTTTAAATTTTTTTTTGCATCTAAATTTATCTAGAATTATCTTTTCGTTTTTGTTAACATTTTTGTACTTATTTTGATCGTTATTATTTAAATATACTTACCCTTTGGGTTAATTTGTTTACGTTCTTTTTTATTATTTTGGATTTAATAATAACCTTTTTTTTTGATCGATCGAACATTTTTTTTATGGGACCAGCAACTTGTATTTATTTAACACCCGTTTGCTCGAATCATTTACGGCCTTAACGTTACAATTAATATTATAATATTAGGTAATAGGTAGGTATAAATTATAAAAATAATTTAAACAAAAATTGTATTTAGATAAAACATATATTTTCAATAACTGATATTTTCATATTTTTGTACAATACACTAAATTATAATAATGATTAAAACAATTTCAACAATTAACATATTATACTAATTTACACAAAACATACACTGTATTTTGGATAATATTGGTGATCTTCAAATTAAAAAATAGCACATTGTTTTTTTTTTGAAAATTAACAATCCATAACAATTTTTACAAACCAAAAACGATCCTCATAAAAATTATGATTTAATTTTTTTCGCGAATAAAAACAAATTGTGAATTTAAATTAAACAACTTTGTGATTTCCAATGACAGATTAACGATTTCCATATAAGGTCAATCAAAAACGGCAAATCGTCATTAAATTAATCCACAAAAAATTTCATTTTTGTATTTTTCCCTAAAATTTTTTTTTAACTCATAAAGGCAATTCTTTTAGTGCATAATTGACTCGTGTGTAGTTCGTTTAATGTGCTTGGTATATTAATAGTCAAGCACAAACCTTCAAATTTTATAAACTAAAAGGACAAAAAATATTCCAAAATTCAGTGTATGCAATACATCACTGTTTGGTAAATTTCGTAATTTTGGCAACAATTTGAAACTTAAGTTATCGATTATTTTGTAGACTGAGATCTCGATTATATCGAACAGTTTCAATAAAAAATATTAAAAATGTATTATTTCCAATCAAAGAAAAGAATTTAATTAAAAAAAATATCCGGTTTCATGAACACATTAGTCTCTGCAGTATGTCAAGACAATTGCCTGTCAACGCAACCTTTTGTTATGATATCTTTTGTGATCATTAGACTATTCGTTTTTTTGTGTACTGATCTAATTTTGCCTTATTTTTTTAACAATAAAGATAAAATTTCTTTTAAATGCACAAATAATTACTGTTATGTAAGACCATTTTTATTGCTAGCCATGTTTAAACATTACAAATAAAAAAAAAAATAACATCTCAAGACTATTTAAAATGATGAAAACAATTCAAGAATTAAATATATTCTGAACTTTTTTATAAAAATAATCTAACTAGTTTTTACACTTTATATAAATATTCAGTATTGCGTTTTAAAATATATTTAAAAACAATATTGATAAAGGAAGATTCGAAAGTACTAAGAGAAATTTAGTTAAAAATATTTTTTGTCCTACCCCTTATAAAATGCTTTCCATGCATGTATACCAATCGTAAAATAACCTATTATGGGCCAATGTCGAGCTGGGCAGTAATAGTAGTTTGTCTACCTGGTGTAGAAATACAGGAGGCATATTATATCTATTTTTTTGCAAGTACCTCCCACAAAATAGCTGGTATTCACTTCATTTTCAAAATTGTTGAAAGTCCACTTTTAAGCAAGCTCAGTATGATAGTAGGTTATAAAAAAACAATAAACAAACAATGATTTACTATGGAATTGGTATACCGTGACTAGTTTTTTACTTCACAGCACTAGTGGTATAATGGGTCACTTTGCATGTCTGCACACATGGACGTAAATATTTTTAAGGAAGTATCACAAAAAGTAATTTTACTGTCAACTTATATCGGGCGCTAAAGTAAATTTTTTGCATTTCAAAACAGTTGACAAGCACCGCCACCCACACGGCCACGCACACTGTATGCATGTGGCTGCTTACTATTTATATACAGTATGTAAACGCGGTGCACATAGGGAAATTAGCATTGGGAAAAAATACTTGGATCAAAGTTAGCCATGACTGCATTAATTGTTATTTCTATTGAATTATCTTGGTAATCTTGAGGATTTCTATTTTATTTTGATTTATTTTCACTTTACTTGGCTTTTTTAATAATTAAAAGCTCTTATAAATCATTAATTTAATTTTTTTTGTACAAAAATAAAACAAAAAAAAACAACTCCATCTGTTTGGAAACATTTCATTCAAAAATTGTCTGACTGGTATGACGTATGCGCGTTGGTAAAACAGTGACCCAATGTCTTTAGGTTCAACTCGAATAGGCGGAGATATTTGATCTCGCACCATATTTAAGTATTTTTGGGAATTCAATGTCCCATTTATAAAAAAAGTCCGATTATGTTGTAATCATTTGAATATTTTCTTCGGTAGTATACACATTCATTTTGCAAAAGAATATTATCTGTTAAATTGAAAAACAAAATTTCAAGGCTAACTCTGATCCAGTCATTTTTTCCCAATGTTAATTTCCCTATGTGCACCTTACGTGTTTGCATACTGTATAATGTGTACAATAGCTACTATTCATTATTGGAGTTAAATTTGCTACATAAGTGAACTCTCAAAAATGTTGAAAATACTGGAAATGAAGACCAATGTCGCTATTTTATAGGGTGTAGGGCAAAAAATTCAGTTTGTGTATAGAGCGTAATGTTATTTTGACTCGTTTGACTGTTAAAACTCAGCTGACGCTTGTTTAAAGTGTTACACCTCGTCAAAAATAAATGTCATGCTCCGAGTATACAATATACTATTTTGTTGTCCGATCATTAACTCAGACTTAACTGTATAAATTTGAAGCGTTTATTAATTGGACAGTAGACAAAAAAATAAAAACTACTACTATTTTTTCGATGTTGAAACTTGTTTTATGTTATTCGAGCTAATATTATTAACCGGACAATTATTCCCATTTACGTGAGTTTCATCGGTAACCCCCAAAATTTCTTCCGGATATAAATTTTCCTCCGAGCAAACTAATGCAGGTCCACTATTCAGCCATTCCTGCAAATATTCACTTTGTTCTTCTTGAAAACTATCTGGCAAAGTTCGATCGCTACTTGTTTCGTTATCGTGCTTATTTAATAACGGGTCCGAATTGCATATTTTATCTCTTTTCATTTCCGGATCTTCCGTATAAGATCCCACTGACCTCGACACCCTTCTCTTATTATCTATTTGTATTGGATTGCTCGATGGCACTGCGTCTACGGAATGTTCATTGAAAGAGCTGCACATTAATAAACTGGTCCTCGGATCCAATAAATCGAGTCCCATTTCTATATTACAGTCCACGCATTGCGCGGGATTTTTCGAATCAATATCACAGTTTTGACGGCTTAAGGAAACTATCGGTACTTCTAAACGTAATTGTGTCGTGATTTTGGATCGCGCTCCACCTAAACCTAAAATAAAAATAACACCGATAAATTAATATTCAATTCTATTGACATGCTAATTTGGAATTTACGTTTCTTATAGTGTTGGGCGATTATGAATGATATAATCGAAATATTTCGATTATGGCCGAATATTCGATCATTCGATTATGGCAACCGAGATATCATTCGCTTGAATCGATTATGAAATACGAAATAAATATTAATCCCGACACAGTACTATTGCTATGTCGACTGTCGATTATATTGTGATATATCAATATATCATTCGGTTTCTGCATCTACATGCACTGGGATGGGAAGTCTTTGCTAGCACTGGAGAGTGGGGGTGTTTCGATTGTACATACTTTGTTGTACTTAGTGTTAAGGTTAACTTATAGTTGAATAACGAAGTGTATTAATTTAAATGATATTCATAATCATGACATAAGAAACAATCAAGATATTAGACTAAAGAAATGCAGATTGAAAACGTCTCAGAAAAATCCATCCTACTTTGGCAGTGTTTTATTTAATAAACTACCAAATAGCTTAACTGAAGTTGTGTGGTAAAGAGTTTAAGTTCAAACTTAAATCAAATTCCTAAAAAATTGTTTTTATGACATTAAGAATTTTTTAAAATTCAATTTTAATGTTTAACTCATTATGTAAATTGACGATGTATCCATCTAGGGCATAACAAATATATTTCTATTTCTATTCGATCATACCAGTGATTCCATTATTAATATTGTGTTAAGTAATATTAACAAATCGAAATTGCAAAGTTAGAACATAATTCATAATCGATATTTTGAATGATCATTCGCTTATACTGTGAAAGTAAATAAAACGAAATTAATAATTGCCAAGTTTGCGCAGTATTCATAATCGATAATTCGAATTATCATTCGATTATAAAAACCGATTATTTCGATTCATTCGATTATTGAAATATATCGATTATACCCAACACTAGTTTCTTATATAACTGGCTAAGACCCAGTTTAACATGGTATTATGATGATTAGACTTTTGTTTCAAGGTCATCAAAATGATATCAAAGAACCGATGCAACATATTCTTTGATACAACTAAAGATTTTTTTGTTTGTAGTGTTTTTTTAAAAACCTTACCGTGGCTACTGCTTACGTGAATGTCTGAAGAAACTGACGTATCTCTATTTAAATTCAGATTTAAGCTGCTAGGTGATTTTGACGTGTTTTTATTTTTGATGCGATTTAACGGTGGGGATCCTGCTCTTTGTAAATCTAAAGATGAGCCGCTGGGACTTCCAACGTTCGTGTGAGTTCTAGCGTCATCTCTGAATTGAAGTAGCGAAAGCAAATTGCCTAAAGTTGCACGTAAATCGTGTGTCGGCAAATTGCAGTGCCATCGGAGTTGCGCAATGTTTTTGTTTAACAAATATATCGCATAGTGAAATTGTAATTGGTCTTTTCCTCTTGAATAAAGTGGAAATCTACAGAACAAATTATACAATTATATAAACTCTGCCAATGTGTCAATGTTCTCGATTAATCTAAGCCCTAATTTTATATTTTCAAACTGAAATTGTTTTAAACAAATCATAATTTCAACTTACTCTCTTTCTTTGTCAGGTATTTTATCGGAAATGTGATCGACAATGCGTGATCTCGACCCGTAATGAGTAACGGGATATCGTAAAGGAACTTGCAAAAACACACTACACATTTGCACCGTATGGGTTACGTAACCCAAAGCTACGCTTAAAGCAGTGTCCTCAGTATTCGAAAGAGACTCACTATCAGGCAAATGGACTCCAGCTATAGTCACCTTATCCTCGTTTATCTACAAATTATTGTGTGAGTATATAATTTTTTTTTAAATATCTGTATTCTAGTGCTCTCTCTTTAATTCGCCTCTAGATTATTATATAACGAACACTGCAATACGTCGTTTTTTGACGTGATAACGTCTTATAAATTGATGAAACACCGCCAGCACACACGAAAAAGAGTAACGTTCTGCAAGCGAGAGCGCGATATAAGCGATAGAGATGCACAATCGGCCCAAGCGTGTTGTGCGCATTTCTCCCTCTTCTCGCGTGACGTCAGAGAGTAGTGTGCGTTCAACATTTTTTTCGGCTGTTCCAGCGAAAGCTACATCTGACAGATGGCCTTTGTTTTATAAACCGTGAAAATTAAGACTTAAAATCAAGATATCTAATAAAAATGTCATAAATTATCGATTTTTTAAAGCAATTTTTCAGATAATACATCGTTATTTGTCAATTGATAGTTTGTACACAAACGCAGCTACATTTTGTATCAAAAACAAATCTTGGGAGATATCTGCATTTCATAACAGCAGATAAATTATACGGTTTGTTAACAAATATATAATATATATACATTCTTTTAAATGTCTTTTATAATTGCTTAAAAATATGTATTTTGCTTTGGTTGATCAAATTATTAGTTGGTAAAAATATAGTTTGACAGCTATTAAAATTTAGGTTATGTATTATTAAATATGATATTCGAGCGGAATACGTTATCACGTAAAACTATCGTCCGTAAACCCACTTTACAGACAACCAATTTTTTAATTAGTCATTATAAAATTCTTTAATATGCCGTTCTATGCATGTTATGTTCTGTATTTCGTCGTTTATTATGCTAAAAGTAGACTCCCGACTGTCTCGCTATGTTATCAGTAAACTCCACAATATGCCGATATTATTAATTATTATACCCAGAAGTCCGTCTTTCGCGTGTTCTAGTTCCTTAGGGGCGGATTAATGAAAGATTACTGTATTGTTAAATTATGTTTATAAACTTACTCTATTAATGGGATAAATATCTAACAGTTCGGACATAAGCTGTTTACGCCGGAAGTTTAATGAAACAGATGCGTGTAAAAGTGCTTCTCTAGTATCAATAAACGAACTTTGCCAATGTCGAAGTTTTTCAAAATCACGGCTCAACTCTCTGTAATTATCCATTAAATCGGAACCTAAAATATTCCAAACATTATAGTTGTACTTATTACGCTTTATACACACAATCTCAGTAATAGTTATTGGCGTAACTAGTAGTCTAAGTCATTCATCGCGGTGACAGGTCATGACTTAGCCTACAAGTTACGCCCATAATTTTATTCAACAATTGCGCGTTATTCATGTTTTATTTATTGTTATTAATGAGATGTTGTAAATATCTATTTATTTCTTTATAAAAAAAAACTGTCAATACTAACAGCACCAAACAGCACGATTCAATGTTTTGGTTTGAGGTTAGCCGGTTATGAATAAACTCCATGTCGAAAACATTCGGCCTCTCAATTTTAGCCTCAATGGGTAACAACGGAGTTGTTGTTACCTACTATTTCGTTACGACTCAGAAAATAGTTACGTTTATTTTCATTACTCCACAATGGCCGAGCTAGTAGGAATCTTCATTGAGTTATGACAAGTAATTGTCACCAGTCGGTAAATGGCTATTTAGGGTTCGGTTTTTAGGCATGATAAAACATGAATAACGCGCATGAGTTGAATAAAAATTTTAATAATCCCGGTCCAGGGAGCTGTCATACAACTCTAAATATACAGGGAATTACGGATGCTGGAGTACTGTAAACGCTGGATTACTGACAATGTCTGACTACTGATGATTGGATAGGCGAGATTCTAGTACATTTCTACAAAAAATCTCAAAATACCTTTTTCATTATTTTCTTCGCATAATTTATGATATTTTTGTGTTAATTGCCTTAACTGTATACTTTTTCTGTCTCTTTCTTGTGACAGTAATTTGCATCTAAACTTGGCTGATTCAATTTCTTTTTTTAAACGCAACGCTTCTTGCTTTTGTAAACGGCTCGGTTGTGTCTAAAAATAATATTTAACTGTTTAAGTAAATCTAACCTCAAAAAAATAACATATGATCATGGCCGTCCATTTTGTGATGTCATAACAGGTAGTTTTAAAATGCCTTGATCATTTTTAAACTGATTCATAGGGTTTTATTGTGAACCAACCTGTTGAAACATTATTTTGTGTAAGGTTTTGGTCGTCATTGTTAATGTATTGCTGCTTCGTTGTGGATTTTTCTTCACATTTTCAACGGTTATACTGAGGTTTGGATTATCAAACATTGGACTTCTCTCATAAATTTGTTCTCGAAGTGTTTGAGCATCTCGCGCTTCATCTTTTATCAGTTTTTGTAACCTATGCAATCTGCATATATGCAGAAAAAAAAACGGTAAATTACTATTTCCAATTATCGATCAATATTAATAGTCATAGATGTCAGATTACACATAATACATATTGCGTGTGTAATATCAAGATACAGTAGAGACGCGTTAATCCGAACCTTCATAATCCGGATTCTTTGGTAATTCGGACAGTCGTTTGATAGTATTATGTACATTGTAGTCCGGATTTTTCCAGTTTCAGTAATCCGGATCATGATACTTAGTTATTGAGTAGCTGTACCGGCACTATTTGCGTCAACACTATTGGCCGGCGGTGTGTTACAAACAGTTACATACATATTTGTTGCCAGAGAAGTGAGAGAAGTTAGGTGGTTTTAGTATGTATGTAGTCGTTGTCAAACTCAGATAGAAATACATAGAGAACGCACTATGGCGCCGCGTAAACGATCACACGTTACTTTATCACTGCAAGTAAAAAGCGAAATTCTTGAGAAATTAAAAAAGGGAGCCTCAAATAAACAGTTAGCCGCAAAATATGAGCATTTTAGTTTGTTTTCTTGATAATTAAAATTACATCCAGTGATCCGGACATTTTGATAATCCGGATCAGCTGTGTTTTAATTAGTCCGGATTATCGCGTCTCTACTGTATTGTCAACGTGATTGTGTCTGATGGTAAGTTTTGAACTCATAAAGCATCTGTTTGTTGCTAATATTCTCAGACACTCTGAACTTGGTTGTAGCAATTCTAGGCTCCTAGAACTGCTATAAGCCTTGAAAAGTTAAAACTAGGTTCAAATGTTCTGGAATTTTATAATTTGACGAACAAACACGTAGTTGGGTCTGAAGAGTTCTGTATTGCCTACAGATACTTGCAGAGATAATTAAGATTTTTTTAAATATTTCTCAATAATTTGCGGTTCATATCATAATAAAAAAAAACTACTGAACCGATTTTAATCAGGTTTTCGCTGTAACATTTGTTATACATCGTGGAATAGGATGGACTGCTACTAATGTTGACTGATCAACAGTAACACGAGTGAAAACATATTAGGTATAATAAATTCTTTCATACCTTTGCAGTTTGTTTACTGTATAACTTTTTCTAATATCATGTTTTGGAAAAGACATCGAAGAATGTCTAAATATGACATCTTTCGAATCTTTATTGACAACATTGAGACTTTTACTAAATGGTAACGGTTTGCTAGGAGATTTCTTAATACAATGTTGACTAGTAAAAAATCCTCCGGAAAACTGAAACACTAATGTATTATTTTCGAAAGAACACGGTTGGATATCAGATAGTTTTGGTCCAAGATAAACAAGACCAGAGAATAAAATTCCCCATCCTGTCAATATTGTGTCTGGTGCTCCATCACGATACTCCCAAATTCTAATAACAATGCCTAAAATAAACCAAAAATTAAGTATATAGCATCATCTTGTAAGGCAATATAACTTATATATGACATTTACCGGAATTGTGAGTTTTGCTATTATCAAACATTAATTCGTCCCATTTTGGATTAACCGAGTTCAGTTTTTCACTCGTGAAAAAAGGTGCACACATTGTAGTCAAATGCAATGTATAATACACTCCTTTACCAACAGATGGATCCAGTGTTACATTGTAACCGATTATTCGTACAAGATGCCGGAGTCTCAACTAAAAAAAACACGTCTTCGATTAGCAAATAAGTGCTAGTATCCAACCGCCAACCCCAAAATATAGACCCAAGTTTTATTTGACTATTGATTTAAAAAATATTTTGTAAAAACTGGTATCAACGCGATCGAAGCTGCGCCACAATATCAACTTGCGTCTTAACTGAAATTCACTGTATATCAAAACTAGTGATGTGCCGGATCGTTAAAAATGCATATCCGCGGATACGGATCTGAATACGGATATTTGGTTTCAAGATCCGCGAATACGGATCTTAACTTTATTAGAGTACGCGGCGGTAAATATTGCACATCGACCTTTGGAAAGAGACTATCTGTTATGGGAAAAAGTTATTGACTTCTTTAAGAGATAACTCTCATAACAGATTGTCTCTTTCCAAAGATCGATGTGCAATATCTCATTATAAAGATAGTTGATTTAGTACCTTTGAGTTATGTACTATTGGTATGGTACTCACTACGATAAATGTCTGCAATATAAAGGTGCCAAATACGATTATATATGAAATTTCATCATTGAATAGAAAATTAATAAAGTAAAAGATCCGTAAAACATCCGCCATAAAACTAACGGATACGGATCTTTCTTCTCCCTCGGATATCCGCGGATACGGATATCCGGCACATCACTAATCAAAATATTGATATACCAATATTTTTACCAAACAGCGGAAAAAGCACTCAGCTCTGAATGTATAATAAGCATATTTAGCGGATCCTTGTGTTTTCAAGATTTAATACTTTATAATTATTCGAGTAATTCAAAATGTAATGGACTATAGTTTCAAGAAAATTATAAATACCTGTTGAGTCGCTAAAGGAGTCCAATCTCTACATAGAGGAGGTCCATACATAATTTCAGCCTAAAGCGTATATAATCCTGAAAAGGAGACGCATCAAAATAAAGAAAACCAATTACATTATTCACAATTTTTTATTGAAAACATTCTTATCTGTCAGCATTTTCTGGTAGAGATTTTAATATTGCCTCACAAATACTGATCAGATTTACTGGAAATTTTAAATATACTTACTTTTCGTAAATGAATTGTCATAAGTTATTTGCATAATATACAAACAAACTATATTGTTCTATATTTTTGCTATGAAAATTTTAATTTCCCATATGAAATGTCACCTGTCACCTAAGACAACATTAGATGACAAGGCTGCCAACATAAAAATGATAAAAATTATCTGGAATATTTTAAGAAAATTGTGTATTATGAAAGTTTATTTACGATCATTTGTAGTTAAAAATAAATTCATTTAGTAATATGGTAATAGTATAATCAGAGGATTACAATACAATTTTTTCTTTTATGAAAAATAACCTAAAGATGCACTTGAAGAGCTATCTATTAGAGACCATTAAAGTACAATTTTACAAAAAAAAAAATATTTTATAGTGACATCTAAGTTACACAAGCCTAACTTTAAAATTACGACTAATTTTAAAATGCTGCCCTCTATGGACTAGAGGTAGAACCTCTAACATAAATAAAACAAGTGAAATGTTTGATAAACTTTTCGCCTTTTGTGATGCATGTTTTTTGTAAACTTCAGTAACGACAGTAACACGGTGGAGCTCTGTTTGGGTGGAGTGAAGTTTTGATTTTAAACTATGTAGTAGCGACAATTAAATATCTGTCAAAATATAATAATTGTTGGATAATTTTTTCAATGTGTAACATAGTGTCATTGTTAGTTATTGTGAAAATGTGACAAGTTAACCTGTTTTGTGTTGTAATCTGACAGTCCGGGACAAACTATGAGTGACTCAGAACATTCAGATGCATCCGTCACATGGGAAGATTTTTTTGGTAAGCACCTGACAGTTGTTTTAATTGTATTAATTAAGTTAAATGTGATTTTTTTCCGCAAATCATTTCAGTTTTAAGTTAGATTTAAAAATATGGCAAGGGATATATTTTTTATAATATATGACTATTTCTAATTGGATATTTCATTAATATTTACAATCCGTAGAGGGCCCCGTTATGTTTTTGTTTTCATAACTGAAGGTGTTTGAGATACTGGTGTCTTATTTAGTTGCTCAATTTTAAGTAGAACAATCACGAATTTAATGTCACTTTTGAGTTTTGTCATACGTTTTATTGTAACTATAACGAATAAATAGCCTAATTACCTACTAATATCCGATAGACAGTGCACTAAGTTTCATCAAAATCGGTCCAGTTGCTCTTGAATGCTGCAGGTGGACAAAAATTTCTGTAGCACATTTTTCCGTCTAGATGTCATTCAAAAAAAGAAAAAAACCCTTAGTTTATCGGTCATTAAATCTTAATTTTGTGTGGGAATGTTTACATCTGTATCTAGCTGTGATTCTTTTATATTTGTTACTAGCTTTTACCAGCGTGTTTGCTTGCGTTAATGCCGATATTTTTTGTTACTGCTAAGCACACTTGGTGAAGCGCGGTGACCCTATTTTTCTTAAAAACTTACGATTACGGCCAAAGTAACCATTTTATTTATATTTTAAATTTATGTCGTCGTATTCTCTCTGAACTCAAAAAGATTAAAATATTGACAAAAACACTTAGTGAAGTACCTACAATAATCAATTATCTGTGTTCCCTAGAAATGTTTTTAATTAAATTTTTTTATCAGTGATAACCGCCAGTATAAAAAAAACAAAATAGCATTAGGAATTGTGCAAATTTTGTTTTTAAACAAAATATAAATAAACAAAACAGCTATTGGTATTTATAAAGTATAAAAAATTGTGACGTAGCTGTTGTACAAAACTGTTTTAATTACTGCTTGCGTTTCGAAATAATTATTTCCTCGTTCAATTCTGCTGAAAAATTCTTGTATTTTGGTTAATTGCAGCTCGTAATCGATTTTATCACAATATTTAAGACACCACCGATTGTTGGAATACCTAATCATTTTTGTGTTACTCGCTCATGGGCAACTTAGGGTCGAGTGAAAGAAATCAAATGGTCACACGGGGCTACAAAAAGGACGTAAAAAGCATTAAAGTTGAATGCAGAAAGTGCATAGTAATACCTATTAAATAAAAAGATTTAATTTTGAATTTCAGTGGTTAAATTAAAAACTAATGGAAAATACATTTTTTCTTTCAATTTTTGGATGTTTTTTGAATTTGGAAATGATCATATTTTGACCTAAATGTCGACAATTAAAAGATTAAAAATTCTTGTCAACTTCGAAATTAAAAAAAAAGCACTGAAGTTATTAAAAGTATAATAGTCGCGAACACCTGAGTTTTTTGATAAATTTGTAGGCGATTCTACTTGCTATAGAAATACACTTTCTTTCGCAAAGAAAATACCACAAATATCCTGAATTGATAAAAAACTTGACCCTAAAAAGGGGTCCAATCTACTTTTACCAAATTTTCTAATACTTGTTTAACATCAGGAACAGGAAAAATCACACGCTCTTGAGTCTAGAATAGGCCTTAATCTACCATATTAAATTTAATATGTTTATGCTTAATTATATTTTATCATGTTGTATGCACTCAAACGCGATTATTTATCATAATTATACAGATTATAGCGCATACGGTATCAGATTAGCTTTTGTTATGCGGACACGTGTTCACTATTTGTTTTATTTTTGCTAATTACTGTATTGGCAACAATGCAGAATGTATTTTTAATTCTTGATAACAGAAAAATATATTATAGGAGCATAAGCACTTAAATTTCTTTCAAAACTTTTCAGTTTCCACGATTGTATAAAATGTTTTTAACACTCCTTTATTATTCATCTGTATGCATGTATGTTTGTATCTATCTAAACAACCCAAATGAAATGTAATATGAATGCACGCAGCGATGACACCAGCTGTCAGAAATATTATCACGAAGTGAAAATCAGCTAATTTATAGAAGGTACAGTATTACCTCGTTTATCCGAGGTAATGTGGGGAGGAGGTACCTCGGAAAAGCGAAAACTCGGATAACACGTAAAAACGAAAAATTCAAAAATTTTAATGATTTTTTATGTACATATTTGAAATGGTAGAATGAAATTTTATCACAAACGTGTATTAATAGAAGGGTTGTACAAATAACATATTGTCACACACTCACATAAAGTTAACTTCATCACAGCCTAAATACATAAACTACTATTTTGTATTTTTGGCGAATTTAAATTGCTCTGAACTCGAAAAAGTTTTTTTTGTGCATTCGCCCCTTGAGCTCAAACCACATAACCAATTTGACTCAAATTTTGAATGTGTGTTTGTGGACGGTCACATCTTTAGATAAAATCGGCCCAGCTCAAATGTGGAAGAAACTGTTAAAACAGGTTAAAAAACTGAAAAATAATGTTGTCGAAAACAGCTCTACATATTATGGATATTGATTAAATTTTCATATATATAGATACTAAAATATATTGGTTCAAATTGTGTCGGAATTTTAGATTTTATTGTTGGCCTCAATTTCATATAATATATGAACACAATATAATTTTACCTAATAATTGTTTTGTAAGATAATACGATTTTTTGTATTGTTGACTTATCTAAATTTGTTTCAGCTTTTTATTGTCAGCTTGTTATTATTTATATTTCATTGCTCAGCAGACTTCATTGTCATCATTCAATAAAGATTATTGTGCAGAAACTGTTACATTTATGTATATAAAATTATGTACAATGTAGGTTATTTATAGTTTTGCGTCGCGTTTTATTAAAAAAAAAATGATCACAATGCACATAATTATTAAAGCCGTTAGATCAGTCAGAAACATTGAAAAACGAATTGAATTCTATTTATTTTTATTATACCTAAGTATCATATGTTTTGATATTATCCACAAAGATTTAGCCCAAGTTTTGACTCTACAAAAAGTTCTGCTATCCTGCTATCAGTGCAAATATTTTATTGTTGAACTTAAAAGATAATGCGATGAAAATCATCAAATCGGTGGCAGACTAATTCAATTTTTTTTAACACATTTTGTTACTATACCTACTTGTTGAAATTCTAGACAAGTATATCAATTATTTACAATTGTCAGCGTCTGTTCTGAAATTTTTTTCATACCGGGCAGGCCTCTCTTTAAATGGATAAGTGTTCAGTATGCGGTCTGCCAGGTATGCAAAAAAATGCAAGGCACACATTGATAATAATTGATATTACTGTAATGGGTTTTGACATAAAATTATGCGACATCTGGTGATAGAAATTTAAATGATAAGTTGATCACATGTTACATGCTGTTTGTATAACTATAGAGGTATATGTATGAAAAATGGCGCATTTGACAGTACATCTGCCCTAAACTCCTCCCATATGTAAAATCCTGCAATAACCTGTATAAATGCCATCAAGTATTGAGCCGTAAAGAAGTTTCACTTCCAAAAAATAATCTTTTTGTTCTTGAATTTTCCTTTAAAAACCGACACAAACTCGAGCGAATCTTGAGGCAAAATCCGAATTCACGCGACCGAAGCCAAGGACCAAGGTTAATATAAATTTAGTGTAATCGAATAGGTACTATATATAACTTCGGATAATTTCAAGGTTTCTGAGTAATTCTGGAATTAATTCTCTGAATATAATGCTATGCATTATTTCCCTTGTGTACATAATTATTCATTAATTTAATGTTTTAATCAAGGCGAGGAAATTTCCTCTTAGACCAGTTAAAATAATTATGATTCAATTTATTTACATTCAGTTTAGTGTTTTGGAGCGTCGTGAAAACGTCGTAATTTGATTCGTGTTTTGTGAAATATAACTACGTGAGTTTTTGTCACATTTGCATGTTTTTTTTAGCACGTAACTGCACCCAGAGAACCAGTCGCGGTTTTCTAAATAGGTTAACTAGGTTATAGCCTACGGCAATAAATTTTTGAAGGCAGAAAATCGAATGTGTAAACGGACGTTAGAGCCGCAGGTTCAATCTTTTGTAGAATTTTTCAAGTCTTGGATTTTTATCGGGTTCCCAAGAAACTAGATGCGGAATTTCAAACTTCTAGCTTACCGGGAAGTATACAAAAAAAATTCATCTAGAACAAAAAACAAATAGTATGCATTTTTTATTATAGATTAGTAATACTAGCGGTCTGTCCCGGTTTCACCCGAGTGCGATAGATATATAATGTGTTATCGGAAAATTCTGCAAAATGTAATGAAAACGACTAAGCGCAGAAATGTCTATCAGATTTGCTTCTGAACTAATAGCTTTCAACGAATTCTATCATATGTCGCTACTTGGTACTAAAACAGTATTTTTATTTGCTTAGCAAATGTTACTAAAACCGTCTTTTTTTTTGTCAAAACACCGTAATTTTGTACAAAATATTTAATAAAAACTATCCTATAGTGAAGTTGGACCAAGCAACACAGATTTACAAAACTTCATTAAAATTAGTTCATAGTGGTTTCTGAGATTAGCGCAGACGAACATCGTGACACGAGATTTTTATATAATATACTAGCGGTCCCGCCCGGTTTCACCCGGGTGCAATAGAACGAATGCGGGGAGGGACATGAGTACGCACATTCATCTTAGTTTACCGAGACGAATGTTGTGTCCAAATTTCATGATGACCGGAGTTACCGTTCAAAAGTTTTTGTCGGACGGACAAATGAGTTACATTTTGTAACATTTTTTATTGATGCTCCACTCCTATTGGTCGTCGCGTAATATTATATAGCCTATAGCCTTCTCCGATAAATGGGCTATCCAACAAAAAATAAATTTTAATTCGAACCAGTAGTTACTGAGATATTAGCGCGTTCAACCAAACAAACAAACTCTTCAGCTTTATATATGAGTATATAGATATAGAAGATTGATAATGATAGTGATGTAATGAATATTCGCATATTTTAAAAATGTGAAATTAATATATTGCATATATACCTTTTATCAACCTTAACGTTAACATTAGGTAATAAAGCTTTAGATTTAGTATTAATATAATTAGCCAAGTACCCAGAACCACTGTAAATGTGTGCGTGCGATTTGCGCGGTCAATCAGCTGTCAAATTTCAACCTTGGACAAATGACGCCAGATTTGAAAACTGCAGAATATTCGCATTTGACATTCGTGACATCACTAATTAGTACTGCTGGTCTGATATTTGTAATAATTTTGAAATTCGAAGGCCGCAGTTGATTCACTTGCCACGAGTTGAGATCGCCTTATCTAGAACTTCAGTTAGACAGTGTACCTTAAATATAGTTTCTCGAAAGGCGAACATTTGCCTTTGTTTTACAACTTTTGTCTATTGTTGATATAAATCGGCGTGCATATGTTTGCTATATGCTTCATTGTTTACACTTGCAGGTGGATGTACTGCAAATACAACGGGTGTTTTACAAACACTGGCCATAATATGCTATGACGACCATTTTGTTACATCCACCTTTGAAACAGCATTTTTCTATGCATTTTGATCACAATTTAGCTTGAAAAGCGATCTTTTTCTATGTAGATCAATCATTTGTTTTTGTGTGAGTGCAATCTAATGTTCTTCGTGACAGGAAATTTGACAGGCTGCTCCTGCATGTATAAGAACTGTAATTATATAATCATACTGTAAGGTAAATGCCAAATCAAATTTTTTGACAATGCTTTCTGAAACCCAGCATTAATCTTATTTTCGTTTTTGTCCATGTCGTCATCAGTTTGCGGTAGTACATTGAAAAAAGGTAAAAAAAATAGCGGAAAGTAGTTTGCCAAAACCCTGCACTTTAATAAGTTATTCTATGCTTTCCTTGTGTAACTTGATGAATTTTGATTGTCATCTGATTTAGGTAAAAAAGCAGTTTCTTGCGCTAATTTTCAGTTTTTTTGAAATGAAAACTTCTTTAGCGGCGTTGTACACTTTTTTTGTAATGGGTAAAAAATGTTGAACTCGCGTCAGAACACGTGACATGATCGAAAATTCGTAAGACGGATGGAGAGTAGAGGTATAAACTGATCGAAAATTCGTAAGACGGATGGAGAGTAGAGGTAATATTCAAGTCTTCACTTCTGTCGGCACTCCCGGAGTGCAACCCGTCTTTTTTTAAATAGTATCAAGTATGAACTATGGTTAAGGTTTAAATATTCCGATTTATTTTAAACACTCAGTATATTGTATACAATTTACTTGTATTTACATTTCGCATATTTTTGTCATGCCTTATATAGTTACTAGCTGCTACCCGCGACTCCACCCGCGGTTGAAATGAACACTGTTTTATACAACAGTAGTGGAGTCTTAGGATCCACCTTATTACAGTGTTATTTGTTTGTATCATCTAAAATTAACCGAGATTTGACATTTTTTTTAATTCATAGATTAAATATTTAACCCCTTTAGGGGATACATTTTCAAAACTCCTTTCTTTGTGCTTACCTACGTTACCTATATAAGGAACTTCTGTGAAAAATTTCACGTTTCTAGAATCTAGACCCATTGCTGCTAGAAACACTGCTGGGACGTGGGCTGGCTGCCGTGCGGGTTACGAGGACTGAAATGACATCACTGCGGGCTCGCCTGCGAGCTCACAAGATGAATTTTTCAAAATAAGAACCGGGGCTATTTTTCTTGCTTGTTCGTCTGGTTATTTTGTGGAAGAACCAATCATTGAAACAGTATCTTGTCACGTGGGCGACAAACGCCCACAAATACTGCGCCATAGTGGGTGTTCTGTTCAGTGACAATAAACATTAAACGTCCTCTTTTGTTAACATTCTATCACTGCGAGCGCGCTAAACCCATCTACAAAGCAAACTTGAAAACATGCATCGTGTGAAACGAACACATAAGAGCTATTACAAAAACCAGCGCTTAAAAACTAGCAGTTCAATCTAGCGGCAAAAGCAGTCTCGTGTGCAGTGGCCTTTAGTTTGATTAAGTAGATTAATTGTTCTAGACAAAATCTTTTCGCATGTCGTCTGTTCTTCTTTTATATTTTTTTCCTAATGCATATTTGTCAGACATATTGTGTAAATATTCATCAATTCTTCGGGATGTAAATGTAATACAGTTGACTTTCTCTAAATAGAACCGAAATCATATATATTAATACGCTAAGGTTAAAGATGTTTGCCTCCCTTTTTAGAAAAAACCTCACAATTTCTCCACATAAATTATATACCATTTTACAGATAATTGCTTGCTCTACTGACATCGACAACTAAAAAATTTATTATTGCTTTTGTTTTTGTAAATTAATTAACAACAACGCTGAACAACGTCTGCCATCTGACGGCTATAATTTTGAAACAACGTCAACACTTCGAAATACTGCATACTGCCATCTGACGGGCAACGCTGAACAACGTCACAGCAATGCTGCATGATGCCATCTGACGGCTTAGCTCAACGCTTTTGCTACTTGCGCCTCTATATGACAATTTTAGTAAAATATTTCTTCGATCTGTCATCGGAGCTTCATATTGTAATACAACAAAAAGAAGAACGTTATAAGCAGTGTGCAAAATTAGAAACGAATTGAATACCTGCAATCATATTTAAAAAATAAATTATTTTGTAAAGTGATAATTATTATACTTATTTAGTGCGAATAATTCGCACAGGTCACGCTAGTTGTTCATTGATAAGAAATCGTTCTAACTTACTGGTAGGTATTTAGTATGTTTATCATTTGTAAACTAACTGATAATAATTTGTTTTTTTTATCGCTTACAAGTTAGATTATATTGTAACAATCTAAATTGTATTTGTGTTATTTATTTTACCTTGTGATGTCTATCACAATTGCTTGTTTTTGTCTACGTTTTTATTAGAAAAATATAAGATTTTTTTTGTGTCTGTCAATGACCGTTTTGTTTCTGCGTCCATACAATAAGAATCAAGATTGAAAGTATTGTTTATATAAACAGAAAATAAGAATAGTGTATTTTTGTATTCAATTTGTGTAAATCTTTGATTACGAATTAAATGATGCGCAATACTTCTTTGTAATCGTTTTTGGACTAGCTACGGACACTATTTTCAGAGGCTCTGGGCCGTCTCGGGTCGTGCCGGTACAGAATAACCAAGCGAGGAGAAAGATTGTGATGACATATCAAACTCCGTTTTTAGTATCATCATATATATTCTCCCTTTTTAGAAAAAACCTCACAATTTCTCCATATAAATTATATATCATTTTACAGACAATTGCTTGCTCTACTGACATCGACAACTAAAAAATGTATTATTGCTTTTGTTTTTGTAAATTAATTAAAATACAGCAACTCTGAGCAACGTCTGCCATCTAACGGCTTTAATTTTGAAACAACGTCAACACTTCGATATGTCATCTGACCTTCATATTGTAATACAACAGACACAATACTGCATACTACCATAATATGACGGTTTTAATTTTGAAACAGCGAGCAACCCTGAACAACGTCACAGCAATGCTGCATGATGCCATCTGGCTTAGCTCAACGCTTTAGCTACTTGCGCCTCTATATGACAATTTTAGTAAAATATTTCTTCGATCTGTCATCTGAGCTTCATATTGTAATACAACAAAAAGAAGAACGTTATAAGCAGTGTGCAAAATTAGAAACGAATTGAATACCTGCAATCATATTTAAAAAATAATTTTGTAAAGTGATAATTATTATACTTATTTAGTGCGAATAATTCGCACAGGTCACACTAGTTGTAGAATCTTACAGAAGCATAACTATGTACTGTACCCACAGAACATTTTACTGTTCTGTGTATGTACCTAAATAGCATATTTAATTTTTTTTGGTTTTTCAATGAATATTCGAATTTTTTATGATATCTACCTGTAGGGCTGCTTAATGTCCGGGTTTTTACGGAAATGTCCGAAATTTGGACAGAATTTTAACGCACCTATGTAAAATGTCCGTAAATGTTAAGAAAAATTAGTATATCAGTCACTTTATTAACAATATAGGTATTCATTAATTGAAATATACCTCGCTTATAGAAAAGCTCCCGCCGTAAACAATAATCGTCAGATAGATAAAAGAAAAGTCCGCGAATTTTCTGTGAAATCTGACATTTTCTCCGGAAATCTATTATCGAAGAATCTCGTTAGAGATTCTTTTCTGTGCTAAATGCCGACGAATCTCTAACAGATTCTTATACATTGATTTTGCCTGTCTCCCATATAACGCCGTGTATATGAGGCCAGTTTCCAAGTTTTATAGTTCTGTGACCACGTGACTTTCGTATCACCGATTTTTCATATAATACTATAATATATTTACGCGATACAGAAGACATTTTAGCAAGTTAATAAATCTGACAATTGACCCTATTGCGTTAGTACTTAAATGACGGCCCTCAGTTTATTTTGCAGCGTTCAAGATTCTTTTGTTTCAATAAATTGATATGCTTTAGACTCTGACTCGCCTGAGCGCACCAAATTTGTAGACAATTTTGGTACACTGCAGACTTTTAATAAAGTTATATACGATTGAAACTGGCATAAATAACTTTCGTAATAAAAATATGCAAGCTGACACCAGCGGTGTATCATTGAACTAATAGAATATACGAATAGACCGTGGGTGGTCCGGTCAAATAAAATATGGCCGTTTAACAGACCGATAACTGTAAAACGTATTGGGAATTTAAAACTTAGTTTATTTTCAATTCCATATAAGTACGTCAATTGTTCGTTTATTGTACAAGACTCAAAAGCGTCTCATCATTTGTTGGTTCAACAATCAACAGTGTAACATTTTCAACAATGTAAATATTATTGTTTGAAATGAAAATATTGCGTTTTCCAAATACTACGAACATTAGCGCTCCTTTTACGGATTTCTTTTAATAATAGAAGAAAGGCTGTACATAAGATTTTACGCTCCATTCTTCATGCTAAACAGGGCCCAGTATCAGTATTCAATAGTTCGTTGTTTTTCTATTTGTTTATTCAATCTAAAGATGGACGGACACTGAATCAACTTCTGGGTTCTGGTTTGGTTTAGAACAAACAGCAATTTTAGAATACATAGGAATATCTGAACACTGGAATCTTTTTTTATCCGAAAACGCTTTTCATCGTTCTCGACCTCGATAATTAATAGACGTCCCTTAATACTTATTTTTATCCCCAACTCACAGGAAAATGTGTGATATTTTTGGGTCGTTAATTGTTTGTATGCCAGTATTTTTGTCCGCCTCTTGCATCATTTAGCTCTTCCACTATAATAAATAAATAACCAGAAGTATAACTTCCTGTGACCTCAGTGCTCACTTCTCGGTTAACCTGAGATTCTATCCTGAAACGGCCAGTGCTGTACCGTCTCGAGTGTTATGAGGTTTGCAGCGTCGGGTTTTATAAGACATTGTATGTAATTATCTAGGTACTTATTTCATTTTAAATTTGTGCTTGCTATAATGCGTATTTAAAAAAAAAACTAAATATCTATATAAATTAATTAGGTACGCCCATGGAAAAGCGATATTTCATCTTTTACTTGAAACTAAGGTCACGAATCCGTCGGTAGACATAAAAGGCATCGCCTCCGAGTTATGCTTCTAGTTATTTACATATTCTTGTGGCTCTTCCCTGCAGGGGAATGTGATATGAGTTTTTTCCATCATGGATTTTTCAAAGTTATTAATTTTATTTTTGATTATGTACTAAATAGGAGATTTGTTTATAATAATTTTGTGTAATGAATTGTAGTTTCGTCAAAAACAGTACGCAAAGTCATAAACATGGGAAGTCAGAAAGTGAAAACATGAAAGAGTATTATTTTCGTTAGCGTCTATAATTGGAAGGTGAAATAGTTCACAGTGCGCCATCGAACTGAACGTTTAGCTAAAAACAGATTTGGGCGAACGGAGTAAAGAAATGGTGAGACGGAATCTCGGTAGGTCGGATGTGAAATCAATGAAAGGTGTGGGCTTACTTTGGATGGCATCAAATCGATGTAAAATTTGGATTACCTAAATCTTTGCATTCTTCGCTATGATCATTGTTAGAAGTTCGGATTATGTGCTGTCCAATTACGTCACACTTGTAGTAAACACACATATACCCGATATGCACACGTGAGCACTAAACGAGAATCTTGTAAACGATATCTATCGTCTTACTTGCACTTGTTTGTATACTACAAGAATGATGTCACAGTAGGTAAACAAATAAAAATTTCCTCTGGAATAATACTACGATATGAACATTTTAAGACAATTTAGAAATAAGAGTCAATCAAAAAATGCATTAATCCACTGTGACTAGAGAATACAATCCCGAGAATGTTTTTCAATCCCGGGATTACGGGATTTTTGATGCGTAATCCCGGGGCTATCCCGGGATTAGACTATGTGGTTTCTAATTGGGCTCAAATGAAAAAAACTTGAGTAATTTCTTAAAAAATGTTTTTAAAATCGTTGCACAACACAAATCACAATATAGTAAGAAAAGAAAATAGACAAAACAAAAAAAAAATTACTTTTGCAAGAAATCAAAAAGACAACACAAAAAAACTATTTAGAATTTAGAAAATACAATCGCAGAAATATCAAAGCATCCAATGTTTGACTTCCAAGCCTGCTTCGTAGTTTATTGCCAACATAAGCTGAAAACGCTCGATC
The DNA here is from genome assembly GCA_963575645.1 of Xanthostigma xanthostigma. Taxonomy (NCBI): domain Eukaryota; kingdom Metazoa; phylum Arthropoda; class Insecta; order Raphidioptera; family Raphidiidae; genus Xanthostigma; species Xanthostigma xanthostigma. The sequence continues at coordinate 6,569,825 of OY754471.1, read as the reverse complement.
ACGTTCTGCGCTCGTTGGAGGAATAGACAATAGATACTTATATGCCGTTTCTAAGTGATATCCACGAACTCATCCATTTTTGCACAGGCTTATTTCACGTCTAATACTATTTGTCAACCCTGATTCATTTTGTACTTGTACTTCAGGATCTGGAGATTTCATATTCTTACATATCGTACCGCGTATTTAAGGATTTTTTTTGTCGTTATACGTAATAAATAATATTAATATAATCTAGGCAAGGTAATTGTCAAGGCGCAACGGATTACGGAATGCAAACTAGATCTGTTTTTGGCAATCCCGAAAATCCCGAGATTAGCCAAGTACAATCCCGGGATTTTCGGGACCAGAAAACGGCCGGGATCCCGAGATTCGGGATCCCGGGATTGTATTCTCTGTGACGCTTCTAGGCTGCTCTGTGCACGTAGCGAATAGACAGGCCTCTGTTTAGCTTTTGACTGAATCTATTACAAAGAACAATTAACTATTTTTAGATCAATTTGTGTGTGACGTTCGGTTATATTCGTATGCACCACACCTTATGCAATAATGCTCCATGGACCAACACTGTTCACTTCCATGGAACGAAAATAGCTACTTCTAGATCTATTAAAACACAGCGGAGTGAAATATTACAAACCTTCTTCACAAACAGAGACTGTGTCATTTAAGACATGTTTTGATTTCAATTATGACTTACGCGTAATGACGCGTAGTATGTTGTATGTTGGTTTGTTTTATTTTTTTTTTATCAATAAATGAATGCATTTTTTAATCTCTCCAAAAGTAAAACAATGGAAAGTACAAATATGGGAGCCACAGTAAAATATTTACCCAGGTAATTGGCTGTAACTAATTTATATTTGTAAATAACATACTGTAAGCGGTATTTATGTGTAAATATTGCATATTGGTGCTAAAAACACGGTTACCCGGGGGACACATATACAGTGTAACCTCTCATAACGGACACCTCTAATGAGCGGACAGCTCTATTAGGCGGACACTATGTGATAGTCCGGAATGAAGTACAAGAGAATTCCATAAGACATAATCTCTCTTGAGCGGACTCTCTCTTGGGCGGACGCGGACGCAATATTTAAGTACAAAACTTGTAAAATTCTCTCTTAAACGGACACAAAATTAAAAATGTTGCAACACGTTGCACTATAAAAAAATTATTTAGGCGAATTCATTACCATCGATAATAACTTATTAGTGGAAGATGATGATGACACCTCTTTTAACAAAATTGTAAAAAAGGCGACAACCTGACGTTAGTTGAATCTGACGAATCCGATGAAGAAATAACCATAACTGATCAATCTAATGCTATAAGTTATCAGCAGGCCATTGGTATGTTGAAAACAATTACAGAATTTGCCAAAACTAAAGGAGATTCAACAGCAATGCAGATGTTATCTGACTTAGAATTACATTTTCAAGACAACGTGCTTAAAACTAATACGCGTCAAACTACCATAATTGATTTTTTCAAGCCAACTAAGTTATACTTTTTATGTTTGATTTTTTGATTTCATACGTAGGTATGCATATTAATGTATATGAGAAAACAATAAAATTCTACCCTATTATGTAAATAAAAAATATGTATGTACATATTATGTAGTATGTATGTATCTACATACATAATAATATGTGTTTTTTATTTTTTCCCATACGCGGACACCTCTCTTAGGCGGACATATTTTAATAGTCCCGAAGGTGTCCGCTTAAGAGAGATTTCACTGTAAATAGTTTTTTTTGTTCTTAGCGCACAATTGCCAAAAGTTCGAAACATCATCTATATATCTATATATATATAAAAATGAATCCCTATATCCCTTGGTCACGCCATCACGCGTGAACGGCTGGACCGATTTCAATTTTTTTTTTTTTGTTGTGTTTGTTATTGTCAGGAGAAGGTTCTTATGACAGAAAAAATTAAAAAAATTGCGCGGAAAAAGAGAAAATTTAAGAATCCTTATTTAAGAAAACTTAACAACCATATATCTAGATCGAGGATGTAAAAAAACTGAATATCGTTTAAAACAAATGCTTTTTTTTCGAGCACGACGGCGCAGCCGGAGTGAACCCTCGAAATAGAGCAAGTGTTTTAAAGACCAGTTATCCACGAATACTTTACGCTATTTTTTTTCGACATACACACATATACGCCCATGTATATTTTAAAATAGCTAGCAATTAATAAAATAGATAGATAGATGTTCCAATTAAATTGTTTTATTATTTCACTTTATACGTAGCGAAGCACGTACAGGGCGCGAGTAAATAAATAAAAATGTAAATGTTTGATTGTTCAAAATCTTAAATCTACGAAAGTTCTTCACCGATTGCTTTTAAATTTTGACACAACTTTGATTTCGAATACGCGCCTGCTTTTCTATACCTACCTATTATATATAAGTACGTCACAACTATCACAGGTGAAAATATACTTTTTTTGAAAAGCAGCTCCATCTGTTGGACGTTAAAGCAACACACGCTATACTAAATGTTTTACGGGAATGGGGGCGCCATCAAAATAGTACAAATTTAGCATTATTATTGATAAACCTTTTTATCCTGTTAGTATCGTGTTGTAGGTATTTAACTATGAGTGGTACAAAATAAGTAGTAAATAATCTTTAAATGAATTTTAAGGTAGAGAAAAATCTAGTTTTGAGTCGGTTACTTTCATATTATGGATAAATTGAATAACATATTATCTATTTTTCCCTATACAGTTTTTTGAACACACCGTATAAATTAAGTTGTACAGTCGGTTCTAGTCGAACGCTTAGTACAAACTTATGTGTAACTAGCCGCTATCCGCGGCTCACGCGCAGTTGAGATGAAACACCGTATTGCAAACTTGCCTCACGTTGTTGCCTCCAGCTAAGCAGCGACAACGGTAGTGAAGCCTTCGGCCCCACCGAATTGCAGTACCACTTTGGGTTTTTTTTTGGGTCAAAAGCCCTCCTCAACTTCTTAACGTTCACCAACGTTATATAAGAAACTCCTGTGCCAAATTCTTCTGGACTCACCGGTTTAGGCTGTGCGTTGTATGTCAGTCAGTCAGTCAGTCTTAGAGTTTTATTAAGTATATAACGCAGTTGACAACACCGTCTTTCCTGGTATTTATGACTTTGACCGGAAACCCTTCAGAAAACACTTGTAAAACTAACCAACCAGTGTTGCTTGCATTAGAAAGGTTCCCACATTTTAAGTATATTGTTTAAAACCATATAATTAATTATTATTTCAATTTATGTTTATTATTGATTGGCGATTTAGTAGGTATACCAAATCTTGTTTTTTCCGTATTTATTTAATTGCTCTACGGTCAACTGTAGAACTGAATTTACCTCTCGTTCCTCATTTTTTTTTTGTACAAGATGTTCACAGTCATGTGAGTTATACATTTCACAATGTTATATAAGCGGCATGGTTTTTATCCATAGGACAGGATGCTTTAAATTTTGCTAAATCGTATACCTACCTTATCTATTTGTGTTTTTGAGATGCATACATTTTTTTGAAGTAAAACTTCTTTTATGGCACGGTAGAGTGTAAAATTAATTCTTGAGAATGAAAATGTAACGAACGTGTCGCAATGTACGTATACCATATACATTAAAAACTAGCTGCAGAACATTTGGGTAGAACTGTTGCCTCGTAACCTAAAGGTCGTAGGTTCGATCCCGGCGGTCGGTGCCATTATTTGTTTTCCTTACAATTATACCAGCGTTACCTCTGGAGTGTGTAGTGTAAAACAAACAATTTTTATTTTTTAAATTTTTCTGGAGGTTTTTTCGTACTTCCTGCAGGTGAGCTAGTCTGTTAAAATTCGGCGTTTCCAGGAAACATGAGAATGATGTGCAAAATTTGAAAGTGGGCTGAATCACAAAAAGTCTTCATTATCTTATGGGTAAAAAATTAATTTGTTTCGACCGCGTTGAAATTTGATTTACGGGAATTTCGCAAAACAAAACCCTATGTTTTTTGGAAATTCTAGTTCCTAAATCAATACCGATACCCGATTGGTGTCAAGAATGTCAAACTTCATTATTCCCTGTTTAATTTGCAAGAATTGTTATATCTCAAGATCTGGAGCTTTTAAGATCGATTCTGTTATTGTTTTTCCAAATTTCTAATCAATTGGGTTTTTGAATGAAATTTTTTTTGTCATAAATGGAAAGATCGTAGGTATATAAGTTTTATAACAAAACTATTTTTCTTTTTTTTATTTTCGTTATAATTCAAAAGTTATATCAAATTAAAAATAAATTTTTGTACCCAGTTCCGAGAACGCGCCGACATTTCCCGAACATAATGTGACGTCATAATGTTTTAGTCAATACACATGTAGAAGCCATTGATAGTATACTGCGTATATACATTTTACCATTATGACGTCACAACTGTCAAAAACAATTTTAGTGCGTTTGCAGTCACGTGATTTTTTTAAATATTTTATCAATTTTAAATTGCTTATAATTAATTTAAAAAAGTTTTTTGAAAGTTTTTCGCATCGATTATCAATATTATTTATAATAAAGTTTTAAAATACCTACAATAAAAAAATCGATAATTATTTTTTTTGAAAAAAGCCTAATTTAACGAATAATCAGACTATTTTATTTCAAATGAGCACTATTTAGGCCAGTAAAATGAAGAAGATTTATCCCTAAACATTTTCACAAAATCGAAAAAGGGTGCAAATTTGAGGGAACGTTTATATAAGTATGATACACAATCTGCCAAAATTGCACCTTCGTGTATGACTGGAAGTTGTTAAAAAACGTTAAAAAATATTTACTGTGTTATTTATCAGTTTTTTACTTGTATCTTGTCATAATTCAATATTGTAACCGTGAAAATGTTCTTCTAATTTTCGAATTAGTGGCCTACTATTAATAGCTCTTTGACGAAGGCAGGCTTAAATATTGAAATTATAAATTCTACTTAGAGATGTTTCGGAGGTATGCATATCGTGTTTTTTTTTGTAAAATTCCAGTAACTATACTATTCTGATTATTTTAAAACTAGGCTAGATAAAATTATTCTCATTTACGCACAGACATTGAAATTAATTTTACCAAGATTACGACATAATCGGTCATATAGAAGACCAATTAACGCAATATTAGTAACTTTTTTGTTTTACTTTACTTAATTGATAAACCGAATATATTACAGTTAAACGAGATTATTTTTTATCGTACCCAACCTAGTTATTGATAAAATCATTATTGTTATTTATTGGTACTTAACTACTTATACTAGTTAATACAGAGTATATTTTTAAAAAAATCATGAAATCATAGTTAAATCTAGCAGCCTGATCCAGCTTTGCCTGGATGTAAATTTATATTTTTCGCGCACTGCTCATCCCTATTTTCGCAACATAGACGTTGATATGGTAGCTACGGAAATCATTAAAACATTAGGTACAGAAAATCGTTCTTTTTCGATATATATTGCATTTTAACCGGAACGATTTTCTATGTTGCACTAATTACTTCCATAGCTATCAAACAAATAAACCCTGTTTATGTTGCACCTTAACTAAAATTCACTGTGTAGTCCCTATGCTACTTCTGAAACTATAGACTATTAATTGTCACTGAAAAAATGATGTCACACCTTGTCGTAATATATACCATTACGCACCTACAATCTGTTTGTTATGTCTTATGATACCTAGACGGGAGAACTATAGTTACCAGAATTTTGACTATCTAATTTTGCGCTAGCAACTGGACAGTTTTCGATTTGAACTTGGTACATTGTCAATTGGTACCCAAACTTTTAAAGTCTATACGATCCGAGTTTAAATGGGTTTCTGTCAAAACTGAAAATCTGTAGTCGAGGATAAAGACGATCAGATGTACATTATTGGTCTTTAAATCCATATATGGATGGTTTGATTCACATTTCAAATAATCTAACCACAAATGTTTTGTATAATAAAAATCCTACACCAAACGATTTGAGTGACAAAATAAGTTGTCAATCTTATCCAGCCAATGTAATAAATTTGTAGTAAAAATGTTTCTTCGGTGTTATTCCAAAGGTTGACGAAATAAAGATTAGATATAGTGTTCAGTGGCTAGACCTACAAATATTTTGATACTCAACATTGACATAGAAAATGGACGTCGCGCACTAAAAGAAGATAGACAGTTATGGCTGCCTCTCCCTCTACACGGTTCTCATCAGGTTTGTTCCAAATAGCCGCAGTAACAGAACCGTACACAGTCTTGTCACTGCGCAAGACTGTCTTGCGCAGTATCAATTTTTGAGCTAGTGCGCAAGATAGTCTTGCGCCGTGACAAGACTGTGTACGGTTCTGTTACCGTTCGCGGTTGCTTGTAACAAACCTATTGTATCAGACTCGCACCAATAGCATTCACAGAGATTCAAAAAGAATTCAATAGTGTGATTGGTAACTGGTGTATTTCAATCTCGTTCACACAAGAGTAATGCTTGGTTGCAGAATACATTGTCAGAAAATCAGATTTGACAATGACTTTAAATTATGAATGTCTAATTACAGTTTTAATGCACGCAGGAAACATATGAACACTGTTCGTACGGGTCTGAATTTAAGTTAACCCTATTGGCCAGAATCTGAATTTCAGTAAACGCAGTTGGTTAGGAATATGAATCTCTGTTAACGCTCTTGGTCCCAATCCGTACATAGATCCGAGCTTGATAAGAAAAGGACGTGAAGAAACTGCCACCACTGTCTCATACTGAACGAAGAGTTTTCTGCGTAATCTATTTTCTCTATCAATAGTACACACGTCCCAACAAAAACATTCACTTGTTCACTTTTATGTACAACAGTTCACTTGTTTATATTATATGGAGGGGTGTGGTCCGGAGTGATCGTTTTTTGTTAACGGAGAGACGAGAATAATAGTATCGGGGGTTGTTGATGAATAGTTTTTATTGTAACCCATAAACATGAGATTGTATTATGTGATCCAACGTTAACACTGTTGTGCGTTCTTGGAATGGCTTTTTATTGTTGTTAGCACGTGTTAACTTCCCATTTAGTATTTACTTGTTTATGCGGTAAGAAATTCGAAGGGTCGACGATCCACGCCTAAAGTACTGAAATGTTGATGTTTTCGTGTTTTAGTGCATTCCAATTTGTATTCATTGTCAGAAAAGAAAGCATCGGTATTATATTTAATTAGTCGTTACCTCCGGGCGAACAGGTTGGTACAGAAGAACTTGGCACATTTTTTCACATTTTTTTTTGATAGCATATCAATCTGAAAAGTTAACTAATTTAGACATTCCCCCTGTACCTAGCTTAGGAGCTTGGGCGTTAAAGTTGAGCTTTATAAATTTTTACCTTATTTGCACCTGCGTGCCAAATTTCAAGTTTCTAAATGCACGGGGAGTATTTTGATGAGTCAGTGAATGCTAAAATTACGATTTTCTGGAACCTCCATCTCTACTTATACACTTTGAGATAAAAAACACTTTCTCAGGGACCCGTTGAGTCATAACAACATAAATTATTTTCATGTTACTAGTTTAATGTGAAGCGAAATTGTGAGGGTGGTTAATAGACCTTGGCATCTTGGTGTAATGGGTAGCGCGCTGGCCTTTGGACCAAACTGTCGTGAGTTTAAATTCCACCTTCGCTCATAATGTTTTATTATTTATACATCATATAATATATATTAATACGCTAAGGTTTAAGATGTTTGCCTCCCTTTTTAGAAAAAACCACACAATTTCTCCACATAAATTATATATCATTTTACAGATAATTGCTTGCTCTACTGACATCGACAACTAAAAAATTTATTATTGCTATTGTTTTTGCAAATTAATTAAACTTTGAACAACGTCTGCCATCTGACGGCGTAACGTAAACACTTCGATCTGTCATCTGACCTTCATAGTGTAAATACTGCATACTGCCATCTGACGGGCAACGCTGAACAACGCTTTTGCTACTTGCGCCTCTATATGACAATTTTAGTAAAATATTTCTTTTACAACAAAAAGAAGAACGTTATAAGCAGTGTGCAAAATTAGAAACGAATTGAATACCTGCAATCATATTTAAAAAATAATTTTGTTAAGTGATAATTATTAGGTATACTTATTTAGTGCGAATAATTCGCACAGGTCACGCTAGTCGTTTTTAATTTGATATTGTTAGACGATAATGACCTTATTTGTCGAGCGTCACAAAATATGCAACAGCGTTGCTGTGAGAACTTGGCTACAAAAACTATTCAGTCCTTCTTTGGTCTGCAAAACGACGAGAAAAAAATAGTTTAAGAATTGGCGACATGTGTTTCAAAAAAGATCATCGAGCAAGCAATACGTGCTCGCAGACCAACTCAGTAGATTTGTCTAAACAATACGTGCTGACTTCATTGTTCAACTCTATATAATTTTCACAATTATAATATTATTGTTGTTGCCTATTGTTATTAGTTATAGAAATGGTAGGTGTTTGTTAAGAATATGTCTCAGTGTTGCGATTTCAAGGACAAAGGCAGAGGAACAAGGCGCGCGAACTTCTAAGAATCGACTGTTTTTTTATTCATCTTTTGTTTATTGACTACCTACTATAATATATTTGCCTGGCGTTGTCTGCGACTGAGAGTCCCGTGTTAAATAATTCTACCAGGGTTTTTAAACAGGGTTGAACAAGGGTTTCTTAGAGTAAGAACTGTAAACTAGACATTGAAATTTGGAAGGTAAAAATATAGATATCTGTAATTCCTATCAAAAAATCAGAAGTGGGATTTCATTTTATCTCCCATTTTGACGTGATAACGTCTTATAAATTGATGAAACACCGCCAGCACACACGAAAAGGAGTAACGTTCCGCACGCGAGAGCGCGATATAAGCGATAGAGATGCACGATCGGCCCAAGCGTCGGCTTGTGCGCATTTCTCCCTCTTCTCGCGTGACGTCAGAGAGTAGTGTGCGTTCAACATTTTTTTCGGCTGTTCCAGCGAAAGCTACATCTGACAGATGGCCTTTGTTTTATAAACCGTGGAAATTAAGACTTAAAATGAAGATATCTAATAAAAATGTCTTAAATTATCGAATTTTTAAAGCAATTTTTCAGTTAATACATCGTTATTTGTCAATTGATAGTTTGTACACAAACGCAGCTACATTTTGTATCAAAAACAAATCTTGGGAGATATAGATCTATATCTGCATTTCATAACAGCAGATAAATTATACGGTTTGTTAACAAATATATAATATATATACATTCTTTTAAATGTCTTTTATAATTGCTTAAAAATATGTATTTTGCTTTGGTTGATCAAATTATTAGTCGGTAAAAATATAGTTTGACAGCTACTAAAATTTAGGTTATGTATTATTAAATATGATATTCGAGCGGAATACGTTATCACGTAAAACTATCGTCCGTAAACCGACTTTACAGACAACCAATTTTTTAAATATCTCAGTTAAGCAGCGTTTGGCCCCGACCTTGATTTTTTATCTCATCTACATTTCAATTGTTTTTAAACTGTGTCGCTAATCTGAGACTTGTGAAGATTGTGTAAAGTTTCGGTGACCGAAAAAGTATGACCTTTTCTAAAATGCACCGCTCTGGGTCATCGTTGCATATTTGTAATTTTTCGTGTTTGTATTTTTATAAATCAGCAATAATTATATGATATTTTGTTAAAATGCGCTTATTAAATTCCCAGCAGTTTAAATGCAGATTTTTTCACTAATTCGCGGAACCATTTAAAGACCGGTCATTCGAAATTGTTTGGTATTTTTAGAACAGAACTAGTTTTTGTTTGAGTAATATCAAGTTTACATACGAGTTCATGAATAATAAAAACTGGTGGAAGCATTTATTTATGCGTTGGTATGTATTTACAGTACTGTACAAGCGAGAATAGCCCTTCACCATTTTCAAAATGCCATTTCGGGTTAATCGGATATTTTGTGTAGTCACAGCTTCAAATGCAGCACAGATTTATAGACTAAAGGCGTACGAAGTAACATATTTATAATCACTGGGTTAAAACGTGAAACACACGCGCAGCTCTCTTTCTCCTAAAGAAAAAACGTGGTAGATTAATGTCATTTTAGAGAGAATTTATAACTTTTTCATGTTCCTTTATTGGCGATTCTTATACCCTGCAATACAGTAGACTTTCTGAAATGCATAACTGCAAGGCTATACAGTATGTAAACGCGTAAGGTGTACATAGGGAAATTAGCATTGGGAAAAAATACTTGGATCAGAGTTGGCCATGACTGCATTAATTGTTATTTCTATTGAATTATCGTGGTGATCTTCAGGATTTCTATTTTATTTTGATTTATTATTATTTTACTTGGCTTTTTTAATAATTAAAAGCTCTTATAAATCATTATTTAATTTTTTTGTACAAAAATAAACCAATAAACCAGCTCCATCTGTTTGGAAACATTTCATTAAAAAATTGTCTGACTGGTATGACGTATGCGCGTTGGTAAATCAGTGACCCAATGTCTTTAGGTTCAACACGAATAGGCGGAGATATTTGATCTCGCACCTTATTTAAGTGTTTTTGGGAATTTAATGTCCCATTAATAAAAAAAGTCCGATTATGTTGTAATCATTTGAATATTTTCTTCAGTAGTATACACATTCATTTTGCAAAAGAATATTATCTGTCAAATTGAAAAACAAGATTTCAAAGCTTTCTCTGATCCAGTCATTTTTTCCCAATGTTAATTTCCCTATGTGCACCTTACGTGTTTACATACTGTTATAGAGAAACGAAACAATAGCGGACGAGCCTTCTTTAGATATCGTTCTTATTGAAAATAAAACAAACGTAGACTAAAATCGTTTGGAGAAGATAGTAGCAAGATGGGAAACTTGTGTAAGAAGAAGAGCGGGAAAAGCGATCTGTGGTGGCATTCATAGGCCATATCTGTACAGTCAATGACTGGCGACGAAAAACTAAAATATGATCATATTCGTAGGATCATCCGTTGTTAGAAGACATAGATCCGTTCAACCTGAAACGCGTTTGTGCGCAGAAATGACGCTACTATCTTCTCTAAAAGCATATTATATGTACTTTTATTCTATATGTACTGACTACTGAGCATAGGAATAAAATCGCAATCGAACTATTAGGGTGTAAACATATACTTCTGTTTTTTTTTTACGTCGTAAGCACTGGCGTATCCAGAAGGGCAAAACAAGCACGGGGGACCCGGCTTAAGAAATTTCTTATTTGCCCCATCCTGGGCTAAAAGCTGGGTACGCCCATGTTAACGTCATAGAAAAAGACAAAGTTTTTGAAACAGAGATACTTTATTCAGACTGAATGCAAGTACATCAATCAATCCTATCATCGGAGAAATCAGGGAATTACATCGAAGAAAGAGACGCAGATATATTTTCGATACGCTTTGTTGCGTTCACTCACCGCACATTGAGTAGATAGGCAATGATTAATATAGTTAATTAATAGATATATGTCTAAACGACACTACTCGAACTGCTTACTGGGTTTACTTCCTCTTAATTAATAGCAATGGGCGAATGAATTTTAGGACATTAGGATAAGGTAGGCAAATTTTGAGCATAGGAGTTCGACAGGTAATCGGCCATGGCCTTATATAAGGAACCATCTCGATATTTATCTGGAATTATTGAAGGAAACCATGGAAAATCTCAACAAGATGGCCGGTACAGGAATTACCGTTTCTCGGCGAGAGGCAGCAGGAAAAAGTCCCAGCCACAACCCGGTACCTCCCGAATGCGAGTCTATAGTGCTCTCACCGCTACGCCCACCCCGCTCGGTTCATCTTCCAGATATTTGTGGCCAATCTGTGAAAGATCGATGCGTTTCTTTTGTACAGCAGTATATTTGCACGCGTTCCGATGAATCATCGCGGACAGTGGCTGACGGACATTCGCGTTGCTACTGCATACAAGTAAAGTCTTTTGTGCGTGCGGTGCAAGTTTTGCTGCAGTGCTGTACGTTGCACTTGCTGCAATGCCGAATGTACCTACATAAATACAAGCATTTGTGTAGACTTGGCGGAAAACACAATGTAATGATCGGTCAATTTTATAATTCAAATTTGCAATTACAGAATATGCAATCAGCATAAAGTATTGTTGATCCAATAGAATGTTACGATGAAGGAAGGTTTTGGTTGAGGATCATAAAAAAATAAGCTTTACCAATGTTTCACTAGTGGCCAACGTTTCGAAAAATTTATTTTCATCTTCAGGGCCACCTTTCGACCAGCTTGAGGCCCTAAAGATGAAAATAAATTTTTCGAAACGTTGGTCACTAGCGAAACATTGGTAAAGCTTATTTATTTATGATCCTCAACCAAAACCTTCCTTCATCGTAGAATATGCAATGTTTGGAATGCAATATGACATGATGATCAGTTTAGACTTTTTTTTACCATATACTTAATATGTATTCCAATTTTAGGTAAATATTTACCTACAAGTGGGACTCCAATTGTTTTTTGAAATAAAACTTCTTTACGCACGCCTGACTTGGGGAGTAAGCTGGTGACGAGAGCGTTTACGAAAAGTGTAATCGGACGAGGCGAACGAAAGTTGAGAGGGAGATAGTGAAGATAGAAAGAGGATGACAAATACTTCACTGGCTTGTGGCGCCATCAGGTGGCCGAAACAAATACTTCACTGTCTGGTGGCGCCATCGGTTGGTCGAAACAAATACTTCACTGGCTAGTGACGCCATCAGGTGGCCGAAAATATAAGCAGTAGTAACAATAGAATGACACATACTTTACTTGCCAGTGATATCGGGTGACAGAAAAGTTTTGTAAACCTACTTAACTTGCAGAGCTAAATAATATTTCATAAAGATTTACGCTTAAAATCCAACGAGAGCTAAGTAATTGCAATGTATTACTTTTTAACCGACGAAAAACAAAAACGGAGGAGGTTCTCAATTCGACGCGTATATTTTTTTTTTTTTTTTTTTATTTTTTTTTTTTTTTTTATTTATGTATGACCACGCATAACTTTTTACAGAGTAGTCCGATTTTGATAATTATTTTTTTGTTTGAAAGGGTATACCCCGAAGTTGGTCCCATATAAATTTGGTAAAAAAATTCCAACCCTAAGGGTAGGAAAACAGGGGATGATTGATTGTTCACTCACTGATTGTAATGTATGACCACGCATAACTTTTTACAGAGTAGTCCGATTTTGATAATTATTTTTTTGTTTGAAAGGGTATACCCCGAAGTTGGTTCCATATAAATTTGGTAAAAAAATTCCAACCCTAAGGGTAGGAAAACAGGGGATGATTGATTGTTCACTCACTGATTGTAATGTATGACCACACATAACTTTTTACAGAGTGGTCCAATTTTGATAATTATTTTTTTATTGGATAGGGTATACCTCGAGGCTCGTCTCATATAAATTTGGAAAAAAAACTTCTACCCTAAGGGTGGGAAAATAGGGGTGATTTATAGTTCACTCACAGATTTTCATGCTTTGTGTATTACAATTATAAATTATATAGCCACAAAAAATTATAAAATAAAAACTTTTTAACAAAAAAATTAAACCGCCGAAAAACTGAAAAGTAAAAAATAATAAATCTTTTTATTTAACTAAGTAGTTGAACGTACGTGACAGTCTAGTATATCTAAGTAATTTTGAGTCGGCGTCAACAATCCTTCGCTGGAAATCTCTGAGAGTTCACGAGAGTTCTCTAATTTGATTTGGTTATTTCTTTTAGTGATCTTTGTTCATTGATTGTTTGACGCCGACTCAAAATTACTTAGATATACTAGACTGTCACGTACGTTCAACTACTTAGTTAAATAAAAAGATTTATTATTTTTTACTTTTCAGTTTTTCGGCGGTTTAATTTTTTTGTTAAAAAGTTTTTATGTTTTCATTATGTTTATATTTCTTTCTTCTTACATTAGACTGTTCATTTCGTTCTTGAACAATTTTATAAATTAATATTTTGTTCAATACATTAAATATTCTACGTTTAAAGTGAACAAAATTGTAAATTCATTTTAAAGTTCATGTTTTGTGAATTTTCGGGTGAATAATAACAAATTATGGCAGGAATAAGTTTTACTTTAGTCGTGTGGTCTAAAGCACACTCGTTTTTTTTCGGCTGCTTAGGGTCAGTTCTGAGTATTCCAGTAGTAGATACTATTAAGGCGGGAGGTATATTTTTCAAAATTTTTTAACATCTTTAAAAGAAACTTAAAAAAAAAGCTTCACACTTTCGGCCCTTGTTCTGTATTATACTATTTTTGAATAAGTCATTCTTGTTTTAAGCTTACTCTAAAATTAAATTATATCGAGTAGGGAAAGATTATATGGCTGTTGAACAAAATCATTATATTATTAAAAAATATTTTTTACTATAATATGGTATTAATAAATTCCATACCTAGTAGATAGATAGATAGATAGTTTATTCATCATAGCGTCAAAACATTGTTTGAATATGACAAGTCACAATATACAAAATGCAAGAATTAACATAGAGAAAAAATAAATAGAAAGAAAGTGCCAATATATATACAACTTATGAGGTATAAAAATCGTCTAGTGAATAAAAACATTGCTCAATTAATTTTTTTTTAATGCGCTTAAAGCTATTAAAGTCGTTGATGCGTCGAATTGATTGAGGCAATTTATTATTAGATACGTTCTTCATACTATTCCAGGTCTAATTATAGATGTACTTATAACGAATGGGCGAACATTGAAATTGACAGATGAATATTCGTAATGAATAATGGGCGAGATCCCTATTTTAATTTGAACAGACGGTACAATATTATGCACAGCTTAAATACACAAAACTGATTTCAAAAATAAACCCACGTCTTCAATAGGCGAGTCCATTGACCTAGGAATCTTACAGATGCTCAGTTTTTTCCTCTTGAGAAATATGGAAACGTCAAGAATCTTTCGTTTTTGAAAACTAGATAACTTCAGCAGAGATAAATCGCGTTTTTTTGTTATTATTGAGTGGTAAAGTAGGAGGTACCAACTGCGATAGAGGAAAGTGTCCAAGCTGAACAGATTTTTCTTCTGGGAGCAATAAAAAAAACATGATTGCGTGTAACTAAAGTTTCTTTAATAATAATTAATATTAATATTTATTTCTGTTATTTATTTTTATTGTTAATATTTATTAATAATTTTTTACTTATTATATCTATGTATAATAGATATTAATTTTTATAAATAATAACGACCGAATACAAAATTGGTTTGCGTCTGTAGCTATGTTTCACCATTCATTCAAGATGGTTTATACAGATGCTTTTTGATATCGCTATCTGTCAGTAAACACGTTACTTCCGTCCGAAAAATGATCTGAACTTGTCTCAAGTAAATTGCGCCTAAAGAAGTTTTACTTAAAAAAAATATTTTCTATGTCTGGTTTGTTACCAATTTAACTTTCCCAGATTCTAATCTCTGAGAACTGGTAAAAGTATACTATTCGATTTAATAATCATATTTAAAAATATGGATTGATAGTCTTAAACTGAACATCTCTTTGATAAGGTAGACACTTTTTTTACCACTGTCAGAATAAATTGACACCAGTAGATCAAATTTATTGCGAGTGTTTTTTATTCTGACTAAATAATGTAAACAGTTGCAAATCGGGATTCTACCACGCCCGACAATAAAATACAAGTGTTGCCAGCATCCCAGATCCACAAAGAGATTGAACAACACCGGTGACTGGTTGTTTGGTCACGGTTGCCATATTAGGATAGACTGGCCTCGACGTTTGTCTCTTGTTTTATAAGAGAGCTCTGTGGGCTTAAAGACACAGTCGACACGAAGTTAGCTATAGAAAATTGAAATAAAATAAACATTTTGCTTTGTAGATACGAAATTTGTCTCAGCCCGACTTTACAGGGAAGGTCGAAATATGTGCTATATAATATGTTGCGCTCGAAACGCTGTGAGATGACACGTCTGATTCCAACCGTGTGTAATCTGCCAGCTTCGATTGTTGACGCATAGTGATCAATCGAAAGTAAATTTTTAAAATTCGCCAATATCCGCGAATGTAAATGCGAAATTCAGACAAATCAGGTAAAAATTTTATAGCTGGATTGACCGCGCAAGTCGCACGCACACATCTGTAGTGGTTCTGGGTACTAGGATGATTATTGAGTATTAATAAAAGCTTTATTACCTAATGTAAAGACTGATAAAAGATATAATATAAAGTATATATAATTACCTTAGCGTTAAAACTTAAGTTATTTTAAAAAAAATAAGTTCAAAAACTATGAAACAAGAAAATATTCTCATCTGAGGATAGCCGTGGTCATATGCCACCTACCCTAACAAAACATTCCATTTAACAGTAGTAAGCGATCATAAGCTCTAGGGCAAAGTGCATCACGCTATAACATCTATGGGCCTCATATATATGAGATGGCATACGACCACGGTTATCCTCAGATGAGAATATTTTCTTGTTTCAAACTTTTCAGTATAGTCGGGTTTTAGTTTTTGAACTTATTTTTTTATTTGTTTTCAATTTGATCCCCTCTGGTACCAAATTTCAAAAATATATGTAGCTTATGTTACCCGAGCCATAATAACGAATCGATTGACACCTTATTTATCAAAATTGGATGAATAGTTTAGGCGCTACGTTGGAACATCCGTAAATACAAACATACATAGGCTGCTAAACGCATAACCCTTCCTTTTGACTTCGCCGCAGTCGGGTAAAAAGGGGTAGCTAAGAAAAATATTTTTCTAATTGAAATGCTTGGAAATTAATATTTTTTGTCTTATTTAATACTAGCGGTCCCGTCCGGTTTCACCCGGGTGTAAAAGAACGAATGGGGAAGGGAGAAACATGAGTACATACCGAGATGAATGTTGTGTCCAAATTTCATGATGATCGGAGTTACCGTTCAAAATTTTTTGTCGATAAAAAGCAGTATTTATACTTTTTTCAACTAATTTTTTTTTTTAATTAATTAAATAAAATTAAAATAAATTTTAATGTAAGCCTAAGGCTACATACGCACTAGGCGGCTACCCGCAATGCGGCTAGCCGCGCGGCTAACCGCAGTGTGCGGTTGAATCTGCGTTCAGCCGGACGGCTAGCCGCATTGCGGGCAGCCGCCTAGTGCGTATGTAACGTCAGTTGAATCTAATTTAAACCAGACATATTTTGTTTACCAGAAAGATTTTGTTTAACCAAACAAAACGAACCATTTCTACAATGAACGTTGAAGAAGTTGTAGCTGTTTATTATATATACGATCGCCACATAAAAAATAAAAAGAAAAAAAAATACTGGATACATCCTTTCTTACAAATACGAAATGAAACCAGGCATTTTGATATATTTTTTGAAAACCTCAAAAAATATGAAGACAAGTTTTTTGGTTACATGAGAATGCGTTTAAAATCATTTGAAGAATTATTGAGTATATTAAGAACATTCATAATGTAAATTGTCAGATTACAAAATACACGACTACCCAGGTAACGGTTAACCGCAAACTAAACCGCGTAGTGCGTACACGAACCGCGCGGCCAGCCGTCGAAGCGGCCGCTGTGCTCCAAGCGACCGGAGCGGTTGGCGGGCAGCCGCAACGTAGTGCGTATGCATTTTTTTATATATACAGAATTTACGTATAGTTTACTACTTGCGGGTAGCCGCGCGGCTAGCCGCATTGCGGGTAGCCGCCTAGTGCGTATGTAGCCTTAGAAGAAAGCAATGTAGAAAAAAAACTAAAAATGCATTCGCCCAACGTAGGGCTCGAACCCACGACCCTGGTATTGACAGTTTTGTGCTCTACCGATTGCGCTACCCGGCGTTGTATTCTTACATCGCTAATATGAGTATACTTAGTGCATTTCACCTGAATAGAAGCTTATTTTTTAGATACATTTGGAACATTTTTCATTAATGCTCCGCTCCTAATGGTCGTAGCCTGATTTTATATAGCCTATAGCCTTCCTCGATAAATGGGCTATCCAACAAAAAAAAAATTTTTTCAATTTGAACCAGTAGTTCCTGAGATTAGCGCGTTCAAACAAACAAACTCTTCAGCTTTATATATAAGTATAGATTATTTTCACATTAAAAAAAATCCTGATATTATAATATTTGCTTGAATGCGAATGACAAAAACTATGCGAATATTCGGGAACTTACTCGTTTGAGAGCTTAGTATTTATTTACAACAATTCCTTATTTTTGATTCTGTGACGTTTAAATAAGAAACTCGTAAACCTGGAAAGTCGTTTGGTGGGAATTGTCTGTACTTAAAGAAAGATCTTTAATGTATCTTCTATCTTTCTTACACGGATTTGATGCGGTGTGTGATATACGCGAGTGTTGAGTTATTGAACTAAATGTGATATTAATTGTAGCAATTGTCGAGAAGGGCAACAGCTGTGATGTAGCTCTAATCATTGTTTCTAATCGCTAATACATAGAGATTAAGTGAACAGTAATAATCAATTGTGTGCTAATGGTGCAATTGTTGTCAGTATGACGCAGCCATGCGATCAAGTTTTGCCAATGTCATTGTGAAAAAATGTACGAGAAAATGGATTACGCAGCTGTTTTACAGATGTGCTGAAAACGGCTTCCGTTATGTGAGGTAAATTTTAAAGTGACCGCCATTTTCTTTGTGAACCGAATCTAAATTTCCCCATGTTATTGGTCCGAATTTCTGTTAATGTTATTGGTCCCGAGTTTAAATCTCAATTGGGATTTTAACTGGATGTGAAACTCATTTCAAAATATTCAATATGGCCGCCCTATGCGAAGCATTTGCATTGATAGTATACAAGCTTTCAATGTTTGTATCCGAGGAAGAAAATTGTCGTCGGGCAGTAATCCTTCAAAGTGTAATTATATTAAAAGGACACAAATCACCAGTATTGGTCACATCGTAAAATCTTGCAAGTTGTAGTGATAAGTTAACTTTGTTGCTTTCTGCATGCAAACGTCAAATTTGAAAGAGAAACTTCATGAAATTAACGGTGTATAATCAGCTGGCAGCTGTCACTTTTCAATTTAACAATTTGATAGCTACATTTACACGTGATCTATTAACAAAATTAGGGTGTTACACAACACATATCGTGCTTCATCTTCGATTTTTCAATGATGCGTGTAAATTTCATAATTGTAAACAATAAATATTTACAAAAGTATACGTAGCGCGCAATGCTTTACTATATAGAACGCTTCGCATAGGATAGTTCTCTGAAATGCTGAGTAGACGGCGCAGGGCCAAAGTAAAATCGTAATTCCGAAACTCTGTGAAGGCTGTCTGTGAGAATGCTGCAAGTTTGACACTCCGACGGCCTGTAAATTTGATCGACCCGCGTAATGCAAGGCATGGTGCCGTTTGATCGCGCTAGTAGAAAGGTTACCTAATCCTGAGACCTCTTTCTTATTAATTTGAACGGGCCGATGACTAATAATGAATGTTTATGAATGAATCGTGTATAATACACGCATACCATGCAATTGTTATGGTGGTCATCCTTTGACTCTCTTATGGCGTCATGCGACAGACTCGCAAACAAGTGAATTACTCAGTACAAAGACGCGCTCGTGCATTGTTTGATCAGTTGTCTTTTGTTTTATTTGCGCGATACGTCGTTTTATCAGTACAGAAAAAGTGATTTTCAATCGTTACGGAGTTCGGTGCATTTAATCCCGGACATCTGTTTTCGTTTAGCATTGATCGGTATATACCAAAAATTTTAAATAGTTTTAAGATTACATGTAAATAGCTTTCGAGTGTTTAGTGCTATATTAATTATTTGTTTACTTTTGATGTGTCGAGTATCAGTTTAAATAAATTTGTTTTTGTTTTGCTTTGAAATCAGTGATGTGCCGCTGATGGTTTAATTGGAATTGCAACTACAAATACCAGAAAAACATCTATTTCTCGTAAGTAGATTCTTTAAACATGACTAATCGATACACTTGCATTTTTTATAAGATAATTGTAACGACAACTTCACTTTTCATATTAATAATATTTAAGGTCACAAACTACCAGGATTACCTGGACCTAATACCAGCTCATAGTTTCAATTAATTGTTTAAATGTATTACTTTTAGCCAACCCGTCGGGGGAATTATTGGATTGTAATTTAGCGCTCCCAGGAACCCGAGCTCGTGCCTCGTACCAATCAGTTTGTGTATAGCTGACATAGAGTCTCTAATACATACATAGATACTGATGACCTCAGATGTTATTATTATTATTATTAAATTTAGGTAAAAGCCGCAAAGCCATATAATAATAAATGACAAATAGTTACAAAAATTAAAAACTAGAATCTAAAATAATTAATAGAGCAGTAATAAATTGATCAAAATAAAATATACAATAGAACAGAATATATAGGAAAATAGAGTGTAAGATACTTATGACACTATAATATAACATGTTCATCATACATTTCTTGAAGCAAGAACACTTTAAAATTTTTTCTAGAATTTGTAAGAGATGGTGAATTACGAATGTGTGGCGGTATTTCGTTCCACAATTTACAGCAAAATATAAAAAATGAACTTGCTCTGAGACTAGTTCTGCTATATTGTATCATAAGTTTATCATTTCGGATATTATAGTTATATGTTGAGCGTCTATAATTACAATCTGTCTATCTATAGTTTAGCCCCAGATTTGCTTTACATTTTTGCTTTATGCTCATCCCCTTCTTTGTCTTAGCGTAATACAGTTGTGTCGTATTTTCCAAACCAACTGATTTTACTTTCGTATTTTCAAGTTTTTTGTCCAAAGCGTCTCCTCGGACGTTGATCAGCCAGTGCGACCTTTAATCTCAATTTAATAAAGATTTTTTCTGATTGGTCTTTGACGATGATGAAGATGAAGGAGAAATTAAAAAAAAACATGAGTCGATCAGTCCTGCCAGGTCGAAAGTATCTACTGTACCTAATATAAATCCTTGCGGGAAGAAGCAGGCTTTTAAACAGTTGGCGTAATTGTCAAATTGGTTCAGAAGTTTCTGAAATTATCCGCGACATACAGACAAACATATACAGACGTTACCTATGTATATAGAAGACTTAATCTTGACATAATTCCAAATATAAATGTAAATTTTTATACAGCACTTCTGTGTTCTTGCTAAGAAAATTACAATTTACCTTGAATAAATAACTCGGTGTGAAACATCGATTTAAAATTTAAAAGGGGTGTACGAGTAGTTTAAGTCGAAGATAAAAACATTTTTCAGTATCGGCTTTTCTTCATGCCTAATAGAAATAGAATAGAAATAATATTTATTCGTGTCTAGGGAAAAAAAAGAAATCAGAAAAACCATATGGGACAATACAAGACAAATGTTTTTTTAATTCGTTTCTAAACTTATTTTCATTTTTTATATTTTGTAGATAATTTGACAACGTTTTATAAATCTTAAATCGTAAACTGGACTTTTTTCAAAGAACGAGGTCTTATGTTTTATAGGAAAGTCTTCATTCCTTGTATTATACGGCTTTTCCTGTTTTTGATCAAAACAGCCTATAAACTCTGCATATGCTTCAATACTTCATAGGTATATATTGAAAAAAATGTTAGTAAATGTTTTTCAAAAAAAAATATTTCTACTATACCTATTTGAGGTTAAATATCAGACGGATAATTCTTTTTTGGCTTGATTCGAAAATACGGTAAGGCGAGACGAAGACAAAAACAGCCTTTGCTTACTTATCAACTCAAATCTTTTTCGAGAATTTTTTTCTTCTGGAACCGCATTTTCTTCTGCATTTTTCCTCGAATTTTTCGTGTATTTATTGTATATATGGTATTCGAGTTTTTTCAAAAGTTGTTTTCCGTCTCGAATTTATTTAGAGTAGGTGCATATTATTATAATTATTTTAAAAATCTACTTGATTTGATTGATTAATTATTATTGACGATATGCTTTTTAACACATGCCTCGGGACAGTCAGTGGACTGGGAAAAAAATAAGCGAGCGAGCTATATGTGAGATTGGCCAAGAAACAAAGGCGCACATTTGTGCTCAAATCATAGCTTATAGACAAGAAAAGGAGTAAGAACCGTAGAAACAAAGTGTACACACTTCGTTGATATTATATACTGTTGGATTTTTAAAAGAAGACCGGTCTATGGAATGTAGTCCTATGACCTTATTGCAGAAGAGCGCACATGTATTTTATATTACATAATATTAGTAAAAGGTAATGATCCTGGAACCGCTTCTATGCAATAAGGGAGTCCAGTCGACCAAACGTTTAACAATTGTGTTATCGCGATAATTGTACTATTGCTATAGCTGTACGACTATACAGCGACACTTGCTAACAGTACAAAAAAATCATACACCAGACAGTACATAGGCGTGCGTCCACGGACTAAGTTGAGAGGTGTTGTCTGAATATCATCAAAATGGAAAGTAAAAAGGGAAAAACAGTTAGAAGTGGCGCTAGGGAGGTCATAGCGAATGTAATTAAAATGTGCGAGTTAGAGGCTCAAAATAATGCCTTAAAATTTAAAGCTATACATTGTTTGCATGCCGTGCCATGCGCCGCCTATGAATTCCGATAATTTGGGAACACATCAGCGACTGCTTGCCCTTTCCCCACCGGTCTTCTTTCGCCGATCGCACAGTATCTACTTTTGTGTTCAGATTTCAGAACGGTCTATTCTATCTGTGAAGGGATTAGCGTAAAATTATTTTTTTTCTTTTTTTTTACTAACGAATTTCTTAATATTATTATTTGATAAATAAAAAATCATAATTTTTTTTATATTTCTTAAGTACTTAGGTATTAGTAAATAAAAAATGTTAAAATTAATAATTTCGTTGATTTTTTTGTGCAGGTATTATAAATAATTTTTATTATAGGGTTCATTGCTTGCGTCGTGTGTTCACTCTTTTTTCTATACTCAACGATCTATCTAGTTTTCTTATTCGATTTTTTGATCACTCGCACACCCCTAAAATTTATGGAAGGGATCTGGCGGTTATTATCAGCATTCTCGCTTGTCATTAATTAGTATTCTTGATTGGTTTTGTACTGTTGAACAATACCGAGACTTTAAAAAGTAGAATACAAAATCGTGACATATTATGACAATACTTTTTACTTGCCAAATATGCAAGCGAATCTATTAAGAAACGATGTAATATTTCATTAGAATTGCATGTTATGACGTCATTGATTCAAATCGCATTTTGATTATATCACTTTGGTGAACAATACAACATTTTTAATGTATTTTATAATATTAAAAAAATATTCATCCTACTAAATATTAATTACACACGAAAACAGTGGCGGCGTGTGAACATTTCAAATGGGTGTTCTGCAAGGTCAGCCGGAAGCTCTCAAGAGGCACGACTTTTTCCGACTTAGTTGACGAATATCATCATAACTTTAGCTAATTTGCACATAATAAACATAATATATAGCCTATGTTTGTCTGTTGTCAGGAGTAATGTACCTTTCAAACGATGAAATAGGTGCAGTGGTTCCGGAGTATACCCTCCACATACACACAAACTTACAAAATTTGCTCTCTCTCTCTCTTTATGATATTAGTATAGATTTAGCTGCGATCAACTTGAAAATCGACATTAACACAAGCGAAGCCGCGGGTAAATGTTAGTTCAAACTTCAATATACTCGTATTATCGAAAAGCAATAAGCAATCAATCGGTGCTAGATGATGTTTGACCTTGCTATGTTAGATTATTGTACAGTTATTTCAAAAGGAAGACATTTTACACCCACCTACACTATTATACATTATATACCTACATAATTAATACGTATATATTATACAAGTACAAGATAACATTATATATGTTTCTTTTGTGAATAAGTGGGCGTATAGCTGGTTCAGAAAATACTATATCAATAGTTTTATCGCTAAAACAGATATCACACCTGTCTACAATACCCGTGAAGTGACGAGAAGGCAAAATTTGATATGTCGAATTTTGAGTAATTTTTCCTCCATCTTAAATCGAATGAATTTATTGTTAACCAAGGCAAAAACTGGTTATCATAACATCATTATTTACTTATTAGTTTAAGCTCCCATGACAGAAAACGTTACCCCAAAGAACACCTCAAAATTATAAAGTGAAAATGGCTGAAAAACATGTCAGAAACATGTTACAAGTAAAAATTTGTTAATTGTTATTTTTTACGAATTTTTGAATTTAAAAAAAAACATGATTTTACTTTCCAAAACACCTGCTTGAAATTTATACAATTTGTAGTAAATAATGTACCATTTTTGAAAAAAATTGTCTGGCTGACAATTTTTGTTAATAAATTTGCAGACTTCATTTGTTATAAATAATTTTTTGTATGAAAATGCACTTCATAACACCTCCTTGAATTTTTTTTTTAAATAAAGTTTAAGATCTCTTCTATCTAATACAACTGGTTTGGCTGACAATTTTTGTTAATAAATTGGTCAGACTTCATTTGTTATAAAATTTTTTGTTTATGAAGTCTGTCATAGTAAAAAACATTTTTTCGCTGACAGACCAATTTTTATGCATAAAATAGATGTCAAACCTTCTTTCAGAAAAAAATTAAGGTGGTGTTTTGACACGGCCCTTGTAAAAGCTAATTTGTTTATAAAAAAACGCTATCACGGCGCTTAAAAATTGAATCTGGCATGGTAAATTAAAGTATATAAAAGGGATCTACCGTATTAATTTAGAATAAAAAAAAATTTTTTTCTAGTTAGCAACGATTATACCATATTTTTTCATTAAATGCGACCACATTTTTTAATGAAAAAATATGGTATAATCGTTGCTAACTAGAAAAAATTTTTTTTTTTTATTCTAAATTAATACTGTAGATCCCTTCTATATACTTTAATACATTTTTCATCAAAATATTTTTACCATGCCAGATTCAATTTTTAAGCGCCGTGACAGCGTTTTTTTATAAACAAATTAGCTTTTACAAGGGCCGTGTCAAAACACCACCTTAATTTTTTTCTGAAAGAAGGTTTGACATCTATTTTATGCATAAAAATTGGTCTTCAGCGAAAAAATGTTTTTTACTATGACAGACTTCATAAACAAAAAAAATTATAACAAATGAAGTCTGACCAATTTATTAACAAAAATTGTCAGCCAGACCAGTTGTATTAGATAGAAGAGATCTTAAACTTTATTTAAAAAAAATTCAAGGAGGTGTTATGAAATGTATTTTCATAAAAAAAATAATTTATAACGCACTAATCTCAGGAGCCACTGGTTCGTACTGAATTTTTTTTTGTTGGATAGCTCATTAATCGAGAAAGGCTATAGGCTATATAATATCACGCTAAGTCCAATAGGAGCGGAGCATCCATGAAAAATGTTGCAAAATGTAACTCAAACTTTGTCCGTCAGACAAAACCTTTTGAACGGTAACTTTGAATGATCTTTAGACACAACATTCTCTCGGTAAACTAATAGATATGAATGTGCGTCGTACTCATGTCCCTCCCTTCCCCATTCGTCCTTTTGCACCCGATAAAACCGGGCGGGACCGCTAGTATAATATAAGCGTGTTAAAAAGTAGAATGTCTGTGCTGGCCTTTATATTCCGAAAGTCGTGAGACATTCAGTATCGAGAGACACATGTAAGAGTGAAACGATGCGAGACTTTGTGTAGAGAGAAAGAAGATGAGACAGTAAAAGCGACAGATAGGCGCGACTGAAGCAGTGCCTGTATACACTGTCTGTAAAGTAAATGGCGCCATATCGCCTGCTGGCTGCTGCAATCCGCGATCGTACACCGCGTCCCAAGTAGCACGCATCATTGATCATCGATCTTTAAAATTTAATTGAACCCTGGAGTGGGCCTGTGGAATTACAATATTGATTTCTTGATTCTTCTTTTACGTTTAATTTTTTTCAAGAATTGTCTGATGTTTTATTCGAAACGACGCAGGGAACTGTCTCAACATATATTTTCAGTAATTTTCTTTTTGAAGTAAAACTTCTTTAGGCACGCTTGACTTGGGGAGTAAGCTGATGAATGCCTGACGGAAGGTGCGTGATCGGACGAGGCGAACGGAAGTTGAGAGGGAGATATAAGTTAGTAAGATAGAAAGAGACAGTAAATACGTTTCTTATATTGGAAGTTGGGAGGGAGATACCTATAAGTTAGTGAAGATAGAAAGAGAGTGAGTTGAATGACACATACTTGGTGCCATCAGGTGGCCGAAAATATAAGCAGTACTAACAATAGAATGACACATACTTGGCGCTATCAGTACTCTACTTACCAGTGACAAAGTTGCAACGTATTACTTTTGTTTTTATTATCTTTATTAATTATATTCTACATTTAAAGTGAATAAAATTGTAAATTCATTTTAAAGTTCATATTTTGTGAATTTTATATATGTATATATAACATAGCAGTGGAGATTGTCAGAAATGTTACAAATATACTAAATATGAAGTGAAAATCATCCATTTTATATGGGCTATACATGCAAAAATACAGTATATTTCTCGTGCGTAATGAAATTTCGACTCGTGTGACCCTATAAAAATTCGCTCGTTTTTAACATAATGTCACACTTCGTCGTAATATATACCACTAGCGATCCCATCTTAGTTTACCGAGATGAATGTTGTGTTCAAATTTCATAATGACCGGAGTTACCGTTCAAAATTTTTTGTCGGACGGACAAATTTTGAGTTTTATTTTGCAACATTTTTCATTGATGCTCCGCTCCTATTCGTCGCAGCATGATATTATATAGTCTATAGCAGGCATGTCAAACTATATGATATTGTGGGCCACATTATATATTTGGTACTAAGTTGAGGGCCGCTTGTTTTTAATGTTAATAAAATATTAATAAAACACGATTGTTAGAATGATTATATAATTCGACTCAGTGTTTAGTCTCGGCGGGCCGCAATCTATGCATTTGGCGGGCCGTGTGTTTGACATCACTGGTCTGTAGCCTTCCTCGATAAATAGACTATCCAACAATTTTTTTTTTTTAATTCGAACCAGTAGTTCCTGAGATTAGCGCGTTCAACCAAACAAACACTTCAGCTTTATATATTAGTACATATATATAGACTAGCGGCCCTGTACGTGCTTCGCTACGTATAAAGTGAAATAATAAAACAATTTAATTGGAACATCTATCTATCTATCTATCTATTTTATTAATTGCTAGCTATTTTAAAATATACATGGGCGTATATGTGTGTATGTCGAGCACTCCGGCTGCGCCGTCGTGCTCGAAAAAAAATAGCGTAAAGTATTCGTGGATAACTGGTCATTAAAACACTTGCTCTATTTCGAGCACTCCGGCATATGGTTGTTAAGTTCGTTGCGCCATCTATTGAATATTCACTTAATCCAGTCAACAGGTATCGCCATCTTATATGGTTGTTAAGTTCGTTGCGCCATCTATTGAATATTCACTCAATCCAGTCAACAGGTATCGCCATCTTATATGGTTGTTAAGTTCGTTGCGCCATCTATTGAATATTCACTCAATCCAGTCAACAGGTATGGCCATCTTATATGGTTGTATTATGACTGTCAAGGAATAGACAAATAATTTGCAATAAAATAATATTGCGACTATAAATTGAAATGTAAGCTATCCTATCTTTCAAGTTGGGTCGAATTGCACACGGTGTGCAAATCAAATTTAAAATCGGTTCAGTAGTTTAGGAGTTCATCGCGGACAAACATGTGGCACGTAATTTTTATATATAAAGATAACGTAACGGGATATACGATCTGCTATTACATTTTGATCTTTTCTCGTCGAAATAAGTAGGCATACGTTATTTATAAAGCAGTGTGGGTAAAGAAATAGAAGAACAAGGATTGAATAATGTCTTCTCTAATCAGGTCGCATTATTATTAATTAAGGTCTATTTACTTAATGGTTCATTCAGTAAAACCTACTACACAAGTCTCGCTGGAGGTGTTGGGCTCATGCTCAGTATTTATGAACTCATTAACCCGCGGTTGTAACTTCCCCATAGTTTTGATGGTTAGATCTAGCTAAAGTTTGCTATTAATATTGTCTAGACACACCCATTGTTACAATGCTATATAAGAAAAATTTATTTAACCCGAATCTTACACATTCAAATCAATCTTTGAGGACGTTCATTAATTACGTTACCCTCTCCCTCCTTACGTGCGATTATTCTATCATTTTTAAATAATTAAATTAATTTGATATGTTCATGTATTTTGCTTCATACCACCAAATACCTAAGCGTTAATATTGATGTCTTCGTTTACTACATTTTTTCTGTGAAATAAGAGGATAAAAACCGACCTAGTGCGAGTCGAACTCGTGCACCGAGGGGTCCGTACAAACTTGCAAGTATAGGTACTTCATCCATCACGGGAATCGAGTCTCAGACATTTTTCCCACTTTGCCGTTGAAAAACTGTTGTCCTCACTCCTCATACATCGACGTCAGTTTACCAAAAGTTTATAATTGCAATGAGTTCAGATGAACTACTCGAACTGTATCTGATAGGTCAGCGATCGTACCGTGCTGTGTACGAGAGCTCTCATAATTTTAAGTGTTCGAGTATACTGCTGTATAAACGCACCGTTAGCTGACGCTTGTTTTGTATTAGAACTGTTACGTGCGCATGCTGAAGTGATTTAATGTACAATTGAAAAAACTACCCTAATTTGTGTTGTTCCATCCTTGGTGTCTGCAGTGTTTTGTTGATTTAATGAGGTCATTGCTACACGAATGATCTGCTTTAATCAGATACATTACATGTACACTGCAGTACTGTGAACGGTACATACAGAATGGTTAAAAAATAACTGAGATACAAATGTGTAGGCTTTCACGGCCGGCGTTGTTCCAAATCTTTTTGGTTTCCGAGCTTGTATAGACCTGACGTTTCGTCTACAACTGCGGTAGACATTAACAAAGGCGAGGTGGCAGCGGGCGAAGTGTCCTTCTTGACGGCTCACAGGTAAATGTGTCGACGGCTGGTGTTCTCCCTTCTTTTATGTTCAGAGTGGTTAGTGCTCTCTACTCGGTCGTAGTTCGTTTTTTTTCACGTTTTACTATCTTTTCGGTTGAAATTTGGCGCTTGTTTGTGTATTTCAATGGCCTCGCCCTCCTAGTATATGTGATTGTTCTTTTATAAATCTCAGCATGCCACAAATATATTTTTTCGATATTTATGATTTTTGAAACCGCCTGGCAAATAATCGACTAAATAATCTGACTTATTTATTTTTCATTTTATTAAATACTGAGAGTATTAAAATTTCAAAATGCCTCAAGGACTTTTTTACAAATAAAATTTTGCAAAAAATTCAAGAGTTGGCTTCAGTCAAGTGTTCGATTTTATGTTCAAACATTACAAAAGTAGCGTCACACAAATTTTCGCGGTGTTTCCAGTGCCTACCCAAAAATGGTTGATAGCTCCTGGACATTTCAGATAACTATATATTAATCATAGAATAAATAGTGTTTACTCAAGGAAGTGTTTTGATCAAAATCAAACAGTACAATTATTTACGTAGAAAATTACTGTTCTTTATTCTTGTAGTGATTTTCCGAATGAATCTACCATATTTTACAAGATGCGTGAACAGAAAGAATGTGAACCATTAAAATCAATGTAGCACATTGTTAATTAGGTACGAATGTTATTCGCCCCTGATTGACGTGTTAATGAGCCGATGATGTTTAAATAATTATTATTATTATGACCGTGAAGCGTTCAAACTTATAATGACTCGACTGTACATCGCCGTTGCTTGTGTTTTTAACAACCGATCTTTTTATGTTGTTTATAAACAACGTTCATTTAAGGAGGTTGAGCCGTTTTACGAAGATAATGAAAAAAATCTGAAATAAAGTTTTTTTAATACATTTTTTTATGACAAAATTTTCTGTAAAAAATCCAAAATCATTAGGAGATTTATAAAGTTAAAAATTAAAAAAAAACTTTAACATGTAGTCTTATGGAAAATATGTCAAGCTAGCATGCAAACGGTTCATTTTAACTTTTTGCAAATAACCAAATAATGTCAGCAGCTCCGAAAACTATCTATGTAAAGCATCGATGTCTTACGCATATTTTAATATTTTTTCCAATTTAATTAGGAGACTTTTAATCAATAAAAAAAATTATTAAACCTTAGCACTTTTCGATTATGGACTTTTATTCTTGACAGATTTAACAATTATCACTGAATTTTCAACTTTTTAATGATTTAATTTTAATTTTTATTACTTCTAATTTCTTTTTTTAATTATTTACTGCAAAATATATGTAAAATACAGATATTTACATAAATTTATTTTTTTTAACCTAACTTTGTACAGAAAATTCAAAAGTTAGTCCATTGAGTATAAAGTACTGAAATAATTAATAAATATTAAAAAAAAATTATTTATTTGTGCCTTTATGACAATAATTTATTGGTATCATCGACTTATAAACTATAAAAGTTTCCATTTAGAATTTGAATTACTTTTGATTGGGACTGTAACGGATTAACCTCCTTAAACATTTTAAACCAGTCCCAAAGTGGTCTATATCGACCCCCAGGGGTCGACGACAACTTGCAAACAAATTAATGAAAAATTTTTCATTAATTTGTTTGATTCATTCAAACGTCATCATTCGTGCAATTAGATAATAATTTAATACTAATTAATTTTTGTATTTTTAGATTTTTCTGAAGAAGATCCAAAGCCGGATCGAAACGTCATCTTGTGTTGTATTGATTTGTTATTTTTTATTTTTTCTCAATATATTGGTCTGAGAAATATTGGTCGACAATTTTATTTATTTGAAGAGTTCTATTCAGACGTTAATCAAAGATTTTAATCTAAATTTTTATTGTAGAACTTGCTGTATATCTCCCACTTCTGATAATTGTCTATCCCTTATTTATTTACATAATGTGTCGGGATGGAAATAAAATTGAAATAAATAATCTCGACTTTGACCAAACAATTCATTTACAATTATTTACAAATCCAACTCAACTCCAAATTTTCACTCTCAATGCTCAACTTAGAACTGTTTAACAATCTTTTAAAAAAATCATCAACATTCATTCAAACCTTATCGTACACCCCCAAATACTTTTCAACTATAATTTTCTCTCAATCAATCACACTAAAACACATTGCAATAGTCACTCACTCATAGATGTTATTTTTTTAATTTTTAATTGCTTTAGCGTAACAAATTTAAACCACTTAAAGGGCTCAACTGTCAACCCAAATCTTTTTTTCAGAGTAGATAATAGGGACTCTGCATAACCGAAATGTGTTTCACAAAACTTGTATCTCTGTTTTGTGATCAAAACTGGGTTCAACGTGAGTGAGCGCGGGGAAAGGCTAGTAAATTAAAACATTCTTGTTACTTGTGTGACTCATAGTTCATGATGAATCATTTCGTTCATAATTTAGGAAATAAATCACCAATTTAAACCGTATGGCATATTTAAAACGTAAGATTTAATCGAGCTCAGGTACCAGGTAACTAATTGGTTGGATGAAATATTTCAACTGTACTTGAGATGAAAGAATCCAAGCAAAATGAGTCATGTATGGACTATGGTCAATGTTTTACAACTTTTTAGTTATTTTTTTGTTGTTGTACTATTCGTACCTATATACAAGGTGTTCGTACCAAATGATTAATATTAATCTATACTAATATATAAAGCTGAAGAGTTTGTTTGTTTGTTTGAACGCGCTAATCTCAAGAACTACTGGTTCAAATTGAATAATTTTTTTTTGTTGGATAGCCCATTTACCGAGGAAGGCTATAGGCTATATAATATTACGCTACGACCATTAGGAGCGGAGCTTTAATGAAAAATGTTGCAAAAAGTATCTCAAAAATAAGCTTCTATTCATGTGAAATGCACTAACTAGATATACTCATATTAGTGATGAAAGAACACAACCTCAGGTAGATCAATCGGTAGCGCATGCGACTGTCAATATCAGGGTCGTGGGTTCGAGCCCCACGTTGGGTGAATATATATTTTTTTTTTTTATTTTTTACATTGCTTTCTTCTAAGGCTTACATTTAAATTTATTTTAATTTTATTTAATTCATTTAAAAAAAATTATTAGTTAAAAAAAGTATAAATACTGCTGTTTATCGACAAAAACTTTTGAACGGTAACTCCGATCATCATGAAATTTGGACACAACATTCATCTCAGTAAACTAAGATGAATGTGTGTACTCATGTCCCTTCTTTCCCCATTCGTTCTTTTACACCCGGGTGAAAGCGGGCGGGACCGCTAGTAATATATAAATACTATTCTTTTTTACAAGTTTTTACATCACTAATTGTTAGTAAGTTGTTAGGGTTATATCCTGTTATTCATTTTTGACCTACTTCCAATCGATTTGTAATTTTGGAATGGTTATAGCTTCATTTTTCGAAAAGTTCAATGTAATTTATCCTTCATGGTGATCTTTAGTCGTTATTTTAAACTTGTATCCATTTCTTTGAGTATTTAAATTGATTTTCAAGTGGTGTATAAAAAAATATCTAGTTGATTTATGATTGGCTTGTGCAGTTAATTTAATTTTATAGCATTCGTGGATTTTGATTGAAAATATGTAAATCATATTCGATTTGCTTTTTCCTCGTTCGATATTGGCAAATCAGTCATCGTACACAATAGCGGTGCTTCAATAAAATATATTACTGCAAGTTGTAGTAGATGTGGCCAACGTTATTTTACACGATCACGATACGCTAGGAAAGTATCTTTGACACGCGACCTTCGCACCATCTCGTGTTTGATATTTCAAAAGTGGTTCACCCCAAAATTATGATATTTTTCATGAATTTAATAATGATTACAGACGTAAAATAAAATTTAATTACCCTTGATGACGTACTGCTGCAGTCCATTTTTTTTCTCTCTAATTCATAAGAAAATCCAGGAAAACGGTGGAATTGTAATTCTGGATGTTTAGTTGGTGTATCTTTACAATCAACAACACAGCACTTCCGAATGTTTTGACTGAACCAGATTAGAGAAAAAAATCACGGGAGGACGCAAAATTCGCCTGTCAAAAGATACTTTCCTAGCGTATATATAGCAAGATTTTTAGATTTTTCCATATTGACCATTCTTATTACAAAAATCACGTCGGTTTTAATAAACAAAAGAAAACTAGTGTACCTCTTTTAGTTTCAGAGCTATAGAAGCTCAAAGATATTTTTTTATTGTGAAGATTTTTAAACTTCTAATGCTCATATTCACCGAACACTATTAAAGATAGAAATTGCTAATATTGGAACAAATTTATTCGTTAAACTAAAATTAACTTTCAATTCGCCAAGCAAAATATCAGTTTTAAACTACATTTAAAATGTAATTAAAAAATACATATAGGTACGCTGCATTATACTCCTTGCTCTTTTTGTTGAATATTTTGACGTTCACTCAAAAATCCGACCGATGGCGTTAGTTTAAATCTCAAAAAACAGTTTCATAAAATAGTAATGTTTTATTCTAACCCAATTGCACGCAAAAAAACTTCTACTATAACTTTAATGTTTTACAACTATACACTTCACAAAAGGTTAATAAACAACTCATAAATAAATTCACAAGAGAAAACTGTAGATATAATACTCCACGTTTATAGGTTATAAATTATGATCTATCAGACGAATAAAAATTTATACCCTCGAAGTAAAACAGAATAGATTTATACCTGCACTATAAACAATAATTATGTTTGGTAAATTGAATTATCGATATTTATTCAGAGGAATAGCTACCTGAAGAACAAATGAACAGAATAAATAACTACTTACCTACGTTAAGTCAATATGGTCATAAGAAGAGTGGGAACAGCGATCAGTAGCGCTGTATCTATACTGACAATTGTGTGTCTCGACTAGCAACGAACAACTAAGTGACCATAGAACCATCCCTTGTTAGAAAACAAAGATACGCCCGACACGAAACTCGTTTATAAGTGACGCTATCTTCTCTAAACGATACTACGCTTTGAGAAACTGATTTTAACTGAAAGTTAGTCACGGCTACATTTCAATATTCAATTGTCGCCTGCAGACTTCAAAACCGCCACTTAACTTCATATTATTATTATAACGGTATAAGATTATATATATAGTGGCCAGTCAGTATTAAATGAATACGTATTATTTATTCGCAATTTTGCGCTCGAAGAATCAAGCTTATATAATGTGAAAATACACAGGGAAGTCTTGTGCGTCGGTGCGTCGTGCTCGAAAAAGAATAGCGTAAAGTATTCGTGGATAACTGGTCTTTAAAACACTTGCTCTATTTCGAGGGTTCACTCCGGCTGCGCCGTCGTGCTCGAAAAAAAACATTTGTTTTAAACGATATTCAGTTTTTTTACATCCTCGATCTAGATATGTGGTTGTTAAGTTTTCTTAAATAAGGATTCTTAAATTTTCTCTTTTTCCGCGCAATTTTTTAAATTTTTTCTGTCATAAGAACCTTCTCCTGACAATAACAAACACAACAAAAAAAAATATTGAAATCGGTCCAGCCGTTCACGCGTGATGGCGTGACCAAGGGATATAGGGATTCATTTTTTTTATATATATAGATTTAATACTGCAGTAGAGACAACGTTGCTTTTACATATTAATCTAAATAGATTTCACCCTATCTGCGAGGATTTTGTTAAATACGTTGAGGATGTGATTTTTAAACGCTTTATATTAGTTTGGGTTGTAAATATGTATGTTGTATGTATGTTGTATGTATCTAACTATGTATGTAACTATGTGTAACGGAATCTTTGAGCATAATTTTCACCAATTTCCCGAAGTCTGATTAATTTGAAACTTTGCATACGTATCAAGGACCGATGACAATGCAATAATTTGATAACAGTTTCCCATTATCCTTATTAGGACCCCCAGGATTAATAAATTCTTTTATAGATCCTCTGTAGTAAACGCTTTATTTTCACCAATTTCCCGAAGTCTGATTAATTTGAAACTTTGCATACGTATCAAGGACCGATGACAATGCAATAATTTGATAACAGTTTCCCATTATCCTTATTAGGACCCCCAGGATTAATAAATTCTTTTATAGATCCTCAGATTAATTTGAAACTTTGCATACGTATCAAGGACCGATGACAATGCAATAATTTGATAACAGTTTCCCATTATCCTTATTAGGACCCCCAGGATTAATAAATTCTTTTATAGATCCTCAAACTAAAAAGTGAAAAATAAAATATAGTTTAAAAAAAACTAAAAAACACGCTTTATATCGCACTAAAAAGTAAAAAATAATTGTTTTAAAATAAGCTTAAAAAGCGTTGGGCGCTCGATGTACGAAAATGTGGAACAAAGCGCCCCACGCTTTTTAAGCTTATTTTAAAACAATTATTTTTTACTTTTTAGTGCGATATAAAGCGTGTTTTTTAGTTTTTTTTAAACTATATTTTTTTAATTCTTTATAGGTATAAGATATTGTAGTGTATGGACGTTTGATAAGGAAAAACGAAATGATATTCGATTAATCAAATAAAGCATACTTGAAATATTTAGAAATTATGAACTGTACTATAAGTAAAGGAGTCAGTCAGTCCAACGATTAGTACCTACTACGTATATTAGATGTGTGTATTTGCGGTACACTGTGATTATATATATATTTTTTTATTGAATTATTAAAACAGTACTAAGTAGTCTGTTATATTTATTTTTAATTTTATAATTTTAATTGATGTTTATCAACAATAGACACATTGCGGTCGAATCGCTTTTTTATCAACCGCAAAGTGGCTCCATCAAATTGTACCTAGACAGAAACGATAAGTAATTTAATAAATCTATATATAAATCTGTAATGTTCGTTTGTTCAAAATCTTAAATCTCCGAAAGTTCTTCACCGATTGTTTTGAAATTTTGATACAACGTACAATTTGTAGACGAGCGTGTTTCTATACACCTATTATATAGAGATGTAACAAGGGCGTAAATTTTTTTTCTGGAGGGGAGGTAAAGAAAAAAAATCAATATTATTTTAAGTTTTATTAATATCACACAAGAATACTCACGAAGGAAGGTACCTATATCAAGCAAAATTTTAATTCCCAAACTAATTTTACAAATTCCTTTTCAAAAAGTATTTCTAAATTTTATTTTTTAGCCAGGTATTCCTATTATTTTCAATTTTATTTTTTGAAGTGAAAACTTCTTTAGCGGCGTTGTACACTTTTTTTGTAATGGGTAAAAACTGTTAAACTCGCGTCAGGCGTCAGGTAAAGTAAGAACTGGGTGAGCGAGAAAACTCTCTAATTTATACAACGTTAGACATCTAGCGTTGAAATATCGTACCTACATAAAAATGCAATCTATCATACAAACCATTTTTTTATTTGATAAAGCATATTCTTTTAAAGAATTTTTAAATGATTTTAATTAATTTCAATTCAAATGTTATATTTTCTGTAATTTGACTTTGGCTACACATTAAGTGTTATGTCTAACGGCCTCAATAAATTATTATTATTATTATTATCCTTAGGAGGGGGGTAATTACTCCTTTTACCCCCCCATATCTACGCCCTTGAGATGACACCTGTGACAGGATGGAAACATGCTTTTTTTGAAAAACAACGCCATGTGTTGGACGTTGAAGTAACACACGCTCTACTAAATATTTTACTGCGACGGGAGCGCCATCTGTTGAATTTAACAGCAACACACGCAAATCAGACTATGAGCCACTGCTACACGTTATTAATAATTTTTCATCTAGGTTTTTAAAACTTTAATAGTAGGCTTTATATATCTAGTGTCGTAATGTATTCTATTACGACGAGCCTAAACCATAATATACATAGCAACGACTTTATTCTGGGAGGGAAGGGGGGGGGGGGCAATTTTCAACTCTACCTACGTTACCAGCTGCTACTTATACATAATTTGAAAACTGTTCATACATAACACGATTTTCTGGAGAAATTTCACGACAAAGAAAATATGTAGATTTATCTTGTTGTTTGTACGTGAACAATTAATATTCTAGGCCCACCTGGCGCCCCCTCTTGCTGCGCCAATGGCCTAAACAACAGCATTGCGCTTCACGCTCAGGAGTTGCCAAGCTCGGAACGGGCGTTAAGAGTATTCGTCCCTGCAAACATCCCCTGCACCCTTCAACTCAAATCTTTTCCCCTCGCCTAAAAACGGTTCGCGCTCTCCCGACGCTATTTTTAAAGCTAGTTAAATAATGGGAATGCAGCCGTGTTTCGTCTCAATCGCGTGTGAAGCCGCGGGTAACGGCTAGTTATTTATATAATTGTTCTGCTTTATCAATCATTCAAATAGCGCAGTAGTCACCCAACAGACTAGACGTATAAAGAAATCGCGCGGTATCGCGGAACTGGTTCTCATGTCTCCTCTTAAATGTTTATATGGCGTTTCTTATGCGCCTAGCTGTCAAACGATCAATGCTTCAAGTTGCCAGACGGCGCATTTCTAATGCGACGCCGGCTCGACCAAGATCTGCGGCGACGAAATTACTCATTTTCATAATAAATTCCGTATAATAATATGTTTTTAGAATTAAGTGGCTCGTAATTACTCCGGCTTTGTATTCTCCGAGCACTTAGAAAAGTATCGCATGATCATATCAAGTTTATGGAATACTAGCGGCCCGGCCCGGTTTTACCCGGGTGCGATATATTTTGTGTTGTCGGAAAATTCTGCAAAATGTATTTCATTAAGAAACGACTACAGTGCCGAAATGTCTTAACTAATAGCTCTGAGCTCATGTCGCTAGGTGGCAGTGCCCGCTAGCTCATATTGCTAGTTGCCGCTTGGTGTGCGCCATTTGAACGTAACCAGTTGCGCCCGCCTACTTGATGTCGCTACATGATACGGGTACAGTTTTTCTTGACAAAACACCGCGTTATTTTGTACAAAATATTTACAAATTATATACAAAAACCTTCCTCATTTACCGCTCTTTCTATTAGTGAAAACCGTATGGAAATCCGTTCGGTAGTTTTTGAGTTTATCGCGTTCAGACAGGCAGACGCAGCGGAGGGATAGAATGTAGATTAAATAGTCTCGAGCGTGCAGGATAGAGAGAAAGGAAACTAATCTCCATGCATTAGCCCCGTTATCCAAAAAGTGTGGAAAATGTCAATTCAAAAAATAAAAAATTTCTTAGTTTATATTAGATATCGTGTCCATCGAGATAATAATTGATAAGAAAAATCGCAGGATTGTGGACAAACAGTTTAGTGTACAACGTTTCGTCTATAGATTTAGACTTTATCACTTTTTCAAGTACAATATGAAAATTCAAAACAATAATTATTGTTTTGAATTTTGTACTTGAAAAAGTCTAAATCTATAGACGAAACGTTGTACACTAATAAATCTAACTTTTTGTTCACAATCCTGCGATTTTTCTTATTAATTTCTTAGTTTATTTTTTGAAGGATATTTAACTAATAAAAAAGCATCGTACAGATACTACAATATTAATTTTTTGTCGTCCGCCATCTTTATTGCGTGGTTGATAATTGAACGAACGAACTGATTTTTTGATTGGCGGACTATAGTTCATAAAAAGACTCTACCGAACTAGTTCGTTCGCAAACTACACAAATCTATACTGCCTAAGTGCATTAATTATACTCCTTTATACATATAACAACGGCATTTTGACTGAACAGCGTTACCAATCATATAAAATGAACTACAATACAGTAAAGGAATACCAGATTTTTTATACTTTCCCTCTATTATTTAAAATAAGGGTACTTTATTAACAGTACTAGTGGTATTTCGTTTACTACCCGGCGTCTGAACTAATATCTTTAAGTATATTCTACCAGGTTTGCTTCTGAACTAATGGTTTAGAGCGAATTGTATCAGATGTCGTTATTTGGTACTAAACGATTTTTTTTAATTTGCTTCTGAACTAATAGCTTTAAATAAATTCTATCAGATGTCGCTGCATGTCACTAAAATAGTTTTTTTGAGAAAACGCCGTAATTTTGTACAAAATATTTAATAAAAACTATCCTATAGCTTAAGTTGGGCACATTTACAACATTTTATTAAAATAGCTTCAGTGGTTTCGGAGGTTAGCGCGGACGAACATCGTGACACGAGATTTTTATGTATTACTAGCGGTCCCGCCCGGTTTCACCCGGGTGCAAAAGAATGAATGGGGAAGGAAGGAACATGAGTACAAACAAACAAACTTTTCAGCTTTATATATTAGTAAAGATATAAAGATATATTTAATTAATCGAACACCCGATAGGTAACAGTATAAATTTACAAATAATTTAAGTTTATTATTTATAAATATGCAACATGTAATAAACCGTTTACATTGCGGTATAGAAAAAACGTAAATAGTAGAAATGACCTTGTTAATTTGTTTGTTTGACTAAACACTAAAATAACAACATTGTATAAATTTACGAAACAATTAATTTATTTTATTTATACATCGTATGCTAGACTGGACATTGTTTTTTTTTACAATTCTAATTATATAGGTTAAATTGGTTATGTCTATAAGTACCTATAGGGGTTAAAAAAATATAATCCAACTGCGTGTAGCACAAAATTACAAAATAAGCTTTCAATATGAAAAGTAGTCGAGTTTTTGTTTAGCCCGACTTTTTTTTATACCTATTGGAAGTTTTTTTAAGACTTAAAAACACGGCTCTCAGACGGAAGTCGGTATAGAAGTTAACTTCCTCAAAATTGAACTGTCAATTTTTTTTAATTAAGTATTTGAAAATAAGCTATTTTATAGGGAGTTCGTGCAGAAAATATTGTATGTCTCTCGTGCTTGATTATATTACTGCTCATGTGACTGTCCCTCGTTTTGAACATATAATGTCACTTTCGTCATAATAATAGCGCACCAGAAATATAACCGACTATTTTACAACTTCATGGTTGGCGTGCATCGTGAAAAATTTTATTAAAATTATTTTTGTTTTTTTTACAGGTACATCTACCGATCTGGTACCGACACTACTGGGAATGTATGACGCCGCTTTACGTGAAACAATCAGTGGCTCTCAAACAAGCAAACAGCACAAACGCCGTAGTATAACATCACTCCAGCAATCGTCAGCGTCGTCCCGTCCAACTTCACCGTCTCTCCTCAAACAATGTCTGACGACGAATGTGTCGAAAACGGAGAAACGTCAGTCTTCCACGACTCTTCCTGGCGACACGGCCACGTCGTGTAACGCGGATAATTCAAATGGTGCTAGTTTTGTTTCAAAAAATTGTGGTAGCACCTTACATGGTAATATAAAAAAACAATTAAATATCGCGTCAAGGACACAATCTACGTGCAGCATAAACAGTTATGTGTTTACGCCGAACGTTAAACGAATTTTATCTAATCTAGAGGACGATGTAACCGTGTCGTCGCCATGTTTGTCGCCAACTTCGTGCGAATCGAGAGATGTCGATTATTGCAAGAGTTCGAAAGACACTACTTGTTTTATGTCTTGCGTAAAAAAGTGTGAGTGTTCGAAATCGTCCGAAAATAGTTGCGGTAAATCACACGATAATAAAAGAACAAATACGTGTGAAGATAGTGATAAATGTACAAATTGTTTAAAGAAAGTTGATTTGTTGCAAAGTGAATCCACCCAAATTTTCACTGATGAAATCCAGCCGGACGTTAAGGTTAGTGATCAGAAGTCAAAAAAAGTGTCGAGTCAAAGTGGACTAAATGAAACCTTACAGAATAAAAGTTCGTCGCAAAATAGAGAAGATCAAAACAGTAAGAATAAAAGTCCCCAAAATGGCAGGCCTTTAACGTTTACAGACGGCTTACGAAATTGTTTTTTGTATAGATATAATAGTACATTGAGAAATAAATTGACCAGTCCAATTTTATCTCGAAAAGTGCCAAAAACAAACACAGTAGACAATAATTCCAGAGTGCCAATAGATACTGCCAGTAGAGAAAAGACAAATAATGATTCCAACGTCACTGCCAGTGAAGATATTCCAACAGCCAAAGATAATAAGTCAACTGTTTCATTCCAACAGAGTAAAGTAAGAAACGTGCCGTTTATTCCAAAAATTGAACTCGAATCAAAATCGTCGCAAAGTCCGGAGTCATCGGCAAACGATGATCTAGATGGTGGAACGACAACGAATACAGGACCGGGTTCTAGTGTTTTATTGCAAGTGCCAAGGCCTCTGTCGATGTCTTCGATAGCTTCATCGACGTCGACTAGTTCGGCGTCGTCGGGCGGCGTGGCAAATAAAAGCGGTGTCAACGCTTACTTAGCATCAATAGAAAGTTTGGACGACGATAGTGATTGTGATAATGATTTACGCCATGTCAACAGAACTCTTGCAAGAGTCAAGGAGTGCGAGAAGGAAATCGGCAGTCAAGGTTAGTGCAAAAATATTTAATGTCAGTTAAATAATTGTAAAAATAAAATTAAATACAATCGACTCCGACGCGAAAACGTAAATGCCATGGTTACCAAGTTTTGATTGAATGATAACCTCTCCATAATTCTTTCACGAACTCTGCTGAAAGAAAGTTGCAGTGGTCGTGTCCAAAACCCAAACCTCCAGATGGGAGATTATGGATATAATGTTCCAGGAATCTTTTTTAAAACCACCATCTGGGCTATTCATATTACAAAACGGTTTTGGCACTTTATTTACAAGATCACCTTTCTCTAGAATCTAGATGATGTACCGTCCGTATCATCGGCTGAAATCGGGTCGCGTCGGGTCAGTTGCAGTTGCAGATGAATGCGAATGGATGATGATCTTAATTATTATCTTTCCCTGCTGCCACACAGTCTCCTAGCTGCTTTAATATTTAATAGTAGAAGAGCTATCAAACATTTTTGGGTAGGTATTTGATGTACCGTGAAAATGTGTGTCACACTTCTTTTTTAATGTCTAAATACAAAATCGAAGACCTGGTTGAAGGATAGTGGAACCTAGCCAAGCCTTGAATTTATAACTTTGCGAAATTTTATGTCCTTGAGACATTTTGTAATTTTTATATACCGTCAAATTTGGTATTTAATAAATTAAAAAAATAAATAAACAGATCATTTAGTTGATCAGGTCTAACTATTTGCCAGGCTGTAGGTTGAAGAATCTGTTATACATGTGTGCTAGTAAGAGTTGAAGTCTGAGAGAGAGAGCTTATATCGGCGGTCTGGTGAGTTGAAGCGCGCTGCGGTGCAATTGACTCTCGTAAGACACAGACGTCCGCCAATTTACGCTCTCTCACACACTTCAGCCTATACCCATAGCATTTTATTCGTACACATGTATAATATTCCCGGATCATCTGGCAGATAAAAAGTCTCACCAAAATGGCCTGTCCTTTTAAAAATATTTTTTTCGAGGTATATAAATATTATTTTGTCTAAATCTCAACATGTCACAAGTTAATTTTTTCGATATGTTTAATGAAATACAGTTTTGAAACCGCCTGGCAAACATTAAGACCGAAATTATCTGTCTTATTTATTATTAATTATTTAATCTTAAATACTAAATTTGAAGGTATTAAAAGTACAAAATTCCTCAAGGATACTTTTTGCCAATTTTGCCAAATTAATCCTTCAGCCAAATTTTCGATTTTCAGATATTACAAAAGAAGTGTTAATTGAAGAAATTTTCACGGTGCCTCACATAGCTATCCAAAAATGTTTGATAGCTTTTGAACTATAATCTGCACGAGACATTAAATATTTGAAAAGTTAAAGACAAGAAGGTCGATCGACAGTCC
Source organism: Xanthostigma xanthostigma (assembly GCA_963575645.1). Lineage (NCBI taxonomy): Eukaryota > Metazoa > Arthropoda > Insecta > Raphidioptera > Raphidiidae > Xanthostigma > Xanthostigma xanthostigma. The sequence goes on along the minus strand of OY754471.1, from coordinate 6,526,969 downwards.
AAAAATATCTAGAACCGGGTTTGATTGGTACTGTACTTATTGCTGCCTTTGTATATATTGGTGACATCTCTTCATTATATCAGTTTTGCTTTGTACGAAAAAATCCAAGAGATAGCACCAATCGGAATGTCGCAAAATCAGAACATTGCATTGTTGCGCTGCTCGATAAGTACAGTTGTGTTTTGTTTCTGGGAACAAGCCCGGTGATAGTCCGAACATGTCACCAGTTGTCAACTTTCTCCTGATTTTGTTTCCAGTTTTTGATTCGTTCACTTCATTCACCTAGAAAATAGCAAGGCATTTATAAGACGTCAATTACATATTCCCGTTTCCCAAGTTGTTATATGAGAGTTGGTACAACTATCAATGAAAAATTCAGTTATACAAAAGAAATATGGCAAATTGATAATATGCATTGGTACTAGGTCAAGACTGTTGATATAAATTTTTTTTTAATCATATGAACTCTTTTTTCACATTTGTAATTGGAAACTGGGGGTTATTCGCTTATTATTATCCGAACTGTAGGCTGCAAACAATGGCTATCTCGACACTATTGTAAAGCTATGCTTTTGAACTTTAAATTCCCGTAGTCTCAGAAACGTTCGGAACGTGTTATTATACATCGAAGCCCTCGATGTATATTGTATTTGCAATAATCCTGTATGAATTCCTATGTCATACGTTTTCTCGAGTAACTGAAATCTGTTTTTGACGAAATTTTGGTCACAGATGCGTTCCAATCATATCAAGAGCCTTGCTAAGTTTAATTTATGTAACTAAAAAATTAGTGCCCTTTTGGCCATAATTTGTCAAACAAACCTCCGTAACTTCTATACCATGCAAGCTACAAAAAAAAAACTATTGCTTCGATGTATTATTGTTGCGGGCTCTATAGACCCGTTAACAATCAGTTAATTAAAAAAAAAGCTAACACTGATAGACAGACCGTTTTGTAAATGTATCAATGGTATAAAATTTAATATACAATGTAATATATCTTTTCTAATTTCTGTACACAGTTACTTAGGAAAACCCGAAGGGTTTTCTGTGAAAAGCGTTAGCTTTTCTTGTTTACGACCTAGAATTGCCATTAAAAAGTCAGTTGAATCGTTTTCACTCAAATAAAAGTGACTGGTCAAGTTTGTAGGAAAGAAAAAAATGCGAATCTAACAAATACGAACCTCGCCTTGGTCAATGAAATACATTGATTCATCGCAATCACCTTCGTAAGCGATGTAGCAGTCGACAGAAAAGATGCTGGGCTTGAAGTGAACGACTACTTGTCTTAGAAAGTCTTCATGACAATATTCAAACACACAATGTCGACTCAAATGATGTCCGTACATCGAGTTCATGACGGACATGCGTAGGCGATACGGCATTTTTTTCATCATCTCTGGGAACTGTGCTCCACGTTTATTTGCCCACATTTGCTTTCCATGCCTCCACATCCTGGAAGTTATCTCTGCAGACACTTTTTTGACATGACCGTATTCGTTAAGAGCGAGCATCTTTCTTTCGAATTCCAGTCGAGGTCTCGTCAATGTATTGTGGATTGTGTACATGTAAGCTTGTACAACCGCAGTTAACATGTAACACATTATTATTAATACACAGTATAACACTACGGTAGGAATGCTTACCATATTTCTTTTTGTTGCAAGTATGTTACCGACAAAAAGATTACTTGCTTCATTCAAAGATTGTATATAATACATGAGCTTCGTTTTGGACGGTTGATTATAAAATTCGGCGAATGATAGCTCTTCTTCGAGATTCTGCATCAGACATGCGAGTACGTGAACGATAAACATGATCCATACAAAGATTTGCAAATATTTATGCCAAGCACGTTTCACGTTAAAATTTTGACTGTCCCTGGTATAGTATTTGATGAGAGGAATGATTTTTAGTATTCTGTTACTGCGCGAAAGTGCTGCTGTTTCATCATTAACGAATGCGAGAATTAAATCCAATGGAAATATCGTAATGAAGTCCAACAAAAATCCAGACAACGATTTCAAATATTTATATTTGACAACCGATTTTTTGCGAAATTTTATGTACATATTGATTACATATATTATATCGGAAGCATATACAAATACGGTAAAATATATGTTGAAATCTGCATATGCAATTCGATAAATTTCGATGATTGTCGAGAAATAAACGATTACCAATATAAAAGTTATCCAGATCTTTTGAATAGTAGAATTCACTTTTTCAAATAGAATATAACTGGAGTTCTCTTCCATATAAAATGTATCGTGTACTGGTTTCCCCGGAATATAGTCATTATTGAGTCTACTTTGAGCTATATAATCGGCTTCTGTTTTTGAATCAGTGGAAAGTAATTCAATAAAGTTGATTATTTTTATTGTTAGTAATGTTACGTCGCTGGCCGTTTTAAACTCGACACCTTGTCTGATTTTCGAATTGTCGTCGACACTGATTTTACCGAAAACACTTCCAGGACTAAGCATATCCAATGGTGTCCCGTCTACTGCAAACACGCGAATAATGCCTTTGTAAAGAATAAATAAGTTGTCGTGGACATCGTTAACTCGTAGCACATAGTTGTCCCTCGCTATAATAACGCTGCGTACTTTCGTTAATAAAGTGCGCAGAAACGCCGTATTTGCGTTGGCAAATGCGATCGATTCTACAAAAACACTTCCATAAATATCGAACAGAACGTCTTCTTGTAGAGAAGGGTGAAAGTTTATTAATGTACTTTGTGCATCAATGCCTTTCGTATCCTTCCAAACCAATTTAAAATGATTTATAACGTCCGTTCGTAATTTGGAAGAAATTTGTTCTGATGATATGTACCTCCTTAAAATTGCCATTGCAATTTGAAAGCGGCTCTGTTGCATGTTTTTCATTGCTTTTGTTGCGACAATTACTGCTTTGCAATACACTGTAATAAATGATCCAATTATCGCAAATAGTACCACAAACATGATTTCAATGTCTTGCCTCATCACCATATTGTGAACTCCCGATTGACACATTGTCGCCGTCATTATTAGCACGGACTGTACGTGTATAAAAAGAGCGGATATTGTAGTTTCATTAAAATTTTGGTCAATAAATGTCAACAATAATGCGTCGTAACTGGAATCTTCGTGAATGTCGTATTCTTGTACGAGCAACATTGATCCGACCGTGTTCAAGGTTACGAATATAATGAAATTATACATGATAACGGGCAACACGCTGGAGGCCCTGCTATTTTTTTTGTCGTAACAGTGTGAATAGGCGATGACTCGATGCATTTGAAATAGTTTATTCAAACGTATATAATTTCTTTGTTTGCTGGTTACCGAAAATGATTTTGGTAACAAAAACTCAAATGGAATGAAAGCAAGGAAGTCGATAAAGAATCCGTGCATTAAATAGTGAACGGTTGTTGCGAGAGGATGAGTAACTATCAGTCCGTTCTGCTTATAATATCCAACGTGCATTCTTGCGTAAATATCGACGAGCTGGGTCACGTCTAGCACCCTGAGCAGATAGAACCAAACACAGTCGGTGCACGTGCTCAGAGGACACGTCATGTACAGGAGACACGACACCGTTGCCAGAAAGCATCTTCCAATTTCCCATAAATGGATGAAGGTGCCATTTGGAAGTATGGTCAGATTCATTTGGAAATATCTGATGAACATAAGCGTTCCTAAATTAATGTATGGCTGTAAATATTCGTATTCTTCACGCGTGTCAGGCTGAAAGTCCTGATCGAAATGTTTGAACGAACCACCTCGATTTCCGTCTAAGATTTCGCAATTTTGATAGTTGTATTCTTGGTTGTAATTGTGCGATATACTGTGATATTGTTGCCATTTGATTTTCATGGCTGCATCGCTTTCATTCAAGTCGAAACTTGTTTCGGGAAATTTCTGCAGTATCCTCATGAAATTCGCGCGCGTCAGGACCATGATACGGCACGTGGTCACGGTGATAACCGTATTGACGACTGGAAATCGCTTATACATTTCGAACGCCGAGAAATGCGACTTGGGTCCGACGATTCTGTCGGCAATTCCGGCAAACTTCGATTTGATTTTGCAATAACCTCTCATAACAATGTACATTTCGGTACAAGTTTGTCCGACGTACGTCAATGGTTGAAGTGGAGGCAATGCTTTCATTTTGATGGCGCAGCATATTTCGTTCATGAAATCGTCGCCGGTGGACTGAAATAGCGGACAGTTCTGTATTGTTTCTTTGAAAGCTTCACCGTACAAATCTAAATATAACGCCGGCGTTAGTAGCGATTGCGTTGCTTTGTTCAGTGTCAAACTAGTTCCTTGGTCGTACATACGTTGTGTTTCAATATATTTTGATACCATCGTCTTTAGTCTGTCATTTATATTATAGTTAGTGTTTAAAAAATTAATTTCGCTCATTACATTTTTTCCATGTACCATCGAACGCTTAGTCATTATTTTGGCTGCTGATATACTGGACAATATAAAAAGATAACCGGTAACCGAAATCATGCCTAAAGTGCCAAATATAAAGAACTCGTCGAAAGTATGTTGTATACTTATCCGCAACCGGTAATGGGCAATGGTTGATGTAACATCGTAAATTATTTTTACGATTATGAATTCGTAGTTCGACGTACCGACGTGCCAGCTGTTCCAGGGGAGATGATATTCGTCTAGGCAGTCTTCTAGTCCGAAACACTCATATAGACAATAGATTGTCGTCAGTATGTATATATAAAAAAGTGAATATATGATGTATTTGAAAAGACGAAGTTTAGTTTTATTGATCTGAAGTTTTTGTTCATTCGTACAAAATAATCGATTGATTTTCCATAATTTTAACAAACGTAACAGCTGTAGCCCGCCAACTATCTGACGGTTTTGTTTGATAGACATAAAAATAAAAAGAATTTGAATTGGCAGTATTGCGATTAGATCGTATATGTATCCTAAAGTTTGCAGTCTAAAATATAAAATGTTCTTCAATTCGGTGAGAAGTAATTCTTGTTTGATTTGAACGGCCGTTGATGTTTCTATATAAAGATCAACAATCCAGACGAAAGTGATGATCCAGTAAACGATTTCACCGTATGTGCCTTTGCTTAGTGTGTCGAGCATTACGCGATAAGGCAAAACTATTGCAGCCAAAATACAAAACAGTATTATTAACCATTCCCAGGCATCCAACAAAACTGACTGGGACTTGAAAATGCACGGAAAATTTATTGAAATAAAGACGTCGCTCAACAGTTTTTCTTTGTCCCACACAGAAAGCATGTCGAGGTAATCGTACATGAAGTGCTTTGAATGATCTTGAATTTTTGTAAGTTTCGGTGCCTCGGATTGGCCCATTTCAAACAAATTTCGGACACTTGTTTTCATCCATTTTAAAACGGGCGTGCGCTCGCTCATTAAATCTTCTTCGCAAATTTTTTTCCTGGCCTCGGCGATTTTGTGTACACTTTTCGCTTTTTCATATCTTTGTTGCACAGCTTTTAATATGTTCTTAGATTCTTCGGGATATTTTTTTATTGCGATTAAAAATTTTTTTCTCTCAAGAACGTGCATCACACAGTATCTTTCGCAGACGACTTTTACTGTGGATTTGTAATCGATAATAAGGCTCGTTTCATTTAAACAAGTGCCACTAGCGAAATAGATTATCGGCGTCTGTTCGTCCATTTCGGATAATATGGAAATGACGCCCTTGACAATGTAGATCATTTTTGATTTCGGTTCGTCGATGTTGTAGACGACATCACCTTCTATAAAACATCGTTCTTCCATCAGCGTAGACACAAATCTCAAGAAGCCATTATTATTGTTTCTAAATAACTGAGAATGTTTCAAAGCGTCCCAGTAAACATCAAACATCAATCCTTTGAGCATCGTTCCTGGTATCGCGGTTGTATCAATGTCGATAATGATGCTTGCTCTATTTTTCCATAAAGTTTCATAGTAAGTGACGACTTTTTTGAGATTCTCGTCCGAATATATTTCGTCTCGTTTCATTTTGTTTTTAATTATTTCTAATGAAGTCGACATGTTGTATATTTTTTTTAATATTTCTTTTTTTGAGCTAATAACTATGCCGACCGTGTAAGCAGTTATCACTATGAACGAAACTAAATTAAAGATTATCATAACAATATTTATTGACATGTCTTCAGTTATTATGTAAAATCTGACTCCTCGGGATGTCATCAGTTGAATGCCTTCCTTGAAAATGAAATAAAAAAGTTGCGCTGGTGTCATAGGTTCACTAACGCTATCCAACCAAATTTTTGGACATTCGTTCATGCGGCCTGAACAAGCGGCATAGTAGAACAGTGGCACAAATATGATAGAAATTAAATATGTACGGCATAGTAAGACACCTGAAAAAAGAAATAAAAATGTATTTTCATCTGCTTATTAGGATTCCGTACCTCAAGAGAGAAAAACAGAACCCTTATATAATGACTGATCGGTTTGAATTTCACTTAAAATAAGGGTATATATACTGACATTTTTCACAGTTAAGCTTCCTAATCAGCGTATATTCAAATAGTTAGGGGGGGTAGCTTTGGGAAGTTGAGTAATCGCTAGGGGGGACACAATTTGACTCAAATTTCGAATCTTTGCGTCGCCGCCAACCACCACCGGCTCGATCCCCCAAATATTGGTCAGATGTTTGACATTGTAAATATGAAGAGCCCTATAATGTTTTTGAGAATGAATCGGCGCATGCGCAGAAGAGACGCGCTACAATGTTTTTTCTATTGTAATAGCATACTTGCCAAAACTATTTATTATTCTATTGATTTTAGCGAGAAGTTTTTATAGAAAAAATAATCTACGGGGGTGTGCGGGCGTGTATGTCTGTGTGTAACAAGTTTTGTTTCTGTAGTGTGTAGTGTAAAATACACAGTCTTACCTAGGAGTTGATATTTCGTTCTGTGCCTTAGAAGCGACTTTAGCCGATAATTAACAAAATACAGAATTCTGATAAAGCGTAGTGTATTTTTTAAACGCAGACATTTGTATACATAATCGGACGGGTCGATCATATGAAAGTATATGTAATCCAGCGGCACGTCGGTAATTATGTCGGGAATCAAGTATATCCAGCTTGACGGAATTTCTTGATGGTATTTTTGATGAATTTTCTTGGAACATTTATAGATGACCTGGGTGATCACGTCTATAGTATGAAGGCAATCGAAATAACGCCATAGTCTTATCAACTGATTCCACACGAAATCGTCTTCTTGATACATTGTTACGAAATAAATTTCGTAACAAAATTCGATGAAGCATCCGTATAACATGAAATAATACCAAACTGGTGAAGTGGTGAAAGTGGTTATTTTTTTCCAGTCGGTTTCTTCATCGTCGTGTACGTATTCGAGATCGTTACGTACTTTTTTATATTTTTTCAAAATACCTTTACGCATCTTTGGAATCGTTTTCATTACTTGTATTCTGTGTCAGATTTCGTCGGAAAAAATATTAACTGAGTTATTTTTTTGTTTTTGTTTTTATTTATTTGATTTAAATCATAATTGACATTGTTACTATGGAGCAGGGGCGGGCAAATCTTTTGATCGGTGGGCCAAAGAGCTGATGAAAATTTGACCGCGGGCCGTATGGCTGATGAAAATTTCACCGCGGGCCAAAAATTTTCAAAAAAAAAGGTCCTCACATTCTATTTCCGCATTTGGAGAGCAAAAAAAAAAGGTCCCCACATTCTATTTCCGCATTTTACTATTTTTTTAAATGCTTCGTGGGCCGGACAAAATTGCGCTGTGGGCCGCCATTTGTCCAGGCCTGCTATGGAGTTTCATTTTATTTTTTCAAGTCAAAATCAGCACGGGTAGAGAAGAGAGCCGTCTCTCTTCTCTGGCACGAGCATGAGGGGTTAGTCCAATTGACTAATGAACCTTTTGGAAGCTGATTTATAATGTAGTTTAATCTGTGTAAACAACGAAAATAACAAGTAAAATACACGACAGGCTGCTTTGAACATCCCTTATCTCATCTCTTCAAGGCAGTCTGCCGGGGTGTTCCGATTGGAATTTTGTTCTTGCCAAAATGAGTTGACGTTTTCAACCCTACTAGTGCATATTTAGTTAGATGTTGATTACCCCTAAAAACGACTGGCCTTGGTGACGCAAAATCCCATTTTCGTTGTTTGCACAGATTAAACTGCATTATAAATCAGCTTCCAAAAAAAGGTTTATTAGTCAATTGGACTAACCCCTCATGCTCGTGCCAGAGAAGAGAGACGGCTCTCTTCTCTACCCGTGCTGATTTTGACTTGAAAAAATAAAATGGAGTAACTAGTAGTCTAAGTCATTCATGACAGGTCATGACTTAGCCTACAAGTTGCGGCCATAATTTTATTCAACAATTGCGCGTTATTCATGTTTTAATTATAATGAGATGTTGTAAATACCTATTTATTTCTTTATAAAAAAACTGTCAATACTAACAGCACCAAACAGCACGATTCAATGTTTTGGTTTGAGGTTAGCCGGTTATGAATAAACTCCATGTCGAAAACATTCGGCCTCTCAATTTTATCCTCAATGGGTAACAACGGAGTTGTTACCTACTATTTCGTTACGACACAGAAAATAGTTACGTTTATTTTCATTACTCCACAATGGCCGAGCTAGTAGGAATCTTCATTGAGTTATGACAAGTAATTGTCACCAGTCGTTAAATGGCTATTTAGGGTTCGGTTTTTAGGCATGATAAAACATGAATAACGCGCATGAATTGAATAAAAGAAATTATTCTAGCGGCAAAGCCAGCCTCGTGTGCAGCGGTCTTTAGAATTGTCCCTTTGCCGTCGATTTTTTTTTTTTTTTTTTGTTTAGTAAAATTGGCTTTAATTGTTGCATTTTGATTTTATTGTCGGTATTCATTTGAACAACATGACGCGCCACATTTGACATCCAATCATTGCGAATTTATTTTATGTTTTATTAATTAATTGTCAGTGTTTTGTCACTCGTCCGTCATTTGTTTGTGATGCATGTAACCGTGCCGGCACATTTTACATCCCGTCATATCAACATACGGTCACAGTCATAGTGCATCTAACTCGTCGCGGAGATCGATCGGTATTTTTGTTATAAATCGTAACGTATTATTGTATAGTTGCACATTTTGTATTAATTTTAATGATTGGCTTGTTTCTGAATTCATTTCCTTTTTATTTTGGTGTCAATTGGTTTGTTTCTGGATTCATTATACCTTTTTATTTTGGTGTCAATGGGTTTGTTTCTGGATTAATGAATGCCAGCTAATTTTAGCTCGAAGGGGTGAGTTCATGGAAAAAAAACATTAGTAACGATTTTGTCGTGGACAGTCTTGTAAATCTTCATTAACACTCTTTTATTAACTTCACCTGTATATGCATGTATGAATCAATCAATTTAATTTTCACTCACTTTCAAACGTCTGAATAATTACAAATTTTACTCACATATTTTTACAAATATATACTAGCGGTCCAGCCCGGTTTCACCCGGGTGCGATAGATATATGTTGTGTTATCAGAAAATTCTGTAAAATATAATGAAAACGACTACAGCGCAGAAATGTCTGAACTAATAGCTTTGAGCAAAGTCTATCAGATGTCACTACATGGTACCTACTAAAGTAGTTTTTTTGTTTACTTCCGAACTAATAGCTTTTAGCAAATTCTATCAGATGTCGCTACATGTTACTAAAACAGTTTTTGTTTTCGACAAAACACCGTAGTTTTGTACAAAATATGTAATAAAAACTATAGTCTAAGTTGAACCATGCACATTTACAAAATTTCATTAATATCGGTTCAGTGGTTTCGGAGATTAGCGCGGACAAAAATTGTGACACGAGATTTTTATATATAAAGATAAATAATTTATATACATAAACATACTCATTTGAGTGTTGATTTTTAAGGTTATAATTAAAATTAAAGTTAAAAAAAACATTCTTTTGTAGCAATGTGAACTAAAAAGCGCAAAATAATTTTTAAATACAAAGATTTAGCGATAGGAAGTCCCCCCAATATCGAATTGGGGAATTTTTTATCGTTGTTGAACAAAATCTTTAAATTAAAACATTATTATTAGTGAACTATTAAAAACGACAATACAAAAACATTCTTCACCAGAAGTGTAGAGTAAATAAATACAGTTTGATTTTATTACCACTATAATGAATGAATAATCAGTTTCATTGAATATTAAATATGAGTAATGAGATAGTGTTTACGTCACAAATAAAAAAAACCGACGCCGTCCCCTTTGCGCGATAACGGCGCCTTGAGGAAGTGTGCCAGACAAATGACTGGCTGCAGATCAATGGAATTCAGAACTAGATTGTGTCCAAACTGACTTATAAATTATTTGCTGCACCTTATTACCACGGACTTTACTCTGCTGTCGTATAAAAAATACCTTTTAGTTCCATAAAGACGACTTAACATAACAGTTTCAACCTTTTTCAAGGGTTTCAATGAATTTGAGAATAGTCTACTGCAAACTGTCTGTTCCCAGATTCTAATCTGAGAACTGGTGGAAGTATCAATTGGATTTGTTGTGTGTAAAAATCGATATGGTTCAGGCAATCCTGACTGTCGATGACCGCAAACTGCCATAAAAGCTATTGGGGCCTAGTATTCATATTTTCAGTTCGTTGTTTTTTAATGTTCCGTGCAAACGAAACACTAATTTAGGAATCACTTGGGTGTCCGTCTGTCAAACTATTTAAACTAAAAATTTGAATTTTGGCACAGAGATAGAGTGTGTAGGCCCAATCACAGACGTGAAATATAAAAAATTGAATTTTTATTCTGGGAGCTATTTTAGACGGGTGAATTAGGAGATGAAAAAAATATTTCAAGGGTACGTATAGAATGTCATTTGAAAGCTTATTGAAGCACGAATTCAACAATATATTATATGTTTTATATTTGTTGTTCATGTTTTTAAGCATTCCTCGGGAAAAAACGCTTAAAAACTGCTGTCCCCTACCCTTCTCTCTGAAAGGATCGCTCAGAGAAATCAGAAAAAATCATGAACATTGAGAATGAGGTGTGGATTGAAGGAAATATCAGATTATGGCAACTATTAATGACATTCCTTCAACCTAGACTATTTCAAACTCAAAGAAATAGTCTAATTATTCGATATTCGACAAATTGAAATGTGAACGGTGTTGTTTTGTTTTTTGTTCCAGGTTCGGGAGACAGCGGCATCATGGTGTCGGTGCCAATATGTGTTTATCCGAAACCTGCACGCTATTGCGACCCTCAGCTCAGTCCTGTCGAACGTGTGCTTATGGAAATCGTCGATACCGAGGCCATCTACGTGGACGATCTTCACCAGGTCATACAGGTCAGTGTCACATAATCCCCATTTATATAAAGGACTACAGCGGTCCGGTTCGGCTTCGCCCGAGTTAGTAGAATACCGTCGTTTTTTTCGTCGACTTACGTTGCAAAATTGATATTCACGCAAAGCACTTTTATTTCAACGCGATAATATAATATTATAGCCTATGTCTATTATGAAAATCCATTTTAAATATTGGTGAAAACATTTTTGAAATTGGATGAGTAGTTTCGGAGATTACCTCCTACATCCAAACTTACAAACTTTGTCTCTTTATATAATGATGTTTGAATGGAGAAATTCTTCGTAGCATAGAATCAGAAAAAAGCAATACTATGTTAGAAATTGCATTTATTATGCTGACGTTTCGAAAATCATTTTTGTCATCTTCGGAGCTCAAATGCAGTTTTGGATAGAATTTTTTGAGCTTCGGAGATGACAAAAGTGATTGTCGAAACGTCAGCATAATAAATGCAATTTCTAACATAGTGTTATAATTAAAAAAAAATGAATTTTATGACTATAGTTATTTCGTAGAATTTAGAAAAATAGACAAAATAGAATCGGCCACATTTTGACAAAATTCAAGAACTTGAAATTGACAGTTAAACCCTTAAAAATGATTAACTGCTTTAAATTTGTCAATTAAAAATGAGTTCTAAGAATTATGTATGAATGAGTGACAATTGCAATGTGTTTTGGTATGATTGGTTGAGAGAGAATGACAGTTGAAGGGTTTTTGAATGAGATTGGTCATTAGTCAGTAAGGTAGTTGGGTTTTGACAGTTGGATATAGTTAGTTGAAGTAAGTTGATGGTTGAGGTTGAAGATTGGAGTTGGAAATGTAAGCTAAGAGCTAAGTGAACTTGTAATTATTGTAAACTAGCGGTCCAGCCCGGTTTCACCCGGGTGAAAAAAAGCATTGTTTATACTGTTGTCCACGCAATTTTTGATTTTAATTTTTTTAAATTTTTTTCTTTTTTTTAGTATTAAAACCTTCCGTGGGCCTTAAGGAACATACAAAAAAATAAATTAGCCGAATTGGTCGAGCCATTCTCGAGTTATCCGCGTAGCAACATTGATTTTTATTTAAAGTTGTACAAAGTTGAGATTGGTTATTTTAAATTTATTTCCATCCTGACAAGAGAAATAAATTGGGGATAAATTCAATTGATACTAGTAAACAAAACAGATTTTAAACTAATTTTGGCGCTCGACATACCGGGCTCGTCGGGCCCCGGTTTACCGGGAAAACTTCTCAAATCCCGGTATAAGCCCATCCGCCTCTGATTTTTTGAGAATGGATATTGATTGTTAGTTTAACGCGGGTCTCTTGAACTTTCATTTGGTTTAATTAAATTTTTGTGTTCTCTGATGATGTATTGCACAAAATTACGGCGAGATGAATGACCTCTCGAATAAACAGAGTTGCGATACGAAAACTCTGCCAGGTTCTGTCGGTCAAACGTGATCGTTGTAAATATACAGTGTAAAACGCACGTGTTACGTTGGCTTGACTATGCACCAGAATTTTATGTGTGCTTTGTGCTTTTACACCAGGGTTAAACAAAGTGATCTCGGACTGTGGCGAAATTATTGTAACTGTTATTTTGAAACCGGTCCCCGAAAAATAACCAGCTCCAATAGACGAAAAAAACAAACAAACAATGGATTTAAATAAATTTTGCAGTTAGACATTTTTCAAAAATGGGTTTCAGGAGGTCTAGAAAACTCTGTAAGGGAAATAACTTAATGAATGACTTGCCAAACCATTCAATTTGATTTTTAGCTTGAATTGTTCTCTATATTAATGGGAGAAATTATCCATACTATAAGATAATATAAAAATGAAACTACAACGTGAAGATTTTTGAAGTGAAAACTTCTTTAGCGGCGTTGTACACTTTTTTTGTAATGGGTAAAAAATGTTAAACTCGCGTCAGGAAATGTAAGAACTGGGTGAGACTCTCTAAGTGATAGTAATTGCCAGATACTTTTTATACAACGTTAGACATCTAGCGTTGAAATATCGTACATAAAAATTCAATCTATGATACAAACCATTTTATTTTTTATACCACGTTAGACATCTAGCGTTGAAATATCGTACATAAAAATGCAATCTATGATACAAACCATTTTATTTACAAGTGTTGCCAATAAATAAACAATGCTTCTAAATGAAAAAAATTAAGACGTTAATATTCAAGTTTTCACTTCTGCCGGCATTCCCGGAGTGCAACCCGTCTTGTTTTATATTTAAGGAGGGCCCTATCCGATGAATTTGCCACGGGCCTCAGGTGGTATAGATACGCCGCTGGAACTACCCATGTTAGTAGTAAGTGATATCTAATTTGTACTGTAGGAGACAACTATAGAAATGCATAATTAATATGACATTTCAAAGATTTATATCGAAAATGAAAGTTGTTTTTGTGTAATAGGCAACCCTGTTGAACTGGAGTGTTTAAAAACAGATCAGTCGAAACGCAGCGTGGGTGATCTAAAATTGGTAACAACGACAGTCTGGTCAACCTTATCTCTGATCCGTGTAGTTTAAGCTCCCATGACACAAAAAGTTACCCCAAAGAACACCTCAAAATTATAAAGTGAAAATGGCTGAAAAACATGTCAGAAACATGTTACGCCCGCCAGACAAGTAAAAATTTGTTAATTGTTATTTTTTATGAATTTTTGAAATTTAAAAAAAAAACATGATTTTACTTTCCAAAACACCTGCTTGAAATTTATACAATTTGTAGTAAATAATGTACCATTTTTGAAAAAATTGGTCTGGCTGACAATTTTTGTTAATAAGCTAGCCAGACTTCATTTGTTATAAACTATTTTTTTTATGAAAATACATTTCATAACACCTCCTTGAATTTTTTTTTAAATAAAGTTTAAGATCTCTTCTATCTAATACAACTGGTCTGGCTGACAATTTTTGTTAATTAATGTGCCAGACTTCATTTGTTATAAATTATTTTTTTTATGAAAATACATTTCATAACACCTCCTTGAATTTTTTTTTAAAATAAAGTTTAAGATCTCTTATATCTAATACAACTGGTCTGGCTGACAATTTTTGTTAATTAATACCTCTAATATGCTTTTTAGTCCAGTCGGTGGAGGCAATTTTAGACCAAAAGCTCCAGAAATTCGCAAACAGACTCAATTTTTTTTTATAAGTAGTTTAAAGTGTACTGATTGAAATAAAAAAAAGTTCATTCGTCTATCGATTTCCCAAAGTCAAAAAAAATTTTGAAAAAAAATTTTATTTTCAAAATTCTTGAATATTTTGAGCTGGGATAAAGATAGAGATAAATAACAAATACTGTATTGTAAAGGACGTTTTTTTCTATAAAAAAGATATCTTGTACTTTTTTCGTCAGAGCTATAGTTTACCTGGAAAAAATTCGGAAAGTTAGTAAGTCATCTTGCGCCGGCAAACAAGCAATTAAAATCACTTTGCAGAAGCAAGAATCATTAAATTTTACTAAAATGTTTATAACATTATTTGTCTAGAAATGCATATTCTAAATATTCCAAATAAAAAATTGAAAAAAAAACAAAATTTTCAAAAAAAAATCAAAATTTGCAAAAAAAAATTCAAAATTTGCAAAAAATTTTCGGAAAATAATTTTTTTTTGTTTTTGGCGTCGGAACTATTTTTTTTAGGTTTTTTGGACAATTCTAAAGAAAAAAGGTCTCTTATGATTTTCCTATAAAATGGACCGTTTTTGAGATATTGCATTTAGAAAGATCGAAAAAATGCGTTGTTCGTACTAAAAATCGCTGCAATATGACGGTGTTTTGTCAAAAATCACTATCACTACATCTGTATATTATAAGCGTTAGACTGGCAAAAATTCGAAAATGACTCGACCGATTTTAATACTTTTTTTTTGTTTTGTTCGCCTGAATACAGGGGTGGTTTATTAAAAAAAAATCCAAAGGAACAGCCGAAAAATGGAAAAATTCAAAATTTTTTTGTATATGTTCATGATAGTCCCAATAATATTTTTGTGGAAAGAAAAACTGCAATATAAACTCAGAATATGGTGGAGCTACTATTGTCACTGCTGAGCGGAGCACAGCCCCGTAAAGCGCAAAAAAAAAATAGTCGCGGCGCTTTAAAATTAAGTCTGACAGTAAAAAACAATATTTTGATAAAAAATCTATTAAAGTATATAAAAGGGATCTAGCGTATTAATTTAGAATAAAAAAAAAATTTTTTTCTAGTTAGCAACGATTATACCATATTTTTTCATTAAAAAATGTGGTCGCAGCACTTAAAAAATGAAGTCTGTCATAGTAAAAAACATTTTTTCGCTGACAGACCAATTTTTATGCGGAAAATAGATGTCAAACCTTCTTTCAGAAAAAAATTAAGGGGGTGTTTTGACGCGCCCGTTGTGAAAGCTTATTTAAAAAAAAAAAAAAACAGTCGCGGCGCTTTAAAATTAAGTCTGTCATAGTAAAAAACAATATTTTGATAAAAAATGTATTAAAGTATATAAAAGGGATCTACCGTATTTATTTAGAGTAAAAAAAATTTTTTTTTTCTAGTTAGCAATGATTATACCATATTTTTTCATTAAAAAATGTGGTCGCAGCACTTAAAAAATAAAGTCTGTCATAGTAAAAACCATTTTTTCGCTGACAGACCAATTTTTATGCGGAAAATAGATGTCAAACCTTCTTTCATAAAAAAATTAAGGGGGTGTTTTGACACGGCCCTTGGAAAAGCTGATTTGTTTATAAAAAAACGCTGTCACGGCGCTTAAAAATTGAATCTGACATGGTAAAAAACATTTTTTTAATGACAGGCATATTTTTATGCATAGAGGACATCTTAAACTTCAGTTGTTTTTTTTTTTTACGAGGTGTTCCTAAATGCCTGTGATTGGTCTTGATGCATTGTTGCTGTGCATTCAAAATAAAGTCTGGCACATTAATTAACAAAAATTGTCAGCCAGACCAGTTGTATTAGATAGAAGAGATCTTAAACTTTATTTAAAAAAAAATTCAAGGAGGTGTTATGAAATGTATTTTCATAAAAAAAAATAGTTTATAACAAATGAAGTCTGGCTAGCTTATTAACAAAAATTGTCAGCCAGACCAATTTTTTCAAAAATGGTACATTATTTACTACAAATTGTATAAATTTCAAGCAGGTGTTTTGGAAAGTAAAATCATGTTTTTTTTTTAAATTTCAAAAATTCATAAAAAATAACAATTAACAAATTTTTACTTGTCTGGCGGGCGTAACATGTTTCTGACATGTTTTTCAGCCATTTTCACTTTATAATTTTGAGGTGTTCTTTGGGGTAACTTTTTGTGTCATGGGAGCTTAAACTAGTGGTCACATGTCAAAACGGCGTATGTAAAATGTTTGCTTAATAAATGCCAAGACAGAAGGATGCCCTGTTTTAATGACTTCACACGCCTAAACCTTTTTTTTTTTTGAAAATTTAGTTTCATTTTAAACGCGATTGAATGAATTGTGTGATTCGTATTTTGCGACACTCCTTTAGTAGAAACTAGAAAGGACCTCAAACCGGTGGCGTCTAAACTATTCACTCGATTTTGATAAATATGGTGTCTATCGATTCGTTATTATGGCCCGGGTAACATAGGCTACATTTATTTTTGAATTTTGGACCCAGAGGGGAGCAAATTGAAAACAAATAAAAAATAAGTTCAAAAGAAATAACTAAAATAAAACCCGATTACTGAAAATTATGAAACAAAAAAATATTCTTATCTACTAAATATTTTACGGCAACGGGAGCGCTGCTGAATGTAACAGCAACACAGGCAAACCAGACTGAGTCACTGCATAACGCGTGGCAGGGTACAGCTAGTAATAAATAAATGTATATTGATCAACAAAAGCAAGTACACCTACTTATACAGTGGTACCTCGCCATGCGAGTTTTATTCGTTCCGCAACCTTGCTCGTATCTTGAATTACTCGTATCTCGAAGCAAATTTCCCCATACAAAACAATTGAACTACCATTAATCGTTCCAACCCCCAAAATGTCACCCCAGTTTGAATAATAAAAACCTATTTATAAATGAAAAATATTTATTGTACAAAAACAAAAAAGAGAATGTAAAGAAATAAATTAGATATCCTCACTGGTCTTTGCCTTTTTCGCTACATTTTTCTCGCTTACACCTGTAGGCCGTTTAGAAAAAAACATGTCCATGGAGGCTTGTTTCTTCCTCCCTCTCAGAATGTTCCGGAAATGAGTTAGGCAAGTGTCATTAAACCTGCTAAACCGAACTCGTAACTCGAGTGTCGCTCGTAACTCAAAGCAAAAAATCACTCGCTCGCCGGCTCGTATCTCGAAAAACTCGTATGTTGGTGCACTCGTATGTCGAGGTACCACTGTACAATGTATCTATAAAGGGGCATAAACTGCGTTTAATCCGGCACTGGAATAGTGAAAATTGAAAGATTGTGATAAATAGTTTATGTCCATATTTGAATTCAGCATATAATATTTACACACATTATGTAATGTGTTTTAAATTTAAATCAGAAAACAGCCTTGATAATAATTTAATGTCGATTGGAAGCGGCACTGTGGAATATCCAAACACATGTATTATCATATCAGCGAATGACAGAAAACAGATGTTGTTCCTATTTATGAAAGAACTCTTAAGAAGCTGTTCACCTTTAAATAGAAACCTCTCTATTTTAAAAACACGTTCAACGATAATTTTTGACACTAAAGACACTCCGAACCACAAATTTTGCTATTATGCATATTTAAAAATTATTTTTTAAATATGATAGCAGGTATTCAATTCGTTTCTAATTTTGCACACTGCTTATAACGTTATTCTTTTTGTTGTATTACAATATGAAGCTCAGATGACAGATCGAAGTGTTGACGTTGTTTCAAAAGATGGCAGACGTTGTTCAGCGTTGCTGTATTTTAATTAATTTACAAAAGCAATAATAAATTTTTTAGTTGTCGATGTCAGTAGAGCAAGCAATTATCTGTAAAATGATATATAATTTATGTGGAGAAATTGTGAGGTTTTTTCTAAAAAGGGAGGCAAACATCTTTAACCTTAGCGTATTAATATACAGATTGTATCAAATCAAAACGGTCCATAGGACATTCTGTGTGTAAGACAGAGACGATATAATATAAAGATCTAAAGCAGTAAGTAAGAATGAGATAAATGATCGCTAATATAGTTACTGTGGTTACGTAAATAAATAATTACGTACACTGTAAATCTTTTTACCAATTTATCAATTAAAACAACTACAAATAAATTTATTATGTTGGCGGTTGAATTACCACCATAAAACCATTTAATTATTTGGATTTTTTCCAGAACAGTATACATAGCCATTTTATCAATAATTTCACTAGTGAATATTGACATTTGATAAAATTGTGATTTTTACTGTAGAAAACAAAGACGATACTATCAGATTGTATAACCACAGTAACTATTAGCGATCATTTATCTCATTCTTACTTACTGCTTTAGTGCTTTATATAATATCGTCTCTGTCTTACACACAGAATGTTCTATGGACTGTTTTGATTTGATACAATCTGTATATGATTCTGGCACGCTAACACACCTTAAATCTTATCAATGTTCCTATAGAAAAATCAGTCTTGACACTCCTGGTTTAAAATGTACACGAGCCGCCACTGGCACAGTTCGAATTGCTCTAGAATCCTCTAGAAGCGTTTTAGCACTTGACCAACAGACCCACTTAAAGTTTGGTTGCCGCCGCCTGGTATAGAGCGAACCATATGGTTGCGCACGAGCCGATCAAATATATTACTGACCGCCCGGGGTCATAATGTTGGACATTATTATTATTACACATTATTATTGTTATTATTATCATCAAGGTTGACCACTGTTTATTGTCGAGCTACACATATGGTTTTAATGATGCCACGGTGAAATATGTGTTGCAAAAAAAAAAACAGCATTATTGCATCTCGCTGCTCTGCGCGTTGCGTAATAATTTCACCGCGTTGTTCAGATGCAATCTGGTAATAAGTTTGGCGCCGGGAAATTCTATAAGATTATCTATTTTTAATTTTGAGCAACTATAAGCGTGAAGAACGTCTTGTATAATGGCGATGAAATTCGGTATACCGAAAATTTTACTTACGTGCAAGTTTTAAACTTAGAATTTTTAGGAAACTTGTCAGGGTTTTTTTATATTTCCCTTCTTCTAATATAAGGATGTTCTGATTGTCTGATGTAACTGGTTTTCGAGCTCAGGGTTGAATCATTCCGAAAAATGCTTGATACAAAAGCTGTTTTTCTTACCCAAAGATCAATAATCCGAGATCAAAAATATGGATTCCTGTATTTAAAAAATCCAGCCTATTGGGCGACGTGACCATTCCAACTTCAAAATGTTAACATTTGATATAGTATACAATAAAGAAAATAAAATTTATGATATCGCCTGAGATGACGCTGGTAATGGCTAGTATTCAGTATGATTATTGCTATTCGTTGCCTACATAATATGTTCCACGTCATGTAAAAATTAATCAAAGCATGCTTTATTTCTGACACATCTACAAAACAACAGAAATAACAAAAATATTAGGAGCACTGTGGTTTGAATCTAATAAAAAATAGAGAATAGTTACTTCTTACCACAACAAGTTTATTAGTGGATGTACATTTCGAGAGCTATGCTCTCATCTTCAGCAATACACTAAACTTTAGTTTAGTTTAGTGTATTGCTGAAGATGAGAGCATAGCTCTCGAAATGTACATCCACTAATAAACTTGTTGTGGTAAGAAGTAACTATTCTCTATTTTTTATTAAAACAACAGAACAGCAGATTTTTTTTTATTTTCAAAATATTTCCGAAACTATAAAGTTTAGAAAAAAATTCTTTAACGAAACTTTCTTGAAAAGAGAAATAGAATAATAAGCCGTTATGAAAAGTATACCATTATTATATGAAAAAAAAACACCGTCATAGCATATATCTCTTCTGCTCATGCGCCGATTTTCCCCAATTACAATAGGGATTTTCATATTTGCATACCAAACATCCTCCTAAAATTTGGTTTAATCCGCTCTTCCGTTTGACCTGTATCGTCCTCACAGACCAGACGCACAGAGTTTTTCCAAAATATGTTTTTTGGATTCGGTGGTCCTTAAAACGAAAAGATATTGTAAAATTTAAAAAAAATGATTAGTACCATTCCCTACTTGTGGGTTGGAATAGTAAAAGTGATTGTGACCTTGATATCTCGGAAAAATTACGTTCTTCCCCCTTGATTCGATACGAAATAAATGGGTGTTCGAGTTTTAAAAAACCAGCCTGTATAAACAACGACATCCCTACGATCTCGACTATATTCTCAAGTCGTTAGAGCTTGTTTTTTGTTTTCGCTTCGCGCGCCCATAATGCAGACGTCGTTATAATTGACGATGAATATGAGCCGCGAGAGGGTGAACGCTCCCGTTCGGTAAACAGTAAAACACACTGGAAGACTAATATAATGTATGCATTATTAACATTATCATATGTTCAAACAGGATGTTGTAAATGCATTGACGGATATTAAAACCATTTTAATATTTATATTATACATACACTTATATTATAAGTATATGCGTTTAGATCATTGGTTTTCAAAATGGAGAACGCGTCTCTCTCGAAAAATTCCTATTGTTTAATGAAGATGATTCCACCACATCCCAAGATATGCATAAGATACTTAATAAAATACAAAACAAATATTGGCATAGCAAAAAACGTCAGGCAAAGTTAACAGATTATATGTGTTTGGGATAAATTAATTAGGTGAAATTTGGTTATTTTTCTTTCTTCCCTCCATATAACGAAAACTCTTTATAACGAAAAAAAATGCTCGGTCCCTTGAGATTCGTTATAAAGAGGTTACACTGTATATGTATATACTAGCTGTCCCGCCCGGTTTCATCCGGGTGCAAAAGATCGAATGGGGAAGGGAGGGACATGAGTACGCACATTCATCGTTTACCGAGATGAATGTCGTGTCCAAATTTCATGATGATCGGAGTTACCGTTAAAATGATTTTATCAATAAAAAGCAGTATTTATATAGTTTTTTTAAGTAATAAATTTCTCTTAAATCATTAATTAATAAAATATAATAAATATTTACTTAATTGAAAACACTGTAGGATAATTATTTTTATACAGGTACCTATAGTTATAACAGTTTTCAAATGAGCTATTAATTAGATTTATTTAATTTTAATTAGTCGTAAATAAAATTAAAATAAATTTAAATGTAAGCCTTAGAATAAAGTAAATAAAGTAATGTAGAAAATAAAAAATAAATAAAAATATTTTCGCCTAACGTGGAGCTTGAACCCACGACCCTGATATAAACAGACGCATGCGCTACCGACTGAGCCAGCCGGGCTTGTAAACGTACAGCGCTAATATTGTTATATTTAGTTAGGGCATTTCACTTGAATAGAAGCTTATTTTTGAGTTACATTTTGCAATATTTTTCATTGATGCTTCGCTCCTATTGGTTGTACCGTGATATTATATAGCCTCAATAAATGGGCTATCCAACAAAAAAAAAATTTCAATTTGAACCAGTAGCTCCTGAGATTAGCGCGTTCTACCAACCAAACAATTTAACAAACGAACTCTTCAGCTTTATATATTAGTATAGATATGGGCTTGTGTGTGTGTTAGCACGATACTCTCGACAGATTTAATTAGGTTTAAACGAAATTTGGTCCACATTTGGAATCCATCACCACACGCTATGAATTAACAAATTATCAAAAGCAATTTGATATATTTTTTCTTTCAAATGAAACATCTTTTAGAAACAGAAAATCTAAGAAAAGAAGCAGTCAAAATAAATTCAGCTTGGTTGGAATTTTTTCAAAGTCAAACTGTAATTTTCTTGGGCTATTAGTGTATTTGTTTAAATAAAATTCTGAGAATAATGAAACTAGTGAAATTACAATATCACGATTGACAAAGATTCGTGATATTGTAATTTCACTAGTGAAATTATAATATCACGGGTTTGACAATATCCCGGCGACATATATACTGTATATGATATCTTTTAAAAAAACTTCGGAGAAGTAAAAACTTCGTTCTGTGCTAAATTCAAAAACTTGAGGCGACTGAATCTTAAGATTATAACTTAAAAAAAAAGAATTTCGAGGCAGACAAGAAATTGAAATCAAGCTCGAAATTCTGTGCGTAAGACGTCGAAAAAAAATGAATTTCGAGGCAGACAAGGAATTGAAATCCAACCTTGAAATTCTGTGCTTATAAAAGCTACAAGAGCAACAGCAAAAAAAATGCAAAGACGGTGTTCGCATAACTCCTTTAGTTATCACTAAAAAAACGCCGTCTGTGCACTTTTTTTTGCTGTTGCTCTTGTAGCTTTTATAAGCACAGAATTTCAAGGTTGGATTTCAATTCCTTGTCTGCCTCGAAATTCATTTTTTTTCGACGTCTTACGCACAGAATTTCGAGCTTGATTTCAATTTCTTGTCTGCCTCGAAATTCTTTTTTTTTAAGTTATAATCTTAAGATTCAGTCGCCTCAAGTTTTTGAATTTAGCACAGAACGAAGTTTTTACTTCTCCGAAGTTTTTTTAAAAGATTTCACGTCTTTTTCCAAAGTGTGAGACATTATTTTTATTTTTCCTCCAAAATAAACATATGTGCATTTTTTATATTGTTGTATTTAAATGCAATAAAAGTGTTCATATTGTTGTATTTAAATGCAATGAATCTCCGAAATCAGAATATGTATTGTAAAAAACAACACGATCCTTACTCCATGCAACTGTGGTTTCGAGCGGGTCTCTCATGTATTTTGTTAAATAAGAAGTAACAATCAAAAGTCGGTTATAGAAATTGCAATAATCGACTTTTGATTTTTACTTCTCATTTAACAAACAGTACTACAAAAGTGCATTTATATTTTGCCGCGTAGTCCAGTGCTGCCGCGGTGCAACACCTAGTGGTGCAATCGGCTCATCACACCTCCATGCGAATACCATGACATTCAATTTGTAAACAATCCATGTGAAGTCTATTAAAAATAAAAATGAGCTATAACAAGTCTATGCTCTGTGATACATGATTCTTTTTTATATTCATTTGAAATATGGATATTCTTGAAGATTCCATGAAGGCACATTTTGAAGGCATGGAAAAAAAATCAATGAACAAAGCCCACCATTAAAAATACAAATTTTTTTTCATTACATTTGTAAAATACTTATTTTGCATTAAAAAAAGAAGTTTCACTTCGTAATCTTTTCACTTTTTAATTTTTGTTGCACTTTTTATGATAAATATGTTTTTTAATAAATTAATTTATTTAAATCTAACTTCAATCATATATTTTGTTATTTTTTAATAAAAGATTTGACGAAAGTGAATTTTTCAAAAAACAAGAAAATAATAAAAATTAAAAATTAAAAAAGAAATAAAAATATATGAGAAAAAATTGAGAAAATAAATTAAAACTAAAAAAACAATTAAAAACATAAAAACAAATTAAAAATTGAAAAACAAATTTTCCAATGATGCTGGCGGGAATCGAACTCAAGACCCTGTTATTAGTTATTACTAGCCTAACGTCGTTACCGCTAGTCCACGGGCACACTCAGACTATAAGCTGTTATTGTGGTACAGAAGTATATACGAGCCCCGTCCCACTTCAGTTGGCCCACTTACAAAAAACTCAATTATTAGTCCTCAATTAACAGAAATCGAAACACTAGCGTAATATAGGTATTTTTTATTTTGTACCAAATATTTTACAGACTTTTTACACAACCTAAGCCTACTAGATAATATATTCTTACTAAGATAAAAAATTAAATAGAAAACCGAATAAAATATGCATTCAGACAAACTAAAACTCGAAACGTATTTCAAAAGTTACCATTGGGTAACATCACCTTTATTGGTTATAACGGCCATTATTCTTCGAGGCATAGTATTAACTAAATTCTGGCAGTCTTGTGGAGTAAAGTTATCCCATATTTCTTTGAGTTTTTGTCTTAGATCTGAGACCGATCTAGCGGGAGTAACACGTAAGCGTTTTTTCATTTCATGCCAAAGTGTTTCAATTGGGGACAAGTCAGGGCTACTGGAAACCCACTCTAAGAGTGGAATAGTGTTCTCTGAGAACCATTTTTTAGCTTTTTTTGATGTATGGCAGGCAGCTCCGTCTTGCTGAAAAATAAAATTCTCTCCAGAGACCAAAACTTCTTCCATTGTTGGCAGCAGAGACTCTTCTAATATGTTTAAATATTTGTCTGTATTAACAATGCCATCAATAAAGTGCAGTTTTCCTACACCTCTTGCAGACATTGAGCCCCATACCATAACAGATGCTGGAAATTTCACTTTCCTTTTTAAACAGTCGGGATGGTATGCTTCATTTTTTTGACGAATAACTCTGCTCCGACTGTCACCTACACAAACTTCAAACCGAGACTCATCACTCCAATGTATGCTGTTCCACTGTTCAAAATTCCAATTTTTGTGTTCTTTTGCCCATTGCAATCTGTTTTTCTTTTGTTTCTGTGTCAACAATGGCTTTTCCTTAGCCTAAACAAATTACGTATGTTAGTTTTTTGCAAATTTAAATTTAAGACAGCGGATTAAAAATATGAGTAATACCTTGTACGTTCCAAATCCTAACTTCTTTGCTTCCCTATGACATGTAGATCTCGAAATACGTCTTCCCACAGTATTGCTCCAAAGTACGCTCAATTGTCCGTAGTTAGCACGTCTGTTTTCCTTAATTATTCTTTTCAATGCCCGTTTATCACCGTCTGTTAGTTTGGTTTTCTTCACGTACCGGGGCTTTGAGGCGATTGAACCATTTGTTTTGTACAGTCTCACAATATTTCTAACACTATATTTTGATAAATTTAACAATTTCCCGATTTCGGAATTTGATTTTCCGGTTTTCCACAAGTTAATAATGATTACTCTAAGTTTTTGGTCAATAACTGCGCCTCTACCCATTTTTAAGTTAAAAAAATATTATACTATTACTTTTTGACACTTTTGACAAATTACTATCAATAAATAACAATTGTTTTATCGTGTTTTTACATAGCCACCTCTAATATCACTTAACTTCTTACATAGTCTAATATTTGTTATGTTGACGCATAAAACGCATTATTTACACCCATTTCGTTTTTATGATAAAAATTAAATATATTTGAATACATTTTACTTAATGTTATGAAAACAGCTTTTAATATGAATATTTACAAGAAAAAAATGTAAAGTGGCAGTTAGTTTAACACTTTTTTGAATAAATCTTAAAGAAATTGAAATTTCAGTAAGTGGGCCAATTGAAACGGGACGGGGCTCGTATGGGTGATACGAAAAATCGGTCCTATGAAAGTCACGTGGTCACAGAACTATAAAACTTGGAAACTTGCTTCATATACACGGCGTTATATGGGACAAAGGCAAAATCAATGTATAAGAATACGCTAGAGATTCGTTGGCATTTAGCACAGAAAAGAATCTCTAGCGAGATTCTTCGATATCTATGTGATGTAGATATGTCTATAATAGAATATCACAAGGAGACGGGTGCATTTGCTCATTTTCCCTATTTTGATTGCAATAAAAGTATACTTTTATTGCAATCAAAATAATAATAACTCCCCGGGATCGCATTTCCGGACTTCGTGCCCATGGAGACTTTTGATCAGCGTCGATTTTTGGATAATATCCCCGAGTATGGAAGATTTTAACCGAGGGCCGATTCCCATATGTTCCGTGCGGGGTCCTTTATGACTCGAGACAGACATTGTCAAAAAATACTGGAGAATTTTTTTCTCTCTGTGAGAAAATCCAATTACTTATGATTAATAAATTGTCAGAATTGATGTACCTTTATTTCAAAACGAAACTCCTTGTGAAAATATCAAGACGAGCTTATGAATTTGATAAGTTGGTGTGACGTTGAACAGTTTGAAAGTCACTGGTATGTAGACGATAAAATTTAGTTTCGTATGTACCTCCTCGACTTACACGTTTTAAAACACTGTCAATAATATTAAAATTAGATTAGGGTGGATACAAATTATAGTTCATAATTATCGAGAATGACTCACTCGGCCATCTTTTTTTAATACTGCGAAAAACGATTAGTTTTCAAGAGTCGTATTTGTTCTTATCCCTGCAAAGATATTGTTAATCCCACCCGAACGGTCAGGTACTAGCGGCCCGAGCCGGGTTCGTCCGGGCTTTTAGATTGCCTATTAAACAAAACATGTTTTAATTGGATAATGATTAAATTCTATGTCGGTCAAAATAACTTTGTAAGTCTTGTCGAGAAGCAAATCATAATATTATATTCTTGTGAATGATTTTTCAATTTTTCTTATAAATATTAATTTAAATGATATGGTGTGAACACATATGATATAGTGTCGTAGGGCAAAAAATACAGTCTTCTATCTAGGACGCAATGCTATTTTGACTCGTGTGGCTTAAGAGTATTCGTCCCTGCAAATACCCCCTGCACTCTTCATCTCAAATCTTTTCCCCTCACCTAAAAACGGTTCGCGCTCTCCCGACGCTATTTTTAAAGCTAGAGGGTTCTGGTAAACGCCAAATGAAAGACAAAGAATCAGACTACAGATCCTTCAGGCGAATTTTTTGAAAAAAAGTTTCGCCTACGTGTGAAATATTACGTAACTTATTATTTTTTTCAAAAGGTTGTTAGTTTTTTCAGGATTTTTTTTTCAAAAAATTCGCCTGAAGGATCTGTAGTCTGATTCTTTGTCTTTCATTTGGCGTTTACAAGAACCCTCTAGCTTTAAAAATAGCGTCGGGAGAGCGCGAACCGTTTTTAGGCGAGGGAAAAAGATTTGAGATGAAGGGTGCAGGTGGTGTTTGCAGGGACGAATGCTCTTAAGCTCGCTTACTCTCGTGTAAGATAATGTTACACCTCGTCGAAAATAAACATCATTACCTCGTGTACTATTGTTTGAAAGATGCGTCCAAATTATTTATTTAATATGTTTAGATGACTTGACAAAATATATTAAGACACCGACCACAACTAGTTCTGTCTGGTGCAAGTTTTAATGCCCACAAAAAGCGAGAATACATGACACTATTTAACTGTGAATATACGTCATCTTCCATTGACGACAAAGTGTAACTCGATAGTGAGATGTGTGACATCTGCTGCATCGTTTCTTATCTGACAGTTCTGACTTATTTTGTGTAATATGCCTTATAAAATGGCACCAATTTACAGTGTGTGGTTAAATTAATCAGAAACAATTGAATCAAATGTCCAGTTTAAAATTTTTCTTCGTTATGGTAGTTAAAAAAAATTCCAGCCAATTGGGCGACGGGAAAATTCCAACTTCAAAAATGTTGACATTTGATTACTTATAATGAAGAAAAAAAAAATCTGATATCGCGTGAGGTGACGCGGGTAAAGGCTAGTATTCAATATGATATTTGTTATTTATTGCCATAATGTGTTCACGTCATGTAAAAATTAATCAAAGCATGCTGAACTAGTTTATTTCTGACAGATCCATAAAACAAAAGAGCGGCTGATTTTTTTTTATTTTCAAAATATTTCCGAAATAGAAAGTTTAGAAAAAAAATTTTTTAATGAAACTTTCTGTAAGAAAT
This sequence comes from Xanthostigma xanthostigma, assembly GCA_963575645.1. Classification (NCBI taxonomy): domain Eukaryota; kingdom Metazoa; phylum Arthropoda; class Insecta; order Raphidioptera; family Raphidiidae; genus Xanthostigma; species Xanthostigma xanthostigma. The sequence continues at coordinate 6,498,882 of OY754471.1, read as the reverse complement.
ATATAAGTAGAATAATAAGCCGTTATGAAAAGTATACCATTATTATATAAAAAACACCGTTATAGCTGCATATATCTCTTCTGCACATGCGCCGATTTTCCCCAAAAAGAATAAAAAAAACTGTTTTACATACATTTTTATGCACTCACATTCAAACGCTTCTAATATAGAGTTATGCGGGTGAATAAGGGCTCATTATGAACAATTGGTGAAAAGTTAGTTTAAGAAATCAGGCCACAAACTGTGCCAAGTTTCACAACGACGAGGATTAACAATAGTTCATATTTAAGATGATTTAATTTTAATCTCATCAATTAACCGACCTTTATTACTTCTGTCTCCTGCTGCGTTAATCAACGACAATTTAAAACTAAGGAATTATGTTCTCATTTCACTCCTAACTAATTAAGTTTAAATGTTTGATATGTATTTTTTCCTGCCTGTCTAATGTTCTGTTAATTGCTGAAACGACGGACGATTCTGCGAATTTAAATGTCAAAAATTTAAGTTTACAATTGGTGTGTGTACCCGAACGTACCGAATGTGTTTATTAAAACCATATATATATATATATAATAATAATTTATTATATTTACTCAATGTGCGGTGAGCGAAGGCAACAAAGCATATCGAAAATATATCTGCGTCGATTTTTACACACTTTATATTAACTTCACTTGTAAGTTTGTATGTATGTTTGTTTGTAACCTTCGTTTGGACTACAGCAAGTGGTTTATTACTGTAGTATAATATGCCAGCACTGTAACTACAGTGGTTAGCCGTGCGGTCTAAGGCACGGGTCTTCGCTGACGTCAACTCTCGGAATCACGGGTCGTGGGTTCTATAATCCCGTCCACGCCGAAAAAAAAACTTGTTTTTTTTCCGGCAAATTTTTGACAATAAATCGAACTAAACAGTGGAAAATAAATATAGTTTAAAAAAAACTAAAAAACACGCTTTATATCGAACTAAAAAGTACAAAATAAATAAAATACCGCGTATTTAGATGTTCAGCGGAAGGGAATGACAATTTTTTTCGACTTACTGTTGATTATGACTTAACGAGGTTCGAGTTATCGAGAATCACTGTAATTAACTTTTAAGATGAGAAAATGTCTGTAGTATAAAAGAGATCGTCTTTGAAGTAATGTAAAAAATTATGGGAACATTTTAATTTCTTACAAACTAACTACCAGCTATACGAGTACTTCGTTGATTGAAATACCATATTTTAATTGACTGCCTTATAACACACTCTATAGACAGATAGTATGAAATAGATATAGGAACTATGAATTAATATTACATACCTACTATAATAGCTCTGACGTCAGAGTCGATAAGTTCATTGCGAGATATTTGACCTCAGTGGATCCATCCTGCCGAGGAGCCTGTTGCGGTGTTGAGCCGTATAGTGCCAATGCCGGGTTCAAAGGTCATCATCATTCAGAGTGCACGACACAACTAGTGACATCTGTGATTGTACACTTCCTGTGCAGTGTTAGTGTCTTGGATTTTTTTTGCTAATGAGTTAAATTACACCAGCCTAAAGGCCGGTGCACACGAGGCTGGAAAGTACACTGGGCCGTGAAATAACGTCACTGTGTCGCCTGTACTAACAGCATCAAGCATGTACCATCGCATCGAGGCGCGTCGCATACGTGATACGATATGACTTCGTTCGTATAACGTATAACCGCATCAAACGAGTCGAACTGACATGGATATGACAAATGCGAGTAACGAAATGGATTTGTATGTAACGATTCGTTACTTCGAGTCAGACCATGTACCCGTTACTCAGTAACGAATACATACGGTTTGTTACAGCTCTACTTTTTGGTGACTTTTCATATTTAACATGATTTATAGATGTGACATCTTTATACCTCAGATTTTTTAAAGGCAAGCAGCACCTTACATAATTTTGACAATTATCGGTACCTAAATCGACTTTGGTGTCTCGATTAACCTGCAAGCGAACTGCGAATGCTTTCGAAACAATATTTTTTGTGTGAATTTTGCTTATAATTTACCGAATAAAAAACGCTGTGTGTTTTTATTTATTATTAGCAACATGATTCATTCAGTAATATGGTTCATTGCAGCCAGAGTTCAGTCTTCCTCGCTTTATATTTTTATATATACAATTGATTCATTATTTAACAATTACTAATTAGTTTAATAAACTAACCTTTGCCATATTTTTATCTCCGGATTTTAGGAAAAGTTTTCATCAACATTTTTTTACAATGTTAGGTAAATGTATCGATTCTCGATCATGCAAATTTTGGTATTTATATAGGTATTTTAGGTAACAGAGGTTACCTCGTTCTGTTGTATAGTAGTGAGGGGATAATGTCATTCAACGAACGCCTTAATTGATTGCGTGGCAGCGGCTGTTAATATACTTTAATTGCTGTATTTAACAAATGTCAAAGAAATCAAAGGAACGGAATATTGATAGTACTGTTTGCAATAAAATGGATTTTTAAAGTAAGAGATTTACTTAGTCATTTTAGGTTGATAAAAATATGAACGATTCGCCAGCTGACGTCATACCTGCGTTTACGCTGATTGGTCAGATGGAACGAGACAACCCCTGTTGTGTATGTACTAACCTTGGTTAATAGAATGATATATTATTATTGAATGATATTTTATTACGTAATGAAGGAAATAATATTGTAATTTTAAATCTCTATAGTTTTGTATTACACATCAATCAATAAATGTATAAACTTACCTGCAAATTAACTTCCTTTTCGCACCTTTTATAGAGTAAATTATCAGTAAAAACAAAACTAAACTTGAAATGATAACACTACAATATTTTGTAATAATCTATTCTTTCAGTTATGAATATTATAAAAGTGATCGACTACAGACAACTGGTCGAGAACTAGTACATTTACCCTATATATATAAAAAAAAACGGGAAGAAAATATGAATAAATTTATCGTATCGTTACATTGCCTCCTTTAATAATAAATACGCAAAGATAAAAATAGTTTATTGTTTGCAAAGTTATCGAAGGCTTTTTCTTGAGTAATAATTAATAAGCACACATTGTACAATTTCTAATTTTATAATCAGTGTAGAGAGAGAGAGAGACTATGTATTAATAAATCTTACAATTTTGCACCAAAAACCGGGACGGGTCGCTAGTAAATAATAAATCTGTAAGGCGAATCGTTATTTTAACCCCTTTGTACTGTTGGATTTTTAAAAGAAGACCGGTCAATGGAATGTAATCCTATGACCATATTGCAGAAGAGCGCACATGTATTTTATATTAGTAAAAGGTAATGATCCTGGAACCGCTTCTATGCAATAAGGGAGTCCAGTCGACCAAACGTATCGCAATTGTCGTGTCGCGATAATTGTACTATTGCCATAGCTGTACGACTATACAGCGACACTTGCTAACAGTACAAAAAAATCATACACCAGACAGTACATAGGTGTGCGTCCACGGACTAAGTTGAGGGGTGTTGTCTGAATATCATCAAAATGGAAAGTAAAAAGGGAAAAACAGTTAGAAGTGGCGCTAGGGAGGTCATAGCGAATGTAATTAAAATGTGCGAGTTAGAGGCTCAAAATAATGCCTTAAAATTTAAAGCTATACATTGTTTGCATGCCTTGCTATGCGCCGCCTATGAATTCCGATAATTTGGGAACACATCAGCGACTTCTTGCCCTTTCCCCACCGGTCTTCTTTCGCCGATCGCACAGTAATATCAACATATCCGTGGTATATCTAATTTTAGAGAAAAATACACACGCTGAGAAAGTGTATTTAAAAGATTCCGCTCTGTTCATTTTTTTACTTTTCTCCAGACGCGTAATGGAGTAATGTAATATATCAGAGATTTATTACTCTATTATAAATTAATAAATAAAATTATCGACCAATTTTTCAGACAATTATATTGGCAAAAATGTATAATTATAATTCAATTTTACGTTTCGATCCGGATTTATTAATATTTCGATATTAAAAAAGCTTAAACCGAATTTTATTAAAAATTAATTGCCAATTGATTTTTATATTTTTTTTAGCTCAATTCTGAAGATGATCTAAATTCAGACCTAAATGTATTTATTGAACTATACCTAATTATATATTTTTGTCAATATAATTGTCTGAAAAATTGGTTGATAACTTTATTTATTGAAGAGTACTAATCAGACGTTAATCAAAGATTTGTCTTTTATAAATTATTTCAAATCAAAATCAACCTGGGCGAAGCCCCGGAACTAAGATTATTATCTGACCTGATTTTTCGCCATATCACGCAAAATAGTGAAGTGGGAATGTATTTCCTTCCACAATTTTAGGCGACAACGTCTTCCCAAAGAGTGAAATAAGTTTTCTGTGGACTCGATGCTTGAAACAGTTGGGTTCAATGCTTTGCCCAGCTCTATTTCGGATATGAAAATATAAAGAATCTAATATTCCGTGTAAGATACCTACGTCATGTTTTGACGTTGTATTGTTCAATGGGATGACAATATTCGGATCACGTCTTCGAAAATATATAAAAGGTTTTGTCAAACCATGTGTGCCCGTCTGCCCGTCTACCTCGAACATACAGTATTCATAACTGCAACGTGAACGGAACATTATTGTTACTACAGTATTAATAGACGATCGAACATGGTACGGGCCGGACAGCGGATATGGTCCGCTCCGTACCAAATCTGATCGTGTAGACAGTAGTCTGCGTGTCCGCGCGGTTCGATGCGATGCACATCGTACTTGGTCCGGTTCGTACTTATATCCGTGCGTGTGTATACAAGTACGATTGAACTTTAAACATATAACCGTATAACGACGTCATTATAATTCAAAACGGTGTGCAACATGACTGAAATTTTGACAGATAAGTTATATTAACAGAGAAGCGCGTAACAACGTTCTAGAAATTCTTCGGGAGTGTTATTCAAAATATGATCTTCACTATCAAGCGATTTTATTAACTTCATATGACTAAATTCATCGCGATCTTTCAAATAGAATTTTGCCCACTCCTTTCTTTTCTTCCTTGTTGTTTGTGGCGGCATTAACGTTGCCGCTAGAACAATCGCAATTTTCGCGCGTTTAATCGGAGGCATGATGTTTACGTACCTGTGTACACAAGGAGACTGACAGATTCGGTCGCCTGTTGCAACCAGCGAACTTGATCCGCCGTACCATGTCCGTTGTCGGCCCGTACCAAGTTCGATCGTCTATTAATACTATAATAGTGATGTAACGAATGTCAGTTTTTACAGCAAAAAAATCAATATTTTTTAAGTTTTATTAATATCAGTTATCACACAAGAATACTTACGAAGGAAGGTATCAAGCAAAATATAAATTTTCAAACTAGTTTTACAAATTCCTTTTCAAAAATTATTTTTAAATTTTATTTTTTAGTCAGGTATTTTCGTAGTATTTTCAGTTTTATATTTTTATTAGTATGATCCTTGGGGGGGAGTAATTACCTCCTTTACCCCCCCCCCATATCAACGTCTTTTTCTGACATACGCTGTTTTGCCTGACGACCGCAGACATACGAGCACGCGTGTTGACAGAGCAACAAAAATTTATTATGTCATATAGGTATACAGGATGTTTCGGAGACGCGTTCTTCAGAAGCCCATAATGTCATTGTTTATTGTACCCACGGATATGATTCATTGTTTAGAAATTTAATATTATACCTCACAATTTTTTGATGTGAAACATCTAATGGCGTGTTTGGTTGTGAATAATACCGTGTAATTGGCGCGACGCTTTTATGGGACGACGTTTTATGGAAGGACGTTACGTTTTTCGTACGCTTGCTTGCTTTAGCAGTATCTAAATAACAGGGCCAAAAGTTACTAGTATTTCGTTAGATGACAGCGCGTGACGCTTGCTTTGTGTATGCGTTGGATTATAGCGTGGCTTTTGTTATAGGCGACAACAATTTAGTTACAGGACGATATTTAGTTACAAGAATTTCGTTAGTTAAAATGTTTCACGACTCACATTTTTTTTATTTTATTTTATTCGTGTTATATGTATAGACAGGAAAAGATGTCTCTAGAATTTATGTCTGTTTGTGACGGCTAGATCGATTTTGATGATCGAAAAATTATCCCTAACATCTAACAGCCGTTGACGAAAGTAATGGTATAGAATTTACGACAGTCAGGGATAATTTAGCGCTCAATTGTGACGATCAAGTAAGAAAGGTTCCTGTTAAAAGCGACGTTTACGCGAGCGAAGCCGCGAATAAAGGCTAGTATGAGTATATATATATTGGAAAATTGGATTTAACTTGATACACACCTGTAATGAGATAGAGCACGTGTATATAAAACAGTCGAAAAATATTTTCTGCTTCCTGTTTCTAACTGTATGATGTAATGTAGGTAACTTTCGGTGCATGTTTATTGGTCGCTACTGCCAAAACACCGTGTATTTTTAAATAGCTTTTATAGTCACGTACGGTTTTCAGAAAACCATTCTTTTGTCTTTATGTAGCCATTGTAGAATAGAACATCACAACTGTTTGAAAAGGAAAAAGTGCTGCATACAAGAGATATTTGCGCACCAGGTTGAAACTATAAAGATATCTATACTTAATATATAAAGCTGAAGAGTTTGTTTGTTTGTTTGAACGCGCTAATCTCAGGAACCACTGGTTCAAATTGAATACATTTTTTTTTTGTTGGATAGCCCATTTACCGAGGAAGGCTATAGGCTATATAATATTACGCTACGACGATTAGGAGCGGAGCTTTAATGAAAAATGTTGCAAAAAGTATCTCAAAAATAAGCTTCTATTCATGTGAAATGCACTAACTAGATATACTCATATTAGTGATGAAAGAACACAACCTCTGGTAGATCAATCGGTAGCGCATGCGACTGTCAATATCAGGGGTCGTGGGTTCGAGCCCCACGTTGGGTGAATATGTTTTTATTTATTTTTTTTATTTTTTACATTGCTTTCTTCTAAGGCTTACATTTAAATTTATTTTAATTTTATTTAATTCATTTAAAAAAATTATTCGTTAAAAAAAGTTTAAATACTGCTCTTTATCGACAAAACCTTTTGAACGGTAACTCCGATCATCATGAAATTTGGGCACAACAGTCATCTCGGTAAACTAAGATGAATGTGTGTACTCATGTCCCTTCCTTCCCCATTCATTCTTTTGCACCCGGGTGAAACCGGGCGGGACCGCTAGTTTGTGATATATGAGTTGTGGTCTACCCGGAAAGCCAGTTTCTATTGCGATTTTTTTAGTTCAAGTTAAAGAAAGTGTTTAAACAGTTGCAATGCTATAATTATTGGCAGCCAAGTTTTAACGTAATTAATTTCACATCAAACTGTTTATCCGGTAATTTGAATTTTAATTATGTTTTCAATACACGACCCGAAGCTATAATTTTTATTTGCGCTGCAAATTTCTTCTGAGAAAATTTTTTCAAAGAAACCAGTTTCAGTATACCTATATAGTGTTAGCTGGATAATTATAAAAAATGTAGCCTTATTACTGCAGATAAAATGCATATTAACAGATACAATTGACCCAGAAGTACAGACAGGACCAGTCTTCAGGGGCGCTGGCTTGTAGCAAACGCCGTGGGTGCGCATTTGATGACTCGTTTACAAAAAAACTGACGGTAATATGTCAGATTTCGGTTTCCACCGACGACGGCACTTCGAACTAGTGTTGTGCCGGATATCCGTATCCGTATCCGCGGATCTTGAAACCAAATATCCGTATCCGTTAGTTTTATGGCGGATCTTTTACGGATCTTAAACCTTATTAATTTTCAATTCATACATGAAATTTTATATATATAGGTGATTAGGTAATAATGAAAAACTGTTAAATTCCATTCAGATTATTTTTTATTTCTTAAAATCGTATTTGGCACCTTTACATTGCAAACATTTATCAACAGCAACAAATTCATTCTTTGTCCATGATTTTGTTGCTAATTTATTGCTCTGAGATTATATAAAAATTTATTTTGTCGCTGTGCATAGGAAAAAAATTAACGATGTGTTAGGATTGATAACGTGCTTACATTAGCCATTACGGCTCAAAGCGGCGGAACAACAGCAACAAATTCATTCTTTGTGCATGATTTTGTTGCTAATTTGTTGCTCTGAGATTATATAAAAATTTATTGTGTTGCTGTGCACAGGAAACAAATGAACGATGTGTTAGGACTGATAACGTGCTTACATTAGCCAGTACGGCTCAAAGCGACAAATCAACAGCAACAAATTCATTCTTTGTGCATGATTTTGTTGCTAATTTGTTGCTCTGAGATTATATAAAAATTTATTGTGTTGCTGTGCACAGGAAACAAATGAACGATGTGTTAGGACTGATAACGTGCTTACATTAGCCAGTACGGCTCAAAGCGACAAATCAACAGCAACAAATTCATTCTTTGTGCATGATTTTGTTGCTAATTTGTTGCTCTGAGATTATATAAAAATTTATTGTGTTGCTGTGTACAGGAAACAAATGAACGATGTGTTAGGACTGATAACGTGCTTACATTAGCCAGTACGGCTCAAAGCGACAAATCAACAGCAACAAATTCATTCTTTGTGCATGATTTTGTTGCTAATTTGTTGCTCTGAGATTATATAAAAATTTATTGTGTTGCTGTGCACAGGAAACAAATGAACGATGTGTTAGGACTGATAACGTGCTTACATTAGCCAGTACGGCTCAAAGCGACAAATCAACAGCAACAAATTCATTCTTTGTGCATGATTTTGTTGCTAATTTGTTGCTCTGAGATTATATAAAAATTTATTGTGTTGCTGTGTACAGGAAACAAATGAACGATGTGTTAGGACTGATAACGTGCTTACATTAGCCAGTACGGCTCAAAGCGACAAATCAACAGCAACAAATTCATTCTTTGTGCATGATTTTGTTGCTAATTTGTTGCTCTGAGATTATATAAAAATTTATTGTGTTGCTGTGCACAGGAAACAAATGAACGATGTGTTAGGACTGATAACGTGCTTACATTAGCCAGTACGGCTCAAAGCGACAAATCAACAGCAACAAATTCATTCTTTGTGCATGATTTTGTTGCTAATTTGTTGCTCTGAGATTATATAAAAATTTATTGTGTTGCTGTGTACAGGAAACAAATGAACGATGTGTTAGGACTGATAACGTGCTTACATTAGCCAGTACGGCTCAAAGCGACAAATCAACAGCAACAAATTCATTCTTTGTGCATGATTTTGTTGCTAATTTGTTGCTCTGAGATTATATAAAAATTTATTGTGTTGCTGTGTACAGGAAACAAATGAACGATGTGTTAGGACTGATAACGTGCTTACATTAGCCAGTACGGCTCAAAGCGACAAATCAACAGCAACAAATTCATTCTTTGTGCATGATTTTGTTGCTAATTTGTTGCTCTGAGATTATATAAAAATTTATTGTGTTGCTGTGCACAGGAAACAAATGAACGATGTGTTAGGACTGATAACGTGCTTACATTAGCCAGTACGGCTCAAAGCGACAAATCAACAGCAACAAATTCATTCTTTGTGCATGATTTTGTTGCTAATTTGTTGCTCTGAGATTATATAAAAATTTATTGTGTTGCTGTGTACAGGAAACAAATGAACGATGTGTTAGGACTGATAACGTGCTTACATTAGCCAGTACGGCTCAAAGCGACAAATCAACAGCAACAAATTCATTCTTTGTGCATGATTTTGTTGCTAATTTGTTGCTCTGAGATTATATAAAAATTTATTGTGTTGCTGTGCACAGGAAACAAATGAACGATGTGTTAGGACTGATAACGTGCTTACATTAGCCAGTACGGCTCAAAGCGACAAATCAACAGCAACAAATTCATTCTTTGTGCATGATTTTGTTGCTAATTTGTTGCTCTGAGATATAAAAAAATTTATTGTGTTGCTGTGCACAGGAAACAAATGAACGATGTGTTAGGACTGATAACGTGCTTACATTAGCCAGTACGGCTCAAAGCGACAAATCAACAGCAACAAATTCATTCTTTGTGCATGATTTTGTTGCTAATTTGTTGCTCTGAGATTATATAAAAATTTATTGTGTTGCTGTGCACAGGAAACAAATGAACGATGTGTTAGGACTGATAACGTGCTTACATTAGCCAGTACGGCTCAAAGCGACAAATCAACAGCAACAAATTCATTCTTTGTGCATGATTTTGTTGCTAATTTGTTGCTCTGAGATATAAAAAAATTTATTGTGTTGCTGTGCACAGGAAACAAATGAACGATGTGTTAGGACTGATAACGTGCTTACATTAGCCAGTACGGCTCAAAGCGACAAATCAACAGCAACAAATTCATTCTTTGTGCATGATTTTGTTGCTAATTTGTTGCTCTGAGATTATATAAAAATTTATTGTGTTGCTGTGTACAGGAAACAAATGAACGATGTGTTAGGACTGATAACGTGCTTACATTAGCCAGTACGGCTCAAAGCGACAAATCAACAGCAACAAATTCATTCTTTGTGCATGATTTTGTTGCTAATTTGTTGCTCTGAGATTATATAAAAATTTATTGTGTTGCTGTGCACAGGAAACAAATGAACGATGTGTTAGGACTGATAACGTGCTTACATTAGCCAGTACGGCTCAAAGCGACAAATCAACAGCAACAAATTCATTCTTTGTGCATGATTTTGTTGCTAATTTGTTGCTCTGAGATATAAAAAAATTTATTGTGTTGCTGTGCACAGGAAACAAATGAACGATGTGTTAGGACTGATAACGTGCTTACATTAGCCAGTACGGCTCAAAGCGACAAATCAACAGCAACAAATTCATTCTTTGTGCATGATTTTGTTGCTAATTTGTTGCTCTGAGATTATATAAAAATTTATTGTGTTGCTGTGCACAGGAAACAAATGAACGATGTGTTAGGACTGATAACGTGCTTACATTAGCCAGTACGGCTCAAAGCGACAAATCAACAGCAACAAATTCATTCTTTGTGCATGATTTTGTTGCTAATTTGTTGCTCTGAGATTATATAAAAATTTATTGTGTTGCTGTGTACAGGAAACAAATGAACGATGTGTTAGGACTGATAACGTGCTTACATTAGCCAGTACGGCTCAAAGCGACAAATCAACAGCAACAAATTCATTCTTTGTGCATGATTTTGTTGCTAATTTGTTGCTCTGAGATTATATAAAAATTTATTGTGTTGCTGTGTACAGGAAACAAATGAACGATGTGTTAGGACTGATAACGTGCTTACATTAGCCAGTACGGCTCAAAGCGACAAATCAACAGCAACAAATTCATTCTTTGTGCATGATTTTGTTGCTAATTTGTTGCTCTGAGATTATATAAAAATTTATTGTGTTGCTGTGCACAGGAAACAAATGAACGATGTGTTAGGACTGATAACGTGCTTACATTAGCCAGTACGGCTCAAAGCGACAAATCAACAGCAACAAATTCATTCTTTGTGCATGATTTTGTTGCTAATTTGTTGCTCTGAGATATAAAAAAATTTATTGTGTTGCTGTGCACAGGAAACAAATGAACGATGTGTTAGGACTGATAACGTGCTTACATTAGCCAGTACGGCTCAAAGCGACAAATCAACAGCAACAAATTCATTCTTTGTGCATGATTTTGTTGCTAATTTGTTGCTCTGAGATTATATAAAAATTTATTGTGTTGCTGTGCACAGGAAACAAATGAACGATGTGTTAGGACTGATAACGTGCTTACATTAGCCAGTACGGCTCAAAGCGACAAATCAACAGCAACAAATTCATTCTTTGTGCATGATTTTGTTGCTAATTTGTTGCTCTGAGTTTATATAAAAATTTATTTTGTTGCTGTGCACAGGAAACAAATGAACGATGTGTTAGGATTGATAACGTGCTTACATTAGCCAGTACGGCTCAAAGCGACAAATCAACAGCAACAAATTCATTCTTTGCCCATGATTTTGTTGCTAATTTGTTTCTCTGAGATTATATAAAAATTTATTTTGTTGCTGTGCATAGGAAAAAAATTAACGATGTGTTAGGATTGATAACGTACTTACATTAGCCAGTACGGCTCAAAGCGACAAATCAACAGCAACAAATTCATTCTTTGCCCATGATTTTGTTGCTAATTTGTTGCTCTGAGATTATATAAAAATTTATTTTGTTGCTGTGCACAGGAAACAAATGAACGATGTGTTAGGATTGATAACGTGATTGATAACACATCGTTAATTTGTTTCCTATGCACAGCAACAAAATAAATGCTTATATAATCTCAGAGCAACAAATTAGCAACAAAATCATGCGCAAAGACTGAATTTGTTGCTGTTGATTTGTCGCTTCGAGCCGTACTGGCTAATACAAGTATATATAGTTATTTGTTTTTTTTTATTTATAATTCTTTATTTTTAATCTCGGAACGTAGCAATAAAGTGTTTGTTTCGTGTCATAGGCTTTTCTTTAACCTTATGAATTTTCTTGTTTTTAACATTTTTTTTCGATCTGTTTATATCCTACCGATCTCTTATCATTTAGCCTGAAAGTGATTACACCATTCAAAAGCAACAAATTATGGTACTTTCATAATGAGTATATCTAAGCTACTTATAGAGATACAACCACTGGCTAAGCCATCTTTATATAACGCTACCGTATCCATTGTTTCTCGAAAACGGTCAGAGCAACAAAATCAGTTTTGGGGTAACAAATTAGCAACAAAATAGCAACAAATTATGGTACTATTAACTTCGTGGGCTTTTGATGTGGATATGCTAACTTTATAGACCTATAATTATGTTGCTTTTAAAATAACTATATAGCCGCATATATTTAACCGGCTAATTAGCTGGTAGTTTACCCTTTTACACAATTAGTTGATATCATTATGCTTTTCTTTTTTGCAGGGTTATTTGGATCACTGGAAGCAGGACGAAGAATGTTTACTGCTGGAACATTTGCCAGATTTGTTCAGCAACATTGAAGAAATCTACAGTTTCAACAGGTACACAGTACAGCTAAAGAAAAGCGAAGGCGAAAAACAAGTAGAAATCGCGCTATATCAATTGTTTTTCTTTTTGTTTTTCAGTAAATTTCTGGACCAACTGCAACAGTGCGGTTTAAACGCAGTGAACATTTCGAGGACGTTCGTGCAGAACAACGATGGCTTCGAGATATATACTCAATATTGCACCAATTATCCGAAGACAATGAGTGTTTTGACTCGGCTGATGAGCAGCGATATGACGGCGAAGATGTTCAGAGATTTACAGTCGAGGCTGGGTCATTCGTTGCCTCTCGGGTCGTATTTACTGAAACCGGTGCAGAGAATATTGAAGTATCATTTGCTGCTTCAGAATTTGATGAAACAGTGCGGGAACGAAGACGTCGGCGACATTGAATTGGCTTTGCTGACGATGACCGGCATCGCCCAGCATATTAACAACATGAAGCGCAAACACGAACACGAAGTTCGAGTACAGGTAAGATTCCGTTTATAGCGTTTATTCATATATCTATACTAATATATAAAGCAGAAGAGTTTGTTTGTTTGTTTGAACGCGCTAATCTCAGGAACTACTGGTTCGAATTGAAAAACATTTTTTTTGTTGGATAGCCCATTTATCGAGGAAGGCTATAGGCTATATAATATCACGTTACGACTAATAGGAGCGAAAAATCAATGAAAAATGTTGCAGAATGTCAGTCAACATTTTTCACCATATACTTATATTCAGGTGAAATGCCCTAACAGAATATCCCAATATTAGCGGCGCATGTACCGAATCTCAGTTAGCTAAGTCGGTAGCGCGCTCGACTCTTAATCTTAGGGTCGTGGGTTCGAGTCCCACCTTGGATGAATATGTTTTTAATGTTTTTTTTTTATTTTCTACATTGCTCTTTTCTAAGGCTATCATTTAAATTTATTTTAGTTTCATTTACGACTAATTAAAATTAAATAAATCTAAATAATAGCTCATTTGAAAACTATTACAGTACCTATATATAAAAATAATTTTCCTACAGTGTTTTCAATTAAATATTTATTATATTTTATTAATTATACAGTAATTATTGATTTAAAAGAAATAATTATTACTTAAAAAAAAATATTTTCATCAAAAATGGAGGTTTGAGTTTAAAATAAGTAATAAAGCAGGGAACTGCCGAAAACTGCAAAACATTTGGACCCAACATTCATCTCGGTAAACTAAGATGAACGTGCGTACTCATGTCTCTTCCTTCCCCATTCGTTCTTTTGCACCCGGGTGAAACCGGACAGGACCGCTAGTCATATATATTAATACGCTAAGGTTTACGATGTTTGCGTCCCTTTTTAGAAAAAACCACACAATTTCTCCACATAAATTATATATCATTTTACAGATAATTTTTTGCTCTACTGACATCGACAACTAAAAAATTTATTATTGCTATTGTTTTTGTAAATTAATTAAACTCCGAACAACGTCTGCCATCTGACGGCGCAACGTTAACACTTCGATCTGTCATCTGACCATCATATTGTAAATACTGCATACTGCCATCTGACGGACAGCGCTGAACAACGCTTTTGCTACTTGCGCCTCTATATGACAATTTTAGTAAAATATTTCGTTAACAACAAAAAGAAGAACGTTATAAGCAGTGTGCAAAATTAGAAACGAATTGAATACCTGCCATCAAATTTAAAAAATAATTTTGTTAAGTGATAATTATTATACTTATTTAGTGCGAATAATTCGCACAGGTTACGCTAGTCTAATAATACTTAACTATATGAATCATTATCTATCTATTCAATGTGCGGTGAATGAAGGCAACAAATCGTATCGAAAATATATCTACGTCTCTTTCTTCGATGTACTTCCCTGATTTCTCCGATGATAGGATTGGTTGATGTAACTTGCATTCAATCTGAACAAAAACGTTGAAATGACATATCTGTCATCATAGACATGTCAAAACAGAGCAGTCAGTAGTATCTCTGTTTCAAAAACTTTGCCGTTTTCTGTGACGTTAAGCCAATCAGAGCCAACGAGTTCTTACGACTTAAAAAAAGACAGAAATATATCTGCACCGTAATGGTTTGATTGCGATTTTGTTCCTATGGTCGGTATAGAATAAAAGTGTATGTGTTACGGTTAATACAAGAAAGTAGTTTATTCGCGAATTAACCTGCTAATACCCGAATTAACCAACGTCAAGGATTGGTTAATTCGGGTATTAGCCGATTAATTCGCGAATAAACTACTTTCTTGTATTAACCGTAACATTTGCATTTATTCGACTTGGAACATCCAACGAGGTCCAGATAAGTCTCTTTCTGGCTCGTCTTGTTGTGTGTTGTTGAACAAAGACGCAATCGTTACTATCTCTTTCTGCCATTTTGTTCGCGGAGTTCAGACTAGCGCTCCATGTGTAAATCTCGTTGGCAACACCTGAAATAATCAGAATATCATGGATTAGAACTCTTAACTATGCATTTAAACTGTTTACTATTTAAGGAGTATGGTCGAAGGACTACTTGAGCCAATTCATACCAGAGTAGCCGCAAATGTGTAACCGATTTTGACATTTTAATTCACAAATAGTAATATATTAATTGAGTTACTATTTCGTTTCACTTTTCTTACTTGTAAAATAAAGAAATAGCGAAATTGAATGCTCCTAACCCTATGCGCAGCCAATAAGCAGTGCGTTGCCGAACTCGATAAATATGTGAGCTGCTTTTGAAATTTAAATTATGTTCTAGGAAATTCAGTCGCTTCTGTACGGCTGGGACGGTGAAGATCTGACGACGTTCGGTGAACTTTGTGCTGAGGGGACGTTTAGAATGCACGGGGCGAAGGCACAGCGACACGCGTTTTTGTTCGACAAAATGCTGCTGCTAACTAAAAACAAGGAAGACGGCATTTTGAGTTACAAAGCACACATTATGGTAAGCTTTTACATTGTAAAAACATTTTTTGACGTGATAACGTCTTATAAATTGATGAAACACCGGCTGCATGCACGAAAAAGTGTAACGTTCCGAAATGTGTCACGTTCCGCCTGACAGCTACTAAAATTTAGAGGTTATGTATTATTAAATATGATATTCGAGCGGAATACGTTATCACGTAAAACTATCGTCCGTAAACCGACTTTACAGACAACCAATTTTTTATAAACCGAAATGCCAGCTATTATGAAGATTAGGCCCAATATTCGCAAGCAGCGTCTTCAGCTACGCTATCTTGTGACTAATATAGGTACTAATAAAAATCACCTGCACTCGTTACTCAGTGTTGTCTCCTTATGTTTTAAAGGATCTGAATATATTTTGCAAGACTAGTTTTTTCATCTCTTATTTTATGTACGTTATTCGTTTGTTATTATTTTTTATAACCTTAATTAAAATATATGACAGTTGAATCTAAGTGCTTTAGTTCCTTAACTCCAGTGGCGCCCTCATTTGTTTAGCAATAAAATGACCTTAAGTTTAGTTCCTGGACTTATTTTGTTCACGTGTTCGTTTTTTATTGCGCCATGATTAATGTTATTTTTTACGGTTAAAAAGTAGGTATTTTAATTTATGATTTGTCCTTGCAGTGTTCTAATTTGATGCTAATCGAATCGGTTCCTGGCGAACCGTTAAGCTTCCATGTGATACCGTTTGACAATCCGCGGATGCAGTGCACTCTCCAGGCTCGGAACCTGGAACAAAAACGCGAGTGGACACTTCAACTGAAGAGGGTAATTTTAGAGAATTATAACGCGGTTATTCCAAACCATGCCAGACAACTTGTAATGCAACTCGGCCAAAATAGAACCGACGGTAAGTTAAAAAGAAATTAATTGCCATCATAAATGGACAGACTTATTAGTGATGAGCGGCTTTTGAGTGCTTTTGGTATAAGCTGTTGTCGAAATTTATTCCAATACATATTAGAAATAAATATAGTTTAAAAAAAACTAAAAAACACGCTTTATATCGAACTAAAAAGTAAAAAGTATTTTTTTTTAAATAAGCTTAAAAAGCGTGGGGCGCTTTGTTCCACATTTTTGTACATCGAGCGCCCCACGCTTTTTAAGCTTATTAAAAAAAATATATTTTTTACTTTTTAGTTTGATATAAAGCGTGTTTTTTAGTTTTTTTAACTATATTTATTTTTCACTTTTTAGTTTGATATAAAGCGTGTTTTTTAGTTTTTTTTAAACTATATTTATTTTCCACTTTTTAGTTCGATTTATTGTCAAAAATTTGCCGAAAAAAAAACAATTTTTTTTTCGGCGTGGACGGGATTAGAACCCACGACCCGTGATGCCGAGAGTTGACGTCAGTGAAGACCCGTGCCTTAGACCGCACGGCTGCCAGTGTACTTACTGTGCTAGCATATTATACCGCTATATAAACCACTGTAGTCCAAATGATAGTTACAAACATACATACATACAAACTTACAAGTGAAGTTAATATAAAGCGTGTAAAAAAGAGCAGGCCCGCACTGAATAGTCTTTGTCAGAAAAAATATATTTTTGACAAAAACTCTAGTTTTGTAATATCTTTGTTACAGATGAAGTTTTGGCAGAGAAATCAAATTCGGGCAAAAAGCAGCATTCGGCACCTGAATATTTACAAAGGCGAAAAATAGACCGCGAAAGAAGAAAATCTGAAACAGGTCTTCGATATAAATTGCGAAAATCGCGCAAAAGCGACGTGTCTCCGAGCCTCGACACGAACGATGCTGACGATTTACACGACGGCGAAGAGACATCTAGTCCTGTTTCGGTAACGAGACGAAGCTTGACGAGAAACTGTTCTGAAAATAGAGAACGATCGAAGAGTAGAGACACGTTTGTAAAATTCGGCAGCTGGAGAAGAAAGTCTGAACCCGGAGCAGAAGTTAATTATTTCTCATCGAACGAACAGAGTAACGATTCGAAATCTTCGACGCTCGAAAGATTTTTATCTCCGGAACGACAACCCGATTTCAAAATATCTCAATATAATACTAAAACAATACCGAAGAAAATAACTAAATTAAAGAAGGCCCGAAATAAACATCGAAGTGCCAAATTTTATACGGATCTCGATATTTCATCTGCATGCGACGAAGTGTTGCATATATCGGAAAGTAACGATAGTTTAGAAGCCGCTGAGAATCAAGAAATTGAAGATAAAGTTGTAGCCGTCAGCGAGTGCACCGATAACGATGCCAAAGATTGTAATTCAAATAAAGATACCGACACTGAAAACAATACGGAAACAATTGAAAATATTGTTTCTCAACTTTTGATGCAGAACAGAGAATTTCAAAAAATTCTTAAAAAACAAAAGAAGCATATAAATTTACGGAATCGGTTGAATAAAACGCCGACATTTGAATCGAACAAGAATAAAGAAATCGATAACGCTTCGGATGTGGAAATAAACATTGAAAATACGAACAGTGAAGAAGGGGAAAATATTTATGAAACGTTACTCAATAATGCCGACAACGGGAAGTTTACAGACTTGACAAAAGAACAGAATGCTAAGTTTGATGAATCAGATTATGTAACGTTGAGTTATAAAAGTCAACAATTAATTCTAGACAATACTCACAAAGATAAAAATGAAATATTATCATTGGAGAACATGAATCGGAATAATAAAATACAAGAGCGCGTTCTGCAGAATAAATTTAACGATTCTAAAAAAAGTCCGATAAAATTAAATTTGAAGGACGATCCTTCTTTGCCAAATAGCGAAAAGACAGCTAAAAAATTAGATGTTGAAAATACGTCAGTAGAAACTCACGAAAGTCATGTTAATTATGAAAATTTAAATGATGTCCGAAAGAAAATCGATCTATCTTCGAAAGATCCTGAAAATATGTTGGAAGGAATCTGTCCGAACACGGCGGAAATATGGTTGAAACAACAGTTTGAACACATGGCAACGCCATCTACAAAGAAAGCAGGTTCGTTGCCTCGAAGTTTTGAATCGAATGAATATTTTCCTTTTGAGAAATGTTCGAAGTATTTGAGTCGAGGCGGGAAACCTTTGAATAGCGATAGACCTTTGACAGTAGCGAGCGATAATTTAGCCGATATCGATTTTACCGACATCAAAAATTTTTTCTTGGAAATGAGCAACGAATTTTGTTCAGAAACAAAAGGTGAAAATATCGGAGAGGTAGAAGTGGAGGTCGAAAATGCAAAAGAAGAACCGATTTACGATGTGCCGATAAGCAAACCGGTGTCGGATGAAAAACCAGAATTACCCAGTATTAACATTCATCCCGAGTACAAAATCTATCGTCCGTCTATAAATTTATCAGCGGTGAAAAGCGTATTGACTAAAGCGAATAAAAAAGCGTCAAAATTCGATGAAACGAACAGCATAGAAGATTTAACGAAAGAAAGAAAACAAACAGCAACTATAGTCAGGCATTATTCGCGTAGCTTATTGCAAAGATTTAAAAACATAATCAATGAAGATATTCAGAACAGTTCTGAATTTTCCGAAAGCGTAAACGAATTAAATCAAACAAATGAAAAGAACTTATCCGAAAATCAGAAAGAGATCGGTTTAAATCAAATTTACGATGTACCGAGAAAAATTGTGACCGATCGATCGAGCGATATAAAAGAAGAAGCGATTCGATATGGTTGCGTGAGTTCATCGAACCCAAAGATAAACGATCCATGCTATAATTTAAACACGTCCATTTTGAATTCCGAGTCCGCATGGCCTGCTATACGCGTAAGTCCTTGTAAAGATCTACCGACCTATAAACAGGGATCGGAGTCTTTGGGCGCAAGAATTGCACAGTCGGACTACGCTAATCCGAGAGAATTGTTCGTTAACGTTAAGCCGGAAAATATTCTTATTAATACGTATTCTTTAAGGCCCGACAGTCTTTTGTCTAACAGTTCGCATTTTACTTCTTCGAGCGATGAATACCAAGACGAAGAACACAATAAATCAAAAGCGGATAGGAATTCGAACAGTGATTGTTATTATGAAACGACAGCAGAAAGACTGCTGGAAAATGACGTATTTAGAGATAGCGCTGTATATAGTGATCACGATGATGGAATCGCCAACAAAGACAAAGCTCTTACAGAAGCTATAAATCCGACTGCGAGAATCGTTCGGCACGAATCTGTAAGTAAATTAAAATCGCAACGAAACCATATTTTAGTCGAGAAAATACAAAGCAGAATTGTTAGAAATACTCAGATACACGAAACTGTGGAACAATCGAGTGCTGAAATTTCGGACGTGAAAAATGGAAATAGTTTGCAAAAAACTTGCTCAAATCCATTAAATAAAAGACAGATTAAAAGGCCTACAAAATTACCACCGCCTATTCCAGTAAAACCGGAATTGAAACTTTGCAAGACTGAAACAGTGCATTTTACTAAAGTTGAGACTGTGAACGACATTATGACGGAGAGAAACGAAACTGAAAATTCTAATGTTCGGTTGGCTAGAAACGAACAGACCTCGCTCAAAAAAGAATCGATTAAAGTTGAAATTAACAAATCTATAGTTCAAAGACGCAAGGAACTAGAGGAAGTTTCAAATACGTCAATATCTTCAAAAGTATCCGTTATGAAAAAACCGGCAGGTAACATGACTTCGAAAAATTCAGATCAGAAAGTTATAGAAAATGAAAAGTTTTCGGTCAGTAAAAAAGACAGTCGCATTCCGGTGGGAAAATACAGTATTGATAAAAAAAGAGCTGATTTTGATGAAAAATGTTCGAAACGACAGATGTTTAATAGTGATATTAATGAAAATAAAACCGAAAGTTCGAGTGAGGCCACTATCGCTAAAGAAATGTTGAGTAGCACTCATTCTAAAGGATGGGTTAAACATGTTGTAGAAAAATTTCAGTAACAGAGCTTTTTAATATATTTTAAATAAATTATGTTTGCAATTTGGAAACTAGTCCTAAAATGTTAATTTTTTAAGTCACAAATTCTAAAAAAAAATTTAATAAGTGATTTGTTAAGTATTTATAATATGTATAATTATTATAAAAAAAACAATGGTTTTTAATAATTAATGTTTTATGTTATATTTTAGTTTGTCATTTTAATAATTGACATTTTAATATGTTTATATGTTTTGCATTAATAAATGTCACTTGTCCAAAATATTTTATTTGTTTGAATTGTTCAACTTAAATGAATCATATTATGTATCGTTTTTAATAATAAAAATGGGTAAATGTTGGGTTCGGAGTTGAAAGCACTAATATAAGGGAAATGTGGAGCTTTTTTTTACATTTTCAAAAGAGAAAATAATGTAGGGACAATAGATACAATTATAATTTTAAATTAAATTTTTTTCGATATAAGCCGGGAAATAGGGGGACTCCTATCTGCAGTGTTGTCATTTTAAAGTCGAGTTGAAAATAAATAGTCCATGTTTGTGAAGTTAAGATTTTATTCAATGAGAATTATGTCACCTGAAGAAAAAAAAGGAGAAGGATAAGGCCTAGTTTATATGAGAGGTGTTCAACGCGCGTTTACAATTTCTATACAATTGTATATAACTGTTTACATGATAACGCGCGTTCAACGCGCCACCAACGCGTGTTATCATGTAAACAGTTATATACAATTGTATAGAAATTGAAAACGCGCGTTGAACGCTCGTCATGTGTGCTAGGCCTAAGAGAGAATATAGGCAGTTTTACCCCATATTGCTATTTAAATATTTCTTAGTTCGCCCCAACTCACTGTTGGGGGCGTGATTGTGACCAGAGAATGATTGTGACGTGTTAATTAATTACTTACGTGGTCTATTTCAACAATTAGAGTAAAATTTAGCTACTTACGGTTTGAAATGTTGATGTAAAACCTCCATCTTCTGAAGTAGTTGGCAGCATTGGAACACAAAGGCAAAATTCATTACTGATCATCCACCAGCCAGCTCACATGACCCGAATGTTTGTTCCCGTGATGTTCTTGTAATCATATTCAAACATTTTGACTTGATTAAAAGATTTTTACAAAATATGGATATGCTGGAACACACTTTAGATAGCAGGTAATAATAATTATTTTGCAATATGAAGTCACTGTTCAAAATGTTATCGATTATATAATTGTCCTATAATTTCCTTGAAGGTCATATACATAGGTTAGTATACTTTAGTATTTGACTCATCTGTCAAAACAATTTACAACGTGTGCAAAGTGCTACCATATTTTTTTGCAAGATTACTTTCTTATTTATATATTTTGTTTAAATCTTTACCACGTCTTGGTTCTATGAAAGGTGTGTAGACAATTACGTTTTTGTGAACGCAGATAAGTGATGTCGGTGAATGATTACAGTGGTGATGCAGAAGTGGTTGGACTCGTTGATAGTAAAGACATGTTGCACCATGAATTGGCAATTGTCGAAGAAGGTTCATTGGGCAGTGGGTCCGAAGGCCATAATGCACAGTTAACCACACAGAGTTTATTGGAAGCGTCTGGAGGGGACGAAGAAGTTCAATACGCATTTAGATCGTCTGGCGGAGGAACAGTTACATATCGAGTGGTACAAGTTGATGATTCGATAGATCCGTTACCACAAATTGTATCGCCGACAAATTTTTCTAATAGTGTTCAACAGGTCCTGACGACTCCTTTAAATGGTATTTTTAACTTTCTTTTTAAAGTGTGTTAACGCATGAAGTATTGACGATCTGATGATATGTAATTATTCGTCGTAGGCCAGCTCTATGTTATTGGAAGTCCAAGTGAAGTTTTCAGTAGTGGGAATCCAAGAACCATAGTACCTCGGTCAAATGCTCATGTTGAAAACACGACAGTAAATACAAATCTTAAAAAGGTATTCCTGTTCTTAATTTAACATAATTGCGTATTGAAATGTTTTGGAGTCGGTGTCAGCCGAAATGAAATCTATTCCGAGAACTACACCGACTCCAAAACATTTCAATACGCAATTATTTTTTACTTTTTAGTGTGAAGTCGGCTCAATTTTTTTGGGTTATTATACACTTTCGCGGTCACCTGGTTTTTTGGCTCTAGAAAATCGAAAAATCATCCGATTTCGATGAATTTTTTTTTTTAAATCTTCGTTTTTATGGCGGATTTATGGAAAAAAATACGAAAATTGAAAAAATCAATATTTCTCACAGTTTCATGACTTTAAATGCAAAAAAAAATTGACTTTCTACATATAATTCTTTATAACTGTTTCTGACGTCAATTCCAGGGTGAACGATAAACGGGTATGCGAATTGTAATTTCGGGGTGAACGATAAACGGGTATGCGAATTGTAATTCCGGAGTGAACGATAAAGGGGTATGCGAATTGTCTCGCAGTGAAACGGGAAGAGGCAAATGTGGAGTTTTTAAAAAAACAATTCCGGGGTGAACGATAAACGGGTATGCGAATTGTAATTCCGGGGTGAACTAATTTTTTTCATAAATCCGCCGTAAAATGGAACTTTTTGAGACCGAGATCATTGAAATCCATCTATTTTTCGATTTTCTAGAGCCAAAAAACCAGCTGACCGTGAAAGTGTATAATTACCTTTTTTTGTTAAAAATATCTTATTTTTCTCTTTTTAGTGTTAATCTAACACAAAAAATCGGTGAACATACATAAAAAACATTATGCGTTTCTTTGAAATTTGAGAGTTTCCCTCGATTTCTCCGGGATCCATCATCAGATCCTGACTTGGTTCCGATGGGACCACCTCAGAAGTGCACTCTTTCGAATAAAAAAAAATTTTTAAATCGGTCCATATTTGACGGAGAAATCGGTGAACATACATAAAAAAAAAATATATATACAGACGAACTTAGAACCTCCTCCTTTTTGTTGAAGTCGGTTAAAAATAAAAACGAAAAGTAGCTTTTGTGTAGGATTTTGCGACGTTGTGTTATTGTTTTTCAATTGTTTTTATGAGCATCTTTCTTTTGTTTCAGCGCGATGATAGGCGCAGAGCAACACACAATGAAGTCGAAAGAAGAAGACGGGACAAAATAAACAGTTGGATAATGAAGTTAAGTAAAATAATCCCAGATTCGAATAATGATATAACCAAAGGCAATGGATCGTTTGAGGGTCAGTCGAAAGGCGGTATATTGGCTAAGGCGTGCGAATATATTTTAGAATTAAGACAAAGTAACCAAAGATTAAGTGATTGTCTCAAAGACAATGAACAGTTATCGGTCGATAATGAAACGTTAAGACAACAGAACGAACAATTAAAAAGGGACAATGCTGTTTTAAGAGCGCAGTTACAACAGAGTGGGATACAACCTGCAGTGAATAGCAGTCGTTCATAGCTAATTAAAGGTAATTGAACAAAATTACTACTTTATCAACTGAATGAATAATGTTAGAATCGTTTGTGCCGATTGTGTCAGGGTAAAAACAGTAGAACGACGAGGTTAGAGGCACAGCGACGAGGTAAGCGACGCGGCTTTTATTTCATCGTGTATGGTAATGAAGCCAAACATAGTGAAGAGATTGACGCAGTACTAAGCGACGAGACAAGCGAGGCGATGCGCGTCGAGATAAAAACTAGATTTATTGTCGCGTTGTCGCTTCCGGTCCAATAGGTTGTTTATTGAAGTTTGTCCAGTTCTTTTGTAGGCTTGAAGACACTTTGTCCCGAATATAGTTAAACGTGGCAATTTCCATTCTCAAATATTCATAAAATCGGTCTGGGTGCTGCTTGAGTTCAGAAAATAATGTATGGTACTGTCCAAACCGTTTGCGTACTTGAATAAGTTCTGTCCAAACTTCCCATTGCAATAAGACCGCGAAGCGCGGCATTATCGAATAAAATTTCATCTTCACTGTCAGAGAACATTGTTTATACTGAATTGAGTTTGGAAAGTCAAAGCAGTAAATCGCAACTTCTGTATCCTCAATATGTGCATGTCTCCTGTCTCGTCGCTTATATCGTCGCTTACCTCGTCGCTGTGCCTCTAGCCTCGTTGTTCTACTATGTTTTTACCCTCAGAATAAAGTTTAAAGAGGTCTAACAGAAAAATCAATGATTTTCAGGTTGTAGTTCAGTTTTTCGTTTTTATTTTTTTATATTGGTTTTATTTTTGTCTCTTGATGTTTTTGTTTCTCGGAACCTATTTTTTTTTATTATATTGTTGGTTCTTAGCTTTCAATTCATTTTAAAAACATGAAAATACCTGGTGTTTAAAATTAATCAGTTTAATGTTTGGTACAACTGGAATTAGAAAAACAAAATCGAGACATTACAATTTTTTTTTCTTTTCACTTATCATATTACAGAATTTATTTTAACAACCTCTTAAACTGTTTTCTAACAATTTTGAAACATCTGAAACGCCATCTGCATGTAGAATTCGAGGTTATTATTTTTAAGAGTAAGTGTTCGGTGGTTATTATGTGAAAGATATATTTTACAGAAATATCATCGTGGGTGTTCATTGATCACATTGTTACAATACTACTACTGCTCAAACTGCAACTGTAAAAAAAAAACAAAACAAAAAGTTGTAGATAGCATAATCAGTTGGCAGTTGTTTTTTTGTACTTTCTCTATGTTTGCCATATTAACTGATGTGTTTGTAGCGGACGTTGCATAAAAGATTGAATACTATTTGAATTTCATTATGTTTTATTTTTATTATACTTTTATGTACAGTTTAATTTTTCTGAATAGAACGAAACTTGTGTTAGATAAATAATTGTATGAAATATTAATATACCTTGTTATGTACTGTATATAATTATAAATATTAAAGCTTGAAATACGAAAAGAAATATTTTATTTTACCTGCTACGTCACCATGAGCTGGTGATTTAATATTATGCATTTAAAAACTCTTTAATGTTACGTAAATACTAAATATGCAAAATATAAAAACGGAAGTGTTTTTTGATGAAATTTCATAATATTCAATTTGTGTTTGCAATGACCCTGTTGTCACATTTTCCTATTATGGGTGCTTTCTGTGGCACAAGTCGACTCGCGGAACCTCGCTGAACGTTTAAAGCAGATTCCCAAAGTGGTCTATATCGACCTCCAGGGGTCGACGACAACTTGCAAGGGGTACATGTCAGCGGGGAAAAAAATTGTGGGTTCATGAATTGAAAATGGGGGTCAACGATAATGAATCTCCTAACAAAAAAAGAAACAAACTGGACATCGTTAACCAAAGAGATTTAAGATTAAATCTAACTAAATTGATGCCAAATGTTGAAAATTTATTATTAAAGCATCAGGTTCATCCCTCACACTAAAAGCATTTATTTTTTGCTTAGTTATTTTATGTAACAGAAAGTAAATTTTAATTTGATTCGTTTAATTTGAATCTGATTATTAAATGTATAAAACTAAACATTTCACACTACATTTCACTACCGTTATAAATTTAAATCGTTCAAAGTGAGTAGCACTATACCGGTTGTCAAAAATACATTTGAAATTAATGAATTTGCAAAAAATCAATATCAGATAAGCAGGGGGTCTACCCAAAACCGAAAAACATGGCAAGTGGTCTACGAGACAAAAAAGTTTGGGAACCTCTGGTTTAAAGTATAGAAGACCACGCATACTTTTATCAAGCACGGAGCTTGTTTGTGAAGTTATATTTATGTTATTTAACAGAGTAGTGTACATTACACCAACAGTAATAGGTGATCACTGATCTGTAATTTCTGGCTAGCTGTGCTGGACCGATCTAGTGTGTTGGTAATGTGTCGTTCATGAACCCGCAATAAAAGTTGCTGGTCTAGCGTGCGACGTCATGCAGGTTCGTGGTGTGCTGGATAAGTGTGCGCGGTCTTTATATGTAACCAAATCGGAATATTCGCATTATTATGCAAAAATCATAAAGTAAATTTTATTGCGTCGTTTCATATTGACATAAATCAACTCCAAGGATCATTGGGTAAATAGAACTTATAGCTAGTGTCCGACCGAAACTAGTTTTACGGCCGAAACCGAAACCGAGTTTCGGCCTCAGTCTCAGTTTCGGCCGAAACCGAAACTTCATGTTTTCTTGGGAAAAATAAATATATCATAATCAGGCTTTTTTTAAATTTTTAAATTAATCACATATTAATCATTCAGCCTCTGATATTTTAACTTATCATATCTTATATTTACCCCCCCTTTTTTCGAAAACACAAATAAATATACTTTTTTTTTAATATTATAAAATGAAATAAAAGCTACAAAACAAAATTACTTTTTAGTAAAAAGCCATATATATTGACAAAAAATAATAAAAATACAAATCAATATAACACAGGATGACGTTTCGATCCGGATTTAGATCTTCTTCAGAAATATCTAAAAAATATAAAAATTAATTAGTATTAAGTTATTTATTAACTAATCGAATGTACGCAAGATTCAATCTTAAGCGGAAAAAATATTGTGGGAAGTGATAAATTTACAGACAAACTCGGCAAGTTTTCATTAAAGAAGTGTACATGAGACATTGAAAACTTGCCAAGTTTGTCTGTAAATTTATCACTTCCCACAATATTTTTTCCGCTTATCAAAACACTGTTAAAAACGTGTATCAAGGAACTTGGCATATTTTCTACATTTCAGTTATTTTTTTAAGATAACAAAATACAGTTTTTTCGACAACTTGGCCCCTTTTTTTACATTTATGTTTTTGATGGGATATTTTTTACAGGAAAAATGCATATAAACGCCTGAAATTTACTAAACTGCAACCAACACACGTAGACGTTGGACGTGTTGTCTACATTTGTCAGACTACCTACTTGACTTTAATATTGCGGTATTAGAATAGAATATTTAAAAAAAATAATCAAAGCAAATTTATTTTAATATTATGAATAACAGATAATAATAATTTCCTCTAATTCCTAAGTGGAGCATAGGACTAAACAAAAAAGCTTAAATTACAGATTATTTTTGATATTTTCGCTCAAAAACATTTTATGAAACGCTTGTATTTTTCGTAAATTAAAATGGAGCACCTGGTTTTGTACCCTTGTGTACCCTTCAACGACCAAGTCACACAACATTAACTATAATAATAAAGAAATCGCAGTAAGGAACCTTAGACTTGGCACGACTTTGTCTAGATTTTACTACTTTTTTGAGATAAACAAGCAGCTCCATCAAGACTTGGCTAATTTTTTACAGAATGTTTTTGGTGGGATTATACTATACCTAATATATTTCTCAAATATATATATTTTTTTTAATTTCTTTTTATTGACGTGATAACGTCTTATAAATTGATGAAACACCGGCTGCACGCACGAAAAAGTGTCACGTTCCGCCTGAGCCTGAGCGTGCAAGCGAGAGCGCGGTATAAGCGATAGAGAGGCACGATCGGCCCAAGCGTCGGCTTGTACGCATTTCTCTCTCCTCTCGCGTGACGTCAGAGAGTTCATCAATGTTTCTTTATGACGTTATCACGTAAAACTATCGTCCGTAAACCGACTTTACAGACAACCAATTTTTTTCATTATAATATGTACAGTGTAAAACTTCCGGTATGTGCACTTTTGGTTTTGCCAACTATTGATTTTTTTTTCTTGATTTTTTTAATTATGGTTTTATTCGATTATTCACAACACCATCCTGAAAAACAAATTAG
This sequence comes from Xanthostigma xanthostigma, assembly GCA_963575645.1. Taxonomy (NCBI): domain Eukaryota; kingdom Metazoa; phylum Arthropoda; class Insecta; order Raphidioptera; family Raphidiidae; genus Xanthostigma; species Xanthostigma xanthostigma. Next base: position 6,470,255 of record OY754471.1, on the reverse strand, counting down.
GTTTTGACATGATAACGTCTTATAAATCGATGAAACACCAGCTGCACGCACGAAAAAGTGTAACGTTCCGCCTGACCCTAAGGCCTAGTTTATATGAGAGGCGTTCAACGCGCGTTAGCCCAACGCGCGTTTACAGTTTCTATACAATTGTATATAACTGTTTATATGATAACGCGCGTTGGTGGCGCGTTGAACGCGCGTTATCATATAAACAGTCCTATACAATTGTATAGAAACTGTAAACGCGCGTTGGGCCAACGCGCGTTGAACGCCTCTCATATAAACTAGGCCTAAATATGATATTCGAGCGGAATACGTTATCACGTAAAACTATCGTCCGTAAACCGACTTTACAGACAACCATTTTTTTTTTGTACGTTTTGTCATTAAAAGTTTTGCTTTATAGACTAGCGAGGTTTAAATAAAATCATCAATAATATTATATACACATATGCTTTTTATTTAATTATAATCTATTACACAATCAATTTATCACTTTTAAAATCAGTGTAATTTGCATTATATAAGTTAAATATACATCTTAAAATATTGAAGTGGTCAAAAAAAAAAAAAATGTTCAACCGAATAAAATAACACTTAAAACCACGATTGCATTAAAAATATTTTTAAAAATTTATTGATTTGTAACAAACTAGTACGGCTAGTATTAAATTCTGTACAGTAAAATGTAAATATTTGTTTAAAGAAAAAAAAAACAAACAAAAGATAGTGCTTAATACTGTTTTCTTAACAATCAACCCCGATATATAATAATTATTTATATGTAACATATATCGCTTGAACACTAAAAAAACTGAGAAAAAAAGAAAAGCACCAGAAAATATTAACAAACCGTTGGTAAAATATTACAAACAAGATAAATCTGTTAAAAATAGTAATTAATGGAATGAAAATAGACTGCTATTGTTTGTAATATTTCACATTAAACAAAACAATATCTGTAAAGTCGATCCAAACTGATCGAGCTCGTTTCGTAAAAGCGCTGCCTTTACCGATTTTGTTTCTGGCGTTTAATGGGGGCGAAGGTATAACCAGTTCAGTTGCGTAGTGTCTATTCAGCACGTGATAATTTTAACCTAACTTTCTGTAATGTGCGCAATGATCAGTGCGCACGCTGTGTATCTTCCACAGCAGCAATTGTTTAGAATAGTTGAATTGCGGTTTGATGGTCTGTACTTTTTGTCACGCTTAGCTACGCCAAAATTAATATATACCAAACAGAGCTGTATTTTACAATTTCAAGATAACGTATTAAACCAAAAAATATTTGAAGAGATTTATTTATTTTCGCGACTATATAGAAATTAATATGTATGAAATGTCGAATTACGTAATTGCGATGACAGTCATTTTTTTAATTAGCTTGTGCATTTCCTTTTGTAATAGCTGACTCGTATACCATCACCATAATATATATTTTAACAAAGACTTTATAACATTTAGGTAGGATAAATTTTACAGTCTAAAATCTAATAACAATTTACATGTATTTCTAATATTTATGAATTTACTAGGATTAATATTTAAAAGATTAAAGTACAGAGAATCTCACGATTCAAAAACATTTGATCAGCGACCAATAGAACAAGCCGGTTTACTGATTCGAACGCTCTCGAGTCATAAACTATTATAATTGTTACACAGCAACATAGGGGAATGTCCATGCTTTCCTGAAAATACTGGTCATGTTTTTTTGAATACACATTGATTATACTTTAATCTTTTCGTTGTACTCAAAATACATCAAAAATTATTTGAGAAGGACTGGAAGCTAAATACACGACAATTACAAATCACTTAAACACAATTCTTTGAAGAAACGGTTTTGTTTTTGTTTTTAAACAAACGACAAGTATATACACGGAAATACGATTTTGATGTAACTCGAGTACCGTTTTTTTGAAGTTTTTTTTTTTTCACGTTAAAGTGGTAAATACAATTTTTTTTACACAAATAAAATTTTACCCCGAAATTTCACTAAAGTTTTCCTAAATTGTGTCCCGATAAATTTTTTACACTTCGTGTTCACAAAGTTGTTAATAGCCATTATTTTACAAGTTCTTATTTTATGGGAAAGTGCTACATTAATTATATTTTGTGCTTTGAAATTCAAGTTTCTACATTTAACAGCATTTCTATATCCTACTTTCTTGAGGCACTTTCTCTAAATGTCTTTTAAAAATATACTTCCTAAATTATTAAAAATAACTATATTATGAAACAATTAAATCAACTTTAATATACATGATAAAATCTACAAATTTAAGAAGTAATTTATATACAGCCGTTTTCTCATAACGCGATTATAGTTATAAAAATTCGCGCTATAAAAATTTCGCACTCACAGTATGGTTAGCAAGCGCAAATGCAATCATCTCGGGTTTTCTTTAATTTTATCAATCGCTTATGAACAATTTCACGCCATACAAAAAGAGCCCACAACCTAAAAAAACGGTTTGTGGTGTTGGTATTCTTGTTTATTAGTCGCGTATAGACAAATTCGCGGAATACAAACACGCGTTATAACAGAACAGACTGTATATTGACGAAAAAAAATCACAACCTAAAACAAACGAAAACTCAATTTAGTAAATTTTAGTGGAACCGGGTAAAAGGATCAAATTTAAAAAAGAAAATCCACCAGTTCAATAATATCCCCATTTTAGTGAAAATATACACAAAACGTGAGTTTAATGATATAGTCCAAGAGCTAGCTACGGAAATAGGTTTGCAATTTATAGAGCAACGGAATCCCTCTAGTTAGTATGCCATATTATCATTATTAATTAATTCGGGCGCCTGGCAGCTGTTCAGCGGTGGGTGTGAGAGTGGATGGGCAACAAAGGGGTTGTAAAATCAATTGAAGGTGTGCAATTTATAGAGCTCTGTGTTTGGTGTTATATTATAGCTAATTATGTATTTAATTCGAATATAACAATGCCAGGCGTTTTAATTGGGGGAAAAGTAGTGCCAGGTGACATTCAAGGTGCGGGAAAAAGTGCCAAGTTGTGGCTTTTTTCGATCAGTGCGAAATTCGCGCCACGTGGTTTCGGACCGCCTACTAGCGGGGACCGGCGTCTCCACGTGGCTGTTTTCGATCAGTGCGAAATTCGCGCCACCTGGGTTCGAACCGCCTACTAGCGGGGACCAGCGTCCCCACGTGGCTTTTTCGATCAGTGCGAAATGCGTGCCACGTGGCTTCGAGACAAGGAGAGAATAAACTGTAGAATGAAAGAAATAAAAAAGAAACATCGAAAAATTGGTTTACAGCCGGCGAAGATATTGTCCTCTATAAATGAGACGACTTTGGCACTTTTTCCCGCACCTTGGATGTTACCTGGCACTACTTTTCCCCCAATTAAAACGCCAGGCAATGTTATATTCGAATTAAATACATAATTAGCTATAATATGACACCAAACACAGAGCTCTATAAATTGCACACCTTCAATAGATTTTACAACCCCTTTGTTGCCCATCCACTCTTACACCCACCGCTGAACAGCTGCCAGGCGCCCGGATTAATTAATAATGATAGTACGGCACACTAACTAGAGGGATTTCGTTGCTCTATAAATTGCAAACCTATTTCCGTAGCTAGCTCTTCGTCTAATATAATGTTTTGTCCTTACTACAGTATTTTCTACAACTCACGTAACCTATATTATTAATTTTTTGTTCTGTGAGCGATATATTTACGGTAATGAAAGATAAATTACACCTTAATGAAATAATAGTTATTATAATAAAATAATTTAATCTTCAAGGTTTCTGAAACCTTGTTGAATATCTTCGTGTAACTGTTCGAAATCAGCTTTGATTTTGGATTCGCCATCTTTAACGGGATCTTTGAATTTCATGCTGCTCAACTGATAAAGAATACTGCCCATCGAGTCGCGAATAACATTCCATGTTATTTTATTTTCTGACTGGGCTGTCGACTCGACTGCGTGTCGCGCCATATCGTAGAAAGCGATGATGTTTTTAAGCATGCCGACCGTTTTATAGAACGGGCAAAACCGATCGTACGCCGAATAGCTGCAAATAATAGTTACGCATTAAAAAAAGCACCGACGTTTACAATTGGAAATGTTATCGATTCGTCAGAAAGATCTACTCTGAACTCTGTCAGTTTTTGACGTGATAACGTCTTATAAATTGATGAAACACCAGCTGCACGCACGAAAAAGTGTAACGTTCCGCCTGACCCTGTGCGTGCAAGCGAGAGCGCAGTATGCTTCGGCCCAAGTTTGACAGCTACTAAAATTTAGGTTATGTATTACGGAATACGTTATCACGTAAAACTATCGTCCATAAATCGACTTTACAGACAACCAATTTTTGTGAAAGTATTACTTCTGTCCCTTTTTTAAAAAGGACTTTAAACATAAATTAATGGACGTACCTGTTTTGTTGTAAGAAATCATCTTTAAGCAATTTGGCAACCTCGAGTGTGATCTTATCAGTTTCGGCCAAACTTCCTTTACCTACTAGTTGTACAATTTCGGATAAATCTTCTTCTTCTTGAAGAATTTCCTTTACTTTAGTACGGAGCGGTACAAATTCAGCGAAATTTTTGTCATAAAAGTCATCAAGAGCACGCATGTATTTTCTAAAAATTCAAAGAGTGAAATTTTCAGTACGTAATACGTAATATTTTTTTCTGTTAACTTTCCGGTTAAAACTTTTAAAATGCAAAGGCCTAAGTTGTCTAACGTTTACAATCTAATTTTAAGGAGGTTAATCCGTTACAGTCCCAATCAAAAGTAAGTCGAATTCTAAATGGGAACTTTTATAGTTTATAAGTCGATGATACCAATAAATTGTCATAAAGGCATAAATAAATATTTTTTTTTAATATTAATTAATTATTTCAGTACTTTATACTTAATGGACTAACTTTTGTATATATTGTACAAAGTTAGGTTAAAAAAAAATAAATTTATGTAAATATCTCTATTTTACATATTTTTTGCAGTAAATAATTAAAAAAAGAAATTAGAAGTAATAAGAATTAAAATTAAATCATTAAAAAGTTGAAAATTCAGTTAAAATTGTTAAATCTGTCAATAATAAAATTCCATAATCGAAAAGTGCTAAGGTTTAATAATTTCTTTTATTGATTAAAAGTCTCCTAATTAAATTGGAAAAAATATTAAAATATGCGTAAGACATCGATGCTTTACATAGATAGTTTTCGGAACTGCTGACATTATTTGGTTATTTGCAAAAAATTAAAATGTACCGTTTGCATGCTAGGTTGACATATTTTCCATAAGACTACATGTAAAAGTTTTTTTTTAATTTTTAACTTTATAAATCTCCTAATGATTTTGGATTTTTTACAGAAAATTTTGTCATAAAAAAATCTATTAAAAAAGCTTTATTTCAGATTTTTTCCATTATCTTCGTAAAACGGCTCAACCTCCTTAAAGAGTACGGAACGAATATGTAGTAGGAAGTATTTCTAGGCACTGACTTTTTATTTTAATGAAAAATAAACAGTCAACTCAAGAGAGATTACAGATTATAGATGCTCGACAACCAAGACCATTATCTGCTAGATCAATGTAATCCATTCGCCCTTATGGAAGATTTAGAGAACAAATGTTTTCAAACGCTTACGAGTATGAAATAAGCCAGTTAATCGATGGGAAATGTTTTCTTTGTGCGAGTTTTTTGTCGAGACCCCAAAACACTTGTACGATACCGAGCGTCGCGGATGTCACAGGATCAGAGAAGTCACCGCCGGGCGGTGATACGGCGCCGACAATCGAAACTGAACCTTCACGTTCGGGATTACCGAGACATTTGACTCTACCGGCACGTTCGTAGAACGAAGCGAGACGAGCTCCCAAATACGCAGGATAACCGGAATCGGCAGGCATTTCCGCCAAACGACCTGTACAAAACGAATAATTAATATTGTCTGTGAATAAAATGAACGAGTTATTATTTATTCCGCATACCTGAAATTTCTCTCAACGCCTCAGCCCAACGAGATGTTGAATCGGCCATCATGGAAACGTTGTAACCCATGTCTCGGAAATATTCGGACAGTGTAATACCGGTATAAATGGACGCTTCACGAGCAGCCACCGGCATGTTAGAGGTGTTCGCAACGAGTGCTGTACGTTTCATAATACTCTCGGTTACTCCTTCGATTTCTACCGTAAGTTCGGGGAAATCACGTAATACTTCTGACATTTCATTACCACGTTCACCACAACTGCAAAAGTAAAATTAATCAGATTAATCAAAACTAGAGTGACCTGTGCGAATTATTCGCACTAAATAAGTATAATAATTATCACTTTACAAAATTATTTTTTCAATATGATTGCAGGTATTCAATTCGTTTCTAATTTTGCACACTGCTTATAACGTTCTTCTTTTTGTTGTATTACAATATGAAGCTCAGATGACAGATCGAACAAATATTTTACTAAAATTGTCATATAGAGGCGCAAGTAGCAAAAGCGTTGAGCTACGCCGTCAGATGGCATCATGCAGCATTGCTGTGACGTTGTTCAGCGTTGCTCGCTGTTTTAAAATTAAAACCGTCAGATGGCAGTACTGTGTATGTTGTATTACAATATGAAGGTCAGATGACAGATCGAAGTGTTGACGTTGTTTCAAAATTAAAGCCGTCAGATGGCAGACGTTGTTCAGCGTTGCTGTATTTTAATTAATATACAAAAACAAAAGCAATAATAAATTTTTTAGTTGTCGATGTCAGTAGAGCAAGCAATTATCTGTAAAATGATATATAATTTGTGTGGAGAAATTGTGAGGTTTTTTCTAAAAAGGGAGGCAAACATCTTAAACCTTAGTGTATTAATATATATGATTCCGATTGAATCATAAATACTGTATCTATCCAAAATAAAAAAAAACAATTTCAGAAAAAATGTGACAGGCCAGCTTGAGGAACTGATTATACAAACATATTGTATTTAATACCAACCCAACATAAACGATGACGTCTGAATTAGAGTATTTCGACAGTGCCTGTGAAATGACAGTTTTACCACAACCGAAAGCTCCAGGAATGGCAGTGGTACCACCCTGAACACAAGGAAACAGCGAATCGAGTACACGTTGTCCAGTTAACAAAGGATGATTGGCCGGCAATTTTTCAGTCACTGGCCTTGGTTGACGTACGGGCCATACTTGCAGCATAGAATATTTAGTTTTTTCTCCGTCGAACTCGGTTTCCAAAACAATATCCTGTACGACAAGATTACGAAATTAAACAAATTTGTTATCGTTGAGCTCTGAGTTTACACATTATCACAATAAATTATGTGTGTAACCTCATGGCTTCAACTTTATTAAAATCAAAATCACAACTTACATCGACGGTGTAATTGCCAGGTTCGGCTACGTATGTAACAGTTCCTTTAGCGCGAGGCGGTAAAATCATTTGATGTTTTACGAGGGTGTTTTCGTGTACGAGGGCATACAAGTCACCTCCGGTGATGTGTGATCCCATCTGATACAAACAGAAAATATTATTATTATTATTTGCTTTTAAGATCTTTTCTGGTTTGATTGATTGTTCACAAGTATTGTATAGATTTAATTTTTATATTCCTCCTAGAAGTCTCAGGTCGAATAATTATTATTTTCTGAATCCAACATTGCGTGATGGTGAAAAAAAGAGTGTAGTGCATAGATTATCTGAACTGTGCAATGTTAATGTTACCTGGCTGGATTTATATTGTTCATCCATTTTTAAAATTAAAAGCAAATCAAAGAATTTACTAAAATATGAATAAACTTTTGTATTATTTTTTTAGTATTTTTGTAATACTCCTTATTTAATTACTTATATTTTAATTTTTTTTATTATATTTTTAAGCTACACAAATATTTCAAATTTATATTTTTGTATGGGGCTTGCCCTGTTGAAACAATAAATAAATAAATAACACATAATTCATGAGTGAAATCGTAACAATCTATATTTTACTAAATTATTCAACGAAAAAAAAATGAGAACCAACCTTGATATTAAGTGGAGCGAATTCCCACTGTATTGTACGAGAAAGACAAGGCACATTGATACCTTTTGGGATGTAAATACTCTGCGTTAATTCGTTGATATCTTTTAACGGTCGCTGGATACCGTCAAAAATGCTACCCAAAATACCAGGACCGAGTTCAACGGACAAAGGTTTACCAGTACGTAATACAGGGTCGCCAACTGTTACGCCCGACGTTTCTTCGTATACCTAAAAAGACAACCAAATATTATCGAATTAAATATACGACTGACTTTATAGTTGTTGAGAAATTGAAAATCTGAGTTGAATTACAGGTCGTAGGGAATCACCGCACTAGCGGAAAACGTGCGCGCTTGGGGCCTCGAAAAACCAAAAAGGAAACCAGAATTTTTTATAAATGACTAGCGGCCCTGTACGTGCTTCGCTACGTATAAAGTGAAATAATAAAACAATTTAATTGGAATATCTATCTATCTATTTTATTAATTGCTAGCTATTTTAAAATATACATGGGCGTATATGTGTGTATGTCGAGCACTCCGGCTGCGCCGACGTGCTCGAAAAAAAATAGCGTAAAGTATTCGTGGATAACTGGTCTTTAAAACACTTGCTCTATTTCGAGCACTCCGGCTGCGCCGTCGTGCTCGAAAAAAAAAAAGCATTTGTTTTAAACGATATTCAGTTTTTTTACATCCTCGATCTAGATATATGGTTGTTAAGTTCGTTGCGCCATCTATTGAATATTCACTCAATCCACTCAACAGGTATCGCCATCTTATATGGTTGTTAAGTACGTTGCGCCATCTATTGAATATTCACTCAATCCAGTCAACAGATAATTATGACTGTCAAGGAATAGACAATTTGCAATAAAATAATATTGAGACTATAAATTGAAATGTAAGCTATCCTATCTTTCAAGTTGGGTCGAATTGCACACGGTGTGCAAATCAAATTTAAAATCGGTTCAGTAGTTTAGGAGTTCATCGCGGACAAACATGTGACACGTAATTTATATATATAAAGATAAGAGAAAATTCAGATGAGGGATCTTTCTCGGGAGTCTCTACTCCGGTACTGGTTGTAGACGTTCTTTACCTGAATGGTAGCCATATCACCTTCTAAACGGATAATTTCTCCGACCAACTCATAGTATCCAACACGTACAAGCTCGTACATAGCGGAACCTGACATTTTCTCGGCAGTAACGACTAAAAAAATATACAAATTTGATTATGGTTTCTGGCATTCGATTAATGGAAATTAATTTCTTACCAGGTCCAGATACGGCAAAGACGAATCCGAACTTTGACTCCTTCTCCTCATTTCGAATTTTTGGTAACGACATTTTGATTGGTTAAACTGGAACAGTACAATCAATGGTTTAGAGTTATTAAACGAAAAACAAATTGATAGGATACCGTAATGCAGTAATGGCAATTATATAGGTTATAGATTTCTTTTAAAAATATTATTCAGAAAAACATTTTTTTAAATATTGAGGAATTTTCCATGTAATCGCTTTAAGATTATTTTTATTTGCGATTATCTGTAATTAAAATTATTTTAAAACACTCACGGGTTTTTAATGGCGGGTCACGCCTACCTTTTTTATGCGAATAAACGACAGTAAAAAATTTAAATCTAAGATTTTGTATGTAAGTTATTTAATTCACTTCGTACATCAACTAATCAATCAACATTTTTTTATGCAATTCTGCAGTACTGCTTCAGAAACGATTATTGATATTTATATGAAGTAGGTCGAGTCTAACTGAGATTGGATATTTTATAAAGTACAAATTCCAATATAGAAATTGCAAAATTCATAGCGCAATTCTCAAAACGAAAATTGTATTGATTATAGAAGTGTTTTAAAAGCTAATTTGGCATTATGTCTGAAAAAATCAATAAAAACTTACAAAATCTTGAAATGCACCTCACCCACTGTACAATTAAGATCACTGCCTATCACAAGACTGTCAGCTGACATATGTACATCGTTTAGAGTATGTATTCATGTAGTATGCAAATATTAAAAATGCTTACCTTTTCAGTCTATTTATAGACGAAAATTAAATTTCTATATTTACAAAATTTACAGTGCCAACAAAAACTCAAAAAATCTCGTTTTGTAAATATTGCGAATCTAATTTGTACCGGAAGTACTATTCCTTCACATGACACATGTGTCCGTCATTTTTATTCAATAAGGCGCTCGTTGACTGAAGTGCCCAGTGATATTTTTTTGTAGATATTTTTTGTTGCGAAATTTCAAAGACCTGGAAGAATTTTTTTATTTAGTCATTAATTTATTAATCATCAACCGTTTCAAATATGACCAAGTTAGTAACTTTTGAATATCATTGGGGATACAATGTTTTAAGGTTATATTTTAACGATAAATTATTATTTGTTTATTTTTTGCAGGAATTCAAAAATTGAACTGGGTGATGTGACACCCCACAATATTAAGCAGTTGAAACGGTTAAATACGGTTGTATTTCCCGTGACGTATAATGATAAATTTTATAAAGATGTATTGGAAGCTGGCGAGTTAGCAAAACTAGCTTATTATAACGACATCGTCGTGGGAGCTGTATGTTGTCGCGTTGATGCTACGGATGGTCGACGACTTTATATTATGACTCTCGGTTGTTTATACCCGTATCGAAGGTTGGGCATCGGATCTTTAATGGTTGAACATGTCTTGAACTATGTTGAGAAAGATGGAAACTTTGATAGCATTTTCCTGTAAGTTATAAAAGTTCGTTTTTAATTTTTTATAGTCATAAATGTTGAAGTTTTTTCAAAACATTGTATTACAGTAATGTAGGCAAAAAGTGTCGTCTAAAATCCTGATAATATAGGCGTCATTACTATAGTTGTTATATGAGTAGATTTGTTTGGACATTATTTTTAATTTCATAACTTGTAGTGATGTGCCGGATCGTTAAAAATGTATATCCGCGGATACGGATCTGAATACGGATATTTGGTTTCAAGATCCGCGGATACGGATCTTAACTTTCTTAGAGTACGCGGCGGTAAATATTGCACATCGACCTTTGGAAAGAGACTGTTATGGGAAAAAGTTATTGACCTCTTTAAGAGTTAACTCTCAAAACAGATTGTCTCTTTCCAAAGATCGATGTGCAATATCTCATTATAAAGATAGTTTTTTAGTACCTTTGAGTTATGTACTATTGGTATGGTACTCACTACGATAAATGTTTGCAATATAAAGGTGCCAAATACGATTTTAAAATATAAAAAATAATCTGAATGGGATTTAACAGTTTTTCATTATTACCTAATCACCTATATATATAAAATTTCATCGATGAATTGAAAATTAATAAGGTAAAAGATCCGCCATAAACTAACGGATACGGATCTTTTTTCTCCCTCGGATATACGGCACATCACTAGAAAGTATCAATTGGATACAGAATGCACGTTTTGTTAAAATTAGAATCGGTAATAAGCGAGTAGTTTTGACTTAAGGACAAATTATCTGAGTGCCAATTAATACTTACACCGGTTTTATTTTTTGGCGCATTTTTGGCTCCATAAGCTACTAACTTACTCATTTACTTGGTTGTTCGCTGAACCAATTCAGACCAACAAGGGGTTACTCTCTGTATTTCAAACAGTTACATGAATGAGTTTAATTTGCGTGCTGACAGTCTTCTTTCATTTTGTAGGCACGTTCAGGTAAACAACGAAGGCGCAATTGACTTCTATAAAAAATTCGGTTTCGAGATAGTAGAAACAAAACAGCATTATTACAAAAGAATAGAACCGGCTGATGCCCATGTTCTTCAAAAAACGCTGCGCAATAAATTACAAGCAAATGGTACTGTATCATCTCATTAGGTAAATAATTTCAAATAACACGTCTATCCTATTGTATAATATTATAAACTGTTATTTTTTAATTGCCATTTGTTTCAATGTTTTGTTTTTTTTTTTATTGTTTCACATACCTATAAATATATTATTTTGAAAAGAACATATCGTGAACATGTTTTTGAATTGCTTTAATAAGAAAGTGACTATTGCACCTGCAGTGCGATTTTTTTCGTCTGAAAATACTTTATTTATTAAATTCATAGCGTGAGCGATTATAGTGTTAATTTGAATATAAGGCCGTAATGTAAAAATTTCTGTATAGGACACATGCGCATTGCATTTTTTTGTATGCATGCGTATATCCAGTGTGCGATCATATTTTGTTTCTGGTTTTGATCACTTGTAAATCACGAATATAAGAAAAATAAATTTGTTTTGTTGGTACACGCATAAACGTTTAATTTGTTTTTCCAAATGATTTAAAACCGCTATCTAATAATAAAATTGGGGATATTTTTAAGAAATCAATTACAAGTTTTTTATATATTAAAAATAAACAGTCCCTGGTAATTTCAAGAGATATGCGAACATTCAAATACAGTAGCTCTGTTCCAAGCTCTCTGAGAACGGCAACAGAACTGTCACAGACTTGCGCAGTAGTTTAAAAACCAATACAAACAGTTTCGTTTTAGTTACTGAGCAAGACGGTGACGGTTCTGTTACCGTTCTCAGAGAGCTTGAAACAGAGCTAAGGACAACTACACATAACCTCAAAAAATGTTGACAGCTGACATTGGACTTTGCGTCACTTCCACATGTCACTCACAGCATTTTTTTTTGAAGTGAAAACTTCTTTAGCGGCGTTGTACACTTTTTTTGTAATGGGTAAAAACTGTTAAACTCGCGTCAGATCTGACGCGTCAGGTCACATGACCGTGACGAGTTGTTGAGACGGTCTACCGTACTTGCTTCGGCAGTACATAAACTAAAATTCGCTAGATGTCAGTAGCAATATAAGTTACATGCAGTGCAAAAAATTATAAGCTATAAGCTTTAACAAAACCTTAAGAGATGTCGCCATGTACTCAGGTTTCGTAAAACTACAAATTTAAAAAGTTACATCCAGTGACTGGCTGCATGTAATTTTATAAATGTGTAGTTTTACGAAACCTGGATGCATAGCGACATCTCTTAATGTTTTGTCAAAGCTTATAGCTTATAATTTTTTGCACTGCATGTAACTTATATTGCTACTAGCGAAATTTAGTTTAAGTACATCTAAGTTTTCACTTCTGCCGGCACTCCCGGAGTGCAACCCGTCTTTTTTTTTGAGGGAAACTGAAAATATTTACACAAAAAAGTAAATAAATTGAGCAATAAATAAAATTATTATTGAAGAATTCTAATCAGACGTTAGTTAAAGATTAGAAGGTATTTAGTAAGAATGAGCGTTTTGGTTAGTCAATACAAAATTCACGGACTACTTAGAAATATTTTAATTGGAAAATTGGATAAAAAAATAACACAAGCATATTTCGAAGGCCATCAAGAGCAAAGCGTTCAGATAATATTTGGATGAATAAATAGTGATTTACAATAAAGGTTATAAATACGTATTTTGTTAATAAATAACATTTTAAAGGACAGAAATAACATAAAGACCACATTATTAATATTACTAAGTGATTATAACAATTGCAAATATATAAATATGTTTCGTTCAACAATACTGACGATTTTTTTAACTAGTGGTTTTCTTCATTACTCAGATCTAGAAGTTCAGATATATGTTTCACACATTTTTTAGAACCCTCATAGGCTTCTTTAGATAACTGAAAAATTAAATATAAATAAAATAAATCATGTTGAGTAATAAAGCGCTTTACCAAAAAATCTAAATTGACAATTGGCTTTCACTACTGATCTCAGTTATCAAGCGTTTATAATCTACAATGCCAACTCAAATTTTTTAAAAACGTTTAATGATATATTTCAGTGTTCTTTCCAGAAAATTTGGCTGACTGGGTGGCCCGACAATAGCATAGTCAGTTCAATTTAATATCGATCAAAACTAGTTTAACGCGAAAGCTTAATTTTTAGTTACGCAGATAGTAAAATCATCTGTTGGACATGTTCTGAACATAGATATATATATATTAATAGATAGCGGATGCCTATCCTTGAGCATTGTGCGGAATGGTTCCAATTAGAAGCCATTTTGTACGTGGAAAACGCCGTAAAAAGCGCGCGGGATTCAAAAAGATTAAATATTATATAATACGATGTTGATGGAAAAACAATAAAACTCGCAATAAACAGTGATATTTCGCTCCGAAACCTATTTTTATATTGAAACGTTTCAAAAATTACAAAACTGAGCATAAATATAATATAAAAGCTTAGAACATTTTACATTGTCAGACTGGCATCAATGCTTGTCAACCTTGATGTCAAATTGACAATGTAAAATGTTCTAAGCCTTTACATTCTATTTATGCTCAATTTTGTAATTTTTGAAACGTTTCAGTATAAAAATAGGTTTTGGAGCGAAATATCACTGTTTAGTGAGTTTTGTCGTTTTTCTCAATAAAATCATATAAAATAATTAATATTTTTGAATCTCGCGCTTTTTTTACGGCGTTTTCCACGTACAAAATGGCTTCTAAAAGGTACAGGAGGCGCTAGTGTATCCGCAATCTATTAAATATATATATATATATATATATATATATATATATATATATATCTATGGTCCTGAAGAGAACACTTCGTTTTAAATAACAATTTTGATGTTTCTATTACCAAGCAAAAATTTAAAAATCCGTGCGGTAGGCCGTACAGAATATCCAAATTCACGTTGTTTCCAAGCCGTTTCATTTTTTTAGCGAACATCACACAATCGTCTAGACATGGATCAAGTTGTATAGTCTGGGGAAAAAAAGAATGTTTAGTTGTAAAATATCGTCAGTGATACCGGAAAATCGTTTATTCAACTCATGCGCGTTATTCATGTTTTATCATGCCTAAAAACCGAACCCTAAATAGCCATTTACCGACTGGTGACAATTACTTGTCATGACTCAATGAAAATTCCTACTAGCTCGGCCATTGTGAAGTAATGAAAATAAACGTAACTATTTTCTGAGTCGTAACGAAATAGTAGGTAACAACAACTCCGTTGTTACCCATTGAGGCTAAAATTGAGAGGCCGAATGTTTTCGACATGGAGTTTATTCATAACCGGCTAACCTCAAACCAAAACATTGAATCGTGCTGTTTGGTGCTGTTAGTATTGACAGTTTGTTTTATAAAGAAATAAATAGATATTTACAACATCTCATTAATAACAATAAATAAAACATGAATAACGCGCAATTGTTGAATAAAATTATGGGCGTAACTTGTAGGCTAAGTCATGACCTGTCAGCGCGATGAATGACTTACACTACTAGTTACGCCAATAACTATTAATGGCACTCGGCAATACCGCGAAACTGCATGAAGTAATAAAATTGAGATTTCATGACCTGCAATCTCATTGGTTTTCGTTTAAAATTTGTATGTAAAATTTTGATGCAGTGCTGCAATATAAAGTTACATGGTATTGCAGAGACGTTCAGCGGTTTTGTAGAGAAGTAATTTTAAAGCAAAAATGGCGTATGCGCTTGTACAAGCTTTGAAAATAGAAACGTTGAAGGAATTTTAGTGCTTTTTTCATTGGGAGCAAATGGTTCGAATTGAGGAGCCTTTAAAATCACGCGCGCAAAGAAAACGACTGTGTGTTGATATTGATACAGACCACTATACGAATAGGCGGCAATTTTTTCGCAATTTCGTCGCTTGCCCAATACGGTGACAAATACGGATCCCTCGGCACTTCAAATTTAAATTCGTCTTTGGCACTCTTTTGGTATTCGGCGTTGAGATTCAAAACTGCTTCAGCATCAGACGGTCCGGTCACATTGCCGGCCCAACTGGAAAACGTGGACGTAATAGAGCCCATAAATTTGGATAACCTGTTACGGAACGTTTGCTCCTCGCTTTTGCTCTCGGGTCCACTATCACATTCGATTTCGTTTACATAGGTATCAAACTCCGAAACATATTTCTGCGACATATCGGCATTCAGAGTTCCTTCTTGGACTTCTTTAGCTGTTTCGGTCGTGTCCGATGTTATTGTCAGATGTCCGTAACTGGACTGTTTACTGGCCACGCTTTGCTGACTCGACAGAGAGACGTTCGTCAAAGTATCCGAAACTTCTGAAGCTGGGCTTTTATGCGCTTGTAGATCGGCCAAATCGCTTTCAGAAACTTCTTCGAAACTCTCAGTATCTGAATTCGACAAAGTGCCGTTACCGTCGTTTCTTGAGGTTATGTGACCGTTCGCTTGATGATTTCTAGACGGCGACGCATACGCTAAAAACAAGTACTTATTTAGTATTTAAATTATAGATATATATATTAATAGATAGCGGATGCCTATCCTTGAGCATTGTGCAGAGTGGTTCCAATTAGAAGCCATTTTGTACGTGGAAAACGCCGTAAAAAGCGCGCGGGATTCAAAAAGATTATATATTCTATAATATGATGTTAATGGAAAAACAATAAAACTCGCAGTAAACAGTGATATTTCGCTCCAAAACCTATTTTTATATTGAAACATTTCAAAAATTACAAAACTGAGCATAAATATAATATAAAAGCTTAGAACATTTTACATTGTCAGATTGGCATCAATGCTTGTCAACCTTGATGCCAAATTGACAATGTAAAATGTTCTAAGCTTTTACATTATATTTATGCTCAATTTTGTAATTTTTGAAACGTTTCAGTATAAAAATAGGTTTTGGAGCGAAATATCACTGTTTACTGTGAGTTTTGTCGTTTTTCTCAATAAAATCATATTATAAAATAATTAATATTTTTGAATCTCGCGCGCTTTTTACGGCGTTTTCCACGTACAAAATGGCTTCTAAAAGGTACAGGCGGCGCTAGTGTATCCGCAATCTATTAAATATATATATGATTTAAATCGCCAGTCTGTTTTGCAACGTTAATAGTTTACCTTTTAAACAACGCATCATAAATCCAAACGGAAGCAAAGGATCCATCAAACATAATAATCTAGCCGGAGACGGGACAAAACTAACGAGAACAGGTACATACGCCATGAACAATCCGTTCGGCTGACGGATATCCATTTCGATACACTTCATTGCCAAACCTAACATTAAGTTTGCGCCAGCTGAATCACCAGCAAACACCACATTTTTAGCTGAAAGAGATCGGACACAAGTTTTCAATTTTAATACTATTTTAATTTCCTAAAAATGCACGTCCGGAGATAAATTCTAGTTACCTGTACTCCCGAGTAGTTCGCAGTTTTTCAGTGCCCAAACGTAAGCGTAAAGTACTTCTTGATGCGCTCGCGGAAACGGAGCGGCCGGAGCCAAACTGTAATCTATCGACAAGATCGGAGCGTTTAGCCAACTGGCCCACTGACGTAAATAAACTTCGTGTGATTTTGAACTCTGAGCTACAAAACCTCCGCCATGACAATGTATAATTAAATTATTACTCGGCTCTGCGTTTGCACTGGGATTTGCAGCTTCACCAACCTAAAAAATTTAATATAAATCCAAACGAATTATAGTTACGAATTGGGTTAACTCGCAAATATTTTTGAAGTGAAAACGTTTTTAGCGGCGTTGTACACTTTTTTTGTAATGGGTAAAAAATGTTAAACTCGCGTCAGGACACGTGACCTGATCGAAAATTCGTAAGACGGATGGAGAGTAGAGGTATGGGTAAAAAATTCGTAAGACGGATGGAGAGTAGAGGTATGGGTAAAAAATGTTAAACTCGCGTCAGGACACGTGACCTGATCGAAAATTCATAAGACGGATGGAGAGTAGAGGTAATATTCAAGTTTTCACTTCTGCCGGCACTCCCGGAGTGCAACCCGTCTTTTTTTTTTGTGAAAACCTTGAAATTTCATCAAAAACACTCGTATTTTTATAATAATAGGCATTTTTAGCTGTGTTTCAAAATGTGACGTCACATGGCCCGCGCAGCTGTTAAACATTAATTTTTTTTAATTTGATTTGTGTTTTTTCGATTTCAATTAGGTTAATGTCAAATATTTGCCATTAAATGGTCAAAAAAATGTGCCATGAAGCATGCGATGGGCTTTCTGACGTTACAGTGCCAGAATTCCTCGTTAGGAACACTTTTTGACGTGATAACGTCTTATAAATTGATGAAACACCAGCTGCACGCACGAAAAAGTGTAACGTTCCGCCTGACCCTGTGCGTGCAAGCGAGAGCGCAGTATGCTTCGGCCCAAGTTTGACAGCTACTAAAATTTAGGTTATGTATTACGGAATACGTTATCGCGTAAAACTATCGGCCGTAAACCGACTTTACAGACAACCAATTTTTTTTGAGTGATATTTGTTAAAATATTAAAATTGCAATTTGCGGGATGATTTCATAATACAATTTTTATGAATTACCATTCCTTGACGAACAACACTACTTATAAGTCGAACTTGTATTGGCGCCAGACCAATATGGGCCGTCGGAACTTCTATGTCCACGATCGTTCCATCCGCTTTGGTAAACGTCAAAGGTTCGGGCGGAATTGATATTATCTTATTAACTGCAACGCTCGTAGCCATTACGCTGGGTACGCGGGTCATCAATTCACTCTCGGCCAAAAACCAAAACGCTTTGCAAAAATCTACACTCGCGTGTTGTGATATATTGACGATTCGGCGAGCTCTCAATTCCGGATCTAGTAAGTATCTGAAACGTGCGATCGGTGTAAGTACT
Organism: Xanthostigma xanthostigma; assembly: GCA_963575645.1. Taxonomy (NCBI): domain Eukaryota; kingdom Metazoa; phylum Arthropoda; class Insecta; order Raphidioptera; family Raphidiidae; genus Xanthostigma; species Xanthostigma xanthostigma. The sequence goes on along the minus strand of OY754471.1, from coordinate 6,451,536 downwards.
GTATAAATTATAGACATACTGCATACAATTTATTAAGGGTATGTTCCGATATGCACTGCGAGCACTGCACAGTGCTATCACTGTAGAAAAATTCGTTCCGTTATGGACTGCCAGTATACTGCCGCAGTACCCTAGGAAAATATATGACGTCATAAATCGCCGGCATATTCTACTGTGAGCACTGGCGTTTTCGAGGTAAGGTACTCGCAGTACTTTGATCACGTGATCTGTCAAAACCACTCGAGTGACTAACGTCTTATAAACAATCTACAGTTTAATCACAAAAATTATAAAGTTCTGTAATTAGTTTGAATTAATAACTAAAACAATGGAAGAATTGCAAAAAATAACCTTATTAGACATTAAAACATATTCTTTTTAATGAAAAACTATTTACTTTTATTATATTATAAATTCAATTTACAATTAATATTAATTAAGATATTTTTAATTTGACAGTACTCCAACAACAGTTTTTTTTAATGAACTAGAAAACTTTATTACACTCATTTGAACGCTGCGTCAAAATTTCAAAAATTGCGGCTGACAGTATACGGGATTGCGTTCCGTTTTAAATAGTAATCCGTATAACTGTCTATAAAGGAACGTGTTCACAGTATACTAAATTGACGTCACACTGTACAGTGGTCGCAGTGCATATCGGAACATAGCCTAAGCATAATCTAGTAGTTAAGCATGCGCGTAAGTAAGGTTGATAATGTAGAAACTGTTTTACCGACATAATTTTGTTATTGAGGGATTTCACTCAAAAATCAATTCCAGCTGCTATTTTCTGATTACAAATGTTTGTACAGTGGCAAAAGTGTATTATTTCAAACCCACCTTCCCGAAATCCACATTGAGCTGGTTGCTTTGGATAAAAGCGATCCTCGATTGTAATACACTTCTGAAAAGCTTGCCATACAAAGAGAAATGAATTTTAAAATCCCTCGCATCGACGCGCAGTACTAAAATGAATGTAGGAATATAATGTTTCGCTTTAGAGTTGTTTTCATAAAAAAGCGGCCATACCTGAAATCCGAGACAGCGTCCGTAAAAACAATATTGATTGATGTCGTCCGCTGTGCTCAGTAATTCTTCTGGGGAATGATTTTCACTGGGAAACAGTTCACCTCGATCACACCATTTTGATAAAGTGCACAGATGCTGTAAGCATGTCGTCAAACTTGCTAACAAATGACTGCAGGCTTCGACTTCTCTGTAAAACAAATGAAATGAATATTATCTTTCTTTCCATAAAAAGAAAGGCAGTTTTTGCGTACCTCATAAAAAATCCTTTACGAAAGATCACACTATCACGTCTTAAACATATTTTTCTACTTAGTTGAACTCCGTGAGTTATAGCACAGTCAACAACTGATAAAAAACTGCGATAGCCGTTTCCAGGTACTTTTTCATCGTAATCATATTCCGGTGCAAATTTGCGCACTTTTTCGACATGGGGTTGTATATTTGTCACATGTTCTCTGAGTGCTTTAAAAGCTTCACACAGTCTTTGACCGTTTTCGGATTCATCATTTTCGAAAAAATCGGCATTATTAGTACAGAGATTTATCAAAGCACGATACATTATGAAATCATTATCGGATGGATTGTTTACAAAGTCGGGCGTATTTTCCATTGTTGGACTAGAACCATTTTTACCCAGTTCTGTTCCTAAAGAAGTCATTTTATATAATTTGCTTGGAATTTCAGATCTTATTTAAATTTCAAATATGCACATGTTTTTTATATTCGTGTCAGTAAAATTTGTCTAATCACGCTTTTAATTTACATTTTTATATTACTGTCAAATATCGCTCAAATCGCAATAAACGTCAAACTATAGTATGAAGTTGTCTACAAAATAGAAATATTTATTTTGGGCATTTAGGGCAAATTTTAAAATAACTAACCTTTGCTCAATAATTCGTAGCGCGTATCAACTATTGTTCGTGAAAAAATGTAGTTTTCAGCCAGATCTGAAGACTTCGTCAGTAAACGATAGACACTAATGAAGCGTCTCATAACAAATATTGTACACATAGTTGTCGTACTCATTATAGAAGCCGTGTTTTTTTTAAGATTATGCTGATAAGATGTATTGCTGAGTGGACCAATCAGTAATTATGGATAAAGCAAAAAAATCAAATACCGAAGCTTTAACATGCATTGTTAGTGGTTACCCTCGACTATTTTTATTACTGAGTAATTTTGCTAAAGTACACTTCACAAAAACATTAACAAAGTAATTTTATCAAACAAAAACGACTTTTGAACTTTGCCTCATGTTATAACAAAAATATCACACGTGTGAATCACCATAAAGTGGTTTGTTTTGACCAGAAGACGATAAGCAAAAAGTAAATATTTTGGATAACGCATCATAACTAAAAGTATTTTTTATGAAGCTTGATATCGTTAATTAGCATCATATGTATAAGAAAATGATTGTTAATATACATAATATAATTAATTAAAACATCAAATAGTATTGTCTATAAATTTACATTTATATTTATTTTTAGAAATTAAGAATTAAAAAAAGAGTCCACAGGAATATTTCTTTCCTATTTTGTTCCGTTCTGTCATAGGCACGTTCTGTTACCCCTACTTCACACTAGTTTCCTTGTTCAAAAAAATCTGAAAATATCTTTAAAATGTCTTTTAATATAATTACAAGAGGTATTTGCACAACTGCTAACCGTTACGGGAAAAGAAATTTCAGGAAATTTCCGTTATATAATAAAAGAGGTTCACGACTATTTAAAAAGGAACAAGCAGAGAACATACATTCTGACATGCCAATTTATAGTAAGTCCTGAGTTTTTCTTTGTTTATATCATATTATGTTCTAATCTTTGTTTCATTTTAATAGCTCGAAATGTTAGACCTACAGGATATTACGATGCAAATAACCAATTTGTGTTAGTACCAGAAATGGTTCCAGAATTTATCGTGCCAGATTTGACTGATTTCAATGTGAGGTTATATTTTGTTACTTTTTTAAATTTCCATTTTAAGGCCACCGCCTATCACAGTTACCTGTGCCTGATAGCAATACATTTTTTTCAGTTCGTTATTATTATTATTAATAATATATTAAGAATTGAAATTGTAGTTTTTACTATTTTTATTATTTTATATTAAGCTATATTTTGTATACCTACTGTTTTACAGCTGAAGCCCTATGTTTCCTACAAAGTTCGAGATGTGGTGCAATCTGAATTCACATCAGAGGATTTGTTTAGTGCGATGTATGCACCAAAAATTGTTGAAGATTTTAATTCAGGAAAACTTAATGAAGACGGAAGCCCAAAAGAACCATCTGAGAATGAGAAACTGACCGCAGAAGAAGTTAAATTAAAGGCTCGACAAACAGGCTCCGATATTTTTTAAATAATGATTTATTTTTACCATTAGGAAATGAAGTGTATTTATTTTGTATAATGAAGTGGAAAATGTAGATATAATCAAAACGATATTAGAATTTAAAGATTTATATTTGTATATTACTTATTGGCCATTGTTTGTTTAGAATTGAAGTTTAGATTTTAAATGAATTTGCTTTTGACTCCACTGCTCAGATTGTTATTGATTTGACTGGCACCATGGAGTTCCAATCAAAGACGTTAAAATTTGTTAAAACAGTGCATACAAATTTCATTAAAAAACAGTTTCTGCGTTTTTATTTAAAAATTAATACTAATTTCTATTTAAAAAAAATCCTTAAAAGAAAACGTCATTGTATGATCATGAATTGTGTGTTTTTTTTTTATTGAGTTGGTGCTATATTAATTTATATTTTGCGATGTGTTGATAAATTCAAGCAGTTTGCACTTACGTGAGTAAATTGAACGCGCCCATGTAAATTATTTGAAAGCATCCAATATAACGAGTCATCTTGGTCGCCAAAATGGCAGAGGGACAAGAAGCCCCAAAGAAAATTACAGTTAATGTGAAAACTCCAAAAGAAAAGCAGACTATCGAAGTTGATGAAGATGCATCAATCAAAGATGTAAGTAATAAACGTAATACCGCATCATAAATAACCTATAACAGACGCGTCCTAATATATGCAATATTTGATGACGACATTTGAGCCTTCTAGAATATCTATGTCAACATTTAATGTAATTATTTATTTTCTTTACAGTTTAAGGACATTATCGCAGAAAAATTTCAGGCGGAACCAGATCAATTATGTCTAATTTTTGCTGGAAAAATTATGAAAGACCATGACACTTTGCAAACTCATAATATTAAAGATGGTTTGACAGTGCATCTTGTTATTAAAACTGCACCCAGGCAGGCGGATCCTGGACCTCAACGACCACCGGGTTTGTCATTTTTTTCCTAATTCAGTACTTTTATCGGTCTTGTCCATTTATTCATTTTTTTCCCCTTTCTAGCTGACATTAGTGCGTCGCCGTTCAATCTGGGTTCGTTAGGTGGCTTGTCAGGCTTAGAAGCGCTCGGATTGGGTTCTTCAAATTTTATGGAACTACAGAATCGAATGCAAACCGAATTGCTCAGTAATCCAGACACTTTAAGACAGGTCTTAGATAATCCACTTGTAAGATCTTTAATGAACGATCCAGAAAATATGCGTTCCATAATAACTTCAAATCCACAAATGCGTGATCTTATGGAGGTATACAATCAAGTTGAAATTAAGTGACGTAGTTTAACTGTTTTAAAAAATGTATTACTAAACGACAATTTTTTTATATTTTACTGTACAGCGTAATCCAGAAATTAGTCACATGTTGAATAATCCGGAACTGTTACGACAAACTATGGAGTTGGCTCGCAATCCGAGCATGTTGCAAGAATTGATGCGCAGTCACGATCGAGCCATTTCCAATCTGGAGAGCATTCCCGGAGGATACAATGCATTGCAACGCATGTACCGAGACATACAGGAGCCGATGTTGAGCGCAGCCTCCGAACACTTTGGACGAAACCCGTTTGCAGGTCTTGTTGACAATACGACTGGTACGAATCCGCAACGCGGCAGTGAAAATGTTGATCCTTTACCTAATCCATGGTCTTCTTCAGGAAGCAACAGGCAGCAACAACAGAGACCTGGAACTGGATTGCTGAACTCGCCGGCTATGCAGAGCCTGTTGCAACAGGTCAGTGAATTTTTGATGTTAAACATCTAATGGCGCGTTTGGTTGGGAGTTAAACCGTGCAATTGGGGCAACACTTTCATGGAACTAAGTTTTATGGCAGGACGTTGCGTTTGTGTGCGTTGGATTAAGCATGGCTTCAGTTGAAGGTGACATCGGATAACAGGGCGAAATTTAGTTAAGAGTATTTCGTTAGTTGACGCTTGCTTTGTGTAGGCGACAACTAGATGACGGTGAAATTTAGTTACAGGGCGATATTTACGTATTAGAATATTGAATTTTCAAATCTGGCGTCATTTTCCCAGGGTAAAAAATTTTACAACTGATTGGCCGCGCAAGTCGAACACACATTTGTAGTGATTCTGGGTACTAGGTTCATTATTAATACAGTGTAAATTCTTTATAACGAAACTCAAGGGACCGAGCATTTTTTATCGTTATAGAGAGTTACCGTTATATGGAGTGAAGATAGAAAAACAACCAAATTAACAATAATCTTCAATGTACTGTATAATCTCTTTATAACGAATTTTAAGGGACCGAACATTTTTTTCGTTATAAAGAATTTTCGTTATATGGAGGGAAGAAAGAAAAATAACCAATTTTTCAATGTGGTGGAATAATCTTCATTAAATAATAGGAATTTTTCGATAAGTTTGGCGTCATCAAGTGCTTGTTGAATAGATGGTGATGGTTCAGAATGGTCCTCTTTATGTCTGTAAACATTTGCTGACGCCTAAATATGAACATATTTCTTCGTAATAGAGAATGGCTGTTGCGTTATAAAGAGGGTATTAATGTATAGGTTTTAAGGTAAACCAACCAAATAGTAAAAATTTCGACGTTATAGGGAGTTTTTCGTTATAACGAAGGACGTTATAAAGAGTTTACACTGTACTAACTTTAAAGCTTTATTACCTAATGTAAAAGTAAAGGTATAATCGCATGAATTTGCGAATGCGAATGTCAAAAAATATACTTTTTTGTATTTCTGCAGCTGAAGCCCATACCTGGCATTTTTTGAGAACTTTGGTTTTTCTTATTTGGTCGGATAATGGAACATGGCCAAGTCCTTGGTGCATCCCGAGTGCGTACAGTTTTGAAATACATTCGTTATTTTTTCAGATGTCCGAGAATCCGCAGTTGATGCAGAACATGATGAACGCTCCGTACACTCAGACAATGCTGCAAGCTTTGGCAGCCGATCCGCAGATGGCTTCACAGCTGATCAACCAAAATCCGTTGATTGCTGCCAACCCGACCATGCAAGAGCAGATCAGATCAATGATGCCTCAGTTCTTGCAACAGTTACAGAACCCCGAAGTTCACGCCATGATGGCCAATCCTCAGGTGAGCTATGATAATATTGTTGGTTTTATTGTCAAAATTGAAATGTCTATATTTTGTAGTTTTATTACAGAATAATTTGTATAACATTTGCGACTAGGCAGTAAGCGATGTAGAAAAATTGGTGAATGTTAACTTGAAGGAATCTTTCATCTTAGAATTGTATTGTTTTTGACGTGATAACGTCTTATAAATCGATGAAACACCAGCTGCACGCACGAAAAAGTGTAACGTTCCTAACGTTCCGCCTGACCCTGTGCATGCAAGCGAGAGCGCAGTAGGCTTCGGCCCAAGTTTGACAGCTACTAAAATTTAGGTTATGTATTACGGAATACGTTATCACGTAAAACTATCGTCCGTAAACCGACTTTACAGACAACCAATTTTTTTATTTCTCTAATAACTACGTTCTTTAAGTGCCGTTCAAGTATTTATTTTGATCGGTTATCGATGTACCGCTAAAAACAGATAATCGACATTACGTACGAACTGAGCCGGAAGAAATATCGAGCTTTGAGAGTGTACTTCAATTTTAAAATATAATTTGTTGACTATTGCAGGCATTGAATGCCTTATTACAAATTCAACAAGGAATGGAACAGTTGCGCAGCGCAGCTCCCGGTCTAGTTAATACCATAGGTTTGGGCACTTTGCCTCCGTCAATGGCCGGCGCGTCGACGCCTGCTACCACAGAAGGTGGTACCGTGACGGCAGACTCGCCCGGTACAACTGCGACGAGCGCTCCAACCACTACGACTACCACTTCGTCGTCTCAAGGGCCTGCACCAAATCCTGATTTATTTTCACAGGTACTAGGAAAAACAAGTTTGTTTATTAATACTGTTTACGATAACAATAAAGAATAGTCAACCTAATAATATGAAAATAACTGGTTATTAAATCGTATTCTCGTATTTTCAGTTTATGGCGCGTATGGTAGCAAGTATGGCAACGCAAGCGGATCCAAGTCAACCGCCTGAAGAGAGGTACAGAACGCAGTTAGAACAACTTACGGCAATGGGATTTGTCAATAGGGATGCTAACTTACAGGGTATGTGTGTTTTTATTATGAATAGAATAGAAATGTGTACAGTAAATTGCATTGAGAATAGGATTTTGGTCGATGAAGAAAATAACTGCAATATTTCTTTGTCAGTTGCTTAAGAACTCAGTTGTCAAGCATGTATAATTTACTGTTGCTCAATCAGAAAGAGATGTTAGTTATCGTCGACATTACTTTGCATCTCCAGATCTCCAGTTTGTTTTTTTTTTTTTTTTTTTTGTACTCAATACTGTAACTTTTCCCGTCTTTTTAAGGAGGTTGAGCCGTTTTACGAAGATAATGAAAAAAATCTGAAATAAAGTTTTTTTAATAGATTTTTTATGACAAAATTTTCTGTAAAAAATCCAAAATCATAGGAGATTTATAAAGTTAACAATTAAAAAAAACTTTTACATGTAGTCTTATGGAAAATATGTCAAGCTAGCATGCAAACTGTTCATTTTATTTTTTTGCAAATAACCAAATAATGTCAGCAGTTCCAAAAACTATCTATGTAAAGCATCGATGTCTACGCATATTTTAATATTTTTTCCAATTTAATTAGGAGACTTTTAATCAATAAAAAAATTATTAAACCGTAGCACTTTTCGATTATGGACTTTTATTCTTGACAGATTTAACAATTTTAACTGAATTTTCATTTTTTTAATGATTTAATTTTAATTTTTATTACTTCTAATTTCTTTTTTCAATTATTTACTGCAAAAAAATATGTAAAATACAGATATTTACATAATTTTTTTTTTTTACCTAAATTTGTACAAAAAGTACTAAAGTTAGTCCAATAAGTATAAAGTACTGAAATAATTAATTAATATTTAAAAAAAATTATTTATTTATGCCTTTATGACAATAATTTATTGATATCATCGACTTATAAACTATAAAAGTTCCCATTTAGAATTCGACTTACTTTTGATTGGGACTGTAACGGATCAACCTCCTTAATTGCCAAAATTATTTATAACGCTGAGTATTCTATTATAAAAAAACTAATACAACTCACAATGGGACATTCGAGACGATATCGCAAGATTACTCTTAATGTGACAGAACGATTCCCTAAAAAACACTAAAATAAATAAATAAATATAACTAAATATAAATATATAAAAAACTGGTCCGGGTCTTGTCAGTTTTTTAGACGGCCATCGATACATCGGAAGAGTCAGTTTAGGTTATAATCCAATCGATTGTCTTAATTTAAATTAAAAAAAAAATAGATTTTTTTTGACGTGATAACGTCTTATAAATTGATGAAACACCGGCTGCACGCATGAAAAAGTGTCACGTTCCGTCTGAGCCTGATCGTGCAAGCGAGAGCGCGGTATAAGCGATAGAGAGGCACGATCGGCCCAAGCGTCGGCTTGTACGGCATTTCTCTCTCTTCTCGCGTGACGTCAGAGAGTTCATCAATGTTTCTTTATGACGTTATCACGTAAAACTAGTAAACCGACTTTACAGACAACCAATTTTTTTTCAAAATGTACGTACTGCCTACTCTTAAAGATAGTCCCGAGTTGTGTTAGTTTTTTTAGACGGCCATCAATATGTCGGAAGAATCAGTTTAGGTTATAATGCAATCGTTGTCTGTATTTCAGCTCTAGTTGCGACGTTCGGCGACATAAACGCAGCGGTTGAAAGATTATTGGCGCTAGGGCAGTTGTCCATGAGCTAACGTTGTTAGTGCTTGTCGCAGAGTCTCTTATCAATAATGAAACGCTTGCTCTTTGCCGTTTTGAGGATAATACAACCACCGATACACGATGTGAACACAATGGATTATAATATAAACATTACATATTACAGTTTTGATTATTACATACATACATAATAATATGGTAGCAATGTTAACTAAAATAATAATTGTTTATGAAAAAGAACCCTCTCTACATAATTGTTGTGTATTTACTACTGTCTCTTATTATTATGGGAGTCTTGATTTTTAGACACACGACTAAAAATTTAGACTCCGGCTTAAAATCAATACGTTAACTCAAAAATAATCCAATTTCCTTGGATGACTTGAAATGATCTTTCGGTAATTGTTAAACGTTCGCATGAAACGTTTATGTCTTTTTTGTTTTTGACAAGGAAATTTATTGCGCCGTTTCTTGGGTAGGATTCAGTTTAAGCGAACTTTCATTTCGATGGTTTTACAAACGGATAGCTTTAATCGATTTCTGCGAATCATTTTTCACTATTTAGATAGTAATTTTAACGACACAATTTTTTTACGGAGATCACTCGCAACGTTTAATCAATATCTGAGTTATAATTCTAATTTTATAATCATGACTGAAGTTTGAAGCACTTTTGAATTATTTTTTTTAAATCGGTGATGTTAAATTTCCTAATATTTGCGTGTATTGGATTAAGATTATTGGTGAGTTAATTATTTAATTACTTAAGGATTTCGGCGACCACTTTGAATTATATGTGAAACATACATAATATAAAACATATTTAGAGAAAAATATTTATGTTTTTAAAACATTTGCTGCAGGGTATTGCGGCAAAAGTGCTAAGGTGTTATGAATAAAAAAAAAAAAAAAAACAATGTAATTTTAGTTTTTTTTTTGTTTAATTCCCAAAAGATATGTTCCACACAGGCTATTTTAAAATTATATTTTGTAAACATTGGTTTTTTCATAGTAGTCTGTAATTTTAGCTTCTAGGATTATTCGGTGTGCAACAGTTTTTGTAATTGTTTAACGATTGTGTTCAAATTTGGTTATTTTATCTTTTGAAAGTTTTTTGGCTCTTCGATTTACAGTATTGCATTTCAGTTTCGAATCTATTTCGTTGTAAATTTTAAAATCGTATGCTCCAATTCTTTTTTAACACAAGCGTTAAATAATAGTTTTGGATATTTTGTACATTTGAAATTATTTATGATAACAAAATGGCGTTAATAAAAACTATTGCAATTTTGGTGAAGAAGGTGTGAATTGAAATTTGTGGTAGATTACAAAAAAAAACAATAAAAGACCGTTGATATTTTCATGTCTATTGTAAAAATTTTATTTTCAAATCAAAACTTGTACCTTCTTATTTACATTAAACTGATAGCGATTGAAATACATTTTTACTTTAATTTTATTCGACCTTAATTTTCTTCAAATCGGTTTTCAGGGCATAATGGACAACGGACTTGTTTGATAAAAAATGCCTTAAATTTTTTTGACGTAAAACTTCTCTTGGCACAGTAGGTTAAAATTGATTTTTCAGATTGAAAATGTAATGGACGTGTCGCCATATACATATACCGGTAAAAATCGGCTGTAGAACATCGAGCTATGGAGGCAGTGATGTAAAATGGTTGCTTTGTAACTTAAAGGTTGTAGGTTTGATCCCGATGGTCAGTGCTATTATTTTTTTTACATATATAATTAGATCAGTTTTACTTCTGCAGTGTGTAGTGTGAAATACAGTGTCTTTTTATAATATCGTGCCAAAGAAGCTATTTATTTCTGTTTTAAAATAAATTCCGAGTGACACAAATATTATATTTTGTTTTGTAAAGTTACGAACACTGATAGCAATTTAATAAGGTTATGATAAAAACAAAATGTGATTTTGGATGTGTTCCAAAATATAACCCAGTATATTGGCCAGTACTAATGACGTCATGAATCCAACGCCATAGTTGTACTGTTGTGCCACCATTTTGTACTGGTGAGACAGGTGTTACATAGCATAAGTATTAAACTGAGCGTGTGTGCAGCAGACTTTGTGGAATTTTTTATTTTATTGACGTGATAACGTCTTATAAATTGATGAATCACCAATCTTTATAAATTGATAAAACACCGGCTGCATGCACGAAAAAATGTAACATTCGTAACGTTCCGCCTGACCCTGTGCGTGCTTTTCTCGAAAACGGCCCTAACGATTTGGATGAAATTTACTGAAAAGGGATTTTGGGGGGCAAAAAATCGTTTTAGCTAGGTCTCATCTCTCGAAAAAATCGTTCTTACAAATTTTATCATTATAAAAATCAATTATTTGACGTATGAAAATACTTAAATATTGTAAGTAGGTTTTGGAATTTTATATAAACAGTGAAACAATTGTTTTTAATTATGACAGCTAAAATCTTTGAGACTTAAAATAAATACGAAAGAAAGAAAGTTAAAAAAAACAATTATATTATATGGTGAGTAATTTAAATAAATAAAATTAACCTAAATTTGAAGCGAAAGATGCAATATCATAGATTCGAATTATTATATAAATTTAGGTTATGTATTACGGAATACGTTATCACGTAAAACTATCGTCCGTAAACCGACTTTACAGACAACCAATCTTTTTTTTTGTTATTTGCAATAATATCTTCTCAACAAAGTAAACAATGACTTTTGGTGGACGAAGGAAATAATTTATACGGCAACGCGCTGGCCAGTATATTTTGGAAGGAATCAACAGTATGATGTCGATTTATGACGTCATTAATAGTGGCCGGTATATTGGGTTATATTTTGGAACACACCCCATATTCAGTGATTACAAATTTATTAACTGATTGCATAACAGGTCATTTATTTTTATAAAAAAATAAGGTTGACAAACCTGTGTTATTTCTTCATGTAGTTTCTTGATTGTCGGCGTGAAATTGGTTTGCAGTTGCAGACAAAGGCTAAAAGTTTTATTTAAAAAAGAAAAAAAATAGTGTTTAGTGTCGTTTATTGCAAAATATTTTATAATTATGGATCTTTAAGTGTAGTGTACTGTGATTTCGATTTTCATTCCTATTATTTTAATCGTTTACGAACTAGGAACAAATTTCAAACGCTTGTCAAATTTGCTGAACAAGTTTGTGCAAGATTTATTTGTGTGGAAAGTGCGGAAGGCATGCTGATGAATTTAAGGTGAGATTTTTAATATTCTTATTTTGTAGATTAAAGTATTTTTTGTTGACAGTCGCGAATCATTAATACATTGTTTTGTTTTTGTGAAACAAAATATACTTTGTGGTAGACATTTGTATCGTTTTCCTTACTTCCATTATTTATAATTTTGCTCTTACTTAATAAGTTGCGAAAGAATTCGTTAACAGTTAAAATTACACATTGTCGCCACATGTGTGGTACGCCAGCTATGACATCTAACGTAAATTTTATGAAACATACAGGTTTTTAAATTCAGCATATTTTAAAATGTTTTATTACTGCGCCAGCAAGTTAATATAGTAAATTAAAATAAAAAAAAAAACACTTATTAGAATTTAATAATGGTGTTTAAATTTAACGTTAGTCGTACAAACCTACATTTTTTAAAGCTAATTTGTTTCGAAATAACTATGACAAACGTTGCCAAAAACATAAAATGCGTACAAAACGGACACACAATTTGAATATAAGAAAGATGGCTAAGAAATAGAAATAATTAGAAACATTTTTCTTGTAACGGCTCTTAAAATTACTAAAATTAATTGTACTTTTTTACAACACCGTGTCATTTTGAAATAGATAAAACGGACTTTTATAAAACTTTTGTTTCAAAATTGGCAGTAAATTTATAAAAAGAAATTGAGTTTTATTAGTATTTTTAAGTGAAATAAAATTAAAAAAAGGAAATGTAGTAAATGCTTATCAATTTTCTATAAGCTCAACTTAATACGGGATGTCTCATAATAGACCGGGCGCTAGAGGGATGTGAGTACTATACAAAATGTGAGGAGCGAATTCCACCAATGGATTTTAGTTGAGGATATGGAGACGGATCTATATAGGGACTAATAAGGCTTAAGCCCTGGGCCCCCAAGTGTCAAGGGCCCACAAAAATTGAACAATGAGCACTTATCGTATATGGTACAAAGTAGTTAATATTAATGATTCTCATTTTCATGAGTGAATTTCGAGTAATTTTTAGGTGAATTTTGATTAATTTTTAGGTGAATTTTGACAATTGCTTGGGTGAATTTAGACAAATTTTTGGATGAATTCATATAGAATAATTTGTTTGGTCGTCACCATATTTTAACTCTGATAATGATGTTACCTATTAAAAATAAATTTTGAACCTCACGTTTTGCATACTCAACTGCATAAAGCAAGCGGCTGCACATAATTAAAAAAACGCTTCTATTTTAATGTTTCAAAATACAGACGACGAAAGCGACCTATTGTTGAAAAAAATTACCTTAATTAGAAAATTGTTTTTAGAAGGAAAATTGTTACAGGAATACACTTTTCTAATATTGAAATAAAATTATGAAACAACATGTATAGTTAGACGGTTTCTATAAATTTTATGAATTTAAGTATTTAACTTTAAAAATGTAATAAAAGTGCGCACACTTTGTTTTGATTCCTTATTTTTATAATGCTGGCAGCACTGCCAGACATACGTAACTAAATGTAGCTTTCTTGCGAGAGAGTGAGTGGGGAGGACTTTCTTCTTCAATGCCGTTCGTTTTATTTTTACCATTTTGTCATATTCTCTATTGTCTTTCGAAGTATGTATACGTATTTTGGATTTTACTTTATTTCACTATTTTTGAATTAATAAAAAAAACACACAATTAAAGACGTTAAATTAAAGGAGTCCCATTCCCGTTGCTATTTTACACTTAGTCACACACATAGCAAGCCTGGTCCAATAGTCACTGGTAAATACACTACAATCGCGATAATATATGAATCACTCTTATGAACGACTCAGTAATATGAACATAATATTTTTTCCATTGACCAGTCTATAGTATGAACAGAGTATAACGTCGATGATATGAACATACCACTATAGTATGAACTTCTCAGGATTTTTTGTGTTACCGAGATTGTATTGTATTTAGGCTGACTAAACTCTGGCCCAGCCTGGCTCAATGTTACTTGGCGAATATTTGCTTCCAGAATACTAACCGAGGATAATTTCCGTTCAATTATTTTGCAGTAGGTATTAGCACTATACCTTTAACCGACTGTGTGTCAAACAATGTTGCTTTTTTGACTTGGAATGAAACCTGATTGGAATTTGTCGTTCTCTTCGACCAGCTCTACAGTACCTTCCACCCTCGAACATTTGACGATCATTGTTACTTGTGAAGTAGCATACTTTTTATATACACTTCTGGTCAAAATTAACACCACATTAAAAGTTTTCTGTAATATTTTGTTGAAGAGATAGTTGTCTCATTTTGTTTTCTGATGAAACTATAGGGTATTAATTTTGACCAGAATTTTGTTAGTATCGATGATGAGCCCGTTATATAGCTGCGCCGAATGACATAGTTATTGATTTCTTTGTCATAAACTATAATACATATTTTATATCCGGCAGTTTTAAAAATATATAATATGAATAACAATCAATAGATTAAAACCGGTAGTGAGGTTAGCCAACCAAAGAGTTGAAAATGTTCCTACATAACTATTTTTATAGCGCATGTCATATAACCTACGTGTTTATATCGCGGTTTTAGCCCTGCAGTTCTCAACAAAATGAAAATGGTTTGAATGAATTTATTTAATATATTAGGTTTCAATACTACTCTTGTAACATTGTGTCAGATTATATTTTTCAAATAACGGTAATAGTAATTAATCGAAACCTTTGATGATTGAAATTTTTATATACCCATAGACTAGACGGCGAGGAGGTAAAAATATTAAAGCGTGCATTATTCGGGCACAGGCGAGATTATTGTTGGAATCGCTTCGTTTTAAGGTGTAGTTCAACCCCCTAAGTTTGCTTACAAATTTTTGGTGTGCTTGATTTTATAATTGACAATTAGTGACGAAAATAGTGCTTTTTTCTATATTTCCTTTAATATCTCCGTTCCTCTTGACTTTTAGTATAGCATATGCATTGAGAAAGTTGTTCCTTATGAAATTTCCTAAAAAATGAGCACTGACAGAGGTCGCTAAGTGCAATTGTTAACTTGCAAATAGCTCCGAAAGTTAAAAAAACACGTTTTCTTCACTATTTTTTTACTAAGAAATGACCGCACATAGATGGCTGAAAATTTTCAAAAATGATGTCTATGTTGACCCAAACATGCATGACTAATTTTAGCGTCATCGGTCAATTACTTCTCGAGTAATTAACGATCACTTTTTTTTTGTTTCCTTAATTGCAAATTTCGCCATTTTTTTCACAAACGTGTTTCGCTGGTCGGACCAAGCCAGAAAAATCACAAATCCATTCAACTTTAGTATCCCGTTGGAATTTTTGGAAAAAATTAATTCTAACCGGTTTTATAACGATTTCTTTAGCGATACCAATTTTAGACAAACGTATAAAACCATATAACTTTTCCAATATTCAATCGTTATAAAATTGGTTAGAATTAATTTTATCCAAAAATTCCAACGGGATACTAAAGTTAAATAGATTTGCGATTTTTCTGGCTTGGTCCGACCAGCGAAACCCGTTTGTGAAAAAATGCCTTGTTATTATTGTTTTAAACCGCAAGGCTTCCAATAACCGATATGGCAGGGAGCGCGACGAAAACGACATCTGACGGCCACATGAAATCATCCTCTATAATTGTTGCATGATTTATTGCTCATTTAGTCCACAGCTCACACTGCGATCGATTCAGTTGTCTATACTCTGCATCCTACCAATATACGAATTCTCTCACGTACAGGGGCTTAAAATGCTGTATAAAAATGATAAGAAAACAAAATTTTTTCTTTGTTTGTAACATTTAATGAATACATGTCGATTTTTATTTACACAAATTTAATATTGTTTATTTCAATCAATCAAAATAATAAACAATAACTTTTAATCACAATTACATATACCTACAGTATGGTTGGAATAATTATACTATTTATATTTTATGTTATATTTAATTAAATGTATTAGTCTTAAATTGTATGAATATCAATAAACTTATCGACTACAGGTTTAGTATTTCGTTTATGGATTCTGGCAATAGCGGAATGACATTACAGTAAGGATCCCTATTGGTGAAGCCGTCTGGAATTTTCTGAAAACACACAAAAAAAAAACATATAAATAAATAACTATAGTTTGCTCACAATAAATAATCAGAAGCGTAAGTCGGAGGCTATGTCTTTTTTGTGACTATCGACGGACTCGTGAGCTTGGTTCCAAGTAGTGATGTACCGGATATCCGTATCCGCGGATATCCGAGGGAGAAGAAAGATCCGTATTCGTATCCGTTAGTGTTTGGCGGATCTTTTACCTTATTAATTTTCAATTCATAGATGAAATTTTATATATATATATATATATATAGGTGATTAGATAATAATGAAAAACTGTTAAATTCCATTCAGATTATTTTTTATTTTTTAAAATCGTATTTGGCACCTTTATATTGCAAACATTTATCGTTGTGAGTACCATACCAATAGTACATAACTCAAAGGTACTAAAAAACTATCTTTATAATGAGATATTGCACATCGATCTTTGGAAAGAGACAATCTGTTATGAGAGTTAACTCTTAAAGAGGTCAATAATTTTATCCCATAACAGATAGTCTCTTTCCAAAGGTCGATGTGCAATATTTACCGTTGCGTACTCTAAGAAAGTTCAGATCCGTATCCATACCCGCGGATCTTGAAACCAAATATCCGTATTCAGATCCGTATCCGCGGATATACATTTTTAACGATCCGGCACATCACTAGTTCCAAGTATAGTACGCGCCACGAATCTAAAAGGCTCGGAAGTTAGATGTGAATGCAGGCTTGCGCTTATACAGTCTGTTGAAAAACTACAAACTCGCAACTCAACAAAACTAACATAGCGATAACAACTTGACAATAGCGTACTCGACTGTACTTTAAAGCAGGAAAGCGACAAGTGACAAAGGCAACGAGCGATCACGGCCAATCACCGACGAACGCACGTTCCGTGCAGATAACTGAGAGGTGGTGGGAGTATCAACGGCTCTAAAATGTGCCTTTGCGACGCTGTTTGTGACTACGTTCCGAACCTTTTAGATCCGTGGAGCGTACTATAAAATATGAAATTTTATTGTTGTTCCATAGGCGTACCTAATTAATTTACATATTTACTGTTTTGTATTAAAAAAATCTTTCATAGCAAGCACAATTTTAAAATGAAATAAAACAAATCTCTAGATAGAGTAACAAGTTAAAATGGCGTAAGTAAGAAACAATTCGTTTCAACACTCGAGACGGCACATAGTACTGGCCGTTTTACGATAGAAACTCAGGCTAACCGAGCGGTTCATGAGAAGGAATAAAGCGAATATACTTTTGTTTGTTTATTTATTATTGCGGTTTACTCCTATATTAGGAAACACTTCATTATTGACGTTATAATGCAATAAGAAAAAAAAACGCAAATGCACTCCGGGAGTGCCGGCAGAAGTGAAAACTTGAATATTAACGTCTATGTTAAACGACCAAAGCGCAGAAAAGTTTGAACTAATAACTTCCAAGAAATTCCGTCTGATGTCGCCAAAACGCAACTTATAGTGTAGTTAAAAACCATTTGATTGCATAGACAAGTCCAAAAAAAATATATACCTTGCACATTAATACAATGGATTTCATTTAGGGCATGTCACAAAAGTTTTCGTCTTACAAATTTTCGATCAGGTCACGTGTCCCTGACGCGAGTTTAACATTTTTTACCCATTACAAAAAAAGTGGACAACGCCGCTAAAGAAGTTTTCACTTCAAAAATTCCAACCAATTGGGAACAAAACCATTCCAATTTAAAAAGTATTGACATTTCACATATTATAATATATAGAAATTAAATTTCTGTGTAGGCGTGCGGTGACGCGGTTAACGACTAGTATTAAATAATATGATAATATTTGCTATTCGTTTGTATGCGTTACCTACATGTTATATGTTTCACGTCATGTAAACCATTATTATATAAAAAAAACGTTATATCTCTTTTGCGCATGCACCGATTTTCCCCAAAAACAATAGAAATCTACAAATATTAAGAGCACTGTGGTTGAAACAAAAATAAAAAAAATATAGAAGTTTAGGTACTTAGTTTAGTGTTTGCTGAAGATGAGAGCATATAGCTCCCGAAATGTACATCCGCTTATAAAACTGTTGTAATTTTTTTTAATATCAAACATTCACTGATCCATGTGACCTGTATCGTGCTCACAGACAAACAGACGCACAGACTTTTTCAAAAATATGGTTTTTGGATTTGTGTGACTCCAAAACGAAAAAAAATATTGTAAAATTTTGAAAAGTGATATTTGACCTAATTAATAGGGATACCATTCTCCACTTACAGTGATGGAATGGTAAAAAAGCAGTAGTCACATTTTTTCTGAAAAGACAGGGTGTACCTACACAGTGGTGCATTTCAAATATAGAATAGGAATGTAAATATAGATTTTAAGTTCTTTTTATTTGTGAATTGAATTTATGGTGTGTCACATACAAAAGCGGTCGTAAAATATGCATGAACAAATTGCAAATTAAATCGCTAGCTCTTTTGTTAGTAACAAATTAGGTTAAGTACAAGGGATATTTTCTTTCTTTAAGTTTGGTAAACTATAAAATAACAAACGAATGGCGGGTAATAAAACTCTTGAAAAGATCTTCACAGGAAATACCTATAGTATATTACTTAGTTTTTGTAACCTATCGTACAATATAATATAGTGTTTTCGGTCTGATCGTTGGCTTCCATTTTTCATTATTATGAGTGACTAGGCGTTACCAGCGATTACAAACGTCTTAAGGTCAGTTTTCATAAAGAAATCTTATCTGACTGTAGCAGCAGTGACAGCGGCGGCTCCTCTATGAGTATGAGCGCTACAGAGCTGCAGAACAACCAAAATCTTAGACGCTTCATAATTTTGGAATTAATTATATTTTCCATATTTAACCAATATTTAATGTTAGAGAATAGTGTAATAGTTAGGTACACAGTCAACGGTAAAGTTTAACAGCCATTGGCAGACCACAAAACTCATGTTTGTTCTGTGTGGCAGACTTTTTTGCGTTGTTCTGTGCTCTGAAGCAGCACATGAAACGTCATCATTAGATACCCCTGGTGTTATTTAGATCGGCTTTGAGCTGCATTTGCCGTCAGCACATTAGTACAAATAAGCATTCAGTCAACACCTTTGACGGCTTTGACTACACATACATGATACACGACACACGGCTTATAGCAGTAGTGACTAGTGTTACGATGTATATTGTAGTTTGTTGTCAACGGTGTTTGAAGAAAGTTAATAATTAAATTCATAATTTAATTAGCCCTCCCGCACCCCTCGTTCCTAGCCCATGATAAGGCGGCTGCACACGAGGCTCTGCTAGAAACACTGTTTAGACTTCTGCTGGCCGGTAGGCTGGTTACGAAGCTAGAAATGACGTCACTGCGGGCTCGCTTAGCTCACAAGATAGGTGTTAAAATTAGAACAGTGGCTATTTTTCTTGTTAGGTCTGCTGCTAGGTATGAGCAAGAACCAATCAGGAAGCAGTATCTTGTCACGTTATAGCGACTTGAACAAACGCCCACAGACAAACACTATGCCATAGTGTGATGTTCTGTTCAGAGACAATAAACATGCACTTTTGTTACCGTTCTATCACTGCGCGCGCACCGAATCTACCTGCAGAGCAAGCTTGTAAAGACGTCTTGTGTGAAGCGAGCACATAAAAGCAATCAAGAAAACCAGCGCTAGAAAACTAGTAGTGAAATCTAGCAAGGAACCTAGCGGCAAATCCAGCCTCGTGTGCAGCGGACTTTAGTTGACCCACCCATTTAAAATGTTCTTCATGCACTGCCACTGAGCGGTAATATCTTGCAGACGAACGTTAAAGTAGCAAATAAATATCTCAAGCGTTAAATTATCCCTGGACTAAAGTACCTATGGGCTATGTATGTCTAACTCGCCGTGCGGCGCTAACTGGCGGTTCTATTTGGAACTAGACGCAATTTCATTTATACGATGTAATACCATTATAATACGAAAAGAAACACATAAATTATATCTATATAATAGTGAATTGTTAGTGATTAATTAAACTCTGTTGATGTTTGCAAAATAAGTTTTCTTAGCTTTTTACCCGACTGCGGCGGCGAAGTAAAAATGGAAGGGTTATGAGTTTAGCAGTCTATGTATCTCTGTATTTACGCATGTTCCACCGTTGCGCCTAAACTATTCATCCGATTTTTGATAAATAAGGTGTCAATCGATTCGTTATTATGGCCCGGGTAACATAGGCTATATTTATTTTTGAATTTTGGTCTCAGGGGTGAGCAAATTGAAAACAAATAAAAAATAAGTTAAAAAAAATAATTTAAATAAAAAATGAGCTCAAAAACTAATACCAGACTACTGAAAAGTATGAAACAAGAAAATATTCTCATCTGAGGATAGCCGTGGTCGTATGCCATCTCATATATATGAGGCCTCTCCAGATGTATAGCGTGCAGATCCACTTTGCCCTAAAGATTATGATCGCTTACTATACTGTTAAAATGCAATGTTTTGTTAAAGTAGGTTGGCATATAACCACGTCTATCCTCAGATGAGAATATTTTCTTGTTTCATACTTTTCAGTAGTCGGGTTTTAGTTTTTGAACTTATTTTTTTTTTAATTCAAATGTTTTATGCGTCACTTTTTTCATTCTCGTCAATGCAAATTAAAAGTGATGTGACAGAACCCGCTATTTCGTCAAACGTCAAGTTTTGTTTTTTTGAAAGATCAACTAACATCGATAACAATGAAAATTTTAAACCCCAAATCCATAAACTAATAATTCACGTATAATATTATAGAATGTATTTCCACTCGTTTAAAGTTTTTATTATACAGTATGTAAACACGTAAGGTGCACATAGGGAAATTAACATTGGGAAAAAATGACTGGATCAGAGGGAGCCTTGAAATCTTGTTTTTCAATTTGACAGATAATATTCTTTGGCAAAATGAATGTGTATCCTACCGAAGAAAATATTCAAATGATTACAACATAATCGGACTTTTTTTATTAATGGGACATTAAATTCCCGAAAATACTTACATATGGCGCGAGATCAAATATCTCCGCCTATTCGTGTTGAACCTAAAGACATTTGGGTCACTGATTTACCGACGCGCATACGTCATACCAGTCCGACAATTTTTGAATAAAATGTTTCCAAACAGATGGAGTTGTTTTTTTGTTTTATTTTTGTACAAAAAAATTAAAATAATGATTTATAAGAGCTTTTTATTATTAAAAAAGCCAAGTAAAATAAAAATAAATCAAAACAAAATAGAAATCCTCAAGATTACCACGATAATTCAATAGAAATAACAATTAATGCAGTCATGGCTAACTCTGATCCAAGTATTTTTTCCCAATGCTAATTTCCCTATGTGCACCTTACGCGTTTACATACTGTATATAGAAAGGTGTTGACAATGCAATAAACATAGACGCGACGAACCATAGTAACGAACTATGCACGAGTTTTCTTAGCATGCCATTCGGAAACAGCTCAGCTCCCCACCGATTTGCACATAGAAGGTGTGAAAATATTTCGCAATAACTAATATACTCATTGTAGATCAAGGTACGTTCACTGCACTCTTAAGAGTTAGTTTAAGCGTTTAAGCTTAGTCCCAACTTCAATCTAAAATATTATAAGGATTAAGACTGATCTTTAGGTATATAAAATTAAAATAAAATAAAGGGTTCAGTTCAATAACTCAAGGTGTTCAAATATTGACCTTTTTTAAGTTATACTTAGAAATCGCTAAATTTTGACGTTCCAAAAAAAAAAAAACTTAGCGCATTATTCATAAATTTCATCAAAAATACGTAAAAAATGAAACTACTTTTCGTCTTTCACTGCACATATACAATATGTCATAGCAACTGGTGTAGATTTACTGTATTACTATCTCACTTTGTATATACGACCCCGTAACTGTTTTTTTAAAGAACTCCCCCCAAACGTCCTTTCCTTTTCACTGCGCAAAAAAACGCCATCGCATCGACATGACCACGTAATTGTTTTTTAAAAAGCTCCGCCCCCAAACGTCTTCCCTTTTTCACTACTTACGCAAAAAAAATTTATAAAAATCAATTTTCCGCATATAAAACGGGTAATAACACTGTTATGTGTTATATAAAATAATAATTGTGTATTTCCAGTAGATATTTTGCCCATCGAGTTATCGTACTCTAACCTAAAATAAATAAAACACAATAAAAATTAAATCTAAATATGACAACGAAATTTAATGAACTTGTTTGTTTTTTAAAAAAAGATACCTAAAACAAAACAATGTTGTGGTCAATAATTATGCGGTAATGTTATCTCAAAAAGATCCAACGATATTAGCAACGGAAGTGTTTTGTTTTCATTTAGTGTTAAAAATGGCGAACCGCTGTGAATAAAATAGTAGATTATGCGTTAATGTACCACACGGCTGTATGTAAATAGATGCTGCGAGTATAAAATGGTGAATATTTTATTCAAAAACCAACTTTACATGAATCAAATATTTTTATTTCATTTTAGTTTTTATTGCATCTTTATTTATTTTCGCATACGTGCTTTTTAGTACATGTGTCAAGAAATATATATACAGAAATAAACGACAAGAATCCGGCTCGGTTCAAAAATATGTACCGACAAATCAATTTGGCATGCTATAAAAAACTTTTTTAAAAAATGGAACCCCCTTGAAAAAAGGCCACTAAAAGACCGCGCACACTTGTCAAGCATAAACCTGCACGATCTGCACAGCACGGAGCAAAAAATTCTGTTCGTGAAGGTATGCCCATGTAAAGTTGCCAATTTAACATATTTTATGCTAGATTTTTTTAATATACAGTGTAACCTCTTTATAACGAATCTCAAGGGACCGGGCATTTTTTTTCGTTATAAAGAGTTTTCGTTATATAGAGGGAAGAATGAAAAATAACCAAATTTCACCTAATTAATTTATTCCAAACATATATAGTCTGTTAACTTTGCCTGACATTTTTTGCTGTGCCAATATTTGTTTTGTATTTTATTTGTTTGTATTTTATTAAGTAATAAGTATCTTATGCATTTCTTGAGATCATCTTCATTAAACGATAGGAATTTTTCGATAAGTTTGGCGGCATCAAGTGCTTGTTGAATAGTTGGTGATGGTTCAGAATCGTCCTCTTTACGTCTGTAAATATTTTCTGACGCCTAAATATGAACATATTTCTTCGTAATAGAGAATGGCTGTTGCGCTATAAAGAGGGTATTAATGTATGGGTTTTAACTTTTAAGGTAAACCAACCAAATTGTAAAAATTTCTACGTTATAGGGAGTTTTTCGTTATAACGAAGGACGTTATAAAGAGGTTACATTGTATAAGAAAATTATTAAATATACATTCCAACGCAGAAATTGAACGCACTTTCAGTCAAATGAATGTAGTTAAAACTAAGCTTCTAAACCGTTTTTTGGTAAAAACTTTAAATGCCCTTTTATACATCAGATTCGGCCTAAAGGGGGCAGGGAAAATGCTGCTATTTTTACACAGTTCCGGATAACGTACTGCGCTCTATAGGTATCAAGGAGTGTTATAATCTTAGGGCTTCCACGTCTATATACTTATTCATTAGCTACCGATGAAGACCAAGATATTAATATTTTGTTCAATAACATAATCGATTAAAAAAATAAAATAGATCTAAATTTTGTTGATTAAAAACATTTAAAATCAAATGACGTTGTTTTGACACTCAAAAATGTTAGCATAATTTTTAGCATTATTATAAAGCAATTAGCATAATTTTATCACCAGTTTAGTAAATTTTATATTAATCTTGTTGGCAACACTGTTAGTTATCGGACCAGCAGCCAGCAACGAACGTCAGACGGTCGCCTGCAATTTCTGTCTATAGGCGTGCTGGACCGATCTAGTGTGATTGATTGTACCACATGTTGAAATCCATCACCGCACGAAGTCTATTTAAAATGGGCCCAATCGGGTCACGATAAGGGTGAGTTTTAGGGGTTGAAAAATATTTTTTGGCCCAAAAATACCGAAAAATTTCTTCGAATCGTTTAAAAAATTGAAATTTAACACTTTAGTAATGATTAAAATGTGCTACCAAAATTTTATTGAAATTTTATTTGTATAGATGTGGATTTATTTAGTGAAGGGTGAATTTAATTTTTTTGTTTTGATAGTAATATTAAAATTAAGAAAAAAATATTATTTTAAGAGGTGTATTAAGGGGTTAAATTTTTTATTTTGTTCAAACTTCAATTAATACTTTAGTAATGATTAAAATGTGCTACCAAAATTTTATTGAAATTTTATTTGTATAGATGTGGATTTATTTAGTGAAGGGTGAATTTAATTTGTTGTATTGATGGTAATATTAAAATTAAGGAAAAAAATATTATTTTAAGAAGTGTATTAAGGGGTTAAATTTTTAATTTTGTTCAAAAATAAAGTTAAGTTTATATAATGGAGCCACACTGCCCATAATAGCAAAAACCCTATATTTTCGGCAGGGTTTCGCACTGCGACCCGAGGTTTTTAATAACTATACTTGAAAACTGCAAAATGGCTATCGCACATCACGAAATTTGGGGTGCAGGTTGCACGTTCGTACTGTGCAGGTCGTGCAGGCTTACGCGACGCGATGATTTATTTTTCCTGGCTTTTTTGAAGGCATTCCATTTTTTAAAAATAAAAATATATTTTTGTAGTTAATTCAATTTGAACGTATGATAGTTCGCAACCGGGCGAGACATTTTATGTATTAATTCGTTTTGGCTTTTTTTTATAATGTAACCGTATCTGCTTATTTTATTTTTTTGCACGTTCTGCAGCTTTAGAGATGTCAAGTTTCAGAACTTTTGTAAGTACTTTTAACAACGGTAGTAAAATTGTTTATATTCTAAACTATGTTCTTAGGTACCTATAAAATTTTTTACACTTGTATAGAAATAAAAGAAACGACATAAAAGAATTACATATAGAAGAAAATCTTTTAAAAATTTGCATTAAAAGAGACATTATTCAACATTCATGCCTTGCTGTATATAATATATTTTTTAATTGTGTGAATTTTCTTAACGGCGTTTCCGGAATAAACAAGTTCATAAGTTCATTCAAGAGATGGCGATCTTTATCGTTAATTTAGTTTAATTTACTTGTGAATTTTTTTCTTTAGATATTTTTTATAAAACCTAAACGGTAAAATCTGTTAGAATTTTTGTCGATGTGAGCTAATTTTTATAAAACTTTATAAACTGATATCCGAATTTATGTTATGAATGAAGCGGCAAAGCAATGAACCAATGTAAATAGGCCAGTAAAATGACGAACTCAGTTTCCACTGATTCGAAAACTAGAAGAACTTTTCCATGCGGTTACAATATTAAATTGTGACAAGATACAAGCAAAAAACTGATGAAACACACTTTTTTATTACTCATGCGGGAAAAGTGGTATGTTTACGCACGCTGTTACGGTTGAAAAGTAGCTATTTTCATTTGTCGCACTGAAATTATTGTTTGCCGCACGCAAATTCAGAGTTACCATAGTTACCAATACAATAACAATTTTAACTGAATTTTCAACTTTTTAATGATTTAATTTTAATTTTTATTACTTCTAATTTCTTTTTTTAATTCGTAATAAAAAATAGTATGTGCAACTCGTGCGGCATTGTCGCACTAGTTGCACAATATACTATTTTTACTCTTTTTTAACATGTCCCAGTCATCGCAAGAAGATGAAATTTTGGCAGATTGTGTATCATACTTATATAAATGTTTCCCCAAATTTTCACCCTTTTGCAATTTTTTGGAAATGTTTAAGGTCAAATCATCTTTATTTTACTGGCCTATAAAGCGTACTCGCCGCTTATATTACATTGTGAAGTATAAATTATATGATTCGTTTCGTAAATTATGAAAATAAACTATAGCTGTGTTCACTCGTTTGTTTGATGGGGTTAAGTCGAAGACATTTTAAAAAATGGCAAAACAATACAGCTGAAAATATTACAGAATTAAACGATTAATTAAAAGACCACCTACATAAGCTCACGGCTGAAAAAGACGCTGAAAGTTTTCGGACAAAAAAAGCGTCTTACACACAAACAGTCACATGTATTTTCAAAATCATTTATTTACAATTGACTTTTACTCACTTTGCATTTTCAAGTTTTTAGTCTCTACTTTTCACACAAAGTGTCTGCTCCTTCGCTGCTTAGTCAATGCAAAAAAATTATAGCCAATTGGACGACGGGGCCATTCCAACTTCAAAATGTTGACATTTGATATAGTATAATAAAGAAAATAAAATTTCTGATATCGCATGAGGTGACGCGGGTAATAACTAGTATTTGATATGATATTTGCTATTCGTTGCCATAGTTACCAATATAATATGTTCAAATCTTTGATTAACGTCTGATTAGAACTCTTCAATAAATAAAAAATTGGTCGATAATTTTATTTATTAGTAGCGGTCCCGCCCGGTTTCACCCGGGTGAAAAAAAGTATTGTTTTTACTATTGTCCACGCAATTTTTGTTTTTAATTTTTTTTTAATTGTTTCTTTTTTTTAGTATTAAAACCTTCCGTGGTCCTTAAGGAACATACAAAAAAATAAATTAGCGGAATTGGTCGAGCCATTCTCGAGTTATGCGCTTAGCAACATTCATTTTTATTTATATATATAGACATAGATATAATATGTTGACTAACTTATTTCTGACAGATTTATACGAAACAAAAGAACAGCTGTTTTTTTTAGAATAATAAGCCGTTATGAAAAGTATACCATTATCATATAAAAACACCGTTATAGCATATATCTCTTCTGCGCGTGTGCCGATTTTCCCCAAAAACAATAGGGCTCTTCATATTTGCATACCAAACATCTTCTCAAAATTTGGTTTCAATCCGTTCATCCGTTTGAGCTGTATCGTGCTCACAGATAAACAGACTAACAAACAGACGCAGAGTTTTTCGATAAATTGGATTCGGGGGACCTCACAACGAAAAGATATTATAAAATTTTGAAAAGTGATTTTTGACCTAAACTAGTACCATTCCCCATTTGTGGGTTGGAATGGTAATACCTAATATTATGTTTAACCTCAGATTAATAAAGGTTTTTCGTGATTGGTTTATGACTGCCACGAAGTGGGAACGAAGAAGTTGAAAATACACGAGTCGATTAGTTTCGACAGGTTGAACATTCTGCTGTACCTGTTTATTAGTGAGGTAGCGAATATCAACTTTTATAAACATTCAGGAATGTGAATATCTTTCGCCGATATTCATGAATCCGAATTCGAATATTGAGTTTTCAAATCTGGCGTCATTTGTCCATGGTTAAAATTTGACAGCTGATTCATCGTGCCAGTCACACGCACACATTTGTAGTGGTTCTGGGTAGTAGGTTGATTACTAATACTAAGTCAAAGGCTTTATTACCTAATGTCAAAGTAAAGTCTGATAAAAGATATAATTGCAAGGTTACCTTAGCGGAAAAACTTTAGTTATTTTTTAAAAAATGAGTAAGAAAAACACTTTTCTATTAAAGGCTGAGAACAACTAAGAGCTGGCTACGGAGAAAATGGGTGACTCGGTGCAGAGCTGAAAATTTGCAGAATAGTAGGAGATAGTATAAGTAAGTAGGGAAAAAATTGCCAGAAGGCTAGGCGGAAGATAAAGAGCCGCCAGAAGGCGCTAATGTTGCGAAAAATCAGTGCACTTCTGGCAATTTCTATACTTATTCTGTAATTCAAAACTAGATTATATATTATATATATTATACATTACATATAAGGGCATACTGAAAATTCAAACATGATATAATAATTTCATTCGACAAATATTCAAAATTATTAATGACTTTTTGATAGAAATAAAATTAATCGTCATATATTTTCATTAATAAAATTACGTTATAACAACGTAATTTTATTAATTTATTTAATTTTATTTCTATCAAAATGTCATTAATAATTTTGAATATTTGTCGAATGTAATTATTATATCATGTTTGAATTTTCAGTATGCCCTTATAACTATATAATGTTTAATATGTATAATATATAATCTAGTTTTGAATTACAGAATAAGTATAGAAATAGTCAGAAGTG
The DNA here is from genome assembly GCA_963575645.1 of Xanthostigma xanthostigma. Lineage (NCBI taxonomy): Eukaryota > Metazoa > Arthropoda > Insecta > Raphidioptera > Raphidiidae > Xanthostigma > Xanthostigma xanthostigma. Next base: position 6,422,926 of record OY754471.1, on the reverse strand, counting down.
CACTGATTTTTCGCAACATTAGCGCCTTCTGGCGGCTCTTTATCTTCCGCCTAGCCTTCTGGCAATTTTTTCCCTACTTAATTATACTATCTCCTATTATTCTGCAAATTTTCAGCTCTGCACCGAGTCACCCATTTTCTCCGTAGCCAGCTCTCCGACTATTTATATGTTTTGTCTTGTTTAATATTATTTTCAGATTAAAAAATATATAATGCGAATATTCGAGATCGCGAGTGCGAACATTCGTAACATCACTATTACTTATATACAAAACATTTTTATCGACAGTAGATCAATATTTCAATTTTATTGTCGTTCGCTTTAAAATAAATAGTTTCAATTTATGTTGTACATAAAACTATACTTTTCGTGAACGTGTTATACGTATTGCCAGCAGGTTTATTATAACTTCGGTGGGAAAATTCAATAGACGTTATTGGTTTTATGTTTGCTTTCGGTTATGGTCAGAAAATAACTTATTATCGAACTAAACTAGATTCTTTACACAGCGACCAACACCTAGTTTTTAACACCGTCTGTACACAATGTACGGAACTTTTATCGCATTATGCGAATCCAATCATCCATCGGAGTCCGGAAGAAATTCAGAACTCATATAAGTAATATAAATAGTTGGCAAAACCAAAAGTGCACATCCCGCAAGTTTTCCACTGTATGATAAAAAAATAACAATTAAAAAATATTTTTAATAAATTTAAAAAGATTTAAAAATTTAAAGAAATAAATAATTAAAAATTGAAAAAATATTTTTTTTTAAGTTTGCAAAAATAAAAAAAATTAAGTACTATACATAATATAATATATAATTAATATCAAGTGGAATAAAATAAAACAAAAAAAAAAGAAAAAAAAAAAAGAAAAAAATCAATGATATCGTAAGGAATCGACCCAGGACCTTGCCCTTGGCGATCCAACGGCATAACCATTACGCCACGGCTGCCTAATGCGTATAGTGGTGTTATCACGGTATACAAGTGTAGCACTTGTTTTATGGATTACACTATGTTTAGCCAGCAATTATTATATTGTTTTTAAACTATTAGCTGTCAAAAATAATAAAAAATAAAACTGTTTATAAAAATTAAACTACTGAACACATTTTAGTGAATTTAAATAGGGTTCTGGTCTGATAGTAAACAAAGTGAATAAAATATAACCCAAGGCAATCCGACCAAAATTGCGATCTGTAGAGTCGTGACGTACGTACATACGTACGTACATACGTACAGACCAACCGACAACTGCTGTTTGTGATTTTCAATTACAATTTTAATAGTATTTATGAACTCAAATTGATTTAAAAATGGTTCTATTTTATAGATTAGAATCTCCTCTTTTCAAAAAGCTTCAATTTGAATGGATTTCGTGTGAAATTAACTTAGATATAACTTCTTATATGAACGAAAGTCAGCTCTGACGCACAAAGCGATAATAAAGCACATACCGCTAGTTTAGCGGTATGTGCAATTAGGGATCTTTCGTGAAATATATATACCCCCATCTGTTATTTGATGATGACAAAGATTATAACTTGTTAATAAAGATGATAAATCGCACATGGGTTGCCTAGCTAAATCGCGTACCGATGCTGTTAAATTAAATAAATTCTTATTAACTTTTTTGGATCAACTTCCCCGATTTGTTAATCATAAAAATGGAACCTAAAATGAGAGAATATGACACAGGGAATTGGAGTATACCATTGATTTTGTACTTAAATATATAGATCATTACCCCATAAACATACCTTGTAAATAGTTGCAGTTTTGTGTACTTTAAGTTTTAGTATAAGAGCCAGTATGTAATTGACCAGTCTTGAATTTTTACGCAGTAAGTCTCCTATACCTACCATACATGGGGTGGGAACTCACTAAGCCCAGCGTGGCCGCCGCGGCCCGTGCTTAGGTGCGACAGGTACAAAATTTGACTAATTTCAAAAGTATTTGACCACGTCTGCCATTTGGAAATTTAATAATACATTATTATTATTATTGAAAAATAACAATGGCAGACCATTATCGCGCCTCAAACATCGTGGCAAACAATTTTTTAGGTACCAAAAAATATGAAATTTTGAAAGGTATACTTTTCATCACGGCTTATTATTCTATTTATTTCAAGAAAGTTTCGTTAAAAATTTTTTTTCTAAACTTTATAGTTCCGGAAATATTTAGAAAATTAAAAAAAATCAGCTGCGCTTTTTTGTTTTGTAGATATGTCAGAAATAAACTAGTTAAGCATGCTTTGATTAATTTTTACATGACGTGGAACATATTATTTAGGTAACCACGGCGACGAATAGCAAAATATCATATTGAATACTAGCCATTACCCGCGTCACCTCACGCGATATCAGAAATTTTATGAGCTGAATTACCGTCAGTATGTGTGAATGATGGAGCAGGTTTCGCACAGTTAATGAACACGAAGAGTTGTAGTAGATATACTAGTAGAAGGGTAGTTTTATGTACAAGTAAGTCCACATTAGACCGTTATCGAATGTCGATGTGGCATAGCGTTATTTAGAACACATACTGAGCTACGACGATGGACTACGGCTTGAAGATAGCTGCACTTGGCTGTTGTGCAGGATACAGTACTACGAACTGCCTGGTCTCGGTCTGGGCGAAGACGGACTCGCATGCAGGAACTGGTAATTGAACGTCCTAATCAGGTGCAAGTCTGGTACGTAGGCCGGCTGTGTTGACAGATAAATCTGTTCCTGAATCCTTCTCGTCATTTCCATTTTGTAGAACATTGAATTCATTACGTTTTTACCTGTGATTCACAGAAGAAACATTACGTTAAAATTTCAACTAAACAAAAGCACGACGCATATTCTTACATTCAAAAAATCCTTTTATTATTTATGATAACACGCGACAAATATCACACAAATGCATGCTTCTAAAATAATTGCTACACCCGGCCACTCGTTGCTGTGGTCAGTCTGGTTTAATGGAAAAGAAAAAAAAAATGAGAAAGCACACATGTAGGTATTTCTAATATGTTTAATTTGACAATACTAATTGTGTGTATACAATATTTTTTGTTGTTACATTGTCTGTGCAGATAAAGAGATTGTCTGGTTTGACGACTCTAGAACACGCAACATTGTCCAGGTGAGAAGCAATCCGTGTCTAGACCTAAAAAATTCAATTTAACAATGCAATCGAAAACATTGAAAATGCAAAGTGACACCAGCTGCTGTCACGAAGCATGCTGTCCGGCATGAGCAACGTTTAGCATTGCATGAGTTGCTGTTTACAATCAACAGATGGCGCTCCTGTCGTAGTAAAATATTTAGTATAGCGTGTGTTGCTTTAACGTCCAACAGATGGCGCTGTTTAAGAAAAAAATATGTTTTCACCTAAAAAAAGCAAAAAAATCAATATTTTTTACACGCTTTATATTAGTTTCACTTGTAAGTTTGTATGTATGTATATAAGTATGTATGTAAACTCGTTTGGACTACAGCAAGTGGTTTATATAGTGGTATAATATGCCACCACTGTAAGTACACTGGCTAGCCGTGCGGTCTAAGGCACGGGTCTTCGCTGACGTTAACTCTTGGAATCCCGGGTCGTGGGTTCTAATCCTGTCCAAACCGAAAAAAAAAATTGTTTTTTTTTCGGCAAATTTTTGACAATAAATCGAACTAAAAAGTGGAAAATAAATATAGTTTAAAAAAACTAAAAAACACGCTTTATATCGAATTAAAAAGTAAAAAATATTTTTTTTTTAAATAAGCTTAAAACAATAATGAATAAAAAATACAAGTATTATTGTGAAAAAAGCGTGGGGCGCTCGATGTACGAAAATGTGGAACAAAGCACCCCACGATTTTTTCACAATAATACTTGTATTTTTTATTCATTATTGTTTTAAGCTTATTTTAAAAAAAATATTTTTTTTACTTTTTAGTTCGATATAAAACGTGTTTTTTAGTTTTTTTTATTATTAAGTTTTATTAATATCAAACAAGAATATGCAGGTACAAAACAAAATATTAATTTCCAAACTAATTATGTGATATACTGCAATCTTGTCTAAATTTTGTTTTTTAGTTAGGTATTCGTAATATTTTCAGTTTTATTTTTTATTATTATGGTCGGTGGGGGGAGCGGAATCACCCCTTTACCCCCCATATATACGCCCTTGATTATAAAAGAGTACCTAATAAATAAATATTACGATGTCGGTTGAACAGGTGAAACTTTGTAATTTTTTTGTGCTGATTGCGTTGGCGCAAAATTTGAAAGAACTGAACGTCATGTTTTCGAGATGGCGATATGAATTTGTTTTATTTCAAATGGAACACCCTGCATATTTTAAGTTGAATCGAAAGAAAATAAGATTTCGAATTAAAAATATCAACACACCTGTGACTCTAAAACAAAAAAATAAAAAAGTTATAGCCATTTTAACGATTCGTTTGAAAATTAAGTTTATATCGCAATTTTGACAAAGCAAATTTTTCTTATTAACTGTTGTTATCGGCGTAAAAGACACAAAATTTTAATTATTTTTTTAAGTAAAACTTCGTTACGCGCGACTTGAGAGTAACTTAAATCTTTTTTCGGACGGAAATAACGTGTTTACGAAGTTTTCGCTATATTTAAAGGCATCGACTGACTGATAGCGGCATCAAAACGCATCTTTAGAAAACATAGTCACGGACGAAAATCAAAAAGCATAGCCAACGTAATTTAATTTGTGACTGAATAAATCTTATCCCTGAACTGACTGTAAACACTACATGCTTGACTATTTCATAGCGGAAACTGTAATTTCAGTAAGAAATTGTTAACTTTAAACAAGTTAGATCCTTGTACAGGAACATACGCTCATTGAACACGTCGAGAATAAAAATTAACGAATCAAATCAAATGTAGTAATAGCTGGATCTGGGATTCCCCGAGTTAAATGTAGTTTATGATGTAATGGTATTTGTTTAAAATATATTGGACTTTGAATGAGTAGACCAGCTTTTTCTGAAAACATGTTTGATATATAAAAAATAATAATACTTATGCTTAGTGGACTAAGAGCTGGCTACGGAGAAAATGGGTGACTCGGTGCAGAGCTAAAAATTTGCAGAATAATAAGAGATAGTACAAGTAAGTAGGGAAAAAATTGCCAGTAGGTTAGGAGGAAGATAAAGAGCCGCCAGAAGGCGCTAATGTTGCGAAAAATCAGTGCACTTCTGGCAATTTCTATACTTATTCTGTAATTCAAAACTAGATTATATATTATATATATTATACATTATATAGTTATAAGGGAACACTGAAAATTCAAACATCTCCCGCCTAGCCTTCTGGCAATTTTTTCCCTACTTACTTGTATTATCTCTTATTATTCTGCAAATTTTCAGCTCTGCACCGAGTCACCCATTTTCTCCGTAGCCAGCTCTCCGTCTATAATGCCTGGTAAGACGTAGCAAGTAAATTTAAGATAAAAGTAGAATTGTATTTTACCATGACAACCATAGTAGGAACGGCAATCGTAAAAAAATTGGTTTCAATTTTATACAGGTGAAACTTTCAGAAAATATAGTGCTTCAATCACTTACCTAGTCAGCCCTGCGAAAACTTGATCTGACAGCGGGTGAACAATTACTTCCGGTATTCAGTTTGGTGTAGTTATTAGTCGCATAGAGCTAAAGCTTTTAATTTTTATGAAATAGGGATGATTTAGTTGAAACGCTGAAATACCTAATCCGTTATTTCTTATCAAAAGCCTAAATATTAATTTTCATGTCCCTAACTTGAGAAATGATGGGTTCCCCATACAAAATTTCATCCCCTATGTCACTAACTTCAGGATTTTTTTGACACAAAAGGTATCCTATGTCATTCCTCGGGATGCAATCTATCTCGTTGCCAAATTTTATCGAAATCTGTTCAGCGGTTTACGCGTGAAAGCGTAACAAACAAACAAATAAACTCACATTCGCATTTAATATGCTAGTTAGAATATTTGCCGTCTTAAATAATGATCAAACACTTAGTTTTTGTTCATGTTATTACATGACAAAAACAATGTTGGCAATTGGCATTATGTTTGATCATAACATTTTAAGACGGTAACCATAATATTCTTAAGAAGCTCTTACCAACCAACTTTATAAATATTAAAAACCCTAGTTCTATGCGACTAATAACTAAAGTAAAGCAATTTTATGATCCTCAACCAAAACCTTCCTTTATCTTAACATTCTATTGGATCAGCACTACTTTATACTGAAGACTAATAACTACACCAAAATGAATACCGGGAGTGGTGTTTCCCCGCTGTCGGATCAGCTTCTTACAGGATTGCCTATAGGCAGGTGAATGAAGTCGCTACGTGCGCCTACTATACATTTTCTGAAGGTATCATCCTCTATGAAATCGGAACCAATTGTTTATATCCTCCGCTTGGACTAGCATTGTAATTCTAAACTAAATGTATTTTAAAAGCAGATTTAATTTGAATTTCACACCAGAAACCCAACATTAGAACAAAAAACTATCCTATTATTATTGCATCACGACCTCTCCTATCTTCATTTTATGATGAAATGCTACGTGGTTAAACTATTAAATTAGAAGATATAATTATAATCATTTGCTTCTGAATCCATCTTGATTTGAAATACTGCCTGTAGTTGACAGGAACGGCTGCAAATAAAATTTGTGCGCTTAATAAACGGGAAACGCGGAAGAAGATCTGACAAAATTCTTCTCCAGTTGATGTTTCTACCTGGGTGGCAAAAAAGCGTTGAGTTAAATTTTATTAGTAATTAACGGGGTAATTATAGAGACTGCTGTTATTTTTAATGCAAGCCATCTGGCTCTTTTAGATTCTTCCAATCAACTCCATTTAATGTTCTGTCTTCACCTAGTGTTGATATAAAAACTTATAATTAAAATTTACAAAAAACGTTAGGTTTTAGAATTTTATGTAAGGTCACGCCAATCTTCTTTGTCGAGTGTCTATAATTTACAATATCTATATAATATCTTCCTTGTACCTCCTCTGAGCATGCGCATTCCGCATGTTGAGCCTAAAAATAATACCTTCGGAGATGCCTGTAAAACATGGAGAAAAATTAGCATGGTATAAATTCAACTGAGAATGAGCATATTAAAAAAAAAGAATAATTAATATTTCAAATCATAATGAACAATTAGTTTTCAAAACGTTTGATCAGTAATAAAAAACAACTAATTCAAAACTGTCTTGTCTATAAAGAAATCTGTAAATTTAATAATCATTTAGCACATTTAGCAAATTGGTAAACTATTAAAAAAAACATAAACAATGAAATACAAATATAATATGAAAGTCTTCACTTAACGGAAGTTATCGGGTTTAGCTTCATTTTAAATGCACAGATCGATAAAGCTCACTAAAATTAACTAAAATTGATATATTATAACTCAAAAAGAGATTTCGGGTTTTGCATGTTTGCTCCTCAAATAAAGTGAAACGACTCTCATACAAGGTTTTCGCCCAGGCGCCGCCTTAAAGGAAGTCTACTGTAATCGATTTCAGGCGACGACTTCAAGCTAGTGTACTGTAACCGACGTTCTCCTGTATAAGTTTACAGCTAAATAAGTTTTTTTTTTAAAAGTTGTATAAACTGTAGCAGGTAGACTACGTAGTATTTTAAAAGGCTTTTTATTAGCACAAATAGGTGTGTAGCAGGTTTTACTCTATTCTGCTTCTGGCGGTAGACGCTTCGCGTGCAAGATTTACAGTGGTTATTTTGTTTTTAAACTCTATCGGTCGCTTCGAAAGATGCTGACTGCTGTAATAGTCCGCATTTGTTTGGAAAACTTTTAACAGTTTTTACAGATTTTACGACTCTAGACCTGCTGTTTGTTTCCGACCTACCCATCCAATCAGTTGTCGTGAGCTTGCATTATGCAACCCGGCGACGTAAGGTGCAGCCAAAGTTAGTAGATTACAGAGGTTGCCTCGTTCCTTTTGACCAATCAGCGTAAGCGTGGAGATGGCAACAGCATATTTTTATCAACCTGTATTGACAATGTAAAAAATGTCATTCATATTTCATAATGATGGGAATAATCGAGATATTTAGATAATCGAAACATTAGTAATCGAAATTCCTGAAAATTTGAAACGATTCGGCCCAAAAATTTTTGAGAAATCTTAAAAAAACAAGTTTCAAAAATTTTTTAAAATTTGTTTTTGTAAAATATTTTCTAAACTACTAAACCGAATAATTCCAAAATCTAATCAGCTCTTCTCCTTAACAAACTGCGTCGATTTCCGCAAACCGCATCAAAATCGGTTCATTTGTTCACGAGATACCGTGAACGAAAAAATCGTAAAAAAGTGTTTTTTTAAAATGATTCTTAAAATTGTAATCAGATCGATTTTTTTGTAATAAATTACTTTCTTAGGCTAAAAAAACTGCGTCGATCGCCGCAAACCAGATCAAAATTGGTTCATTTGTTCATGAGATAACATGAACGAAAAATTAGGAGAAAAGTAATTTTTTATAATTACTCGTAAAATTCTTATCAAATCGATTTTTTTGTAATAATTTACTTTCTTAGGTTAAAAAAACTGCGTCGATCGCCGCAAACCAGATCAAAATTGGTTCATTTGTTCATGAGATAACGTGAACGAAAAATTAGGAAAAAGTAATTTTTTATAATATTACTCGTAAAATTCTTATCAAATCGATTTTTTTGTAATAATTTACATTCTTAGGTTAAAAAAACTGCGTCGATCGACGCAAACCGCATCAAAATCGGCTCATTTGTTCATGAGATATAGTGAACGAAAATTTCGTAACAAAGTGTTTTTTTTTTTGAGCTCGAAGAGCTAAAAAATAAACTTCTTGCTATATTTTATATATTTTTGAGCGTTTTGAACTCGAAAATAGCGGGAAGTTACAGGGATGGCCTGCAGGGTCAAACTTCTTTTCAAATTTTTTTTGTCTATTTTGACGGGATTATTAGGTATGGCAGTTTTCAATAAACTTTATAATAGATTCAGTGAACACTTTTAGCATGTGAGAGTAATAGATGCTTATTTGTACTAATGTGCTGACGGTAAATGCAGCTACACACGAGTTTTTTTTTATGGCCCTGGCATTGGCCTTCAGCCAGTAACACACGAGTTTTGTGGTCTGCCAGTGACTGTTAAGGAGGTTGAGCCGTTTTACGAAGATAATGAAACAAATCTGAAATAAAGTTTTTTTAATAGATTTTTTTATGACAAAATTTTCTGTGAAAAATCCAAAATCATTAGGAGATTTATTAAGTTAAAAATTAAAAAAAACTTTTACATGTAGTCTTATGGAAAATATGTCAAGCTAGCATGCAAACTGTTCATTTTAATTTTTTGCAAATAACCAAATAATATGTAAAGCATCCATGTCTTGCGCATATTTTAATATTTTTTCCAATTTAATTAGGAGACTTTTAATCAATAAAAAAATTATTTAACCTTAGCACTTTTTGATTATGGACTTTTATTCTTGACAGATTTAACAATTTTAACTGAATTTTCAACTTTTTAATGATTTAATTTTAATTTTTATTACTTCTAATTTCTTGTTTTAATTATTTACTGCAAAAAATATGTAAAATACAGACATTTACATAAATTTATTTTTTTTAACCTAACTTTGTACAAAAAATTCAAAAGTTAGTCCATTAAGTATAAAGTAGGTACTGAAATAATTAATTAACATTTATTTATGCCTTTATGACAATAATTTATTGGTATCACCGACTTATAAACTATAAAAGTTCCCATTTAGAATTCGACTTACTTTTGATAGGGACTGTAACGGATCAACCTCCTTAAATTTTAGCATTGGTTGTGTAACTATCAAACTATTTCCTAACTTTAAATATTGGTTAAATACAGAAAATATAATTCATTCTAAAATTATGAAGTACCTAAGATTTTGATTGTTCTGCAGGTCTACTGCGCTCATAGAGAATCCACCACTTACGAAAATCTCCTACCTTAAAAATTCAATTTATTGCAAAAAAATGTCAATATTCTGTCTTTGACATTAATTGTTAAATACTGCCATTCAAGTTTATAAACAATAGCCGTAATTGCCACACAATTAATTGACAGGTCCGCTACTACCCAACGAAACGAGGCAACCTCTGTAATCTTCTAGCCATGGGTGCAGCATCAAAACGGCTTTGCATCATTCTTTTACCGGGTAATCAATATAGGTAAAGACAGTCACTTGTTTAAGTTGAAAATAACACCGGTTTGGAACATTTCTGTTGTTCATTTGTTTTCGTATGACATCTATAACCTTTACAATTGGGAACGGACTTTACACGAAAAACGATATATTATTTTTTTGCACTACCCTCTATACAAATAACTGCTTTACATGCATGTGTACTCGCATGTAAAGTGACTCATTACGCACTAGTGCGGTAAAACAAAACTGGTAGCTCTGTAAGAATTCAGTGGTCAATCACTGTTTGCATGGCAGTCGTTTTTTTATAGCTTAAGTTTAAAACTGAAGTTTCTTCAAAAGTGAACTGTCAAAAATTTTGAAAATGAAGGAAAAACCAGCTATTTTAAAAGAGGTACGTGCAACCATATATACCTTGTATAGTATTTTACGTTGCGATTTGTCTGAGTTGTGATTGTTAAAACTCGTTGGCCATCGTTTTAAAAATAATGTCTTACCTCGCCGTAATATAACCCACTAGCGGCCCGACCCGGTTTCGCTCGAATTTCTAGATTGCCACCGTATTTTCGTCGACTTACGTTGCAAAATTAGTCTCCACGAAAAGCGCTTTTATTTTAACGCGATAATATACAGCCTATGTCCATCCTGAAGGTCCATTCTAAATATGAGTAGATATACCTAAAAGTTGGTGACGTCAAATAAAAAAAAAATTGGTTCTCTGTAAAGTCGGTTTACGGACGATAGTTTTACGTGATAACGTATTCCGCTCGAATATCATATTTAATAATACATAACCTAAATTTGAGTAGCTATCAAACTATATTTTTACCGACTAATAATTTGATCAACCAAAGCAAAACACATATTTTTAAGCAATTATAAAAGACATTTAAAAGAATGTATATATATTATATATTTGTTAACAAACCGTATATTTTATCTGCTGTTATGAAATGCAGATATCTCCCAAGATTTGTTTTTGATAAAAAATGTAGCTGCGTTTGTGTACAAACTATCAATAATTGATCAATACATTTCCATTTGTTGTGAATAATATCATATTTTATCCATAATGACGGCGAACAGTTATTTTTAACAAAATAAAATGACATTTATTAATTATTATTAGCGCCATATTGCCATTGCCGATCGTGCCTCTCTATCGCTTATATCGCGCTCTCGCTTGCACGCTCAGGCGGAATGTTACACTTTTCGGAACGTTACACTTTTTCGTGCATGCAGCCGGTGTTTCATCAATTTATAAGACGTAATCACGTCAAAAAGAGGAACCATCATGGGACTCCTGGCAGATGTGAAAAATCTAACTTTATTTATGTATGTTTTTTTATATTGAAATGTTTTAATTTGAACGAAGTGAAAACGAAAAAACAACATAAACAAACACATGTCGAAATATTACAGTCAGTTTTGAAGTTAATGTTATATTTTGTCGTCATCAACAAACGCCCTGTTCGCCGCATGCAACTTTAAGTTACAAGCAGCGCCACTTAAATGACTATTCTGGTGTTTAATAAATGTCGATTAGATGTCGCCATCAATAAGTCATATATTTTCGCGCTGTCATCTAACGAAATTCTAGTAACTAGATTAATCGTAACGCGTGCCGTGAACAGCGTCAAGCGTCATGGCATTTGCACGTTTTTAGTCCCATCCAAACGCGCCAGTAGATGTTTCACATCAAAAGTATTACGCAGTTAAAAATGATTTTTAGAAATATATTTTAATGTTACTTTCGGATCATAATTTTTATTATCGTTAACATAGTGACGATTTATTGAAAAAAATATTGTAATGTTACCTTTGGACCATGAAGCGCACCCAAAATTTGAGTCAATTTTTCTATGTAAAAATTTGCGTCTTATAGTCCAAAAAATACGGTTAGTGCCTACTGGTAAAAATATCAATATATCAAGACATTAGTCTTTCCAAAACTCATGCCCATTTTGGTCGATATATCCTATACTAATATATAAAGCTGAAGTGTTTGTTTGGTTGAACGCGCTAATCTTAGGAACTACTGGTTTGAATTGAAATTTTTTTTTGTTGTATAGCCCATTTATCGAGGAAGGCTATAGGCTATATAATATCACGCTACGACCAATAGGAGCGGAGCGTCAATGAAAAATATTGCAAAATGTAACTCAAAATTTGTCCGTCTGACAAAAACTTTTGAACGGTAACTCCGATCATCATGAAATTTGGACACAACATTCATCTCGGTAAACTAACCCGAGTGGAACTGGGCGGGACCGCTAGTATAAATATAAGAGATTTGTTGTTTTGATAATTTCGTTGCCAAACTAAAATTAACCAAAGCGATCCTGGCCGGAAAACATTTTAATAAAAAATAATTAAAAATAGGTACAGCTCTAACAAATAAAATTTTTATTATGTATAGTTTTTTTTAGAAAGCACAACGAGGTCAAAAGCTGACGGAAATAATTGTTATGAAATTATAAACTTGCAAAAAAAAATGGCCGCGCAGTTTAATTGCAGAGACATGTACCAATAACACATAATTGCACTAAGTAATAAAATGTATTATTATTTAACTTTATTCACGTTACTTAAATTAAGTGACAGTGGTGCAGTAGCGCCGCCAATGTGCAGCGGCCGTTAGTTGAATTAAACGAGAGTGCAGTTGGGTACCAACCTTATGCATAGACACTTAGCATCAAAACAACTACGAAATGCTCATTAAATTATAATTTATGACTTCCATTGCCACGAAATGACTGTATTATTATTTTTGTTATATGAAATATAATTATATGCATAGAATGTGCATATGTTTGAATCCATAACCTGGTAACATGACTTGTTCACGAATGATGTGCAAATATTAAGTACATTCTAAAACAACTGGCTATGAAGAAATAGTAGTATACTAATAGTTATTTACAAACCGTTACTGATTTAAATTTCAAAAATATGTTTTTCAGCATGATGCCAGTTCTTAAAGATCAGATTCTGTGGGATTAGTTAGAACAGCAACAGTTAGTGGAAAATAACTGTTTTGTCTATCACAGTGGCGGCGCGCGAATATTTTAAATGAGTATTGGGTTCCGTTAAATGGGAGGAGCTTTAAAAACATGGCGACGATGAGGTATAATTTCACATAGTCCCTATAGTATACAGTGCAATTGTGATTTTTTTTAAATGCAATAAAATGATAAGTATCAGCACAATATGTGTTTGGCTGATACAAATCATCGAAAAAAAAAATTTCTTGAAGGGGAACATTTAATGCCGGTCATATAAAATTAGGAAAAAAATCATGTGAAACAGAACCTTCAAGTAAGGTGAATTTTAATGCTTTCTTGTTTACAAACTTCCGATTTAAAGAGTAGGTAATCCACATGAAATATAATTGCGTATTGAAATGTTTTGGAGTCGGTGTCAGCCAAATGAAATCTATTCCGAGAACTACACCGACTCCAAAACATTGCAATACGCAATTATTTTTTACTTTTTAGTGTGAAGTCGGTTCAATTTTTTTGTTAAAAATATTATATTTTTCTCTTTTTAGTGTTAATCTAACACTAAAAATCGGTGAACATACATAAAAACATTATGCGTGCCTTTGAAATTTGAGAGTTTCCCTCGATTTCTCCGGATTCCACCATCAGATCCTGACTTGGTTCCGATGGGACCACCTCTGAGATGCAATCTTTCGAATTAAAAAAAAAAAATTGAAAATCGGTCCATAATTGACGGAGAAATCGGTGAACATACATAAAAAAAAAAAATTAAAAAAAAATATACAGACGAACATAGAACCTCCTCCTTTTTGTTAAAGTCGGTTAAAAAGTAGTAAATAGAGATAGTATATCAATACAATGTTGATGAACGTTGCAAACATATTATTGAGACATTACTTTATTGCAACAGGTAAGTTCCTAACCTAAAAATAGTCATTTACCGAAATGTATTTTCAATTAAGTTATAAGTTTATTTTCTTTCTATCAAAATTTTAATGTTATTTAATAATAATAACTAAGTATTCAATTAATATAAATTAAGTTTTCAATAGTAAGGCTAAGTATAATATCTACTTACTTAGTAAAATATTTAATCATCTGCATTAAAATAACGTGGGACTATTACAGTCTTTTACTATACGGATGTCGAATTTATTCCACACGCCACTGTCTGCGGGCAAGTAGGCTTTCACTAGCATATTGTCGATGACGTGCCTGGCTTCATCTCTCACCGCGGGCACTACACTTTTATTTTATTTTCTGAAAAGTTTAGGTGTCCGCCACTACTGCGTGTTTCTATTAGAAAAAAAAGTGTAGCGTCGCAATGGCGTTGTAATCGCTTTTCATGAAAACAATATTGTATTTAAATTTATAAGAAAGTGACTAGAAGTACTCGTTGATCGCCTACGGTGATTAATTTATGTATAAGTTTTATGATAATTTTATAGTGATATTTATAACTGTCTATTAGTATATTGTTTATAGTGACGTCTAGAAAATAAAGCATTACATAAATATGTTGGCATAATAAAATCAGACGTTAACAAAGATTTGTATATGTTGCTATGATATATTAGGTACGTACAGGTGCTATTACTTCTAATAATAAGAACAGAGTTGTGCAGTTCGCGAACGAGCTAGTTTGAGACGAGCTAGTTTTGTAGATGGGTTTGTTGCGCGCGCAGTGATAGTTCGAATGTTAACAAAAGGTATGTTCTAAGCTGCCAGAGAACGGACACGAAACCGTCACCGTCCATGCGCAGTAGCTAAAACAACACTCCAAATATTCTTGGTTTCCGGGCTTGTATGCCGTGGTCCATTGGTATTACCACCTGACACCTACACACTTGGATAAAACAACACTGTTTGTATCGGTTTTGGAACACGTTGTAGCTACCTGCGCATGACGACGTCGCTTTCGTGTCAGTTCTCTGATTTTTCAGAACATACCTAAAAGTGACCGTTTATTGTCTCTGAACAGAACACACAATATGACGCCATGTTTGTTTGTGGGCGTTTGTCCGTGTCGTCAACGTGACAAGATACTGCAGATTGGTTCTTGCCCAAAAGCAAGCAGACAAACAAGCACGAAAAATAGTTTCGTTTTTTATTTTTAAATCCATTTTGTCATTTCCATGTTTGTAGCCAGCGCGCCAGCCAGCCCAAGTCTCGGCAGTGATTCTAGCGGCAAAACCAGCCTCGTGTGCAGCAGCCTTCACTTCTAAATATATAAAATGGTACCGTGACTGACAGACAGATCTACCAACGCACAGCTCAAACCACTGGACGGATTGGGTTGAAATTTGGCACACAGATAGTTGTTATGACGTAGGCATCCACTAAGAACATTTTTTTTAAATACTCAACCCCTAAAAAGGTGTAACAGGGGTTCAAAATTTGCACGGAGAAATCATATAAGATAGATCAATTCGAAAATGCGTAGGATTACTCCTGTCAACAAATAAATAAACACGTATTTCATGCTTTTTCAAAAAACAACCCCTTCAGAGGGTGGAAAGAGGTAAATAGTCTAAAAATCAACATTTTCGCCCCATGTTTGCTCTCTAACCTATCTAGTTGGCACGTGATGGTGGAAGTACGGGCTTAGGGTTGCATAATGTGGTGGAGAAACGGGTCTTTGTTCTTACAGTATGATATACTTTTTTGGGTATTTGCCAGATTATTGGCGTTGGATTAGCGAAACCTAGAGGTTGGATCAAAATTTATCGACGTGTCACATCATATGATGATTCTGAAAATGTTTATATAATTATATGTGTATGTTTCCAATATCGTGGAAGCGAGACAAAACAATTTTTGTATCGCAATGTCATTTACGATAAATTCACTGCAAAGCACATGGTCAGCGAACAGTTTAATTGTGGTTCACTTGCTTGGTGAGACTTGCGAAGCTATTTTCACTTATATAGTATTAATCCTTATCCAATTAAACATAAAGAATCTATGAATCCAAGCAAAGCTGAACCGGGCCGCCAGTTATTGTTAAAATACAAAACTATAGAGAATTAAAATAAAAGATACGAGTATTTTCTTTAGGGCAGGGAGGCGTATTAAGGATGTATGAGGGGTATCTGAAAGCATCGAGAAATGAATTAAATTTTGTGAACTTATTTTTTAGGATAGTGTATGCAATAAGTACCCGAAATTTCAAAACGGTTTACTAGCTCGTTTAAAAGATTTTAAATTATGAAATTAATATCACCGAGAAAAATCGTAATTTTTAGACAGTGTTCGTCTTATATCTAAAAAAACTTTGTTTCAAATCTTGTCTATTGTCACCGTTGAAAATCATGAGATTCGTTCTGTCATTTATTCGCGTGTGCTAACCGGGCTTTTGAATGAATTAAATAAATTTTAATTAAACTTTGAACGGCTGTTTTTCATTTATTTTTGAGTTTTGATAAAAACGTTACTTAAAATATTTGTTCGTCTATTTGATATTTTCTACACGCTGTTAAAAAAGAAGAATCAACTTAAATATCATCCTGTTACCTCAAGCATCCTTAAAAATTGGTTGCCTGTAAAGTCGGTTTACTGACGATAGTTTTACGTTCGAATATCATATTTAATAATACGTAACCTAAATTTTAGTAGCTGTCAAACTTGGGCCGATCGTGCTTCTCTATCGCTTATACTGCGCTCTCGCTTGCACGCACAGGGTCAGGCGGAACGTTACGGCGTTACACTTTTTCGTGCGTGCAGCTGGTGTTTCATCAATTTATAAGACGTTATCACGTCAAAAATACTGCAAGGGAGACATGAAAAAGTTTTTGAAGCGCTTCTTTATTACTGTATACAGACGGATATGACATCTTATATAACCTGTATACATATTTATGTGGACATTCGCATGCCAGTACAGCATAAACATAATTTTACGTCTATTGAATGTGACAAGATCATAGATGAAAACTTATCGCTTTCTTTCAACGTATTTTATTTATTCTAAGTCATGATCAGAAATGATGATTGAACGTCCATAATATGTATAAGTATATATACAAGTTCACTGTTTCATGTAACACTTTTATGACCAAACATTTTATATATAATATTAAGACTACAAAATTTATATCACGTGTCACTTGTCACTGAAATTTATTTATACGAAAAATGATGATCAACTTTTATTAGTTGAATGGACTCACCTATTGCGGCAAAAATTTTACAGTGTTCATAGTCTGAATTCTATAAAACAGATTGCATTTTGTTATTCACCAGTTGTCAGAGTTATTTGGATCTAGTACTAATTGTTATTATTTTCAATAATAAATAGGGTATTTTGCACCGTGTAAGAAAAAAACGAGAAATGTTGATTTCTATTCATAATAATGCACTATAAATTTTATAATTCGATTTTAAGAATTGTATTTTTTTAATCTGTTCTTCAAAAGTCTAAAACGCTGATCGCCATGTTGGATTCCGGCGTGACCTTCGTCTGTAAACTACCTACAAATTAATGTCATAAAGGCATAAATAAATAATCTTTTTATTATTAATTAATTATTTCAGTATTTTACTTAATGGACTATAACTTTTGAATTTTTTGTACAAAGTTAGGTTAGAAAAAATAAATTTATGTAAATATCTGTATTTTACATATTTTTTGCAGTAAATAATTAAAAAAAAGAAATTAGAAGTGATAAAAATTAAAATTAAATCAATAAAAAGTTGAAAAATCAGTTAAAATTGTTTATATTGTCAAGAATAAAAGTCCATACGTAATTGAAAAGTTCTAAGGTTTAATAATTTTTTTATTTATTAATAGTCTCCTAATTAAATTGGAAAAAATATTGAAATATGCGTAAGACATCGATGCTTTACATAGTTATTTTTTGGAGCTGCTGACATTATTTGTTTTTTTTTGCAAAAAATTAAAATGTACCATTTGCATGCTAGGTTGACATATTTTCCATAAGACTACATGTAAAAGTTTTTTTTAATTTTAACTTTATAAATCTCCTAATGATTTTGGGTTTTTTACAGAAAATTTTGTCATAAAAAAAATCTATTAAAAAACTTTTATTTCATATTTTTATTATAATCTTCGTTTAACGCCTCAACCTCCTTAAGGATGCATGAGTACAGTCAAATCTAGCAAAGAATCTAGTGCCAAATCTAGCCTGAGGTGCAGCGGCCTTAACATATCCTAAAAATATGTTTTTGATTATATTTATGTGTCAATTTATTAATGTTCGGCTCTATTTTTGTGTTACTAGCATTCCACGATTAGTTATTTAACTATATTTTTTACAACAAATGAAGCATGTCCGAATGGTTTTTTTCAAAATTGTCTTCTTTTTTCTGCATGCTTATTTTTATTCAACGACCCCCAATTGTTTCTGAGGATATGAGCGACTGTCTGAATCGCTTCAACGACCACTTTGAGATACACTGCTGTACTGCCGTAAAAAGGCAAAAGGCAGTAAGTGACCAACTTATGAATTTGAGTAAATCAAGATTTACTAAAAATGTATTGACCGTCCAGAATTTTAGATTATTTAAAGACAATAAAATTATTGCTGCAGCATTTTCTGGTGTCGTTGGTTTCAGTATGAACTCATTTTTCAACAAATGTCACTTACTGTCCTTTGCCTTGTTAGGGCAGTGTAATTTTACAGTTCCATTTCCATCGCTCAATTTAGGACACTTATATTACGCGCAGCCGCAACAAAATTATTCTTATGTTATGACTTTTATTGCATAGGGAAAAAAAATGATTGAGAACTCATTATGCATATAATTTATTAGTTTAAGA
This sequence comes from Xanthostigma xanthostigma, assembly GCA_963575645.1. Lineage (NCBI taxonomy): Eukaryota > Metazoa > Arthropoda > Insecta > Raphidioptera > Raphidiidae > Xanthostigma > Xanthostigma xanthostigma. The sequence continues at coordinate 6,403,929 of OY754471.1, read as the reverse complement.
AACGTGCTTTGCGATTGAAGCAAAAATGCTCTCTCGAGCAACTCTATAAGCAGATTGTTGTATGTTTATACCAGCGGGGCTGGCTCCGAGCACCAGCACTCCGGCAACATATTGTAATAAACCAGGGGTGGCGAACCTATGGCACGCGACAGATTATTATTAACAAGGCATTAATTGAGGCACAACATCGAAATAATTAAATATATGCTAGATGTCGAAAAAAATTGACTATCACCAAATAAAAAATAAGTTTCATGGCGCTCAGTATATTATCGAAATTATACTTTTCATCTGTTTGTTTCATTTTTTTGAGAACTAAATTTCTTTGGCTGTTTTTCGGCTACATTCAACATTTTTTAGAAAAAAATTGGCCCGTAGGTGTAGAAAGGTTCGCCACTCCTGTAATAGGCTATTTGACTATCAGTGATGTGAAACATCTACTGGCGCGTTTGTATGGGAGTAAAAACGTGCGAATGCCGTGACGCTCGACGCTGTTCATGACACTACTTTTAATTTTGTTACTAGAATTTCGTTAGATATGACAGCGCTAAAATGTGCTTGCTGTCTTAAAAGATTTAAACGAAATTTGGTCCACATGTTGGAATCCGTCATCGCAAGAAGCCTATTTAAAATGGGCCCGATCAAGCCATATTTAGGGGTTAAAAAGTTTTTGAAAAAAATCTCAGAATCCTTTAAAATTTCAAATTTCACCCAAAAGTAAAAAATATTTTTTTTAAAATAAGCTTAAAACAATAATAAATAAAAAATAATAGTATTATTGTGAAAAAAGCGTGGGACGCTCGATGTACGAAAATGTGGAGCAAAGTGCCTCACGCTTTTTTCACAATAATACTAGTATTTTTTATTCATTATTGTTTTAAGCTTATTTTAAAAAAATATTTTTTACTTTTTAGTTCGATATAAAGCGTGTTTTTTAGTTTTTTTTAAACTATATTTATTAAAATATGCTTCTAAAATTTTAATAAAATCAGTCCGACAGGACCGGACTTACAAATTTTACAAAAACGCTAGTTTGTGGGCATGGATTTACATACTGAAGGGTGTATTTAATTTTTGTACAGATGTTGGATTGATATTAGTATTGAAATTAAGTAAAAAAATATTATTTTAAGGGTTGTATTAAGGGATAATTTTTTCTTTTGTCCAAAAACAAATTTAAGCTTACGAAATAAAGCCACACTGCCTGTTTTAGCAAATACACTATATTGTCGGCAGGGTCTGGCACTGCGACCCGGAGTTTTTTTTTTACGGTTTCGAACCACAGTGATGTTAGTATTATTTTAGGAGCATTTACAATAAAAAACAGTTGAGTGAAAAAATCTAAATAGCGCGAAGAAAAGGCAGCGTGCCGGCCCTGTTTTGTGGGTCGGGTTTCACTAATGTCTTTTCCAGTATGGTTCGTAACAATGAACAAAAGTTCAAACAATTACCAATTGTTATTGACAACGTAAAAGCGAGTTATATTTTGCGAAGGCTTAAGTTTGATTAATTATGACGTAGTTCAAAAGGTCAGACAAACATAATTACCGGTGATTCAATTCCAGAATGTTAAGACTGTGTTACGGGCATTACTTTCTTACTTGTTTTTATTGTACATTTATCTCCCGCTTAGCGCTGTTATTTAGCTCCATCTATACAGATAAATAAATTTATTTTTTATTACTCATGCGGGAAAAGTGATATCTTTACGCATGCTGTTACGGTTGAAAAGTAGCTATTTTCATTTGCGTGCGGAAACTTTATTTGTCGCACTGAAATTATTGTTTGCCGCACGCAAATTCAGAGAAAAAACAAAATAATAACGGTGTTAATGCCAACGAAACAAACTGTCATTTGAAGCAGATTTGAGGTTATAACTTTCAATTATGGACTTTTATTCTTGACAATTTTAACTGAATTTTCAACTTTTTAATGATTTAATTTTAATTTTTATTACTTCTAATTTCTTTTTTTAATTCGTAATAAAATTTTAATTCTAATTTAATTTAATTCGTAATAAAAAATAGTATGTGCAACTCGTGCGGTATTGTCGCACTACTTGCACAATATACTATTAAGTGTCTGTTTGTAATGTCAAAATAACAGCTTTTCACGAATTTCATATGACCGTATACCTATACGGTACTTATAACAAAAAAAAAAACAATTTTTAAAATTTTTGTCTGTCTGTTTGTTCCGGCTAATCTTCTAAACGACTGAACCGATTTTCACTGCAAATAGTTATAATATTATAAGGAGTAACTTGGCTATTAAAAACTGTAGTTCGTCAAAATACATTCGGATTGAAAAAAAAATGGTGTCAATAATTAGATTTCACATTGTTACAGTTACAACACTATAGATACAAGAAAAAATTAGTTTCCAACAATGTCACTGTTGGAACTTTAATCCGAAACTTCCACTCTCTCTAACGACTAATATCACAAAGGCTGCCTGTCGCGCGGGCTCAGAACGCGCGAGGGTTATTGCGGATGGTTGTGTCTCAACGCGCGCTTTAATGTGTTTCATCACAATCGCGTGCGGAGCCGCGAGGAGCAGCTATTATTTGAATAAAAACCGGAAAACCGATCGTGAACACATTTCAAGCTCTGAGACCTTTATGCGTTTTTTAAAAAAATATTCCTATATAAGCAAATCGAAGATACCGCACTCGATTTTTGAGCTAAATTAGTTAAACTATAAATTTTTGATTTCTTCTTTAAATCGTATAAAACAAATTTGCTATCCGTGTCCGTCTGTCTATTCGTTTGGTTCTTTTAAAGTACACAATGAATTTTGATGCGGATTTACCATCATTTAGAGATTTTCTTTTGGAAGGTTTATAGTTTATAATTCATTCATATTAAATTTAAAGATAGTAAAGAAACTTGCAGATGTTTCGTAATTAAGTGGTATAAAAAGGCGCTTTTTTTAAATCATAAAAATTAATGTATAGTAGGTATACTACAAAATTGAAAATCGTAAATCTTAAACAGAAAAGTCCGCGATGTGTCTATCTTCTAAAGATTATTATCTTTAAAAAATAATGAGTTATTTGCGAAGCTATTTTGACCCACATGGTATTAACCATTGTACAATAAATTAGGTTAGTTACCTTAGGGATTTAATTTAGTTCAAAATTGACCTTTATACCATGTCACTTAAATGATTATCTTAGAAGACATCACAAATTTAAAAATTACTCGCATCAAACTAATTATGGTTTCCTTGCTTGCCGAGACTTGCGAAACTATTTTGACCGCCATTATCCAATTAAACATGTTATCTTTAATAGGTAGTCTACAAAATTTGGATGAATCCGGACCGGGCCACTAGTAAGTTTATATAAAAATTGGTTGTCTGTAAAGTCGGTTTACGGACGATAGTTTTACGTGATAACGTCATAAAGAAACATTGACGTCACGCGAGAAGAGAGAGAAATGCGTACAAGCCGACGCTTGGGCCGATCGTGCCTCTCTATCGCTTATACCGCGCTCTCGCTTGCACGCTCAGGCTCAGGCGGAACGTGACACTTTTTCGTGCGTGCAGCCGGTGTTTCATCAATTTATAAGACGTTATCACGTCAAAAACATAATTATAAGGTTGATCTTTATTAATCATTTCGTTGTCAAGTACCTACAACTATCCGGACGAAACCTGGCCGGAGAGTTAGTTATTTTATTATTTTATAAAGTAAACCGCTGGTCAAGCGATAATATTATATTTAACTACCTATATTTAAAATCTTTTGGTCAGCAAATATTTCATAATGTTTCATCTGAAGTATTTATAATTAATTTCAGCTCAAATTAAAATGCAATTAAAGAAGGCAGTTAATCAGTCAACACATTAAGTTTGAAACTAAATAAAAATAAATGATCAAGTTTTAACACAGACTTCGTTTATTCAAAATAAAATGGAATTATTGTACTCATATCAACAGTACACTTGTAGCAGTTATGGGAACAGTCTTTTTAAAAATCAATTTATCAATTATCGGTTGGTTGAAATAATATAGTATTCGAGATAACCATAGTCATAGTCATGATTCTTTCTAAGGGGGGCACAAGTTTATTTTCTCATCAGAGTTGGGCAGTGCTTGTAATAATGGTTTAAACACTTATAATGATATAATTTATGAGTGTGCTAATATAGAGAGAGAGTGGGAATTTTGTGAGTTTGTGTGTATGTCGAGGGTAATCTCCGGAATCACTGCACCTATTTGAAAAATTCTTTCACCACTGTTTAGAATGAGCCTTCAGGATGGACATAGACTGGGTGTTCGGAATATTTACAATATATTTATATCCATATACAGGGTGAGTCCGACCACCCGTATCAGTCGTTTTTTTCGAAAACGGTTAGTCGTAGAGAGTTGTGTCAAAAATCTGTATTATAAAAGCCCTAATGAAGAATCGAATGATGATATTTTCCCCCCCGGAAAGGTCAGCTTCCCTGTTAGTTTGCTCCGGAATGTTCAGAACTCCGGAATGTTAAATGGCACGATAGGTCGAAAGTGGTATTGTTGAAAAGATCTTTAAAAAATAAGCAAGTTTTGTAGGACATTTTTTTTTTTGTTACTGCCACCCCTGTTAAGTAATATTCGTTTGAAATTATTAAATTAACATGTCAATAACAAACTTAAATTTAAAAGTCGACATTTAAAATCTAGTTACCTAATTAAACAATGTCACAAATGTTCAAACTGTCTTCAATTTACTTCTAAACACCGCGGAGCTCTTCTAGATATTATGTTATCTGGAAGTATTTTCCGACAAAAAAAAACAATTGCAATTATTGAAAACTTATTGTGACATTGTTTAATTAGGTAACTAGATTTTAAATGTCGACTTTTAAAATTAAGTTTGTTATTCTGACATGTAAATTTAATAATTTCAAACGAATATTACTTAACAGGGGTGGCAGTAACAAAAAAAAGTGTCCTACAAAACTTGCTTATTTTTTAAAGATCTTTTCAACAATACCACTTTCGACCTATCGTGCCATTTAACATTCCGGAGTTCTGAACATTCCGGAGCAAACTAACAGGGAAGCCGACCTTTCCGGGGGGAAAAATATCATCATTCGATTCTTCATTAGGGCTTTTATAATACAGATTTTTGACACAACTGTCTACGACTAACCGTTTTCGAAAAAAACGACTGATTACGGGTGGTCTGACTCACCCTGTATATCCAATTTTGCAACGTGAGTCGATGAAAGAAACGGAGTCAATCTACAAATTCGGGCGAAGCCGGACCGGGTCACTGGTATCTAATTTTGCTTCTACAGATCGCAACGATCAGATCCAACGTTACAAAATGTCGAGAAAAAGGAAAGTAATAAAGTTTCGGGTGCAAATTGGCTCTGCTCATTTCAAATTTTATTTTATTTGATCTATATAATTAATAACATAATACAACTGACTTCAATATGTCATTTCTATTATTCTATGCTTTATCAATCACGGGCGTAGATATGGGGGGTACAAGGGGTCATTATCCCCCCCAGGACTCATCAAGAACGTAGGCACCTATAGCCACAACAAACGAACGAAAGACTTGTTACGGAAATTTGTTTTTTTTTAAACGCTTTATATTAGTTTGGGTTGTAACTATGTATGTATGTAACTAACTATGTATGTATGTCCGTAACGGAATCTTTGAGCATAATTTTCACCAATTTCCCGAAGTCTGATTAATTTGAAACTTTGCATACGTATCAAGGACCGATGACAATGCAATAATTTGATAACAGTTTCCCATTATCCTTATTAGGACCCCCAGGATTAATAAATTCTTTTATAGATTCTCTGTAGTAAACGCTTTATTTTCACCAATTTCCCGAAGTCTGATTAATTTGAAACTTTGCATACGTATCAAGGACCGATGACAATGCAATAATTTGATAACAGTTTCCCATTATCCTTATTAGGACCCCCAGGATTAATAAATTCTTTTATAGATCCTCTGTAGTAAACGCTTTATTTTCACCAATTTCCCGAAGTCTGATTAATTTGAAACTTTGCATACGTATCAAGGACCGATGACAATGCAATAATTTGATAACAGTTTCCCATTATTAAACGCTTTATATTAGTTTGGGTTGTAACTATGTATGTATGTCCGTAACGGAATCTTTGAGCATAATTTTCACCAATTTCCCGAAGTCTGATTAATTTGAAACTTTGCATACGTATCAAGGACCGATGACAATGCAATAATTTGATAACAGTTTCCCATTATCCTTATTAGGACCCCCAGGATTAATAAATTCTTTTATAGATCCTCAAACTAAAAAGTGAAAAATAAAATATAGTTTAAAAAAAACTAAAAAACACGCTTTATATCGGACTAAAAAGTAAAAAATAATTGTTTTAAAATAAGCTTAAAAAGCGTTGGGCGCTCGATGTACGAAAATGTGGAACAAAGCGCCCCACGCTTTTTAAGCTTATTTTAAAACAATTATTTTTTACTTTTTAGTCCGATATAAAGCGTGTTTTTTAGTTTTTTTTAAACTATATTTTTTTACTAACCAAATGTGCACACGACAAACTTATCAACTTAGGTTGCTAAAAAAAGGTCATTCGTATTAATAAAACTTAAAAAATATGTATTTCTTGTTATCAATTACATCATTCATTGCTCATTTGCAGTTTGGCAATATTGATATAGATTTGTTTTCACCGAGTTTGTTTAGAATGTGATTAGTTGCGAGCTGCAAAAATGTTCGCATTAAGGCATACCCTCTTTCATTTATTTATCTGAGATTTCTTCCCATAGCCGGGTACCTATAAAGCTTTTTATTATGTGAAACGTTAGATTGTAAACAAACTAACATTGCTTTATTCGCATAGAAGGCTCTCGACACAATTACTCACACATCACAAATACGAACTCAATAAAATTATTGCATATTGCTAAACAATCATTATTATACCTATTCGCCTTTATTGTTCGCAGGTTGGAATTTCAATATGTTTACAGATTGATTAATTTACACACTTGAATGTATGTAAATGTTTTTTATCGGCAGCTCACAGATAATAGAAAATTTTTAAAACTATTTTTATTTGTAATTACTTACAGCAGTGAAGATTCTAACAGTAATTTTTGTATCTAGAATGTAATGTTTATTGTGTACGCGCTGTGATTTTATGTTAAATTACCAGCGTTAGCGAGTTTTAACAGTTAAACGAGTCATAAAAGCTTTACGCACGTATATCCAGTAAAACGTGGTTTTCTCATCATTATAAGTATATCTTACATGTTTTTGACAGCTGTACCTATAAGTGTAGTCATTTGTAATCTATTTTTCCCCCAATATCGTGTCCCGCCCCCCCCACATACCTTTCAATCCGGCTGTATGGGGTATGAGTTATATTTTTAATGAAATACAGTGTAACCTCTTTATAACGAATCTCAAGGGACCGAGCATTTTTTTTCGTTATAAAGAGTTTTCGTTATATGGAGGGAAGAAAGAAAAATAACCAAATTTCACCTAATTAATTTATCCCAAACACATATAATCTGTTAACTTTGCCTGACGTTTTTTGCTATGCCAATATTTGTTTTGTATTTTATTAGGTATCTTATGCATGCCTTGGGATGTGGTGGAATCATCTTCATTAAACAATAGGAATTTTTCGATAAGTTTGGCGGCAACGAGTACTTGTTGAATAGTCGATGATGGTTCAGAATCGTCCTTTCAACGTCTGTAAATATTTGCTGACGCCTAAATATGAACATATTTCTTCGTAATAGAGAATGGCTGTTGCGCTATAAAGAGGGTATTAATGTGTGGGTTTTAAGGTAAACCGACCAAACTGTAAAGATTTCTACGTTATAGGGAGTTTTCGTTATAACGAAGGACGTTATAAAGAGGTTACACTGTAGTTTTTAATAATAAACTAGCTGTGCACGGCCACGCGTTACAGTGGCTCAGCCTGGTTTGCGTGCGTTGCTGTTCCGTTGAACAGATGGCGCTCCCGTTGCCCGAAAATATTTAGTATAGCGTGTGTTGCTTTAACGTTCAACAGATGGCGTTGTTTTTAAAAGAAAACATGTTTTCACCTGTCACAGGTGTGACATCTATATGTGCTAGGTATCTAAAAAGCATGCGTGTATTCAAATGTAACGTTGTGTCAAAATTTCAAAACAATCGGTGAAGAACTTTCGAAGATTTTTAACAAACGAACATTTAAACTTGTATATTGAAAAGCAAATTGATGCCATACTAATTCTCAAATTAGAATTTGGAACCTGAACGGACGGGACCATAAAATCTCGTCTCGCATTGCTTGGAACAACTCGATTCCCTTTTTTCTATGCCTGGCATTAAGGAGGTTGAGCCGTTTTACGAAGATAATGAAAAAAATCTGAAATAAAGTTTTTTTAATAGATTTTTTATGACAAAATTTTCTGTAAAAAATACAAAATCATTAGGAGGTTTATAAAGTTAAAAATAAAAAAAAACTTTTACATGTAGTCTTATGGAAAATATGTCAACCTAGCATGCAAACGGTGCATTTTAATTTTTTGCAAATAACCAAATAATGTCAACAGTTCCGAAAACTAACTAGCATCGATGTCTTACTCATATTTTAATATTTTTTCCAATTTAATTAGGAGACTTTTAATCAATAAAAAAAAATATTAAACCTTAGCACTTTTCGATTATGGACTTTTATTCTTGACAATTTTAACAATTTTAACTGAATTTTCAACTTTTTAATGAATTTCTAATTTCTTTTTTTAATTATTTACTGCAAAAAATATGTAAAATACAGATATTTACATAAATTTATTTTTCTAACCTAACTTTGTACAAAAAATTCAAAAGTTAGTCCATTAAGTAAAATACTGAAATAATAATTAAATTTATGACAATAATTTATTGGTATCATCGACTTATAACCTTTTGTAAAAGTTTATTATGGAAAAGTTCCCATTTAGAATTCGACTTACTTTTGATTGGGACTGTAACGCATCGACCTCCTTAAGCAGTCAAATACGTTAAATATGTTATTCATAAACACGAAAATAAAACGGGGGTGATGAATATTTTCACCTTGACTAGAATCTAAATAAGTAATCTAAGTTATGACAAAAACTGGAGATATAACTGTGTTGCCAGATTTACTGCGATATTCATCTGTTTATAAGATGCGTTTAGCATTTGAAATGGACGCGATGATAGTATGTACAGTAATTTTATTGTTTAACGGTGTAAAATATGAAACAGTTATACAAATGACTGGTTGAGTTATAAAAACTGTAGATTATTAGAAGTTTTATAGTATGCAACACTTCTATACTGTAATTGTTCAGAGGCATTGTTGATTTGCACCGATGGTATTTATGGTCGTTTTACAAGATTTTGTAATTAGAAAATTGACGTTAATTAATTTTAACTGTTTAGTATTGATATACTGCCGTCGTTGATTGTGTAAAATCCACAACCGTTTAAGTCACCATAACTACTTAAGATCTTTCGTCAACACTCAACAGTAACTTTTGTGTGTGAATGGTTCAACTGACTTAAAAGCTGGATTTGCCTCCAGATTCCTTGCTAGATTTTAGGGTTTATACAAAAACCGACATTTTGAAAAGCCGGTTTTCGAATTTCAGATTTCCAAAAAACCGGGTTTAGCCGCTTTTTGAATTTTTGCCAAAAAAAAAAATAGAATAGGGAAAAATATCTTATTTAATTTATCGTCGTTGGTTCTGTAATACCTCTTACGTGCAAGCAGGAAAAGCCAAAAAGTGGTTATTTCAGCAATGGATGGTAAGAACTAGCAATTTCAGAGGTATATTACTAATTCATACTTATCTTCACTATACATGTTTAATTAAGACGAAGTATTTTCTTAAAAAATATTTAACGGTAATTTCGGATTTATTGGCACATGGGAGGAATTATTTGATACAACTTTTCACATAAGAGTTACTTCCCCTTGTTGGTTACTGTAAAATTAATTTGGAGGTATTACTACTGTATAGAGCTCCGTTTCCTGAATCTTTCCATCTAAAAAACGTAAAATCTGCCAACTATGCACATAAGAGCTATTACAGAACCAACGACGTTAAATAAAATAACAAAAAATGAAATCAATATCAGTCGAAATACAAAAAAAAATAAGGATTACACATTACTTCCACAAAATAACGAAAACTCAAACAAAAATTTCAAATAATATTTATAATTATTTCATTAATTTTAATTTCTCCTAAGAAGATAGTGTTTTAAAAAACATAAAATATTCACTGAACGGTGGCTAAGTCTTGTTCTTATTTTGAACACAATACTGACTGAAATTGAAAATACTCAATACTCATTCACTATAGCTACTGAAACTTTCAATTTAAAAGTTTTAAAATCATTTATATTATTAAGTGTAGCTTGTAGTAGTTGTAGCCAATTTAAACTGAATTTATTAGGATTTTTGTCTTCGGCTTCGGCCGAAGGTTGTGGCGATAGCCGATTAATCGGCTTCGGCCAGAAATCGATCTTCGGTCCAGTGCCGAATGAATACGACAGCTACGGCAGCGTCGAAAAACAAACGAAAGAATAACGTCTTGCAGGCGTCGTTAGATTGACAGGTGCTACTAAACACCCGTTATGAGTTTATTCCGACGTTTTTATGAAAAATTTACAGCGCGAACCCTTCAATTTTTTTTTATTACTCATGCGGGAAAAGCGGTATGTTTACGCACGCTGTTAAGGTTGAAAAGTAGTTATTTTCATTTGCGCGCGGAAACTTTATTTGTCGCACTGAAATTATTGTTTGCCGCACGCAAATTCAGAGTTACCATAGTTACCAATACAATAACAATTTTAACTGAATTTTCAACTTTTTAATGATTTAATTTTAATTTTTATTACTTCTAATTTCTTTTTTAATTCGTAATAAAATTTTAATTTAATTTAATTCGTAATAAAAAATAGTATGTGCAACTCGTGCGGCATTGTCGCACTAGTTGCACAATATGCTATTGTCGGCTCTATTTTGCTACATCCCGTATAGGTATTAGTGATTTTCTTCCAGCGTTTTATTAAACTTATTGGCTGGTTTACACGTTGCGAGCTAGCGTGCGAGTCGGTCTGCCGAGCAGCTGCAGTGCAGCAATTCGCACCGTATAGACGTATCTTTCGAGTTACTCGCATGTGCGAGTTTGATAGTAGCTCGCATAAGAGTTACTTCAACATTTTTGTTTTCACTCGCCTAGCGCCTGACAGTAGCTCGCACATAACTCGCATCGTTCAGACGCGTTCGGCAGTAGCTCACCAGTGTCGCCAGGCAATTGCGAGAATCTGTGTTTGAAGCGGTACCTTTCTTACGCGCGTTTATCGCATTCTAAATGGCTGCGGATAGAGAATAATATTATTACAGTTTTTTTTTAATCAAAGCACGTCGACTCGAGATCGCGACAACTCGCATAAGACTGGACAGCTACTCGAATTATGTGGATAGCACAAGCGAGCCGAGCTACTGGCGTGCGAGTACACAATGCCAGCAGCTGAGTAGCTAAATACACAATAAAATAATATCCAAGCGGCAAATTAACAATTATATAGCTGCGTTATTGTACATATTAAGAAGAACAGCTTTACTAAATAGTGGTTATGACTATATGATTACTGGCACGTTTTTGATATGAAAAATCTAATGCTGCTTTTGGTTGGGAGTAAAACCGTGCAATTGTGGCGACACTTTTATGGGTTCAAACATGGATATAGTTGAAGGCGACATCTAAATAACAGCGCGCAATTTAGTTACTATGTTTGGTTACTAGTATTTCGTTAGATGACAGCGCGTAACACTTGCTTTGTGTATGCGTTGGATTATAGCTTGGCTTATATTAAAGGCGACCACTAGATGACAGGGCAACGTTTAGTTACAAGGTGAAATTTAGTTACATATGCAGGATGAAAGTTAAATACAGGCCGATATTTAGTTACTAGAATTTAATTATTTGACAGGGCGAATTTTAGTAGATGACGGCAAAATTTAGTTACTTCGCTTAAATCTATGTTTCAAATCTGCCAGGCGTCTCACAACTCACATTTTTTTATACAGGGTGTATCACAGAAAATCGTACATAGGGAAAACTTCATTGTGCAAATTAGTTAGGATCAACGATTACTTTGGCCACATATGAGAATGGGTACCATGGTAACGCTGACTAACCAATAACAATAATTGCTAATATTGAATAATTAGAAAAATCAGTTAAAATAATTCTTTCAAATATTTTTTTACTTAATAATTAAACGAAACAACAGTTAAAATAAAAAAATAAATCAAATGTTCAAATAAACCTCCATTTTTAATTAAGCAACGGCTTAATCGGTTATTGCACATACCGCTAAACTAGCGGTATGTGCTTTATTATCGCTTTGTGCGTCAGAGCTGACTTTCGTTCATATAAGAAGTTATATCTAAGTTAATTTCACACGAAATCCATTCAAATTGAAGCTTTTTGAAAAGAGGAGATTCTAATCTATAAAATAGAACCATTTTCAAATCAATTCGAGTTCATAAATACTATTAAAATTGTAATTGAAAATCACAAACAGCAGTTGTCGGTTGGTCTGTACGTATGTACGTACGTATGTACGTACGTATGTACGTACGTACGTCACGACTCTACAGATCGCAATTTTGGTCGGATTGCCTTGGGTTATATTTTATTCACTTTGTTTACTATCAGACCAGAACCCTATTTAAATTCACTAAAATGTGTTCAGTAGTTTAATTTTTATAAACAGTTTTATTTTATTATTTTTGACAGCTTATAGTTTAAAAAAACAAAATATAATAATTACTGTGTAAATATAATGTAATCCATAAAACAAGTGCTACACTTCTATACCGTGATAACACCACTATATGTATTAGGCCGCCGTGGCGTAATGGTTATGCCGTTGGATCCCTAAGGGCAAGGTCCTGGGTTCGATTCCTTACGAAATCATTGATTTTTTTCTTTTTTTTTTCTTTTTATTTTGTTTTATTTTATTCCACTTGATATTAATTATATATTATATTATGTATAGTTCTTAATTTTTTTTATTTTTGCAAACTTAAAAAAAATATTTTTTCAATTTTTAATTAGGTATTTATTTCTTTAAATTTTTAAATCTTTTTAAATTTATTAAAAATATTTTTTATTTGTTATTTTTTTATCATACAGTGGAAAACTTGCGGGATGTGCACTTTTGGTTTTGCCAACTATAAAAACTTTCTCTCACTTCGTCTAACATTACTAAACTGTCAAATGAACAGCAATATGCATTTGTTACTGTATACGTAGTACGTACACCATTGTAACCATGGTAACGACCTCTGAATAGAGGGCAAAGCAATCTCTGATCTTAACTAATTTGTACTGTATACTTTTCCCTATGTACGGTTTCCTGTGATACACCTTGTATAAACAGATAACTTAAATTCTGTTTGGAAATATGGTGGAGCCGGAGGCTCCATGATTGTTGGCCCCGCCGAGCGGGGCGTTGTCCCGTGAGACATTTTTTTATTAATTTATTAAATAATGTCTTATAGTAGACCTATGGTAATAAGTAATAACGCGTCTACGTATATTTGCAGAATGGCAACATTGCATATCACGTTCTTGGCAACATTATAATTTTATACCTACATAATATATTATGTAGTGCACACTACACACTGACCAAACACCAATGCAATCCAAGTAGGGTAAGTGGTCAAGTTCCCGGCTACTTTTGTTATTGCCAGAATAGATTTTTGCATGACATGTTATTATAATAAGTATCTACATAAAATTATTATCTTTTTATTCTCAATCTCTGGTTACGTATTTTATCAATAATAATTAATAATAAACTGATCAATGCGAAGAGAAATATTATAAATATTCATTTACACATCAAGCAACGTACAGCTAACTTGTAAATGAATATTTTTATGTTTGTCTACGTACTGATATAGGCAAAATACGAAATTATAAAAAATTTTAATAATCTATATGCTTATGTCTATAAAAATTGATAGAATTTGTTTAAAGTTATTAGCTCAGAAGCAAACAAAAAAACTTTTTTAGTACCAAGTAGCGACATCTGTTAGAATTCGCTTAAAGCCATTAGTTCAGAAGCAAATCTGGCAGAATTTGCTCAAAGTTATTAGTTCAGACGCCGGGTCACAAACGAAATACATTTTGCAGAGTTATGTCTATCGCACACGGGTAAAACCGAGATAGTATATAGTTATAATTGTCTTTATAACTTACATAATATAATAGATAAGAGATAAAGATAAAATTTATTACCAAAAAAATTTACATTCTATTTACAAATAAAAAAAAAAAAACAAAGATTTTGTCAGCCTCGTTCCTTTTGCCGGCTGCAAGGTTGAAAAGAATATAAATATACAATACACGTTACTATTTATTATTTATGGGAAAAATTTAAAAAAAAGCCAAACTACATATTTAGGTACATATAATGATATAATATATCAATAAAGTAATTAATAGGAAAAATGGTCGATCGCACATGCGACGGTCGGTAACTGGTGCTTTTACCCTAATATCACAAACTGGCTAAATATCAATGTAATAATCTAAGTGCTTAACCTTGATGACTTCTACAGTGGCATAGTAACAAACAAGAAATAATTATTATAGGGGGCACTTCCTCTCAATATAACAAATGGTTCATATGTTCGAAAAAAAATGTTTAAAAATCAATATTTTCACTATTTTTTAATTAAATATATCGATTTTTGTCTTCTAAAACGTTTTTGTACTTCTTCCATCTTTTTTCATGTAAGACAAAAACGTTTTAGAAGACAAAAATCAATATAATTAATTAAAAAATAGTGAAAATATTGATTTTCAGACATTTTTTTTCGAACATATGAACCATTTGTTAATGTTCTATCAGTGCATATGACCGCCTAGGCACAGGATTTTTGACATTAGCGCGTTATAACTTCAAAAATATTAATTTTCGAAAAAAAAGTTTGAAATAAAAGCTGTTGAAAATTTGTAGATTTAAAACTTAAGTCATTAGCATTTTATTGTTTAAACAATTATTAGAAGAGATATGGGTCCAAAAGTCAATAAACAAATCGTAATAGTCAAATAAGTCGTAAACGGTAAGTGCACGATTACGGAGATATGGGCTGAAACAGTTTTTGTCAAAATGGCGGCACTTCCGCCCGCCTAATTTGTAAGGATTTTGTGCATTTAGGGTCAATACGTGATACTGAACCTATTTAAGAAAACGAAAAAACGTTGTAGGATAATGCAGAAAAAAATTCTCTATTACCTGTACTAGATAGGACGAGTGTATTTAACCTATATATTTTTTAATTTACTATATGAATCACTGTCTATCTTATTAGTAGTCATACATTTTTAATTACTATTTGTAAAACTAAAGCCATTATGCAAATTTAAGTAGGTAGAGAGCATGACCACGCTTTTTTTATATTAAACTTAATTTTGTTATCAAATTATTTAGCATTTTTTAGTTTATAAAAACCTGTCATTTTCGTTTTATTGAACTCTAATTTTATTTTTTTGTTTTTTAGTCTTATAATTTATAGAAATTATACGGCTCAAAAGAAACAGCCTTTTAAAGCTATAGGACAGACGGACGGACAGATAGCATGATCTCAGTAATAGGGTTGTACGAAACTGTTACGAACAGACAGACACGCTATGTTTATAGTTTCAAGTCCCCAACTCATCCGGAAGTTGGTTTAAAATCAATTGCAAAATTTGTACCGAATAAACAAACACACAGGAAAGCAAGTTAATAAAAACGTGGTAAAGCAGACACACAAGAAAGCGAGTTAATATCGCATTGTCATCCAGTTCTCAGCTATGTTTAAAGTTTCAAGTCTTCAGCTCATCGGGAAGTTGGTTTAAAATCAATTGAAGTACCGAACAGACAGACAAGAAAGCGAGTTAATAAAAACGAGGTGAAATAAACGAGTTTTTGTATTAGACGGCACGCCACTGAGAATGTGCAAATATACATAATGTAAATAATGCAACGTGCACTATGCACCAGGCACCTGCATACAATTTGTAAAATAAGCATATTAACGTTGATCGTGAAAACTGCAATACTATTTCAAAAATAGTGACATTATTTAGAGACAAATTATTGATGGAAATTTGCCAAAATATGAAATGAAAACTGTTTGCAGATTTTCACTTCAACTGAGAGTTTTACAATAATTTTTATATGTCCGGGTTGCATTCCTATTTTAAAAACTAGTTCCAAGATGGCGCCAAAAGACCTTGAAGCAAATAAATAGAAAAAATAAATTTCCTGTGGAAATGTTTATTCGTTCTACATAATTGTCGTAAAGTATCAAAAATAAACATGTACATTATTTTGAATAATTTGGAACGCGTTTTTGATGCAATTTTTAAGTTTAATAAATTAATAGGTAACTGTTTAAATATGTGACCTAAAAGATGCAAATGAATGTTAAAAAAATATATATTAATGCTCGTAACATTTGGAGCGTTTATATCATGAATAAATAATTTGATAAAATTATGCCCAACCCCAACGTAGCTTTTTTATATCAAATTTCATCTCTCTGTTGTCGTATAATAACATATTGGAAAGAAATAAGCTTGTAATAATTTTTCAAATCGGGTTAGTAGTTTTGGTATGATTAATAAACATTTTGCGGATGTATATTGTCGATTCGAAATTAATATTTTTTTTTTGCGTTTTAAAAGTTTTTGATAGATTTCTATTAAACCGACTGTTCCCCTCGACGATATTATTAATATAGATAGCCAATGTTACTCGGAAACAATTACACTGAGTTTCAGAAAGTATTGTCAAAACTTTTGTTTTGACAATGACTTTAAATTATGATCATTTAATGGGGGCCGAGCTTCGTGATTTTCACGCCAACTGGTGGTAAAAATGTTCATTTTATGGGAGCATTTATTCAAAATATAATTATATATTATGAGCAGACATTGGATAAAAAAATTGCATTTATATATCAGTCAGTGACAGTTTGCTTTTAAGTTATCGAAAATATAAGTAAATTACAAAGTAAAATACTAATATTATACAAAATATTGTATTATAAAGAAGAAATTATTTATACATAGCGTAGTTTTTTTACACTGTACACTTTAGACACAGTTGTTTGTGGTGCAACTTTGCGGTTATGACAACTTGCCCATTTAAATAACCTTCGACAACATCATATACCTGACCAGAATTATATAATTTTTCGCCTTTTGAGCTATTCTGTCCATGTACACGAGTATTAATTACAGGCTGAAATGCGTACTTCTTATTTTTTCCATTTTTTCAAATAATTTTCATTGTTTACTATTATAAAATCATCCCATTTACTTTATTAATTAGATATTAGAGAGCGCCAACTTCGCCAGTAGTGCTGCCTCTATGTTTCACGCACGGTTTCCTTTACAGTTAACACAAGCAGTCTAATGTCGTAAATAAATAAAATTATCGATAATTTTATTTATTGAAGAGTTCTAATCAGACGTTAATCAAAGATTTGACTATTGTCGTAAACTCCCTGTTATCTAGAACATTACAAAAACAAATGATTGATTTACATATAGAAAAATCGCTTTTTTAGCTAAATTTTGATCAAAATGAATAGAAAAACGTTGTTTCGAAGTAGAAACTGTACAAAAAAGAATGCTAAATGACAAATATCGTTTCGATTGATGAATTATTTTTCGAGCAGGATTGATTTAAAACTTTACAATTCTAGATATTTGCGTGATCACAATCTAAGTTCATTGTTAAATCAGATTTTCTGACAACGCTTTATGTAGCTGACCATTAGACTTTAAAATACCTAGTAAAAAGATTTTCCGAATCGCTTAGTTCCTGAATTTATCTGACAAACAAACTTTTCTTTTTTATAATGTTAGTCTACATTAAAATTAACACGTGTTGTAAGCCAACCCAGTTCGGAATTTTAAAGCGTTTCTAAAATATGTGTTGAGACATTTTGCGAAATCTGGTGTTATATAAACAATTTATTTATGTAATATCATTAGGTTTTCAGCGCACTAAATTCAAAATAATGTAATTTATTAATCAGCGTAAGTGGTTCATGTTGTAGTTTTACTCCAACGTATCGACTATTCATTTCGGAGTTGTTTATAACCAGTAGCGCGCAGAAATTATTACGCACCAAAGACAGTTCGGTTGCATATTAATAAAGTTGTACAAAAATCCTGTGGTCATAAAGCAAAGTCGCTTATGTCGACTT
Organism: Xanthostigma xanthostigma; assembly: GCA_963575645.1. Taxonomy (NCBI): domain Eukaryota; kingdom Metazoa; phylum Arthropoda; class Insecta; order Raphidioptera; family Raphidiidae; genus Xanthostigma; species Xanthostigma xanthostigma. The sequence continues at coordinate 6,385,652 of OY754471.1, read as the reverse complement.
TTTTATACAATTTTCTATATCACGGTATAGTGTATCTGCGCATTGTTAATCAATTGAAGCGTAACGAAAAATGAAACGCCTGTACCCGCCACTCAGTGCGTCGGTGAGAAACAGACTGACTGTTGACTGTTGTTTTTTTCCTACTGAAGATAATTATGGAAAAATATTCCGAATGAGCGGTTTTGTTTTTTGACCACAGATATTAAAAATGCACACCTATACATACAATATGTTAAATGAACTTGATCTTTTTCTGCATTTAAATGCATATTCATAAATTATTGAACTTTAAATACAATGTCAACATCGTCATTTTACAAATTAAATATTTACATAAATGTTAGATGCATGTGAACAGTGGTTCTCAACCTACTGCGAATTTGGCGATTATCAGAAATGAACATGTTTCATTATTCAATTAAATAGTGACTTCTGCTTTGGAAAGTTATCCAGAGTATTTCCGATCGAGCTTTGAAATTTAACATATAAAGTGTTTTAGGCGATAATTACGAAAATCAATAAAAAATCCAACGCATGGTATAGATTAATAAAAAATAGAGAATAGTTACTTCTTACCACAACAAGTTTATTAGTGGATGTACATTTCGAGAGCTATGCTCTCATCTTCAGCAATACACTAAACTTGTTGTGGTAAGAAGTAACTATTCTCTATTTTTTATTAGATTCAAACCACAGTGCTCCTAATATTTTTGTTATGGTATAGATTCTGACCCGAAAGAGCGAGTTTTGCGGCGTTCAGACAGTCGTGTGTACTGTGTAGTATATATATTCTAATAAATGTTTACTGGTGGAATGGGATATATTTATGAATATGAATATGAATATTTATTTGTAAAAGAGACTTACAAAGAGTCTATTACATTGTCAATAAAAGTAAGTAAAAAGTAAAATAATCACAAGTCATTCAGACTATAGCAGTTTTTTTCTAATAAAAATTTTTTTAATGCGCACGCAAATTTTTTGTGATCTTTTATTTTCATTAAGTCATTCGGGATCATATTGTGCACTCGTATTATGGCGTTAGTGATACCACGATTTATAACAGTTAATGAGCTGCTATTTATTTTCAATTTTTCCATTTCTTGTGCCGTACTCATGATCGTAGATATTATTTACAAAAAATTCTGGATTGCCTTTAAAGAACTTACTGCATTCCAATATGTATAAATCATAGATAGTTAACTGAACAAGAAGTTCCAAAAACATAAATGCGAAAAAAAGCCAAGTTCTTTACTAACACAAACGAATTGAGATCTAAAAGGATGCTAAATTTTTACTTGGCAAGTTTTCGAGATTCATAGTATACACAACGAGATGTACATATGGAGAGTTAGTGTACTACTGCGCATTAAAATTTATTTGTAAGAGAAGGAATGAATTGGCTGATGTCTCTGTCTCTCTCTCTCTCTGACTTTGAAAACTAAAACGTGAAAAACTTATATAGCTCTATTATTTTGAAATATTTCATCAAACAACAAAATAGTCTGAAATAATAATTTTAATTAAAGTTAAATGAAATACGCCACTTAAATAATATATTTTTACTTAGAAAGCATTTAACCCCTTCGGACCTGAATTTTATATTTTTGAAACACAAAATATTTTTTAGGGTATTGGGCTTATTTAGGGTGTAATTAAGGTATATTGATTGAAATGGACAACAGACCACAAAAAATGTATTTTAAGGTAATCACTAGTATAAGATGTTTAATTACTTTTTAAGTATAATTAGTAAAGTTAACATCATAAAATGAAAATAAATATCCGCACAAGAAAAATAGATTACGGCCTAAATCATGAAAATGCGTAGGTTATACTAAGTAATACATAATCAGAATGTACACTTTTACTAGCTTTGCGTGAATCCATGACAGTGGTCAACACTTCAGTCGATATTCCGACCCACACATCTCAGATAAGCAGACATTGAAATGTTTATATTTGATGTTTAATTATACGCTGACTTAAATTACATGCGTTAGAATAGTATGTCCATTGAAATTGGCCGAAGGGATTAAACAAATGAATCTTCTTTAAAAACATTTCTTCGTTTTTAGAAATTTACATGGCCCACTCTGTAGGGCCAAATGAGTGTAACGAAGGAGCATATATTTAATAATAACCTATATGAATCATTGCCTATCTACTCAATGTGCGGTGAGCGTACGCAACAAAGCGTATCAAGAATATATCTGCGTCTCTTTCTTCGATGTAATTCCCTGATTTCTCCGATGATAGAATTGGTTGGTGTACTTGCATTCAATCCGAGTAAAGTATCTCTGTTTCAAAAACTTAGTCTTTTTCTATGACGTTAACATGGGCGTACCCCAGCTTTTGGCCAAAAAGGGGGCAAATTACAAATTTGTAAGCTGGGTTCTCCGTGCCTGTTTTGTCCTTCTGAAACGCCAGTACTTACGGCGTAAAAAAAGACAGAGGTATATGTTTGCACCCTAATGGTTCGGTTGCGATTTTATTCCTATGCTCGGTATAGAATAAAAGTATATGCGAAAGAGAAACATGTCTCTTTCTACCGGAACTTTGCTCGAGTATGCTAGAGGTAGCAGTCTATCTATCCAGGTCGTTGATCTATTTTGGATGTAGTAATCTCCGAAATTACTCATCCGATTTAAAAAAAAATGTTTACCAATATTTAATGGACCTTCAGGATGGACAATGGACATAAGCTGTATATTATCGGGTTAAAATAAAAACGCTATTCGTGGAGACCACTTTTGCAATGTATGCTGACGAAAAAACGGTGGCAGTCTACAAATTCGTTCGAATTAGCTGGACCCGGCCGCTATTATATTATATAAATGACTGGTGTGTGAAAGCTGGACACACTTTTAAATGTATTCGACTCTAAACAATAAATAGAGTAATTGTGATCCATTGAAGTTTAAGTAAAGCAAACTGTTTAAACTTGCATTTAATACTGACGTTTCGATACGTTTTGTATCATCTTTAGAGTTTTTAAATGTCAATGTAAAGTATTAAGGTATTTCTTTATTCAATATTGCCAGTACCTACAGCGTAGATTGCGTCATAAAAAAATCAAATTGATATACTTACTATAAAATCGAAAATTCGTTAAAATTTATACTATAGTATTCTTCCAAACTATTACTTTATTGAGAAAAATGTTTTTCAGTACTGATTTTAATTATTTATTATTTAGATTTAAAATATCAGGTGGTAATTTGTTGCATATTTTGACAATTGTATTGTACGGAGAGTTTAAAGTGATATGTAAGTTACTATTTTTGAAGTTAATATTTTCTCTATTTCATGGTAATGAACAGTATTCCTCTTACAGAAGTAGTTTTCATTATTCTTATAAAATAATACGCAGTTTAGAATGAAGATGATAGCATTTGAAAACTCTTGAAGATGATACAAAACGTATCGAAATGCAAATTTAAAAAGTTCACTCTTGCTTTACTTTCGATCCTTACTACGGAATTATTTCCAAACACTTTTAAAAGTCAATTCTTGTTTTTGAAGACACCGTAATTGTAGTCTTTCTTCATTTTTATGGTTTTGGTGGAATTGATTAATACTTAATACTAATATAAATACCTGAGAATTAGACACATTTCTGATGATTTTAATGAAATTTTCAATGAAAATAAATAATAAAACTCACCAATCACACGTTGAAAGTCTTTCGGTTCGGTTTTCACGGCGTAGGTTTTCACAGTAATATTTTCGTGGACGCAACTTGTTACACGTATTTTTAAAAAAGAATTTTTTAAACATTTATTTTAATATATTTTTAAAGATATTATTTATGTAGCTGCACTTAGAAATAACAAAAAAAAAAAAAAAAAAACAGTAGTAACACTTTACACTTTGGTATAACACTTTTAAAAATTCAACAATTGATTTACACATTTTTTGTTTTTTTATAAAAACAATAAATATTTCCCGTAAACACTGATATAAATAGTAATTTTTTTGGTTGAAATAAAGGTACACTTTTTTAAGGTCTGCTGCATAAAAATAATATTTATTCCAAAAGTTATAAATTTTTTTAATGTCATGTGTTGAAGAGTTCAGCTTGATGAAAACAGAATTAATTAGTGTTTTGTTGTTTAAATTAAAAGCAGTCATTCAGATAAAAAATTTGATCGAAAACATAAAATTAAATGTTTTTTTACGGAGAAAACACATACAGGCTATTTACGACAAGGAGGTAATTATGGTTGTCGAGCGTCTATAATCTACAATATCTATCGATTTGGTATGTATTCATAAAATCTATAGGTACCAAATTTCAGAAACATAAAACAGTGACGCAGAAACTTTTTTTTGTCAATATTCGTTCCCCCTTTTTCCATATTTGCGTCCTTTCAACGTTTGCAGAAAAAATAAAATATAATGATAAATATTCAAATTACAAATAAATATAAAAACGATACGCAATAATTAAAATAAATAAAATAAAACTAGAAACTGTAAATTACGAATACATTATTATGAAAAATATGGGTCTGGGCCGTTCTATGTGCCCCCGTGAGAGTTTTCGCGTGACCCAATTTGCATTTGTTCTGTTCCTTATTTTTTTCCTCTTGTTGTCTACAGAAAAGATATTTCTTTCTTACATTTTGTCGCAACAAAATTAAATCGGGTTAAAAGAAACTTTACAAAGACATTTTTTTATTAATAACGCAGAAATGATATCTCTCTCTCTATTTAAAGTAATACAAATTGACCCCTCAGGAGAAACATTGGAGTGCAGTTTGCATTCCAACGTTTTTTGGGAATTAGTGTTCCCGGGAACCCAAGCTCGAAGCTCGTGTCGGTTTGTGTATGTCGAATAGCAGATTCTCTAATACGCACATACACGCTGATGGCTATAGTTAACAATATATCTATCAATGCAAACTGAGTTAGAAAAGGACAAAACACAATTTGATGTCGGTGACACAATAACAGAATATTTTCTACGGTTCTGAAGAGTTAATCAACGGTGGTTTGACATTTAATTTTTTGTTTTCAGTAGTGCGGAAAAACTTCGAAAGAGATAGAAAAGCCATATTTAATTTTTTAGAAGTGAAAATTTGTATGCGGCGTGCCAGTGCCTCGATGAATTTGAAAGAGTAAAATGCTAGTTCGTCGAAACGACGAATGTGTATGAAGAGGGGGAGGTGGGCCTGACCCACCCTATAGAATATTAATTGTTCATGTACAAATAACAAGATAAATCTACAATAATCTACATATTTTCTTTGTCGTGAAATTTCTCCAGAAAGTCGTGTAGATCGATTTCGCTTCTATGAAGTTTTCAAATTATGTATAAGTGGCAGCTATAGTAATGGTAGGTAGAGTGGAAATTTAGCCCCTCCTAGGATAAAATCGTTGCTACGCCTATGACTGAAAGGTGTTATGTTAAGGCCTAGCACACATGAAGAGCGTTAACGCGCGTTGGCCCAACGCGCGTTTACAATTTCTATACAATTGTATATAACTGTTTACATGATAACGCGCGTTCAACGCGCCACCAACGCGCGTTATCATGTAAACAGTTATATACAATTGTATAGAAATTGTAAACGCGCGTTGGGCTAACGCGCGTTGAACGCCTCTCATATAAACTAGGCCTAAGCGTAAATTGTTGTTATAAAATAGATAAACGACATACGTGACAGATTTCACAGAAATACCAAGCAAATCAGTGTATCTTACACTTTTCTGTAACAAACGCAACAGTGTCAAAAATGTTAACACTTTTTACACTGGAGCACGATATAGTGGCGTAATTATACCACCTGAGACCCGTGGCAAATTCATCGGATAGGGCCCTCTCTTAATATAAAAAAGCTTCAGGTTGTAGTTTCATATTTATAAATCGCGAAGTAAATTAGATATTTGTATAATTCGTGTATGTTATTGAGTTAATACCTAACTTTAAATTGATTAAATCCAAGATTAATATTTTTTGCCTAATTTTGTAATAAATGTTAGGTTCCTCCTGTCCTAATGGCATTTTGCCCGTTCTGCCATCCTATTGTTACGCCACTGGCACGATACCAAACATACACCTAATATAAAAAACTCTCGCACGTACTTACTGATTCTAATTAATTCAACGTCTATTGTTGGGCACTGTGGTGTACGATTTTTTTGTATTTTGCGTTGTCAAGGAACCTAAATTAATTTTTTTTGTATTGATAAAATACGTTCTCTTTCTCGTTCGAAGTTAATTTGTAATAATAATATTTATTTGAATAAATTCGAATAAAGAAAAAAAGGTTTTTTTATCTGAATGACTGCATATGTATAGTTTTATTTATATTTTTATTAGTAGACAGGTTTAAAAATAAAATTTATATTTTTTTTCATGAGGGTAACGATGAGATATCCATACATACAGATGTCTTGAAAATATTGATGAAATCTTCAAGTTATATATATTTTCAAAACAAAAGTGAAATTCGGTTTTTTCAAAAGTTAAAACAAATCAATTAGTTGATTTTTGTTGTTAGATTTTTCAGCTTCTAATCATACTATAACAAATACAAAAAAAAAAAAAACAAAAATAAATATATTTTTCAGTTCAGCATAATCTTCTTTCTTGATGAGATTTTTGTATCATATTTTTAAAAAAAGTTACTTTACCATAAATAAATTAAATTAGCGTAAATTTTTCTTCAAATCAAAATTAATTCTACGTCAAATAATTTGCGACTGCAAAGAAAAAGTTAAATGGAAAAATTAGTATGAAAATGAAAAATATTCAAAAATATGATTACTTCAGTAAAAATAGACATTATGATGTGAATTCTAAATATAAATTTGTAAAAATTAATAAAGAAAAGTTATGATCATCCACATTTTCTAGATGTCCTTAGTTCGCCACCGTCGTACATATTGAGGTTATGTATTCTTGAATATTCGTTTACGACTCGTTTTCCTGTATATACAAATAATTACAAAATATGTAATATATTATTAACAATGTTAAAACAGTACACAAACATCAACACCCAATCGAGTTTACTTCTAAATTGTTTCTTATTGTCTAATGACGTGCGCAGAAATTATTGCTAGATGACGTGGATTCACGAAACCAAAGGCTTGGGGTCTAAACTCTAAAATAATGCAATAATGTTTTTATGGCATTGTTAATTAAAAGTGTTTAAGATGCGAAATCCAAAAACATTTTCTAATTCCACTGCTATTCAGGTTCATGTTATTTTATCTAAATATGTCCAGTTTATATTAGGTCTGGAATTTTCAAATGCAAAATTGTATAATTTATTTTCGAAATTATCTAGACCAGTACAATTATTGGAGCCTTTGTACATTGAAAGTGATTCGGAAAATTATCGATTTATTCACAAAATCTTTCTACGCACCTCATCTACGGTATACAATCTAATACCAATTCAAATATACGATCAATACATATTTTTTTTACTAAACATGTTTATGGGCAATTGCCTCGTCCCCTCCCCAAGAAATTGGAATTATCCAAGCTGTTGACATGGAGTTTCCATGGATCGCCTTTTTACGTGTTTTACGAGAAACAACGCTAAATTAAAAACAATACGTACGTACATACGTACAGACCAACCGACAACTGCTGTTTGTAATTTTCAATTACAATTTTAATAGTATTTATGAACTCGAATTGATTTAAAAATGGTTCTGTTTTATGGATCAGAATCTCCTTTTTCAAAAAGCTTCAATTTGAATGGATTTCGTGTGAAATTAACTTAGATATAACTTCTTATATGAACGAAAGTCAGCTTTGACGCACAAAGCGATAATAAAGCACATACCGCTAGTTTAGCAGTATGTGCAATATTTATTCACTAAACATGTTTAACGATCTACGTGTTTTTGCCAAAACGTTTATCATTAAATATTTTCACAAATATATGCTAAGACTATATACGCACCAAACCTTTATGGTATACTACATTTTTTAATAAATTGCCAAATGAAAAGTGAATTTTAGATACAAGAAATTAAAATGTAAAGAAATTTTTGTAAAAAAAATGTTTCTATAACAAAAAATACTGTCAGCATGTGTGTTAATTATAGAAATGACGGTAAATTTTATGTTTAGTGATTTTTAATGTAGCCTTGTATCCTGTACTATTATTGTAGGTTATATTATAACCAAGGTGTCTTATTTTATTAAGAGTTACTAGGAAAAACAAATCGAGCAACCTTCCTCGTTCGAGAATATGGTCCCGACTAGAATTTATTCCTGATTTCCTTGAAGTATCATAAGGACCTCATCAGGTTTAAAATAAGGTTTACCTTATTAGCGCTAACCTGACGAGTTCCACATTAGGATGGCATCAGGATGGCCTTATTAAATAAAAATATTTCTCATTGGGTTATTCTGATCAGGTCAATTTAAGGAAATTCTCAGGATATCCTTACTGGAAAGAAATTAATTTCTTATTGGATTATCCTGACGAGTTCCAAATTAGGATCGCATATCAAGATGACCTTATTGAAAAAAAAAAAAATTTATCGGGTTATCCTGATCAGGAGAATCTAAAGAATTTCTCAGATTGACCTTATTGAAAAAAATCCATTTCTCATCGAGTTATCCTGGCGAGTTCCATATTAGGCTCGCATAAGGATAGCCTTACTGAAAAAAAATCTATTTCTTATCAGGTTATCCTGATCAGGAGAATCTAAAGAATTTCTCAAGGATGGCCTTATTTTTAAATCATGTTAGTTAGATGGAGAAATTTTTTACGTAGGTAGGTATGGTCTGATCGGTTCACTAAGAATTCTCCCGGGGCACTTTTTCTAGACAGCCAAGTCTTTTACAATTTAATCTCTCAGAATTGGTTTGGTATTAAATTGTATGCCGGTAATAAAGAAAATGATCAAAGTGAATACCTTCATCAATACTTCTAACTGCTTCCGTCAGGTCCCCGCTGGCGTACTTAAGGATGACGTACATTAGTGGCATCATTTCCCAAGGATAACTAAAGGTGTCTAGTAGTCGATGACAATAATTTAATACAACTTCCACGTTGTGTTCTGAAACAAAATAAACATCATCTTAATAAAAAATACTTTATAAGAGCACAATCGCCGTAAACTAAAAAACAACAATTTAGTTACATCTTCCTCACAACAAATTTTATTGACGTGAAAACGTCTAGTCGCTCATTAAGTACAGTGCCGGTTTACAAAATATATTGTCAGATTTGCATCACTAATAACTACGAGACTAATAATTAGAGCTGTAACAAACCGTATAGTCCGGGAGGTAGTGTCAAAATTTATCAGTGATTTATCTCCGACTCAAATGTAATTGATTGAAGAGTTTAACCATTACTCTGTTCGAAATCGAAAGTCAGTCAGCGCGACCGCGGTGGGTGTGGGCGTGGAAGGCTGTGAAACTCGTCGGAAAAACTATGAAAAAAAGTGATAAATCTGCTGATGAAAATTTGTTAGATTGTAAATAATTGTTGATTAAACGTGAAAATACTCGTCAGTCACTTTCCCGACGGGGGAAACATCGTCAGTCAGAGGTTTGAAGCCTTTAAAAGAATATCAATTGCTCAGTGTTTGAATTTAAAATCGATATTTTCAGTACGAATAGTAGGAACTGAAACATTCTATTTCTATACTATTCGTTTTGAAAATATCGATTTTAAATTCAAAAATTTAAATATCATCTATTTTTTTTTTTGTTTCAGAATATGAACCAAATGCAGTGTTTTTCGACCGCCAACCTATGACCAACCACAGGTGAGTGATCGCAATAAAGCAAATTATAAAATTATTTCCATAGTCTTGTTTCGTATTTTATCGAAATAATAAACTCTGTCATTACGAAGAAAAATTGAAAAAAATGTTAAGCCTCAAGTGTGTTTACACATCAACAAACAGATGTGTGCCTCACTTGGAAATACTTAGTTAACCGTTCGCTGCGGGGCTCCTACGTCCTTAAATTCGACCCTGACTGTGAGACCGCTCTGTAAAAGTAAGCATCGGCAATGTGTTTCGCGGCCCGTTAAAAAGAATTTTACTCAATCAGGCCCTGTCCACGCAACAGGAATGATGGATTATCTGTTCTGTTGTTGATCGTATGATTATAGCCAGTTTTGTATGTACATATGTATACGATATAAATGAATATATGCCCGTTTAGTTCACAGTGACCAATCGTATTGCCTCTAGCGTACCGTTATGCCACGCCTTAATGGCTTCTTCTCGATTACTATTGGTTCGAATAAAGATAATATCAAGTTTTTTTTTTATTGCATCAAAGTGCAATTTAAGCTTTGTACTATGTGAAACTATTAGGGCATGATTGATGTGTGCATTTCCTTTTTTTCTTGTTTAGGTAGTATTTCCGTTTATTTGTCGTGACGTTGACCGTTCGCCGTCATTGTTTTGTTTTGTCTTCAATTGTTTTTGTTTTGTCATAACACTTTTACTGTTATGAAATATTATTTAGATTTGAGCAAATAATTACACTTTGTTAGTTTGAGGTTGTTGTCAATATATTCATTAAATTGAATAATGACCCTCAAGGAGCCGTAAAGAGGAGGTCGCGACCGATAATTAGGTTATTTTGAGCCAAAAATTACATAATTTTCTCAGTGAAAAAATCTGGGTTAATACCACCACAGTGTTCGATTTTCAGTGGGTATTAGACATAGTCACATAACTTTTTCTTTTTTTTTTGTAATTTAATTTAGGGAGTCTTGGAGGTACAATATTTGAGAAGCACTGAATATTGATGTACCTACAATATTGAAATATTTATATGTACCTACTTGTGGATGTTAGTGACAAAATGTCGAAACACATTAAACATTTAAAAAAAAAAATTGAAATACTTAATAGATATTTGATAGTTAGATTTAAACATAATTACAGAAAAGTAAGTTAAATTTTGGCAAAAATAGTTTTGAAATTTTCGAATGCCTCCACTTTTCGAAACGTATTTAAAAGGCGTATTCAAATGTTAAAAAACGCCCAAAAATAATTGAAAAATAAACGAAATTGTTTCCAAATCAAAATTTTGTTTTTATACACCGGGTTCCCAAGTTTAATAAGACAAGATTCTCCAATTCAAAATAAAACGATTAAGCGAAATATGCTTAGATAAAATGTTACTCGCTCTACCAATGGCGTACGGCAGGTGTAAGTAATGCTTGTACCCCTTCTAAATGTTACGCCGCTGTCTAAATTTTAATTTTGACTATAATTTTAATTTTTTTTATATTTTCTAAGTCAATAATGTACACTTGTTAGTTTGTTGTAAAGTCACTGGTTTTCGAGATATTCGCAGTTAAAGATAGATAGACATGTAGGTACTTTATATTTGTATTATTATTAATAATATTCATTTTTACAATTTTGTCTTAAAAAAACTGCGAATATCTCGAAAACCAATGACTTTACAACAAACTGACAAGTGTACATTATTGACTTAGAAAATATCAAAAAAATTAAAATTATAGTCAAAATTAAAATTTAGACAGCGGCGTAACATTTAGAAGGGGTACAAGCATTACTTACTCCTACCGTACGCCACTGGTAGAGCGTACTGAACTAATTTTTTTATTGTTAGGTGCATTTTATGATATTTAACAAGTAAAATTATACGGTGTATTAAAAAAATTATGGACATTAATAATTTTTCAGTTTTCAACTTCAACACCCGTATTTCGGAAACGAGTAACATTTTATCTAAGCATATTTCGCTTAATCGTTTTATTTTGAATTGGAGAATCTGCGGTTGTTCTATGTCCCATTCTTAATGGGACACCCTGTATATAGATAAAAATGAAATGCTCTTATTTGCAAAGCACATTACCTGTATCGAAATGGCTATTTTTTTTTAAATGTTCATGATAGTCCTAATAAGATTTTTAGGGAAAGAAAAATTGGAAAAGTGGCTCGTAATATGGTGGAACCGAAGGTTCCAGTAATTTTGATGCTGCTGTGTTTTGTGCGACGGCTATTTCTGACAACTCCCTGCAAATACGGCTCTTATTCTATAAGAAGTCCGATGCAGAATAATATGTTTATTTTTATAAGGTAATCTACAAATCCGGGCGAAGCCGGACCGACCCGCTAGCTAGATAGAATATTTTCTAAGTTCGATGAATAATGAATAGGTAGTCAAACGTATTTCAGTTATTGAAAACAATAAATAAACACTTTGAGAAACTATCTTGCATTTATCCTAACCTCAAATAACAAGATTAACTATGTATTTAATAGGTTGTCGGAAACAGTTGTCAATTAAACTAAACTACATCAATTCAACTAATTAACAACTACTATAAGCAAACCCATCTTTATAGCTCTGAGGATGAATAGTTGATTTAGTTTGTAAACAATAAAACCGTTAATAAATTAACTCGAATTAAATCCAAATAATAAATATCCATTACGGTAGATTTTACTGAAATTATGTGAATTGAATATAATTAAATTGTATTATGCAACGCGTTTATTTATTTTAATTACCCAATTTCATGCAGATAATATTTTCGTACTAAAAAAGTTTCCACAAAACACCAAAATACGAGCACGCATTTGATGTGTATAACATATTAGCTCCCGGTAATTTTGTGAATAAGGAAGTGAGAGAAGCGCGCGCTATTCAATTTACTATAATATGATCTTTGGTGCGGCCTACAGTTGGCTGGCGCATGTGCTGCACCGTATTAGAGAGAGGGAGAGAGAAAGGGAGAAAGAAAAAAAAGACACAACTGCCAACCGTGCTTTTATATAAATACTGTTAAATAAATATCTATACAAATAAAAAAAAATTCAGTGTCTGTTTGTAACGCCAAAATAACAATTTTTTACTTAATGCATATTAAAGTAGGTACTTATATATACGAAACTTATAACAAAAAAAAAATTTAAATGTCTGTTTGTTCCGACTAATCTCCGGACTTTCATTGGCAGATAGCTGATGTTATAAGGGGTAACTAAGGCTACTTTTATTTTTGAAAAAAATTGGTTGTCTGTAAAGTCGGTTTACGGACGATAGTTTTACGTTGTTATATCAATAAGTATTTTTAACATTCTGTGGCAGATTATTATGTATTCGAATCATGGCATTGCGTGCTCCACGACTCGTCACTTGCAGATGATGTTGATCGTTTTTCAGAGTGGATGTTTTATTTCTAGTGTTGTACCTATGTATTATATTGTATACGACAGATGCGAGTAACGAAATGAATTTGTAAGTAACGATTCGGTACTTCGAGTCAGACGATGCACCCGTTACTCAGTAACGAATACATACGGTTTGTTACAGCTCTACTCATTTCTGGTAGGTACAAGTGGGCCAAGCTATACTGCAGTTCGACCTAATATACAATCCTGAACAGCGGTTCAGGAAACATCAAATCGAAAAATGTTTGGAAGAAAAGATTTATTTTTTCAAGAAAGTTTTGTTAAATTTTTTTTTTCTAAACTTTATAGTTTCGGAAATATTTTGAAAATAAAAAAAAATCATCCGCTCTTTTGTTTTATGGATCTGTCAGAAATAAACTAGTTCGGCATGCTTTGATTAATTTTTACATGACGTGGAACATACTATGTAGGTAACAATGGCAACGAATAGTTAATATCATATTGAATACTAGCCATTACCCGCGTCACCTCACGCGATATCAGAAATTTTATTTTCTTTATTATAATCCAATGTCAACATTTTTGAAGTTGGAATGGTCCCGTCGCCCAATTGGCTGGAATTTTTTTTATAAACTTAACATGACAGAGACAGATAATATTAGAATTTTTTTAGACTGCTGTCATAGACAAGAAATGCTTAGGGCATCAAATAGTCTTAATCCGGAACTGTCCGTAATGTGGGAAAAGTTTGGGAAACGCTGATCTAGACTATTATAAATGTATCTATTTTATTCTGTCTCTTCGTTAATTGCATCAGTCATATAAATTATTTCAGATAAGCTTCTTGATGCAGACAATTCACGCCAGAGCTACGCGAGTATTTAATATAGTTGTACTATTTATATATGAATGTGTATATAAAAAGACGTTCGTAAATACTTTTAAAAGGCCGCACTTGGCAAATGGACGAAACAGAGAAACAGAACGTATAGTTTATAGCTTCTTTTATAGACTATTTTGTATAGGTATAGAGGTACATACACAATGTGTGTAACAGCGGCTTCTTTAAGACAACATATCGGCACAATAAAGAATCGTACAGATCGGGTGCGAATTGCATTCGCGGACATATTATCAAGGCGATCGGTAGATCGCCGAGTATGAAAGACGGACGATCTACTAAAAGCCTTTTTTAATGTAGTGCAAAGGGAGTTTGACTCATTTTTATACCTTTCTAAAAGCATGTATTTTATATTGACTCATCCATCAAAAACGAGTACCTACTCTTCGTTTACCGCTAAAATAGTTAAATTTGGCACGAAGGAAGGTCTCATAGGACTATAGTGAAGAAAAAAATTTATATTTTATTTATCCTGCCCTGGCATTGCCAAGTTGAACAGGAAACCTTGCATAAATAAGCATTATAATGATTGTTGAATTTGTGTATAAATATAAAATAAGTAAACAAATAATTAGGCTTTTGAATGATTTTTTTTCTTAAATGGAAATCTCACAAAGAAGTTTTATTGTTTAACTATTAATTGAATCCGTCGTTATTCCTTTTTGATATTCAATAATATTTATGATAAATTTAAAAAATCACAATTTTTTTAAAATTCAAAATTCTGTGTGAAATTATTACGAGACAAACTTAATTTTTATTAAGTTAGTAAATTGTCAACCTCAAAAATCATTCTCAAATATTGTGACTTCAGGGTTCTCTAAGTTAGATAAGAAAATACTCCCCTTTTTATACAATCAGTGGAATCAGTAAAAATCGACCACTGTGTGGGTATATTACCTAAGATTTTCATTAAAAAAATACATCGTAAAATTTCTGTTCTAGAACCAAAAATTTCAACCATGTATCATGTTTTCTCCTCGATATTGTGTTGCGCGGAAAAAATTGACGCGCAAAATTGACGCGCAAAATTGACGGTCAAAAAAAAATTAGTACCCCAGGGCTAAAACATGATACATGTTAAAATTGGTTGTCTGTAAAGTCGGTTTACGGACGATAGTTTTACGTGATAACGTCATAAAGAAACATTGATGAACTCTCTGACGTCACGCGAGAAGAGAGAGAAATGCGTACAAGGCGACGCTTGGGCCGATCGTGCCTATCTATCGCTTATATACCGCGCTCTCGCTTGCACGCTCAGGCTCAGGCGGAACGTGACACTTTTTCGTGCGTGCAGCCGGTGTTTCATCAATTTATAAGACGTTATTACGTCAAAAAAATTGTAAAGTAGCTCTCGCTAGAGTGAAGTTTCATATTCTTCGATACCTAAATGTAAAAAATTAGCTCTCGCAGTATGTGGAATATACTTGCAAATACGCTTTATTATGAAACTAATTTATTATTATGGTGTGTCATTTTAGACTATAACTGTCTAAGTCATCCGCCACGATAGTGGCAGTGCTTGAGTCCCGACAGTGCGACATTGTTGAAAAATATTTTTTTCTTATATAGCTGCAACTGTAACAATGACTGTGTTTAATATATAACAACAATACACTGTGTTATAAAATTAATAATAATTACACTTCATAATTAATACATTAACGGTATAACCAGTGCCTAGAAATGATCTAATAATATTATGGTTCCCTAAGGATATTGCGTTTCAAACTTTGAGAAGCACTGTTTTAGCTACATATATTATTTACACCTGGGTACCAATAAAGCAGCTGAATGTAGGTATCTTTTTTTTAAATTTTGTTGTCGTTGAAGTTGTTAAGTGGCGGTTAATGGTTTTCGATTACTTGCCAAAACTTCACACATCATCATTATAAAACGCGCCGCAGTCTTATAGAGATTAACTATATGATGTCGTGATTCTACACGAATTTTTGACACTCTATAAATCTACTAGCGGCTACCCGTGGCTCGGTACGCGATTTAGATGAAACCGTGTTTAATACAGCGGTAGTATACAATTGTTGACAAAAGTACACCCATCCCCCGATTTACACGGTACTTATTTTACACGTTTTCGCTTTTACACGGTTTTCCAAATAAGTTTTTTTTTGTTTTTATCGCACTCTACTAAATGCTACTGTGATTGAACACGTGCGCTGTGTACACATCTCACGGGGAATCCCGAGCTTATGTGCTGACTTGCTGCACACGCACACTATGTCTGTATTTCTTCGCATAAAATTAAAGTTTTATCTACGGAAAATTGTATTTGAGTGAAAGTTTCACAGTTTCAGAACCTGTCAATGCATTTTATTTTTATTTCTGTGTACACCTAAAAATATTGAAAAAAATCACAACTGTTAAATAGCAAAATTATGCATTTTCTGCAAGCTTTTCGATTTACACGGTTTTGACTTGAAAATTTTTAATTTTCGATTTACACGTTTTTCTCAGGAACGTATCTACCGTGTAAATCGGGGGATAGGTGTATAATGTATATCCTTTACCGCATATTTACTATAGCTGATACCCGCCCGCTTCGAATTAAATTATCACAATTACAGTAGAATCCGGATAAAGTGACTGTCAAGGGACCGCCGATATTACGTTCGTCGTTCGGCTAGAACGACGCACAAAACGTCCTGAAATTTCCACGGGGTAAGCCGAAAGACGAAAAGCTAGTTAAATGATAACTAGTTTTGGTGTGCGTTGATACGATGTTAACGCAATGAAAAGGTGACAAACTGCCTATAAGTGATTTACTCGGGACTAATATAGCGCGTGCATCCGGGAAGAAAGGGAGGGTCTAT
Organism: Xanthostigma xanthostigma; assembly: GCA_963575645.1. Lineage (NCBI taxonomy): Eukaryota > Metazoa > Arthropoda > Insecta > Raphidioptera > Raphidiidae > Xanthostigma > Xanthostigma xanthostigma. The sequence goes on along the minus strand of OY754471.1, from coordinate 6,368,807 downwards.
ATTTTAAATAAATTACGTCACTCTAAGCGGTTGATCGCTTTAACCGGAGTCGTACTAAACGGATATATATACTTTCCCAGTATGTTTTGCATTTACGTCGTTAAAGCGGTTGGCCGTTATAAACGCAGTCGTACTATCCGGATTCTACTGTTCTAGGCTGTGTGTACGAAGCCTACTAGCTTTGCTAGTGAGTAATAGAGAATTATTGAACTCACTTTTTACGGAAATCTTGGCATGTTTGTGTGATGATAAGTTAAAAACTTTAGTTTGTAAACCATTATATAAATAGCATAACATAAAAGGTATGTGAGAATTATTTATTAATCAATTATTACGTACAATATATGAATGATTTGTTTACACTGACAGCGGAACGTCAAATTATGGCGCCAATGGTCTTTATTTTACTTAATTCGCCATCAGCGCAACAGCCCGGAACACATCAAGCATTTTCACATCGCCTAGTTTTACCCATGTTTTCTTTGTAATTAAAAAACTCCACAAAATTTAACCTATTTTCATTTTTAATAAACATTGCTCACTGACGTACGGAAAATTTAAGCTTTTAGTGCTCACCACAAACTACCGCATCGAAAAATTTGTAACTCCGCCTCCCTGCACATAGCCCATATAAACTTGGTATAGGCGAATTTAATTAAGTATGTAGGTATATAGTATTTTATTATTCATTATCCCTAGAAATTAATGGGTCAGTTAGTCAGTGAATCTGTCATAACACAGATTTTTGTCTCCTCCTCTCTCTTTTTTTTGGAAATATTATATTGACCTTCCCATTTACGCAATCATCCACACCCATCCTAGTTACAACTCACACCCATTTAGTAGGTATATGTGATGGTAGGTGAAAAATCTGTTTTGAATAGGATTTACATAAAATCCGTTCTTAGTGGGTGTGAGTATTTACATTAGTTGACATGCCTTCGCCATATATCGTAGTTGTTTCGATTCACTGAGCGAGTGGAATAGAGTATGATAGAGACCATGTTTATGTATTGCAACAAAATATTTGCATTCAAATTAAAAATTAGTTTTTAATTACGCCAAAGAAGTATTACTTCTAAGCAACGTACAATAAGTACACGCATCGATTTTAAAAACAAATTATTATTATTAACATAGGAGCCCATATAAGAGCAATAATATTCGGAAACAACCACGTTAACGATTTATATCGAAATTCATTGAAAAAATAGATCGCACGCCGCTGTTATGAAACCTTTCTAAAATAGAACATTCGATATGCATCAGATACAGAGTAACTCATTCGAAACAAAGCCGAAAGTTAGTTTGTTATTAAAAAATAATAAAATTTATATTTCTCAGACAAAATATAAAATAGTTTATTTGTATCCAAACGGCCGCCTTGAACATTCGTAAGGTGTGTATATTAATTATATTGAATATTTGATTGGGCCAATTCATGAACGTCGACCGTTCGTCGCAATTTAGCAGCGAAGTTAATAAGTAATAATATTCCACGAAAAGAAAGAGAACGAAAATGTATGTATTATGGGTTGTTGTAGGATCGTAAAAAGGTTTCTTTTTTTGTCCACTTTTGGTTTTGTTCTTTTGGTCCGACTCAGAAGAAGCGTTTATTATTATTTAGTCAGTACGATTACCAGGGATGTATTTGTAAATTTTGCGTCCCGGTCAAAGTCGATTTGCCGGCCCCTTTTCAGTTCCATTTTCTCTGCGCCCTAAACATTACATACCTATTTCTGATGGTTTACGACCATTTTGCGCACGGTTCTGGAAATCTCTAATTTCTACGAAATTTTTCTTTAAATCTTTGATGCTTTCAAAATGAATTAGAATTAGTGTGTATTATTTTTTCCTTGATCCAAATAAATGTTTTATCAGGTAAAAAAATTACGGAAAAAATATATTTAAAAAAATTGTTGAACAAGCTAAATTTCTCAGTATTTTTAACATACTTATTTGTAAAGAAAAGTTAGCCTTCCCGTAATTTGAAATCTCATGTCGTGCTCTGTTGCAATATTAACATAAATATCACTTTTTGTAATAGAACTTTAGAACAAAAAATGTGTTTTTTACAGCAAAAAGACAAATTTTGCGAAGTTAATGCTTATAGGCCAGTAAAATGAAGATGATTCGACCCTAAACATTTTCACAAAATCGCAAAAAGATGCAAATTTGAGGGAACATTTATATAAATAGGTATGACACACAATCTGTCGAAATTGTACCGCCGTGCGATGCCTGGAACGTGTTAAAAAAAAAGTTAAAAAAAACCGTTTCATCAATTTTTTGCTTAAATATCTCCGGAACAGTTAGAACTAGCCATATTTTTTATTGATAATATTGTAAAAGAGATAATGATTCGCGAAAAAGCCTTTAAAAATAATTCTCCACCTATATTTTCAAAAATTAATAAAAAAGTAGAGAAATTGAAAATGTACACTGCTAAGAAAATGTCTACAAACACCCAACATTTAAAAACACTAAAAAATTATCAATTATTTTAACTTTGTATTTTTTATTGATTTTTAAAGATTGGGCCAAAACTGTCTCCTTATCCGCTCCGAGTTCTTTCGAATTAGTATGGAAACTTAGTTCGTTGTTATACTGGCCTATTAATCACAGCGAATAAAAACAGTAGTAGAGTGCTTTTTGCGACCACAGGTTGCAATTTGTCTTAAAGTAAATAGTATATTACACCGCAAGGGCCGAAAGTTTGATATTCTTGCACTGCGCGCCATGATACCAGAACCGAAGCCGAGGGCATCGAACAGTGTGGTGTATACTATTTTTCTACATACACTCGGTCGTAAGTACGCTTATTAAATACAATAATTAATTAATTACTTATTATAATTACATAAAAATACAGATAAATTCCAAGCAAGCATCTTTCATGTTATACGTAAAAACACTAATGACTCGCTAAAATGTAATAGGGTTGTTATGGAAACGACATCCAAACAACAGTTGATAGATTATTTTATTTTACTGCCGCCCGAACGTACGTATTCCCCGCATTGGTGCGTGTAATCCCACCAATGCGTAAATTAGGGTGTGGCATTTTTAGGCGACTTTTTTTTCAACAAAAAAACAGGCTGAAAACCTTCGAAAATGTAAAAAAAAAGTCACACCAAAGATGAGTTCTTAATATTAATATTAAGAGGTGCCTGTTCCGAATTTTCCATTTTCCATCTAAATAACATAGGAAAAAAATCATTTTTTTTGCTTATTTTTGTAGTTTTACAATAAAGCATTGTAAAAATAACCTCGAATATGATTCTCACAGGAAATTGAACGCTCTACGAAAAATCTCCAATATATTTTTTCATAGAGTGAACCCTACTGAAGATATTTGAACTTAAAGTTCGAAATGTATGAAATTATGACTTTTAGTTTATTAGATTAATACTGATGACTTTTTTATGTCTTAAAAATTAATTTTATGAAAAAAAATTATTTTCCCACAGACCGGAAATTATACTTATATCGAAATTATTTTTTTTTTGTTCCTGATTTTCATTTTCTGATTAAAATTAATTTTTAAGACATTAAAAAAGTCATCAGTATTAATCTAATAAACTAAAAGTCATAATTTCATATATTTCGAACTTTAAGTTTAAATATCTTCAGTAGGGTTCACTCTATGAAAAAATATATTGGAGATTTTTCGTAGAGCGTTCAATTTCCTGTGAGAATCATATTCGAGGTTATTTTTACAATGCTTTATTGTTAAACTACAAAAATAAGCAAAAAAAAAATGATTTTTTTCCTATGTTATTTAGATGGAAAATGGAAAATTCGGAACAGGCACCTCTTAATATTAATATTAAGAACTCATCTTTGGTGTGACTTTTTTTTTACATTTTCGAAGATTTTCAGCCTGTTTTTTTGTTGAAAAAAAAGTCGCCTAAAAATGGCACATCCTAGCGTAAATATTAGACTCGAAAGTATGTACTTTCGATCGAGGTATGAAGAAAGATAATTGATAAACGTGCAGATTGTGTATCAGGAGAGCAGAATGTAAACGATTCTGACGAGCGTGAAGTTGGCTGTCGGAGTGAAGCGACATTAAAATGGCATATATCTCTCATCATCGCATAGTTAAAGTGATGGGGTGACGCGGCGATTTTGCTATCCGTCAAGTCTGTCGCTCCGGGCAAGCGCCACTTCGCCATGTGATAAATACATCCCTGATGATTACTTGTACAATTTTGCTGTAGACACTTTTATTTCTCGGTTATTATAAAATGATCAGTAAAAAACTTCTTAAGAGTTTTTAATAGTCTTACATACTGTTCATTTTCATACTATTAATACTATCAAAGATTTTATATTGCCCCTTCGCTCTCACAACTTCAGTCAACATGTATTGTGTGGGTACTTCATGCAGAGTGTCTCAGAAGTGGGCCTGTGTTCGGGATACCGAAATACGGCGAAGCCAAAAAGGAAGGGTTATGCTTTTAACAGTCTATGCAGAATGGCAGTGACGGATTTACGCATGGGCAACATGACAGACTAGAATATAATAATAATAATAACAATCTTTATATATAAAAATTACGTGTCACATGTTTGTCCGCGATGAACTCCTAAACTACTGAACCGATTTTAAATTTGATTTGCACACCGTCTGCAATTCGACCCAACTTGAAAGATAGGATAGCTTACATTTCAATTTATAGTCGCAATATTATTTTATTGCAAATTATTTGTCTATTCCTTGACAGTCATAATTATCTGTTGACTGGATTGAGTGAATATTCAATAGATGGCGCAACGAACTTAACAACCATATAAGATGGCGATACCTGTTGACTGGATTGAGTGAATATTCAATAGATGGCGCAACGAACTTAACAACCATATATCTAGATCGAGGATGTAAAAAAACTGAATATCGTTTAAAACAAATGCTTTTTTTTTCGAGCACGACGGCGCAGCCGGAGTGCTCGAAATAGAGCAAGTGTTTTAAAGACCAGTTATCCACGAATACTTTACGCTATTTTTTTTCGAGCACGACGGCGCAGCCGGAGTGCTCGACATACACACATAATATACGCCCATGTATATTTTAAAATAGCTAGCAATTAATAAAATAGATAGATAGATAGATAGATGTTCCAATTAATTTGTTTTATTATTTCACTTTATACGTAGCGAAGCACGTATAGGGCCGCTAGTAATAATTATAATAATAATATTTATTGGTAAAAGACCAAAAGCTTTCAGTTCAGCTAGGAGCTGTTTTACAACTTAACCTACTATTATAATATAACTACACACATGAGTACATGATTTATAATTTAAAAATTAATATTGCATTGTGTCTGTGACTAACAAAATACATATAAATTCTATTATTGAATCTTTTTTCGCTCTCCATGTAGTATGGTAAACTATGTTGTGTTGATCCTCGATTCCTCTGGGGCAAATGGTTTTCGAAATAAAAAACAAGTTTTTTTAAAACGACGTTTCGTCGACTGGTGTATCGACCTCTTCAGGCGGTGAAATGGCAGGCTCAGATAATTACTTCTATAACCATATTTAAATATTTTTAAAAATTGTCGACAATTCTAAATTCACCAAAAACAGTTAAATTAATTCACAGCAAAATTGCACAGAAAATGTCACTTTTGAAAAAAAAAACTTGTTTTTTATTTCGAAAACCATTTGCCCAACACAACATAGTTTACCATATAAATTCTATATGTTTAACTAGCTGTAACCCACGGCTTCGTCCGGTGGAATTAATTTTTTTGCGCGGAACCGTATTTCTTTTTAGAAAATACATTTTAATTTTGAAATCCATCTTGTGACCACGCACGCGAGCCCGCAGTGACGTCATGCCCGTCTTCGCAACCAGCGCGCCAACCAACGCAAGTCTCAGCAGCGATTCCAGTGGAAAAACCAGCTTCGTGTGTAGCGGTCTTTAGTTCATAATAGTGACGAACAGTTAATACTGGATATTATTCGGTTAATAATTTCCTGAAGTGTCAATATTTGATTTATGACACAGAATAAGGATACTCTGCGGTATAAGCCATTGATAATGCATTTTATTGCGTTTTATGTTCAATTGTTTTTCTGTTTATTTGTTTTTCTATCTTCTGCAGGCATTCAATTTAATATGTGTATTTGTATTACTTGCACTTGTGAAATGGTATGTTTTTAACGTAAAATAATTTTGTAATTGTTAAAATATAATTTTCTTTATACCTTGGTCGAAAGCACGTACTTCCGGCATCAATTTTAAGGGAGAAAGTCTAATAATAATGTGTTTAACGTCCGTTTCTCGACCTTATGTCATAACAGACGCCATTACTATTTTCCATCTATCACACTTCCCGTTATTTTCTACATTTAATTAATTATTTTCCAGTTGGTACTGAATGAGACGAATATTCACGGGGTTTTGGGTCGTGTCTCACGTTGCCAGAATGCATTTTTAAGACCTTATTGGTTGTCGATTATAGACGCTCAACAGCTAAGATCATTAGCGTCTATGTGTGTATTAGTCTATTAGATAATTTGCCAGTCGGCATAAACAAACCGGCTAGTACGCGCTCGGGTTCCTGAGAGCGAAATTAATAATAATGACTCTTCCCAAAAAAAAAAAAATTACGGCCAATTGGGCGATGGGGCAATTCCAACTTCAAAAATATTGACATTTGACATATTTTATTTAATGCGCGCGGTGACGCGGGTAACGGCTGGTACTAAACATGATATTTGCTATTCGGTTTCATGGTTATCTATATAAAAATAAAAATAAATTAAAGCATGCTTGTCTACTACAGAACAATTAATGAACAGATTTTTTTAATTTTAAAATATATTAAAAATAAATAGAATAATAAACCGTTATCAAAAGTATGCCATTATTATATAAAATACAAATTTGTTCAACCTATAGGGAATTTTTTGTATTTTCTTCTTCAACCTGACAGACAACGCGCAGCCTAAACCGGCGGGTTTAGAAGCATGAAATTTTGCACAGGAATTCCTTATATAAGTAGGCGAACACTAAGAAAGTATTTTTGAAAATTCATCCCCTAAGGGACTTAAATTTTTTAATCTATAAATAAAGAAAGAATGTCAAATATTATGCTGGCTAATTTTAGATGATACAAAAAATTGAAGACATCTGATAAATAACCAGCAAATAATATATATTATATATAGTATAAAGCATTGTTTCATCTCTATCGCGTACGAAGCTCGGGATATCAGGTAGTTCCCAAATGAAAACCTACTCGGGCGAAGCCGGGCCGGAATGCTATAGTAGCGACTAAAATCGTTTATTATGTTACAAACGTTTTCTACTGAATTACATTAATATTTAACCTCTTGTTTCTTACGTCGAGCCAACATATTATTAAAGTTATTGTCAGTATTATGATCGACAATAATTTGTAGAAAATAAACGCCTGCGAGGCTGTCAAAACGTTAAGCGAACAAAACATTAGCTACAATTTTAGAGTCGAGACTGGATTGATGGCAGCGAATGTCATTTCTGGACAATTATTTTCAGATGAGTAAATTTTATGGTTTTGGAAGTTATTATAGTTGTTAAACTGAGCTCTGCATATATATTTATATGCGCTCTTGTCTATCCTCCTTCCACTCACAAATCGATCTCTGTTCACCCTGTATATAACGTAAATCGGAAGCTTGTATATACACATCATTGATTTTGCATTTTTGTCAATGACATGACATTTCCTATGCAGCACTTAAAAAAATGCATAGTTTTGAGAAACGTTAAAACTAAAAGCCATGCGTGAATGTTTCTGGCGCCCTTGTTTAAGAAACAAGCAGTTATTGATACAGGCTGTCCGTGTAAGAATGTATCACTTACGACAGACGTCGTGCTGTTTGATTCGAAGCTTGGTCGTACATAAACGTCGGGAAACTAGTCGGGCTTTGCCAGCGACGCATAACCTCAAAACATTTGGAGAGCTGACAGTGGAATTTTAATTCGTTACTTTCATCACAAACCCATTACACCTATAGCGGAAAAATTTAGGAGGATGTCTATAAAGTTGTTTTCGTGTCCGAGTCACATGGATACGGAAAACCGTCAGAAAACAAGCAGATTAAAAAGCGAAAATATCACAGAAATGCTATGGTGGGGGTGATCAATCAAAATTATTCCGGAATATTCAAACTTTAAGCGCGTTGTTATTTGTCGATCCATTAACCATTAACATGCTTATTTAATATCTAAGCTCTAAAAGAGATTAATTTAAGTGATTTTGATTCATTTGGTGGCTAAAAATTAGAAATATATCACTAGGTTTTAGTATATCTAGCTCATGTAATACAATCTACTTATTTTGTGTTATTCTTTTCTTTAAAAACTCGTAAAATAACAAAGTTTTTTTACGTAATTCTACATGAGACGTCCCGCCCTGACAAAAATAATAAATGGTCAAATTATGTATGACCCATTTCGCATTAGTGCAATAAAGTAAAACAAAAGAACGTGATCTAACCAATTCAACAGTAAATCTATACTAATATATAAAGCTGAAGAGTTTGTTTGTTTGTTTGTTTGAACGCGCTAATCTCAGGAACTACTGGTTCAAATTGAATAAATTTTTTTTGTTGGATAGCCCATTTACCGAGGAAGGCTATAGGCTATATAATATTACGCTACGACCATTAGGAGCGGAGCTTTAATGAAAAATGTTGCAAAAAGTATCTCAAAAATAAGCTTCTATTCATGTGAAATGCACTAACTAGATATACTCATATTAGTAATGAAAGAACACAACCTCAGGTAGATCAATCGGTAGCGCATGCGACTGTCAATATCAGGGTCGTGGGTTCGAGCCCCACGTTGGGTGAATATATTTTTATTTTTTTTTTATTTTTTACATTGCTTTCTTCCAAGGCTTACATTTAAATTTATTTTAATTTTATTTAATTCATTTAAAAAAAAATTATTAGTTAAAAAAAGTTTAAATACTGCTCTTTATCGACAAAAACTTTTGAACGGTAACTCCGATCATCATGAAATTTGGACACAACATTCATCTCGGTAAACTAAGATGAATGTATGTACTCATGTCCCTTCCTTCCCCATTCATTCTTTTGCACCCGGGTGAAACCGGGCGGGACCGCTAGTTAAAAATATGAGCTTATTCCGATTAAAACTAACCATATCCCAATTTTGAGAAAAACGATATCAAAGTTTTGCAACTTGGGCTCGTATGGAAAAGAGACATTTTTAGTCGAGTTTTTTCGAATAAAATCAAAACGCTTCAAAGGAATTTGTTAAAAATTTCATATGTTAAAAAAACCGAAGTCACAGACCTTATAACTATAAAAATGAAAAATATTGATCGTCTCGTTTTAGAAAAATACCTGGAGAAATATTCGCGGATGCGCGGTGACACGTACTGTTTTTATAGTATTGCGTACATGTACGTAAGAATCAGGTCTATTAGCAACAGGCTCAGACAAATTTTTTGACGAAACTACTTTTGAACGTGACTGTCTCGGACCAACTACCTTAATTTTCAAAAATCGTATTTTTTACTTATATTTTTACAAAACTGATCAAAGTGTGCAACCTCTAAATATTAATCAGTCTTCTGGAAATTTGGCATCTTTTACATCACCGAAACTCGGGGAAAAAATTTTACTTTCGCTTTCCAAAATAAAATACCCTAAGCTACATGTACAAATCTATACTAATATATAAAGCTGAAGAGTTTGTTTGTTTGTTTGAACGCGCTAATCTCAGAAACTACTGGTTCAAATTGAAAAATTTTTTTTTGTTGGATAGACCATTTATCGAGGAAGGCTATAGGCTATATAATATCACGCTACAACCATTAGGAGCGGAGCATTAATGAAAAATGTTGCAAAATGTATCTCAAAAATAAGCTTCTATTCAGGTGAAATGCACTAACTTGATTTTTTTTTTGACATTCCTTTCTTCTAAGGCTTACATTTAAATTTATTTTAATTTTATTTAATTAATTAAAAAAAAGTTATTAGTTTAAAAAAGTATAATTAATACTGCTTTTTATCGACAAAAGCTTTTGAACGGTAACTCCGGTCATCATGAAATTTGGACACAACATTCATCTCGGTTAACTAAGATGAATGTGTGTACTCATGTTCCTCCCTTCCCCATTCGTTCTTTTACACCCGGGTGAAACCGGACGGGACCGCTAGTATCATATACTTATATCTCAAGTGGAATGGTATGACGACTCGTGTGACTATTAAAACTCGTTTTTGACCTTATACGTCACCTCATCGTAATAAAGTCAATTACGCAACTAGAAATACAATTGGATAAAAAATGTGATATTAAAAGTAATAATCGTGGCTCGCAGAAGTGGAATTTTCAACAGTCGAAAGAAGTAAAGCGCAGGATGGAAAACGTTGACCTAAAAGCAAGCGTAAATTTATATTTCACATTTGCCGGGCATCCTACTACAGCTCCTATATATTTATTTCTGAAACTCGAAAATCTTACTGTGGTCAAAATGTCTGTATTAAACGGAACACCCTCGCTGTAATGCTCATATTATGCAATAATGCATAGCCTCATAGGCGTATTAAAGTTTAATGGTGCCATTGTATGGATGGGTAGGGTGTTCTTTGTACCAATTAATCCCCACAAAATTTATATTTACAGTTCCAAAAAAAATCTAAAAAAAACACGCGTCTATCAACTTAGTTAAAAAATTAAAAGTCTCTTCTATAACTTTTAAAAGCGTGGGACACTCACTATGCTGAATGCTCATATTTCATTTAATTCGTCGAGTACTACATGCTTTGAAATGTTATAGAAGAAATAGGCATGTATTTTCCACATTTTTAAAAATATTTTAATTCAGACGTCATCGTTTATGTTGGGTTGGTATTAAATGTAATATGTTTGTAATATGTTTTTTTTTTTTTGGATAGATACAGTATTTATGATTCAATCGGAATCATATATATTATTACGCTAAGGTTTAAGATGTTTGCCTCCCTTTTTACAAAAAACCTCACAATTTCTCCACATAAATTATATATCATTTTACAGATAATTGGGCTTTTGAATGAATTTTTTTTTTGTCATAAATGGAAAGATCGTATACAAGTTTTATAACAAAACTATTTTTCTTTTTTTTATTTTCGTTATAATTCAAAAGTTATATCAAATTAAAAATAAATTTTTGTACCCAGTTCCGAGAACGCGCCGACATTTCCCGAACATAATGTGACGTCATAATGTTAATTTCTATTATCCTCACATGCAATTGACACAGTGTTTTAACACTTTTAACCTCTCATTGATTGAATACAGTCAATATATTAAGAAATTTATCTAAAATGTCGAATCTTAAATGTTATCGTGCTTGTGAACAATATTTTTTTACACTAAATTTAGGATAGTTTTATAGTCAAAACACATGTAGACGCTATTGATAGTATACTGCGTATATACATTTTAAAAATATGACGTCACAATTGTCAAAAACAATTTTAGTGCGTTTGCAGTCACGTGATTTTTTTTAATATTTCATCTATTTTAAACTGCTTATAATTAATTTAAAAAAAGTTTTTTGAAAGTTTTTCGCATCGATTATCAATATGATTTATAATAAAGTTTTAAAATACAATAAAAAAATCGATAATTATTTTTTTTTCAAAAGCCTAATTGCTTGCTCTACTCACATCGACAACTAAAAAATTTATTATTGCTTTTGTTTTTGTAAATTAATTAAAACACTTCGATCTGTCATCTGACCTTCATATTGTAATACAATAGACACAATACTGCATACTGCCATCTAACGACTTTAATTTTGATACAGCGAGCAACGCTGAACAACGTCACAGCAATGCTGCATGATGCCATCTGACGGCTTAGCTCAACGCTTTTGCTTTTTGCGCCTCTATATGACAATTTTAGTAAAATATTTCTTCGATCTGTCATCTGAGCTTCATATTGTAATACAACAAAAAGAAGAACGTTATAAGCAGTGTGCAAAATTAGAAACGAATTGAATACCTGTAATCATATTTAAAAAATAATTTTGTAAAGTGATAATTATTATTATATTTAGAGTATGTATGTAACACAGTCCGCCGCGAGAGTGGAAAGATTCGGGGTTCGTATCCCGACGGTGACATTGTTTGAAAAAAATAAACTAATTTTTCTATGTTGATAGCATTGTAACAATGGGTGTTTCTTAACAATTGTAGCAAACAGTAGCTACTATAAACAATTATTATTATACTTTATATTTAGTGCGAATAATTCACACAGGTAACTCTAGTAAATAATAATTTTATATTATTCATTTGACCAATTACCGGTGAAATTGGTTAGTTGAAGTGCCAGAACGATAACATAATATTTACCGCTTTGTGTGAATGTAGACTATAAATTAGTTGAAAGTTTTGTCATCCTTGATTTAACTACTGGTTCAACAAAGCATATAAATTTCAACAACATAAATGTCATATTCTGACATAAAATAATAAATTCCTATTTTTATGTCATGAAAATATGTTTTGCGTGGCGATTGCAAGACTCAGCTATTTTATAATTTGATTGACTCAAAGGACGCCGGCTGATTTAATTGTTAGTTTCAATTCAAAAGTTTAAATTTCATTAGAAAGCTTCACGCTTCAACGCAATTTATACTGTTCATTCGTCACGAAATCTACTCAGAAATGAACGTTGAAAGTTATGAAAAAATAAAAATGAGCTTCATTGATTATAAGTTGATAATTTGTCAAGTTGTTGAAATCAGACGAAAAGCAAGGATGGAAAAACAATTCGAGAGCCACTCGAAGAAAAAAAGACCGTGAAGAATCATACGAATTTGTTTAATCCGTAGCTCGTGCGTCAATCGTGGCCTATGACGCACTTGCCGTGAAAATTCTGCGACGTATTTTTGGCAAGGTCTGTCAAAAAAGGGGGAAACGTCAAGGTCGTGCTTTTTTAAGAGTGAGTCAAAATCTCAAACTGACATTAAAATGAACTCTCGGGGGAAAATTGCGCATTCATACATATAGTAAGAGAAAAACTCATAAAGGACCCCGAACAAACCTTATGGAATTTGGTTCTCGGTTAAATTGATCAAAAATGATTTTATTTTATAGTTTAAAGGTCACTAGAAAAAGTGTCCATGGGTGCATAGCCTAAAAACCAATAGATTTTTAACTACAGATATGTTTAGCGAGCTTTTAGATATATAGGGATATCTATTAGATATTGTGTCCATCGAGATAATTATTAATAAAAATCGCAGGATTGTGGACACAAAGTTATTTATTAATTAGTGTACGACGTTTCGTCTATAAATTTAGACTTTTTCAAGTACAAATGTGAAAATTTAAAACAACAATTATGAAAATATAAACAATAATTACTAACCATAGCAATTAACAAAAGTTAGGGTACATAAGACAAAAAACATGGTAACAAGTTTATGAATACATTTTAAACAATAAAAATAAATAAAAATACAAAAGTTGTTCAATTTCATTACATAGTTATTATATACTGACTACTTAAATTTTGAGTATCTGTTCTGTAATTAGTAGAATTGTTTTTTCTAATAAAACACATTTCACTGATAGTGCGTTTCTTCCAATTTGACTCTTTGTCTAATATTTGAACTTCATCAAATAGAAATTTATGTTCAGTGTCGAAATGATGAGATGACAACGCGGTCTTATTATCACTTAATAAATTTATATTTCTACAGTCCATTCTGTGTTGGTAAATTCTATGTTTTAGTAATTGTTTTGTTTGCCCCACATAGCATATATTACATTCATTTTAAATTTTCACATTTGTACTTGAAAAAGTCTTTTATAGACGAAACGTCGTACACTAATTAATAAATAACTTTTTGTCCACAATCCTGCGATTAATTATAGGTATCTATTAAATGCACAATTTTAAAAAATCGTAAGCTCTAGAAATATGTTTTAGAGTGCGCTGAATTCGAATATGACATTAATATTTTATACAGGGTGACATTACCTAGTTTTCGACTATTTTTCTATTTCTAAAAAAAAGAACAAAAGTTAAACATGGAACATGTTTGCGTGAATTCAATGGATATACCTTATATCTAAAATCTCGCTAAACATATCTGTAGCTAAAAATCTATTGGTTTAGGACTATGCGCCCATGAACATTTTTTCTTAGCGACCTTTAAACTATAAAATAAAACTATTTTCGACTAATTTAACTGAGAACTAAATCTCATAAGGTTTGTGCGGGGTCCTTTTATGGTAGTCAGATATCAATGAGATGAGAATTATGAAAAAAAAAAAAATTATTGCTGAAAAGTATCAAACGAATAGGCTACTTTATAAAATGTGTGTTCACACTTGATAACAGCACACTTATCAAGTATAGAGTTTATAGACATTTTTACCATAGCTGCCGCTTACTTTTGACAACTAACTAATGGAACTGAAAGATTTAATTACTATGCAACTGCAACGCTGTTACAATATCTTCCATGCTAGTTACCCACTCATACGTAGGTACTAATATGTAATAATAACAAACTGTACCGAAATAGAAGTTTTGGGACAAGTTGACGTAGTTGCTACTATATTATAATACTAGTGTGACCTGTGTGAATTATTCGCACTAAATAAGTATAATAATTATCACTTTACAAAATTATTTTTAAATATGATTGCAGGTATTCAATTCGTTTCTAATTTTGCACACTGCTTATAACGTTCTTCTTTTTGTTGTATTACATACAATATGAAGCTCAGATGACAGATCGAAGAAATATTTTACTAATTGCCATATAGAGGCGCAAGTAGCAAAAGCGTTGAGCTAAGCCGTCAGATGGCATCATGCAGCATTGCTGTGACGTTGCTCAGCGTTGCTCGCTATTTTAAAATTATAGCTGTCAGATGGCAGTATGCAGTATTGCGTCTGTTGTATTACAATATGAAGGTCAGATGACAGATCAAAGTGTTGACGTTGTTTCAAAATTAAAGCCGTTAGATGGTAGACGTTGTTCAGCGTTGCTGTTAATTAATCAACTTACAAAAACAAAAGCAATAATAAATTTTTTAGTTGTCGATGTCAGTAGAGCAAGCAATTATCTGTAAAATGATATATAATTTATGTGGAGAAATTGTGTGTTTTTTTTCTAAAAAGGGAGGCAAACATCTTAACCTTAACGTATTAATATATATGATGCAATATTGAGAATATACTTTTTTCTATACGTCCTTAAAAATATATAGCAGAAAAAATTGAGTAGTTTTGACCAGAGTTTAATTAATAATAATAAAACAGCACACCGAATCTCATTTGACTTCTTTTGAGCAGAACTATTCAGTATAGATAAAATTGTTTAAAAAAAAAAAAAATGAAAAGAAAAATCTTCGCGCAGAATCTTCTTATATATTATCTGTAGGTATGCAAGTACGATTTTTAAGCACTTGCAGCATATCCAGTCGTAAAGGGGGATGTAAAAGTCAACTGCGTGACGTTTACGATCGGGATTAGAGCATGTCTTTGTATTTGTTGTACATCGCGACTTGTTTACGATCGTTGCAAACCCACGCGCTAACCCGCCGATAGATCTCTTGCTCAAAAGGCGAAGCGGCTCAAGTCGATTTTTAGGAGAACTTGTTTAAATCGCTTTTCCGAAGGCAACTTCATTACAATCCCTTGGTACATGTAGGTACCCAAATTCTTACTCGAGACCCGTTAAAAGAGACGATTGAATTTTTCACTAATTATTGGAATAAATCAACGGGGAATAATTTCTCCGTAATTTTTGCCTTTTTAAAAACACCGATAAATAGTTAATTAAAAATTGACCATCTGTCGTCGGTTAGTCGTTAGAGTACGATAACTCGATGTGAAATACACAATTATTATTTTATAAAACAGTTTTATTAGCCGTTTTAAGTGCGGAAAATTGATATTTATAATTATTTTTGTGCAGTAAAAAGAGGAAGGCGGTTGGGGGGAGTTCTTTAAAAAACAGTTACGGGGTCGTGTCGATGCGATGGCGTTTTTTTTGCGGAGTGAAAAGGGAAGGCGTTTGGGAGGGAGTTCTTTAAAAAACAGTTACGGGGTCGTGTCGATGCGATGGCGTTTTTTTGCGCAGTGAAAAAGGAAGGGGGTGTTTGGAGGGAGTTCTTTAAAGAACAATTACGGGGTCGTGTACACAAAGTGAAATAGTAATACAGTAATTCTACACCAGTTGCTATAACGTGTAGGTAGGTGTATGTGATTTCTGATTGGTTAGACTAAAAAAATGACAGTGAAAGACGAAAAGTAGTTTCATTTTTTTTACATATTTTTGAGAAAATTTGTGAATAATCCGCAGTTTTTTTTGGAACGTCAACATTTAGCGTTTTCTATGACTTTAAAAATAGTTAAAATTTGGACACATCGAGTTATCGTACTAGATCCTCAGTCGTACAAGACGTGACGTCATTTGTCTGCAGTCTACGTGCAAGCAACAAGAAGGATAAGTAAGCACGCGACACTTACATATCAATGTAAATTCGTTATACTTAGTTACTGAATTTTTATAAATTTTATAAGATTTCCATATTATGTAATTATGGATATAAAGCACTGACGTCATTTACGAAATTGGCGGGTTCTGAACCATTCAATTAACACAGTTTTAACACACTTTCTGGTTCCCAAAAAGTTGTTGAAAGTACATTTTTTTTCTTAATATAATGCAAATTTTTTCGATCTTTTTGAGGCCTCTCTTCCGTGTGAACCCTGAACACGGGTTCCTGTTGCTTCTATCTAGTAACGACCCTGTCCAGCACTAAATTGTTTTCGTCGCGATTTCGATGTGGTTTGTAACACAAAAACTGTGACATAAGCCACATTTCCCTGTGACCACGAGTGTGTATAAAAGCTATCAGTTTTGTATGGCTGACACACATTGAAAAATATTATGCTGATACTTTCTGATTTGTTTGCTAAAAAGAATCAATTTATTTTCAATTTAATTAAAAATATATAAAAGTCCGGCGTTTTATATTATGTTTAATAGCCTTAGTAATCCTAAATACTTGGGACCAGACATTATTTAAATTTTAATTAAAGAATTCCAGGACATATTTATGGCAAATTGTATGAATGAAAGTTTAATGTTTATTAACAGTAAGATAGCTTTGCTACAATTATTAAGAAACACCCATTGTTACAATGCTATATATTAGAAAAATGTATTTTCAAATGACTGTTACCGTCGGAACTCAAATCTGGATCGTTCCACTATCGCGGCCTATAAGTTATCAATTATCCGACATATTGAAATATTTAAACTTTTTTTTATTTACAGAAAAAAAAAATCAAAAATATGTACAATAAACATAACAAAAGTGTGTGCTTCGACTGCGAGGCCATAATTAATCTTTCTCATTATGAGAAAGATTAAGTGTTAGGTTATGTCACAATATACATACAGGCTTTTGTTTTTCTTTGTCATTTGTTTATATGTGCTAAAAATAAATCGTAAAGGAAAAAATTATAATTTATTATGCATAGTCTCGAAAAATTGCTAATTTCGTTTCGATATATCGACAAATAGATTACCTTGACGGTAATACTGTCATTGCGTATGATTTTAACGAATTGTGAATTTGCTACAAACTACAAAAATGTTGAAAATCATAGAGATTTTATTTTGACATTAATTATAAAAAAAAAAATTGGTTGTCTGTAAAGTCGGTTTACGGACGATAGTTTTACGTGAAAACGTATTCCGCTCGAATATCATATTTAATAATACATAACCTAAATTTTAGTAGCTGTCAAACTATATTTTTACCGACTCTCTATCGCTTATACTGCGCTCTCGCTTGCACGCACAGGGTCAGGCGGAACGTTACACTTTTTCGTGCGTGCAGCTGGTGTTTCATCAATTTATAAGACGTTATCACGTCAAAAAACGTATTAATATTGATTTATGAAAAGATAGTGACAAGGTTGCGCGATTTGATATAATAATCTTTATCCTACGAGTTGAAACGGAATTGCACGAAATAAGGCGGAACTAACACGTAAGATAAAACGAGACTACACGAAACGAGAAGAAATTATACGAAACGATACCAGACTAGATATACACGGCGAAGCGGGATTACACGAGTCGTGGCGGAACTACACGAAATGAAACGGCATTACACGAGGCGAAACGAAACGCTACTAATCATTAATCATTCGGTAGAGGTCGTTTCACTATAGTGTTTATGCTCACTTGGAAATGTAAATATTGAATGCATTTGCTAGATAGGAAATCTTCAATACAATGAATTTGTTTCTCAATTTGCAACTGTACTACAAATGATCGTATCTGCATAATATAGCAACTTAAGTTTTGCAAGCCAATTTAGATAATTCATCAATATAATTGTGGAATTTGTATGCACTTCACAAGACTTTTTGTATTCTGGCCATCGTCATATACGTCAAAGGTTTTTCAACTGTGATCTACGGACATTGCTAGATCTACGCGTGAAGTCTACCAATCAGTTCTAGCTTTTACCATTCCAACCCACAAGTGGGGAATAACACTAGTTTAGGTTAAAAATCACTTTTACAATATTTTTTCGTGTTGAATCCGAATCAAGAAAACATATTTTTGGAAAAACTCGCTGCGTGCCTGTTAGTCTGTGAGCACGATACAGGTCAAACGGATGAGCGGATTGAAACCAAATTTTGGGAGGATGTTTGGTATGCAAATATGAAGAGCCCTATTGTTTTTAGGGAACATCGGCACATGAGCAGAAAAGATATATGCTATAACGATGTTTTTCATATAATAACGGTGTACTTTTCTTATCGGCTTATTATTCTATTTATTTTTTTAAGAAAGTTTAGTAAGAATTTTTTTTTTTAAACTTTATAGTTTCGGAATTATTTTGAAAATAAAAAAAAATCAGCTTATCTTTTGTTTTGTAAATCTGTCCGAAATAAACTAGTTAAATGTAGGTAACCATGGCAATGAATAGCAGATATCATATTGAATACTAACCATTACCCGCGTCACCTCACACAATATCAGAAATTTTATTTTGTTTATTATATACTATATCAAATGTCAACAATTTGAAGTTGGAATGGTCTCGTCGCCCAACAGGCTGGAGTTCTTTATTTTATAGTTGTCTAATTTAATTAATATGCAGAAACATTAGTATAGTAACTAATTGGAAATTAGTATTTTATTTTACCGCCCTAGAGCGTAATGGGCCATTTTATATCACGCATGCATATACCTACATATAGTATGATAGTATATGCATGTGGTAGCTATTTTATAGGTGATTGGAAAAACATATTCTGACAACACATTTTTCAGTCTAAAAAGTGTACTCTAAACTTTAAATTGACGTATTTATTTAAAATGACTCCAGACATTTCCGAGTTATGCTAGTACAAAAATAGACAAGCAAAACATGTGTAGAAATCGTCTTCAAAAATCCGCAAGTATACGAAATTACAGACAGAAATCCCATTACTATTTTATGTAGACTGTAGAGGTTACAAAATAATCAAAGTAGTATTTGAAAAATGGCAAGGTTGCGTTAAAGAAGCAAATAATAGTTAAATGTTTTGTCAACTAGACCGCTCCTTGATATGAGTAAACTATTACATTTATTGTCAATTACGATGCAAATGGTTTAATATAGGTCAAAATGCAACCGCTCGTATTGCATATATTGTTATGAACAATTTGAACGCGTATTTATAGTAGCAACAGTATCGGAATATTTCAGTTACATAGCCTATTGGTCGCTTCGCTGCTTGTTAACTTTGGCCGGCTAGACATCTACCAGTAGCTAACCCGAACTAACTGTATCTATATGTTTTTAAAACGTATACAAGCTATAAAGCGCTGCATTACTGCGCCAAAATGTATAACTAAGCTAAAAAAAAATGCTTGATCAACGCTTAAAATTTTAGAGTGCAAAATTAGATTTTTTTTAAATATTATGCCAACATTTAAAACGCTTAAATAATTCCAAGTGCTATATTTTTATAAGTCATTAGCTTTTACTCGATCGTAACCGGACAACAAATATATTTTAAGTTTGAGTATCAATTAACGATTTAATTGATGCAAGTTCAGTCGTTATTGAGTGACGCTGGTATAAACAGACAGACACAAATTCTGAAAATACGTTTTGTCATAAAAAGACATAGGTACTAATCTTAATAATCCGCAAGTTCTTCACCGATTGCTTTGAAATTTTGATGCAATGTTGCATTCGAATACGCGCGTGTTTTTATAATGCTGTGACAGTTGAGAAACAGCACCATACAACGCCATATGTGGAACGTTAGAGCAACGCATGCTATATTAATTATTTTACGGCAACGGGAGCGCCATGTGTTGGACGTCGAACCAACACACGTAACAGAGAAACGCGCAAACCAAATAGAGTGACTGCAACGCGTGGCCGGATACAGCTAGTATTCGCTATGTGCAGCTGCTTGGAAGGGAGGCATTGAACGACCGTGCGCGCTTAGCGGTGAAAGTTGGCATTTTTACGGCATTATAAAATCAAAGGTGAAAATAGAATAAAATATAACAATAATTTAATATATAATAGGTATATATTATACTAGTGGTCCCGATTGGTTTCACCCGGGTGCAAAAGAACGAATGGGGAAGGAAGGGACATGAGTACGCACATTCATCTTAGTTTACCGAAAAAAAGGTTGTGTTCAAATTTCATGATGATCGCAGTTACCGTTCAATAGTTTTTGTCGGACGGACAAATTTTGAGTTGTATTTTGCAACATTTTTTATTGATGCTCCTCTCCTATTGGTCGTAGCGTGATATTATACTATAGCCTATAGCCTTCCTCGATAAATGGACTATCCAACAAAAAAAAAATTTCAATTCGAACCAGTATAGTTTCTGAGATTAGCGCATTTAACAAAACAAACAAACAAACTCTTCAGCTTTATATTATATTAGTATAGATATACATTATTATACAATATACATCCTGAATAATAACATTATTGAACTATTTGATTACAGTTTTTATTAACTTTAAGTTTTCTTTTTTCACATTTGGTTTGAAACTGCGATGTTGCACATTAATTTTAATTTTAATTCACTTTTTACTAGTTATGTATAAAAATGGCAGTGGATTCGCCGGTCAATGGCGCTAGATGTGGCGACTTTGATGTTGCACATAGAGAATTTGTTTTTTCGTTGCCGTGGTTAGCGTTAAACATTTAACGCATTAAAAGCCCGAACTTGCATATAAGTAATTGCACTTCAAAAATTACAAACAGAGATCCCGTAATTATATTAGTATTTATATCCCGACGAGACGATTTTTTTAGTAATTAAAAATAATATAAAATTTATGTCGAAACATGTTCGCAGCGAACGTTTATAGAGATTGAGGTAGGTTTTCGTACGTCTAGATTGCATGTAACGAAAGAAGATGGCTAGCCGAAGATAAATAAAGTGAGAGAGATAGTTATATAAATTTTATAGTCGCATAAATTTAGTACCTTATCGATTGATCCCATAGTATAACATGTCTTATATACATTTACGTTTAGCTCCAGTCCATGGTCTTGGATTTTTATGTTTGGCGAATGCTTTAGATCAGCGCTGAATACCAATTAGCTAGCGTTATATGAACAATCATCCGTGAAAATTAATTAAGATGTTTACCTGTTCCTAACGAATCAATCTTGAAATTTTAGATACAGTGACGATTTTGAAATTACGGTCTCAAAATTTATTGAGTGGTCGATAAACTACAGGTACGTTTTCAAGTGACAGTAAACTGCAACTTTTATTGTCATGAGACGAAGAGTGTGTTCGGAAATATAACCCAGTATATTGGCCAATGAATCCGACGCCATATTGTACTGGTGAGACAGGTGTGACAAAGCACAAATATTTAACCGCGCGTGTGTGCATCAGGCTTTGTGGAATTTTTTATTTTATTATTTGCTATTTGCAATAATGGCTTCTCAACCAAGCAAACAATTATTACTTTTGGTGGACGAGGGAAATAATAATACGTCAATGCGCTGGCCAGTATATTTCGGAATGAATCAACAATATGGCGTCGTTTCATGACGTCATTAGCACTGGCCAGTATACAGGGTTATATTTCGAAACACACCCGAAATATATCACTGCGATAACTATAAGAAGTTTTGTTGTCATGACATTAGAATTAAATGTCATGACTTTAGTGTCGCAAAATCAAAATATTGTTAGAAAGAGCGCATAATATGGGCTGAATTGACGCGTGATGCGATGCGAGATACGCTCTCTCTCACACTTCATCTTGTCCGTAGCGTCTTACTCGTACAGCTCACGTAGATTAGACAGTTTTGTAACCGCCTGGAAGACATTTCGACCCGACAAAATGATCTGGCTTATTTATTAAATACTAAATTTGAAAATGTCTGAAGGACTTTTTTTAGTAAATAAAATTTCACAAAAAATCACAGCTTGGTTAGGCCTTATTACCCTTGAGCCATGTCTTCAATTTTGTGTTCAGACATTACAAAAGGAGTGTTACACTTTTCGCGCTGCCTCAAATACCTCTCCAAAAATGTTTGATAGCTCTTGGACTATAACAATAATAATGACCCCCCCCCCCCCGTTGTTAAAGAACGATCCTTAACAATTTGGTTATCACTTATCATTAAACAGAATCAGACTAATTTGTATTAATTTTATAATGTTCCATTTGAAAATATTTCTGAATTCGATTAAAGTTTGTATAAAGCTGTACCTCTTGAGCATAAAGGCCCCACAGTGAGTATAAAATTTTTTTGAAAATGGGTCCAGTCGTTTCTCGATTTCAAGTCTTTCAGATGCAACTTAAAAATTTGCAAAACTCGCGTAAACAGGGTTGGCAGTGTACAAAATATACCCGCAAGTGTTCTTTTAGCATGATCAAAATATTAACTGATTGTAAACAATTTTCAAAACACATTTTCAAAATTAATTTATTGTCATGTTCACGATCTAATTATAATTAAAATTATGCTAATTACTGTTATTTATCTTCTTTAAGTTGATTTTTAGTACTTTTTCAAAATATAATTTTTGACGGATCCCAACTGCAGTTTTTAAGTCCAGATTAATTTTGCGGTTCGCATAATGGCCGTGAAACAGGATACACAAGTAAATAAAACTGTCAAATAAAGTGGCTTAAGATCATTTTTCCGCTACATTGAGAGATTAAATAATATAGTGGTGTTGGCCATATGTTATGGTTGGGTGGTCCTTTATAAGGTTATTTCCAAATATATTTGCTCCCATGGCGGTTCAGGTCTCTCTCTCTCCTCAATTCAAACCTTCGAATTTAGGACATTGTGGTACGTCTTTTTTCAAATGCAATTTTGCATTGAAAAATCTACAATCTGTTTCTCTCTTTCAGTCGCTTTAGATCAAAATCAGTATTAACAGGCAGTTCCGTCTTTAAGGGCGGGCCTAGGTCCAGAACCCCGCATTCGTTCAGGGGCCTCAGTCCAGCGCAAACGACCCAAGTTTTGAACTAATTTTTTACGATGATTTAAAATTTAAATGTAATTACTGCAAAATTTATTTATAGATACCGTTTATTAAATAAAATCCGCAAAAAAATACTTCTCCAGTTTTTTTTCAGTAAACTCAGTAATTAATTTATCAAAATTTGTTTTTTTTAAGATAGATTATTAATAACTTGTTAATTAAAATGTTAACATTTAATATCTAAAGTGATATTAACTTATTTGTATATATCGAGTTCTTTGGGGAGATGGGGGTTTATATTTGGCCCAGGGTGCACTCAAGCTTCGTGGACAACAGGTAAAAGCCATTTTTAATTAAAAGCTGACATAAACCATTCTACCTTGTAGTTCTACAAATATTATGTTGTTATACGAAGTGTCTTTCCGAGAAAAAAGTATAAATTATAAACGCCTGCTGGATATTTGCATAATAATTGATTGAACTATTGAAGAATCGAACAAAGCGACTCAAGTTGAATAGAAGTGTTGAATTCAGAAGAACCGCGGGCGTGGCTTTGTGACCACAAAAGAATCAGAAGCTAATTGCTCAAATCCGTGGAAGCAGACTCGCAGACGAGTAAAACATGATTCTGATAGAAGCATTGTTGTTTAGACCGGCATTTTACATACTCACTGATTATTAGATACTAGTGTACCCGTGCAAAACTTTTTGCATGTATTTTCATATTGTTTTCAAAAATCGATATTTTGATACAGACCTATAGACAATAATTGTATTCCTCATTAGTTTCCATTTACAGTTATTTTTCTTTTGATTTAGCTTGACCTATCAAGTTGTCTCTATATTTAATTGATTATAAATTCAAAGAAAATGTATGAGTTCTGTTCATCGTTGTCATGATTACTCCGCAAGAGCTGTCACAATTCATTTTTAGAAAATCTAACCTCATTTGATACATTTACGATTTTCACTATTTTTTTCTGATCTGAGACCAAATTTTAGACTTGGTACAGTCCATGTAATATTTAAAAACTCTATTTTGGCATTAAATTAATATGAACTTACACGTTCTTAAATTGTTTGGAAAATAAAATAAAATTTATTTGTCTATTAATATTTGGAATATTTGCCCTAAAAAACTAACTAATTTAAATATACACTTCAATAATTGTCAAAGTCGACATGTCAAACTGTTTGTAAAATCTCCGACATACGTACATAGTTGCATTTCTCTCACACTCATGTCTCGTGAACATCGAAGGATTTTCTCTCTTTACGTTCCTCTTCACCCCGCTAACCCCTCGTCTTTTTTACTATTATCGGTTGAAAGAAGCCCTTTTAGAGAAATTTCACCAAAAAAAAATTAGTGATAACAGACCTGTGGACTAAAGGTTTTAGTTTAAAAAAAAAATGTGTCAATCGGTTGAGTAGGGATTGCTGGCGGATTGTCTAGAGAAATAGGGCTTGTGTTTTAAATATATAGATTATTCAAAAACATTTCTAATTCCTTTTTATTTTCATTTCAGATATTATCTGCTATACATAATAGGTAAGTGATATTAAAAAACTCATAAATAATAGAAGATTCATAACTACAGGTTTTTTGAAGTAAAACTTTTTTTCGCACGGTAGGACAAGTTCGCTTCATGAGATTGAACGTGTAACGAAACGTTACATGCATGCAAAGCAGCCATTTTATTGGATATGGTGCAATACATAAATAACCAATTCGACACAGCTCAGTCAACTTTTGTCCCCCCCCTGCATGTTCTACGAGAAATTATTTATGCCGTTTCATAACTGTGAAAAGGTTACCTATTTATTGAAAAATTAAATCAAAATATTTTTCAGTTTTTGACCGGTTTTTAGAGGATTTTGCGTTTTAGTTTTGAAGTGTGGCCGTCCTAAAATTTAATTCCATTGGTTTGGACACCGAGTGCAATTACATCCAGACAGACAAGATTTTTTTTGACGTGATAAAGTCTTATAAATTGATGAAACACCGGCTGCACGCACGAAAAAGTGTCACGTTCCGAAATGTGTCACGTTCCGAAATGTGTCACGTTCCGAAATGTGTCACGTTCCGCCTGACCTTCGAGCGAAATACGTTATCACGTAAAACTATCGTCCGTAAACCGACTTTCCAGACAACCAGTTTTTTTTAAACAATTTTTTTTTGTTCTTGTTAACGTGCGAATTCACTAAAAACACAAAATCAAAATTTATGCACGATCACTAAACATCGTATATATGGGAAAGTAAAAAAGGACAATGATTTGCATTCAAAATTTATAAAATTATGGCCATGTTTGCACGAATACAGTTCAGAAACGCAGACTGAGTTCGCCGTATATACATAGTACGGCTATAATATTATACATATATGGTGTATTTATTATTATGCAAGCTATGTAGTGGTCGTATGTTCATTAATTACCACTTTTACGACCTCCAGTTCTCTTCCATCGCACAGACAGGAATAATGTCAAATGAAAATTTAAAAGGTTGCGCTGCACCAGATAATGAATATCTAATATGGCTGTCTAACAATGCAAGAAAATATTTCAATTAATATACACTAGAAACTATATATTTAAATTGTTTTTGAAGTGTTTACACGGCCGGAGTTGTTCCAAATCGTGTTGGTTTCCGGGCTCGTAGGTCCATCGGCATTTTTACCCGACGCTCTGTTTACAAGTGCGGTAGACATTATTAAAGACGATGCGGCAGCTGGCGACTCATGACTAGTGTCTAAGCGTGAGTGTGTTTTCAGCTCGGTCGTACTCCTTGCTTCGTATTACGACCGAGTAGAAAACACACTCAAGCTTAGACACCAGTCGTCGGCACACTTACCTGTGAGTCGCCAAGAAGGTCACTTCACCCGCTACCACACCGCGTTTGATAATGTCTACTGCAGTTGTAAAAGAAACGTTGGGTAGAAATACCAATAGACAAGGAACAGCGATCGCTCTCTCTATCTTTACTAAGTAAGTCGTCAGTAGAAGTAGAATGGACGTGTTTCAATTTTCGTTACGTTCTCGTTTGTCAAGGTGAAGTTAAGTTTATTAACATAGAAGTTTCATGTCCAACGCGGTGGGTGGCCATTTTTGTTGGTGTTAAGATCACGTTTCAAATATTTTAGTACGTAAATTCCTTCAAGAGATAAGTTGACGGTTTTATTAATTAGGACGTCACAGCTACGGGCAGATAAAATATGGCGGAAAAATGCTACCAATAATATCCCCATTATCAGTTTGAATAATTAATTCACAATAATGCGTTTTTAGATAAAGATTTTTTTATTTTATGCAAAATATAAGTGTTGCCTTTGTAAGTTATATTTTCACTTTTTATTGTATTTATTTTGATTTTTACTTTAACACTGATGTGCATCACCTGGGATATATCCAATAAAAATGAGTACTTGTTATTTTTATTTTATCTGAGTAGAATATCCTTTCGAATACAAGCTGTACCGGAAAGAGTGGATCAAAGATCGAATATAAAATCGTTTAATTGACGTACATTAACATGGGACGGAACATATTTTGATGTTGTGGCATTGAATATTAAAAAAAAGATCAAGTGTGTCGTGGTCACACTCGGTAGAAGTGAACCTTATAAATTATTTTACTGTAAACATCAAGCATTTTAATAGATTCTGTCCATACATTTTTTCGTAAATTTTTCGTGAGATGAAATAACTGCATTTTTTAATTTTTCGATCAAAATGTCAAAATAGGTACCTAGTTACCGCGGTGATAAAATCGTTTTTTTAAGTATTCACGTGACCATATTTCTGTAAGAAAAAATTCTGCATTACCGCGAGTTACGAAATTTCTGCTTATTTCTATGGTCTAGCTGTATATGCAACGAGATATAGTACATATCACGTATCCAAATTTACTTGTAAGAGAAGGACTTTGAAAACTAAAACACGAAAAAACTGACAAAACCAAACTATTTTAAAATAATTAATCGAAAAACAAAATATCAATTTTGAGTCAACTTAAATGGTATACGCCACTTAAATAATATTTTTTTACTTATAGAAAGCATTTTAATTCTTTCAGGTTTGATGGTCAGTTATCAATCCACCTATTCTAGATTTTTTAAACATATTTTCACGCTATGGTTAATTTATTAACGACCGTATTCCACGTAAGCCTTAGGTGATCATTTTTTTCAATTTTTATTCATAATAAAT
Source organism: Xanthostigma xanthostigma (assembly GCA_963575645.1). Classification (NCBI taxonomy): domain Eukaryota; kingdom Metazoa; phylum Arthropoda; class Insecta; order Raphidioptera; family Raphidiidae; genus Xanthostigma; species Xanthostigma xanthostigma. Next base: position 6,341,101 of record OY754471.1, on the reverse strand, counting down.
AAACCTAAAGTAGAAATGCAGTTTTTTTATTTATGCAATCTTTAAGAAGCCGTGGCCGAAAGAGTTAGGCGTAACTCACACGTACCACTTTCCGACCACAAAAAAGTGGTCCTAATGTGGTTGAATTCGACCACTTTCCATCAACAGTTTTGTAGGCACGCAGACGTTGGTGAAACCACAAATGGACCATACAGAACAGACAGTTAAAATATGGATTTATTAATAGAAATTATTGGGTTCATCCAATTTTTGAAGATAGAAACGAGAGTCAATTTCAACAACTTTATCATCGTTTAAGACCATCATCTACCTGCAGAGCAAGCTTGTAAAGACGTCTCGTGTGAAGCAAGCACATAAGAGCAATTAAGAAAATCGGCGCTAGAAAAACTAGTAGTGAAATCTAGCAAGGAACATAGCGGCAAATCAATCCTCGTGTGCAGCGGACTATCCAAGTCGTTGGTTGTTCGAAATTGCCTAGCGTTCGTTTTTTTTTTTGACGCTCTGTATATATTATAGGAAATGTGCACCTGCAAGTATTAAACGTTGCCATAGTATTGTGTAAAATGCGAAAACTTAATGGCGGAAAATGTTAACTGTAATGCAAGAGAAATAATAAAAGAAAATTAGTCCTTTATAACGGGTACCTGCACTGAACAGATAATATATTGTGTGGTCAAAATACCGAACCGGTTATGTAGAATTTTTGGTATTTTCACATGCTCCATGACTTCATCAACGCACCTAAGAAAAATATCAATAAAAATAGTTAAACTATAAGTTAAACGCTATGATTGTACAATCGATAATGTACTAAAAACTAGAAAATAAATATGAGTCACCATAGGAGGCTTTGATTAAACTAAAATAAAGTAGAAAACTTTCATTTGTTTGAGATTGGAAATCACATTTGGCTTTCGACCATAATGTAACTATAAATGCCCCCACTATTTTATTTTAGTTTAATCAAAGCCTCCTATGGTGACGCATAGTTATTTTCTAATTTTTAGTTTGATTTGCATCCGGAACGGTCAGTTAGTTATTATAATATTGTATTGTCATCTGAACTACATACGTGTGCAAAATTTCAACTCAATCGGATAACGAGAAGTAGTTGAAAAATATGTCGCATGCTTTATTAAAAATGCAATTTGCGACCGCGGATGAAAGCCGGAACAGTCAGTTAGTTATTATAATATTGTATTGTCATCGGCACTACATACCTGTGCAAAATTTCAACTCAATCGGATAACGGGGAGTAGTTGAAAAAGCTTGTCCAAAATTTGAAACAAAGAAGTAAAGATATAAAAAATATACGGAGTTAAGCTAAACAAAAGCAGTTCAAATCATAACAAGTTTTTGATATCGTCTTCCAAACCAACGACGCCTGCACATAATACGTAAGAATTTGGGTTCTGTCGTTTCTTTTTCGATGTTGCATTCGCTCAGCACAGGATTTTTTAGGTTTTTTGCATTCCTTTCGACGCGTGCTTGACTTTCCGTTTTTTATAATTCCGAGCATATTTACAAGTCTTGTGACACGACATCTTTAAATATTTTGTAATTTAATACCGATTTTCACTTATATTCCGGCGTCTATTTTTATTGTCTCACTTTAGGTCCTATAGTAGTGCTTCCCGAGCTCTTCACGTTACCCGAATCAACGTCCTAGATAAACGCGTTTTCATGCTACATTACTTTAAAAATTTACACAAAGCTAATTCGTGACTACCACGCGCATGCGCTCACCCTCGCGCGACGACGTCACAGGCAAAACAAATCTTGCGCGACGAACCCGTACAGAAATGATTTATACGTTGTGCGCTCAACCGTTGTTGACGCATTTTATTAGTCTCATAGTTATTACAGTCAGATTTGAATCGCTAATAACTATGAGACTATTTTATTAGTCTAATAGTTATTAGCGATTCAAATCTGACTGTATTTTGTAACACAAGAAAGTTCGACCGACTAATCACTGCACTTAACGAGCGAATAGGCATTTTCACGTCAATTAAAAACATAGGTATCTAATTGGTCACTTTATGCTGGGTTGCGAAAAAAATTGTCAGAAAATCTGATTTGACAATGATCTTAGATCGTGATTTGCATTTTTTTTTAATTAAGGAACAATCTAATGTTGTTGTTAAACTCTTTGTTGTGGCGAACACAGAAAAAAAATCAATATTTTTTTTAAGTTTTATTAATATCAAACAAGAATACTCATGAAGGAAGGTGTCAAGAAAAATATTAATTCCCAAACTAATTATGTTACAAAATACGCTGTTGCAATCTTGTCATATATTTTGTTTTTCAGTTAGGTATTCGTAATATTTTCAATTTTATTTTTACCCGACTGCGACGAAGCCAAAAGGAACGGTTATGAGTTTAGCAACATATGTATGTTTGTATTTACGGATGTTCCACCATAGCGCTGAAACTATTCAGCCGATTTTGATAAATAAGGTATCAATCGATTCGTTATTATAGTCCGGATAACATAGGCTATTTGAATAATAGTCCCAGGGGTGAGCAAATTGAAAACAAATTTAAAAAAATTTAAATAAAAAATAAGTTCACGCGGCTATCCTCAGATGAGAATATTTTCTTGTTTCATACTTTTCAGTAGTCGAGTTTTAGTTTTTGAACTTATTTTTTATTTATTATTATAGTCCGGGGGGGGGGTAATTACCTCCTTTACTCTCCACACACAGAAACACAAATGACTGATCTACCTACAGAGAAAAACAAATTTGCTTTTCAAGTTAAATAATGCATAGAAAACTGTCTGTTTATCTTATAAAATACTATGTTAAATACATGCATTTACAGTTAAAAAAATATCGGATCAATCGATCGATTATTTTTCGATCGGAATCGATTTAAAATTCTAGTGTTTTTTTATGGGAACATATATTATGTGATTACAATCTAAGGTTATTATCAAGCTAGATTTCTGATAATAATAGATATTTATTAATAAAATCTTGAAATTTTACGTCATACGAAAATTTTACTCTCCCAAAAATAAAAATAAGGAGCTTTCGATCGGGTTTGAGTTGTGACAGATGAGATAAAATTTATAATTAATTATTTAGGCGTATAGGAAACAAAAAAGTCATTTATGCCACTGCGCATGCGTGTGATCTAGTTTCGTGTATGCCAATCGGAATGTATTTTTTCGCAGCATTAAAAAGAGACAGCACAGTCAACGAATCGAAAGGAAGTACTTTATCAAAATACATTGTAATCTCGAGAACTAAAGTGTTGAAACTCTGACATAAGATTTTTTACCCTGTAGTCATAGATTGTGTAGGACAAGGAATGGGAGAAAATTGCATTCCGTTTGGCGTTTATTGAATGAAGGTTATCAAGTTTAATTTAAAAATACCATCCCTTCTACGTATGCAAGAATGTCTGTTTTGCACATCATTGTGAAACCATCTTCATGACATAAGTAATGACTTTAGTTGTTAGGCGTCTATAATCTACATTTTCATCATACAAACTTACAAATAAATTTTACTGAGTCTATTTTCGTGGAACGAGATCGATCTTTCAGCGAAGTTTCAGCGAAACGACAAAAGACAGTAGCGGTTTAAAAAAAAAATTGGTTGTCTGTAAAGTCGGTTTACGGACGATAGTTTTACGTGATAACGTATTCCGCTCGAATATCATATTTAATAATACATAACCTAAATTTTAGTAGCTGTCAGGCGGAACGTGACACTTTTTCGTGCATGCAGCCGGTGTTTCATCAATTTATAAGACGTTATCACGTCAAAAAGAGAACTTTTGTAAATACTAATTCGCCATTTTCCTTAGATATACCTGGTTAATAGTATTATATTGAATAGTTTTTTCTTAGAGTATACCGGTTGTTCCAATTTATTTGCGCAATAAATGCTTATAAATTTTCAAATTCGCTTAGTTTTTTTTTGAGTTACAAAGTCTCGAGAAAAAAAAACTGTTTAATTTTTTTCTTTCTAGAAAATTAGAACAGCTATCTACTTCAAACTATGAATGCAGTGTAATGTTTTTAAACGCAAATGGACAGTTCGATTAATTAAAATAAGAAAATTATAGGCTGCTGAGTTTTTAAAAAAGATTGTTATTTTTGAAATTATTTACATTTCAGAAGAATAAACGTTTTTTGCAAAATTTCAATAGATAGCACCGATTTAGAGATATTTTGAAAAAACGATTTGGACTGGCAAAGTTTTTTCGAAATATCTCTAAATGTGCTATGAACATTTTGCAAGAGACTTTTTTTTGAAAATAATAAAAGAAAGCATTTGTGAAAGATTTTATAAGACATTTTAACCTATTAAACTCTCGATTATAGTTTTAGTCAGTAATATACGTTGATCAGACGTTTTTATTCTCATAATTAATTATAATATATTAGAAATCGTGTCCATTAATTGTACTTGAAAAAGTCTAAATTTATAGACGAAACGTCGTACATTGAATAAAGAACTTTTTGTCCACAATCCTGCGATTCTTATTAATAATAATTAATTATTTTACCAAATTGGAATTTTTTTTCATATGAAAGATAAAAAAATCAGATTTAGGCGAAAACATTGAGACAAATTAGAATAAAAACTAATTAAATACGTCGTAAATTTTTATTTAGGTATAATAAATTTTAAACCATATTTCGATATGAAAATAATAATATTAAACAAATACCTGCTTAGGTATTTAGTTTTCGGGAAACTATATAAGTCCCTACTTGACTGAAGAGTTTGTTTCTACTCCTTAAAAAATCGTAAAATTAGCTGTCCGCGCGGGAGATTTAGTTCTAGCTTAAAAAAACATGAGTGCGTCTAACCTTTACGCGTAGTTGAAGTAAAACTTCTTTTTTAATTTGTTTTTACCATTGCGACTTTTTGGGAAATGTTCACTCACAAATTAAGATACGTTGACTATGCTTATTGATTTGCGTCCGCAACTATGTTTCCCACAGATGCGTCTTGATGTCGCCATCTGTCAGCAGATGCTTTTAAATAGTGAAAATTGCATAAACACGTTACTTCCGTCCGAAAAAAAATTAATTATTCTGAAGTCGCGCCTAAAGAAGAAAAATCGGGATGTCCCTCAAAAATCGCGACATCTAGTAACACTGTTTGAGTCCCTCATTTATGACAAGCGGCCTATACAATGCAATGCTTTCAGTGCGAGCTGCTATAAGAATTACATTTAGCGCATATACTAAAAATAAAGGATTTATGAGACCATACTATTCGAAGTCTAAATTCATATCATATCAAAAGGTTGTCGGCTCCTGTAATAGCCTGTGCAAAAACGTATCCGGATATAAAATCTACTACTACATTTCTATATATATACTTATATATCTACGTACATACATACATACATATGTATAGTATTTTAGAACGAGCAAGAATAGCACTGCAGTAATAAAATAGAACTCTTTACTGGCACATAAGCACAGAATAGCACTTTTTATCTCCAACATACATAAGTGTATAAAGCACCTATACCCCGTGTGCGAAGAGGTATTATGCGCTGGAAACAATGCTCCGGTATCATAATAAGTTGGGTTGGCAGTCTGTCAGTCTTCTTTTAAAGGCTCGTCTCAAGTTCTCCAATACCGAAGATGTAAGTTACAATTTATTCAATTAGCCACTGGTTTTGAAATGGATATTTCTGGGAAGGGTTACACGCCAGCTGGAAAGTTCATAATGCTGCCCTCAGTTTCAATAAGTTGGATTTGCAGCCTGTCACTTCTTCTAAAAAACTTGTCTCTAGTTCTCCAACACCGAAGATGTAAAATCCAATTTTTACTGGTTTTGAAATGGATATTTCTGGGAAGGGTTACAAGCAAATTAGCAAGTTCATAATGCTGCCCTCAAGTTCTATAAGTTGGGTTCGCAGCCTGTCACTTCTAAAAGCTTGTCTCTAATTCTCCAACACCGAAGATGTAAGATCCAATTTATTCAATTAAGCACTGGTTTTGAAATGGATATTTCTGGGAAGGGTTACAAGCAAGCTGGTAAGTTCATAATGCTGTCCTCAAGTTCTTTAAGTTGGGTTCGCAGCCTGTAAGTTTTCCTTTAAAAGTTTGTCTCAAGGTCTCCCACGCCGAAGATGTAAGATCCAATTTATTCAATTAACCACTGGTTTTGAAATGGATATTTCTGGGAAGGGTTACAAGCAAACTGACAAGTTCATAATGCTGTCCTCAAGTACTTTAAGTTGGGCTTGCAGCCTGTCAGTTTTCCTTTAAACGTTTGTCTCAAGGTCTCCCACGCCGAAGATGTAAGATACAATTTATTTAATTACCCACTGGTTTTGAAATGGATATTTCTGGGAAGGATTACACGCAAATTGGCAAGTTCATAATGCTGTCCTCATGTTCTCAAAACCAGACCTGTGAGATCAGGTTTGTCCAATTATCAACCCGAGGTTTTTCGAATGGATAGTTCTTGGTAAGATTTACACGAACTCTGAGTTTTAAATTCTGTTCCCAAGTTTTCAAGAGAACGGGGATGCGATATTCGGTTTGTCCAATATTATCAACCAGAGGTTTTTCGAATGGAGAGTTCTTGGTAAGGTTTACACAAACTTGTCCTTCTAAACGTAGTTCTCAAGACCGTGAGATGTAAGAATCAAATAGTAAAGGCTTTTGGAACGGATAATTCTTGTTGGGATTTACTCAAACTAATAGTTCTCAACAGCTGAGAAGTAAGGCATAAGATCGAATTAGACATTGAAGGTTCTTGAATATAAATACTACTTTAAAAGTCGTCTTTCTGGATGCCTATGCAGGCAAAGGTTAGTTTTAAACACATTTTTTTGACTGTACTTTTACGCTGTTGTTAATAAAGCAACCAAATTTCTGCATCAATTCCTGTGACGTCATTGTACAGGTACCATAAAAGAGGAACATAATTTAAATCCGTGTTCTCTATGATTACAAAGATAGGAGGTGCTCTGGAAGTCGTATAGTATACATAGAAGTTGTCTGTTAGTGTTGGATCACGAGCTCAATCGAATTTAAAACTAAACTCATAAAAATCCTTATTTTCTTCCTCGTTCCACTTTTAACTAGCCCCTTTCATAACCCTACCGTGTTTATATACAGAATGTACCAAAAATAGTGCTGCGGATTTTGGTTGCACACTAGACGCTACCCGCGGCTTCACCCAAGATGAAACACGGCAGCGACAAAAGGAGTAGAGCGATATAACAGTACTATGAAACACTTGGAAATTTTTTGGGTCAGAAACTTCCCTTAAAGGATGAATTTTCAAAAACACTTTCTTAGTGCTCACTGACGTTATATATGGAATTTCGGTGCAAAATTTCATGCTTCTAGACTCACCGGTTTTGCGTTGTCTGTTTGTCAGTCAGTGTTAAAATAGATTAACCCTCTTAGGGAATGAATCATCAAAGATAATTTTTTAGTGCTGTCTTACGTTATATAAATTTCATGCTTCTAGACCCACCGGTTTAGGCTGTGCGTTGTCTTTGAGTTTTATTAATTAGTAGATTCCTTATAAAGATTCGAAAAGTCATTGTTGTCGAGAGACTGCAATATACAAAATCTATCTTCGAAAAGTGTTCGTCCTCAAAGAGTTTTAAAATGTACTGTCAGAAAATCTTCAGCATCAAAAGAAGTACTGTGGAATATTTACATACGCGGAATCGAGGTTATGGCATTTCAGAGCTCTCAAGGAAAGTATATATATAAACGCCAATATCTCCTACACTAAATGAGATAGTCACAGCAGTGATTTCATTGGATTCGATGTGATTGTTTTTGTTCGTGTGGTTAACATAAAATGTATCAAAAATTATTTAGTGCCAAAAAAGTCACAGTTTGGAAACAGCTGAAGAGTTGTTAGATAAGTAGATGCAGGAATATAGATTTTAGAAGTGAAACTTTTTTAGGCGCGTTAGGGGATAAGCTGGCCTGAATCGACGACAAGTTAAATGCTTCCCCTTCTCCGACTGCAACTGGGAGTTGAGAGGAGATGTATTTAAGAGAGAGGATACCGCTCACTGTATTCGGGTAAGGTTCTCTACCTGTTAGCAAAAACTGAAGTGACGCCGTTAGTTTGGTGATAAACAAACGATTTGGTACACGTGTATTTTTTGTGATATTTTGTGTTTTAAGACTTAAAAGAACTTTGTTGTGCATAATGGTCTGGTGTGCGGCTTATGGTTGTAAAAGCCAAAGCAATAGAAAGAAGCCTGGAGTTAAGCTTCACAGGTAATTAATAAATCATATATATTTCATCCACAACAATGATTGCAAATATCTTTAAAATTGATTATTTTCTGTAGCCATACCTATAGCTTCTAAATATGATTTATTTTATACAGTATTGAAGCTAATAATAATGTTTTGGGAGAAGCATTCTTTTAAATTTTCATTTATAAATTAGCTTTCGTATGTGTTTTTTTATCTAACTTTATCTCCAGTGGCATGGATTGTAATTAAAAACAATTTCTCAGTTACGCGATTCTTGGATTAATAATACGAATATTGATGATTGGGACCCATTCAATAATGCCAGAATTTGTAAGAAGCATTTTGAGGAGCTTGTTTTGTAGCGAACAGGACAAAAAAGGGTGTCTGTTAAAAGAAAACAATCCCGACCATATTTCAAGAGCTTCCCAAATTTTTGCAACCAAAAATGAAGTTCACTGGCTTAAGTTTAAATTTAGAACTGTATAGAGAATTTTTATTCTAATACTGCTCTGTTAATTTAATATAGGTACATGTTAATTTTATGTAATATACATGTATATATTTATTTATTTTACTTGTGTATGCACACTTTATTGTGTTATAACAGCCCTGATAACAGTAATAAAGCTATTCACTATTTTATTTATATAGTAAATAAAATATAAATTAATAAATGAACACTACCCTTGTATTTTTTATTATTCCTATCCTGTTCAAAAATTTTAGAAGAAACGGATTTTTTTGTTTTTTGAATTTTGTATACGCCGCTTTTCTTTAATCGTAATTTCATAACTTACTCAGATTTTTAAATAATTTTGCTTACTTCAGCTTAGAAGCAAACGTAGGTAGTAGATTTACACAATTGCATGTGAGAACCGTTAACGATAATTTTTTAATTTGAAAATTAAATAATAAATGTAAATATAAATATATCAATAATAGGTACCTACTTAAACTCGAATGTTACCCAACTGGTACTGGAGTTTTGATGTTAACTGCTAACAGACGTGCGCTTTGATTTATCTATTCTTTTCTTCTTACATAAAGTCTATAAGGGGTTAGGGGACAATCGTTTCTACTCTCTCTGTCAAACTGTCATGCGCACTCTACACGCATGCTCAGTGCGTATTGTGTGTATCCGTAGCTTTTTCTCTAGCCACGGTATAGCGCCCGCGGTGAGAGTTGAAGCCAGGCACGTCATCAATAATATGGTAGTGAACGTCTACTTGCCCGCAGACAGTGGCGTGTGGACTAAATTCGACATATCCATTTATAGCGGTAGAAAAAAATAAACACTCGACGCACATGGATCTCCGAAACAGCGAATAGCAAGCTAGAAGGCGGGCGCAATGCGTTCACGTCACTATGACGCGGTGACTTCATCTTTCGCCGCAGCTATTCTAACAAATTCCACATAACCATTTCTTAAAAACGCTAGAACCTAAGAAGTTTCACTTCTAACTCGTGAGTCTCGCGCATACTTTTTTTAAAACTACAATATTGTTTTTTTTAAAGTTCAGAAAATAGTGATGAAAATTTTGAGTTTAAACTCAGTAAATATATGCTCTCAAAAACGCTTTTTGAGACACACTGTATATAATTACAATAACCATACTTATAACTAGTCTTGAAGTAATATCAGGTTACTAGAAGTTAATTAAATGCATATATTAAGTACAAATAAAAAGTAATAACTTCTCTTGATGTAATAAAAGTGTAATAAAATATCGAATAAGTAAAAATTTAATAATTTTTTCAACAGATTGATAAATAAAACATCGCAAAGGGACTGTTAATTTTATAACTAAAGATACAGAATATATTTTGGTGACAGAAAAATATTAATAATGTATTGCTTTTACTGGCATTTTTTCCAGCTGAGTGATGTCATTTTCTTGACATTTTTATAGTTTTTGAAAGAAATAAATTACGCGACTGATTTTAACATTAAACATAAATTACTTAATGAATATTAGAATAAAATTAATGGAAAATTTCCCGTTTCTCATTAGCAACATTAATTATAAAATACCGTTATGTACAAAAAAAAATGTGAGCGGTAATGGGACGTCTGGCGGATGTGAAACACAAAGGACCCTGCACCAAATAATATATGGGAAAATTTGATGCTGAAAAAAGTTTCCAATACAACTTGGGTTTGAAAATCCCTTGTCCAAAGTTGCAAGCTTATCAAAAACGGCTGTTTTGTGGCAATTGACCAATAACGTGCAATATGTAGGCTGGATATATATATGATATAATATAATGTATATTGTATGTATATTATATATATACCGGGTGTTTCAAAAGTCTCGGAACGGCTTAATATTTATTATCGGGTAAGGCCTCTTGTTAACGACAACGGATAACGGCCCGATTTATATGACGAGCGACGGACCGACGCGCAGTATCCTGTCTATCGAATAGCAAAATTAGATTTTGAGCCTGAGGACCATAAGAGGGTTCCGCAGGGCGCAACTTTGAGATTTTAAATAGGAGCTATTCTTTTTTATTTGATATTTGAATTCTGCGAAAAATTTTACATACGATCGGATCAAATGTAGCGCCCGTAAGAAAGATCTAAAAATATCTCATGTACAATAAATATCTAAATTTGAAATGATTGACTGACTTTTACCTACAATATTCGTTTTGAGGAGAAATTTCACTAATACTCCATAGGTTTCTAAAGATCGATTTTGAACTTTAAGGCCCCTTTGTAGGGTCCCTAAAAAGGTCTAAAAGGATTCACAGTTGAATAAATCTTAATTTGAATTCGGTTACTTGATATTATCATAAATACTTTTTTTCGGAATGAAACCGTAACGTCCTCCCATAAAACGTCGTCCCATAAATGTTTCACGTCAATTGCACGGTTTTACTTCCAACCAAACTCGGCATTAGATGTTTCAAATAAAAGAGTGCCGGCAGAAGTGAAAACTTGAATATCAACGTCTTACGATCAAAATGGTTTGAATCATAGATTGCATTTTTATGTACGATATTTCAACGTTAGATGTCTAACGTTGTATAAATAAAAGTTTTCGTCTACGCATATCTGACGATCTGACGCGAGTTTAACATTTTTTACCCATTACAAAAAAAGTGTACAACGCCGCTAAAGAAGTTTTCACTTCAAAAAAAACTCAGTAAACATAAGAACCTATTATTAAGTATTATTATTATTTTATAAATACAAAAACACTTTTTAGTAAAATCCCGGATGTATTCGATAAATTTCTATTTTTTTGGACAGGTAGATAATACAATTAATGTGTTGAGTAACATATAGTAACAGCGCTAACTGAAAAATACTTGATTTGGATACTTTCACCATTTAAGAAAAAAATAAGTTTATTATTTCACTAGGTTTACAGCTTATTATTTAAGGTAGTAGATATACCTATTTTTTTACTGTGATAACAGAATTATCAAACAACAGCTTAATAAAATTATTTCATTATTCTACAGGTCATAAAAAACTGAATTAAGATTATGGAAGTTTTGTAGCATAATAAAAAAATTCTATCGGTGCACTTCCACGGTCATTTAGGCCTAGTACTATCTGAGATTTATAAATCGAAAATTATAGTTCAATAGCGGTCCGTCCCGGTTCCACCCGAGTGTGATAGATATAATTGTGCAAAATGTATTTCGTTTGCGGCCCGGCGTCTGAACTAATAGCTTGGAGCAAATTCTATCAGATTTGCTTCTGAACTAATAGTTTTGAATGAATTCTACCAGATGTCACAACTTGGTACTAAAACAGTTTTTTTGTTTGCTTGTGAACTAATAGATTTGAGTAAATTCTATAAGATGTCGTTACATGTTACTAAAACAGTTTTTTTGAGAAAACACTAATTTTGTACAAAATATTTAATAAAAACTATCCTATAGTGTAAGTTGGACCAAACAAGATATATTCACAAAATTTCATTAAAATCGGTTCAGTGGTTTCGGAGATTAACGCGGACAAAATTGTGACACGACAATTTTATATATATATAGATTTGTATGTTGTTTTGGCCGCCGAGCGTGTGGTAATGCTATTGCTAAAAGTGTTAATTGGATTTTCAATTTATTACTAAATTAGTAGTTTATATATCTAGTTTGCAATGTATTATTTTATGACGAACGAACAATTATCGAGTTTTAACAGTCAGTGAGTCATAAAAACATTGCAATCGATACATTTTTTGCACGTACCTTCTATAAGATAGCTGATTTTCACATCACAATATAAGTATATTTGTAATTTTTTTGACAGTTCACTTTCGACTATATCGGTATTTATATGAACTGCATCTATTTTGCTTCTCTGTTGCTCACATGGATTTAAGTGGCAACTGACAGAGATATGACTACTGGATTGGTAAAATCGCATTATTTTCATTTTACTTTACGCACTAGTGTGAACAACCGATATACAGACATGAAAAGCAGTTTTTTTTCATAAGGAGTCATGCAAAAAATAAATAAAATATAGTTTAAAAAAAACTAAAAAACACGCTTTATATCGGACTAAAAAGTAAAAAATAATTGTTTTAAAATAAGCTTAAAAAGCGTGGGGCGCTTTGTTCCACATTTTCGTACATCGAGCGCCCAACGCTTTTTAAGCTTATTTTAAAACAATTATTTTTTACTTTTTAGTCCGATATAAAGCGTGTTTTTTAGTTTTTTTTAAACTATATTTTATTTTTCACTTTTTAGTTTGAGGATCTATAAAAGAATTTATTAATCCTGGGGGTCCTAATAAGGATAATGGGAAACTGTTATCAAATTATTGCATTGTCATCGGTCCTTGATACGTATGCAAAGTTTCAAATTAATCAGACTTCGGGAAATTGGTGAAAATTATGCTCAAAGATTCAAAAGAATTTATTAATCCTGGGGGTCCTAATAAGGATAATGGGAAACTGTTATCAAATTATTGCATTGTCATCGGTCCTTGATACGTATGCAAAGTTTCAAATTAATCAGACTTCGGGAAATTGGTGAAAATTATGCTCAAAGATTCCGTTACGGACATACATACATAGTTAGTTACATACATACATAGTTACAACCCAAACTAATATAAAGCGTTTAAAAATAGCTTTCCATTGTCACTTAGTTGTATATTTTTCGTCTACTAAAAGCCATTCATACTTATTAACTGAGCCTGTATTTTTTATAAATCGTTTTGACGTGAAAACGTCTTATAAATTGATTAATCACGTCAATATAAAAAGATGAAACACCGGCTGCATGCACGAAAAAGTATAACGTTCCTAACGTTCCTAGCGTTCCTAACGTTCTGCCTGACCCTGTGCGTGATTATTAAATATGATATTCGAGCGGAATACGTTATCACGTAAAACTATCGTCCGTAAACCGACTTTACAGACAACCAATTTTTTTTCACATAATTACCGCTAATTACGATATTTTTTACAACAAAATAAAAATAGATTGTTATGTATAACAAACTGTTTTATTAAAGCTAGTTAAATCGTTTTCATAACTAACTAACCTACATATATTATTGATATGAAAGTTCTATATTTATTGGTTTTAATAAACGACTACAATTAAAACTGCTTACCTTTCCCCAGTGAAATATATTGCACATACCGCTAAACTAGCGGTATGTGCTTTATTATCGCTTTGCGCGTCAGAGCTGACTTTCGTTCACATAAGAAGTTGCATCTAAGTTAATTTCGCTAGAAATCCATTCAAATTGAAGCTTTTTGAAAAGAGGAGATTCTGATCTATAAAACAGAACCATTTTTAAATCCATTCGAGTTCATAAATACTACTAAAATTGTAATTGAAAATCACGAACAGCAGTCGTCGGTTGGTCTGTACGTATGTACGTACGTATGTACGTACGTATGTACGTACGTATGTACGTCACGACTCTACAGATCGCAATTTTGGTCAGATTGCCTTGGGTTATATTTTATTCACTTTATTTACTATCAGACCAGAACCCTATTTAAATTCACTAAAATGTGTTCAGTAGTTTAATTTTTATAAACAGTTTTATTTTATTATTTTTTGACAGTCAATAGTTTGAAAAAACAATATAATAATTACTGTGTAAATGTCCATAAAACAAGTGCTACACTTGTATACCGTAATAACAGTAGAATGCTTAGCAAGTTTCGTAACGTAATGGGTATGTCATCAGACCCACAACAGTAAGGTCCTGGGTTCGATTCCTTCCGAAATAATTGGATTTTATTTTTTTTTTCTATTCCATTTTATTCCACTTGATATTAATTATATATTATATTATGTATACCTACATAGTTCTTATTTTTTTTTTCAAATTTAAAAAAATATTTTTTTAATTTTGAATTATTTATTTCTTTAAATTTTTTAAAAATATCTTTTCAATTTTGTTTTTTTTTATCATACCTACCAGTGGAAAACTTGCGGGATGTGCACTTTTGGTTTTGCCAACTATTTTAAACTAGTGTGACCTGTGCGAATTATTCGCACTAAATAAGTATAATAATTATCACTTTACAAAATTATTTTTTAAATATGATTGCAGGTAGGTATTCAATTCGTTTATAATTTTGCACACTGCTTATAACGTTCTTCTTTCTATTGTATTACAATATGAAGCTCAGATGACAAATCGAAGAAATATTTTACTAAAATTGTCATATAGAGACCCAAGTAGCAAAAGCGTTGAGCTAAGCCGTCAGATGGCATCATGCAACATTGCTGTGATGTTGTTCAGCGTTGCTCGCTGTTTCAAAATTAAAGCCGTCAGATGGCAGTATGCAGTAGTGTGTCTGTTGTATTACAATATGAAGGTCAGATGACAGATCGAAGTGTTGACGTTGTTTCAAAATTAAAGCCGTTAGATGGCAGACGTTGTTCAGCGTTGCTGTATTTTAATTAATTTACAAAAACAAAAGCAATAATACATTTTTTAGTTGTCGATGTCAGTAGAGCAAGCAATTATTTGTAAAATGATATATAATTTATGTGGAGAAATTGTGAGGTTTTTTCTAAAACGGGAGGCAAACATCTTTAACCTTAGCGTGAAATATATATTATGATTTATAATTTTAGGTGTCTATTCTGGAATAATACTACTAAGTTCATTTCATATTTGATTGTAGAAATTTTGAACGTGGTACCCAACTTCAATCGTTCTAATAATTTTTCACAAAAAATAAATAGATTAGATATGCAAACTTACGTAAGCCGTGCTTCAATTGGCCTTAAATCTGTGTTAAATAACAAAATATTTGTACGATTCGAGCAAATCAGATTTCAGTAGCCCGACAAAAATATCCAATAAAATAAATTTCGTTAAAAATTAACAATTACTGATTTATTATACCTTTAACACTCATTTATCTATGTATGTATTAATGGAATCTTCCAATTTAATTTTAATCCACTTCCAGAGGTCTGCATAATTTGTACACGTAGTACGAACCCATGAAAATACAATAATTTATATAAATATACTCGCGGTCCGTCGCGGCTTAAATCAGGTGCGATAAGATATAATTCTGCAAAATGTATCTCGTTTGCGACCCGGCGTCTGGACTAATAGCTTTAATCAAATTCTACCAGGTTTGCTTCTGAACTAATAGCTTTGAGCGAATTCTATCAGATGTCGTTACTTGTTACTGAAACAGTGTTTTTTTGTTTGCTTTTGAACTAATACCTTTGAATAAATTCTATGAGATGTCGCTACATAATCACATCTCGCCGCAATAAGTATCGAATATGTTTGACTGATATGTTTTTATTTTCAAATATTTCTTATACAATCGTTATTTTATTATGAATATTATTTTTTGGGCTATGAATATTTCCCTGAAATACAATTATTAAACTAATTTTAATTAATTAATTATTAATTATAGCTCATTCCGACATAAGATATACTACAATCTGCTTTTTCAACCGCGCGTGAAGGTCAAACGCAACCAACAATTTTTAATTAGCTAGTTAGTACTTTGTTCTGTCGACAACAAAGTAAAAGATATTTTTATAAAACAAATACTTATATTTCGATATAGAAATGGCAGAGCATTTATGGGCTTCTTCGGTCAGCACAATTCTCTATGACACAAAATTGGCTCGTGCACGCTCTCTGTGTTTGTTTGTGTGTTTGTTGTGTGTGTGTGTGTATGATCGTTCGCCGTCTCCGCAGCAGTTCGCCTTCTCGCACGGCGAAGTCGCGGAATCTTAAAATCCGGTCATAAAACATTGGTATGCGGCCGTCCCGTCTCATAACTGAAACTCGACGGCTGAAGGCGCCGGTCCACTGTAGCGCTCCACGTACTTTTTTTATTGAAAAAAAATTGTCATAAATACAGTAAGGTGAACAACTATTTTTTGTTCGAAAAGAGTACACTTTGCAAGTATTTCATAGGTGAAAAAAAAAGA
Organism: Xanthostigma xanthostigma; assembly: GCA_963575645.1. Classification (NCBI taxonomy): domain Eukaryota; kingdom Metazoa; phylum Arthropoda; class Insecta; order Raphidioptera; family Raphidiidae; genus Xanthostigma; species Xanthostigma xanthostigma. The sequence continues at coordinate 6,324,471 of OY754471.1, read as the reverse complement.
AGAAAAAACGTACATACTACGCATGCGTCAAGACTGTCAAGTATGCCGTACTAGGGTGGACCTTATTTATCAATGATTTTTTTTTTCTGACGACGCCCCCTATATTTGTTCCTTTTGGTGAGAAACTGATTTCTGCAAAATTTCAAATTTGTATTTTATCGGGATCACGTGGCACAAACAATTAGAAAGTTTTGGATTTCTATAATTTTTATCTTGCTGAATAGTCGAGTCAATGAATACATCAAATAGGCAAAACTTCCAACTCCGCAAGAACAGCTCCGATTTTGATGATTTTTTTTTAAATCTTGTTTTTTTATATTTTTGAAAATCAGAAACATTTGGGGTGGGGAACGAATTATTTATATTAAGAGGCTAGGAGTAGTCAGAGGCATGAAAAATTTTTTTAACTTTTTTTCGACAAAATTTAATTTATTTTATAAAGCTAATAATATTTCAACTTTACTTCACTAAATTTTCAAAAAAAAAAAAAAAATTTGGACGAAGTTATAGCCATCTGTTGGACTCCTCTCACAAGTAGGTAATGCTTTGCGGTAACCATCATAACTTTGTGGTGGTTCATCCAAAATCAATAAAACAAAAAAAGTCTTTAGTTTAATAATAAATCTAGGACTAAATCGAAGATTTTCTTTTTTTTAAATTAATAAAATGGCGGCTTCTAAAAGCTTACACCCGAATTTGCAAGGACAGGTTGTTATAAAAGTCGAAGTTTTCAACAAAAACAAAAATCCTTCAATCAAGTCCTAGTTTTTTATGCTTTCAATAAGCTATAAAAATTTCAATTAAATCCATCGAGTGGTTCTTGAATTTCAGTGGTGTCCGTTTTAGAAAACATAGTTTCGAGAAAAATGCGTTTAAAGTTTTAGTCTTGCCTACACCGAGTCATCTAATCCTGGGCCATATAATATGTAATTATATCGGAAACTATTCATCCAATTCACTTAAAATTTTCAGGGAAAACATTTTTTTTTTTACATAAATAGCATAGATATTGATTTGAAATAGAATAGTGACAGGTATAATTCTGCAGTAGGATGGAAACAAGACTAAAAGAAGAGCTGTTTCTTCTTGATCATGACGAGAGTCAAATAATAGGAGCCAAGTTATCTTCAAATGGACATTACCTACAGATCAAGCTAATATAAGCGTGTTAAAATATGCTTTACTATCATTCACAATTTTAAAATGTAATGAAACAAGTACGTAGACAAAGTAAACCATAAACCGACGCATAAGAAACAATTCGCTGTAAAATCAACACTCGAGACGGTGCAGTACTGGCCGTTTCAGGATAGAATCTCAGGTTAACTGAGCACCGAGATTACGGGAATGAATAAAGCGCGTAATGCTTGTGGCTATTCATTTATTCCTGTGGTGTGATCCTAAATGGAAGCCAATCAAAGTCAGTTTTCTTTTGGTCCAGTGGATGCATTCATTTAATCGACGTGGTGAGATGTTCACTTGAAGACACAAAGACGTCCAAGTCGTAACAACTACGTGCATAGGTTTTATATTCGCACTAATAAAAATCATCTCTTCACCGAACTTTTTTTTTACTATTAAATATACATATGTACATTAAATGCGTTTTGATTTTTATTATTATTACATGTATGCATTTTAATTTGCATAATATAAGTGACAAAATCCATAAAAAAAACAAGTTTTACATATAAATAAAGATACTTGTAAATGTAATTGAATTTGTTTGTAGGCATTGTTACAAGCAAATGTATTCATTCAATAGGAAACTTTGTACTCAGTTTATTGTTTTAACATAAATAATTCAAGAATATTACAAAGCGCATTTCAATTTTGCATTTGATTTGAATTTTTCTATAAACGACTTCTTCTATTGTTGAAATGAGCTCGCGTCTAACTTAAACAAGTGGCGTTGTATTTCTTAACCTTCAAAAAAAAAGTATATTTTTTCATATTTGTTCAGCCATAGCCTTCCGAGGGGTTGACCGTAAAAATTTTTTTTTGATACCATTTTGTTCAGAATGGTTACGGGATGTTTTTTTTTAATCGGCCTATAAGCATTCGGCAGACTAATGACTCAGCATTACGCGGATTTGCTGAATAGCCCACAGAGAAAAGGCTACAAGAAAGAGTATTACCCAGATAATCCGTATGAGATTTAATCACGGCTGCTTTCAATCTCATTTGTTTAGAATAGGCGTCGTAAATTCCCAAATTTGTAATTGCGACAACTCATCAATAGCTGATTTGAATCATATTATATTTCTATCATGTCAAAATTATACTCCGGACGAAATATGGCAACACTTACAAGAAAAATATTTATATTTTCCTCTCAATTTAAGTTATATTCTAAGTACAGGTAGTTTCGAAATATATGAAATATTAAATGAATATTGTGCCAGACATAATATCACTATATGAAATTTACTAACAGTAGTCATTTTGTATGTTCTTCCAAGGTCTGAGTCCTGCGTTTGTTTATGGTTCCTAATGCTGCGCGGGCCTGTGGCGAGAAAAGGTGTTGGTCCCTTTATCCCATGTTTGTTTTATCCTTATTTTTAATTTTATTGTGTCTGGCACATGGGATTATATCCTTGAAGCCAAGGGGGGTTTTTTAAAAAAAAAATTACAAGAACAATTTTAATTTAACAGAATAACCTGGGTACTGCTCCCTGAACTCGAATAGAAGGTATATTTTGTCCACTTCTCAGTGTCTTTCACAAGTGTAATCAGTTTCTGCAGGAGCTGCGAACTCGATGCCATACATAACCCGTTTTTTATTATGTACTAGTGGCCTGATCCAACTTCGCTCAAATTAGATTTTTTCGTCGACTTACGTTGCAAAATTGGTCTCCCTGAAAAGCGCTTTTATTTTAACGCGATAATATATAGCCTATATCCATCCTGAAGTTTCATTATATAAATTGGTGAAATAATTTTTGAAATCGGATGAGTAGTTTCGGAGATTACCCTTCACATAATTCACACTCTTTCTTTGTAATATTTGTAGAGATTATCATTATTATTATTTAATTGGTATAATATATATAATAACGGTATTTTTTAAAACTAGCGTGACCTGTGCGAATTATTGGCACTAAATAAGTACAATAATTATCACTTTACAAAATTATTTTTTAAATATGATTGCAGGTATTCAATTCGTTTCTAATTTTGCACACTGCTTATAACGTTCTTCTTATATTTTACTAAAATTGTCATATAGAGGCGCAAGTAGCAAAAGCGTTGTTCAGCGTTGCCCGTCAGATGGCAGTATGCAGTATTTACAATATGAAGGTCAGATGACTGATCGAAGTGTTAACGTTACGCCGTCAGATGGCAGACGTTGTTCAGAGTTTAATTAATTTACAAAAACAATAGCAATAATAAATTTTTTAGTTGTCGATGTCAGTAGAGCAAGCAATTATCTGTAAAATGATATATAATTTATGTGGAGAAATTGTGCGGTTTTTTCTAAAAAGGGAGGCAAACATCTTAAACCTTAGCGTATTAATATATATGATAATTGCCAGTTTTTGACGATAAAGATATGTAAAAATGAGGACGGCAACGTCATCTCTCGGTGAAAAACTAAACAGTCAAAATGTGTTTGTATTCCTGTGAATAAGGCTTTCTATAGTAGATCGTCTGTCATAGACGCTCAGAAACTAGGATCATTAGCGTCTGTCAGACAGATGAGACTCTAACAAAGAACTTACTCGTAAAACCGGGAACTACGTATCTGTTTTTAGAAATTACATAGTTGCAATCTGCAATACTTATTAAACGTATAATCATTAATTGATGATATGCATAATTTAAAATTCATTGTCAATCGGTTACTACACTGCAGTAGACTCGACTTTGAAAATGAACTTACAATTAGGCATAATGCCAATTTTGCCAATGCCTGTGCGGTCAAGTAAATGTTTGTGACCAAAAGGCAAACATGTTTACGTCAAAATTTTGTAACTTTTTCTTTATTCCCAGATAGATTTTTTTAAAACTCTGTTTTGTGTAAGATCATCAAAAAGCGGAACCTTAGGACCGAACCAAAATTAATATGTATGTTTGTATAGTGTGTGCACCGATCGTGATAACTGTGATAAATTCGTGTTAAGGGCGTGTAGATATGAGGGGGTACAGGGGGTAATTACCCCCCCCCCCCCGCAAGGATTCATCAGAACCGCAGGCACCCAGCCACAACAAACGAAAAAAGACTTTTTTGTTAAATGAAAGGACCTTTTTTTTTCTCCTATAAAATTTTTCAAGTTAGGTTGTTAAAAAAAAGCATTCGTGGTTAATAAATCTTAAAAAATATTAATTTTTTTGCCTTCCCCCCTCAGAAAAAAAAATATCTACGCCGTTGATTCGTGTATCGTATTAGATACAAAAAAAGTTTTTTGTTTAACTCGAAATTTACTATCAAAAAATGTATATTTTTTGTACATCATACTCAACTAGAAGTGTATAATATGCATTTTTTTTCAAATAGCAACATATTTCTTTTTTCGAAATCTCCATTTTTTATCTATACATTCCTATAAAATTTAAGGTTGCATAAGAAAATATTTGAAAAATATTAGTTGAACAAACAGTAATTATTTATTATTAATATTTACACATGGTCGAGTGCCATGAAAAATAATTAATTATTACGTATTATTACTGTGTATTTAATTAATAAGTGATAACGTTTTTTCGAATATTTTCTTATGTTACCTTATGACAAATTTATACAAATGTATTGAGAAAAAAATGTAGATTTCGAGAATGTAAAAAAATATATCTCGTTTGAAACAAAATATGCGTGTACATTTTCGGTTGAGTGTGAAGTACAAAAAAATATACCTAAGCAGTTTCCGATAGTAGATTTCGAGTTGAACAAAAAAAAAACCCTATAAACTTATTTTGTATCTATAGTAGGGTACACGATTTATTCACTGGTATCACTATCGGTGAACCGGTGATCACACTGTATATGTATATATGGGTAGGTAATAACTTTTTAAAGACACGTTTTCATTGAAATGTACCAAAAAGGGAAAAAATAATTTAGGTTCATAGTTTTAAAAACGTGGGCAGTAAACTCTATGATCATTTATTCGTCACAACCAACGCTTTTATAATTATGAACCTAAATTATTAAACATTATTTTTCCCTTTTAGTACATTTCAATGAAAGTTTGTCTTTACAAATTTTTTTGTATTAATATTATATTACTAGCCGTTACCAACGGCTTCGCACGCGATTAAGATGAAACACGGATGCGTTCCCATTATTTGGCATATAGTTACTCCTTTCTCCACGTAGAACCCCCTAATAAATTTAAAAATTCATGACATTCACGTGATCAACGTCCTGAAAAACATTAAAAATGACATCAATGTTATGATTTTTAAACTATTTACCTCTTTTCACCCTCTGAAGGGGTTGTTTTTGAAAAAGCATGAAACACGTGGTTATTTGTTTGTTGACAGGAGTAATCCTGCGCATTTTTGAATTGAAACATCTATCCTATATGATTTCTCTATGCAAATTTTGAGCCCCCGTTACACCCTTTCAGGGGTTAAATTTCCAAAAATCTGTTCTTAGTGGATGCCTACGTCATAATAACTAAGTATCTGTGTACCAAACAGTCCAATCCGTCTGGTGGTTTGGGCTGTGCGTTGATAGATCAGTCAGGCAGTTCCTTTTATATATTTAGATAAGGTTGACTGACGTACCTTCTATAATGTAATAAAGGATAAATTGATTGAAATTTGATATAAACTACCTACATTTTATTTCGAATCGTTTGCGTTAAATATTAAACGCCAACGTATAGAGAAGAAATACAAATGTGTTGTTTTATGCAGTGGTTCAATGACTGACAAATTATTTCATCTGATTACACGAAACTTTGATTGGAATCGTGTTTGAGAGTACATTTCAACTATTTCTGTTGTGATTTGTTTTACTATTTTTAATGAAAGAACTTGCGCTCATTTTGAATTTTATACATTCGTATATAAACCGGGTAACATGCTATATATCTAAAGTTTCACTTCATTTTTACACGCTTTATATTAACTTCACTTGTAAGTTTGTATGTATGTATGTAACTTTCGTTTGGACTACAGCAAGTGGTTTATTACTGTAGTATAATATGCCAGCACTGTAACTACAGTGGTTAACCGGTCTTCGCTGACGTCAACTCTCGGAATCACGGGTCGTGGGTTCATATCCCGTCCACGCCGAAAAAAAAAATTTTTTTTTCGGCAAATTTTTGACAATAAATCGAACTAAAAAGTGAAAAATAATTTTTTTTAAAAAACTAAAAAACGCTTTATATCGAACTAAAAAGTAAAAAATATTTTTTTTAAAATAAGCTTAAAACAATAATGAATAAAAAATACAAGTATTATTATGAAAAAAGCGTGGGGCGCTCGATGTACGAAAATGTGGAACAAAGCGCCCCACGCTTTTTTCACAATAATACTTGTATTTTTTATTTTTTTTAAAAAAGTATTTTTTACTTTTTAGTTCGATATAAAGCGTGTTTATTAGCTTTTTTTAAACTATATTTATTTAGTAAATACGTTATTTAGTCGATACGATTTTGTCTTACGAGAGTATTTTATTGTCCTTGGCTTATTTTAATTTTTTCTATATAAAAACTCTTCGTGTATTTTTAATTGACTGTGGTATCGAAAAGCTAAGTGGAGATTAAGATAATTTTGGTTTTGGCTTTATTTTAACCATGCCAAATTTAGTGAAACAGATCAAGATAACGGGGAACACTTACAAATTAATGTAGTATGAGTGGTACAAGGGGAAGTGGCTGATATCAGATTTTTTTGTTGTAAATAATTTGTAGTAGATTGCTATACAGTAGAATCCGGATAGGGCGACTGTCAAGGGACCGCCGATATTACGTCGTACTAACCGGACGACGCACAAAACGGCCTGAAATGTCTACGGGCGAAGCCGGGGGACGGAAAGCTAGTTAAATAAAAAAAAAGCGAGTGTGCTTTAGACCACACGACTGAAGTAAAACTTCTTCCTGCCATAATTATTTTAAATATATTTATTAAATAAGTATAAATACCTCAAATTTGCTCATGTTAAATTCATAAACGAACAATAATATGCAGTCGGTTCGTCTCAAAGTTTATCGAACACAATATAACCTCACTCTGTATAGCACATATCTACAAAATATAATTTTTGATTAATTAATAGGCAAAATATGTATCTATATATCTTTATTAGCATAATTTATAATACATTTAAAAGGATTTATTAACTAACCTACATTATTTCCCGTTACAAAATGCAGCAAAATTCGATGGAATGTATTTTTGATACAAAAAAAAAACAGTTGTTTTCATTTTAAACGTCAAATAGTTGTATTAATGCTCCGTCTTTGTCGCACTCACTAACTTATATCTCCCTCTCAACTTAATCCTCCGTCTTTGTCGCACTCACTAACTTATATCTCCCTCTCAACTCCGATGATGCACTTCCGTAAACGATTTCGGCAGGCATCGCGATGACGCACTTCCGTAAACAATTTCGTCAGGCATTTACCAGCTTACTCCCCACAAAAATACCTACTAAGTGATTTACTCGGGAATAATATAGCGTGCATCCATGGGAAGAAATCGTGTGGGTGCGGCGAGATAATGCGAAGTAGGTATTTGCCCTAAAAATTATAATTTTTTTGAGACGCACGTCGTTCTAACCGGACGATTTTTATTAAATTACGTCGCTCAAAGCGGTTGATCGCTTTAACGAATATACTTTCGCAGTATGTTTGATGAAAACCAAACTTGAGGTTTCATTTACGCCGTTATAAACGAAGTCGTACTATTCTACTGTATTTTATGAGCATGCCGGTATGTTAAAACGAGCGACATCGAGTTTAAATAGCCACGGAACATATTGTCATTACGCACGAGATATAGTATTTCTGCATGTACCGCCTATGAAATAGCTGATTTTCACTTTTAATTTTCAAAACTTTTGACAGTTCAATTTTGAGCAAGTTGACTTCTAACTGTAGGCTGCGTTGTATTCTTATGCGATTAGACTATGGTTTATTAAACGTTGTGTATAATATTACGCACAACGCGTTCATTTTGCATCACTAGTGTTAAATGTGTAATTGTACGACAGCTTTACAGGCGTGAAAAACAACTATTTTATAGGGAGGTGAGCAAAAATTGACTAACACTTCGTTTAAGTCATTTCGCCTTGTGGCTTATCTACGGTCGAAAGGTAAAATCGCTTATGCTGGCCATAGATTTTCGTTTCGATTTATAAAATGTTAACAAAATGCGTTCATCAGTAAACTACTTGTATTTAGAACAGTAGCGTAAAAAGAAATAAAGATCCTTGAAAATTATAAACCTTAAAGCTTTCGATCCGTTGAACGCTGTAAGTCAGGCGTATACACATGCCATCGAATAGATGGACATAAAAATTAGCTTTTTTGACGTGATAACGTCTTATAAATTGACGAATCACCAATATTATAAATTGATAAAACACCGGCTGCATGTACGAAAAAGTGTAACGCGTAACGCATAACGCGTAACGTTCCGCCTGACCTGTGCGTGCTTTTTGCTAATTTCTCGCTCAATTTAAATCAGATCGGTTTGAAACCAGTCTTAAACGAAAGAGGAGAACATTTTACATAGATTTCGTATAACAGAATTTGCCTAAACAGTTTTTTTATACAAATTTATATAGAAAAATATTTTATACAAATTTATATAGAAAAATAGCTGTATAAATGCAATGTTGTCTAATGCATGGCGCGACGCGGTCGGTTGTCTTTGTTTGCCGTACATGGAAATTAGAAGCAAACGTATGTCTTGTCTTAACATGAAAACGGCTGCATTTCTAATGTTTAATTCAATTTTTTGACATTAGTATATTGTGAAATGCAACGCCTTCAAAGTTAAGTATTGGAATAACTAATTATTATTAGAACATAATACTTTGTAAGTTGCAAACGTCACTTTTGACATTTCTTATCATTCCGACACCAAGGATAAGCGGATTGAAACCAAATTTTGGGAGGTTTAGGTTATGTATTACGGAATACGTTATCACGTAAAACTATCGTCCGTAAACCGACTTTACAGACAACCAATTTTTTTGGATACCACGCAACGTTTTTTTGACATTACCAGCCCCCAGTTCCCTGGTTCTAATCCGAAAAATAAAATTAAAACGTTGCCTTGGCTGTTGGTGAGTTAAAATAATCGACTGTAAAAAAATGTGAGCCATCGTGGGATGCCTGCCAGATGTGAAATATAAATTTAAGTAAATTCTAGGAACTAAATTTCACCCTGTCATCTAACGAAATTCTAGTAACTAAATTTCGCCCTGTCATCTAACGAAATTCTAGTAACTAAATATCGCCCTTTCATCTAACGAAATTCTAGTAACTAAATATCGCCCTTTCATATAGCGAAATTCTAGTAACTAAATATCGCTCTTTCATCTAACGAAATTCTAGTAACTAAATATCGCCCTTTCATATAACGAAATTCTAGTAACTAAATATCGCCCTTTCATATAACGAAATTCTAGTAACTAAATATCGCCCTCTCGTCTAACGAAATTCTAGTAACTAAATATCGCCCTCTCATCTATCGAAATTCTAGTAAGTAAATTTCGCCCTGTCATCTAACGAAATTCTAGTAAATAAATTTTGCTCTGTCATCTAACGAAATTCTAGTAACTAAATTTCGACCTTTCATCTAACGAAATTCTAGTAACTAAATATCACCCTGTCATCTAACGAAATTCTAGTAACAAAATTTTGCTCTGTCATCTAACGAAATTCTAGTAACTAAATATCGCCCTGTCATCTAACGAAATTCTAGTAACAAAATTTTGCTCTGTCATCTAACGAAATTCTAGTAACTAAATTTCGCCCTATCATCTAACGAAATTCTAGTAACTAAATTTCGACCTTTCATCTAACGAAATTCTAGTAACTAAATATCGCCCTGTCATCTAACGAAATTCTAGTAACAAAATTTTGCTCTGTCATCTAACGAAATTCTAGTAACTAAATTTCGCCCTATCATCTAACGAAATTCTAGTAACTAAATTTCGACCTTTCATCTAACGAAATTCTAGTAACTAAATTTCGCCCTGTCATGTAACGAAATTCTAGTAAATAAATTTCGCTCTGTCATCTAACGAAATTCTAATAACTAAATTTCGCCCTGTCATCTAACGAAATTCTAATAACTAAATTTCGCCCTATCATCTAACGAAATTCTAGTAACTAAATTTCGCCCTGTCATGTAACGAAATTCTAATAACCAAATTTCGCCCTTTCTTGTAACGAAATTCTAATAACTTAATTTCGCCCTTTCATCTAACCAAATTCTAGTAACTAAATTTCGCCCTTTCATCTAACGAAATTCTAGTAAGTAAATTAAACAAACGCCATGCTCGCCATTCCAGCACACACACAACAAGCACTAATACCCACACAGCTGACCAACGTATACACACAGCAAGCGCTAATAAAATGTAACACGTTCCGTGAACAGCGTCGTGCCAATTGCGCGGTTTTGCTCCCAACTAAACGCGCCATTAGATGTTTCACATTAAAAAAAACCGCGGCTTAAGCGGTTTTGGTTTTTATCCGCAGACGTACACATGTGAATATATGCATTTATATATGAATTCATGGATCATATTTTATTGTTGACTTCTTAATGCCGTCCTTCTACTCTGCACTGACGACGTCTCCTTAAGTGCAACAGACGCAGACAGTTGCAGCTGACTGTGCGTGAGTGCAACAGAGATGCCATTACATTCACGGTCGTCGACAGTCGTAAAATCCTTTACATCCGTATTATAATATCTATACGGCAGTGGCTCTCAAACTGTACGTCTCGACGCTTTAGAGTTTAGAGCGTCGCGTCCCGAGCGAACAAAATCCTTATGTCTAAAATATTTTTAACAAAAAAATTGAACCGACTTCACACTAAAAAGTAAAAAATAATTGCGTATTGAAATGTTTTGGAGTCGGTGTCAGCCAAAATGAAATTACACCGACTCCAAAACATTTCTATACGCAATTATTTTTTACTTTTTAGTGTGAAGTCGGTTCAATTTTTTTGTTAAAAATATTTTATTTTTCTCTTTTTAGTGTTAATCTAACACTAAAAATCGGTGAACATACATCAAAACATTATGCGTTTCTTTGAAATTTGAGAGTTTCCCTCGATTTCTCCGGATTCCACCATCAGATCCTGACTTGGTTCCGATGGGACCACCTCTGAGGTGCACTCTTTCGAATAAAAAAAAAATTTGAAAATCGGTCCATAATTGACTGAGAAATCGGTGAACATACATAAAAAAAAATATATACAGACGAACATAGAACCTCCTCCTTTTTGTTGAAGTCGGTTAATAAAAATCTCGTGTCACGATGTTCGTCCGCGTTAATCTCGGAAACCACTGAACCTATTTTAATGAAATTTTGTAAATGTGTCTTGCTTGGTCTAACTTACGCTATAGAATAGTTTTTATTAAATATTACATTCGCATTTATAATATTAATATTTACCTATATATTTTTCTCGAAAATAACTGTTTCAGTAACATGTAGCGAGATCTGATAGAATTTACTCAAAGCTATTACTACAGAAGCAAACAAAAAAACTGTTTAAGTGCCAAATAGCGACATCTGTTAGAATTCGCTCAAACCGGGTGTTCACGTTTTTGGATGTTCATGTTACTGAGATTAATTTGTCTATCATAAAAAAATAATTTTCCCATCACTACGGCCCTGATTGACTTAGTGAGGCGTAGCAGTGAAAATTTTGAGAGCCTCTGGTATCTGGTTTAATTGTGTGTGTGCGCCATAGCCGGTGCTGCAAGTTGCAGTGTGCAGGCCCCAGACAGAGCTGATCTACCATACAGTGCATGTGTTGGGCTATATAGAGTCGTTAATTCTATACATATAATGCTGCGCTATATAGCTCTCTAAGAAGCTTTACCGTATAATACGACCGACGCAGTACTAGTTTCTGCTTCCCAATATCTATTAGCGTACCACTGAATATATTGGTAACTGACGAAACTCTTAAGTAATCAGGGGCTATTAAATGTATTTTTAGGGTTCTGTACCCAAATTTTGCGTCTGTCTGTCATGACTACCTGGTAAACGGTTGAAATTGTAGAAACTTAAAATTTGGGATGGGTATAATTAGAATTGAAGCAGATTTATTTGGTTGATGAACAATTGAATAAGCTTTACCAGAGTATCGCTTGTGGCCAACGTTTCGAAATAGTTATTGGCGTAACTAGTAGTCCTAAGTCATTCATGGCGTGTCAGGCGCGATGTTTTCAGCACTCGTCTCCGGTGCGCAGTATGCACTCGCTTCGCTCGTGCCTGCGCACCTACGACTCGTGCTGAAAACATCGCAACTGACAGGTCATGACTTAGCCTACAAGTTGCGCCCATAATTTTATTCAACAAATGCGCGTTATTCATGTTTTTAACACGGTTATCGTTCATATAAGGTATGTATACAAATATCTATTTATTTTTTTATAAAAAAATTGTCAATACTAACAGCACGATTTAATGTTTTGGTTTGAGCTTAGCCGGTTATGATAAACTCCATGTCGAAAACATTCGGCCTCTCAATTTTAGCCTCAATGGGTAACAACAGGGAGTTGTTGTTACCTACTATTTCGTTACGACTCAGAAAATAGTTACGTTTATTTTCATTACTCCACAATGGCCGAGCTAGTAGGAATCTTCATTGAGTTATGACAAGTAATTGTCACCAGTCGGTAAATGGCTATTTAGGGTTCGGTTTTTAGGCATGATAAAACATGAATAGCGCGCATGAGTTGAATAAATTATATTTTCATCCTCAGGGTCAATTTACAATCTCAACTTGCATTGAGGCCCTGAGGATTATAAAATATAATTTTCGAAACGTTCAAAATTTTTTAAAATTTGTTTAACATGTGACATCGTTGAAAGTGGCTTACTTTGAGGGTACTGAAACTATTTTTTTTTATTTTTTTTTATATTGTTTTTTTACGTTATTTTAAAACAATGTACCAAGCATGCTGTACACCACAAGGGTTGAAAGTCTAATATTCTTTGGCATCATGGCGCAAATGGCAAGGTATCACACTTTCGGCCAGTGTGGTGTATACTATTTTTCGTCATACCTCGGTCGTAAGCACGCTTATTAAATATATTAATTAATTACTTATTAATTACATAAAAGAACACGGATAAATTCTAAAAAAGAAGCTTTGGGGTTATACGTAAAACTCGAATGACAGCTGTTCGCGACTATTAGCTAAAATGTAATAGGGTTGCTATGGAAACGACATCTAAACAACAGCTGATTGGTTGTTTTTGCTTTACTACCGCTCGAAGGTACGAACTTCCCGGATTGGGGCGTGTAATCCCACTAAGGAGTAAAGGTTAGACTTTTTGCCTTACAGTTGATGCTGAAAGTATTCGATCGAGGTAGGGTTGCCAACTGTAAAGTCAATAAACTAGGACAAAAAAAAACCGGATTGTTGAGCTGAAAACCCGGACATACCTAATTGTCTAAAAAATTATTGTAAGAAATTAAATAATACCTTGTTATATTTATTATTATAATTAATTACAACATCACAAATTGTATTACAGAATTAGTATATTGATGGTTTTTTGACAATCTTTAAAGCAACTTAACGTACAAAATTAGAGTAATATAATCATGAAATGCATGAAATACTTCCAAATTTTATATGTCTCTATTTTCTTCGGTAATAAAATTAAATAACCTTATAAAAATTAAAAAAAAACAAACAATAATTGTACTTTCTTTCTTCCAATAAGCAAAAATATTTTTTTTCGAATAGAAGGAACTAAATTCTACTATCAACTCTTGATAAAAAATTATTTATCTAGTCATTTTAAAATCCGAACTGTAAACAAAACCCCACCCGGACGCCCTTAAAAAGAGGACAAACCCGGGGAAATCCGGACGGATGGTAATCCTAAATCGAGGTATGAAGAAAAAAAACTTTAGAGATACAGATACTTTTTTGCGTATTAGAATCAACGTGACTTTTTCTATAAGTACCTACCTAAAAAATAATTATTGCGAGTTTTTTTGGAGGTATGTCCACATGCATTGTGTTATTAATAAAATTATTGTCAACTTAAGATTGTAATTGTGCAAGTGGTGTTGATTATGATATAGAATTGAAAAACGGACGTTAAACGCATATTTATTTTTTAATACTCGATACAAACAGTATAGGTACCTCTTAAAGTCTAAATTAGGTTCGTTTACATTTTGGTGGTGACACATTCTTTATGTATTGCGTGCATAATATAAAGGTTGTTTCAAAACGTCAATTTGATAATTATTTTTTGTTTTTAACATTTTCAATGAATCACCCTACAAAATACTCTGTCAAATTTTTAATTAACACTCTATCTGAAAAATCGACCAGTGAACTGGCCAATCGGCCAGGGAATGTGTCCGCTTCTAAAAAGATATACAGTGCGAACGTGCGATATCTATCTCTCTCAGTGCACTGTCAGACAAGGATAGAGATTGGCCGCACACACGTTCTATCTCTCTTCCATGTGTGGACCACTTTCAGCAGATACGGACAGCTCAGTGACTAATAGTAGTATCGTTTATAGAAGATAGTAACGTCATTTCTGCGCACAAAGTGATATCTAGTCGGGTGGATCTATGTTTTTTAACAAGGGGTAGCCCTATGAATATGGTTATTCTGTTGTACGTCGCTAGTCGAGACGCACCAGTGAGAGTATAAATGAATGCTTCTGAAATAACAATTTACGGCGCTACTGATCGCTTTTCCTACTCTTCTTACTACGCATCTTGCAACTATCTTCTCTAAACGATACTACTCTATCAATGTAGTGGTAAAGCAATAAAACAATGTAAACTGTACTCGTTCGTAAATTTTCCCATGCAAAAAACTTTGCCGCTTATCTTGCATCGTGAAACTATAAGTCCGAACTGAACTATAGCAAATCTTTTAGGTTTCCGGGCTTGTAGGCCGTGCTCCATTGGTGTTTCTACCTGACGTTTCGTCTACAACTGCGGTAGACTTTATCAAAGGCGCTGTTGCTGCGAGCGTGGTGTCCTCCCTGACGGCTCGCAGGTAGGTGTGTCGTTGACTGGTGTCCTTCCTTTTTTATGCAAAACGTCAGTGTGTTCTCGGCTCGGTCGTAAGCCTTACTTCCTACTACGACCGCGCAAAAAAACACGCTCACGCTTAGACACCAGTCATCCACACACTTACTTGTGAGCCGTCAAAGAGGACACTTCGCCCGCTGCCACACCGCTTTTGTAGACGAAACTGTAGGGTGACATACCAATGGACCACGGTCTACATGGCCGGAAAACAAGAAGATTTGAAACAATCGCCGGCCGTGAAAGACTAAACACTTGGATGAACTATAGCCGTCCATGGCTGTCTTTGAATAGGCAGTGAATCAGCCTGTGTAACAAAACTGCCCTGATTCTATCATGGGAAATAGAGTTGAAATATAGAACTTCTGTATTACAATGGGAAACATAACATAAAATCAGTTAAGTCGTGAATATAATAGCAACGTCACCGCATTGGGTCGTAAAATCTTTAAGCGTGAGTAATTAACGAGGGTATAAGACTTATCTCTCTCACTCTCTCTCTCTCTCTCCCTCTCTTTCTCTCGTACTATGAGCGACGGGCGTTTGTCATTTTCTTAAGAAAGAATTTCGGGCGACACTTTTTGTACATGTTAGAATTTATTGACCGAAAAGAATATTATGTATTATGTGTATTTTATGTACGAAATGTTTTAGTATTTTGCGTTTTTATTATTGAAATAGATTGTAGATTATGGATGCTCGACAATTTTTATTACCGAAATATTTTATTGGAACAACGCAGTCGTGTGTGAGTAGCGAAGCAAATTGTAGTTTAAAGAGGCTCTATTACCATTCCAACCAACACTGGTTTCGAAGTTATGAGCATTTTAAGTTTGAAAATTTCAAACTCGATTATCTCCGAAACTAGTTTCGGTTATTTTGCATAGACGATAACCGACTAAAAAATCAAAAAGTTTCAACACTACGTTATAACATTAATTTTAAATAATTGAAAGTTGAGTTAGTAAAGGTTTTAGTGAAGCAAGTCCACTGGAAAATGATAGGGAGAACGCTTTTTTTTGACTAGCTTTAAAAAATAGCCCAAAATAACCGCCCGAACCTGGAACAGATGGTTAATTTTCGGATAAAACAATAAGATTTTGAAAAATGTCTGACTTTTTCGTTATTATCAAAAGTCTAGAAATTGGAAATTGATGTTTTAATAGACACTAATGACCTCGATTTTCGAGCGTCTATAATCTATATTCTTTCTCACCGTCCTTTCTGATAATCAAATAAATTGTGAAATAAATCTTGGAACAATGCCAATACAATTAATCACAAAAATTAAATTTGTAGTAATGTTGACTTTAAAAATCGTAAGCAACGTACTCTAATTTTAAATCAAAGTTTCCGTTAAGTCAGCCATTTTTCTAATCATTTTTCAAAGCTATAAACGTGGGTTTTATTTGTCGTAAAAACTTTAGAATTTCAATTTTGTTCTAAAACTATTGTAATAAAAACACATAAACTTATAATACACAAGTTAACGCGTAACATAAAAAAACAACAAAAAATGTGTTTAGTAAAAATATTTATTTTCAAAATATCTTTTTATTAATATTGCCGCACATATGCATTGTATTTCATTTTTGCTCCTTTAAATAATAAACAAAAACACACCAAACCGTTGGTTCTTAATATTTGGTGAACAAGAAATTTTGTATGGGTCGCGTGTTTTCATTCATTATTTTGTAAAATATTAATTAGAAATAAGAATGTCAAACATTTAAAGATATTTTGAAGTAAAAGTTGTCAGATCAACTTACTGACTACTAAGAACTTAATGCATAATTTCAGCTGAATATAATTGCTGAAGTAGAATTTCTCCAGTAAGATTTTTTAAGTGAATAGTCGTTTAATTATGCTATATCAGGCTTTTCATTCATTACGCTTTTGTTTACATATCTGATACTAGCGGTCCCGCTCGGTTTCACCCGAGTGCAAAAGAACGAATGAGGAAGGGAGGGACATGAGTACGCACATTCATCTTAGTTTACCGAGATGAATGTTGTGTCATGATGATCGGGGTTACCGTTCAAAAGTTTTTGTCGATAAAAAGCAGTATTTATACTTTTTATAAGTATAGATAATAAATTTCTTTTAAATCAATAATTTCTGGAATTAATAAAATATAATAAATATTTAATTGAAAACACTGTAGGAAAATTATTTTTATATAGGTACCTACAGTTGTAATAATTTTCCGAATGAGCTATTAATTAGATTTATTTAATTTTAATTAGTCGTAAATAAAATTAAAATAAATGTAAGACAGTAATGTAGAAAATAAGAAAAAAATAAAAATATCTTCGCCCAACGTAGGGCTCGAACCCACGACCCTGATATTAAGAGTCGCGTGCTCTACCGACTGAGCTAGCCGGACTTGTGAATGTACGACGTTAATTTTGGAATATTTAGTTAGGGCATTTCACCTGAATAGACGCTAATTTTTAAGTATATTTTGCCACATTTTTCATTGTTGCTCTGCTTCTATTGGTCGTAGCGTGATATTATATAGCCTATAGCCTTCCTCGATAAATGGGTTATCCAACAAAAAATAATTTTTCAATTCGAACCAGTAGTTCCTGAGATTAGCGCGTTCAACCAACCAAACAAACAAACAAACTCTTCAGCCTTATATATTAGTAAAGATCTACGCTGCCATAAGCTGATCGTAGGGTTGTCGGTTTTTAATCTGTGTAAAAATATCAGTCGCAAAACTAATTTATGCAAAAACTAGTCGTTGCCCGCGGCTCCGCACGCGATTGAAATCACGTAATGTTTTACACAACAGTAGTGGAGTCATTGTCTCCACCGTGTGAATGAAATATTTAACCCCTTAGGGGATGACACATGTAATTGTATTGAAGATGTTTAGTTATCTTTTTGGAAAAATTTTAAATATACAACTGGTTACCATCAGGACTCAAACCTGAATCTATCAATATCGCGTTGGTTGATTTATCATTTAATGTACAGTTAAAGTGTATTAGGAATGTTTATTTATGATAATTTGATAACTGAGAACCACTGCATGCAAGAGTCGAGATATAAAACACGGTCTGTTAAGTATCGAATCATAACACAATATAATTATACGTGATTAAAGGGAGCACTTATTAATACGAAATCACACGTGTATAACTTCAATCTTCTATCCTTTCTCACAGTTCACGTATGAAATATAAGGATTTCCTGTGCAAAATTTCATGCTTCTAGACCGATCGGCTTAGGCCTTAGGCTGTGCGGTGTCAGTCACTCAGTGTTAAGTTTTATCAAATAGAATGCGAACCTCAAGCAGAAACGGTTGAGAACCAATGCTTTGAAGAATATAAAAAATGTTAAGTATACTTCAATCACTGTTGTTTGACATTTATGGTATATATTCCAGGAACGATACCTAACCCATTTTTTTCACTATTATTATTTAAACACAATATTATCGATATTACAATAATATTTAAGACTGATTTTATTACTTAATAATAATGTAGCATGCTAGTCCATATACAATTTTAATATATTACGATGATTGCCGCTGTATTTTTGTCAGAGGCGGTTCCTCTATGAGCGCTGCAGAGCTGCAGAACAATCAAAATCTTAGATATGTCAACGAGAAGAACATATAGGTTTTGATTCTCTTGCGAGTGTAAAAATACGCGTCATAAACGGCCGTAACTTTTGATTACGTTGACTTAGATGTCTGATTTTTCACAGCTCTAAGGGTGCAATCGGACTCTGCTCTTTTTAAATTTTATTTTATTAGTGTATTTGCCATAAGGCACTTACACTATTGGCGTCGGTTTGATGGCGGGATCTAGGGATCGGAACAAAATTTCTCGACGTTACATAGCCTTCTAAAAAGTTTAGGACCATTTTTGGAAAAGTCTGTTTATTGCACATACCGCTAAACTAGCGGTATGTGCTTTATTATCGCTTTGTGCGTCAGAGCTGACTTTCGTTCATATAAGAAGTTATATCTAAGTTAATTTCACACGAAATCCATTCAAATTAAAGCTTTTTGAAAAGAGGAGATTCTAATCTATAAAATAGAACCATTTTCAAATCAATTCGAGTTCATAAATACTATTAAAATTGTAATTGAAAATCACAAACAGCAGTTGTCGGTTGATCTGTACGTATGTACGTACGTATGTACGTACGTATGTACGTACGTACGTCACGACTCTACAGATCGCAATTTTGGTCGGATTGCCTTGGGTTATATTTTATTCACTTTGTTTACTATCAGACCAGAACCATATTTAAATTCACTAAAATGTGTTCAGTAGTTTAATTTTTATAAACAGTTTTATTTTATTATTTTTGACAGCTTATAGTTTAAAAAAACAAAATATAATAATTACTGTGTAAATATAATGTAATCCATAAAACAAGTGCTACACTTCTATACCGTGATAACACCACTAAATGTATTAGGCCGCCGTGGCGTAATGGTTATGCCGTTGGATCCCTAAGGGCAAGGTCCTGGGTTCGATTCCTTACGAAATCATTGATTTTTTTCTTTTTTTTTTCTTTTTATTTTGTTTTATTTTATTCCACTTGATATTAATTATATATTATATTATGTATAGTTCTTAATTTTTTTTATTTTTGCAAACTTAAAAAAAATATTTTTTCAATTTTTAATTATTTATTTCTTTAAATTTTTAAATCTTTTTAAATTTATTAAAAATATTTTTTATTTGTTATTTTTTTATCATACAGTGGAAAACTTGCGGGATGTGCACTTTTGGTTTTGCCAACTATATTTTTTTTATTTTGATAACATCAATTACAATTGATTTAAGTGTCATTTCTATTAATCTATGCGTTATCACTTATCAATTAAATCATTCAGTGCTCATTTTTTTTAACAGCGTGTAGAAATCAAATAGACGAACAATTAATATCTTAAGTAACTTTTTTATCAAAACTCAAAGATAAGAGAGAAACAGCCTTTTAAAGTTTAAGGGGTTACGCCACCTTGAGATTTTCAAAAAACGATTTCTTTTTTAGGGTATAGACGAATTTTTTATACATTTAAGAGTATTTTAAGCGTTTAACTATTCCGAAATTACCGAAGTTATAGCAATAACGAGTTTATGTTAGTCATAAAGCATTGAATCAGTCTTTTCTTTTGCGTTTTTCTCGAAACTACATTTTTTAAATGGTGTACACGATATCTCAAGATCCACTCAACCGATTTGATTAAAATTTACAACACTTATTTTTTATAATATTATCTACATTGTTACGTAGGATTTTTTTGATTGGGTACCGTGTTCAAAAGTTATAAATTTTTCAAACTCAAAATGTCGATAAAAATACAAGTTTTTTTTAAAAAAACAGCTGTCATTTCTTCAAAACAAATTTTTATCCTACGTCACATTGTAGCTATTTTCGTTTTAAATAAAGAAAAACATTTTTTTATGTTTCTGACAATGCCTAACAGAGAAATCGTGTACACCATTCGCAGGAATTTTCAAAAAAGGGTCCTACTTATCGGCTCATATCTCCGTTATTTTTAATTTTTTTTAATCGTCAAAATTGCAAATTGTTCATAAAACTACTACATATAAGTCTAAAGTAAGAGTCAATTTATATATATAACTGCGGCGGACAAAAAAAGTTTTCTTTTTATACCTAGTTTTCCGAGCACCAAAGTGGCCTAACCCCTTAATTAAATTTAAAAAAAATATTTTTGATCAATTCAAAAGCCCAGTTAACACACGCGAAGAAATGATAGCACGGATCGGAAATGCATCCCAAATACTTCGCGGTAGGTCCTTATCACTACTATACAAGCATGGCACGACGCATGCATCTTTCTGTCCAACAAAACGGGGACTACTTCGAACAATTTCTGTGAAAACTTGACAATGACATAACATATTTCCATAGTGACTTAACATAACGCCAGGACTGATCTCAAAATTTGATAAAATTTAATAAAACCTCGAAATCTCGTTGCTCTTTCTTTTTTTAATAAAAAAGTTACTTGAAATATTTGTTCGTCTATTTGATTTCTCCACGCTGCTAAAAAAAATCAACTTAAAAATCATTCTGTATATCACTTTCTATCTGGAAATATATAAAGGATTTTGGAATGTTGGATGTTTAATTATTGTTATACACTCTGTATGTATAGGTAAAGTGCAACATAAGAATAAGTGAATAACAAACTACCCCTCCCTTTACCTCCGACCCCGTACCGCGTCGCAATTCCGCAACATAATATTTGCACCTATGGTTTGTTTATATTAACCGTATCGTTTTGTTGTGGCTAATACGTTGAGTTGACCGGCTGCACTCTTTATTTCCCACATTACAAAGTCACGTATGTTTCTCCGCACAATGTCTGCACAATCCGCGGTGCAGGGTTGACGATGTGATTTTTTAAAAGCCCACGCAAAATTGAAAATTACTCATAGATTGCGGTTAAAAAAAAAACTGGTAACGCTGGTCGAAGACCACCTTCGACCAGCGTTGCCAGTTTTTTTTTTGCCAAGTCGGGATTTTGGAACTCTTTGATTGAAAACAGCGGGATTCTTTCGTCGAAAACGGGACATAGTAAAAAAACATATATAATCAGAAGTTTTTAAATACCTACATATTTATCTTTTTATTTGAATTAAAATTACGTTTACGTGACAATACATAGCAAAAATAGCCATAGAAAATGTATTTTAATAAAAATATAATATTTTAAATCAGATTTACCCTATCGTTAAATAGTTGAGTCTTATTCGTCTTCAGAATAAAAAACAGAAATCAAAATCAAAAAAGTTTTATTCATTAGAAAAATATGGCGTTTCAAACAATAGTCTGTGGAGTGAGTTACAAATTGCAACTTACAATAAGAGAATAATTATTTATAAGAATTACTTATTCATGATATTTCTGTGAAGATTTAACTTCTTTCAAAGTTAACCAGAGTTATCCCCGAAAAGCGGGACTGAGCCTGTCACGCGCGGGACATTTAATTTTGATTTAAAAATCGGGACGTCTGGCAACGCTGTCTTCGACTGGCATAAATGAAAACGCAATACTAATGTTAAGTTTTGCTAATTAAGTACAACCTTTTAAAATTATTGTGAGATTGATTGTACTTGAATAAATGATTTGCGTTTACAGTCAGTGAGTGAGAACTGGGTAAGCGAGAAAACTCTCTAAGTGAGAGTAATTGCCAGGCACCGTCTTTGTAACCCTCTAAAACCTCTACAAGTGAGAAACAGAAACCTCTATAAGAGAAAGACGTTTTTTTACTCATGGACCTCTATAACTGAGACTACTACTTGCCTGTACCTCTATAAGCGATAGTCGAACGTATTAATGAGTCATAAATAGCTGAACTATCTAACATTGTTTTTGTATAGTTTCTATAGACCTCTATAAGTAAAAAAGGCCACTCCCGTATAAGCTAGTGTAGCAAGTTTTGTTACATTAACTCTCTCTCTCTTTTTTGGAATATTGTCAAAATTAGTTTTCCTTAGCTGCGCTGGAAAAATGAATGTTGTTATTATTTTGGAAAAATTTAATTGATTAATTTCTTCTTTAGGGAAAACATCATTTTACGAATTAATTATTTATAATTCAATTAAAGCGTTTTATTTTTTTAAGTAAGAACTTAATAGTGCTTACACTAGAAACTCGGGTTAAGAGATAAGAATAAGCGATCGCGGTCCCTTGAATTCTTGCTTATCCAGGTTCGACTGTATTTATAATGCAAATCTATATTATATTGGAATTTTACTTCGAACATGCGTAATCTACACAGCATTTCTGTGAACTATATTCTATGCGGAGCGTCTCACATAGTAAAACAATACGCGCTACATATTTTTATAAATATTAATAATGTAAACTCCACACGTAACTGAAAAATCGAAGAAGAAGCATGATACGTGTTGTGCAGTACCCAAATGTGTTAGTAGATCAAGTTTAATTGTTAATATCAAATTAATTATTAAATTGAAAAGTGATCGCTGGCAGCTGATTATAACACTTTTGATTTCGTCTGGTTTCTCTCTCAAAGTTGAAGTTTGCAAAGGACTTAAGCTTATCAATACAGCAGCTTGCATTAATGATTCTATCCCATTTTACAATGTAACTAGTACTCACGATTTTTTTACTTTTAATATAATTAGGTTTTGCAGAACCACAGACAATATTATGACAATTTTCTTCCTCGGAAATATACATTTTTGTAAAACATCGAATACTGTCTATGCAAAAGCTTCGCATAGGGCGGCCATATTGAACATTTTGAAATGAGCTCCGCCATCAGATAAAATCCCAATAAATTCAAAATTATTCTGTTCTGAAGTGATCAAAATGAAATTACTTAGCTAACAAGTAAACTTAATTTTTTTCATGGATACAAAAAGGAAACCTATATCAATTTTTATTACTAACCGTTACCCGCTTCATCGCACGCCAAATACATTTCATTTCATTTATTATAATAATATTAAGTCAAATCTCAGTATTTTTAGTTGGAATGGTTCCGTTGTCCGATTAGTTGAAATTTTTCTTTTCTTAAGAGTATTCGTCCCTGCAAATACCCCCTGCACCCTTCATCTCAAATCTTTTCCCCTCGCCTAAAAACGGTTCGCGCTCTCCCGACGCTATTTTTAAAGCTAGAGCGTTCTGGTAAACGCCAAATGAAAGACAAAGAATCAGACTACAGATCCTTCAGGCGAATTTTTAGAAAAACAGTTTCGCCTACGTGTGAAATATTACGTACCTAACTTATTATTTTTTTCAAAAGGTTGTAAGTTTTTTCAGGAATTTTTTTTCAAAAAATTCGCTTGAAGGATCTGTAGTCTGATTCTTTGTCTTTCATTTGGCGTTTACCAGAACCCTCTAGCTTTAAAAATAGCGTCGGGAGAGCGCGAACCGTTTTTAGGCGAGGGGAAAAGATTTGAGATGAAGGGTGCAGGGGGTATTTGCAGGGACGAATACTCTTAAATTGAAACTTGCCAGAAATTTCTCACCACTATTTTTCTTTTCATTTTTATTGTCATTTATATTATTACAACGAGGTAATTCTGACTGCTCCTTTATAACATGCTTGTTTTTAATAAAAATGTTCGGATACAAAAAAACATCCAATAGTGAACCCTGTTCATTTTCGAGTAAATAATGTCCAGTTTTTAAATGCATGCACTGTAAGACCAACTGCAGTCAGTTATGGAGACTAAATATTTTATCAACAAACGACCAAGCAGGATAATACTTATTGTAAGTACATGTCGCATACATGTACTTCTGAAAAACGTGGGCTTTTCAGAATTCAAATCGTTTTCTTTAAAACGACATTTTTTTGATCTTCGACAGTTAATTTCAAGTACAAATCTTCCAGACAACAAATTGCCTATTTGATTATACCAAGTGTCCCGCGAAGCGAGTGACATAGCGGATGTATTCTTTAAACCAGTGTTTTTCAAAGTGTGGGTACTACCCTCTGGAGAGTCGCAAAGCCTCTACAAGGACGCGGAGGATCACGAAGTCTCAGTAAAAAAACAAAGTTCTGCTTTAGAAGCTTAATTATGTATTTAACCGATACCTAACTATGAAAATAAATAAAGATGTTGAACGGATTTGATATAACATCATAATATAGACATGGATGCGATACATAATTAATTACCCCCCCCCCTCCATTCCTAGCCCGCGGTGAGAGTTGAAGCCAGGTACGTCATCAATAACATGGTAATGAGCGCCTACTTGCCCGCAGACAGTGGCGTTTGGAATAAATTCGACATATCCATTTATAGCGGTAGATATAGTGATAGAATAAAAATAAACACTCGACGCACATGGATCTCCGAAACAGCCAATAGCAAGCTAGAAGGCAGGCGCAATGCGTTTACGTCACTATGACGCGGTGATTTCATCTTTCGCCGCAGCTATTCTACCTCCGGTTGACCTTGCAGAACACCCATTTAAAATGTTCACGCGCCGCCACTGACTAGTACAAAAAATGTACGCATTTTTATAAACACTGTGTATATAGATATGATGCTGGTACGTTGAAATACATTATCGTTTCTGCATATTTCATACACTAATCAGGATAATTTACATTTGATAAATAGTATTAATAAAAAATATTATATAAATTGAGATAACATCAATGTATAAGCTTTCCAAGCCCGTTGTGCAGTAGCTGGATTAAAAAAAAAATTGCTTTCGCAAAATGGCCATTTTAGATTTCTGTCGAACGAATCTCGTACGATTTTCAGCCTTAAATCTAGATCAGAGGTTCCCATTTTTTTTTGTCTTGTAGACCACTTGCCATGTTTTTCGGTTTTGGGGAGATCCCCTGCTTATCTGAAATTGATTTTTTGCAAATTCATTAATTTCAAATGTATTTTTGACAACCTGTATAGTGCTACTCACTTTGAACGATTTAAATTTATAACTGTAGTGAAATGTAGTGTGAAATGTCTGGTTTTATACATTTATTAATTAGATTCAAATTAAAATTTACTTTCTGTTACATAAAATAACTAAGCAAAAAATAAGTGCTTTTAGTGTGAAGGATGAACCCGATGCTTTAATAATAAATTTTCAACATTAGGCATCAATTTAGCTAGATTTAATCTTAAATCTCTTCGGTTAACGATGTCCAGTTTGTTTCTTTTTTTGTTAGGAGATTCACTATCGTTGACCCCCATTTTCATTTCATGGACCCCCAATTTTTTTTCCCACTGACATGGACCCCTTGCAAGTTGTCGTCGACTCCTGGGGGTCGATATAGACCACTTTGGGAATCACTGATCTAGATTTAACAGTGTCAGAGTCAGTTGTTTTCGTGATTTTTACGAACTCTGGTCGTCTTATATTTCGATTGATTGTGTGAGAAAAAAATTAAGATAACATTGTCAACGAGCTAGAAAAAAAAAATAAATATTGAATTGAAAAGTTTACACAACGTTCGATAAGTGACTGATGTTTATACATAATATACTTTTAATAAAGCAAATCTTGTACTTTGAAGTGTTAATAAGTGGTTTGAACGATATTTATACACCTTTGTATGTATAATTATATCTCAATAGGATATTATAATACATAGTTGAATGTAATTATTTAAAACAAGGCCGCTGCACACGAGACTGGTTTTACAGCTAGATTCCTTTGCTAGGTTCCAAGCGTGATATAGCGCTGGATTTCGTGATAACTTTTATGTCTTCGCTTCATACCATGCGTATATTGAAGCAGACTTTGTAGACGGGTTTGGTGCGCGCGCAGTGACGGCTCGAATGCTAACTAAAACGAACGTTTATTGTCTCTGAACAGAACACTGCACACTATGACGGCATGTTTGAGGGCTATGGAGGGTAGAGGTAAGGAGAACCGTTTTATTGGGGGTAAAACTGAAAGTGTCCATCTGAAAGCGTCAAATAACAGTTCGAAAAGTGACAAGAATGACGCTAGTGTAGAAAAAGTGTTTAATGTAAAGTTAGCAGTTGTAGACGAAGTGTGCTGAAAGGAAATATTTAATAATTTTGGCGACTAGAGTAATTAATATATTAACAGTAAATAAAACCTCTATCACTTACGTAGTCAAACATTATTTGGTAAATATAACCTATAAAATCATCAGACACTCCTCCTACGGTTGCGCAATCTTAAATTCACTCTTTTTGACGGACATTTTGCATACACAGAGATTGTTCTCCTTATCTCTACACTTCATATTGAGGGCGTTTGCCCAAGTCACCTACGTGACAAGATACTGTTTCCTGATTAGGTTTTGCTTAAAACGAGCAGACAAACAAGCACAAAAATTAGCTCCGGTTCTAATCCAGCTCGCCATGCCAGCGCAAATCTCAGCAATAATTCCAGCGGCGTTTCGTGTGCAGCGGCCTTTAAGTGTATTTCACGAACTTTTATACACACAGGGTGTCTGACACAAAAAGACAGTTTTTCAGGAGATGGTAGAGCGTAGGTAAATTTTTCATTCTAAAAAAAATCGATCCCCGAGTCGAACGCTGCAGAAGCGATTCTCGATTAAATCAAGCATTAAAAGATCGATTTTCGATTAGCCCTATTGTTTTTGGGGAAAATCGGCGCATGCGCAAAAGAGATATATGTGCTATAAATATTGCTTTTATACGATAATGGTATACTTTTCATAATGGATTATTCTATTTATTTTTTCAAGAAAGTTTTGCTAATTTTTTTTTTTCTAAACTTTAGTTTCGGAGATATTTTGAAACTAAAAAAAATCAGTTGTTCTTTTGTTTTGTAGATCTGTCAGAAATAAACACGTTAAGCATACTTTGATTCATTTTTTACATGACGCGGAACACATTATGTAGGTAATCATGACAACGAATAACAAATATCATATTGAATACTAGCCATTGCCCGCGTCACCACACGCGATATCAGAAATTATATATTTTCTTTATTATACTATATAAAATGTCAACATTTTAAAGTTGGAATGCTCCCGTCGCCCAATTGGCTGGATTTTTTTTCAATCTATCATTACTCATATTTTTTTAAATACCTATATCTGGGAAAATTTGTTTTAAAGTAAAAATATAATCAGATACGTCAGATGGTCGTAAGATAGATAAAGACCGCACGAAGATTCTTATGATTTTAGAAAAAAAAAACAGAAATACCAATTTATAATTTGTAAGGTGTAAACATTTTTTAGAAATCATTATATAATTATATTAAAAAATTATTATTCAAATCTTAGATTAACGTCTGACTATTCTTCAATAAATAAAATTTTCGGCTTTTGTCTGAAAAATTGATCGATAATTTTATTTATTGAAGAAATTATTATATTTTATCAGATATATTTATAAATCCTAAACATAATTTGCAATAATTCGAATGACCTTTGCTTTTATTATGTAACACTAGATGATAAATAGGCATTTTATTACTATATAAATATTTGTGGTGTATATAGTAAAATTTTGCTGAAAATGGATACAATTTTTGCAAAATCGCGTTTTTACAATGGAATGTACTAAATCATACAATTAGAGAAATGCAACTTTGCAAAACTCATATTGATTTTCAGCAAAATTTTACTTATCTCAGAACAGAATGCTGATTATTCTCAAATATTTATTTATAAAATTTTGAATGAATATATTATTATACTATGAACCTAACCTACCATAACACCGATTTCAGTTAGGTATATATTTACAATAGCTTATTAATTTCCGTAAATAACATGTCGTTACTACGAAGATAACACATTTCATATATTCATCAATATTAAACTCTTTACGAATAAAGTAAGAATTTTTTATATCTTTTTTACTCAAATGTGACGTCGTGAGGGCCCCGAGAAATATTTAATTTTGGTATACAATATTGTGTACCAATCGCATTTAGTAACTGAAAAAAGAAATGTTATAATAATAATATAATATCATAACAGACGCCATTTGCACCATTACTATTTTCCATCTATCACACTTCCAGTTATTTACTACAAATTTTAAACTGCAACTTAATTAATAGCATTGAAAATAAATAATAATTAAATTAGTATAAGGTAGGCAAATTTTGAGCACAGGAGTTTGACAGGTAATCGACTATGGCCTTGAATAAGGAACCATCTGGTTATTATTCTGGAATTATTGAGGGAAACCATGGAAAACCTTAACAAAATGGCCGGTACAAGAATTACCGGTTCTCGGCGAGGGGCAGCAGGAAAAAGTCCCAGCCACATCTGCCCCCGCCGGGACTCGAACCCGGTGCCTCTCGAATGCGAGTCTAGTGCTCTCAGTCTCACCATTACGCTCATAAAAAGACGATGGTGAATCTATACCAATATATAAAGCTGAAGAGTTTGAATGTTTGTTTGTTTGGTTGAACGCGCTAATCTCAGCAAATACTAATTCGAATTGAAAAACAATTTTTTTGATGGATAGCCCATTTATCAAGGAAGGCTATAGGCTATATAATATCACGCTACGACCAATAGGAACGGATCATCAATGAAACGAACGGTAACTCTGATCATCATGAAATTTGAACACAACATTCATCTCATTAAACTAAGATGAATGTGCGTACTCATGTCCCTCCCCCCATTCGTTCTTTTGCACCCGGATGAATCCGAGCGGGACCGTTATAGTATTTAACAACGTGCAAATCCACTAAAAAATAAAAAATTGAGCCTCCTTCAAAAAAGGCACTAAATAGAAGAAAATAAAATTTTGAGGTCAACGCCAAATTAATTACTAAACTTTTTACATAATTTACTTTTACTAAATTGGCGCCGAACTGAAAATTTTATTATTTATCTCTTATTAGTGGCTTTTTAGAAGGAGGTTCGTTTTTAAACGCTTTATATTAGCTTGGGTTGTAACTAACTATGTATGTAACGGAATCTTTGAGCATAATTTTCACCAATTTCCCGAAGTCTGATTAATTTGAAACTTTGCATACGTATCAAGGACCGATGACAATGCAATAATTTGATAACAGTTTCCCATTATCCTTATTAGGACCCCCAGGATTAATAAATTCTTTTATAGATCCTCAAACTAAAAAGTGAAAAATAAAATATAGTTTAAAAAAAACTAAAAAACACGCTTTATATCGCACTAAAAAGTAAAAAATAATTGTTTTAAAATAAGCTTAAAAAGCGTGGGGCGCTTTGTTCCACATTTTCGTACATCGAGCGCCCAACGCTTTTTAAGCTTATTTTAAAACAATTATTTTTTACTTTTTAGTGCGATATAAAGCGTGTTTTTTAGTTTTTTTTAAACTATATTTTTTTAAATACATTTTTCACTCACTACTATTGATAACGTTTCTGTGATATTATCTGAAATACTCTTTTATTGAACAGATTTCTTGCTGCAATAAAATCTTCTTGAAATCAATGGACAGAAGAAGCTGAAATCGTTACAAAGAATCTAGCCATAAACGAGATAGTAGCAAAATATTTTCTCGTTTGTATCAATCGATTGATAGTTTTTATTAGTTTGATGACCAATAACCTGAATGAACTATTTAACTGCTTCTGTAATAATATAAAATAATTCTTATCTGAACAGTTACTAGCTGGAGAGAAAAAAAACTGAAAACAAATTTTATATAAAATCAATCATTTTATATTTTAAATGCGTCCATTGTATGCACAGCGTACACAAGGTTTAATAGTAATTAAAAAATAAGATATTATGTTATCTTTTGCTCAATGCAGAGTGCATTAATGTTATCAAAGAAAATTTAAAAATTGACTAATTGATTTTTACATATTAAGTTATAAAGTGTCACTGAATGTTATTTATTCTGATTCAATCGATGTACTTTGTTTGTAAATTTCAAGCATCACAAATTGTTATTATATTTATCATATTTTTGTGTTTTAATTTTTTGCAGTGGCAGCGCGTGAACATTTTAAATGGGTGTTCTGCAGGGTTAACTCGAGGTGCCTCCTCACACTGACTAGGAATGAGGTGGGTAATTAAATTATTAATCACATCCATGTTTATGATGTTTTAATTATTATCTGGAAACAAAATTAAACGTATCAACAAACGCCATGTTAGCCACTCCAACACACACACACACACACACACACAGAGCAAGCGCAAATAAAACGTAACACGTCCCGTGAACAGCGTCGTGCCAATTGTACGGTTTTACTCCCAACCGAACGCGCCATTACGTTCAATTATAGCGATATATTTCACACACAGATAAGCGCTTCGAATAGTTATTTTATCAAACCGCTGACAGATAAATCCTATTTATTATTACATTTTGATACTGTCTATCAGTTTTCTGTTGATATATATATATATATATATATATATATATATATATATATATATATATATATATATTATATATATATATTTTTTTTTTAATATTTTGTGCATTTATATTTGCATGTTCATTCAGTGTGTGAGTAAGGTTTCATGTCATAATATTATAAATGCATTTGATTGTCGACACGTGTGCATTTTTATTTTTAGTGTCTTCAGGGTCGGGCTGGAGTTTTCTTTAGCTCAAAGCTAAAATTAATTACAAACCAATATGATTTAATCATGGCTACACGATAATCATAGAGGAGTATAAATAAATATCACAAATAAAGGCAAAGTTCATAGATTTGCGACTGTAATTGAGATATTAAACGTTAGACAATCATTTTAGTGATAGAGTATTTGGAAAGAATTCCGTGGCATAAGGATCGAAAATGAAGCAATACTGAAATTTTTTTAAACTTGCATTTAATACTAACGTTTTGAAAACTCTGAAGATGATACAAAACGTATCGAAACGTTAGTATTAAATGCAAGTTTAAAAAAATTTCAGTATTGCTTCATTTTCGATCCTTATGCCACGGAATTCTTTCCAAATACTCTATCATTAACTTCAATGGATCACAGTTACTCTATTTATTGAATAGAGTCAAATTCACGTAATCATTTTAGTACAGAGTGATTCGGATTTAATCTTGATAACTTTGGGGACTTTTTCCTTAGATAAACACAGTTACTCTATTTATTGAATAGAGTCAAATTCACGTAATCATTTTAGTACAGAGTGATTCGGATTTAATCTTGATAACTTTGGGGACTTTTTCCTTAGATAAAGGATCCCGCACAAACCTTATGGGATTTGGTTTTCGGTTAAATTGATCGAAAATGGTTTTATTGTATAGTTTAAAGGTCACTAAAAAAGTGTTCACGGGCCCATAGTCTATAGTCCAATAGATTTTTGGCTACAGATATGTTTAGCGAGATTTTAGATATATGTAGGTATTGAATTCACAATCTTAAAAAATACTAAGCTCTAGAAATATGTTTTCTAGTGCGCTGAATCCGAATATGGCATTATTATTTTATACAGGTGACACACCTTCCAACATTACCTAGTTTTCGATTATGTTTCTATTTCTAAAAAAAGGCACAAAAGTATCTCGCCAAAAATCTATTGGTTTTTAGGCTATGCGCCCATGATCACTTTTTCTTAGTGACCTTTAAACTACAAAATAAAACCATTTTCGATCAATTTAACCGAGACCCAAATCTCATAAGGTTTGTAAGGGATCCTTTAGGAACAAAAGTCTTCCGTAAATATACAGGTGTGCAAAACGCTCAGCTTCTGAGAAATTCTGTTGAAATTCTATTCATAATCGTGAGTTTAGCAAAAAAAATGTGTAGATCCTTTTTTATAGATAACATATTATCTACAAGTTTTATTGATAACCGTTACTAATCTAATATCTATAATATAATCTGTTTGTCTGTTCGGAGCCTATGCGTTCCTATACCATTTATTTGATTACGATGAAATTTTGGAGGCTGATGTAGCGGGCCGGCAAAAACAGTCAAAGTGTAAGTATAAACATTGTTTTAAAGTGGTCGCTATACTGTGGAAAATTCACCTATTTCGAACCGCTGTATCTCCATTTTGAAACTGACCTGGAGATGACATCAAATCTAAAGGCCCCCATACACCTCGTTCTTTTTTGGCAGTTTTAACCGCACGGGTAAAACTGTACGGGTAAAACGGTCGGTGTGTGGCCAAAAACCGTCCTTCTTACCGGCGTTCAAAAATATCTGGTGCTGCTTGATTTAAACCGTCCGTTTTAAACGTGTCGTTCAAGTGTGTGTGACGACGCAGTTAAAAAGGACGGGTTTTGTTCGACTCTGTAACGTTGTAGGATCCATCAAAGCAGATCAGATGATGCCACGACTTCAGAAAAACTGAACGAAACAACGCCTAGTGTATGGATATGGTCGTTGTTCGTGTTTACCCGTACAGTTTTGCCCGTGCGGTTAAAACTGCCAAAAAAGAACGAGGTGTATGGGGGCCTTTATGAAGCACTATTACGCAATACAATATAAATTCGTAGCTATTTTTGTAAAAGGCTGTCAGAACTGATTGAAATGTGAACGTGATCGGTTATTGTAATAAATATTGTAATTGTTTTATTTGAGAATTGTGTTAATCATTGTACCTGATTCTGAAATTTCCTACACTACGGAGCTGGCTTCAGTCCCGCGAAGCAAGATTATAGTACGGTGGAACCGATGGCTCCACTACTGTTACCTCTAACGTGTTTCATTTAGTAATAAATAACATCACTCCGTATTTCGACGTGGCTTAATCTAATTACTATTGATATAAGTTCATAAATGGTTCAATACTATATGCCAATTGATTATATTTATAATTCTCTTTAAAAGACTATTTAAAACTTATTGAGAACTTCTGTATTCAATGTTGATAATAATATGAATGATAGATTATAACTGCATTTGCAGATGTTCCAAGAATTTTTCTGGAGTTTCGAATATTTTAGTGCTTATCACATGAAATTCTTATTTTTGTATCCGACAGCAATAAATAAAAACATTTATAATGTTGTTGTTTATTTTATGTATACGTAAATTTTAAACATTAATATAAAATACGTGGGGAGCGTATCTTTCGTCATGTGTCCACGAACCGACGCACCTCTTTTTTTTAACTTAAAACGGTTTAGTAGTTCCTGAGATTACTCGCGACAGAAAAAGAAAATTTTCATCTTTAAAGTAGATATTGTAGATATGATATTTTATTCAACTCATGCGCGTTATTCATGTTTTATCATGCCTAAAAACCGAACCCTAAATAGCAATTTACCGACTGGTGACAATTACTTGTCATAACTCAATGAAGATTCCTACTAGCTCGGCCATTGTGGAGTAATGAAAATAAACGTAACTATTTTCTGGGTCGTAACGAAATAGTAGGTAACAACAACTCCGTTGTTACCCATTGAGACTAAAATCGAGAGGCCGAATGTTTTCGACATGGAGTTTATTCATAACCGGCTAACCTCAAACCAAAACATTGAATCGTGCTGTTTGGTGCTGTTAGTATTGACAGTTTTTTTTATAAAGAAATAAATAGATATTTACAACATCTCATTATAATTAAAACATGAATAACGCGCAATTGTTGAATAAAATTATGGGCGCAACTTGTAGGCTAAGTCATGACCTGTCAGCGCGATGAATGACTTAGACTACTAGTTACGCCAATAACTCTTAAAACAGCTCGTCGCTATATAATACAGTACCTTTTGTCTATTCCCTGACTGTACAAACTTCTACTGGACAACAGTAACACTACTTGATGAAATTTATACAAATTACTAGCGGTTCGTCCCGGTTTCACCCGGGTGCGATAGATATAATTCTGCAAAATGTATTTCGTTTGCGGCCCGGCGTCTTAGTGTTGAGCAAATTCTACCAGATTTGCTTCTGAACTAATAGTTTTGAGTGAATTATATCAGATGTCGCTACTTGGTACTAAAACTGTTTTTTTTTTATTTGCTTCTGAAGTAATAGATACTTCTGTATAAATTTCGTCAAGTAGTCTTGAGCCCTATTCGAGATAGGTATCTACTGACAACAAAAAATCACTTAAAAAGATTAGAATTAGGTAGTCTGTAATTGATTTGATTCGTATTTCAAGCATATGACCACAGACTACAATTCCCCGCTCAACTTCAAGACATCCTCAGCGACAACAGAGAAAATATTGAAATTATTATTTAAATTCCTGAAAACTACTTATCTTTTTAGCAAAATCTAAACATCGATTAAACCTCTTTATATTTTACAGCAACGTATTTTATACCTGTAGCTAATAGCCTTTGCTGCCGAAGCCCCCCAAAAAAAGCTTAGACTTTAGAGCATTTCACTGATTAATAAACTACTTATATAGGTAACTTTTTACGCACAATACTTGGAATAAATTACGTAATGACTTAATTTAATTATCCCGAAATGTATATTTTATTTTCTTAATTTTGTACACTCCAATAAAATGTTCTTCGAGCGAAATTAAATTTTCAAAAATGAAAATGTCTACGTAATATATTGTTTTTATGAATAACTATTTTTTAAACAAAACGGTTGGATAGAGTTCATAAAAATATAATTTCGTGTTGAAATTAAAAATTGTGTCAATACACAGGCTGTATCGGCAACCTCAGTGTAAAGTGGCTTATGGACTATGGCATTTTTTCATTTTTGCGTGAATAAGTCAGTTTGCCATTTTTTGCTGAAATTTTTGATGAAACTTGATACACAATAAATTGGTACTCAAGCTCAAAATATGTTTTTTATTCGATCAAAATATGGTCGAAGTGATCGAAGGCTCTTACCTACAATAATAATTATTATGCTCATTTTTATTACTGCGTACTTCGAAATCAACCCTGTTTCCTGTCAAAAGAAAAAGCCATTTCCATTCTACTTGAGGTCTTCTAGCTTCAGCGCCTCTACTGTCGGAACAGGAACCTTTATTTTCCTCAGTCTGTCTAATCTCTATGATAATCGATAAAATTGCAGAGTAGAACGAGTACCGGGTAATACCCGAGTTCTCAATGCACCCTAATCCAGGTGTATTGCATTTACAGAAAGGCAAGGGTTTTTACAGTTAATAATAAAAAAAACTATTTTTTATTTCCTTTTAAACACATAGTGATATTTTCATAAATGCACACGTATTTATGGATGACATACTGTTTTTACTACATTTTTAATGCAATATGACCAACAGTATGCACTTTTATGTGTGAGCTTTGAAATTAAATATTTCATTTTTATATTTTGTAAATTTGGAAAATGAAATCACAAATACAACAAAATGATGATAAAATGCGTGGATGTCAACATTTTTATTACATGCTTTTAGTTCGGAGTTGGTAAACCATTTTTATTATTTTTCAAGTCTTCATAGCTAATTGTTTTTTTTTTTTATTTTTTTATCAACACATTAAAATACTATACTACTAAATAATAAAAATGCGTTTAATAATTTAGTACCGCATTTTTAAATCCAGCTATGTATATTTAAATATACTTTATTTATTTTCCACTAATGCCGGTATTATCAATTTCTATTTAAGTCTGCATTTCAAAGCTTGTGTGATTCTATGTGTATTTGTTATGCTAGCCGACGAGCGTAGTCTGTGAGTAACACTATTAATTAATTATAAAGTCCGATTGAGGTAATCCGGTACACCTGGGTGCGAAGATGGACTAGATATCTATAGTACGGTTCCGCAATACTCGGCACAGTTTTCATGCATTGGAAGGGAAAGTAAAAATATTCCCGTCCTATGCATAAAACTGTGCCGCGTATGTTATGTAGTGAAGTATAAAGTGTGCCAATTATTTTACTATACCTAAATCTGATATATTTCAAGGATGTAACCGAGTTCACATAGCGATTCATATAAATGGTCTTATATATTTTTTTTGCGATTGGATTTATTGTTCTTGAGATAGGAATAGTGCACACGATAAAACATCGACAGCTTGTCACTGTGGTTTCGTTTCAGTCATAGACATAGAGGACTGGACAGTGGTATCCGTATTTCAACCATGTATTAAAAGTAGACAGTAAACAGATAGAGCGTGTAACGGCCAGCTTCTATACAATGTGTTCACCGAAAGTGGTAACAGTGAATAATTCGTATATCCTATACTAGATACAAAAAAAGTTTAAATAGTTTTTTGTTCAACTCGAGATTTACTATCGGAAACTGTCGAGGTATATTTTTTTAGTACTTCAAACTCAACCGGAAGTGTACATGCATTTTTTTTTTAATTAATGGGGAAATATATTTTTATTATTTTTGAAATCTCCATTTATTTCTCTATAAATTCATATAAAATGTTTATCAGGTTACATAAGAAAATATTCGAAGAAAACGTTACCAATTTATTAATTAAATACACAGTCATAATTATTTTTCAAAGCACTCCACACATGTGCAAATTATTAATAATATTGTATTTAATTAATTAATGTTTTTTTCGAATATTTTCTTATGTAACTCTCTTGAAAATTTCATTTAAAAATATAGCAAAAAAATGGAAATTTCGAAAATGTAAAAAAATATAGGTATGTTGCCATTTGAAAAAAAAATCAAGTGCACTTCTGGTTGAGTTTGAAGTACAAAAAATATACCTTATCAGTTTCAAATCGTAAATCTCGAGTTGTGCAAAAAACTACTAAAACTTTTTTTTCCTAATAGGATACACGAATTACTCACTGTTAGCACTTTCGGTGACCACACAGTTTAGCGGCATTATGTAGAAAGAGATACAAAATGTCCGTCACTTCGTTTTTGTATGCGACTTGCGCTGTCTAGTTTTGCATATCTATGGTGTCAGTCGTGTGAAACACTGCAACCTTTTACCCTTGTGGCCTACAGTTGCAATACACATGTCTTTGTTACAGTAAAGATAATGTTATAATGATAACACTTTATGTAACTTCAAGTTGCAATCTAGTAGATAACATTTTGCATTTGAACAGTTCCGTATAAATAGTCAGGGCCGAACCGCACGCTTAGTTTTTTACATTAAACTATCTGGTAACGAATCCAACCGAAGATTAATTTTTTGGCCGAAGCCAAACTTCGGTTTAACCTATTTCTTACCTTCTTCGGTCGAACCCGGTGGTAGTACAATGCTAACAGAGCTTATAAGTTAGCCCACTTATAATATGGGATTGGGGTCGTTTTGAAATAAAATAATCGAAGGTCAGTTCTTTGGACGAAGCCGAACTTCGATTTTTGAAGTGAAAACTTCTTTAGTGGCGTTGTACACTTTTTTTGTAATGGGTAAAAAATGCTAAACTCGCGTCAGATCGTCAGGGTCACGTGTCTTGATCGAAAATGCGTAAGACGAAAACTTTTATTTATACAACGTTAGACATCTAGCGTTGAAATATCGTACATAAAAATGCAATCTATGATACAAACCATTTTGATCGAAAATTCGTAAAACGTTAATATTCAAGTTTTCACTTCTGCCGGCACTCCCAGAGTGCAAAGGGTTTTTTTTTGTCTGGAAGAAGAAGACTTAAAAAGTGTAAACTATTTGAAATCAAACCGTCCAAAATTTGGCTATAATTGACAAATGGCAAAAAGAAAGGTTTCAATTTTAAACACAGTTGCCATGAAAATGCAGGGGAAATTATGACAAGCAAAGAACTGGATTCAGGAGGAAGAAGACTGACAAAATTGGAAAATTATGGAAAACCAAACAGTCCAGAATCTGTCTATAATTATAAATAGCAAAAAGTAAGGTCTCGACTCTAAACGTAATTACCAGGAGAATATAGACGAAGCAAATATGTGGATTCAGGAGGAAGAAGACTGCAAAAGTGGAAACGATTAGAAATCAAACAGTTCAAAATCTATCTGTAATAACAAATGGCAAAACGTAGTCTCGACTCTAAAGATATAGTTACCATGAGAATGTAGAGGAAGCGACGACATATAAAGAAAAACGAAGGACTGAATTAGTAAAGAGGATTGGGAATTGATCATTGGGAAACGATGGCAAATCGTCTAAAACCTATCCGTAAATAGACGAAGTAGTTTCCTATAAACTGAGTATAAACAGATAGTATAAAACTTAATAATTTAATGAATATCGACTCACCGTTAAACGGGTTCGGTTGTTGATGTGGTCCTATGTGGTGCGTTGAATTCGAAGTGGTATTATTATTGTTGTTAGGTGTGGTGGTGGTGACTTTCCTACTATTCGAAGAGACGGCAGATTGTATAGTTATAGCTGGAATGAGAGCAGGAGATGGTTCAGCGGTGGTTGGCATACCACCACCGGACGTGGAGCATGGAGATCCACCAGCCGAGTCGCAGCTGCCTTCGTAAGATCGGGGCGGCGTCGTCACTGATGATACCACGGGAGCACCGCCGCCGTTAGACGACGCACCGACTAGCGGTGTTGAAGACTTGCGATGGTGGTCGACGGATAATGGTAATGGAGGTGGCGTCGTGACGGCGGCCAAAGCTGCTGAATTTGCACGTGCGTGTAACATTGCTTCGTCCTGAAAAAAAGGTTTATATATGTTGATTAAACCATTGCCTTCATATTGAGACGTATAATGTGAATGCTATGGATATTCGGACTTATCCTCTATCTCTAGTCGAATAATAAAGCTCAGAGTTCAGCGCCATTAGTCCCCCATTTGTATGTTCTATAACTAAATGTTGTAAAGAAATAAACAACTAAATTGTAAAAGAGAAAATCGCCTGTGACAGATGTACGGACGGAGAGATTCAGATTTGAATACGAAAACATCTATCCCTATTATATTATTAACCGAGCTAATCTATGTACCTATGTCCCTAATATTTTCTCGAAAACGGCCCTAACGATTTGGATGAAATTTACTGAAAAGGGATTTTGGGGGGCAAAAAATCGTTTTAGCTAGGTCTCATCTCTCGAAAAAATCGTTTTCTTACAAATTTTATCATTATAAAAATCAATTTTTTGACGTATGAAAATACTTAAATATTGTAAGTAGGTTTTGGAATTTTATACAATAAAACAATTGTTTTCAAAATATTATGACAGTTAATCTTTAATTACTATCCAAGTGAGACTTAAAATAAATACGCATTTGAAAGAAAGTTAAAAACAATTATTATTATAGGTGAGTAATTTTAATAAATAAATTTTTAACCTAAATTTGAAGCGAAAGATGCACTATCATAGATCAAGATGACGGCGAATCAGTTTTACAAGTACCGGATTGCCATAAGGGCCGACAATCCTCTCCACAAAGAAGTCAAACTGTTTCAGCAATATTATCTTATTGCTCCACAAAAGGAAGCGAAGCTTCCCCAGAGAACCTACGGTTCTTATATGGAGAGCCGAAGGCTCGACTAGTGTTGTTTACAACCAAGCGGGACGCAGCCCCGCGAGGTAAGACTGTAACAAAGGTAAAATCTATTATTAGCCTATCTTGTTTCAAACGGACCGTCAAGGGTCTCTTAATTAAGCACACCTTCTATTCGATTCAAAGATTTTTTCTACCACATTGTAATTTCAATGTAATTTTATGACTTGTTCCACACATTTATGTCAACGAAAGAAATAAACTTTATTATTATTATATTCTGTAAAGCTGATGCGGCAAAAATAATTATATTAATTTAACATTACTCGTATTATTTCTCCTGCAAAAATTGAAAATGATACATCCTGTACACAAAATATTTTTTATTGAATTAATTTTGAAATTCAAATACATTGCAACTATTTCCCTTGACCTCGCATTAGTCACTTTAGGTCGTCGTACACGTGGCTATAATTTACATAAGTTAATTAGAATCAATATAAAAAGGAATAATTATTATTAAGTACAGATACTTTAGTTTTTTTTTTCTAAACGAAATGCATGACTGTTGACAGTCTACCTTCCGGTCCCTATTAAAAATGCTGTAGTCATAAAATTAAAAAAAAAAATTGTTTCAATATAACATAAAAGACGTATTTTTTCAAAAGGGTTAGAAATAAATTCCTTTTGATGAAAGTGCGATTAAAAAAAACAAATAAATTTTCAAATTAATTGTAGGGAAAAATATAGGTACTAATTTCAGTTTACATATTGTATTTGGTTTTAAAGCAATCGTGGCAACGAAAAACAAATGATATATTATCCTGTAAA
This sequence comes from Xanthostigma xanthostigma, assembly GCA_963575645.1. Classification (NCBI taxonomy): domain Eukaryota; kingdom Metazoa; phylum Arthropoda; class Insecta; order Raphidioptera; family Raphidiidae; genus Xanthostigma; species Xanthostigma xanthostigma. The sequence goes on along the minus strand of OY754471.1, from coordinate 6,283,737 downwards.
AGTCCAATTTTATTTTAGAACTCAATGTAGATTTTGGTTTAATAAGTAAACTAAATTTTACTGTCTGACCTTTGATAATAGGCTATTACACCGTTTTTTGAAAAGTGTTATAAATCCCAAATTGATAAAGAAGCACTATAATTTTATAATAATATTTTGTAACCGAATAGTGCCACAAAACCGACTTTTAATTTATCATTATTAATTTTCGCGCAAAAACGACTCATGACGTCACTATGATTGTAAATAATAACGATAGTGCACAATAACACTGTGCAATTACAAATATTCATTGCTATGATTATAACATTACTAGTGTAAGTAAGTATACAAGTTACTAAAACTTTATTTATTTTTTAAACGTATTTATCCTTGGTAGATTAGTACTTTCTGCTTTTACGAAACCGTCTTCCATGATGCGAAATCAATAAAATACGGGATAGAAGTCTATTAACGTGATAAAGAACTTCAAAATAACACACAGCACAACATAAACGTATAGGTACCTAGTTTAAAGACTAAGTATCGTCACGACGGAATCCAACATGGTGAACAGCGTGTTAGATTTTTGAAGAACAGATTATGAATAGAAATCAACATTTCTCGTTTGCTTTTTACAAAATCTATCAAGAATATGTATTAATAGATTTTTTCTTACATGACGCAAAATACCCTATTGCATAAGTTCTCCGTATGTCGCGATACATACAATTTTTTTCATCAATTTTAAAATTTGCCGCCCCTAAAAAATTGTCGCCAGAAACATAAGCATACTGCATAGTTAAAGTATTTATAGAAAGCAGCCACTGAATCGCCAAAAAAAAAGCTAATAGAGTTATATCATGTTTTTATTTCATTTATTTTTTATTGCTTATAGGGAACAAACAATGTTCTTATAAGATTATTGTCCGACGTATTTAAGAGATTCGCTGACAAGACATGTGTCATTTACATGGTTTGTTTGATTCGGTTTTTTGAACTTGAGCCAAGTGTCGTCATCCCAGATATACATTTTAGTGTTTCTCAAACGGTTTCATTATATCCTTGTTTCATTGTAGTTAGATAGACGAGTTGAGTAGCAATTTACTATTTTTGAAACATCTATATTAATAATTTCATCGGAAATTAATTTGAAAGATTTCATTATAGACATATACATACATGTGAAGTTAATAAAAGAGTCAAATCTTTGATTAACGTCTGATTAGAACTCTTCAATAAATAAAATTATCGACCAATTTTTCAGACAATATATTAACAAACAATATAAAATTAATATATTAACGTTTCAATCCGGATTTGGATCTGCTTCAGAATTGATCTAAAAAATATAAAAATAATTAATATTTAAATATAATTCGCTTTTTGTAGAATTTTTTCAAAATTAATTATTGAAACGTTAATGTATTAATTTTATACTGTTTGTTAATATATTTTCTGAAAAATTGGTCGATAATTTTATTTATTGAGTAATAAAAGAGTGTTAGAAACAAAAATATCAATACTGCCAACGTCCTTCGCAATAATAATACGACCGACTCTGTAACCAACTATGCTAAACGATCAATTGATCGACAATGCCTTACAGCGGTTTTTCTCAATTGATTGACAGTGCCTTACGGCGGTTTTTTTTGTTACGTAATAATATGAGAAAAAACTGAGGTGTCATTATGTTAGATCATTATTTACATCCATATATATAAGAAGCTCTTAATGACCAACAAAAGAAAAATTAAAAACTCTAGTGCTGGGTTACAAAAAGGATTGTCAAAAAAAAAAGACGGGTTGCACTCCGGGAGTGCCGGCAGAAGTGAAAACTTGAATATTAACGTCTTACGAATTTTCGATCAGGTCACGTGTCCTGACGCGAGTTTAACATTTTTTACCCATTACAAAAAAAGTGTACAAAAGTTTTCGTCTTACGAATTTTCGATCAGGTCACGTGTCCTGACGCGAGTTTAACATTTTTTACCCATTACAAAAAAAGTGTACAAAAGTTTTCGTCTTACGAATTTTCGATCAGGTCACGTGTCCTGACGCGAGTTTAACATTTTTTACCCATTACAAAAAAAGTGTACAAAAGTTTTCGTCTTACGAATTTTCGATCAGGTCACGTGTCCTGACGCGAGTTTAGCATTTTTTACCCATTACAAAAAAAGTGTACAAAAGTTTTCGTCTTACGAATTTTCGATCAGGTCACGTGTCCTGACGCGAGTTTAACATTTTTTACCCATTACAAAAAAAGTGTACAAAAGTTTTCGTCTTACGAATTTTCGATCAGGTCACGTGTCCTGACGCGAGTTTAACATTTTTTACCCATTACAAAAAAAGTGTACAAAAGTTTTCGTCTTACGAATTTTCGATCAGGTCACGTGTCCTGACGCGAGTTTAACATTTTTTACCCATTACAAAAAAAGTGTACAAAAGTTTTCGTCTTACGAATTTTCGATCAGGTCACGTGTCCTGACGCGAGTTTAACATTTTTTACCCATTACAAAAAAAGTGTACAAAAGTTTTCGTCTTACGAATTTTCGATCAGGTCTTACGAATTTTCGGTCAGGTCACGTGTCCTGATGCGAGTTTAACATTTTTTACCCATTACAAAAAAAGTGTACAACGCCGCTAAAGAAGTTTTCACTTCAAAAATTGATTTGACAATGTCCTTAGATTGTGAACATATACATATTTCTCCAGATGAGAACCATTGTAGAGTTTTAAATTTGTTTTGCTCGAAAAATAATCAAAATTTCTCTTAAACTGTGTATACATGCATTTAGCATCGTTTTTGTACAATTTCCGCATCGAAACAACTTTTTGCTGCGTATTTTAATAAGCTTGAAAAGCGGTGTTTTTTTATATGTAGAAGAATTATTTGTTTTTGTGTATGAGTGCATTCTAATGTTCTATAGATGACAGGGAGTTTGAATAAGACATTAGACTGCTCCTGATGTACGGAAACAATAATTATAAGATCACAATCTGAGGTCATTATCAAATCAAATTTTTTTGATAATTCTTTCTGTAACCCAGCATAGTTCAATGGAACTATACCAAAATGAATACCGCTGTCGAGTCAGGTTCTCGCCGAGTTGCCTAGGTAAGTGATCGGAGTCATAATTCTATATTTTCTGAAAGTTTCAGCCTTTCTGAAATAGTCCTCCGCTTGGATTAGATGTGATATTTTGATGCAAGATCATCTATAGCAAGATCCCAGATCCGCTAGACCTATGTCATTTCAGTAGTACTAAAATGTACAATATTTAGTTAAAAACGTATCCCAATTGGTTAGCTTGAAAGCGGGGGCCTTTCAGAGATGACAGGTTCTAAAGGTACATAAAACACGTGCTTACGTACGTACGCAATGTTATTATGCATGCATGTCAGAGCGAGTGAGAGCATTAGATGATTTTTTTTTGTTTGACAGCTTCATGAAATGTAAGTTGTTTTTTTTATTTCCATGGAATTTTTCTCTTTTAAACTCATGAACTACTCTGTCACTGTGTGTGTAATCAAATAAAAAACATAAATTTCATGTAGCTGTCAAAAAAAAAAAACATCTAATGCTCTCACTCGCACTCATATGCATGCATAATACCATTGCGTACGTAGGTAAGTACGTGTTTTATATACCTTAAGGAGGTAGAGCCGTTTTACGAAGATAATGAAATAAAGTTTTTTTAATAGATTTTTTATGACAAAATTTTTTGTAAAAAATCCAAAATCATTAGATTTATAAAGTTAAAAATTAAAAAAAACTTTTACATGTAGTCTTATGGAAAATATGTCAACCTAGCATGCAAACGGTACATTTTATTTTTTGCAAATAAACAAATAATGTCAGCAGTTCCGAAAACTAACGCATGTTTTAATATTTTTTCCAATTCAATTGGGAGATTTTTAATCAATAAAAAAAAAATTATGAAACCTTAGCACTTTTCGATTATGGACTTTTATTCTTGACAATTTTAACTGAATTTTCAGCTTTTTAATGGTTGAATTTTAATTTTTATTACTTCTAATTTCTTTTTTTAATTATTTACTGCAAAAAATGTAAAATACAGATATTTACATAAATTTATTTTTTCTAACCTAGCTTTGTACAAAAAATTCAAAAGTTAGTCCATGTAAAAAATACTGAAATAATTAATTAATATTAAAAAAAAATATTTATTTATGTCTTTATGACAATAATTTATTGGTATCATCGACATAATATAACCTTTTGTAAAAATGTATTATGGAAAAGTTCCCATTTAGAATTTTACTTACTTTTGATTGGGACTGTAACGCATCAACCTCCTTAATAACCTGTTATCTCTAAAGTTAGGAAATTGGCATACGTTTTTAACTAAACACTGATAAAATTTTAGCAGTACTGAAATGACCTAGGTCTGGCGGGTCTGGGATCTTGGTTTAATCAGCAAAATATAACCGATAAAAAATGTAATCATATATACTTACTACTTACCTACATTATATAAACTGTTAAGATTAAAATTGATAGTCTAAACAGCAAAGATATAAATATAAATATATAAGAAGAGCTGCTTCTTCTCAAGATTATGACTGAAATATTTGTGTTAATCAAATACGAAAAGATTAATTTTGCGTTCAACGAACTGCAAACTGTCATCAGCTGTGCAGAGTAGAATTTTAACTTTGGTGTTATTATTTTCTTATTAGTGTATTTGCCGTACGTCACCTATACTATTAGCGTCGGTCAGATGGCGAGATCTAGTGGTTGGACCAGAGATATTTAATATAAGCAGATCCAACTGTTTACATTTTAACCTGATCATACACCGTTTCTATCAGAATTCAACGTTGACAAACTTCGGCGAGCTGAAGACGAAGTGTATATAACTTATATTAAATGCATCTGTTGGAAAATACATGTGACAACACTGCATGAACGCATGATTCACTTTTCATTCAATGCATTCCTTTTATTGTCATTACGGAAGTTGCAGTGTTGCTATGTGCTTTGTGTGACATTTTGCGAAAATCAAGTATTTTTCATTTTTTTTTATTAGTATTGACAATTTACAATGGTTCGGCAGTGCGTAGTTTGCAAAAAAATGGATTATTCTAATCCCGGATTGATATTTCGGCGGTAAGTAAGATTATGTTTTTTTTTAAGTTAAGCAGTGGTGTAGACGTAGTTAAAAATTATTTTTATTAAATTATTGCAAAAACAATTTTACATGTGCACTTCTTTAAAAAATATCTTGATGGAGGATTAAAAAAATGATTGTTAAATTCTAAGCTAGATTTCCCAACTTTAAGCTGAATAGATAATTTTGTTGGACTTATTTACTGAACCTAGATTTTTCGAAGGTAAACATTTCGTTTACCTTTTACAGCACATTTTAGTATACTTTAATGTTTATTTATATTGTTGTAGCTTTCCAGTAAATCATGAGCGCAGACAAAGATGGATGATATTTTGGATTTACGAAAACAGCATGTCAAAAAGTTTGCTCAAATTTGTTCAGATTATTTTGATCGGAGCGATATTATGACTACTCAACTAACTGGACGAAGGCAAATAAGACCAGATGCTGATCCCCAATTTAATACCACAGTTTTTACTGATCGTTTATCTTACAGGTAAAACAAATAAACTCAACTTATTTGCAGTAGTCTTTAATTATGCCATTAATAATTATTATATTTAAGACTGATTATTGTCTAAAAAATTCTTGTGATAATATGTAATAAATAATATAAGAAAAATCCGATGTTGTCTTTTATTACCTACTCAAAATAACTAAAAAATATATAGATACGGAAATTGCCCTACCTTAGCGGTCAGGTACAAAAGAAAGAATAAATATTTAATATGTACCGAAATCCTTCACTCCAAAACTACTGAGTCTAAAATTTGGAAAAATAGCGAATATAGGGCCCCCTCTTATAGTTTACAGGAAAACTAAAACGAAAATCTTAAGTATTAAAGTTTTCACAAAAAACGGAATGGTACATACCCTCTCCTCGCAAGTTCTACTCGCACGTGGCCAGTTTATTATTCTCATTTGTTAGTAAAGGCACATTATTGCATTTAAAATCGTTTAGTAAAATGCCACTTTACTACACAGTGACGTTTGGCAATTAAAATGCTTTGACCACCAGATTATATGCGATAAAACAAATCACGTTAAAATCTTTATGATTCAAATTACATACCAAATTTTATCTTCTAGAGTAAATTATTTTAATAAAACGTAAAATCAGTTTCTATTGCGTCTAGAACCTCTCCAGTATTAATTACTTCTAATTGATATTCAAGTAAATTTTGCTCCTTTTATTAAATAAATATTGTAAAACCTGGCTTTACAATTGTTAGGTATGTTCTAATGTTATATGAATATTCCATTAACACAAAATATATTTTTAATTTACGTTAAAAATTCTTGTTTTTAATAATCCCGAAAAAACCATACGCCCCTGGTTAAGATAATGCTGAAGAAGCTTCCGTTACAACGTTGCCTTTTTAAAGCCATCTCTTTCCAACTTATTTAAAACTGTGAAACTATGTATGATTATAAACAAATCGTGTTTTATGAATGGGATGTTGTGTCTCCTTATATTAAATGTCTCTGGGTTGGACCAAAATTTGTCGATGTTTCATAGCCTCCTGAACAATTTCAAACGCGCGTATACGTAGGTATTAGTGATGTGCCGGATATCCGTATCCGCGGATATCCGAGGGAGAAGAAAGATCCGTATCCGTTAGTTTTCGGGCGGATCTTTTACCTTATTAATTTTCAATTCATAGATGAAATTTTATAAATATAGGTGATTAGGTAATAATGAAAAACTGTTAAATTCCATTCAGATTATTTTTTATTTTTTAAAATCGTATTTGGCACCTTTATATTGCAAACATTTATCGTAGTGAGTACCATACCAATAGTACATAACTCAAAGGTACTAAAAAACTATCTTTATAATGAGATATTGCACATCGATCTTTGGAAAGAGACAATCTGTTATGAGAGTTAACTCTTAAAGAGGTCAATAACTTTTTCCCATAACAGACAGTCTCTTTCCAAAGGTCGATGTGCAATATTTACCGCCGTGTACTCTAAGAAAGTTAAGATCCGTATCCGCGGAACCTAAAACCAAATATCCGTATTCAGATCCGTATCCGCGGATAATTTTTAACGATCCGGCACATCACTAGTATGTATGTATGTAAGTTAGTCATAGAGATATTAGACTAGAATACGCGAGTGAGCCGTGAAAGTGTCTGCAATTCAAAGAAAGAGAAAAGTTCCTTATCTCTATGGTAACTAATGATACAAAACAATGCTGATTTGAGTTTTCTGGACCCGCTGCAGCGTTCTCTCTCTCAACTGAGGACACTTCTGGCAAGCAGACGTACTAACGAACTTAGTTACTTATATCTCTATGAAGTTAGCACGATAACTCTCGACAAACGCAATCGATTTAAACTAAATTTGGGCCACATGTTGGATTCCATCAGCGAACGAAGCCTATTTAAAATTGGTCCAATCGGGTTATTGAAAAGGGTGGTTATCGAGAGTTAAAAAATGTTTTTGGACTCAAACATTTTGAAAAAAATCTCAGATTCGTTTCAAAACTGAAATAAAAACTTTTACTAAAAATTGAAACATGCTGCCAAAGTTTTAATAATATCGACCCTACAGGACCGAATTTACAAAATTTATGAAAAGTTTTAGATATGGATTTATTTACTGAAGGGTGCATTGAATTTGGTACAGATGTTGAATTGATAATATTATAGAAATTTAGAAAAAAAATTGTTTTAAGAGATGCTTTAAGGGGTGGTTTTTTTATTTTATTCATAAAAGCAAATTTAAGTTTACATTACAAAGCCATAATGCCTGTATTAGCAAGAACATATTGTCGATTTTTTTAATACTTATATTGTTTGAAGTTATAAAATGTGCGCAAAAAATGTTAAAAACTCAAATTGTCGAATTTTTAAGGAGGTCGTCATATTTGGTATTGAGAAGAAGCATTTATAGCTTCGACACCTCACGACAAAAATCTGAACTAGCCAAACCGAATCAGCTGTAAAAAACATCATACCCTTCATGCAAGTCTTTTTACATTTTAAAATACAAATTATAAAATCTAATTAAAATATTAATCGATTCTATTAATTATATTAATATAGTTTATTTAGCGTCGATCGGATAGCGGAACCTAATTTTTTTATATGCTTGGTTATTGTCGAATTGCTCATTACTTTGAAAACAATTATGTAAAATGTTGACAATATTTTCCTTTCAAATGAGGTTGTTGTCGAGAAATTTACTTATCGAAAAGATTTAAGATAAGAAACAAAAGTTTTGTAAAATATCACCCCGTGAAGAAATAACTACTTTTATCTAATCTTCAAAGTAGGTAGGTACATTATTTCTGTATACTACAAAGCAAAATGGTTCATGGGGAATATTTGATAAAATTTTCCCGACTGCGCCAGAAAAAGGGTCATGTTTTTCGAATGTATGTATCTATGTATGTATGTAATGCTGGAAGTTACTTTGAAATGCTTAATGCTAAATTTTTTTGAGCACTTCAGTAAATGCTCAATGCTTTTAAGCATTTTTGAAGTGCCTGTCGCATGAATAAAATATCGAGCTCTTATGTAAGTGCTCGGTTTATCAACTCTGGTTTTAACTATGTTAATTCCGGATTTGCTTCAACCCTATTTGTTGTGTTAAAACAATGACATAGACCATTTTGCCCCGTGACCATAAGTAGTCATAAGTAGTTGCCATACGTACAACAAAATATGTATTTGGCAGCATACTTTGTAATTTCAAGTTGGATGTCACAATTCAGAAATCTCATTTCGATGTTTCACTTTTTATTGACTCATTTGCATTATACTGAATAATATTTTTTGATTTGTTTAATTAACAGTCTAGAATTAGCTAACTAGGACATGTTTTAGGACCGGCAAATTTTCAGGTGGGGCGACAAAATATTCGGTATATATTTTTAACCGATTTCCAAAAAAGGGGAATAATAATAATAATAATAATAATAATACTAATAATAATTTATTACTTCCATGAAAAATACATTGATTTATAAACAAACAAAATACTATACATAAATGAAAATATATAGGTTCTTTCCAAGGAAAACCTGTACTGAAGGAACCATTAAGAAAAAAGAGATGATGTGGACATTTTAATCAAAGCTTAAGTGGGTTGAATTACTCTGGACACAAAACATTTGAATAGAAAAAAAAATAAATGTAATATCAAAAGAAAAACTACAGCGCATTATATACCTTTTACTGACAAATACAAAAGAAGTTCTCAACATTTGCTTGGTTCAAGAACCAAGCTTTGAGTAGGGAACTAAATATATTTTTATTGTTACAATTTTGAATGTTGAAGGTTCTCAAGTCGATTGTATTTTTGTTGCGTCCGTTGCTATCTTCGCCGGCTGTGAACTGATTTCGATTATTCTTTTTTTATTCGATAGAGTATGTCTCCAAGCTGGTCCCGTATACATTTTAGCAAAATCGGTTCAGCAACTTTTTAGGAAATTAACGAAAATCAAAGAATTATCCAAAAGTTGTAAGTGTCGGCGTGACCATTGCTCTTCGTTTTCTAAGAAAGTCACTGAAAATTTAAAATTAAAACTATAAAAAAAATTGAACCTCCTTCAAAAAAGACTAAAAAGCGTAAAATAATAAAGTTTTGAGGTCGGCACTAATTTAATTAAATAGGCGTTGACTTCAAAAGTTTGTTATTTTACGCTTTTAAGTGAGCCTTTTTTGAAGGAGGTTCAATTAAAAAAAAAAGATTTTATTTATGTTACAAATTGGTATCTACTATATTAACGAATATCTGTAATAAACTGCCAGACAGACTTTTTTCTCCTGGCTCTCATTAAACTAAAGTATACGAAAATATTTCAATCAAGGAAACATTGTTTAACAGAGATGACTGTTTTAAGATCGATTTTAATAAATATCCACATTTATTGATTTAAATGACGCGTTCACTATATCTGTCTATATAAAAATATTAGTAAAAAACTTTTTGAACACAAACTTATTGAAATGTACCAAAAAAGAAAAAAAAAGCCAATTGCACTCCGGGAGTGCCGGCAGAAGTGAAAACTTGAATATTACCTCTACTCTCCATCCGTCTTACGAATTTTCGATCAGGGTCACGTGTCCTGACGCGAGTTTAACATTTTTTACCCATTACAAAAAAAGTGTACAACGCCGCTAAAGAAGTTTTCACTTCAAAAATTGATAAATTAGGTTCATCATTATAAAAGCGTGGGTCGTGACTCATGAACCATCACAGCGTTTACAACCCACGCTTTTATAATTATGAACAAAAATGATTATTTTTATTACTTTTTTGTACATTTCATCAAAAACTTATTTTAAAAATGTTTTTACAATTATTTTAATTTTGTTCTTTTTAATCTGAATTTTTTTCTAAATGAATAATTAATAATAAAACATTTGTAGAACGTGGGACTTCAAACCACGACTCTTCGATTATCTGTCTCATGTTGTACCGACTGAGCTAGCCCGACTTTCTACTACTGTTATTACTGTACTATAGTGTATGTTTCGGGGATAAAAGCATCCAAATATGCTTAACATTTTCTTATATTTTCACTGCTTTCTTTTCCAGTTCAACTGTTTTATTATTCTTGTAGTTTGTTAAACGGTTGTTTGTAAGGCTGCAGAGAAAGAGGGGAAAACTTTACGACGTACAGAGCCGGCGAATTTTTCTGTTCATTAATTAACTCAACAAAAATGTAAATGTGTCGAAGATGGATTAAAGTTGACACCTTAGACGTGACTGCGTGGATATTAAAAAAAAGGTTAAGGTTTAGTCGTCTCTTGATTTTGACTCAGTAGATTATCGGGTCCCTTCGGCGTATTAAAGACAGTCTTTTCGTAATAAAATTTTTAATATTCCAGTACATAGGTACGTTATTGTAATGGGTCCGAAAATCGAAATCAAAATTTTTATGTTTCAAGGTAATTATTTTTGAAAAGATGTCTCTTTCACTGTAGAGTGTACACTGTACACATAAATGGTTATTTCTTTCTAAGACGAAATCTCGAGATTAATAAATGATATCGACTTTGTTAGTGCTCTTCTTAACGACCGTTTTAGACAACGGGTAACGGGCCGACACGAAACGGTTACCTTTGTACACGATACGCGTATACGTGAGCGCGTCCATTGTTATCGATATCAGTTCTATACTTGAAGGGCGAAGAAGTGCAAGTACGTTATTTCTTGCTTGTCTATTTTTGTAATTTTCTAGTCTTGCCCCAACAATGGTCTATTATGAACAAGGCTAATTAATAAATCCATATTAATATCGATATAGAACAAGGTAGGTAGGTAGGTAGGTGTAGGTAAAAACGTGCGCGCACATCTGTGGTCGTCAACAGACTTCTATGAAATGACGTGGTCCACTGCATATTATGTAGGTAACCATGGCATATAATATCATGTTAAATACTAGCCATTACCTGCGTCACCTCGCGCGATGTCAGAAATTTTATTTTCTTTATTATACTGTATTAAAATGTCAACATTTTGAAGTTGGAATTGTCACGTTTCCCAATTGGGTGTAATTTTTTTGCTTAATTTAAATCGTATTTTCTTTATATTTTCCTATTTTTCTCTTTAAAATAAAACTATAAAATGACTGGCAACAATTTTACATTTTCAATAATTCGTACAGGCTACATATTTGAATAATTTATTATCTTACGTGACTACGTCGTGGTTTTTTAAGTTTCGTTTGAATATTATCGACATTGAGGCTTATTTTTTAAATTTATGTATTCGACAGCAAATAGATGTATTTTCAATTTTTTTTTAATTTCGAATAAACACGAAATATATTAACGTATAGATTAGATTAACGCTTGTTTGCACTTCAGTTTCCAGTCACTTTAAATTTTGTATGATCAATCAAATATGTAAACATTGAAGGCTAAACTAACCTTAAAATTTAGAAACGAAGTAAATAAACCTGAAAAAAAGACTGTATTTGACATTAAACACTGCAGAAGTCATACGGGTATAATTGTAAAACAAAAACTAAAAACAAAATAATAATGACACCGACTGTCGGGATCAAACATTCGACCTTCGATAAATGTTCTCCCTCGCCACCACCCTAGCGTAATGTATTTTTTATAATATATGGTATACGTACATTGCGCGACATGCTCGTCACATTTTCAATCTCAAGAATCAAATTTCTCTACCGTGCCCAAAGAAGTTTTACTTCAAAACAGCTAATTATTTGTTGAGTAAATTATTCTCAAACTTTGCACGGGATGTTGACTGAAACTAATCTCTTAGCCACGACTCAAAAGTTTTGGGAGCACTGCTATAAAGTTGTCCACTATAGTTTTGTTACTTATTACAGTTGTAGCAACGCGACGGTGTATTACTACATGAATAGGTCATTTGTTTGTTTGTTTGGCCACGCTAATATAGTGATCCAATTTAAACATTGTTTCATTGTATAAAAGCATAGGTCTATGCGCAAGTGGGTGGAGCTAGACTGTTTCCGATTGTCATATGTTCGCGATGGCAAAATAAGAAAACTTATACATATTATAGTTCGCTGCTATGGTTTGTCGCGTTTATGTTTTCGCATTTCCAACACGATTCATGTCACTAAGCAAGGTGAAATACTTATTAATCTATATATCTTTATATATAAAAATTACGTGTCACGTTGTTTGTCCGATGTTTGTCCGCGATGAACTCCTAAACTACTGAACCGATTTTAAATTTGATTTGCACACCGTGTGCAATTCGACCCAACTTGAAAGATAGGATAGCTTACATTTCAATTTATAGTCGCAATATTATTTTATTGCAAATTATTTGTCTATTCCTTGACAGTCATAATAGAACCATATAAGATGGCGAACCTGTTGACTGGATTGAGTGAATATTCAATAGATGGCGCAACGAACTTAACAACCATATAAGATGGCTGTTGACTGGATTGAGTGAATATTCAATAGATGGCGCAACGAACATAACAACCATATAAGATGATTGAGTGAATATTCAATAGATGGCGCAACGAACTTAACAACCATATATCTAGATCGAGGATGTAAAAAAACTGAATATCGTTTAAAACTGCTCGGCACGACGGCGCAGCCGGAGTGCTCGACATACACACATATACGCCCATGTATATTTTAAAATAGCTAGCAATTAATAAAATAGATAGATAGATAGATGTTCCAATTAAATTGTTTAATTATTTCACTTTATACGTAGCGAAACACGTACAGGGCCGCTAGTAATTATATATAAAGTTCTCGTGTCACGATGTTCGTCCGCGCTAATCTCCGAAACCCCAAAACCGATTTTAATGAAATATTGTAAATGTGTCTTGCTTGATGCAATTTACGCTTAGGATAGTTTTTATAAAATATGTTGTAAAAAATATACGGTATTTTCTCAAAAGAACTGTTTTAGTAACATGTAAAGACATCTGATAGAATTTAATCAAAGCTATTAGTTCAGAAGCAAACAAAAACAAAACTGTTTTACTATCAAGTAGCTATTAATTCAGAAGCAAATCTGGTAGAATTTGCTCAAAGCTATTAGTTCAGACGCCGAGCCGCAAACGAAATACATTTTGCAGAATTATATCTATCGCACCCGAGTGAAACCGGGACGGACCGCTAGTCATTTAATATAAATACATTATTATTGTTGTCCTAAGGGTAGTCAATATCTGTTTTAAAATATTCTGCGAAAAGAACAAAACTTGACGTTTGACGAAATCGAGAATTTTACATTTAATTTAATTTTGCAGAATGTAAAAAAGTGACCCATAAATTAACATTTAATTTAAGAATTAAGAAAATTTATCTTACAAATGCAGGATTTAATTAATCACTGAATGAATAATAATTTTTTTTCTGTTTATATTATATCCTATAAATATAGGGTATATTCCTGACGTCATGAATCCGACGCGATAATTGTACTGGTGTGCCACCATATTGTACTGGTGAGACAGATGTAACCTAGCATAAATATTTATCTGGACGTGTGTGCATCAACCTTAATGGAATTTTTTATTTCATTTTTTGTTATTTCCAATAATGTCTTCTCAACAAAGTAAACAATTACTTTTGGTGGACGAGGGAAATAATAATATGCCAACGCGCTGGCCAGGATATTTCGGAACGAATCAACAGTATGGCGTCGATTCATGACGTCACTGGTCAGTATACTGGGTTGTATTTCGGATCATACCAAAAAATTGCGACTATTTTCAAATAGAACCGCGAGTTAGCGCCACACGACGAGTTATATGTAGTCCATAAGCATATATATTATGCAACGACGCAAGGCGGATGAGTAGTAAGCGAAAATGTAAAGCAAGTCGGGGATTCCGCATTCGATCTCTGTGCTAAACAGTAAGAGAAAACGTGAGATGTCTCTAGATGTCGGTTTGGGAAACTTGTTTCAAAAAGAACAAGATGTTGCAAAAAGCTCTATTGACAAAGAAGTTTTTGCATTACTCCCAATAAAATATATCTGTTTCACATGCATGTTTACAAGCATGTATAGTGACCCATTTCCAGTGCCGGCTTTAGAGCTAAAGAGGCGCCGGGCGCAAAACCTCTATAAAACGAGAAGAAAATTAATTAATAAACATGTTAGTTGTGACTATTTATTTTATTTATAATCGATCAACTATTTTATTGTATAAATTCAAAGTTCAATTTTGTAATTATTATAATTCAATAATACACGCAACATTTTACATTATTATAATACATTTTAAAAGATAACTATATATATTTTACTAATGTACCATAATTTTCTGACCCTGATACGATATGCGTCCTTTTCGTGGTTAAGAATACTCATTTTGACCGCGAGTCGCGGACAAAATCCTATATAGTTAATAATAAGAAAAAATAAAAGGCGCTGAAGAATATGTCGCCCGGAGCGTCCGGGTGCTAAGGCCACCTGGCGTTGCGGTTTGTAGCTTCAGTGCGCCGCATCGTCATCTGACAATTGGGGTGGGAATTGCGCGTTGGGGTGATCGCCAAATATAACACAAGATTGAACTTCTATACAATCTCTCTTCTCTGCGTATGTCGTTACCTCACTATACCATTACGCAAGTAGATATACGATCTACTATTATTGATTTAGTAAAAGATCTGTGATTAAGGAATTTCAATTGACTAAACGAATGATACATGTTTTCCCATATACATGTCAGCACTACATAAGTGGATAAATGTCAAGGATGTGGGCTCGAGAACCCACGAGGTATTATTAAGACAAGTGAAGATTTAATATCAAAAACTATTGCCGTTGCATTAAATTTTATGTATACCTATTTTTGTAAACGAATACAGCAATCCCCCGCTTAA
Organism: Xanthostigma xanthostigma; assembly: GCA_963575645.1. Classification (NCBI taxonomy): domain Eukaryota; kingdom Metazoa; phylum Arthropoda; class Insecta; order Raphidioptera; family Raphidiidae; genus Xanthostigma; species Xanthostigma xanthostigma. The sequence goes on along the minus strand of OY754471.1, from coordinate 6,268,301 downwards.
AACTGATAATTCATGGAAAACAGTGTTAGACGAATCTATATCTATAAAAATCGATGCCACTTTCGTTGTAATTTTATAACTCAAGAACGGGCTCACCTATCCAAACCAAATGTTTAGGCTTTGTTCGGACTATTTAGTAGATGGTTTATGTGAAGTTTGCACAAAATCGGTCGAGCGGTTCTTCATTTATCACATTTTTTGTAACAAATGAATTCAAATGACTATGTATATGTGTGCGTGTACTTTTCTCAGTTTTTTGCCGTCGGTGTTTCATATCGTTTACAGGCTTTTTTTGAATTAAATTGTCAAACGCATTTACACAAACGGTAAGTTTTGAACTGTTGAAGTGAATTACATGTATGTATGTGTGTTCCTTTATTTGAAAAAACATATTGTGTGCATACGGGTGTTTTATTCTTTTGTAACAGATGTAAGCACGTCGATTTAAAAATGAATTATTTAATGACATTTTTATATATATTGACGTATGCAGTCATATATATTTCCATACACACATATACGCACATGTATATTTTAAAATAGCTAGCAATTAATAAAATATTTTTTTGTTTGAATAAATGAATTTGATGTTCCAATTAAATTTTTTTATTATTTCACTTTATACGTAGCGAAGCACGTACCGGGCCGCTAGTAGTGTATAAATAGTAATGATCAGAATTATCTACGGTGAATCTCCGAAAACAGCGAGCTCTATGACAATTGCAATGATCATCTGGTGTAGATTAATAAAAAGTATCGTTGGTAGTCTTCTGAAATGACGAATACGCAACGTCGCGATGATTCCGATCCTGTTACCATAAGTTTCACTTATGTGTCTCTCAAACTGTACAATAAATTGCCTAATGATATCAAAATGCTGAAACTGGAAACTTTTAAAAAATCACTGTCGAGCCTTCTAACCAAAAACTGTTTTTACACTGTAGATGAATTTTTTAATTATGATTTTTAATGTGTAAATTTGACGTCACATAATATGTATGTATTGTACTATCTTATTATGTAAATATATCTATCCATATATTCATGAAACTGTAGTGCCAGCATTGGTACCATAAGCAACAGTACCAACGCGTAAGACGTTTTGATTTAATTTTGTTGGGAAATTTGTAGTTTATGGATCAATGAAAAGAAGTAGTACTTTTGATGTTTTAGCTATTTATCTAGCGTTTCGGCACATTTATTGTCATCTTCAAAAGTACTAGGTACTCATTTTCATTGATCCATAAGCTACAAATTTCCCAATCAAATATTTTAATACAACGGATCGCAACTTCTACTAATAGTAGATAGAAAACAACAAATCACTAAAATCTTCATTTGTCACATAAAGTTTGCTTTTGTCAGGGGCTGTATAACGTGAGCATGGTGGGACATTAGAAAAGGAAATATTAAATTAAGACATATATATCCCAACAGAATCGAAAGGGTTAAGCTCCTATTAATAAAGGTTTTTCTCTGAATGGTTTATGACTAGCCACGAAGTTGAAAGTACTTGAGTCGATTAGAAATATTTTTTATTTAAAAATTTTAGTGAAATATTATAACGTCATTACAATAAAATTAAACAATTAATATTTGAAATAATTGACTGGATAAAAAACAACGTGAACGCAGTCTCTTCTTTAGTTCAGACTTAAATTTAAAATATGGCCGTGCAGTTAAATGTCCCGATAGGTCGAAAATACACGAGTTCAACTATACCTACTCAGTGAATATCATTTAAGATGCAATATATGCACGAGTTTTGTTGATATGGCAGCTATGGAAATCATTAATGCATTACAGAAAATCGTTGTACTTAAAATGCAGAGGTACTAATCTCCCTAGGGCATACCCGGTCTATGTTGCATTTTATCTGGAACGATTTTCAGTAATGCATTAATGATTTCCATAACTGCCATATCAACAAAACAGGTCCGGTACGATAACTCGATGTGCTCAAATTCTGACTTCTTTTTATGTCATAGTAAACGCTAAATTTTCACGTTCCAAAAAAAAACTTTGCGGATTCATTATCATTTTTTGAATCTAACCAATCATAAATCACAGTAATTCTACAGTAATTCTACATCAGTTGCTATGACATGTACTTACATGTCATAGCAACTGGTGTAGAATTACTGTATTACTATCTCACTTTGTATACACGACCCCGTAATTGTTTTTTAAAAAACCTCCCTAAACGCCATCCCCTTTTCACTGCGCAAAAAAAACGCAATCGCATCGACACGACCCCGTAATTGTTTTTTAAAGAATTCGCCCTAAACGCCTTCCCCTTTTCACTGCGCTAAAAAACACCTCATCGCATCGACACGACCCCGTAATTGCTTTTTAAGAACTCCCTCCAAACGCCTTTACCTTTTCACTGCGCCAAAAAAAAAACGTCATCGCATCGACACGACCCCGTAATTGTTTTTAAAAGAACTCCCTCCCAAACGCCTTCCCCTTTACACTGCGCAAAAAAAATAATTTGCAAAAATCAATTTTCCGCACTTAAGACGGTTAAGAACACTGTTAGGTATATGTTATATATAATAATAACTGAAGGGTACACGGGAAGAAGGCGATTTGTCAATAAAAATTCGAAATTAATTTTTTTATGCCATCTTGTAGCCAAAAGTCGTACCTTTCTGTTGGTGTATTCATTTTAGACAAGAATACGCTAGGTCAAAAGTTATAAGCGTTGAAAGAAATGCATCAGCAAAAGTAAATGGTACGATCTTAAACCCTTCAAAATGCTCTCCTGCACAATTTACATTTTTTGACAAATCGCCTTCTTCCCGTGTACTCTTCAATTGTGTGTTTCCAGTGGATATTTTGCACAACGAGTTATCGTACTCTAACAAAACTCGTGTTTGTTGTGTCTGAAATGAAATTCGTTGTGCGTACGTGTGCCCGTTGAAATCGACATTAAAACGAACGAAGCCGCGGATAAGGGCTAGTTTGATAAAATATGAAATGTTATAATTACATCAATATATTCTACCTGAGCTTGAGCTCGTCTCAGTGCCGTCTGCATGGCCATTACTCTCTGGCGCTCGGCAGTCAGTCTGCATTTTTGACAATTGCACGTTCGATATTTGCAGTAGCGCTTGTGTCCCTTCAAAGGTATTTTTACCCTATGATTGCGACACCTGGCGCAGTTCGGCGGCGTTCGCGGTGACATGCTGTTGTTGCTCGAAGACGCTGCCGACGTTGTGCTGCTGGTCGATTCCAATTTTGATAATAGTCCACTTCCGTTCATATCGATTTTAACATCATAGTCCGGTACGTGGTCATCCATTTTCATTTAAAAACAAACAAAAAGGCGATCTACGATGTCCGATCACTGAATTTTATAAGTTTATATATCACTTGTTTATGTAACGATTGTCATTTGTTCTGAACACTAAAGTTTTACGATTTTATACAATAAAAATTGAGGTATAGCTATAAATATTTTGTAGATCGACGCTTTTTTTAGATTTATTGTACGGAGAGGACGTTGTAGAATAATTGGGACGAATCTACTATAATTCCGACGGATTATTAAGCTTGACTTTTTGAGTATGAACACTGAGAAAACGGACGTGTTGATATTTAAGAGTTAATGATTGATGATTATTATAAAGTTTCTCACTTAACCGGTGTCGTTACAGTGCTACAGTTCAAAAGAGCATACGATGGGACGACATAAATAAACAATTTAATTATAAAGTAATAAAATGTTATCTCAAAAGATAACGCAAATTTTAAAAAAATGTTTTGATACCACTGACGTCTGTATGGTGTCTCCAGAACAATTTAAGTTATTATCTATTTGCAGTATTTTGAAAGAATTTATTTGCATTTATATATGCTTTAATTGTTTTTATTTTTATAATCAAAAATTTATTTTTATATCGGTAACAATATAAACTTTTTATGATATCAATTCGAATTAAATATATTTATAGTTTTTAATAAATTATATTTTCAATTATTCGTTTTTTCTCTCGGTAAACTGTCATTATTTTTTTTAAAATTTTTTAATATTATATTTTTCAAATATCATAAACATTCAAGGATAGAAATAGTAGTTAATAAAAAAACCCGTCAGTAAATTATTAAACCGATAATATTATTTATGAACACACTTATTTTGTATCACTTTGTAAAAACACTAACAATAAACAACTATACAAGAATTTAATATTAAACATTTAACAACAATTATGTATTTAATTATTACTTAGTACTTCTGTTATTTCAAAAAAGTTTCTATTAAAATATTATTTCGAAAATGTGTAAAGACGGAACTGAACTGGTTTTAGGAATAATTTATTATAAATTGTTTATAAATTGAATCTTTTTGAGATACGGATTATGTAACTGTGGAAGTCAGTGTCAGGGCCACCTTTTTCTGCATACAAATGCATAATATACATACATGCAAGTCTAATATTTACTTAGTTGATACACACAATCGGAGTGCAGTATAGATATTCATGATGTCAAATGCATAGCAACCGTTTATTTTCCATTCCGATATTCGATTGTTTTGTTCGTATCAGTCAATTGTTTTTTCACGCTAAATTTAAATCGAAACTCTACAATAATTGAACTTTTCAAACTAGTCGATAAAATATACCGGTTCGCGTGTTTTTTCTTGCATAAACAAATATATACTTAACAAAGTGCCAATGAACGTTCTTGTACGCATGTACTGCATGCTTTTGTTATTTTTCACACGTCGCGGCGATTCACTTTTGTTTCTTTATTTCAGGACCAAATATGCCACATGCACTATCACATGTTTTTATATAGTCGCCGAGACTGTTTTGAAAAGATTGTGGTTATGTTGAACTTGTGTTTTTGCTTAATTAAGAATCTCGGTTAGCTGACACTGAATTAGCAGCAATATAGATCCTATACCTCTTTTCAGTTAACTGACTGATAGAAATGCAACTGTGAGTGACTGAAAAGCGGTGCATCGAGACAAACTGCAAGTCCGCGGGTGCAGGAGGGGTCAGGGAATATTTTACGATCAAGCAGCCAGCAGTATGATCGCTCGCGCTATGTTTTAAACTTATTGTGATGTGGTGGGGATTTTGTGTATGTCAGTGTTGGTATTACGTCTATTGCTGCACACTGCACTCTCTACCTCATATATGCTGTAAGGTGGAAAATGCGATTCATTTATTTTAAAATGCATGTTTAATAATATAAGTAACGAGATTCTTATTCGACGATTCAAATCGTTCGCCGACAAAAAAAATCCAGCGGTATCGTTCGTTGTGTGGTACCGCTTTTCGCGATATACATTGTTGCTGGGCGCGCGTTACCTATTATGACATACCTATTTTAGTCAGGCACGGTTTTAGTGGATAGGTCTGGGTCGACCCAAAAAAATTTTTGAAATTTTTTCTTGACCCGATTGAAAGTATTTTATTAGTATTGGCGTTTTTGGTAAAATTTTACTTATATGTCGCTTTCGATTATGGTAAATTTAGAACGCACCTTAACTATTATTAAAGTAATAGTTAAGGTAGTTAAGGTGCGTTCTAAATTTGCCATAATCGAAAGCGACGAATAAGTAAAATTTTACCGCGTTTTTCAACCAGAGTTCCGAGGAATATTGTATAGTTCCGCGAACCGTGTCCAGACTTACTCGAGAATTTACAAATCTTTTGTGAAAAAATTGTCAACTTTCAAAGTTATTTTCAATCATTTTGAATATTTTAAATGTTGATTTATTAATCCTACTGTATTTTGTAATTTTATGAAATGTTTCAATAATTTGTACAAACAAAAAAAGGTCCAGAATCACTGACTTCAGAGTTCAACCCTGCGAATCCCTTCCCATTGTGACGTCATTACGTACAAAGCACGTCAAACTGTAACGTATTTAAATACTAGAGCGCTTGAAGGACTAAAATACGTCTCCTATCTCAATTTTTAATAGAATCACCGCGTACTTTAGTAACTGACTAGCTTTTACCCGCGGTGTCGCGATTTTTCCATTCCGCTCAATCTTCTGCAGTGAAGACATCGAGCCTATTCTAACTGCTGTTTTTCAATTCTGAACGATATACTTAATTATTTCAAATTTTCCGAAATTTTTTCCACTCCTATGCCGTTGATAACCTGTAGGTAGAACCCGTGAACTTTATGCATGTATATTTAGGGCAAACATAATACACTAGCGTGACCTACTTATTATTACTTTACAAAATTGTTTTTTAAATATGATTGCAGGTATTCAATTCGTTTCTAATTTTGCACACTGCTTATAACGTTCTTCTTTTTGTTGTATTACAATATGAAGCTCAGATGACAGATCAAAGAAATATTTTATTAAAATTGTCATATAGAGGCGCAAGTAGCAAAAGCGTTGAGCTGCGCTGTCAGATGGCATCATGCAGCATTGCTGTGACGTTGTTCAGCGTTGCCCGTCAGATGACAGTATGCAGTATTTACAATATGAAGGTCAGATGACAGTCGAAGTGTTGACGTTGTTTTAAAATTATAGCCGTCAGATGGCAGACGTTGTTCAGCGTTGCTGTTAATTAATTAATTTACAAAAACAAAAGCAATAATAAATTTTTTAGTTGTCGATGTCAGTAGAGCAAGCAATTATCTGTAAAATGTTATATAATTTAAGTATGTGGAGAAATTGTGTGGTTTTTTCTAAAAAGGGAGGCAAACATCTTTAACCTTAACGTATTAATATAATATATGATTTGAATTTTTTTTAGTTTTAGTTCTTTAACATGTAAAATAATGCCGCGATCGACCGGTAGATCTTGATTACCATTCTGGCCATTCGTGGTCTATTCGTGAGCATTCGTGAATATTAAGTACCATTTCTAACATTCGCACTTGCAAAATTCATGTGATTATTAATATCTGAAAAAAAATCACATTTCTTAGTATCAAAATAATATTAAATAAGACAAAATATTAATTTCTTAGCATTTTTATTATATAGAAAATTTTTTTTCTTTACTCTGTTTTTTTAAACTTAGTTTTCTCGCTAGGGTAACTTTGCAATTATATTTTTATCAGCCTTCACTTTAACATTAGGTAATAAAGCTTTAGACTTAGTGTTAATAATCAACCTAGTACCCAGAACCACTATAGATTGCACGACCAATCAGCTGTCAAATAAACCTTGGACAAATGACGCCAGTAATTCGCATTCGCAAATGTCATTCGTTACGTCATTATAGTCTATTCTATATTTCCCTGATGTATTAAGTATTAAGCAAACACTGTAGTCGTAGTTATTCCCGGTTCAGAGCATTTAGAGAAGCCCTATGGTCCTCATGGAACCAAGTATTGTAGGTTATAGACGCTAGAGAACTAACATAATTTAAACGGCTAATAAAGAAGCAATGAACAAACACAAAGTCCGATAATAATCGAGTCAATAATTTTCGAATTAACCCGGAACAATAAAAATGATAAACTATTTAGAAAATGAGTAATACCTTACTGTACATCTTTGTCGAAATTTCGTTGAAATAATTCAATTACAGACTTATTAGACAGAAAATATAGATAATAATTATCAAGATCAGCTGTTTTAATTAGTTCCAACCTTGAAGGCCTTGAATAAAATTGTAAAAATACCTTTTATCAGAATGTAATTACAATGTGCAAGTAAGTAAAGACAATTGCACACATCGATAAAAAATATTCAGTGTAACTAATAAATTATTAATAATTGACCACGTGTTATTGAATAACGGCGATAGATTCATTTGTAGGTCTATGGTATTATTCTAAATAGTTGTTCTGCAAATAAAGAAGCAAGACTATTTTGTTTTAACACTTTCGTGACCGGATTAAAATGTCTTGAAAAGTTAGTGCATATTAAAAATTATAAAATAGCTTTGAAAATCGTATTTACCGCGCCTTGTAAACATTCAGATATAAAATTTCTTGTAAAATTCTTCTTAATTAAAATTGAGATCTCAATATTTTAGGGAATAAATAATGCCTCATTTATTGTTATTTCAGATGCATGCCGCGATATTTTGAAAATATAGGTTATAGACAGTCAATTTTGAAAGTATCATCTTTATATATATAAAAATCTCGTGTTACGATGTTCGTCCACGCTAATCTCCAAAACCACTGAACCGATTTTAATGAAATTTTGTAAATGTGTCTTGCTTGGACCAACTTATACGCTATAGAATAGTTTTTATTAAATATTTTGTACAAAATTACGGTGTTTTGTGAAAATAAACTGTTTTAGTAACATGTAATGACAACTGATAGAATTTACTCAAAGCTATTAGTTCAGATGCAAAAAAAAGCTGTTTTAGTACTAAGTGGCGACATCTGATAGAATTCACTCAAAGCTATTAGTTCAGACGCCGGGCAGCAAACGAAATACATTTTGCAGAATTATATCTATTGTACCGGGACGAACCGCTGGTATAGTTACTATTTTTCTTTCGACGTAAGAAATGAAAACCACGCGTTCTTTTTTCTTTGTCCTTGATAAATAAAAGATTAAGATATAATTAGCAATAAAATGAGATCATTTAACTATATTCAAAACCTGTTCTGCGTCTAGTATTTAAAATTATATATATTATACATATGCAAATTATTTTCACTCTTGTACTACTTTGTTGTCCTGATGGATATTTTTTTTAGCGTATTAATATGCATGCTTATGTTTTTTTATAACTAGTAAACCACTACACTGAATCTATTTGAATTAGTTTTTTTTTATATCATACTAGCGGCCCGGTTCGGCTTCACTCGAATTTGTAGATTAACACCGTTGCAAAGTTGGTCTCCACGAAAGCGTTTTTATTTTAACGCGATATATATTCGAGCACTCCGGCTGCGCCGTCGTGCTCGATACCTTAACCTCAGCAACACGTGGTGGTTATGCTATTGAATTGTAGCTTATATGAAACGTTGCGCCATCTATTGAATATTCACTCAATCCAGTCAACAGATAATTATGACTGTCAAGGAATAGACAAATAATTTGCAATAAAATAATATTGCGACTATAAATTGAAATGTAAGCTATCCTATCTTTCAAGTTGGGTCGAATTGCACACGGTGTGCAAGTCAAATTTAAAATCGGTTCAGTAGTTTAGGAGTTCATCGCGGACAAACATGTGACACGTAATTTTTATATATAAAGATAGTGTTTTTATCAAATTATTTGGTATTAAGCTGTCGCTCATAAAGCTGTGTGGGTGTTTAGGGGAAAAGACACATCGAACGTATAAACGGATAATTGGACGGATTGCAAATGGTTTTAGTTAATTATAATCATGAGCTCTTAAGGACACCGAGATAGTTTAAATTACTAGCCACCCGATCTGGCTTCGTCCGGATTGAGAGATTGTTTATTATAGCCTGCAGACATAGTATGCTGCAACGGATTTTCTTATAAAATAATAGTCGTATCTGCCCGGCGCTTCTTTTAAAATTACTAACTTAAAAATTAATTAAGTTATTTATCATTAAATTAATAAATAGTTCATTTATTACTAATTTATTAAGAGATAATTATAAGCAAATTTTAATTACTTTGGAAATTTTCATAAAGATAAAATTTCGCATTCAGAACAAAAATATTCTTCGTGTAACATGATTTTCAAATAAGATCGCATCCTGAAAATCATCTTATACGGAATAGATCCGGATTTTTTTAATAAGGCCATTCTGAGAAGTTCCTTAGATTCTCCTGATCAGGATAACCCGATAAGAAATGGATTTTTTTTCAATAAGGTCATCCCGATGCGATCCTAATGTGGAACTCGTAAGGCTATTCTGAGAAGTTCCTTAGATTTTCCTGATCAGGATAACCCGATAAGAAATAGATTTTTTTTCAGTAAGGTCATCCCGATGCGATCCTAATGTGGAACTCGTAAGGCTATTCTGAGAAGTTACTGGACCTGATCGGAATAACCCGATGACAAATATTTTTTTTAATAAGACCATTCTAATTTTCGCGCCAATGAGGTAAACCTTATTTTAACCTGATGAGGTACTTATGATACTTCAAGTAAATCAGGAATACATTTTAGTCGGAATGTGGACCAAAAAGAAAAAAATAATTTTAAATATAAAGGTTTTGTCCCCCCTATATCGAATTGGGGGACTTCCTATCGCTGTTGAACAAAATATTTATATTTAAAAATTATTTTTTTTTTAGGTTTTTTAACTCTAATTTTATTATATTTAATTTTTTAATTGCAGAACATATTTTGGGCTATTTCGAGCCTGTTTTAACAAATATGGCACAACAAACGTCCATTCCATTGAACAGGTTTTCATAAGTTGAAGATGGTACTTGTAAATAAAATGTGTAAGCTTCCTCTTAAAATTCCTTTTTGTTCTTATTTTACAAGCTTTTATTTAATTAAATACGACAGACAACAGTAAACATATTTGTATTGTAAACGGATAATCGTTAAAATAATTTTAACTGAGAAATCGGTTGTTTAAGATATTGATGAATAAAATTGCTGTAATCTGACAAATGGGAGGAGTTTGGTTTTGACGTAATCAGTATATCGATATAAAAGGGATAGCAACTGTAAAATCAATGCAATAGAAATTAGAAAACGGAACCCATAAAAAATCTAAAAAAAGACGAACAAAAGTTGAATAAAAAAAAAGAAAACAAAATCAAAACGTATATTTTTTGTTATGAATATAGTCGGGCCTCACATACCGAAATATTTTTGTTGAGCTCCCGATAAATTGTTATATATTTATTGATGTTATATGCTTTTCAATTTTTAAGCAGTCGGGTTTGTTTTTTACCACGTTTTTATTAACTCACTTTCTCTTATGTCTGTCCAGGTGAAAATTTGTAATTGATTTTAAAACTAGCCTTCTGATAAGATAGAGACTTGACATTTTTAACTTAACTCATAATTACAAGAAAATGTAGAAATAATAAAAGAAATACATTTTTTTAAATATATATACCTACTATGTCTTTAAAACGAACTAAAAATTGTAAAATAATAAAAGAAATAAAAAAATTGTAAATATAACACGTTTTTAAAACGAATTAAAAAGTATAAAATAATTTCTTTAAGTCTTATGAGTAGGATCTGAAACGAAAAACGTGGGGCGCATTATTTGTTTTATCTCATTCATTGATAGCTACTACACTTCTTACATAGCTGTAGCATGCGTCCCACGTTTTTCGTTTCAAATCCTACTCGAAATTATTGTATACTTTTTAGTTCGTTTTAAAAACGTGGTATATTGAAATTATGTAAAAATGTTTCATAATGTAACCCATTACATGAACGGGAAGTTTTAATAAGAACTAATTTAAAAAAAGGCCCTGACGAAGGAAAATAATTTTTTTGAAACGCTATAGTCACAAGCGAAATATCGTTAAAGCTTCTTTAAAAATTGTCCCTCATCCAAACTTTCCGACCACGTTTAATATTAATGGAACAAAACTAATCACGAGGCTAACCCGCATTACGACACAAGATAGTGTTGCAGTTTTATTATTTACTTCTAAAATCTAGTGTCAAAAATGCATGTCAATGAAAACACAGCCAATTGATATGTTCCTTATTAAACGCGCTTCGTCCCAGGTTCATTTTAGTGGTTATCGCATGTCGCTGTTTGACGTCACACTGCATTTGATATGCTCTGTGCAGATACGAGCTCTACGCCTCAATGATGTAGCAATATCCGCCATTGATAAGCGTGCAAAATTAGTCATAAAATATAATAATTAATGCAGTATAAATTAATTCTATAATATTGGTTTTTAATATTTTTGAAGTGAAATTTTGTTATTATTTGTTTCTGTTATATTTTGAATTTTATCATTCCAACCCACAAGTGGGGAATGGTACTAGATTAGGTCAAAAATCACTCTTCAAAATATTTTCGTTTTGAGGTCCCCCGAATCCAAAAAACATATTTTTGGAAAAACTCTGTGCGTCTCTTAGTCTGTGAACACGATACAGGTCAAACGGATGAACGGATTGAAACCAAATTTTAAGAGGATGTTTGGTATGCAAATATGAAGAGCCCTATTGTTTTTGGGGAAAATCGGCGCATGCGCAGAAGAGATATATGCTATAATGGTGTTTTTTATATAATAATGGTATACTTTTCATAACGGCTTATTATTCTATTTATTTTTTCAAGAAAGTTTCGTAAAAAATTTTTTTTCTAAACTTTATAGTTTCGGAAATATTTTGAAAATAAAAAAAATTAGCCGCTCTTTTGTATTATGGATCTGTCAGGAGTAAACTAGTTCGACATTAATTCGATTAATTTTTACATGACGTGGAACATATTATGTAGGTAACCATGGCAACGAATAGCAAATATCATATTGAATACTAGCCATTATTCGCGTCACCTCACACGATATCAGAAATTTTATTTTCTTTATTATAATCAAATGTCAACATTTTTGAAGTTGGAAGGGTCCCGTCGCCCAATTGGCTGATATTTTTTATATTAGATTAGATAAGGGGGGAGGGGGTTGATGGTTCCCTCTAGCCTGTGTGTCCTGTATCACTACTTCATCTGGGAACAGAGGGAGCTACGACATTAACGTGCCTAAAAAAGCTTCACTTCAAAAAATTATAAAATATCTGTGAAGAGATATAAATGCGCAGATTTACGCGGGGGTACAATCAATAATTTGGAAAGCGTTATAAAGATTTTTAACTTTTGTAACACTTTTGTCACTGGTAACACTTAATAACATATTTTTTTTTGTTTCAGATATCGAAGAATTGGACGTACCTAGGTGAGCAATTAAAAAATATTCACAGGCATGTAAAGTAACCCATTACGCACGAGTGCGATAAAGTAAAACAAACTCCGGATCGCGCTGTATCAATTCTATAGTAAATCACTGTCGCTTGTTTTTAACCCACTATTAGAAGTGAGCTTTCTACAAAGGTGAACTGTCAAACAATTTGAAAATGAAGTGAAAAGCTGCTATTTTATTGGAGGTAGTAGTATACGCGCAAAAAATACTATGTATATCTCATGCGTAATTTTATTTTATTTTATTTGTAAACATGGCAGGCTAACAGACAATGAGTGTCCAATAACAAGCCTGCTCTCAATCATACAATAATTATTATACATTTGCAGCACTGTGCTTTACAAAATATATACTTATGTCACCGGGATATTGTCAAACCCGTGATATTATAATTTCACTTAGTGAAATTACAATATGACGACTCTTTTTCAATCGTGATATTGTAATTTCACTAGTGAAATTACAATATCACGGATTTGACAATATCCCGGTGACATATATAAAAGAAAGAAAAAAAAACAATAAAATAAGAAACATAATTCAATAATATATAACTTAGAGAATCGAAGAGATATAATTTTCACTTCAAAAAAACAGAAATTTGTCTTTTAAAATTTTTAAGAGTTTCCCCAAAAATATCAATATCCGTTCTATTGTTGATATCGTTGATAAAAACTTTTTAACAAAAAAATTAAACCGCCGAAAAACTGAAAAGCAAAAAATAATAAATCTTTTTATTTAACTAAGTTCTATCTAAGTAGTTGAACGTATGTGACAGTCTAGTATATCTAAGTAATTTTGAGTCGGCGTCAACAATCCTTTGCCGGAAATCTCTGAGCGTTCACGAAGTTAATGTCAGCGACAGAGCAACCCGAACGGGCACACACTGAGGCCACACGTCTTTGCGAGTGGTCGTGTGGAGAGCGCATATTTGGAATGTTAATGTTTATCGCTGAAGATTTTTGTTAATTTGATTTGGTTATTTCTTTTAGTGATCTTTGTTCATTGATTGTTTGACGCCGACTCAAAATTACTTAGATATACTAGACTGTCACATACGTTCAACTACTTAGATAGAACTTAGTTAAATACAAAGTTTTATTATTTTTTGCTTTTCAGTTTTTCGGCGGTTTAATTTTTTTGTTAAAAAGTTTTTATTTTATAATTTTTTGTGGCTATATAATTTATAATTGTAATACACAACTCAGCATGAAAATCTGTGAGTGAACAATAAATCAACCCTATTTTCCCACCCTTAGGGTAGGAATTTTTTTCCAAATTTATATGAGACCAACCTCGAGGTATACCCTATCCAATAAAAAAATAATTATCAAAATCGGACTACTCTGTAAAAAGTTATGCGAGTCATACATTACAATCTGTGAGTGAACAATCAATAATCCCGTTTTCCTACCCTTAGGGTTGAAATTTTTTTTTCAAGTTTATATGGGACCAGCTTCGGGGTATACCCTTTCCAATAAAAAAAGAATTATCAAAATTGGACTACTCTGTAAAAAGTTATGTGTGGTCATACATTACAATCAGTGAGTGAACAATCAATCATCCCCTGTTTTCCTACCCTTAGGGTTGGAATTTTCTTACGAAATTTATATGGGACCAACTTCGGGGTATACCCTTTCAAACAAAAAAATAATTATCAAAATCGGACTACTCTGTAAAAAGTTATGCGTGGTCATACATAAATAAAAAAAAAAAAAAAAAATAAAAAAAAAAAATAAAAAAAAATAAAATATACGCGTCGAATTGAGAACCTCCTCCGTTTTTGTTTTTCGTCGGTTAAAAATGTACGGCTCGTGTGACTGTTAAATTTTACTGGCGCCCGTTTAAACATAATGTTACTATTCGTTGTAATTATAATACAGTTACAACGGTAAATATATGATCTTCTATTTCATTAATAATAAAAGCCTGTTAAAAAATATATTCCTACTGGGTACCTATATAGTGCATTCGGATTTCAATGCTTTAATGTGAAGGAGGGCAAACTTATGACTTAGGGGGGCAAACGACCCCTACCCTGGCTGTATTGACTTAGAAAGTTAAAACAAAAACGCGATTTTGAAATTCATAAAATGTACAATTTTAAAACGTTTTATATGGAGCGCATTTTAAAATTCACTATTTAACTTGTTTACAGTACTACGACTATTTGTTGAGCTTTAATATTTTCTTTTTAATATAAAAACTAGATTTTAAAAGTTTAAGTTACTTTTTCTTTAGGTGAAATACTTTTTCTTTAAATATTTTCTCTACTTCTCTGCTATACGTCGTGAACAGTAAATTCTGTTCCGTCTAGAGTCTAGACATATTATTCGAAATTTATACAAACACAGAAATTAATTCTCCAAAAAGCATAAGTCAGCTACACTTTCAAACAAATTTAGGGTTATACGTTTTTTATGTTCACAAATCTATAATCTATAACTACGTCTATGAGTCTAAATATTCACATAAAAGTAATTTGAATGCATGTGCAAGACACGTACATATTGTCGAAACGCTAAAATCAGCAAACCTATTTGTGTGGATCGTAAGGTATCAAATGACGGAACTTGGTGACAGAATATTAAAAAAAAAAATTAGTCGTCGTGGGACGCCCTGCAGATGTGAAACATAAGCGAAATTCTAGTAACTAAATTTGACCCTGTCATCTAACGAAATCCTAGTAACTAAATTTCGCCCTGTCATCTAACGAAATCCTAATAACTAAATTTCGCCCTGTCATCTAACGAAATTCTAGTAACTAAATTAAATGTATATCAACAAACGCCATGTCCGTCACTTCCATATACACACAAAAGCTACACACAGCTGTCCAACGCATATACACATCAAGCGCAAATCAGCCCCGGATCTAAGGGGGGGCAAACCGGGGCACTTGCCCCGGGCAGCAGTTTCATGGGGGCGCCAAATCCTTGAGACAAGAATTCGAAATATCGAATAAATGAAACCTCTTTTCCTACAATCTCATAGGTTTTTATCAAGTAATCGAATCTTAATATAGGTAATACGTTTGAAAAACAAACTTTTCTATTTCCATACGCCCAGTTAGTTTTTGAACACATATTATTAAAGGATTGTTATTTTAACAAATGGTCACAAAAATGCTACTCAGTGGCAGTTTTAACAGTTTTTCTCAAACACTGAAGGGAGGGGGCGCCACTATCAAGGTTTTGCCCCGGTTCGAAAAAATCGTAGATCCGGGGCTGGCGCAAATGAAGTCATATCTGACCGACTCCTCGTGATGCGTACGCATCACCATTCACCACTATGCCACTTACCCGGTACAATTCAAAATTATCGTTTTTTTTAACCGACTTTAAAAAGGAAGTTATCAATTCAACGTTGATGTTTTGTGTTATACAATTTGGTGTAAGAATCTCAATTAAAAAACATTGTATCTAAGCTTGGAAAAACAATTTTTCAAAAAATTTAATAAGTTAATAAACTTTTAACGGGCGAATGAAAAAGCGATCCTGCAAATGCCTGTGGGTAGTTAAAAATTTGCGAAACATAAACACGTAGTAAAAGTGTAAAAATAAAATTTCATTATTGTTTCTGGCACGTTCTGCTGAAATTCACTTATCACTAATAAAAGGCGAATAAAAATATGACACAAATAAAGGAAAGGGTAGAACCGACATCCAAGGAATTACTATGTTGTCTGCCGTACCTCTCTCTATATAGGTATTTTGGGTTTTATGTTAAAATCAATGAAGATATCCTTGAACTTGTATGCAAGGAGAAAAACAATTTTACGACCGTAATAAAACTGTTGCTGAAGGCCAAATTAATGCAGCTACTGCATTCGGGCTGTTTTTAGTTTATAGTTTGGTCTCTAGAGGCGACTTGAGCTCACAACACATGTTCTGCCATCTGTACAGACCTGAGCGATAGTAACGTTGAACTGCAACAGTCGACGACATTAATTCGGTTTGAATATTAACTGGCAAACGCGGAGTGGTTAACTTATTTCTAAAGTGTCTCCTCATACGCTACTCGGCCAATGAAGTCTGGACTGGTAGAGGATTAAGTACGGTAACTCGATGTGCCCAAATTTACTTTTTTTTAATTCATAGAAAATTCTAAATTTTGACGTTTCAAAAATTCACAAATTTCCTCAAAAATACGTAAAAACTTTTCATTTTCACAGTCATTTTTTTAATCTAACCAATCAAAAATTACATACACACGTTATAACAACTGGTGTAGAATTACTGTATAACTATCTCACTTTGTATATACACGATCCCGTAATAGTTTTTTAAAAGACTCCTCCCAAACTCCCTCCCCTTTTCACTGAGCAAAAAAAAGCCAACGTATCGACACGACCCCGTAATTGTTTTTTAAAGAACTCCCCCAAAACGCCCTCCCCTTTTCACTGCGCAAAAAAAAACGCCATCGCATCGACATGTCCCCGTAATTGTTTTTTAAAGAACTACTCCCAAATGCCTTCCTCTTTTCACTTCACAAAAAAAAATAATTTTAAAATCAATTTTCCGCACTAAAAATACTGTTATATTATTAATAACTTTAAAGAATAGCTTCTGTTGCTACATTGTTGAAACAACCATTGTTACATGTCTATATTAGAAAAATTTATTTCTCAAGCAATGTCACCATCGGGATACGAACCCCGAATCTTTCCACTATCGCGGCGGACTGAATTACATAATACATAATATAAGAAAACAACTTTCATTGTTGATTCACCCACAGCTCTCACTTCTGTGAAGGTTCATATCTGACGTTATCTAAGAAAAGGCCGTTCAACTGTTATATTATGTTATATAAAATAATAATTGTGTATTTCCAATGGATATTTTGCAGGCTCAAGAGTTTTTTTTTGTTCAAATAATCCTAGGCTTTTTAAAACCGGTCCCAAGTGAATATTTTCATTTCAAAACTGGTGTTTAACATGCCTATTTTGTGCAATTTAGTAGTTGTTTTGACTATTTGATGATAGATGGATCCAAATTCAGTATAGTAAATTCCCGTTTATCGTGTATAAAACTACAGACAAACCTCGTATCATTAACCGACTGACAATTTTTTTCAGTTTAAAATTTGGGAGGGTATATTTGTCCAATTCAAAATACTTTATTTATCTATTGTCTGTCCGACAAAAACTTTTGAACGGTAACTCCGATCATCATGAAATTTGGACACAACATTCATCTCGGTAAATTAAGATGAACGTGCGTACTCATGTTCCCACCCCTACATCCGTTCTTTTGCACCAGGGTAAGTTATAGAGGTGTAATTATTTTTTTAGCTTTATTATTGACTACCGTTTACCCGCGACTTAATCCTTTTGAATTTGTTATCTAATTCTGATTTATAACAAACATTGAAGTGAAAATTTATAAAAACGGATCAGTACCTAATCTTGAGTTTGTTTGTTATCATATAGCTAACTCAAAAACTGCTATAGGTATCTTTAAATTATTTTTAAAAACTTCTAATAATGGACAAAGTTATTTGAAAATAAAGCAGCCGTCTTGTCAGAAAAATACAAACACAAAAATCTTGTTTTACTGTAAGAAACGAGGGAGTGATGACAAAATATTAGGAATAGGAAAATTTACCCCTTTTTGGGAAACGGGCGATTAAAACGAAATAAAACTAGAAAATTCCAAATAAATGCATATCTTTATTACTGTATTTCAATCAAGTAAACACCATTGCAATAGCATTTCGTCACACTAAGTTGGTAGTGAGGCTGCTGTATGAAGTTTGCCGCAAGAATTAAGCCCGCCTATTTGCTCTTTTGAATAATTTAAATAATCGAGTTTACTACGCCACTTACAATATTATGCGGCGGCAAGAATATTATGTGTTGCACTGAAATTCAAACAGCAGTGTTGCCACCAACGAAACAATAACGAAACGATTGTTGTACACCAATAGTTGAACGTCTAATTATAAATATAACATGAAGGACAAACACACGCGGTCATCAAAATTATAAGCATGATTAAGTTAGGTTATGATTAAGTTTCAATGTGCTTTCACCATCGCACACTTAGTTATTAAATAATTAATCAACCGCCCAAATAACGGTCAGATGCCATAGGATATTTTTTTTGTACGTATTTCGAATAGGACATACGCTCCATTGCAAAAAAATTTACTAATTACTTTATTTTATATTTTTTTATGATTAATTAATAAATAGTTATTTTTCATCATAAATATTTTTTCTTTTTTTTGAGAAAATGTGACAAATTGTAAAATAATTACCATATACATATATATTATTTACAAATTTAAAAATTCCTAAATTTAAAAATTTCGAGCCTAAGTAATTTTTATTACAAAACTTAAAAACGTTCTATATTATTTTTTTTTTTAATCTAAACACTTTAATTTTTTCGATCATAATAGATATATAAATTACGAAATTTTGATTTTTACACCAATAATCATTTTTTTTAGAAATATAATATTACAAAAATACTCTTTTTTTCGAACTTTTTACACGTCATAATATATTATTAATTTTCTTCATATTTATAATAGAAATCATTTTACAATTTGTCATATTTCTAGCTTTTTTTCCCACACTCATTACCATAAAAATTAAATTAAAAAAGAACAAAAATAGTTGAGCATTGTTTGCTACATCGTTATTTTGTCTCATAGTCATAATCATTTTGTACTAAAGATATATAAATAATATCGTATTTATATTATTACGACTTGTCACCATTCAATTGATTTCTAATCTTACATTACATTTTAAAAATTATTTCTTATTCTTTTTTGTGGATTTTTGCATCGGAATTATCTGTTTTTTTTTAATATGCTCAAACTGTATTTTGTGACGAAAACTTATAATTTAAATAAACAGATAAAGTGGCGTCCAGACTAAATTACAAAATTACGCAATTGTTAGATATTATTAATTAATATGTGAATGCTTCCAAATTGCACCGCTACCAATGCACATATGCTTTTTATATCAGAATTGAACGTAAGTTTTTATATGAAAACGATCATAATAATTAATACTGTGGTGCTTGTCACCTTAAAACGTTTATTGCGGATTAATATTAGTATAGGTTTGCTTTACATAAAAACGTTATAATACAATGCTTAAATTAATTAATTAGTCTATTGGTTGAGTCAACAACGAAACGACGAGTAAAGTAGACGAAGCAGTAAGCGCGCTGTTACAATATATCAAGTATTTTATTGTTGAGTAGTGAATTAAAAAATAGATTATACACCTTACGTTCAAAGCTGTAATAATTTTAATTGGAAATAATAGTGTGCGAGGTACTTTATAAAGCGCAAAAGGAAGACCGCAGTACTTACTGAATATAGTTGAGTTTTTTTTTTAACTAGAATATTCAGTAATGTAGTAGTTAAATTGATAAACAAAAAACGGAAACTTAATAATTGCGCCTTTTTTTGAAAATGCCCTTTACCGAGCGACACCGCTGCAATTTCACACTAAATATTTATGTCTTACGTCTCTTTCATTGCACATTTTTTATAAATCGTATTAACAATTAGTATAATTAATTATAGAGAATTAATTATTATAAATAAATTAATGAATATTGTGAAATTGCCTCTGTAAAGCAACATTAAAAAAAGACTATTGTTTTAATTAATATAATAACACTGTCTACTTATACAACAATCAATAAATAATTAACCAGTCGTTAATTAAATAATTCAACAGAAACATAATAATTAAACATGTTAATAGTTTTACATAACATTATTTGATGGGTTTTGAGTAGAAATGAAAACCATTTATTATATAATATGTAGATTATATAATATTGTTTATTTTTTATCGTAATTGTTATGTAATGTATAACCTACAACTAGTAATAATGTTTACTATACCACAAATAGTACATGACTTCACCGCCTGGCGCGCTATGATAGTTATGTTAGTGATTGTTGTAATGCCATATTGTATTTGTTTTACATAAAATTCAGCGGGTTCGCCATGTTTTTTTTTATTTCTTAGCATAACAATTGTTTTTAATAATAATAGTAATAATTAATTAATAATAATATTCATAATTAACCTTATAGTTTTAATTAAATATTATAGAAACGCCCACGTTAGCCCGAAGGTTCATTGATGAAACAAAAGAAAAAGTACAATGGGCTGTAGAAACCTTATGAAGTGTTTTGGTGGGGCAAGAAGTTCTATTAAGGGCCCGTTTTGTAAATTTTTTTATTTTTTTCGTAAAAAATCAACATTTTTGAAGGCACTTTAGATCGGACGAGTTGGCCCAGTGAATTTTTGAATGAGTGAATTTTTTGCCTAAATGATAAAATCATTTAAGATTGTACAATAGTTTTTTGTAGGATTGCCAAAATCTTACAAAATCAACAATTTTTTTTCATTTTAAAAATATACAGGTACTAAAGTCTAAAGTCCAAATATTCTATACAAAAAATTAGGCGTAATTTTTATTATTTTAATAGTCTCTTTTTTGGCTTCATCAATTTTCCTATATAAAACAAATCTTTCACCTAATTGTACAACCTTAAATAACTTTATTTCAATGAATAAACTGTATATCAAACTGTATTTTTTTGTGGTTGGTTGCCTTCATACTATTGCAGAACGGATTTTTGAGAGTGGTTTTCAGTCAAAATGGCTATTTCAAGTTGAGAACACTTCACAAAGTCACTACACAATCCTCAAATAAATAGTTTTAGTGAAAATTCAAACTAAAAATACTTTTTTTCTCTTAGAATTGAAATAAAACGACACATCATGTGCCAACTTACTCCATAGACTACTTATTATTTTACATTAAAGAACACCATATTTATATACTAATATAGTGTATTTTGAGCTGTATATCTGTAAAAAAATTTAATTGTGTCAATAGAACCTTGCATTACATAGAATTAATCTCGATACGTTCAAAATATTTCATTGAAAAAAGAACATTTTTTTCGGAGCCGACAAAAAAATATATCATATTCATCCGAATGATTTTATTTCGGAAATATTTGACAACTCGACAATCTCCAATCAAGAACCTTTAAACCGCGACAAATCAGCTCGAAATCAAATGCAAAAATAGAAGATACTGGTCGTGAGATAAAAATTGAAAATGTATGTATTACGAAAAAACGATAGTTATTCGTTTCTAAAATATTTTTATTTTCTTTATTAAATTACGCAAGGGTCGTATGAAATTTTTTTTATAACAAAATAAAATAGTAAATAAACTGAAAAAAAAAACAAAACGACGGTGATTCGTCAAGAATTGCGACCCGTAGAGTTCGGACGTACGTACAGATCAGCTATGAACTCGAAACGCCCCTCTTCAAAAAGCTTCAATTTGACTTAGTTTCGTGCGAAATTAACCTGAGAATAACTACATAATATATATATGAACGAAACTCCGCTCTGACGCGCAAAACAAAACGATTTTGTCGAGAATAATTCCATGTTGCATTCTGGCTAAAAATGAAAAATGTAAAATAATATTGCGAAATAAGAACAGACAATTAATTTCTAAACTTAGGACTAACTGGGCACTATTTTACCAACAATTGTACATGTATGTATTCTACACATAAAAAAGAATATGTTAGAGAGAGAGAGAAGAAGAGAGAAAGAGAAATATAGACTGACTAATAATTAATATTTTCTTATTACATTTGGACTAGAAAAAATGAGATTTGCATTTAACTTCAGATGCACGGGTTTATTTTATTATTTCACAACGTGGTTTGGAACAGGTTAACTATTACAACAGCTGTTTATATAATTCGCATCGTTTGATGGATGTACTGTGTAGGAAAGGGTTTAATTTCAAGGGAATTATTTAGCTAAAGGGACATATTTGGTATATTTAGATGATTTAGTGATGGGCTATAGATCAGATCATTAAAACCGAAAAACTGTACAGAATTTCGTGATTCTTTTCGAATTAGGTATATTGTTTCGTGTTCACGTTTTTTTTTTTTTTTAATTAACGATATCATTTTTACTTACATTTTCATTCGAGTTTTTTAATGACCGTTCATAAATTATAGATTTTTAAGTGGCTTCCTTTTTTAAAAAGACTTTAAAGTTTTTCTTTTTGATAACAACTGAATTACACCGAGTTAATCCGGAGTCTCCCGACTGGTGTACTTGCCAAATTGTACAAAGAGTCCAAGTCAGTAATTATTATTAAACTGTTCCGACAATTGGTGTAAATATTCCTGTTTCAATATACTTGCTTGTTTAGACATACTTGATACTTGCTAAGAAAAATTGATCGCAATAAAAAGCTAGTCGATTTGTCAAGTATACAATTATTTTCGAGAAAGGACCAGTGGCAAACATTGGTACAAGTACACCCGTTCTCAACACGTGGCAAGTATCTCACCAGTCGTGGGACATCGACTTTACATAATTAAACTATTTCAATCCATTTATTAAATATGTACAAACATTTATTTAACGTTTCTAAGCTAGGAAATAGTTGCTAGCAAATTAAAACAAAGTTTCTGTTTTGGTTCTTCTGTTTGATAAGTTTACACCAGTTACTGTTATGTGGAAGTATTTTTTTCGTGAAATGAGTAAATGGCAGTGCAGTGGACAAACGAATGCCACTGGTTTGTCTACACTGGCTACGAGAACAAACTGTTTTGTTTAATTCAGTTGTTATTTCATCATTTTTATAAATTCTTATGTTTTTCGTTAAACAACAAAACGGCATTTTGTCATAGTTTAAATTAAAAGTATATAGGTCTATGACTATGTTTAAACCGGTTCTGTAAATTTCTGACGATCATTTCACTCACCGGTCTGAAATGCGACCGACCAAAGAAAGTCTAGCAAAAGAATGCGCGTATAGGGTCTCTTATTTAGGGAAAGCGACATGAAAACAAACGAACACTTTGTAGTTTTGTTACTATACAAAACGCTTCTGTCACATTGTGACATTCCGGTAACCCATCAGAGAGGATTGTGCAATATCCAGCTTTGTCAAATGTCATACTCATTACAAGTCCTCGATGCAGTAGTGCCAGTAGTGTTACGACATATTATGTGTAATTGATCGAACTTGTACTTGACGAGATTTGCTATTTGTGTGATTTTATGTAAAAATGAATCGGAAATGCAGTTAATAAACATCTATCAATATTAATAAACTATTATTTATAACAATAGTCTTCCTACCACACAAAAACACCAACTCCCCCAGAATTCTAGCGGGTTCACTTTCCTTTCGCGCAGACATTCTTTGGTTGGGCACACAATCTTTTTATTGCAATGACAAAAAGAACAGAGTCGTATTGAAAAATTAGTTCATCTGGTATGTCGAACTTTGCATAACGGCTAACATTTTGAAAGTGTGTTTTAGATTTATGCTATTTGCGAAAAGTGGATAACCGAAAAAAGCGGTCAAGACTTACGAACGAAATTCTAGTGTGGCTAGATGACCGACGCATTTTCTCCAAATATATTTTACTATTTCAAGAAATAAGGTTAAAATATTTTAATGTTCACAATGTTTTAACATTTACTTGCAAAATTCGTGTTTTTTTGTTATAAAAAAATCGGACACCGAAAATTTAATCTTTCAGTTGTGCGAGGTGTTTTTGTGAATTTTTTTATATTGCCGAGTTCGCAGGGATGTGGCTTTTTCATAGCTTCTCTTTTGCAAACCTCTTAGGTTCTGATTCGAGAATAGGCGATAGTATTAATTATAAATTGAGAGTCAGACCTCTTATCGGTATCAAATTAAACACGACTAATATTTGTCACACGACTGAAATAATGTGTCGATGTTTAAACATAGTCATAGAATTTTTAGTTCGGATTTTAAATGTTAACTATACTTTATTCGCGGGGAAACGTGACGATTAACAAGTAAATAGCGATGCGAAAAAGGAATTACTGATTTTCATATTAATAATATGAAATGCCTTTGAAAATTATATTAATAGTAGTTTATTATGTTATATCAATAATAAAACACTTGGAAAATTGATTTTATTATTTTTTTTTGATATATTATTATGTATAATAATTAAACTTGCTATATTTTTCAAACTGTGTTAACATATGTGAACTACACAATGATAATTTTTGGACGACGTTATAGTATTTTACGAAATACACAAAGAATACGTATAATATTTTCTATTTTTTAAATGTTGTGAAAAATGTAATTTGTTTTTTTTTTATATTTTCCTGAATACATTATGTTTTCAAGTCATAATTATGTATTACACATTTATATATAATAATCTCCTTATAATTTTTTCTTGATTAAATACGGAGGTTTTACAGGAAATTTTGGAGAAATGGTTTAGAGAAAACGGCAGTTTTTTTATTTTTGTTTTTTTTAATATATTGGCAGTAGAGATGTAAGAGTTAGAATAATGTTTGGCTTGTCCGAGATTTTGAGGTTATAATACATTCAAGACGCCATTTTCGAACATAACAAACACTGGTTCAACCCATAACCCCCACAATGGTAGTGTACAAAGCTCCACCTAAATAAGTTTCGTGAAAATTATTAGAGTTTTGTATCAATATAAGTTTTTCTTTTTCGGTTTTTGAGTTAAATGAATCATTGACAAAATATTCTCAAACGCAAAAAAAAACGTTTTTTCGAGCAAGCCGTTTTTTTTAAATTTTATCTCAATTTTTGCGATGCTTGATTGTTCAAAAATACGTACATAACCTATATTTATATTCACTTCAAAATTGTTTAATACTTTTTTCGCGTTTACAAATCAACGGCGAAACAAATTTGATATCGATTATGACTAACTTTTTTATCAACGCAAAAATACACGGAACTTTTTCTTCTTCACCGAAATCGTAGTTTCAATAATAAAAAGGTTAATAATAGTTTACATTGACCCAGTTGCAACTTTTCATTTTTGATTAATTCCATTAGCTTAGAAAGTGCTTTGCTATGTGACTTTAACTATTATTTTAAGAGAGCTTCGCAAAATCAACAACAGTAATTTCAATTGTAGCTTTTACAAATAGGTACATGATAGAAGTACACATAAAATTTCGTTTTGAATTTACACAAGTAGAAATAATATTGCGGAATTTTGCGCTTGTGTTCGTGTTTCGAACTCGCGACTTGTGTTCGTGCACTGACAACACAATATTAGCGTAGTGTTAATTTTGAAGCAATCATTGTTTCGCGTTTTAATTTTTTGAGATTACGTTTTTTTCGGTTGTTTGAGATTATGTTGCGAATGAAACAATGAAGTACAATAATGAAAAGCGTTAAACTGTTAAACACGAATGATTTGTTGTATGTACTGTTTTACATGAAAGGTTATGTTTTTTTTTAATTATCGTGTTTTAAAAATGAATGCAATATTATTTTTCGGTGGTAGAAAGCACATATTAAAAATTATGATAATACCATTTACAATAATCTAATTTTTGTCATTTAATTACAATAGAAAGAGATAGAGAAAAGGGAGATGACCAATCTATATTTTAAATGTGCCCATCACAGCATTTAAATGGTTCTAATTGGGTATGTAAGAAAAAAAATATGAAAAAAAAAATCAGTTCACTACATAGGATATTATTTTTTCGTTTAATATAAGAAAATATATAAGAATTTAAGGCAGATTTTGGTAAAATTACACACAATGTTTTTTTTTTAGTTTAGTTTAAGTATTTTTTTGCTTCAATTTTTTCATCTTAAAGATAAGGCGCAAAGGTGCTTTTTAATAAGCTTGTACTTTTTTTCGTGATAATGATTTTTGAACCAGAGATCCGAAACATTGCCGAGAACTTTTACGTGTTAAAATTATGAAATTTGTATTTTCTGTAACTGAAAATTGTGGTTTGTATCTGTATTTAGCTGTAACTGAAAAATGTCTTGCTTCCTGTTAAAAACAATTTGACGTAGACACGGCCCTGAACAAAACTTTGGAGAACGAAACGAACCAAAAACAATACCAAATATACGTAATAAATGCCTAATAAGTTTCACAGCCTAAATTTAGTAACAACTGTTACAAAACAAAAAAGATTTCTTAAAATTTTGATGATTTTTTTTGTAAAAACTTACTGCCTCCGAATAG
The DNA here is from genome assembly GCA_963575645.1 of Xanthostigma xanthostigma. Taxonomy (NCBI): domain Eukaryota; kingdom Metazoa; phylum Arthropoda; class Insecta; order Raphidioptera; family Raphidiidae; genus Xanthostigma; species Xanthostigma xanthostigma. The sequence goes on along the minus strand of OY754471.1, from coordinate 6,241,435 downwards.
GATTTCCATTCTTCGGCAGCAAACATTTAAAGCCATTTTTGCGAGGTTTTCATTTTTGTCTTTTTTTTCACAACACCAAATTACAAAAAAATAAAACAAAATTTTTACACGTCCAAAACATTTAAGTGAGACAGAAGTACAATAATACACAGCCACGATGATCAAAATACAGGTCGCCAAATCTAGTATATATATATGGGGAAAGTGGTGAAGCAACGTAGCTAGCTGTCAAATTGTTTTTAACATTAATGAGAGAGTGTGTTGTCTATAGGTATACGTTGAGTTAGATCTGTATCCAAATTATTTATATGTGTGCATATTGTTAACCAAACATTTCTTGCAAATAAAAAAACGCAAAAGAAATAATTATTTTATCCAGAGTATATATATTTATATAATAACGTTGGCCAAAGTTTCGATAAACACAAAACAAAAGAGATAAAACGAAAAATATTCCTCAAAACAAAAAACACACAAATCCAGTTTTTGTGAACTGAGAGACAGTTCTACCATCTATTGGGGGACACATGAAACCAGTCCTGGGATTTGTATAGCTAATTCTAACAGGGGTTATATTTTTATTTTAATGACCCGCCTTTACCCGAATATTATATTAATTTAGGTAAGGGGCGTCTTTAATTCATTTTCAAAAAAATCGCTTTACATTTAAGCGGATCCCAGATTATTATTATTATTTATTTTATTTTCTCAATAATCTATAAGAGTTTTTTTAATAACATTATAATTATTTAATTTGTGTTACTGTTCATTTTTAACAAGATTTTGGCAATCTGCAATGTAGACTCCGCGTTCTGATTGATTGTTAGGTTTCTCGATATCGTTGTTTTTTTTTATATAATTATATACCCGGTTAATCCATACTCGTCACAAAAAACGGAATTTCATTACAATTATTAATTGCATCGATCTATAAAATCACTAAACAAATCACCGCCTGTGTCGATGTTGTTTTGTTTGTGTGTTGAATTTAGTGATAATAACAAAGATGGATGCCGTCAAAACAAATGACATTGAAACACAGATTACATAGCATACGAGTATAGAGGTTAGGTATTTGTTTATACATAATCGTATAAATTGACAGAACAATCGAAGTAATACATTACTTTTGTACATTCTTCTATACAATCAGAAAACACGGTAATTTAATTATATTTATTTTGATGACGTGTGGACCTATTTCGTGACGTCATCAATATTATTTGTGGCGAATAGACGATTTTTTTATAATATATTGGAACATAAAGGGCACTTCGGTTATCGCTTCTTTAGTATCCCTTGTCACCTGGTAGGGTACACTTGTTATTTTGTTAAAATAAGAGTAATTAAAAAAGTTATTATTATTTATTCATTTATTTTTTTAACTATTCATATACTTAACATGTAGTAGGTATTATTTTTTAAATAATAAAATTTTAAAAATTTTAAATTATTATTAGTTTTTTTTTTTTGCTTGGCTGTGTGATTTATTATCAAAGCTTCTAAATTCATTTCTTTGTTGTATTGTGTGGTGTACCTACAAATATTAAAATTCACAAGAATGCCAACTGATAAAGAATTTGTTTCGGCAGTGATCTGTATTCTATGTACTTAAGACTGGGTATTTTTCTTTGCGGAACAGACATCGCAATCTATCTTTATTTCGATACATCTTTGGCATTGGAAATGATTTTTAAAAAGTGATATTTTGGTGAATTTTAATATCTGTATGTTTAGTGACCTGTGGGACTGTAATAGGGATGAAGCAAGTAAGCCGGAAGACCCAGGCCCCGACACGGTACACTAGGGACCGCTGGGCCTTTAAAATGAAAATGACCTTTAATACTAGCCTGACACAATAACTGTTAAAAGTAAGTTTTCGAAATGGATTTCACAGTAAAAGTTTTTTTTTCTGCTTTGTTAGTTATTTATGTCTTACAAACGAGAGTTAGTACAATCGACGTAAAAAACAAATTGTTTACTTACCGTCATCATTTATTGTGACAAGTAGTTTTTGAAAAATGAGTTTTAAAAACAGGGACGCAAAGGGTCCAAGTTGTCTTCGCCACGACAAATAGATATTATATTCATGGACCCTTAAAAATTAAATATTTATGGGTTTGTTATTTAGCTGTTATTATAAGTCCGCTTGACTTAAATTGAATTGTTGTAGTTGATTCGAGTTTATAAAGAAATTTCATTGAAAACTTCGTACTTTGTACATTTCCCCAATTGAAGATGACAATGAAATCGATAAATCAACTCGAAACGTTTATTATGAAAACTGAAAACTTTTGTTATTTCAATGTCTGATATTAATTATCACTGTAAAACCTGTAAACTGTAGTGATTGTTGTAACTGTTTATTATCAAGGATTGTTATAAAAGGATATTTTCGGTATTAAAAAAAGGGACCCTTTATCTAGGATTCGATATTTTAAGAGTCCTATCTCCACCATTTTAGATTTGCAACTTTTAGGATAAAAATGAAGCACTCATCACAAATTTAAGTGTCAGTTCGTTTGTCACTTGTTATTTCGTGTTTATTGTTTTGTTAATAAAAAAAAACAAAAGAAATACTACTTATTATATTATCAAAACGTGTAAAATTTTGAATTTTCTTCTTTTCTTCTTAAGTATCACAAACGAATCTTAATATAGTTCATTAAGAGTAGGTAACCATATTTTTCTTGGAAAGTTTTTCTTCTTTTTGACAAAGGCATTTTTGCTGTTTTTTATTAAATTTTATTAAAAATATGTCGTCAAAAGCGCAGATTTTTTTAAAAAGCTTTTCTTTATTTTCTTTTTTGACTAGCTGACTCACACTCTGTCTACACTTTTTGTATTTTATGTGAGATCAGGTGTTTCATTTTTTATAAACTATATACTACAATATTTTGTTTAAATGTGCATTTTGGTGCACTGGTGAAATTATATTAATAATATATAAAAAATAATTAAATAAATAAAATAATAACATAAAATTGTCAGATGTTTTCGTACTGTTTCACGTAATGAAATAATATAAAAACATCCGAAAGAACATTTTGACACCAAACTTAATTTTCAAACAAACAAATGCGTGTTATAGAAGAAGAAAAAGAATAACTTTGAAAAAAGAGTGTTTGGATGGTGTATGTTACGTAATTAATGTTAAATCAGTTGTTTTGTGAGTGACGGTTTTTTCGTAACTTTAAAAAATGAACAAAAACAGAAAATGTATTCTTATTTTGTTCACAATTTCAGGTTAGATTTTGAATAATATAAAAAGTAGTGTATGCTGTTTGAAAATTATGTTTACCGTTTGATTTTTGAAAAAAAAAATAGTCTAACAAAGGTGCAAAAAATAAATAAAATCTCAAAAATGTAAAACAAATGCTATAACAAAAAAAAAAAATAAAATAAAAATAAATTTGTACTGTTTTAATTAGAGTACAAAAATAAAAAAGAAATGGAAGCATTTGATTTAAATTTTTAAGAGTCAAAAAACAATAAATGTTTTAAAACGTCGTCAAATATAAATTTTGATATTTGGCGAAATTTTAAATAAACGACTAGTGTGAACAAATACTTAAAATTAAAAATACTTTGGTATACCATTACCACCATTGAAAATAAAAAAAAATTAACTAAAAAATTATAAAAAATAAATCTAAAAATTAACTAAATAAATTAAACACTTTTGTATTTATTGTTTAGATATTTACAGTTTTGTAGGGTTTTGGACCCTATTATTTAGGTTTTACCCCAGATCAAAAATATTATTTACAATAAAGCTGGGGTTCTTTTCTTGAATTTATTTACAAAGATTATTATTAACATTTTTAAACAAATGTCCTTATTAGCCATTATTTAAATTTATACAGTTTACAAGATCCAGTGATTAAATTTTTCATTTCATTTTAAACAAAATGTCCACTTTTCGAAAATGGAAAAATATTTTTTAGTTTATTTCGCAGATTTTAAAATCTTGTTACCTTTGTCCCAAAGAAATTTCACTTTGTTTTAACATTTTATTTTTTTAAACAAGAACAGGTGGCTCATTACGTGTTTTCTTTACGCGAAATAAAACAGATACCTACATTGGAAAGAGACAGTATAGTTTATCACTAATAGGTTCGAAGAATATTACACTCAACACCAAATTCTTGTTTAATTTGATTTTAGATATTCCTGATTTTCTCATTGACAGTTGATTTGTTGATCTGGATGACTATTTATTCCAGTTGTTCCAGGAAATTTGGAGACTTGAAATATTCGGGTACGGGATCGTCTAATCTAGAAATGATTTTGTATATCGATTTCTTCCAAGACTGTTCGGCATCCTTGCCACCTTGAATTGCCTTGAAGAACTCCCTCAAAGTTTGTTCTACGACAAACCTGAAATTTGAAGGAACCTGGAAATAAAAGAAAAAAAAATTAGTTAAGGGAAAAAAAACATTTTTTTGTACTTTCTTTTTTTGTTCGACTTAATTCACGATTGTCAGAAATGTTTTCAGTTGAATTAAAATACTTTTAACAGCTTAATCATTTTTCATTCGGAAAATTTACCCAAATAATTAAATGTCGTAAATGAATGAAAGAAAATGGCTACTAATTATCTTCCATGCGCGTCATCGTATAATCTACTTATTCACTGAACGTAAATAATTATTAATTCGGTTCATTTGTTCTTTAGGTAACTATTCCTCCGAATAAATAGCGATAATTCAATTCACCAAACATAATTATGTTTACTGCAGATATAAATCTATTCTGTCTTACTTCGAGTGTATAAATATTTATTCGCCTGATAAAATAATAATGGTCGCCACATAGATAATATTTAACCTATAAACGTGGAGTATTATATCTACAGTTGCTCTTGTGAATTTATTTATATGTTGTTTATTAACCTTTCGTGAAGTGTATTGATAGTTATAAAAAAATAAAGTTAGTGGAAGTTTTGTGTGCATTTAGGTTATGATAAAACCTTATTATTTTGAAAAAGTTTTTTATTGACGTTTACACTAACGTCATCAGTCGAATTTTTGGGTGAACGTCAAAATATTCAACAAAAAGAGCAAGGAGTATAGTGCAGTGTATATTTTATTCTTTAACTAACTTTTCTACCTGATAATTTGCTTGCTGAATTGGAAGTAACTTCTATCTTTTAGTGTTCGGTGAATATAAGCAATATTTAGCAATAAAAAGATTCACTGTTAGTGCACACGAACGTCTTGAATAATGAGACGAACGTTTATCAGCCAATTTTTTGTTGGCAAGCTATTAGCTAATCGGGCACTGACCAGCCGAAATTGGACATTCATGCATTTTGTGAGGATAAATGAATATGATTTATGCTGTTTTATATTTCGGAATGACTTTTAAACAATTCTTGTAGATGCACAAACAAATCATTATTTTCATTTATCACTTCGTGTCAATCACTTTTAGAAATCTTAACAATCAAAAACAAGTCGTTATGATTTAAAACAAACAAAAAGCAGTATGAGTAAACGTATTTTATGTAGTTTTTCGTAAAGAAAGGGAGGACGTCAATTAAGATTTAATCTTTTCTGGCATATAATACACATACACGCTCGTCTTGTGTGTGTATTAAGGTTGGCAGCACTGGTACTGTGTAAACATTTGAACAGCGGTCCGAGGTAAACATTTGTTTTGCGGGAAACTACATAATGTTAGAATGAGACCGACATATTATCATGTTTGTACGGGACTTTGTTTTACACACATGCAAGCTGTCTAATTATTTTATTTTACTCAAACAGTTTTTTTTTCTTTCGTTTTCAAAACGCAATCGTTATCTTTTTTCTTTTGTAAAAGATTTTTCAGATTAAAAAATAACTCACAAGTCAGTGGACAATGTGAAATTTTGAATTATGCCGTTTTCGGAATCAAAAACTGCCCCGGGGCAGGTCAGGCCGAATGGATTACTATTGGTTAAATAAACAATAAACAAATTTATTTAACCAATAGTAACCCATTCGGCCTAACCTGTCCCGGGGTAGTCGTGAATGCCGGAAACGTCATTAGTTTAAGATTTTTCATTTAAAACAAAATAACTTAAACTTTTCAGTTTCAAATAATAAATCTTTTATCGGTATTACAAAGTTGACAGGTACGTACAGGTAAATATTAAGATATATGCTGTTAAAGTGCTTACCTACACTGCAATGTAAATATGCCAAAGGAAAAATAATAACAATAATAATAAAATAAAAATTCACGAGGTGGCATGCAATCACAAAAACACCAATAAAATATTTTATAAACAATAAACCTATGTTAATCAAATAAAAAAAGTAATCAATTATAATAATGCACATACAATGAAATATTATTAGAATATGCGAAGCGAAATAATAAAAACATTGATTTTGAAATCAGACTGGAAATTGGTAATTTTTTATGTGTACAAAAAATGTATTTGTAAACGACAGTTATATAATTTTAGTTATCGTGCGTCTATAATCTACAATAAATAGTAGTTCTCTTTTCGCAAAACATCGTCACCAAAAAAATAATGACGTGTTTTAAAATCCCGCAATATTTCGATATGCAATTTTTTTTTATATGAAATGTTCTCCGGTTAATTTCGTAACGTATAAAACCTTTATTTCGACAATCTTAAACTGTTAGATTTCTAGTTTCATTATTAAAAAACTATAACAAAAACTAAAAAGTCGGGGCTGGTGGAGGTAACGGTAATTTTGTGTATGGATGGTGGAAGTGACGGTGTTACCTTTTTTTGTTTGTTATTTTTTCGCAAATTTTAACCGAACTTTTCTATTCAATCTTACATTCTGCAGCAGTTTCCAAACAAAAATTTTCAAAATAACTAAGTACAATTTGTACATTTCTGAAAATGTAAAATAACCATTTGATCATTGCTTTTTTTTAGTGTCAAAATAGCGAAAAAATAATAAAGTAAAAAAAATTAAAGAACTAAAATAATTTCACTAGTTGCAGATGTCGGATTAATTAATTGTAAAAAAAAAAATTAACGAACAAAATTTAATATTATGAAATATTTTCGTAGTTCCTATTCAATAATACATAAGGAATGCGGTAAACCGATTTTAATTGGTTTAGAACTAGTTTTTTGTATTGAAGAAATGTTTTCTATAATTAACTGTCGAGTTCAAATATAAATGATAGATAGCTATTGTGTTAGTTTTGAAATGATGACTATTGATATACAATGAATGCAGATGCGTATTGGTAACTATAATATTGTTTTAAATGATTTGGCGGTTTGTGATTGGCCGATATTTGCGCACCTGTGGACCCCATACCTCGATGTGGTTATTGCGGTTGTAATGTAAATTGAGCACCCGGTATATTTCTGAATCGGCACCGACGTGCAAATCCTCTGCATTCTTTACACCTTCGCTTACTGCTTGTCTCGCATACTTCTCCATCTGAATATAGTAGAACTCTCTGAAACAATGATGAAAAAAAAACATTAATTATTTTATTCACTACAAAATTTCAACTAAAAATATAAAAAAAAATGGTCGGATTCATATCCCACCTCCGGTCACGAATGTTTTGCATTGCGTCAATTTAGTTGTTGAGCGTCTATAATGTACCATTAGAATAATAAAACTCTCGCGCATTAGAAGGGAAACTTATTAAGTCCTAGCATTTGTTGACGATTGCTATTATTTCAGGTCTAGCGTGGCTAGCTACAGTAGGTACTGCGCATGCGTGTGGAGTATGACGCGTTTGACAGAGATAGAAATGATTCCCCACTATTTCCTTTTAAATGCTGGTAGAGAAGGGGAAGCATTTCACTTTTTGACTGATTCAGGCCAATAGGCCCTACTGCGCCTAAAAAAGTTTCACTTCAAAAATGGTCGATCACAGATGGTGATCGAGAACTGGTGTATAAAAATAAACGTTTTTATGAATTTTTTGCTTCTGAGCGAAATAATTTGTCGATAAATATTTCGAGAAAGTACAAAATTCTGTCGGGAATGTTGTAAATACATTTTTTAATGTAGATATGGAAGTTCATTTAAAAAATCTTTTTACCGACGAGAAACGCTTCTAGTGAAGGCAGAAGTAAATAAAATATAAAAAATAACTTTTCTTTAATGATGTGCAACTGTTTAAAAAAAGAGCATCAACACAATATAGATATACACTCTTTCGCCGCCGCCATGTTTATATATATAAACGATATGCCGCTACCGTTCACTAATTGCTCGAGTCTAATTATTAAAATAGTTAATTAAGAGGCATGGTTTTTTTATGTTAATGTTTCAAAGAAGTTATTATACGCCTACCCATCTCTGCCTGTAGCAAAGTTACAGAAAATAAACAGCTAGTAGCTACATCACCCGGAATTTAAACACGCGGGAAACGGCAAAGAGTTAGGTTATGTATATGCTATTACAGAAACAGTTGATTGAAAAGAAAAACAAATGACGAGTATTCGCAAAACGGATTCAAATAAAACACATCGGTTAATTATGTAAGCGTTGCTCACGACTTTTGAATATGTAACTCTATTTTTTTTTTAAAGATCGTCATAAAGTTCACAAATAAATTTTTATTTCTGCAAACTGTACAAGCCTTTTGCCTAAATTTCTTGGCGATGGACACTTCAGGCGCCCTAAGAACTTTCATTCATTCATTCATACATATGGCTAAATAACATTAAAAAAAGTGTGTTTAACCTTTACGTACGGCTGAAGTAAAACATGTAAACAATACATATATTAGTTTTACAGGTTTTTTTTTATATGTATACTGTATAGTTACAGATAAATAATGTAAAAACACTTAAAATTCGCTCTAGGAATCTTTAAAACTACAATTTACAAACTAATTTACAATTTTATTTATTTGTATTCCCTCAATAAACGTCTGTATAATTCACAAAAAAAAAACTCTCTCAGTATGTGGACTTTGTAATTCATTGCTATATATATGAACAAGTTTTTAGGTTATGTATAGATGCTTTACCGAGTATAACAAAAATTAACAAATCCTGCCTAAAGAAATTTTATTTCACAATAACCTGACAACGGGCACTGGATCCAGATAATATCGACAGTTATTAATGAAATTGCTGTTTAAAAAATATATATTTAGTTATAATTATTCTGAGAATGTGAATGAAAAGGCATTATACGAGATGATAATTCACCCTCCAATAAATAATAACTATATATATCGGTGTAATTAGCTATTTATCTATGTACACCGAAGTGATAAAACCATCTATCGTTAATAATAAAGACAAGTAGATAAATATAATGCATGGAATGGTGGATTGAATTTATAAGGTGTTTCAAAAATAAGGTACAGTTTGCCGATAACGTAACTACGGTATCCAGTGTCTGCTTTGTTCATTTAAAACTTTATTTTTTTGGCTATTGTAGTATTGTGTGCCACTTGTAGCCCAGTCCGGCCTCGTCCGAGTGCAAATCGTATTAAATTCATGAATATAGAAAGATTTATTTATTTATTATATTTCCTCCCTGTTTTTTGAAGTAAAACTTCTTTTAGTACTGTAGGGTAAAATTCATTTTTGAGAAACGTGTCGCAATGTACGTATACTGTGATTACAAAAACCTGCTGTAGAACATTAAGCTAAGTTGGCGCCGAGCTTAGTGTTGTTGTAGTTTTTAGAAATCATTTGTTTTCCGTTATTTATTTTATTTCATTATTATTAGAGAAGTACTTTTTAGTTTGTTTTTGTTAACGTTCCTTTATGTAAATAAACATTTTTACCACCGACAACAGTTTCGTCAGTTTTGTTACAATACATAACCTATATCATAATGACTAATCCAGAACGTCTATTTAGAATTTTTGTTTAAGCGCGAAAAAACAAAAATTTTACGTTAGTAGGGATTTCTATTTATTTTTCTCAGACTGCATACCTCTGAATATTCGAAGTGTACAGCAACTACTAAGTGCTAAAGTTCGGTGAATGCTATCAGTCACAATCTAGTTCACATACAGGTGTAAGGGTTTGTTTTGAAATAGCCTGTATACATAATTGAAACAGAGGTATTGCAACGGTTTGTGCAGCACAAATAACCTCTCGTACTTACAGCACCAGAAGTGCGCGACGAAGCACTTGAAGTGTTATTTTATTTTATGAAGAGGTGCAATTTCATCATCTATAATAAACAAGCGAGCATCGAGAAACAACAGAACGTGTAGGTGTGTTGCAAACACACATGATTGTTAAGTGCACACACGAAAGCTAATACAGTAGGCTCTGCAATTAAGTCCTTCCCATCGTGATCCTTACTGTTTAGAGCAGTTACAAATCACTTCTGCACACTACTGCATGTGTGACCCAAGACAAAATTGTTTCCACGCCGCAAAATTATTTACAAAAAAATATAGTAGTGCACTGCACTCGTTGACGTTGGACAAATACGCCAATCAATTAGAAAAAAATATGAGCCATCGTGAGGCGCCTGACATAATAATTAAAGCAAAATTCTAGTAATTAAATATCGCCCTGTATAACTAAATTTTGCCTTGTCATCTACTAAATATCGTTGTGTCAACTAACGAAATTCTAGTAACTAAATATCGCCCTATAACTAAATTTCACCCTGAACTAAATTTTATCCTGTTGTCGTCTTTAACAAAAGCCAAGTTATAATCCAACGCATACACAAAGCAAGCGTCACGCGCTGTTGTCTAACGAAATATTTTCGCCTTATTATCTAGATGTCGCCTTCGACTTAAGCGATTTTTATTCCAACTCACATAAACGTAACTTTCGCGCTAATTGCACGATTTTACTTCCAACCAAACGCGTCATTAGATGTTTCACATCATAAACGTCGGATAGTTCACTGTTAAAGTATTTCTTATAATATGATAAGCCATAACCTTATGGTGTCGCCTAAATGCATGCTTTGTTAACGTCGTCAGTTAACGCGATGAGACGTCGATAAGTTAAATCTCACGGCATATTTGATTTTCAACTAAGAAAAAATAAATAAAAAGAGTTCTAGTTAAGACGGCGTTAAACGCTAACTTATAGGGAAACTACTGTAACAGTATGACACGGATTAAAAATAATAACAACCAAGAATTGAGGAGACAGACATCGAGAGAAATATGCATGTTAGGTAACTGTTTAATAAAAGTGGAAATGTCGACAGATATGCCAACTTAAAAACACTAAAAATTTAAAATACAATGACACGAAAGTAGCTGACGTATGCAGCCAGTTCTGCCAACTGAAAATAATCACTATAATGTAAATTGAAACCAAGATTATTATACATAATAGGTGTACGGTTGTGCACTATATGCAGGTGTAAGAGATGCAGTGATAACATTATGTTGGTGTGCATACCAACCTGACAGAATGAAAAGCTGAATACAATCTGCAAGAGTGAAAATATGAGATAGTATTATTTTTAATTGCCACACTTGTTTGTTAATAAAGTGCCTCCATTCTGGTTGTTATTTGTTTACAATTATTGCTGTTCGATTCTAAATGGCATAATTTCGTGTCATTAACATATCTGCTCAAAAAATGACTCTATAAGTGACTTTTACCATTCCAACCCACAAGTAGGGAATGGTACTAGGCTAGGTCAAAAATCACTTTTCAAAATTTTACAATATCTTTTTGTTTTGAGGTCCTCCGATCTAATTTATTTTCGGAACATAATCACCAGTACCTCACAAGACACAAACATAATTTAGTGTCTAATACGCCAAAATTAACATTATAATATCAAAAAAGCCCAATGTACTGTTGTAGTAAAATATTCAACACCATTCCAGATGATATTAAAAGCGCACCTAACGTTCATCACTTTAAAAAGAGACTTAGATCTTTTTTGAGTAATAACTGCTTTTATTCTTTAAGTGATTTTTTTTTTAATATGTAATTTTTGTATTATTTAAACGTTTTTTGTAAAAGATGACTTCTCCTATACATTGTAGTATGTTCTTGGAGTAATAAAATTATTATTATTATTAAAAAACATATTTTTGGAGAAACTCTGTGCGTCTGTTTGTGGGCACGATACAGTGGATTGAAACCAAACTTTGGGAGGATGTTTGCTATGCAAGTATGAAGAGCCTTATTGTTTTTGGAGAAAATCGGCGTATTCGCAAAAGAGATATATGTTATAACGGTATTTTTTAGTAAATCTAACTGAAATAATTTTTTTTTGTTAACAAAACAATTGCACGATTTTTAAATCATAACCAAATTGATTTAGAAGCACTATTTGTCACTGTCCACTAACTATAGTGTCCACATATTCAATACATTATTATGTCCGTGCTGGATCAGCGTACAGGGAACATAGGCGATCTGGTGATATAGAGTGTATAATATTTTGCAGCAAACGCGCGTTGATTTTAATGATACATACAGATATGAAGCTAAAAACAATTATAAAAGACTTTCTTATAAATAAAGTAATATACAGTATGGATGAATATTTTAATATAAATTTTAGTACTGAATACATTTTAATACCTAGTAAGTAATTATATTATATTGTATGTTTATGACGCATTCTACGCTGTTTTTATATAGCACATACAGAAATAAAGAGACCTATCTATCTATCTATCTATTAAAATTAAAAAAATGTATCGTATTTTCGTAAATACTTGAAGTATGGAAATTCTTGAGGCAACGGTTTGTAATAGGGAACAGTCGTATTTTTTTACTGCCTCATTGAAGACATTTTTCAAATGTACTCAGAAAAAAGAGCAAGTTGCGTTTTTTTTTGCATATGTACACATATATCAGTAATACCAACATGTAAAATACTATCTCCGAGAATGCTTGCCAACATTGGAATGAATTGTCAATTACAAATTCTAAATACTACGCAACAATAAGCCACTTCATAAATGCAGCGGCCGATTCATAAATTCATAAATTGCGCCATTTTAAACTCTCGACTTTTATAATCAAAATAAAATATACGACTAGTCTTTACCCGCGATTTATTCCCTGGTATATAATAAATCATTCTGGTCTGCGCAGCTATAATATGCTGGGTCCTGCCCTAGCACTGGCATCGCCAAGTTGGACAGGAAACACTTCACAACTTGTATATTTTGTATTTGTGTTTAATTAATTAATAATTCATAAATTAATAATAATAAAAAATGAAAAAAAAACTATATTATAGTCGGTTCAAATTCTGCAGTTGTTTTTGAGTTAATTGTAGCAAATTTCGTTAAAATCAGTCTAATTTTTCTTGGCCGATTGATGATGGCTGTTTCAAAATTTAATGCTTTTACCGTAAAAGTTAGAGCAGATTTTTGTGTTGATAAATTTGATTCATGTCTACCCAACATTTTTTGCACGCCTCTCTATAAAATAGCTGCTTTTCATACCTGTACAGCGGTTGTAAAATTACAAATTTAACACAAGTGCTGTAAAGTTGCGTTAAATCAATAAAAACCATTTCCATAGTAAATCATACTCTAATCAAATCAACAATAATTTTCAAAAGTGACCTTTAAAAGGAAAACTGACGTAGATTTTGTAAACAGCCCAAATGCGTTGCAAATGACTACATACGTAGCTGTCAAAAATATACTTATTGTGTTGTGAAAATCAGCTATTTTATATAGAAGGTACTTCCAAAAAATGTCGTATGTATCTTGTTTGTAATGATACTATCACTCGAGTGACTGTTTAAAACTCGCTGAAACTCGTTTTTCCACAACGTTACAACTCGTACATGATTCACGTTCTAGAAACATAAACTAGTAGATATGTCGCCCAATTTCCGTGACAATAAAAAAAAGTGATTATTAAATATGGTGGAGGTGACGTGACTTTATGATCGCCTTTTTGTCGACGATCGCGTACATGTTAGGCACGAGAAATAATGAATCAGGATAATCCTGAAGGATAGGCATGCAAGTCTCAGATCAGCATTTTATGTATTCAAATACCTCATACAACAACGATTCTCTACATTGATATACGACAGTACAGACGAACGTTCATTCCAAGGGTTGATCTATATTTATTCCGAAGGAAACAGTTAAGTTCTAATGCCTCCTGATGAGTTTTTAACCGATTAAAAAAAGAAGGTTATCAATTCGACACATATTTGTATTGAAGGAGATTTATTTGGGTGTTCTATCCAATGTGAAAAAAAAGATGTCGCAATGGTTTCATATATTTTTTTAATAGCTTCAGTAGTTTTTTTTCTTTAATATCGAAAAAAAAAGTCGGCTAGCAACGGGCAAACTACATATTGTAGAACCACTAAATAGTTTTTGTAAAAAATATTGAATATTTTTCGAAAAAATGCACTAAGAGAAAAATAAAATAACCTACTTTTTTGAGGTCGTTGCAGATATAATAAAAGTATATAAAAAGTTTAATGGTACTAGTTTAGATCAAAAATCACTTTTCAAAAATTTTACAATATCTTTCCGTTTTAAGGTCCCCCGAATCCAAAAAACATATTTTTAGAAAAACTCTGTGCGTCTGTTAGTCTGTGAACACGATACAGGTCAAACGGATGAACGGATTGAAAATCGGCGCATGCGCAGAAGAGATATATGCTATAACGGTGTTTTTTTATATAATAATGGTATACTTTTCATAACGGTTTATTATTCTGTTTATTTTTTCAAGAAAGTTTCGTTAAAAAATGTTTTTCTAAACTTTATTGTTTCGGAAATATTTTGAAAATTAAAAAAAAACAACCGCTCTTTTGTTTTATGGATCTGTCAGAAATAAAGTTAATTTTTACATGACGTGGAACATATTATGTAGGTAACCATGGCAACGAATAGCAAATATCATATTGAATACAAGCGCGATATCAGAAATTTTATAAGAAATTTTATTTTCTTTATTATAACCAAATGTAAACATTTTTGAAGTTGGAATTGTCCCGTCGCCTAATTGGCTGGAATTTTATAATTCTCAAAGCTTTAGTGGATTATTTTGAAGGTTGTTTCATTTTGACACCCAGACCTGTTTTCAAAATTCTTATTTGTCTGCCTTTCTGTTTGTACTTACTACCATCGCCCGAGAACGTCTAGTCCGATTTTGATGAAGCTTGGTACACTTTTAGTCGTTACCCACATTTAAAATAGCATCAGGTAGGTACATTTTTTCCCGCTACGCTTGAATAAAACTGACTTTACCGCGAACGAAGTCACAGGCAAAAACCAATAATCTGTAAAAAATGTCAACTGCATTTTCAAAACCAATAAAAAGATAACATACCCCTTATTTTTAAGATAATGAAATATTTTTTTAGGTTACGAATTTCGAATGGCAATTTTTGCGATAAATTTAAAATTATCGATTACATCAAAATTTGTTTATTTCCCATAATGCCTTGAATGTTCTCTTCACCCCATTTCTATTTAACAGACATTCGTTCTTTTTTCTGTTTACCTACCAATATAATATATCAAACAAGGGTAGATATGATATCTATAGTTGATTTTGTATTGAAAATAACCCTTATAATTCTATTTTCTATTGAATTTATAAGGCAAATTATTTTACAAGCACTAGTATTTTTTCTTATAGTATTTATACTAGCTATTACCCGTGGATTAACTCGCTTTCATGTCGGACGAAAACACTAACTGCACCGGAGCTTAATCATATAAAAAATACTCCAGGTTTAGTTTTCAATTAAATCGTTTTCGCGGTTTTCGAGTGATGCCGCTACAAAAAGAGCAACAGACAAAAATTCCAGAGATGCATTCTTTTCTCTATAGTATCGTACAAAAAAAAAAAAAAATGAATTACATAGCCAGAGACCCCGTTCCAATTTTTAAGTCTATATCACAGCGAATCAACTATAGTTTCACATATATTATGTTAAGCAAGTATATCACACGATACAGAAAAGTATTGTGCACCCATAATAATAACAAAAGAATGTCTCTCCCCATTCAGTTGTTAAGGGAAAAACATTTGACGGTGCTTATGTTTTGTGAGTATGCGTGTGTGTGTGTTCAACGGTTTTCGAAGTGCGCGAGATACGAACATCTGCCCATATGCGAAAAACTAGATATTAGAAGATTGGTGAATTCGGGATTAGAACCACTGCTCTATATATGGGTTAGTGTGGATAAGCTTTTTGTACAGGTGTGTACATAAAATTTATAGCACTGTAAAAGAACCGACCAAGTGCGAGTCGGACTCGCGCACCGAGGATTCCGTACAAACTTGTAGGTATGTAAATAGTTCGTCCATCGCGGGAATCGAGTCTCGATGATTTTTCTCGCTTTGCCGTTGGAAAACTGTTGTCCTCATACATCGACAAACGTTGCGGTCAGTTTGACAACTAAGCGAACTGTATTGTAACTCGGAGCTAGCCTAGTTGTCGTACCGTGTTGTATTCGAGAGTTCTCGTATTGTGCTGTATAAACGCACCTGTAGCGGACGCTTGTTTTGTATTGGAACTGTTATTGTGTATGTGCGTAGCATGTTGTTGCGGTTTAAAAACATTATTTTTTTTGTAATGTAGGTAACTACAAATTTACGGTTTTCGGATTTTTCCCTTTACTTGTGCTATAAGACATTGTTTCTTGCCAAATTTCATGATTCTAGGTCAACAGTCTTAATAAATAGAAATATTTCGCTACACCTGTCATTAAGTTTAAAAGTTTCTTTATACTGTAGTACAATTCTAAGTTAGTAATTTAATTTTTTAAGTAAAACTTTTTATGGCACAAAAAAATACTGTGTATCTTGCGCGTGATGACACCTATATAAGTTCATTTTTAACGTAATGATTAATGAATAAAATTATCGACAATTTTTCAGACAATATATTAACAAACAATATAAAATTAATATATAAATAAATTTATCAAAATTAGAATTAATAAATTAACAAAAAGTCATAATTCACAAAACAATGTTAATAATGTTGATTGTCCTTTTATAGTAATTCCTTTTTTCGAAAATATTTCAATAAAATTTAGTTCATTTCTTAAAAATTTAAATATAAAAACTGTTTTTAATGTTAATAATAAACTTGATAAAATTATTAAAAAGGGAAAAGATAAAATTAATAAATTTCAAAAGCATAATGTTGTAGGTATATAAAATTAATTGTGAAAATTGTGCTACGAATTATATTGGTCAAACTAAAAGAGCTCTTAAAACAAGAATAAAAGAGCATCAAAATAATCACAAATTAATCCCTGACAAACATAATGTAATAACTAAACACAAATTAGAACTTGACCACAAAATTAATTGGGATGATATAAAAATTTTAGATAATGAAACTAATTTTTTTAAAAGAAATATTTCGGAAATGTTACATATAAAATCAAATAAAAATTATCTCAATGCTCAATTAGATACGGAAAATTTAAGTAATATATATACCTAATATTATTTTGAAATAATTTGTTTTTAATAATTTTTCTTTCTTTATAGATGCTCAAATTATTTCCATGACTACGTAATAAAACATTGTTTGTTATTATTTTTTCAATATTTATTATTTATATTTTAAAAAAATCTATCACGAATTGCATTCAAAATAAATAGAAACTAATTATTAATTATTTTTTTATATTTTTAGATCCGTTCTGAAGAAGATCCAAATCCGGATCGAAACGTTAATGTATTAATTTTATATTGTTTGTTAATATATTGTCTGAAAAATTGGTCGATAATTTTATTTATTGAAGAGTTCTAATCAGACGTTAATCAAAGATTTGAATAATGATTAATGTTTCATTCGCCATAATATACGTCATTACGCACTAGAAATATAGTCTACTATTATTGATCTGAACAAGGAACTTACCAATACGTAGTAAAACATACTGATGAAGTAAAAACGCGCCAAAATATGTTTAATATTGGTTTATTGAAAACAAATCTGATCATTGTGTATATGAAAAACGTCTTAGGGAACGCGTACGCAATAAGGGTGGCACCCTTCTTAGGGCTCGTGGCATCGCAAGACGTATCGCACAAGAAAGCTGTCTTTTGTGAGCGCGCTTACACACACGCACACATGCATAAGCGAATGCATTTTAGCTAAGACGGTTTGTTTGTAACAGTTCAGGATTTCTCAACAAATTTTATGCTGTAGCGAGTAGTGCAATCGCGATTATTTAGACTAGATTTATTTATTAGCAGTCCGGTCCGGCTTCGCCCGGATTAGTAGATTGTTTATTTAAAGATAGACACATTATGCTAGATCGCAAGTTTTTTTTATAGCTGTATTTACGCGACCTTTGCCGGCGAATAATAACTGCTTGTGATCGCATAAGACTATCCCAAATATTTTATCTCGGTATTGCGTACATTGCACGTCGTTTGAAGTCAGAAGTTGAATGACTTTCAACTGGCTGTTTCACGGTTTGTATGTATCAAAGTCGCGGGAGAAGAGGGAATACCGTCCGGCCTTAACAACACGCTACGATTTATATAGAAGTATATGCCGAAAAATAAATCAATTTTGCGATAAAATAGTGAAATAAAAATAGCCTACAACATTTCTGGTATCATAAGAAACAATTAAAAAAAAGATTATTAAAAAATATATATAGACGCTTGACAAGTAAGGTCATTAGCGTCTAATTACAACAAATTAAAACGACACAGCACAACATGCATGAGCCGAGGTAGGATTTAAACCCACGACATTTTGATCCAAAGACTATAGCACCAAGCTGTTTTCGAAAGAGAGATACTGGGTTTAAATTCTAGCAAAGATACATCTGGTTGCTGAGAGCGCTGGGTTCAATTCTCGACGGAGACCGTTATGACTAAGGATTTTTTTAATGGGTTGTAAAACCACTATCTGCAAGATACTTGGTTCAATTCCCGACGGAGACAGATGTAGAATAAGACTGGGTGCTGTAGCACTGGACTTGCATTCGCAAGATACTTGGTTTGAATATTGGCGAATATAGAAGTGTTTTTTTGTAAACGTAAAAATATATATGTTGAATTTTGTTAATGCAGGAAGAGAATTGTGTATAAAAAATACAAAAATTAGATAGATAACATAGTTGAAGATCTATATATATCTAGATTTCAAGCAAAATCCCATTGCCTCACAAAATTGATATTACTTTTTCCTTACGATTGCGGTTTACTGTGTGATTATATTTTCTAGTGTTGTGGTTTTGTTAGTGTGGTCTTCAAATTACCAAAACTAATTAAGGGACAGATATCATATTTTTATGACTATATTAGTCAAATACTTTCATTATCATGTTATTTTCAATTTATTTCGAAATAAACGTTTTTAGTTTTGTTTGATGCGTAAACGCCTTTACTGGCGCTCTCCCTGAAAATTCCGTTAAGGTGACTCGGTAAAATGTCACGCGGTAGTAATTTGTCAACCCTCCTTGGTCAGCTGTCAAGGTTTAATGTTGGTATCGACGTACTTGAAGCTGACTGTTTACATATTTCTTTGCCAAATCTATCTTGAAATGGCAATTTATTTTAATAGTTTGATCTGCGGTTTGAAAATAGTCAAATAGTAGAGATGTCGTTATTTATGTGGTGCGTCTTCATGAATATCGATTAAAAACCACGGGTTCCGGTTGCACTATGGGAGTGCCGGCAGAAGTGAAACTTAAATCTTCTCTGTATCGATCCAATTTTAGTATATGTACTGCCGAAGCAAGTACGGTAGACGTGCCTCAACAACTCGTATATATACTTAGCGTTACTCAGAAATCCACTACTAGTGAGAATCGTTTTTACAAACATTTGATTTTGTCAAAATATATTCATTAAATCAAAAAACTGTTTCTTCCATTTGAAAGACAATTGCTGACTCCATTAAAATATGTGATTACATTTTGTATTTATTTTAAAATAGCTAAGCAAAAAAAACAAAAAAGTTTTCGTCTTACGAATTTTGTCTTACGCATTTTCGATCAGGTCTTACGAATTTTCGATCTGACGCGAATTTAACATTTTTTACAATTTATTTTAATAGTTTGATCTGCGGTTTGAAAATAGTCAAATAGTAGAGATGTCGTTATTTATGTGGTGCGTCTTCATGAATATCGATTAAAAACCACGGGTTCCGGTTGCACTATGGGAGTGCCGGCAGAAGTGAAACTTAAATCTTCTCTGTATCGATCCAATTTTAGTATATGTACTGCCGAAGCAAGTACGGTAGACGTGCCTCAACAACTCGTATATATACTTAGCGTTACTCAGAAATCCACTACTAGTGAGAATCGTTTTTACAAACATTTGATTTTGTCAAAATATATTCATTAAATCAAAAAACTGTTTCTTCCATTTGAAAGACAATTGCTGACTCCATTAAAATATGTGATTACATTTTGTATTTATTTTAAAATAGCTAAGCAAAAAAAACAAAAAAGTTTTCGTCTTACGAATTTTGTCTTACGCATTTTCGATCAGGTCTTACGAATTTTCGATCTGACGCGAATTTAACATTTTTTACCCATTACAAAAAAAGTGTACAACGCCGCTAAAGAAGTTTTCACTTCAAAAATTAGTAAAAGGCCCAGGCAACTCTGGAAAAAATAAAAATCTACATTTCCAAGTAGGTGTCCGAACGCGGAAAAGTTTGGCAATCGCTGTTTTGTAAATAATAAGGGTGCTATATGCGCGCAGATGTTAGGGGCAATACGTTCTCTATTGTAATATTTTTACCTTAAGACGTTATGGTTAGTTCTTTAAGAAAGTTAACAGCAGAAAACCGTTAGAATTCTCCACACGATGATTGCAGTTGGTACCCGTGTATATTTATTGAAGAGGATAAGTTGGGGTTGCTTTTCATTTTATGTTATGCTACACAGGTAGGTATATTTACAATATAATACATGCATATTACCTTTAAAAATGGGTGGGAACTTCTTGTGAGACTTCTTGATTTTATATTGCATAAAGAGATTTTTTATATCGCCCTTTCCGGTTTGTCGGGGTTTAAAAAAAGTTATTTAAATACGTTGTCAGTTTTTTTTTATTAAAATATCTTGATAATTGCAGTATTCGACTAATAAAATAACACTAATTATTCTTTTTAATCATAATTATTTTCAAAAATAAAGCAAAAACCCTGAGATATAAAAATTTTGATTTTTATTTTCAAACGCATTACAATAACTTTCCCTATAGAGAGAGATTGTAGATTATAGACGCTCAACAGCTGAGTTTATTAGCGTCTTTATGTTTATCTGTCAGCCAACATACACAAACCGACTGGTACAAGCTTGGGTTCCTGGGAGTGCTAATTTCCATAAAACATTGGAATAGAAAACTACATTCTAAGAGGGAAACTTTCTTTTTATACTGGAAAGTTAAAATTACTGTAAAATTTTAGTATGTATATTTTATACGTTATCGTTTACTCAATAATTATAAAAAGAAAATAATTTGTTGTTTAAATATTTAAATTGATATATTTTTATCGCGAATTAAAAAGAAATCCTGCAGACTTAATTACCATAAAACAAATGCGGTAAACAAAAGAACAGATGTTTTTTTTTTTCCTATATTCAAACAGGCACGTATTTATCTACAGTTGCATATAAATAATAATGTACTGTTATCTTTAAAAAGTAAAGTAGGTGATTGTGGCATAAGCCTTACCTTTAACAAGCCGTCATTGAGGTAAGCACATAAAGGAGTTACTTTTCCACGAGTCGACTGTTTTATTATGCGCTTATTAGTGATGTTACTAATGTCAATTTTTAGACATAAAATATGTATAAACAATACATAAATAGTTGTTCACGCTTTGGTTTTATTAAAATGAAGTTTTCTTTACAAACATAATGTCTTTGTATGTACCGACTCTTTGCTTCTGACTTGTTTTTTTAAGGTCATCAACAACTAGAGTTATTTGGGTCTGATAGCAATTCATATTTTGAATTTATTATTAATATCAGTGTGATTGCTTTCAGCTCGCTCTGTCGTTCCCTTTCCGATTTATGTTAGAATAAGTTAGACTCAATATTATTATATGCTCTGGGCGAAGCCTGGCCGGGCAACTAACTATAAAATAATTGAAAAGATATGACTCATACCTTCTGAATTATTTTACCTTAATGTTATATCATTTGTATATTATTTTGCAATAGCGTGGATCGCTGTTACAGGTCTTAACATTATGCGGGTTTGAACTCTTGAATTATCAAACGACTGTACATATAAAATTAAAAGGGTCGTTGTCTTCGAAATCGACTAAAATTTACATTTTGTATTCTTTTATAAAACTTCATGTAATATGCTTATTATATATTTGCAATTGACTTGACGCATTAGTAATAATAATAATCATCGACTTCAAAAGGTTACATATCACGAAAGTAGTCACAGATAATTATTAAGATGTGCTTTTTTTAGCCGTAGTACTCTGATAATCGTTGGCTGTACGAAAAAAATTATAAAAGGTTTTTTGTAGAGAATTGGATTTTCTTTATTTTCGACAATATGTATTTTTGTTGTAGAATTGAAGAATAAGGAGATTTTTCAAAATAAATATTCTCTTGTATTTGATGGAAGTTGTCATAACATTAAAGTATGTTTCTTGACGTGATAACGTCTTATAAATTGATGAATCACCAATCTTATAAATTGATAAAACACCGGCTGCATGCACGAAAAAGTGTAACGTTCCTAAATCCTAACATTCGTAACGCGTAACGCGTAACATTCCGCCTGACCCTGTGCGTGCTTTTTGCTAATTTCTCGCTCAATTTAAATCAGATCGGTTTGAAACCAGTCTTAAACGAAAGAGGAGAACATTTTACATAGATTTCGTATAACAGAATTTGCCTAAACAGTTTTTTTATACAAATTTATATAGAAAAATAGCTGTATAAATGCAACATGAAAACGGCTGCATTTCTAATGTTTAATTCAATTTTTTGACATTAGTATTTTGTGAAATGCAACGCCTTCTAAGTTAAGTATTGGAATAACTCATTGTTATTAGAACATAATACTTTGACAGTTGCAAACGTCACTTTTGACATTTCTTATCATTCCGACACCAAGGATAAGCGGATTGAAACCAACTTTTGGGAGGTTTAGGTTATGTATTACGGAATACGTTATCACGTAAAACTATCGTCCGTAAACCGACTTTACAGACAACCAATTTTTTTAGTTGCACTTGTTTGATAATCGTTACTTGTACTGAAGCTTTTTTGTAGAGAATCTAAGTTTCTTTATTTTTAGTACCTAATAAGTATGTCTGTTGCAGGATTGAAAACTGAGATCATTCAAGAAATCTAATGTTTTGATTCTGATATTAGTAAGTTATTTTAGAACATTTTTCTATCCATTAAATTTTATTGCTAATATATTTAAATAATGTTTTATTCTGTACGGGTAATGTATTTAATATGTTTTTGTATAATCAGTTCAGACGATAATTAATTAATTAATTTCCTCATTTAAAATAATCAAAAGTCGATTATAACACTCCATTAATAAATAAATCAACAGCAAAAATGTATAAAAGATGGAATTTCCACAAATATGCAAATCACAGATTATATAAATGATTTCATATTATAATTTTGATAAAAAATGATTATTTCCGCTTCGTATTTTGCAAAAGAGAAACATTTTAATTTGTGGCA
The DNA here is from genome assembly GCA_963575645.1 of Xanthostigma xanthostigma. Lineage (NCBI taxonomy): Eukaryota > Metazoa > Arthropoda > Insecta > Raphidioptera > Raphidiidae > Xanthostigma > Xanthostigma xanthostigma. The sequence goes on along the minus strand of OY754471.1, from coordinate 6,217,864 downwards.
AGAAAAATATATCCGCATTATGTACCACAATTCTGAAGGAAAGTTATCATTCTGATAAGGAAATATTAAAAGTAAAAACATTAATTTTCGAATCTTACGAGGTTCTCTTCATATAATTTATTTCTTATCAAGAGAACTACTAATTTTAAATTGAACTATCAACGGAAGTGGTTATTTTGACTGTCTGTTGATGATTCTGTGGTTACAAAACAAATTGGTTCTAATAATTTGAACAAATTCCAACAACTGAAATTTAAATTTCAATTTATAAAAACTATTAATCGTTCATAAATTTTAGCCCAGAGACTTATTGGTGGTATTCTGTACGAATGTAAGTATTTAGCGCACTGTTAATTTTTTGTCACTTTCTAACAAATTCAGCATCACATAAATTAAAGTGAGACAGTAAATTCAACAGCGCTGTTAATTTTAACATTGACCTTACAGAATAGCGTCAAATGTGCAGAACGAAGCCCGTCAGTTACGATCCAATGCTGCAGTAGATGTGATTTTGTCGAAGTACAATTTTGTTTAAAACGGAAAGCATGCGTCAATACCTTTAGCGATTTCTGCGAAAATAAAAGAAAACTGTACGAAAACCACGCGATCGACTTTAAAGTCACACGATCAAATAAACGATCCAATCAACAGTGTTGTACTGCCGCAGACTGATATGTTTGTCTGCGATCAAATCGCACCGACTTGATCCAGTCGGCTAAATTACACGATCAAATAAACGATCCAATCAACTGTGTTGTACTGTGACTGACTGGCATGTTTGTCTGCGATCAAATCGCACTAAGTCGGACGGCTAAACTACACGATTGAATCAAAAGTCACAATACACGATCAAATAAACGATCCAATCAACAGCGTTGTACTACTGCGCAAACTGACCAATTCGAACTTGGTCGGATGGTTAAATTACACGATTGAATCGAAAGTCACAATATACGATCAAATAAATGATTCAACCAATAAGTGGCTTTACATTTTATTTGGCCTGATAAATAATTTTGTATACGAGACACAATTTATTACTAAACGGTTTGCGATCGCATTTATATACAGTGTGTATGTTTTTTTTACAAAGGAGACCATCTAATGTATAAAGCGGGTAAGTCAGCCCAACCCACTTCACTTAACATAAAAGCTGCCACAGGCAGTCGTAATTGTAGTTCTTAGGTGGCTGCCCTAATTAGTTACCTAAAGACACTGTATACACACGTACCGTATATATTTATATCTTTAAACACACACACATACCCCCAAGTATACACGTCGTTAATGTGTCGTATAGAAATCGAGCTTATACAATAAATAAATGTACGAGCTTGATAAGTGACCCAATCAAAATAGTGATCAGGATTATTAAGGTTCGGATTAATTTGTTTTCATTTTATAATATAAAAGAGACCGCATCTCGACCTCGTGGTAGACAATTTTTATAATTACCTGGCTGTATTTACCTGGCATTGTCCGTTCGTAATAACTGGTGATGTGCCGAATATCCGTATCCGTATCCGCGGAAATCCGAGGGAAAAGAAAGATCCGTATCCGTTAGTTTTTGGCGGATCTTTTACCTTATTAATTTTCAATTCATAGATGAAATTTTATATATATAGGTGATTAAGTAATAATGAAAAACTGTTAAATTCCATTCAGATTATTTTTTATTTTTTAAAATCGTATTTGGCACCTTTATATTGCAAAAATTTATCGTAGTGAGTACCATACCAATAGTACATAACTCAAAGGTACTAAAAAACTATCTTTATAATGAGATATTGCACATGGACTTTGGAAAGAGACAATCAGTTATGAGAGTTAACTCTTAAAGAGGTCAATAACTTTTTCCTATAACAGATAGTCTCTTTCCAAAGGTCGATGTGCAATATTTACCGTTGCGTACTCTAAGAAAGTTAAGATCCGTATCCGTATCCGAGGATCTTGAAATCAAATATCCGTATTCAAATCCGTATCCGCGGATATACATTTTTAACGATCCGGCACATCACTAGTAATAACACATAGCGTAACCTTCCTAAATATTTTCTACACCCATTCGATAAAATTGCATGGATGGCTGAATATTTCTGAAATTATACTTCTTTTGGCGCGTTGTGAAAAAATGAAAATGAATTTTTACGATGCGCGCGCACTGGACGATAAGACGATTTTTAGAAAAAAATATTTTAATGTTACCTTCCAATCATAAGACGCAGTCAAAATTTGTCTATGTAAAAAGGTGCGTCTTATAGTCCGGCAAAAATACGGTAAATCTGATTTAAAGTGAAATATAAAGAGCTGAATATCGAAATCATTTTTTTTTTTTTTAATTGGTCACCGCATGTAATAAATAATTTCCACCGTCTTGTTTGCCGAGCGTATAACCAACTAGCGAACGTTTGTTTTGTTTTGAACTTTTTTTTTTATTAATTTTCGAAGTAATTTGTGAAGTGTAACACATTACACAATATGTCTATATCAAGTCTGATTTAAATAGGCGTAGGCGCAGGTATAAATTAAATAGGCATATTAAAAGAAAAGTTTTTATCGTTTATATTTTTTTATTTATTAAACAATTTTACGTTCTATATAAAAATCGATGCATATTAGTGTAACTATATGAGTACAGTGAGTCAACAAAATAGACAAAGTTTTTGATGTAACACCTCTATTAACGCGTTTGGTTGGGAGTAAAACCGTGCAATTTTATAGGAGGACGTTACGTTTGTGTGCGTTGGATTAAACATGACTTTAGTTGAAGGCGACATCTAGATAACAGGGTGAAATTTAGTTACTAGTATTTCGTTAGATGACTGCGCGAGACGCTTGCTTTGCGTATACGTTGAATTACGACTTGGCTTTTGTTAAAGGCGACAACTAGATGACAGGACGAAATTTAGTTACTAGAATTAATGTAAATTTATGTAAAGCTCTGACAGATGATGTCGTGTCATCTCGTCGACCAGTGGTTCATCTCGCATGTCGAGACGAGAGTTTTTACGACTCTCGTCTCGATGAATCTCCAAAAAAAAAAATGTAATTCCGACCTCAAAATAAGAGACGAAAAAAATGTCAGTGGTAAAGGCCGAAAGAAATCAAGTATGAAAATAAACAATTAGACAGGTATTCAATCAATTATTTTTGTAAATTATAATCATTACTTTTTGGAACACTGTGTACATAGACACGTAATATATTTTAGGAAGTGGCAGACAGCAATTAACGCCATTTAAATATTTTCACTTTTTAACTACCTACTCATATAAGTACCCTACGGAAAATTTACAACAAATATTTTTCGTGATTGAAAAATCACTTCTATATTATAATTATAGTTTGTAGTTTGTTTTGTGTAACAAAAATGAAAATTGTGTGAAACATAGAGACCCTTTAATAAAAAATAATTTTAAAATATAAAGATTTTGTGCAACAGCGAAAGGAAGTTCCCCAACTCGATATGCTTAAAATGAGAAGAGTTTATTCAAAAAATTAAATTATATCGAGTTGAGGGGCATCCTATCGCTGTTGAACAAAACCATTATATTTAACAATTATTTTTTATTTTTTAGTCCAAATGGCTGTTAAAACGTACTCTTTAGTTTTTTTAAACTCTAATTTTACATTAAAGGGACTCTGGTAGAGAGTGATATTTTGTCTCCCTGACGAGTTACATAATAGAATAAATTCTCTTTCAGCAAGTTGTGTATCTTTTTCTAAAAATGAATGAAATACATTTGTATAAAGCGAGAGAGAGAGAGAGAGAGAATGAAACGTCTTCTGTATAGAAAAGAAGATAAGTAAAACGAACTGGAAAATAATCAAAACAAAAGAATTGAAAAGTGAAGCAACAGCATGTAAAAACGTGGCATATTTGTACACGCTTTACCTTACTAATACCTATGTAAAAAATAAACTCAGTGGAAAAACTGCGAAAAAGAAACATCAATTGAAACAAATAAGAGGCAGACATAGAAGTCACGTGGTACATACCACCTAATTGTGTGATGTAAACATAGTGTAATTCATTTCATGAAAAAATATGGATCGACCTAAATAACCTACAAAGACGAGCAACGTGTTTCTGAACTGCTTGTCTGTCTGTTTGTAACAGTATCACTCGAGAACGGCTGAACCGATTTTGATTAAACTACACTATCAATTTGACATACAAACTTACAGTACAGGATATATTTTTTTCGGCTACGCTGTGCTCAGAACTGACTTTACTGTAATCGACGTCGCGCGAAAGAAATCCCTGACATCTAGCAGTCATCCACTTCAGTTAGTGGCTGCTAGATGTCAAGAATAATTTTCGACAAAATTAACAAGTCGTTTGGTAGATGTAATTGCCAAGATAAGGAGAACAGTTTGATAGAGTTTTTCCGATAGTTTGACGTCATCAAAAGTTCTTAACTTCTGTAGCAACAATTTTTCTCGTGTTTCATAGACATTCTTCTATGCAAAGTTGAATATGTTTCGATGGTAATATATGTACGTATGTGTCTCTACACTAATTAGAGTCAAGTTTGTAATTAAGTTATTTTTAATTAAGTACTTGCTACATACAATAAAAAAAATCTGTTCACAAAGTATGAAGGTTTACTTACGTGTTTTCGAGACAGAAATGGAACGGTCCCTCTAAGGCAGGCATGTCAAACTCATATGATATTGCGGGCCACATTATCTATTTTGTACTAAGTTGGGGGTCGCATGTTTTTAATGTTAAAAAGTATTAACAAAATACGATTGTTAGAATGATTATATTATTAGACCAGTGTTTTTTAACGCTTTTTTTATGTATTGGCGGGCCGTACGTTTGACATCACTGCTCTAAGGGAACGTCCATTAGTTACGTGAGCTCAATATGGAGGAGAGGTCCGGCAAAATCTCATTTAAAAGAGGGGGGGGGGGTCAATGAAATTCTCACGTCAACATTCAGAAAATATATTATAACAGATAGCGGCCGGGTACGGCTTCGCCCGAATTTGTCGCCGACTTACGTTCCAACATTGGTGAACAAATTTTTAAAATCGGAACAGTAGTTTCGGAGATTACTTCCTACAACCAAACTTCCAAACTTTATCTCTATAATATATTGATATACATATGGAATAAAATCAGAAATAATTTATTGGAATTTATAAATTAAACTCTTTGGTGTGTAAATAAACCTTGTTACTTGTGTAAGTTTTACCGCTCGTTCTCTATAGACTGCAAAATGGTTATTACAAATAAATAAAAAAAAATGTTGCGCATCTTTTACATAAAATTCAAATCATAAAACATTTAATAAAGTTAGTAAATCACCACAATAAGTTTATGAATGAAACGCTACAATCTTTGAACTGTATACGCACTAAAACGACATTTTATTCAATCAATTCTACTTTGATTTAAAAATATTACGACAGTTTTAATTAGATAAGTTATGTCATCATTGACGAGTTTATTCAAGCGAAGTATTAATTGATCAGTTTTAATTCAGTTCGGTCATTGTGCGTTGGTTTTGATAATCTTTATATATAAAAATTACGTGTCACGTTGTTTGTCCGATGTTTGTCCGCGATGAACTCCTAAACTACTGAACCGATTTTAAATTTGATTTGCACACCGTGTGCAATTCGACCCAACTTGAAAGATAGGATAGCTTACATTTCAATTTATAGTCGCAATATTATTTTATTGCAAATTATTTGTCTATTTCTTGACAGTCATAATACAACCATATAAGATGGCGAACCTGTTGACTGGATTGAGTGAATATTCAATAGATGGCGCAACGAACTTAACAACCATATATCTAGATCGAGGATGTAAAAAAACTGAATATCGTTTAAAACTGCTCGGCACGACGGCGCAGCCGGAATGCTCGACATACACACATATACGCCCATGTATATTTTAAAATAGCTAGCAATTAATAAAATAGATAGATGTTCCAATTAAATTGTTTTATTATTTCACTTTATACGTAGCGAAGCACGTACAGGGCCGCTAGTTTGTTTATAAATTAGTTGGGATATTACAGACATTTAGTGTGAAAAATAATAATTATGTTTTTTACGACGTTTGAAATCGAAGTTATGACAAATACTCGATGCTATGATCTTCATTTTAAGGATAATTTTGTAAGTACCTACGTTTTTTACTTTCTAACGTCGCCATTTTTAATACTCAAAATAATTTTTAGTATTTATTTCATAATCGACATAAAAAATGATTAAATAATTTTGCGGTCACAAAATTCATTTTACATAATTATAGTACGTTACGAAAATAATTGACAGTGAATCATACAGTTACTAACAAACTTAATAGAGCGGCAAAGAAATTAAACAATGTAAAACATACTCGTTCCATGCAGAAAAACTGTGCCACGTTTATATAATATTGTGAATACTTTATTTATCGGGCAATAGGACAGTTTTTAATGAAACACTTGATTCTTAAATAGTATACCCATTATAAAATAATAATATAACGCGTGTGTTTTATATTAGTTTAGGAATAAATAAAGGACGAAACGTTGCTATTTAAAAATCAAGTGTTTTATTATAAACTCTTATTTTGCCCGAGAATTGTCATATTATTATCGTTCTCACAGACAATAAGAAATTAACATTGTAAATTATAATATTATGTACGAATCATTTATTTTCGGATCGTATACTTATTTATAAATTGAAGATTTTAAAATCTATTTTAAGATTTACAAATAAGAATATAATTTTACACTGCAGTTTGGTCAGTATGCCCGAAAATAATTATTGAGGGTTGTGTTGAAAATGGTCAGCTTTACTGGTAGGTATTATTAACGACGTTGACGGAAAGGGCGGGGTGGTGTGGCGACGCCTGGCGTCGGTTCAAGTTGCTTAACATGACGTACTAATGTTTCATATCCGGTCATCGCGATGGCTATTTCGTATTAGCAGTGCCCGAAGGGTTGACGGCCCTTCGAGTTAACTGCGCTATATATATTGAAAAGAAAATTGTATTTACGAAACGTCTAACAAGACGGACCGCTGGGATAGTTAATGGCCCTTTTTAGATGAACAAATACCGTTTTCAATTACACACCGAAGGAACGGCGTAGCGGATAACTAGCCTTTACCCGCGGCGTCACTTGACTTAATGTCGACTTTGTACCAATAAGAAATTTTCCATGTGTTTGATAAATATTAAAAACATTCCCAACAAAAATAAGCTTTATGCTGGGTTGCAGAAATCGTTGTCAAAAAGTCTGACAGTTTAATGTCGTTGTTAAACTCCGGCTGTCATATAGAACAGTAGATTGTACTCACACAAAAATAAATGACTGATCTACATAGAAAAAGATCGCTTTTGAAACTAATTTTTGATCAAAAATGCTTTTCTTATGAAGATGTGTGGTCACAATCTAAGATCAATGTCAAAATCCAGATTTTCAAACAATGCTTTCTGCAACCAGGAAATTGTAACAAAGCCTTGTCTTTTATTGAATATAATTTATTGTTTTATTTTATTAGTATTAAAATTTACGCTTGTATGAAAAAGTTTTGTTAAAACTTAAAAGTGAATGAAAAGACGTCGAAACAAAAAGTCAACGGAGTGTTTTGTTTTATACAGGGAAAACCAATTGCAGAACGGATATTAATTTCAAACTTAGCTGCATCCGGTTTGGTCGGTTTCATATGTCATATTTTATGCATTAACCTAATTAAATAACGATGACGCGTTATAAGATTTTTTTAAGGAAGTGCCGCGTAAAACGATAAAGTAAATTCAATTAGTTATTGATATTAATTGATGAAGGCGCTGCAGCTAAACTAGTTAATTACTATATCGGCAAATTAATTACCAATCCAATTAAGGCGAAAATCGTTACTAAAATCAACTATCAATTTTGTATCAACATAAAAATTAAAAAAAGGAACATTTACGGAGTTGTCAGTAATTTCGCTTTCTCTAGAGGTTTTTCCAGGTATTTTCTACAAACGTGTTCCCAGAATTTTTCTGTATAATAGACACTGTGTTCTGTAATCCTTTCCTTGTAGACTTGCAGGTATTTTTCACGATAGACGATAGACGAGACAACGTATTTCCATAATTTTTGTCTGTCCGTCTGTACCGGAATCACCCGCAAATATAATATTACAGTGGAACTATTTGTAAATGTTTCCTAGTTTTTTTTTGTATTTTGACACATCTAAACAGGAGACGTGTTTCCATAATTTTTGTCTGTCCGTCTGGCATCATCTGTATATAATATTAAACTGGGACTTCTAACAGCTGTAATTGTTTTTTTTTCGTGGAGTTATCGGACATTTTTTACGTTGACACGTGAAATCGTGTTTCTGAAATTTTTGTCTGTTTGTCAAGAACGTCAGAATTGATTTAAAGTGCTTGTTACTTTTTATTCGGCTAAGTTTGGGATAAGGTCTGAATCTCAATAAAACTAACTTTATGGTCCCGGCGTTTTTTGTCGAGTGAGCTGTCGAGTTGGAACGTCATCCTATATTTAGGACACAATCAATCGTCGCGGTTACAACTTTATATCATCACGTGGTCTCAGGCCACACTATTGAAATGCCTCGCGACTATATCTTTGATGTAGGATGACGTGCCGACTTGATTGATTACTCCACGTGTTATTGGCTTGAGAAGCGCGAATCCGCGAGGTAAAGCTAGTACGAAATTGTTATTGATAGCTTTAAGAAGTTTTTATTGATTTACAAGAAGTTTTCGAGAGTTCTGTGTATAAACTGTATAATTATTATGTCAGATTTACAATACAGGATAATAGTACCTATGGAAAAAAGAATAATATGACTTATTGATACAACTTTATCACGCAAATAGCTTTTTAAAGAGGTGTTTTATTTACTTAATATCCAAATTTAGTTAAATTGTGTCCGCCCACAGCATTTCTCATAGTCAGGTGACGTTTATATGTTTCTCGTCTAAATACAGTTATTTGAAAATAACGATACTGTCATTTATTCTTTTTCTCCAGGGGCGTTTATTTTATTAGTATATGTTTCGCTATTTGATATACAATCTTTTTTCAAAATAAATGTTAAAAATCACTCAATCTGAATTGAATATATAATAAGTTATACTAGCTTTTACCTGCTGCTGTGCACGCGTTAATGTTGATTTTAATGAGAATCATTTTTTTACTCGAATATATATTTTAAGTTTTAATACGCTAATTACTGCAGTTGTCGAGCGTCTATAATCTACAAGTGATACTGGAATAAAGGACAGAAAAGCCATTGCTCTATATAGTTACATTGAAAGATTGTAGACGCTAAAGAAATTTGAAATAACTATCTACCCAAAAACCCATATATATATTTCATTATTTTTTAAGCTATCAACTGTCCAGTTTATTTAGGCGTGGTGCCAATTAATTTTGCAGTTTAATATCATTTTTGATGATAGATAAACTTAAAATAAAAATTCAATTGATATTTTTCACTGGCTCTCAGAGGTTCGAAATGTTTTGCTTCAGACATAAAAACGATTTATAAAACACGGTTTCATACGAGCTTGGTTTTAGTAGCATCGATTAACATTTTTACATCCGTATAAAAGAGATATTACTTTTCATATGAAAATATTACACGTAACAAAAAATCTCAATTCTCATGCTAAAATAAATTCGTAAGTTCTTACAACACCGAGACGCGAGGCGCTCATATAATAACCCGCAAGTGCCTCGCACTTGGCATTTTTTCGTTTAGGTAATCATATATATAATACGCTAAGGTTAAAGATGTTTGCCTCCCTTTTTAGAAAAAACCTCACAATTTCTCCACATAAATTATGTATCATTTTACAGATAATTGCTTGCTCTACTGACATCGACAACTAAAAAAATTTATTATTGCTTTTGTTTTTGTAAATTAATTAAAATACAGCAACGCTGAACAACGTCTGCCATCTGACAGCTTTAATTTTGACCTTCATATTGTAATACAACAGACACAATACTGCATACTGCCATCTAACGGCTTTAATTTTGAAACAGCGAGCAACGCTGAACAACGTCACAGCAATGCTGCATGATGCCATCTGACGGCTTAGATTAACGCTTTTGCTACTTGCGTCTCTATATGACAATTTTAGTAAAATATTTCTTCGATCTGTCATCTGAGCTTCATATTGTAATACAACAAAAGAAAGAACGTTATAAGCAGTGTGCAAAATTAGAAACGAATTGAATACCTGCAATCATATTTAAAAAATAATTTTGTAAAGTGATAACTATTATACTTATTTAGTGCGAATAATTCTCACAGGTCACACTAGTATTTCCTTATTTTAGTTCGGTGCGATAGAAATGTAAATTAGAATAAGATTGAGTCGTTCAGGTAATATAATAAAAAGAGAAACAGCGGACAAATGACAGTCGTAAGTTTGCACGTCAACTGTTTTTATACAAAGCCGTCTACGACATGATAATGTTGGTTGCATGTCGGAAAGGAAGCATTTCCGAGACACGATGCTTATTAAACGTCCACGCTTACGTTAAGCGTGTTATATAGTGTTTATTATACCTGCATAGTTGGTATTTATGTATATCAAACACGCGTGCCAACTTAGAGACAGTGTTAAGTAAAATGGGTCTTGCCACATTAATGCAAACAAAAACCACTATCGCCTAGAAATAACAAACTTGCATTATTTTATTCGTATCACGTGAATGTATAATTATTTTTAATTTAATATGATTATGTCAGTGTCGTTTAAAAGGAAATGTCTTTTTCTTAATTTGCGTTGTTAAATTCATTAGTTCTAATGCGTTTACTTACGTTTACAAAAATAATTATACTGTAACAGGACCGGCTCTTTAATATCAGAGTAGAGAGGATTTGCAAAAACGACACTTATTGTCAATATCATATATCTATAATAATTATAGTTCTATATTGAGTATTTTTATATAGATATAAGGTTAGTACCTTCGATCCTTGATAATAAGAAAGATACTGTAACATAATGGCTTTGTTAACTGGTGCATTTTCGGCACAGATAATTAATTAATAGATCTGTAAAGAACTTATATACTTCAACTTTTTTTAGGATAGTTTTTAAAAATATTAAAATTCTTAATACTTAATACTACGCGGTTACAAACCACCCTGTGTATTGATGGCGAATTTAATAACGCACATAAAAATTTGTATTAGTCATTAACGCTTTTGCAAGTCTCTCCTGTTATTGCCTCAAAAGTGTCGTTTATATAATAATCATAACTCGAAAAATGTAAAAAAGAATTTCAAAGCAATATTTTTATATTTAAAGCTTATTTGTTTTGAGTGCTATAGGCTAAAATAAAATGTAAAAAAATCATTTTTTGAAGTTTGCGCGGTTTTAAAACGTTGATTGAAGTTTATCTGAGTGGTATTTGAACTTTTGTATGGAAACAATAATATTGCGGAAAAGTTAAAAATGGTGACAAAAGGATTTAGAGATCGGTTAACGGCTCGTTAAATGTAAATATCTGTTTATCCTCGACTAAAGTTGACAGCCGAGTGTTGGATATTAATATATATCAACACAGAGTTGGATATTATGCACACATTTAGTGCGTTTGTTGTATAAAAATCTCACACACGTTGGCAGTACTGACGACTCAATGCTGACTACTGATGGCCCAGGGCTTGCATGTTTTCATATGTTGGCTGCCATGCATCAACAAAATGTACTGTCGTTGAAGAACAACCAGCAGAGAATCAAGAACACCAATCATAACGCAACATTTCTGTTTGGTGTTGCTTTATCTTTGTTTCATTTGTTGATTCAGGGCAGCCAATACGGATTAATGGATCTATTTAGTGATTTTTAAACGGAAGAAATTAGTGTCGGTAAAAATTAATCAACAGAAAACAAAAAACACTAGTCGTAACGCAAAAGTCTTGTTTAGCGTATCACCTGAGAGTTTAAAAAATTGTTTGTCAAGACTTTAGTCAATTTGAAATAATTAATAAAAAACACGTCCGTAAAAAAATAATTTGCAATTGTTTTACACGTCAAACGTTCTATCGAGTGTAATTAATTCTGGGGTAAATTCAATGAATCATTAAAAGTTTCTGATAATTTTAAAGGAAATGATTTTCTACAAAAGAAAATTTTATTTTTTCCATTGTAGTTAGTATGTGTGTAAGTACCTAAAGGGCGGTTTCCAGTGTGTATATTGGTAACACTAGCTAGTTAGAATATATTATAGTATAAAAGCACATATGGAGTTTTTTTATATAGACAAAAGCTTGCAAAAGCTGTACTGTACGTATGTATTCATTATACGTCATTTCATATGTGTTCAACTGTTTGGAATATTTACATGAATGTCTGTGATACAGGGTGTTTTTACTTCCCAGGAAATTTTTACACACAAACTGATTCCTTTTTTTGCCGCCGCTAAGTTTTTCCTTCAATCAATTTTACATTTTTTTTTGTTTCTAATTAAAAGCCTACTCTCGCCCTAACTCGGGGTCAGAGAGTCAAAACCATCAAAACCATCATTAAAAAAATTCAATGAACACTTCTAGCAAATGACAACGATAGACATTTATTTGTACTAATGTGCTGACGGTAAATGCAGCTCAAATCCGATCTAAATAACACGGTATAACTTGTGGGTCAGGAGTTGCACGTTGATGACGTTTCACGTGCTGCTTCGGAGCGCAGAACAACTATTACACTATTTCCTAGTATTAAATATTGGTTAAATATGGAAAATATAATGCATTCTAAAATTATGAAGTAATTAAAATTTTGATTGTTCTGCAGCTCCGCAGCGCTCATAGAGGAACCGACACGGTAAAAATGAATATTAAAAAATCATCTATATTTCAAACTAGCTATGTGAAATTATGCGTATATGCAAAAAGGTTTTATTTAGACACAGACTGAAAAAATTCTATCGTTCTCGTATATCTCTTTATGTACGCATGATCCGTACCCTAGAATCATGTGTACCAACACTCAAAATGTAACGTTTGATTAGTTACTGAGTTCCTGACCTACGCCACAGTGATATTAACTTTAAAAAGTTCCGCTTTCCATTTGCAACGATCTATAAAACTGCATAGATATTATATTATCTACATGTGTTTGTACATGCCATTTTTGTATTATCGCTTCTCAGCCGCTCACTTGTGGTCGACCAATTTCTTTTATTGATTTATATTTATGAACTACTAGCCGCTACCCGCGGCTCCGAACGCAATTGAGATGAAACGCTGCACGGACAACAGTAGTGGAGTACTTGGCTACCGCCTATGTATTGCCGAGCGGGGTGCAAACATTTTTTATACCCGTACTTCCACCATAAAATTACTGTACGTCCACCATGCACTCCCATTTAGATAGGTAGTTTATTCGACATTTTTATTTTTTTATCAAAATAAAATATAGCCCATATTACTTAAGGATAGTGTAGCTTTTTATTAGTGAAATTATTTTTAGAATCGGTTCAGTAGTTCAAAAAATAACTATTTCTCCTTACACGTTGTGTATATTTCAGTATTATGTTAATGTAATAATTTTCGATTATCTTGGGTTTTTTTCTGATTTTACCTTCATGAATACATATTACTTAATTATTAATATTCTAATATATCGTAGTATCAGCAAGGAAAATGGACGTAATTTTGGTTCATTTATTTAAGTGACAAAATTATAATATATCTAATCTAAAATTGACACTAAAATAATGCCTAGGTTAGGTTAGAATAAAATCAATGATATCAGAATTTATTTTAGTAACTTAATAACGAATATACAAAAAGTGATTATACTGATATATAAAACGCGACTATTTATTTTTTTTTGTAGATTTTTGAGTATTTAAGATGAGAGAACGCGTTTCAAAAATTTTTGTCAGTCTGTATCGGCAACATTTTGATATTCTCTGTATTAGTAAGTACTCCGTTTTCAGCCAGTTAATTACTAATCGATTCTCGCAATGTCTTAGAGATACAGTAAAGCGATGAGCCAGATTTGTTGCCGAACCAAAATCTACCCGGAGGAAGCCGGGCCGGAGAGCTATAGTTGTTTACACAGACATAGTATAAGAGTGCGTTTTATCAGTAAACATAAAATTATTATCTTATAAGTATTTGACTCATCGGATGTAGGAGAACCACTTGATAAAATTTGGTTAAAAGTGTGAAGCGATGTCTCACAGAATATTAAAAACTAATAATATCTTATCAGTGCTATAATAAGACTCTGATTCATCGGAAGTCGTGGTCGATATGGAGATCTCACTTAAAAAAATGTGTACCTACGTATTTTTATCAACTAGCAAGACGTCAAAACTAAATCAATATGGCGTTCAGCTCAAAACATATTTGTAAGAGTGACTCGGGATGCAAAGCTCTACTGGGAGCTACATTCTGTTTGGTCAACCGTCAAAATATTTTGAGGTTATAAGTGGCTGTCATATCGAAACTAAATCAGAATCTTAACGTATCAAAGGATTTTTTTGTACAGTTTCTTGTTTTGGGTAATTTGTACCACGTGTTTCTAGATTTTTTCTATCTGCTTGTATTTGTATCACTCGAGAGCGCCTGCCCAGATTAACAGGGTACATTATCAATTGGTGTCCAAATTTAAACCCTTTCCCATTTAGGAGCCACGAGACGTTTCGATGTGATTATGGAGGCGGAAGAACCAATATTTCTAGTGTTTTATAAAAGTCTGTGTGAGATTTGAGTGCGGTAGTGTATGCGTGATATTTTCACTCCGCCCACTGCATCTCACTTTACGCAGTGCCGTACCACGAATAAACTAACTCCGCACTCTCGTTTCGTAGTGCTCCGCATAACTCCAGAGTATCGATTCAAGGTCAACCGAGAAAGGGTTTTGAGTACCTACTTATAGGTTAAGGCATTAACGTGAAAAAAGCATCTAGTATAGAGATTTGAAAAAAAAAATATCGACTTACCGGAAGTTGGAGAACCATTTGACGAGTTGTGCAGTATTATTCTTGTTGAACTTGATGTCGGGGAAGTACATCTTGAGGACGGCCGAACTTGGATATCGTACCCAGAAGAACATCAGCTTGGCTTTACGAAGATGCATCGGGGTTAATGTTGACGAGTGCTCAGGAGTTAAGGATAAATTACTGATGTTATAGTTGTCGAATAACTGTTCGTTTTTCTTCCTATTGATAATAAATAATATACAAATATAAAAATATTGTCACTTCCTATAAACATCAGTCTTCTATTAAACTTTTTATAAATACATTTTTTATTTAAAATATATTCATACTGACTAATGGGGATAGTGATGCAAACAGTTAATGTTATTTAAAAATTATCTGCTATAAAAAAATAATAGTTTGCTACTTGTTAATACAATAATATTATTGTCGGGCATCTAGGTATAATAGTTGACTAAATCGGTTTATGTATAAATTTATTCGGACATCACACAAAAACGCCAGGACACTTTTTTCCCGCGAAACTCGCAACGGAAGGTTTGTTTTAAGGAATATTGTAACTACATATTTACACCCTGGCCTCTACAAGAGGACTCAAACCGGAACGCCCGGGGTTATGACAACCCTGACGTGAAGGGTCAGCATTACGAGATGAAAAAAAAATCGGAGCTGTTGGTAGCAGGGATACTCGCCAAAAGTCTTGGCCTGCATACTTGCTCCAGGATGCGGGGGTCAAGACGTTTACACTGAGAAAAAAATTGTTTCAAGCAAACGAATATTTATTTGCGTCTATTGGATTATATTTGTTACAATTTTTTTCTCAGTTTAGTAAATAAAGAGTTCTTTAATTGACATTTCTAATAACGTTCTCGACAAGATGTTTACTAATTTTTAAAAATACGATACCAGATAAAAATTAATTTAGTTGTTTTTTTTTTGCCAGGATGCTGATATTAATTATTCTGAATTCAATAATAAAAACTAGTTCGTAAAACTGGAACGTTTTTTTTAAGATAGTCGTTTCTTGTCAACGTTGCGAAGTATAATGAACCGGCTTGTGATATGATATACGTAATCTTATAAAACGTTCGTGGGCTTGAAAAAAAAAACACACAGCATAAGGCTTCCTGAGATTAATTAGAAGGCCACACTGTTAGCGATACTTAACCTGCAAGTTAAGTTGATATAAATAAAAGAATTGAAACCTTAAAGTACCACAACCTATGGGTTTGGCTTAAGGCCTTAGGACATCCAATCTCGCGATCAATTGTTTCATAGAGGTAATTCAATTGTTTCTTTTGCGTTAGAAGAAACATTACAAGTTATGTATATAAAATGCGATTATATATAAAACGACCAGGGATGTGCAAGTTCTGGGGGGTTAGGCGAGTTTTAAATGTCGAAAATCTGACGCGCGATTTTGAATCGTTTAAACGTCACAGTATTTACATACGATTCATGAGTTGACGCGCTCGGCGTGCGTTAACGCAGCGCCCAGAGAAAAAATCTCTAGGCGCAAGCAAATGTGCATAGCCACATAAAATTATAGCTTCTTCAACGTCCGTTTTCTACGCTCAACCGAAACAGCAAAGCGACTTGTTAACGCGCGTCAGTATGCATTACATCTGAACCTAGCCTTATTCTTCGCATGCGAGATCTAGTGGCGTAATTTGAAGAATAACCCCCTCTGGCCGAGCAGTGAATTTATCGAGTTTTCAATTATATCGGGCTAAATAGAAGATGTACTCGAAACGTTTCAAGTCGAGTAAAAAGTGCGAGTAGAACTGCCGCTTGACTGGCGGGTAATGTAGGTACACCGATCGACAAGCCCTTTATTTGATTACAAATGTTTATCCATGAGGCTTCACTTCAGAGATTTACATTCACCGCGTTTTTTTTTTTTTTTTAGCTCGACCCGACAATCTAGTACTTTTACAACTGTATTCGTACACCCCTAAAGATGACAAATGAAACACGAAACAAGTACACACTATTATTTTATTAAAGATGCATGCATGCAACAAAAAGAATAAGTATGGAATTGAAAACAAATAATCATATGCTTCGGTGTTTGCGAAAGATATATTACGTAAGAAGTTTTTTCCTTTCATATTATATGAATTATTTTTTGTGAATTTGAAATGAACAATACATAAAATTGCTTTGTGAGTTATATCAATTTACTTAAATGCAATTGGTTAAGTTTTTTCTTTGTGATACTAACATTAAAGCAGTAAAATTTCTATTGCCTGATCCTTGCAAATTATATATTGTGGAAAAAATTACACTGAACGTTTTTTTGTAATTTCTCTGCCAGGATAAATATAGTCGTATTTGTTGTAATTAGGATAAAACACAGATAGTATGGTATGTTCATAAATAATGCCAGAATTTAAATTTTCGTACAAAAATGATCAGTTTTTTATGTCATGAAAAATGAATGAAGATTTGATTAAAAATAAGTTTGTGAAAGAATTACTACATGAAATATTAAAAGAAATGTTTATACTAGTTTTTAAATAAAATTATAGAAACTTCGGCAGTCACGTGAAAAGAATCTATTATTGAAAAGAAGCTACTTGATTGATAACCTATTATTACGAACTGTCAAGAGGAAGTTTTATGAACTTATGTAGTACTTTTATTATTAAGTTATTCCTAGAATTTGGAATGTACGATCACTGGGCAAGTTTATAGAACTTAATTAATTATTAGTGACATTACTAAAGAAATTTTGTAATAGAATCCTGATATTTATAGTAGTAATATTAGGTATAAATTACAGATTTTCAAATTCAGTATTTTTTAAGTTAAGAAATCTATCGTTTATATCATAAATATGATAACTAAACAGTAGACCTTGTTCAGTTTTGATTGGAAGATTGTGGTTATTGAAGACAGGTGGTATATGATGGCGGTCAATGTAACAAGATCTACTGTACTGTACCGGTTTTTTTTTTGTAAAACAATTGATATTTGAAAATCTGTGTTGTAATAAAATAAATAAAAAAAACATACGCATGTATCTTGTACGAAAAGGATATAGTAGGCTGAATTCCATCATAGCTGATGTCTCCGGAATTGCAGTCACTATTGCGGTCTGTCGAATCCATATTGAGGCCCCCACCGGACGATGCCCTCATGTGGCCGTAATCTGGGGACGCCCCATGCTGGGCCGCCGCCAATAGAGCCGGATGCAGAAGCGTTGGTGGGTGCGGTAATGGTGGCGAATCTCTCTCCAACTTGCCCATTCCACCTGGGGGCGAAGCTCCCGCCGGTCCCGGCACTACGTGGTGATGATGGTGTGCACCTCCGTGGTGGCCCCCAGGTCCCGTGAAAAAAGGACTATACGGCGAGAATACTTGCGACTCGTGCAAACCCGGATTCGGTATCGCCACCGATGTGGGCAACGATACCGGAAGCATCGGGGGTGGTGGTGGGTGATAAGGTCTCGGTGATGGGCAGTCGTTCGGAGGACGCTCTATAGGTCCTCCGCCTCCACCGCCACCGCTAGGACTTCCTAGTCCCAGACCGTCTTGTGCCAAAATGCGACTGACGGTTCTTGGTGTGATTCTTGTATCGGTGACCTTGTGTCTTTTCTTCTTAGGCGTTACGACTAGACTCAGTGCTTCGTTCTGTTCCGGATTTTCACCAACTCTCGCGTCCTGCGGCATGCAGAACGGGTTGTGTTGAGGCCCGAGTCCGTAGAGGGCCGCGGCGGCTACCGAATTCATGCCGGGCGGTGGTTTCTGGAACATTGCTGCGCCGGCTGCGCGCATGTGTTCTGGATTAGGACCGCCGCCGGCCGCGCTAGCCGCAGCCGCCGCGGCAGCCATCTGTTGTAAATGCATCTGAGACATCTGTTGTGGAAACGCCGAACCGTTCATCCTGGGTGGCATTGACGGTCCGTTTACTGTCATTCCGGACGGCGGACCGCCGTTCCCTGAACTACTGGACGACGGCGGCTGTTGAGGTTGTACTTGTGAAGGAGGTGCTGAAGAATTTGACGCGCCGGCCACTTTTGTGCGCGGCGATTTACGATCGAGCAGCTGAGACGCTAACATTAAATCTTTACTTAGCTGTTCGGCTGCTTCAGACTGTTGTTTGTTTCCGACGAAACGACGTTGATGTACGAATCGTGTCACTATCGAATCGATTAAGTTACTTAACGATGCCGTTATTTCAGTTTTCAGTACGTCGGCGAGGCCTTCAAGATCCTGGCCAGTGATTGTAGGCTGTCGTAATAAATGCAAACGATCCGACAATTCTTTTGGCTGTGACGGTGAATGTTGAGGATGACTCGATTGATTTCCGTTTAACTGTTGTTGTTGATTTTGTTGTTGATTCGCTTGTTGTTGTGATTGCTGTTGTTGTTGTTGTTGAGCCTGTTGTTGAGCTTGCTGTTGAGCGGCTTGCTGTTGCTCTTGTTGTTGTTGCTGTTGTTGTTGTTGATGATGATGCCTTTCGGCAGCTTCTTTAGCAAATCGCGCTTCCTGTTCCAAAAATAACTTGTGATTAACTCCAAGATACATTGCCGCTGCACTGAGTCCGGGGTGCGGTCCGGGACCGCCTGCTTCTGTCGAATGCATCAAACCTGACATGCCGTTGAACGGTCCCGCGTGAATCATGTGCGGCGGTGGACCTTGATGATGTATTTTGGCAGCCATTATTTTACTGACGGCTTGCGATAACATCGGAGGCGGTACGGCTGCAGGTACTGGTTGTGGTTCTCTTACAGGCGGAGGCGGACTTATCGGTGGACTTCTCGATTTGACTGTCGGTGCATCGTCTTGATCGAGATCACTTGTCACTTCTTCAACTTCTTGACTTTCCGATTCTTGTTCCATTCTCGTACACAGCTGTACGTATTTCTGTTGCATTTCGGCCAATTGTTCTTGCATCGTTCTCAACTGACTCTTCAATGCGTTTTTCTCGACTCGTTTCTGTCTGAGAGGCTCCGGTTCCATGTCTTCGTCCATATCGTCGTCAATGACAAGTGACGATAGGCCTAAGCCGGCGTCGTGTTGTTGCGGCTGATACAGTTTGCGTTTCTTGCAGCCGTTCACCTGGGGCATCTGTGCCGTGGGCGGAGCCGGCGCCGGCGAGGCTCGCATGCCCGAAACTATGTGTTCGACGCGCGCCCTTTTGGCGTCTTCAGGTCGGGCCGGTGAGGCCGGTTCCGGTTCTGGTTTAGGCGAAGGCAACGATTCACTTTCCATACCTGTTAGCGCTTCCTCCATAAGTTCAGCCTGCTGCTGATTTCCAACGCCAGCCTCGGCGAGGCACTCTTGCATCGCCGCGGCCGCTTCGGCGTCTTCGCGTTCACTTTTTGGTTCGATGTTGTTGTTATTGTTGTTTGTGCTGTTGCAATTATTGTTATTGTTGGCAACTGCCGGTATCGTGTTGTTATTGTCGCTGGCTGCCGTTACAGAAGCGGCTCTCTGCAACTCGTGTTCGAGTGCAAGAGCCAGGTCGTGTTTGTTGCGGCCCTGCAATATGTCCCTGAGCATGTGGTGTGCGGCCAACTGTTGCTGCTGCTCGTTGCCGGTTGGCGGTGGCGGCGTACACCCGCCTCCTCCGTCTTCTAATCCACCGGCGGCAGCGGCGCGCCTTATCACTGCCCGCGCGTCACCGTTTTCGTATTTAATCTGTGCATCGACGACACTTGCGCTCGAGTCTATTGACATCATGTTGTTATCAACACTCGCGGCACTCACACTGATACCGCCGCCTAAACCGGTCGGCGGCAGGATACCGTTCGAAGTAGCGTCGTTCGCTTGTTTCACTTGTCTGCCCAAAAGTTCATTTAGCATTTTAGCCGGAGCGAAGCCGGTACTGTTGGCTGCCGCGGCAGCAGTGGCACTCGCAAATAACCCGGCGAACTGTTGATGCGTTTGCGCGGAGAATATTGCACCGTATAGACCGCCTGCACTCGCTAAGAACGACGGACGCGAACTGAAGTTCGGTATAGACGAATATGAGTTGCGCGGTTCGCCTGCATCAACACGTTGTCTGGTGCGCTTAGCTTTCTTACTGAGTAAAGCCGCTGCTGCGGCCGCTGCTTGTTGCTGTGCCGATGTAGCTGTCGTGGCGGGGGAAACAGATGCACCCTTGTTGTTGTTCGCTACTGTTGATATTGTGTTGTTGCAGTTGTCTCCGTACAAGCCAAAACAATCGCCGGTTAACTCCTCTTCTGATGACATCATAGGTGATCCGAACGTTGGTTGGCTGAGGGTTCGACCCCCCACCCCGTGATTGCGCGGCGTTCCTCCACCACTACTGCCGTTTCTTTACGCGCCGTGATGCAGCTTAGCATGAGACCGTTTCTTGTTGTCACTCATCTCCTTCCTTCCTTCCTTCGTTATTTTCTGTCGTCTTATCTTTTGTGTAGGCGGCGACGGCGCAGAATCTGAAACAAGCAAGGTGCAATACGTGGCTCAGTAACTTGAAAATCGTCTTATAGTTATCGATACAAATTGTCTTAATTAAATAATCCAGCTACAAATGCAAACCTCTTTACATTCACTTAATACATGGTTCACAAAAAATAGTATAAATTTAAATAAAAATAAAACAGAAGTTATGAAATTTGGAAATTACTTCGATTTCCCGCAGCAAATTGAAATATTAGATAACAATGTAGCGTTGCAAGACACTGTCAAATTTCTTGGCATTACTATAGATAAGAATCTGAACTGGAAAGCCCATATAAATTCAATTATACCCAAGCTAAATAAAGCAATATATATACTCAGAGTTTTAAAAAACTGTGTAACGACTGAAATATTAATATCTGTATATTATGCTTACTTTCATTCGGTTATGCAGTTTGGAATCGTTTTTTGGGGCAATTCGGTGCATACCATCAAAATTTTAAAACTTCAAAAGAAATGTATCCGTATCATAGCGAACGTGGGTCCTCGTACTAGCTGTCGTAATTTATTCCCAGAATTATCAGTACTTACAGTCTACAGTTTATATATCTTAGAATCTGCAAAGTTTGTCAGGCAGTTTCCGCATTTATTCAGTTCAAATCAAATACAACATACATACACTACCCGTAATAAATTAAATCATTTAGAAACTAATTTTTCACACCTTTCTGTGACATATAAAGGAACCCGTAACGCTATGATACGGATACATAATAAAATCCCTGAAGATATTAAAACTATAGAAAACAATCTAAAATTCAAAAATAAGTTAAAAACACATTTAATAAAAAAAACTTACTATTCCCTGGAAGAATTCTGTAATTAATGCAACTGGTGACGCTATTTACACATGTATACATGTTTTTTAAATAAAGTTTGTTATTATTATTATTATTATTATTATAGAATTTCATCTCACTTGGCAAGCCAGTGTCACTCGAGGTGGTTGTATATCCACACAAAATATTTATAGATTACATTCAAAGTTTTTTATGAGCTATTTACATTTAAATAATAAGTTCAAAATTAAATTGTCTAATCACACATGCATACTTTTTTAATCATTGTCACGTGTATTCTCTGTCTTTCTTGGTAGTTACTTATTAAGAGAATTATAGAGCGAGAAAGCAAGAGGTGGAGGAGAACAGTAGCTATTGTGTATCACACCCAAGGATACTTTTCCATACTCCAAGGTCTGCTTAGATCGCGAAGTGCGTATGACGCTGTCAGTGTGTGCTATTTCAATATAGATTTCAATGCTGGGTTAACGCAGGTTCACTCTAGACTTGGGAATTTTAGTTCATTCAAAAAAAGCGTTCTATTTAGTTTATCACTCTTCCGCGAACTAGTTCGCTCTAATAGTTCCATGTTAAGGTTCTTCGGGTTTGAAGGAAACTTATATAGTAGCCTTCAGAAATGCCGATTCAACAAATAGAAAATTTCTTAGTCTGTTTTTGGAAGGATATTTAAATAATAATAAAGCATCGTACAGATTTTACAATATTATTTTTTTGTTGTCTACTATCTTCACTGCATGGTAGATAATTGAACTAACGAACTGATTTTTTAATGGTTTACGAACTAATTCACTTAGTTCACTAATAAAAGAGCTTTTCCGAACTAGTTCGTTCGCGAATTACATAAATCTATAGTTTACTATATATGACCTAACTTACAATTTTTTCAAAAAATGTGCTACCAGCAATCACTCCTTGATAAACGAAATCGGAAATAATGATAAAGAAGAACTTCCCTACAATTACAGACATAAACGGATCAAGCACGCCTTGACCCAATAAATAAAACTATAATAATAAATAAAATTACGCTTTTTTTAATAATAAGTCTACTACTTTGTTTGGGTTTTTTTCCGAATTTTTCCGAAATTGTACAATTATATTATTTTCTCTGTTTATTTTATTTTCTTCTCTCAGATAGCAGGTATACGTGGAACGCTTTTTTTTTAATTTTAATTATTGTCTCATGAAAAATGTTCTAAGCTTTTACATTATATTTATGCTCAATTTTGTAATTTTTGAAACGTTTCAGGATAAAAATAAGTTTTGGAGCGAAATATCACTGTTTACTGTGAGTTTTGTTGTTTTTCTCAATAAAATCATAAGTATTATAAAACAGTTAATATTTTTGAATCTCGCGCGCTTTTTACGGCGTTTTCCACGTACAAAATGGCTTCTAAAAGGTACAGGAGGCGCTAGTGTATCCGCAATCTATTAAATATATATATATCTATGGCTTGGACTCTTTGTGACGACAGATCTGACGTCATAACAACGAAAGAATGCCTGCACAGTGGCATAGAGAACCTTGGTGCCTATACGCATCGTCACATTATGTTAATAAGCGTTTACCAGCGCTGGAATAGAGTGAGCGAGAAAGAGAGTTACCCACACACGGTGAAGTTGTCCACATAACAGGAGAATAATGCAGTATAGAGCGATGTATGTTTAGTGCCCTAAGCGCGTGCCCTACCTGGTTGCACTCGTCGTCACACCTGTCGGCTTGTATGTGTGTGTGTGTGTGCAGTCAAACTAGTTCAGCTGTCAACATAAAGCGATACTCCGTACTATAATGCCATTCAGCAGTCTGGTTTCGTACCGAAAAGACGTTACTGCCGAACTAAATTCGCGTAGTATTACGAAAATTTGTTAGCATGCGAGTTTTATGGTTTGTCTGGTAAAAAATACGCAATATCTGCAGCTTCTTACTACACTAATATGTAAACAGAAAACTACTGAACCAATTTGAAAAAGTTTTTAAATTTTTAAGTATCTACTGACCAGTAAACGGGCTACAGAAAGGGGGTGAACGAAAATAGAGATTCGTAGCCGGGCGAAACCGGACCGGTTCTTAGTAACGGAATTTCAATTTATTATTTATAAACTTAGACAGGGTTGTAATTAAGCAGAGACAACAGGGGCACGTGTCCAGGGCCCAGATGGAAGGAGGGCCTCAGCAAAGCATCAGAAAAATCGAAAAAAATTGCAATATATTAAAAAATACTGTTTGCCTTTTAACACCTGCTCCCCCCCTCTTGCTATATGCCAATGGCCCGTGAGGAAGTCTTGTCCAGAGCCCAAAAAAAAAAACTAGTTACTGCCCTGTACTTAGATATAGATAGATACAGGTATTCTATATAGAACAATTACTAAAAAAATATTTATATTACTTGGCCCATAAAAAAATAATTATCACTGCTGGAATTATACCTTTTAATTTTTTTAAATTAATTAAGAAAATAAATGTTATTTTTCTTAAGAAATAAAATATATTTTGTCGCATTGCCATTAATTAATAATATAGATATAGACGTCGGTATTTTGTAACAAACGCAGTTGTAAGTGGGTAAATAATTTCGAAAGAGTTTTTTTATTTGAATGAAATGTGTTTTATAAATTTTCTGTAGGTACATCTAACTCTTTTTATGGCTACAGACATTTGCATTCGGCAAAGAAAAAGTCTCTTTGATTCGTTTTCATGACAATTTTTAATTACCGTCGTGTAAACAGTACACAACAATGCGTTTTCATTTTCCTCGGTTTTCTGTTTCTATCGAATATTGTGCCATAATAGGTATTACTTAATTAATAAACTTTTCCTTTAGACTTTACGCAGTTACATAATATACCTACAAAGTACGATTTTTATACACTGTGTGTCAAAACTATCACAACAAAAATGTTTGAATCATACTTTATTATTATTAGACACTACTACTAAAGTCGACAAGTTGAACTTCGTGGCGATATAATCAATGCACAACTACAAGCATTACCTATATTAGTGATGTAACAAATGTCCATATTTTTAGACATTCGTGACTGCGAATATTTAGTTTTTAAATGTAACGTCATTTGTCCAAGATAAAAATTAGACAATTGATTGGCTGCGCAAGTTATACGCACACAATTATAGTGGCTCTGGGTAATAGATTGATTATTAATCTAAAGCCTTTTTACGTGATGTTAAAGTTAAAGACTAATAAAAGATGTAATTGCAAGGTTACCTACTTTAGTAAAAATCTTAACTTTTTTTTTAAATAAAGAGTATAAGAAAACAATTTTTCTCTTAAAAATAGTAAGAAATTGATATTTTTGTCTTATATTACTTTCGAATTAAAAACATTTTTTTTTCTGATATTAATATTCGCGTGAATTTTGCAAAGGTGAATGTCAAAAAAAAATGCGAATGTCAAAAAAATGGGAATATTGATTACATCAATAGGTATGTTCTAAGCAGCCAGCAAACGGTAACGAAACAGTCATCGTCATGCGCAGGCAGCTAAAACGTGCTCCAAAACAGTTTAGTTTTAGCTACTGCGCATGCAGGTGACGGTTTCGTTACTGTTTGCTGGCTGCTTGAAACATACCTACTGATGTAACCAATATTCGCATTTTTTTGAAAATTCGCATTTTTGTTTGTCATTCGCATAACTATTATTTTTTTTGTTTTTTTTTTTCAATTATACCAGTGATACTTCAGTAGTGTTTAGTATAAAATACGCTGCATCCTTTTTTAAATATTCGTATGAGAAAATAGTCAGGGAAAATCATTGTAATGATCAGGGATAGTTATTTGGAAAAGTCATGAACTTTCTTTCTCATAAGCAGTGAACACCCTGTCAAAATGCTTGGGTTTTTTTGAACACATGTTACGTTGGCAGTTTATTAGTTGTTTAGTGTGCAACATATTGTGAGAAAGTTTCTGTTCTTATCAAAATAACTATAGAAGGGGGTGGAGACGATTCTGCAGTTGATATGCATATCCCATGGCATGGCATACGTATTCTAATATAAATACTCATATATGTACAATAGTGATTGTTGATGACCATATGCTCTATTCTGGATATGAACACACGATAATTCACATATATGGAGTTCGTATCTAACCTACAGAACGATCTGTAAGTCGTCAACTCTAACGTGTCTTCTCTATTTTTGATCCTGCCAAAAACATAATCGCTCTTCATATATTGAACAAATGGGCCAAGTTTGTTTTCAAAAGTTTGTTCGGCCGTCATCTAAAACCAATGTTATTTCCCAATCGCAAACTCAAAAAATGACAATTGGAACAAAAGCTCTGGAAAGAGGTTCCTGAACTCTAAAAGATACATTTTGAACGCAAGTTCTGACGAGAGGTAATACGTACAGCAAAACTTATGTTCCGAATCAAATTTTTCGAGTTCGGAATTCGAAAGGAGCTTGGTTCTGTTTTAGATTTCCTTTTGGTGACCGAACAAACTCGACTGTTTTTTTTTATTTTTGATAGGAAATTTTAGAAGTTTAGGGTGGAAAAGTTGATTTTTTTTTTTTAATTTTTAGTGTTCCGTACAAATCGGAACACTTGTGTCCAACGAATCTATTGAAAATCGCAATTATCTATTATGATAGACACTTTTAGAAATATATCAATACCTAAATTAAAAATGTGAACTGTAAGCCGTTATCATCAGGCAAGTTGGCTTTTTTAAAAAATTATAAAATATAATTTAAATTTTTGTTAATGTTTCGAGTCATAAAGCTTTTATTAACCGATTTGTTCAAGATCATTTGATCAGTTCATTGACGATTTTAATTATCATTTAATATTCCGTTTCACCCTGTGAATGATCGCAACTTCCTATGAGAACGCTACAATAGAACAATAAGGCACCAGGTTGTTATTTTTTATCTATCACACATGCTATTGTGTAGTGTATGTTCCGTATTGTAAGTAAGAGATACCCCAACTACTCGTATACATAGATGTTATGGTCATTACCTATATTTCATTAATATTCGCCGTTATGTTAATGTTTAGCTCTATAAATTGTAATTTTACATTTTTCAATTTATTTACTGTAGTACTTCCATACCTATATAACGATCAGTCCGTTATTTGCTTTGCAATATATCTAGGTTGTAATTTTACATTTGGTAACTAACATATTAATTTCAGTCTTCAGAACAGCAATAACGCGAAAATAAAATTTCTTGGTATATATCTTGACCCCTGTTTAAAATGGCATTCTCAGGTGGATCACGTCTGTCATAAACTAAATACTATTATCTATGCCTTGAGGAGAGTTGCAGAGGTTGCATCCACTTCCGCTGTCAGAACGTGTTACTTCGGTCTTTTTCAATCAGTCCTTCAATATGGAATCCTATTATGGGGTAGCTCAACGCTTATCCATAGAGCATTTAAAATCCAAAAAAGAGCCGTACGTATTTTGGCTCGAGCTGCTCCTCGTGAGCACTGCAAACCGTTTTTCCAAAATTTAAAAATAATGACTCTGCCGTCGCTATATCTATATCATTTGTTAATGTAGGCCAAAGAAAATATATCATCCTTCAACAGAATTAAAGATAACCATAATTATGACACAAGAAATAAAGAAGCACTGCGACTACCTAAGTATAATCTATCCAGTTCTCAGAATAATTTTCACTATACATCTCAAAAATTCTACAATATTTTACCTCAACCAATAAAAAATTTGCCACTACTTAAGTTTAAAAATAAAATAAAAGTAATCTTGACTGAAGCGTGCCTCTATAATATAGATGATTTTAGAATGTAATATTTTATATAATGTACCTACCTATATGTATTTTAATGTACTTGACATGTCAAATGGATACATTTTGTATCCCGACTTGATAAAATAAATTTATTATTATTATTATTATTATATTACGTTAAAATTATCGTAAAATTACGCAAGAAATAAATATACCTACTATTCCTATATTATGGCTATTATACAAATATTTTGTTGACATTGTTTTCTCCTTATTTGTTTACCTGTTTAAACTGTAATTTTGTATTTTGTAACTTACAGTAAAATTACTATAATGTTACGTTCGTTATTGTTACAGGTTAATCATCATATGAAATTTACTGACAGTCGTTTTCGTCTTAACAATGGAAAAACTTCTTACAATAAGGTAAGTTTTTTTTAAATTTTATTAAAAAAAATAGGATAAAGCTAGAAATTTAAAAGTTATTAATTTGCAAGTGAGTTACACATCAAGCAATGAAAGCATAAATTGTAAATGAAAATTTCCTCGTTTCTGACAATCGTCTCATTACTATTTTATTTATCACTAGCTTTAACCCGCGACTTCGTCCACGTGGAATTTATTTTTTTTTTGCGTGGAACCCTAATTCTTTTTCAAAAATAAAGTGACTCCTTATAACATCAGCTATATATCTGGCAGTGAAAGTCCCATTAAAATCAGTCCAGTCGTTTCGGAGATAAGCCGGAACAAACAGACAGACAGTCATACAAACATTTTAAAAATTGTTTTTTTGTTATAAGTACCGTATATAATTTCATATTATGTATTTAGTAAAAAGCTGTTATTTTGACATTATAAACAAACTTCAATTTTCCTATAGATTGACAACAAATTAAAAGTGTAAAGCAATCTTGGATCCTGGCTTAAAAAAATAATAAAAATTGTCGTATTTTGTTTGGAATTGTAAATTTTACGCTAACATATGAAATACGTTGTCATTTTACATATGCGCTATATGTACTACTTGATATTAATTATTATTAAGTGAGGGTGGATAGCCGCAATAGGTAATCGCAAATTCGTTACAGTTCTTGAACTTAATAAAGAATGATAAGTCACCGCGGTTCACTTATTTCCCACGTTTTACTAACAATTTTCTCATATCGCACCTGTCTTTTTAAATTACTCAACTTAAAATTGCGTGACTTATGAATATAGGTATTTTTTAAATTCAAATTTATTAACTTAAGTTAGGGTAATTGCAGCGTTGAATTTATATAACGGTAGCCACTCGAATAATTCTCGCATTTTAATCTTTGTAGGAATCAAAAATTCACATCTGTTATCTAAAAACATGACACTAACTTCATATCGTATTTTTCTAACAAAGCCAATAATAACATGAGTTCTCGAGCATCTGTGATCTATATTTTTTTGTTTTTG
The DNA here is from genome assembly GCA_963575645.1 of Xanthostigma xanthostigma. Taxonomy (NCBI): domain Eukaryota; kingdom Metazoa; phylum Arthropoda; class Insecta; order Raphidioptera; family Raphidiidae; genus Xanthostigma; species Xanthostigma xanthostigma. The sequence continues at coordinate 6,188,519 of OY754471.1, read as the reverse complement.
TTTTTTTTTTTGAAAATGTAAGTAATTATAAAGTTAAATAAGGTTACCTGTTTTCAGGATTACGTATCAAAATCAGAAATTACGTTTTTAGTGGTGTAACTTATGGTAATTTATGAAAAATGAATATTACAAGTTGCATGTACTACCGTTTAATTTTAAAATTTCATTAGAAAACTAAATAATCCTGGGTGCAGGGTGCTTCTGTTTATGCGTAGGTTATTTTTTGAAGTTATATACTTCTTTTGGCGCGTTATGAAAAAATGATTAAAGTGAGATCAAATTGCCCCTAAGATCAAAATTAACGCAAGATGAAATTGTTAACATTATAAAGTTGCTCGTTAAACGACACGCCTTGGACATTTTGCTAAATATTTCACGTTTACCAAAAATTTTACTGATGGCGCAGCGATCAAAAATGTAAAATAATGTATATGTCATGTTTTCTTTTTATTTAAAAAAAAATTGCATGCAAATTAAAAAAAAATGTTTTTAATCACGCCAAAGAAATATAACTTCTAACACCGCGTACATAAGTACATGTTTCCACTTTTTTGATATCGAGAGATTGTTTCTAAAAACAAGTCTTTTAATTCCGGGGACATCAAGTAGTGAAACACTTCCCGGAATGTAGAGACATTTGAATGCAGATGCCTACCAATTTAGATAAAAAAAATATAGTTTAAAAAAAACTAAAAACACGCTTTATATCGAACTAAAAAGTAAAAAATATTTTTTTAAAACAAGCTTAAAACAATAATGAATAAAAAATACAAGTATTATTGTGAAAAAAGCGTGGGGCGCTTTGTTCCACATTTTCGTACATCAAGCGCCCCACGCTTTTTTCACAATAATACTTGTATTTTTTATTCATTATTGTTTTAAGCTTATTTTAAAAAAAATATTTTTTACTTTTTAGTTCGATATAAAGCGTGTTTTTTTAGTTTTTTTTAAACTATATTTATTTTTCACTTTTTAGTTTGATATAAAGCGTGTTTTTTAGTTTTTTTTAAACTATATTTATTTTCCACTTTTTAGTTCGATTTATTGTCAAAAATTTGCCGAAAAAAAACAATTTTTTTTCGGCGTGAACTGGATTAGAACCCACGACCTGTGATTCCGAGAGTTGACGTCAGCGAGGACCCGTGCCTTAGAACGCACGGCTACCACTGTAGTTACAGTGCTGGCATATTATTATACTAGAGTAATAAACCACTTGCTGTAGTCCAAAGGAAGGTTACAAACAAACATACATACAAAGTTACAAGTGAAGTTAATATAAAGCGTGTAATAATGATTTTTTATGTAAATTAGTAGGTACTATGAAATGCTGAAAGCAGTTATCCGCGTGCCGTGTGTATAACATTTTAAATAGTAGGTAGATTATAGACGATCGACAACTAATTACGTCGAATTAAATTACACGACATTGCGAAACGTCCATGAGCGGAGGTGGGACTCGAAACCACGAAAGTTTAATCCAAATACTTTAACACAACAGCCGTTACACAAAGCTGTCCTCGAAATAAGATAGGCAGCCTATATATGTTTAGTTATAAAACAAAGGGGGCAAATATTGTAATAATATTAAAAGGAAGTTTATAATTTTCTCTATCGCTTATCAGAGAGCAATCCAAGGGGTCCAACAAATGTCTGGGTCGCCTCATAGCGTTTGACAAGTCTGCATGCTCACCTCTATATATAATATATATCTGCGCTCATTTTAAACTGTCTCCGTTACATATCCCTGCCCCCCTTTTCGATTAATTTATTTAAATCATTTTTAAAAGAATAATTATCGGACATTCTCAGTAGGTGAACATATTTAATTAAAGTTCCCGTGCAGATTTAAATGTTTCCTTCCTTTTTCTGAAGCCTATTAATTTTTTTCTTTCATTAAGAGCGCATTCACTCGCGTTTCAAAACAGATTAGTTTTATCCGCGGTAGATTTAATTAAAATATTACAAACTGTTCGATTATTTGATTACTTTTGACCGTACAAAAGTCTACTGGACAACACAACTGCTGAATTTAACAGATAGTTTGATGAAAAACATCTAATCGGTAGCAGAAAAATTTCATTTTTGTTATAAGTATCTCGAAACGACTCAACATACTTGATGAAATACAGAGCGACCGGTAATTGCTCGTATTCCTTTCGGGAAAAGAAACTATGACTAATTTGGATTGATTTAATCTCTATCACTAATTGGGGGTCGGAAATGCGTCAGTTTCGAGAAAATCTACTTTGATTTTCTTTTTGCAAAAATCCGAATATCGGGAGTTAAAAATATTCTCACATTTTGGCTTGAATTTTTCCATGATCTGATAGCTTACTAATTGGCCAACCTTCCTAAAGCTAAAAACCACGAAATTTACTATTAGATTTTATGTTGTGTGTTAAAACTTACAATAAATAAAAAAAATAAATAAAAATTCGTCACAGAAGTGTCTTATCATAAAAAAATACGCATTTCCTACCCCCAAGTGATAAAGGTTAAATCATCCAAATTAGACATAGTGTCTTTTCCCGAGAGAATACGAGCACTTACCGGTCACCGTGTATACACATATTATAGAGGAATATAAATTATCATCGTCTGTCTTGAAAACAATTTTTTACATACCTGGCAGACCTCTCTCCAAGTGGATCCATGTGATTAATATGGGTTCTGACTCAGGTATGCAAAAAAAATTCAAAGCAGACAATGATAATTGATCATTGAGACTTTTCTGAAATTGAGTTGCTCAATAATTAATTTACTTGAAATGAAAAAAAAATGTATAGGAATTCTTTCCTCGTTGAGTCCAGTTATTCCCGATTGTTCATGATAACAAATGAAAAAAATGACGTAATATTATAAAGTTTGACAGTTTTGTGTAATTTCTTTTTATCTTTGTTCACCAGAATTAATCATCCGGAAATGTATAGGTTCGAGTGATAACATGGTAGCCATACAGTCTGGGAGCACCAATAAAGCGTCAAAATCTTTTTGATTCATATTTGTGGTTACGAATCATTAGCTGCCTGTTTGTCACAACATATTTACCAATGCAATCTAATCATATGCTTCGTACGAATAAAAAAATAAATACAGAGATCGAACAACTGCGTCTCAGATTGTCAGTTTGTTTGTTTCAGGTTAACTCCAATTTCAAAAACTACTGAACTGATTCTAATCCAACTTTCACCTACATAAGGGAATGGAATAGGTTAATATAATCGCTATTTTTTTAGAAGTGGCTGAGGAGTAGCCAAAATGCCGACATTAACACAAATTATGATAGTTTTAAAAAATCTATGTAAATATAAACATAAATGTTCGTTAATTTTCGAAAGTTCTTTACCGATTGCTTTGAAATTTTGACACAACGTTGCATTCGAATACGCGCGTGTTTTTGTATACCTATTGTATAGATGTCACACCAGTGACAGGTGAAAACATGTTTTTTTTTAAACAGCGTCATACAGAGCCATCCGTTGGACATTAAAGCAATACACGCTATACTAAAAATGTTACGGCAACGGGAGCGCCATCTATTGAACGTAACGGCAACACATGCAAACCGACGCCTGGCCGAGTATACAGTTAGTAAAAGATAAAAATACAATTATGCGATTATATATATTTTTTTGCGAAAACACTTTTAAAATATAAATGATTATGATTATGTAAGAGTTCAATACAATGAGAACTTTAACGATTTTTGGAAAAAGGTGATCTATAAAAAAAAATGGAGCAGATCCACCGTGAGAATAAAGTAAAGATTTCAACTTTAAACCTTGAAAAATCGGAAGGAACTAGAAATCTTTTATATGACCTAAGTTTAACGACTTTTGTGGGAAAGGACTTGAAAGGTAACAAATCTGTTCCACGATATAAATTCTATATTTAAGTATTACGTTGATATATAAATGTGCTGCAATTAAATTGTGATTCTAGAAATACCCTTTGTATAACGCCAACCGCCCCTTTCGTCAACTTCTTGGTTTTATTTATTGTTTTGTGACATTTCTACGATAGAGACAGAAAATAGAGTTTTGTTTAAAGTACAATATATTTGTCTTTTATTTTCTTCAATCCAAGACTGCGAAGAATGCGAAAGGGATTTTTGCCGTAGTGTATAATTGAAAAAAAAAAAGTTCTTTCAGGTGTGCACTTGAATTGTAAGACAGTGGTACAGTTGCACCAAGGTAAAATGAACCAGTCTTCTAGACGAACGACGGGTTCTTTAGTTCAACTTATCAAAAAAAAAACCGTTGAAGAAAATCTTCAGTTGCATAAGTAATACAGCTAGGAGCCCGCGGTTTCAGGGATCCACACAGCAACTGCCAGGGCTTCGCAACTTTTGGAAACCCTATGGCAGCTGCCAGGGGCCCACAGATTCAGGGAGTCCCGCACAACAGCTATGAAAAATATGCAGCGTACATTCGAGAAAAGTATTTATTAATATTAAATCCACATTAGGTAGGAGGTACCTGCAAAAAATGTAGTACCAATGCACCATTGTACATTGTACATCTTGTACGTAACACTGTTATGATTCATGTGACTGTTAAAACTCGCTGTGACTCGTTTTAACATACTGTCACTTATTCGTCAAAATACCTTCATTTACGAACAATGTACATAAAATACTAATTTTAAAATAAGTAATGGTTAAGTATTTTAGTTCGGTACTTGTTTTCTTAATATCTGTAATAATTTCTTAATTTTTATTAATTAAAGCATTTCCTAAAAAACAATTTCTGTGGATACTGAAGTAGGTCCATTAATTTTATTGTTTGGAAAATGTTACTCAATTGTAAGAATCTTAGCAAATTAAATGACCAATTACATAATAAAACGAATTTTCATAGAAAAACCACCAGTCATGTGTTTCCTCGGATTAAAGGCGCTAATAGGCTAATCGGTATAAATGTATCAACATCACGTGAAGTTGTAAGTATTAGAGGACATGTATATTACTTGTTAGTAACAATTGCATTTTCATATTGCCACTCACGTTTTAAGTTGGCTATATGTGTTGTGACATTAGAAGACTACATGTTTCCGTCCTGTACTTTGGGACCAAATGACAGACTTAAGTTTTATCGGTTGGCACAAAAATATTTTCTTCACTTATTAAGCAATTCACATCTTTACTAATATTGTATTGTAAAGAGTTAAAGTTTGTAAGGTTTGGATTTAAGAGGTTATCTCCAAAACCACTCATCCGATTTCAATTTTTTTTCACCAGTATTTAGATTTGACCTTCAGGATGGCTATTTATTAACGCGTTAAAATACAAGCGCTCTTTGTGTAGACTAATTGCGCAATGTAATTAGTCGACGAAAAAACGGCGGCATAACCTACAAATTCGGGCGAAGCCGGACCGTGTCGCTAGTAACGTATAAAAACGATTGTTCGTTTGTTCGTCTGCTCCGTCTTTGTCGCACTCACTAACTTATATCTCCCTCTCAACTCCGTTCGCCTCGAACGATCACGCACTGTCGCGATGATGCACTTCCGTAAACGATTCGTCAGGCACCGCGATGATGGACTTCCGTAAATGATTTCGTCAGGCATTTACTAGCTTACTCCGCAAGTCAAGCGTGCCTAAAGAAGTTTTACTTCAAAGAATGTTTTACGCAAGGCAAGACTGCAATTGTCGCTGTCGAACGGGACGCAGCCCTGTGAGGCAAGACTGTAATACGGCGGAGCCGAAGGCTCCACTACTGTTGTCGCTGCCGTGTTTCGTCTCAATCGCGTGCAAATTCGCGGGTAACTGCTAGTGATCTATATATTTAAAACGCAAGGCTCGTTTTCTTTGTGACATTCAGTACGATAAGTAGAGCAGTTGTTGAAACACAATCATAATGTAGTGCATGTAGTGTAGTCTAGTGTAGTTATACACAGCAATCTTGACAATTACTTTGTCGATATTGTCATTGTACGGAGACTGAATACTTATGAGAAGACGCGCTTCTGCTTTGCATGGAGAAGGCTTCGACTGCTTCCACTTATAAACACAGTAAGCTCAAGTTTACTCGTCGCTAAAGAATCTTCTGTAAACAAAAAAATCTATTTCTTAACATTTTCGAGTTTTAAAAAAAAATATTCGTCTGATATATTTACTCTAACTTTTACAAAGAGCTTTATTTCCGGGATTTCTGTGTATATTTTTGTTGGGAACGGGGTATTTTAGTTTTTTTATCTTCTTTTTTTAATAATTTAAGCCTCATAAGCATTGAAATAACGAAAAAATTTTTTAGAAGTCATAATGTTCGAATTTATATATTTTTAGAATATTGATAGTTAACAATCGAAAGTCGTACTATAGACGTTATACGCGTTTGGATATTTTTAGCACCTCATCGAAACATAGTATTAAGAGCCCGTTTGCCGATTTCAGAGGGAAAGCTGTATTTTGCGGCGTGTGGTGAGGAAACATTTTGAAACATTCCATTCATAATAGTACAACTAATATATTGTGGTCTATGAGAATTGAATGCTCTCTCTCTATCTTTCAGACCTGTGAGAAGAATTGACAAAGAGAACCGAATTATTATATGCCTGCTTATAGTAAAATAAATACTATAACATGTGTTGGTACACTAACACAGACACGTACTAGACTGCAGTTATCAAATAGGGATGTGCTATATTTATCTTATGTACAGAATTACATTTTTATATAAATACATCTAACAATTAAGTAAAAAATAAAAATAGTTCCGCTATAGAATTTTCCATTTATGTTAAAAACATTAAAAAAATTCAGGAACACAATTCTTACAAGAATTCATGGTAAAAAAGGTGCTAATACCCTTTCGAGTTTTTTTTTGTAAGTCAAGTAAAAAAAAAATTACATTTTTTAATTTTATTATTTTTACTATAGTTAGATAGTGTACCAAGTTTTATTAAAATAGATTCACCCATTCTCGAGTACTGTTGGTATGAACCCAAGAATACAACCTTGCTGTTTTATTGATTGATTTATATTGAAGCTTACTTTGTAGTAATAATTCGGCATCCAGTCGCCGCGCCGCCAATGTCACGTCTGTCAAGTAAAGTGTAAAGCGCGATTGTCTTAAATGGTTAGGGAATTGTCATCCGGCCTCTCCGCATACATACACTTTGTCCAGGAATGCTCGACGTTACGCAACGAACAATTCAATATTTATGCTGAATATGTTAGTTATCAACCCTTTCGGTCCTGAATTTTATATTTTTGAAACACAAAATATTTTTTAGAGTGTTAGGCTTATTTAGAGTGTAATAATTAAGGTATATTCAGTGATAAAATTAAATTTAACTTTTACAGAATTTTGGAAAATCCTATCTCTATTAAAATGGATAACAGATCAAAAAAATATATTTTATTTTTTAATTAATTTTTATGTACTATTTATAATTAGTAAAGTTAACATCATAAAATTAAAATAAATATCCGCACAAGAAAAATAGATTACATCATGAAAATGCGTAAGTTATACTTAAGTAATATATAATCCGAATGTACACTTTTACCAGCTTTGCGTAAATTCATGACTGCGGTCAACACTTGACTCGATATTTTGCTCTACCCACATTGTATTTTTGTTTGGTTTGGCATGCCTACATCTCAGATAAGCCCCAAGCACAATGAAATGTTTATATTTGATATTTAATTACATTGACTTAAATTACACGCGTTAGAATAGTAGGTCCATTAAAATGATCGCCAGGACCGAATGGGTTAAAGGCAAGTGAACTTTTTTTTGAAATATTTATTTTTCGAATCCAGTCGATAGATAGATTGTAGTTTTAGACGCTAGACTGAATCGAGATGAATTGTGTCTCCTTTAAAAAATAAAAAAAAATTGGTTGTCTGTAAAGTCGGTTTACGGACGATAGTTTTACGTGATAACGTATTCCGTAATACATAACCTAAATTTATATAATAATTATAATAATTCGAATCTATGATATTGCATCTTTCGCTTCAAATTTAGGTAAATTTTATTAATAGAATAATAAAACACTATAAAAAGTATACTATTATTATATAAAAAACAACTATGGCATGTATCTCTTTTGCACATGCGCCGATTTTCCCCAAAAAATTTACAAAAATTTCTAGTAAAAATAGATAGAGTAAAAACCGTTTTAAAAACTATATTATTATTATATAAAACATCATTATAAGAGATATATTCTTTTACGCATGCGCCGATGTTCCCCAAAAACAATAGGCCACTTCATATTTGCATATCAAACATCCTCCCAAAATTTGGTTTCAATCCGCTTATCCTTGGTGTCGGAATGATAAGAAATGTCAAAAGTGACGTTTGCAACTGTCAAAGTATTATGTTCTAATAATAATTAGTTATTCCAATACTTAACTTAGAAGGCGTTGCATTTCACAAAATACTAATGTCAAAAAATTGAATTAAACATTAGAAATGCAGCCGTTTTCATGTTAAGACAAGACATACGTTCTCTTCTAATTTCCATGTACGGCAAACTAAGACGACCGACCGCGTCGCTCCATGCATTAGACAACATTGCATTTATACAGCTGTTTTTCTATATAAATTTGTATAAAAAAACTGTTTAGGCAAATTCTGTTATACGAAATCTATGTAAAATGTTCTCCTCTTTCGTTTAAGACTGGTTTCAAACCGATCTGATTTAAATTCAGCGAGAAATTAGCAAAAAGCACGCACAGGGTCAGGCGGAACGTTACGCGTTAGGAACGTTACACTTTTTCGTGCATGCAGCCGGTGTTTTATCAATTTATAATATTGGTGATTCATCAATTTATAAGACGTTATCACGTCAAAAAGAACTACTAACTCGATTTAAGTAAAATTTATGTGAGGTCAACCTGAAAGTATGCTCTTTTAAATAGACTAAGAATAATGAGAATCGGTTCACAATTGGCGGAGATATCGCGGTACATAAAAAATAAACAGGTGGAATTGAGAACCTCCTTCCTTAATTCAAGTTGGTTAAAACACAGATGATTACAAGTACACAAATTGATTTTGTACTAACATAAAATGTATCATTCCTAGACATCCTGTTAGTGTAATCGCTAATCAGTTTGTTTAGCACACTACTTGCTTGTATCAAGTTCCTGTTTGTATACAATACAATACAACAATACAAACAATAATACAACAATAGATATAAATGATAGACGGTGTAAGAAAAGGGTCGACGATGCTTTACTTAAATAATTCAATAAGGAAACAGGTTACCAAATGAGACAAGTATATAAGTTAAATCATTATTATTATATATTACAAATATAATAAACATCAATTTAATTTGAGATTTGCATATAACAATGCACGCTTATGGATTCATTCCCTTAAGGCGACTGTTCACCAGCTGTTCAATATTTATTTATGACCCCTTATTCACCCGCATAGCTCTGTATTATGCGCATTCCTCTCTGCCTGTGTGTATGTGTACAAAATGCGTGAAAAACAGTTCCGGAAATATTTTCAAAATAAACTATAGGATTATGTATAATTCATTCCATATGACTTTGAGCCAGATTATTGCATATTATTCGATCTAAATATATTATTTAAAATCAGGCAAAATATATAAAGACCGCTGCACACAGGCTGGAAACACTGCTTGGACTTCTACTGGACGGTAGGCTCGGTACGAGGCCGGAAATGACGTCACTGCGGGCTCGCCTGCTAGCTTACAAGATAGATTTTAAAATTAGAACAGGAGTTATTTCTCTTTCTAGGTCCTCTGCTTGCTCTGAGTAAGAACCAATCAGGAAACAGTATTTTACGTGGGCGACACGAATAAACGTCTAAAACCAACATGGCGTCATTCTGCTCAGAGTCAGACAACAGACACGTTTTGCTCTGTGTTCTTATTTGAACTGCCACTACTCACTGCGCGTGCATCAGATCTATCCACAAAACAAGCTTCAAAAGACGTCTCGTGTGAAGCGAGCACATAAAAATAATCAAGAAAACCAGCGCTAGAAAACTAATAGTCAAATCTAGCAAGGAATCTAGTGGTAATTCCAGCCTCGTTTGCAGCGGCCTTAACATACAATCTAATTGTTTTCTACCTGACAACATTGACTGTTTCTGAAATCTGAATGTATAAAAACTGTAACTAGCGTGACCTGTGCGAATTATTCGCACTAAATAAGCATAATAATTATCACTTTACAAAATTATTTTTTAAATATGATTGCAGGTATTCAATCCATTTCTAATTTTGCACACTGCTTATAACGTTCTTTTTTTGTTGTAAAAGAAATATTTTACTAAAATTGTCATATAGAGGCGCAAGTAGCAAAAGCGTTGTTCAGATGGCAGTATGCAGTATTTACAATATGAAGGTCAGATGACAGATCGAAGTGTTAGCGTTACGCCGTCAGATGGCAGACGTTGTTCAGAGTTTAATTAATTTACAAAAACAATAGCAATAATAAATTTTTTAGTTGTCGATGTCGGTAGAGCAAGCAATTATCTGTAAAATGATATATAATTTATGTGGAGAAATTGTGTGATTTTTTCTAAAAAGGGAGGCAAACATCTTAAACCTTAGCGTATTAATATATATGATTATATCATCACAATCTAAGGTGACACTCAATTCAAATTTTTTGACATTGCTTTCTGCAACCCAACACGAGTGTGTTTATGACAGTATTATTATTAGAGATGATCACCTGATCGCATCTAAGGCACACAAATCTGTAAGTAGGATGTTCTTATAATGAGGAAGTCTAGTTTTGTTCTACGGAGGGTCCATCGCCGTTGTACTGTGAGAATAAGATTTCATATAATGCGCTGCTGCATCTTCACATCAGTGCCGATAGGGTAAAGGCACCAATTCTCGACCACTCACCTGTAGTCGCCCACTTTTATATCTAGTTGATAGACTTGTCATTTTGCGTAAGGAGTTGCGAGTTTCAAAAAGATTTAACCATTTCACACTTGGCACGAACTGTACTTTTGAACTAACACTTCTTTTGGCACGGTAGGGTAAATCGATTCATGAGATTGAAAGTGTAACAAACCCTTGCGAGGCACGTATACCACATATAGGCCAAGAGCCAGTGAAGATTATCGCGTATACCATATATAGTGCAAGAGCCAGTGAAGATTATCGGTACTGTCAGCAAACACCGATAGAATTATTCGGTTTGTTATTCTAAGCAAAAATCATAATATGTAGGGGGGGGGCGATGGGTTGAGGCGGGAAATGCGTTAGAAAGTACAAATATATTGCACTTTTTCAAGTGATAAAAATAGTTCTATTAGTGAGAGATACAGTGAAGTTAAGAAAAAAATAGTCTGTCTAATCTGTGAGTATGGATAATATGTCTGGCAGGTAAAAAAATGGAAAAAAATAATCAAAACCATTGCCCTTATTTTCGCAGTCTTAAAAATTTGTCAGATGATAGTTTATATTGTAATTACAGCTGCAAATATAGTCTAGCTAATGTGGAACACCCCGAAACCCTTGCCAGACTCGTCCAACGCTCGTCAGGCGCGCTTCATTAACTATCTGACTTGTGAGTCTGGCGGGGCTTTCGTGATTGTAAATGACAGCCAGACGTGTATTTTCTATGAAATTATAGTATTATTTATCATGTAACAAATTTTCAAATCCGGGAAAATAAGAGCAAAAATTTTGTAATTTTTACGATTTTCAAGATGCCGCCAGACTCATTTGCCAATTTCATAAATCAACCAGACTTACTTTTGATTATAGTTTATGATAGTATCAAATGATACGTTAAATTTTAAACATGGAAAAATAAAAGTTACGGATTTCAAAAATCGGTCAAATTTTTGCATCTGCAAATTTTCAGGCAGACTGACTTTCCTCCACTTGGGATGTGCTACACTGTTATTTCCATTAATAAAATGATTTACTTTAATTAATGTCAAATATTTATGACTTGGCAAATAAGTGTTTCATTTTATCTAGTGAACCCATCCGAAAATTTTAGCCAGACTCACAAATTGTCGTTTTGTGTCACCATCCGAACAAACTATTTCATATTCACCAACTGGGAAAATAAGTACAAAAAAAAAATCACTGCCTCCTGGACTAATACCTATAAAAACCGGTCGTACAACGTTGTGCTATGATGGGTGAGAGATATAGTGGCTTCCTCGTATCATAAAGGTCGTAGATTCGATTCGAGCGGTCAGTGCTATTATTATTATTATTATTTATTTTCTTTACAATTATACCAGGATTACCTCAATAGTGTATACTGTATACTGTAAAATAAAGAGTTCCTTTTTTAAAATTCTGTCGGCGTATCGTCAACCGAATTATTTCTGTTTATATTTCATAAAACACAAATTTTGATGTAAACATTATATTTTAAGACAAACAAAAGCAGAACAGTACTTTAGACGCGCAAAAGCCGCTTCGACTACAATAAAACATAATATATAAAAAAGTTGAAATAATTAATTCAATGACGCCACTATCTCCTCATAATATGCACTCAGTCATAACATAAAAGCGTTTCCGGTTTCATTTAAAACCTACAAATAATAAGCATGAGAAGTCATTGCTAAATTTACTTAAACCTAAATTAAAAAAAAACGACACCTAATTACAATAGAACTGACACTAAATAGCCACACCGGAAACATTGCAATAATTGACTAGCGGAGAAAAACACGCATTCAGCTGTTTCGTGAAATAAGCGAGCATCGTAAAGCGTTGACAATCGACAATATGAAAACAAATGAGCATCGCAGCGTTACGAGCCATTGCACTGTAACAGTGCGAGTGCGATAGAGAGAGATGCACAGATGTATTATATTAAGCATCATGTTAATATTAAAATTAACAAGCGAGTAATGTAATTAGATCTTGTTGTCTATGATCCTGAGCGCAGTAAGAATATGGCTTAGCCTATCGTCGGACTATGTCATATGTTTTTATATTATAATATTTTGTTGAGGTATATTTGCGACGACAAGACAAAAAGTCTAATACATAAATTATTATTTTATGAGTCTGTTTGTTAGTGTTATATCCAACGAGATTCAAATTTGCTTCTAAGATGTAGAGAAGGAATTAATTTGACTGACATCTATATATCTCTCTCTCTCTCTGACTGAAAAATAAAACGCGAAAAAACTGACATAACTAAGTTATCATATATATTAATAAGCTAAGGTTAAGATGTTTGCCTCCCTTTTTAGAAAAAACCTCACAATTTTTCCACATAAATTATTATATATCATTTTACAGATATTTTAGTAAAATATTTCTTCGATCTGTCATCTGAGCTTCATATTGTAATACAACAAAAAGAAGAACGTTGTAATTATTAACCAATTTGTCTCTGTCTCTTTCTACCGGAACTTGGTTCGCGCAGGCCAGTCTAACTGTTCAGGTCGTTGGTTATATCACTACAATGTCCGGTGTTGACTGCAGTAGAAATACATTTTTTTCTTTTCGTTTTATTGTTCAGTAAAAACTAAAAGGCTTTTGTAATGTAAAAAAGCAATTTTATCGTTTTGAAGTGAAACTACTTTAGGCGCGGCAGGGTATATTGGTCTTGATCAGACAAAATAATAATCCAAATAATGTTTAAAAAGAAACCGGAGAAAGGTTGCTGAAAATGTGACATAAACGATTTTGCCGTGTGCCCGTAGATAAGGACGTAATGACGCACCGCTTACAACGTCGCAGAATCATTTTATTTCGGGACAGTAAATAATTTTCTCTCTCCCACGTTGCATTTTAGCTGCGTTTTATTATCATTTGCTTTAGTTATAAACCAAGATAATAATCATTTATTAAGTTTATATTTATCAAGGATGCAAAATTATTGCGACACACAAAATTTTGTATTGATCCTGCCAAAAAATAATTAAACGATATTTTTTTAAAATTGTGTATACATTTTAACATAATTTTTTTATTCAAAACAATATTGTGATAAATATTTAGCTTCAAAAAGTGATTTCAGCGTAATTTTCTCCAATTTCTGATTAACTTCAAAATTTGCACACGTGCCAAGGGCCGATGACAATACAATTATTTCATAAAAATAAATTTGAATTTAAAAATTTTGAAATAATTTTGAATTTGAAAATTAAAAAAAAAATACTCTTGATGTCGTTTTGAGACCAAAAATTAAGAAAATAAATTATAGTTTAAAAAAATTAAAAAAACACGCTTTAATATCAAATCGAACTAAAAAGAAGAAAATAATTATTAACAAAATAATGCAATTAAAGAAAAAAAGCGTGGGGTGCTAATTACTATATTTTCATTATAACTTTAGTTTTATAAATAGCTACCAATGAAATAGTTGTAACATTTAATATCAAGCACCCCACGCTTTTTTACTATATGCAAATGAATTATTTTGTTAATAATTCATTTTTTACCTTTTCGTTCAGTTTGCTAATAAAGCGTGTTTTTTTAAGCTAATTTTTTCCTATAGATATACTATATAGATCAGTCATTTTTTTACTGCGGGTGCAATCTAATGTTCGACATAACAAATACAAACAATTTGTCAACGACATTAGATTGTTCCTGTTTGAATATAAAATGTGATTTATGATCACAATCTAAAATCAGATTTTCTGACAACGCGTTCCGCAACCCAATCGTGTCGGTTAAAAAAACGCAGCACGTAGAACGAACGAGACAGTTGAGTCGCGATGGTGTTAAAAAGACCGCGGCTACATTTATTGGTTAATTAATGTGAGAACAATAGACGGTGTGTCATCCTCATTTGTTTATGTTTACTTCTATTTAAATATCTACGTACAACTAACATGTGAAATATTGTTCTCTTGTGCTCCTAATTCAATTGTTTTTCCTGATCATTTGTTTCCAAGAAAACTTTAAAGTGGGCTAAATTAAGACTTAGTGGGAAAATTTAAGAAAACGTTTTGTCTTAACAATTTGTGGCGCCGAGAAATAATTAATGAGGCAAATTATTAAAATTCTTCGAATGTTTTTTTTTTCTGTATTGAATTTAGTGTTGCTATGGAGGTGAGATTTTTCAGCTTTGAGACGACTGATTTGATGTTTTTGATCATATTTATGTGTTAAGGAGGTTGGTCCGTTACAGTCCCAATCAAAAGTAAGTCGAATTCTAAATGGGAACATTTCCATAATAAATTTTTACAAAAGGTTATAAGTCGATGATACCAATAAATTATGGTCATAAAGGCATTAATAAATATTTTTTTTAATATTAATTAATTATTTCAGTATTTTACTTAATGGACTAACTTTTGAATTTTTTGTACAAAGTTAGGTTAGAAAAAAAAAATGTAAATATCTGTATTTTACATATTTTTTGCAGTAAATAATTAAAAAAAGAAATTAGAAGTAATAAAAATTAAAACTAAATGATTAAAAAGTTAAAAATTCAGTTAAAATTGTTAAAACTGTCAAGAATAAAAGTCCATAATCGAAAAGTGCTAAGGTTTAATAATTTTTTTTATTGATTAAAAGTCTCCTAATTAAATTGGAAAAAATATTAAAATATGCGTAAGACATCGATGCTTTACATAGTTAGTTTTCGGAACTGCTGACATTATTTGGTTATTTGCAAAAAATTAAAATGAACAGTTTGTTGCTAGGTTGACATATTTTCCATAAGTAAAAGTTTGTTTTTTTAATTTTTATCTTTATAAATCTCCTGATTTTGGATTTTTTACAGAAAATTTTGTCATAAAAAATCTATTAAAAAAACTTTATTTCAGATTTTTTTCATTACCTTCGTAAAACGGCTCAACCTCTTTAAATTCAATAATAAATTTTTAGTAGTTTTGTTAGTATACTTTTTTTACGGTCGGGGTTTGGACTAAATTATGTATTATCTAATATATTATGTAGCAGCCAGAAGTAGATTGAACCGATAAGACATACCTAATATTTTCATATACAGAAAAAAAAAATTTTTATAATCAACTTTATGACTTATATATGTTTAGAGAAAGAATAAATCATGTAGTAGATACCTATATATAATATAAGTAATAATTTTCAATATTACAGAATATGACCGACATTTTTGTGTACTTATTTATATATACTAGCTGTACCCTGCCACAGGTTGCTGCGGCTCAGTCTGGTTTGCGTCTATTGTTTATACGCCCAACATATAGCGCTCCCTTTGCCGTAAAACATTTAATATAGCGTGTGTTGCTTTCACGTCCAACAGATGGCGCTGTATGACGCTATTAAAAAAAAACATGTGTTCACCGGTAACAGGTGTGACATCTATACAACAGGTATACAAAAACAGCCGCATATTCGAATGCAACGTTGTGTCAAAATTTCAAAGAAATCGGTGAAGAACTTTTGAAGATTTAAGATTTGAACAAACGAACAGTTCTTTTTTCTTAGTATATTGTTTATTCACAACTAGGAAAAAGGAGGGTTGTGATTTTTTTTTTTTTTATTTTAAAAACAAAATAAGCGAATCAGCAACTAAGGCCATTATCGCAAAAACAAATACAAATGACTTTAATTTCGAATCGAGTTAAGTAGTCTATAGTGATATCGTATTTATAGAGGATACCGGGTTCGGATTTTATTTGAATATCGGTATAATTAAATAGTTTGTCGATAAAATAATAAGAAAACATTGATAAAAAAAATATTTATTTTCATAACTGGTGTTTATTTTTGATTTCAGTTAAGAAAGTCAGCAATCAATGGACAGGTGGTATTTTGATGCTATACGACAAGACAAAAGCAATTAGAATCAGGCAAACAGATTATAGGTAAGCTTTTATTGATGTCATTTAACTGATAATAACTGTTTTTTTCCTCACGACGACTAATTTAATGTACTTAGTAGTCAAACACGGAAAGATTGGAAACACAGATATAGATGTAGAAAGTATAGAATTGTATTAAAATAATTATCAAATTGATTAGGGGGTTTGATATAGTTTCACGGAAGCCTAACAAAACTAAGTATGGTATTTAGTTATCTCGGCCCTATATTATTATGTTCAATTTGCTTTTTCGCTTACTTCTTATCTACATATTGTTGTGGCTTATGTAGTCAGTGTTCAGTGTCAAAACCGTGGAAGAACTTTTCAAATCTAATCAAAAAACCTACAAACAAGCCGAAACGATAACCTTTTTTTTAATAACAGCAAGACAACTGCAGTTTACTCTAGTTGTTAAGAAACACCCGTTGTTACAATGCTATTTTAGAAAAATGTATTTTCAACCGTCGGGACTCATACTCGAATCTTTTCACTATCGCGGCAGAATGAGTTATCAATTACTCAACAGTGACATTTCCAATCAGTCAATCTTCCTCATAGTGAAAGCATATTTGTAACTGTTTTTTCACATCATCTGAGAATTATTTTTTGTCTTAAGTAACGCTAGACTATTTTATAAGCTGTTGAAAATTATACGTTTTTAGTTTTGTTTATTTAGATGAAATTTTTTAAAATGTTATCTCAATTTCTAAAAGAAAAAGGGGTTTTCTATGTCGTTTAATTTAGTGGCCAATAATCAAGCAAATAAAATCATTTTATCATTGTTGACCAGATCTCAAAAGCAATTATGAATTTTTGCAAGCTTTTATTTATGAACATTCCCCGTGTCAAGCTTTTAGGTCATCAATGATAAAACGATTTTCATTGTTTATTTGTTATTTTCTTCGTTTTAGTATATTTTAATAAAAGTTTGTTATGAAGGGTTTTTTACGTATATTTTTTATAAATAATAACGCTGCAATTAGACTCTGGAGAAATTACTTTTCAGTTTCTATTTTCACAAGAAATACACCCTCAAAATCATCGACGTTACTTCTGAAACACCCCTGTATGGGTACCGCTTCGGTTTTATATTTAAATGCCTAGGTATATAAAAATTGCGTGGAAGCAATACGTTTGTATACGTACCTAACATTAGAATAGATATCAAATATTAATGTAAAAGATTTAAAAGATATCCAACAAAGTGACCATCGCATGATATGACTTTATTTTATCTACAACACAATGTCTGTATCTTTATTTGTGAATACATATACAGGATTACCACAAACATTATTGATGACGAAACATTTTTTGGAATATTACTTATGATTTCAGAAGTGCTATTGCCTATGCTTCACTATTTTATCGCAAAGTTAATAAAATTAATTTACGTCTCTATACAAATGCTTATATAAAATCGCAACGCGGTGTCAAGGCAGACTAGTATTCCCTCTTCTCCCGCGCCTGCGTTATATATATAAATACGGCTGCATTTCTTTAAAAAAGTTCGCGACAGCCTAATATTCATGTGTTGTTTCGGAGTGCAAAATCGCGATTTAATACAAGGCACACACGAGTTTTGTAGTCTGCCAGTATACTTAGTTGTTAAACTATTACGCTATTTCCTTATATTAAATATTGGTTAAATATGAAAAATATAATAATTCATTCTAAAATTATGAAGTGCCTAAGATTGTTCTGCAGCTCCGCAACGCTCATAGATATAGATAGATATATTTAACACAAAGATAGTACAATACGTACTTATGTGACGTCATTGTATATTAAAATTTTTAACTAAAAAATTCTTCAATTGTATAAAAACAGTTATTGGATAAGATCCTCAAAGTTTTTTGAAATTTTCCCAGTTTCATAATTTTGATTTCGTTAAGCAATTTTGGGAGATTCTTATGCGAAAGTTTTGTGAACTGTAGTTAATCTGTGTTGATAGTTGACTGGATACTTCAAGTGATACCAACACGTATGTAAATTGTGTGTATACTCAAAATTTCGCACAAAATCTAAGACATTTTAACATTTAGCGGCTTTGGAGGATCGAGGAAGTGATCCACTTCTTGTTTTTTTTTTTAAAAAAACAATATCCGCTCGCTTCGTAGTCCATTAAAATAGAATATTGAAGAAAATCTCAATAATTATCAAATAATTTCAGTCGTTTTGTATCACTTGTAGATAAGTAAATGTACACTTATTGTCCTGCCTACATAAAAACGGTAATCTCTATCCAATCTTAATATGTCTGCCGGGACACTTAGATATGCATAATTTCAGTAGGCTGTGGACGAATATGAGCGCGCTATTTAAATATTTAATTGATTCAGGAAAAGTTTACACGGTGTATTGTCACATAAGTCACGAAAGTTGGTTTGCGGCAAGTTAATGATAGCGCGGTGTGCGCTGATAACGATCTAGAAATATGTTATTTTGTTTAAACAGTGAAAGCTTTTAAAAAAGCACCGTTAACTTATAAAACATTAGTCGAGAAAAAAATAATACGACTTGCACGATTATTTGTTTTTAATGATTTACGCGTGATCGTTTATCTACAACTTCCAAAAAACTGAAGGAAATACCGTGACCACGTATAGTCAAGTAATAGAAACTCGTTTTATTGCACTAGGAAACGTGTAAATAAAATAAAACAATCGCCTTGTTAAAAAGCTTCTTCAATTCAAGTAACTAGACCTGTATAAAGTGAAGAAAAAGAAGTTTATAGCCAGACGTAGTGCATATGTGTCTAGAGGGGAGTTGGGGGCAGACGTGCAAGGTGCTGTGCGGGTGGACTGGAGATGAAGGATAGCGGCCTGACGTTTGGTGTGTAGATGCAGATGAATGCACGCACTTTAATCCGACATTCACATCTCTTCTACCTTCTACTTCGGTAGGGGTGACCGTATTATAAGTACTGATATATAATATTTTAAAACGGGAACTCCGATCATCATGAAATTTGGACACAACATTCATCTCGGTGAACTAAGATGAATGTGCGTACTTATGTTCCCACCCCCACATCCGTTCTTTTGCACCCGGGTGAAACCGGGACGGACCGCTACATAATAAAAATGTCGATACCGTATCGTTTTAACTTCTTCCATTTTTGGTACATGAATTTTTAGTTTGAATGTAGATCAAAACAATACAATAATTCAGCTCATACTTTTATAGGGGGATGTGCAAAAATATTTTTTACGATCGTTTGGCCAGCCTTGTACCTGGTATGGTAACGGACCCTATACACAAGCACTAACCATCTCACAACATACACGCAGTTTTCTTGCTTAACAAACGTACCGTATTCACTAACCCTTTATTCTCTACTACAAATAACAAAACCATGGTATTATGATCGTTACCGTAAATTATTGTAGATATAAACATTTTTTTACCAGTCCAACACCATATTATGTGAGAAACGGCACTAATTTAGGTCAAAAATCACTTTTCAAAATTTTACAGTATTTTTCGTTTCGAGTCACCCGAATCCAAAAACATTTTTGAAAAAGTTTTATGCGTCTATTAGTCTGTGAGCACGATACAGGTGAAACGGATGAGCGGATTGACACCAAATGAGAAAGGATGTTTGGTATGCTAATATGAAGAGCCCTATTGTTTTTGAGGAAGTCGGCGCATGCGCAGAGGAGATATATGCTATAACGTTGTTTTTTATATAATAATGATATCAAGCCTACGACCTTTGGGTTACGAGGCAAGTTACCTTGCGGCCACCTTAACTTGATATTCTACAGCCGGTTTTTGTAGTATGTAACCTACAAATAGGACACGTTCGTTACATTTTCAATGTCAAGAATGAATTTTACCTTACCGTGTCAAAAGAAGTTAACACTATTGTGTTTGTTATTATATATACCTAAAGGCCGCTGCACACGAGGCTAGAAACGCTGCTAGATTCCTTGCTAGATTTGCCTACTAGTTTTCTAGCGCTGGTTTTCTTGATAGCTGTTATGTGCTCGCTTCACACGAGACTACTATTCAAGCTTGTTTTGTGAATAGATGTGGTGCGCGCGCAATGACAGTTCAAATATAAACACAGAGCAAAACGTGGCTGTTGTCTGACTCTGAGCAGAATGACGCCATGTTGGTTTGTGGGCGTTTATTCGTTCCTGATTGGTTCTTGCTCAGAGCAAGCAGAGGACCTAGCAAAAAAAAAATTACTCGTTCTAATTTTAAAATCTATAATCTTGTGAGCTAGCAGGCAAACCCGCAGTGACATCAGTTCCAGCTTCGTACCCAGCCTACCTTCCAGCAGAGCTCCAAGCAGTGTTTCTAGCCTCGTGTGCAGCAGCCTTAACTTAGGTACTCTTTTTAGTTATCTACTGACTACTCTACAATAACATACCAAACACACCTAATAATGTAAAGTTGGCACGAGAAATAAATTCTAAATGGCAATTTCTTACGCAAATAAATAACGAAGTATATATTTTTTCACAATGGTTTTCCCCTTGGAGATCCGAGGAGTTGACAATGATATGTCAGTGGCCGCCGCGACGTTAGGGGACGTCGTCGTCTGAGATTTCTACAGAAGTCTGCTCTGCATGCATTATATTCTTTAACATATGGACGCTTCTATGCCGCATTTACAGGTGGACATAATTTATATGAACTTTTTTTTATTTAAACGCATCGCTTTCATTTTGATCATAAAAACGATGATATTAAAAAAAGGCATGTATCGCAGCACATACAACCGAAGTGAAACTTTTTATGTATGAATAATATAAACTGACTTTTGCGATTCGTTTTATTTTATTTTTCTTTGTAAGAAAGTTATAGTTAAATAATTAAAAATTGACGACCAATCGATTAGGGCGCGACGTCAAAATAAATTCATTACTAGGCTACTGAATTCTTATAAACATAATAATAATTAATTAAACATACAAATTTGCATATAGATCAATAGACCAATAAAGTGAAGATGATTTGACCCTAAAAATTTCCACAAAATCGCAGAAGGGTGCAAAGAGGGAACATTTATATAAGTATGATACACAATCTGTCAAAATTGCACATTCGGGCGATGACTGGAACTTGTTGAAAAACGTTAAAAAGGAGCTAAAAAAGCTTT
The DNA here is from genome assembly GCA_963575645.1 of Xanthostigma xanthostigma. Lineage (NCBI taxonomy): Eukaryota > Metazoa > Arthropoda > Insecta > Raphidioptera > Raphidiidae > Xanthostigma > Xanthostigma xanthostigma. The sequence goes on along the minus strand of OY754471.1, from coordinate 6,166,664 downwards.
GTTTCATCAGTTTTTTGCTTGTCAAAATTCAATATTGTAAGCATGGAAAAGTTCTAATTTTAGAATTAGTAGGAACTGAGGTCGTCGTTTACTGGCCTATAAAGAGATTCCTTATGGATACACAGCATTGCAGCCTTTTGACGTCATTTACGAAATTGGCAGGTTCTGAATTGTTCAAATATCGACACAGTTTTTACATGCTTTTCCTCCTTAATAAGTTAACTTACATAAATATAAATATGTAATAATAGACTTTTGTAATTATAGAATATCCATTTTTGACGTGATAACGTCTTATAAATTGATGAATCACCAATATTATAAATTGATAAAACACCGGCTGCATGTACGAAAAAGTGTAACGCCTGACCCTGTGCGTGCTTTTTGCTAATTTCTCGCTCAATTTAAATCAGATCGGTTTGAAACCAGTCTTAAACGAAAGAGGAGAACATTTTACATAGATTTCGTATAACAGAATTTGCCTAAACAGTTTTTTTATACAAATTTATATAGAAAAATATTTTATACAAATTTATATAGAAAAATAGCTGTATAAATGCAATGTTGTGTAATGCATGGCGCGACGCGGTCGGTTGTCTTTGTTTGCCGTACATGGAAATTAGAAGCAAACGTATGTCTTGTCTTAACATGAAAACAGCTGCATTTCTAATGTTTAATTCAATTTTTTGACATTAGTATATTGTGAAATGCAAAGCCTTCTAAGTTAAGTATTGGAATAACTAATTATTATTAGAACATAATACTTTGTAAGTTGCAAACGTCACTTTTGACATTTCTTATCATTCCGACACCAAGGATAAGCGGATTGAAACCAAATTTTGGGAGGTTTAGGTTATGTATTACGGAATACGTTATCACGTAAAACTATCGTCCGTAAACCGACTTTACAGACAACCAATTTTTTTAAATCAGTTTATATATATAAAAAAAATTATACACAACTTCGATATTTATTTTTAACGTTAATTACTGGCCCTATACGCACAAAAAAATCAAGAAAAGCGAAAGTGCATTTTTTTGTCCACCTGTATGGGTGCAAGATAATTTCAAAGGGGACAAGCAAGCTTTTCTTCTATATATACATGGAAAACATGTGTACCCGTTGCTGTCTGAGCACACACACACACACACGTGAGATGGGGGAATGCTTCGTACAAGACTGCTGAAACATAGCCTTCTTTAATTTACACTTTACTCTGAGTTTTTTAAAAGTTAGAAAAGGAATAAGGGAGGAAAAAGAGAAGTAAATATAATCGTCTCCCCTAATATATTCCTTTCTCTTTCGCCATCTTGTGTTGATGAGAAATAGGGTAAAGGCACCGATTCTCAACCAACCTAACCTGTAATCGATCAATTTTTTATTTGTAATTGACAGTTTAGCTTAAGATTATTACACAACGTGTTATGCAATCTAGCTAAATATAAACTATACCGGTAATTTGCGAACAGAAATTAGAAAATATTCATTTGTAAGTAGGTAACACATATGTTTACTTGGTGTATAACTCACTTGCAAATTAATATCTTCTTGTGGATTTGTATCTTGGTGCAATGCGAAACCAAACATTTAAAATATTAACATTAAATCGACTAAGTGTGAATGGTCGGGAGAAATTCATATTTTGAAAAGTTCGTAAGTTTTCGGATTGGACTCTCGAAAATTGGAATTTACAATAGACGCCATACTCTAAATAACGAGATACGGACGATCTCGAGGCGTGTCTACGACTCTTTGATTACAAGCCTCCAGTTCTCAGGCTCTAATCTAAGAACTGGTAAAAGTGTTGATTTTTAATTTATTATTATAAATAACAAATCGAAAATAGGAATTGGCGCTAGGCCTAAATAATCTCCGCTCTTATAAGAAACGATCTAGAAATATTCGTCTGTCGAAAAGTTTAGTTTTAAATGCAAAAAATGTTGTGAAATTTTGAAAAGTGAATTATTACCATTCTTCACTTGTGACGTTGGAACGGAAAAACAGAAAAAATATATAAATCAATATATACCTAGGTGAAATATGGAATACCTAATTGTGAAAAAGAGACTATGTATTTTACACTACACACTACAGAACTCGAAATGATTATAAAACAGATAAACTCCAAAAATTAAATAATTCCGATCGCCAGCATCGAACCTACTGCATTTAGGTTACGAGTCAAGTGTTCTACCTCGCCGCCACCTTAGCTTATTGTTCTACAGCCGGTTTTTATAGTAAACAGTACGTTGCGACACGTCCAATATCAATAATGAGTTTTACCCCACCGGCCCGAAAGAAGTTTTACTTCAAAAAATGTGAACTCGGCTTGGCGCAGCATTGATCTTTCTATGGAAGTTATAGAAATACAGTATGGAATTAAAAATGTATACACCCTTTTATTTCGACAAGTAAAATGTAGAGACGATTCCTCTCACCCTTTCACTAATTTTTAATGTAGATCGTCCTTCGTCTGTGAAAAAAATGTTTGAAATAAAGCTTCGTCTGTCTCTGTTCATTTCTTTTCGTCTCCGTCTTCCTCCTCAATCCTTTCTTCTTCTTCCGATGCTTGGATATTTAAGTCCTTCACAACAACATCATCGTCAGACCTTTTATTTTAATCATACAAACATTTTAGGATGATTTTTGTTTTAAAAAAGTCTTTTGACTTCACTCTATATGCTTGTAAGCTTCGAGCTTTAAATGATATACCGGGTGCTACATAAGTTGTTGCTATATCAACCTACTTGGTTATTGATTCGAATTTTATAATAATAAATTACTTTTTAAGTAAAATTTGTGTTACGAAAGCTTGTGACGTTTTTGCGTGACCTACTGTCCGTTTATGCAGTATAGTGCATCTATATGTTACGGTTAATACAAGAAAGTAGTTAATTGGCGAATTAATCGGCTAATTACCCGAATTAACCAATCCTTGACGTTAATTCGGGTATTAGCCGGTTAATTCGCGAATAAACTACTTTCTTGTATTAACCGTAACATATACATAATATAATAAAAGTTCTTTATATATTATTACAAAATCCACATACTGCGAGAGTTGTTTTTTCAATGAATACAGAAGTTAGTTGAATGATTATAAATAAACAAAATCGTGTAGTTTTAAAGATTCTCAAAGCTAATTTTCAGTTTTCGCCATTTTTTGCTTTTATCTGTATCTATACAGTATACATTTTAAAAATATTCTAAACCTTATATTATGTATTGTTTACATGTTTTCTTTCGACCGGGCGTCAAAGTTACACGCACAATTTTTTTATTATGGAATAATACACAAATTTGAAAATAAAACCCTAAAAATAAAAACATATTGAACGGTTTGTTAAATTTATTGTTTATGTGCTATCAAAATAACATATGACGTCACTTAGCCGTGTGGACGTCAAAAATGCTTTACTTAAACAATTTTCTATCTAATGAAAAGATATTTACGAGAAAAGTTTTACCAAAGAAAAGAAATTTTAATAAATTATTGCGCTTCAACAAATCGTTTAATGTTTCTCAGATTTTAGAGTTTTGTCTAATTTGAAAATTCAAAAATTCTGTTTACATAGTGTAATGCGTTATGCAGTTTGCCGGTTTTCTTTGCTCATGCTGTAGCGAAGTTTTCTTTTGGGTAAATGTTTTCAGTTTAAAATATCGTGTCGTATTTCTTATATTTTGATGAACATAAATCTTTTTGTATAAAGAAAACGCGAATTTTAATATAAAATTCGTATAAACCATTAAATTTTTTTGTTCAATTGTAAGATATTTTATACCTATATAAAATATGTAGTCTTCGCTTTTCATAAAAACAAATATTCCTCATTCACTTTATTTTTGTTTCTTAATTAAACAACTCGTTTTTGTTTCTTAATTAAAGAAAATGTTTTATGTTTTTTTTATTTTTACTGAACATATTTTTAGACAAAATGATTTTTTAAATTAATGTAAAAAGAAGCGGAAAAAAATAATAAGATTTAGAGATATTTTATTCTGCTCTGTTATTCATCATGTCTGGCATTTTACAGTTCACACTTTACGTCAGCATACCTATAAACATAAAAGCCGCGTATTAATACTATATAAAATAGTAACGAGACCTATGTCTGTGATTTCGTTTGTTGCTTGTTTTTTCGGATATTTTTTTTGATACTTTCACGAAAAAATGTGTTTGTAATTTTTTCCCGCATTATTTGAGCACGGCTGGACCGATTTTTATCCTGTTGAAAATCGCGGGTAGTTTAGTGCTATATATGTAATAACACATTCTAGTTGAGAAAGAGATTGTGAATTATAGACGCTCAACATCTGACGAAATTCTAGTAACTAAATTTCGCCCTGTCATCTAACGAAATTCTAGTAACTAAATTATAACGTATCGACAAACGCCATGTTCGCCACTCCAACACACACACAACAAGCACTACCAAACAGCATACAACGCATACACGCAGCATGCGTCGGCCTGGTTTCATGAAATACCGGGACTTTTCCCGGTGGGCATTTGACAACTTTCCCGGCAAATTTTTAGATCCCAGACCAGAGCAAGGGCAAAAGAAACGTATCACGTCCCGCAAACAGCGTCGCGCCAATTGCACAGTTTTACTCCCATCAAACACACCATTAGATGTTTCACATAAAAAAAGACGGGTTGCACTCCGGGAGTGCCGGCAGAAGTGAAAACTTGAATATTAACGTCTTAATTTTTTGCATTTAGAAGCATTGTTTATTTATTGACAACACTTGTAAATAAAATGGTACGATATTTCAACGCTAGATGTCTAACGTTGTATAAAAAGTATCTGGCAATTACTATCACTTAGAGAGTCTCACCCAGTTCTTACTGACCTGACGCGAGTTTAACATTTTTTCCCATTACAAAAAAAGTGTACAACGCCGCTAAAGAAGTTTTGTAAATAAAATGGTTGGTATCATAGATTGCATTTTTATGTACGATATTTCAACGCTAGATGTCTAACGTTGTATGAAAAGTATCTGGCAATTACTATCACTTAGAGAGTCTCACCCAGTTCTTACTTTTCCTGACGTGAGTTTAACATTTTTTACCCATTACAAAAAAAGTGTACAACGCCGCTAAAGAAGTTTTCACTTCAAAAATATAAAAAAATCGATTCTCATATAATGTATAGGTATGCTGTTTGGTTGCCTATACGCTCCAAGGAGTATAGCGGTGCGTGTATAAGAGTGGGCGTGACGTCACAAGGTGCGAGAGTTCCGGTGGCCCGTGTGGTGGTGTAGTAGCGGAGATGGGCTCAGTGATTTGTATCCACTACCGTTTCCTGTTCCTCTCTGTCTTTATAATATATACGTGCTGTGATTATTTAGCCCTCGTGCCCTCATATCTAACCTATCATTATTCACAGCTACTCAATACCTATTATTGCTTTGGTTATTATACATATTTTTCCGTGCTATTTCTTTATAATGTGACGTCATATCCGCGTACAGTATTGTGTTAGGAATAGTGTCCGAGCGAAGCTTTTGGCCGAAGCTGAAGGTTTCTAACAAGCGCCGAAATTGAACGAACTGTTACGAATGAGCGAGAACGCGATGGACATAAACTTGTTGCCATGTTTTGTCTTATGTACCTTAACTTCTGTTAATTGCTATGGTTAATTATTAATATTTATTTTCATAATTATTGTTTTGAATTTTCATATTGTAAGTACTTGAAAAATTCTAATCTATAGCGTCGTACATTAATAAATCTAACTTTTTGTCCACAATCCTGCGACTTTTCTTATTAATTAGAAAAATATTTTTTTTTTCAAATATAAAAATAATATTACACACTACAAATAATTTAAGTCAGTATGAAAATTGAAGCGTATAAAACATTTCTATTTCATTATTTTTCGTCGACTCAAGTTTGCCAAAATATTATTTCTCGAACTTAAAAAATTAATCCGATCACACAAATTGAATATTAATAGAGAAATAGACCGTACGGAATATTTTAAAACTCGATGTGTTTTACTGACGAATTTTGCATCATCAAAAAATTGATAATTTATATATACTTTAAGTTTTAGTGTTCCGTGTAAAACGGATCACTTCAGTGTCCGTCCATCTGTCTGTCACAATTTTATTTTCAGTCCAGCCCTGTATTTCTGTGGTGCAAACCGGAAATGAAGTCAGGATTTTTGATGTGTGAAGCTAGATGTGTTGACCGCACGCTTACTGATCAGTTACGTATTTAACGCGTTTTTTTAAATTATTTTAATGGTTATTACCCTTACACGAATTATTTTGGAAAAAAAATGTATGTCGCACGCGAGTGGCACGCTGGTCTTTATTACAAAATAATTGTTTAAAACAATATTTTTTTCTAATTTTTACGAGGGTAAATACGCAACTTGATACACATTGAATAACGTAGATTTTTTGCTATATATCCGGTTTGAAATAGATAATGACGAATTTCATTCAATTATATTATCATTTGTTAAAGTCTAGTAAATGCGTGTTATTTCTTCATTCAAAAATTTAAAGATTTGATCATTTCAAATATTTAAAAAAAGGATGTACCTAGGTATACAGTGTGCTCTTGTCATTTCAATAGTTTTTTTATTCAACTCGAAATTTACTATCGGAAACTGCTGAAGTATATTTTTTGTGCTTCAAACTCAACATGCATTTTTTCAAATGGCAACATCCTTTTTTTTACATTTTTGAGATCTCCATTTTTTGTCTATAAATTGATATAAAATTTTCATAAGGTTACATAAGAAAATGTTCGAGAAAAACATTAATCACACAAACACTAATAATTGTTATAAATATTTACACATGCGTGGAGTGCTATGAGAAAAAATTATTTTATTAAATTGGTAACGTTTTTCCCATGTAACCTTATGTAAATTTTATACGAATTTATAGAGCAAAAAATGCAGATTTCGAAAATGTAAAAAAAAATATGTTGCCATTTGAAAAAAAAATGCATGTACACTTCCGGTTGAGTTTGAAGAAAATACATCAGTAGCTACCGACAGTAAAATTTAAGTTGAATAAAAATAGTATATTGTGCGACTAGTGAGAGAAGGAGAAGATTCCATGAGCGTGAAATTTGCCGCACGAGCGCAGCGAGTGCGGTAAAACACACGCGAGTGGAATATTCTCCTTCGATCAATAGTCGCACATAATACTTTATTCAACTAGCAGGAGTAATATGTAATCGGGGCCCTGATAAAAGAGGGAAAATTAATAATAAATCACTTCATTGATTGACGTACCACCGTCAGTGTATACACAAGATTGCCATGATTTCGCTGAATTGCGATGCTGTTTTCATATAAGTATACAATACCGCCTACCACGTTCCTATTGGTCCAGAAGCTACTTGCAGTTTTTTTCATTATTTAGCGCTTGGGCTTGCTACTGAGTTTCTATTGGTCCAGAAAATTCATTATTACACTAGTGAAGTAATACATTATTTCTCCCACGCCAGAAAATTCATTATTACACTAGTGAAGTAATATATTATTTCTCCCACGTTTAGCAGGGCCCCGAAATTACATATTACTCACGCGTGTTGAATAAACCTTTTTATGTATCTAGTAGGATACAAGAATTGACTGTTACCACTATCGGTTAATTAAAATTTTTGTGTCTGAAATTATTTCTCGATTGTTAAAAAGTTAAACTACTCATATCAGATATTTGTTAGACGTCTGGTACGATATTTTATAAAAGTGAAGCATATTTAGTAACTCAAGTGTAGTAATATGATATTCCTACAGCAGACACAAAGAAGCTATGATCTGCGTGAGATAACTTCTTAAAACACAAAACCTCCGACCACAATGGAACCTGTAATACCTACCGGGAACTTGAAGACGTTTCCCTTCACAAGCTATTGAATTAATATCTGTATCGCCGCCGGTAGGATTTTTAGCACGACTAGCTATATTTAGATCTTTGTTATTAATTTTTCAAAAATTTTTTGAATCATTCAAACTTTCAATCTTTCGTGCATTTTATTAGATAATAAATAACTTAATACTAATTAATTTTTATATTTTTTACATATTTCTGAAGAAGATCCAAATCCGGATCGAAACGTCATCTTGTGTTATATTGGTCTGAGAAAAATTGGTCGACAATTTTATTTATTTTTAGATCTTTGTCCTCCAATTAGCTACCCATCCCCCCCGGATCTTGAATAATGGAGTATTCATACTAATTCCCCTTTAGTTTTCTTTGGCGCCTAAAAATTACCAAAATTGCACTTAGAACGTTTGGGATACCGTTTATATAACCTAACGAAATGTCTATATTTACTGTCATTGCCTCCCCTGAAGAAAATTTACGCCAAAACTGACATCGAATTCATGACGTACTCCTTTAGAGGTTATAAGAAGAAAAATCTATTCCTAATTGTTGCACTTTTATACTTTCAACTTCAACGTTCTTGCGGCTCCATACGCGATTGAGATGAAATACAACGACAACAGTACGGCAGTTCTGCCTCGCGAGGCTACGCCCCATTCGACAGCAACAACAGTAGTTGGTATTACCGTATTACAATTATTTATTTTTTACCAAAAGCCTAAATACGAATTTTCATATCTCTAACTTGAGAAACGATGGGTTCATCCTTTAATTCACCAACTTCTGTTTTTTTTTTGACAAAAGGTAGCCTATGTCCTTCCGCAAGATGTAATCTATCTCCTTGCCAAATTTTATCGAAATCTGTGTAGCGGTTTAGGCGTGAAAAGGTAACAGACAGAGATACTTTCTCATTCATAAATATTGTATAGCATAGATTGATCTTAAAAAACGTGATATTAACATCATTTAGTGACAGTGTGTCATCGCACTAAGGAGGTGATCAGAGCAGCGTATCTCCCTCCTGTCTTCCTCTATGACCTCTCTCACTCACTCACTTTGTATTGCCAGGTCGAGGGTTCACATCCGCTCATGACGCGACCACAAAACAGTCAACGTACATACGAGGTCTAGCAGAAAAGTAAATGAACTGATTCGTTTTGGTGTCCAACAATAACAACACAATAGAAATATCTTTGTCGGATGGTGGCTTAAGTATTCCTAACACCGCATAGATTTCGTTTAGATAATAAACTACGCGAGTTTCTAAATTAACCTAAATTTTCCGTATAATCGAAGGAATTCACTGAAGAAAATCGGAAGCAATGACTTTTGTTTGAATTATTTTTGGTCATAAAGCACTTACAATTTTTTCAACCTTTATTTTCATTGATTTAGGAGACATTTCGTAACACGCAAGATACGTGTTTTGAGAAATGGTTATGATATCAACCGACTATGATACCGTATAATAAAATTTCGCGTGACCAAAGAAGCGAGTCAAAACTCATACGGCATATTCAGAACAATAATGACGTCCGCAGCGTCTCCAGTTAAGAAAAAAAAATTGGTTGTCTGTAAAGTCGGTTTACGGACGATAGTTTTACGTGATAACGTATTCCGCTCGAATATCATATTTAATTCAGGCGGAACGTGACACATTTCGGAACGTGACACTTTTTCGTGCATGCAGCCGGTGTTTCATCAATTTATAAGACCGGTGTTTCATCAATTTATAAGACGTTATCACGTCAAAAAATATTTTTTTCGATCACACCTCGTACATCCGACCTCACAGCTCATTGTGGCTGAATATTACCCATACAATGAAATCACCTAATGCAGTCCGCTTCAACAGCCTGAACAAACGAATGTAATGTTTACATCGTGGGAGATACGGACGGGAAGTGGAGACAGTTTTGTTTGATTCTTTTTATTGACATTTTTATGGAACGATCATTTTTGATGACTTTAAGAAATGTGTAAAAAAGTCAAGGTGTTTAAGCAGGATGTAATTTTTTTAACTTCACTTAATACATTTTTAATTAAACAAAAAAAAATAAGATAGACGCTCGACAACAGAAGTCATAAACTTTGCTACGAACTGCTAGAGTTAAGAACTGCAGTATTGAGTACCGTTTTATTATCGTAGTTTTTTAAAATTATTTTAATAATACACGCTGATACTTTTGCAAATTCCTCGATTAGAATTTTGGAAACTGCGGATTTACAAGTGAAAATATATGCAACAGACTTATTACAAGCCTCCGGGTTCTAATTTGAAAACTGGTCAAAAGTATCACTTGTCTTTTCGAATTTATTATTAAAAAACACTAGCTGCTAGTGGCCTTAAAAATAAGATAAACAGACAGACGGAGAGAAAGACAAAAAATATAGTAACGTGTTTTCTCGTGTAACAAAATATCCGAAAACCAGGCAAGTAAAAGAATGTACAAAAAGCGTTATTATTTCGTATATTAATTTTGATATCACGTCGAAATACGGGAAGCTTTTGTTGAGCGTTGCATGCCAGAAAATGTGAGATTTCCCGAACGCATTTCCGTCCGGTGTATGTAAGTAAATAAGGTAAAGGTGTATAATAGAGGAAGGTGGAGGCAAGTCAATGCAATGAGTCGTCATAGCCTAGGCGAAGGAACTGCAGATGCAAGAAACCGAACAGTAAAGCTCATTTTAGATGGACGTCTTTCAGAAAATATACGCTACGTACATAACACATGTTCAGTTTTTTATGTGAAACATCTAATGGTGTGTTTGGTCGAGACGCTGTTCACGGGACGTGTTACGTTTCATTTGTGCTTGATGTGTGTATGCGTTGGACAGCTTAGTGTTAGTGTGTGTGTTGGAGTGACAAACATGGCGTTTCTTGACAGTTACTAGAATTTTTCTAGATGACACGGCAAAATTTAGTTATCAAGTTTTTCAAACACTGCTGACAACGAACTACTACTGTAACACTAGTCACTACTGCCATGTTGATACATGGCAGTAGTGACTAGTGTTACAGTAGTGTATGTACGACATACGTACCGCCGTGTCAAAGTCGTCGAATGAGACAGATTCAGTGAACGCTTCTAGTTATAGCCTACAGTAGTGATAGACGGTTATTTGCACTAATGTGCTGACGGTAAATGCAGCTCACAGTCGATCTAAATTACACGCTATAACTTGTGGGTCAAGAGGTGCACGGTTAACACCGGGCGTATTTAATGATGACGTTTCATGTGCTGAACGCAAGACACACGAATTTTGTGGTCTGCCAGTGACTGTTAAACTTTAGCGTTGATTGTGTAATTTAAAGTATCAAAGATTTTGGTTGTTCTGCTTCTGCAACGCACATTGAGGAACCGTGATCTCAGAGATATAAAAGTAACTAGAGTACGCTAGTAAGTGAAAGTGTCCTCAGTTAAGAGAAAACCAGTTTGTTTACTCATTTCAGCATTGTTTTGCATCAAATGAGTTACCATAGAGATAAGGAACTGTTCTCTATCTTAATTGCAGATACTTTCACTGGTCTCTCGCCTACTCTATTGTAATATCGCTGTGACCGCGAGTGTTAGAAATACAATCTAGGATTGCGTCTGAAATGGGCTTAAGGTGGTAAAGTAGAGTAGGTATAATATACAGTCATGGGGTAAGCAGCATGGTAATGGTTGGTATGTTGAGTACTGCGAGTGCAGAAAGCCGCAAGGAAAGTAAAATCAATACGCACTCGGTAACTGGTCGTGGTGGTAGTCGACCGTTGCCATATCGTTCACTAACACACACAGGCGCGCGTGAAATTATTGTATGTATGAGTGACTGAGATCAGGGATTAAGGATCCACGTCTTGAGTTGGGAACATAGAGATATAAGTAACTAGAGTACGCTAGCGGGTATGCTTGCCATAAGTGAGTGTCTGCAGTTCAGAGAGAGAACGCCTGCAAACGTTCCGTATCATTATATATTATGTTTACTCAAATCAGCATTGTTTTGCATCATTAGTTACCATAGAGATAAGGAACTTTTCTCTATCTGAATTGCAGGCACTTTGACGGCCCACTCGCGTACTCTATGGTTGGGGGTCATTTTTAGTGACCGAAGTAAAAGATCGAAATATCGTTTTAGACATCGATACCTGATTTAATGGATCGCGAAGCAGAGTAATCTGTATTCATTTTGAGCGAGACGAGCGCAGTTTCTTTTTAAGCGACTTCAAAAAAAGAGGACATCAATGACTTGAGTTTTGTTGATATGGTAGCTACGGAAAACATTCATCCATTACAGAAAATCGTTCTTTTATGGTGTTTTGCTTTCTAATTCATTACTGATTTCCACAGCTACCTCATGAACATACCTAGTTTATGTTGCATCTTAACTGGAATTCATTGTATTTATTTTTTTTTTTTACAAATTCGACACCACTTGGTTCAAATGTTTACGCATTGGTGCGATATAATTTATTTAAAATCGGTTAAGTCGTTTTTAAGTGCCTTCAAAAAGAGGAGAGTTTTTATATGTTATATCATCAGCATTTTTGAACCGATTTTGACGCTTCTTTTTGTGTTTAATAGAGCGTACCTTCAAAGTGGTTTCACATAAATGTTATTTAAATCGGTTTAGCGTTTTTTTTTTCAAGTTTAGTACTAAAATATTAAGGAAGAAGGCGATACGTATTGCAAAGTCACTAAAAAGTATAAGCTTTCTTGTAAAAGTGTCTATTGGGCTGAACATTCAATTTAAAAAAACAAGTGAATCGGTTGCTGTGGCCTTTATCACTACAAAATAATTATCGATGATTAGTAAGGCTCCGATAGATGATGGTAAAAAATAAAATAAAAACAAACAAAACAATGTATAGAAAAATACATGAAAAAAACTTTAATTCATCCTTAGCTGGATTCGTGTTGATCTAAGACGTCAAGCATAATGCGAGTTTACGTATCGTAGCTCCCCCAGTCTACGAAACAGGCTGCCGTAGGTGCCTACGCTGGCGTAGTGTGAGGTAGGTTAAGGTTATAATATGTCTCGATGCATCGCATAGTGCAACGTGTGCGTCTTACGGGTTTGTAAATAAAGTGTACGTAAGCACTCTGTACATAGTCGGTCAGAGTTCGTTTTGTTTCATACCATATAATTTATGTACAGTACGCTTCTAAAGTGCACTCCCCCCCCCAATTCTTAACTTTTGAACGAATTGACTTAAAGAGTTCGGATAAAATCGGGGTAAATCGTATAACATAAAACAGTTTTTGAGGTTAACTTTTTTAGTAGTAGATTCGACTTGGATATTCATTTTTGACTTGTTTTGAGTATTTCGAGTCGAATATTTAATAATACTTGCTTCTCGAATCGAACGGAGTATTTAATAAATTTTCGAATAGATTCGAGTAGTTAATTAATTTTTGATTGTCCAGTGGATTCGAAGGCGAATTTTAATAAATTCTCGACATTTGATTCGAGTCGAGTATTTAATAAACACTCGAATAGCGAATAAATTCTATACTTCCAAGTCGATCATCAACGTGAATAACAATTATACTGAGAAAACTTTATCTACTGTCTGCCAAAAAAGATTTTACACATTTTTCAGTACATTGTAACTATCTTAACCACCTTTGCACTACTCGATACCAAAATAAATAGTCTTGGTAGCCGTTGAGCTATTTTCAATTCGTTACACAATATGGCGAATATTATTTTGTGGCTTGCATCAGACGAAAATGAAACGCTCCCCCTTCCCCGATTTCAACCAGCAGTGGAGTTGGAGAATCGTTTCTACTCTCTCTGTCAAAGCGTCATACTGTTGACAATTTGATTATTTCAGGATTAGAAAACAAATTCCATATAATCATTTCCTAATCCTGAAATCATAAAATCTTCAACAAATGCTAGAACCTAAAAAGTTTCACTTCTAACGTGCGAGAATCTCTATTTTTTTTGTAATAAAATTAATTTACTTTAATTAGACACTGCGCCACTTATGTTTCCATGGAATGAAAAATAGAGCTACAAACAACGGTGAAGAATATTATTCTTTTGAAAATAAAATTACCTTAGATACTATGGTACTTAAAATGTTTTCGTGAAATAAAAATAAAAAAACAAATTCATTCATTGCCACGACAGTTTCTTCCCTGTAAATTATGAAAAATTGAGACGGTAGTCTGGATTCTGGAATCGTATATTCCATACCTGGATGTAAGAGTTGTCGGGGTTAGCAAGTAAATATTACTCTTGAACGTTCGTGTGTTTGGGTAAGGTACTTCTGAATGCATCGTGCACTGCTTTATAGTCGTTTTCTTTTGAGAATTATCACTATTCACTATTCGAATATTTCGCTCGTCGTCAATCAAAGTCACCTGTGCCCGACTTTTTCCCGATTATTTAATAATAATAATAATTTTATTCCACGTGAAGAAAAAAAAATACATCGTATACAAAAAATCGATTTGGAATTTTCCAACCCTACTTGCCTATTGCCAGTGCTAGGGTTGGATTATTATGGACGTACGCGAGAGTGAGTATAAACTTAAAATTAAAGAAAAAAGTAAAAAAAAATAAACGAATATAATAATAATAATAGCAAGCAAATGATACGATATTTTTTTTAAGAAGCTATTGCAATTAGTTGAGGATTAGTTCAAGATATTATAAATGACTTCAGACTCCTTTCTGTCGCATAACCACTTGAATATTTTTTATTAAAAGTTCTAATGTTTCGAATGTGTTTGAATTCAACCGGTATGCTGTTGTATAGTTTTGGACCAAGGAACGCTGTGTGTTTTTGACTGAAAGTTTTCGACATTTTTGGGATCTGGATGGGATTTAAGAGCTGCGATCTTGTACTGTAGGGATTTTGGTAAGCTGCTTGTTTTCCTGGATGTTTATACCTATTTTAATCTTTTAAATCATACTAATCCCTTTTATTTCTCGTAATTGGACTTTGGCATATGGAATGCCCCGCATTGCGCTCAAAATGGTTTGAATCAGTGGTGTGATAATCATCTAATCATCAAAACGTTCGTGTTTGTCCCCTTTAGGGAACGTTCATTAATTAAGTTTTTGTATAAATTTCGACCCGCTCCCCTTGCTAAAATTTAGTGACATGTGGTTGGACCTCTCCTCTCCACTCAACGTGAGATTTACCCTATAATTTTTTAATGTTATCAGTTATAATAATGTATATCCTCAGAATTAAAAAGTTGATGCCAGATTTTCATTGAATAAGATTTTGTCGGACTTCTCCCCCCATTTCTAGCTCACGTAATAAATGGACGTCCTCTTAACCAAAATTTTGCGTACGATCTTGCGAGAGTGTGTTTTGGAACTGAATGAGTCGAAGACGTTTTTCTTAGTTGAAAACGGACTGCAGTTGGCATAGCTGCATTATCACACACATATATATGGAAAGAAAATAGGCTGAACGTCGCATGTGACGTAACGCGAAGGTGTAAGGAGGTTTGAGCTGTACAAGGAGGTAGGGCGATGAGGGAGCACGGTTAAGACTAAGGACTGTTCCGTCGCCACGACGGATGAACCGGTACGGGAGCGCAGCGCTGGGGAATTACAGATTGGATCACACACTAGTCTCTCGCAAGGAATATGAATACAAAGAAGTCTCTCTCCAACATCTACATACAGAATTCTGTTGATATTTAAAATAGAATATAGATTAGCTTCTTTTTATTTCAATGATGAATGAACGTCTTTTTTCTTCCCTTTTTTTTGTCTTCCTTTGATTTCCTTTGACTTCAGTGGAAATTATCCCATGTTTCGAATAAAAAATACTAGACATTTATTTATTAATTATTTATACACGATTTACAAACGATTTGATCAGATTCTACTAACTGTTTTGGAGTAGGTTTCTCCATGACTCAAAAGATTTGGTCAGATTCTACTGTTTTGGAGTACGTTGCTCCTTTACTTCCAAAATAGTTCTTCAGGTTCTTCTACCTGTTTCGAGGTTTTGTTTTTTTAATGGAAATATACACGAATAATCATTAGTTGTCAAGTTTTAATAATCTTGAAGTTTCTTAAATGAATACCTGATCCGATTCCTAAACTAATGATGCATTTTCAGTATTCTTACAGAGTTTAACACGAAATAGTGATCTGTGATTGGTCAATTCTTTAATTCTCTCCACGCACTAAATGCATGAAGGATCGATGATTTTTGGTGCGGACGTTTTGAAAAATAAAAATGGCGAACATGACTCGTGTCCAAAGAGTCTTTGAAAATATAGTGTCGGACATGATTGATGTGACAATTCTTTTAAACTTTTCCAGTGCAGTATTTTCAACCAATTTTACTCACGTATATTTTCAAGTTTTTTGCTCCTGCAAAGTGTCTCTGCGCTGCTCAGCAATTGTAGAAAAAAAGACGGGTTGCACTCCGGGAGTGCCGGCAGAAGTGAAAACTTGAATATTACCTCTACTCTCCATCCGTCTTACGAATTTTCGATCAGTTTACCCATACCTCTACTCTCCATCCGTCTTAAGAATTTTCGATCAGTTTACCCATACCTCTACTCTCCATCCGTCTTACGAATTTTCGATCAGGTCACGTGTCCTGACGCGAGTTTAACATTTTTTACCCATTACAAAAAAACTGTACAACGCAGCTAAAGAAGTTTTTTTATTGGTCTGTGACCACCACGGAATGGGGATGAAGGAGAAGTTGAGTAGATTAATTCCGATGGGTTGAAAATACGTGAATTCCACTGTAGTAATTTTATTAATTACATGGAAACCTGTCTATCATCGACGATAGATTCATATTAATCAAGAGACAGTATGCATCCATAGTACCTATATCATACACACATAAGGAAAAGGGTTGCGAGAATTGCATGCAAGTGAATGTGTGTACGACAGCAAGAGAAAACTTTACACATACACGGACGCAGCTTTAAGTATACTCTATTCATTGAGAGGATGGATGGCTAGCAGGACCACGGAAGCCATGAAGCAACTAAATATACCCTATTCATTGAGAATATTAATTACTAGCAGGATCACGGAAGGCACGAAGCAGCTAAATATACTCTATTAATTGAGAATGTTATTAGCTAGTAGAGATGGGTCGGTACGCGTTTTTCCAATAACAAAACGTAACTAGTTATCAGTACTCGATAACGGTTTTTGAAACTATCTATTTTAATAACTATGTATTGGCGATACACGAGTCTAGAAGTGGTTTTGCCGTTTTGGTAGCGATATCATTTATAACGAATAGTAACAAATAGTTACTGATTGCTGTTATATTTTTGAAACACTCATTGTTGCGAATACAATGCAAATACAAAAAAAAATGTATTTGTCAACTACTTAATACAAGTACAAGAGGTGCATTTTGTAGATTTAAAAAAGAAATCAAAATATTTTCATATTTTATTCAAGAATCAAGTGGGCCGAACACAAATAATACACGTGCCATGGGCCAACAATAACGTTCATTGTACCAATTAGCTTGTCAACATTGTTAGTTATTATGCATATCATATATTATCTATTGTTGCGTAAGCAAAAATCGTTATGGTGATTTGTTATGTTATGATTGTATCAAAATCAAAATAAGTTTGTTTAAAATAGATATTAAACTTCTCAGAAAACAACACAGTGTAACTAAACGTTCTACAATGTATACCTATTTAATCGCCCAATACATAGTTATCGTAGAACCGAATGCCGCATTTCGGTTATTGCGCCAATACATAGTTATTGAAACTATTTACGTTTTAAAACGCACATCTCTATTAGCTAGCAGGATCACGGAAGGCACGAATCAGTTAAGTATACTCTATTCATTGAGACGACAGATGGTCAGCAGGACCGCGGAAGTCATGAATCAGCTAACTATACTCTATTCATTGAGACGACGGATGGCTAGCAGGATCACGAAAGCCACGAAGTGGCTAAAATACTTTATTCATTTAGACGATGCAGGACTAGCAGCATCATGGAAGCCATGTATTTTTCTGAGCATGATCAATTTCGCCATGTTGAAAATAAGAGAACAAGACTGCTGGAATAGTTTGAGCATGAACAAGTTCCCCTTACTGGGGGTTTGTCATGTTGAATATAACAGAAGGAAGTTTAGAAGCGTCGATGGACATTCGATATTTTTATGGGGATGGCACGACAGTAAACGAAATCACAGACAAAGGTCCGGTTATACTATTTCGTATATTAGTAATGATCGTTAGTAGTTATGACTTGTCTTTTCGAATAGATTATAATGGTGACGAGTTTGTGCAGTCACCGACTCGGGTTTGGGGTTGGGGCGGTTGGAAAAATTCTACACCTTCTCGAGTGGAAAATGTGATTTCTTCATCTCTTCGCCTAAGTATGCATACATATGCATTATATACATATAATACAGTGAGGCATGGTGTACAGCGTGGTTGGAAAATTGTTTTTGTTTTCTATGTTCACCGTACCAACGTTCATTACCCGGTCACTGCACGTTTATGTATGTGTGTATGTTCGGATGTTTACGCTCTAGAGCTGAAACAGATAAACCGATTTGAATAAATGAGATATTGTTAGACTATTTTTGATCGTCCTAGTGTTCTAAGATGTGTGACGTCACGAATATTCCAATATGACGGCCATTATTCAACGTGAAAAAATCCGTAAGTCTGATATTAAAAATATATAATATATACAAGGTTCAATAAAACATATTCAAAAAACTAAAAACCATAAAAAACCTCGACTGCGTCAAACGCAACGGTACAAAACAAGCTTGTAATATGAAAGGTAGTCGGGAAAAAATTAATGATAATTTTTTTGAAAGTACCGTTTTTAACTGTGGATATTTTGTTTTGCATAAGTATTTCGAATCATTCTGTTTATCCGTAAGTCATAATGATTGCGATATAGCTCTTGTGTATACCACCTATAAAAATATTCTTTCATGGTGAGCTCGTCGAGTCTTTCGAATAGGGCACACTTATATCGCATACTTATGTGCAGGTTCTTTCCTTTCAGACGACAATTACAGACTGAAATAACCTGTTTCAGTCAATTGATACGGTTATTTTCTTACATTTTCTGATCATCTTTTAAAATAGCAATAAATTGTTCAGTAATTTGTTTTTTATTATACTCATGCGGGAAAAATGGTATCTTTACGCATGCTGTTACGGTTGAAAAGTGACTATTTTCATTTGCGTGCGCATTGTCGCACTGAAATTATTGTTTGCCGCACGCAAATTCAGAGTTACCATAGTTACGAATACTGAATGTGACAGCAAAAAATGTGTATTTTAAAATTGAACATTTGTTCTGGGAATTTTAATTTATTAGTAATAAAAAATAGTATGTGCAACTCGTGCGGCATATTGTCGCACTGGTTGCACAGGGAAAAATATAATATTTCAAACGGATTGTAGATTAATTATAGGCGCTCGACATTTTATGTCATGGGCGTATATAGTTTTCGCTTCGCAAATTTTGAAATTATGTAATTTTTAAATTGCATTACTTTTACATATAATATGACTGATTGTTATGAAATCGAGTAACAAACCGAGGTACAATAAAAGTTTCTCGTAAACACAGATATATTTGCTAATTTTATTTCTCGAAAAAATTTAAAAGCGTAAACGTTTTTTCAGATGCTCTATATTCAGTGGTCAAAAAATTTACAAAAACATTTAGATTTGGATAGAAACGAGATTTATGTCCAAAGGAAAGCAGTGATTATAAATTAGAATCTCGTTTCTGCATTCATAGATCTTTATGGTTTTGAGAAATATTTATCTCTGAGTATTATTTTGAAATTGGCGAAAAAATAATGACTGATCTATATATACCTACCTACTATAAAAACTAAAAGTTATAAATGAAAACCAGATAGGCAATTTATGCGTGTAGTGTTTTTATATCGCACTTTTATTAAATTATTTTATAATTTTAAGAAATTATATACAATTGTTTTTCCGTATAATGGGAATGTAAAAATTGTATAATAGATTTGATAAATGTGTTACAATTAAAAAACGTTTTAACAGTTAAAAATATGTTGTCGATGTGTCAATTTTTCGAATCAAGAACAATTTTCCATTCTTTGTAAATTACATTTATATTTTATATACATAAATTATTAATTAAAATATTTTTTCAGCTTGAGATTAATTTTTATAGTTGCAGGGATGCCAATGTTTATATGGCGTTAAAAGACCTCAAGTTTTTTCTGATATGAACTGCTGAAAGTATTGATAAGATTACAAATTATTATTAAAATAAATAAAATAATCAATAGTATACATGAAGAAGTCGGGTAAAAAAGGACACCACTGTTTTAATAATGATGAAAATAACTTAGTGTTATTTGTAGTAATATAATAAATTGTGTTAAGTTGGCAGTGATATTTCCTTGTCTTGTAAATTATACGCTTAGCAAACGTGTGACTTTTATAAAAGGTTAATGTTATTTTATTATGTTCTTCTCGCAATATTGTAACGTCATCATACATTTCGCTACAGCCTAAGAAACACCCTTCTTACATATAACTTATAACCTTCAGTGTAATTTTTAATTTATGTATATTTGTTACCAAAATCAAACTCCTTAATCCGAGGTCTAAAGAAACTAACATTGAAATTTTCATTTTGATAAAATAGTAAATTGGAAACTTGACCTATGTAACCCTGACATCTGGTGGCTTCAAATAAATTTAATATTATATCGATCCTTCTGAACCTTTTAAGAATCCTTTTTTGCATTATTCCCTATAAAATAGCTGCCTTACATGCATGTAAAGTGACCAATGACACACTAGTATTATAAAGAAAAACAAAATTAGTCGCGCCATACTGATTCTGTTTGTGTAATTAATAATCCGATAACGCTTTTCTCGAATATTTTCTTATGTAACCTTACGCAATTTTTATATTTTATAGAGAAAAAAATAAAAATGTAAAAAAAGTATGTTGCCGTTTGAAAAAAATGTATGTACACTTCCGGTTGAGTTTAAAGTAGGTATAAAAAATATACCTCAGCAGTTTTCGATAGTAAATTTCGAGTTGAATAAAAAACTATTCAAACTTTTTTTTACATCTAGTATGCTACAAGAATTATTCACTGTTACCGCTATCGGTGAACACACTCTATAATCCATTCCACTCTAATATTTCGGGTTAACATAAAAACTGACTTTTAATTCGATCGTCGCCGCAGTCAACGCCTGTTAGATATCAGCGATAATTCAACGCTATTATTTTAAAGATCGTCTGCTTGACTCGCAAGCTATCTCTCAAAACCGACGTTAACGTGGGAGGCTAAATGCTAGTTTATAATAAAAGCTGCGCCATAGAGAAGTAAAGCTAATTATGTGAAAATAAGCTTTAATTATCGCTTTCATTGAGCGAACTACATATTGTAATTAAAGTTAAAAGAAAAAGCTTCAAACTGAGAACGCACCGTGCTTATAGTGTGCACAATAAAGCACTAAATACACACACACATGATATACTACACTAACTGACACTATCAAACACTATACGTACACTATCACACACTGCATACACTATCGTACAGATAGAATGCAGTCTGCGCTCATATACGCTTATACAGTGTGTAAACGCGTAAGGTGCACATAGTAGTGATGTCGATTATCGTTACTTTTAAGTATTCGTTACTATTCGGTACTTTGGTATTAAGTAATCATTTCAACTACTCGTTACTTTGATTACTTAGGTTACATACTAGTGATGTCGATTATCGTTACTTTTATGTATTCGTTACTACTATAGGTACTTGGGTATTAATTAATCATTTCAACTACTGGTTACTTTGATTACTTAAGTTACATACATACATAAAATGTAGTACGTAGTGTCTGAACCAACAAATAATATTGCGTATAAAGACGTACTGAATAAAATAAATATCGACACAAGACGATTACTGACCGCGAAATATCAACATATCAACAATACAATAATACACAATTAATTTTGATAAGGGCTATTGATATCGGCGGCATATTTATATTATACGTATCAGCGGCTCCTTTGTAGTGCTCCGAAATCTTAAGGTTCGCAGGAACTCAATGAATATCCTTATACTCGCATAATAAAATAATCAATAGTAATCAATAATCAATAGTAATCAATAATCAATAGTAATCAGTAATCAATAATCAATAGTAATCATTCAAGTAAAAGTAACGATTTACTTTTCAAATCGGTAATCGTTACTTCGGGTATTCTAGAGTAACGAGTAGTTTCGTATCGTATCGTTACTTTGTCGACATCTCTAGCACATAGGGAAATTAACATTGGGAAAAAATGACTGGATCAGAATATATATATATATATTTTTTTAAATTTTAGTAACTAAATGAACTGTAATTAAGAATAAATAAAAATGTGTTCAAGAATGATTTTAACTTGTATTTTTGAAACCTTAGATAGATTAAACAAAGATATGTAAACAAAGACATATTACAGCTAATGTACAAGGTATTTTTTATCTACTTATTTTACGTTTAATGGGTGATAGTACAGGTCAAAAAAGAATACGATTCGTTTTAAAAAACGCCTTAGTAATTAATGCTGCATTATAAGAGAAACGTATAGAACACGATGTGTGCATTGATTATCCATTTCAAAGAAACCAAAGTATCCCTGGAAAATATTACTACTTTGTTGCACTCACTGTCCATGTAAACGATACACGATACTACATAGGTACTAATTAATTAATGGAAAAATTTCATCTTTGATTCACCCTTAGCTCTCGCATGAGAAAAGGTTCATATCTAGCGTTACCTAATGTAAAAAAATGTTTTCGTGTGAGATGAATAGTTACAAAAATAGTTACCAAAACTTGTAATTATTCATTAGTAATTATTCATAATATGCTTCAATATGTCACTGTAGAGTAAATGTCAACTCAGACGCCGCGATAGTAGAAGATTCGGGCTCGAGTCTCGACGGTGAAAATACATTATTCTTATATACCATTGTAGCAAAGTGTGTCATTTAACAATGATAATAGCAAACTTTAGCTAGATCTGACTACTTATTTTTATACCAGTATTTTTTGAACAGATGTATATTTTTTTGTTATCTGTTAAAATAAATTCAAAGATCCAATAAAATTTTGAGTTTACCGTAAGATTGCTCCGACTTAAAACTTCTGAAATAGTAACAGGGAATTTTCGTTTCTTGATTGCAAAGTTGAACGTGTGTAACTGTACGTTTTTATAGAGGAAACCGGGAGAAAAGGCTAACCGTTCGTCCAATAGATATACAGTTAGTTCATCTGCTTCTCATCTCCCTTATTAATGACCCCACAACCCGATAGATGCAACATTACGTCATGTCCGTCAAACAGGGATGTGTCAATATTGTAGGCTTTTTGAACTCCCGCCAGACACATCATTTCGTTAACGTATTTATAATATTTTTAAACTTTATCATTGACCCAGCAAGAGTGATGTTCGGTTATAACCCGACCGTTCACTAAAAAGGCAACGATTGCTGGCCTTTGAATCAAAATGTCATTTGGTCTTCTCGGTGAATTTTTCAGAAACGCGCTGAATTTTAACAAACATTCACGTGGGCTAAATGTTTGGTTTAAATTGGAACATTTCGTTTTGTTTGTTTATCCACCGAATGTGCGTTTTGTCGAATGTCGACTTCAGCCGAATGTTCGTTTCAAAAATCTTCCGTAACCGACATTCGGCCGAACTTTAGTAAACATTGGCGCGATATTTTTTATTCTAGTATTAAGTGTATAATATTAAATACATATTATATTGTTTTGTGTATTCAAATTGCGTGTCAATGTTTTCATATCCCTATAAGTCTAGTTGCATCACAGACCAATTGCCACCCCCGCGCGATGCAGTTTCCAGCCTACTCCTGATGTTTTTTTTTGCATTTTTTTTTCACATCGCAAAATGCATGCACAGATGTATATAAATAAAAAGGAAGGGTCAGTAATATACAAAACACATTGTATATAATGTGCATGTGTGAGTGAAAACGTTGAACTATGTAGGAATAAAATTTAGTCGATTGAACTTGATAGATATCGCCTTGCAAAGTGAACGGAATTTTATACTGTTCGTTATTTTTTTGTATAATTAAATTTAAAAATACTTCTGCATTTAATTTTGAGATACGTCTTCAAATGTTTGACCTATGTTGCAGAACGTCGTTTGGCCATGATCTTAAACTGTGACCACACATGCATTGCGCAACTTAATTAGAGGATCAGATTAAGATTATCGAAATTTTTGTAAATTTCAAATCGCTCTATTATCGCGAAATATTTCGCATTTCAAAAACTAGGAGTCGTCGTGGGACGCCTAACAGATGTGAAATAAACATTTGAGCAAATTTCTATTCGCTTTGTAACTAACGAAATTCTAAATGACTAAATATAACCCTGTAACTAATAAAAAGTGTGTATACAAGCGGTGAACGTGTCAAGTATACTATAGTCGCACACGCAGTACACAGCTCACACAGTGTGACGGCAAAAGAGATCATGCCGTTTGACTAGCAAGGCGCCGCCAATAGATATTTCACATAAAAAACTAGTTTTTTTATAAAGCTTGTGCTTTTTAGTTTTTGACCACCAGCGAGAATTGAAAAAAGCGAAAAAAAATTATTTCTTAGTTTTTTATAAAATTGTCATGAACTCTAGAAAAAAGTTACGTATGTAACATTTTAAAGCTCGTAATTTCCGCTTTAAAACTGTTTTTTTTTTTTTATAAATGTTCTAATTTTTTTTTCTAATCTAATTATCAGCTGCCAAAGCAAAAGTGCCACTGTCAAATGCTTATAACTATTAAAAAAATGGAATCTGTAAATTGAAAATCATTCGTAGCCAGCACGCCAGCCAGCACAAGTCCCAGCAGTGTTTCTAGCGGCGTGTGCAGCGGCCTTAAAATGTTACATCGTGTGCGAGTACCTTGTTGCTAAGATTGCCGATATCGCTATCACCTATAGTGACTTGAATTGCTTTCGCGTTGTTTCGTGTGCAGATGGCTTTAGAGCAGGGGTGTCAGACTGATTTTTTTAAAGAGCCACTTGATTTAGGGCGTGTTAGCGGGCCAGACTCAAAACTAAAAAAAAATGGTTGTCTGTAAAGTCGGTTTACGGACGATAGTTTTACGTGATAACGTCATAAAGAAACATTGATGAACACTCTGACGTCACGCGAGAAGAGAGAGAAATGCGTACAAGCCGACGCTTGGGCCGATCGTGCCTATCTATCGTTTGAGAGCCGGATGCGGCCCGCGGGCCGTATCTTTGACATCACTGCTTTAGAGAACCTAAGCCATTTTGCCTTTTTGCCACATAATATATATCTATACAGTCAAAGTACGTAGCACTGATGCTGCGAAATCAATATTACCGGCGGGAAGGGGAGGGGGGGGCTGTTTCATCGCCCGGTTAGACCCCAACTGCACAGTGCAGTTGGTCGTAATGAGTTTTCGGTACGTTTTTAGTAGCGATTTTTAGTATAAGTTTCGACTGACCGATTGTAAGCACTGTATAGTTTCGCAGGATCAACACCGCAGCAGCACTGGCGGTCAAGCGTCAAGCCTGGACGCCGCTCAGCGTCGCGATGTGTTGTCCGACAGACAGACAGACGCTATTGAAACCGTAGATGCGTATTTATTAATTTTTATATAACCATTAATTGGATTTTAACTGATGTACGATACATATGAACAATGTCTATAAAATATAAAAATTTAATCGATTTGCTTGCAGAATTTTATACATCAATTATTAAAATAGCCGACAGGTCATTATTTTAACGCTACGTGAGTTTTGAATATTTTTTTTTTAACTTTTTTTTTAACTCCCTAGCGTCAATACTTTTATTAATATAGGATTTATGTCTGCAATGAGGTCTTTCCATTTTTTTTTGTTGAAATTTATATTATAATTAGTAGATTATCAAACCATTTTTTGATAGTTTTTCAAAGGCTTCTATAATAAAAAAAATTGGTTGTCTGTAAAGTCGGTTTACGGACGATAGTTTTACGTGATAACGTCATAAAGAAACAATGATGATCTCTCTGACGTCACGCGAGAAGAGAGAGAAATGCGTACAAGCCGACGCTTGGGCCGATCGTGCCTCTCTATCGCTTATACCGCGCTCTCGCTTGCACGCTCAGGCTCAGGCGGAACGTGACACTTTTTCGTGCGTGCAGCGGGTGTTTCATCAATTTATAAGACGTTATCACGTCAAAAATCCTTAAAGTGTGTATTTTCAATGCCACTTTTAAACAGGGAATATATTCCGGTACTGAAATGACGTAGATAATATCTACTGTGTCACGCCCACTGATCTGTCGACTTGAAAGCAAACCACGAGGAAGATAATTTGCCACATCTCTTTCTATAAACAAAGTGTAACTATCTAGCGGTTTAAAATATGTACATTTCTTGAATTCTATGTTTACAATTAAAGTATTCTAGAAGTAAATATAATTTATGTTACTTCTAATAAAGAATTAAAAAAAAATTGGTTGTCTGTAAAATCGGTTTACGGACGATAGTTTTACGTGATAACGTATTCCGCTCGAATATCATATTTAATAATACATAACCTAAATTTTAGTAGCTGTCAAACTTGGGCCGATCGTGCTTCTCTATCGCTTATACTGCGCTCTCGCTTGCACGCACAGGGTCAGGCGGAACGTTACGGCGTTACACTTTTTCGTGCGTGCAGCTGGTGTTTCATCAATTTATAAGACGTTATCACGTCAACAAAGTACCTTCTTTAGTTTTTGTTAGTACATATTAATTAATAAAATATTTAAAATTGAAATAATACTAATCTATTTAAATAAATAAAATTGTCGACCAATTATTTTAGACTATATGACACAAATAAAATTATAAATCAATAATACAAAACATGACGTTTCGATCTGGGTTTAGATCTTCTTCAGAAATATCTAAAAATATAAAAAAATAGTTCTATTCAGACGTTAATCAAAGATTTTAACGCGATAATATATAGCCTATGTCCATCCTGAAGGTTCATTCTAAATATTGGTGAAAATCTTTTTGAAATCGGAGGCGTACTTTCGGAGATTATTTCCTACATCCATACTACAAACTTTACTTCTTTATAATATTTATGGTCATTAGGACAAATATGTCTTTAAAATATGTACTGTGGCGTCATTGATGCTAAGAAAGTATGAAAATAGAAAAAAAATTGGCATGATTTATTTTTTAATTAATTTTAATTAAATATACCAAAATTAAAAAAAAAAAATATTTATTGTAAAACCTATATAGATTTCAATTTGTCTTGTTAAATAACAGTACAATATGCATAGAATACAATCTAATTATTTTTATTTTATGTGTCTAGTCTTGTGTGACGTGTTTCTGTCATTATTGTAGTATGGCAGACGAATACTGAAATTCGCGGCAGTCAACGTGTAAAATAGGTTGTCATTAACTTTGTTTTAAACTACAGTTTAGTTAGACGTTTAAAAGTTGATCTTTGCAATTGCTATAATTAGAAATTAGCTGTCATGCAATCTGCTATCCCAGTGGCATATCTACCTACTAAGTTGTAGACGTTTTAAGGGAAACGTCAAGTTTTTCACGTAAAGATAAGTCATTTGCTTAGATAGTGCAAAGCTTCTAGATTTCATTTAGTTACAGTTTAAATACATTTGGAACATACATTTTTCTACAAACTTTCGAAATTTCGTAGATTTTGTGTTGCTTTTAATTAATTTTCCGAAAAAACACTGGTCGGAAATTTATGTTGGTATATTTACGTTATTATTAGAGAGTTTTTAAATACTTACTATAGAACTAGAAAAACTGCGTACATTTGAAAAGTTAGAATACACACCTGAAACAAAAAAAAAAAACGATTTAAAATACGAAAACTGCTGTAAAGATATTTTCGTTAAATTATTTTAATATTAAATACAAAAAAAATTCGGATCGCAGTGCCACACAATATAGTGTATTTGCTATTACAGGCAGTGTTGCTTTATTATGTGAACTAGACTTTGTTTTTTGACAAAATTTAACCCCTTAATACATCCCTTTATATAACATTTTTTTTCTTAATCCAACATCTACATCAAATTAAATGTACATTCTTCAGTTAAAAATTCATTATTTCACATCCACAAACTAATATTTTCTTTAAATTTGTAAGTCTGGTCCTGTCGGGCCGATTTTGTTTAAATTTTAGCAGCACATTTTAATGTATACAAAGAGGCTTAATATCAAATATTAAACGATTCTGAGAATATTTCAGTATTTTTGGGCCCAAAAACTTTTTTCAATCCTTAAATACCACCCTTTAAATGGCTCGATCGAGCCCGTTTTAAATAGACTTCGTGCGGTTATGGAATTCAATATATGTACCAGTTAAAATCAACTAACTCTTTCAAAAGTTATTGCACGTACATACATTTCTAAAAATGGTGCCAAAATGTTCAGATTAAGTCTATGAAAGTCGAGAAACTTTTGTCCGACCCCTAGATCCCGCCATCCGACTGATGCCAATTGTGTATGTTCTCTACAATAAAATAATTGTCTATCTATCTATCTATGGCAAATGCACTATTACATGACGGAGAGGATTTTAAAGCGGGTCGAGTCCCACATCACTCAGGGTCATCGTCCTTGAGTGTTCGTAAAAAGAATTCCCCCCTCTACAAAAAAAAATATTATTTAAGGATATTATGCTTCGATGTACAGATAAAATTCGTTAATTAGTCGAAAACGTTAGAAGGTCTGAGATAATATATTTATAGTTTTAGACCATCTGGCGAATGTTCTAATAGTGACCTTATGTTGTGACGTATGGAACCTTGTATCATGTGAGAAACAAAATAACGTCTGCATGGTTCCATCCGACCAGAACCGTTATGGTTCAGAGGTCAACCGCTGACTGCGAATTAAGCGTCAAAATAATCGTTAGCCAAATTAAAAAAAAGTAGTTTCATACCGTTCTTGCCTGTTTGTTAGACCTCACTGTACTTATATGTAAGTTGTATAAGGAATAAGTGATACAGTGATAGAGAAAAAACTCGAAAAGGCTAGCTTATCAGTACTCTTTTACGTTCCCAGCAATTAACACGGATCCATTTTCTGATTTGTTCATATTGGGCCATGCTTAAGCGGCCTACACACCTTGATGTTAGCTGCGATGCAGGCATCGACTCTTATGTTTCATGATGCAAGTAGCAGTGTGTGTAGTAGTGTATCACGTATTTGGCATCAGTTGCAGCTTGCAGCTATGCAGAGTCTGGAATCCCATTTTGGTCGACGAGCCACGACACCGAGTAGGTGATGCTGATGCAAGTTTCAGCGTGTATAGAATTGCGTCGATGCCAAGACGATATTAATTTAATTCCATGATAGAAAGTGATCGTGTATTTTGGAATGAGTTCATAAACATTTATCATCTGCATACGTGTCTTTGGAATACAAAGCTAAAGAGTATTCAGACAGAAACATGAAAAACCAAGCATATGAAGAACGTACTTTTAGCTCTTTCAATAAATTTGCATTTTAATAACGTTTTCTTTCTATAAACCATCTTTTTGACCATTTCCCTTTTGATTTTCTTTTTCTTTTATGGGGTATAAAGAGTGCCCCATCAACTGCTAATAAAACTGGTGTTTTTATTCATCAAGCACTAGAAAATAACTTACTCCTACTGTTGCATGAACATCGAGTCGATCCAGGCATCGCAATATTTCGATTTAAGTAGGCGTTTATGCAACTGATGCAAGTTTCATGTAACATAAGAGTCGATGCCTGCATCGTAGCTAACATCAAGGTGTGTAGGTCGCTTAAGAGTCGGTTGTCAATTTAGATTTAGACGCGCTCGTTGCGGACAAACAACCTCAATTGATTACAAATCGCTTGCACAGTAGTCAATCGTGGTTCTTCGTTCACACACGAACGCGACGTAATTGGAAAAGATAGAGGCTTCTACCTTGCTGAAAGAAAATTTCGAAACAACATGCAACTGAAATTGCTACTCGACCCGTTAACACGGTAGCACACGACCAGTTTGAAACTAATTTCAAATCGGTCGTGTTTCTGTCGACCCATGTGAAACTCCCGATTCTCTGAAATGTCACAAAACGATCGCATCCTAAATCGGTTTGAAACTCGAATTGCGTGGGCCTAGAGTCCTCCGCACACGGATCGACTGCTTCGCAATTTGAGTTTCAATTTAGTTCAGGATGCGATCGTTCTGTGACTTTGCGTATGTCAGAGAATGAGGAGCAGCACATGGATCGACGAAGCACGATCGATTTGAAATTAGTTTCAGACTGGTCGTGTGCGACTGTGTTTGTAAATCGAGAAGCAATTTCAGTTGCATGGTTGTTGCGAAATTTTTCTTCTGCCAGATAGAAGCAGCCGTCTTTACCAATTCAGATTCAGTTACCTCAATCGATTGCAAACGGATCGCACACCAATCGCATCCTGAATCGGTTTGAAATTCAAGTTGCGAAATAGTCGACCCGTGTGCGGAGGGCTTTACAATTACAAATAAAGGTACGATTTTATTTTTTTTTATTATTTATATTTATTTGTTGATATCATCAACAGTGTTACCAATTTTCTATTTCCAATCGGAATATAGAATCAGTATCGTGACAAGTCCAGTGTTACCAATCGTAAAATATTAAAACAATTCGAAGGCTTAATTCAAAAGGTCAGTGTTTTTATAAGACTCGGCCATCGCGTATGCAACATTAATGGTGGACAGCGAAGGGGTGAGGGGGACGGTGGGGGCACAGTACGTGGATATGTAATTTTTTTTAGCCTCTGGGGCTTGTGGGACGCCATGTCCATGAAGTGAACGCAGGTTGCGAAGCGCGTCACATCTCTGGCCATATTACGGTGAATGTTTAATGACTGCCGGCCATTAATATTATTGAATATTTTATACGCTGAATATGTGTATATGCAAAATACTGTTATATTTTAAAAACAATGCTGCATGATTATACAGGCCGAATATTAAAATTATCAACGCAGATACAGGCCCGCATCATGCTCGGTTCAAAATTACATAAGTTCGAGACATGATTCCTTTACTGATTCTAAGAAAAAAATTCTAACCAAATAGGGCCAACTTCAAAAATATTGACATTTGACATATTATAATAAATAAAATAAAATGTCTGTTATACTTAACGCGTGCGGTGGCGCGGGTAACGGCTAGTATTTATATATTATGAGTAAATACATATTATAGTAAAAAAATATTAATGAATATTATTTCTTCTCTCCGTTTAAAACGACAACTCTCAATAACTCCACAAAGTGCGCAGTCCCTTGAGTCTCGCTATATTAGAGTTTATACTGTAATTTCTTTTTGATAGATCTACAGAACAAAAGAACATAATTATTTTCGAAATTATAAAACTTAGAACTACTAAACTTTTTTGCAAAACTTTCTTAGAAAAATAAATAGAATAATAAACCAATATGAAAAATACATCAATATAACAGAAAAAAACTAAGTTCTGGTGTATTTATTTTCTACGCATGCATGGATCTTCTCCAAAAACAATAGAGCTCTTCATAAATACTTGTTAAAGAAAAATAAATAGAATGATAAACCGATATAAAAAATACATTAATATAACAGAAAAAAACAAAGTTCTGGTGCATTTATTTTCTACGCATGCGTGGATCTTCTCCAAAAACAATAGAGCTCTTCATAAATACTTGTTAAAAATCTTACCAAAATTTGGTTTCGGTCCGCTAAGTCGTTTGATTTGTATAGTTCACACAAACGGCTCAGCGGATCCTAACCAAATTTTGGGAGGATATATTGTTAGAAACACCACCCTAAGAATTTCAGCTCCGTTATAAAGCGTTTTCGAACCCAGATCTATAGGAACTTCTTTTAAATGAACTAAGGATTCACCTCCCAAAGTTTATGTCGGCACCATTTTTAAATATTCTGTAAACATTTCAATTTGAAACCTAGACACCCGCTATATTACAGTAAATTTTGTTCCAATCCACGCAAACAAAACATTCATATTTTTGTATTTTAATGTTTTTTACCGTATATTTTTTATATGCGATAGTTACGTAATGATTATTTTATTTCGAACACAGGATTTTACACTTTCCATTCATTTAATTTGTTTTTGACAGAAAAATATCGTGATTCTATTGTCATTTTAATATTAGTTTGGTTCTCGAAATGCAGTTATTTTAAAATAGTTTTTTTAATACATATATTTAAGCTCTCAAAATTTTAAAATACGACAGATTTTGACAATGCATTTGCTACTATTTATTACTGACATATAAAAACCATCGATTAAAAAAGCATATCCCGTTTTACGTAGCGACACTTTTTTATTTTAGACCACCGTCTGCCTGGTTTTTCTGGGTCTCGTTATTTTTAAGTATTATAGATACTAAATTGAAAACGTAGATGTTACTTTCACTAGTTATCAGGTTTGAGTTTTAGAATAATGAAAGTAGCTAGATATACCTACGTATAAAATATGTGGTTGAAAATGTAACTTTATATTCATCATTAAACAAATATGGGTACCTAATCCGATCAACAACAAACAAAATTCTACCTATAGAATGTGCATAGGGGCTCTTATTTAGGAAATGTGGCAAGAAATATTTCTATCTAATTCTGCGTTAATCCCAACGCTCTTGTTACATATAGGTACTTTGGACGTTTCTTAATATCCGCCTGTGTCAATGACTGGTGATGCAATTCGGAGCGACGAGTCTATTTATTTATGACAATTGCAATTAATTGTTTTTTATATTTTGTTATCAAAAGTTGTGATAATTAATAGTAATTATAAAGAGGTAAGGTTTGTAAGTTTGGATGATGGAGGTAATCTCCGAAACTACTCATAGGATTTAAAAAATTGTTTCACCAATATTTAGAATGGACCTTCAGGATGGTCATAGGCTGTGTATTTATCGCGTTAAAATAAAATCGATTTTCGTGGAGACCAATTTTGCAACGTAAGTCGACGACAGCACGGTGGCAATCTACAAAATATTGGAACTTGGGAATAACCGAGGGGGTAGCAAAGGTATAATGCCCCATCCCTCCGTTCCCGAGTCTGAAAACTGGTAAAAGTCCCAATTTGATTTTTAATTTATTATAAAAAATAAGAATTTGCACTTAGTCCAAATATTAGCTGTTGGTGGCCTGCAAAAAAAAAATTCTTTGAGGCAAACAACGGGACATAAGGCAAGTCTTTTAATAGACGAATAGATTACAAATTTCACATAAGAAATGAAACCAGAACGCCTTCTGTCTGCATGAAACAGCACCCTTTTCTACTTATTGTAAAAACATGCAGAATCATTCTACCCTCATCAAAGAAATTAAAAGTGATCGCAGTAAGCGATGAGTCAGCATCTTGTGTCAATTGTTCTTATAATGGAGCGTACGGCAGTTGTCTCAGATGTTCGTTTGTCTGTAAACAATACCTTTGATATATATCTCTATACAGTCACATTTCGATTTATTAAACGAGGCAAATTCGAAGTTTATTTTTGAAAATTATTTTACGGGCTTCAGAATTATCGAGTTCTTATCCCCATCCATCAGGCTGCGGTTTGAGAATTAGTGAAAGTATCAACTGAATTGATCAATTAAGTAATTAAAACTTGACAATATAGTCAAAACTCGTTGGGAATTTATGGCGTTTTAAAAGCCGTTATTAAAAAAAAATCGAAGAATGAAAAATTAAGTTTTAAGACTGCTGCAGATTGATTCTGGTGTGTCATTTTAGATTAACTGATTAAGTCATCCGCCGCGATAGTGGAAGTTTTGGGTTTAAGTGACATTATTGGAAAGTAATTTTTTTAGAATGAATGTGTGTTCCATAAACAACAATAGCAAACTGTGCAATAAATATAATAATAATATTAAGTTTTGGGTTGAATTTGAATATTTTTAATATCGATATATTTGCGTTCAACTTACGGGATTATAACTGTACATTGTAATCCATAAAGGATTCAAAAATGTCTTAAGATTCCAATTAACTTTCTTTACGCCAATTTTAGTTTTTTTGTTAAAAACCGAAAAAGTCAGCTGTCCGAAAATATTTTTAACGGTTTATCTTTTGATTAACGGAATAATTCAGACTTTTTGTCTGTCTGTTTCTGGTTAACCCTAAGAAACTGATTTTGTGATCTGACTTTATACAATCAGTAGAAGAATTTTGAATACCTGAGTTATGCCAACATTAACGCGAGTGAAGCCGCAAGTAAAAGTTATTTGTTTTTTTTTTTTATGAAAAAAAACACGAGCACGTTTTTCTCGACGCATGTCTTGCTAATCGAGTTAGCATCATCAAGAAACGATTAAAATTGTGCTATTGCAGAAATAAATTCCCTATTAAAATATTTACATCCGATTATTTTCTCTTGTTTTTAAAGTAATTGAGTGACAGTTATGTACTTATAAAAAAGTGTGAAAACTTTTAAAACAAAATGAAATAAAGTAGATATAATATATTTCGATGATAATAATATTCGCGCATATGCATCAATACAGAGTTGCCAACATCGCGGCACGGTACGACCAAAATATTCCTATCTTTTTTCCGTCTATATGAAACCGTATAATATAAAACATTGATCGACGTATATATTACTTCCCCCAGCGTGTTGTGGCGGCAGCGTATCCCATACCCGGTCTTGTACCTGCCTCACTGGCGGACCGCGCCAAGGAGTAAAGAACACAATTAAAAATACTGGAGTGTTAAGTTATTGTGGAACTCGATGTTCAATTATTTCCCTATCCAACGCAATTATCTATTATATAAAATTTTAACGACACCTCTTTTTTGGGGGTGTAACACCTGCATGTGCAAACGTCTCCAGAATTTTTGTCTGTTTCTACCAGCATCAATTTATAGGCTGTCTAAAATGTCCGTTTTCTTATAAATGGATTATGTTTGTCTGTTTTTAGGTGAGTTTTACCAAGATACCGTGATACGGTTGTCCTTTGATTTCTTCCTAGTTGTTTCACGATTCGCTTCTTATTTATCGCTTATTACCCTGGAGGAAGAGCGGGACGTTCCCTGAATAAATTTTAGAATCTGTTTTTTCGAAAGAGTTCTACCGAGATCCAAATGATTTCTAATTGTCGATTTATTCTTCCCTTCTTGGTTCACGATTTATTTCATACTTATCGCTTATTACCTCGGAGGAAGAGTGGAACACTTCTCCAAGATAATGAGCGCCTGAATAAACTTTGGATTCTGTTTTTTCGAAAGAGTTCTACCGAGATCCAAAGGATTTCCGATTGTCGCTGTATTGTTTGTTCTTTGATCCACGGTACACCTTCTACTTATCGCTTATTACTCCGGAGGAAGAACGGAACATTTCCCCAAGGTAATTCGCGCCTGAATAAATTTTGGATTCTGTTTTTTCGAAAGAGTTCTACCGAGATCCAAAGGATTTCCGATTGTCGCTGTATTCTTTGCTCCTTGGTCCACGGCCCACTTCTTAGTTATCGCTTATTACCTCGGAGGAAGAGTGGCACATTCCCCCAAGGCGATTAGCGTCTAAATAAATTTTGGAATTTGGATGTGTTTTTTTTTCAGAACAGAGATTCGAATAATTTCCGATTGTCGTTTTATTCTTTGCTCCTTAGTCTACCTTCTTACTTATCGCTTATTACCTTGGAGGAAGAGTGGAACATTCCCCCAAGATGATGCGAACCTGAATAAATTTTGGATTCTGTTTTTTTCGAAAGAGTTCAACCGAGATTCAAATGATTTTTGATTTTTCCTTTTATTTTTTGCTCCTTAGTCCATCTTCTAATTATCGCTTATTTCCTCGAAGGAAGAACGAAACATTCCCCCCAAGGTGATTAGCGTCTCATTAAATTTTAGATTATTTTATTTTTTCAGGACAGTTGTACCGAGATCCGAATAATTTCCGATTGTCGTTTTATTCTTTCCTCCTTGGTTCGCCATCCCCCCTCCCCCGGTCATTCCCCTCCTACGTAATGTACAGTCTGTGTATATATGCATATCTGTACAGTGTACATACATACCTATAGCCATAGCACGAGCGAGCGGAAAAGTTAGCCCCGGCTTTGATTTTTAATCCTTTATTACATTTCGTAGTTGAAGCTCTGTGTGCACTCTTTTTCTATACATGTGTGTGTGCGCCACAAGCGCACTGGATGTGTGCATCGCGCATGACCAAAGAAAAAATCGCCACTTACAGAACAACTACTATGTTCCGTCACAAATATTCGAGTTACATAATGGCCACACTCATATCACTAACGTGTTTCTGTACGTTGCACATGTTTGTATAATTATATGATACGAAAAATCGGTAAGACGAAAATCACGTGGTCACAAAACTATAAAACTTGGAAACTGGCCTCATATAAGTATACGTCGTTATATGGGAGAGAGGCAAAATCAATGTATAAGAATCTGTTAGAGATTCGTCGGCATTTAGCACAGAAGAGAATCTCTAACGAGATTCTCCGATTGTAACTAAAGAACCGCCGAATCGATTTTGATGAGATTTTGATTACGTTGTATTTTTCTGGGAAGGTTTCAAGCTGCAGATCAATGGTGTCCAACCGTTTGGGTTCCCTGGGCCACATTGGATGAAGACGTGGTGTTTTGGGCCACAAGTATATTACCATAGCTGTACACAAAACATAACGAAATATACAACGCAATTTACAAAAAAATAAGTTCAAAAACTAAAACCTGACTGCTGAAGGCCACGGGTTTGACAACCTTCCGGCTGAACTGAAAATTGAGCATGACTTTGACACTATAGTCATGAACAGCGTCGTGCATCACGGCATTTGCACGTTTTTACTCCCATCCAAACGCGCCAGTAGACGTTTCACATCAAAATGTTTTGATAGTTTTCAGTGAACTAGAAACTTGTCAGTTGTGTAATCATTCTTCTATTTATTTTATTCTATGGTATAGCCAAAGGCAATAGGCTGTTGCTTGGCCGTGGTATGAGCCTATATTTCTATATACATGGCTAACTAAAGTTGTAAAATGTGTATGGACGCAGTCGAGGGAACCAAGTTGAAAAAATACATTTTTTTTTTAAATTAAATTTCTTTTGAACCGGTATAATAAAATTGATTCAAGATATTGAAAATATAACTAACGTGTCACAATTTTACGTACATCATATTATACTATAAATAATAATAATAATGATTTATTTTCATATCGCCAAAAAGGCAAGAAAGTGTCATTACAAAATTCTTAATAAAAATATCATGATTCTGATATAAAATATTTCATGTGAAATATTCATCAATATAGTAGAAACATTGCTGAATGAGACATTTTTTTAATGCTGTTTTAAAGGGATTGATATTTAGATTTTTTTATCTGGTCAGATAACTTATTAAAAATGTTAATTCCAGAGCAAAATGGGCCTTTACTATAAAGAGACAAGCATTGTTTAGGAATTGCACAGTGTGTCTGCCGGCTGTAGACATTAAGTAAGGTGGCCTAAAGGTCGTAGGTTCGATCCCGGCGGTCGGTGTCAGTAATACTTTTTTTGGTTTTTGTAATTTGTTTCTTTTTTTTTTAATTATACCAGTTTTATTTCTCTAGTGTGTAGTGGAAAGTACTATGAAATGAATGCTAAATAACATCATAGATGTAGAAATACCCGAGGACACTTATATTTAACAAACGTATGTTAGCTTAACTTGTATGTTGTATGCAATAAAAAAAATGCAATTCGATTTTTACCCTCTTTCAAAATGGTTCAGTTGACGTGAATCTTTGCAGTTATATGCAGTTTTGATGACGATACAATATTCTGATACTTTGGTTATAGTAATATTTAAAAATGCAAGTGGTGGGAGTAACGGTTTTTATGGTGGGAGTACGTATCTCTAGCCGTTTAAAATTTACAATATGTAACGTAGTATAAGAACTACTTTGAAAACAAATTTATTTGTATCGATAAAAAACACGCTTATAACACACTAAAGGGAAGAAAATAAATTCCTTTCTCTTCTATAACGTTTAGAAGCGTGGGGCACTCGACGAAATAAATGAGTACCCCACGCTTTGAACGGTATAGAGAGAAAGGAATTTATTTTTTACCTTTGTGTGTGTTTATATATAAACGTCTTTATTTTTTAAAATTCTAGTACAGTTTAAAATGTACGTCATTCATTACTTCTTCTCAATAAGAAATTGCCTTATAGCGATTGAGCTATATATCTCATTTCTAATATTTCATCGCGGATATGATTCACGTCATCTTAGCGATGATAGTATTATAGCTTGGTCCCACTTTAGTCTGGCATGACTGATATTTATTGATTAGGAAATTGCTGTTGTGATTTTTTATAGGTCATTTTTTGTGAACCGTAAAAACTGAGCTCTAATAGCTCAGTTTAAGTTTATTTTATCGATATGTATTGAGTAGATAATTGTTTTTCGTTTCACATAGCTCATTTTTAATTATAACTATAAATTGAGCTACTATAGCTCCGTCCACTGTACTTTGATGTTAGCGGTATGTATATCATAAAGAGGATTGTTTTTCGAATGGGTCACTTTCGCCATTCACATAGCTCATTTAGTATAGATGTGATGTACAGAGAGTGAGCTATAGTATAGCTCAGCATTAGTCAGTACAGCAGGAACTATATGGGATAGTCGGTGGGTTATGTGTGTGTACAGGAGGATAGAGAAGAGC
This sequence comes from Xanthostigma xanthostigma, assembly GCA_963575645.1. Lineage (NCBI taxonomy): Eukaryota > Metazoa > Arthropoda > Insecta > Raphidioptera > Raphidiidae > Xanthostigma > Xanthostigma xanthostigma. The sequence goes on along the minus strand of OY754471.1, from coordinate 6,128,083 downwards.
ATTATATGAAGGTGTGTACAGTTGTAACTATGCATGAGCTATATAGCTCTTGCATATATCTCGCGCTTTATATACGCGAGCTCTTACTAATGGTCACTGGAAATGGCTAGCTTGCAGAATAAATCATTTTAAAAATTTAATTATTTAACTCCGTTTTTCATGCAGTTTTACGGTCGAGCTCTGCGTACAGAGAAATATTATCCCCGCGTTCATATAATAATATATGACCTGAGTGCCGGGTTGTGTCCGTTTATAATTTACACTTCATAAAATGTTGTTTTTTTTTTGTTTGTTTAAAATATCAACATTCAAAATATGTGGTTGGAGACAAAAACTTTGTAAAATTTTTTTTAGGATTTACTTTTTGGTTTAACGCTTTTGAAATCACTTAAGGCTAGTTGATTACAAGAATTGTTCAAGCGATGGACGTAAAAAATGGTTCTGATACGTCGATCCTCAATAGCAGATGTTGAATGATTATGTGATTGATTTAAAAATAAAAAAAAAATAAAGACTGATTATGATAATGTTTACTTTATTTTTACCACGAAAACATGAAATTTCGGTTTCGGACTAAACTAAGACTAAAGCCAAAATTCGGTTTCGGTCTCGGATACTACATTTTTGCTCACAGGTCATCAGACTCTTAAACAGTGAAAGGATTTTTAAATCGGTTGAGTAGTTCCTGAGGTTATTCCCCGCTAACTAACATACCTAAAAATTTTCGTCTTTGTACATTTAGTAATGATAATAGTTGAATTTTTTTAGCAGGTAAAGTTCGGAATTTATTAAACAAAAACATTACGTAGGTACTTGCAATTGTTTCAAAATGAAAAAAGCACAGTTAAAAAAAGTTAATTAAAAGTCAAACCTGCTTTATTATTAGTCTATACGGTAAACAATTTTTGTAGTTTAAAATTTTTAATTGAATTTAGTTTTAAACTTGAAAATTAAATAACTGTTTTTTTTAACATTTATAGCGAATCAGTTATTCAAAGTATTGAAGAAGGTTTTGTAATTTTAAACAAAGATATATTTGGAGCAGATGTTGCTATGAATTAAAATTAAAATTTTGAATTTGGTTAGATTATAATAAATTTGCACATATGTTATTTATAAGAAAAAGGCCACCCTCGCATCCCTTAAAAACAGCAGATGCTCCAGAATATGATATTTTTGATACAAACACCCTTTACTTCTGACATTAAATTTTGCAAACTTCTTTTCCAAATAATAAATGTTTTTACCCTTTGTCATCTTACCACAATAACATTTCGGTATCCAATATTGAAAGAACATGTCTGATCGCATTTGAAGGTAACTGATTTATTTTTGTGTTACAACCCCGTTCTAAAAGAAGTTCTTGACCCTTTCTAGGTGATAGTTTCTATGAAAGGTTTAAGAAACCCTCCAAGTACCTTGTTTACGACCTTCCCGAAAGGATTGAAATCTAATTCAACGAGTTATGAATAATTTTATCTAGAAAGGACATATATTTCAAGTCTGCGATATTTTTATTTTATTTCATAATAAACCACAAGCTGGAGACATCGGTAGGTAACGAATATTCGCAAATTTTTTGACATTTGCATTTATAAAATATATGCGAATTATCAGAAAAAACCTTGTTTTTTAAATGTGAAAATAATATTAGGTACTTACATAAAAAAGGAAATAATTTTTTCTTAGTATGTATTTTTATTAGAAACGCTTTTTTCTTACTCCTTTTTTAAAAAATAACATATCTTTTTTCGCTAAGGTAACCTTGCAATATCTTTTATTTGTTCAAAACTTACAATAATTAATTACAGACAAAGTTATATGATTTTATTTATTTTTCTTGATGAATAAGCCCATCTATAATATTTTATTTTTAGTTCTTTGGGTGTAAGAAACAAGATTTTGTAGACAAAAATACAAAAGTAACAATATGTTCTGCGGATTCTTCAAGACTTAAGCAATAATGATTGATTTACCAGCAGTGTACCTAAGGTAGACACAAAGCATATTGTGCAGATTTTATATTAGTTATTTGTAAATTTATTGAAGCCTGCAATATTTTTCATAAATAATTGGCCGGAAATCTTAAGACATACTCGAAATCTTACAAATTTGTTCGGAGCGTTTACGACTAATTACATTTATATATCTACTAGTTTTTACCCGCGACCACGTTTGCGTAAAGGCCAGTTTTGACATCTTGCATTTCAAGGTTAGATAATTATTGATTATAGTGTTACAAAATGCCAGTACAACCGTTTTTCAATGATACAAACGAATAGACAAATAATCTGAAAATAAGTTTTTCCGTCTGGGTGTATCTAAAAAAAAACCATGTGAAATGTTTATAATCTGCAGTATCTATATCATGAAAAATACACAAAAAAATTAAAAAGAAAGTTTGCAATACTCTTTTTTTGTCAAATTACTATTAGATACAAACAGCGTTTTTTGACAATACTTATTTTTTATGTGGATAAACTGTTATATATACTTTACTCATATTTTATTTTTACATCAGGAAGTAGGTAAATAAAACTTTGTTTGATTACGACATAATTTAGTGTTAAATTAAAATTATGTATCCGGAGCTTAGTCTGCTAATAACCTTAGTTAACAGACGTCTATAATCTAACATAATTTTAGAAATTGAAACGGAATTTTAAGATGTTAGACAATATTATGAATTATTAAAAAAAAAGAAAAAATTCAAGAAAACTCTGAAAGACCTAAAAGTACCGCCGAACAAAAAAAAAGCAATTCTTAAAGTTTTTTTTTTATTTCTTGGATACAACTCAAAAATACAAGTTTAATAATAATGTAACAGGATTTAATAAATCACTCTGAATCAATAATAAAGAAGAAAAGTAATTTCTCAACACAACAACCTATTTGTAGAAATCTTGTAAATAACCTAAATAGACTAATAAAGGTATCACACTTGGCCATCTGTCGTAAAACGTAAAATTAACAGCTCTCTTGAAAATAAGTTCTTAGTTCCGAAATAATTACTTCCCGTCTTTTGAGTGACCTTCGGAACATTTAAGAATGAAAGTGTAAAATATGTAGTTTATTGTTGTTAAACAGTCGAACAACAAATACTCCTACATTTTGTGAATGAAAAGAAACATGTCCAATGCCCACTCATAAATTATTCCATTAATAGAAAAAATCGGTAAGCGAGTCTTAAGTAGGCAATTAAGACACTTTTAGTAGTACCTTTGCATGTTCAAATTTGTTAACGGTGGTTCTTTTATTCCTTGTGTTGATTTATTGCTTTATGTCGACTTTGAAAATATTTTCTAGATAATAAAATAAAATAATTTTACTACTGTATTTTTTTAAACATTTATATATTTGGTTCATACATTCTTAAAGACGCTGATGATCTTAGTTGTCAAGCGTCTATAATCCACTCTCTCTCTCTTGTAAATTTTTATAATCGATTGACAAGCTCATTTTTTTTTTGGCTTTCTGTTTGTACTTCCGTATTTTCGATTTTTTCTGTTAATTTTTTATGTGTAGTATAGGTAAACATCTTATCTGTACTCGTTTTCCAAAAATTTCTCCTAGGGTCTGGTAATTGTTTCGTGACAGTCACTGTCACATATCCTTTTAGACAGATGATCAAGGAGGGGGGCGACTGTCAAAAAATTTATTTTGTTAAATGTAACTACATTTGAATCTAGATGTTTACACATCCCTTGAGAGTATAAGGGATCAATTTTTTTATTTATTGGCCAGGTCTGGGGCAAACCCTTAATAAAAAAAAATTAATAAATTTTAAATAAACTGAAATACATTTGATACTTTCCCCAGTGTTCAAATTGAAACTTGGTGACAGGGAGTTTGTAATAATGACGTTTTTTTTTACTTAAAACACCGGTTATCAAGAAGCAATCTGAGAATTTTTTTTAAACGATTTGTTATAGCCATTTAAACAGTCATTGCAACAATTCTTGAATTTTAAAAATGAAAGAATTATTAATAAGAAAAAATTCGCAGGTTTGTGGACAAAAGTTATATTTATAAATGTACATTTATAAATCTTAACTTTTGTCCACAAACCTGAGAATTTTTTCTTATTAATTATTATCGATAGACACGATATCTAATATGAAAGAATTATTTTTAACCGACTTCCAAAAAAATAGGACTTCATCAGTCTACGCGTATGTAATTTTTTGTTTTGAGAATAAATACTTAGGTAAACACTGATTTTCAGTAAATCAAAATTGTAAAATTTGCACTAGTTTTTTTTTGTAAAAAGGAAATTAATAAGACATAATAGGTAATATTCCGGAAATATACACAGGAAATAACAGCATCTTTAGATATAAGTGGTAGATTATGGTACTTAAATGTAAGGATACAAATATTAAAGGCCCGGCTTATTATTGCGTGCAATATTGCACCTTTACCTAGCGTCGATATCTCCAGTAGGACAGGTGATGTCTGAAGCCAGTAGACATGGAACCATTATGCCACGAATTATGTTAGCTACTTCGCAACAATATTAGAGGACTTGAGGGCGTATGAATTAAAATGAAGAATATGTACAGGATGTACGTAAAAAAAGCAATTCAACAAATAGTTTTGTTCATTTTATCACGTTTTTATTAACTCGCTTTCTTGTAGGTCTGTTCGGGTGGAACTTTGTAATTGATTTTAAACTAACTTCCTGATGAGATAGAGACTTGCAATTTTTAACATAACTCAGAATAAGATGACAATACAAGAAAATACTGAAAAGAAAAAAATAATACAAGAAATTAAAAAAAAATAATGTACCACGCTTTTAAAAAAGTACAAAATAATCTTTTTACAGACAGATTTTTAACTAGTAGGATTAGGTAGATAGATAAATTTTTATTTACAATTTTATATTTACAAGTATTTACATTTGCTCAGTGTATATTTACAAAATTTTCCAACTGATTTTGTGTTGTGTTTAATTATTAATTACAAAAATGATTGTTTTCATTTTAATTTTAATGCTGTAAAAAAAAGCGGAGAAAAAAAACAGTACCTACTTGATAACTACTAGGATTAAAGATGTATAAAGCAACACGTTTAAGGTGATTGTTCACCAACTGATGATTCCTTATAATGATTCCGCATAATGAATATTTTGAAATGTGTGTGGGTGTACTGACATGAAAAATAGTTCTGAAAATCTCTAATTTCTATGAAAAAAAAACTTATTTAATCTTTTATGGAAATGCTTTCAAAATAAACTACACGTATGATTCTTTTCAGAACACTTTCTGTACAGAAATATTGAAAATAATCACGTTTTTTTATACATTTATCAGTTTTTTAAAGTTTTGAATAAAAACAGCAACAATAAGACTTTTGCGATCATGGTTTGAAATTTGCCGAAAGTGAACAGTCACCTTTAAAAGTCTCAGACAAAGACTCTATTTTTTTTGGGTACCTACTATTTTAACCAAGTCTCATTACAATCAATCTAATCGTTCTCTAGTGATGTCGGTACGTTAATAGACATACAGATAAAAATTCCATTATCATACAAATTACTTGAAACACAAGAAAACGAAATTACCAGTTTCAATTTAAAAATTTTTTTCCTCCCAAATAAATTTCATGCAACGATCTTTCCTTGGCTGATTTTTCTGTGGGTAGTAAAACAGTACATCCTGTATAAATAATACGTGCAATAAAATTACGGGTACGGAAAAGATCTTCTTTTGAAGATTTTACGAGAGTTTTGCGCAAACAGTGCCGATTGTCTATTGTCATGTTTAGTAAGTTTGTTTCCTAACACCAGGTGGTAGGCGTATACCACCTAAATAATATTAAATAAGTCTTTCGGTTTTCTTTTCTTTTTGTTGCGTTTGGTAAAACGGTATTTATGGGTCTTTATGTGTAATTTTATCATTTTATTAATGTCTCGTTCTTTTATGAGAGCTCTGCAACCTAAACCATGCATCTATATACTTCACGCCTTATTATTCGAAATTAATTGCTTGTCATGAATTCTTTGAAATTATTAATGTTTAACGGTTTTTTCACTTTTCACATTATGACATTAACTTTTATATACGCATGCGCCCCCCTGTAAACTTACATTTTATGCCTTTTACTATAAGTGCTATTTTGTTGCAAGATGTCATAAAATATTCGAATTAAATTTGATCACTGCTGGGACTTATGCTGGCCGGCAGGCTAGCTACGAGGCTTGAAATGACGTCATTGCGGGCTCGACTGCTAGCTCACAAGATGGATTTTAAAATTAGAACAGGGGCTTTTTTTCTTGCTAGGACCTCTGCTTGCTCTGAGCATAAGAACCAATCAGTATCTTGTCACGTGGGCGACATGGACAAACGCCCATAAACCAGCATGGCGTCATTCTGCTCAGACAACAGACACGTTTTGCTCTGTGTTTATATATTTGAACTGTCTCTGCGCGCGCTCAAAACAAGCTTAAGAAGATGTTTCGTATGAAGCGAGCACATAAAAGCAATAAAAAAATCAGCGATAGAAAAATAATAGTCAAATCTAGCAAGGAATCCAGTGGCAAATCCAGCCTCGTGTGCAGCGGCCTTAAAACCTGGCACCCGAGGCCCGCGTGAGGGCCGCAAACCTGGGAGGTTCCGTTACTAGTTTATTTATTAGTACAAATCGATGAAACTCTTAAAAAGGAAGGGAACCTTTGGAATTTGAAATTTGAAAAAAAAAAATGTGAGCCATCGTGGGACGCTTGGCAGATGTGAAGCATATTTTTAATTAACCGAAATTCTAGTAACTTTCACGGTCAGCTAACGACTTTCTAGTAACTGAATTAAACGTATCGACAAACGCTATGTTCGCCACTCCAACACACACACACAACAATCACTAGCACACAGCTGTCCAACGCATACACACAGCAAGTGCAAAAGAAACGCAACGCGTCCAGTGAACAGCGTCCGCCAATTGCAAGGTTTTACTTCCAACCAAACGTGCCATTTGACGTTTCACATACAAAAAAATAATCACATTAGCTCCATCAGGGACGTTTAAAGTTTTATGATCTCCTGGTAGTTCGCAAACGTGAGTCAAGAAGAAAATATTGATGCGCTGTATTTTATGGTTGATTTTTTTGAAGTGAAACTTCTTTAGCAAAATTTGTTGTAACAATAAAGAGGAAATGATTTAACGGCGGCGAAATATTATTAATGAAACCTAGGTAAAGATGGATAACGTTCATCAATAAAACGAGTTCAAAACTCTAAAGAAGTTTCACTTCCTTCGTGAACTTATGTGGGTGCGGCTCACACGTTTTTTATTATTCGTTAGTAGTGATTAGTGATGTGCCGGATATCCGTATCCGTATCCGCGGATATCCGAGGGAGAAGAAAGATCCGTATCCGTTAGTTTTTGGCGGATCTTTTACGGATCTTTTACCTTATTAATTTTCAATTCATAGATGAAATTTTATATATATATAGGTGATTAGGTAATAATGAAAACCTGTTAAATTCCATTCAGATTATTTTTTATTTTTTTAAATCGTATTTGGCACCTTTATATTGCAAACATTTATCGTAGTGAGTACCTACTATACTAATAGTACATAACTCAAAGGTACTAAATCAACTATCTTTATAATGAGATATTGCACATCGATTTTTGGAAAGAGACAATCTGTTATGAGAGTTAACTCTTAAGGAGGTCAATAACTTTTTTCCCATAACAGATAGTCTCTTTCCAAAGGTCGATGTGCAATATTTACCGCCGCGTACTCTAAGAAAGTTAAGATCCTTATCCGTATCCGCGGATCTTGAAACCAAAAATCCGTATTCAGATCCGTATTTGCGGATATACATTTTTAACGATCCGGCACATCACTAGTAGTGATTACAAAGTATACTTTTTACGGAAGTATTTTACTATTCAAAGGGTCAATTGAAAGAAACAACCTTGCAAGGCTGCATAAAAGGAAATAAATAATTGCATCAAGTTATAGTATTTGAACCGTAACAAAGTGCTTACCTCGTCTCAAGGTTTACAACATTTCCTTATAATAAATAACACGACATTTTTCCCCTTCTTTAAAGTCCATTCAAGAATAAGTGCATTCATAATATAATCTTACCCCTCCAAGAAACTATGACGTCATGACTCATATGATTTTCTCAAGGTTAAATGAACCACGCGTAAAGAAATCATTTCTTAATCTTTGTGACGAAATATTCAATAACAAAAGCGAACTAAAAAAAACAGTTGAGTTGTACGATAAGGATACGTTATTATTATTTATATAAAAACATATGACAGCTGCAAACAATGACGTAACGGTATACGACATAACCTAATTTTATAAGAGCGACCTAACCTCACATAATGCGAATATATCGTATTATTGTATAAATAATTGTTTAAGATTAGGGAGAAGGTTTGAACGTATGGAGTATGAGGCCTGGTGTTCCTGTATTTGCCGTTTAGAAATTGATTCAATTCCATAAATATTTAAAAATGAGATTAATATAGCGTGAATGTAAATATTATTGGTTATTTTTTTAGTGAAAATTAGTATTAATGCATTTGTTTAAAGTAATGAAAAAATAGTAGTCAAATTTTGGCGTTTGGTGACCAAAATGGTGGATATTTTATTTGATTCGTGATTGAATTAATATTGAATATTATAACTCTTGTCGTATTGTCAAATCAAGCGATGTTTTTAAAAAAGGGGATGAGAAATTTCTTTTGTAAGTTCAAAAGAACACCTAACGTTTCATTTGATGTTTAGAGAAAGGGTGAAGAATTATACAGAAGTTGTAAAAAGTTTTTTTTTTACTTCACTGCAGTAGTACTTACGTAAATGAGTCACTTACAAAAATTGTTGTTTTTGTATCTCTTTGTAATGAAAGGTAGGTATTATCACAAGTGATAGGTATATTGTTAACCAGAGCGAGTGTTAACCATCACTCGAGTGATAATATCAATACAAACAAGATACATACTACATTTTTCGCACGTACCTCCAACAAACTAGCTGATTTTCACTTCATAATGCATATTTATATATCTGACATTTCGGTTATGTTGGAAATTAGATTGTTCAATAAGACAAAGCCTACTTTGCTTCTCTGTCGTTCATATGGATTTAATTGGCAACTTTTAGAGATACAGCTATTGGAATGATAAACTCTTATTACTTTTGTTTTACTTTACGCACTAGTACGAAAAATGATCGTTTGACTACCGCTACACAGACATTAAAACCAATTATTTTACAGGGGTTAGTGCAAAAAAAAAATATTTTTGAGGTTTCGAAAACGTGTTAGGAAACGCTGTTATAATTGTGCGAAAGAAGTGTATAGGGTAAGATTAGGCAGTACTAAATCGGGAAAGAGGGGGGGTAGGGGTAGTCGCGTGTGCTAGGACACGTGCCCGATGCTTCTATAGCCGTGCAGTACCTACTACCTATGGCCACAATGACTATCACTTTTATAATAAGAGTGTGCCCAAGTTCAATGCATTTGTACTGTGTTCATATTTCGACAGTGGCGGCTTGTCCTTTGAGCTGCGCTTCCACGTCTCTTTTACAAGCCCTTAGTTACTAGGTTCTGATCTGAAGTTTCAAATTGATTTTTTGAAGTAAAACTTCTTTAATAATAATCAAATTTTTCGAGTTCTACCGGCAGTTGAAAGGAAGAGTGAGAAAAGCGTTTCTACTCTCTCTGTCAAGACGTCATATACGTACTCTGCACGCATGCGCAGTGTGTACTGTGTGTATACGTAGTATTTTCTCTAGCAAATTCTACATAACCATTTCCTAATCGTGAAATAATAAAATCGTTAACAAATGCTAGAACTTAAAAGTTTCACTTCTAACATGCGAGAGTTACATAATTTTTTTAATAGGGAACGTCCATAAACAACGTAGCTTGTCAAGAGGGGGGAGTTCGAAAGCTATGCTGAGCTACATAAGGGGAGGGAGAGGGTTTTACGTAATTTTATTCATGTATTTTATTTGGCACAATGAAAATAATTTGCAGAATTATAAATACTGGGAAGGGGGGCACATAAGAAAGGCTGCGTTAGGCTACATGGAGGAAGGGAGAGGTTCCAAAAGGCCTGAAATAGGACCACGTACAATCCTTTAGAGCCGTCAACATCTGAGGTCATATGGGTCTAGTGGTGGAAATATTAGATTATACAATTTGTGGCTTTGGGTAAAGAAAGGAGTTTATCTTGTTAGAAAAATCCACCGCCAAGTTTGTATGGATCTGGTGGTAGAAAACTTTGAGAAAGTTTTTTCGTAAAGATGAAGGAAGGTTTTGGTTGAGGATCATAAAATAGGCTTAACCAGTGTTTTGCTAGTGGCCAACGTTTCGAAAAATTTATTTTCATCTTCATTTTTCGAATCGTTGGCCATTAGCGAAACACTGGTAAAGCTTATTTTATGATCCTCAACCAAAAGCTTCCTTCATCTTAATATTCTATTGGATCAGCACTACTTCAACTTTATTCGTAAAGTTAAATTGTTTAGGATATAGGTACTTAAAAAAAAGATAATAAAGTCTGAATTGTCTGTATACAAACTTAAATGATTCACCTACTCATAGAGTCATAATATACTGGAGCGAAGTATAATAATTTATCAAAATAACTGTCTCAACCCAATACTTTACTGAACTTTTTCCAACATCCTAAAATTAAAATTACTTGTACCGTTTTATAATTGTCTGCATTTTAACAAATTATAATTTTACTAATTCTTCAAAATGTTGTCGAGCATATAAAAATTAATTTAAAATAACAGATGAGAGTCTTATTATCACCGTTCCACGCCACTGATTTCAAAGGACAGCTGTACCTCTATAAGTACACTGTATGTATGTGTGTTTTATAGCCCTCGAGTCACCTCTAGCCTGTAGCCTGTATGTCGTATATGACGTATCGAGACAGCTGACTTGAAAGAACAAAAGAATAAACTGTGCCCCTCCGTTCCTTACGCATGGGGTGCACCTACCTACTGTTTCTCTTAAAGGGGGGCGAACAATCTAGATATTGTGCTATATTGTACACACGTAAAAACTACATAAATGTGTTGTTACTACCAGCGACTGTACTTAACATATTTTGTAGATATTTGCCGAAATTTATTTAATTTTGTTGGATGTTTGTATTAAAAAAAAATCATCTGTGACAAAGACACCCAACATAAGTGTTACTTTTTGCACTAAAAACGTCTACTTAGCTTAGAAGACTAATTTTCTGTACATTCCTGAATAATTTTTAGGGTTCTCTAAAAAAAATTGTTTTCTTTGAGATGGGTATCAAATTAAAGATCTTGGCGTATAGACTTCGAAAATATATACCTAATATATTCTATAAATATACAAATGCTTCAATAAAAATTATACAAAAAACTGAAATAAAATAAAAATATCAAAAGAACAAATAGTCACTCACAGCAAATTTCCAATATACATGACAATTAGTCGAGTAAAAAAACATTACCTAGTATGTTTTTGTGTCTAGTAGAGAGGCGATACTAATTAACTAAAACATCTTTTTATCCATCTACTTTTCATACTGGAAGCTTACTTTGTATTTTTGTGTTAGACGCAGTCGGGCTATATTTTGTTCTTTTATAAAATTTTTTTTGAAGTGAAACACCTTTTGGAACGTTAGGGTAAAATCGATTCATGAGATTGAAAATGTAACGAAACGTTGCAACGTACGGTATACTATAAAAAACCGGGTGTAGAACATTATCCATTCAGATTATTTTTTATTTTTTAAAATCGTATTTGGCACCTATATATTGCAAACATTTATCGTAGTGAGTACCTTACCAATAGTACATAACTCAAAGGTACTAAAAAACTATCTTTATAATGAGATATTACACATCGATCTTTGGAAAGAGACAATCTGCTATGAGAGCTAACTCTTAAAGAGGTCAATAACTTTTTCCCATAACAGATAGTCTCTTTCCAAAGGTCGATTTGCAATATTTACCGCCGCGTACTCTAAGAAAGTTAAGATCCGTATCCGTTTCCGCGGAACTTGAAATAAAATATCCGTATTCAGATCCGTATCCGCGGATATACATTTTTAACGATCCGGCACATCACTACTCGTAACCTAAATAATAAATTCGGCGGTGCCATTATTATACCTATGTTTATTTTGTGTACAAAATTATACCAGCTTTATTACTTCTGTAGTGTAAAATACATCACTGGTGACTCGACTATTTACAACTATACTACCCACAATTATTTCAAAAACAAATATATTTTATAATGAATTAATATCATGAATGATATGTTATTAATCAATTTAATAACTGTTAAACAGTTTGTTTGATTTGATAATATGCCACACGTAAGCCAATAATGACAGTGTAATTAAATATCAAATAACCCTGCATTATTAAAATGATAAAAAGCCGTGAACAATTTGCTCCTTTTATAAATCCGGGACGATGGGAACGTTTTCTGTTGTCATAGGCGAAATCCAGTTTTAAACCCGCTGAGATGCATGTTGTATTATAGTAGTAGACAGGGAACGCGTGCCGTCGTTTCAATCATCAAGGGTGGCTGCGACTGCAGCCTGTATACCGAAACAGATGACTGACTGCCTCCTTCCATCTTTGATCGTGATCTTCATTTATTATTATTTTATTTGTAGTGGAGATTATACACATTAAACGCGAATTAATGTGAGGTTAGCGATGCCGTATGTCCGTCCAGTATTTCGAGACGAAAAATAGTTACAAATTGGTTATCAGCTAACTCGATTTCCGGTCTTTTTAGCCATATAACAGTTGCTAAATTTGAAAGTGTACGTATCTAACAGGAATAATGCGATTAACTAGCCTTTATCAATTATTGGCTTTTTAGTTAGTATACTCAGGTTTCCTTAGTAGAAACGTGATGATCAAAGTTCTCTCTAAGCTACACTAATTTTCCGAAAGTCGTATGCAGCCGTTTTTTCATTTTGCGCACAATGGGCTTGTTAACAAATTTTTTTATAAAAGAATTGCATCTAAAAATGATAAAAATCCAATTTTCACAAAAAAAAATAAAAACTAAAGGATCAAAACAATTTATTAAAAAAATGTTTTGATTTGAAACACAGGCACAGGAACCCCCTCCCCCCACTTGCACACATACGTTTTGAACATTTTTGCTCCCGTATACGATTGCACCGCGCAGTCAGCGAAAAAATTAGAGGTAACATTGATGATAATATAATTGATAGCCTATCGTATTTCCCGATATAATAAGACATTGTCTATAGTGAAAGTCAGATTAAAATCGATTCAGTAGTTTTTGAGTTAATCTGAAACAAAGTGGCAAGCAGAGAAAATAGTTGATTCGATTTAGATTCTATAAATAAACTCGAAAAGATGGTATTGGTTACTTTATTTCGAGTTTGCTGTATATTATTTGACACGGAAATTAATTAGGGTGCATTATTAAGCATATTAGATATAATCCAAGATTTAATTCACTGTTCGGTTTCTTTTACTTACTTTTAATTAATAATATTTATTGAAGTGATTGATTGTTTACTTATTTTTTTCTGTTTACTTTCGATATTATCTTCTTTGTGCAGGTGAAAAATTTAGAACTTTCTCTTCGGAGTTTAAAGTTTAATAAGAAACAGCATGAAACAAAAAAAAAACATAAATGATTTTATAGCAGGTCTAAAACAACCATCGCTCGTTCTTTGAATTGTTAGAAAATTAAAGATTTTTTTTAATAAATGAGGTATGGTTAAGTTCTCTATATTTTTTATGTTGTTATGTTATAAGAATTCCTTTATAATTAAAAAGTTTGTTAATGATTTTATACATATACAGTTAGTTTCTACTTGCGCGGCTTCACTCGCGTTAATGACCAGTTGAGGCATTTGCCCATGCAAAATGTTTGTATAAAATATTAATTTTTTTTTAAATATATTTTATAGCCTTTTTTGTATGCTATAATATGCTTGGGTTTTTAACCGATTTTAAAATCATGGGTTGTTGCAAAATTTATGATGGATCATTTTTGGGATAAGCACATGTATATTTCAGTTTCATCCACTGCATACCAAAAACTAAGTATATATTATAATACAAAGAATGTATAAAATATAAGTGAAAATTTGTCTATTAAAAATAAACTTCCTAAAACCGCCCCTGGTGTTGACAAGAACTTTTCATAATCCGAGCATAGCCGGATAAAAAGTATCCTATACTCTGCCATAGTTTCTCAACCTTTTTACATCCACGGACCACCAAAAAATCCAAAAATGTTTTGCGGACCATCAACATTGGATTAAAATAATAAATATTAATATAATTGATTTTTTATTTTAAACAATTAATTTTGCAACACCGTATGCTGATATGACAATATTTAAGTTGGTTTATTAAAACAGATAGTAACAAAAAAATATAGTTTAAAAATCCGTTAAATACAACATTCCAAAAATCTTCGCAGACGTTATAAGTCATTCTCGAGTCATGCTAGCAAAATAGACAAGAAAAAAACAGACAGAAAATTCATCACTTTAATCTATTAGTATTGATTTTTCAAAATCGAATTCGGTGCGACTTTGAAAAATATTAGTCATTACATTATAATCCGTACACATTTGAAATTTGGAAACACGTGACTGTCGACATTATCCATGATAAATCACCTAAGATAAATTTATACGTTCTCTAATATTGGTAAGACTGCACTTTGGTGCAGACCAGCTGGTCTCCAAAAATAATAGAATCAAGTCCCCACGTTGTAAGTATTGTACGCAGTGAATTTTCGATTAGGTGTTCCCCCTAATACACATTATAACATTTCTGGTAACCTACTAACCCTCAAACAAAAAGAAAAGAACGCGGCACATACAAAAATCCTCACCCTATTCTTTCTCTCCTCGTCTCCTGTGTTGATGTCAAATCGAATCTACAATTCCCCTTTCTCCTTACTCAGTACAACAGATAATGTTATGACGTCACCCTTCTTATAGTTGTTTTGAACCATGGAGCTATTAAACACCAAACTTGCGGACAGAGTTGCCAACCTACGAATTTACCCGTAGTCTACGCATTTAGATAGAATAGAATAGAATAGAATAGAATAGAATAGAATATATTTGCACACAAATGTGAAGTCATCAATAAGATACATTTAATTAAAATTGAGAGTCAAAAAATTCCTCTATGTTGTAATAACATTTAGTAGTGATAAGCAACTGTTTTTTTTTTATATTTTTGCGTAGGCAAGTTTTGTAAATAACTGGGAAGCTTATTGAAAAATTTCAATGCAGAATATTTAAAGCTTTTTAGTGTCGTAGCTAGCCGGTGCAGTGGCAAAGCCAAACAATCCTTTTTTCTGGTGTTATATTATGTATGGAACTTTGAATAGGTATATTGTAGATATATTCAAATCTTTGATTAACGTCTGATTAGAACTCTTCAGTAAATAAAATTATCGACCAATTTTTCAGACATTGTCGATAATTTTATTTATTATTGTAGATATATGTTGAATAGTGATATTGTAGTCGGAGAAGGGGAAGCGTTTCACTTGTCGTCTGATTCAGGCCAATTTTCCGCCCTAGCAAAACGTCTCTCCCACTCTTTCGTCTGAACTACCGATTCAAGTCGGAGAAGGGGAAGCGTTTCACTTTCGTTTGATTCAGGCCAATTTACCGCCCTAGCAAAACCATTCTCCCACTCTTTCCTCTCAATTGCCGACTCAAGTCGTAGAAGGGGAAGCGTTCCACTTTTCGTCTGATTCAGGCCAATTCACCCCCCTACCTCGCCTAAAAAGTTTTGCATAAAAAAATCTGGTGCTCCGTTCTCGGCTCGAAACAGACAGTTTTACCTCCATAGTGTGTGTTACGTATAAAATGTACGATTTTTCGCCATATGGCAAACAAAAGAATAAGCACACGAGCGACGCGGGCTACACGTGTATGTTTTATACTGTTATGTAATCTTAAAACCTGGGCAGACGCGTGGTTCGCATTTACATAAGTATTGTTCACAGATTTTTTTTATTTTTAATATTAGACCCTATATGATAATGCGATATGATGCTGGAATAAATTTAAAACAAGTCTAATACAAAGTAGTACAGACTCTGTATCAAGGGCGTAACGAAGACAATTTTTGGATGAGTGTGATGTTTGTCACACCACTCAAAATCTTATTCCTACCTTGATGCACACTGTATTTTTTGTCGTACACCCAATAAATTAGAGGTTTCTGTTTACATTTCCAGTATTTTCAAAATTTTCAGCATTGGTTTTTGTAATTATTATCACGACTTTTTGATATTTCATTTACGTAGCGAACTGTGCGTAGCTCAGTTGGTAGCACCCCGTGTCATTTGTATTCTGGCTCGAAATAGATCGCAGGATGGACTCCAGTTAGAGGAATATGAAATACTAGTGTGACCTGTGCGAATTATTCGCACTAAATAAGTATATAATAATTATCACTTTACAAAATTATTTTTTAAATATGATTGCAGGTATTCAATTCGTTTCTAATTTTGCACACTGCTTATAACGTTCTTCTTTTTGTTGTATTACAATATGAAGCTCAGATGACAGATCGAAGAAATATTTTACTAAAATTGTCATACAGAGACGCAAGTAGCAAAAGCGTTGAGCTAAGTCGTCAGATGGCATCATGCAGCATTGCTGTGACGTTGTTCAGCGTTGCTCGCTGTTTCAAAATTAAAGCCGTTAGATGGCAGTATGCAGTGTTGTGTCTGTTGTATTACAATATGAAGGTCAGATGACAGATCGAAGTGCTGACGTTGTTTCAAAATTAAAGCCGTCAGATGGCAGACGTTGTTCAGCGTTGCTGTATTTTAAATAATTTACAAAAACCAAAGCAATAATACATTTTTTAGTTGTCGATGTCAGTAGAGCAAGCAATTATCGGTAAAATGATATATAATTTATGTAGAGAAATTGTGAGGTTTTTTCTAAAAAGGGAGGCAAACATCTTTAACCTTAGCGTATTAATATATATGATTAAGTTTTTTCCAAGCAGCCAGTAAACGGTAAGGAAACCGTCACCCGTATGCGCAGTAGCTAAACGTGTTCCAAAATCGCCACAAACAGCTTTTTATTAGCTACTGCGTATGCGAGTGACGGTTTCGTTGCCGTTTGCTGGCTGCTTGAAACAAACTTATTAGCTTCGTTCGCACAACAATCTAAAACAGTCATCAAATTTACGACTCATGCGCATTTGCTTAAAAATGTCGTCAGTTTGATGACGGTTTCGGATCGTTGTGCAATATTAAAATTATTGAATTTTACTTATTCATAATAGGCCCCACTCACGATCACACTTCATGCAATAGTTCAGTGTTCAAACTTATAGTTCAGTGAAGCATGATAGTGTGTGGGACAAATAAACACTGAAACCAACACTGAAGTCAAGCATGAACTCATCAAATGCATCTTGATTTTTGAACGACTTCAGTGTTCAGTGTTCAAGTAAACTGTTGTGTGTGTGGGTGTTTTTCAGTTCAGTTTTTGGAGTTCTGTGTTTTGTACAACCAGAAGCCAAAAATCTCAATGTTGCTGCCTTTCTTGTGCAGAAATAGATTTTCACATATTTGTGTCCTGGTTCTTAATAAATAGGGTAACTAATTCCAGTAAATAATTGTAAGTTAATTCATTCATTCGTAAATAATTATTGCAATCAAGCGGCTCAAGTTGTAATTCATTAATCAAATAAACATGACTTCTTGAATCACGCATTTCTAACCAATTTTTCACCCATATTCTTCTTTTTTTTTCTTATTTCTCTGTTTTAAATACAATCCCATAGCTCTGAACAGCCAATCCTCACCATTTAAATTACTCATTTAGTTCTTATTAATGAACTATACTCTATAGTATAATATTATAGTGTGTATATAATATAATATATCTTATGTATCTATACTCGACGAGTGTATGCCAACAACTGAACCAAATTGAACACAAAAAATTTATAAAACTGAGCAGTTTGCATGAACTGTGTGTGGTGCCAGTCAGTCTTTCGATTAATCTGTCCAACTTCACTGAACACTGAACTGTGGCATGAAGTTTGATCGTGAGTGGGGCCTATAAAAGCGGTGAAAAATAGAGGACCTAGAATCGATCCTTGTGGTACTCCAATATTGCAAACCTTTGCTGTTGGTGTTAAACCATTGGGCCTGTCTATTATTGTCATTTGGTTCCAATCCGATAGATGAAATTTGATAAATTTTAGAGACACCTCTAACTCTATAACTCCATAGATTTTCAATTTGTCGATTAATATATTGTGATCAATCAAATCAAAAGCATTAGAAAGATAAAAAAAATACCCAAGGTATTGAATTTTGAGTTCAGGGAATTTAAAATGAAGTCGATAGATTCCTAAATAGCAATCTTAGTCGATCTGGTCTTCCGAAATCCGTACTACTGAGATCGTGTGAAAATGTCAAATGAATCTAATGATAGCTTGGGTTATATTACGAAGAGATGTTCAACGAGTTTTTACAATCACATCATTACGCACGAGATACATATGGCATTTTTTGTACGCACTGCCTATAAAATAGCTGTTTTTCACTTCATTTTGAAAACTTATGACAGTTCACTTTTAAACAAACCTCACTTTTATATATATATAATATTTTGTTTTACTTTATCGCACTAATGCGTAATGATTCACTTTACATGCCTGTATACATGCGCATGTACAGCAGCTATTCAATTTAATCGTAACCGGTTTGAGATATCCAGGATTGTTAGTTTCTTTAATAAAGCGGTTTTATGCTTAATCGGAACATCGTACTAAGTATTCAATTAGAAGGAAAAGTAGAATAATAATAGTAACACTGTTAAGTTGGAGAAAGGAAAACGTAGGAAATGTACACATATCACACAGTAAGTGCCTGATTTATATCTACGGTCACACGGCCAAGTGACTCATGTCGGATTTTTTGTTGTACATTTTTAAAACTAGATTGAAGAGTGTCTATTTTACGGGAGACCGCGGACGACGTTACGGGTAGGTTGATGTGTGTGAGAGAGAAAGCGTATATAGGCTGAGTTGAAGGCCGCTTATTCACTTCAACTCACCCTTAAGAGTTTATTGAATATTAATAATAATAATGACACAGCAGCAAAGTGAGCATTTTAATCATTAAAAAAATTAATTTATTTTTGTCACTCCCACAAATTAGATGCGATAAATTTTTTTCTAGGAATCCTAGAAATTAAAATTCACTTTTTTGTAGTCATGTTTAAACAAAAAAAAAAGCGCCTTTAAAATTATTTCGGATCATATTGACGTTATACATTTCAGTTAGCACCCTAACGAAATCGATATAATTTTTTACTCGTGAGGTTTCGTACTAAAAAGAAATGATCAAATACGTACGTACGTACGTACATACACACGTATGCGCACACGTCTTTTTAAAAATAGTGTAAGAATCCGGTAGTGACCTTGAAACATAAAAATATGTTACAAATTTTGATTTCTATTATGGAATCTAAAAAAATAACTTCCCAATATACTGGGAAGTTAAAAGAAAATCGAGAAAAAAACTATATATCGTGTCGACTAGTAATCAAAGCAACATTTTGTCTTGAATACTTCAAAAGTATTTTAGTTACTTTGTAAGTATCTAAAAAATACTTTTAAGTGTCAGATACCAAATACTTTCTATCTCTTTATTTTCGGGTACAGATCGGAAACATCTGAAAAACAAAAAAGTATCCAGGATACAAAACTAGATACAAGATAGCTGTCAGGCACAAAAAATTAAAAAAAATTTACATAAGCAACTTTATCTTGCGGGCGTGATTAAACGTGTAACATGAATGCTCTCTGGAGTCTAGGAAACCGGAAAGCAACGGCGTACCGGAAGTGGCTAAGTAGTAGTGCACAATCAACTGTTCCGGTTATATACCTACGTTGGATGTACATTATGTATTTAGTTAGTTATATGAATGGATTCGTGTGCATTTGATAGAGATAGAGATATAATACCTGTTTCTACCGGAGCTACGCTAAATAATTACTATCGTTACCTATTTATAGTGTCGGTACAGGAAATTGATCATTTTTTTATCACCGGACTTTCAACACAACATTATTTTTGTATCTTTAAGAGCTTTCTTGATGCGAATATGTGTTGTTTATATATTAATATACTGCTTGAATATAAGTTTCAAAACGCAAGACGCTAATAGAATTCTTTTCTTGATTTTATTCCAAATAAGATCAACAGACAGCTGACCAATACAAGTTCCATGTCGCAGAAGAAGATGAACCTGTTTCGAAGTATGTTTTTCTTTTAATGTCGTCAATGGCTTGGGTTTATTTAGGTCTGATACCAATTAGCATTTTTAATTTATTGTTTTTCAATTATTGAAAACCTGTCAACTGGGGGCTTTAAGTGAGGAAACAGTAAAAACGCCATATAAAAAACGGCACTCAAGCTCCCAGCCTCTGTTAAAAATGTATCGATTTATTTCCATAGTTTATTTTACAGCGCTGTTAATTTTTTGTCTTTGTCTAAACAAATTAACACTAGACAAGTTAAAATTAGACAGAAATTTAACAGCGCTGTTAACACATTTAACAGAGGTTCATAATCGCGCTCTTATTTTGTTATTATTAAAATATAAAATGTCTTACAATATTTGCTAATTTTCATGAATAAAATTAAATCAAAACAAGCGATAACAGTAGTGTCATATGAATGCTCTAATAGTGCGGTTCGAAAATAGCTGAGAGTCAGTCTTTACGGTTTTTTTAATGGAGCAGCGAATCAACGAAATAATATTCATACCAGCTCCGCGAGTAATAAATGTGTCGCTTATTATAATGGGTGTTTTTTTTAGAGGTATACAACTTTAAAATGAAATAAAACACGTAAAAATAAGGTTGCTGGCCACGTTGTTGGCTTTGTTTAAAATATAATTTTATGCCATTTATGTTTAAATATGATTTCGGGCATATGGGCGCCACGGCTGGCTTGAATGAAGCGCAATCGGGAAGTCCAATTTTCGATCACTTTATCGAGCATCTGGGGCCGTATATCGCCAATAGCGCGGCGAATGTTGACTTCCAAGTGATCCAACGTCTGTGGTTTATCGGCGTAGACTAGTGACTTCACGTATCCCCAAAGAAAGTAATCCATAGGTGTGAGATCAAAATTTTGCGTTGAAAAAGAGGATCAAGCTGAATATTGTTTTCGGCCCATTCACCGAACGACGGCGCGCATAATGGTCACGCGGCTTTAACTCTTGCACAAGCTGGATCTTGTAAGCTTGTAAGCCAAGATCTTTACGCAAAATCTTCCACAACGTGGATGGGCACAGTCCCAATTGCTGTACACGACGGCGTATTGACTCATTCGGGTCCTCCTCAACACTACGCACCACAGCAGCAATGGCATGTTCTGTGCGCACTGTATGGCGTCTTTGTGGATGCGTATTATCAACTAGAGTATGCGTAGTTCGAAAACGATCCATGGTTTTCCGAATAACTTGCTCGGATGGACGATTATGTCGACCGTAAAATGGACGTAGCGCACGGTTAGTTTGGCAAACTGAACCATAATTTTCAAAATAAATTTGCACAATTTGCAAGCGTTGTACTGATGTAAGTCTATTCATGGTGAAATGGCAAAACATACTGACCACAAATCATCTGTCAACTGTCAAATTAACTGTCACTTGAAACGGTGTTGCCAATTTCAAAACCAAACCTCCAAAAAAAACACCCTTTATATTGGTTTTCGGACTTGTATCCAATGATATTTTTACCTGACATTTCGTGTACAAAGACAGTGAGGAAGAGAGCAAAGTGTCCTCCTTGGTGCCTCATAGGTACGTGTATCGATGAGTGGGTCTAAGCGTGAGTGTGTTTTCTATTCGGTCGTAGTCCGTTATATCTAATACAACTGAGTAGACAACACACCCAGTCCCATCACTCGTCGATACACAATTACCTGTGATCCGTCAAGGAGAACACTTCGCTCGCTAGCACGCCGCCTTTGATAATGTCTACCGCATTTGTAGACGAAACGTCAGGTTGAAATACCAATGAACCACAGTCTACGAGTCCAGAAACCAAGAGGATTTGAAACAACGCCGGCCGTCAAAGCCTATATACACTTGAGTCGCTTATTTTCGAACCTCAGTTTAGGTATCCGCTATCACCTTAGGTTCCCGACCTGTAGTTTGCTTTTAGTACACAATACAGTGAGATACTGTTGATTATAGACGCTCGAGAGCTAAGATCGTTAGCGAGTACCAGAATACAGGTAGGTATATCGTTTTGCTTCTGATTATTTATTGTAGCTCTTCGCCAGACCGCTATGCGCCGCCACTATCGTTCTCTTTCTGACGACACATTATCGCATGAAAGCTTTAAAGCTGTAATTGCACAAATTAAACTCCGATTTATAATTGGTTTGTCTATGTCTTTGTCTTCAAAGCTCCCAGCTCAGACAGACATTAATTTATTATGCATTTTAAGTTTTTCAAATTAAACTGTCTGTCTGTCCTCTTTCCTACGAATGGAGGACTTTTGTGCAACTGCATCAAGATAGTTTTTTATGTATACTTGCAGTAATCAGAAATTCCAAGTCGAAATTTATTGAGTGAAACAAGATTTGGTTATCTCGATTAAAAAATTAGACTGTCAGAATTTGTTGCCGGAAAAAACGTAGTCGATAATTTAATTTCGATTAGTGACTGGTGTACCAAGTTTTATTCAATTCAGAACAAACAGATAGACAAAAATCTGAATTTTTATTTTCAACTAGCGATCCGTTTCGGCTTCGTTCGAATTTGTAGATTGCCACCACTTTTTCGTCGACTTTGTTGTAAAACGGGTCTTCACGAAAAGCGCTTTTATTTTAACGCGATGATATATAGCTAACGTGACCATTTATTTTTTTTCTCAGAGCGGGACACCCTTAAATTGTTATTGTTTTAAAAATAAAACACATGTGTGTATCGTAGTTATGAAATGTGAAATGATCAAAAATGTAAATAAGGACCATTTATTTTTTTTTCTCAGAGCGGGATATCCTTAAATTATATTATTGTTAACTAGCGGTCCCGTCCGGTTTCACCCGGGTGTAAAAGAACGAATGGGGAATGGAGGAACATGAGTACACACATTCATCTTAGTTTACCGAGATGAATGTTGTGTCCAAATTAAATTAAATTAAAAGTTTAAATGTAAGCCTTAGAAAAAATGAATGTAGAAAAAAAAATAAAAATATATTAGCCCAACGTGGGGCTCGAACCCACGATCCTGATATTGGCAGTCGCATGCTCTACCGATTGAGCCATTCGGGGTTGTGTACTCACAAAGCTAATATGAGTATATTTAGTTAGTGCATTTCACCTGAATAGAAGCTTATTTTTGAGATACATTTTGCAACATTTTTCATTAATGCTCCGCTCCTAATGGTCGTAGCCTGATTTTATATAGCCTATAGCCTTCCTCGATAAATGGGCTATCCAACAAAAAAAATTTTTTTCAATTTAAACCAGTAGTTCCTGAGATTAGCGCGTTCAAACAAACAAACAAACTCTTCAGCTTTATATATTAGTATAGATGCGTAGATATTTGGGTGATGATTAGTCATTGCATACAAAATATACTTAAAAAAACCTTCAAGAAAATAAAATTACAGAAAAAATCCCTTTTTAAACGCTTTATATTAGCTTGGGTTGTAACTAACTATGTATGTATGTATGTAACTAACTACCGTAACGGAATCTTTGAGCATAATTTTCACCAATTTCCCGAAGTCTGATTAATTTGAAACTTTGCATACGTATCAAGGACCGATGACAATGCAATAATTTGATAACAGTTTCCCATTATCCTTATTAGGACCCCCAGGATTAATAAATTCTTTTATAGATCCTCTGTAGTAAACGCTTTATTTTCACCAATTTCCCGAAGTCTGATTAATTTGAAACTTTGCATACGTATCAAGGACCGATGACAATGCAATAATTTGATAACAGTTTCCCATTATCCTTATTAGGACCCCCAGGATTAATAAATTCTTTTATAGATCCTCTGTAGTAAACGCTTTATTTTCACCAATTTCCCGAAGTCTGATTAATTTGAAACTTTGCATACGTATCAAGGACCGATGACAATGCAATAATTTGATAACAGTTTCCCATTATCCTTATTATTAAACGCTTTATATTAGTTTGGGTTGTAACTATGTATGTATGTCCGTAACGGAATCTTTGAGCATAATTTTCACCAATTTACCGAAGTCTGATTAATTTGAAACTTTGCATACGTATCAAGGACCGATGACAATGCAATAATTTGATAACAGTTTCCCATTATCCTTATTAGGACCCCCAGGATTAATAAATTCTTTTATAGATCCTCTGTAGTAAACGCTTTATTTTCACCAATTTCCCGAAGTCTGATTAATTTGAAACTTTGCATACGTATCAAGGACCGATGACAATGCAATAATTTGATAACAGTTTCCCATTATCCTTATTATTAAACGCTTTATATTAGTTTGGGTTGTAACTATGTATGTATGTCCGTAACGGAATCTTTGAGCATAATTTTCACCAATTTACCGAAGTCTGATTAATTTGAAACTTTGCATACGTATCAAGGACCGATGACAATGCAATAATTTGATAACAGTTTCCCATTATCCTTATTAGGACCCCCAGGATTAATAAATTCTTTTATAGATCCTCACTAAAAAGTGAAAAATAAAATATAGTTTAAAAAAAAACTAAAAAACACGCTTTATATCGGACTAAAAAGTAAAAAATAATTGTTTTAAAATAAGCTTAAAAAGCGTTGGGCGCTCGATGTACGAAAATGTGGAACAAAGCGCCCCACGCTTTTTAAGCTTATTTTAAAACAATTATTTTTTACTTTTTAGTCCGATATAAAGCGTGTTTTTTAGTTTTTTTTAAACTATATTTTTTAGGATAGATGTGTAAGCCCAACCGCAAAAATGACCGCAGAAATGATTGTAAAAGTGTTTGAAATTAGCCGTTGAATTATTAATAAGTTTTGACAGTGATATGCATACAGATGGTAGTAATGGCATAGTATTGTGTAGTATTCGTGACATTGTATGCACATTATGGAATGTCATATGGAACATTCATACGCGTTGACTGACATCTGTCTTGACACGAGCGCCCGGGCAGTTAGCTTCTGCCACGCTAAAAACCTTTCACAGACACCGCCTGTCCGTTTTGGATTATTAAAAAAAAAGTTTCAATATTTATTTTATAAATTAGTGTGTGCCCGGTGCGCTCTATACCTATAGTATATAATGGAGTTAAAATTTGCAAATCTTTGGTAGAAAGGAATTGTTTTTAGCCGATGTTTAGTATTTTTAAAAATACGTAAAAAAAAACTACTGTACCCGGACACCCGTTGCTGTGGCTCAGTCTGGTCTGCGTGTGTTGTTGTTCAACAGATGGCGCTTCCATTGGCGTAAAATATTTAATGTAGCGTGTGTTGCTTTAACGTCCAAAAGATGTCGCTGTATGGCGCTGTTTTTCAAAAAAAGCATGACTCAACCTGTCACAGGTGTGACATCTATATAGGTGACCGGTAATTGCTCGTATTCGTCTCGAGAGAAGAAACTATGACTATTTTGGAATGATTTAACCACTTGGGGGTCGGAAATGTGTCATTTTTATATGATAATGACACTTCTGTGAAGAATTTTTATTTTATTTTATTTATTTAATGTAAGTTTTAACACACAACATAAAATCTGATAGTAAATTTCATGGTTTTTAGCTGTAGGAAGGTTGGGCAATTAGTAAGCTATCGGATCATGGAAAAATTAAGACCAAAAAGTGAGAATACTATTTTTTTATTTTAAACTCCCGAAATTCGGATTTTAGTAAAAAGAAAATCGATGTAGATTTTCTCAAAAATGACTTATTTCCGATCCCCATGTGATTAGGGTAAAATCATTCCAAATTAGTCATAGTTTTTACTCTCGAGAGGAATACGAGCAATTACCGGTCATTCTGTATAATATAGGTATATAAAAACACGCGCGTATTCGATTGCAATCGGTAAAAAACTTTCGCAGTTTTAAGATTTTGAACAAACCAACATTTACATTTTTATTCATAAAGATAACCAAACTTTTTTTGGACCTGCACGAAACAAAAAGATTCTAAATTTTAAATGTTAGAGATAAAGGGATCAAATATCAAACTCTAGTAACATCGAGCGTCTATATTTTACAATATACATATATCTATTTAAGTTGCTAAAGAAAAAGTTTTAATTAAAATGCAACAGAGTCAATAAGTATAGGTATACTGTGGTCTGTGAAAAATTTTAAATCTTTAATTATTCTTTTCTGACAAAATACTCTGAGAAGCGGAGTAAAGTTAAATTAAAATGCAGCACACAAAGGTAATTGCAAAAAAAGTGGATATGTAGGCACAATAATTATTATCGGAAACTTGTAAGTAAAGCTTTCACAGAAGCTACTTTAAATTACATACCTAACGAAGTTTTTAATTTGTCCTGGAAAAAAACTTAACAATACAGTATGTCTTTTAAAAATTAAACCGTTTTTTTATGTAATAAAGTTTTCCTTTAATTAACTAAAGAGATTATACTTCATCTAATATTGATTATAAAATGTCTTTTTTATTCATAGAGGAAATTAAAAAGTTTTGTGTAAGAATGGATTTAGAAATTAATAAGGAAAATTAGAACTTTTAAAGTGTGCTTTTACTAAATTGAATTTAAATACAGATAGATTGTGGATTATAGACGCTCGGCAACTGAGTACATTGTCATATATAATACTAACGAGACCTCCGTCTGTAAACGGGAACGCATTTCAAAAATTTTTGAAAATTGAAATTTAAATCTATACGTAAATTATACTAAATATCTCAGTTTTTATATAAAACTAGCTGTAAACCCGGCTCAGCCTGGTTTGCGTGTGTTGCCGTTACGTTCATCAAATTGCGCTCTCATTGCTGTAAAATATTTAGTATAGCGTGTGTTGCTTAAACGTCTAATAGATGGCGCTGTTTAAAAAAAAATATATATAATATAAAATCACGCGCGTATTCGAATGTAATGTTGTGTCAAAATTTCAAAGCAATCGATGAGAGCTTTTGGAGATTTAAGATTTTGAAGAAATGAACATTCACATTTTTATTTATATAATATAGAAAAGAGATTTATTTTATTTTCTTTATACCTCGATCGAAAGTACGTACTTCCGGCATCAGTTATATGGCAAAAAGTCTAGCATTTATGCGACTGTGGAATTACACGCACTGATGCCGGAAGTACGTACCTACTTTCGACCGGCTGTAAAGAAAAAAAGTTACCATGTACAGCGCTCCATGAGACTGACGCTACTGCCGCTAGCCAATAGTCGCGAACAGCTGTCATTCGTGTTTTTACCGTACAACCTCAAAGCTGCTTGCTTAGCATTTATCTGTATTTTTATGTCATTATTAAGTAATTAATTAATTAATGTAATTAATAAGCGTACTTTCGACGAGTTATGAAGAAAAATAATACACTCCACATTACGCGCAGTGCAAGAATCTCAAATTGTCTGCCTTTGGGGTGTAATATACTATTTATATATACTAGTATTGGTTAGTCGAAAAATAAACACTAAGTCCTACACAATCATGAGTAGATGGCTATTTAGGTGACAGAATACAGTAGCATAAGCAAGTTGTAAAAGCAGTTGTGATTTTCCGGTGATTTCCCGCAAGGCTGCCTTCGAGAGGTCTGAGAATTTGAAAGGAGTGAAGAGCGGGGCATGACGACGGCAGAGAAAACAGACGAGGGTGAGGGCGATCTTAATGGGGCACTTGAGAATTCTTGGGGGAAGTTCCGATGGTTGTAAGTGGTTGTGGTGATATCAAACAAGACGACGTAACCGCTCGACTGGCTTGCATTATGTCTTCACATCTTGACGGAGAATCCTTAAATGTTTGACTCGTATTCATAGTCTACCAGTCATCCGTAGCGGGTCTTGCTTGCGTTAAAGCAGCTGCACACGAGGTTGGTTTTTGTCGCTGGACTTATGCTAGCTGGTGCGCTGGCTGTGAAAATGGAAATGACGTCACATGATGTATTTTAAAACTAGAAGCGGGGATATTTTTCGTGCTTGTTTTGAGCAAGAACCAATCAGGAAACAGTATCTTGTCACATGTGCGATATGGAATAACGCCCACAAACAAACTTGACGTCATAGCGTGTGTTGTGTTCAGAGACAATAAACGTCCATTTTTGTTTGCATTCTGTCACTGCGCGCGCACAAACCTACTTACAAAGTCAGCTTCAATATATGCATCGAGTGAAAGTCATCACGAAACCCAGCGTCACAACATACTTGAAACTTAGCAGCCAAATCTGGCAAAGGAATCTAGCGGCAAAACCAGCCTCGTGTGCAACGGCCTTTAGTCAGGTTTTGGGTAACAGTGACAAATGTTATTTGTAGAGATTAGTACATACTTTATTTAAGTCAAAACTTTGAAATTGCTGAGGATTATTTGTTTACCGTAAATTTGTTTTAAGTAAAAGAAATTTCAAAGGTCGTGGAGAAAGTATCAGATAACTGTATTTAAAAAGAAGTAAAAATAGAACAAAGAGTGCGAAGTAAACCTAACCTAAAATATTTTTAAAATTCTGTTTCATCTTTGCCGGAAAAGACGTTATTTCACACAAATAATTCCAATACTATGTATTTGCTATTCATACAAAATATAGGTACTATTGAGGTTATAAAAAAGCGTTGGAGGAGCTGTCAGTATTTGAGTCATGTGCATTTAAATAAATATCTATCAAATATATCTGCTACTTCAACTGTCTGGAAGTGATGAAAACAAATTCTTGAGATATATCTCTGAACTGCCACTCTTTAAATATTTTATATTTTATTATATACCTTATATTTTTTATATATATTAAATATTTTATAATCTCTTATATATTTTTTTATTATTTCGTATTGATCTCTAATTATATGTATACAGTATTATAACCATCTATAATTGGAGCCTAGCTATTTTGATTGGTGAATAAATAAATCATATTATTCAGAACTTTAATCATGTGGTAAAGAAATCGGCATTAGCAAAGAATGTAAAACAGTCGAGTCGGTACTATGAATACTATCTGAAGAAATCACAGTAGCTTTAAACTTGTATATAAGAAAGCCTTCGTAAGTAGCAACCTGTTGCTTCCCAGTGCGGTTTGACACCTCACCCTTGCGCCAAGCATCGAGGGTAGATTAATATCGCTATCGTCTTAGAAGGGTCGTAGCGTCAAAACAAGGGGTTGAGGAAATCTTACAAGATTCCTTATACAATATTGTCGTACAACAGATTAGAAACGCATTAAAAGTTGTTATTTGAAAAATGCAACAGTTTACCCTAATTACACTTACATAGTGCAGTTTTATTAAATTTATTAATAGGTGATTTCTTTAGAGCAGGCATGGGCAACCTACGACCTACCGAACCAGTTATTAAGTTTTCTATAAGTAGAATTTTTCTAACAGAAAAAATGTGAGCTTTCGTGGCACGCCTGGCAGATGTGAAACATAAATTTAAGCGAAATTCAAGTAACTAAATTTCACCTTGTCATCTAGTTGTCGCCTTCAACAAAAGCCAAGTTATAATAATAATATTAAATATTTATTTCCCAACAGATCTCAATCCAATAACAGGGAATTACAAATTTCATAAATGAATACATGTTATAAATAAATAAAAAAAGAAAAGAAAAACACGTTATTAAAATATTATCAAAAATATCTAAAGCATGAGTTCATGATTTTATTAATTTTCTTAAAACCTTATATAACTGATCTGGAAAAAGTCACCATCCTACACAAGTTCTAACTCCTAAGATTGGAAAAAAGTGAAGACAACACTATCCCTCCAATCTGGACTACTCTCAAATCTATGAATAAATTTAAGTTTATAATTTTAAAAGTTGAAAAATATTTTTGAAAATTCAAACATTAATGTCATAAAATTGATTGATTGAATATTTATGAGCACATTTATATACCTAGTTCTTTTTTCTAAGGTTATAAAATTGAAATTATTTTATGTTATATTGTCATTTGCATAATGGGGAACAAAATAATCTTATTAAATGTAAGATGCATGTTAATGTCATATGATTTGATTCAATTTTGATCGATCGAAGTTATGTCTAAGGTAAAAACACCATTTCCTGACATCTTACGATAGAAGAGATTGTTTTTATGATATCAATTACCATTATAGGTACAATGAAAATTGTAATGTTCTAATCAACTTTCTAGTTTCGAATGTTGGCAATAATATCTATGGATGCAAGGTGAAACAAAAATTAAGTACTTTAGTGCCACACAACGTTGCTGGTAAAAACCTTTTTGAAATACAACGCAAACTCTATATAGCGACACTCAAGGGACTGTGCACTTTTTGGCGTTATTGAGAGTTGTTGGAGAGAAGAAATAATTAATTAATACTCTTTAACTATAATATGTATTTACTCCAAAGCGTCTTCTAACATCACTTAAATTTTCTCCCGCCTCTATTCCGCGTATTAATAAAACTTTTTCGTCAATACACAGAGATTTTCTTTTACTCGCCATGTTCCCAGTTTGCAAGTTTGTGGGCTAAGACTAAGAAATAAGAATATGATAACTTATCGATAAGCAGCTGAGCTAAACATATGAAAGATAATCCCAACAAGCAAAAGAACGATATTCATAGAATCTTCGGTACTCATGACGCCGACAACAAAATACTACTGTTTATTGTTTAATGATGACGTATTGTTGTCGTTATTTAGAGTGGGTGTGTCGTTATTTAGAGTGTATAATTGTATGAGCAACAAGGTAAACCAACTAGAGTTAAGTATTTTCGACGTTTTGAGGAGTTCGTCGTTATATCGAGTAACGTTAAATGGAGTTTACAGTGTTCTCCTCTGTTTATTTAATTTTAAAAAATAACCATACTTACTCTGCGTTGTTCTGTATATCTTATACCTTCTTTTCTCTATCTATTCGAGTAAATCACATGAAAATCGGTTGAGTGTTTCGAGTTTATCGCGTTCAAACACACTGCCGTTGTTTTTTTATTTTACACGTAAGGACGTAATAACCATTATATTGTATTCGATCACCACGTAGGTGGTCGTGAACTGGTGCTTTTACCCTATTACATCGAGTTTGTTTTCTAAGATTTAGAAAATTGCATTCTTCGCAAATCTTTTTGACGCTAACAAAAACCCACATCACTCCTTCATAACACAAAGCTTCGAGGATCCGAAAAAACCGAGCAACAAAAGCCTAATAGATTCTTAACGCAATTTTAAATAAACAACTCATCTTTTTTTCTCTGTTGACATTTTGTTTGATCGATTAGATTGAATTACTGGGTGCCTTTTGGTTTTTATTGTAATTCGATATCGCTATCGACTCTAAGAACAGATTGCTCTTTTTCGGTATTCTAAGCAAATATTTTATCTGTACCTAACGTTTACTGATTTCTATGTTTATTTATTCCAGTGGTGGTTAAACTGTTATCGAATTTATTATTGACTAGCGGTCCGGTTCGGCTGCGCCCGAATTTGTAGATTGTCATCGTTTTTTCGTCGACTAATGTTGCAAAATTCATCTCCGCGAAAAGAATTTTTTATTATCACGCGATAATATTATATAGCCTATGTCCATCCTGAAGGTCCATTCTAAGTATTCGTGAATATTTTTTTCTAATCGGATGAGCAGTTTCGGAGAGACCACAATTTGTAAAACGTTTATAATTTATAATATATTCTATATCGAAAAGATTTTGTCTGTGAGTCGAATATTTTTATTGATAGAACTTACCTGTTTTTTTTTAAATATATGTTACTACCGATTTCACCCGGGTGCCAAAGAACGAAAGCGGGCAGGGACATGAGTACGCACGTTCATCCTAGTTTACCGAGATGAATGTTTTGTCCAAATTTCATGATGACCGTAGTTACCGTTGAAAAGTTTTTGTCGGACGGACAAATTTTGAGTTGTTTTTGCAACATTTTTCATTGATGCTCCGCTCCTATTGATCGTAGCGTGATATTATATAGCCTATAGCCTTCCTCGATAAATGGACTATCCAACAAAAAAAAATTCAATTAGAACATATATCAAATGAAACTAAGTTCATAGTATTACTAGAATACGAAATATTTATTACCGCTGTTTAAGCATAAACAGTGGGTAAAAGTAGAACACTTATCAATAAGAATTAGATACAAACATCTGCCGCACGCCCCCACGTTATACAGAACAGTTGAACATCAATACGATAGGCATATGTTTATTTAATAAGTGAATGCACTATGCACACTAGTACTCCAGAAGACAATAATTGTGGTATAAGTAAATCATGTTTTTAATAGGGGCAGTAAAAATTGTGCAGTACTTTTTTGCATTTGCAATGATGCAGCCAGAATTGAATGTAACCAGCATGCAAGAACATACGCTGATGACCTAAGTTGTTGAGCGTCTATAATTTACAACTCATTCAGTCAAAATGTAAGATGGCACGTAGTCCTCAGAGCAAAATAGCGAGTTGGCAGCATGCAAGATGGCAAGTTGTTAGCGCTCCAAAACTTAATTTTTGACGGTAAATTTAAAAGCCAGCGCACACTTGTCAACAAGGAACCGGCACGAATAGCACACATTTTCGACTTCTGCATTTTTTCTTTATAAATTCATATACAATTTTTATTAGGTTACATAAGAAAATATTTCGGAAAAACGTTAATTAAACAAACAGTAATATTTACACATTTGCGGAGTACTATATGAACAATAATTATTACAGCGTGTTTAAATAATAAATTGATAACGTTTTTCGTGAATATTTTCTTATGTAACCATTTGCAAATTTTATATAAATTTGTAGATTTGTTATCATTTGAAAAAAATTCATGTACACTTCCGGTTGAGTTTGAAGTACAAAAAATATACCTAAGCAGTGTACGATAGTTTTAGAGTTGAATAAATAATTATTCAAACTTCTTTATATCTAGTAGGATACACGAATTATTCACTGTTACCACTATTGGTGAACACACTGGACAGTGAATTAATTGCGGTATATAGGATATTGATTATTATTAATATTCATAGTTAAGTTAATTATACTGCAAATAAAATTTTCTTAATATTATTAAGACGCCTTAAGTTCTGAAGAAATAGTTCCAAGTTGAATTTTAGATTTTTATAAACATAATACCTACTTCAAAAGTGTGCTATTTTAAATAAGATGCAAATTATTTGAAAATGGATCTCCAGCTAGAGCTATCAAGTTACGTAAGATTTATATTACAAATAATTGAATATTGTTTGTTTGTATTCATGCTATTGTTTGGGTGGCTTTAAAATTTCGTTGTGGATATCAATTACAAGTTTGACCACTGGTCATCTCTAAGAAACACCTGGATTTTGGGTGGAAATCGGTAAGTTTTTTGATAATGAAACAGCTGTAGAAATCATTCAGGACTACTAAAAAACTCTGAGACATGCCGATATTTCTTAATAACAATAAAAAAACACTCTAAATCTACACGGAGCGCGATGTCTTCGCAACGCTGACCAGGAATACGGGTAAAAGAATAATCATAACAAATTAGTGAGCGTTGAAGAAATGTATATTTAATTTATCGTTTGTCTGAAAGAGACGTGGGAAGCTAATGCAATTATTTTTTTAAAAGTCCGCGCAAAGAAAACAAAACAAAAACGCCGTCTAGTCCAAAGCGAATAACCTTGTTATGAAAACAAGTACAAGACCCTTGTATAAGAGACAGGTTTCATTTTTTCATTGAAAGTCTACACCACACAAGTAATGTTTACAAGGTCAGTGACTCGAAGAAGGGAGTCCCTTACAACACATGTCTTAGAAAAACACACCTGGCAATGAAGTTGTGACGTCACAGTTTAAATAACCGTACGGTGAAGAGATGTCTACATTCTTAAGTATATTTCTTTTTATATGACGTATTTTTCAAGGAGGGGTTTTGAACAGCTGATTTAAATTTAATAATATTTAATCGCATCGTTTGTTATGGAATGTGTCGTCTTGGCGTCCCACTGAATTTACCCCCTCTTTCTCACTTAGCTCCTCTATATGTTTTATTTTTTTTATCATTTAACAAGTTTGATTATTTAAGCTATTCTCAGAAACTACATGAATTCATTAAAAAAATCGTATAATTTTCTAGAAAAATATGCATAGAATTATTTATTAGTTCACCGAAAAACTTTGACAGATGAAAATTCAATTAAAAAAAATATTGTATATTTTAAACGTCCCTTTTCACTTATTCAAAGGAAATAGAAGTAATTGTTGATTACTTTTTGTTTTTTTTTTTATTATAATATAACATCAAAGCTCGTTAGTGAGTTAATTAATCACTTTGTAATAAAATTCATATATCTCCCAAAGTAAAAGAGAGAGGGTGTGGGTATAAGGCAGGAGCGGATCTAGGTTTTTCGGAGCATAGGGCTTATTGAAGTCAAATGGGGCCCATTTTTTGTTATTAAGAATCTTTAAATTGGAGTTTAAAGTTCATTTTTAAAATCAGAGTTGAAACTTCGTGATCTGACTAAACAAAATAATTTAGTATAAATTCATCAAAAAAATGTCTAAATTTGCTTAAAAATGTTAAAAATTCACCGAACAAAATGGTAAAAATTCACCCAAATAACTGACAAAATTCAACAAAAAAATTGACAAAACTCGTTCAAAAAATTATCAAACACCCAAAAAATGGATAAAATTGGACCAAAAATTTGTCAAAATTCGTCCAAAAAAAATTTCAAAATTCACCCATCATAAAAAGTTACGATAATAATTAAATTTTTGGAGGTCCTTGACACATGGCGGTCCAGGGCTTAAGCCCTATCAATCCCTATGTATATCCGATTACCCGCCCCTGGATGCAGTTTCAATGGATCCAATAAGTTTTTTTCAAGTGCATTTAATACCGAAAGTGTCAAAAGAGCCACAGTTTTGCAAAAAGTGGCGAAAGTGAGAAATAAATGCGATTCCTGAAAAAACTCAAAAAAAGGATGCAGAATCGAATGAACGCTCGCGCAATTCTGTATCTCTTTTAGATGATACGGCGTTATAAAATTTTTTCAAGAAAATTACATACTATAATAATACAAAATGAAAGGATATCCGTTGTGCTGTATGTGTTTGTGATTTACTGTAGTATGACCACCGAGCGCGGGCATTCATTGAGACATAGACTATGGAATCCAGCGGACGTCGCGTCGGAGAGGACATCTAAGCAGCTATATAGAGGATCCCTACCTGTGTCCAAACTTCCTATCTGGTACACGCTATTTACATATGAATCGATTCTTTTGATAATCCACTGAACTATATTGCACTTCATATGTTTGTGTTTTAAGTGTAGCCTTTACCTGTTTAAATACTGACTAATTACCAAGTTTCATCAAAATCGGCTCGGCCGTTTTCGAATAGAAAATACTGGTAAGGCTTTGCTTAAAAATAAAAACTTTTTAACAAAAAAATTAAACCGCCGAAAAACTGAAAAGCAAAAAATAATAAATCTTTTTATTTAACTAAGTTCTATCTGAGTAGTTGAACGTATGTGAAAGTCTAGTATATCTAAGTAATTTTGAGTCGGCGTCAACAATCCTTCGCCGGAAATCTCTGAGCGTTCACGAAGTTAATATCAGCGACAGAGCAATCCTAACGGGCACACGTCTTTGCGAGTGGTCGTGTGGAGAGCGCATGTTTAATGTTAATGTTTATCGCTGGAGATTTCACGTATCATTGTTAATTTGATTTGGTTATTTCTTTTAGTGATCTTTGTTCATTGATGGTTTGACGCCGACTCAAAATTACTTAGATATACTAGACTTTCACATACGTTCAACTACTCAGATAGAACTTAGTTAAATAAAAAGATTTATTATTTTTTGCTTTTCAGTTTTTCGGCGGTTTAATTTTTTTGCTAAAAAGTTTTTATTTAATAATTTTTTGTGGCTATATAATTTATAATTGTAATATACACAACTCAGCATGAAAATCTGTGAGTGAACAATAAATCACCCCTATTTTCCCACCCTTAGGGTAGGAATTTTTTTTCCAAATTTATATGAGACGAACCTCGAGGTATACCCTATCCAATAAAAAAATAATTATCAAAATTGGACCACTCTGTAAAAAGTTATGTGTGGTCATACATTACAATCAGTGAGTGAACAATCAATCATCCCCTGCTTTCCTACCCTTAGGGTTGGAATTTTTCTACGAAATTTATATGGGACCAACTTCGGGGTATACCCTTTCAAACAAAAAAATAATTATCAAAATCGGACTACTCTGTAAAAAGTTATGCGTGGTCATACACCAAATAAAAAAAAAAAAAAAAAAATATACGCGTCGAATTGAGAACCTCGTCCGTTTTTGTTTTTCGTCGGTTAAAAACTGACAAATGTCCGAAAGAAAAAAAAATAGAAGCTGGTAAACAGTGACAAGTTTATGAATAAAACAATTTATATAGGTACATGATATATAATTTTATTTAGATTAAAAAACTTGCCAAATTTCGTTCAAATTGATTCACGAATTTGGCCGCAACAGTGGAACAAACAAATAAACTGACACAACGATCAGCGAATTGTTTTTTCTCGTGTATCAGTTTGAACGAACCGAATGATTTTGAACTGAATCGCAAGCTTGTAAGAGGGAATAAAAAGAGACAAGTGAATTATCAGTACATAAAAGAATCCGTCACTGGAACGCGGAGATACGATTCACTGGAACATACTCCTTCCTCCAAATCCCTCCCTCCTCATCTTTACACATCCGTTGGTCAAATATCGTCATTATTGTACAAAAAAACCTTACGATTCAGGATGTCGCTATATCCGGAATCATGACATTGAAACAATTAATTAGTCTTTATTGTTCCGTCAGCTTACCTGCTTCGAATTTCAAAGAAAAATATGTTTTCTATTACATTTTTTTGTTTGAAGAAAAAACTATCCAAAATAATAGTTGGTTATCTATCTAGTGCGCGAATTATTTATTTTATGACGCAGTGTGACATAAAAACGAGCGTCCATCGAGTTTTAACAGTCAAAAAGTTATAAAATAATCAGGAACGAAGTATTTTTGCACTTAATTTTCAAACTTTTTGACAGTTCTATTTTGGACAAGACCACTTCTGATAGTATAGGCTGTGTTCAATTCGCATGCGGTTATAATATGACGCAGTTGAGACTACCATCTCACAGATTATCTCGGTATAGCAAAAATATGTATTGCAGCTGTATTCGCTTGTATAATAAGTTGCCTTTAAATCTGAAAAAGGAAAACAATATTTCTAGATTGAAAAAACAATTAAAGTCATTTCTTATTGAAAACGCATTTTATACCGTAAATGAATTAATGGTCTCTAATTAATTGTATTTGTAATTATTTTAATGTGTTTATTTTAATTGTATAATTGACAAATCCTCCTGCTGTATGCATGATCAAAAAAGGATAATAAATTTATTATTATTATAACAAATTGCAAAAGAATTTTACAGCACTAGTATTAAATAAGTTATTTCTTGACTGCTGTACAGGCATGAAAAGCAGATATTTTAAGGTGTGCAAAAAATTGTTTTATCTACTAAAGGCACTAGCACAAAAAATGACAAGTCAATAACAATACTAATATTATAAAGAGAAAACATACATCACAGAAACTACTAAACCGATTTGGAAAATTCTTTTAGTTTTTAAAAGGCTATTTCTTCCTGATTGACATAGGATATATATTTGTTACACTAAGACAAAAGGGTGTTGAGCATATAAGCGAAAATGTAAAGCAAATCCTGTACGCTATTACCGTGCCGACTAGCCTATATATAAGATACAGCAAAGTGATTAAAAGATGTAACATGGAGAATCGACTTACGGAATTATGTTACGTTAAAGTTCTTTAATTTAGAAAACATGTCTACCACTATTCACAGCACTGCAAAATAAGAAGCCAGTTTATAGCGATTAGATAGATACAAGAAATTCTTTAAAATTAAATACAAAGGGGAAGTGAAGTCCACTGTTCAGAACTATTAAAAATAAAAATGGCGTTGAAATTTACTCCAGAGATAATTGAGGTTAATATTTCATGGTTAGTTTTTTTACAACAAACATACCGTGTGTGTTGTATTTACAAACAGTAAAACGTCAAAAAGCCGGAAAAACTATTTTTACGGCACACTTCATCCCGTTTTGTTTGTCTGACGCCGTCATAACACACGATTTCAGTTGTGGAAATGTTGTATAAACGACGTATATGCTTGTTGAACCTTTTTTATTTACTATTTAAAAACTAGACTTCATATTTCGTTTATAAAATGTCAAAAATAATCTATATTTATTCATTTCAACTTGCAGTTATTATTTATTGATTTGTTAAAAGGAACGCACATTGTGTGTTTAAGGGATATATTCCAATGTTTTTATGATGAATAAATAGGTATATTTTTTTACTATTTCTACAGAAAAAGCAATGAAGATATAATGTTATTTAAGAGTATTCGTCCCTGCAAATACCCCCTGCACCCTTCATCTCAAATCTTTTCCCTTCGCCTAAAACGGTTCGCGCTCTCCCGACGCTATTTTTAAAGCTAGAGGGTTCTGGTAAACGCCAAATGAAAGACAAAGAATCAGACTACAGACCCTTCAGGCGAATTTTTTGAAAAAAGATTCCTGAAAAAACTTACAACCCTTTGAAAAAAATAATAAGTTACGTAATATTTCACACGTAGGCGAAACTGTTTTTCAAAAAATTCGTAGATTTTTGATTCTGTGAATATTTTCATTAATTTGTTATCAAAATACTCCTAAAAAAAGTTATAGCACGTAACTCTTCTGTACAAAAACTAATAGGACTCTTCGTATTTTTCAAGTCCCGTTTCAAAATTTGGTTTCGACCGGTTCAGCCGTTTGATTGGTATCGTACTGACAGACAAACAGACTTTTTGCAAAAACACGTTTGTTGCACCCAGGAGACCTCAAGTAAGTATAAAATGTATTGTTTTGTGAAAAGTGAATTTGAATTTAAATTAACAGCTTATAAAATTGCAAACAATTAAAAAGCATAAAATAAAAAAGCAAACAACAAATAAATACAAAATACTAATTGGTAACAAGAAAATCTTTTATTTAAATAAAAAAATTCTAATTAGCTTGGTAAAATGACACTAAATTATGAGCGAATTTTTAAACATAATAATTTTTGTCCCAGTTGATATAAGTTCACGGATAGTTTAGACTTTAGAGCATGTATGACATCTCAGAAGGCGATGAAAAATACATGAGGTGTGACAGTGGCGACACTTGACTACAGCGGCATTATCGTGAACTAAGAGCACTCCGTTGGTAACGTGTCACACAAGTGGTTTTCATTTTATAAGTGCACAGATAACTGGTTTATGTTCATTCTTTCTCACTTCAAAATAATGTCTCTGTTGCTGTTACGCGCTGATAGTGTGTGAAAACCCGTGACTATGATTTTTTGATTAGAAATTTTAGAATAAATCATTTCTGTTTTTATTTCCTCATTTAGAACGGGCTTCGCTCGCGTTAATGTCGGTCTTGTCTTTTGACTACTGCTCAACCCTTTTTATAGAAGAGCGATGATAGCTAGCCTATTGTAAGAGTGAAAGTCGTACTAAAATTGAAAAAAAAACGAAAAACAGACAAACAGCCAAATCTACACATAGATAAAAAATGTGAAAATAATAATGCGTTTAACGTCCGTTTCTCGACTTTATGTCTTAACAGACGCCATTCGCACCATTACTATTTTCCATCTACCGTACACTTCCCGTTATTTTCTACATTTTTCAAATTCAACTAATTAATAGCAATGGGCGAATGAAGGAATTTTGGGACATTGGGATAAGGGAGGCAAATTTTGAGCATATGAGTTTGACAGGTAATCGGCCATGACATTAAATTAGAAACTACCTCGTTATTTATCTGGAATCATTGAGGAAAACCATGGAAAACCTCAACAAGATGGCCGGTGAGAAATTACCGTTTCTCGACGAGAGGCAGCAGGAAAAAGTTCCAGCCACATCTGCCCCTGCTGGGATTCGAACCCGGTACCTTCTGAATGCAAGTCTAGTGCTCTCACCACTACGCTACATCGCCCGGTAAAAGTGATACATTCAGTTTGCTGGTTTAAATGTTATGCAAATCACATCAAAAGGGTGAAAATATTATTTAAACTTTAGAGAACATTCAAAACTGAAAGCAAAAAAAAGCATTGTTTCGTTCGATCTATTTGAAATTTTCATTACTCTTAAGACGGTGTTCCTTAGGGAAGCGATGACTTAATATAACGGTCAATGACGCAATAAAAACTGTTTGCATAGAAGTCACGAACTGTGTAACCAGAAGACCTATGCTTGCTGTGTTTCGAGACGAACTGTTTTCTGGCGCACGCAAGATGGCGTAGTTATCACTACCTGGGAAAACTTCGATTGTTTCCACCTGTTTTCGCCATAGTTATCAAAGTTTTTTAACTCCACAGACACTAAACACATGTAAGCCATGAACGTCTGTACGTTACCCAGTAGCTGACGCCGTATTGGTTCATGCGACAGATATCGGTCTACCGCTACGCTCGAGCTGGGTCTCCTACGGTTACAGACTTCGTGATTGAAGTAAATGGGTGCCGCTTTTTTACGTTACGGTGGTGTCACCGCTACCGAGGAAACCACATCCATTTCGTTATTATGATGCATCATATACGGTTTTTGTTATGTAATTCACCGTTATATTTTCCCAGGAAATCTCACCTTTCGGACCAAAGACTCGACTTATGTACAATGTACATTCATCCTTTAAAATTGCTGGGTTAATAGCACGCCTATTAATTTACAACTGATGCAAAATTTAATACGGACGCCACTGGTGTTGTGAATTAAATTAAACAGTATATATTGAGATATATTTTAAAAGAAGTTTCAAAGCTGTATGTGTTCCAAGTTTAAGATTCGTTTAATTAAAGTTTATGTTGACAAGGGTCGAACTGATGGAGCAATTATAGAAGTAAAGAAAAGCCATTTGTCGTCCATTAAGTAAGTCATGCATGCGAGGCTATTATAGAACTTTGTTTGAGAAATCTTTAGACATTAGATTAAGTCAATACATCAATAGATATACTCAAACAAAATAGTAAACTATTGTAACTGAGTTTTTAGCGAACTTTATAACGATTTCTCGACCGCCATTTTTAGAATTTTTGTGTCTATATAACAAGTATAAAGGTCGCTGCACATGAGGCTGGAAATCCTGCTAAAAACACTGCTGGGACTCTACTGGCCGGGCTCGCCTGCTAGCTCACAAGATGGATTATAAAATTGGAGCACGGGGCTGTTTTTCTTGTTTGATTCTCGGCTTGCTCTGAGCAAGAATCAGTGTCTTGTTATGTGGGCGACATGAACAAACGCCCAGAAACAAACATCGTGCCATAATGTGTGTTCTGTTCAGAGACAATAAACGTCCACTTTTGTGGTCTTCTTATCACTGCGCGCGCACCGAACCGACCTGCAGAGCAAGCTTGAATACACGCATCGTGTGAGGCGAATACATAAAATTCATCACGAAAACAAACGCTTCAAAACTAGTAAGTAGTTAAGCAAGGAATCTTGTTGTAAAACCAGCTTCGTGTGCAGCGGCCTTCAAATATTAATCAATACCCATTATTCCCCTTTTAAATTGGTCAAAATCTTCTAAATACTGTCGCTTTCATCAAAACCAATAAGAAAAATCATTGAGAGACAAGTCTGGGGCTTTTGTAGTTCTCTTCCAGGGTAAATCTACCGTTAAGAACAGGCAGTATAAGAACTCCCAAACAGAATACGGTCCTCTGTATAGTTTGCATACGAACCCCCCTTGGGCGGCCGGTCTATAACGCATTTTATGTGGAACGATTTTTTGTAAGGCATTAAAATGATTTCCATATAGCTACCAATTAATTACCTTAAATGCAATTCACTGTCTGTAGTTTCGTCAGATATATTTTGAATTTTTGATATGTAAGCATTTTATTAGACGCGGACGTTCTGTGCATATGTCGTATGTAATTTTCCCTTAACTGCAAATTTACCAGACCATTACAATTTAAATAAATACGTAAGTAGCGCACGGTAAGTCAGACATTCTGTTTCCCCTTTTGGGTTGATCGACACCGCAACTTCAAATATACGCGAACATCTGCCACTAAATTTGTAACCGCACGACAAGCTGGCTTATGGTCAATTTTTTTGTTAAGAAATCATTAATTACACTATATGCTAGTAATAATAATTTTTTGATTGTATTTATTACTGTTTGGCAAATGCGACTTTCTGTAGTGTTTCAAACGACCTCATAAGAAATTTAAAATATTTGAAATAATAAATAATAATAATAATGCGTTTAACGTCCGTTTCTCGTCTTTAACAGACGCCATTCGCACCATTACTATTTTCCATCTATCACACTTCCTGCTATTTTCTACAATTTTAAACTTCCACTTGATTATTAGTAGCAATGTGCCAATGAAGAATTTTTAGGAGTTTGACAGGCTGCGACTTTCTGTAGTGTTTCAAACTACCTTGTAAGAAATTTAAAATATTAGAAATAATAAATAATAATAATAATGCGTTTAACGTCCGTTTCTCGCCTTTAACAGACGCCATTCGCACCATTACTATTTTCCAACTATCGCACTTCCTGCTATTTTCTACAATTTTAAACTTCCACTTGATTATTAGCAATGTGCGAATGAAGAATTTTTAGGAGTTTGACAGGTAATCGGCCATGGCCTTGAACACTGAGCCGTCTCGATATTTATCTGGAATTATTGAAATAAAGAAAAAAGCAATAATGATACCGATTGCCAGGGTCGAACCTACACCTTTAGGTAACGAGACACGTGTTCTACCTCGCAGCCACCTCAGCTTAATGTTCTACTATCGTTTTTTATTGCGATATGTTCGTTGTATTTCCAATCTCAAGAATGAATTTTACCTTGTACCGTGACTTTAACAAAAAACCCCTTTGCACTCCGGGAGTGCCGGCAGAAGTGAAAACTTGCTTACGAATTTTCGATCAAAATGGTTTGTATCATAGATTGCATTTTTATGTACGATATTTCAACGCTAGATGTCTAACGTTGTATAAATAAAAGTTTTCGTCTTACGCATTTTCGATCAGGACACGTGACCCTGACGCGAGTTTAACATTTTTTACCCATTACAAAAAAAAGTGTACAACGCCGCTAAAGAAGTTTTCACTTCAAAAATTACCTAAAACTCGACATAAGCCATTATGTCTTGCGACCACAGAAATATAAATAAAGTGCGATGGTATAGTGCACGTACAACTGGTCTTATGAACAGCTACTGGAGGGGTCTACGTCGTCGGAAGCAACCCTCTGAAGATCTGGACTTCTATCGATCAGAACACCTGGAGTCCGAAAACGCGTTGTGCTCATTCAAAAACCATATACCATAGGGGTTACACATGATAACTTAACAATACAAGCTGTCTCGAAAAACCGTACAAAATTAAACGTGGATAAAGGTTTCGTTGTAACTAAAACAAAATTTATCAAACATGTTAAAGTTAAGATCAAGTCTAGGCGTTTTTTAACGTAGTACGTAAAAACTGATGGCCTTGGAAAAATTGGGTTATAATTTGGAAAAGGCAAAAACATATTGACGAGTGACGACACTTGAACTCGAAACTTCTTATTTTGCCCTGATTGAGTAACCAATTATTCTACAGTGTCCAATATTCATACAGAGATAAAGTGAATTCCTTTCTTATTCTTAAACAGTTACTTAGTTTAATTATTAATAAAAATCGCAGGATTGTGGACAAAAAGTTCTTTATTCAGTGTACGACGTTTCGTCTATAAATTTAGACTTTTTCAAGTACAAATGTGAAAATTTAAAACAATAATTATGAAAATAAACATTAATTACTAACCATAGCAATTAACAAAAGTTAAGGTACATAAGACAAAAACATGGCAACAAGTTTATGTATACATTTTAAACAATAAAAATAAATAAAAATACGAAAGTTAGCTCAATTTCATTACATAGTTATACTGACTACTTAAATTTAGTTTAATGTTTTTCGCGAGAATTATTCTTAAATAAATGCTTCTAAAATATTACTGAAAATAAAGAAAGTTTTAAATATTTATAAATCTTTAATTTTATCTACCAGATGTCTGTTTTTAATATCAATAAAATAATGATGCAAT
This sequence comes from Xanthostigma xanthostigma, assembly GCA_963575645.1. Taxonomy (NCBI): domain Eukaryota; kingdom Metazoa; phylum Arthropoda; class Insecta; order Raphidioptera; family Raphidiidae; genus Xanthostigma; species Xanthostigma xanthostigma. The sequence goes on along the minus strand of OY754471.1, from coordinate 6,083,721 downwards.
TAAAAATGACGCTATTCCTAATCATAAACAATTTTGTTCTTTTTTTGTAGTCATGTGTTTTAAATGTGTCATTTATTTCTCAATTGCTGATAACCAAAAAAAAAAAAAAATAGGAGAAGTCTGTTAAGCGGAAATGATTGTTTCATTCGCGGAGATAAGAATTCAAGAATGTGATTTTTACCCCATCTTGACCCAAACTTAATTGAACGATTTGTATGTTAGGTCCGCAGTGCCAAACCCTGCCGACAATATAGTATACTTGCTAATATAGATACAGAGACATTGATACTTAATTTTCAAGAAACAAGCCAAATTTTGTTTAGTGCAGGTCTGGCAAGTGGCAGCCCACAGGCCGCATCCGGCCCGCAGTAGAATTTTCTCCGACCCACGAAGCATTTTATTTTTATAAATGATTATTAAAAGCAAAAATATTACTGTTTGCCAATATAAATTGGCGCATAAAAAATATTTTAGAAAAATAGTAAATAATGTTTAAAAACTCGAAATTGTTGTTTCAAAAAAACTATACTTAAAATTAGAAAAAGAAATTGTTTGGCACACGGTCAAATTTTCATCCACAATGTGACCCGACGATCAAAAGATTGCCCACCTCTGGTTTAGCGGAATGCTCCATCACAGCTAATAAGCGATAGAAAAAACCATTTGTGACCGCAGTTTGAAATTTGCCGAGAGCATTCTTTACTGTTCTTAATCAGTTAATTTTTTGACATTTCCATTGAACTGAGTCAAATGCGGTTAGAAAATAAGACCAGTTGCAAAAACAACAAAGAATAATCGTCTTAGAGAGACTTTTTATCAGGCGACCGCCCGCAACGTGTCGTAATCACAAAGTTTCAAAATGGTGACTTATCCAGCACGAGTCAAGAATCGGCGGAAGCGGAAACCTATTGATAGTGTTGCGTCGTTTGCACTGTTTAAACGACAACTCAGTGTTGCCAATTTTCAAAACTAAGTCTCTTTACGATTTTAATTAAGTCAGTTCCTACGAAGCTGTTGACGGAAGACAACTTTGACTTAACGGAAGCTCCTTTTCTTTATTTCTTCTTAGTATCATGTGTTCGAATGGGGACTTGTAACTGTTGAAAACAGTAAAGCAATTAGGCTTTTGAAAAAAAAAATAATTATCGATTTTTTTATTGTATTTTAAAACTTTATTATAAATAATATTGTTAATCGATGCGAAAAACTTTCAAAAAACTTTTTTTAAATTAATTATAAGCAATTTAACATTGATAAAATATTTTAAAAAATCACGTGACTGCAAACGCACTAAAATTGTTTTTGACAATTGTGACGTCATATTGTTAAAATGTATATACGCAGTATACTATCAATGGCTTCTACATGTGTATTGACTAAAACTATCCTAAATTTAGTATAAAAAAATATTGTTGTCAAGCACGATAACATTTAAGATTCGACATTTTTGATAAATTTCTTAATATATTGACTGTATTCAATCAATGAGAGGTTAAAAGTGTTAAAACACTGTGTCAATTGCATGTGATGATAATAGAAATTAACATTATAACGTCACATTATGTTCGGGAAATGTCGGCGCGTTCTCGGAACTGGGTACAAAAATTTATTTTTAATTTGATATAACTTTTGAATTATAACGAAAATAAAAAAAAGAAAAATAGTTTTGTTATAAAACTTATATACGGTCTTTCCATTTATGACAAAAAAAAATTTCATTCAAAAGCCCAATTAAGGAGTGCTAGAAACAGATCTGGCGAAAAATTAGTTTCGTTAAAACAGTAAGGTGAAAGGCTACTGTACATAAAAAGATCAACCAGAATCAGCAATTTTTTAACTCTCACAATAGTTGATGCAATGCAACCGAAAAAATTATTAATCACGTACTTATAATAATAATAATAATAATAATTTCCTTTATTCTATATTGCTAGTTACAGCGTAGATAGCGTCAATACGATTTAAAATATCAATAAAACATCAAATATTAAAATATTAAATAAATTTTAAAATCTATATACTAAAATTCTTAAAATCTATATTATAAAATTCATCTAAGTTATAAACTGCATAACTCATTAAAATCTTTTTCATTTTTTGTTTTATTTTCAATACATCTAGTTTTATTATTTCTGCGGGAATTACATTACATATTTTTACAATATTGTTGTATGGACACTCTTTTACTACTGAAAGATTACTCTTTCTGAGATCTAGCATTTCCCTACCTCTAGTATTGTGCCCATGTACTAGATTTCTTTTACTAAAGTAATAGTTGTTTTTTTTAAAAAATAGTATGCAGTTTATAACGTAGATGCTACACAACGTTAAAATATTTAATTTCTTAAAAAGAGGTCTACAAGAGTGCGTAGGATGTACACCTGCAATAGTTCTGACAATTTTTTTTTGTAGTATGAATACCTCTTTGACATTGACTGTGTTACCCCAAAAAATTATACCATATGTTAGATGGCTTTCAACATATGCATGGTATGCTGTTAGTAAAGCATCGGTGCCTATTACATGCCTTAAATTACAAATTATATAAAACGATTTTGATAGTTTATTATTTATGTATTTGACATGATTTTTGTAATTCATGTTACAATCCAAATGAACTCCTAGGAATTTAACCGACTCTTGAATACAAATATTGTTATTATTATTTAAAAGAACATTCTTTTCACAGTCACCATAGTTGCCGACCCTAAACATTTGGGTTTTTTCTATATTTAAAACTAACTCATTGTTTTCAAACCAGTTTGAGATAAAAGTCATAATATTATTAATTTTAAATGTAAGTTCGTTAAAATTTCTCATTTTTACCATTACGCAAGTGTCGTCAGCAAACTGGTAAGATTTTTCTGGAATTTTTAGGGGAAAGTCATTTGTATATAAAATAAATAATATCGGTCCCAGAATCGAACCCTGAGGTACTCCCCTTTTAACACTTTGCCACTGTGAATTTATATTTTCAATTTTATTATTTTGTTCATTTCTATATTTTATTTGCACCTGTTGTTTCCGGTCACTTAAATAGGATTTAAATAGTTCCAATGGGATACCTCTAATACCATATAGTTTTAGTTTTTCTATTAGTCGCAGATGACTAACACAGTCAAATGCTTTTGATAGGTCTAATAGAAGAGCAACAGCTGGTTCCTTATTATTCCATGCCTGATACAATTCCTCAGTAGGCACTGCACGAGTTTATTTATGGCTTAAAAGTATTCGTCGGTAAATGATACTTTATTTTTGCTTTTAGAATTAAAAACAAAACCCTGTAATGAAGTAAAAAAATATTCATAACAATAGAAATGATTAAAACTTCGTCTATATTTTTAATTTAACGAAATTTCAAATTAGCAATGTAGGTAGGTATACAGTTAAACTTTTAGACTATCTGTGAGTTTGTTAGTTCTGTCGAGTTCATTATACATCAGGAAATATATTACTCTGTAACAGGCCTGGGCCCGCAGCGCAATTTTGTCCGGCCCGCGAAGCATTTTAGAAAATTTTAGAATAGAATAATAGTAAAATGCGGAAATAGAATGTGAGGACCTTTTTTTTGCTCTCCAAATGCGGAAATAGAATGTGAGGACCTTTTTTTTTGCTCTCCAAATGCGGAAATAGAATGTGAAGACCTTTTTTTTTTGCTCTGCAAATTTTTGACCCGCGGGGAAATTTTCATCAGCCATACGGCCCGCGGTCAAATTTTCATCAGTTATGTGGCCCGCCGATCAAAAGATTTGCCCGCCCCTGCTCTATAATACTTATTATGATCGCGCTTCTATTAAATGGGGCTGAGTAGATGTTGAAATGTCGCCATGAACGCAAGTGAAGCCGTGAGTAAAGGCTGGTCACTGGTCAGTAATAAATTATGAAATTACTAACTTTATCTTGATCGCGGTGATTTACTAAAATCATGAGGAACCGCAAAAATGTATCATTATACAAAATGAGTAATATATCTACACTTTTTATACAGATTCGCTATCAATTATATATTTTTAATTTCTTTATTTACATTTATTTTAATATGTTGCAATATCAACGTGTTGCAAGTATTCAGGAAGAGTCTTAACTATAATTTAAAAAATATGCGAATCTGTCCGTCACACAAAAACAGGCAACGATAAGCTCCGGCGTCATTATATTTACAGTTTGTCTATTGCTTGGAAAGTCCTACAAAAAACACATTGAGAAAAAATACAAAGTTTCCTTATAATAGAAACCAATTTCATAATATCTAGAATCTAGATCTAATTATATAAAAAGCTGTTTCTTAAAAAGGTATAAACACCTAATTATATACGATATCTTTTTCGAGAAATTACTAACAATTAACTTACCCTATAAGCATGTAAAATATTATAATTCAATACGCCGGACACGAAAAAGTAGGTTCTCGCATGGCTAGCCGAGCATCCTGCGCGTAAAATAGATACATAGTTTATCGAATTTTTTGCAGGTAAACAATAAGTCGGACGAAAAAAGTATAAGATATCTTTTTTATAGAAAAAAACGTCTTCTATAACGTGATATTTTTTATTTCTTCCTATCTTTTTTACATTTCAAAATATCAAAGAATTTTGAAAATCAAAATGATTTTCAATTTTTTTTTACTTTGGGAAATCGATAGACGAATGAACTTTTTTTTATTTCAATCAGTACACTTTAAACTACTTATAAAATAAAAATTCAGCCTGTTTGCGAATTTCTGGAGCTTTTTATCTCCACCGACTGGACTATTATCAAATAAAGATACTTGAAGATTGAAAATAGCTCAAAAATAATCCCCGCAAAAATCGAACTATTTTTACATTCATTTTATTACACACTGTATTTTCAGTTTCATAACGTTTCAATTGGTGTAAAAACTTATATATAACAAGATATACGAAACGAAGTTTTTTTTCTAAAAGAGCGAAGGTGACAAAATAATTGTCAAAGACTTCTTAACAACTTCAACAAGAAAAAGAACTTGTTTCAAAGTGTTTTCAAGAAAGAGTGAAAACGCAAACAAGTGTAAGAAAAGAGATAAAAGAAAATTCGTCGAGTGGGACTTTCTTATACATTTTCTTACCAATAAGTTTAGTGCTTGCGCGTGTCTGAAGGCGTATATATATACAGCGGCTTTATATACTTTGGATATATAATACATTATATACTGTAAGGTACGTTCCACTTGTTAGGTCTGATGAAGCCGCCCAACAACTTTTACAGCCAATAAGACGTTTTATTTTGTACAGGTGTCTGAGCATACCTGATTTATCTGTACAGGTGTACGACTAACAGGTGTATAGAAAATGGCCAAGCGAACGATAAATAAAATAACATATCTTTGTTTATGCTGTGATGCATTGAACAGTGCTACCAAAAATCACAATTTTTACAAGATATGCTCCGATGTTTTAGCTAAAATGGAATATCCCACGCAGAAAATGAATGTTTATCTGTGCGGAGCTTGCATATGTTTTTATTCAACTCATGCGCGTTATTCATGTTTTATCATGCCTAAAAACCGAACCCTAAATAGCCATTTACCGACTGGTGACAATACTTGTGGAGTAATGAAAATAAACGTAACTATTTTCTGAGTCGTAACGAAATAGTCGGTAACAACAACTCCGTTGTTACCCATTGAGGCTAAAATTGAGAGGCCGAATGTTTTCGATATGGAGTTTATTCATAACCGGCTAACCTCAAACCAAAACATTGAATCGTGCTGTTTGGTGCTGTTAGTATTAACAGTTTTTTTTATAAAGAAATAAATAGATATTTACAACATCTCATTACCTAATAACAATAAATAAAACATGAATAACGCGCAATTGTTGAATAAAATTATGGGCGTAACTTGTCAGCGCGATGAATGACTTAGACTACTAGTTACGCCAATAACTATTCTATGACCTACTCAGATTTTCTGGCAATACGTTCTGCAAACTAGCACTATAATACAATACACATGTTCAGTAATCCGAACAATTTCATAATTGGAACGCAAATTACTGTGCGGGTTAAAGAGATTGCACTGTAAATATACCAACATAAGAGAAATAAAGTTTCCTTTTAAAGTATACACTTTGTTTTATTGCATATAATGCAGAATCTTTGTAAACCGGACGAGCTTAAAAAAGCAGACATTCACAGAGCTTACAAGTGTATCTGTGTGTGTGCGTTAGCATTACTTCATAACATACTCGATATAAAGCTCCAAAGCTTGGAGATTTCCTTTTACCTGTACGATTCTCCACTTCTCCGTAAGTGTGTGGTCGCGCACACAAAAGGGGTGGAAAAGGAAGGATGGAGGAGTAGAGAGGAGCAATACATCGCGACTGTATATTATGACGTATATATATACATTACATAACAATACATTCAGAAGTGAAGAAGTTATGCGGAATGTATGCTTGTACTTAAAATATACCACAGTACGGGTCTGGCAAAACTATTTGCAAGGATTAGACTTGTGCAAAACAGTTCCAAAGTCGGGAACTAAGATGGAACATTGAGTGTGGAGTACACGAGGCTAGAAACACTTCCGGGACTTCTGCTGACCGGCAGGCTGGTTACGAGGCTGGAAATGACGTCACTGCGAGCTCGCCTGCTAGCTCACAAGGTGGATTTTAAAATTAGAACAGGGGCTATTTTTCTTGCTTGGTCCTATGCTTGCTCTGAGGAAGAACCAATCAGGAAACAGTTTCTTGAGAACAAACACCCACAAACAAAGCCAATGTACCATAGTGTGTGTTTTGTTCAGAGACAATAAACGTCCACTTTTGTTACAGTTATCTGCAAAACAAGCTTGAAGCGCAAGCGAGCACATAAAAACAATCAAGAAAACCAGTGCTAGATAACTAGTATAGCAAGGAATCTAGCGGCAAATACAACCTCGTGTGCAGCGGCCTTTAGAGGAGATTGTGGCAAGGTGGGGAATTTACGCAGTAAGAAAAGTGGGGAAAGACATCAGTAGTGCGGCGTGATTTGTAATTTCTGGGGCAATCGTAGGCGGTATTTAGTGACGAACAACTAAATGACCATATTCATACGGACCACCCCTTGTTAGAAAACATAAAACCCGTCCGACCCGAAACTAGTTTGTTCTCAGAAATAACGCCACTATCAGTGTGTCAGCAAAAACAATATTTAAGATGAATGTTCAATTATTATTTTATATTTTTAGATCCGTTCTGAAGAAGATCCAAATCCGGATCGAAACGTTAATGTATTATTGATATTTTTTGTTAATATATTGTCTGAAAAATTGGTCGATAATTTTATTTATTTAAGATGAATGTTGTTTCGGTCTCGTCTCGTCGAAATTATAACACTATTGTAAGAGGGCTGTTATAAACTCGAATCTCTATATAGATTAGTTTTAACATGACTATCGTAAGTCTAGGGAAAAACCCCTTTCACCGCGACATCTAACCACAAGTATAATGTAGCTACAAAAAACAGTGCCGACTACGGAGTATAGCATATAGCATTATGCAATGTGACTGGATGACAATTAATAATGCATATTTCTTCTGTCTTTCAAACGATTCCGCGTTTCAGTGCGATTTCAAATTTTATACGGCTGTCGCAATTAAACATCTTGGAATATTATATACATGCAAAAACTCACGACGGCCCAATATTAAATTTTTCACTTGGAGAAATCTGTTTTCTATTTTCACGTCAAAAATTTTAATCGCAATATCTACACTATATATATAAAAATATAAACTTAGTAACTGCGAGTATCATTTCTCACACAATTTGTACAAATTAATATTTATAATGATCTAGTGTTCTTGTCAGTTGTCGAGCGTCTATAATCTACATTTGATTTAAATGAATATCTTAGAAGATATCACATTTAAAAATATTCGCAACAAATTGCTTGGCGAGACTTGTAAAGCTATTTTGACATCATTTATTCATCTCTATCTTATTAAACACTAGCGGTCCATCCCGGTTTCACCCGGATGAGATAGATATAACTTTGCAAAATGTATTTCGTTTGCGACCCGGCGTCTGAACTATAATAGTTTTGAGCAAATTCTACCAGATTTGCTTCTGAACTAATAGCTTTTAGCGAAATCTTACATGGTGTCGTTACTTGGTACTAAAACAGTTTAGTTTCTGAACTAATGGCTTTGAGTTAATTCTATCAGATGTCGTTACATATTATTAAACCAGTTTTTTTGTGCAAAATATTTAATAAAAACTATCCTATAGCGTAAGCTGCACCAAGCGAGACGCATTTACAAAATTTCATTAAAATCGGTTCAGTGGTATCGGAGGTTAGCGTAGTCAAAATTGTGACACGAGGATTTTGTATAATATGTGTATACAGATATGCTATCTTTAATAAGCAATCTACAAATTAGAGCGAAACAGGATTGGACTGCCAATATAATAGTAATGGGTTGTCCGATAAGTTCTTGCCGTTTTTTTAAATTAAAAAATTAGCGATCGAAATGAAATTTTTTGGTATAATGTTTTGTGTTATTCGAAAGAGAATTTTTCGCTCTACAAGAAAGTATATTTAGTTTTTTTGTTTGGATTCATTTTTGTTAATTTTTAGAGCATTTAAATGGAGTGTCAAGTCGACAAAAACGAGCATTTTCGACACCACCTTCTTTTTGCGTTTAACCGAGGTGCCAAAGCCACGGAAGCTGCTAGAGAGATTTGTGCCGTATACGGAGAGGGTGCCATAGCTGAAAGAAAAACAAGCGACCCCGCGAGCGAAGCAAGATCTTCATCCACGGAAGACAATGTTGTGTGTATTAATTTAAAAAAACGGCAAGAACTTATCGGACAAATACCTAAATCTTGACAATTTTCCTACCAAACAAAAATCACCTGCACATTTTGTTTTCAAAACACGGTTGCATCTTTTTAAAGAAATTTGTACAGAATAGTAAAACCATTCTATAGAGTTATAAAAAAAATGAGGTCCTATTGGTTTTCTGTGAAAAAGCATAAACGATACATTGCATTACACAGTTGATTTTTCTCTGTGCCGTTTTCCGTGATTCCTTTGTTTCTGCTAACGTTTTTGATCTTCTCTTACGCGGAGAAAGAGACGAAGAAGATACAATATTACAGGTAGTTTCATATTTCAGCACACACTGTTCTATTTTTTCAGAAATTGTTCCCCAAATCATTCGTGTGAATTAAATCGCAGCGAATACCAAGTTGACAGTGTTTCATAAAAGTCGCTTCGGAAGTTCTCGAGTGATGCTAATAAAATAAACAGGCAGATATTCAAGGATTTGATTTTTTGTGTCAATTTATAAAACTAAAATTTTGGTTTTTTAAAGTCTTGAAACAGACAGCCTGAAATTCTATTATTTAGGTGTCATACAAAAAACCAACAAGAAAACTAAATTACTTGTGTTTTTGTTGTTACAATCAAACATTTTTTTCTCTGAATTATTACGAAGGACAAACCTGTGTATATGCAACTAAAAATAAAGCCTTTCTACAAATACTTTGAATACATAAAAATGTAGGTACAAACTGTTCAAATCGGACAAATGTGTCACGACGCTCGTCGCTCATAAAACAAAAGCGTAAACAACCGTGGAACAAACAATTGCAACTGTTATCCCAAAGAATTTTTAATTCTTCTCTCTACTTCTCTTAATAATTTAATAAAAAAACTGTTTGGGCATTTTCTGTTGTACGAATCTTATGTAAAATTTTCTCCTCTTTCGTTTAAGACAGGTTTCGAACCGATCTGATTTAAATTGAGCGAGTTATAAGCGAAAAACTTCGTTTTTTCCTTATTGCTCCCCTCTGGGGTCAAAATTCAAAAATAGGCCGACGTTACGAGCTAAGTTACGCGGAGACGAATCGAACAAAAAAAAGTTTTTTAAAATCGGTTAAGGCGTTTGGGCTGTACGCGTGACACAAAAAAACGTGACACACAGATTCACAGATTCACAGACAAAGCGAGTACATATAGGCGCTTTAGCTTACGCTATTCGCGCCTAAAAACTGTCACATAAGCCGATATTTTCACAACATTGTGCAAAATTGCAAAGTAACAGATCAAGCGTAAGTGGTTCAAAATCGACTTCCAAGATTTGACCCCAAACTGACTGACTAAGTACTGACTGATTGATAAACATGTGAAGTTTAAAAAAAGATTGTAATAAGAACGAGGAGTAGAAGAGCACACTACGACCGAGCAGAGAACACTAGCGCGTTGAGCATAAAAGAAGGAAGACCAGCAGTCGTGGATGCGCTCACCTGTCACCCTCCTAGAGGGACACTTCGTCCGCTGCCACATCGCCTTTGATAATTAATATCTAACGTCAGGTAGAAATACCAATGGACCACGGCCTACAAGCGTCGGATACTAAAAAGACTTGGAATATTGGCAGTGAAAGTCTATACACTTGGATAATGGTTGAAAACTTTTAGAGCAAACTCCAGTTATGTCACAGCAATCTTTCTGAACCAATGCATAGCCATTACGCTACGATGCAGACATGAATGTCTCTATGTCGATATTGTAGGCATTCTCTTATCTTTGTGTCAGTGCTGCCGTTTGCTTTGTTTTTATTCCGCGGATATGAATGCAAAATAACACAATATTTCTATGATCTATTTTATTGTGAATAACAACGAGTCTTACATCATTGTACGCCTTATTATTTTTGAACGTGTATTATGACAGGTCGTACGATATCGAGATTTTATCGATCTCGTCTCGACGAAACGATACCCGAAAATTTATTGAAATAGTTCTTAAGTCGATAAAAGCGTCTCGGTATCGTAAAGACGATACTGTCTGAAACTTTTATTAATATAAATGAAACTAGAGTGACCTGTGCGAATTATTCGCATTAAATAAGTATAATAATTATCACTACAAAGTTATTTTTTAAATATGACTGCAGGTATTCAATTCGTTTCTAATTTTGCACACTGCTTATAACGTTCTTCTTTTTGTTGTATTACAATATGAAGCTCAGATGACAGATCGAAGAAATATTTTACTAAAATTGTCATATAGAGGCGCATGTAGCAAAAGCGTTGAGCTAAGCCGTCAGATGGCATCATGCAGCATTGCTGTGACGTTGTTCAGCGTTGCTCGCTGTTTCAAAATTATATCCGCTAGATGTCAGTATGCAGTATTGTGTCTGTTGTATTACAATATGAAGGTCAGATGACAGATCGAAGTGTTGACGTTGTTTCAAAATTAAAACCGTTAGATGGCAGACGTTGTTCAGCGTTGCTGTATTTTAATTAATTTACAAAAACAAAAACAATAATTAATTTTTTAGTTGTCGATGTCAGTAGAGCAAGCAATTATCTGTAAATTGATATATAATTTATGTGGAGAAATTGTGAGGTTTTTTTCTAAAAAGGGAGGCAAACATCTTAAACCTTAGCGTATTAATATATATGATATGCAAATGGGTGGACTAGTTAGTATATTAAATATTACTATAAAAAAATGCAAATGAGTTGTGTGACGTCAGAGATGTGATCAGCGTTGATTTTCCAAGTATAATTCCTGTGTATTGTTGTATGTCTAATATAATACAATAATGTGTTTTTTATTTATTACAGATTTCTAACTAACCGACCGGACAAAACGAAACTACTCTTGCATTAACTGTGTTCTCTGATAACAATCAACTCTGTTATTGTTGGTAGACAGGTAGGTCACCTTTTCTGTGGAATCAACTTGTACGGTGTGTTCGAAATTTTATGTTCGCGATTTTTATACCCAATGAATATCGGATCCTCGTTCAGTTGAGTGTCTCTTATAACTGGGCGGAGGAGAGAGAAATTGTGGTTCATTTGGTATTTCTATCTGACGTCTCATCTAAAACTTCGGTAGACATTATTAAAAGCGGTGTGACAGCGGGCGAACTGTTCTCCTTGGCGGTTCACAGCTAACTGTGTATCGATGAGTTGTGTTTTCGGTTCGGCCGTATTAAGAAGCATTGACTACGACCGAGTAGAAAACATATGTATAGGCTTAAATACCAGTCATCGATGCACTTACCTGTGAGTCACCAAGGAAGATACACCGCATTTGATAATATCTACCGCAGTTGTAGACGAAACTTCAGGTAGAAATACCAATAAACCACAGGCTACACGTCCGGAAACCAAGAAGATTTGGAACAACATAATTCACTGTGTTTCATTATTGAAAAAGCTGAATGAAACATAACTTTCCAGATTTGAATATGGCGAATTGATTGTTTATGCCTCAGTAATGTTTTTTTTGTGGACATTTGCTATATGGTATGATAATATCAAATCTAACCATAATATTACACCAACAATAGCGTTTCCAGCGTTGCTATTATTCTATTTCCTGAATTAAAAAGTCAAGTCAATTTAAAATTCAATATACTTTATGGTAAAGTGAAACAAATTTATGCAACTTGTTTGAAAATTGATCATTCTCTCTCTCTGATCTAGTAATCAAGAATTCCATTACAATTAATTTTATGATGTTCATTGCACGAACTATCTGGACCGTATCTACCTAATTTACACAAATATTTTCATTAGCGATTTATTAATTGGAAAACAAAAAGTAATTAATCGCAAAGTCTTCTATATTAATTTATTAAAACAAAATTCAATAATAAAAGACACGATACTCTCAATCCATTGAGGTGTACTTTCTCAAAATAAATTCTGGATAGGTCTTCACATTTTTGGGGCACTTTCTTGGTCTCATCTCGGCAAGTGGGGAAGTATTTCTTGGTCTTTTTACACGAAACAAGACGATATCTATCTACAAATATCTTATCGATACCGAGACCTTATTGATACTTTGGAATCGAAGGCAACGAAGAAGGCGAGGAAAGGATCGTCAACTCCATACATTGGGCCCAGAACCTGCCCTGGGAGTGTCCAAAAGCACAGTACGGGGTCAAACAAGGAAATGGATATAAAATCAGCACAAGACATACTGGAATCAAATTTCCGCGTAGCAACATGGCAAGACTTTTATTAAAGGGCCATCCCGAATGATGAATGAAGAACTACTACAACTCAGTAGGAACAATCTTCGTCTCGTGGTAGGCCTCTTGATAGAATACCTCTAAGGAATCGGACTGTTTAACGGGGACCTAAAGTGCAGACAGTGCAATAAGAAGACGGAAACAGTGTATCACATTCTTTGTGAATGCGAGGCTTTGGATCGTAGAAGACAGATAATTTATGGACAACGTAGAATGAGTCCAGAATATTATACAATCACTAAGTACACGGACTGCACAAGCTAGTGCAAGGAACAAGGATACTAAATCGAGTGATATAAGAGATTGGGAAATAGCACAATAAGCCCAAGAGGCTGCGGTGTTCCCGGTGACAAGCTGATTCTCGTTAATTAAAAAAAAAATGACAAATCTTCAAGTCTTGCCTAGTGCAAAGAATTATTTTTTTTTTGCGAAAGTTGTAATGTAAACGTGATGGTTAGCTAATGTACCTTAGGTAAGGTTATTGTTGTTTGACAGACAAAAGCATATTCTCTCTGTATTAACAAATAATTGTCAGGTGTAACAACTGTCCGTCTGTCCTGTTTATATCTGCAATCAACAATATATGACCGGCCGGTGCGAGCGTAGAGATCAGAAATCAGGAGACACGGTCCAGAGCTCAAGGATAATCAAATGACACGAAAAGATCATGGAAATCGCCATACCATAATCATCATTAAAATCAACAACATTGTTATTATATATCTAGGCAACTCTCTACTTTACTTCATCCGTAACAACGTGTCCTTTTTTACCGACAGACCGTGAAGCGCGATTAATTTCAATTCATAATAGAATTGTTATAAAACTTTAACAATGAACTCTTTCTTGAACTGTGATTCGTTGAATTTTTCCATCTCCGCCCATTTTTATTTAAGCAATGGCGATTTATTTCCAAGAGTTTACTCAGACTGAAGTAAAAACAAAAGACGTGTCCGTAAATATTAAGATCCGAATATAATTACAGGTACACATAACCTCAATTTTTATTTCAGGGGAGGGGTGCCAATGGAGCATCACTTTCGCGACGTTTTAGTGGATTACCAGCAGAAATGTTTGACTCCAGTAAAGATATTTGCATTGTTTTAATATTTTAACCTCTGTGTAAAAATTAGGTATGTAAAATAGTACATTATATTTCTAATGCGTGATGAACATGAAATATTATGGTAAATGTGTTATGTGGCTTTATGTAAAAAACGAGCAATATCGAGATTAACAGTCACACGAGCAACAATATCTATATTTCTCTATAAAATAGCTCATATAATTTAAAAAAAATTATAAGTAGTTCAATTTTAAGTAAGTTCACTTCCAATTGTAGACTACTTTTGATTTTTGTAGGTGTACTATAGAAATAGTAATACGACTAAGTTTCGCGTTTCTTTTGTTTTACTTTTCGCACTAGTGCGAAATAGGTCATTTTAATACTGCTATACAGGCATGGAAAGCTGTTATTTTATAGGCGCTCGTGCAGAAAATTAATTAAATAATATCGTAATATCATTTTAAATAACTAAAAAAAATAATTATTTCTGGATCTAAGAAATAGCTTGAACATATAGATTAAGAAGAAATGTTTGACAAGGAATAGTATTTTTTTCAACAAGAGCTCCTTATAGGCGCCAATTTAACAAAAGACTACCGTAATAATCGCGAACAGAAAACGGGACTGTATTTTATAGCATGCAGTAGACGCATATTGCAACGTTTCGTTACTTATCTAATCTCATGAATCCATTTTCCATATCGTGTCAAAAAAATTGGTTATCTGTAAAGTCGGTTTACGGACGATAGTTTTACGTGATAACGTATCATATTTAATAATACATAACCTAAATTTTAGTAGCTGTCAAACTTGGGCCGAAGCATACTGCGCTCTCGCTTGCACGCACAGGGTTAGGCGGAACGTTAGGAACGTTACACTTTTTCGTGCGTGCACTGGTGTTTCATCAATTTATAAGACGTTATCACGTCAAAAAGTTTCACTTCAAAAATTGCAACATTCCTGCTAAAACTAGTTAAACTATTATTTAAGTTTAAAGACATGCAATTTCATAGGTGACATCATCTTTGATTAATTGCTTTCGGCAGGGGACACTGTAATAATGAAAAGTCGCCCTTAAGAACGGTGCATGGCGCCTTCGAAAGTTTGATCGTTGGGCGGACAATTGTACACGTCTCAAACTACACTGCAACTTTATCTCATTTTCGCGTCGTCTTAATACGTTTGCTAATTGCCTATGTCATTAGAATGTCAAAAGATCGCTTCATTCGAATATAATAGAGGTATTAAGGTAGACGCGCATTTTATAGCGTGTTTAAAAATGATGTAATGGCCAAGCTTGGCAGATATTTTTAGCGACACTAATAAGGAAGTTGATTTTCGATAGGCATAGATCAGGGGTGGCGTATCTTTCTACTTCTACGCTCCATTTAAAAAAAAAAAAACCCTTTGCACTCCGGGAGTGCCGGCAGAAGTGAAAACTTGAATATTAACGTCTTAAGAATTTTCGATCAAAATGGTTTGTATCATACTAGATTGCATTTTTATGTACGATATTTCAACGCTAGATGTCTAACGTTGTATAAATAAAAGTTTTCGTCTTACGCATTTTCGATCAGGACACGTGACCCTGACGCGAGTTTAACATTTTTTACCCATTACAAAAAAAGTAACGCCGCCAAAGAAGTTTTCACTTCAAAAATTTTAAATTTAGTTGTCAAAAATATGTTTCAAACATAAATAAAAAGAATAATTTCGATAATACACTGAGCGTCATGAAACTTTTTCATATTTGTTATTTGGTGATAGTCAATTTTTTCGACATCTAGCAAATTTTTAATTATTTCGATTCTGCACCTTAATCAATGCCGTAGGTTCGCCACCCCTGGCATAGACGATGCAACCGAGTTAAAAGAGCTAGTCATTGATTTTCGTACACCATCGTTCTCGAAAACGCATTTTCACAGAAAACCATAGAACAACAAATGTGCAAAATGGAATCATTTCGATGTTCGTCCGTCCGTCTGTCACAGGAGATTTTATTTTTGTTTCGTGAACAAGTTCTCAGTCATATAGACATAACAAGGAAGCCGAAATAAAAAATCCAGTGGTCGATTTTCGGTTAAGGTCGGATTTTGACTTAATAGGAATTTGAAATAAAACGATACAACATCTGGTGATAGAAATTTAAACCATCAACACATTACTGTTCACATTATGTTACCATTACTATATATATGAAAAATGGCGGATTCGACATTACATTTGACCTATTATAGGCAAAGCATAATATGTCAACTTCTAATTGACAAAATATCTGTTTAATTTTTTATTACAGTAGATAGATATATATACATTAATACAATTTTTTTATGTTTTCGAAGTGTATAATCGTTAATTATTTAATAAAAATGTTAAAATATCAATTTTAAGTAGGGGAAAGGGGGGTAGCTTTGAACAGAGGCAGCTTTGAACATTGCAAAAATAAAAGAAATAATCTATGTAATGCTGGCAATAAAAGTATTTTTAATGTGGCAACACTGATAGGTTTAACTGACAAACTAATATATGTTGTGACCGCATTGAACGGTTTCAAGGTTTTGAAATCCTACTCTGAATTTGAAAGGCGCCGCTCGAATCGGCGTCTTTGATCAAAACATATTTTTAATGGTTACGGGAAACCCGATTGAATTATATTCTAATTCTCGGAATAAATACGTTTTACCTGAACCAGGAAAGTAAACTTAGTAACTTCTGTGACACACATTTTAATGATGTTTATTTTTCAGGAATAAATCAAAACGTTGATTATTTCCAATCAAACCGTTAATCCGAATAAATTAATGCCCTGGTTACATCGTTTTCGAACAAATTGTACCCATGTTTGAATCAACCTATCTTCAAGACGAAACACTGTTACCAACATTGAAGACATTAAATGATGCCAACCTACTGACACTATAACACCTTCTGTTCGTTAAATAATGTAACCATAGTTGGCAATTGTTTGTGATAGTCTTTTGTCTTGAAAATGAAGGATCATGGATATAGTTTGTAGATCGAAGTTTATTCGTCTTTGTTTGGTATTCAGTTGTTTTACGTAAAGACAGAAGAAGGTCGGTAGACAATTTTAGTATAGAGCTATCGAAACTTTAAAGTTAACCTGATCTTTATAGAAAAAAAATACACTAAACAGAAGTGCAATTATAGTTAAAGTTAACATTGCTTTTAAAAGTGTTTATTTTTAAGGTTAGAACCCTTAAAAAAGTAACATTTACTCTAATTATTATCAATAAACTTTTCACCAATAAAAGTTGATCCATAGTATGTAAAAATATTGGAAAAATAATTCTGTTCCTTTAGATGCGAATTCAGTTTTGTGTAGCTTAAAGTTGTCAGTTAATTTTTAACAAAAAGATCTTAAAAATTCTTAAGCTATAAATCATTAATAAAATAGACTTACCTTTTAGAAGTCAGTTTGCGATTTTCACTACTGGCTAGACAAAATTTGGTCCATGTACTCTATCTGAAAAAAAAGGAAAAAAAATTAATAACATAATAGGCACGTTATTGTACGATTTCTTCGCGTTTATTGGAAGAGATTATTAAAAAAAGCTGTGGAAATAATAACCTATTATTTTTTTACGAAAAAACAGAACCTTAGTTGTCGATCATCTATAAGCTATAATATAACTAACTGAAAAACAAACTTGTTGAATCGTTGATAAAAACACGTTGCACTTTTCCATGTTTCATTATTGAATATCAAAACTGAATTCTTAAAATTTCGTAATTACCTAAACATGACGTAGGTATTAATGATTTTTTAATAAAGAAATTATAAAGCTCGATACACAATGAAGCATGTGTTCAACGTTTTTATAATCAGTAATTTTAAAATGATTTCATGTCAAGATGTGCAGTTGTTTCAACCGTAAAATTCCATAGTTTGTTTATAGTTACTAGACGGGTCACGTGTATAATTCCCAAGTGTGCTGCGAGTAGCTTTGTTAAGTTCTATATTTCATTTACGATTATTGATTGATCTGTAAAAATCACATTCCCTCCATTCAATTTCTGTCAGAGTGACTCGACTAAATGTATCACTGCAGTGTGCCGTGAAAAATTCCACTGTACGCTATATTCTACCCTCACTAATCAACAATTATTAACGACGTAGAGACCAGAACTACTAGTATGCTATTGCGCATTCAAAAGCTCAGGAAAAAGAAAGAGAGCAATAAAGTTGGAGCAAAATAAGTATGTCTCTTTCCTCTTTTTTGCACTACGTAAACTAGGCTAGCATTCTCTCTGTTAACATATTTTGAGGTTATGGGCAGCTGTCACCGTATTCGAATGTTATTTTTTTATTTCATTGCCATTTTGATTCGAAGTGTTCACGTGGACAGACGCCATTTTTCAAGTGAGGCAGAAGTGAAAATGTGAAGAGAACAATTGAATAATTTTGTTTACCAGGCCTTCTTGAAAGTGAAGTGAAAGGAGGCGTATAACTTATCAGTATAGATATCAAGTACGAACGCACATACTGTGTACAGACACAAATTCTGATTACATAGTATCTGCACTGAGAGACTTGTGATTGTGGACTGTGGTCGTAAACTTGATTATTGTGTCAGCTGAAACCTACAACTTCTGTGTAACTTAATGCGATAAGATATTCGTTTTGTGTCGTATCATTGAATAATCGGTTGTGGAAATAGTAGAATGCCACATCTAGGCGGACTGGCCACTGCAGCAAAGTCTATCACATAAGGCTCAAGCAAAAAATATATTCAGACTCAAGTAGAATTTAAGTAAATAAAAAAATTATTGTTTGCCGGTTCCTTATTAATTTTTTAATAATTGCGATGATCAAATTACGATATTTCATACAGCACAAACATACATTTTTTTATTCGAATACAATCGAACGTTGTTACATTTCCAGAACAAATTCACCTTATTAAATACAAACAAAAATTCCAAACGTCAAAAAATGTTTTATCTTTTTTTTACACGACTACCCCAAAGGACGGTAATCTTTTTAGAATGAATTGTTTTGACAGCTCAGCGAACCAAAATTCAGTGCCTTCAATTGGGCTTTTGAATTAAAAAAAATGTGATTTTAACTTTATACAATGTCACGTGACCACAAAACGCGTCAGGAATATTTGTGACGTAGGTATGTTAAAAGTTGTGTATTTGTCATTGTGTTATTATACATATTATCCAAGTAAGCGTGGATACATGGACCATAAAAACGTAACGACGCGTTATCGGAACTTAGTTTAAAAATTATTATTTTTTTTTTTTAACAAGATGGCCTTTACTCTGACGAGTAATTAGCAAGGGCTAGTTTTAATAATTATTTTTGAAGTAAATATAACTTTTTAATTAAGAAGTAAAAAAATAATAAAAGCAGTTTTGCTATAAAACTTGCAGGTGATCTTTCCATGTAGGTAAACAAAAATCATTTAAAAACCGAATTATGGATGTTATACGAGAATCAGTGCAAGCGGTTTGCTATTCTAGCGAGTTGTATTTTTCTATGATTAATGTATAGTTGTATCTACGTACAGTGAACATGTGTTAACACATTTATCTGAGAAGTAGGATGATGAAACCGCCCATTTCCCTAAGGAATTGAGTGACAAGTGGCTGGATCTTATGACTACCAAAACAAAACATCACTTATCATTGCCTTCAGTAGAACGGACCCAGAGGGGCGTCTTGTACTATCGTTGACGTTCTCTATACCTACTTTTGTTTATTACCTACTGTTGTTATCATTTTAAATCATAAGATGTCATACGAAGTTCGTTATTTCTTATCTTGTAAATTACATCGAAATGTGACACGAAAAATAAAAAGTAAAAAAATGAAATTTTTATATAAAAATTGATTCCGCTCAAAAATATGAAAAAATGGGAATGCGGACACATATAAACATATGAACTTTATTTACTAATATTAAAAATTGTTTTTGAGCTTTGAAAAAGTCAGAAATTGTGACGAAACGTAAGCAATAAAAAGAAAAGAATTATATGTGTCCGCATTTTTGTTATTTTGTATTTTTATGTAAGTGCGGGCTAAATAAATAAATACAGTCAAAACTATCTATTACAAAACTTAAGAGCTGAAAAATTCCTTTCGTTATAGGAGTGAGTGTCGGTTCTTATGGAAAACCGATCAAATTCAACTAATATAATAATAATAATAATAATAATAATAATAATAATAATAATAATAATCTTTATTCCATAAAAATACTGCAATAGAGTGTGGAATATAAAATACATACTAGACAAAATTAAAAAAAAAAATTGTTCTATACTGTATATATGAAGGTACGACTATACTGTGAACAATTCAATCACCCCGGAGGAGTCCGCAATAAAGAGGTTTCACTATATTATATCGATGCACTTATTGGCTGGTTGCAATAGTTTCAGTTATATTACGGGAACAATCCCATTCCAAGCTCATTTCTCCTGCCAGGTTCAAAAATAGACAATTGTAGTTTTCCCTGGTAGTTCATTATACAGTCGTATAATATTATGAACTTGCGTTATTATGGACCAGGTAATAGTAAATGACACAGGGAACTACGTTATGTTAGCACTTGATAGTTCTAGAACATACATTACCATGTTGCATATGAATTATTAACGTTTAGATCAGTGCTTCCTCAAAAACTAGTGTTTTTATAAATTCGGTTTTGTCGGACCGATTTTATGAAAATTTCAGCAGCAAATTTTAATCTTTAGTAAAGGGTTAAATTCTAATATTAAAAAAATTCTGAAATTTTTTTTCGTTATTTTTGGGCCCAAAAATATTTTTAAAAATTTCGTGCGGTGATGGATTCTAACATGTGGACAAAATTTGAAAGTGATTAAAACTGTCGAGAGTTATCGTTCCACACGTATATTTTTAAAAATTGTGCCAAATTGTTCAGATACGTCGTGAAATTTTGGTTCAATACCTAGGTCCCGTTATCCGACCGACGCAATATATGACAAATATGACAAATGCACTAATAAAAAGCCTTCTCCAGTATATTCCTAAATCAACCAATGGAATAATATGCACATTTTCACGGACCCAACGTACCTTTGTAGTTCAGAGTGGGTCGAAAAGTTAGAGAAGCACTGGTTTAGATCATACAATTAACGCTCATGCTTATGTGTGCGTGTGAATGTGTTTGTTAGGTGGTTGTACGGTGGCTTGGATGTGTCCTGCACTTTATAAACACGTGCAAACATCGCACAGGTGTGTGCAGATTGCGTAACACGTTGATTGTTCTAAGATAAAAGCAAAATATGCTAAGGTTGAAGTCTTGTTTCCCTAAAATATCGGTACCGTAACATAGCGGTCGCAATATGACGTTGAATGACGTAACAAAAAAAATGTGCATAGAACGCGGTTTTCTCGGTAGCGGCGCCACTATCGTAACGTAAAAAATGAAGCGTTCATTTACTTCGATGGACACGTTTTTCATTACGTCATTCGCCGTTATATTGAGACCGCTATATTACAGTAGCGATATTTTAGAAAACCAGTCCTTAAGTAGATATAATGCTGGGTTGCAGAAAGCATCGGATTTGACAATGATTTTAGGTTGTAATTCTATGAAGAAACGGTCTAACGTCGTCGTCAAACTTTTTGTTATGCAAAAAATGCATCATAATTGACTGAAAAGTATAGCTTTTTATACTAAAAACGCGTAGAAAAATTATACTACAGAAGAATTAATGTAGTTTCAATCGAACAATTATTTTTTTAGCAAGATTAATTTGAAATATTATACTATGTTCTTATGGAGAAGTGCGTGGTCACAATTTATGATCATTGTCAAACTAGATTTAGTGACAATGTTGTCTGCAATCCAGTATGAGCCCACCATATAATATTTTTCGAACTATAAGACGCACGTTTTTGCATAGAAAAATGGACTCAATTTTTGGGTGCGTCTTATGGTCCGAAGGTAACATTAAAATATTTTTTTCAATAAATCGTCTCTAAATTTGAGGTACGTCTTATAGTCCGAAAAATATGGCACGCCACGAGACGAGTGATAGTACCGAGAGTGAAGATGAACTGAATATTGCTAATACGAGTTATGTTAACAATAAATAAAAATTATGATTTGAAAGTAATATTAAAAAATATATTTTTATAAAAATCATCTTATAAAGAGGTGAGTCTTATAGTCAGAAAAATACAGTAACTTGAATTCAATGTAAATCAAATGAAGATATTTAACAGGTAAATCCAATATAGCCGTTGAAATAAAATGAGTGTATAATTACTACGTTAAAAAGATTAGGTATGTAAATCTCAATAGGTTTAGTAAAATTATTTCCGCGTAATTTTTAATTTATACATATGAAAATCTTTGAAGGACGCGCGAAATGATTATAAAGAAACAGTAATATTTAGACTGGAATGTCCAATGAATTTATGAGAAATGTGAATGAAATGAGGAAGTTATTTTAAGTGGCTTTTTTGCAAAACAACGAAACCGACAGAAAAACCACATTTTATATTTTATCTATCAAGCAATTTGTTATTTTCAAATCTACCAACGGATATGACTTTTCCCTATAATGAGCCACGTAATTGAAAGTAAAATTAGATAATTTATAAGAAAAAATATTAGATGAGTACACTTCCTTATAGCATAATAAGTAATATTGTAAAACTTTTTAGAAAATATCATTTTAACTAACAAAAACGTTAGCGAATTTTGTTGGTAATGAAAAACACTATAATAAAAAATTTAAATTTAAAAATGCGCCTCTGTCTTCTACTATGGAAAAGGAAGTATTGGAATCGGTTCGACTTTTTTCAACAAAATGGATTGCGCGGATCTTGAGATATTTAAAAAACTTTGCAAAAGAAAATTAAGACATTGTTTTTTTAAGTTCTCGAAAACTCTTTAAATATAAAATAAACGGTAACAACCAACTAAATTAAAAAAGAAATGTTCTCAAAGCAACGTATTAACATAGGCAAAAATAAATATAAATGAACTATGTTGTAACAAATTTTGTCTTTAATTATATACAGATTACGAGAACAAAAAATATCTTTCATATGTAAAAAAATATAACATATACAGATTGTATCAAATCAAAACGGTCCATAGGGCATTCTGTGTGTAAGACAGAGACGATATATAAAGATCTAAAGCAGTAAGTAAGAATGAGATAAATGATCGCTAATATAGTTACTGTGGTTACGTAAATAAATAATTACGTACACTGTAAATCTTTTTACCAATTTATCAATTAAAACAACTACAAATAAATTTATTATGTTGGCGGTTGAATTAGTACCACCATAAAACCATTTAATTATTTGGATTTTTTCCCGAACAGTATAAATAGCCATTTTATCAATAATTTCACTAGTGAATACTGACATTTGATAAAATTGTGATTTTTACTGTAGAAAACAAAGACGATACTATCAGATTGTATAACCACAGTAACTATTAGCGATCATTTATCTCATTCTTACTTACTGCTTTAGTGCTTTATATAATATCGTCTCTGTCTTACACACAGAATGTTCTATGAACTGTTTTGATTTGATACAATCTGTATATATATACATATATGTATATTATATTTATGAATTTTAGATGATAAAATATCAATAAAATTTTAATGTTTTTTTTTTAATTTACAAATTAAAAAAAAAATTGCAAAGAATAAAAATGCGCGCCAACAGTTAATTTATTCACTTAAGATGTTTGTTATTTAAGTAGATCAATAAAGTAATAAGCTTGCCATTGATCATATTTAAAATAAAAAAAGAAATTTTAGTTTTATGACCGAATCGATTGTTTACTAGATGGGAAGTATATATATAGGACTGACATCACAGTTTCACTAAACAAATCTATATGATCTATTAAAATCGGCCATTGACACGAAGTCTATTACGTTCAAAATTGTGAATGAGCGAGACAGACTATACATAGCTCCTATATATAGCTCGTGTCAATGACAGTGTTCATTATGCATTAATAGCTCCAGTCTATTATATACCCACATACAAACGCACTCATTGTACATACACATGCATATTATTACATAATCGGGCGTAAACCAGTTGTTTTAAAACTATGCGTCGCGACGGTATGGGGCGTCGCGAAGGTACGTCTATTAGCCCTATAGATGATGTCACGTCTCGAACGAACAAAACGAAACAAAAAAATTATATTTCGAACTATCAATGGTAGAAATTTATACAGATTATTGACCAGGTAGGCGGCGCTGCCGTCACGCACCCAGCGAATAGAGAAATATTAATTATTTACAAGTGTGCCTTGCAATTTTTTTTTATCCCTCTGCCCGAGTGGATGATATATAAAAAATATTAGAACCTGTATTCCTTGTCGAGATGACAATAAAAATTGATTAAAAAAAATCAAATTAGACTGTCAACATAATCTATTGAATTCTCAAATAAAATTTTAGCAGTGTTGTACAGTGTAGGGTGTAAGCTTGAACTGTTTGGGAACCCCTGACGTAAGCTACTCAAAGGCGTGTCTGTTATGCAATCAATGCGTATGTGTGACATTGGCCATGACCTTGATAATGTATTTGTAACAACACTATTAGCGGTTTACAAATAGGTAATAATAACATTATGCATGTTGTAGTTGTTTGTTGCGTAATATGTGACCGATTATGAACCAGTCAAAAGTGTAACTAGAATAACACTGAACCGAAACAGTACGTTGTATCAATGAAAATGTTCAAGTCAATTTTTTTCATAAATACAATGAAATTTGATTTTAATTATAAGAAGTTTTCTTTCTTTCAATAAATTGTTCATAAACGCAGTGGATTTGTTTAAATGAACATTCATTGGCTGTAAAAAATGGTATAGGTAATGGAAAAAATAGTTTTAAAAACTGTTATAATAAATAAATAGCTTTTTAATTACAGAAGAAGCTTGAAAGGCAATGTGGTGAAGGTAACGGGATTTAAAATAACTCCAACACTTTCATGAAAACAAATCATGAAAACCAAACCAGACAAGTATAAAACAAATGATAAAATATCATCTTATCGTTTAAATAAAGTCTCGTGACAAGTTTATAATTTTTTAAACGACGTGGTGGAAGCAACGGGTATTCAAAGTATTCCACTCTTTTTACATATTTAGCGAAAAAATCACATCAATTTTTCAAAATATAAAACGATAATGTTAAGACTTGCGATAAAAATTCAATTAGATTATCGTTTTATATTTTAAAAACTTGCCGTGTTTCCTACCACTTAATCAAGCGATATGGTGGAAGTAGCGGGTCTTTCAATCATTCCATTATTTTTTGAGTCACTTAGCGGAAAAATCACAACAGCTTTTTATATCGAAAACGGTAGTCTGGTTGTAAATGTGCATCTCAAGTCATAAAAGAAGCATATAATGTTAAGCGACATGGTATAAGTGGTGGGTTTTTAAATTATTCGATTAATTTCTGAAGCACTTAGCGGAAAAATCATAACAGCTTTTTAAATCGAAAACGGTAGTCTGGTTGTAAATGTGCATCTCAAATCATAAAAGAAGTATATAATGTGCGATATGGTGAAAGTGGTCGATCTTTAAAATATTTCACTAGTTTTTGAAGCATTTAGCGGAAAAATCACAACAGTTTTTTACATCGAAAACAGTAGTTTGGTTGTAAAAGTGTATCTTGTATATAAAACGATATGGTGGAAGTGGTGGGTCTTTGAACTATTCTCTTTCGAGATGTTAAATGAAAGCGATTGGATCAGATAATCGTAAATTATAAGCGATAATACGATCTCAAAGCTTGTGTTAAGGCAACACGGTAAGTTGTGATACAAATTAGCGACGTGGTGTAGGTAACGGGTTTGCAGTCTACAGCCGTTGTGTGTTGCACAATTGTACGATAATGACAACAAGTTGTTTTGTATCGCATGATATGGGGTAGGGATTAATCTGGGCTGATGGCATATTAATACATCGTACAAATAACACAAATTATTTTATTCATGTTATATGAATTTAATGAGCCCAAACATATTACATATTTGTGAGTTGGTAGTATTGTTTAGTTGTTTACATTTTCACCGATTTTAATTGAATAATTAATACAATAAATATATTCAATAGAACAATGGGGTTTTGTTTTCTCTCTGATTGAATTTATGACTCTTTTTGCAGTTCATTCATGTCAAATTATGTTTTTAGAAAAGTCGTTAATATTTTGTCATTTCATTCAAGAGTTAATAGTACGACTATTTTTAATATTTCTGTGCGTTTAGAAAGTGATCTTATTATGTGCGTATTTGCTAGTAGTACGACGTTTAAACGGCGTCGGTTATTTGAAGTAAACGCAAACGAAACACAGTAGAAACTCTGTAACTCGAACTTCAAGAGAAATGCTGCAAATTTCGAGTATATACAATTTCGAGATATTCAATTTTTAACAGTTATAAGTTCGACTAACAGAAGCATAATAGAGCTTCGAGTTGTTTTTTTTTTTTTTTTTATTTCTCGGAGCGTACCCACAAGGAAGTATTTAATTAGCGCATTCAAAGACTTAATTAATGTCAGCAATAAGAAAGCTCTTCGCTTCAACCCTTGATAACAATATTACGTGATCAACAACCCCAAACTAGTATAAACACGCACTTTGCAACCCCAAAAAGAAATCCCCTTTTTGAACGCGTGATCTGATCATAACCTACACAACAATTACCGGTTCGTACCTACTGTTTCCGGAACATGATTAACCAAACCGGAAGTTCATATTAACGGCGGTGAACGATTATGGAAATGCAAAAGTTGCACGCAATAATCCAATAATTTATAATAATGCCTTGAATACTTATTTAACACTATAGCTGAAGTAACTTGACGGCAAATGTTCACTGAAAGAAATGCATAGTGCGTCCTAAATAAACGACTGAATTTTTATGTTTTATGTCTGAAAAATTTCAAGTTTGTGGACTCTGAAAATAAATATTCAACCAATGAACGTACATAGAAATATTTACCCTGTGTCTCTGAAAAATTCATTGAGAGGACGAAAACTTAATTTGAATAAAGAAACAATTTCATTGTAACTATGATAAAAATTAAGAGTGTCATTATTGGCTGTGTGCACGAAGCCTATTAGCGCCGCTAGTGGATAATAGAGAATTATTAAACTAACTTTTTGTGGAAATCGCGAAATGTTTCTATAGTGATAAGTCAAAAACTTTAGTTGGCCATGATGTGTCAAAAAATATGTAATAAGGAAAGCTGATATTAATTTGTTTACACTGACAGTGGAACGTCAAATTAGGGCGCCAATGGTCTTTATTTTACTTAAATCGCCATCAGCGCAACAGCCCGGGATACAACAAGCATTTCCAGATCGCTTAGTTTTCCTATATTTTCTTTGTAATTAAAAAACTTCATAAAATTATAATTATTTTCACTTTTAATAAACATTGCTCACTGACATACGGGGAAAATTGGAGTTCGAAGTTTCCCCTAGTGCTCACCACAAACGCTCGCATCGAAAAATTTGTAACTCCGCCTCCGTGCACATAGCCCATACTCACTAGTAACATGTATTTTTTTAGTTTCTCAGTTGAAATTGCTTTCTTCTTCAGTTTTTAAAATGAATAAGTAACGAAATAGATAGATGTATTGTAAATTATAGATGCTCGACAGTCTAGAAAGTTAGGTATTTTAACAAATTAAATAAAAATATTTAGTAAATAAACTGAAATCTGCACAAACACAAAATTATCGTGTATCAACAAAATATATGACAACAAAATTAGTTATATTGAATCCCTCGCTAATAAAGCATTTATTAATAGTAAAAAAAGGTAACTGATTAAAAAAACAAACGAAAAAAAAAACAAAAGAAAAAAAAGCAACTGCTGTAGCATTGAATACACGGTCAATCATGAACGTTAATTGTGTGTATTCAGATAGCGGACGTTAGTAATAGTTGAACATTTGTCCGTTAGTGACGCCACTAGTTCAATGTAGCGGCTTTGGTGTGGATATACGCGCATTGCGCATGCTCGTCGTTAAACAAGAGACAAACGGACTGTTAGTGCACATGCAAGAAGGGTGGCATATGTGATCTGGAGTTTGATGATGAAGGTACCCGCGGCACTTAGCTCTTGCCACGAAATGCAACATATATGTCGAAATTACGACGACATAGTCGATTGGTTCTCAATTTTTGGGTCACGAGAGATTTTAAGTCGGTACGCGATCTCTCGTCATATCATGAAGCCTTTAGTCAAACACTGTCCCAATTTAGTTCCAAGGGTGTATATAACGTGATAGAAATTGTCATTATTTTACTGATTTGTTCGAAACACATAGAATCAAATCTATCTTGAAACATGTATTAGTGCAACCATTATTTTATATACCTATTATATGTATTTTCAAGATATTTAGACAGTTGTCGAATATCTACAATATTCGCGATATATTTTTTAAATACATAAACGTAATCAAACTTGCGGACCGGTCAGGCTTCGTCCGAATTTGTAGATTGCCACCGTTTTTTGGTCGACTTACGTTGCAAAATTGGTCTCCACGAAAAGCGCTCTTATTTTAACGCGATAATACATAGCCTATATCCACCCTGAAGGTACATTCCAAATATTAGTGAAAACATTTTTTAAATCGGATACCTGGTTTCGGAGATTACCTCCTACATCCAAACTTACAAACTTTACCTCTGTATATTATTATTGATTACGTTATATCGGATTTTTCAGTTCATTATGTATTTTTGTCTTTTTGAGTTTTTTGAAGTTTTTTTACCTTAGGAAGAACGACAATGTTTATTTGCTGAATTCTTTAATGGTGAAATTGAAAAAAAGTTTGTCTAAAGACAACAATTATGAATACGTGCTAACTTGAATTAAAATTATGAACAACGTTATTGAGAATTTATGAATAATTGTAAATTATAAGCGGTCGATTTTTGAACTTATCAGAATTGGAAAAATATTTGGGTGTAGAATTAAACAAAATTAAAATGACAACGCATTGCATTCACAGTTAAGAATTCCGTTACAAAAACAAATATGCAGTTTTCCTATTTTATATTTTTTCCGAGGGGGTTCTTTTCAAAGAAAAAATTGCCACAAGAATTCCGACTTCATAAAATTTGAAGAGCACCCGGGAAAAGTTTATTATCATAATAATATAACAGAGGAAAATTGAATTTTTCTAGCAAATACATTTTTTGGCGAAAGATTCCAAAAATACATACAGAAATCCCAGGAAATATCTTCGATGTTTTTTTTAATTACGACTAAATAACTTTATAGCACAGTATTGTATTAAGTTCACGAAAATGTGTTTGGTTACATAATGTATAAATTATGTAATTCCAAGTGTTCGTTACGAAAAAATAAAAGGAAACATTAGTTATTTACTGTTGTACAATATTATTCTGCTATTTTTGTAAAATTTACGAAATTTCTTTACCCTTTAAAATTATGCAATTATTGTTTGTCATATAAAAATTAAGAAAAATTTCCAAGACATGACGTGTGAAGACAAATTATATAGCCTTTGATGGCCTTAGCTGCTTAGCGTCTATAATCTACAATTTCTCTCTCGCGCGACCGCAGACATCAATGCTGATTGTTAAAAAATAAATAGTACCTATAACAAGTGTCAGTAAGGATTCTTGATTGGCATATTTCGAATGATTTTTTTTTAAATATCGATTTATTAATTCCATTAATTATAATATTTAGCATGACACCGTCTAGTTATCAAGTTTTTAGTCAGTATATATTTTTTAACATCATCAAATTTACCGTCAAAGATTTCGTGTGTAACTGGGAACTTTGGTATAGTCTTAAAAAAATTATATGTAACGCAGTTAAATTTTTAGAAGCATCATTCAAAAAGTTCAACCCAAAAAAAATATTTGTTAATTAAAACTAAAAATTCAATTTGAAGGTTCTTTATAAACGGGCCTTGGCAACGTCGTTTAAATAACAATGTATTAACGATTTCGGCTATTGTCAAGTCCTTAAAAAAACGATTAATAGAAATTGTTGACACAAAATAATTTTTGAATTGTCACTGAATTACGGTAACTGTACACACGTTTTACTAGCAGAGGTTTGTGCAGCGTAAAATTTACTGAACAGTAATTAAGTTTAATTTAAATTGGGGTCAGGATTTAATTAATTAATTTTATTTATTGCCAACATATTTTCATAATTAATAATTATTATATTAATTTTATTGTTCATGTTGTTTTTGACTACGGACTAATTTTATGGTTATAATTGACTTGAATCTACTGCACTTGAAAATTAAGAGCTTTTATAGAATTTGCGTTATTAACAAAAAAAGGACATATTTTTTTAAAGCTGAAAAATATTGTACGTAAAATAACCGGCACTCAAAATGTTGTAGAAATTTGATGAATGATAAATTAAACAAAAAACACTTCGTTCGAAACATTTCGGCACTATTTTATGTTTCGAGTATTTTTAATTTAAGGGAAAAAATATCGTAATGAAATAATTACGCTACACCACTTTTGTTAGCTCGATATACTTCCAAAGTTATTTTTTAAAACTAAAGATTTGAAGTAAAATCCTCAGTAAATTTTAAAGTATTTATTTTACGAACAAACTTTCAAAACATTAGGTACGGTGAACTATTAAAAAAAAAAATAGAAGCAAATTTTTTAATTACATTCTTTGCAATACCGAGTTGTGAATAATATTATAACTACTTCAATTTTGATTAAAAAAAAAGTTAAAATAACATGCGCAAAAAAATTGTACTAGTTTTTGAACTAAATGGATATGAAAAAAAGAAACATTCGAATATAGCACGTTTAATAAAATACACAATTGTAAAATTTAAGAGTTGACAAAAACATGCAATGCAAATGAATATATTTGCGCAACACTACTAAAAAGTGGACATTATCGTTCAAAACCTAAATAAACATAATAATATATTTACGGACAGAAAAGAGTGAGACAAAAAATAAGGGCAGACGAAGTCGTCACACATGTCGTCATACATAAAATAAAGCAATATTTAATACGTTATAGGCAACTTGTATAACGTTTATGTTTCGTTGTTTAAACACTGACAATTTAGGCGCAATCGAGGAAATGACAACAAAAAAACCGCTTCTTAGTCGAAATTTTACTCGTTTGATTTTTTTTCCAGACAGTACACAGTGATCATTTTATTATTTTATAAAATTTTTGAAGTTTGAACAGCTTTTAGAACCGTTTTCTCTTTGGTAAAGTACCAACAGACAATTTAGGCGCAATAGATAAAAAAATGTTTTCCAAATGAAATTTGGTCGGGTTAAGACTTGTTAAAAAAAATGCTTCAAAAGTACAATAAACGGAGCTGTAATAGTTTTACAAAAATTGATTAAAAAAATATTTTCAAAATTTTACTGAAAATCGTTTTAATGGAAAAATACCTTCTTACAAAAATAAACAATTGAAGGCTGAATTATTAATTATGGAACTGAATTGATAACACTTTTTGAATTCGTCATTAAAAAAGTCGAGCTCTTTTGAATACCGATTTAATGGACAGTGTTCTTGAAAATTTCTAATAAATATGTTTCGAATATCGACGATCATTTTTAAAAAATTAGTTTTTATAGAAACCCTGCGATTCAGGCAACTTATTTAACAGTGGTCAGTAGTACGAGAATTCTGTCGTCCTGTCAGACAGGTCTTGGGGAGACAAAACAAAAGAACCCCGCCGAATAAACGAGTCGAACGACTGGCTTTTGTTCGTTTCAATGAAAAGAGTAAAAAACTGACTAGGCCAACGGATTTCTTACTGATTTAATTTTAGTATAATGCGAACCATAGAAGTGATCGTAACGTTTTAATATACGTGTGTTGTGTATTTAAAAACAAGGTAAAATTAAGTTTACTAACATTTTTTCGAACGAAAAATAAAAACTTACTTTTTTTAAAGCACTCAAATAAAATATCCTTCAAATTGTCACAATAGTCATTTATAATTCACATTATGAATTAAAAATAAACGCAGTCATGTTTTAAAATCTAACACACACTAACATATTAAAGAGTTCATTAAATATTTAAATTCACATGGTTTCTTAAAATCATGACGTCACATCACCATTTCACTTGACCAATTGAAACAAGTTTTATTTATAAAAATTCCTTTTAATCGAACATGCATTTCACAAAAAAATATATTCAACCGCGAACACAACTTATAAATGTTTAAAAACAAGAAAAATTCATTAAAATCACACTGTTCTTTTTTCAGACGAATAATAATTAATTAATTATTTCGACGACGAATAAACAAATAGATAGGCAACCGCAGTGTCAGTTGTGTGTCGACACGTGTAGCAACATCAGGAGTAGAGCGTAGTAGTGTGTCTTGACGCAACAACGTTCGACTGAGAAGTGAGTGGTACCTTCTCAAGATAAGGTCTTTAAATATGTGCATGTGTATAGCACAGAAGTGAGACACGACGCACAAGGAATATCCAGAACAGGAGAAAGGAAGAAGAAACAAGGAGCTCCGGCATTGCGAAGAAGGACGTCTACATGATCCCAGAGGATGTTGTATTCTATACACACACACGTATATATATATCACGATCACTGCACTGTATAGACCGTAAAATGTTCTATATATATATAATATATTTATATGTCTGAATGTGTGTGTGTGTGTATTTGTGTGCGTGCGTGTGAGTCTGTCGTCTCCAGTATGAGACCACGCTGTCAATAGACAGTCGACTGGAAGGACTCACCGACGCTTCGACTATACTCTCCGACGCCAGGCGTCTGTATTAGAGTAGCGCCGGCGTGCTGTGTTAATATTCCTCCTTGCGCCCCCCCACCACGGCACGACGCCGCGACGCTCTCTCGTACAGCCCCGCCCTCGTCTCCTTTTCTTCATCTAGCGTCGCTGATGCCGTCGTCGTGTACAAAAACATCTCTATATATACGAACGGGCTAAGATCGAGAAGGCGACGGAGAAAGAGTAGGGGAAGATAAGAGAATTTTTAATTTCCACTCTCCTCTCTTCTCCTGCTGAACGGTTACTTCGCTTCAGGAGGCTTGGAGGGATGGACTCTTTGCTAACGATGTTGAAAGAATTCTTTGAGAAGTTTTTCACATGAAAAGTGGGGGTTGGAAAGAGATAGCTTACTCGCATACACGAATTTTACTTATTCTTATTTTTGAAGACAAATTGCCAATTATTTACTAAAATTTGAAACAAAATAGAAAAATCTATACAAGAATTTTGTGAGAAGTTTTTCACTTGTTCTTATTTTTGGAAACGAATTGTAAAGTTTTTATAAATTCGAAATATAAAAAATTCAAATTATTTTACTATCGCACTGAATTGTTAGATTTTATGGTGGAGTTGACGGGTATCGACATTCTTGTTATAGAGCGCGTTTAAATTGTTTTGTCAATTTTTTAATTATTCCGTTTTTAGAATGTTGGTGACTTTAAAATCTTAAATTGTTAAAACAAAATTATAACTTTTTTATTCATGCTTGTTTGTAATGGAAAAAAAATTGAAAAATATTTAATTTAAATTTTGTTTGTTTAAGTTTTTTATATATAGTTACAAAAATTGCATAATAATTGGTTTAAATACTGAACAAGTTATCAGCGGTTTAGTAATTGCTTTGAAAAATCTACACAGCACCGTAATTTTTTACAGTGTAAATAAATAATAACTAAGTAAAAATACATAATATTATGTATTAAATAACATCTACACTCTACAGTGTTGAAGCGATTATTTAAAATCAATAATTTTAAACGTGATTTCAGTCAAACGCATCAAACAATTTAATATCATATTTATATAGAATAAAAATAAATATAGGTGATACAGATGTTCTTTCCCCTTTAACGGACTTGAAAACAAAACACATTCACATATATATAAAAATACACGTTCCCAATATTTCTACATATATAACGTGTTTCCCCGCACGTTCCCACATATCGCCGCCGTTGTTCCCGATCGAACCCGATATATTACTTCCCCACTTTTGTGTCAATAGATAATGAACCTATACTCATACTTTCCCTATCATTTTTTTCTATATGTTGGTATTAATATAAATACTATTGTGCACACTTGAAAAACTACTCGATCGAGTATTGGTGTCATGTATCGGATAATAGATTTCTTTTGTTTTATCAAACGATACGTTTTTTGTTTTATTGCCTTTCAAATGTTTTACTCACATCTATAATCTAGTATACCTATATCTACGAGAAAATTTGGCATACATTTTTAGTACACTTTACTTTTCGTTCAGTTTTACACAATTATATTTGAGGTTAAAATTTTAGAACTTTACTTTTAAAAACAGGGGCTTATAACTTCCACTGTCGAGCGTTTATATAATCAATATTTCTACAAAAAGAAACACTTTTGAATTAAAGATAAATCTATTTACTCTCAGGGTGTCAAACCTTAACTTTCTACAAAACTTGAATACTTTTTTATTGGAGATTACATCTGCTAACAATTTAAAGAAATTGAATTTTTTTGTTCTGTGGTTTTAACAAAGTTTTAAGTAGAAAAACTTTAGTTAAAGATGTATTTTTAGAATAGATATGACTTTTATCAAAGAAATGTGTTGTAGGAGTTTATTCGCCGTTGACTTGATATCACATATCTACAATATTTCCGCTCAAATAAAAAACATTAAAAACAAAACCAGTCATACTGTAAAAATCTATGCTTTTACTAAAAGAAGTTTTATTTTCCTTTCAGATTTACGATTGAAAGAAGAAAACAAAAAATTAAATACAACAGAGGTTAGTTGAATTATATAAAAGACAAAAACGAATCGCAAAACAATCTGAAAAGCTCAGAGAATATACATATATAAACAAACGAAAGCGTCCAATCTACAAGCAGGTGTACTAGTACCAACCTATATTAAAAAAGTTCCTATATATACGGTATGTTATGTATATTATGTCTGTATGATATAGATATTAAAAACAAATCGATAAGTGATGACGTCATTCTCTAGCTAAATAAAGTAGATATCTCGCAGTTTAAGAATATTTGGCTATTAAAAGACTAGCCTTTACCCGCGGTTTCGCTTCCGACAATGTCGGTTTTGATAGACACTTTATTTTGACACGCTTGTTGTCGGATTAAAAGTAAATCATTCCTTAAAATTGAGTACCAAATTTCAATAAAATCTACTCAAACAGAAAAAAAAACACTTGAAACACGTTTAAACCAGCAAAAGACATCGGTCTTTATATATTATTCGTACTGATGGTATTATGATGTTACAAAAAAGCGAAGCAAATTTTGTTACACTTTGTGGAATAGTATTTGAAATTATTTTCCTTTTGTTTCACACTCTTTTATTTTACTTATTCACCTGTTTCTTATAATCTGTCACCATCCATATAAATTACGTTATTTTAAATTAAAGTGTTTTTTGATTGTGCTCTCAAACCTCGAAAATAGAGTTCTTTAAGTATGTCTTTATCCCTTTATCACTAACTACACAAACTAATGCCTTTTTTTAAATTTTATAAAGACCACCAACTAATTGGATTAGTTATAATTTTTATAATAAACTGAAAATAGTATTTGACAGTTCACAAGATTAGGGGTCAATTATTTGAGGTTGTTTCAGTCGACTGGGAACACATGCCTTTAAAAATATTTTTACAAAAGTTGAGAAAGCCCATTGTCGTAATCACGTAGGTTGAAAGTTGTAATGACTGCTTAAAATATTTAATATATTTTAATAGTAGGCAAGCCGATCAAATTCTAACTTGTAAATAATTCATTAAAAGTGCACTGGCGTTTCAAAACATAGCAAACATCTTCTAACATTTAAAACTGTGACAAGAGAAGATGCTTACAAAGTAAGTAAAGCGTTGTAATTTAAACAAATATTTATAACAAGAATTTGGATATCTCTATACGAACACTATAATGGCACGTATAAGCTTTGTTATCAAGCGTTTATAATCTACAATATCTATCTAAAACTTTATACTAAAAAATAATTTTCACGGCATTTATGTTGTGAATAACAAAAATATTAGGAGCACTGTGGTTTGAATCAAATAAAAAATAGAGAATAGTTTAGTGTATTGCTGAAGATGAGAGCATAGCTCTCGAAATGTACATCCACTAATAAACTTGTTGTGGTAAGAAGTAACTATTCTCTATTTTTTATTATGTTGTGAAGATGACAGTGAACCTTTTGAAACGTTCTGTAAACACAAAATAAAATCTTCGCAACTTCATATATTATTATTAATGTTATTTAGTTTAAATACATATTATTACTATAATATAGTATCAGTAATATTAATTGTCAATGCAACAAATGATTTTAACGACGAGTGTTGCATCCCATCATGGGTCTGATTTTAAACTATATAATATCAATTATGGTTAACTCATTTTTAACAGGTCTATTTATATTATTGAAAACTCTATAATAAATTCGTGTAAATTTATAAATTAAAATCATATTAAACATTAGTTTCATAATGATTATTTTATAATTGGTATAAATATGCTTGAAAATACAAAATATGAAAATGACGTGGTATAAATTTTAGTATTGCAAAAGTAACATCAAATAAACTTTTAGAATTATTGTTCTGCTTGTGACTAATAAGATTTTGTCAAGGTTTTTTTTGTATTTAAAAACAGTTCTTATTACGTTGCTCTGAAACCTTATATACAATTATTTGACTGATCTTAACACATTTTTAAACGAGTTTAAGAAATAATAAATTGCATAATTATACTGTCTCACAAATTAGATTCTGTAGTATAAAAAAAGAAACTAGATAAAGATAAAGTTATAATTACTTTTAAAAATTAGTAAAAAGTTGTACTTCTTCTACTATTCCAAGCAAACATCAGAATACCAAAAATAAGTGTTTTAAAAGTTCTTATATACAATAAAGTTTAATTTAAAAAAGAGAAAATAATTACGTCTAATTGTAATAACTAATCTACTATTTATTTTCAAAAACAGAAAAGGACTTTTAAAACAGCCTGCCACTGCCCTGTTTTTCTAGACACGGTGATCTATTTGACAGTTTGACTAGTAAAAAAAATAAAATTAAAATTCTTTTTTTTATGATGATTTAGATGCGTGTTTGTGTTTTGTTATTAGATTAACAACAAACGAACGTCTGCCTTTAAGACAACAAGAAAACAAACGAGCTGAGATGTGAGCGTTTGAGCTTTTAAAGTCCGGGCGTTTGTAAAGCGCATTGACCGTGACGGTGGCTGCTTCGTCCGCAAGCTTTAGCGACGGCAAGGGGTTAGACAAGAGCTTTTTACGTACGCATGTTAAAATGAAAATGTAAGTATTTGCACTGTTAATAATTTTTTTACTGTTTTTTATTAGTAAAGTTGTATTTAAAAAGGGTGTTTAATAACAAAGGTTTTTTTTATTTAGTTTAAAAATAAATATGGAAGATTCTTATTTATATTTTTAATCAATTAATAAGAAGTATATTTTAAGAGAGATTTTTTGTTTAATGAAACTTATTTAGTCTGTTTTCAATTAATAATTTTATTTTCATCACTTAAAGTTTTTGTAAAATTAAAAAAATCATAATTAATTGAAATAAAGGACACCGAAAACCTTAGTTGTTGAACGTTTATAAAACTTGAGTAAATTGTTGTTGATTTTTTTTTAAATAAAGAAAGAATCTAGAAACATAAAAACGCACATGCAAAATAGAAAGATATATATATAAATATAAAAACTCACCATTTACAGAAAATTTATAAAAATCCTTACATTTAGAAGATGAACGTTAAACGCTGTCAATATTTTCGCCTGTCCATAAAACATTATTGTATTATCACCCACATCATAAAAACGTTTTTATACAACTAATAAATATTTATTTTTAGAAAAATTCCAGCCAAAATCGTTAAAAAATTAAAAAATCACAATTTTTTCTTTTTAAATACTTTTTTATTAAATATATCGCGAAAAAGGTACTTTAGATCAGTCTTTTTTGAGTCCGAAACAATTTAAATTAAAACATTTTTTTCATTAATTTTTTCGAAAAAAAAAAGTAAAAATATATATTTTTTTAAAAATTTTAAAATGTATAATAATAAAAAGTGGCCGTGTGTGCCGCGATAGGTTTTTAGATTTTCCACGCTGCTTTTTACCCGGCACAACACATTACATACTGTTGGAGCCAGTCGCTTCGTATGCGTTATCAACATGTGGGAGCCGCGAGGGGGTCGCGGGGGACGGTGGGAAGCACATACCACCAACGGCGCGGACCGTGCTGTTATCATAGACAGAAGAGGCCGCGAAAGAGAGGACACGATGTGCGACTGCATGCGGTAATTAAAAAAGTAGAAAAGAGATGGAAGAACGCGACAGAGAACGAGAGAAAGTAAAGGCGTCGCGACGCTTGCACGAAGCGTGACGCGCGAATGCGACGTCGACGGGTCAGAAAGAGACGCGAGAACAAGACGGACACAGTCGGAGACTCGCGAGTCGAACGAAGATGAAAATATGGACAGACTTGAGAAGGAGTGCGGTGATTATAAAAGCCCGTGAAAAGAACAGAGATAAAATTCAATGTCCAGTGTCCTAGACCGAGCAAAAGAGTGGGGTGCATTTGTAGAAAAACTGATTGGAGTGAGATGGCAAAAGCTTAGAAACCGGACACTAAAGTGGGACGCACATTGCGAAGGGAAATGAGAGCGACGAGATGCGAACGTTTGTTCTTAAAACGTTTGGCTGGAGAAAGGAGAAAGGATTGTTTTACACGTGGACAAGGATAACAAATACGGAGAGGCAGTGAGTGAGAATGAAATGTCGAGGTTATAAAAAAATAAGACGAAGAAAGACACTATGTGTTCTACTAAGAAGTAACAAAGACAGACGCCTAAAAATTCATAGTGGAACAGAGAGATGACTGTTTTAAAAAGAATTTGGCAAATGAGAGAAAAGGTTGAAGAACACGACAGAGCGAGATAGCTTTATGGAAGTAAATATTAGAGAAAGTGAAATGTATTTGTTTTAATTAAGATAAGATGAAGACAGAGAACTAATTGTAGTTTAAGAAAAGAATATTGTACGGAAAAGTGGGAGATGTGGTATTTCTTATAACGAGAGCGAGTGAGATAAAGACAGGAGATTTTCAGACAAAGGAGGAAAAGAGGGAAATGTTAACGACGCAGAGCGTCCGCCCTCAGTAGAAATACGAGGATGAGGAAAATGGTCTAGCTAGTGGCGCCGCTAACACGGAATGAACGTTTTCTGTACTAGTACGTTCGTTGTTTTCAATCTGCTACGAGGGAATTTATCGTGAACACTCTACATTAAGTTTCTATATTATAGTAGGAACTCTAAAATTGGATACTATTCTTGTTTTATTACAGTGTACCAATGCGTTATTTAGGTATACTGATAAACACTTCAATATAAAAATTTTTACACCAATGGCTGATATCGTTTTTATAAAAACAAAAATCAGTGACTCAATGAGAAATATTTTTTTTTTATTTTAGCGCGGATAAATAGGTATACAGATTCCATACAAATACTGTTTACACTTGTTTAAAAACGAGTAACATAAAATGGGTAAAAAATTGTTCAAATTTTCAATACAATATAATATGTACATCAGCAATGAAAAAAGCAACAAAATAATTATCAATAACTATTTCTGTTCTGTACTGTATTTTTTTTTGGCAAGTATACGATTTCAAATCAGAAATTTAAGTGGCTACATATTTTTTATCTGGATCTAGTATCGCAATTAACATTTTTAAAATATAATAGTTTTCAATAAATAAAATTATCGACCAATTTTTCAGACAAAATATTAACAAAAAATATAATTAATACATTAACGTTTTTTTGTTAATATTTTGTCTGAAAAATTGGTCGATAATTTTATTTATTGAAGAGTTCTAATCAGACGTTAATCAAAGATTTGTATAATAGTTTTAACAATATATTTAAAATTCAATTGATATTTTGACTGATTTTTAAGGTGGAAACCGGAAACTGGGGGTTTTTGTAATAAACAAACCGCATTAACGTTATCGAGTGTCTTTCATTTACAAACGATGATTGAAAGACAATTTTGTGGCAACGACTTTAATGACGGAACTTCTTCGATTCAGAAAAAAAAATTGCTGCTGTAAAAAAATTGCGTGAAGTAATTTTAATAATTTTCCATTGGCAAGACTGTACGATATTGTCTTGTTTTGACGGGACAAAACAGAGACATGTCATACTTCTCGGGCTCATTTCGACGATACATATTGAAAAATATCGAGTAAATATAAGAACAATATCGAGACCACACTTTTATCGTTCAAGGAGTTCAATATAAAAAAAACAGGATTAAATATTTTTCTATGAATGCATAGTATGCTAATTATTTGATTTATTTTTGAAACCGAATTATGTAAAATTGGCTTTGTTCGCCGAAAGCGAAACGACGCATATTTAATAAAATATTTTTAACAAAAAAAAATGAACCGACTTCAAAATATGCAGTAAAAAGTAATAAAATAATTGCGTATTGAAATGTTTTGGAGTCGGTGTCACATCGGAATTCGAAAGTAGCAATTTAAATCTTACATGTCTCTAGTTCTCGGAATAGATTTCATTTTGGCTGACACCGACTCCAAAACATTTCAATACGCAATTATTTTATTACTTTTTAGTGCATATTTTGAAGTCGGTTCAATTTTTTTGTTAAAAATATTTTATTTTCCTCTTTTTAGTGTTAGATAATCTAACACTAAAAAATAAGCAGTTATTTGCAATGGGTAAAATTTGGGTTTCCCTCGATTTCTCCGGATTCCACCATCAGATCTTGACTTGATTCCGATGGGACCACCTCGGAAGTGTACTCTTTCGAAATAAAAAAAAAAATTGAAAATCGGTACATAATTGACGGAGAAATCGGTGAACATACATTAAAAAAAATGTATATAGGTATATACAGACGAATACCTCCTCCTTTTTTGAAGTCGGTTAAAAATATCGAGTAAATATTGAAACATTTTGTTGTTAAAGGAGTTCCTTAAAGTAAAAATAGGGTTAATAAATACTTTTCTATGAACAAATTTTATTTTTTTAGATTAAAGGCGTTGATGATCTCAGTTTTTTAGCGTCTATAATCTACAATTTCTTTCTCTCATATTTAATTAACTTGTCTGATCTACATATAAAACACATTTTTGTACCAAAAATCTAATTTTGTTTTTAAAATATATTGAAACGATTATATCTTAACGAGACATTAACGAGAATATCGAGACAAGACGAGAGGACCATCAATGAAACGGTTCTTCTATTTTATCAAGGACAACGAGACAAATGTCATGTCTTAAAAATATGGTTTCGGTTTCTTTGATAAAAAACACAGACCTCAATCTTGTTTCGATTTCGTCAATTTTTTTTTATCGTCTCGATTTTATTTCCTTGGCTAACTTATCTCGTGATGGTCTCGTTCCGATCACATCTCGTCTCGTCTTAATGATATGTAGTCTCGGAGCACGCTCGTTTAAATATAGCGTAATACGAACTAGTGGTCGTCAAGTGATCGGAATTCGACTGTAATTCAGAAAGTTATTGATGTTTTCATATGGGTTTTTTCTGAATTGATTTTACCTGTGTTAATTAGTACACATCGAGATAAAAAATATATTGTGCACTTCCCCTCACTAAAATTA
The DNA here is from genome assembly GCA_963575645.1 of Xanthostigma xanthostigma. NCBI lineage: Eukaryota > Metazoa > Arthropoda > Insecta > Raphidioptera > Raphidiidae > Xanthostigma > Xanthostigma xanthostigma. The sequence continues at coordinate 6,041,928 of OY754471.1, read as the reverse complement.
AGAGAAATATGTATGTTTGATCACGATATGTGCGAATTAACACACTTAATTCGATACCACAACTTTTTTCCTTCCCGTATATCTCGTTTCAGGCGAAATCATAGCTAGGATGTTTTTCAATAAAAGATATTTATACGAAGTTGCAATAGGTCATATGCATGTATTTTTTTTATAATTTTAATTGATTATTTAGTCAACCATAATACGGAAAAAAATTAATAATTATTTAAAAATGTAATATTATCATAAGAAAAAACATATTAAATTTCACATTCAAAAATAGACAGTTTAAACAATCGGCCATGTTGACGGGCTTATGTGACGTCATGATATACGATGCATGTCAACCTTGATGTCAAATTGTCAATGTTCTAAATGAAGTTTATTTGTTGTTTTCTTTCAGTCGTCATGGAAATTGTTGTTGATATATACTCTGACGTCACGTTGCGTTTTGATAACTCGAAAATAGCGCGTATTTTCTACATTTCTTGTTTATTATTTGTATTTTTTTCAGTGATTAGATTAATAAAATAACCATTACGATATGATCAGGTACTAAAATATATTTCGAAATAAAAATTTAAACCAATTTGGAATCTCATGCATATGACCTATTAGTCTAAGTTGGCATTTCCTTTGTAGAAATAAAAGTTTTGAGCTTTAAAAAGAGAAAATATTAAGTTCTCGATATTGTGTAGAGCTTTATAAATTATAAAAGTTTTCAGCGTGAAGTTTTAATACTTTAAAATGACAAGAGCAGTACACGACGAGAGGTGAGTGCGGTAAGAGAGTCTGCGCCCCCATTTGGTAGATATGACCATTAAAGTTTTTAATTATAAACCTCTTGATGGTAAGTTTAATTAGCGAAGTAAACTGTCCCCTTTGTATAATACATACTTGTGTAATGTCATAGAGTTTTTAAAACTGTTGACTTTATAAAACGACAAAAGTCTACCTTTATGAAGAGTAATCTTCTTAAATATAAGTCGCAACAAACTTTTTGTTTCGAATGAATCGCTGCATTTTCTACATTACTGTGACTGCCAACATTTTTTTATATGTAAACGTCTTTGCTGACGCCCTCCCCCCCCAGAAATTTTACTGTAATGTTACAGAAACAGTCATCTGAACTCATCGGTAAACATCTATACTGCTCTATAGATTACTATATAGGTAATACTAGTGTAACCTGTGCGAATTATTCGCACTAAATAAGTATAATAATTATCACTTTACAAAATTATTTTTAAAATATTTTTTGTAGATTATAGACGCTCAGCAACTAAAGTGATTATCATTTGATAAATGAAATTAAACGACGCCACAAAATATTCGCGAGCGGAGGTGGAATTCGAACCTACGATAGTTTGATCCAAAGGCTAATACGCTAATCGTTACACCAATAGTTTCTTGCAATAGAACGTCATATTATAAACGACACGTTAACGATCTCGGCTGTTTTCAAACTCAGATTATTTCCCTGTCTATTTTAAATTTGTTTAAATAAATTTTGAGTCACAGCCTCTATAAAATTTATGCGCATTTTACTGAGTTCGTTTATTCAAATCGTTTTTTTTTTTAAATTTTAATCGTTACAGAATAGTGTTTATAAACTAAAATATTGACAGTATGTAAAATGATTTTAAGTTGAATATTCAAAAATCCCAGATACCCGTTCGCTACTAAAATGAATAATGCAAACGGTTTTTTTTTCATGTTCCAAAAAATATTACAAAAAAATACGAACATCTGTGTGTATATATTTTTTTTACGTCGAACGATAGTTTATGGTTATTACGTAATTTTTTACTGTCGTAGATAATTAATTGAAATAAAAAAAGTGTTTTTTTTAGCTCCAGGACAACCTAAGAACAAGATCTATTTTTTCAACTGAAGAAATACAAAACTATACAATGTAGACAGTTCCATTCATTTCTTTAAAAACAATTTCAATTCTAAGAAGAAATAAAATTAAACGCTAAGAAGTATTTCTTTCCCAGTTGATTTTGAATCTCTACTATGGAGTTAGGTGGAACATTAGGAAACAAGCGTGTGTGGTAAGCACGTGCGGTCAGTGGCGTAAACACATTTAATAATCAGAATAAAGTATGTAATGGAAATAAATTAAACATTTTTATTTCCCAAAACAATCATTTTTTAAATAAGTTATAAAAAATTAGCAAATAATTTTCAATCAATAAAACTATTTGAATAACCTACATTATTAATGAGTAGTTAGAGAGTGAGTGGAGTGAACATGTTTATACATACTAATACTTTAAATCTTACACATACAGTAGGTACGTCTCGTGGGTCTTAACCGGGAAAGTGTTAAAGAAAGAATAATTTTATAATAAAGTCATTATTCACGGTGCCTCTAAAATTTACCTTTCATTTATTAAGTAAAAAAATCTTTAGACTGAAAAAAAAAAATTCATTGGATAGAATTCACAGTTCTGTGTCTCCAGTTTTAAACGGAATAGAACTGCATTTCATTTAAAAAAGCCTTTTGAATAAGTAACCCACTCTATCTATATAAATAAAAATGTAAATACAAATATTAAGAATACTGTGGTTGAAACAAAAATAAAAAAATAAAGAATAGTTACTTCTTACCACAACAGTTTTATTAGCGGATGTACATTTCGGGAGCTATGCTCTCATCTTCAGTAAACACAATAGTGTTTGCTGAAGATCCGCTAATAAAAAACTGTTGTGGTAAGAAGTAACTGTTCTTTATTTTTTTTTTTCAAATGTAAATGTTCGTTTATTCAAAATCTAAAAATCTCCGAAAGTTCTTCACCGATTGCTTTGAAATTTCGACACAACGTTGCATTCGATTACGCGCGTGTTTTTATATACTTATTATATAGATGTCTCGCCTATGGTAGGTGAAAACATGCTTTTTTTGAAAAACATCACCATACAGCGCCATCTGTTGAACGTTAAAGCAACATACGCTATACTAAATATTTTACGGCAATGGGAGTGTCATCTGTTGAACATAACAGCAACGCACGCAACCCAGACTGAGCCACAGCACGGCGTGGGACGGGTACAGCTAGTAATTTAAATATAATAAACGGTAATATCTATAAGTAGGTTCTATTATTTCGCATGGATAGTTTTTCGATTATTATTTTATCAACTTTGGTGTTATTTATCCTGCGCTGTTGGTTAATAGGTCAATAATATGGACACATCATACGCAATACACCCGCACAAACACAAGTAAAACGCACCCTGCATTCATAGCTAGGGTTCTAGTCGACAGATACAATAATAGGGATGATACAACCTACCCTCCCCCCTCGTGTACCTGTTTTGCTTGTGTGACAGTTTGCTGAACGCATGTGTCAATATAAAATACAAAACACTCGAACGACCTTGAATTTACAAACACGCATTTTTTTTTGCTTGTTTTGTGCTGGAAGATCTTTTCGATCGACGCAGCACTTGAAAGTTATCAAAAGAACTTTGACGTATCAAAACTTATAAACAAAAACTAGCGTGACCTGTGCGAATTATTCGCACTAAATAAGTAGGTATAATAATTATCACATTAGAAAATTATTTTTTAAATATGATTGCAGGTATTCAATTCGTTTCTAATTTTGCACACTGCTTATAACGTTCTTCTTTTTGTTGTAAAAGAAATATTTTACTAAAATTGTCATATAGAGGCGCAAGTAACAAAAGCGTTGTTCAGCGTTGCCCGTCAGATGGCAGTATGCAGTATTTACAATATGAAGATCAGATGACAGATCGAAGTGTTAACGTTACGCCGTCAGATTGCAGACGTTGCTCAGAGTTTAATTAATTTACAAAAACAATAGCAATAATAAATTTTTTAGTTGTCGATGTCAGTAGAGCAAGCGATTATCTGTAAAATGATATATAATTTATGTGGAGAAATTGTGTGGTTTTTTCTAAAAAGGGAGGCAAACATCTTAAACCTTAGCGTATTAATATATATGATAGATACACAAGTTTTTTTGAGCTTATTGGGCTTTGTGTCAATAAGTTCAATATAACTTTTGTATTTATTTTGTTTTTTATGCAAGTTTGGTAAGTTTGAGTAAGTAATTTTAGGCAAACTTTTTCGTGCAGACAATTTAAGGCAGTCGTCTGGTGTTCAGACTCGGTTTCAACCCTTATTGCAGGTTTTTTTTATAACAAAATAATATACAATCACTTCAATTTTTTGACATGTTTTTGTTGACATCGTAAACTCAAAAAAAAATAGGGCTCCTCATATTTGCATATTAAACAACTTTTCAAAATTTGCTTTCAATCCGTTCATCTGTTTGACCTGTATCGCGTACCTAGACAGACAAACAGACGCACAAACTTTTTCCAAAAATATGTTCTTTAGACTCGGGAGACCTCAGTACTCAAAACGAAAAAATATTGTGAAACTTTGAAAAGTGAATTTTTACGTAAGTTAGTACTTACCCCCCATTTATGGTGTTGGAATGGTAACAAATTAAAAAGATTCGTTAGGTGAAAACGGAAGTAATAAAATATAGTAACGCGTTTTATTAAATAGTGTAGTGAGGTTAATCGTTTTAAAATTTATGAATGAAAATTGATTTTTATAACCGTAAATATAAATTAATTAAAACGCATTGAACACTACTAACACACTATTGGATAATATGTAGTGTAGAGTTATAGTCATTTGTTTACATATTGCAGTCAATAAAAACACATGTAACGATTTGTCAATCGATTTTTAAAGTGCGAGAGAGAAAGTGAACTATAAACGCTGTGTCTGTCTGTCTGTTTGTGTCTGTGTGTGTGACAAAACGCAGTCGCTGGTGTCGACGAGTCATCAGTCGCGGTTAACGAAAAAAATACATTATATAGTGAATGAATAAAAAAGTTGACAACGAAAAAAAAGCAAGTCGCGTAAAATAAAAAATTAAAAAAAAAAACAAACGAATGTGATACTAGGGATGGGAAAAATGAGACTTGTTGAAAGCACAAGTTGAAAGATCTTGCAATTTAGTATGTTGTAGGTACCTACTATTGACCATTTTATAAAATGTCTAGATATTTGAGGAAATACTCGTATCTAGTTAAAGCTGTCCTACTTTGCTGCAAATCGAATTAAATTCATGACTATACAAATAAAGATTATTTATTTATAAAAAAATCAAAATTTATAATTTTAGCAAACAAAAATTATAGTTATGTATATAATACCGGTTTTTTAATTGAATTCGATTGTACCTGACCGAACCGACCCGGGTAGCGTAAAGAAATTTAAGTTTGTAAGTTTGGATGTAGGAGGTATCTTCGAAACTACTCATTCGATTTCAAAATTTTTTTCAACAATATTTAGAATGGGCCTTCAGGATGGACATATTTTTTAGTATCGTTTTAAAATAAATGCTCTTTTCGTGGAGACCAATTTTGGAACGTAAGTCGACGAAAAAACTGTGGCAATCTACAAATTCGGATAAAGCTGGATCGGGTCGCTAGTTATGTATATAAAATTTTAGTGAAATCAGTTCAGACGTTATCGTACAGTAAGCGAAGCAGTAAGAAATCAGAGTTTAAAAACTCCAAAAACACACTCTTTTATAGCAATGTGGACTAAAAAGTAAAAAATACTTTTTAAATATAAAGATTTTGTTCAACAGCGATAGGATGTCCCTCAATTCGATATAATTTAATCTTTTGAATATAAGTTTAAATGAGAATAGTTTATATTTAAAAATTATTTTTTACTTTTTAGTCCACATTGCTATAAAAGAGTGTGTTTTTAGAGTTTTTTTTTTCTAATTTTAATTATAACTTTAATATTTATATAAATTATTTATATATTTATAAATATTTATATAAATTATTGTACTGTCATGGGTTCTTAACAAGTGTGCAAAATTTGAAATTATTCAGACGTCTAGAAGTGGGTAAAAATTGAATCGAAAAATTTCATTAGGTAGATAGATACATACATGCATGCATATAAAGTTAATAAAAGAGTGTTAAAAACAGTAAAATTTCCAACCCGAGTTAAAATGAATAAATGTACTTAATTTTTTTGCAATATGCTTGACAAAATACGTACATAAAAATCTATATTGCCGCATTACCTGTTTTTTTTAAGGGGGGAAACCAACTTAAATACTCAAAAATTAATTTCTTCTAATATTATGAACAAATTAATAAAAATCCCATTTTTGTGGTCACTGAAAATGATTTTGAGATGTAAACTTGTATTAAGGGTTGAAACCATCCTTAAATAAAGAAAAATTAATAATTATTTTATTTTTGCATATTATGTCAAAACTGGACAATTGGAAAAAGTATTACAATTTTGTTTATTGAAATTTTTTTTTCTGAAAGTTGATTTCCATCCCTGAAACATGTATAAATGATAGTTTTACAGACATGCGCCTAGCAAAAACTGACCTCTGACACAACGTATAGTAAATATTATATATGTGCATTGATATTTGATAGTACTATTAAAATTTCAAATCCCTGTTATATTTAAAAATCTGATTGAGTACCTTTCGATGGGAATACTTTAGAGGTACTTCACACGTTTTTACAATAAAATTATTATTATTATTGTTCTACAGTAAAAACTCCTTATCATAATCACTACAAATATGGAGTGTTTCTACAGCGAGTAGTATTCATAAAAATCGGCCAAGTGCGAGTCGGACTCGCGCACCGAGGATTCCGTACAAACTTGTAGATATGTAAATAGTTCGTCCATCACAAGAATCGAGATTTTTCCCGCTTAGCTATTGGAAAACTTGTTCCCACTCATCGACAAACGTTGCAGTCAGTTCGCCAACTAAGCGTGTAATTGCAATGAGTTCAGATGAACTACTGAACTGTATTGTAACTCGTGGCTATATATGTTAGCCTAGTTGTCGTACCGTGTTGTATGCGAGAGTTCACACATTCTGCTGTATAAACGCACCGGTAGCGGATGCTTGTTTTGTCTTAGAACTGTACGTGCGTAGCATGTTGGTGCGGTTTAAAAATACTATTATTTTTGTGATGTAACTCATATTTACGGTTTTAGGATTTTTTCCCTTTACTTGTGCTTGTATTTCTTGCCAAATTTCATGATTCTAGGTCAACGGGAAGTACCCTATAGGTTTTGATTCCCAAGAATCTTGACGGAGAGACAACAAAGTGATCCTATAAGGGTTTCTTTTTTTTGAGGTACGGAACTCTGAAAGTATGTCATAGTGGTTTAGATGAAATTCTGTTTTTTTCTCTATTATATCATTTTTTTACGTTTTTTACCATAATGAGGGGCAAACTTGTAGTGCTCGGAGCGCCCTCTACATTAGTATAATTATTTTTGTCGTAGCTATAAGACAAGGTGAGAAAATTAGAAAACAAATTTTACACCTTTCAGACCCCCCCCCTCCCTCCGTAACGCAAAAATTGTAGACTTTGGTGCATTTGGGACACTGAGAGATGTTCAAAAGCGTATGCAAAAATTCAGCAAGGTACAGTATGTTTCCAGCTCATACTCTCTACCGCCTGGACTAGATTATTCTGACACAAACTGATAATCATAAAAAAATCGGATAGCATCACAAAGCTTACAATGGATTTCTACTGTACTTGAACTCACACGCGTCAATTAAAATATAGTATATTTTTTATTATTTACTCCCTCAGCTGATTTTGCCTCTTTGTCTGACACTTTTGAAATAGACAGGTTATATTTAAATATTTTATTCGTATTTTTATATTTACGATAAAATTTTACGATTCATTGAAAAATACATTCAACTTTTTTATAATACCACATATTATATAGGTACTACATTTATTATAGTAGCTAAGCCCATATTATATTACTAGCTGGTCCCGGCCACGCGTTGCAGTGGCTCAGTCTGGTTTGAGTGTGTTGCTGTTACGTTCAAGAGATGGCGCTCCCGATGTCGTAAAATATCTAGTTTAGCGTGTGTTGCTTTAACGTCCGACAGATGGCGCTGTAATCAACAGACGGCGCTTCCGTTGCCGTAAAATATTTAGTATAGCGTGTGTTGCTTTAAAGTCTAACATGTGGCGCTGTAATCCACAGAATGTGCTCCCGTTCCCGTAAAATGTTTAGTATAACGTGTGTCATAAAAAATAAAAAATCAAATAAAAATAAATTGTCCAAAAAATTACAAAAAATTCTGGGGAGGGCCACCTTTATCACCTAGGTGTATAAAAAATAGCCTACGACCTACCAAGTATACAAAAAATTTCATAAAGATCGGTCAAACCGTTTCGGAGAAGTTCGATAACAAACACTGTGACACGAGATTTTTATATAAATACAGATAAACTAGTCGTTATCAGTGCACTCATTTGTGTCATCTTATTTTAATCTAAATGGTATCGGATAAAGAGTCCCCTATATTTTTCTGTACAGATCTTGAGATTGTTATTTACCTACTTATCGATCATTCTATATATTATAGAGCATACCTGCAAACATAATATACAGGACGTGTGTTTGGTAATTAAAAACAGTTATCTGGGAAACGCCGGAAAATTTAATTATTGGTTTTTCCGCGTATTTCCGGCGGGCGTTTTGTGGCGTTGAATGCTAGCATGTGAGTGTGTGTATGTGTGTCTATTTATTTGTTTGTGTACTGTGTGTGAATTTTTATTCTGTGACTGTGTGTAGAAAAAACGACTAGGAGTAGGTTATGTCTATGTGATAAACATGAATTAGCTCGTTTTACGAAGTAAGAAGTTAATAAAGTTATTTCAATAATTACCGTTTTGATTGTGTTAGCTTTTTGTCACGTCAAAGATTGATTGTGAGAATAGCAGAGAGCGTAGAGAATTATTTGCTCGTTTATTACAAACCCCCATTTTTTTAGATTCTTATATTTGGTGATCTCAAATAGCGGATGATGTTGTTTATGGATAACCATTAGTATTAACAGGCGGGTTGACAATCTATACTAATATATTTATAAAGCTGAAGAGTTTGTTTGTTTTTGACGTGATAACGTCTTATAAATTGATGAAACACCGGCTGCACGCACAAAAAAGAGTAACGTTCCGCAAGCGAGAGCGCGATATAAGCGATAGTCTCTCTCTTCTCGCGTGACGTCAGAGAGTAGTGTGCGATCAACATTTTTTTCGGCTGTTCCAGCGAAAGCTACATCTGACAGATGGCCAGATAAATTATACGGTTTGTTAACAAATATATAATATATATATATATACATATATACATTCTTTTAAATGTCTTTTATAATTGCTTAAAAATATGTATTTAGCTTTGGTTGATCAAATTATTAGTCGGTAAAAATATAGTTTGACAGCTACTAAAATTTAGGTTATGTATTATTAAATATGATATTCGAGCGGAATACGTTATCACGTAAAACTATCGTCCGTAAACCGACTTTACAGACAACCAATTTTTTTTTGGTTGAACGTGCTAATCTCAGGAACTACTGGTTCGAATTGAAAAAACAATTTTTCGTTGGATAGCCCATTTATCGAGGAAGGCTATAGGCTATTTAATATCACGCTACAACCAATATCAATGAAAAATGTTGCAAAATGTACCTCAAAATTAGCGTCTATTTAGGTGAAATGCCCTAACTTAATATTCCAATATTAACGTCGTACATTCACAAGCCCAGCTAGCCCAGTCGGTAGAGGACGCGACTCTTAATATCAGAGTCATGGGTTAGCCCCACGTTGGGCGAATATGTTTTTAATTTTTTTTTATTTTCTACATTACTTTCTTACATTTAAATTTAATAGCTCATTTGCAAACTGTTACAACTATAGGTACCTATATAAAAATAATTTTCCTACAGTGTTTTCAATTAAATATTTATTATATTTTATTAGTTTCAGTATATTGATTTAAAAGAAATTTATTATCTATACTTACAAAAAGTATAAATACTGCTTTTTATCGACATAAAACGTTTGAACGATAACTCCGATCATCATAAAATTTGGACACAACATTCATCTCGGTAAACTAAGATGAATGTGCGTACTCATGCCCCTCCCTTACTCATTCGTTCTTTTGCACTCAGGTAAAACCGGGCGGGACCGCTAGTGCTATTAGATAGGAACCTTATATGACAGGTTCTATAGTAATACCAACTGAATTGAGTTGGATAAACTTACTTAAAGTAACTAAATATCAGCGGAAATTTTAAGTTTATTTTGATTAATTTTAGAGCATAAAGGCTTTTCATAATAGTTTATAACAATTTCTCTTATCACAATCACTATTTTTCAATGTTATGTTTAACACCAAATCTCTTTTACAGTACTTACTTATAAAACAGATCCCAAAAAACTGGTTAAATGTTAGTACATGGTGGAAGTAAAGAAAATTTTATGGTGGGAGTACGGGTAAATAAAAGGCGGGTAGAACCTTTGGTTCCACTGATGTGATTATGATGCAATGCATCTACTCTTTTCGTTGCCGTGTTTGATTTTCTTTGCGCGTGCGGAGCCGCGAGAAGCGGCTAGTTATTAATCTATATAAAAAAATGAAATTGTTGGTTTGTTCGAAATCTTAAATCTCCGAAAGTTCTTCACCGATTGATTTGAAATTTTGACACGTTACATTTGAATACGCGCGTGTTTTTTTAAAACGCCATCTGTTGGACATTATAGGTACACTTGCTATACTAAATATTTTACCGCAACGGGGACAAAATCTGTTGAATACAGCGCTATCTGTTGGACGTTAAAGCAACACTCGCCATACTGAACATTTTACCGTTTCGGGAACGCCATCTTTTGAATGCATCTCTATCTGTTGGATGTTAAAGCAACACTCGCTATACTAAAGATTTTAACGCAACAGTAGCGCCATCTGTTGAACGGTAAAGCAACACACGCTATACTAAATATATTACGGCAATGGAAAAGCAACGGAAGCGCCATCAGAGTTGACACAGCGTCATCCGTTGAACGTAACAGCAACAGACGCAAACCAGACTGAGCAACTGCAACGCGTGGCCGAGTACAGCTAGTATTATATAGAAACTTTTTTGACGTGATAACGTCTTATAAATTGATGAAACACCAATCTTATAAATTGATGAAACACCGGCTGCATGTACGAAAAAGTGTCACGTTCCGAAATGTGTCACGTTCCGCCTGACCCTGTGCGTGCAAGCGAGAGCGCAGTATAAGCGATAGAGAAACACGATCGGCCCAAGTTTGACAGCTACAAAATTTTATTTATTAAAGATCACAAGACACAAACTTCCAATAGACTGCCACAGTTCGCTATATATACTTACAGGGAGTGAAAAATCCACACCACCCGACCGTCCGTTTATTAAAACTGCGTGTATTTTGAAAACGGTTCATTATATTTAAAAACCGTTTCTACAGTTGGTTAGAACTCTAATTTTACTATTTAAATATGTAAAAATAAATGTTTTGAAACGTATACGTATAATGTGAAAAATAAAAAAAGTTATCTTTCAACACTTTACGAGTATGGTTCAATGTTTCTTTATGACGTTATCACGTAAAACTATCGTCCGTAAACCGACTTTATAGACAACCAATTTTTTTTTAAATTACTCTGAACAGTTATGAAGCGCATTCACCTAAACACCTGTATAATGTATATTATATATGTGCGAATGTATATAATGTTGGCAGGGACAGTAGCTCTAGGTGTACCTACTCCCCGATGATCCGGCAGGCACCGCGTGTTTTGCCCCACATCAAACCATCGCACCTACAGCGATATTATACGAAAATATGAAATAATCTCTAACGCTCATCCTATTTTGTTTCAGCTTTGATTTTTTTCATATTTGCCAATACATAGTACACTGACAGATACATTTGTGATGTTATAGTTAGATAACGATACCTAGGGGTACCGATCTGTAAATAATAGAATCTCGTTCGTAAACCAATTATACGTGTAAGTGATATTATGTTAAGACAAGCGACCAGTTTACCAATCATCAGATTCATAATGTCATTACAAACAAGATATTTTTACACGTAGTTAAATTAGGAATCACATCCATGTTAATGATGTTTTAATTATTAGTTTTAACGACAAACACTGTAACACCTGTCATTACTGCCATAAGCCGTGAGCACCATCATACGTGCCGCCGAGTCTAAGTCGTCAAAAGTATTGACTGAATGAAATAGATTCAGTTAACATTTCTAGCGTATGACAGTGATAGATGCTCATTTGTACTAACGTGCTGACGATAAATGCAGCTCAAAGGCGATTTAAATAACACGTTATAACTTGTGGGTCAGAATTTGTACGGTGCACACCGGGCGTATTTGATGATGACATTACATGTGCTGCTACGGAGTGCAGAATAGCGTTTCAACGCGAGAAAGTCTGCCACACATAACGCACACGAGTTTTATGGCCTGCCGGTGGCTGTTAAACTTTAGCGTTGATTGGGTAACTATTATACTATTTCCTAACATTAAATATTGGCGAAATATGGAAAATACAATTCATTCTAAAATTATTAAGTGCCTAAGATTTTGGTTGTTCTGCAGCTCTGCAGCGCTCATAGAGAGCTGGTAAGTTTTGACTCGCCACTGGAACATGAATTCGTGTAAACAGAGTAAACAGATACGTAAATTAATGTTTAACATATCAGCTGTCTCATTTTACAAACATGTAGTCGATTGATGAGAGATGCAATAAATGACATTGCATCGCTTTTTGTCGCAGAATTCACGCCAAATGGATCCATCATTTTATTAAGGGAATTAAACACCAATAGGTATGTTGTACAGAAATGTACGTTTATTATTTCAAACTAGTACTGGCCAAAATTTTGGGTGTCTGTCTGTCCGTTCTGTCATAACTCTTTAAAATTTTGTACACTGTCTAGAGCAAGGGTATTCTAAAGGGCCATTTATAAGATTTAGGGTGTGTTAGCGGGCCAGATTCTAAATTAAAAACTAAAACACATATACTAAATTAAAATCTTTATTTATTTAGTTTAAACTAATTTTCATATAAAGGTGGTAAAATGGGTAAATTATCTTAAGCTTATTGATGTAAGATGTAAGATGTCATATTTGAGGTAGTTATTTTCAGAATAGATTGGAATCATCACATTGAAAATTAACCCTTAAGTGAAGATAAAAATGTAATGTTAAAATTTTAATAAAAGCGACCGGACAGGAGCGAATTTAAATATTTTATGGAAACAATTGCGGGTGCAGTGAAAGGTGTATTTAATTTGGTCCAGATGTTGGATTGTTAAAAATATTAGAAAAAAAATAATATTTTAAAGGATGTATTAAGAGGTTAAATTTTTTATTTTGTCCAAAAATAAACTTAAGTTCTGGTAATAGAGCAAATGCACTATATTGTCGGCAGGATTGGGCACTGCGAGCTGTTTTTTTTATATACATATAGCCAGTGGTGTACACGTACATTCATTATGAATTTATAACTTGCTGCTCATGTTAATACGCTTATTATGATTTGACGAAACTGTCGTTGGCAATGGTGACATTCATTTGATGTTCTCCAAAATGACTAATGCACTTTTATATTTCATTATAGGTACCCATGTAAAGTATTTTTCAATACCTATTTGCGGAAACTAACCCAAGACATTTCATTTTTGCAGCAACATTTACATTGATTTTTATTAAATAGGCCAATAAAATGACGAACTGCTTCCACTAATTTGAAAAAGTTAGAAGAACTCGAAGCGGATAAGGAGACAGTTTTGGCTCGATTTTTAAAAACCAATAAAAAATAGAAAAATTCGTATAATTGATAATTTTTCGTGTTTAAATGTTGGGTGTTTTTAGCCGTGAAAATTTTCAACTTCTCTACTTCAATAATTTTTTATTAATTTTTGACAATAGATGGATAATTATTTTTAAAGACTTTTTCGCGAATCATTATCTATTTTTACAATATTATCGATAAAAAATATGGCCAGTTCTAACTTGCAACTGTTCTGGAGATACAAAATTTGGTAAAATTTAACAAGACTTTGAAAGCCCGTTCCTCTTTAATTTTTTAGTTTTGATAAAAAAGTTACTTGAAATATTAGTTCGACTGTTTGATTTCTACACGCTGTTGAAAAAAAAAAGAATAAACTTAAAAATCATTCTGTATTATAGGTAATGCTTCCACCGGTTCCAAAACTAATGGACGAGCTATGAAACTAATATTTAAAATCTTAAAACAATATTTTTTTATTCAGACCGACGAAAAAAAGTTTTAATTTTGCAAAAACTGGAAAGCAAATGGAATCAAAAATGTCATATATGAGAGAGAGTCTAAGGCATTACACATTAATTCATTGTCTCCGGTAATTGTTTGCGATCTGTGAATAATACGACCGCAGTTAAATCAATTAAGAGTTTGACAAGTGTGCGACTGGACAACGTCTCCAATGTCCTTGTTGATGCGGTAATAGATATCGTCTTCACCCATGTCTCCTCCGAAGTGTTCCGTGTATTGGACAGTATACACATAATATAGCCTGGGATACATTCTATGACACGCAAGTCCAAGCAAATAAAAAAATTTGAAAAGAAGTTTGGCCCTGCAGGCCATCCCTGTAACTTCCCGCTATTTTCGAGTTCAAAACGCTCAAAAATATATAAAATATAGCAAGAAGTTTATTTTTTAGCTCTTCGAGCTCAAAAAAAAAACCACTTTGTTACGAAATTTTCGTTCACGATATTTCGTGAACAAATGAGCCGATTTTGATGCGGTTTGCGGCGATCGACGCAGTTTTTTAACCTAAGAAAGTAAATTATTACAAAAAAATCGATTTGATAAGAATTTTACGAGTAATTATAAAAAATTACTTTTTTCCTAATTTTTGGTTCACGTTATCTCATGAACAAATGAACCAATTTTGATCTGGTTTGCGGCGATCGACGCAGTTTTTTTAGCATAAGAAAGTAATTTATTACAAAAAAATCGATCTGATAACAAATTATTTTAAGAGTCATTTTAAAAAAACACTTTTTTACGATTTTTTCGTTCACGGTATCTCGTGAACAAATGAACCGATTTTGATGCGGTTTGCGGAAATCGACGCAGTTTGTTAAGGAGAAGAGCTGATTAGATTTTGGAATTAATCGGTTTAGTAGTTTAGAAAATATTTTACAAAAACAAATTTTTAAAAAAATTTTAAACTTGTTTTTTTAAGATTTCTCAAAATTTTTCGGGCCGAATCCTTTCAAATTTTCAGGAAGTCTAAGTTCACCAAGATCACGTCAGATGCCGCAAACCGCGTTTCAGTCGGACACTCCGTTCAAAAGATATAAAAGGTTTACATACATACATACACACACACACACACATACATACAGCCCTACAGACATCATCGCCAAAATAGTTTCAATAGCTTCCTAGGACCTCAAAACGTCGAGATCTGGCGAAAACTCGATTTTCGAAAATCGGGGTGAAATCAATAACTTCCCGATTTTTGAAAAAAAAATTTTTTTTTTTTAAAGCGGGAAGTTAAAAAGTCGGGTCGCAATGCCAAACCCTACCGACCATATGGTGTATTTGCTAATACAGGCAGTGTATTATGAGATTTTGTATTTGTTTTTGGACAAAATGAAAAAGCTTATAGTGACTTAAACCATTCACATTGACGTCGTTGACAAAGATATAATATTGTAACAATAAACGTTATTATTGTTCAGCTTTTATTATACTTTATAGTTTATTCGAAATGCGAATAATATAAGATCAGAATCATATTAAAATGAGCTCAGAGCTGAGTGTGTGTATTGTGCTGTGCAATGCTACTCCTGAGCATGCATGATGACAGTTCACACCTCTGGAGTCTGCACTCTTGTGTCTAGTGTCGCTCCTTTGAACGACTCGCTCTGAGCGACTCTTTTTAGTGAGCGGAGCGTACGGAGCCAGCTCCCAATAGTCATGTCGACACATCACTAATAGGCATGTTCCAAGTAGTCAGAGAAGGGGCATAGAACCGTGACCGTCTTGTGCAGTAGCTAAGACGAGACTGTTTGTATCGATTTTTGAGCAAGACGGTGACGGTTCTGTGTCCGTTCTCTGGCTGCTTGGAACATACCTTATATCTGTTGGTGGGAAGGACTGTGTGTTTCAGCCTTTATTCTCTTTATCCAGACGCATCGTAGGTATAGGTTACTGCTTTGCACACACTCTTCGAGCAAACACACATCTAGAAGTCCAATAACAGAGTACAGACAGATCCTTACAGGACGTAAATCTTGCGTCTGTTAGACTTTATAGCCTTCTAGTTGCGGTTTATGACCGGACGTTATTTATTTTAGATGAACTCTCCACAATCTACATCTATATATATACCTATATGTCGTTAAACTAAATTGAAATTTACTGTGGCCTTATGTGTGAAGCCAGAAACACAGGCTCGGATCGATTATATTTTTTTTCAATTTTTACTAAATCGCTGGTACTACAAGTCGAAATATTCGCTCGTCTTTTATTGTATAGGGTAATAATAGGTTCGTTCCAAGCAGCAAGCAAACGGTTTCTAAACTGTCACCCGCATGCGCAGTAGCTAAAACGTGTTCTAAAATCGCCACTAACAGCTTCGTTTTACCTATTATTTAGTTTAGCGTGTGTTGCTTTTACGTCCAACAGATGGCGCAGTACTCAACAGATCGCGCTTATGTTGCCGTGAAATATTTAGGATAGCGCATGTTGTTTTAACGTACAACAGATGGCGCTGCATGGCGCTGTTTAAAAATTGGTTGTCTGTAAAGTCGGTTTACGGACGATAGTTTTACGTGATAACGTCATAAAGAAACATTGAACCATACTCGTAAAGTGTTGAAAAATAACTTTTTTTATTTTTTACATTATAAGTATACGTTTCCAAACATTTATTTTTACATATTTAAATAGTAAAATTAGAGTTCTAACCAACTGTAGAAACGGTTTTTAAATATAATGAACCGTTTTCAAAATACACGCAGTTTTAATAAACGGACGGTCGGGTGGTGTGGATTTTTCACTCCCTGTAAGTATATATACGAGCGAACTGTGGCAGTCTATTGGAAGTTTGTGTCTTGTGATCTTTAATAAATAAATTTTTGTAGCTGTCAAACTTGGGCCGATCGTGCTTCTCTATCGCTTATACTGCGCTCTCGCTTGCACGCACAGGGTCAGGCGGAACGTGACACTTTTTCGTACTTGCAGCCGGCGTTTCATCAATTTATAAGATTGGTGTTTCATCAATTTATAAGACGTTATCACGTCAAAAAAAAACACGTTATCTATCACAGACGCGTATTCGAATGCAACGTTGTATCAAAATTTTAAGGAATCGGTGAAGAAGTTTCAGAGATTTAAGATTTTGAACAAACGAATATTTACATTTTTATTTATATATCGTATACGAGTAGGTTATCATTATAATACATTGGGCCTAAACATACTGGGACCATAGGTGTCTTTTTTAGATTTTAAAACTCCATCCGAGTCGGGTTTTTTCGATTTAGTTAGCTGCTGGTTTCGACTCTCATTATCAATCGACTGAAAAATATGCAATGTTCTAAATTATTACTAGCGTGACCTGTGCGAATTATTCGCACTAAATAAGTATAATAATTATCACTTTAAAAATTATTTTTTAAATATGATTGCAGGTATTCAATTCGTTTCTAATTTTGTTTACTAAAATTGTCATATAGAGGTGCAAGTAGAAAAAGCGTTGAGCTAAGCCGTCAGATGGCATTATGCAGCATTGCTGTGACGTTGTTCAACGTTGCCCGTCAGATGGCAGTATTCAGTATTTACAATATGAAGGTCCGATGACAGAACGAAGTGTTGACGTTGTTTTAAAATTATAGCCGTCAGATGGCAGACGTTGTTCAGCGTTGCTGTTAATTAATTAATTTACAAAAACAAAATCAATAATAAATTTTGTCGATGTCAGTAGAGCAAGCAATTATCTGTAAAATGATATATATAATTTATGTGGAGAAATTGTGAGGTTTTTTCTAAAAAGGGAGGCAAACATCTTAAAGCTTAACGTATTAATATACCTATATGATTCCAGTGTGATCCCGTGACACATGTGGTCGACCTCGCGCTAAGATGTACCGCATATAAATAATACGTCTATCATTTTAGAGTCGACACGGTTGATATGAAGTGTTAATTTTCCGTTTGTATATTGGGACTCATTCATTCACTTTTCCGATTGTGCTAATTGTCACCCCCTGTTGTAGGGGAAATACCTGACGTATAACAAACCACGAATACCCACCCCATTCATATTGATAGATACATACTATGCACGTTATATACGAAATGCTCCAAAACTATATTGTTGCGTGTCCCTTTATGGGATGACTCTGGAATCGGTAGAAACTACTAGAAACAACATAAATTGAAACAAGTAAAAACATCTCGATTCGTCCAGAACATTCGATAGAAGCGTGGGACGAAAACTATATAAGACGAGCAGAGTAGGCAAGGCGGGCAGTCAGTATTCGAGCTGTTCGTGAGTTGTGTTGATACAGTGCTCTGGCATTACGACATAAATTAAATCATAATACTGCGAAGATAAATAACTTTAGTGAGTGGTTTTACATAAATGATTTATAGTTAATAGACAAGTGTGCTGATAAACTTTGTGTTGTGTTCCTGTGATGTAAATATTTTGTGTACATAATTTAGTGACTCTATATTCTCTGTTACTTAGTCTTTTATTTTATAATTTAGAACTATTAGTTTTGTTTCTGTTAACGTTATTATTTCGGTTAATTTAAAGAAGTAAGCTTTCGGTTGTGTGTTTTACTGTTTTTTTAAACATTTATTATTGCAAATAAATAATTTCCGCCACGGACTATAACAGTTTTGTTACAATATAAACAAATCATTTAATTACAATTATTGAATTATTGTTTCGATCCGGATTAGGTTTTCTTCAGAATAACAATTAAGCTAAAAAATAGAAAATATAAAAATTAATTGAATTGTAATTGAATGATTTGTTAATATATTGTTTGAAAAATTGGTCGATAATTTTATTTATTGTGGAGTAATCAGACGTTAATCAAATATTTGCTTATTAGGTATACCATTCCAACTTTACAAGTCTGTTACACAGATCAAATAGATGAGCGGAAATTTTGGGAGGATGTTTGATATGCAAATATAAAAATCAATATTGTTTTTGAAAAAAATCGGCGCCTGCGCAGAAGATATATATGCTACAACATTGTTTTTTATATAATAATGATATACTTTTCATAACGGTTTATTATTCTATTTATTTTTACAAGAAAGTTTTGTAAAAAAATGTTCTAAATTTTATAGTATCGAAATATCTTGAAAATAAAAATAAATCAGCATGCGTTTTTTTGTTCTGTACATCTGTCAAAAAGAAATTATAACGGGACTAATGTCTATAATTTTATTTTAATTGAGTTTTTGAGTGTTATTTTATGATATCTAGACGAGAAAACATATTTCCAAAATTTTTGTTTGCATGAGAGTAAAGTGGACCACGAAGTCTGACTGAAATTTTTTTTGACAACATTCAAATTTCTAATCAAATTAAAATATTAAGTGTGATCGCGAAACAAGAACAAAACGCAAATAGACAGAGGAACAAAGAGAACGAAATGGCAAATGAACGAATTAGACGAAACTTAATAAAAAACGAGGCGTTACGTTCGGCTAAGTTCGGTAAATTGCGTAGCTAATTTTTGGAACATTGTGTATGTGTTGTTTTGTATGTGTGTGTGTAGGTATAAATTGATTATTAATTTGTCGACCGTTACTTTATATAAGGGATGCGGGTGACCAGAATTTACGTCAATATATATCGGCGTTGGGAGCGCGACAACAGATGTTTTATATTGACTAAATCAAATGTCGATTTTTTTTAATTGACACAATCGTGTTTAAAACTTTACCCTTGTAAATTGTGTTATACCTACGTTTACATAGGTGTGCGGTAATTCAGTTCGGGATATCTATATATATATAGATATATTATACACGTGACGTTGTTTCGCGTTTGTGTTTTGTTTGAAGAGCAATTTGTTTTTTTCTTCTTCTGTTGTTTTTATTGTTCTTTTAATAATCGGGTATTTATCTGTCATGACAAAATTTTTAAATCTGATCGTCGAAAAAGCTGCACGGAATATTTAAAGTTTTGCTATTAAGTTAATGTTGCGTTTGTGTTTTGTTTGAAGAGCAGTCGCTTGTTTTTTTTTCTTCTCTGTTGCTTTTACCGTTCTTTTTAATACTCGTATATTAATTATGACAAAATTTAAAAAAAGTGTTGATTAAAGCTAATCGAAACGACTCTATTGAAACAGAAGATGTTTTTCTGTTGCGATAATTTCTCTCTTATATTAAGTAGTATGCAACTGCGATGTTATTGCGACGTTTATAAAATCTATATATCCATAGCTATACCTATATATAAAATTCCCGTGTCACAATTTTGGCCGCGCTAATCTCCGAAACCACCGAACCGATTTCATTAAAATTTTGTAAACGTGTCTTGCTTGGTGCAACTTACGCTATAGGATAGTTTTATTAAATGGTTTGGATAAAATTACGGTATTTTCTCGAAAAAACTGTTTTAGTAACATGAAACGACATCTGATAGAATTTACTCAAAGCTATTAGTTCAGAAGCAAATCTGGTAGAATTTGCTCAAAGCTAATAGTTCAGACGCTGGGCCGCAAACGGAATACATTTTGCAGAACCATCTATCGCACTCGAGTGAAACTGGGACGGATCGCTAGTACCATTATATAAGTACCATTAAATTACCATTATAGTACCATTACATAAAATTCTTCATATTTTTTTATATTATACAAAACCCAAAACAAAAATTAAAAAAAATAAAATTTTTACTCACCAATTTTTTTGGCACCACTTCATTCATAGACCTAGAAAAAAAAACAATTTTTTATATAACGTCACTTGATTGGTTAAAATTTATTACACATTTATAATCACTTAAATAAAAATTCTATCACTATTAATATCACAAAATTTCCAAAAAAAAAACACTTTCTTTGAGTTGGGTAGAAAAAGAAGTTACAAATAATCCTCGCCACTGACTCAAAACAACTTATTATATCGTAGATAAATTAATAAACTTAATATATTGAACAGTCTTATAAGTTAGTAAACGTTCAGAAGCTTACTAAATTGAAAACTTTCTTAAAGTTGTTGTAAAAGAAAAGACGTTACAAAAAAAAAACCCCACCACTACCTTCATCGAGACCAATATTATCTTAAAGATATAATAACGTTTTTTTAATTATCTCCCACTACTCACGCATATGAACTTTAACGGTCAAACCGAAGGGTAGAGGGTTTTGAGATAAATTATATCTACAAAGAGTTGTCTGCAGTAGTACATTATGAAATTTTGGATTTGAAAATGTATTCTTGTTTCATTTTGTCATTTTATTGTCGTGATATGTCGTACTCTTTCTGGCAACCGTATGGGAAATGTACGTTACTTTTTTTGGCGCGTGACGAAGAAAATACTGGCATATTATGTCGTTCAACTTGGATGATCATCTTGTCTTTAGAGAGCAAGGGTGGAATATTGGACTTTAATTGTCCAGTGCATAATGAAGTTAGATTCACAATAGAAAAATAAGTAAATAAACATTAACAATGATAATAATAATAATTATTATTATAATGACAATAAATTTATTTCAATAAATATAGTACAGTTAATACATAATTTGCTGTCTTATAATTGAAAGACACAGGTATTTGAGCTAAATGTCAAAAACAACAGGACAGTTATGTATTGTAAGACGGTGGAGCCGAAGACTCTACTACTGTTATCACTAATCTCAATCTCAGTTGCGTACAAAGCCGCGGGTAGCGGCTAGTATATTATAAATAAGTAGCCATTATTATGTATTTATAAGGTTAAAAAAATTGTCCACTTTTTTACATTTAGTCCAAATACTATCATTTGTTAATTTGTTTGGATGTGAACTGACGATGAATAATAATCATATATATTAATACGCTAAGGTTAAATATGTTTGCCTCCCTTTTTAGAAAAAACCTCACAATTTCTCCACATAAATTATATATCATTTTACAGATAATTGCTTGCTCTACTGACATTAAAAACTAAAAAATTTATTATTGCTTTTGTTTTTCTAAATTAATTAAAATACAGCAACACTGAACAACGTCTGCCATCTGACGGCTTTAATTTTGAAACAACGTCAACACTTCGATCTGTCATCTGACCTTCATATTGTAATACAATAGACACAATACTGCATACTGCCATCTGACGGCTTTAATTTTGAAACAGCGAGCAACGCTGAACAACGTCACAGCAATGCTGCATGATGCCATCTGACGGCTTAGCTCAACGCTTTTGCTACTTGCGCCTCTATATGAGAATTTTAGTAAAATATTTCTTCGATCTGTCATCTGAGCTTCATATTGTAATACAACAAAAAGAAGAACGTTATAAGCAGTGTGCAAAATTAGAAACGAATTGAATACCTGCAATCATATTTAAAAAATAATTTTGTAAAGTGATAATTATTATACTTATTTAGTGCGAATAATTCGCACAGGTCACACTAGTAATATTAAAATTAGTTTAGTTTCGTTTCTATGAGATTTGACCACATTTGTTTTTCTTTTTTTCAAAACAAAAAATTTTACGTAAATATAGAAAATATCTGTACCTATAATATAGGTACAGATATTTTCTATATTTACGTAAAATTTTTTGTTTTGAAATATCAAATATTTAAATATATTATATTTAAATATTTGATATCTTTATTTTATACAATATTTATTTAAATATTTGTTTCATAATTGTTTAGATTGAAATATGTTCAAACCAGAAATGCATCTTGTAAATGTTAAGTACGCATAATATAGGCAAATAAAGAGATAACCCCACAATAAAATTAAATAACGGCCAGAGATCCTGTTACTATTTTTATTGATGACTTTATGTTTATCGTGTGATTAAGACTTTTGCTCTCGGCAGACCCATAAGCGACATATGGCAGTACTTTACTGCACACGACCGACGCACGTACTCTTTCTTAAGACGTTTGCTTGGCCCCGTGCAGCTGACCTAAGACGCGTGCGAAGATCCACAAACCGTGACGGACGAGACACACACCGGCCCGGATGCCGAAGCACCCGACTGTGGCACGGGCGCTGCACCCCCTTGCCTGTTGTTGTCGCTTCAAACTCATTGTGTAATGATAAAGTAGTATACTGGATTTTTATTTATATAATTTTTAAATAAAAAAAAAAACACCAATTATCGGTGTAATATTGGTCTAGTATCAATTCATATTTTCAATTAATATTAAAAAATCCAGTTGATATACTTTCATCAGTTTTCAGAGTAGGTCGTGATTATTATTTTTTAAGTGATTTATTATCTATTTTTTACGTATACAATAGTTATTGGCGTAACTAGTAGTCTAAGTCATTCATGGCGCTGACAGGTCATGACTTAGCCTACAAGTTACGCCCATAATTTTATTCAATAATTGCGCGTTATTCATGCTTTATTTATTGTTATTAATGAGATGTTGTTAATATCTATTTATTTCTTTATAAAAAAAACTGTCAATACTAACAGCACCAAACAGCACGATTCAATGTTTTGGTTTGAGGTTAGCCGGTTATGAATAAACTCCATGTCGAAAACATTCGGCCTCTCAATTTTAGGCTCAATGGGTAACAACGGAGTTGTTGTTATCGACTATTTCGTTACGACTCAGAAAATAGTTACGTTTATTTTCATTACTCCACAATGGCCGAGCTAGTAGGAATCTTCATTGAGTTATGACAAGTAATTGTCACCAGTCGGTAAATGGCTATTTAGGGTTCGGTTTTTAGGCATGATAAAACATGAATAACGCGCATGAGTTGAATAAATGTTAGCTATAGTGTACTATTTTGTTATTAACCCATTGTTGACGTTATAATTATGTAAAATTAGAAAAATTTACTATTCAAACAATGTTGCTGCAGGAGGTCAAATTCGTATATTCCGCTATCGCGGCGACTGAATTATCATTTATACTACAGTGATTAAAAATAATCTCTTGAACATAATCTTCTCTAGATACTTGCTGGAACGTCATAGAATAACAATTTAAATAAAAACGCAGACATTATTTTTTTAAATACGTTTGTTTGGGAAATATCAACTAATCATTGAGCTTGAATTTAAAAAATTGAGACAGTAAAACTTTTTGAAGTCTTTGCGTTTTTATAATATTATTAAAAACAATTATTGCGAAATTGGAAAAATGCAACTTTAAAATAAAAAGACGTCTTGGAAATATATCTACATCTGTCTTCAAGATGTTCAAAATGACATACGGTTATTTTTTAATAACTTCTTTCGATATAATTTGCTAAACTGGAAATAACTGTGTCTTTAAATTGATCCATTATTTAGAGATATTTTTTATATACTGTATTTAAAGTTTAAATTAGGTATTTATATAATTGGAATATTGTAACAAAAAAACATGTAGAAGAAAAAACTGCCAATTTACCACCTATTGACAAGTCTATTGTTTGCCTGGAGTCGAACCTTTTTTTTATAATTTGCAGAACAAAATTAGATGTGTTAAAATTATTTGATGAACATATAACGGAATATTTCTGACAACTTCACACTGAGAAAATAATGGCTGCTTGAAATTTGACAATTACTTCCTAATTTATCTAATATATAAAACGGTTTTTGCGTAAATGACTTTTTTGTGCATTTTTTCAATATAAAATTATACTTGAAACATGTTTTTTTTTAACTACTAAGAAGTTTTCAAACTTAGGAACCGTGTGTAATTGTAGATAATAGACGATCGACAACTAAGGTCATTCGCACCTTGAATCTTGATTACATCAAATTATATTAGTAATATTAATAGATAATAGTTTATTGCCAAAATATACAAATGAGATCTCTGGTTTGTCAAATTTAAGGAGGTTGAGCCGTTTTACGAAGATAATGAAAAAAATATGAAATAAAGTTTTTTTAATAAATTTTTTTATGACAAAATTTTCTGTAAAAAATCCAAAATCATTAGGAGATTTAAAAATTAAAAAAAACTTTTACATTTAGTCTTATGGAAAATATGTCAACCTAGCATGCAAACAGTACATTTTAATTTTTTGAAAATAACCAAATAACGTCAGCAGTATGTAAAGCATCGATGTCTTACGCATATTTTAATATTTTTTCCAAATTAATTAGGAGACTTTTAATCAATAAAAAAAATTATTAAACCTTAGCACTTTTCGATTATGAACTTTTATTCTTGACAATTTTAACTGAATTTTCAACTTTTTAATGATTTAATTTTTATTATTTCTAATTTCTTTTTTTAATTATTTACTACAAAAAATATGTAAAATACAGATATTTACATAAATTTATTTTTTCTAACCTAACTTTGTACAAAAATTCAAAAGCTAGTCCATTAAGTAAAATACTGAAATAATTAATTAATATCAAAAAAAATATTTATTTATGCCTTTATGACAATAATTTATTGGTATCATCGACTTATAACCTTTTGTAAAAATTTATTATGGAAAAGTTCCCATTTAGAGTTCGACTTACTTTTGATTGGAACTGTAACGCATCAACCTCCTGTATAGTGCTACAGAAAATATAATCATTTATGCTAAAAGACATTTCAAGTAGGCATTTTTTAATATCCATGAGTGGGGGTGGGATTCGAATCCACGACATCTTGATCTAAAGACAAGCACACTATCCGTTGCACCGAACTGTTCTCTGTGCGTGTAAATGTCAAAGTTCATGTGTAATTTGACAATGTGTAAACTGTCAACGCAAATATTTTCACAATTTGTTTTTTGGATGAATCGATTTTTTTAAGACCGTTGCCGAATGCATTTCTATTATATTTTCTATTAGGACGACACATGCATTGATCGGGTGGACACTGATTTATAGCTGTTATTCGTTTGAGGCCGGGGGGCATCGGCCATGGATTGACAAATATGTATAGGAGCGTTGTTTTATTGAGTCCGGCTAGAGCACTAACAAAACCAAATATATGCATTTTCAATGGGTCCGAGTTTATTAAATTGCTGTCAAAAACACACATCCACACACACGCACGCACACAAAGTAGGTATACGTAAACGTGTGTTGGTACGCACAGGTAGTGATACAGCTATGAACGCAAGGCAACGTGGCTTATGTATTGATTTTTTATCATTTTTACCCGACTACGGCGAAGCAGAAGGAGGGTTATGAGTTTGACCGGTATGTATGGAATGTATGTTCATCTGTTCCCTGATAACTTCTAAACTACTTATCATAATTTGACAAAAGAGGTATCGTCCGCTGGTTATAGGTTATGTGGCGTTACATTAAATTAAGTATTGCGCCCTCTAGACGACAAAATCATGAACTAAATGTGCGAAGCCAAAAGGAAGGGTTATGAGTTTAGCAGTATATGTATGTATGTTTGTATTTACGGATGTTCCATCCGATTTTGACAAACAATCGATTCGTGATTATTATTATTGTAAATTCCATTGCCGGCAGATCGCAACGAGTATACATATACATATTTTCCATAAGACTACATGTAAAAGTTTTTTTTTAATTTTTAACTTTATAAATCTCCTAATGATTTTGGATTTTTTACAGAAAATTTTGTCATAAAAAAATCTATTAAAAAAACTTTATTTCAAATTTTTTTCATTATCTTCGTAAAACGGCTCAACCTCCTTAAAGATATACAGATTGTATCAAATCAAAACAGTCCATAGGTTCTTCTGTGTGTAAGACAGAGACGATATTATATAAAGCACTAAAGCAGTAAGTAAGAATGAGATAAATGATCGCTTATAGTTACTGTGGTTATACAATCTAATAGTATCGTCTTTGTTTTCTACAGTAAAAAACGCAATTTTATCAAATGTCAGTATTCACTAGTGAAATTATTGATAAAAAAGATTTACAGTGTACGTAATTATTTATTTACGTAACTACAGTAACTATATTAGCGATCATTTATCTCATTCTTACTTACTGCTTTAGATCTTTATATATCGTCTCTGTCTTACACACAGAATGGCCTATGGACCGTTTTGATTTGATACAATCTGTATATGATCTAGTATTAGACTCGAATAACCATGGTATCTTTAAAAAACATTGTTTATTTTTTAAATCTCTTTTTAAAATCAGACTTTAATAAACCTAATTGTGTCCAGTTCATATGCATTATAATATTTACAAAAGAAATTCCGTGACTAAATCGTTTACACATTTCACGTACGACGGAGGGGGCGAGGCGGGAGGTTAGTTTTCCTGATGTCCACCATCCCTCGTAGACCGCTCCGGGGGTGGGCTAGTGAAAGGGTGTATTGTCGCATGTTGCATGTTGTATCTTTTAAAAGATAGAATGCTTAGATAGCAGCCTTTTGCTTGCGCCATAAACATGTATAAAAGGTTTCCGTGCTTATATGTGAACTAAATAAAATATACTCATATACTCGGCTCTGTTGTCTCTACACTCGATTCGCGGTTAATAAAGAATAAATAAAAAAAATATCAAACAAGAAAAAAATATTAATGAAAGGATCCCGCCCAAACTTTGTTCTCGATTAGATTGATCGAAAATGGTTTTATTTTATAGTTTAAAGATCACTAAAAAAAGTGTCCATAAGCGGATAGCCTATATAAGCCAATAGATTTTTAGCTACTGATATGTTTAGCGAGATTTTAGATATAGGAATATCCATTGAACTTACAATCTTAAAAAATCCTAAGCTTTAGAAATGCGTTTTCGAGTGCGCTGAATCCGAATATGACATTCATATTTTATACAGGGTGACACCTTCCAACATTAGCTAGTTTTCGACTATTTTTCTATTTCTAAGAAAAGCATAAAAGTTGAATATGGAGCATGTTTGTGAATTCAATAGATGTAGCTAAAAATCTATTGGTTCTTAGGCTTTGTACCCATGGACACTTTTTCTTAGTGACCTTTAAACTATAAAATAAAACTATTTTTGATCAATTTAACTCATAACCAAATCCTATATAAGGTTTGTGCGGGGTCCTTTATAACAAAAGAAAATCTCAATATGCAGCAGGTGGAGACCAATTTGTCTCTTTCTTTTGTTTTTGAATGGGTCCTCATTCGCTGCACTTTGAGATTTTCCGACTTTGTTTTCATCTCTTTAATTATTAATTTAATTTTTGCGCCGTCGGGTTTCTTGTTTTGAATTGGTTATAACTATAGTAATTGCTCTAGATTTTTTTAATCTTGATGATTTTCGTTCAATCTACAACTAATTTTCAATGTTCATAATTTTTTTCAGATTTCTATAAACGAATTTTTTGGTGACAAGCGAGGGGGGCAGCAATTTATAAGCTTTTTTTTCTAAAAATGTAGAAAAAATATAAAGAATATACCTATATCATATATAATTATTTTTGATTCGTGTTTCATAATAAAAGCTTTCATTTGACACCCCACACGTAACCTTGAAAACATTTTTTTCATTTTCCAATTTACCTCCTGAAATGAATTTTTAAATTACAATAAAAATTCAACTTTTTTATACTTCATGTCTGTAATTGGACCACCACTATCTCTGCCAAATTTTAAATTTTTATGCCAAATAATTTCAGAGAAAATTGCTTGCGACAGACGGACACTAAAAATTAATGCCGTATTCAAGAACAGTAGATTACAGGCTGTTCATATTTTTATTAACAATGCAACAATAATTAACAGATCCGCCGGATGACGTCGTCCCCCTACTACCATCGAGCCGAACGAGGTAACCTCATTAATTTACTGATCTTGGACTGCATTGTGCTCGGCTTAATACGACATGTCACGTGTTAAGGAGGTTGAGCCGTTTTACGAAGATAATGAAAAAAATCTGAAATAAAGTTTTTTTAATAGATTTTTTTATAACAAAATTTTCTGTAAAAAATCCAAAATCATTAGGAGATTTATAAAGTTAAAAATAAAAAAAAACTTTTACATGTAGTCTTGTGGAAAATATGTCAACCTAGCATGCAAACGGTACATTTTAATTTTTGGCAAATAACCAAATAATGTCAGCAGTTCCGAAAACTAACTATGTAAAGCATCGATGTCTAACGCATATTTTAATATTTTTTCCAAATTAATTAGGAGACTTTTAATCAATAAAAAAAATTATTAAACCTTAGCACTTTTCGATTATGGACTTTTATTCTTGATAATTTTAACAATTTTAACTGAATTTTCCACTTTTTAATGATTTAATATTAATTTTCATTACTTCTAAATTCCTTTTTAATTATTTACTGCAAAAAATATGTAAAATACAGATATTTACATAAATTTATTTTTTCTAACCTAACTTTGTACAAAAAATTCTAAAGTTAATCCATTAAGTAAAATACTGAAATAATTAATTAATATTAAAAAAAATATTTACTTATGCCTTTATGACAATAATTTAATAGTATCGTCGACTTATAACCTTTTATAAAAATGTATTATGGAAAAGTTTCTATTTAGAATTCGACTTACTTTTTATTGGGACTGTAACGCATCAACCTCCTTAAAACGCGAATCGAGTCTAGTTAATCTTTATACAGGGCAGTGTTTGTGAGTGTATAAAGCTCTGCCATCAACGGAAACAATAGGGTAAGATATGACATTATCTTTTATAAGGTTTTGTGGTAGCGTTTACACCCTCAGACTCATTACTGTGCATAATTATGTATACACTACATAATATTGTCACGTCACTTTCATATAATATTATTACTCATATTTTTTTTCTTTATAAATAATTATTATTTTTTATTTGAAATAATTTTTCTGTCTGGTCTCAGTTAATGTCTATTATTAAACCGATTGTACTGAGTTAAGAGATTTCTTTTAATTATGGTTTATTAACAACTAAAGGCCGCTGCACATGAGGCTGGAAGCGTTGGTGGGACTCGCGCTGGCTGCGAAGATGGAAATGACGTCACCGTCGGCTAGCATGCGTGGTCACAAGATGGATATCAAAATTAAAACCGGAGCTATTTTTCCTGCTTTTTGAGCAAGAACCAATAAGGAAACAATATTTTGTCACGTGGGCGACATGGACAAGAAACAAATATGGCGTCACAGTGTGTGTTCTGTTCAGAGACAATAAACTTTTTGACGTGATAACGTCTTATAAATTGATGAATCACCAATCTTATAAATTGATAAAACACCGGCTGCATGCACGAAAAAGTGTAACGTTCCTAACGTTCGTAACGCGTAACGTTCCGCCTGACCCTGTGCGTGCTTTTTGCTAATTTCTCGCTCAATTTAAATCAGATCGGTTTGAAACCAGTCTTAAACGAAAGAGGAGAACATTTTACATAGATTTCGTATAACAGAATTTGCCTAAACAGTTTTTTTATACACATTTATATAGAAAAATAGCTGTATAAATGCAATGTTGTCTAATGCATGGCGCGACGCGGTCGGTCGTCTTTGTTTGCAGTACATGGAAATTAGAAAATAGCGTATGTCTTGTCTTAACATGAAAACGGCTGCATTTCTAATGTTTAATTCAATTTTTTGACATTAGTATTTTGTGAAATGCAACGCCTTCTAAGTTAAGTATTGGAATAACTAATCATTATTAGAACATAATACTTTGACAGTTGCAAACGTCACTTTTGACATTTCTTATCATTCCGACACCAAGGATAAGCGGATTGAAACCAAATTTTGGGAGGTTTAGGTTATGTATTACGGAATACGTTATCACGTAAAACTATCGTCCGTAAACCGACTTTACAGACAACCAATTTTTTTTGTTAACATTCGAACTATCACAGCGCGCACACCAAACCCATCTTCAAAACACGCTTCGTGTAATACAAACACATAAAAGGCATCACGAAACCCAGCTACATAGTATGCTTCAAACCTAGCAACCAAATCTAGCAAGGACCTTCGATCTTTACAGTTACCTGATGTCGCCTTTAATAGAAAACGCCATAATGTAGGTACCTCCTGCCCTAGCACTGGCAGTCACCAAGTTGGGCAGGAAATCCTTATCTATAATAATTGGAACTTTGTAACATAATATTTTGAGGAATAAATAAATAAATAAATAAAAATCAGGGCGGTTTTTTCTTAGTTGAAAATTGTTTTGTGCGCATGCCTCAACTTTCGCCATATTTTTCTCACAATTTTCATTTTGACAGGTGAAAAGTGATTGATTTTGAAAAAAAAAATAGTAATTAAATAAGAAATATTTACACATTTTATTCAAGATGGTTTCTTTCTTTTCAAATGCATTTTGATGTCGCCATCTGTCAATCGATGATTTTAAATAGCGGTAAACACGTTACTTCCGTCCAAAAAAAGATCTGAGTTACTCTGAAATCACGCCTTAAGAAGTTTAACATAAAAAAAATGGGACGACCCCACTTTTAGATCTTTGATTGTGAGCGAGAATAGTTTTAGACCCGGTCAATTGAACCGATTAACAATAGTATAGTTACGGACTGAGTTTCCTTATTGGATTTTCATAGTCGCATGGACCCCTTAAGTGTTTATTGTCTTATGTTATGTTCAGAGAAGACATGGCTGCCATCTAGTTAACAAGATATGTAAATTAAATCAGCAGTTAGTTATCTGATTGGAATCTTTGTATCAATGAAAGCTTGTCCTTTGTAGACGACCTAATACAGACGGGATAAGATGGGATAAGCCGTTGTTAGTTAGTAGATTATAGGTGCTGTATTTATCCCGAAGGAACTTCTTTAACCTCCAAGTGTTATTACGAGACAACGAACTGGATCTTTCAATTTAGTGCGGTTTTTGGTCTGAACAGTGGCGGTTTCTCTATGAGCGTTTCAAACCTGCAGCACAACCAAAATCTTAGGTACTTTATAATTTTAGAATGAATATTGCACATACCGCTAAAACTAGCGTTATGTGCTCTATTATTGCTTTGTGGGTCAGGGCTGACTTTCGTTCATACGCAAGAAGTTATATCTAAATTAATTTCGCACGAAATCCACTCAAATTGTAGTTTTTTAAAAAGAGGAGGTTCTGTTCTATAAAACATAACCATTTTTAGATTAATGCAGGTTCATATATAGTTCTAAAATTGTAATTGAAAATCTCGAATAGCAGTTGTCTGTTTGT
This sequence comes from Xanthostigma xanthostigma, assembly GCA_963575645.1. NCBI lineage: Eukaryota > Metazoa > Arthropoda > Insecta > Raphidioptera > Raphidiidae > Xanthostigma > Xanthostigma xanthostigma. The sequence goes on along the minus strand of OY754471.1, from coordinate 6,009,747 downwards.
CTGTACGTACGTCCGAGCCCTACAGATCGCAATTTTCGTCGGAACGTCTTGGTTTTTATTTTATTTACTTTGTTTACTATCAGACCAGAGCCCTATTTAAAATCAATGAAATTAGTTCAGTAGTTTAATATTTATAAACAGTTTTATTTTATTTTCTTATTTTTTAACAGCTAATAGTTTGAAAAAACAATATAATAATTACTATTAAAAACAAAGTGTTGTTTACATTTTTTGTTTAATTTTTGACATAATAAAGAGTGGAAAAAAAATTATAATTTTTTATGTTAAACTTTATTTTCTAATTTAAAAAATTGATTTTTTGAGCTTTGACAAAGTCAATATTTTTAATGAAACGTAAGCAATAAAAGAAAAGAATTATACCTATGTGTTCGCATTCCCGTTATTCATAATTATTAAATAATAATTACTGTGTAAATTATCATAGAATAAGTGCTACACTTCTATACCATAATAACACCGGCATAGCCACCAAGCTTCGTCGCGTAGTGCATAAGCCATTAGGTCAGCAAGGGCAAGGTCCCAGGTTCGATTCCTACCGAAATAATTGATTTTTATTTTTTTTCTCTATTCCATTTTATTCCACTTGATATTTGTATATTATGTATATATTTTTTAATTTTTTCAAATAAAAAAAAAAATTATTTTTCTCGTTTTTAAATTTTTTTTTTAATTATTTCTAAAATATTTTTTCAATTTTTGTTTTTTTAAATATTTATCGTACAGTTTAAGAGACACTGACACATCACAAAACTCGTGTGTATTCAAAAATGTATATTTCAAGCAAATCAAAAAGCATGTCTGAAAACTTTATATGCAATCATATGCAACAATCTGTATTTTCTTTGTATGGCATCAAAATAAAGTTTTCTATTTTCTTGCATTCAGCTATAATTTGTCTATTGTAATATTTTATTCTTACTGACCGTTATCTTTGAAAACGGAGCAAATTTTACTTATGAATTCTTAATGCAAATGACGCCAGGCTATACTTGTCCGTACTAACGTGCAGGGTCCGACAAAAAGTATCAACTCTCGAGCTAGCAAATCAAGCGTGTCCTATTTTTAACCGACTTCAAAAAAAGGAGGAGGTTCTATATTCGACTGTATATATTTTTTTCTTTTTTTATGTGTGTTCACCGATTTCTCCGTCAATTATGGACCGATTTTCAAAGTTCTTTTTTTATTCGAAAGAGTGCACTTCCGAGGTGGTCCCATCGGAACCAAGTCAGGATCTTATGGTGGAATCCGGAGAAATTAAATTTCAAAGGCACGCATACTTGGACTATAAAGCGTGTTTTTTAGTTTTTTTTAAACTATATTTATTTTCCACTTTTTAGTTCGATTTATTGTCAAAAATTTGCCGAAAAACAATAATTTTTTTTTCGGCGTGGACGGGATTAGAACTCACGACCCGTGATTCCGAGAATTGACGTCAGCGAAGACCCGTGCTTTAGACCGCACGGCTAAGCACTGTAGTTACAGTGCTGGCATATTATACTATTGTAATAAACCACTTGCTGTAGTCCAAAGGAAGGTTACTAACAAACATACATACAAACTTACAAGTGAAGCTAACATAAAGCGTGTAAAAATCGACTATGTTTTTGGAAGAGTTCAGCAAAAGAAGGTTGAATTCATGCATCCAAGCTGGTGTTATTTGCAACAATATGTTCAGACGCGGTAAAACAAAAACCTCACTGACATTTTGACCAGTTTTTTTTTTCAGGTAATAATATTGATTCTTTATTTGTGTTGGTCCCTGTCTCTATAGGTATGAAGTCGATGTTGTAATGACATTAACATTACAGCTGTATAACTTCAAACACAAAGAGCTGAAGAGATTTAATATAGAGATATCGAGGCGTATTATGGGAATTAGGAGCTATATCCGTCCATCTGTCATATCGTACAGTATAGCGACATTATACACACATATACACTAACATGTCGTATAATATACAGGATGTCCCATTAAGAATGGGACATAGAACAACCGCAGATTCTCCAATTCAAAATAAAACGATTAAGCAAAATATGCTTAGATAAAATGTTACTCGCTCTACTAGTGGCGTACGGCAGGAGTAAGTAATGATTGTACCCCTTCTAAATGTTACGCCGCTGTCTAAATTTTAATTTTGACTATAATTTTAATTTTTTTTAATGTACACTTGTTAGTTTGTTGTAAAGTCATTGGTTATCGAGATATTCGCAGTTTTTTTAAGACAAAATTGTAAAAATGAATATTATTAATAATAATACAAATAAAAAGTTAAAGATAGATAGACATGTACTTTTTATTTGTATTATTATTAATAATATTCATTTTTACAATTTTGTCTTAAAAAAACTGCGAATATCTCGAAAACCAATGACTTTACAACAAACTAACAAGTGTACATTATTGACTTAGAAAACATCAAAAAAATTAAAATTACAGTCAAAATTAAAATTTAGACAGCGGCGTATTTAGAAGGGGTACAAGCATTACTTACTCCTGCCGTACGCCACTGGTAGGGCGTACTGAACTAATTTTTTTATTGTTAGGTGCATTTTATGATATTTAACAAGTGTGCCGATTTGAGTAAAATTATACGGTGTATTAAAAAAATTATGGACATTAATAATTTTTCAGTTTTCAACTTCAACACCCCGTATTTCGGAAACGAGTAACATTTTATCTAAGCATATTTCGCTTAATCGTTTTATTTTGAATTGGAGAATCTGCGGTTGTTCTATGTCCCATTCTTAATGGGACACCCTGTATATCACGAATCATTGACCCATTGTTCACGCGACGCATTTGAAAAAACATGATTTATTAAACCTTTTTTCAACTTATACAAAAAAAATTTGAACGATTAAGAAAGTTTATTAGCTCGTCGCCGTCGATAGAAATGTATTTCTTATTTATTGTAGATTATAGATGCTCGACAACTAATATCAATAGGGGTTTATTTTGTGATGTTTAAACAAGATCTCAAAGCAGGAGCGGTGGTGTACCCGTCTACAATCTACGTGTAGAAATGAAAAGTTACAGATTTGAGAAGAAGGTATCCGTAGATACCCGACTGTACTGTGAAGCTTTAACTATATGTGCTTTATTAAGTTAATGTAATTATAATTATTATCGTTGACTATTTATTGCTTATTTCGTAAGAATATAAAACGTGACAAAATTCATATAATTATGTGTGATATATTATTATCTAGGGATTGATAAAATATTAGGCAATATTGAATGATAAACTTAGTACCTTTTCCCTTAATATGTCCTTTCGCATATAAATTTATATGCTTCATAATTATCATGGTGTACAGGCATGTGAAACATTTCTTCCATGAGTCACTAAATTGAGATCATTTCCAAACAACGAATAATACTATTGAAAACCCGTCTTTTTTGTTTTATAGTTTATGTTGAAACATTTTTGTATCTTATGGGTAAGTATAACATAATGTCTAGGGGAGCACATATTCATAAACCAGTAGGTACTGCTTTGAAAGCTCAACTCGATCGTTGAGTCGAGAAAAATTTAGGTTTGTTAAAAAAAAAAACGATTTCGTTGGTTGTTTTTGCAAACCGTCAAAAATTGACATTAAATAATTGGTAGGTATATGAAAAAAAACGAAAGAAAAAAGAAATATATTTTGCACTATCTCTTATAAATTAGTGTTTGCAGATATGCAAGTGACTCATCACACCACTAGTGCTGTAAAGTAAAACAAAACTGGTAGCCCTATATATACCAATTCCATTAGTAAATCACTGTTTGTCTGTTGTTTTTTTTTTATTTATAACCTATTTTTAGAAGTGACGTTTGCTTAAAACTATATTATTTTACCACATATATAATTACTATATGAAGCATTGGCTATTTACTCAATGTGCGTTGAGCGAAGCCAACAAAGCGTATCGAAAATATATCTGCGAGTCTTTTTTCGAAGTAATTCCTTGTATATTCCGACAAAATATGTTATATAGCGGCCCGTCCGGTTTCACTCGGGTGCAAAAGAACGACTGGGGGGAGGGACATGAGTACGCACATTCATATTATTTTACCGAGATGAATGTTGTGTCCAAATTTCATGAAGATTGGATAGTTTTTGTCAGACGAACAAATTTTGAGTTATATTTTGCAACATTTTTCATTATATGTTATATAGTCTATAGCTTCCTCGATAAATGGGCTATCCAACAAAAAAATATATACATCTCTTTATCAAAGATCTTATGTCTTTACCTATGGCGTCATCAGAACCAACGAGCTCTTACGACTTAAAAAAGACAGAAGTATAATATGTTAACACCTTAATGGTTCGATTGCGATTTTATTCCTATGCGCGGTATATAGTAAAATTGTATATATTTTACGCTTTTTAGTGAAGAAAGTTGATTTTTTTTCAAGTTGATCAAACATTTTTTAAAGGTTGGCCACCCTTACCTTGAATAATAAAAACATGACACATACGTTGGTACCTGTGTGCAGGTACGTATGTTTGTGGTCAGAACGGAGCTGCAGAGCAGAGCGGACTCGAGCTCATCGTTTTGCACGTTAAGGGTGCGGCGATCGCCTCAGGGGGCTCTTGGTTCATGCCAAGGTAGGGCAAGACAAGATCAACCTTACGCTAATATATGATGTCAAGTTATAATTGGTTACTTATAATTTTATCGCTACGACGCTCTTTTTTACCGAACCTTCTGAACCAACACAGCGATAAAACTGCGCCGTCAATGTCTGATTCATTCCTTGAAAAACTCAACACAGTAGAACAACGGGTGGTCAAATGCTATCTGGCATGTGCATCTTTTTAGGTATTGAAGTTTTTGACGTGATAACGTCTTATAAATTGATGAAACACCGGCTGCATGTACGAAAAAGTGTCACGTTCCGAAATGTGTCACGTTCCGCCTGACCCTGTGCGTGCAAGCGAGAGCGCATTATAAGCTACAAAAATGTATTAATTATTAAAGATCACAAGACACAAACTTCCAATAGACTGCCACAGTTTGCTCGTATATATACTTACAGGGAGTGAAAAATCCACACCACCCGACCGTCCGTTTATTAAAACTGCGTGTATTTTGAAAACGGTTCATTATATTTAAAAACCGTTTCTACAGTTGGTTAGAACTCTAATTTTACTATTTAAATATGTAAAAATAAATGTTTGGAAACGTATACGTATAATGTGAAAAATAAAAAAAGTTATTTTTCAACACTTTACGAGTATAGTTCAATGTTTCTTTATGACGTTATCACGTAAAACTATCGTCCGTAAACCTATAGTTTAAATGTCATTAAGAAAAAGTGTACATGAGTGCATAGCCTAAAGTCCAATAGATTTTTAGCTACAGATATGTTCAACTTTTGTGCTTTTTTAAGGTGACACCTTCCAACATTACCTACTTTTCGACTATATTAATTCTATTTCTAACAAAAAAGCTAAAAATCTATTGGTTTTTAGGCTATGCTATGGACACTTTTTCTTAGCAACCTTTAAATTATAAAATAAAACCGTTTCAATCTAACCGACCGATCAAGTACCGCAGCGTGTGTACGGACGATAGTTTTACGTGATAACGTATTCCGCTCGAATATCATATTTAATAATACATAAACTTAGTAGCTGTCAAACTTGGGCCGATCGTGCGCGGAACGTGACACATTTCGGAACGTGACACTTTTTCGTGCATGCAGCCGGTGTTTCATCAATTTATAAAACTTTTTTTTGTAAATTACGTAACGAAAGTTTTAAAAGGAACAGAAAACAATAACTCATAGCATATATTTAGGTTAGATAAAGCAGTACCACACCTTAGCTCGAAAATTCTCCACGTCAGCGGAGAACAAAAGTCTCAGTGCAGTACGTCTCTAGGGGGTTGATGATACATATTAGACACGCACCTTTGTTTTAAACAAATGAAAATAAAATATCGTGATACTTCATGGCGATTTGTGAATTCAATACGCCCTAAAAAATGTTCACAGAGTTATACACACATACAAAAAAAACGATGTTAATTAAAATCGGTTGTTCTTTCAAAGCTTGTTGATTTAAAATATCAAAAGAAAATGGAATTTTTTTAAATCGCGAATCAAATAATCTCTAGCATAGATTTTCATAAAAAATAGGTATTGCTTTTTTGAAACGCACTTTTTTTTAATTAATTCGAAAACGCAAGATTTTTAAAGGAAAGTGAGAATCCATAGTATTGTAATTCGGGTGCTGCTACAGACATTTTACAAAAATATGTTTTTTAGATTCGGGGGACCACAAAACGAAAAAAAAATTATAAAATTTTGAAAAGTGAATTTTGACCTAAATTATACTTGTGGAGTATATGATTAAGAACTAAAATTTAAATTTATTTTACTTTATAGAAGATTCAACTCAAATTCTTTAAATGTATTTTTTCAATTATAGCTTCAAAAAATGTCTCGACAGCTTTATCTGATAACATTCAAATCTTTGTGTAACGTGATTACTCTTCAATAAATTAAATTATCGACCAATTTCTCAGACAATATATTGAAGAAGCTCAAATCCGGACCGAAACGTGAATCTATTAAATTATAATTTTATATTTTGTCAATATATTGTTTGAAAAATTGGTCGATAATTTTATTTATTTATCTGAGTACCTTATATTTCAGGTGTTTGTCACTAATTAATAAGGTATATTCCAAGCAGTCAGAGAACGGACACGAAACCGTCACAGTGTCATGCTCAAGTAGCTAAAACGTGTTGTAAAACCAATAAAAACAGTTTCGTTTTAGCTACTGCGCATGACACTGTGACGGTTTCGGGTCCGTTCTCTGACTGCTTGGAATATACCTTATTATTAGTGACAAACACCTGAAATATAAGGTACTCAGATAAATAAATAAAATTATCGAGAGAATCACATCCATTTACTCGTTTTTTGTTACGTCGTTCACCGTCATATTACGGCTGCTATATTACGTTACCGCTGTCTCAGAAAACCAAGGCTTAGGGGAAAAAGTTAAAACTTAAATGACGCGGGAATTTTTTACAAACATTGTCATAGAAAATAATAAAGTCATAATTCTTTTGTAGCGGTTTCGTTTACAGCTTATCAAAATAGTTTGTGTAATTTGTAATATTATTAAAAAGTATGCCTGCAGCATGTCAAAGGGGAGTTTCGTACAATCTAGTTGTCAGTTGTTTTATATTTAACGACAAGCGTTTAAGAAAGTCGATAATTAACAGAAAGACTAATGAGTATTTTGTAAGACGATACCCCCTTTTAGAATCTTCGTTGACCAGCTGACATGTATCACTGACCGTATATAGTAAGCCAGAAGTCACTTCACAATAGTTGTGTTGGGCTGCAGAACGCATTATCAGAAAATCTGATTTTGAGATTGTGATCATATTAATCGCATTTTATATTTATGCAGATACAGTCCATTGTTGTTGTTAAGCTATCTTTCATGTAGAAAAAAACACTAAAAATAGCAAAATAAATAGAAATTCGGCTGTCATAATTCATGAGTAGGCATAGCAGAAAAAATCCAGCCAATTGGGCGAAGGGACCATTCCAGCTTCAAAAATGTTGACGTTTGATTATAATAAAGAAAATAAAATTTCTGATATCGCGTGAGGTGACGCGGGTAATGGCTAGTATCCAATATAATATTTGCTATTCGTTGCCATGGTTACCAACATAATATGTTCACGTCATGTAAAAATTAATCAAAGTATGCCGAACTAGTTTATTTCTGACAGATCCATAAAACAAAAGAGCGGCAGAATTTTTTTTATTTTCAAAATATTTCCGAAACTATAAAGTTTAGAAAAACATTTTTTTAACACAACTTTCTTGAAAAAATAAATAGAATAATAAGCCGTTATGAAAAGTATACCATTATTATATAAAAAAACACCGTTATAGCATATATCTTTTCTGTGAAAATTTGGTTTCAATTCGCTCATCCGTTTTGACAGACTAACAGACGCACAGAGTTTTTCCAAAAATATGTTTTTTGGATTCGGGGGACCTCAAAACGGAAAGATATTGTAAAATTTTTGAAAAGTGATTTTTGACCTAAACTAATACCAATCCCCACGTGTGGGTTGGGATGTTAAAAATCGACGTAATTTTATTCAGAATGTTTCCGGATTGGTTCCCGATCGGTTCATTCGTTTTTAACCCACTTAAAAAAAATTGTATGTCAGCCATAACTTTCCGAGAGGTTAACCGGTTTGAAAAATTTCGACGCCATTTTGTTCAAAATGTTAAAAATTTGCTTCGCTTTTCGAATCAGTAGCTTCATAGCAAGGTTTAAACGCTAGTATATTTTAGTTCAGTACGAACAGTGTAAATGCTATCGTATTACAGTTACTTTTGGTTCACTATACAACGCAGTTATATAATCTATTAACCTGTTTGTTTTTTGTAACAGTCATAAATGAGCGTATAGTAGTCTAATTGATAATTATAATTTATTATTCTTTCTAAGACACGCACATGTTCTAAATTTAACGCAAACCTACAAAATCATAACTTTGTAATATTTCTAAAATAGTAATTGAAAAAAAAATCATCACTTCATAGTTCAAGGATCAAGTAAACAAATTGTCCACGTTATATTTTTAATTCTTTTTCTTTTTTGAAGTGAAAACTTCTTTAGCGGCGTTGTACACTTTTTTTGTAATGGGTAAAAAATGTTAAACTCGCGTCAGGGTCACGTGTCCTGATCGAAAATGCGTAAGACGAAAACTTTTATTTATACAACGTTAGACATCTAGCGTTGAAATATCGTACATAAAAATGCAATCTATGGTACAAACCATTTTGATCGAAAATTCGTAAGACGTTGATATTCAAGTTTTCACTTCTGCCGGCACTCCCGGAGTGCAAAAGGGTTTTTTTTTTCTACGTCGTCTGTGCGTGAGCGAAACTAACAATAAGAGTGCTTCTTTCTCAAAATTTATATTGTCACATAATTTGAGCGGTTGAATTACAATACCTTATGTGGTTGTTTGAACTGAAATGTTTTCTTTAATGACCGATTTTGTCTACACCCTGTGTAAATGTGTTAGTAGGAAATTCTCATTTCATTAGTAGGATATCGCACATACCACGGGGAGTAATTAAAGTGATGTTTCTTAATTAAAAAAACGAGCCGTAAGTAATTGAATAATTCAACACTTTCATGCAGTATATGCATGAACGATACATAGGTGTACTTATGTAATATAGACTACTCTTTCGTATGTAATACTGTGTGTGAACTAGTGATGTCACGAATATCAATTTTTAGACATTATCGAATGCGAATATCTGTCGACGATACTCGCAAATACAAATATTCAGTTTTAAAATATGACGTCACTAGCGGTCCCGTCCTGTTTCATCCGGGTGTAAAAGAACAAATGAGTACACACATTCATCTTAGTTTACCGAGATGAATGTTGTGTCCAAATTTCATGATGATCGGAGTTACCGTTGAAAAGTTTTTATCGATAAAAAGCAGTATTTATACTTTTTTAACTAATATATTTTTTTTAATTAATTAAACAAAATTTAAATAAATTTAAAATTTCAATGTAAGCCTTGGAAGAAAGCAATGTAGAAAATAAAAATAAAAATATATTCGCCCAACACGGGGCTCGAACCCACGACCCTGATATTGACAGTCGCAAGCTCTACCGATTGAGCTAACCGGGGTTGTTTACTCACTACGCTAATATGAGTATATTTAGAGTTAGTGCATTTCACCTGAATACAAGCTTATTTTTGAGATTAATTTTGCAACATTAGTGTGATATTATATCGCCTATAGCGTTCCTCGATAAATGGGCTATCCAACAAAAAAAAAATCAATTTGAACCAGTAGTTCCTGAGATTAGCGCGTTCAGCCAAACAAACAAACAAAATCTTCAGCTTTATATATTAGTATAGATTTTTTTTATGTTATCGTGCGCAGCAGCTTAGGCTATATGCACGAGTCAATGAAATAAGGTAAGTATATACAAAATATAATACTAATTGTAAACTGCTTAGGTCTAGGTAAATTAAGCGTATAGATTATTTTGCCATATTTTAAAAAACAAAATTATTTATAATAAAACATATTATTCAATCAAAACGAAATGTTTTGGGTGTGCAAAAAGTAGAAAAGAATAAAATTTATTGTGCCAACGAATGAAAAAAAGCAGTTTTATATATATATTTATAATGAACTAGAAAATAAAGAGGACGACACGGCAGTGGCACATTATTTAACTGGAGGAGAGAAAAAGAAGAACTTGAAATGTTCACATTTTTGGTGCAGTGACTCTTCGTGCTGAAAGGTTTGGATAATTTAATAACACAACGCTTGCATTTACAATTTTCCTCTCGTCTCATCGTAACAAGACAAGGAAAGTCGCATTTCGGTTTCATTTCGTCTAAACGGGACTAAATAAATTCTAAGTAATATCTTCGCTTCGGTCTCATCGGAATTCAACAAAGAAAGTTGCGGACATTTTGTTTGTCTCGTCTCATCTCGTCGAAAAGACCAAGACAGTTTAAAAGAGAACATTTCAAACGAATCGCCTCGGTAAAGAAAGTCCTTGGTCTCGTCTCGGAGGCACGAGACCGAGAAAGTTTCAATGTAGTCGTAGAGCTGTAAAAGTAACGAGAGGTTGTGTACCCGTATGTATTCGTTACTTAAAGAACCAGTACCCGTTACTTTCGTATCGTTACCTTACTCTTTACTTTTCATACGACATACAATCGTGTATAACAGCATCAAGAAGTGTATGTTCTCTGGCATCAAGCATGTATCCATCCCATCGAGGCGCGTCGCATCGGGATACGGTATGACTTCGTTCGTATACGACAGATGCGAGTAACGAAATGAATTTGTAAGTAACGATTCGGTACTTCGAGTCAGACGATGTACCCGTTACTCAGTAACAAATACATACGGTTTGTTACAGCTCTAATGTAGTGAGACCATATACTTTTATTCTATACTGAGCATAGGAATAAAATCACAATCGAACCATTAGGGTGCAAACATATACTTCTGTCTTTTTTACGCCGTAAGCACTAGCGTATCTAGCAGGGCGCAATAAGAACGGGGGACCAGGCTTAAGAAATTTCTAATTTGCTCCCTCCTGGGTCACAAAGCTGGGTACGCCAATGTTAACGTCATTAAAAAAGACACAGTTTTTGAAACAGAGATACTTTATTCAGATTGAATGCAAGTACATCAACCAACCCTATCATCGGAGAAATCAGGGAATTACATCGAAGAAAGAGACGCAGATATATTTTCGATACGCTTTGTTGCATTCACTCGTCGAGTAGATAGACAATGATTCGTATAGTAAATTATCTATACTAATATATAAACCTGAAGAGTTTGTTTGTTTGTTTGTTTGTTTGAACGCGCTAATCTCAGGAACTACTGGTTCAAATTGAAAAAAAATTTTTTGTTTGATAGCTCATTTATCGAGGAAGGCTATAGGCTATATAAAATCAGGCTACGACCATTAGGAGCGGAGCATTAATGAAAAATGTTCCAAATGTATCTAAAAAATAAGCTTCTATTCAGGTGAAATGCACTAACTAAGTATACTCATATTAGCGATGTAAGAATACAACGCCGGCTAGCGCAATCGGTAGAGCACAAGACTGTCAATACCAGGGTCGTGGGTCGAGCCCTACGTTGGGCGAATGCATTTTTATTTTTTTTTTATTTTCTACATTGCTTTCTTCTAAGGCTTACATTAAAATTTATTTTAATTTTAATTAATTAAAAAAAAATATTAGTTAAAAAAAGTATAAATACTGCTTTTTATCGACAAAAAGTTTTGAACGGTAACTCCGATCATCATGAAATTTGGACACAACATTCATCTCGGTAAACTAATATGAATGTGTGTACTCATGTTCCTCCCTTCCCCATTCGTTCTTTTACACCCGGGTGAAACCGGACGGGACCGCTAGTTAAATATATGAGTGAGACGCTCGAGTAGCAATACATTGTTTTATGACGTGTTGGTTTTTAAGAACTCGAACTTTATTTTTGCTTTGCATATACCTATAGAAGGAACAAGGGTAGAAAGATAATGTGTTACATTCAGTAATTATAAACATGAAGGCGGGGTTTGTGATGACCTTTTTATTGTTTTAGTGTGGTCCGTGGCTCGCGTGGCACCGCGTCAGGCGTCTGCACTCTGCTGTGTGAGCTTCACTTCACAATAGCGCTATCTGTCTACGCTTCTTAAGAGTATTCGTCCCTGCAAACACCCCCTGCACCCTTCATCTCAAATCTTTTCACCTCGCCTAAAAACGGTTCGCGTTCTCCCGACGCTATTTTTAAAGCTAGAGGGTTCTAGTAAACGCCAAATGAAAGACAAAGAATCAGACTACAGATCCTTCAGGCGAATTTTTTGAAAAAAATTCCTGAAAAAACTTACAACCTTTTGAAAAAAATAATAAGTTACGTAATATTTCACACGCAGGCGAAACTCTTTTTAAAAAAATTCGCCTGAAGGATCTGTAGTCTGATTCTTTGTCTTTCATTTGGCGTTTACCAGAACCCTCTAGCTTTAAAAATAGCGTCGGGAGAGCGCGAACCGTTTTTAGGCGAGGGGAAAAGATTTGAGATGAAGGGTGCAGGGGGTGTTTGCAGGGACGAATACTCTTAACAAATCCTATAGTATACTAGCGGCCCGGTTCGGCATCGCCCGAATTTGTAGCTTGTCGCCGTTTTTTCGTCGACTTAAGTTGCAAAATTGGTGTCCACGAAAAGCGCTTTTATTCAAACACGATATAGTATATAGCTTGTAACAATTCTGAAGGCCCATTCTAAATTTTGGTGATAAAGAATTTTGAAATCGGATGAATAGTTTCGGAGATTGCCTCCTATATCCAAACTTACAAACTTTACCTCTTTATAATATTATTGCGGTCCGATAGTTTTCAAAATGTTAAAATAAGAACTGGTTTTTAAATAAATAAAAAAATAACTAGGTGAATATTTAAACCACTTAAAATTATCTACCTACATATTTATCTCCTTTTTTGAAACATTTTCATTTCAGAACTTAAGAAAGTCTACGAAAAACGGTGGCAATCTACAAATTCGAGCGAAGCCGGACCGGGCCGCTTGTAGTGTATAAATTCCTATGTTGCATAGGGGAAAAAATATAGTTTAAAAAAAACTAAAAAACACGCTTTATATCAAACTAAAAAGTAAAAAATATTTTTTTGAAAATAAGCTTAAAACAATAATGAATAAAAAATACTAGTATTATTGTGAAAAAAGCGTAGGGCGCTCGATGTACCAAAATGTGGAACAAAGCGCCCCACGCTTTTTTCACAATAATACTTGTATTTTTTATTCATTATTGTTTTAAGCTTATTTTAAAAAAAATATTTTTTACTTTTTAGTTAGATATAAAGCGCGTTTTTTAGTTTTTTTTAAACTATATTTATTTTCCACTTTTTAGTTCGATTTATTGTCAAAAATTTGCTGAAAAAAAAAAACAATTTTTTTTCAGCGTGGACGGGATTAGAACCCACGACCCGTGATTCCGAGAATTGACGTCAGCGAAGACCCGTGCCTTAGACCGCACGGCTAACCACTGCAGTTACAGTGCTGGCATATTATACTACAGTAATAAACCACTTGCTGTAGTCCATACATACATACATACATACATACATACATACATACAAACTTACAACTTACAAGTGAAGTTAATATAAAGCGTGTAATAGAGCGTGTGAAAATGCGCCATAAAAGAAGTTTCTTTGATTAAAGATATGTTCGCTCTTGAGCTTCTCGTCTATTAAAGGTACCTGAAGTTTAAAGGTTGAGTTCGAACTACGAGTTAAGTATCCACCCTATATGATATCTGATATATTTGTCTGTAACATTATTGAAGTCTTAGCTGGGCTTAAATCGCATTCACAGAAAGCTAGGTACAACACTTGTATATTGTGACCTCCCTTATTCAATAGTTTATATAATTACTACTGAAGTAATTGACCAAGTAAAGTGAACACATTTTGAATATACAGTGTGTCTCGGTACGCAACGCTTTTCATACCCTGACGTAAAACGAAAGAGAATTTTATTTCTACTCAATTTTTTGTTACTTTATTGTATTGCATTTACAACTCATCAGTTTTATATAGATGCTTGTACTTGATTCTTTCTGTCTTTTTTTGCGATAAATAATTGGAGACAAGAAATTTCAGTATTGTTTTCAAATGAAATTTGAATTCTTGTTTTTGATGTGAAATATCTAATGGCGTGTTTGGGTGGATTTAAAACCGTGCAATTGGGGCGACACTTTACTTTCCGTAGTGTGTATACTATTTTTTTGCTCGACAAAGACAGGAAGAGGCAACTTCGTTTAGCGCAGCGGGACGAAAGTTGACGCTTTCTGCCCGTCGAGCAAAAAATATATTTTTCTAAAAATCATCTTATAAATTTGAGGTGCGTCTTATCGTCCGCTGCGTCTTATAGTTCGAAAAATACCGTGAACCCGTTTTTGATTCCACCTCAACTACTGGTTTTTACCCAAACAACCAAATAACAATTTAGTAATTTACAGGTATTTTAGTTTTATATTATGTATTTGTAACTGACATAATGAGAACGCACTATAGATCCACAGTGCATATAGCACATGTAGATATACAAATTGAACAGGACATTGGTCAAGCAGTTGTATTCGACCTGAGCCTTGTGTAGACCACCAAGAGAACAAGTCGTAGGAATCGGCCCTCCTGCTTCAAATAAGTGTCCTCAATCAGCGTCTTTAAAACAAGTTATTTCATAAACGTAAATTATTTTTACAAATGTACGCTTCGTTGATAAAGTTGTTTGTCAAATATCTTTGACACATGACTGGATATTTGGGAAATATATTATTGACCAAATATAATATCTTTGTCAAAGATGTTTGACAAAAATCTGAATATTTAAGGGTACATTAGTCTAATAACAATGACTATGTTTAGTTGACAAAGATTTGATAAAGATGTGTAACAAAAATTTTTTCTATCAAATAAATTTGACAAATATTTTTGTCAAATATATTTGATAAAGATTTGTGCCAAAGATTTTTATCAAATATATTTGATAAAGATGTATGACAAAGGTTTTGATAAAATATTTGATACGTATTTTTGCATGTTTATTTGATAAATATATTTAACAAATACTATTTGGAATTATGCTTGTCAAAGACGCTTGGCAATGAGTCAATGACGAATTCGACAGAAAATAGTTTGTTAAGTTTTGCAACTGCTGTAACTTAAGGTCAGAACAAGTGAAGTCCAGCGACTGACCAAGTCGTATATAACGGTCAATTGAATTCAGCCGACTTAGATATCTGTTTTATTGGCGCCTTATATGAATAGCTTTTTGACCATTCAACACGCCCGTACAATAGAATTCTCTAGATTGAGTTTATATGGGAACTTGCTAGATCGTAAGTAAGCACAACTAATGGTAATGAATGCTTGTCAGAGATTTACGTATAGAGACGTTATCTTAAATAGGGTTCATTTACACAGGTTTATCAGTAAATTAGTTTTTGGCCGCGATTTCGCTTGCGTTTATGTTGGTTTTGACGCGCGGTTGAAGTAAAACATGTAAACAATAAACATATATATTGTTAGGTTTACTGTCTCTTTTTATATGTATATTGCCATCGTGTTTTGAGAACTTTTGTTGCAAAATTGGTTTCCACGAAAAGCGCTTTTATTTTAACGCAATAATATATTAGCCTATGTCCATACTGAAGCTCTATTCTAAAATATATTGGTAAAAAATATTTTGAAATCGGATGAGTAGTTTCGGAAATTACCTTTTAAATCCAAGCATACAAATTTTACCTCTTTATAATATTGGTATATAGACTGTAGATAAATAAACAGGAAAAAAATGACGACAACTGAAAATTCGCTCTAGGAATCTTTAAAACCGTTCAATTACAAAGAAAGTAATAATTTTATTTACTTGTATTCATTCAACTAACTTCTATATAATGCACTAAAAAAAAAACAACTCTCGCAGTATGTGGATTTTGCAATCCATTGCCATATATAAATAATTATACAATATACATCGAAGCAAAGCATTCGATGTATATTTAAATTCGGTCCAAAAATCCCGTATGTTTTTTTATGTTATGTATAGATGCGCTGTACTGCATAAACAGACAGTAGGTCGCGCAAAAACATCACATTTGTTTGTAACACCAATTCAGCGAGTATCTTCTGTTCAAAATTCACAAAACGCGCCTGAAGATGTTTTACTTCAAGTACTTCAATAAATTAGTATTTACTATATTTACCTGCAGTTTCGGTTGTCCCTTTGACAGGAATTTTATATTAATTCAAGAGTTGCCGAAAAAAAAGTTGGGTGTCAGCTCTTGATCATTCATCAAGTGACATTTAAGCCACCTAGCGTAGATTATAGACGCTCAACATCTGAGGCAGAACCAAAAATGAACGTGGTATTAATGACTGTGTTCATAGTTTCTCAGTCAATAATTCATTTCGTAAATAGGTACAACGATATTAATTCTTAATATGATAATAAAGTTTTCATAAATACGATGTAATTTTTATTAATCAACGGCTTTATTGGCGGAATACTTCATAAAATAATATGTTTTATTCAGAATTGACGCTGGTTTGGAGGAAGCATAATTTACTTATATTTTAATGTAACTTTATTGACGTGATAACGTCTTATAAATTGATGAATCACCAATCTTATAAATTGATAAAACACCGGCTGCATGCACGAAAAAGTGTAACGTTCCTAGCGTTCCGCCTGACCCTGTGCGTGCTTTTCTCGAAAACGGCCCTAACGATTTGGATGAAATTTACTGAAAAGGGATTTTGGGGGGCAAAAAATCGTTTTAGCTAGGTCTCATCTCTCGAAAAAATCGTTTTCATACAAATTTTATCATTATAAAAATCAATTTTTTGACGTATGAAAATACTTAAATATTGTAAGTAGGTTTTGGAATTTTATATAAACAGTGAAACAATTGTTTTCAAAATAATATGACAATTAATCTTTGAGACTTAAAATAAATACGAAAGAAAGAAAGTTAAAAAAAACAATTATATTATAGGTGGTAAGTAATTTTAATAAATAAAATTAACCTAAATTTGAAGCAAAAGATGCAATATCATAGATTCGAATTATTATAATTATTATATAAATTTAGGTTATGTATTACGGAATACGTTATCACGTAAAACTATCGTCCGTAAACCGACTTTACAGACAACCAATTTTTTTTTAAATGAGTATCATGCTTAGACACCGTGGAGGGGGGGGGGGGGGGCTTTGTCTAAACAAGAGGAATAAATCTCCTTTGAAAAGTTTTCATGATAAACATCTGTATCAGTTCTACTAACTAATAAGAGCTTTGAAATGAAATACAATAGCAAATAATTCAATAGTTTTTATTGCAAGTGAACAAACTGAATACCAATCTTCGAAGCAATTTCGTCTCACGTCGTGTCAACACTTCTTAGAACACTGTCAATATTTGCTTCGTAGTGTCAAGACATCAATCAAGGTGACTTTTCTATATATGTAAGTAATATTACACGATTCCCTTACAAAAATAAATGTAAGAGATTTTTTGTTTTGAAAAATTCCATGGCTGCTAACTGCAAAATTAGTGATGAAACTACCAAGTGTGATAAGATTTGTGTCAAGAAAAAACATATATCGACTGTACTGATAAAAGAATGCTAAAAAAATCTATCAGGAAGATAGGCATGAAACAAAAATGTGAGCCGTCGGGGGTCGCCTGGCAGATGTGAAACATAAAAAGCGAAATTTTAGTAAAAAAATTTCGCTCTGTCAACTAACGAAATTCTAGTAACTAAATATCATCTTGTAAGTAAATTTTACCCTGTAACTAAATTTTGCCCTGTCATCTACTAGATTTCGCTCTGTCAACTAACAAAATTCTAGTAACTAAATATCGTCCTATAACTAACATCCTGTAATGAAATTTTGCCCTGCCATCTAGCTGTCGCCTTTAACAAAAGCCTAGTTGTAATCCAACGCATATACACAAAGCAAGCGTCACGCTCTGTCATCTGACGACATACCTGTAACTAAATTAGTAAATAAATTTCTCCCTGTTAACTAGATGTCGCCTTCAACTAAAACCATTTAATCCAACGCACATAAACGTAACGTCCTCCCATAAAACGTCGTCGCGCTAATTGCACGGTTTTACTTCCAACCAAACGCGTCATTAGATGTTTCACACCAAAAACTTGTTAAAAATAAGGCAAATGTCACTTCGTCTTGCGGTAGCGAGATATATATTCTCAGTATAGGCGATAGCCGGGGGCGAATGGTCAGTGTTCGATGAATTCGAAGAAGGTACGCGACAGTCTTGTATAGTATAATAATAATATGGGGGACGCCGGGGTATGAATGACGTATGCGGTACGTAAGATTTATTAACAGGGGATTGTGCTGACAGTGTCCGCAAACCGCCTCGCCGCATCGACAGTTCGGTCGGTTACAGAGCGCACTGCTTTACCGTCTGCACGTCCATCGTCCTAGTCCCGTCTTTAATAAATTGATGTTGCATAAACTTTACATCTTGAATAACAATTCAGTATTATAAGGCTAATGTTACACCATCATAACTTTTAAATTTATTTGACAAATAAAAACAAATAGGTATATTTAGACAAACAAATTTGACAAAGATAGGTACTTGTCAAAGATGCATTACCAAAGAAGTTTTACTAACTTATTTGGAAAAGATACTAATCAAAGATATTTCTCAAAAAGTTGTCACTTGAAAAATTTGACAAACATGTTTGACAAAAATATTAAAGATTTTTTTAACAGATATTTACATTGTCAAAGATACTTGCTGGATGCCAGTATTTCATAAGAAATATTTTCCAACGATATTTTTTTTAATGTATTGGTTTTTGGCTTCTACACTATTGTTATTAGCCACGTCTTATTTAGGTAAATTACTTTTAAATAATAAAATTAATTTAAAAAAAGAAGAAGAAAAAATATCCGAATACACATAACACTGGGATACAAGATGGATGGACCAGAGGATTTGCGTGGGAAGGACCATGGAGTTGCATTGTTAACGATATTTGTCAAAACGTCTGTGAAAAATATTTTTTTTCAAGCATCTTCGTTAAAATATCTTTGTCCAACATATTTGACGAATATGCTTCGCAGATATTTTATAAAAGAATTTTTATAGAGTATTTTTCACCTTATGTTATTGTTTTTCACACAAGAGCTTTTAACAGTCTAATCTAATCAAATCTAATCATAATATCTAATATTTAAGGTCTTTTTGGGAATAAAAACGACTATTAATAAAAACATACTCGAAGAGGCTTTTAAGAAAACACATTTCCAAGACATTTATTTTTATAGATCACCACATGGTGTCGCAAGTATATTTTCTTGTAAGTGATTTTCCACCCGCTGAGTAAAGGCCTACATTTTTATAAGAATTGCAATGTCAGAATTGCGTCACCTTTTGTGGTGTGTCTATGCATTAAAAAATCCAATATAATGTAGTGTCACAGATGATTTTTTAAAAACATTTCTTTACTTGTAAAACGGTTTACATATCTTCGATAATTGTCGGTCTTCAAAAGATTCATTGTCTATGTTGATTTACCATTCAGGTAATATGTTCAGGATATTGAGACAATCATTTTCAGTAACAATCAAACATTTTCAGGTAATCGATATTTATTGTAAGTATTGAAGTAAGTAGCCAACTGGACTTTTAGCAATCTAGCTAACAATAACTATTATGTACAAAGCATAGCGCCTAAACATTGTAACGTACTGCCAAAGTAACTAATATGTATATATAGATTCTCTCAATATCGTACCAGCTGATAGTATCATATACATTATACACTAATACTATACAGGGATGTTTCAAAGAGTTATGTCCAAAATATAACTACATATTTTAAAGCTTGAAAAAATGAGCTTTCAGTCAGTATAATCAGTGCTAAAAGAACGTCTATCCGCTTCGAATGTAGGTACTGACATAGAGATATCTCTATACATGATTAATAGATTCATAGCTCTGTTCCAAGCAGTCTGAGAACGGTAAGAAAACCGTCACCGTCTTGCGCAGTAGTGTTTGTGTCGATTTTTGAGCTACTGCGCAAGACTGTGACGGTTCTGTTACCGTTCTTAGACTGCTTGGAACAGCCGATACTTTTGACTTGAGCGCTGCGCGATTCTTAGGTATTTATGTACTGGTCGTTATTACATATTTATAACATGGTCAAAAATTTCAACTTTCCAAAGCTATAGCTTTTAAACTAAATGTGAAAAATATTCATCACAACTTTATTTACAACTGAGCCATTTTCAAGTTAGAGTTAAAAAATGTGGTGCTTCTCGACGCTCGATATAGGAAATGTGTAAAAAGTGTAAATAAATCAAATTTGACCCTTGCAAATCAGAAATTTTAATAGCTGTTACATGTTACTGTTTTTTATAAAATATTTTATCAATTTCCATGGCTCAATTATTTTAAGAAAAAAAGTGTTTGTGATTTTTTAATTTGTACGAATATTAATAATAATTATATTATATATATTATATTATATTTAATAGCTTTTATTAGGGGAAGAGTTCAGCTAAGCTACGCATAAATATGTAGCCATTAGACGCTACATGCATGCGAACATGGTCTCTACCATACTCTATCTTCTTCACTCAGTGATTTTAATAACCAATAGCCATGAAGGTATTCCATAAAAGTAAATTATTTCGAAAGTTTTTTTTTTTAATTTATTGAAGGCCACTGGCTACTAGAGTTATTTGAGCATTCAAACTTTTAATAATATTTTTTAACAAATTTAACATTCGAATATTTTAATTAAAAAAGGACCCCGCACCAAACACATGGGAAAATGGTTTTCGGTGAAATTCTTTCCAGCTGGGGGGAATAAATCAGTCATTTGATGCAGAAAAAAGTTTCCAATACAACTTGGATCTGAAAATCCTATTATATATATTATACATTATATATTATATATATTATACATTTCCACAGGTGCCTACATATTGAAAGCTGTTCGTTAATTGCCATAAAAGTGCTGTTTTTGATAAACTGGTAACTTTGGACACCAGAATTTTCAGACCCAAGTTGTATTGGAAACTTTTTTCAGCATCAAATGACAGATTCATTCACCGAAAGCCATTTCCCCATGTATTTGGTTCGGGGTCCTAGCAAAATTTGTGACGAACAAATTTTGTGGAAATTTGTATATTCTACAGCTTAAATATCGACTAAATGTAGACTTCGATATATTCCTTGCAGTCTCTTGGGCATTTAGTTCTCTGGCAAAGTCTTCGACTTGGCCTTTGGGCACTTTATGCCGTAGTTCCTTCAACTAAACTGACCAACGTACACCTCAATCGCAATAGTTTAATGTTAGTTTTCGAACCTATAACTATTAGGTACGATTCTAAACTATCATCGTCCCAGATTAAACACATCTATACACAGGGGTCTCGCGAAGCAATGGACATAGCTTTAAGGGTATATCCCTTAGGAAATTTCAAAACGAATTCGTATATATTCAAAACAGTATTAACGGAATTATCAGCGATATTAAATATAAAGATGGCGGCTTATCTTTTTTCAATGTTTTGCTATTGTTTCATTATTTTGTAAATTGAAAAATTATATCGCTCATTAAAAACGTCATAACTAAACAAAAAATTATTTTGAGTTATTTATACAGACAAGAGGAACTCTTATCTGTATAAATAATTAAAAATTATTTTTTTTAATTATGGTGTTCCTGTTTGTTTTTCAAATTTTATGAAATTAAAATATTTTTTTAAAAACAATGGTTTTCTTTTAAAACCACATTGCAGTAAAAAGTAGAAAATAACTTTGATACGAATAATAAAAAAAAAAAATTAAAAAACAGTTTTGGGCGCTCCTAATATGTTAATGCTTTTAGGACGTGAAAGCATTCCATATCAAACAAAAAAGTAGTATTGAACTTGTGCGACTAATAACGTTCGAACAACTTTATAATTTAACCAATAGTCGCTCGGTATACCAAAATAACTTTTTAAATTTCATATTTATTGATGTGAAACATTTAATGGTGTGTTTAGCTGGGAGTAAAAATGTGCAACTGGCGCGACACTTTGTTTGTTCAAACTCGATATAATTTAATAAGCTTAAATATATTATCTGGTAAAGCTTATTTTTTTAATTGTTCCTCAACCACAATCCAATCTCCTTAAATAGGTATACATATTAAATAAATATATTATGATGAGTATTTGGAAAGAATTCCGTGGCATAAGGATCGAAAATGAAGCAATACTGAGATTTTTTTAAACTTGCATTTAATATTAACGTTTCGATACGTTTTGTATCCTCTTCAGAGTGTTCAAATGCTGTCACATGTTATCTGAAGATGATACAAAACGTATCGAAACGTTAGTATTAAATGCAAGTTTAAAAAAATCTCAGTATTGCTTCATTTTCGATCCTTATGCCACGGAATTCTTTCCAAATACTCATCATTAACTTCAATGGATCACAGTTACTCTATTTATTGAATAGAGTCAATCTTCATATAAATATATTATATCGTGTTGGGGGACATCTTACCGCTGTTGAACTAAATCCTTATATTTAAATATATATTTTTTTAATTTTTAGTCCAGATTGCTATAAAAGCGGGTTTTTTTAATTTTTTAAAACTATAATTTTAATTATTTCACTAAAAACCACTCTTACGGGTAGGCAACACGACGTACAACTCTGCGCGGCTAGTTAGATGCTTACAGTAATTTTTCAAGTTAAATAATCAATTTATATATATTTTTATAAATATTTATATAAATTATTGTATTGTCATTTATCTATCTATCATTGATTCTTAATAATTGTGAAAAATTTCAAATTACTCAGACGTTTGGAAGTGAGTGAAGATTAATTTTAAAGGATCCACCAGATAAACATATACTTACTGTAGCAAGCTTTGTTACATTAACTCTCTCTCTCTCTTTTTTGTAATATTGTCAAAATTAGTTTTCCTTAGCTACGCAGAAAAAATGAATGTTGTTATCAATTTGGAAAAAATCAATTCAATTAATAGATCTTGAGAAAACAATTCATTACCTACGAATCTTTTAAGTTCAAGTCTAAGTGTTTTATTTATTTTAAATTAAGAACTTTTTTAAGTACTTAAAAAAGTTTTTAAAACATATATGTGAAGCTAATAAAAGCGTGTTAAAAATGAACGTATACTTAACATGCGTGATTTTGCCCTGAAGGTATAGAAACACGGTTTAGAAGATATATCGGGCGTCTAATAGTATCGGATCTTGTTCACGGTGTGGCGTCGTGAAAGAGGTACGTGGGTGACGCAAGTTCACGGAGGAGAGAATAGTCGGGCAACAAGGGGCAGAGGGATTGTGTACGTGTAATAGTTCGTTTGTCAGTTATTGTAGCGTCTGTAATGACGTTTGCCCCCTTGCATGCTATAGTCTCTCCGTAACCATGGTAACAACTGTTTCAACCCTTTGTGTCCATCGGTCGGGGGTAAAGTCTTACTTTGACTGACCATCGATAGTTACGAGCAGTGGTTCTCAAACGTTTCAAATATTCTTTAATGTTCAACACGCCTTATTAAAGACCGTGCACACTTGTCAAGCATAAGCCTGCCCGACCTGCTCAGCACAAACCTGTAACCTGCATGATGTCGCACAATAGACCAGCATGGACTAGACTAGACTGTACAATAGGGTGTTTATTTTTTAAATTTTTTTTTCGGTTCCCATTGGCTAATGTTTTAGCATTGGACTTAAAAAAATTCAAACAAAATTTCAGCTTCCTAGATCGGCGCAAATCGACTTTGATTCCCATTTAATTAACATGGGAAAAACGACGTTTTTACTCAAACATGGATAACTGGTAGAAAATATATTTTTTTTTAATTTTTGATAGCAGCTATTTGTAGAGAATTAAATTTCCCACAAAAAAGGTCCCTAGTACTAAATCCGTGAATTAATTATTTTCAAAGATTCAAACGTGGGTAGAGCTGGTAGAACTTTTTTTAATTTTTGATAGCAGCATTTTGTATAGAGAATAAAATTTCCCTAGTACTAAATCCGTGAATTAATTATTTTCAAAGATATGTTCGTTTAAATATTCATGTTAATTTCAGAAACTGAGCCGATTTGAAAAATCCTTTCACTATTTAAACGCTTATTTCTTCCCGAGATATATATTATGTCCAGGTTACGACAAAAGGGTGATAAACATTTTGACAAACACTGTCATCGTTCGAATCACAGCAAGGCGTCTCAGAACAGTGAAACAGAAGGAACCGCGCGCAGTGTTTCAGCCAGATGATCGCCATGGGGGCAAAGCTCTATCTGGAGCCCCTGCGTCTATGCAAGAGGTGGTCTTACGGTGGGATGACGGACAACGGTTAGATTGGTACAGGGTTGTAGTCAAAACGTTTTAGACACATTGCACAACAATATCAGAATATATGCATTAGTTTCTGAAAAATATCTATAATGAATTTTGTGTACAAAGAAATCTGCCCAGCGTTAAAATTGATTCATTTTGAAATTGCAGAATAAGGGGTCAAACGAACAGGGTTTTGAATAGGACGAGATTTTTGAAAATATTATTTTGATATGGTTAACAAAGACAATAAAAGATATTATGTTTTAACACGCTCTTATTATGTATGTTTTTTTTTCAAATCTTTGATTAACGTCTGATTAGAACTCTTCAATAAATAAAATTATCGACCAATTTTTCAGACAATATATTAACAAAAAATATTAATAATACATTAACGTTAATGTATTATTAATATTTTTTTATATTGTCTGAAAAATTGGTCGATAATTTTATTTATTGAATATGTTTTTTTTTATTTAAACATAGGTGGGTTGACAGCTAGGAATCATTGCCACCTTACAAACTATTACAAAACAAAACAGAAACAAAAAAAGTGTTCGTTATAAATGTATGTTTATGTTTGTGGGAATGCATGTCTATCTAATTAATTTTCCCTCACATCCAGACGTCTGAATAATTTGAAACATATCAAGAATCTATGACAACACAATAATTTATAAAAATATTTATGAATATATTTATAAATATATAATTGATGGTCATTTCATTTCTATCTCGCCATGGTCTGACCTCGTCTCATCATAACGAGACGTCCAAGAAGATTTGAGAGAATGAGAAAATTATAGCTTTGAGTTAGTAAGTAGTGAACATGTCTAATGAATTTATACCGATTGGAATTTGGTATGAAGTTCGATATTTACTGCAAAAAAAAATAGACCACCTCGCTGGATAACTCGAATCCTGAGCGACCCTTCAATTTTCAAATTTTTTAAATTGCAAAATAATAACTACCAACATTTCAAGTGATAGAATTAATTTGTTTCTATTTTGTAAAATTTAGAAAAATTTGAAAAATCAAAGGATGCCTCAGGATAAAAAAATGTCCAGCGAAGTTGTCTATTCCTCTTTTTGCAATTAAAAAAACTACCTTCCTACAAAAGTTCCATAGGTAGAAAAGCATATGTAAAAGTGTTCACTAGCTCCTACACTATTTCTAATCGGTCATTCAAGATTGAGAAAATTCCGAAGTCTTATGCCATAATCACTATTAAAGATGATATTTACTTTCAATTCACCAAGCAAAATATTAGGTAGAAAAGTTAGTTGAAGAATAAATATACACTGCACTATACTCCTTGCTCTTTTTGTTGAATAATTTGACGTTCACCCAAAAACCCGACCGATGGCGTTAGTGTAAACGACAAAAAGGAAGTTTCGAAAAATAATAATGTTTTATCCTAACCCAATTGTACACAAAACTTCCACTAACTTTAATGTTTTACAGCTATGTATTTCACAAAGGATTAATAAACAACACAATTAATGAATTCACAAGAGCAACTGTAGATATAATACTCCACGTTTAGAGGTTAACCGAATAAATAGCTACTCACGTTCGGTGAATATGGCCATCATGTCATTAAAACGAAATTGAACAGTCGCTTTAAGTACTCACGTCTCGGTCAGTTACATCCCTGCAAAAAGTACGTATGGCCGTCTTGTCCTGTCTCTCTATCTGAGAGGATAATCGTCGATAATTAAATCGTAGCGTCACATCTCCCGACGCTCTTCTACGTGCGTTTTGTTAAATTCACGTGTTCAATGCGCTGTAGGTACTTAATAAATCTCTTTAAATGGTTATTGACTTTGGAAAATTGAAATTTAAGTAACAAAAAATAATATCATTTTAATTTCAACAATTTTTTCGCGCAGAAGAAATCTAATATACAGGTGACCAGCAATTGCTCGTATTCCTCTCGGGAGAAGAAATTATGACAAGTTTGGAATGATTTAACCTCCATCACTTGGGGGCCGGAAATGCGTCATTTTCGAGAAAATCTACTTTTTACAAAAATCCGAATTTTGGGAGTTAAAAATAAATAAAAATATTCTGACTTTTTGGCCTGAATTTTTCTGTGATCTGATAGCTTACTAATTGGTCAACCTTCTTAAAGCTGAAAACCACGCAATTTACTGTTAGATTTTATGTTGTGATTTGAAACTTACTATAAATAAAAAGTAAAATAAAAATTCTTCACAAAAGTGTCATTTTCAGAAAAAAATGACGCATTTCCGACCTCCAAGTGTTAGAGGTTTCAAATTAGTCATATTTTTTTCTCCCGAGAGGAATACGAGCAATTACCGGTCACCTATATATCTTATATATATCTTACATCTTTGGAATAACTACCATTTATTTTCTGAACATAATCATAAGACAAACATAAGCAAAAAAATTGAGCTTGTATAAAAAAAGCGCCAGGTACTGCTACAGCAAAGTATTTAACACTATAATTCTAGATGATATTAAATTTTAATCAAATTAAGAGGAAACGTAGATATTTTTTGAGCAATACTTAGTTGCTTTTATTCACTTAGTAACTTTTTTTTTCTTTTTAATTATTATTGATGGACACGATATCTAATATACTTATATGTAAATATTTATATTATTTAAATTTTTTTGGTGAATTAATTGATTCTCCCATACATCTAGTATGTTCTAGAAATAATCAAATTATTACTATTATTTTTGTAACGTTTCGTAACTGCACTTTTATCATTTCACTTTCAAACGCATGAATCGCACCTGCCCTATCGTGCGTATAAAAATTAGTTAACATAGAAAATGTTATCAGACATTTCCAAAGTAGGTACTCGAGGGCTTTAAATAATAAATTATTGCGTAATTATTCAGAATTTAGTTTTTGAGATGCTACGGTGTTCAAACTTTCATGCAAAATTGTTTGTATTATGCTTAGACATTTAAGTACGCTCGAAGTCGAACTCTTCTGTGTTCGGACTGGCGGGCGCCCTAAGTAAATGAGGTGAAGCATTGTGAGAAGATAGCCAAGGCCTACAGGCCTTTCGGACTGTACACGAGACCGGATCACGGCTAGCCGTAAATTAAACAATATACAGTGTGACGGCTTAAAGTCTCAGAAGGCAATTCGAAAAATATTTATTATTCAAATCTTTGATTAACGTCTAGATAGAACTCTTCAAACAAATAAAATTATCGACCAATTTTTTTCAGACTATATATTGACAAAAATAGTAAAATTATATTTAGATGAGTTTAGTTACAGTTAGTCATTATTATAATATTATATTACAGAGTAGCTACTGCTTGCTACAAGTGTTAAGAATCGCCCATTGTTACAACGCTATCAACATAGAAAAATTAGTTTATTTTGTAACAATGGGTGCTTCTTAATAATTATAGCCACTCTGTAATATATTATAATAATTACTAACTGTAACTAAATTCATCTAAATATTAAAGGATCGTTTCATCTATAAGAAACAAGAAGTTTCCACTATTAACATTCCTGACGATCAGTGGCGGATCCAGGATTACGGCAAGGGGGGGGTCTTGAAAATTTTTTGCGGAGAATTCATGAAAAACATGAAAAGCTTTTTTTTTATTGCGCAGTAAGATTTTAATTTGGGATTTTTGATTCTCTGGAAGGGGGGGGGTTTCAACCCGAACCCCCCCCCGTGGATCCGCCACTGCTGACGATATAGAAAAGACGTCTGTGACTTGGGATCGTATCAATGTAAGAAAACAATTTCACCTTTGATTCACTCATAGTTCTCACCACTGTGATGGTTCGTATCTAGCATTAACTAATATAATTGGCTCTCGCATGATGTGAAAAAAGCAGTTACCAATGCTATAAATATTAGAATGATATAGTTTGATAGTTGTGTCACTGTGGTGTAATGTAACTCAGTCCGCCGCGAGAGTGGAAAGATTCGGGGTTCGTATCCCGACGGTGACATTGTTTGAAAAAAATAAACTAATTTTTCTATGTTGATAGCGTTGTAACAATGGGTGTTTCTTAACAATTGTAGCAAACAGTAGCTACTCTGTAATATAGTAAAATTATAAATCAATATTTCACTAGATGACGTTTCGATCCGGATTTGGATTTTCTTCAGAAATATCTAAAAAATATAAAAATTAATTTTTATATTTTTTAGATATTTCTGAAGAAGATCCAAATCCGGATCGAAACGTCATAATAATCTGTAACGTAACTAGCCTCGGAGATAGAAAGGAGTATAAGGGCTTGAAATAGTTCGTACAGTGCTTTACGATAACTGGTGTACTCCGAGCACTATGATACATTGATTGAAATCAAATCCTGTGTATGTGTAATTATAATTATGTGTTTTAATTTTTAAATGAATAAAAATATAACCATTTCCACATTTAGAATATGTAGAACAGAAATTTTATTTTGATCATGTGTCGCGACACGCTTTTTTATTGATTGGCCAGTTTTGCTGTTCAGGCTGTATATTATGGTGAATTGAAGTTAGGGCTAACTCTCACTTGAGAAGTTCATATTACTAATACACAATTATATGTCCGTAATCTTTGAAGTAAACTGTTGGAAATAATGCCTAGATAATAATATAGGACTAACCCTTTAGGGTTCAATAGGTTAAGACGATATTACTATAGAAAATAACAATGCACAATATATTACAAGTTTGATAGCCCGTCGACTGTTCATTACCTACTTAAAACATATTATTTATGTCTCGGCTTTGTGAAAAGAACTTACATATCAATATTAATATAGAAAATTGACGCCGATCTTAAAACTTTTTAGTAGCCTTTTTGGTAGGAGATTCAATTTTTTTAATATATTTGCAATACGTAGTTTGCACGTTATTAGCCACCTTGTTCCTTAATATTTTACTACTAAACTACCTATTTAACCTATTTAAGTAAAAGGATGAAGATTCATAAAGTCCATTTTCAGGATCTAAAACTTTGAAAAATATCAGGCTGATTGCGCGTTTGAAATTTTAGCGATTGATTGTTTTAGAACATGTTTATAAGTTTTTATCAAAATTATTTGCATTATTTTAGTTATTATTTGTTCATTAGGGGCCCAAAGAATCACAATTTTGCATTTTTGGTCAATATTCCACCGTTATTAGAGATTTAATCTACTGTTTTTATATGAGCGCAAGGACGCAACACTCTCTTATTAAAATATACTAGTGTGACCTGTGCGAATTATTCGCACTAAATAAGTATAATAATTCACTTTACAAAATTATTTTTTAAATATGATTGCAGGTATTCAATTCGTTTCTAATTTTGCACACTGCTTATAACGTTCTTCTTTTTGTTGTATTACAATATGAAGCTCAGATGACAGATCGAAGAAATATTTTACTAAAATTGTCATATAGAGGCGCAAGTAGCAAAGGCGTTGAGCTAAGCCAGATGGCATCATGCAGCAGCATGCAGTATTGTGTCTGTTGTATTACAATAATATAAAGGTCAGATGACAGATCGAAGTGTTGACGTTGTTTCAAAATTAAAGCCGCTAGATGGCAGACGTTGTTCAGAGTTGCTGTATTTTAATTAATTTACAAAAACAAAAGCAATAATAAATTTTTTAGTTGTCGATGTCAGTAGAGCAAGCAATTATCTGTAAAATGATATATAATTTATGTGGAGAAATTGTGAGGCTTTTTCTAAAAAGGGAGGCAAACATCTTTAACCTTAGAGTATTAATATATAATTACGAAAAGTGTTGCGTCACCGCGCTCATAGGGAAAAAAAAGTTATAACAATTATTGAATACCGGTATCTTCTTGGTATTGTCGATGGTAACTAGAAGCACGCAGTGTAGGCTACTGTGCACACATTGTTGCTGTGTTCGGTGTTGTAGTATTTTGAACATAAAAGACATGTTGAAGAAAAGAAACACAATATATATTTACATATATTGAACTATTCTTTTACTTTAAGGGATTACGCCACCTTGACATTTTCAAAAAATATCATTATTTTTTTGCTAGATGCATTGTTAATCCTTTTGAGAACATTTTAAGCCTTTAACCATTCTAAAATTCCAACTAAGTATTATCGAAGTTATACATATAGTAATAAGTAGTTTATATTAGTCACAGAACATTCACTAGGTTTTTTCCTTTGCGTTTATCTCGAAACAACATTTTTCAAATTGGTGTACACGATATCTCAAGATCTACCTACTCAACACTTATTTTTCGTAATGTTATCTACAATGTGACGTACAATTTTTTTGATTGGGTACCCTGTTCAAATGTTATAAATTTTTTAACCTCAAAATTTCGATGCAAATACGACTTATTTTTTTCAAACAGCTGTTATTTCTACAAAAAGAAATTGAAAACTTTTACACATTGTAGCTATTTTCCTTTTAAATAAGGATTTTTTATTTACTTTTTCTAACAATGCCTAACAGCAAGGATTTTCAAAAGAGGGTCCTATTTATCGGCCATTTTTTAAATTTTTAAAAACAATTTTGAAAATTGTTCATAAAACTAACCGCTAATTCGCATCATATTTTTATTTATAGGTGATCTAACCATTCATATAATAAAATAAGAACTTGACATTCCTCAGGGCCGAAAACCCCGCTTGGGAACCTCCATCCTTTTTGTTAAAAAAATGATCACAAGCCCTAGTTATGTTACGTAACGAATCACATTTTGTGCAGCCTTGTTAATAAAAGTTCTAAGACAACTCACACATACCTTGAGATGTTATGTAAACAGTCTTGTTTTCGCACGGCTGTAAGACTGACATATGACGGGGATAAGTTGCGGTTAACGTTGCAGACTGATTCCGAAGACAAATAGAGACGTGTACCTCGACGTCTGCGTTGTCGCCTTAAGACGCCACAATCTTTGTCGAGCCGTTATGATCTTCGCAGCTTGTCACTGAAACAAATGAGACATCGGGATTAATTATTAGCATTTTTTAACACAACCAACAGTTAGACTTATTTGGATAATTAATGTACTGATTGGTGAATTATTTTACTTATTTAAATAAGGCTAGAGAATAAAGGCCGCTGCACACGAGGCTGGATTTGCCGCTAGATTCCTTGCTGGGTTTGACTACTAGTTTTCTAGCGCTGGTTATCTTGATTGCTCTTATGTCCTCGCTTCACACGAGACGTCTTTTCAAGCTTGTTTGGTGCGCGCGCTGATAGAAAGGTATCAAAAGTGTACGTTTATTGTCTCTGAATAGAACACAATATTTGTTTGTGGGCGTTTTTGTTCATGTCGCACACGTGACAAGATACTGTTTCCTGATTGGTTCTAGCTCAGAGCAAGCAGAGGGCCAAGCAAGAAAAATAGTCCCTTTTCTATTTTAAAATCAATCTTATGAGCTAGCAGGCAAACCCGCAGTGACGTTATTTCCAGCCTCGTCGCCAGCCTGCTGGCGTCTCCCAGAAGTGCCTCGCATGCTGCAGCCTTAACCCTAGTTCTTGTGAATCAGGTAATAAAACAATCTAAGAAGCTAGTTGAGCCTAATTTTTAAATTGGTGTTATAAATTATGTACAAGTATAAAAGAATAAATAAATTCATATCGTAGTATTAAGTTCACAGGAATTTTTGTTTCGCTTAAATGTAACCGTTTTAAATAGGATAAAGTAGCACTGATAGTTTTAAATATCTACGTTAGCGCGAAAACAAGCCACCAGGTTTACGTATTGTGACGTCATTCTTGTAGTATACAAATAATAATAATAATAATAATAATAATAATAATTTATTACTTCCATGAAAATACAGTTATTTATAAACAAACAAAATACACATAAATGAAAGTATATAGGTTCCTTCCAAGGAAAACCTGTGTTGAAGAAACCATTAAGAATGAAAGAGATGATGTGGACATTTTAATTAAAGCTTAAGTGGGTTGAATTACCCTGGACACAAAACATTTGAATAGAAAAAAAAATAAATGTAATATCAAAAGAAAAACTAAAGCACATTATATACCTTTTACTGGCAAATACAATATAAATTTTCAACATTTGCTTGGTTCAAGAGCCAAGTTTTGAGTACTTAATGAACTAAAAATATTTTTATTGTTACAATTTTGAATATGGACAGGTAATATATTAAACAAAAAGGGAGCAGTAAATAAAAAATATCTTCTAAATAATGATTTATAAGGTCTAGGTACACCCATTTTTGTGTGCCTGAGTCTATAAGGATGTTCCACAGTAAGACGTGTATTACCACTTCTAATATAAAATATTTTTAGAACCTTATAAATATATATGTGTCTAACGGGCAACAGCGATAAGGATTGAAATAATGGAAATGAATGTTCACGGTTATTCTTGAATAGTAATGTTCTTATAATTTTCTTTTGGATAATGGATACACGATTGAAAAAGTTGAGATAAGCACCGCCCCAGCATGCAATACCATAATTCAATTTTGATTGGATGAGTGCGTAGTAAAATGATTTGAGAAGATTGACTGGACAACGAGACCTCAAAAAATACATTTTGCATAGGCCGTAGCGTAAAGATCTAGAATAAAGATCTAGAATAAATGTAAATAAGGCTCGGTATCGTTTACATGAAGCTCGTTTAGTGTTTACTTACGTGCTTGTATCCTGTGTTTATATAGGTATAGTGTGTTTAATACAAGTCTGACGTAACGCTTCGAACGATCATGGCTAGCAGTGCTTTTTGACACATAAAAAAATTGTAATTTTAAAATTTAACCAACCTGGTGTTTTTGTGAATACAAAAAGATAATTCTTCAGTCATTTGATAAACTATCGTGTTCACATAATTTATTTATTATTTATAATTTCTTTTTTTTTAAACGCTTTATATTAGTTTGGGTTGTAACTAACTATGTATGTATGTATGCATGTAACGGAATCTTTGAGCATAATTTTCACCAATTTCCCGAAGTCTGATTAATTTGAAACTTTGCATACGTATCAAGGACCGATGACAATGCAATAATTTGATAACAGTTTCCCATTATCCTTATTAGGACCCCCAGGATTAATAAATTCTTTTATAGATCCTCAAACTAAAAAGTGAAAAATAAATATAGTTTAAAAAAAACTAAAAAACACGCTTTATATCGAACTAAAAAGTAAAAAATAATTTTTTTAAAATAAGCTTAAAAAGCGTTGGGCGCTCGATGTACGAAAATGTGGAACAAAGCGCCCCACGCTTTTTAAGCTTATTTTAAAAAAATTATTTTTTACTTTTTAGTTCGATATAAAGCGTGTTTTTTAGTTTTTTTTAAACTATATTTATTTTTTTTTTGTTATAAATAATTCACATTCATTTCTTGACAAGTTTTATTTCACTAATAAAATAAAAATACAATTCTACTAGAGATAATTGATTTACGTAATAAGTTATTATTACGCAAAGGTTACAATTCATAAGTAGTAATTTATTATTCTAGCTGTGTACAATAAAATAATGAAATAATATTTAAAATATTTAACAACTATCACAAGCAGAGAAAAATATTTTTCGTCGGCTGCCTTCTTGTCGTATTCTTCAAGACCTCGCGTCCACCTACTTCGCCTTTTTTAATTTATAAATTAAGGTCGCTGCACACGAGGCTGGTTTTGCCGCTAGATTTAGCTACTAGGTTTCAAACCTAATGTGGCGCTGGGCTCCGTGATGACGTTTATGTGTTCGCTTCACACGATGCGGGTATTGAAGCTGGCTTTGTAGATGGGAGTGGTGCGCGCGCAGGGACAATTCGAATGTTAACAACAGTAAAGTTTGTTGTCTCTGAATAGAAAACACACTATGACTCCATGTTTGCTTGTGGGCGTTTGTTCATGTCGTCCACGTGACAAGATTTCCTGATTGGCTCTTGCTCAAAACAAGCAGATAAACAAGCACGAAAAATAGCTCCAGTTCTAAATTTGAAATCCATCTTGTGAACACGCATGCGAGCTCGCAATGACGTTATTTCCAACTTCACAGTCAGCGCGCCAGCCAACACAAGTTTCAGCAGTGATTCCAGCGGCAAAATCAGCGTCGTGTGCAGCGGTCTTTGAGTTCTGACCCCAGGTAAGGGATCGGGAAACGGCACCTTTACCTTACGTTTTGTAATATGTATGTTACGGTTAATACAAGAAAGTAGTTTATTCGCGAATTAACCGGCCAATACCCGAATTAACCAACGTCAAGGATTGGTTAATTCGGGTAATTAGCCGATTAATTCGAGAATTAACTACTTTCTTGTATTAACCGTAACATGTATATATATTAGTGATGTGCCGGATATCCGTATCCGTATCCGCGGATATCCGAGGGAGAAGAAAGATTCGTATCCGCATGCGTTAGTTTTTGGCGGATTTATTACGGATCTTTTACCTTATTAATTTTCAATTCATAGATGAAATTTTATATATATAGGTGATTAGGTAATAATGAAAAACTGTTAAATTCCATTCAGATTATTTTTTATTTTTTAAATCGTATTTGGCACCTTTATATTGCAAACATTTATCGTAGTGAGTACCATACCAATAGTACAGTACATAACTCAAAGGTACTAAAAACTATCTTTATAATGAGAAATTGCGCATCGATCTTTGGAAAGAGACAATCTGTTATGAGAGTTAACTCTTAAAGAGGTCAATAACTTTTTCCCATAACAGATAGTCTCTTTCCAAAGGTCGATGTGCAATATTTGGGTACTCTAAAAAAGTTAAGATCCGTATCCGTGTCCGCGGATCTTGAAATTAAATATCCGTATTCAGATCCGTACCCGCGGATATACATTTTTAATGATCCGGCACATCACTAGTATATATGTTTGGCGTTATCTTTTATAAAATAACAATTTAATATCGACGAATGTTTAACAGTATAGGTGAAACTGACCTAATTAACTCGAAGAAAAGAATACGTACGCTCGAATTATCAGAGGGCGTTAATTGCAATGCTTGTAGAACTGAACATATGTGAAGATTAGACATATCTCACGCCTACTACGTGTACGTGTTTTGTTTCATTGTGTGCAGGGCGGAGGGATGTACAATTTACATAATATATGAAGGTGTACGGAGTTCAATGGATTTACAGATAACGCACTCTGCATCAAAACTAACGATGTATAGTTTACTAGCGGTCCCGCTCGGTTTCACCCGGGTGTAAAAGAACGAATGGTGGGAGGGACATGAGTTCGCACGTTCATCTTATTTTGCCGAGATGAATGTTGTGTCCAAATTTCATGATGATCGGAGTTACCGTTCAAAAGTTTTTGTCGGACGGACAAATTTTGAGTAATATTTTGCAACAGTTTTCATTGATGCTACGCTCCTATTGGTCGTAGCGTGATATTATATAGCCTATAGCCTTCCTCGATAAATGGGCTACCCAACAAAAAAAAAAAAAATTAATTAGAACCAGTTCCTGAGACTAGCGCGTTCAAACATACAAACAAACAAGCAAACAAACTCTTCAGCTTTATAATATATTAGTATATATGTGCAATAGGTTGTCCGTAATTTACCAAGTTGATTTTTAGCTTATGGTTTAAAAAAAAATATCAGACAAAAAATAGCGCTTAATATTCATGCAATACCTACATATTTTTGTAGGGAATGGAACGCTCTACAAAAAAGGTGTCATGATTTTTCAATAAATTTACTCCGTCAAAAGTTTTTCAAAGTTAAAGTTAAAATAAAAATCATTTTTTCGACCACGATTTTGCAATATGTTACTCACGAAATTTTGTTAGAAAATGTCTTTTATATTTCTCTATACTCGGGAATTTTTTCAATTTTTTCGAAGTGGTGGAACAATATGAAAAAAATAAAACGAGCGATCAGTAAGAAAGAATAACGCCACCACAAAACAATAGAAACATTTTTGGGGATTCCTCAAGAAGACGTTTCTTATTTTCTCTCTACTTCCCTACATTTGTTTACTGAAGAACAAAAATAAAAAATAGGGTATTTGACACTATTAAAAAGAATTGATTGAATTATGTGAATACAATAATTTATCGAAAGCGGAATAAGAAATTATCAGTTTGTATTTACAAAAACACGAGGTTGATTTATTATTTTAATTTTAAAAGTGATTTTTTTCATATCGAAAGACGCTGCCCGCCATGATGATTCGAAGTATGACGTCAGACTTGTAGTAAACACTAAACACTCATAATTGATATACCTATATTATAAACCCACGACACACACATGAGTAAACACTAATCGAGCATTATTTGCACTTTATTTTATAGGTACTACAAGAATGACGTCACATTAGGTAAACTTGGCGGTTCGTCTATTCGCACCAACTTACATATTTGAGTGCTATTTTATGGTATAAAACGATTACACTTGCGAAATAAAAATTCATGTGAACTAATACTATGATGTGAACATTTTAAGACAATTTATTTATAAATAAGAGTCAAATAGCCTATTGCGATATTCTCCCACAAATGTGGAACGAATCCATTATCAAACATCAACAAACTTACAATTTGAAACTTGTATAACTGGAGAAAGTATCAATTAAATTTTTAGTTGATAATTGAAATTATTAATATGAAAATTGTAGGAATTTGAATCCGAACTGGAGCCATTAATTATAGAGAAACTCTACTCCTAGTTTTTAATGAAGAATTTCAGAGTGTTGGATCACTTTCATCACCTGGGATTGTTACTCGGTGATAAGCGCGTTGTGATATGATATTGGCAATATAGGGCGCGGGGTGTAAGGCACAGCTTGGCACACATGTATAGCCTGCTTTATTGTGCGAAACAAGGTTCGCACACCCTTATAGACCTACCTAATCTTTCACCCCCTGCGTAAACATGTTTGCAGTACTGTACAAAAGAAAACAGTCACACAATTTCTTAAAAAATCGTTAAAGAAATTCTCATTCAAAAACTTGTGTTGAGTGAAATAATTTCATGTATTTTTAACACGCTTTTAAAATCCTCGATAAAATCCAAAAACAAAACAACGTAAAATATCGATTAAAAAATGATACAATAATAATAACTAGTGTGACCTGTGCGAATTATTCGCACTAAATAAGTATAATAATTATCACTTTACAAAATTATTTTTTAAATATGATTGCAGGTATTCAATTCGTTTCTAATTTTGCACACTGCTTATAACGTTCTTCTTTTTGTTGTATTAGAATATGAAGCTCAGATGACAGATCGAAGAAATATTTTACTAAAATTGTCACATAGAGGCGCAAGTAGCAAAAGCGTTGAGCTAAGTCGTCAGATGGCATCATGCAGCATTGCTGTGACGTTGTTCAGCGTTGCTCGCTGTTTCAAAATTAAAGCCGTCAGATGGCAGTATGCAGTATTGTGTCTGTTGTATTACAATATGAAGGTCAGATGACAGATCGAAGTGTTGACGTTGTTTCAAAATTAAAGCCGTCAGATGGCAGACGTTGTTCAGCGTTGCTGTATTTTAATTAATTTACAAAAACAAAAGCAATAATAAATTTTTTAGTTGTCGATGTCAGTAGAGCAAGCAATTATCTGTAAAATGATATATAATTTATGTGGAGAAATTGTGTGGTTTTTTTCTAAAAAGGAAGGCAAACATCTTAACCTTACCGTATTAATATATATGATAGGTGCTGTTACAGCACCTATTAATTATTATTATTTAGTGATAAAATCGCATAACAAAACCGTGGTATTAGTCACCCTCACCTTCGATTTCAGAGGAATTTGAAATAAAATTAATAATTCGATTTTTTGTACTCTAATAATCATTCGATTCTGAAAATCACTAGTCACTAGTTTGTGTGTTTATTTGTTTCGTTATAACGTTTCACTATTTTAAATAAATATTTTCCACCACGAAGTACCTAGAACAGTTTTGTTACAGTTGTTTTTTTTTACACAATAGTGTATAAACGATATATGGCCAACTATTTCACATTTAGATAATAGACAATTGGTGATAGACTGATAGCTTCTGAATAAAACAACCGACTGTTTTACGCACGAATATAGCCAAAATAATAAAGAAATGATTTTACAATTATTTTAATCACTTTTAAGAGTATTCGTCCCTGCAAATACCCCCTGCACTCTTCATCTCAAATATTTTCCCCTCGCCTAAAAACGGTTCGCGCTCTCCCGACGCTATTTTTAAAGCTAGAGGGTTCTGGTAAACGCCAAATGAAAAACAAAGAATCAGACTTCAGATCCTTAAGGCGAATTTTTTGAAAAACAGTTTCGCCTACGTGTGAAATATTACGTAACTTATTATTTTTTTCAAAAGGCTGTAAGTTTTTTCAGGAATTTTTTTTCTAAAAATTCGCCTGAAGGATCTGTAGTCTGATTCTTTTTCTTTCATTTGGTGTTTACCAGAACCCTCTAGCTTTGAAAATAGCGTCGGGAGAGCGCGAACCGTTTTTAGGCGAGGGGAAAAGATTTGAGATGAAGGGTGCAGGGGGTATTTGCAGGGACGAATACTCTTAAAAAAGAACTCTTGTAGAGAAAAATATTAATTGCATGACGTTTAACAAACTATTACAAGATTCTCCATTAGGTGGCTGCTCGATAAGTCAGAGTTTTAGCCTTTCCTACTACTTCTGACTATCATCCGAGAATGAATGAGTAGAAAATGTTTTTTTATTTACATGTTTTCAAATTATAAAACAAGCAGCTAAATATTAATTGCATTACATATAGCAAAATGTCAATTTATACAGTTTTTACAAGCTTTTTTTGCTTCTCAGTAAAATAATAGCAGCTTCTTTTGTTACCAAGGTAAGCCAAACATCATTAGAGATATTATGGTAATTCTAGTTCAGCTAAGTTTGAAGTGATATCATAGAAACAATACTTGTATCTATGGTATAATAATATACATAAATGTTACATCAGAACTGGAAGGAAACGAGCAATTAGTGATGTTTACTAATCGGTAAATCACTGCCACCTAGCTGGAGGATGTTGTTACATTATCCATTGGCGGGGTATTCGAAAACTCACATTTAATAGATAATGAAGAAGCTGGAAAAAAACAACAATAATATAGTCACTTCTTATTTTAATTAAGTAAAGTTTTTAAAAATTGTTTATTTTGTTAACTTAAAAAAATTATAATATACTAAACAAACAATTTTTAAAAACTTTAGAACGTATTCTTGTTAAGTATATATATTTAAAAAGGGCTCCGTGAAGCTAAAAATGTGTAGGTCAATTATTTAAACATTTTTTGTTGTTTTCAATGGACATGGTTTTTCGAAAAAAATTGTTTAGTTGACAATGGCCTCACTTTTTTAAAAATAAATTTAAAAAAAATTTAACGGAACTTTATTCTTTTAAGTGTTAAGATGATACCATTATTTGTTAAAATTTTTATTTAATTCTACAAATTCTATATCAGGGAAATAATTTTTGTGCCGTGAATGTGATAACTTGAAATAGTAAGTTTGTGTACGTTAAGTTGTTATCACTGGAGGCAATGGGGCCAGTTGTTAAATTAAGATCACGACTGTTGGATTAACCCCCTCATCCTTTAAGTTCGGACCTAAGGGTGAGTCACACATCGAATGCAACGTCCAAGTCCTCTGCATTATATCTCCATACATATACGAAATGTACCTTCTCTCGTATATATAATTTATGTAAATCAAGATTGTGCTTTTCTCTCCAGAATACGACTTCAAACTTCGAGACGACGCGACGTTCCGAATATTTACTTGTAAAATTAACGTACGTCATTGCCTACAGTCGGCTACTATATATACAGTCAACGTACACTCTTGGACATGCTTTCGCCCATATCGCACGTTGAAAACAAAAGTGACATTAGGCAAAAAATTACATTTTACAGTAGAGCACTTTTTAGTTTTAATAATATTGTTTTGTCCTAAAAAAGTTACTATTAAAATACTGCTTATAGAGATTCTTTTGTTAATAATGAGACAATTTATTATTGTTTTAATTTATTTGTTGACCACAATGTTAAAAATAAAGTTATTAAGAAAAAGACCTTTCAACAATAATTTTTTGTTTAGTGTCATTGTTGTCATAACCTATAATCAGTAAATTGGAGACTTCAACTGCAAAAAGTGTCACTAAACAAAATGTGTCATTTTATGTATTTATATTTACTTGCATTAATTTTTGTAGCAACTGTAATCAGTAAACTGTCATTTAACAAAATGTGTCACTTTTTCACTTACAGCAACGTACGTACCAAACAACTGCTTTGACACAATTAAAATAGTGTCGTTAATCGTTATATCATACACGACCATGGACAATTCTTTCAAAATATAAAGTGACACTAGCTCAATCTAGCGGAAATAAGTGGATTTATGAGCAAACGGAAATTTTCGTATAGTGACACTCTTGCAGTAAAACATGAATCTTACAAAAGGTGAAAAGTTAACTTTTTTGTAAGTGTCACTATTGTTTTCAACGTGCGATATATATAATAATTACTATATGAAGCATTGTCTATTTCAGGCCTGGGCAAATGGCGGCCCGCAGCACAATTTTGTCCGGCCTGCGAAGCATTTTATAAATTTTAGAAAAATAGTAAAGAAATAGCAAGGGCCAGAACAGACGAAAAAAGGACCTAAGGAGCTTTTTTTTTGCTCTCTAAATGCGGAAATAGAATGTGAGGACCTTTTATTTTTTGGCTCTACAAATTTTTGGCCCACGGTCAAATTTTCATCAGCTATGTGACCCGGTGATGAAAAGATTTGCCCGCCCCTGGTCTATTTAGTATTTACTCAATATGCTGTGAGCGAAGGCAACAAAGCGTATCTAAAATATATCTGCGTCTCTTTTTTCGAATCAATTCCTTGGTTAATTCCGACAATATATACCTATTATATATATTAGCATGTAGTATATCTCTTTTTAGTTTTAAGTCTTTTTCTATGACGTTAGTCAATCAGACCCTACGAGCTCTTAAAAAAAGACAGAAGTTATTGGTCTTCAAAATTCGGTTTTCGATTTCGATTAGCTGAAATTCGACCCCTGACCGTATAACAATATTTCTATTTCACTTAAATGTCGGTCTCAATATTTAAAATTTGCGTTTTTCGATTTCAAATTAAGATTTACCTGATATTTACCTGTCGGTTACGATCCATAATTATCATAATATTTGCATTTTATTACTGATAAATTAAGTACAAAATAAGAACGCATGTCAAAATGTTCAGTACATGGAAAAGACGTAAAGACTGTAGTTATGCTTATAATATTACATAACATTAATACAGTTGAGATGATCAGCCGGCCACCAGTTTACAGCTCTGTAAGACGGGTTGCCATCCACCCGGATGTAGGTACATAACACAAGGAACCGAACGTACCAAAAATGTTCCACTTTAAGAATACCTACTTCCTTTATTAGGTAATTGATATTTTTGTATTTAAACACTCCTTTATTAACTTCACCTGTATGTATCTATGTATCTATCTAATGGAATCTTTCAATTTAATTTTCACTCAATTTCAGACGTCTGAATAATTTGAAATTTTGCACACGTATTAAGAACTCATGACAATACAATAATTCATATAAATGTTTATAAATGAAGTTTTACTTCAAAAATGTGTATTCATATATAAATAAACGCGTCTAACTGATAACCTCGTTTTTCTTAGTCAGTAAAACTTCCACAGTACATGGGTGTTGTTTAAAAACCAAAATCAATTCAAAATTAATGGTGTACTTTTCAAAACAGCTTATTTTTCTATTTATTTTTTCAAGAAAGTTTCCTAAAAATGTTTTTTTATAAACTTTAAAGTTTCGTAAATATTTTGAAAATAAAAAAATCTGCTTTCTTTTGTTTTGTAAATCTGTCAGAAATAAATTAATTAAGCATGCATGCTTTGATTAATTTTTACGTGACGTGGAATGTATTATGAAGGTAACCGCATGGCAACGAATAGCAAATATTACATTTAATACTAGCCATTACCCGCGTCACCTCACGCGATATCAGAAATTTTCTTATACTGTACCAAATGTCGATAGTCGATACTTTTGAAGTTGAAATGATCCCGTCGCCCAATTGGCTGGATTTTTTTCTTTCGATTACGCTGAATAATCTCTGTAAGAACGATAATTTTTCGTTTTCAATTCTTGTTTCAAATAACAGAGAACATAATATGCTGCACATGAGTGCGAGAAAGACGCAACTAGTACTGGGTTTATACCTAGAATTATTGTAGCTGCAGCGCCAGCACCTCGACAGTCTGAACTTGTAATCGTATCCAAAAACCAAAAATCACTTCAAACTTTTTAAGAATTAGAAATAATTGCCTTTTGTTTCCTCAGTTCATCAGCGGTTAAAATTTGATACAAATTTCATGTTACGTCAGATGGATCTTTTTGCCGATGTAATTCAGAAAAATAATAATAAATGTAACTGCCATAGTAAGTGGATTTAAAGAAATCGTTAAGGATATATACTCAGTCATCTGACTCAAAGACGGGCAGCCTGATGCTTCATGGGGAAAAATAAGCGGTAGGTATGGGCAAGAGCCGCAACCACAAAGTTACCCAAAACCATGGAATTTCACGATTTCTGTGGTATATATGCAGAGAGGAATTCAATTTTCGAGAGGTCCTTAAAGAGTCTCTCCCAGCACCATGAAGCGACTTTGGCTGTTCGTTTTGAAATTCAAGTTTCTATATTTTTATGCACATTTCACCATTTCATCTCATAAATGTGGAATGGTAGGTACTAATTTAGGTCACTTTTAAAATTGTTAAAATATTTTTCGTTTTGAGGTCCCCCGAATCCAAAAAAAACATATTTTTGGAAAAACTCTGTGCATTAGTCTGTCTGTGAACACGATACAGGTCAATAGATGAACGAATTGAAACCAAAATGAGGGGGATGTTTGATATGCAAATATGAAGAGCACTATTGTTTTTGGGGAAAATCGGCGCATGCGCAATAAGATATATGCTACAACGTTGTTTTTAAATATAATTATGGTATACTTTTCATAACGGTTTATTATTCTATGTATTTTTTCAAGAAACTTTTGTCAAAAAACTTTTTTTTCCGAACATTATAGTTTGAAATATTTAAAAAAAATAGCTGTTCTTTTGTTTTGTGGAGATGTCATGAAGAAATTAGCTAAGCATGCGTTGATTAATGTTTACACGATGTGAACATATGTAGGTAACCTTGCCAACGAATAGAAAATATCATATTATTAAAACATGCCATTACCCGCGTCGCGATATCAGAAATTTTATTTTCTTTATTATTCTATATCAAATGTCAATATTTGGAATGGTCCCGTAGCCAAATTGGCTGAATTTTTTTATACTTCTTCCGATTATGTTGAATAAAGAATGAAGAACGATATTTCTTTGTTTTCAATTCTTGTTTTTCAAATAGCAGAGAACATGTGATGTGCTGCACAAGAGTGGGAGAAAGACGCAGCTAATTCTAAGTTTATACCTATAATACTTGTTGCAGCTGCAGTATGGCTGCAGTCTGAGCTGTAAGCATATCTCTGTGTTTAGAAACCAAAAATCATTTCAAACTTTATAAGAATTACGAATAATTGCCTTTTGTTTCCTTAGTTCATCAGCGATTAAAACTTTACACAAATTTCGCGTTACTCAAGATACATTTTTTTTGTAATGTGATTTAGAAAAATAATAATTAATGTAACTGCCATAGTAAGTGGATTTAAAGAAATCGTTAAGGATATATACTCAGTCATCTGACTCAACGACGGGCAGCCTGATGCTTCACGGGGAAAGGTAAGCGGCATGGGTGTGAGCCGCAACCACAAAGTCGCCCAAAATACTGAAATCTCACGATTTCAGGTTGCATTATCAGACGTGTGTGTTCAACTTGGAGAGGTTAAGAGAAAAGCCTCCCCCAGCACCGTGAAGCGGCTTTGGCTGTCCGTTTTGAAAATTCAAGTTCCTATTTTAATGATTTTTTTTTTGAAGAAACGTTTGCTTCACAGGAACGTCAAAGTGACATAAATTTCAATATCGGTATAATATCGTAATCTATATCTATAAGAATCAATGCCACTTTTCGTTGTAATTTTATAACTCAAGAACGGGCTCACCTATCCAAACCAAATGTTTAGGCTTTGTTCGGACTATTTAGTAGATGGTTTATGTGAAGTTTGCACAAAATCGGTCGAGCAGTTCTTCATTTATCACATTTTTTGTAACAAATGAATTCAATAAATGACGGAGCATTTTGTTAATGGGGATTTTGCTGTCAAATTGAAACTTTTTTCAGTGTTGACAGTATTGTTATGTCATTCATGCGGTCATTTTATTTTGGA
Organism: Xanthostigma xanthostigma; assembly: GCA_963575645.1. Taxonomy (NCBI): domain Eukaryota; kingdom Metazoa; phylum Arthropoda; class Insecta; order Raphidioptera; family Raphidiidae; genus Xanthostigma; species Xanthostigma xanthostigma. Next base: position 5,964,937 of record OY754471.1, on the reverse strand, counting down.
CGTGCTTCGATTAAAGCAAATTGTCAGCGATAATTATTGCTTTGTGTTTATATTTTTAAACAGACTGTTGAGTGCATTCATACAAACGGTGAGTCTTGAATTGTTCAAATGTACTATGTATATGTGTGCGTATACTTTTCTCAGTTTTTTAGCGAGACGTCGATGTTTCATATCGTTTACAGGCTTTTTTTGAATTAAATTGTCAAACGCATTTACACAAACGGTAAGTTTTGAACTGTTGGAGTGAATTACATGTATGTGTGTTTCTTTATTTGAAAAAACATATTGTGTGCATATGGGTGTTTTATTCTTTTGTAACAGATGGAAGCACGTCGATTTAAAATTGAATTATTTAATGACATTTTTATATATATTGACGTATGCATTCATATATATTTCCATACACACATATACGCACATGTATATTTTAAAATAGCTAGCAATTAATAAAATATTTTTTTGTTTGAATAAATGAATTTGATGTTGCAATATTTTTTTTATTATTTCACTTTATACGTAGCGAAGCACGTACCGGGCCGCTAGTTTAATATAGTTTACAATCATCATGTAGAATGGCGCCCCTTTCGTATACTTTCGACACGTATTACAAAAACTAATACTGTATTTGGAGGTCGTATCTTTTTATTGCATTAAGTTAGAAGTTTGAATTTTTTATTGGGGCGATAGACCTTAGCATTTGATATTAATTTCAACTTGATACATCTAACCGTTCCTGAGAAAACGGATCTTGCCGAAACTCAACAAAATGAAAATTCAAATCTTTGATTAACGTCTGAATAGAACTCTTCAAATAAATAAAATTGTCGACCAATTTTTCTCAGACCAATATATTGACAAAAAACGAAACGTCATCTTGTGTTATATTGATTTGTAATTTTAATATTTTTTGTCAATATATTGGTCTAAGAAAAATTGGTCGACAATTTTATTTATTTCAACAAAATTAAGTTTGTTGCGTGATAATTCTACATAGAACTATATATTAATGATTTCCGGATTTTTTCGTTTTCTTATGCTATAAGACCTTCATTAAAAATTCTGGCTCAGCGGGAACTACCCTATAGGCTATGTGCACGGAGGCGAAGTTACAAATTTTTCGATGCGAGCGTTTGTGGTGAGCACTAGGGGAAATTTCGAACTCCAATTTTCCGTATGTCAGTGAGCAATGTTTATTAAAAGTGAAAGTAGTTACAATTTTATAAAGTTTTTTAATTACAAAGAAAACATAGGAAAACTAAGCGATCTGGAAATGCTTGTTGTGTTCCGGGCTGTTGCGCTGATGGCGATTTAAGTAAAATAAAGACCATTGGCGCCCTGATTTGACGTTCGGCTGTCAGTGTAAACAAATTAACATCAGTTTTCCTTATTGCATTTTTTTTGACACATCTTGGCCAACTAAAGTTTTTGACTTATCACCTTAGAAACATGTCGCGAAGTTAGTTCAATAATTCTCTATTACCCACTAGCGGCGCTAATAGGCTTCGTGCACACAGCCTATAGACTTAGAATTAACTGAGCTAGAAGACTGAATTTTTTTGAGGATCATGGAGTCGTAGACCTTGATACTTGATATTAATTTCAACTTGCCTCCTCCAGCTATTCCTGACAAAAAGGGTCTTGACGGATAGCCAGACAGACAACAAAATGATCCTATAAGATTTCTGTTTTTTGACGTGATAACGTCTTATAAATTGATGAATCACCAATCTTATAAATTGATAAAACACCGGCTGCATGCATGAAAAAGTGTAACGTTCCTAACGCGTAACGTTCCTAACGCGTAACGTTCCTAACGTTCGTAACGCGTAACGTTCCGCCTGACCCTGTGCGTGCTTTTTGCTAATTTCTCGCTCAATTTAAATCAGATCGGTTTGAAACCAGTCTTAAACGAAAGAGGAGAACATTTTACATAGATTTCGTATAACAGAATTTGCCTAAACAGTTTTTTTATACAAATTTATATAGAAAAATAGCTGTATAAATGCAATGTTGTCTAATGCATGGCGCGACGCGGTCGGTTGTCTTTGTTTGCCGTACATGGAAATTAGAAAATAACGTATGTCTTGTCTTAACATGAAAACGGCTGCATTTCTAATGTTTAATTCAATTTTTTGACATTAGTATTTTGTGAAATGCAACGCCTTCTAAGTTAAGTATTGGAATAACTAATTATTATTAGAACATAATACTTTGACAGTTGCAAACGTCACTTTTGACATTTCTTATCATTCCGACACCAAGGATAAGCGGATTGAAACCAAATTTTGGGAGGTTTAGGTTATGTATTACGGAATACGTTATCACGTAAAACTATCGTCCGTAAACCGACTTTACAGACAACCAATTTTTTTTTTCAATCTGAAGTACGGAACATTAAAAACTGACGGTAGCAAAGCCGCGGGTAAAGGCTAGTTAAAAAATAGATAATATCGTATAAAAATTGTTTTAAATGTCTACTCGATATTTCAAATTAAATTACAAGCAATTAATTGTCACAGAACGCAAACAGTTATTGCAAACAGATTAATTGATTGAGGTTGTATTAAAAAATTATATTAATTTGTGTATTTTAGCTTGTTTTAGGTAAACGATCGTTACTTGTTTGACATTACAGCAAACAAATGAGAATCAGATTGGATTTATTGAAAATTGTATTTTTTTTTTGAGAAATTAAAAAATGCTACCGATTTTTTACTCTTTAATTTTTTTATATTTATTTATTTATATAAGCTTAGTATTAAAACATATTCATTGTTTATTATGTTTCAAATATTAAAAATCTAATTAAACATTGCATCATATACCGAACTCTTAAACAAAATCTAAGCATCGATTATTTAGAAGATTATTTATGAAGATTATTTACAGCAACTTATTTCATACCTAGAGCTAATGGCCTTGCTGCCGAAGCCAAATAATAATTAATATAAAAAAAAAATTGCATCAATTTTTACAATAGCATTGGGAATCGGAGATTTTTAATATTCGGTGAGGAGGAGTTAATCACAGTTTTTCAATTTTAAGGGCCAAATAAAGTTTTTGGCAAAATGGACGTGAAAGAAGGTGGGCAAATACTCAGTGAACCAAAATTAATTAATGCTCCTATAGGCAATATAATATGTAATGTTATTAAATATTATTATGTATTAAAATACCCATTGTTGATGTTACAATGGAATATTAGAAAAATGTATTATTCAAACAATTGATACTGTCGAAACTCAAACCTGAATTTTCCATTATCGCGGCGGCTGAGTTATCATTTACTTTACACTCTGCAGCAGTGGCGGATTTAACAGGTGGGCAAAGGAGCATTGGCCCCCTCTTGCCAAAAGTTACTTTCGATTTTTTGTTATTTTTTGAAAAATATCCTTTGTAGGCAGAACAAGTCAGATGTGCTCTCAGGGGCCCCTGTTATCTACATTTGCAATGAGTGAAAATAATAATAAATGAAGTAGAAAATTAAATGATTTATGTATGTAATAAGTCAGTTATAAATTATAAACGTCTACGACTTGTCGAATATTTCTGACTTGAAAACGTTCTAGGGGGCCCTCGAAAGGGCTACCTGCAGGGCATAAAAATTCAGTGGGCAATGACTTTTAAATATACGTTCAAAAATATTGGGGGGGAGGCTAGAAACTCTTGTATAAGGGCCCCTAGGCAGATTTTGCCCACTTGGCCTTTTTTCTTAAATCCGCCCATGCTCTGCAGTGACAACTAACTTTCCTCATATTAAAGCATATTTTTTCCACGCCATGCGAGAACTAATTTTTGCCTTAACGTTACATCGTGTCTAGAGTTACCTAAAGTAAAAATTAGCTCTCGCACGATGTGGAAGACAGTTACAAATATGTTGATTGACTGATAGAAGAGCCTCACGAGGCTCGCGAGTCGCAATTAGGACACCGTTTATACAATAACAAAACACTGTAGTAGTGAAAGTCTGTTCAAACTCGGTTCAATAAATCGGAACAAATAAATTGATAAGCGCTCAGATAGACACAATGTGAAACAGGCCATTCAGACCTAGGTATTATATCCCAGTACATCTAAGTTAAACCTCGTTAAAAAATTAACGTTTTTCATTATTTGTATTGATATGTTTTGTCGAGTTGTAATTATTCGTGGAAAAATATAATTTTCCTTATTGCTTCCATCAGAGGTTTATTAAAAGATAGTGCGTGACAGATGGCTGGCATATTTGATAAGTTCCCTGTGGATTATTACAGTTATCAACAAAGTTACCGATAACTCGTTGTTTGTTAGAAATATATCTCTAGTTTAAGTACAATCACAATATGAACGCCAAACTTATTTAGATACTATATTATAAAAAAAAACATATGATCGAGTTTGACTGACATCCTAACAAATATTATAAATGCGAATGGGAGTTTGTTTGTTTGTTACGCGTTAACCGCTGAGTAGATTTCGATAAAATTTGGCAAGGAGATAGACTGCATCCTGAGGAAGGGTATAGGCTACTGTTTGTCTCAAAAAACAACTCTGAAGGGGTAAAGTAGGGGATGAAAGATTGTATGGAGAATCGATCATTTCCCAAGTTAGGGATACGAAAATTCATATTTAGGCTTTTGGTAAGAAATAAAGAATTACGTGTTTCAGCGTTTTTGCAAAATCATCCTTCAAGAGAATAAAATTGAGGATGATTTAAAAATTCACACATTCAATGTACTTACCTATAATTAGAGCTCTAAAAGTAACGAGAAATTGTGTACCCGTATGTATTCGTTACTTAAAGAACTAGTACCCGTTACTTTCGTATCGTTACGTTACTCGTTACTTTTCATACGATACCAGAGAACATATCAAGCATGCACCATCGCATAGAGGCGCGTAGCATACGTGATACGGTATGGCTTCGTTCGTATAATGTATAACCGCATCAAGCGAGTCGAACTAACTCCATGTCAGTTCGACTCGTTTGATGCGGTTATGGATACGACAGATACGAGTAACGAAATGAATTTGTAAGTAACGATTCGTTACTTCGAGTCAGACGATGTACCCGTTACTCAGTAACGAATACATACGGTTTGATACAGCTCTACCTATAATATATATATAGCACGCAGACTGCTGGCAAAAATGTCAAAGTGTAAGTATAAATATTGTTTTTTTAAAGTGGTACTACAATACGGTGGAGCCGTTGTCGCAGTTTCATTTCAATCGCGTGTGGAGCCGCTGGTAACAGCTAGTAAACCATAATTGTCTAAATGATAGTTATATGTACACTTTTAATATCCATTAATCGTACCCGGCCACGCGTTACAGTGGCTCAGTCTGGTTTGCGTGTGTTTTGCTGCTAACAGATAGCGCTCACGTTGCGGTAAAATATTTAGTATAGCGTGTGTTGCTTTAACGTCCAGGAAATGGCGCTGTATTTAACGGATGGCGTTCCCGTTGTTTAGTATAGCGTCCAAGAGATGATGCTGTCTGGCGCTGCTTCTCAAAAAAAACTTTAAGAGAAGTTAAATCTTCACAGAAATATCATGAATAAGTAATTCTTATAAATAATTATTCTCTTATTGTAAGTTGCCATTTGTAACACTCACTCCACAGACTATTGTGTGAAACGCCATATTTTTAATGAATAAAACTTTTTTGATTTTGATTTGTTTTTTTTTTATTCTGAAGACGAATAAGACTCAACTATTTAACGATAGGGTAAATCTGACTTAAAATATTATATTTTTATTAAAATACATTTTCTATGGCTATTTTTGCTGCCTATTGTCACGTAAACGTAATTTTAATTCTAATAAAAAGATAAATATGTATTTGAAAACTTCTGATTATATTATACGTTTTTTTACTATGTCCCGCTTTCGACGAAATAATCCCGCTGTTTTCACTCAGAGTTCCAAAATCCCGACTTGGCAAAAAAAAACTGGCAACGCTGATCCAAACTCTTTAGTATGTAGTAATTATAATTAATTATTATCTAGGTAGGTACAATGTACATCATAAAACCAAGGCACAAAAACAACAATAATTTTAATTGACAAATAGAAATTAAGTAAAACAGGAGTCAATAAAATGGCAGTTAAGTTGCTAGTAATTAAGAACGCCGTCACGTAAATAAAAAAATAAAATGCAAGTCGCGTACAACATACAAAGCCCACTATATATGCATTGTATGTAGTTATATCTCGATAGTATTGCTCCTAAACAAATGAAATGTATCCACAGCAGGGTTTCCCAAGCCCAAGCACATAAAAATATAGGTAAATACTGCAGTTTAGTGAAATGTATCGATTGAATCACTCGAAGTGTGAAACCTAATTCGCGCATGCATGCTGCGCACGCAACCGCCATGTTCTTAGTAGGCTCAATTGTCAGTTGTGACTCAAATTGTAGTATCGGTAGTGCCGTTAAGTTAAGGGCAAGGTTAGTGCCCGCTTAAATAGCTGTGTTCAAGGTCTAAAATTTGCATTTCTATAGAATATAATTAAATTTGATCTAACATCATTACTTACCATAGACATACAATATTTATACGCTTTTTAAATCTTATAAATTGGATACTTATAAAACCAAAAATCTATCAGATATACACTTCAAATTATGTGATATACTAGCGGTCCTGCCCGGTTTCACCCGGGTGCAAAAGAGCGAAGGGAGGGGGGTACATGAGTACGCACATTCATCTTAGTTTACCGAGATGAATGTTGTGTCCAAATTTCATGATGATTGGAGTTACTGTTCAAAAGTTTTTGTCGGACGGACAAATTTTTAGTTACATTTTGCAACATTTTTCATTGATGCTCCGCTTCTATTGATCGTAGCATTGATATTATATAATAGTACCTGGGTGACCGAGCTTTGCTCGGAAAGTTAAATAAAATACTGATATGCTGATATCGCCAAAACTTTGAGAACCGTAGGTTCTCTGTCGCTTCCCTTTGTGGAGCCTACGTCTCCACCTTTGTTACAGTCTCACCTCGCGGGGCTGCGCCCCGCTCGGTTGTAAACCACACTAGTCGAGCCTTCGGCTCTCCATATAAGAACCGTAGGTTCTCTGGGGAAGCTTCGCTTCCTTTTGTGGAGCAATAAGATAATATTGCTGAAACAGTTTGACTCCTTTGTGGAGAGGATTGTCGGCCCTTATGGCAATCCGGTACTTGTAAAACTGATTCGCCGTCATCTTGATCTATGATATTGCATCTTTCGCTTCAAATTTAGGTTAAAAATTTATTTATTAAAATTACTCACCTATTGGGCTTTGACATGCTCACTCCTGACATCTGGTGGCTAACATAAAAAATAAAATGTGACTGCATTTAGTCGATCTATCAAGTAAGTATACAAGTGTAACGTTACTATTATACTATATAACCTCAAAGTTTTAATATAATAATTTATTGTCTATAATTAATTTTTTTATCTACAGATACTGCTAAAAAAACAGGATTTGAAAGAAAATGCTATACCTTCAGTCAATTTGTCTGGGAAAAAAACACAGCTACTGATCAGAACCATAGGATTCAATTATTGTATGAATTAGGCAATAAAGAAAATGATGATAGTCTTATTGTTGAAAACTAAGATAATAATGAAGTTTATGATGATGATCATAACGACAATCAAAGTAATTATTTCACTAAAAAATTAGTTTTAGTTAAAATTTATTATAATTTTCATTGATGTTTGATGTACTGAATCTTTATTTTCCAAATTAAATTTTTTGTTCTTCTTTTCTCTTGTTTCTCTTTATCCTACGGTTCTCTTCAGTAGCTGTGTTTTTTTTTCCAGGTAAATTGACTGAAGGTACTTATAGCATTTATTTTCTTTCAAATTCTGTTTTTTAGCAGTATCTGTATATAAAAATATTAATAATAAACAAACTGTATATTATAACTATGAGGTTATAATATAATAGTAACGTTACAGTTGTATAGTACTTACTTGAAAACATCAAATCATCTTTTAAAATGTGCAGAGCAAACTTTCATTGATTTTTTAACTGCAGTTATTTTCAAAACTTTTTATTTATTTCATTGCTTAAGAATTTAAAAGTACGAATGAAGTACTGTTCACAGATGATAGATCGACTAAATGCATTCACATTTTATTTTTTATGTTAGCCACCAGATGTCAGGAGTGAGCATGTCAAAGCCCAATAATAATAATAAATTGTTTATAACTTTCTTTCAAATACGTATTTATTTTAATTAAGTCTCACTTGGATAAGTAATTAAAGATTAACTGTCATAATATTTTGAAAACAATTGTTTCATTGTATAAAATTCCAAAACCTACTTACAATATTTAAGTATTTTCATACGTCAAAAAATTGATTTTTATAATGACAAAATTTGTAAGAAAACGATTTTTTCGAGAGATGAGACCTAGCTAAAACGATTTTTTGCCCCCCAAAATCCCTTTTCAGTAAATTTCATCCAAATCGTTAGGGCCGTTTTCGAGAAAATATTTAGGGACATAGGTACATAGATAGGTACATAGGTACATAGATACAAGATTAGCTCGTTTAATAATATAGGGATATAGCCTATAGCCTTCCAATAAGTTATCCAACAAAAAATAATTTCAATTCGAACCAGTAGTTCCTGAGATTCGCGCGTTCAACCAAACAAACTCTTTAGCTTTATACATATATTAGTACCTATAGATTTGTTATTTTTTTTATAACGTCATATTTTTAACTCTATTTTTTGTGGGAACGATTTATCTTTAAACAGATTACAAATTTTACACTGGCTACATTTCAAAACGGCTAATTAGCCTTCGTGTGGACCACTCAGTAGACTGTTTTTTGTTCTATTCCGAGCATATATTATACCTATATAGTTTTAAATTGGGTTGAAAAAATCGTTTTTGTTCCCTGTGTTATTTGTCTATTTTTCACAGCCATTACGGAATTCTCGTGTGTTGTGAGGGAAATACCTGCACTCAAATAACAACATGGATTTAATTCGACATTTGCACAATTCCTAATGGCAAGACAGTGACAATAATACCGTTCAGAATAATCACGCTTCGATCATTTACATTGATCCGTGATGAACAGTTAGTAAAGAACACAAAAGAATAGGATATTACAACCGGCAGGTATATTCCAGAATATTTTCAAAATTAAAAAAAAATACAAAACTAGTAATTATATTTTATATCAAAAATCAAAAACTTTTGTGTCAATTTCTGGTTTCTTAAAATGTGATAGGTATATATTCAAAAACAAAAAATAATTAAATATTCGAAGATATTGACTATTTTATCCAATATTTGTTGAAACTATAAATAAAAAATATATTCAAGGTTACAGGCTTTTGTATTCCAGTTGAATTTAGTTGATTTTTCAAAAAAGTTTGAAAGAAAAAAATTTCTGAACGTGCAACTAGTCTTATAGAATCTAGATGACTTCTCACAAAGCGGTACAGGTCAGTTCGACGCCAACGTTTCGACGCCAACGGTTCGACGCCAACGTTTCGACGCGTGGTCAGTTCGACGCGAGGTCGTTTCGACGCGGGGTCAGTTCGACGCCATACTTTTTTTCGTATTTTTTTTATTTTTAGAATAACTTTGCATCATCATTCAAATAAATGCGATATGCCTGATATAATATAACATATATTTTATATGTTATATATATGAAGCGTGATTCAAATAAATAAGTAATATGACTGATATAATAGATATTATATATAATAAATGTTAATGTGAAACCCAAAACGCTATAACAAAGAATTCAACAGGAATTACTTCGTACACATTTGAGCAAGCCTTACTGCCAGTATGGACATGACAACAAATTGTTGTGAATCGTTCCACGTAAAGTTCAACGGGAATTTTTAATAGTAAAGTACGACAGGGTTTTCTTATCAACGAAGTAATTCCTGTTGAATTCTTTGTTATAGCTTTTTGGGTTTCACATTACCATTTATTATATATATCTATTATATCAGTCATATCTATTACTTATTTATTTGAATCACGCTTCATATATATAACATATAAAATATATATTATATTATATCAGGCATATCGCATTTATTTGAATGATGATGCAAAGTTATTCTAAAAATAAAAAAAATACGAAAAAAGAGTATAGCGTCGAACTGATCCCGCGTCGAAACGTACGGCGTCGAACTGACCACGCGTCGAAACGTTGGCGTCGAACCGTTGGCGTCGAAACGTTGGCGTCGAAACGACCTGCTTCGTCACAAAGAATAAAAAAAATTATATCTACCTATTTTATGCATTCAACAAAGTTACAATCTTTTTTCAAAAAATAAAAAAAAATATATTCAATCCTTCAAATCAGTGTCACGCCATGCAGTAAAAAAAGTCAGATGGTGTTTTCGAGGATTGTATTTATTTTTAACAACATTTTTTTAATTTATTTACAATCAATGGCCTATTGGACAGCTCTGTTATTATTCTCATAAGTATGACTAGAACAGTTGCCATTTTTACCATCCTGTATCATCGTGTTTAAAATACGTACATGAATTTCAAATTGATTCAGTTTATAATAGTATAGGTCTGTTCATTGACATCGAGTATAGACTAAGTATTCCGTCAGAAATTCGCTAAAAATGTCTACTACTATGCAATCGAGATGAAATAAAGTGGCTGCCAATTTCTTTGAACGCTACTGATCCGAGTCCGGTTATAAAATTCTGCTGAGCGACACGTTTTCAGCTGTTGCAGAGCTCAATCTTTAAATCAATGGAAATTACCATTGATTTTAAGAAACAGCAGCGTTATTAATAACGTTTTTTGGGAATATTTTCTTATGTAACCTTATGAAAATTTTATATTAATTTACAGAGAAAAAAATGAAGATTTCGGAAAGTAAAACAAAATTTATGTTGCCGGTTGAGTTTGAAATACAAAAAAAAAAATAATAATTACTCAACATTTTTCGATAGTAAGTCTCGAGTTGAAGAAAAACCTATTTGATAATTTTTTTTTGAATCTAGTAGAATACATGAATTATTGACAGTTACCATTTTCGGTGAACACACTGTACAGATAAACATTTAAGCTCCTTATGACATGATCGATTAGACCTCACATAAAAGTTCCAAGTGCTGACATCTACATTCGTTTTTACCGGCGAATATCCGTTGGTAAAAAGAGTATAATATATGGAGGGTAAAGGTAAGTAGAACCATCTTATATGGGGTAAAACTGAAAAAGTGTCCATCCGAAAGCGTCATATAACAATTCAAAAAGTGACCAGAGTGGTGTTAGTGTAGAAAAAGTGTTTAATTTAAACTTAGCAGTTGTAGACGAAGTGAAGTGTGCTGAAAGGAATATTTAGGCTATGTTCCGATATGCACTGCGACCACTGTACAGTGTGACGTCAATTTAGTATACTGTGAACACGTTCCTTTATAGACAGTTATACTGGTTACTATTTAAAACGGAACGCAATCCCGTATACTGTCAGCCGCAATTTTTGAAATTTTGAGGCAGCGTTCAAATGAGTGTAATAAAGTTTTCTAGTTCATTAAAAAATACTGTTGTTGGAGTACTGTCAAAACAAAAATATCTTAATTAATATTAATTGTAAATTGAATTTATAATATAATAAAAGTAAACAGTTTTTCATTAAAAAGAATATGTTTTAATGTCTAATAAGGTTATTTTTTGCAATTCTTCCATTGTTTTAGTTATTAATTCAAATTAATTACAGAACTTTATAATTTTTGTGATTAAACTGTAGATTGTTTATAAGACGTTAGTCACTCGAGTGGTTTTGACAGATCACGTGATCAAAGTACTGCGAGTACCTTACCTCGAAAACGCCAGTGCTCACAGTAGAATATGCCGGCGATTTATGACGTCATATATTTTCCTAGGGTACTGCGGCAGTATACTGGCAGTCCATAACGGAACGAACAGTGATAGCACTGTGCAGTGCTCGCAGTGCATATCGGAACATACCCTTAATATTTTTGGCGACTAGAGTAATTAATATATTCACAGTAAATAAAACATCAATTACTGACGTACTCAAACATTATTTGGTATATATATCCTATAGAATCATTAGAGAGAAATTGACACTATTTCTACGGTAGCACCATCTTAATTTCACTCTTTTTGACGGACACTTTTCATATACATAGGTCATAGGCCCTTTACCCTCTATAGTATAAACTACATTTTCAGCACAGAAATACCAGTTCTGTGATTTTCAGCATATGGAATGAGCCGTCCATTCTTAATGTCAATCAGCCTGTTTAGGTGTATTTGCGTACAGCAGTGGGAGTGATTCACTATAGGTACAATTCTAAGCCGAGCTTATTCCGTCACATAGGGAGAAACAATTAAAACACAACTGGACATTGACTGTCCAGTGTTTTGTCGCACGCCCGTTCGTTCCCTGTTGTTCCTGTTGTATTTGTTGTTAGTTGTTGTCACCGATCGACATTAAACGAAAGTGCACAACAGACGCGATCCAAAGCTACAGCTATAAAATTTGTTGAAATCTTTGATTAACGTCTGATTAGAACTCTTCAATAAATAAAATTTATTGACCGAACGAACATGCTTTAAAAAAAAACAGCGCCATCTGTTGAACGTTAAAGCAACACGCGCTATACTAAATATTTTAGGGCAATGGGAACACCATCTGTTGAATACAACACTAGCTGTTGGACGTTAAAGCAACACACGCTATACTAAATATTTTAGGGCAATGGGAACACCATCTGTTGAATACAACACTATCTGTTGGACGTTAAAGCAACACACGCTATTCTAAATGTTTGACGGCAACGGGAGCACCATCTGTTGAATACAACACTATCTGTTGGACGTTAAAGCAACACACGCTATTCTAAATGTTTGACGGCAACGGGAGCACCATCTGTCTCATTCAGCGCCATCTTTTGAACTTTAAAGCAACACACGCTCTACTAAATATTTTACGACAACGGCAGCGTCATCTGTTGAACGTAGCAGCAACACACCCAAAATAGGCTGAGCCACTGCAACGCGTGGCCGGGTACAACTAATACGAAATGAATTCTTAAAATTTACTCTATCTGTGTTGAGATTTTAAACGCAGTAGGCATTGTCTGATAACTTATAGTTATTGTAGCGCGTGTGAAGGTACCTTTACAGTATAACTGTCGGTACTGTTCAGGATGTCGGAACTTCGGATCATGCATTTGCGGGAGGTATAAACATCCAGAGCGTGAGATCCAAATAGGAGGCCTACATGTAACAGTGCGACAAAGGGAAACTGCATCAAACAGACAGAGAAAGAACATCGACTAGCCTATAGAGAAATTTGTAATATCACGTATTCAGAAAGACAAATATAAAATATTTCACAATATACGCAAAAGCATAGCAAAAGAATCTATTTCTATCTATGTTCATGCTTTCTATATAGTAAATGAAATGAGTTCTAATTTCTCAAAATATGATCCCTACATTTACGACGACGGCTGTCCTCAGATAAGAATATTTTCTTGTTTCAAACTTTTCAGTAGTCGGGTTTTAGTTTTTGAACTTAATTTTTATTAGCCTTTTATTAGCATTATTCTTGGTTTCGAGAGAAATATTGTCTTATTTGACAGTAGAGCTATGACATCTAGCAGACGGCCTACAAAGTAAAATGATACAAAAATGTTTCTTTTAAAAATTATGGTTTCGTTGCTACTTTTATCGCAAAAAAAATAAAACATTCCAAGCATTTAATTTCGATGACACTTACAAACGCCTAGATAATATAACACAGTATTGTAAAATCTTGACAACTTGGTTGAACATAAAGATACCAGGGTTCTTCATCTCATTTATATAAACCTGTGTCATATAAAAGAAGTAACAAAACTGGCATTAAAATCTGTTGTGCTAACTTCGAATCCCCTACATAACATTAACAGTGCCGTAGATTTCCTGGCACGACTTTCAGCCTTAAATCAAGATTTAAGATGTAAATTGTTTTCAATTAAATATTTTCATTCATTCACCGAACACTATTAAAGATAGAAGTTACTAATCTTGGAATAAATTAATTCGTTAGAATAAAATTTACTTTCAATTCACCAAGCAAAATATCAGGTAGAAAAGTTAAAAAATAAATATACACTACACTATACTCCTTGCTCTTTTTGTTGATTATTTTGATGTTCACCCAACAATCCGACCGATGGTGTTAGTGTAAACGTCAAAAAAAATATTCACAAAATAAAACAATTGCACAGAAAACTTCCACTAACTTTAATATTTCACAACTATACACTTTTTAAAAGGTTAATAAACAACACATAAATAAATTTACAAGAGAAAACTGTTGATACAATACTCCACGTTTATAGGTTAGGTGTTATGATCTATCCCCTCAATATAGCCTAACGTAGACTTTCCCTCCCAACCCGGATGTAACGTAGTTTTTTATTAGCCAATTATTTATTTTCAAATATTGATTACCTTTGTATATTAAATAAATAAATATTCAACGTATTCTGCAAATTATTTTCATTGTGCCAAATAAAATACATAAGAAAATTATGTAGCCTGACTCTTACCCCTTCCCTCTCCTTACGTAGCTCAGCGTAGCTTTCGAACTGACCCCCCCCTCCTCTTGACCGAGCTACGTAGCTTATGGACTCTGCTTTTCCACGAATAAATAGAGAAAATATTTGGAACGGTTTTAGGTTATATCACTGTGCTACCATTCTTTGGCAACGAGCGTAGGTTAAATATCGCTAAAACACAGTGTAGAACCTAAAACTGTCAATTAAAACACGTAATTTTAAAATACAGCTCTCTAAAATTATGAAAATTGAAAAAAAAAATGTGAGCCGTCGCGGGACGCCTGGCAGATGTGAAACATAATTTAATCTACCAAGAGAGTAGATTTTACATTTACTGGCGCTTCAAACACACCAAATATACGCGTGCTTAATGCACAGATGAATGCACACTTTAATTATAATAGTAAACAACACTGTATACCCTGTGGAGTATACACTATAAGTATCGCAAAGTCGATTGCGTGGCGACGCGTCGCCACGCCAGAAATCTGTTTTACGTGCGGTTATAGATGTTTCACTTCAAAAATTAACCAATTTGTAGTTTTGAACGAGTCGCCTCTGATTATTGATACCTGCACACCTATAATAATTGAGAATGACGTGCATTCTTTATTTCCTAACAAACATAAAAACTTAACGTGTTGTCGTTATAAAGGCGTACATATACTGCTCACCCTTCGCATACAGTCCCTCGCCCACTTCGAAGTGTCAATGAAGTTGATTGCTCATAAGACGTAAGTTCTAACCTTACATTACTTGGCCTTATAAATAGGGGAATACCCTGAATCATATTAGTTCACCCGCTTGCGGTTATTCACAGAAAAAATCGAATTTTAAAATGAACATGATATACGTTAGGAAAATATGTTTGACGCGCGACCTTCGCACCATCTCGTGTTTGATTTTTTCAAAAGTGGTTCACCCAAAACTTACAAACACATGGAAACCAGCGTTGTTCTTAATTATAAAAAAATATTTACGCAAAATGTCAGTAAAAAAACTACATAAATGATATACATTTTTGATTTCTAAATTTTTTAAATCTTATTTTTGTTAACAAAATAACAATTATGATATTTTTCATGTATTTAATATTGATTACAGACGTAAAATAAAATTTAATTTCCCTTGACGACGTACTGCTGCATTCCATTTTTTTCCTCTCTAATTCATAAGAAAATCCAGAAAAACGGTGGTTTGTAATTCTGGATGTTTAGTTGGTGTATCTTTACAATCAACAACACACCACTTCCGATTTGATAGCTTTTTCCCCATTTTATTCGACATTTAATCCTCATCAAAAATACACGTATAACATAATAAGACACTAAGATTTTGACTGAACCAGATTTAAAAAAAAAACACGAGAGCGCGCAAAAGTCGTCTGTCAAAAGATACTTTCCTATAGCATATTCAGCTCGCGGTCTTCTTTCTAACTTTTAATATATTAATTAAATAGTTTATTTTCTTTTAATTATTCACGTTTTATTTGATAACTTATATTGTTTAACATATAGTTTGTTTTCTTCAAAGTCTACTCACTATATAATCCTATTTTAAAACGTTAAAGAAGTGTTTTTTACGTGATAACGTCTTATAAATTGATGAAACACCGGCTGCACGCACGAAAAAGTGTCACGTTCCGCCTGAGCCTGAGCGTGCAAGCGAGAGCGCGGTATAAGCGATAGAGAGGCACGATCGGCTCAAGCGTCGGCTTGTACGCATTTCTTTCTCTTCTCGCGTGACGTCAGAGAGTTCATCAATGTTTCTTTATGACGTTATCACGTAAAACTATCGTCCGTAAACCGACTTTACAGACAACCAATTTTTTTTTTTAAATGATAAAATTGATAAGACAACAAATTTTTCAGGAATAGATTTTTTGCTCCCTGAAACCCATTTTCTGTCATCCAGATCGTTAGATGTAGTTTGTTTTCTTCAAAGCCTACTCACTATAACCCTGTTTTAAAACGTTAGAAAAATGTTTTTTAAGTGATAAAATTGATAAGAAAACCATTTTTTCTGGAATCGATTTTTTGCTCCCCGCAACCCATTTTCAGTAAATTTCCTCCAGATCGTTAGATCCGTTTTCGAGAAAAAAAGTTCGTTTAATATTATAGTAGGATTAACGTCATCGGTATAAAAATTAAAAGCTAAACTGCCTTTGAATTACGTTTATCAAGGCTTTTAGTACATAGTCGACGAACTCAGCTTCCGATCGCCTTGACAAAAGTTTTTCCAGCCCTGTCGACAACGGACACTATAGCTGATAGAGAATAGAATGATGTCGTAGGTCGTATAAAGTTTTGTTAAGCAATCTATGGATGGATTGTTTTCTTTATACTGTTTTAACGGGAAAAACAGGTGAAGTAGGTGGTCATAAATGCACGTTCCCTACTAGACATAAAATTGTCATTTTTACTTGCCTCGCTTCTGCTTTAAGATTATATAACGTATACACAAAACACTCTACTTTTACATCTGACAATAACTCTATTAATTTCTTTTTTATTTCTAACGACATGTCATCTCAATATAAAAAGTAGACGCAGCAAGGCATTACGTTTTTGTGACACTTTTTGCAATATAACTTCTCTGAGTTTTATTATAAAAAGGTGTAACGAGTAACTAAATTTCGCCCTGCTATCTAGAAGTCGCCTTCAACTAAAGCCATATTTAATCCAACGCACACAACCGTAACGTCCTCCTATAAAATGTCGTGCCATAAAAGTGTCGCCTCAATTCACGATTTTAATCCCAATCAAACGCGCCATTAGATTTGAAAAATTCCAGCCAATTGGGCGACGGGCCAATCCAACTTCAAAAATGTTTACATTTGATATAGGTCGAATAACAAATAGAATAAAATTTCTGATATCGCGTGAGGTGACAGGGTAATGGCTAGTATTCAATATTATATTTGCTATTCGTTGCCATGGTTACCTACATAACCCTACATAACATGTTGATCTACAAAATAAAATAACAGCTGATTTTTTTATTTTCGTAATATTTCTGAAATTATAAAGTTTAGAAAACATTTTTTAAACGAATCTTTCTTGAAATTAAGCCGTTATGAAAAGTACACCATTATTATATTAAAAAAAACACTGTTAAACACTCTTATGCGCATGCGCTGATTTTCCCCAAAAACAATAGGGCTCTTCATATTTGCATATCAAACATCCTCTCAAAATTTAGTTTCAATTTATTAATCCGTTTAAGACCTGTATCATGCTCACAGACTAACAGACAAACAGACGTACATCGTTTTTCCAAAAATATATTTTTTGGATTCGAGGGACCTCAAAACGAAAAGATATTGTAAAATTATGAAAAGTGATTTTTGACCTAAACTAGTAAGTACCCTTCCCCACTTGTGGGTTGGAATGGCAAAATTGATCGCGCCTACCAATTTCATAGTAAGTAAATTAATATTTGTCCTTCAGTTGTATTTGAACCTAACTCGAGTAATAGAACTAATAAAAAAATATTATTTTTAACTATCAAATTTCATAAAAAACGATCGACTTGTTCATAACAAACAGAAACAATTTCCGGAAACACATTTTTCCGTCAAATGTTCTAAATTCCAAATAACTTCCAAGAGAACGACTGTATTCGTAAAACTTCTTGCGCTTTGGAATTACACATCTGGTGTAATAAGAAAGATGTAGTAATTCGATTTAGGGTGTCCAATCGTATAAAATACTCGTAGATATAGGTACAGTTTTCATAGACGACTGGAAACTAAAAGAAATTGCAAACACAAGCCATAAGTGTTCGACATAAAAGTCGCTGTTGACTGCTCAATAACATTTATATGATCTTAGGTACATTATTTCCTACAATATAGAATAACCACTTTCGTGTATTGTCAAACGTAAGGTGAGATATGTTACATTGTTCTTTGCCAGTAACGAGCGTTACTGTTCTTGTTCTTTAAAAAGAGCCTGTTCTAAATAAAAAAATAAATATAGTTTAAAAAAAACTAAAAAACACGCTTTATTATATAGAACTAAAAAGTAAAAAATATTTTTTTTAAAATAAGCTTAAAAAGCGTGGGGCGCTTTGTTCCACATTTTAGTACATCGAGCGCCCCACGCTTTTTAAGTTTATTTAAAAAAAAATATTTTTACTTTTTAGTTCGATATAATAAAGCGTGTTTTTTAGTTTTTTTAAACTATATTTATTTATCACTTTTTAGTTTGATAAAAAGCGTGTTTTTTAGTTTTTTTAAACTATATTTATTTTCCACTTTTTAGTTCGATTTATTGTCAAAAATTTGCCGAAAAAAAAAAATTTTTTTCGGCGTGGACGGGATTAGAACCCACGACCCATGATGCCGAGAGTTGACGTCAGCGAAGATCCGTGCCTTACACCGCGCGGCTGCCAGTGTACTTACTGGGCCGGCATATTATACCGCTATATAAACGACTTGCTGGAGTCCAAATGAAAGTTACAAACATACATACATACAAACTTACAAGTGAAGTTAATATAAAGCGTGTAAAAATGCCAGCCAATTGGGCGACGGGACCGTTCCAACTTTCAAATGTTGACATTTAATATAGTATAATAAAGACAATAAAATTTCCGATACCGCGTGAGGTGACGCGGGTAATGGCTAGTATTTAATATTATATTTGCTATTCATTGCCTTGGATACCTACATAATATGTTCCACGTCATGCAAACATTTTTTAACGAAACTTTCTTGAAATAATAAATAGAATAAGTCATTATGAAAAGTATACCATTATTATATAAAAAACACCGTTATAGCATATATCTCTTCTGCCAACTTTTGCATACTAAACATCCTCCCAAAATTTGGTTTCAATCCGCTCATCCGTTTGATCTGTATCGTGTTCACAGACTAACAGACGCACAGAGTTTTGTCAAAAATAAGTTTTTTGGATTCGGGGGACCTCAAAACGAAAAGATGTAAAATTTTTGAAAAGTGATTTTTGACCTAAATCATTCCTCACTTGTGGGTTGGAATTCCTGTATTACTATCTCACTTTGTATACACGACCCCGTAATTGTTTTAAAAGAATTTCCCCCAAACGCCCTTCCCTTTTCACTACGCTAAAAAAACGCCATTGCATCGACACGACTCCGTATTTATTTTTTCCCCCTAAACGCCTTCCTCTTTTACTGCACGAAAAAAACTCTCTCGCAATTGACACGACCCCGTAATTGTTTTTTAAAGAGCTCCCCCAAACGCCTTCCCCATTTCACTGCGCAAAAAAAATTACAAAAATAAATTTTCCGCACTTAAAACGGCTAAATGCACTGTTATATGTTATACAGAATAAAAATTGTGTATTTCCAGTGATTATTTTGCACATCGGGTTATCGTACCTACTCTAGCCAAAAATGTGAGTCAAGTTGGGACGCCTAGCTGATATGAAACATTTTAAGCGAAATGCTAGTAAGTAAATTTCGCTCTGTCAAGTAACGTAATTCTAGTAACTAAACATTGCCCTGTAACTAAATTTCACCTTGTAATTAAATTTTGCCCTTTCATCCACTATATTTCGCCCTGTCAACTAACGAAATTCTAAACTAAATATCGCCCTGTAATTAAATATCACCCTTAAACAAAATTTTGCCCTGTCACCTGGTTGTCGCCTTTAACAAAAGGCAAGTTATAATCCAACGCATACACAAATCAAACGTAACGCGTCAGTAACTAAATTTCGCCCTGTTATCTAGATGTAGCGTTCAACTAAAGCCTTGTTTAATCTAACGCACACACACGTGTAACGTCCTTCCATAAAAGTGTGGCGCCAATTGCACGGTTGTACTCCCAACCAAACGTGCCATTAGATATTTCACATCAAAACCGTTCTGAGAAATGTTATTGTTCTAGTAACAGTTCAAAAATAACTATGACATATTTGTTCCCGTCACAACAGAATCGCAGTTATAGGGAGCTCGCTCGGTTCCCACTTACAGATGGATTTTTATGTACGCCTTTATACACTTAGCAATTTATCGAATAGGTTGGTCTACAAAATAAATATAAATCTTTTATTATTCCAAAGATTCAAAAAATGTTATGCAGTGTTCGTTCATGGCACTGTGCAGTCATTGCGCGCATTTATAATTTTATATATTTTTGAGTAAATAATTTTTATCAGATGTTTCTCAAATAATCTCAAATTAATCGTAATTGCAGAAAAAATGAATCCACGCACATCTTTTCTGGGCTGAAATTCCTCAAAAATTAAAAAACATATCTTTGAACGTTGGTACTTTCTAAACTTAGAGAAATATAGAATTTTTTATTTTGATTTTTGGAATCAGTGTGTCTTTTCTATAAGTACTTTGGTACGTTTCAAATAAATGGGAAACATTTTAATTTCATTCAAAATGCAAATCTTTGATTAACGTCTGAATAGAACTCTTCAAATGAATAAAATTGTCGACCAATTTTTCTCAGACCATATATATTGACAAAAAATATTAATAAAAATACAAATCAATATAACACAGGATGACGTTTCAATCCGGATTTGGATTTTCATTATTTTTGAATCTTTCAAACTTTCAATCTTGCATCCAATCGATTAGTTAATAAATAACTTAATACTAATTAATTTTTATAGATTTTTTAGATATTTCTGAAGAAGATCCAAAACCGGATCGAAACGTCATCCTGTGTTATATTGATTTGTATTTTTATTATTTTTTGTCAATATATATGGTCTGAGAAAAATTGGTCGACAATTTTATTCATTTGAATCCATTCAAAATGTTTAAGAGCAAGTCTTTTTTGTGTGCAAAGCAACCGTAATTTGAAAGCTCTCAGTTGTCGAACGTCCATAATTAACACTCATTCATTCGTGGTAAGATTTTTAGAATCGCTGGTAGCTCTGTAGTCTCATAGCTTTCTACATTATTGTATAGATACGATCACTTTAATATGGAGGTATAAAACAAAAACATTAAAGACAGGTTGTGAAAACTATGTACTATATTCGCATTTTGAGGTTATGTTTCGAGTCGTTAATATTTATAGTTTGTATTAAAAAAAATATAATGGAATTATACGTGACCTAATATTTGTCGATATTATGGCGTGTAACATAAATATTTTATAACAAAGATATCGATAAATGAACAATTTATTTCTTTAATAATTGCTAACTGTGGTCAGAAAAGGTATTTGATTACAGTCTGTGTCATTCCTTTAAAATAGTTTTATGTTTGGCAATGGTACATGAGGTGTCATCTGAAACCATCCGGAATTATGAAAAAAAATCCAGCCAATTGGAGGACCATTTCACTTTAAAAAATATTGACATTTGCATAATATTATAATAAAGAAAATCAAATTTCTGTTAACGCGTGTGGTGACGCAGGTAACAGCTAATAATATGATTTGAATGGATACCACATAATATGTTCTCACGTCATGGAAAAATTAACCGAAGCATGCTTGTGAGCTACTTAACCAATTTCGTTTTGACAGAATAAAAGAACAGCTTTTTTTTATTTTCAAAATATTTAGGTAGCTACTTATCGACTAATCTATATGTAGATATATACATATAAATAAAATTGAAGTGTCTGTTTGTAATGTCAAAATAACAGATTTTTACTAAATGAATATGAAAGTAGTATATATGCTACTTATAACAAAGATACAATTTTTAAAGTTTTTGTCTGTTTATTCTGGCTAATCTCAGGAACGACTGGACCGATTTTGACGGGACTTTCACTGGTAGATAGTTATAAGGAGTAACTCAGACTGAAAAAATAAATTTCAGCCAATTGAGCGACGGGACCATCCCAACTTCAAAATGTTGACATTTGACATGGTATAATAAAGAAAATGTAATATTATTATTAAATGTAATATTATTTATTTTATTATTTTTTGTAATCTTTTATACATTTTACATGTTTTTATATTGTGGTTTATTTCTGTACACAGATTGCCTGAAGAAGTTGTAAATAACAACGAAACGTTGCAACATTTGAAAACGTAACATTTGTTTTTACTCATTTCCAAGTTCCTGATAATTTTCCACTGTAATATTTATAAATCATGGATGAAAGTAATTTTTTCAAAGAAAATAAAATTTCTGATATCGCGTGAGGTGATGCGGGTAATAGCGAGTATTCAATATGACATTTGCTATTCGTTGCCATGGTTACCTACATAATATGTTCCACGTCATGTAAATATTAATCAAAGCATGCTTAACTAGTTTATTTCTAACAGATCTAACAAAACAAAAGAACATCTAATTTTTTTTTATTTTCAAAATATTTTTAAAACTATGAAGTTAAGAAAAAAAAATTTAACGAAACTTTCTTGAAAAAATAAATAGAATAATAAGCTGCTATAAAAAGTATACCATTATTATATAAAAAAAAACGTTATAACATATATATCTCTTCTGCATATGCGCCGATTTTCCCCAAAAACAATAGGGCTCTTCATATTTCCATATACCAAACATCCTCCCAAAATTTAGTTTTAATCCGCTTATCCGTTTGACCTGTATCGAGCTTATAGACTAACAGACAAACAGACGCACAGAGTTTTTCCAAAAATATTTTTTTTGGTTTCGGGGACCTCAAAACGAAAAATATTGTAAAATTTTGAAAAGTGAATTTTGACTTAAACTAGTACCATTCCCCAGTTGTGGGTTGGAATGATAATAGGAAAGTCTTTTCGTAAACTCTGCGAATTGAGCAAACATAAATTCCATGTGGACGAAGTCGCAGTTTACAGCTAGTATATTATATAATTTTTTGAGCTTAAAAAACCTAACCCCAGCTGTAAATATGACTTGACGATTATTGAACTTATTTATTATTATCAGTATGATTTCCCACATTGTATTATTCTTTATTTAGTGATAAGATTATCCACAAGTTTGGCATATGCTAGCTAATCGACACACGCTTCGAACACTTATTGGTTAATACGTATCGATTGTCAATTGTCTGCAATGTTGATATTGTTTTATATAAGCAATATGGCTTTTATTATTCCTCAGATAAAAGCGCTGTTTTATTGACACGACAAAGTAAAATATTGCATCTAATAACGTGTATTGCGTGATAGGTATTCCTTGGATATCGTATATTATATGCAATGTTTCATCTAAGAATTGTTCATGACATTTGTTATTCCGTCAAGACAAGAATTCTCGATATGTAATTTTTGTTTTTTATTTCGAGACGAGACTGACAAGGTTTCCATTGGCGTAGCAACGATTTTATCCTAGGGAAGGGGGACAAATTTTCAACTCTACCTACCATTACCAGCTGCTACTTATACATAATTTTAAAACTGTTCATAGAAGCGAAATCGATCAACACAACTTTCTGGATAAAACGTAGATTATTGTAAACTAGAGTGACCTGTGCGAATTATTCGCACTAAATAAGTATAATAATTATCATTTTACAAAATTATTTTTTAAATATGATTGCAGGTATTCAATTCGTTTCTAATTTTGCACACTGCTTATAACGTTCTTCTTTTTGTTGTATTACAATATGAAGCCCAGATGACAGATCGAAGAAATATTTTACTAAAATTGTCATATAGAGGCGCAAGTAGCAAAAGCGTTGCGCTAAGCCGTCAGATGACATCATGCAGCATTGCTGTGACGTTGTTCAGCGTTGCTCGCTGTTTCAAAATTAAAACCGTCAGATGGCAGTATACAGTATTGTGTCTGTCGAATTACAATATGAAGGTCAGATGACAGATCGAAGTGTTGACGTTGTTTCACAATTAAAGCCGTCAGATGGCAGACGTTGTTCAGTGGCTGTATTTTAATTAATTTACAAAAACAAAAGCAATAATAAATTGTTTAGTTGTCGATGTCAGTAGAGCAAGCAATTATCTGTAAACTGATATATAATTTATGTGGAGAAATTGTCAGGTTTTTTCTAAAAAGGGAGGCATACATCTTAACCTTAGCGTCGTAATATATGATTTATCTTGTTATTTGTACGTGAACAATTAATATTGTAGGTCAATTAGTATTGTAGGTCAGGACCACCGCCGCCTCCCCTCTTGCTACACCAATGAAGGTTTCGTCGCTATCGAGATGAGAAAGAGCCCGTCAAGACGAGAGATGTAAAAGTTTGCGTCTCAAAATATCAGACGGGATTGACCAAAAATATTATCATCGAATTAACAAGTTTTTTCGGCTCGTATAACGAGAAAATATCGAGATAAAATTGCCAAAATCTTATAGCTATCGAGATTGAAAAGATACTCACGTGACGAGAGTTTCCAAAATATGAGACGAAAATGGTAAAATTGGCAATTTTGCTTGCCTCGCGTGGAAGAGATCAAGATAATATCGTCAAAATTTCATAGCTATCAAGACGAAAATGATATTCTCATGATTATAATCTAAAAATAAATTCAACAAAACTTCTCGTCTAGTAATTTCAGACGGGGATCGAGACGGAACTGTTGAAATTTTGTCGCAATTGAAATGGCAGACACCGTAAAGACAAGAGACGAGATGGAAATATTAATTTCTTCACGAGATGAGGCGAGAGGGCATCACTAAATTAGGAATGTATAGTCCAGGGCTGCCCAACCTATTAGTATGTGCGATCTACTTTTTTTTAAATAGTGACATCGCGATCTACCAATATGCGGGAAAAAATAAAAATCGCTTTTATAACGTTGCAAATATAGAAAGTTTACATTTAAGTGAGAACAAAAATTATACAATATCGAGTATAGTCATATAAAAAATAAAGAAACAAAATTAGGAATATAGTGAAGTAATTTTAATGAGATCGCTGACACTGTCCAGACTTGGCAATATTTTCAAAGGCGGGAGTATACGATGAAAGAGCTAATTGATTTAGTTTATAATTGAATTTTTGAATAGATAAAGTATAAAGATCTACTTAAAATTACGCCGCGATCGACCGGTAGATCGCGATCGACTGGTTGGGCACCCCTGGTATAGTCTTTTTTATAGTACGGTTCGCTTGATGAAGCGATCAAGCACTTAAAACTTTATACATACCCCCCCTGCATAAAAACTATGCCGCTTATATTACCTTGTGAAATGTATGATTCCTCAAATTTTTATTTTATAGATAGGTATTTTTGTATGATGCAATAGTCGTCAGTGGTTAATCTTACTTGCTATTGGCTATAATATTACAGAGCTTATCAGGATAAGTGTGTGATAACAAGTCATTATCTCTATACCTGTACTTCTATGTATTAGATCAGGTTTGTTTGATTTAGTTATATTCACCAACATAAAAACTTTTAATAATAAAATTGATTGAATGAACAATCACTATTTATATTTGCATAAAAATGGAAAAAAATACGTATCAAACCGAATAATAATTAGACTTCACTACTCGGATACTGACTGAAAGGAAGAAAACAAGTAGGAAAACCTTCTCAACACCCTCTTCATAAGTAGTCTCATATTTAGAATAGTTATAATATCAGCCACTTCATGACGCAGCAGGCGGGGCACATAAAACTAAGCGAAATTCTAGTAAATAAATTTCGCCTTGTCAATTCACAAAATTCTAATGACTAAATATCGCCCTGTGACTAAATTTTACCCTGTCATCTCGTTGTCGTCTTTAACAGAAGCCAAGTTATAATCCAACGCTTACACAAAGCAGGCGTCACGTGCTGTCATCTAACTAAATACTAGTAGCTAAACTAATAACTAAATTTTGCCCTGTTATCAGATGTCGCCTTCACCTAAAGTCACAACTACGCACACAAACGTACCTAACGTTGTCTCATAAACGTGACGCCCCAATTGCACTGTTTTACTTCCAACCAAACGCACCATTAAGTATTTCACATCAAAAAAATGTGTAGGTTTTATTTAATGAGCGGTATCTGTAAATAAATTTTGCATTCTATTTATTTTAAATCATATCATAAAAAAATAGTTCAGAACACGGGTTAATTGCACTGGGCTAGGGATCCTTGGTCTAGGCCCGCCCTTAAAAACGGTACTGTTCTTAATGTTTTCTGAAACCAGTCATTTGCTTCATACTATTATAGTCCAGGAGGCAGTGAAGATTTTAGGCACTTATTTTCCCATTCAGCAAACACCGATAGAATATTCGATTTGTTATTCTAAGCAAAATTCATATATATGTAGGGGGAGGGGTTCCGATGGGTTGAGGTGGAAAATGCGTTAGAAAGTATAAAAATATACTGAACTTTTTTTCAGTGATAAACATAGTTCTATTAGATATAGTGAAGTTAAAAAAAATAGTCTGGCTAATCTGTGAGTATGGGTAATATGTCTGGCAGGTAAAAAATTGGAAAAAAATAATCAAAATCATTGCCCTTATTTTGGCAGTCTTAAAAATTCGTCAGATGATAGTTTATATTATAATTACAGTTGCAAATATAGTCGGGCTAATGTGGAACACCCTGAAAGCCTTGCCAGACTCGTCCAACGCTCGTCAGGCGCGCTCATGTAACTGACTTGTGAGTTTGGCGGGGTTTTCGTGATTATAAATGACAGCCAGACGTGTATTTTCTATTAAATTATAGTGTTTTATTTATCATGCGACAAATTTTCAAATCCAGGAAAATAAGAGCAAAAATTTTGAAATTTTCATTTTCATTTGCCAATTTCGTAAATCAGCCAGACTTACTTTTGATTATAGTTTATGATAGTATCAAATGATACGTTAATTTCAAGCAAGGGAAAATAAGGAATACGGATTTCAAAAACCGGTCAAATTTTTGCATCTGCAAATTTTCAGCCAGACTGACTTTCCTCTACTTGGGATGTGCCAGACTGTTATTTCCATTAATAAAATTATTCACTTTAATTCATGTCAAATATTTATGAATGGGAAAATAAGTGGACTGGTCTTTTTTTTTATCTAGTGAACCCATCCGAAAATTTTAGCTACACTCACAAATTGTCGTTTTGTGTCACCATCCGAACAAATTATTTCATATTCTCCGACTGGGAAAATAAGTACCAAAAAAATGCACTGCCTCCTGGACTATTAAGCTCTAGTTAATTCGTTAAGTCAACGTCGGTGTAACCGGATATATTAGTGAATTTGTTAACTGGTGAAGAACGGTACACTTTCATCACCGGTAGATATATTATTTGTAAACTGTAGGTACGACTAAAAGACTAAGGATAGGGGATTCTGACCTCTGAGATCTGCCAGGAGTGCAGCGTATTGTTGTCCGGCAAAGTAACGAGGTTGGCCAGGATTAATGTTTGCACGTTTTAAATTTAACGGGGAACGAGCGTCAAAAAGGAGGCGGCGGTCGTTCTGGTTTCACAGGAGTGTTCTCTTATACGACAATATAAAAATTAACTACACCGAACTGGGATCCTCGACTCTGAATAAAGGCTCTCACAGACCAAGGCGGCTGCGGTGGCGATGGCGATAAAATAAAACATATTGTTTTAATGTACGTGTTCAGACAGAAGTGATCATTTTGGCGGGAATTTGCAGCGTTCATTCTAGCGGCCATTATGCGGTAGCGGCCAAACGCTTCGTGCCGTGTTTGGCCGCTGAACGTTGTTTTAGCTGTTAATTGAATACAAAATTAAATGTCGAATATTACCGAAAAAATTATTGAGCTTGTTAAAATGCATACAATTTTATATGATTTGTTACTTCTATTTGTGCAGATTATAAATACTGTTTATTACGTTACTACGTAATAGCTGAGACACTAATAAGACAAAATAAAAAAACTTACTCTTCTTTTTTGTTGTCTTCTAAAATAGCTGCTACAAGTAAAATTTCTTCTAGTTCATAACAAGTCATATTTATTGAACTAATTTAACTTATTGATACACATATACGTTTTATTATTTGTTTTGCGTATTTCTATGTGCGCTGTTTATCCCCTCAATTTATACAATCACTTTAATTGAGATGGGCACATGAGAAACGTAATAGAGATGGCAGCAAGTATATAGCTACCTAAGTTATGATTGTTTTTTTTTAGGATAACGCGCTTTTTCCTTCTGATAGCATGCAACCACTTCTTTTTCAGTTCCAAATCCTTTGGAAATACAAAACCTTTATAATTTGAACATTGATAAACACAACACATCGGCATTGCCTATGATTTATAATTTTAAATAAACTTATTTTGTACACAGTACTATGAATGGTCCACAAATAGATGTGGTTATATAGCTAGCGCCTCTAGCGGTGAAGTATGGCAGTGCCCATCCTCATTCCGAACGTCTCAACGTATACAAAAGTCTATTGGACAACCTTACAAAAATTTAAATAGTCAGAACCTCATGTACACTACGGGACGAAATTTATGCAGATTTTAGGAAATATATCAATTTTATTATTTGTCATTGCCGCGAGATGACGTTTTTGCTATGTGTGTGTATTTATAGTCGATGCAACTAGAAGTTTCACATTTGTTGTGAATTAGGTGAAATATACAGTCTCTTTTAGGTGCGTTTGGTTGGAAGTAAAACCGTGCAATTGGCGCGACACTTTTATGGAAGGACGTTACGTTTATGTGTCTTGGATTAAACATGGGTTTAGTTGAAGGCGACATCTAGATAACAGGACGAAATTTAGTTACTAGTATTTGTTAGATGACAGCGCATGACGCTTGCTCTCTGAGTCCATTAAACATATAACACCTTTCAATAAATTTAAAAATAAATTAAAAGAATATTTGTGCGAAAAAATACTGTATGATATTTTTTAAGTACCCTGACCATGTACAAACGATTGTTTTTATGTACCTACAATAAAATTATTATTATTATTATGTGTTGGATTATAACTTGGCTTTTGTTAAAGGCGACAACTAAATAGCAGGGCAATATTTAATTACAGAGTGAAATTTAGTTACCAGAATTTCGTTAATCAAGAGGGCGAAATTTTATTTTTAATATAAATACTTACATTATTTTAACCTGATTCTGGGACATTCGAGTATAGGATCCCATGCGCTTCCTGACTTCATAAACTTAACACAAAAGCGACGCTATAGAGGTACGAAGGTACACAAAAGAATTATTATTATGTTTTCGCATCTCCGGTGTTCAGTCGCAGCTACTATCTTTAAATGTACACACGTAAAATATAAAACGGGAACGTGGCACTTTTACACCCACCGCCACCAATTTCCCTTCCCCTATTCCCCGAGCCACCTTGTCTGATGTTAGCGCTTGTCGTGTCTAAAAGTCAAGTGGTCAACGAGCGATGGCCTTACCGAGGTCTGTATACGCCGTTGATGTAACAAACAGACGCCAACGACCTCAACTGTCGAGCGTCTATAATCCACAATTTAATATTTGAAGCTAGCTATTGGATTTGAATAGTTAGAACATGTGTATAGTTCTCAAAATCGATTCACCTTAGAAAAAAGTGCGATAAACAAAGGTGTGGATATTTTTTCTGTCTGGGGGGAAGCAAAAAAAAAATTTTTAAGTTTTATTATCACACAAGAATACTCACGAAGGAAGATGTCAAGCAAAATATTAATTCTCAAACTAATTTTTTAAGTTTATTTTTTAGCCAGGTATTATTCGTGTTATTTTCATTTTAATTTTTTTATTATTATGATCCTGGGGGGTAATTACCCCTTTTACCTCCCATATCTGCGCTCTTGGCGGTGAATCGATTGAGCCAAAGTCCATGTCCGTATCTCGCTTAGTTTAAAATGTATAAAAATTTAAATAGTTTAAAAAGCCTATATCTCCGTAACAGTGTAACAGGGTTACAAATGGTTAGAAACAATTCAGCTTAACTTTTTCTATAAGTTCGGTTAATCTAACGGGCCAAAAAGCGCTTAGTGTCATAAAAAGTTGCAAAGGAAAACGCATGGAAACATAAGATTTTCGAAAAAATATATAAATATCTCAGATATGCTTAACATTAAAATTTCTGATATAGAAAGTGCAATGAATCGATTAGGTCAAAACACAAGTCCGTATTTCATTTACTTTAGAAGTTATGAAATATATACAAAGTTTAATAGATTACCGGGTTCCGGAATCAGATAGTCTTAATCGATTCAGCGTGATTTTTTCTATAAGTATACTTAATATCAAACAAAATGGAGCGAATTTATTTTTCAAATTTTTTTAAGAAGACTAATCTTGATAAAACGTAATAAGAGTAACAGGGACTTTTATCAAAAAAGTTCCAGAAAGATACATATTCTGAAAATATTGCTCTAAAAAATAAATAAGTCATTAAATGGCCTATTTTTTTTCTATCTGTTACTAATATGGCAGGTATTTAGCAGACCTTCCTAACAACCAGTTATTTACAAAGGCATCTTCTCAAAATATTTCTGATAAGAGATAATTTGACATAGAACAGAAACTTCCAATCTGTTACTAAGTTAATTGCTATTTTTCTGTTCCTAGCAATATGATATTTAAGAACTGTTATTATAGAATCTGTGCTTTAAAACTTGTTACAAACTAACCATTTCATTAATAATTAATTAATTATTAATAATTACCTAATTATTTATTTAAGAGCGATTACTAATAAATCATTCATTTAAGACCGGTTACTAACTAACTGGTTAAGATTATATTTATCACTATATTATAATCGATTTTTATGTAAGGCTCTCTAATAAATATGACAGTTGATATTAAACTTGATATTAAATAACTCGTTATTTAATACCTGCTACTAAATAACAAGATACTTAAGATAAGTTACTAAAAACAAGTCTGTAAATTTTTGTCGGTTCTGGCCAATTTTTTCTATTCTTGAAAATCATAGCTTAAAATGGTCTGAATACTTCTCAATAAATAAAATTATCGACCAATTTTTCAGACAATATATTAACAAATCATTCAAATAAAGTCCAAATCCGGATCGGAACGTTAATTGAATTGTAATTGAATGATTTGTTAATATATTGTCTGAAAAATTGGTCGATAATTTTATTTATTTAAATGGTATATTGCAATTTTTTAACTAGTTTTTAAATAAATTATTTTTTTAAATTTCCTATCAATGCGTAAGTATCTCTTCGTCTGAATATTTCGTGAATTTACACGATTTTTGTATTTACACGATTTGTTTACAGATATGGTGGAAGGACGGGTCTCTACGGATGTTTGTGGTGGGAGTGCGGGTCTATGAGGTGGAAGCACGGGTCAGTGTTATTATGTAGGGCGGGCGGATTTTTACTTAAGTGCAAATGACCATTAGACATTATAATGGACAAAGCAATGACAAATGAATGAACGTCAAGGAAAAATGTCGTAAAATGTAATGAAAGAAATGCCTTGTGTTAAAAGGTCAGAGAGTTCAAATACGCTTTTTTTGGCATTTAATGCTAATTCTTCTTTTATACACTTACTGATATGAAAGAATTTCTACTGGAAAGCTAAAAAATGAATTTTCTTCGATAAGGTTAAAAGGGTAAACATTATGCTAGCTTAAACATGATAATCAAATACTTGATATGCTTAAAAGTAGACAACCTTGTAGATTTAATTTATTATCAAAAATTAAAAATTGAAAATATTCACTTGTAATAATAAGAAATTATTTAAAAAAATTAACCTAAATTTTGTACATTCAACCAGCTTAAGAATTTTTTTAGGCCACCAACTACCAGGATAACTAGGCCTAGTAACAATTCATATTTTCAATTTGTTATTTTTTTATAATAAATTTAGATTTTAAAATATTTTTTCATAAGTTCTTATTACAACCTGGTAACTGGGGGGCTTGTAATGGAGGAACCTTTGAAACAATTTGTTTATTTATAATAGATTTATAATATTTAAAATAACGTTAGTAGAAGTTTTGTTCCAAAAATATGTATTGAAGGAGATTTATTTGGTTGAGGAACAATTGAAAAACGCTTTACCAGAGTACCTATCACTTGTGGCCAACGTTTCGAAAAATATATTTTCATCATCTGGGCCTATGAACATGTATAGTATTCGTTACATTTGATATTATTAATTTAGAATACAAAATAATATTAAATGTAACGAATACTATACATGTTCATAGGCCCTGATGATGAAAATATATTTTTCGAAACGTTGGCCACAAGCGATACTTTGGTAAAGCATATTTTTCAATTGTTCCTCAACCAAATAAATCTCCTTCAAATTAAAATAGCAATACGAAAAAAATTATAAGAAGAATTATTCATGACGTTACAGTGTTACAAACATTTTCTTTACAAATGTAATATTTTATAGATTCATCTATACTATATCATATGTGCGGCACATATGAAATCTGTCCACGTATAATACGATTATTTTTACTACTAAAAAAAGAACATTGCAGTCATATCGTGCTTTCAATTATTTCGTAACACGGCAAAGCGTGCATAAAAAGAACACTAGTTCCATCTATGATTTAGTGGACTAATTTACCGGTCCCTCGGGCGATCGGAGAGAGCGTGGGACTAGCGCCTCGCTGCACTACAACGGTAACTATTTGAACTACCGGCACACGGTAAATTGGAGACATTTTATTATATTACAGGAACATAAAAAAACTTATTACTGTTATTTCGACGATAGTAGAAAGACTTTGACCTTCAAACTCTGATAGCGTGGACTGTCGTTTTGAAAGAATTAATTATTTGTAAAATTCGCAAGGCCAAAGGCGTTTGTAAAACGTGAGCGCTATTATTACGTAAAAAAATGATTTTTAAAAAAAGCTTATTAAAGTATTTATAATAATTGGAGCAAAATTGTCGTAAAATGCATTATTATTTAAAAGTGCGGGTCGCCTCTGTCGTCACGCTATGCTTCAAATTAACAAAAAATCGGAAAAGACGTTTGTACGTGCTCGGAAATAATCTACCTTCGGCAAAATGATACAAAGTTGGTTGTATTTTCTTAACCGACTTAAGAGTATTCGTCCCTGCAAACACCCCCTGCACCCTTCATTACAAATCTTTTCCCCTCGCCTAAAAACGGTTCGCACTCTCCCGACGCTATTTTTAAAGCTAGAGTGTTCTGGTAAACGCCAAATGAAAGACAAAGAATCAGACTACAGATCCTTCAGGCGAATTTTTTGAAAAACAGTTTGGCCTACGTGTGAAATATTACGTAACTATTTTTTTTAAAAGGTTGTAAGTTTTTTCAGGAATTTTTTTTCAAAAAATTCGCCTGAAGGATCTGTAAGTCTGATTATTTGTCTTTCATTTGGCGTTTACCAGAACCCTCTAGCTTTAAAAATAGCGTCGGGAGAGCGCGAACCGTTTTTAGGCGAGGGGAAAAGAATTGAGATGAAGGGTGCAGGGGGTATTTGCAGGGACGAATACTCTTAAAAAAGAGTATTTTTTGTACTTGTCCCGAGATATCTCCACTAATTGTAAATCGATTTTTTCTATTTAATAGAGCGTATGCCTTCATGATAATCCCACACACATATTTTTATTTAAATCGTTTCAGTATTTTTTAAAAATATTTTTTATTTTTAAGTTTAGTAATCAAATACAAAAAAAAGAAATTGGTTAATATTTGATAAAGTGCAACCTACGTATTGCAAATCCACCAAAAAACAAAAAATAAATACTAATAAAATTGAACCTCCTGCAAAAAAGTTCATAAAAAGAGAAAAATAATAAGACTTTGAGGCCGACACCAATTTAATATAAAGATATGTAAAAAGTTTTAGTAATTAAAATGGCATTAACCTCAAAATTTTATAATTATTCTCTTTTTAGTGACTTTTTTCAAGTAGGTTCGATTTTTTAAAATTAATTTTTATTAATCCGACGGCTTAGCTCAACGCTTTTGCTACTTGCGCCTCTATATGACAACGCTGAACAACGTCTGCCATCTGACGGCTTTAATTTTGAAACAACGTCAACACTTCGATCTGTCATCTGACCTTCATATTGTAATACAACAGACACAATACTGCATACTGCCATCTAACGGCTTTAATTTTGAAACAGCGAGCAACGCTGAACAACGTCACAGCAATGCTGCATGGTGCCATCTGACGGCTTAGCTCAACGCTTTTGCTACTTGCGCCTCTATATGACAATTTTAGTAAAATATTTCTTCGATCTGTCATCTGAGCTTCATATTGTAATACAACAAAAAGAAGAACTTTATAAGCAGTGTGCAAAATTAGAAACGAATTGAATACCTGCAATCATATTTAAAAAATAATTTTGTAAAGTGATAATTATTTTACTTATTTAGTGCGAATAATTCGCACAGGTCACACTAGTTTTAATTTAATTTTTCCAATGCAAATTTGTTGAAGCCATCACGGCCTCTTTTCCTCGCAGTGTTCATTTATTTATTTATCTAAATTGCATCTCAAGGACCACGTGGTCCAAAAGAGAGCACTCATAGGTACCTCGTTTTTCATTCGCGTTTCATATGGGTAATTTTCAATAATACTTAGCATTTATCCACCCGATTTTTTAAAAAATGATGTATTTTTGAGAACGATTTTTTTTGGAAATTTCGATGTAATTTAACGTTAAATAAAAAAAGGAAAAAACACATGCTCGTTTGTATATAAACATATGCATAACATAAATTTATAATAACGTGAACCTGTTTTAATATGTTAAAAACGTCGTAGCGTTCATGGATAAATATCTACACGGTGTAACAAAACGTTCATAAAGAATTCTGATGTGAAACATCTAATGGCTTGTTTGGATGGGAGTAAAACTGTGCAATTGGCGCGGCGCTGTTCATGAAACGTGTTACGTTTCATTTTCCCTTACTGTATGTATGCGTTTAAATTAGTTACTATATAGAAGTTCGTTAAATGACAGGGCGAAATTTAGTTACAGGGCGAAATTTAATTACTATAAAATTAAAATATTTAGTCTAGCGAGTGTTGCTTTAACGTCCAACAGATTGCGCTCCCATTATGGTAAAATATACAGTACAGCAAGTGTTGCTTTAATGCCCAACATATGGCGCTGTTTTACAAAAAAGCATGAAAGAAACTATACTTATGAAATGAACGCTATGGAAAACGATACGTATCTTAAGGCCTAGCACACATGAAGAGCGTTCAACGCGTGTTGGCCCAACGCGCGTTTATAATTTCTATACAATTGTATATAACTGTTTATATGATAACGCGCGTTCAACGCGCCGCCAACGCGCGTTATCATATAAACAGTTAAATACAATTGTATAGAAATTGAAAACGCTCGTTGGGCCAACGCGCGTTGAACGCTCTTCATGTGTGCTAGGCCTTAACGTCCACAGACGGCTTTGTATGATGCTGTTTTTCAAAAAAATCATGTTTTCACATGCGTACTATATACCTAATATTTTGAAAAAAAATTAAAGGATCACGATTTTAACTTTAAATGATCTTTAACAAAATGCAAAAAAAAATGTTTTTTTCAGTTTTTTTATACATTTTTATTGGTAAAAATGTTTAAATTTATGCGAAAAAAAATTTGCAGAAGTGCACGCTCTAGTGCATAAATTTCGCATAAATTTAAACATTTTTACCAATAAAAATGCATAAAAAAACTGAAAAAAACATTTTTTTTGCATTTTGTTAAAGATCATTTAAAGTTAAAATCGTGATCCTTTAATTTTTTTTCAAAAATTCGATCGAATAAAACAAAAAAACGGCTCGATGGATTGAATCGAAACTTTGTGAGGTTTTTGTGGGCATATTGAACTGTAAAAGGCACACTCAACATTACTGGTTTTCTCGATATTTCCAACTTAGCGCCTGATTATCCCAAAAGCCGCCAAAAGCCCTTTTTTCCTTGATTTTTCAAATTAATGTAAAAAATAGAAAATTTTTTTTTTTTGAAAAAACCGTAGCTGATTTTTGTGGGAAATTTATTCAAGATTTCAAAAACCTCCTTAATTTTCTTCTGCGATAAGTGGTTGCTGAGATATTAAAGGTTAAAGACAAAGAGATCCTTTTCCATTCAAAGATCGATATCTCAGCGAGAAGTGGTCGTATCGAACTTTTCAAAAAAGCAAATTAAAGCTGAATGAACAAGTTATCCGATCCATATAGTGGTTAAGTTGGAAAAATTTTTTCCAAGTTCGAGACCAAAAAAAAGAACCGAAAAAATTTAGAAAATTTTTTTTCTTCGGTATTCATTAGGATTGAGCGGAACACGTTGCTTGAAAAAATTTTTCATCATAAGATCTCAAAACTAGAAACTTCGAGCTTTAAAATCCTTTTTTTAAAATTCCAGTACGACAATTTTTAAGGGAAATACAGCCACTTGAAAAACCTCGAAAAATTTGGAAATTTTTTTTGATCCTTTAATTTTTTCCGCTAATTTATATAATTTATATAGATATATTATTACAAAATGAAAATGGGATTCGGGACCTGGTCGAGATAATCATGGCAGTTGGTGGTCTTAAAAAAATATCAAAGGATGTGATAACCTGATAATGATACTATTATGTTTTAACTATATAAACAAACGTTTTTAATTTCCATTTTATTTATTTATTTTTTGTTGCATAACGTAGGCAGAACATTGTATGCGGGTGACCGGTACAAAATTTTCAAAATAACAACATATCGTACCAACGTATGTAGGTATATTGTTTG
This sequence comes from Xanthostigma xanthostigma, assembly GCA_963575645.1. Taxonomy (NCBI): domain Eukaryota; kingdom Metazoa; phylum Arthropoda; class Insecta; order Raphidioptera; family Raphidiidae; genus Xanthostigma; species Xanthostigma xanthostigma. Next base: position 5,927,831 of record OY754471.1, on the reverse strand, counting down.
TTGCTAAGCGGACAGAGCTAAAAATATTTTTTCGAAACATACATATACCATACTACATTAGCCTATAACACATACGTATTTGATTCTACAGGATGTTCTACAAAATCTGTTGAGCTACCAGAAGGGTTAAAAATATCGAGTTCCCACAGACAATTAAATCAGTAGCTATCAGTCAATGAAACAAACAAAAACGTCGAAGACAGAGACAGCAAACACGGAACGTTTGGATTTGGGATGAAGAGAGCAGAGGGTATTTATAAATATCTAACGCGTTAACAATATTTAGCAGGTATTACAAGCCCTCAGTTCGCAATTATCAAGCTGTGAACTGGCGAAATTACAGGTCACGATAGCACAAGACTCAGATTACCAGAATCTATTTGGCAAAGGCACTAGCTGTATTTTTAATTTTTGATCAATTAGAGTTTTGAAAAAAAACAAACGAGTAAAGAATTGAGGGAGAACAAAATTTGTGAAGATTCGTTGATTTGTGTAGTTAGTGTAGCCCGTGTATAACAAAACTATATCAAAACTAATTTAAGACACCTTGCTTAGTTGTTTGAGACTTGTAAGTAACCAAATATCAAAGTCAACATCTATTTTTCTGTTATACGACGTTATATATTAGTAAGTTACATGACAGGGCAAAATTTAGTTACAGGGCGAATTTTAGTTAGTTCAGTTAAATGATTGTCCTTAAGAATGGTTAAAAAAAAAACATTATTGACTGTAATTCCGATCATCCTGTGTATGGTCTCACACCTAGGAGTTCCAAATCCCGGGGGCCACCATCGCGGAAAAACAGCTGAAAGAGAAGCGCGGTCCCCAACATTGACTAGCTCTATACATAGCATAGCTCAACGACTAGAGCTCCTCTCTGTATAGCTCTGACCCCGAAATGTAGGTGTATAACAGCTCCCCTCCGTCACCCCTCATTGCTGCCCCCGTATTGGCACTAGGTGCTGTTTTATTCCGCATACAAGCATTTATATTGAACCGAATTGTTTCAGAAGAATTTCTTGCATGCTCGATCGGGCACATAGCGTCTTATAATAAATTAAAGTTTGTTGGCGCAATTAAAAATTACAAAAAACAATAGATATACATAATAGGTCTATTATAGTGTAGAGTAGATAATTTAGTGAAATAAGCCCGCACAAACCTTATGGGATTTAGTTCTTGGTTAAATTGATCGAAAATAGTTTTATTTTTTAGTTTAAAGATCACTAGAAAAAGTGTCCATGGGCGCATAGCCTAAAAATCAATCGATTTTTAGCTACAAATATATTTAGTTAGATTTAGATATAGGAATATCCAATTGAATTTACAATCTTAAAAAATCTAAGTTATCAAAATATGTTTTCGAGTGCGCTTAATCCCAATATGACATCATTATTTTATACAGGGTGACACCTTCCAACATTACCTAGTAATTGGCGAACTGTTTTCGCAAAACTTTCACCATTTTTGTAATGTGTTTTTACAATAATTAAACGTTGTTCCTTTGAATACTTCTCCATTTTATTAAATCGCGTGGTCTGTACGTGACAACTGTAAAAAAAATACCGTACAGCTCGTATTAACAAAATGGCGGCAAATTTAAATCCGGTGCTATTGTTGGAACACCTATATATATAAATGAAATAGGTATGCCTACGGAAAAGCAATAAAATTTTATCTTTTATTTGGAACCAAGGGCACGAATCTGTCGGTAGCCACATAAAAGACACAGTCTTCGAGTTATGCTTCTGGTTATTTATTTATTTAGCTACGTATGCGTTCCAGGGGCCGCGTGACGTAGTAATCAAGTCTAGTTCAATAAGGTACCTAATTGACGGGTCAAACGAAATTTATTCACCGCTGGGTATCATAAAGTGGGTACAATAAAATGTATTTCATTGAAATTGAGAAAGAAACTCAAGAAGAGAAATGGATAAATAGACAAAAGGTCATTAATGTATGGATAAGTGTTGTGTGCTTGATCTTAGGAATCAAAAATAATAGTAGTTTTGCACATCTCTCTATAAAATAGCTGTTTAAGTGATACAGTACCCTACTAGTGCTGTAAAGCATCGTTTCTCAACCGGGGGGTCACGACCCTTGGGGGGGTCGCATTAAAAGGGGTGGCAGACTGTTGAAAAATAATACTCGAAACGTACAAACTATACAAAAGATTCGTTTATTAAAGAAATGAATTTTAGTGTTGTGTTATAAAATTAAATAGTTGGCAAGACCAAAAGTGCACATCCCGCTAGTTTTCCATTGTATGATAAAAAAATAACAATTAAAAAATATTTTTTATAAATTTAAAAAGATTTAAAAATTTAAAGAAATAAATAATTAAAAATTGAAAAAATATTTTTTTAAGTTTGCAAAAATAAAAAAAATCAAGAACTATACATAATATAATATATAATTAATATCAAGTGGAATAAAATAAAACAAAATAAAAAGAAAAAAAAATCAATGATTTCGTAAGGAATCGAACCCAGGACCTTGCCCTTGGGGATCCAACGGCATAACCATTACGCCACGGCGGCCTAATACGTGTAGTGGTGTTATCACGATATAGAAGTGTAGCACTTGTTTTATGGATTACACTATATTTACACAGCAAATATTATATTGTTTTTTTAAACTATTAGCTGTCAAAAATAATAAAATAAAACTGTTTATAAAAATTAAACTACTGAACACATTTTAGTGCATTTAAATAGGGTTCTGGTCTGATAGTAAACAAAGTGAATAAAATATAACCCAAGGCAATCCGACCAAAATTGCGATCTGTAGAGTCGTGACGTACGTACGTACATACGCACAGACCAACCGACAACTGCTGTTTGAGATTTTCAATTACAATTTTAATAGTATTTATGAACTCGAATTGATTGAAAAATGGTTCTGTTTTATAGATTAGAATCTCCTCTTTTCAAAAAGCTTCAATTTGAATGGATTTCGTGTGAAATTAACTTAGATATAACTTCTTATATGAACGAAAGTCAGCTCTGACGCACAAAGCGATAATAAAGCACATACCGCTAGTTTAGCGGTATGTGCAATTACAATGTAATAACAACATGAAAAAATAAACTTACAGCTTACTTTATTTAATTAAAATGATTAATCATGAGCATTACTTAATTAATGCGATGTTTGGCATTGTTTCTCACTTAAAAGTATTTCTATACGTGGATCATCTTTGCAAACACTCATAAGTAAATTATTTTCGAGTGATAACAGACGATTTCTGTATTTAGCCACCATAGACAAGAAACCTTTTTCGCATAAGTAAGAAGTAGCAAAGGGTATCAATGTTTTCAAAGGTTCCGTTACTTGGCTTTCGTACTCACGTCGTCGTGCAGCTAAAACTTATCCAAATCTTGAGATAAAAATTCCAGCTGTAAAGTTTTATCAACCGGTAATAAAATTCTTTTTAATTTTTTCTTAAATAAATATTAATTAAACAAAAATGCAATAAATACGCGCGAAATATAAAATAGTTGGCAAGACCAAAAGTGCACATACCGCTAGTTTTCCATTGTATGATAAAAAAATAACAATTAAAAAATATTTTTTATAAATTTAAAAAGATTTAAAAATTTAAAGAAATAAATAATTAAAAATTGAAAAAATATTTTTTTTAAGTTTGCAAAAATAAAAAAAATTAAGAACTATACATAATATAATATATAATTAATATCAAGTGGAATAAAATAAAACAAAATAAAAAGAAAAAAAAAGAAAAAAAATCAATGATTTCGTAAGGAATCGAACCCAGGACCTTGCCCTTGGGGATCCAACGGCATAACCATTACGCCACGGCGGCCTAATACGTGTAGTGGTGTTATCACGGTATAGAAGTGTAGCACTTGTTTTATGGATTACACTATATTTACACAGCAATTATTATATTGTTTTTTTAAACTATTAGCTGTCAAAAATAATAAAATAAAACTGTTTATAAAAATTAAACTACTGAACACATTTTAGTGAATTTAAATAGGGTTCTGGTCTGATAGTAAACAAAGTGAATAAAATATAACCCAAGGCAATCCGACCAAAATTGCGATCTGTAGAGTCGTGACGTACGTACGTACATACGTACGTACGTACATACGTACAGACCAACCGACAACTGCTGTTTGAGATTTTCAATTACAATTTTAATAGTATTTATGAACTCGAATTGATTGAAAAATGGTTCTGTTTTATAGATTAGAATCTCCTCTTTTCAAAAAGCTTCAATTTGAATGGATTTCGTGTGAAATTAACTTAGATATAACTTCTTATATGAACGAAAGTCAGCTCTAGCGCACAAAGCGATAATAAAGCACATACCGCTAGTTTAGCGGTATGTGCAATATCGAAACGCAATGCTATTCATTAGATCTAGTGTGCAGACGTCAAAAACCATGTAAACATAACTATTCGTTTGGTTGCCACAGAATAATTGTCTCTGTTTCAATAAAAAATTGTTTAAACAAAATTGTTGACATGGCCTATGACGTCACAGAAATCTCGCGCCGAATAACCAAAATATCTTGCCCAAAAAAAATATTTATTTTTTAATTCAATAAGAATGTTTTAATTAATGATTTCATGTGTTTGACAACTTTTAATATGAAAATACTTGATTTTAAATATTTTCAAAAATTGTGCATATACACTATTGGACATCCCCTAACGAGATCGAGGCTATTTTTTCAAAATCGTCCACGCTGAATGAGTGAGTGGTAAATTGAGTCGCAGCAGACAAGTTTATAATATAGATTCGATGTATGTATATATACGTTCACATGTGCGGCGGATCCGTCGCGTCTATTGAATCTGACATTATTCTGTGTTAGTAATATACATTGTATATTCGTTCAGTCAATTTATGTTAAATTGTTGCTAACGCTTATGTTTACATAGCTGGTATTGTCCTGTCCCTATAAACGCCTACACTCTACAGGGTGCCGTTACGATGTAATTGATTTGAAGAAGTCGGTGATAAATAATTTATCATATTGTATGGATATACTTTAAACTGCTGTTTATTCAAAACTAGATTTTTGGTTATATAGACGGGGTTAGCATTTTTAATTCAGCACTTTGTCAAACAGATACTCGATGCATATAGCACTTGCATAAAGATTTGCTGCTTAAGCACGTAAGTATACATTAGATATCGTGTCCATCGAGATAATAAATAATAAGAAAAAAAATCGCAGGATTGTGGACAAAAAGTTAGATTTATTAATATACGACGTTTCGTCTTTAGATTTAGACTTTTTCAAGTACAATATGAAAATTCAAAACTTATTCTACTTGAAAAAGTCTAAATCTATAGACGAAACGTCATACATTAAAAAATCTAAAACTTACGACAATCATTGCAGTGTATCATTCAGAAAACTACAGAATTTTATCGGTTTAGACCTCGAAACGTGATTTTAAAACATAGGTATATAAAGTTCTAAGAGATAATAAAATAAAACTTACATTCACTTTTTGTTGTCTGCTGTGGTAGGCCTGGAAAAAAACAAAATAAATATAATTGAGATATGTTTGACTACTACATTAAATTATATTATTAATACATAGTATAAAAAAAATGTAAAAATTGAAAAAGTTATTGCAACTATTATTTTATTCGAATAAAAAATGCAACCGGAACCAGCCGCTAGCATCACATGCGTTAAAGGGCAATAGAAATTTAACAGCGCTTTCAATTTCATCTCATAGACGTTATGCAGCGTCATAATTTTTGCATAAATATTATTATTGTGAAGCAATTATTGTTTTTTTTTTAATGTTTTCGATTTTTATGTTGGAAAATTTTTAATTCAATATTTTTTTAATTCAAAGTATTAAGTATGATAGTCGCAGTAATAATCATACTGTTTATGTATATATATAATAGAAGCATACAATACAGGACATGCAGAAGGTCAGTTTAGCTTGAACAATTAACAATTAATTACGCCTATATTAATTAGCCGGACGATTACGCCATTGACCGTTACAGAAATAATGCATGAATATATCCATCCCTACATAATATGTGTCTATACACACATGCATAGCGTTGTTATACAACGCACATGTACTTAGTTATATGAAATTGTAATGGGACATCTGTCTGTAATTTTATTTTCTTGCGGGCTGTTGCTGTGATAACGTCTTATAAATTGATGAAACACCAGCTGCACGTACGAAAAAGTGTAACGTTCCGTTCCGCCTAACCCTGTGCGTGCAAGCGAGAGCGCAGTAATGTATTATTAAATATGATATTCGAGCGGAATACGTTATCACGTAAAACTATCGTCCGTAAACCGACTTTACAGACAACCAATTTTTTTGTACGACACATAGTCGAGAAAGCGGCGTTTCTAAAATATTTTTTTTATTATAGAGAAAAGAAAAAATTGTGTTTTAATCTTGAAAAGAATATTTGTCTGACTGCTTGTACCAGCATATTTTTTTTGTAGAAATGTCAGCTGTTTAAAGAAAAAAACTCGTGTTTGTATCAAAATTTTGAGTTTCAAAAATTTATAATTTTTGAACAGGATACCCAAGCTAAACCTACGTCACATTGTAGATAATGTTATATAAAAAATAAGTGTTGTAAATTTTAACCAATTCGGTTGAGTAGATCTTGAGATATCGTATATTATATCGTTTTGAAAAACGTAGTTTCGAGATAAGCGCAAAGGAAAAAACTAACTGATTGAATGAGGTGACTAATATAAACTACTTCAGTAATAGTTTGAATTTTGGAATGGTTAAAGGCTTAAAATGTTCTCAAAAGTATAAAGAATTCATCTAGCCAAAAAAATCTCAACGTGGCGTAACTCTTTAAAATAAAAATTAGAATTTTAGCTAGAGGCTACGGCAAAGTTCTTGTCCAAATAGACATTAACGCGAACGAAGCCGCTGACAAAGTCTATACGGTTATATTTACTAGATAAGACAGTGATCAAAAATAATAAGTATAGAAAATATATCATCTTATTCAAAAAGAATTTAATATAGGCATTCATGCATTGCTATTATTAAATATAAGGGTGATAAAAACCCTTGCAAGTATGTCACAGATGAGAAAAATTCTCCCACGGTCCAGCAACGCAAGGGATGCTGCGTACATAGAAGATCGAGTGACCTATGCGACCTCCATGAGACAGGTTCCCTAGACTGGACAGTAGATCAAGATCACTTTGCACCATGGCAGCGAGTAAGGTGAGATGTTAAAAAGTTTTTGCACTATTCCCTATTAAAACAGCTGCTTTCGTATTCATACATGTAAAGGGACTCATTACGCACTAGTGTAATCAAAGCCACATTTTACTTTTTGGTGCCCTGGTTTTTTTTTATAGTGAACGGTGCCTTAGTTCTTTTCTTTTTAAAATCTTAGATTAACGTCTGAATAGAAATCTTCAAATAAATAAAATTATCAACCAATTTTTTCAGACTGTATATTGACAAAAAATTGGTTGTCTGTAAAGTCGGTTTACGGACGATAGTTTTACGTGATAACGTATTCCGTAATACATAACCTAAACCTCCCAAAATTTGGTTTCAATCCGCTTATCCTTGGTGTCGGAATGATAAGAAATGTCAAAAGTGACGTTTGCAACTGTCAAAGTATTATGTTCTAATAATAATTAGTTATTCCAATAGTTAACTTAGAAGGCGTTGCATTTCACAAAATACTAATGTCAAAAAATTGAATTAAACATTAGAAATGCAGCCGTTTTCATGTTAAGACAAGACATACGTTATTTTCTAATTTCCATGTACGGCAAACAAAGACGACCGACCGCGTCACGCCATGCATTAGACAACATTGCATTTATATTTTATACAGCTATTTTTCTATATAAAGTATAAAAAAACTGTTTAGGCAAATTCTGTTATACGAAATCTATGTAAAATGTTCTCCTCTTTCGTTTAAGACTGGTTTCAAACCGATCTGATTTAAATTGAGCGAGAAATTAGCAAAAAGCACGCACAGGGTCACGCGGAACGTTAGAAACGTTAGGAACGTTACACTTTTTCGTACATGCAGCCGGTGTTTTATCAATTTATAAGATTGGTGATTCATCAATTTATAAGACGTTATCACGTCAAAAATTATAAAAAATGTAATTCAATATCTCAATAAATGACGTTTTGGTCCGGATTTGGATCTTCTTCAGAAATATGTAATCTAAAAAATATAAAAATGAATTAGTATCTAATTGTATAAGGAGTAGGTTTCTGTCCAAGAACTCTTTTTTTCAGATATTTTTTTGTCTATCTGTTCCACCGAAATTGTTTGACAGCTGCCTAGTTTAGTATACGTTCGTGTAATTTATTTCAATAAAAATATCAATATTTTTACTTTCGACGCCCAAAACAAGGATTCCAATCTGATTTCGATTAAGTTTTAAACATTTATATAGAACTCAAATGATAGATAACTTTTTACCAATTTCTGTTAACGCATGAGTTACTGAGGGTACTGAATATTATACTTCCGGAAAAATATTTTTAACCTCGAAAAAACTGAACTCACAAACAGGACAGCAAATAAAACAGTTTTTTATATCTATTCCTGTTTCTAGAACATATTTTGTACAGACTGTGATAATAATTATTTTGTAGACAGGTTATTATTGACAATGATAAATATTTTAAAGTTTAAAATATAAACCTGATTTCGTGCATAGCAAAAGAAATATCGTGGCTGCTGTGGCTGGTGAAAGATCAGTTATAAGAAAGGGTTAAACAACAATAAAGGGTTAAAAACTAGACACTAGTTTTCAACTAGGAGATATTAGTGCAAGTGTTTTTTGTTGTCAGTTTAAAGAAAATAACGGATTTTCTATTGTATAAAATCTTCGCGCGCTCTTTGATTCTAAATAAGGGAGTTTAATAAATAAAAATCGACCAATTTTTCAGACACATATTTTAACAAAAAATATATAAATTCAGTACATTAACGTTTCGGTCCGGATTTGGAGTTTCTTCAGAAACTGATCTAAAAAATATAAAATTGTTTGTTATTATTTTTTCAATATTTCGTTATTAAAAAAATAAGCGAATTTTATTAAAAACTAATTATTAAATAATTTTTATATTTTTTAGATCAGTTCTGAAGAAGATTCAAATTCGGCCCGAAACGTTAATGTACTGAATTGGTATATTTTTTGTTAATATATTTGTCTGAAAAATTGGTCGATAATTTTATTTATTGCAGAGTTTTAATCAGGCGTTAATCAAAGATCTAAATAGGAGAGATTCAAAGGTTTTCTTATTTTATTGACAATCTGAGAAATATCTAAAATATCTCGATTTAAGAGATTTTAGTATAAAATATGTAGTTTCTGGCAAAACAGGGCAGTGTACTAAAATTTAAGAAATAAGCCTAGGATCCCGCACGCGATGTTTGAGCTCAATTGATGTATGTTGGATAATGGGCCCTATTAAGGATGTATGTCGCTATTGTTAGCGAGTCACGTGACTCGCTATGCTGGCGATATAGCGATAATTTGTTCAAAACGCGATTACGGAATAAAACTCGCTCATTTTTTTATCTATTCTCGCTATAATTTCTCGCTATATGTGTTATATTTAGCGTTAACTCGAGAGCACCAGTTATTCATATAGCGACGTATAACCTGTTTAATAACCTGTCAAATTTTAAAGTGTTATGGCGTTAGGAGGTTTCGTTGAGATTCTTTTACTAGAAGAAATAATTAATCAAGAAGAATTGTGAGTAGAAATTAAAATAATTCCATAAAAAAGTTAATACATATAACAAAATTAATTTTATTATTTTCAGTCATTTATTAAACACAAATTCTGTTGGTTTTCCAATACCGGGATTTAACATTTTATTAATTTGAAAAAAATCTACAATATGTTTATACTGCTCATTATTGGTTTTTGAAATTCTTTGCGACATATTTTTCAATACACAAGTACGTCTCAATTGTCAAATGTCAACTTACATGTAAGTAAGGTTAGTTTTAAACTGCACTGAAGATGGTTGTAGAACGAAATGTTACTGGACATAGCGAGGTACGATAGCGGTTTGTATTTTAGCGATGTGAATAGCGAGAGGCCATGGGTAATCGCATTTTTTACTATTGTCGCTATCACCATCGCTATAAATTATAAAATAGCGAGTGAATTTTAGCGAGATCAAAATAGCGAGAACGATCCGTAATAGGGCCCAATAAGAGATACACTAAAGAGACATGAGAAATTTGTTGGTCTTGATTATTTCATTACATAAAAGTAAGCGGTGGTTATGGTAAAAATGCTTATAAACTCTGTACCAATGAGTGCGCTGTTGTCAATTAGTGTGAACACGCATTTTATAAAATACTCTGCTTGTTTGATACTTTTCAAATAGACAATAGATAACATTTTGAACACAGCTTCTTAGATATGTGACTAACACTTTCTAAAAGTTACGAATTTTACCATTCCAACCCACAAGTGGAGAATGGTACTAGTTAAGGTCAAAAATCACTTTTCAAAAATTTTACAATATCTTTCCGTTTTGAGGTCCCCCGAATCTAAAAAACATATTTTTGGAAAATCTCTGTGCGTCTGTTAGTTTGTTAGTCTGTTTGTCTGTGAACACGATACAGGTCAAACGGATGAGCGGATTGAAACCAAATTTTGGGAGGATGTTTGGTATGCAAATATGAAGAGCCCTATTGTTTTTGGGGAAAATCGGCGTATGCGCAGAAGAGATATATGCTAAAACGGTATTTTTTATATAATAATGGTATACTTTTCATAACGGATTATTATTCTACTTATTTTTTCAAGAAAGTTTTGTTACAAATTTTTTTTTCTAAACTTTATAGTTTCGGAAATATTTTGAAAATAAAAAAAAATCATCCGCTCTTTTGTTTTATAGCTTTGTCAGAAATAAACTAGTTAGGCATGCTTTGATTAATTTTTACATGACGTGTAACATACTATGTAGGTAACCATGGCAACGAATAGTTAATATCATATTAAATACTAGCCATTACCCGCGTCACCTCACGCGATATCAGAAGTTTTATTTTCTTTATTATAATCAAATGTTAACATTATTGAAGTTGGAATGGTCCCGTCGCCCAATTGGCTGTTATTTTTTTCGGTGATATTACAATGCGTTTTAGCGGTATTAATTTCCGATACGAGCTCATGTTAATTTAGTAATTATAATTTTTGTAACTTAAATTTTTAGTAGACCGTTCTGAAATTTTGGTACTTATTGAAGGTACCTATATTAACTTGACAAAATTTCATTCATTTCTCGTTGATTTGAGATATCCTTTATACATCCTTAAATTAAATTCATTGTATAAAGTAAAGAAATGATACAGGATTGAGAGAATATTTCCATTTTAATAATTGCAAATTGAATTTGTAAAGCCGTCTGAATACAATGTCTGAAATCACGTTGGGCTTCCATGAATTTGCAGTACGACATAGGAGGGTTAGTATAAGTTATCGACGAATTATATAAGGGTGGAGAAAGCCGGGTAGTTTTCATCCCACAAGGGGTTAGAATCTGCATGGCAAAGACAAGTTAGGGGTATATAGAGCTGAAATATTATTAAGCATAAGAGAAAAGGGTCTCCGCTGTAATATGTAAGAGATGGAAATAAAAGGGGGTGAGAGGGTGGGTGGTTACCGGAGAAGTTTCCAGGGGGGTGTTGTATGTCTCTGTGATGACGTGTGTAATTAATCATGCTTGCTGATGTGCCTTTGCATCCCCGCGCTCCCCCAATTTCCCCTCTTTGCCGCACCATCATCGCGCTATGTTTGGAGCTCGATCTGTACACACAAAACATACCGGACTACAGTTTGTTCAGTTATAATTTAATTCCAAAACTATTAAAACAAAACATGCAGTAGCTGTGCTTAATTACTTACAACTAAAATAGAAGTCATTTTTATTAAAGGGTTTGATTTAAAAATTAATTTATTATATTTCGCCAGCTTGAAGTGATGGATCGGAAAAACGATATTTCTTCTCTTTAAAGATATTTCGTACCTACATGACACATCAGTATAGAAAAATAAAAGAGTAATATAGAACTTGCAGTTCTTGTTTTTTCTTCAATGTAAAGAAAATTTTAAGCCTCACATAATAATACGAACAATTAAAAAGACGCCTAATAGACTTATATCGAAGCATAAAGCCTATTAGCTGCGCGTCTTCGTAATTAAAAAATTGGTTGTCTGTAAAGTCGGTTTACGGACGATAGTTTTACGTGATAACGTATTCCGTAATACATAACCTAAATTCTACATATAATAATTATAATAATTCGAATCTATGATATTGCATCTTTCGCTTCAAATTTAGGTTAATTTTATTTATTTAAATTACTCACCATATAATATAATTGTTTTTTTTAACTTTCTCTCTTTCGTATTTATTTTAAGTCTCAAAGATTAGCTGTCATAATATTTATAAAACAATTGTTTCACTGTTTATAATATAAAATTCCAAAACCTACTTACAATATTTAAGTATTTTCATACGTCAAAAAATTGATTTTTATAACGATAAAATTTGTAAGAAAACGATTTTTTCGAGAGATGAGACCTAGCTAAAACGATTTTTTGCCCCCCAAAATCCCTTTTCAGTAAATTTCATCCAAATCGTTAGGGCCGTTTTAGAGAAAAGCACGCACAGGGTCAGGCGGAACGTTACGCGTTACGAACGTTAGGAACGTTACGTTAGGAACGTTACACTTTTTCGTGCATGCAGCCGGTGTTTTATCAATTTATAAGATTGGTGATTCATCAATTTATAAGACGTTATCGCGTCAAAAAAAAAGATGTAGCATTAATAGAAAAAACGCAAGTTAAAATACGACTTTTAAAAAGCTGCGCTGAAACGCCAAGTCACGTGACCGAATTTCCATGTCAGATCACAAAGTAGGCCTATTGCGTATCATCGGTAGAGTTGCAATTCTGGGTGTAAAAAGTAAAAGCATTAATGTTTTTAAGAAAACAAATTACACACGAGCGTAGTAAAATAGGCAGTTGTCAAATAATTTCGATGGAGTGACGTCATTAATTAAGTTACGTTTTACTTATAACTAAGATTTTTTTTGTAGAAAAGCGACATATTATGATATTTTCCATTATGTCTGTATCACTGTACAGAGAGCCACGAAACGTGTCGGGAATTTACGAACTCAGAAGCTGGCGTGATGTCACGAACGACTCAGGGCTCTTGTTAACGACAACGAATAACGGCCCGATTTTTATGACGGGCGACAGGCCGACGCGCAGTGTTTAATGGGTTAGTGTGGGTATTTGTTAACGCGACGGGCATGTAACCGTTGCAACAAAACTCAACGGAAACCCGCACGTCGCCCCTCGGCACGACGGCGGTCGGTCCGATGCAGTGGACCACGTAATTTCATAAAAGTCTGTTGACGACGACAGATGTGCGCGCACGTTTTTACCTATACCTACCTCTGCTCATTGTGAATATGGAGTTTAAAATTGATATTGATATGGATTTATTAATTAGCCTTGTTCATAATAGGCCAGTGCTGGGACAAGACTAAAAATTACAAAAATAGACAAGCAAGACATGACGTACTTGCACTTCTTCGCCTTTCAAGTATAGAACTGATATCGATAACAATGGACGCGCTCACGTATATGAAGATCGTGTACAAAGGTAACCGTTTCGCGTTGACTAAAACGGTCGTTAACAAGAGTCCTCAGGCTGCACTTTTCAGAAGAAAAAACAAACATAAAGATTATAATGTAGGTGCCTATATTTGAAAGGAAATCGGGCTTTCCTTTCCAATGCAGACACTCACAACATAATTTTCCGTTGTCGGCCGACATCTGGTCAGAAAAAATACGAGTCCAAAGTAGGTGCCGCCTTGGGTCGAGGATTTACGCGTGTTACGAGGAACTTTTGATGTGAAACATCTACTGGCGCGTTTGGATGGGAGTAAAATCGTACAAGTGTCGTGATGCTCGACGCTGTTCATGGCACGTGTTATGTTCTATGTGCTATGTGCTATGTGTGTATGCGTTGGATTACATGACTTCTGTTGATGGCGACATCTAGCTTACATTTATTCGTTACTATTTAAAACTTAAAGTTGCATTTGGCAAACTTAAATTAATGTTTCACATCTGCCAGGCGCTCCATGACGGCTCCTCTTTTTTTAAGCTCCCAGCAATCAAATAGGAGAACCATCCGTTTTAGATTTGTTTATTGACAGCATAGACAATAAATTACACAAATCGACAGCAATGAGTTGTAAATCGAATCACTTCTGGATGGACTATAGTTAGTTCGTACAACGCACAGCTCTACACCAAATTCTGTTCTTGTCTCTCTCATTCTATCATCACTCTTCTATATATGTCTTCTTCTCTTTCCATATTATGCTTTCTATGTATGCCTTGGTATACTTTTATCATAGAGTTGTAAAATTTATTTCATGTTTCAAACAAAACCGAAATTAATTAATAAGTCGCTTTTACTCCTGAATTCGCTTTTGGCAGCGGTATCTTAACTTGATCGTAGCCTATACTCATTTTGGTGAATACTATATATAGTCCAAAAGCTATCAAACATTTTTGGGTAGGTATTTAAGACATCGTGACAAATTGTCATAAAATTTCTTTTGTAATGTCAGAATTAGTGATCTGCCGGATCGTTAAAAATGTATATCCGCGGATACGGATCTGGATACGGATATTTGGTTTCAAGATCCGCGGATACGGATACGGATCTTAAGTTTCTTAGAGTACGCGGCGGTAAATATTGCACATCGACCTTTGGAAAGAGACTATCTGTTATGGGAAAAAGTTACTGACCTCTTTAAGAGTTAACTCTCATACCAGATTGTCTCTTTCCAAAGATTGATGTGCAATATCTCATTATAAAGATAGTTTTTTAGTACCTTTGAGTTATGTACTATTGGTATGGTACTCACTACGACAAATGTTTGCAATATAAAGGTGCCAAATACGATTTAAAAAAATAAAAAATAAATGATTTTGTATTCTGACTCAGAATACAAAATCAAAGACTTGGCTGAAGGGTAGTGGGGCCTAGTCAAGTCTAGAATATTTAACTTTGTCAAATTTTATTGGCAAAAAAGTCCTAGAGGCATTTGGAAAGTTTAATACCTTCAAATTTAGTATTTAATAAAATAAAAAATAAATACGCCAAATGATTTGGTCGGGTCTAAAATCTAAATGTTTTCCAGGCGGTTTCAAAACTCTAGCTTGAAGTGTGAGAGAGAACGTATACCGACGGTCGACTCAATTGAAGCGTGCTGCGGAGTGCGATTGATTCTCGCAATACTCAGCCAGCCGCCGATAATTTTTGCAAAACTCTTTTAAATCTCAAGAAATTGCAAATATACTTTACCGATTCTGAAATGTGATTATTAAGTAATGAAAATAAAAACATCCTTAATAAAAATTATAATAAATTACAACCCCTTTTACTTACTTTTTACATATAGTTAACATTGTTTTTTGATACTATTTCTCTGCCAAAATAACATTATTATTCTGTTTTCACAACATAGCTTGCAAACCTATCATATCTGTCTGTATGTTTTTCTACGAGTACAATAGAATATCTAACATAATAAAAGCGTTTACAACGATATTAGACTGATCCTAATATTGATAAACGTAGTTATATGATCTAAGTCTATAAGATCGCTGCGAACTTAAATTTTTACAATACGTTGTGTAACTCAGCATAAATGAATTGAAAGATTATATTTGGAGTTTTCCATTTTCTGCAAATTCCATTTTGTTCTTTTCTTTAAGCTTTCAAGATTGAAACTTTATAGTAAAGCTCTGTAGATTTATCACACACGCACACCAACACACACATACACAGAGATAGTAGGAGGCTATGACCGTGATGGGTCGAAGTGATTAACGAGCTGACCGGATAAATGCAAAACACAAGCACCCTAGCTGTGCGCCGCTGTACCTCTACTACGGGATACAACTACAGTTTACTAGCTCTCTCGCTAGTATAGCTCCTAGCGCTAGCACGTACACACACACACATACAGTGGGAACAGACGCCATTACTAGAAGAGCTTCAATAGCGCCTCGTACACTGGATAATATTACAATCGTTGTGGTATGACGCTTGCTCCTTCAAGCAGGAAGAGCAAATTCCAAATGTTCTTATTCGCTTTTGAAAACATGAAGTACTTTTAATTTATGGAAAACACGTGGGTTTTGAGAATGACCAGATTTCGTGTAAAATCCACTTTTATGCATGTCTTGTAAAAAAAAAAAAACGGCTGATCGACCCCAAAATAGCTACCGATAACATTTTTTATTTGCAAGATTTTTTGTAGTTTTTTTGTTTAAACAACAGAATGCTGGACCGATTTTGAAGTTATTTCTTACAGATCATATTTTTGTTACGTATCGGTTGATACCCTAACATAGTCGATATCATATTTGATTTTCGAGATTTCGTTCTAGAAAGAAATGACCACGTACGTACGTACGTACATACACACCCACACACACAGAAATCACCAGTTGTCGCAATTTATTCGGAAAATTTTCAATACTTACAGTCGTTTGTCTATATATTTTAGAATCTGCCATATTTGTTAGAAAATTTCCACTTTTATTTTTATCTAATCAAATAGAACACAACTATACTACCTACCCGTAACAAATCAAATTTAAAAACCAATCTTTGTCACCTCTCTGTTACATACAAGGCTGCTTGTAACGCTATGATACGGATACATAATAAAACTCTAGTTTTAATAAAAGGCGAAAAGAATTATGTTAAATTTAAGAACAACTTAAAAAAATACTTATCTGATAAACCATATTCATCCCTAAAAGAAATTTTTGATACATAATGTAGACTGAATTGACGCTATTTATATATGTACCATATCTTTGTAAATAAAGTATATTTATTATTATTATTATTATTTTTAATATATTCTAAAATAGTGTAAAAATATTGTAGTGATCTTGAAACATCGAAATTCGTTAAAAATAAAAATTCTTTCGAATGGTAAAAACCTACCGCAGAAGTGAACTTGTACTAAGGTATGGCTTTTATATTAGATAGGTCCGTATAGAAAGAGTGAAGCCAATTACCCGGAAGCTGCCATTTTGAATGAAAAATATAAGACGGTAATTTTAAACAATTATTCTGATCATAAAAGTATAATTACCAAAACACTTACTAACCAATGGCAACGAACACAAATTTTAGATACATGCCGGAAATCATTTAAGATGGCGACAACAAATTAGTTGACCAAACTCTCCTTATCTACGCACTCTAGGGTCCGTACTGTGAACAGCGCTAAATGCGGCATTTTTTCGAACTTCGAAAAACCGATTTTTATGCCGCACGGTTTATTTTGCGTGCCTTGATACGTCTCAAGTCCAGTATGGTATTTTGGTTTTGAAACATAAATTTTCCAGTGTACAAAGCTCATTAAACAGACGCTAATAAACTAAGCTGGTCACATACAACGGTTTTAAACTTTCTAAGCTTAACCTAAGCTTAGAACAACCAACCGCTGCGAGCAATATTCGTGTATACTAACAGAGTACATGTACATACATATCTATAGATATTATATAGTTTATATTAAAATGGGCTTTTCCGTGCATAAATTACAAATAAGTTCAGCTCTTATCGTTGTTATTAAATCAGCACACTGCTAGAGAAAATCGTTTTGCTTTCAGACGTTTCGGGAAATCATCGTACACGACTTTTACACAGCAGGACCGGCCTTGTCTTTGATATATTTTCTATTTCAGGTAGTGTTTTGCATCTTACATAATTGTATTTTTTCGTATTTTCAATTTATTTGTTAATAGCAGTTTTGTTCCAAATAATATGTTTCAGGAAGTTGAGGAACAATAGAGAAAAGAAGCTTTAACAGAGTATCGCTTATGGCCAACGTTTCGAAAATTTTATTTTCATCATCAGAGCCGATGAACATGCATAATAAATTACATTATTTTGATTACTTGTTTTACATGAAATATATTTATTATTTTTTTAATAGTAAATCCATACTAATATATAAAGCTGAAGAGTTTGTTTGTTTGTTTGTTTATTTGAACGCGCTAATCTCAGGAACTACTGGTTCAAATTGAAAAAAAAATTTTTTGTTGGATAGTTCATTTATCGAGGAAGGCTATAGGCTATATAAAATCCGGCTACGACCATTAGGAGCGGAGCATTAATGAAAAATGTTGCAAAATGTATCTCAAAAATAAGCTTCTATTCAGGTGAAATGCACTACCTAAATATACTCATATTAGCGTTGTCAGAATACAACGCCGGCTAGCTCAATCGGTAGAGCACACGACTGTCAATATCAGTATATATGTTACGGTTAATACAAGAAAGTAGTTAATTCGCGAATTAATCGGCCAATTACCCGAATTAACCAATCCTTGAGGTTGGTTAATTCGGGTATTAGCCGGTTAATTCGCGAATAAACTACTTTCTTGTATTAACCGTAACATATATATTGTTTAGACACTTTCAAAAAAATATATTTTGCATATTTTATTCTTTTGTGGTAATAATAATAATAATGATTTATTAGTTGAAAAAATAACAATGTAGATAAAAACTTCGTCTGTTACAATTCAGTACAATTTAGCTTATTTTGACTTCCGCGCAGTCAACAGAATAAAAGTCCCCATTATTGTCAGATATTTCTTTAGTACACTTTTAAATTTCCATACTTCCAAGTTGCGAATCGAGCAGGGTATCTTATTAAACAATTTTATGCCTAGCCAGTTAGGACCGTACGTTATTTTTTTACGTCTGCGTTGTGGTAGACAAATATCATTTTTATTTCTAGTTTTGTGGCTGTGCATATGACTATTGAATTTTTCATTGTTTTCTTTTACGAAAACCAAGCAATTCAAAATATTAATTGTTTATACCTACTATCTTAAATATCACATACTTATTTCAAGTATGTTTTGCTGCAATCATAACAAAAGAGAAATAAAGAACTATCTTGTGATTACGTATTTGAATACAGCCGAATAATATTTATGTTCTAATAGTGCTAACACACGGTCGAACTTGGTCCGGTCCGACAACGGACATGGTATGGCGGATCTTGCAACAGACGACCGAATCTGTTCCCATCGAACCGGGCGGACACGTAGACTACTGTACAGACGAACAGATTTGATACGGAGCGGACCAGATCCGCTGTCCGCTTCGAACCAAGTTCGACCGTCTGTTAGTACTATTAAAGTTTACACATAAAATTATGCAACATTCTGTATAAATTTACTATATTGTGGACTTAATTCGATTCATATACCGGTTTGGATGATGAACTTAGCATATTATGCAACAGAAGGTCTACGAAATAATATTTAAAGTGGGATCATAACGAACCTTCATAAAATAGTAATACGTATCCTAAACCAACTAAAATTAAATTTGGACGGTCACTTATTGTGATAAATAATTTCCTATTAAAGTTATAATTACCACTTGCACCATTTTTTTTCAAAACGGCGGCTCTCTTATCAATTAAAATAGTCAAAACTGGATGATGCAATTTTAAAAAATTAATACATATTTCAAACTTCATTAATTAACTTCTAATAATTTTACTTGATATTTGGATTAGTAATTGAGACACTAATGCCTGGTTTCTGATACGGCTTTCAGCTTTAATCTGCATTTAAGAATGCCACTATTTTCAATGAATAGTTAAAAACAAACGACATTCATATTTTATTGATTACAATAGCGGCCCGATCCGGCTTCGCTCGAATTTGTAGATTGCCACTGTTTTTTCGTCGAATTACGTTGCAAAATTGATATCCACGAAAAGCGCTTGACATTAAAATGGGTATAGTAAGCTATCCTTAAAAGATAGACATCGCGGACTTTTCTGTACAGACCAGAGGTCGGCAACCTGCGGCTCGCGAGCCGCATGCAGCTCTTTCGATGTAAAGTTGCGGCTCTCCAGTTCCATACGCAAAACTTAATTATTTTATTGTTCTAGCAAAATACTTTAATATGTTTTGTGCTAAAAACATTTGTGTTTTTATATATGAATAAATATTATTTCATATTTAAAGTTGTTTATTTTAAATAAAAAATCAAATAGAATACCTATTGTAACATTGAAATAAAAATTTTTAACGGCTCTTTAAAAATTGAGAAATTTAAAAAAAATTAACTTTTGGCTCTTCCTTCTCTAAGGGTTTTTTTTTTTTTTTGTTTTCGTTATTCAAAAGTTCAAAAGTTATATCAAATTAAAAATAAATTTTTGTACCCAGTTCCGAGAACGCGCCGACATTTCCCGAACATAATGTGACGTCATAATGTTTTAGTCAATACACATGTAGAAGCCATTGATAATATACTGCGTATATACATTTTACCATTATGACGTCACAACTGTCAAAAACAATTTTAGTGCGTTTGCAGTCACGTGATTTTTTAAAATATTTTATCAATTTTAAATTGCTTATAATTAATTTAAAAAAAGTTTTTAGAAAGTTTTTCGCATCGATTGTCAATATTATTTTTAAATAAAGTTTTAAAATACAATAAAAAAATCGATATTTATTTTTTTTTCAAAAGCCTAATTACCGTTATACTTCAATCAATTTACACAAAACATTAATGACTTATACAAATAAACCTTTCTTTTGAATCACTCCGTCCATTGGTAAAAACCGTATGAAAATCTGTTCGGTAGTTTTTGAGTTTATCGCGTTCAGACAGATAGACAGACAGACGTGGCAAATTAAAGCCACGCAATTGCATCGTATGCTAAAATATCGCATTTTTTAAAAATTTCAATTTTATGAAGTGAAACTTTTTTAGTGGCGTATCTGTTTGAAATTTGTTGTTCAACGCCGGGAAAATATAAGAGAAATCTTAGTAACGCATCAATGCAACGAGTTCAAAACTCTAAAGAAGTTTCACTTCTCCCGTGAAATATGAATGAGATTCACAGGTTTGATTTTAATTGTCGCAATTTATAACTTGAACATGCTTATGATGTAAGAAGAAGATCGTTTCAAATTAAGTAATCAATAAATAAAATTATCGAGCAATTTTTCAGACAATATATTAACAGAAAATATAATTAATACATTAACGTTTCGATCCGGATTTGGATCTTCTTCAGAACGGATCTAAAAAATAATTAATATTTAATATCTAATTCGCTTTATATAAAATTCTTTCAAAATAATTAATTAGTATTAAAATATTGAAAAAATAATAACATTGAAGAGTTCTAATCAGACGTTAATCAAAATATATTAGAAATCGTGTCCACCGAGACAATTATTAATAAGAATCGCAGGATTGTGGACAAAAAGTTCTTTATTCAGTGCACGACGTAAATTTAGACTTTTTCAAGTACAATTAATATGAAAATTTAAAACAATAATTATGAAAATAAACATTAATTACTAACCATAGCAATTAACAAAAGTTAAGGTACATAAGACAAAAACATGGCAACAAGTTTATGTATACATTTTAAACAATAAAAAATAAATAAAAATACGAAAGTTAGTTCAATTTCATTACATAGTTATACTGACTACTTAAATTTTGAGTATCTGTTCTGTAATTAATAGAATTGTTTTTTTTATTAAGTGATAATAAGACTGCGTTGTCTTCTCATCATTTCGACACTGGACATAAATTTCTATTTGATGAAGTTCAAATATTAGATAAAGAGTCAAATTGGAAGAAACGCAATATCAGTGAAATGTGTTTTAATAGAAAAAACAATTCTATTAATTACAGAACAGATACTCAAAATTTAAGTAGTCAGTATAACTATGTAATGAAATTGAACTAACTTTCGTATTTTTATTTATTTTATTAATTTTTTATTGTTTAAAATGTATACATAAACTTGTTGCCATGTTTTTGTCTTATGTACCTTAACTTTTATTAATTGCTATGGTTAGTAATTAATGTTTATTTTCATAATTATTGTTTTAAATTTTCATATTAATTGTACTTGAAAAAGTCTAAATTTATAGACGAAACGTCGTACACTGAATAAAGAACTTTTTGTCCACAATCCTGCGATTCTTATTAATAGTTAATCAAAGATTCAAATTAAGTAAATTAATTAAAAATTATAATTTGGCTAGTCACTAATAAACATTTGAACCAGCCATTAATATTTAGGAAATTTAAAAACAAAACAGAATCATTTGATAACAAATTAGAAATTAGACTCGGTGATTATATATATTTTTTCAAGTAGTGACTATTGAAGGGGCTGCGTTTGACATTGTCGAGCACTCGGGCAACCTAAAACTGTATATCATACATTCCAAACCTGCACATTCTCTCAGTAGCGTAGTCGTCGACCTTAACCTTTTCTTTTGGGCTTTAGAGTAGTCGTGATTGCAAAGATACTAATATGATTTTTAATACGGTAAAGTGCGTACTGTACTGTATATACAGTATGTAGGTTAAGTTTCGTATGTCAGTTGCAATGTAGACTGCAAACGTAGTATTTCACTATAACACTTACTTAAGTGGTCTAGTTAAATGCGCATGAGTTTGCATTTCAAATTGATATGTATATTTGGAAGGAAGAGAAGTCAGGTGGTGGGCGCACGTGGCTATGCCAGCGCGAGCTGGCGTAGGTCTACGTTGGTAATGTAAATAAAGCATTATTAAATCAAATTCAATAGTATTACTAATTTAAAAGAACCTTATCAACCACCAACTCTACTATTATAACAATTTGTAACAAAACTGGTTTAGTTCTTGGTGGAAACTATTTATTTACAATAATAAACGTTTAACAAAAAAAAACTTAAAATTTATGTTTTCATCAAAATCAGCTCAGCAGTTTTCGAACTGGTACAAAATGACAGACGACATTTTTGGGAACATGTTTTCAAATCAAAATATCTAAAAACAAACGTCGAAAAACACGCAAGGAGACCAATTTTATAGACAAATTTTTAGCTTGATTATTTGTACAGATATTATAGATTATTGTGAAAAATAACTAATAATTTAGAGTGATGATGATCCTGTTTAAATGTTGAAAGATTAAAGGATGAATCCTAGTGGCATAGGATCGATGAACTAAGCAAATACTGAAGGTTTTTTTATTGCATTTTATTGTCTGACGTTTCGGCAAACTTTATGCCATCTTCGGAGAATCTAGAAGATTTATATAAAAAAATATTATAGATTATAGACGTTCGACAGACTATTTGTAGACGTATAGTTAAGTGGGGAATATCTGTAATGTATTAATTAAAATAATTGATAATCCACACAAGATAAGTGTTGTATTAATTAATTAAAATTGGCGACATGTTTCGATATTTGATATCATTTTCAAGCCATGACATAAAAAAGTTAATCTGAAAATACATAAGGTACTGAGAATTTGTTTTAAAATAATAAGTAATGTACGCCACTGCTTTTGAGTGTGCTCAAAGTATACCACTTGAAAAGTGCCTTCTACCACTACAGAGCAACTCTCACCAAATATTGATTGATAGCGATGGGTGATGATCCCACATTCGGCGATATTGACCGTTGCGAACGATAAAGACGGAAATACGTACCAAAGCAAATAATACATTTTTTTAATATCATGATTCATAATTAATTTTCTAATGTAAGTTGGGTAGGAATTCCTCAACAATAAATAATTGTATAGATAGATATTTTTATTCTATAATACTGGAAACAGCTTAGAATACGTCAATACAATAGGTATAACACAGTTAGTTTAAAAAGTCATTCATTTTATAAAAACATTTTTCAATTAAAAATTTTTTAAGAGACTGTCTGAATTTGTCATAATTGTTAATATTTTTTATTTCTATATATTATGAAGGATTAAAAAATTATTGTTATTATTATATTAAAATAAAACTTGTGTCTTTATCTTGAATGATTTTCGGAAATTATCTTATAGGTGGAAAAACGAGTTTCCGAAAGTTTTGTCTGTAATTTTATTTTGTGAAGGTTTTTTGAAACAAATAATATACTTATTGTTCTAAAACAATTTTTTAATATATGCCCCAAAGGTGACAATTTTTTATTTGTTTGTTCGAATAATGCTTCATGATGGGATCTTTCCCCAACTAGAATTTTACAAAAGTTTCTGACAACATACACCTTTTGCTCTATGTTTATATTTGAACTATCGCTGCGCGCGCACCAGATTTATTCACAAAACTAGTTTAAAAACTCGTCTAGTGTGAAGCGAGCACATAACAGCAATAAAAAAAACCAACGTTAGAAAACTAGTAGGCAAATCTATCAAGGAATCTAGCAACGTTTCTAGACTCGTGTGCAGCTGCTTTTATTCTGAGAAAAAAATCATTCACAGTCGTCAATTTAAAAAAACACATTAAACGTGACGTATTTCTTAAAGAAGTTCGCACGAGCCCGCGCCGATGCCTTGTCCGTAACGACGCAGACGCATCCGAGGCAGTGAGTCGGTAAGATCGAATGTGCGGTGCGGACTTGTCTGTGGTCGTCCGTCTCAGCGCAGACGAGCGCTACAACTTTGCCCTCGACAACAATGTACTATTTATTATGAATGTACTCTTATGAACTGGCGGAGCGACTTAATTTTTGAATTTTTAAATATTGTACCGAACGAGCCATCGTTATAAAATTCAATGACAGCAGGGTACAAAAATAAAAACAATACATTTGATTCTTGGAATCGAACTGACTAAATGGTACATGAACTGTAGTTGCAGCAAAACGTACTCTTTCACTTGGCATTTTGAAAAGGCGAAAGTGAACGAAGTGTTCCACTCCTCGTATCAGCACAGACCGACACGCACAGTGGGAAGAGTTCGAGTATGATACGTGATTGTCCGCGGTCGTCTGCGGTGCGTGATGCCATCCGTAAAATCACGCACAGAGGGAGCCGATCTTTAGTCTAGTAAGAATGGTTGGGTCAGAAACATGGATTTTAATTCAGTAGGGTGACTTCTCGTTTTTAAAGAGACAAATTCGACCTACATTTTCAAAAATACAGGCCTGTTTTACGGAAGAATATGTCGTTTGCTTCGCATTATATTTGCTCAATCTAATGTATGTTTGAATTAAGCGGCAATGATGGCTATATATAGTGTTCTGTTTTTTCTCCACCGATTGTTTAATAGGCTGACCGTGTTTTTTTCTTTAAACAAACATCGGCGCTCTAATGTTTTCCAAGTAAACAATGTATTACATGGATTTGATTTTAGAAATGACCACACAATATTAACAGATGTTCTAGTTTTATTTTCAACCCTTTTTTGACATGTGATATGCCAGTGTTTATTTAAAAACTTGAGAAATACTTTTTTATGTAATTTTATCTTTTTATTTGAGATACGAAATTAAAACTTGAAGTATGTATATTAAATTATACTGAGAAATGTGTATAAGTAAAGGTAAATTTATTTTTCATAGTGAGATTATTATTTGTTAGTAGTATTTCATCATTTAGTTTTAAATTTTGGAAAAAATTTACAAAACTTTCTTAGAAAAATAAATTGTTAAAAAAGTATAGATATACCATTATAACAACGTTATAGCGCATATATCTCAAATTTATGTCTTATCAAAATTTGGTTTTTATCTGCTCAGACGTTTGACCTATATCGTGCTCACAGATAAACAAACCAACACACTTTTCCCAAAAATATGTTTCTTTGATTCGAGGATCACAAAATAAAAAAGATAGTCCAATTTAAAAAAAAAATGTGATTTGACCTAAATTATAAGAACCATTCTCCGTTTAAAGGTGTAGCATCTAAATACTTATTAAATACAGAAATAATCCATTTGGGTACCTAATAAAATTTTAACGTGATTATTAATAAGAATCGCAGGATTGTGGACAAAAAGTTCTTTATTCAGTGTACGACGTTTCGTCTATAAATTTAGACTTTTTCAAGTACAATTAATGTGAAAATTTAAAACAATAATTATGAGAATAAACATTAATTACTAACCATAGCAATTAACAAAAGTTAAGGTACATAAGACAAAAACATGGCAACAAGTTTATGTATACATTTTAAACAATAAAAATAAATAAAATAAATAAAAATACGAAAGTTAGTTCAATTTCATTACATAGTTATACTGACTACTTAAATTTTGAGTATCTGTTCTGTAATTAATACAATTGTTTTTTCTAATAAAACACATTTCACTGATATTGCGTTTCTTCAAATTTGACTCTTTATCTAATATTTGAACTTCATCAAATAGAAATTTATGTCCAGTGTCGAAATGATGAGATGACAACGCAGTCTTATTATCACTTAATAAATTTATATTTCTACAGTCCATTCTGTGTTGGTAAATTCTATGTTAATAGAATTTACCAACACAGAATGGACTGTAGAAATATAAATTTATTAAGTGATAATAAGACTGCGTTGTCATCTCATCATTTCGACACTGGACATAATATATATTTTAACGTAATCGCGATTGTTTATTTCAGAGCCCAGACTTTAGCTATCGAGCGTCCACAATTTGCCAGACGTTGGTTAATGTTCGGGCGATATTACGTAGAGAATCCCCAGACGTTGGCACGCTGTTAACAAGCATTAATGGTATTTAGCCTTGGTATATAACGTCTCCAGTATTACGTTACGTGATTGTCTATTAGTTGGAGTAAGTTGGTTTGGGTATATAGGTACGTGTGTATGTGACTCTGGGGGCCATCACTAATTACTATCAATGGGGCCTTCCGCTGGGGGCCGAGTCGAGCCAACGACTGGCGTCGTTCCTCATATCAGACGACGGCATTGTATAATTATAACCTGCGATGGTGTATAGAACGTCGCGACGCTATATATGTGATTAATAACACCTCTTTATCATCAGTGAATCTATACCAAAACCCTGTTGGATTATTTATAGCAGTGATCATCAACCGTTTTTCTGTCGAAGAGCCATTCATAAAATAACGAATAAAAACTTTTTATAGACAAAATTTTATTGTCGTGTATTAAAAAGGATAAAAAAAAATTTTAATAATTTTTTAGATACAATAGGCAAGATGAGAATAAATGGTTTAAGAGAAACATATATGTTGAAAGGATTTTAAAAAATGTCCCAGTGTTAATATAAACGTTGAGATTAATAAGATTTTTAATAAAATAAAAGTATAAAATACTGCAATCGTCCATGTTGATTGAAACACAGAATGACGTCACGCCTTCTTCAATCAAAGAGAATATATATAAACACTTGAAGTAAATAATCACCGTGTGACTTAAAATTTTCTTTTGTTTTAAATCTAGTAGAAGCTGCGATTCGTTGTATTAAAATATTTGGTTGGAAAATTTTTAGCTAATGGATCAATGAAAAAAAGTAGTACCTACTTTTGATGTTTTAGCTATTTGCCGAAACGTTACATAAATAGCTAAAACATCAAAAGTACAACTTTTTTTCATTGATCCATAAGCTACAAATTTTCCAACCAAATGGCAAATGTTTTAAATTTTTGTTGCGATCATTCACTTCTGCATCATTTAATTAGTTTTTTGTGGTATTTTATAACTGCACGTATGGCATAGGTTATTTTTGAGGTTAATTAGCTTGCAAATAAAGAAAACCGTACTAATTACCTGCTTTTAAGAATATACTTAATATAAATCATATCATTAAGTAAATTTACATACTTTTCTAAGAAGTACCTCTAAGCCACAGCTCTACACCCATAAATACAACATCTAATGTCACAAGCGTTTTCGCGATTACATTAAAATAGAAAGACAAAAAAGCAATAATTTGCTTCAAAATTTAATTTATTGCTGAAATGATTTTTTTTCCGGAAATAGTGGACATGTAACTACATTATATAATTGGATTTCAAAATTTGTCATCATGCCTATTATAGGACAATTTATTATAATATATTGCGTATTTTAGAGTCGACAAACCTGATGAAAATGGAACAACAAGAAATATTATATATATGTGAAATTATAATCATATTAGAAACGTGTGATCTCTCTTTTCTTTCTTTTCCATTAAACCAGACTGAGCCACAGGGCAAACCTAGTTTCAAATAAACTTATTCACAGCACACACTACTAATATGAACTATATACAGGCCGAGCTAGTTGATAGATGGCGGTGAAGTTTGGCAGTGCCCATCTCTATTGAAAGTATGAATCGGCGTTAGGTCCAAACTACCTCTCCACTTTAAATAATAATGCAATAATTGCAGGTAACAGTTTAGGCGTTCTGTATATTGAATTGTACAAAGATGCACTTGATTAATATAACCCGTTTTGCGATGCACTAAAGGTCCCGTTTAGGGATAGGGCTGACATACTGACACGTGTCAATTGGTGTCAAACCCCGTGTCTGTTAAGGTGCTATTACTTTAAACATGTTTTGTAACGTGGCTTTTTAACCCGTCATAGTCGTAATATTAAGTACTTAGTGCAGGTGGATTCCCAAACGGGACCTCTTACAAGGATGTATGTAGCTTTGTTGCTTCACAAACTGGTTTGAAAATGTCAGGGTTTCATTTGAAGATTCATACTGACAAGGCATCATATATATTAATACGCTATAAGGTTAAAAATGTTTGCCTCCCTTTTTAGAACAAACCTCACAATTTCTCCACATAAATTATATATCATTTTACAGATAATTGCTTGCTCTACAGACATCGACAACTAAAAAATTTATTATTGCTCTTGTTTTTGTAAATTAATTAAAATACAGCAACGCTTAACAACGTCTGCCATTTGACGGTTTTAATTTTGAAACAAAGTCAACACTTCGATCTGTCATCTGACCTTCATATTGTAATACAACAGACACAATACTGCATACTGCCATCTGACGGCTATAATTTTGAAACAGCGAGCAACGCTGAACAACGTCACAGCAATGCTGTATGATGCCATCTGACGGTTTAGCTCAACGCTTTTGCTAATTGCGCCTCTATATGACAATTTTAGTAAAATATTTCTTCGATCTGTCATCTGAGCTTCATATTGTAATACAACAAAAAGAAGAACGTTATAAGCAGTGTGCAAAATTAGAAACGAATTGAGTACCTGCAATCATATTTAAAAAATAATTTTAAAAGTGATAATTATTATACTTATTTAGTGTGATAATTCGCACAGGTCACACTAGTAATAAAAATTGCTTTAGACTAGTTGCTTCACATGCTTCTTTGATAAACAAAATAAATATATTTTAATATATAAAATGATCTACTATCGCGTCATATGATCATTACTTTCGATATAGCAGTATAAAAATTGGAAGAAGTCGGGGCGTGATCTTATTTACACAAGAAACAAAATATAATGGTAAAACAATTAGGTAGGTACTACTTAAGGTCGGTTTTACACATATACTTTTATTCTATACTGCGAGCATATGAATAAAATCGCAATCAAACCATTAGTGTGCAAACATATACTTCTGTCTTTTTTTAAGCCGTAAGCACTGGCGTATTCAGGAGGGCAAAACAAGCACGGGGGATCCGGCTTAATAAATTTCTAATTTGCCCCCTCCTGAGCCCAAAGTTAGGTACGCCCATGTTAACGTCATAGAAAAAGACAGTGTGCAAGTACCTTCATCAACCAATCCTATCATCGGATAAATCAGGGAATTACATCGAAGAAAGAGACGCAGATAATAATAATAATAATAATTCTTCATTAGGGTACGGACAAGCCAATATGGCTATCTCGTCCGCCCTCTACCAAAAACAATACACTTGTGTAATATAAAATAGTTGAAAAATTTTAAAAATATCAATATATCTAATTACATTAAAATGACAAAATAAAAATATTATCATACTTATAACCAACTCCACTGGTTTAAGTAAGAGATAAAATATGTTTCTTGCATTCTCGTTTGAATGAACTTGTGCCATACACGTATTTTCGATACGCTTTGTTGCCTTCACTCACCGCATATTGAGTAGATAGACAATGATTCATATAGTAAATTATTAAATATATGGTTTTACATCACCACGGCTATCCTCAGATGAGAATAATTTCTTGTTTCATATTTTTCAGTAGTCGGGTTTTAGTTTTTGAACTTAATTTTTTTCACAAATAATTTATATAAATATAAAGTATTTAATCTATTATTACCAGGATCCGAAACCCTTTAACGATTATTGTGCAAGTACGCCAGAAAAATTTGGGTGTCGATGTTGGTACCGCTAAATAAAAAAGCGAAAATCGAACGCAATTTTACGCGCAGTGAAGTAAAGTTTCAACAAGCGTCGATGCTCACATAACGCAACATTCCATATATACGGAGTGTACGATAAAATTATGTTTAACTTGCACTTAAACGATAGTTAGAAAGCAAAAGAATTAACACAAGACTATAGCCATATTGAACCGATCCGATCCGACTTAAGTTGCAGACCTTCAAATTTTGGATTAAATTTCAAATTTTAAACGATTTTGAGAATTTTTTCGATATTTTTGGGCTCTAAATACCATCCTTAAAATATCCTGATTGGGCCTATTTTAAATAGAGTTCGTGCTGTGATGAATATTTTTGAAATCGAATATACTATTGTAGCTACCGTCTTTCATAACAGTCGCGTGCGGAGCCGCGTGGAGCAGCTAGTCTATAATATATTATAACTGTCATGTTTACATAATTTCTTTTTCTTTACTATACTAGCAGAAACCGCGGCTTCGCTCACGGAAAAAATCGAACGACGTTAGGAGACGAATCGAAGAAAAAACTTTTTTTAAAACCAGTTAAGCCGTTTGGGCTGTACAGGTAACACAAAAAAAATTGGTTGTCTGTAAAGTCGGTTTACGGACGATAGTTTTACGTGATAACATATTCCGCTCGAATATCATATTTAATAATACATAACCTAAATTTTAGTAGCTGACAGGCGGAACGTGACACATTTCGGAACGATACACTTTTTCGTGCATGCAGCCGGTGTTTCATCAATTTATAAGACGTTATCACGTCAAAAAAGCGTAACTCACAGATTCACAGACAAAGATTTAAAAAATTAAGTTATATAGATATAAGTTTTGCCCCTATGAAGGCTTAATAAAATTACGTCATCATATGTTAAAAAATTCTCTTGGTGATATTAGATCGTAAGACATTTTGTTTTAAGACAGACCATACGTTATATTCCATACCACACAGCACACTGTGCAACAGACAAAGACAACCGAAACAAGTTCGCGATTTATTAGGTAAAATTGAGTTAATACAGTTTTATTACGTTTTTATCTGTATAAAAACCTGTTTAGTCACATTATATTACACGTAATTCACGTAAAAATTTCTCCTCTTTCGTTTAAGACAAGTTTCCAACCGATCTGAGTGTGATTGAGCGAACTATAAGCAAACAAGTTTGAATAATTTCCCCTTTAAAGTTACACATTTCCCCTTCAACAGCATAGACAATTTCAAATAGATACGTCGCACTTCAAAAACTATAAGCCTCACACTATCGAAGAATCTCGTTAGAGATTCTTTTCTGTGCCAAATGCCGACGTATCTCTAACGTATTCTTATACATTGATTTTTATGCATATACAATACGCGCCACGAATCTAAAAGACTCGGAAGTTAGATGCGAATGCGGGCTTGCGGTTGTACAGTCTGTTGAAAAACTACGAACTGGCAACTCAACAAAACTAAAATAACAATAACAACTTGACAACAGCGTACTCGACTGTACTTTAAAGCAGGAAAGCGACAAAGGCAACGAGCGATCACGGCCAATCACCGACGAGCGCACGTTCCGTGTAGGTAGCTGGGAGTCTCAACGGCTCAAAAATGTGCCTTTGCGACGCTGTTTGTGACAAATTTCCCAACCTTTTAGATCCGTGACGCGTATTGTATTTTATTATTTATTTATTATTATTGTTTACATGGTTTACTTCAAACGGGCGTAAATGTTATACGCACGCTTTTTTCTGTTTCGCAGCAGTTTTCGCGTTACAGTCGGTATAAATTGCGTGCACACATAAACCGTTTTCTCTCTTTAATGGTTCGCCGTTCGATTCCCGGTGTGTGATATCGTATATAGTGATGATGTTCGATGGAGCACGCGGCGGTCGATCGCGCTGCCCGATGAACCGATCACAAAGGCGGTTCGCGATCGCTCGTATTCTTCCTCTCTAATGCATTCATATATTATATACCTGCTATTACATGTGTATTTATAATAGCCTATTATATACAGTGTGTTCACCGAAAATGGTAACAGTGAATAATTCGTGGATTCTACTAGAGACAAAATAAAGTTTTTACAGTTTTATGTTCAACTCGAGATTTACTATCAGAAACTGCTGAGGTAGGTATATTTTTTTGTACATCGAACTCAACCGGAAGTGTATATGCATGTACACTTCCGGTTGAACTTGAAGTACAAAAAAATGTACTTCAACCATTTCCGATAATAAATCTCGAATTAAACAAATAACTATTTTAAAATAACTATTTCACTGGTACCAATTTCAGTGAACGCGCTGTATAGGGTACCTACGTTCGATTTTGCGTTCAGATCAGTTCAAATGCTCTAATGCGAATTTAACATCTCTATGCTCTAAAAGATTTTAAAGTAAAATTCCTTTTGGCGCGGTAGTAGTTCAAGCGGTGGACGATTTTGTAGACCAGTTAGTCCCAAACTGGTCTATATCGACCCCCAGGTGTCGACGAAAACTTGTAAGGGGTCTATGTCAGCGAAAAAAAAACTGGGGGTCCATGGAATGAAAATGGGTCAACGATAATGGATCTCCTAACAAAAAAAAAGAACCAAACTGGATATCGTTAATCGAGGACATTTGAGATTAAACGAAACTAAATTGATGCCAAATGTTGAAAATATATTATTAAGGCATCAGTTTCATCCCTTATATTACACTAAACACATTTATTTTTTGATTAGTTATTTTATGTAACAGAAAGTACGTAAATTTTAATTTGGTTCGTTTTAATTTGAATGTAATAAGTAAATGTATAAAACTTAACAAGTGTTTTTGTAAGTTTTTCGCACTACCGTTATAGATTTAAATCTTTCAAAGTGAGTAGCACTATACTGGCTGGCAAAAACACATTTGAAAATAATGAATTTGCAAAAAATCAATAGCAGGCTCACCCAAAATCGAAAGTCTATGAGATAAAAAACTTTGGGAGCCTCTGCAGTCTACGCTATTCATGAAGTGACGTATTTCACCATGAGTAGGGTTGCGATCTGTAATGTCAATAAACTAGGACAAGAAGCTCAAAAAACCCGAATTTTTTAGATTAAAACCCGGACATAATTTCTAAGGAAAATCCTTTTTTACTGATAAAATTAAAATATAATACCTTAATAGTACAGAAATAATATACATTAATTTTTTACCATATTTGGTGCAACTTAACGTACAAAATTAAAGAAATTTCATTTAATTATACCTCTATTCTCTTTGGTAAGTAAATTAAAGAGCCGTATAAAAATTAGAACAAGCAAACAATAACTCTACATTCTTTATTCCAATAAGTAAAAAAATTTTTGTTCGAATTAAACAAACAAAATTCTACAATCGTCTCTTGATAAGAAAAGATGTGTCTAGTCAAATTAAAACTCGGACTGTAAACAAAACCTCGCCCGAACGCTCTCCGGACGCCCTTAAAAAGAGGAGAAATCCGGGGAAGTCCGGACGGATGGCAACCCTAAGAGAAACCTACATAAAATTCTACAGAAATGACGAAAAATATTTGAAAGAATAATACCTATTTATAGTTAGTGGTTAGTTTTCAATAATGTAGTAAAAACAATTAATTTATTGACATAGAGAGATCACTATATAATATATATTTTAAAACCAATTATGTAAATATGTGTGTTTGATGGTTAATGTGCTAATGTGTTAATCAAATAATCGAACAAAAACTATAACACTAAAACAATGAAGTAAATAATACATACAAATATTATATATATATGTATATTAGGCCTGCATGTGTTAGGTACTGATGGGGTGGGTGTAAATGTCGACTGTCATATATACTAATTATTTTATATCACCCCAATATATTGATAAAACGCTGGTTTTAATGTAAATATTATTGAAAGGGAAATTCAATTTTAATTTCGTACGCAAATTTAGTGACTGTTTTTTTATATATATATTTACATTTAGCCCAATCGCATGATTTCAATTCTGATGGAGCAGGTGAAACCATAATTGTACAAATGTAATTCATATATAATGATAACAATTATATTGAAATTAACTTCATTTATATGTACGCGTGTGTTTTTCATAATTAGTATTGACGTTTAAAAAAATATCAGATTTTGATAGTAATATACATAGTTCGTTTCGTAAATTCTATGCAGTGATTCATACACTTGTGGTGGGCTGCAGAAAACATTGTCTAAAAGTTTGAATTGACAATTAGTGATGTGCCGGATCGTTAAAAATGTATATCCGCGGATACGGATCGGATACGGAGCTTAACTTTCTTAGAGTACGCGGCGGTAAATATTGCACATCGACCTTTGGAAAGAGACTATCTGTTATGGGAAAAAGTTATTAACCTCTTTAAGAGTTAACTCTCATAACAGATTGTCTCTTTCCAAAGATCGATGTGCAATATCTCGTTATAAAGATAGTTGATTTAGTACCTTTGAAATTTTTGATTAACGTCTGAATAGAACTCTTCAAGTAAATAAAATTGTCGACCAATTTTTCTCAGACCAAACGATATAATGACAAAAAAAAAAAAAAATTTTTTGTCATTATATCGTTTGGTCTGAGAAAAATTGGTCGACAATTTTATTTACTTGATTAGTACCTTTGAGTTATGTACTATTAGTATGGTACTCACTACGATAAATGTTTGCAATATAAAGGTGCCAAATACGATTTAAAAAATTAAAAAATAATCTGAATGGAATTTAACAGGTTTTCATTATTACCTAATCATCTATATATATATATAAAATTTCATCTATTAATTGAAAATTAATAAGGTAAAAGATCCGTAAAAGATCCGCCAAAAACTAACGGATACGGATGCGGATATCCGGCACATCACTATTGACAATGTCCTTATAGAAAGTGATCATATACCTATAATAGTTTTTTCTTCATACCTCGATCGAAAGTGTATACTTTCGGCATCAATTGTAAGGCATTTACTCCTTGGTCGAATTACACGCATCAATGCGGAAAGTTCGTACGTTCGGGCGGTAGTAAAGCAAAAAAACATTACTAATCAACTGTTGTTTAGAATAATTTAGATGTCGTTTCCATAGAAACCCTACATTACATTTTAGCTAATAGTCGCGAAGAACTGTCATTCGTGTTTTTACGTATAACCTCAAAGCTTCTTGCTTGGAATTAATGAGTAATGAGTAAATAATTAATTAATGTATTTAATAAGCGTGCTTACGATTGAGGTATGAAGAAAAATAGTATACACCACACTTTCGGCCCTATTATACAATATGTAAGAGCAAAATTTACGACTTTTTGCTCCGGCATGTATAGGTTTTGAAAGGGGTTATCGTCAAATATAATCCAGGAATGGGAGTCATGTCTGGAATAGTACTTACTAATGTAACGAATATCAATTTTTTGGCATGCAAATATTTAATTTTCAAATCTGGTGTCTTTTGTCCAAGGTTAAAATTTGGCAGCTGATTGACCGCGCAAGTCGCACGCACACATTTGTAGGTGTTCTGGGTACTAGGTTGATTATTAATACTAACTCTAAAGATTTATTACCTAATGTCAAATTAAAGGCTGATAAAAGATATAATTTCAAGAGTACCTTTAAAGCGAAAAAACAATTAAGAATAAAACTTTTCTAATATAAATGCTGAGAAATTCATACTTTTCATCTTATATGACATTATTTTCACAGTTTTTTAATAAAATACTATTTCTTCTGATATTTTCAGCTACAATTTGAGTTATAAAAGTTTATTAAAGTCTCAACATACGCTGTTTTGTCTTGATACCGCATATATGTAGCCCAATATAGTAGCAGCAGAGCGTATAGTAGTACAACATGACTACAGTCGAACATTGTGGTGTCAAATTGTTACCGTTTATTAGAGCTCATTCTACTGACATTGATCTGATCCTGGGCTGGGGGGATTGAATTAGCAATGAACGTACTCAGCAGCGTAGCTTAAATCAACCAGGAAAATTAACTGGATAGGGAAACGATGACGGCAACGCATCAAGCATTCCATTCGCGTCTCTGTTATAGAAACTTCTGCTATTTTTTTTATTTCATTTCCGTAATGCCATTTTCCTGCTGCAAACGTTAGCCTTAAGAAATTTAGTCAGTTTAAATGTTTTTTTTTTTAAATACTTAGGCTTTATTTATAGTATTTCCATTTTAGTTTTTTTCTTTACGCTATAAAACTTTTTTGCTGCAAAAATTATAAAGGACTTTTTATGTGTGCCATGTAATGGCGCGTTTGGTTGGGAGTAAAACCGTGCAATTGGCGCGTCATTGTTCGCGGGACGTGTTACGTTTCATTTGCGCTTGGTGTGTGTATGCGTTGGACAACCGTGTGTTAGTGCTTGTTGTGTGTGTGTGTGTTGGAGTGGCGTTTTTTGATATGTTTAAATTAATTTTCTAGAATTCTAGATGACAGGGTGAAATTTAGTTACAAGGCGAGATTTACTTACTAGAATTTTGCTTAAATTTATGTTTCACGTCTGCTAGGCGTCCCGCGACGCCTCACATTTTTTTTTTATTTCTTTTATGGTAAGGATGCTATAATTTATATAGCCTTTCTCTTTTAGTCTTTTATGGAATTTTCTTAAAAAAGTAGAAATATGTACAGGTACTCAGTTTGAAGGACATACATTACCGAGAATAGTCGAGATCGTAGGGATGTTTCTATATTCATATGGTGTCTCTATTTCATTTTTACTTGACTAAAGCGAAACAAACAGAGAGTTATGTAATTAGATTTTTGAGCTGGCGAGTCGATTTTAATAAAACAAACGTTGACAATATTTTTAAAATCGCGAAGGGGGGCAATAGATATCTTAACTGTGGAAATAAAAAACAAAATGGTGGATATAGAAAATATATATTTTAAACTAGCTTTGAGCGAATTTTATCAGATAACGCTATTTGGTACAAAAACAGTTTTGTTTGTTTGCTTCTGAACTAATAGCTTTGTGTAAGTTCTATGAGATGTCGTTACATGTCACTAAAACAGTTTTTTTTGAAAAAACACCGTAATTTTATAAAAAATATTTAATACAAAATATTTCATAAAAACCATCCTATATTTGTTATTTTATCTTGTTATATTTGATAATTATTATCTTTTGTTATATTTGTTATTTTATTTTTATCTTATGTTATATTTATTACATCTTATATATTTATAATTCCGTGAACATATTCTACGCTATGAAGACTGAAGGAGATTTATTTGGTTGAGGAACAATTGAAAATAAGCTTTACCAGTGTATCGCTTGTGGCCAACGTTTCGAAAAATATATTTTCATCATTTCGAAACGTTGGCCACAAGCGATACACTGGTAAAGCTTATTTTCAATTGTTCCTCAACCAAATAAATCTCCTTCAATACATATTTTGGAACAAAACTTCTACTAACAGCTATGAAGACTATTCGAATAAATAAGTATCTATCTATCTAAGTTGGACCAAGCAAGACACATTAACAAAATTTCATTAAAATCGGTTCAATGGTTTCTGAGATTAGCGCGGCCAAAATTGTGACACAAGAATAAATAAGCTAAAAAGAACTAAAGTGCAAAAAAGAATAAATGATTAATCCCAACAGGTGAACCGCCAAGGAGAACACTTCATCCGCTGCCACACCGCCTCAGTTATCTACGTCAGGTAAAAATATCAATGTACCACAGCCTACAAGTCCGGAAACCAATAAAATCTGGAACGACGCCGGCCGTAAAAGTCTACACACTTAAATAATGTGCACTGTTCAAAATTATCGAATTTTTATAGACAGGTTCGTGTGTTTGCGTATACCGACACGCCATCACCCAGCAATTATCTAAGCTGTACGTTCACAATCTTTGATCTTTTCCCGACGCCTGCTCCAGCTGTATCTAATCTAGTTTAGGATACGTCACTGCGATAAAATCTCGATGTCTAGTGACACACATAACCTCTATAGCCTAGTCCTGATGGCCTCTATAATAACACCACTACATCTCCATTTCTCTGTGCGTATACGACTCACCTACACGCACACTTACGCACTTTGAATATGTGTGCGAAACTATGCCACATCATCATCAGTAAACAGGAACATATAGGGCAAAGGCTCCGGTTTCTGATAACCCACCTGTGGTCTGCTGCCTTTATTTTTAACTGCAGCAGCGAACTGTGAAAAAACGATCGAGCGTCACGAAACAAAGGCATGTATACAGGGTGTCCCATTAAGAATGGGACATAGAACAACCGCAGATTCTCCAATTCAAAATAAAACGATTAAGCGAAATATGCTTAGATAAAATGTTACTCGTTTCCGAAATACGGGGTGTTGAAGTTGAAAACTGAAAAATTATTAATGTCCATAATTTTTTTAATACACCGTATAATTTTACTCAAATCGGCACACTTCTTAAATATCATAAAATGCACCTAACAATAAAAAAAATTAGTTCAGTACGCTCTACCAGTGGCGTACGGCAGGAGTAAGTAATGCTTGTACCCCTTCTAAATGTTACGCCGCTGTCTAAATTTTAATTTTGACTATAATTTTAATTTTTTTGATATTTTCTAAGTCAATAATGTACACTTGTTAGTTTGTTGTAAAGTCATTGGTTTTCGAGATATTCGCAGTTAAAGATAGATTTTATTTGTATTATTATTAATAATATTCATTTTTACAATTTTGTCTTAAAAAAACTGCGAATATATCGAAAAACAATGACTTTACAACAAACTAACAAGTGTAACATTATTGACTTAGAAAGTATCAAAAAAATTAAAATTATAGTCAAAATTAAAATTTAGACAGCGGCGTAACATTTAGAAGGGGTACAAGCATTACTTACTCCTGCCGTACGGCACTAGTAGAGCGAGTAACGTTTGGAGAATCCGCGGTTGTTCTATGTCCCATTCTTAAAGGGACACCCTGTATGCGTATTTGTGTTCAGAACATAACTTCGACAAGGAAAGGACAATAGAAACAATTCGCACAAAGTACGTCGTTGATGCCATAAGCATTTTTCGTCGCCAGTAAAAGACATTCAGTAGCTGTGGTTGTTACGTCTCGTTTGTAAGCAAATTATTAGATATTTTAAAAAAATATTTGATTGAAATTATTCTTCTTCTTATTGTTATAAAGAAATTGATTTGAACAATGTTACGCTAGGTTTTCGCCTGGTAGTATGGGTTTTCATATGCAATTCGATGTCCTGAACACCTGGTTTAAAAATACGAAATTAGAAATTTAAAAACTAGTAACGTCATAATTTCATTTGTTACATTTTATTCTACCTAATAATTAAATCTAAATCAACCATGAATATAAAAGCAGTCGACCACAAGTAAATGGTCGGAATCAGTGCATTTACCCTATACATATATACAACACAACTATATACAGGTTGTTGTTGTTGATAATGATGATCATGATGATGATGATGTTGGTGCATCTATGCCAAAACAACCAGTTAACCTACGTCTGTGACAGGATTCGAACTCGCGCATCACGATGTTCTGATTTGAAAACCGTTAAAAAATCGAGAAAAACCGCGAAATGTGAATGGAACAAGTGCTGGATAGATGGCGTGAATGGCGCTTCGAAAATCGTTTCGAAACTCAATGACGACGTACTATTGGTTCATAAAAACAAAACAATAATGAATAGGTTAAGATCTGGTTATATGCAGTGTTTGTATATAAGTGATTTGAGTCGGGGAATCTGAAATAGTGAGCTTGACTAAAAGAAATAATTTTTGTATAATAAATATAGACAGTAACATTGTGTAAACACGTCTTAACACTTTTCAAGTATTTGGAAGCATGTTTAATTTAATTAACAAACTCTACAACTATAATTTAAAGCTTAAAATTTTCTGTGTTTTTTTATTTTCAAGTTACTTACCGTTTGTGAACAGATATTTCAGTTTATGAAAATGACAATAGGTGAGTTACATTATAATAACATTTCATTATTTCAATTTTCCTTGTAACTATGAATTAAAGCGGAATAATTAGTTTCAGTTATGCAACGTGGATTTCAATACCGACATTCGTATGACGTAAAGTGCGAGAGAGAATTGCTCTCTCTCTCTCTTGTTTATACGTATAGAATAAGTAAAGGAATATTTGTGTGTAATTTGGTTTTCTTATGAGATTGTCGAGTATTTTATGTGACACCTAAATGAGAGAATATATTGTTCAGAAAAATTTTGTCTGTCACTGTTCTGTGGTCCTAAATTTCGTCTTAGCTGTACAGCTCAGTACAAGTTACAAATACATAGGATTCCACTCTTTTTACACGCTTTATATTAGTTTCATTTGTAAGTTTGTATGTATGTAAGTATGTATGTTTGTAAACTCGTTTGGACTACAGCAAGTGGTTTATATAGTGGTATAATATGACAGCATTGTAAGTACACTAGCTAGCCATGCGGTCTAAGGCACGGGTCTTCGCTGACGTCAACTCTCGGAATCACGGGTCGTGGGTTCTAATCCCGTCCACGCCGAAAAAAAAATTGTTTTTTTTTCGGCAAATTTTTGACAATAAATCGAACTAAAAAGTGGAAAATAAATATAGATTAAAAAAACTAAAAAACACGCTTTATATCGAACTAAAAAGTAAAAAAATATTTTTTTAAAATAAGCTTAAAACAATAATGAATAAAAAATACAAGTAGATATTATTGTGAAAAAAACGTGGGGCGCTCGATGTACTGAAATGTGGAACAAAGCGCCCCACGCGTTTTTCACGATAATATTTGTATTTTTTATTCATTATTGTTTTAAGCTTATTTTAACAAAAATTATTTTTTACTTTTTAGTTCGATATAAAGCGTGTTTTTTAATTTTTTTTTAACTATATTTTTACATGACGTGGAATATATTATGTAGGTAACCATGGCGACGAATAGAAAATATCATATTGAATACTAGCCATTACCCGCGACACCGCACGCGATATCAGAAATTTTATTTTCTTTATTATAATCAAATGTCAAAATTTTTGAAGTTGGAATGGTCCCATCGCCCAATTGGCTGGAATTTTTTATATTATAATGTTCGATAATCTTTGAGCAATTTGAGATGAATTGTTTATTTTTCAACACAACATGAAAAAATATAATCTGTATGGCAGTTGCTTTGTCACACAAAATCCTCAGACCATATTGGTGATCAGCACAGATTCACACACCTGAATATTATATTTAAAAAAAAAATGATATGCTATAAATAGCTGTAGGTAAATAATGACGTAACGTATTTCAATTTTTATAGTTCCAAAATCATTGATCCTCAACATTTCTGTCGTCGACCTCACACCTGGCTTAGGGTTGCCAGATTGGGAAATCAAAATTTCTGGACAATATTCTAAAATATCTGGACCAAAGGATTTTAGGCTGGTCAAAATAAAAATCTGCATTAATCAACCGAAACACGACATATAATTAAGTAATAGGTATGTACTTACTTAGGTATTATTGTTATAAGAAAAACGAAAATATGAACTATTGAGCTGAACAGCTGAAATTGGTACAAAAACAGAGGTAGCTTAATCTAACAGTCAATGGTACCTTTCAAGTCACTTTTTTGCCACATATATTTAGTATTTCCCTTAGCCGCCTTAATCATTTTAGAACCTTTCTCTGCATTTAGAAAATATTTAAAATTAGTACAGTTTTCTTCAAAGTTTAATCTAATTATTAGCTCTGGCGGTGCATTTTTTTTATTTTTAGCTGGACATTTTAACCGGGGCACTGGACAAGGTGTACAATTGCTGGACAATCCAGCCATGTCCCGCTAATCTGGTAACCCTAACTTGGCTGGATGTAATCATCAGGTCTTTTGAATTCTAAACAGCGTACATGAACGAAAGACAGGTTATATCCTACCCGATTTGATTAATTTAGATTTCAGTCGCCAGGTAGCTCCACAATCGAATGCACTGTGATCATATCATATTCAAATTCGGAACTCCTGTATGTGTTTATAATATACGAATGTGTGGGTATGTGTATATATAGGGGTATGCACTGTGCTGATAAGTCACTGATGACAGGGGAGTGATTTATGGTTAGTGTAAAAGTTGGCATTCAATCATCAAAGTGATCGTGACGTCATACAACATGTCCGCTAGTCAGAATCCACTGAATTATAAACGTAGACAAATACTCTTTACACGTAATTATTATTCTGAGAATGATGAATAAAATTTGTGGAAACAGAAAAATTAAGTACTCCAAAAATTTTATTTAATAGTCACATTTACACTGAAAAGTGTACGTTAGGTTATTACACTTTTGTATAACAAACGCAATAGTGTCAAAAGTGTCAAGAGTTTATAGTTTCCGAAATATTTTGAAAATAAAAAAAAATCAGCTGTTCTCGTGTTTTGTAGATCTGTCAGAAATAAACTAGTTAAGGAGGTTGAGCCGTTTTACGAAGATAATGAAAAAAATCTGAAATAAAGTTCTTTTAATAGATTTTTTTATGACAAAATTTTCTGTAAAAAATCCAAAAACATTAGGAGATTTATAAAGTTAAAAATTAAAAAAAACTTTTACATGTAGTCTTATGGAAAATATGTCAACCTAGCATGCAAAATGTTCATTTTAATTTTTTGCAAATAACCAAATAATGTCAGCAGTTCCGAAAACTATCTATGTAAAGCATCGATGTCTTACGCATATTTTAATATTTTTTTAAATTTAATTAGGAGACTATTAATCAATAAAAAAAAAATTATTAAACCTTGGCAATTTTCGATTATGGAGTTTTATTCTTGACAGATTTAACAATTTTAACTGAATTTTCAACTTTTTAATGATTTAATTTTAATTTTTATTACTTTTAATTTCTTTTTTTAATTATTTACTGCAAAAAATATGTAAAATACAGATATTTACATTTTTTTTTAACCTAACTTTGTACAAAAAATTCAAAAGTTAGTCCATTAAGTATAAAGTACTGAATTAATTAATTAATATTAATAAAAATTATTTATTTATGCCTTTATGACAATAATTTATTGTATCATCGTCTTATAAACTATAAAAGTTCCCATTTAGAATTCTACTTACTTTTGATTGATCAACCTCCTTAAGCATGTTT
Source organism: Xanthostigma xanthostigma (assembly GCA_963575645.1). Classification (NCBI taxonomy): domain Eukaryota; kingdom Metazoa; phylum Arthropoda; class Insecta; order Raphidioptera; family Raphidiidae; genus Xanthostigma; species Xanthostigma xanthostigma. Next base: position 5,884,495 of record OY754471.1, on the reverse strand, counting down.
TGATAAATTTTTACTTGACGTGGAACATATGTAGGTAACCATAGAAACGAATAGCAAATATCATATTAAATACTAGCCATTACTCGCGTCACCTCACGCGATATCAGAAATTTTATTTTTTTTATTATACTACGTATATATCAACATTTTGAAGTTGGAATGGTCCCGTCGCCTAATTGGCTGGATTTGTTTTGTTAATTTTAGCTGACATACTAATATTGCTTTGATGCCAAGATACCATGTCATAAAGGTCATGAAGTAGGTAACAGACGACTGCGTTAGTTTCAAAGTTACAGTGGGGCTCCGATTTCATTCAAAATGTATTTTCATTACAGCTTGTATGTTGGTCTTTCAGTTATTTCTGTTCAGAATTGGAAAGCTTAATTCAAATCCCATTCAGAACCAGTTGGCATTACTTACGAACAATTAATACATGCAGCTTTACGTTCTACCAACCTAACGACTGTATGTCCCCTTAATAATATATAAATATGTGCGTGTGTGTGTGCCGTCTTTGTGATGGCTCGTGAAGTAAACTATAAAATAACGTTTAATTTGTTTAAAAGGGCTGAAGTTAGTGTCTGTGCTAAAAACGCCCTTTGCTCAAAAGCTTACGCCTGTAAGCTTAGGGCTGTACCAATTCATAAACATTTATAATCTTATTTTTGACGTGATAACGTCTTATAAATTGATGAATCACCAATCTTATAAATTGATGAAACACCGGCTGCATGCACGAAAAAATGTAACGTTTTTAACGTTCCGCCTGACCCTGTGCGTGCTTTTCTCGAAAACGGCCCTAACGATTTGGATGAAATTTACTGAAAAGGGATTTTGGGGGGCAAAAAATCGTTTTAGCTAGGTCTCATCTCTCGAAAAAATCGTTTTCATACAAATTTTATCATTATAAAAATCAATTTTTTGACGTATGAAAATACTTAAATATTGTAAGTAGGTTTTGGAATTTTATATAAACAGTGAAACAATTGTTTTCAAAATATTATGACAATTAATATTTGAGACTTAAAATAAATACGAAAGAAAGAAAGTTAAAAAAAACAATTATTATTATAGGTGGTGAGTATTTTAATACATAAAATTAACCTAAAGAAGCGAAAGATGCAATATCATAGATTCGAATTATTATATGTAGAATTTAGGTTATGTATTACGGAATACGTTATCACGTAAAACTATCGTCCGTAAACCGACTTTACAGACAACCAATTTTTTATAAAACAACTATTTCTGACTTTGTAACGTTTTTGTGATTTTTTAGCACTACTTGCGTGAGCTCAAAATAGGAGCGGAGGGATTCGGCAAAATCTCACCAAATCTCATTTAAAGAGAAAGGGATCATTGAAAATTTCACGTCAACTTTTTAATTCAGAGAATATACTTTATTATTACAGATAGCATTTTCTTCAGCATAAAGTAGTGTTGATCTAATAGAATGTTACGATGAAGGAAGGTTTTAGTTGAGGATAATAAATAAGCTTTACCAATGTTGTTTAACAATTTACCACCTTTTGACCAGCTTGAGGTATGTAATAGCATTTTCATTATTATATAGTAGCTCTAATATTAGAAAACTTATTGTTTGAGCATGGTTCTTTGTACATTACAACTGTTAGATATAATATGATCTAAATTATAATCATATATACTTACATGTTCATAGGCCCTGAAGATGAAAATAAATTTTTTGAAACGTTGGCCACTAGCGTCTCATTGGTCAAGCTTATTTATGATCCTCAACCAAAATCTTCCTTTATCATAACATTTTCTATTACAGTCAAACCTGAGTGAGTGAGAACTGGGTAAGCGAGAAAACTCTTTAAGTGAGAGTAATTGACAGGTACCGTCTTTGTAAGCCTCTAAAACCTCTATAAGTGAGAAACAGAAACCTCTATAAAAAAAGACGTTTTTCACTCATGGACCTCTATAACTGAGACTACTACTTGCCTGTACCTCTATAAGGGATAGCCGAACCTATTTATAGTTCCACGAAAAGAATGAGTTATAAATAGCTTAACTAAACTAACATTGCTTTTTATAGTTTTTATAGACCTCTACAAGTGAGAAAGGCCGCTCCTGTACTTCTATAAGCTAGAAAAACTTCCATAAGCGAAAAAGAGATCGCGGTCCCACGAACTTTTGCTTATCAAGGTTCGATTATACAAAAAATAATGTAGTACATGAATACATCAATATTAACGCTTAAGTATTAATAGTGGTAAGAATCAAAATACACGAATCTATTAAGTAAACTTAATTATAAAAAAAATATTGAGTAAATCTCACCAGAGGGAGGGTTTTTCCGTTATTAGTTTGTCTCTGAGTCTCATGCGCAGAAGAAGCCAAAATAGTGAGCATATCTTAGAGTGACAGTAGCATGGTCACAATCTAAGATCATTGTCAAATAAAAATTTTTGACAAGACTTTCTGCAACCCAAGTGACATGGGTTAGTTAATATTAAAATTTGGAGTGGAAATTTGACGAAAAATTTTGAAAATGGCTAAACAAAAGCTTGTAGATTTAAACCAACCCTGATGCTATTTCGTAATCTAATCCACAGACCAAACAACGATACGGTAGACGTTCAGCACAGAGGACATAAAAACACAATGTAAACGTAAAGTGGGAAGGAGTGATACATGCCAGAGAAAGGGAGAAAGAGAGAGAGACAGAGAAACGGCAGACAAAAGGCCTTTTCTCTTCAGTCCTTTCCGACTTGACTTTTGCATGACTTTGTCCAACATACATTAGATGATTACAGCAAAACAAAATATCTCGTTAGTGTTTTGTTGCATAAAACAGTAACAACACGGCCTTAAAATAGAGCGGATGGTTTAGTGGCGCAGCGCTAGACTCGCTTTGCAGACATGACTTGGCTTTGCTTTCAAGAAAATCTCGACAATTACAAATTTAAAAACACGCCTGCGTGTAACCTTTACGCGCCGTTGAAGTAAAACTTCTTTTAATTTGTTTTTAACACTCTCACTTTTTGGGAAATTTTTATTCTCAAATTAAATCACTTGTAAATTAATTAACTTCGGCAATGCTTATTGGTTTTAGTCAGTAGCTATGTTTTCTAGAGATGCGTTTTGATGCAGCTATCTGTCAGTCGATACCTTAAAATAGAGGAAACCGATCACAAAATTGGTTTGCGTCTCTATATCTATGTTTCATTTGTTAGTCGATGTTACTTGCGTCCGAAAAAAGTTCTGAGTTACTATCAAGTCGCGCCTAAAGAAGTTTTACTTTAAAATATACATTTAAGAAAATTCCTTTCAAATGATATCTCACGTGAGCGAATAAAAAGTGTTTTTTTTTTGGGTATCACACTTTGAGCACCTTCCTCGCAAATTAACTGGGAATATATTTTTTAGGTTCTGACTATTGAAATATATGCCTGTAAGTAAGTTTAAAAACTGTGCTAAATTTTGTGACCTTCATTTATTTTAGAGAAATTCCATTGCGACATAATATATACGGACAAAGAGACAACCCACTTAAAAAAAAGCAAGCACTCCGGGAGTGTCGGCAGAAGTGAAAGCTTGAATATTAACATCTTACGAATTTTCGATCAAAATGGTTTGTATCATAGATTGCATTTTTATGTACGATATTTCAACGCTAGATGTCTAACGTTGTATATGTTACCCATTACAAAAAAAGTGTACAACGCCGCTAAAGAAGTTTTCACTTCAAAAATTGTTCTGGAAATAAATATGTTATAATAATTATAAACATATTTCTTGCCGAAATCAGTTAAATAAGTCTAGAAAAATGTACAGAATTCAGTCTAAGAATTAAAATTAATTTAAAACTGAGGTCACTAGTTCATTTATTTTATAAATTTCACGATCTCTAAACTTAGTTATGTACGTGTACATGCAGCTTTACCCGACACAACATTCAAGTATTTTTGCCAAGCGCACACCGGAACTTGACGGTGATAATACATTCATATCTGCACACATGTACACAAGGAGGTTTATATTATACAGTTCTTTTACACGGCCAGAGCCTGACTTAAAAAGTATACTTTTACTACTCTAACTCCACAAGTGGGGCACGGTACTAATTTAAAACAATATTCACTTTTTAAAATGCTACCGTTTTTAAACTGATCGTAAAATTGTAACCGAAAATCGCGAACAGTAGCTGTAGGTTGGTCTGTACGTACGTATGTATGTACGTACTTCCGTGCTCTATAGGTCGCAATCATAGAGATATAAGTACTAGAGTACGCTACTTCGTATGCTTGCCATACCATAAGTGAAAGTGTCCTCAGTTGAGACAGAGAACGCTGCAGAAAGTCCAGAAAACCAGATATTTGTTCACTCAAATCGCAACAGTTTTGTATCATTAGTTACCATAGAGATAAGGAACTGTTCTCTGTCTGAATTGCAGACACTTTCACGGCTCACTCGCGTACTCTAGTCTAATATCTCTATGGTCGCAATAGACATGATGATAGATTATGTAATCCAGTTCTATAATGTATGGTACACGTCTACTGTTTCCGAAAAAAAAAACATTATTTCAGCAATAAATTAAACTTTAAAGCAAAATAATGCATTTTTATCTTCCTATTTTAAAGTAATCGCGAACACGCTTGTGACGTCACACCTTAGTGACAGCTGACATTAGATGTTGTATTTATGGGTATAGAACTGTGATGCAGAGGCATTTCTTAAAAAGGTATGTAAATTTACTTAATGATATGATTTATATTAAGTATTTTCTTAAAAGTAGGTACTTAACTAACCTCAAAAATATCTACTTACATAAATGTTATAAAATAGCATAAAAAACGAATAAACAACAAATCAACTAATAAAATGATGCAGAAGTGAATGATCGCAACAAACATTTAAGCGACAAGGCGACTATTTACTTCAAGTGTTTATATTCTCTTTGATATAAGAAGACGTGACGTCATTCAGTGTTTCAGTCAACATGGCCGATTGCAGTACTTTTATTTTATTAAAAATCTTATTTTCTCTAAAACAATTCATTCTTTGATTATTTTATACTGTCATCATGCCTATTGTTATAAACAACAGTTTATCGAAAAAATGCTATTTTTTATAGTACGATGGCAAACTTAGCGGGTTGTTCACTTTTGATTTTGCGAACGATTACTTTTACAAAATATTAAAGGTCTAGAAAAGTGATGTAGGTACTATTGAAACTAAAAATGTTTGCGTTGATTAATATACGAGAAGATAAAGAAACAAGCAGCGTTAATTAAAATTCAATGTATTATATGAATCCAATCCTGAGTTCCTCACAGAGAAAAGCCAAAAGCCCTTTCGCTTTATGTATAAGGTTGGTAGTATACTGTCCATTCAGCGTCGTATCCCCGGAGCAATACAAATGAAACAACTTCAGCCTCCTCTTCAGACCCTGACCAAGTCTCACCAGACGTTCTCTCCCTCAGTTCAACTCTACAGCTCTTACTTCTATCTGCATATTTTCAACGATTTGTGCGTTTTATAAAAAGCAAACATCAAGAAAGTTCGTCATACAAGCCCTACATACTGGTATACAGTTAATTTCAGTTAAAACGCTACATAACCGAGAACTGTTTATTGGGTAGCTATGGTAATCAACAATAATCTATTATAAAGAGAAAAGATTTGTATTTTTAACCGAGTTCAACAAAAAGGAGGAGGTTCTATGTTCGACTGTAGCTATATTTTTTTTTGTTTTTTTTATGTATGTTCACCGATTTTTAGTGTTAGATTAACACTAAAAAGAGAAAAATAAAATATTTTTAACAAAAAATTGAACCGACTTCACACTAATGCGTATTGAAATGTTTTGGAGTCGGTGTCAGCCAAAATGAAATCTATTCCGAGAACTACACCGACTCCAAAATATTTCAATACGCAATTATTTTTTATTTTTTAGTGTGAAGTCGGTTCAATTTTTTTGTTAAAAATATTTTATTGTTTGTAATGAATAAACTCAAAAACTACTGGACCGATTTTAAAAATTCTTTCACTAATTTTGTGAAACCAAGAGGGACCGCTAGTTAATTATAAAATGCCCGGGCTATGTTGCGTTTTAAGTGGAACGATTTTCTGTAATGCATTAATTATTTCCGTTGTTATACCATATCAACAAAACGCATGCACAATATTGCGTCTTAAATAAAATCCACCGTTTAAATAGTACAACCGATTTTCATGCGTTTTTTGAGAATAGAGAAAAACATTTTTAGGAAGGTTTTAGGATATATATATCACATTGCTCTATCACATAAATTAATAAAATAATAAATTAATAAAATTATTTATTTAATTTTATTTCTATCAAAATGTCATTAATAATTTTGAATATTTGTGTAAAGTAATTATTATATCAGGTTTGAATTTTCAGTATGCTCTTATAACTATATAATGTACAATATATATAATATATAATCTAGTTTTGAATTACAGAATAAGTATAGAAATTGCCAAAAGTGCACTGATTTTTCGCAACATTAGCGTCTTCTGGCGGCTCTTTATCTTCCGCTTAGCCTTCTGGCAATTTTTTCCCTACTTACTTGTACTATCTCCTATTATTCTGCAAATTTTCAGCTCTGCACTGAGTCACCCATTTTCTCCGTAGCCAGCTCTTAGGCTATGAGATCGAGACGAGAGAGAGAGAGAGAGAGAGAGAGAGAGAGAGAAATTCTAGATTATAGATGCTTGACAACCGAAGTCATTAGCGTGCGTATAATAAAAATAAATCGAAATTAAACAAACACAAAAAATAGAACAACAAAATCGAAAAAAGAAATAAAAGAGTTGTTAGTATTTGGTCGACGTAAATACGAACAATTGAACAAGGCCTAATAAATAAACTAACTGGTTCTGGTTCAAGTCAATTTTTGTTATTATACACTCATTTTAAGCATTCAGCAGTTTTTTTGCTCGCTTTACGCCAAAAATATTTGAAACTCTGGAAACAACAATTTTTAAAGATTTGTTTTTTAGTGCTTTTTATAAAACAAATATATTTTAGGTCACTATAAAAACCACCCCTACAGCATCCGTACGTCCATCTGTGTGTATGTGCGCGCGCGTGTGTGTGTTACTGTTAACCCTCTGCAACCCTTCGACTTCTAACCACCCCATTACGTGGGTTTATGACGACATTTTACTTACAACTACAGAATTTCAGCCTGCGATAATATAAGGCATACTGTGAATATTATATTATAGAGAATTTGTTGATTCAAGAGCCTATATACGTTTTGAATAAATTCGAGAGAATATTTATACAAACTCTCTCTCTAATAATTCTGAATTGAAAGTCAATATTTACTAAAGTTTCATACCTAATTTGAAAATCAATCAATATATGCCAGAGTTATCTGAACCAAATCGTATTTTCAATTTATTATTGTTCTCAATAATTCATAGTTACAGTTTATCGATTAAAAGCTTAAAATATTAAATAGTTGGCAAACCCAAAAGCGCACATCTCGCAAGTTTTCCACTGTACATATTATAAGAAAAAAAATTGAGAAAATAGATTAAAAAAAACAATTAAAAAAATAAAAATTAAAAAATAAAAATATATAAGAAATTAATGAGAAAAATCGCAGGGTTGTGGACAAAAAGTTAGATTTAATTATGTACGACGCAGTGCAAGAATATCAAACTTTCGGCCCTTGTGGTGTAATATACTATTACACATGTGCTCTATTATCGCTTTGTGCTTCAGAGCTGGCTTTCGATCATAAAAGAAATCCATTCAAATTGTAGCTTTTTAAAACAGGAGATTCTGTTCTAAGTACCTATAAATTGATACAGGTTCATAATTAGTCCTAAAATTATAATTGAAAATTTCGAATAGCAGTAGTTGCTTGGTTTGTACGTATGTACGTACGTCCGAGCTCTACAGATCGCAATTTTGGTCGGATCACCTTGGTTTATATTTTTTGTTTTTGCAATGTTTTTTCGCGACCCGGTAAAATTTTTCTACGACCCAGTCAAAAATAATTGGAGCCAGTGACTAATAATAATATATTTATTTATTTATTTTATTTATTAATACTTTAGTTTCAATTTAATAACTGAATTTAATTTAATACTTAGTTCAAAGCTTAATGGATGAGCAAAGCAATACAATAATGTAAAGCCTATGGTTCGTAGAATTTGTGCCTCTTTTTTGCATTGTAATATAGGTAAGTATTGGGTACTGTCTGCAACTTCTGAACTGAACTGGCTCATAGAAACCAAAACAAAACTATATTATGACGCAAAAAACCACAAAAGTATATTATTCAATTTCTCAAAAATTAAAAATCATTGTTAGAGCTATTATAATGAATATAGAGTGGGTACTATTTAATAAATCTCAATTTATGCAGAATCAAAATTAGAATAACCAGTCTTGCATTGAAATCAGTGAGAAATATTGGCGTGTTTTTTAAATATTGTAATCAGGAAGATAAAAGTTCCGTTCCCACGATTAATAAAAAAAGAGACATAGCTATTGCGATTCGCTGTAAAATGAAAGAAGATGCTAGCTCTCGAGCATCAGACACTATTGTTACAAGAAATGCATATTAAAATCTTCGTGAAGAAAAAGAGGGAGCTAAGATGCACCCGTAGCGAGCTGTAAGTTCGAGAAAGACGCATGCATTGTCGCATTATTATTGATATTAGTGAGTTAATGAGATGCACGTAGAACCGGTCCATCTGGTCAACAAGTGGTCACTTTTAAGGTGATATACCACTTTGACTGATTGTTAGTCTTACACTGTAGGCACTACAGGTAAGACGTTGTGTTTTTCTTTTTTTAATTGTTATTATATTAATTATATTTGATTTATATGTTGCGCAAAATTATTTTGCAAATTATAAAAAAAATTATTCTATTTTTTTTAAGTTTTGAATTAAGTTTTAATAAGTAATGATGATTGATTAAATGTTTTAAATGCAACGCTGAAACTTTTATAAATTTTCAAAATAAATTTGTTTCGTAACATTTTTAAATTTAATTTTGAGTATGTTCAAAATTTGTTTATTTGTAATTTTTATAATTAATGCGTTTGGTCAATGCTTTTAAATATAATTTTAAATTTTGCAAAATTGAATTTTCATACATTTTGAAATTAATTTTTAAGGATCAATAAGAAAGTGTTGATAAAATATATCAAAAATAATTATATTTTCCCAAAGAAATGTTTTCAAATTACATTTCAATGCTCAATAAGAAATAGTATTGTTAAAAATTATTTTAAAATAACTTTAAAACAATGAATTGTAATTTTTATAAATGAACAGTGTTAGGTGTTCAGGTTCTTTTTAATTCTTGTCATAAATTTTACGCATCTCTGCTGTTTTTTATAGTTTCAATACAAATTAGATTTAAAAATAATAAAATGTGGTATTTTTCTTAAATAACAAATTCGAAAAATACTTAAAATAACTGATTCAAAAATCAGGTCCATAAATAAAAATTTTATAAACTATAACATTTCAAATTTGTGTTAAATTTAGTAAAGATAGATGGAAATCAGTTTTATAATGTTATCAAATAATTCATTATTGGTATATTTTAATCAGTAATTTATGTTATAAAATCAAATCCAGCTGTATTGAAAGTGGTGAAAAAAAATAACCAGTAAATAAATAATTAATAGCCAAAAGTGCAAATGCTTAGTAAATTTCTTTATTAAATAAATTTTAGTTTTCAGGAGTGAATATATTTTTAAAGTGCCTACAGTGTGAGTGCTAAGTGATTATTTTGTTTTTGTGATTTATTAATCGACGTCCGCCCCCCCCATCGCCTTCTTTGGGGGTTACTATGAATGTACAACGAAAGGTAAGATTTTTTTGTACCCATCTTTGGCAGAGCTTTGACTGGTTCAGAAGATATCCGTTTTTGAAACCAAATAAATTATTGTGAAAATTTTAAATGAGAGAAATTAAAGGAATGTATATATAGGTAATTAGTGTCTAGGTTGAGGCCGACGTTTCGAAAAAAATATTTTAATATTTTGGGCATGCAGGCTAGTATGTTCCTCTACCAAATTTACCCACAAATTATACCCATTTTTGGCTCCAAGGTCATTGATTAATTAATTAATTAATGTCTCGCTACTAAATGCTTAGTTATGAAAATTTTGATAGGCCAAAAGACCCCGCACAAACCTTATGGGATTTGCTTCTCAGTTAAATTGATCGAAAATGGTTTTATTTTATAGTTTAAATGTCCCTAAGAAAAAGTGTCCAATGACGAATAGCCTAAAAGCGAATAGATTTTTAGCTACAGATATGTTTAGCGAGTTTTTAGGTATAGGGATATCCATTGAATTCACAATTTTAAAAAATCCTAAGCTATATAGATATATGTTTTCGAGTGCGCTGAATCCGAATATGACACTATTATTGTATACACCTTCCAAAATTACCTAGTTTTTGACTGTATTTCTATTTCTAAAAAAAAGTTGAACATGGAACATGTTTGTTAATTCAATGAATATCCCGATATCTAAAATCTCGCTAAAAAAATCTGCAGCTAAAAATCTATTGGTTTTTAGGCTATGCGTCCATGGATACTTTTTCTGTGATCTTTAAACTATAAAATAAAACCATTTTCACTCAATTTAACCGAGAACCAAATCCCATAAGGTTTGTGCGGGGTGCTTTAAAAAACTATACAAATTGTGCTTTAAAAGTACTGCTCTAAAAACTTCAATTCTCTAATCCTTTACAGTTTAATGATATAATATTGCCATTACAATCGATAAAATTACATTTTAATTTATTATGCAACGTCTCAACGGCGCAACGGTTCTGAATAAAATTTTGCGCGTAGATAATTTATGACCATTAATCATTACTGCTAGGTTGCAGAGAGCATTGGCAGAAAATCTGAATTGACAAATAACTTTAGATTGTGACCCAAGCGCCATATTTCCCCCTAAGAAAAGCATCGTAGAAATTTTAATACAGTTTAAAGTTTAAACTCTATATAGCGACACTCAAGGGACAGCGCACATTGTGGCGTTATTGAGTGTTGTCGTTGCATGGAGAGAATCAGAAGAAATAATCCATTAACATTTTTTTACTATAATATTTATTTACTCATTCAAATCTTTGATTAACGTCTGATTAGAACTCTTCAATAAATAATATTATCGGCCAATTTTTCAGACAATATATTAACAAAAAATATAATTAATACATTAACGTTTCGATCCGGATTTGGAACTTCTTCAGAACGGATCTAAAAAATATAAAAAAATAATTCGCTTTATATAAAATTCTTTCAAAATAATTAATTATATTTTATATAAAGCGAATTAGAAATTAAATATTAATTATTTTTTTTATATTTTTTAGATCCGTTCTGAAGAAGGTCCAAATCCGGATCGAAACGTTAATGTATTAATTATATTTTTTGTTAATATATTGTCTGAAAAATTGGTCGATAATTTTATTTATTGAATTTATTTACTCTTAATATATAAAATTTACAACTGGACCAACAAACAGCTGAGCTGAACATATCAAAGATAAATGATATTTTATCAAAAATCTTATAAATCTGAATGTTTATATTAATACTGGGTCATTTTTTAGAATCCTTTAAACACATCTTTTTCTCTAAAATCATTTATTCTTTGATTCTTTCATTCTGTCATCATGCCTGTTATTGTGTTAGCGCTTTCGACTATACAGATACTTAAAAACATTCTGTATAAAACATTTTTTAAGGTTCTTCATTTGAATGGAGTCGAAGGCAAAAGTTATAAGCGGAACTAATACGGAAAGTCGTTGAAAATTACTTGATTCAATATTGAATTTAAGATATTCGAATTAAACTCGGGCTTTTGTCCGCGTATTTAGAGAGAAATGGTCGAAAACTGGCGAATATGTGTCCATAGCCTGCTGGGACCTCGGCTGCCGTTAGACAGTAATACGTTTGTACGCCCGCACACACACACATACATGGGGGTATACATGTTGAAGGGAGGGCGGTCACCGAGAGAAGTGAAGGGTGCCTCCGACCATCATTCCCTTAGCCCTTTATCTATCTCCAGCAACTAGAAACAACGGGGGCGAACTACGGCTACAGCAGGCATGTGTCAGTGTATATGTGTTAACAAACGAACACTATGTCTGTGTGTAGGTCCTGTTAGGTTGTTCGTATATAAAATGGACGCATCTCTAGTGACCATTAGTCCAACGCAAATGTATGCGTGTACGTTTTTGAATGTATTTAGCCACTAGATATCGACTAAATATATACGTGCGCCAACTGTTATTTGGTAATTTTAATCAGTTTGTAAAAGTGGCAGTACTGAAAGATAAATTTTGATCAATTTTTAGAAGGTTTTAATTCAGATGACTGTTCATTAATTGTGGAATCACAATCCCTTATTCCCGCATGACTTTAAATTATGAGTATTTATGCGTATGAACTGTTCTGGAACTGTTCTGAAAGTCCATGAAAAACATCTTTGATGGTAATGTTTTCAAAATAAACTAGAAGAATATGTCATAATAGCTTAGACGCAGCTTTCTATATTATATTATTTGATATAAATAAATGCTACCTTATGCCAGATTGTAAAGAAATATTAACAAAAAATAGGCTTTATGATTCAATTTTTAGTACAAAAAATGTGTTTTTCTTTAGCAACATGCCATGTTTTGAGAAATGTAATGACACAATGACACAAGGAATAGTTCTAATGTTATTTTGCCGAAGTTTACACTGATCTTGTTTAATAAGAGCGCCGAATATAACGCCTTGAAAATTTTCAATAAATTGCCAGACAGTTTCAAAAACCTAAAAATTTCTAAATTTAAAAGAGCATTGAAGACTGCTCTTTTTAAACAATGTCTGTATAAGGTAGACGATTTTATTGTTAATGAGTTGTAAACACTATTTATCTTTTTTTGACAAATCCTATACATAATTGTATGTCTTTGGATAAATAAATTCTATTTCTATTTCTAATTAAAATAGTAGTAAAATGCTTTTTGCTACAAAAGTTTGAAATTTGATATAAAAAGAAAAACCAGCTAAGTTCAATTTTTCGGTAAAATTAATACTCCGCATTGTCCATTTAACCGTTCCCAAGGGCGGATAAAATTTTTAGAAACGCGTGGTCCCTTCCGGGTTTAAAAAAAATTTTCAAAAAAAAAAATGTAATAAATAAACGAAATTACAGGCATGTTACAGGAATCTAGCGGCAAATCCAGCCTCGTGTGCATCGGCCTTAAATTAAACGTATCAACAAACAAACAAGCATTAGCTGTCCAACGCGTGCAAAGCGCAAATGAAACGTAACACGTCCCGTGAACAGCGTCGCGCAAATTACACGGTTTAAACTCTCAACCAAACGCGCCATTATGATGTTACACACCAATAAAATTTCTCAAATCGAAACTATAGTCTGTGAGGTTCCCCACATAATAATTTAATAAACTAACAAAGTTTTCATCTTTATAACATAATTGTTACGAATATTTTATTCACAAATACGAATCTAAGGCCTAGTTTATATGAGAGGCGTTCAACGCGCGTTAGCCCAACGCGCGTTTACAATTTCTATACAATAATTGTATATAAGGCCTAGCACACATGAAGAGCGTTCAACGCGCGTTGGCCCAACGCGCGTTTACAATTTTTATACAATTGTCCAACTGTTTACATGATAACGCGCGTTCAACGCGCCACCAACGCGCGTTATCATGTAAACAGTTATATACAATTGTATAGAAATTGTAAACGCGCGTTGGGCCAACGCGCGTTTACAGTTTCTAATAGGACTGTTTATATGATAACGCGCGTTCAACGCGCCACCAACGCGCGTTATCATATAAACAGTCCTATACAATTGTATAGAAGTTGTAAACGCGCGTTGGGCTAACGCGCGTTGAACGCCTCTCATATAAACTAGGCCTAAATGTTCGAAACATCACTGCTTTATAATATTAATTTAGATTGATAAAATTCTGAATTATTTGCGACGAGTGTGAGAGACAAGTTTGTAGTTTTGTTAGTGTTTCGGCACATAACCATTGCCAGTGTGCAAAAGGTACCTACGTTCCTATCTAAATATTTTACATGTCGTTCGTTCTAACGTTGTACGAAATTTAGTTTGTACATGTTTTAGTTGATGATGTTCTGTTGGAATTAATTAATAAATTGAATTAGCGGGTTTATTTATAGAAGGTTTGGTTTAGGTCTGAAATGAATTGCTGAAGTTATTTTATATAGCCATTATATCATATCAAAATCCTACATAAAATACCTATACGTATAGATAATATACAATATTGTATGTTAATTTGTTTAGTTTTAACTTATTTAAGTGAAATACAGTGCGTTCAAGCAGTCGACCGGTTTTAAGAAACGATTTTGGGTTATAAGGCTCGGTACGGAATTTTTATGAGTAGTAAAATCAATTATGGTGAGACGTTACGCTCCATCGCTTCAAGTGTGGCGTTACGCTCGTCCGCTTCAAAAGAAACATACATATATATCTGTAGGATTTAACGTGCAAAAGAATGAGATGGAATACAAAAGAGACAAACATTTATATATTCGTAGGATTGAACGTGCGAAAGAATGAGATGAAATACATTACACAGCGTATCTAAGGAGTGAACTCCAGTCGTGCGTCGGAGCTGACACACACACACACTTTTTTTTAAATACTTATATTTAAAATATATATGTTCTATAATCATTTGCCGGACAGTATAAAAGCATTACTGCTAAACATTTTTTAAAACGAAATTATATTATATATTTTCATAGATTTATTTTTTTGTAATGCCCATAATTATTGTATTTTTGTCTAATTACTTTGTAAAATGATCTATATTTTTGTATCGCTCTGACGATTTTATATCATAATTCCTCACTAAATATAGTATATCTATCTATATTAGTCTTTACTCTTTGCTCCACTCAAAATTTATGTCTATTAATGATCAATTATGTTTACTGATACATAAGAAACTTTATATTTAATAAAAGTCCAATTGGCTCAGTAGTTTTTGAGTTAACCGGGGACAAACACAGAAAAAAATTCTGAAAATGATTAATCTGATCTAGTTGTCCTATGTACAGTTGAAGGCAGTACTATAATTGAAAATAAATCCTATTATTATTATTATGAACTTGTGATCCCCAGGCAATATTTGTTTACCCTCCTCTAAACATAGATACGTAGAAAAATAGTTTGTTTGTAATATTTTATTAAAAAAATATGTAATAAAAAAAGCAAACAAAAAAAAGACGTAAAATTGTTCGCAGCTCCTAGGCATATAGTTTAAACTTTTAAAAATTTAGATGGCGGTTTTTTTTAATTTTTGAATAATTTAGTTTTTGATGGCAATCTATCAGTAACGTTGTATCCTAAAAAGTCATTTTTTAAGCGTTTCAGTTAATTGACTATATGTAGGTATATATATATCCAAATTATACAATATTATTAGAAAAAGTGAAAGATTTCATTTTTGATGCTTAAAAATATTTTTAGACCAGTTTGCTTCCCTCAATTTTGCAATGCTTGTTCCTTTTTGTTTAGCTTTTCAATAATTTCGAAGCAGTACGACAAATTTATATCTTTTAATTTTTATCCGTCTGCGCCAGAAAGAGGGTAATGTTTTTCGAGTGTACGCGTATGTATGTGAGTACCTATGTGCGTCTATTACGTTGGCACGCTCTGCTGCCAAAACGGCTTGATGAATTTTAACATATTATGAGGTGTTGTTAGTTTCGTCTTAATTGTGGGAGTGACATAGGTTATAATTATATTAAAATATGGCGTCAGCGAATTAAAAAAGAGAGTTGGAATAAAAAAATACTTTAATATTATAACAATATGGCTATCAAATCTTTGAAGAATATCAGTATCAAATAAACTCTAGTAAATAGTCAATATGTAAAAACGACTAACTAAAAGAAAGAAACTAAAAATTAAGTATTTAAAAAAAAGGAAACCGACTGTACAAAAATGAAATTAATAACTAAAAAGAGGAAAGCACGTCGGAAAATCTCAACTTGAAGCGAGTGGGAACCCATTCAAAAACAAAAGAAGAGAAGAGACAAATAGGTCTGCACCTGCTGCATGTTGAGATTTTCCGACTTGTTTTCCTCTTTTTCGTTATTAATATCTCTTTTGTGCAGTCGGGTTTCATGTTTTTTTTTTTTTAAATACACTGTAAACTCTATATAGCGACACTCAAGGGACTGTGCATTTTGTGGCGTTATTGAGAATTGTCGTTAAACGGAGAGAAGAAATAATCCATTCATATTTTTTTACTATAATATGTATTTAATCCAAAGCGTTTTCTAACATCACTTATCTTTTATCTGGCCTCTGTTGCGCGTATTAATAAAACTTTTTCGTCAATACATTAAGATTTTCTTTTACTCGCTATGTTCACGGTTTGCAAGTTTGTGGGCAACTAAGAATATGATAACTTATCGGTAAGCAGCTGAGCTAAACATATAAAAGATAATCCCAAAAAAAAAAAAACGAATTTAATAGAATCTCCAGTATGCATGATGCCGACAACAAAGCAACAAAATAATAAGTACTGTTTATTGCTTAACGATGACGTATTGTTGTCGTTATTTAGAGTGTATCATTGTATGAGCAACAAGCTAAACCGCAACTAGAGTTAAGTAATTTCGACTTTTTAAGGACTTTGTCGTTATATCGAGTGACGTTACATGGAGTTTACACCGAAATTAATTTTTATTTATGATTTCTTGTGAACTGAAAAAACTCGTCTGTAAAGTATGTTGGTACAGCTGAGTCGAAATTTCGTTGGAAACAAAATGAGTTGTTTTTGCTTGTATTCAGTATTGTGAGTTGTGCTTTTATAGGAGGATGACTAAAATACATTTACAATATAGGTTGTGTATAGTTGGATTAATCAAACATATTTAAACGAAATTCAAAACCGAATGCAAATTGTCCCTTATTTGCAAAATTTATACGTAAAATCGTGTGCATATTTCATATATGTAAATAGTGCAAAGAAAAATTTGAATGTAATGTTTCAAAACAAAATGAATAATCATCGATTTAACATGTTGACCACTGTTCTGCTTTTTTGACAAAAAAAATAATAAAATGAAAAAATAACACTAAATAAATGTACAGTTTAAACTAGTATAAATATAATATTAGATATCGTGAAAATAATAAGAAATATTCGTAGGTCATGAACAAAAAAATATAAGATAGATGCTATACGTACATTATTTTATGGCGACGTAGTTAATATAATATCAATGATGGCGACTAGTGTAATTTAATTTTCAAAATATATTATTACTGATTAAAATAAATTCTCTATGCTGAGGGGTCTCCCCCAATGATCGTGGATTCATAGGTTAAAAATCTGGTTTTTACACAAATAAGAAGCAACAGTAAACAGTTAATTTTATTTAGACATGAGTTTTTGATATGGAAATCATTAAAACATTACAATAAATCGTTCCTCATAAAGTGCAACAGAGATCGGGCCTATATGTTGCATTTTTTGCGGAACGACTTTTTGTAATATATTAGTGATTTCCATATCAATCAAACACATGTCTATATTGCATTTTAAGTGAAATTCATTATATATGAATGTACAATTAAAATCTGAAAAATTATTTTGAAAGAGTTTTTAATGGCTTGATTTTTAATTTTAATGTTTTTTTTTTGTTGTTTTGATTCTGTTTCGTGCTCAGCAGAGCTTCTTTGAAGTTAATGAAAACATCAAACGCCAAATAATTAAAAAAAATAGTGAAGAATATATTATAGTTAAAAATCGGGGTTTCCTTGTCCCCAAAAATGTGGATCAGCTTTTTCCGAACAAATGCTACATAACATTTATTTAAAAACTCATTCAAATCGAATTAGTGGTTCTCTAATAAAATGTGAATATAATCGCTGATTTCTTTTGATATAATTAATTGTTATAGTAAAACTAAAAACTGTGACAATTGAAAAATAAACTCACCATAATCATTTTCATAAAAGCTCAAGGTGACCTGAGTCGCAAATCTGAAAAATAAAAATTAAATTAAAATGTTGGTATTTAATTTATTCTTTTTTTGTAATAATTAACAGATTCTGAAACTAAATTAGCTACACAAAACTTTTAGCGAAAATTCAAAAATCAGATGAAGGAAAAATTTCATTGGAATTATTTACTGTGAACGAATATGATATTTAAAAAATTCATGAATTTGGCGAAAAAATTGCCTCTAAAAGTCAAATGAGACGTATTTTTGCTAGATCAAATCAAAACGAAAATTATCAAAATTTGTTATTGTTTATAACTTTGAAATATTAGTTATTGTACCTACCCTGAATTTCGAGAAAAAAAAATCAGTAAATGCACGTGCACTGAACAAATGTGTATATGAAAAACGCGTTTAGGAAGAAAAAGCCTTCATATAATAATTAATATAAAACTCATTTAAAAATAAGTATTAACAAAACTTATAGTTTCAAAAAAATCTAAATTAACGAAGTAGAAAATAAATATATTTTTAATAAATAAGGCAAGATATTTTTTCAATATCATTTACCTGTTTAAATTCTTAACCGGAAAACTTCGATCTCTTTAATTGGTTGCCATAGTTACAGCGGACAGACAATTTAAGGCCGCAAGCGTAACATAAATTAACTTAAAACGCAAACATAACATTTATTGCGTTTGTAGTATTGAATCCGACAAAAAAACGCAGAAGCCGACTGCATTTGTTTATCATTCATTCAGCTGTGACGTCATTTTATGACATGTGCAGTTTTTATTTGTAAACGCGGGATTATTTAAAAGTTTCAGCGAACGGAGTGAAAAAGTAACCGTTTTTTATTAGCATTGAACTAGCAATTTCATGAAATTTGTATCAGAGGAGTAAAAATGACAAGGACAGAAGGATTTCAAGCTTTCGTCGATCACAAGTGCAAGAGAAATGAAAATAAAGTCAAACAAAGATATTCTCTAATCCTTTAATAAATATCCGCCAACTGCGTCTAACAAAGATCGATAATTTACGAAAAAACTTTAAAATAAACAAAGACGACGCTATACAGAATTCGTTAGCATGAGTACAACAGAATTATGTGGTTTACGTGCTCAGAACAAAAAAGTTCTTATATGAAAACAGAGTAAGGCTTATGCCCTTCAGCTATGCTTAAAAGTGAGATGGCTATTCAGACAAAGATAAATGTAAACTAGTTAAACTAAAAAACGAAAAAACTCTAAAGACAGAGATAGGTATGTTTGTGCAGACTCATATTTTAATGAATTAGAAAAAGACAGTTTGTATGCTTTAGTGTTCATAAGACAGAGATAGTTAAAAACAAACCGTTAAGCTTGATAAAGCTACGTAGTTCTGAAAACAAGGATCGGGATAGGCAATACACGTGCGTGGGAATGAAACAGAGCATAAATAAGTTTGGATGAGGGAGATGGATGTTGAGTAAAGTGTATGCGGTGAAAGAGAACGGTATATGTGTCAGTAAAAAAGAAAGTACAAGCTAGAGAGAGCTTTTGGTTGAGGGTGGTGTACTGAGGCTGCGTCACAAACTGCTTTGAGCTGGTCCCTCCCCTCGTAAAACTCCTAAGTCTGGAGCTACGATCGATTCTCAGTCCGTAGCACGAAACCAACATGGTTGACGTTACATTGAAAACACAACCGAAGTAACGCCTATTTATAAGGCTCATAATACAATAGAAACGCGCGAAGAAAACGACTTTAACGACACAATGTTTTTAAAGACGTTTATTGCGCATTCTGGTGACGAAAAAAGTAAACTGTAAAATTTAAGCCAGTCGATTTTTTGATACAAAATACGAAGAAGAGCTTATACTGTACGTTATACACTTTTATAAAGAACTGTGTACTTTCTCGTAGTCTCTATGCGCAGATATCATAAGGGTGCGATTCGCTTGTTTTTACTTTGTTTCAAATGCGGGAAAAAGTTGAAAATGCGGATTGGAAGCACATTTTTTCAGACCACGTGGTGTTGTGAAAATTAAAACGTTTAATTAACAAGATCCTTGGGGATTTTTGGGGTTATGTTCTAGACTTACTGGTTATTTATTTTTCTTATGTGTTAGGTCACTTCTTGCAGCTTTAATTTAATTATTTAATTTAGTTTTCCGAAATAGTATTAGTTATAATTTATTGCACGTATTTTTTAATGAAAAATACTCTCAAACAACATCATTTTCTAGCAATTTTCTAGTTAAAAGCAATTTTGAAATTTTAATTTGGCAATTTAAATTAATACTTTGTAACAAACAAAAAATAGATTTAGTTACCGCAATTCTGAAGTTTTATTTCGAAAGTTAATCTAGAAACTAACTTTTCGGAGGTGTACTTTCTTATATAAATATTAAAAAAAAAACACGGAATCAAAAAACAATTTTTCTACTAAATTACTATACCAGTATTGTGTATTTTTTTATTGTAATTTTATATCCAGTAAATTATATAACATATTAGATGACCCTCGGCCTTCGTTAAAAATGTAATCATTTTTTTTCATTGGGACCTTAAGGCCTAGTTTATATGTGTGCTAGGCCTAAATATTAATTGACAAAATAATAGTGTTGTAAATATTCATACTTTGTGTCTCACTTTAAAATAAGCATTTTAAAATCATCGATAAAATATAGCATAAAAAACACTTTAAGGTCAAGCAGTCAAATTACTATTATTTAATAAGGCAGTCAAGTAGTCAACGTTTCACAGGCTTTTGATTTTATTTTATTTCTTACGAATAAATATTTGCTACTGCACTTAAAAACAGCCTGTAGGTACATAAACCCAATTCTAGTATATTAGTGAAAAAATACTCACATAAGTCTATAAAGATGCATTTCTCACAAAAATAACATTTGGATATTAAGTACAGCGCTAAGACACAATTAACTACTAGCAAAAATGCGAAATACAAAAATGCGATATAAATTGATGTACAAAAATTATATATTAATCACCATTATAGAAAATTAATTTCTATAAAGCACGAATAATTTTAGAAAGCAATTCCCTTGATGATTGTTTAAATTTTGATAAAAAGTGTAGTAAAAACGCAATAGATTTTTGATACTACCAATGTCCGACACGAAATGATTGATAAATTAAAATAATTTATGACCTAACATTTAGTTGCGTAACTAGTTCCAAATTCATAGCTGACTGTAATAAAACATCAGGACTGGACTAATTTATTTTTTCGATCAGTATTCTAAATTAAATTAACCTATAAGATTTTTAAAAAGCCTGCTTTTATTTTTAATGCTATTTTTTTCGAAATTGCGTAATTTTTTTTTAATTTATTTGTTGGGTAATTTGAAAATCATTGTAATATAAATACATAATTCTTCATTTGTAACACGGGATTTTATTTTAGAATGAAGAATGATGTTTTTTTGTAATAGAAAAGAATTATTTCATAGAAAGTAGAAAACAACAAAAGATCTTGCATTCAGACAGCAGAGAAGAAACTAGTTTTGAATAACCACTTTATTTTCTATATTGTTAATGCAAGGTTGTTTTACAGGTTGAGTTAACCCTTAAATTTTTACACGCAGGTTCAGTTTTATTATACGAATGATTACTAAAAAGATATCTCACCAGTTGTTCTCGACCCAACCGCTACGAATGCTAGTGGCAATATTATAATAAAGATATTTTTTCCAATCTAGTAATAGTTGTAGAGGTGTGATCTGTATATTACCATTCCAACCCACAAGTTGGGAATGGTACTAGTTTAGGTCAAAAATTTTACAATATCTTTACGTTTGGAGGTCCCCTGAATCAAAAAAACATATTTTTGGAAAACCTCTGTGCAGCGTCTGTTAGTCTGTGAACACGATATACAGGTCAAACGGATGAGCGGATTGAAACCAAATTTTGGGAGGATGTTTGGCATGCAAATATGAAGAGTCCTATTGTTTTGGGGGAAAATCGGCGTATGCGCAGAATAGATATATGCTATAACGGTGTTTTTTATATAATAATAGTATACTTTTCATAACGGCTTATTATTCTATTTATTTTTTCAAGATAGTTTTGCTAAAATTTTTTTTTTCTAAACTTTATAGCATCGGAAATATTTGAAAATAAAAAAAAATCAGCCGCTCTTTTGTGTTTTATTGATCTGTCAGAAATAAACCAGTTAGGCATGCTTTGATTAAAAAAAGTCGGGCCGGACATTTATTATAGATCTGAACCTTCCTCCATCTTGCGAATGGTGTAACAGCCGCAATCAAATCCGTTCAGTAGTTCATGTGTTTTTAATGGGCAGACGCGAATGTAAACTTTTTTTATACATCAGTATTTATGGACACACTGTAGATTGTTTATAACTTGTAGGTTCTAATTCTTGATCAATGCCAGGTCTAATTAATAATGAGACACATGTTAGTAATTAAGCTTCATTGATATAATTGCTATTTCTATCAATTTTAATTACAAGGAATTAATGTATTAAGAAAATATATTTAAATTTTCTACACTAAATAATTACACAGTTTTGAATTATATATTTTCTGTTGGAAATGTTTTAACCTAAAAATTAACGCTATTGAAAACTTAATTACTTAGATTTTGAAGATTGTTTTTATAATAAATAATAACAGTGACAGCGTCAGGCTCTGTTTGTTAGGGGAGTACGTTTTAGTTGAAAATTAATCGAAGAAGCCAGTGCCCTAGCTGCGGAGTCAACGACGCCTTTGGCAAGATTCTGATTACGCGGCCTCAAAATTCAAGTAACAAAACAATCTTAATCGCATTGCTGATTGTGTCCTCCCGGGTTTGCGCCCCTGGCGCGGACTTCGGTTGCCAGACCCTAGTCACGGCACTGAAAGTTGAAACCACAAAAAACTTGATACAGAATCATATTCTATGCGTTGTTTTTTAAGGAGAGTCTTGGATAATTAATTTAAGAGAAGCACATGTCTCTTTAGACCTTAATTGTTAATTTTTAGATTTCCATTATTATAAACATTTTATTTTTACCGACGTCAAATTTAAGAATTTATTTAAAAAAGAATTGGTTGTCTGTAAAGTCGGTTTACGGACGATAGTTTTACGTGATAACGTATTCCGTAATACATAACCTAAACCTCCCAAAATTTGGTTTCAATCCGCTTATCCTTCGTGTCGGAATGATAAGAAATGTCAAAAGTGACGTTTGCAACTGTCAAAGTATTATGTTCTAATAATAATTAGTTATTCCAATACTTAACTTAGAAGGCGTTGCATTTCACAAAATACTAATGTCAAAAAATTGAATTAAACATTAGAAATTCAGCCGTTTTCATGTTGCATTTATACAGCTATTTTTCTATATAAATTTGTATAAAAAAACTGTTTAGGCAAATTCTGTTATACGAAATCTATGTAAAATGTTCTCCTCTTTCGTTTAAGACTAGTTTCAAACCGATCTGATTTAAATTGAGCGAGAAATTAGCAAAAAGCACGCACAGGGTCAGGCGGAACGTTACGCGTTACGAACGTTAGGATTTAGGAACGTTACACTTTTTCGTGCATGCAGCCGGTGTTTTATCAATTTATAAGATTGGTGATTCATCAATTTATAAGACGTTATCACGTCAAAAAACTAAAGGCACAGAATTACAATTCCACCGTTATCCTGGATTTTCTTATGAATTAGAGAGGGAAAAAAATGGACTGCAGCAGTACGTCGTCAAGGGTAATTAAATTTTATTTTACGTCTGTAATCACTAAATACATGAAAAATATCATAATTGTTATTTTGCTAACAAAAATAAGATTCAAAAAATCTTGAAATAAAAAATGTTTATCATATTTTATGTAGTTTTTTTAGTGACATTGTGCGTAAATATTTTTTTATAATTAAGAATAAAGCTGATTTCCATGGGTTAGTAAGTTTTGAGTGAACCAGATTTTAAAAAATCAAACACGAGATGGCGCAAAAGTCGCGTCATAGATTATTTCCTAGCGTATAGGTAATGAAGATGAAAGTAAGACTTCCTAAATTTTATTGCTAACCGCAGTTTACAGTTAACAGAAGAAAATTTCATATCAGAATTACTTTCATGGTCACTACTGTCTACATTTAATTGCAGCAGCAATTCATTCGAAAGGTTCCAAAAAATATTTTAATCTACCAAAATACGTAGGTATATTGGATTGTAGCATTTTTCGTTTCGGGGTGTTTCGTGTTATAAAATTGGCACTCCGTTCACATGCGAGCAAGTTGACAGACGATTTAATTTGTATGACAAAACGCTGATTTGCCGCGTCCCACAACAGGTGCCGCAACTGGAAGTTAGGGTAGAGGTGGGGGTCAAAGTAACGAATGTAAATTCACAATTAGCAAGTTCGTTTGCTTTCGCTAATTCCTCATTAGGACTGTTCATTTAAATATTCCACGTGGTGCTTAAACTATACTTGTATTAGCTACGTGAAGTACAATATATCTGTATATAAGTAAAGTACACATACACACAAATAATACGTCCAGGGCTGTACAAAGAGCGTATTTTAGTATGTTTTTATTAACTCGCTTTCTTGTCTGGCTCTCTGTTCGGTACAAACTTTGCAGTTGATTTTAAATACCTACCTATAAAGCGGTCATAAAATGATTCGTTTAACACTAGTGAGTAAAGTTAAACAAACGTACACTACCTAACCATTTCACAAACCACGTCTATAGCCTTATACTAATGTATAAAGCTGAAGAGTTTGTTTGTTTGGTTGAACGCGCTAATCTCAGGAACTACTGGTTCAAATTGAAAAAAAAAATTTTTTTGTTGGATAGCCCATTTATCGAGGAAGGCTATAGGCTATATAATATCACGCTACGACCAATAAGAGCGGAGCATCAATGAAAAATGTTGCAAAATGTATCTCAAAAATAAGCTTCTATTCAGGAGAAATTCCGTAACTAAATATAGGTACCAATATTAGCGTTGCACATCAGAAGCCCGGCTGGCTCAGTCGGTAGAGTAAGTAACTCTTAATATAAGGGTCGTGGGTTCACGCCCCACGTTGGGCGAATATATTTTAATTTTTTTTTTATTTTCTACATTACTTTCTTACATTTAAATTTATTTTAATTTTATTTACGACTAATTAAAATTAAATAAATCTAATTAATAGATCATTTGAAAACTGTTATAACTATAGGGACCTATATAAATTTTCCTACAGTGTTTTCAATTAAATATTTATTATATTTTATTAATTCCAGTAATTGTTGATTTAAAAGAAATTTATTATCTATACTTATAAAAAGTACAATTATTGCTTTTTATCGACAAAAACTTTTGAACGGTAACTCCGATCATCATGAAATTTGGACATAACATTCATCCCGAAAACTAAGATGATTTTGCACCCGGGTGAAACCGGGCGGGATCGCTAGTCAGAAATATATGTAAAACAAGAGCAGGCGCGAATAGTAATTTCCATAAACGACCTAATAGAACTTAAGTTTGTTATACAATTGAACTGTCGAAAATGTTTAAAATATATCGAAAACGAAGTGAAAACTCTTTTATAGGATGTACATGCAAAACATGTAGTAATAATATCTCGAACGTTACGCTATTTTGGCCCGTGTGACTGTCAAAAATTCGCAGTCGCTCTTTTCTATATGATGTCACTTACAAACCGAAAAAAGTCTACATTACAACCTCTAGATACATAAAATACTATTTTAGCCTGCAATATTTGCTCCCTGTACAGTGTGCTATTTTGTCGATGTAGGTAGTTAGTCAATTTAAACTCGACTAATTATATCGTAGTTTGCACAGTACTGTACGTACACTGTACACGCAATTCTCTGTAGTCATTGTCTGCGCAAGACCTAGAGGCTGTGAGCTTAATGAGCTGGATCTGCACTCTGTACTTTGAATACTGCATAGCTCAGCTATTTGCAACTTTTACCCCGCTCAATGCAATGGTCGCGTTGTTTCGTTCATTTTTGCATCAAGCTCAATCTTTTGAGGTTTAACATTTAATGGCGCGTTTGGTTGGATGTAAACCCTTGCAATCGGCGCGACAGTTTTATGAAAGACGTTACGCTTGTTTACGTTGGATTAATAGTTGAAGGCGACATCTAGATAACAGGGGGAAATTTAGTTACTAGTATTTCGTTAGATGCGTGGACGTACTAAAAAGCAGATTGAGAATCTCCTCTCTTTTTTGAATCGATTAACAGAGAACAAATCTTTTGAACAATATGTGTACTTTTTTAACTGGTTATGCAACTGAACCTCATTTATTTATCGTATCTCCCAGCATAATAATCGGACATAACTAGCTAGTCATAAATACAGGAAAACCTATATTATGCACGATATGGTCCGATTGTTTATCCAAAGCCTACTGAGACTAACTTATTTTACTGTTTTGTTGAAGCATTATTAAACGATAGCACTCTAAATACTGAAAACTAGTTTAATTCGTACCAATAATTTTATCGCGCTCATAATACCACTTCTTTAATTTTGAAGACTACCAAATGCTATGGGTCTGGTAGTACATTTTTAATTTATTTTTCAGTAGATTTTCTTCCCCGGCTTCGCCTAAGTCCGGTGTAGTTGCGAACGAAATAATAATAACTCACTTTTTCAAAAAAGAATATTTTCACCTGTCACAGGTATGACATGTATACAGGAGGTTTTTAAGTTGATTCTTCTTTTTAACAGAAATTAAATAGACGAACAAATATTTCGAAGACAACAGTCTTCGAACAATTTCTATGAATACTTGATAATGACATAACATATTTCAATAGTGACATAACATAGCGCCAGGACCGACCTCAAAATGTGATAAAATTTAATAAAACTGTGAAAGCCCGTTTCTCATTCATTTTTGAGTATTGATAAAAAGGTTACTTGAAACATTTGTTCGTCTATTTGATTTCTACACGCTGTTAAAAAAGAATCAACATAAAAATCACCTGTATAATAGCTATATAAAATACACGCGTATTTGAATGAAACGTTGTGTCAAAGTTTCAAAGCAATTGGTGAAGGACTTTCGGAAATTTGAACAAAGGAACATTTACATTTTTATTTATATACAGATAACTAGCGGCCGTTCCCGTTTCACCAATCACCGGGGTGCATAAAACGAATGTGGAGGTGGGAACATGAGTACGCACATTCATCTTAGTTTACCTAGATGAATATTGTGTCCAAATTTCGTGATGATCGGGGTTACCGTTCAAAAGTTTTTGACGTGATAACGTCTTATAAATTGATGAATCACCAATCTTATAAATTGAAAAACACCGGCTGCATGCACGAAAAAGTGTAACGTTCCTAAATCCGTAACGCGTAACGTTCCTAACGTGTAACGCGTAACGTTCCGCCTGACCCTGTGCGTGCTTTTTGCTAATTTCTCGCTCAATTTAAATCAGATCGGTTTGAAACCAGTCTTAAACGAAAGAGGAGAACATTTTACATAGATTTCGTATAACAGAATTTGCCTAAACAGTTTTTTTATACAAAATATAGAAAAATAGCTGTATAAATGCAATGTTGTCTAATGCATGGCGCGACGCGGTCGGTCGTCTTTGTTTGCCGTACATGGAAATTAGAAAATAACGTATGTCTTGTCTTAACATGAAAACAACTGCATTTCTAATGTTTAATTGAATTTTTTGACATTAGTATTTTGTGAAATGCAACGCCTTCTAAGTTAAGTATTGGAATAACTAATTATTATTAGAACATAATACTTTGACAGTTGCAAACGTCACTTTGACATTTCTTATCATTCCGACACCAAGGATAAGCGGATTGAAACCAAATTTTGGGAGGTTTAGGTTATGTATTACGGAATACGTTATCACGTAAAACTATCATCCGTAAACCGACTTTACAGACAACCAATTTTGTCGTAGAGACAAATTTTGATTTTGAGTTTTGTATAGATAATATATGTCTTTCAATATTTCGTCGCAACAATTCAATCTCGATCTCGTCTCATAATAAACATTATAGTTCTTGTGTCCGTGACAGCTGTGTAATTATAAATGTATTTCCATGGTGACAACACTAAAATGAAACGTTCAACGTATAATGAAGTTATACGCAAAAGCTATTTTATTTATTTATTTATTTATTTATTTCCTCAAAAAATATAGTACAATTTATATAATGTATTCTTACATAGAGGATATCCTGCCCAACTTGGGTGACCAGTGCTAGTATAGCAAATTAAAATTAATTGTCAAAAAAGTTAGTTTAATCAAGAAAGTCAACATGATGTAACAGTTTGAAATCAGGACAACACATTACATAATATTATATCAAAATATGCTTTTCAGACACACAGACAGACAGGCGGACACTTACAAAGTGTGAGGCAAATACTATAACGCCAAAATTACAAACACACACATACATAGCGCATCATCTATTACATGTAGGTATGTGTGTATTAGGAACACAGAAGTGAAGAGAAGAGAAAGGTAGGCAGTGGTGAAATTTCATCTACAGCCCGTTTATACCCACACATCCTAAAACTTGATAGTCGACCGAAAATCGGGTGGCTCGTAGAAGGAGGTGGCACACCATTTCCAGATGTGTTGCTGTCGCGAAATTAATATCGTCTCTCCTTGAAATTGTAGGTTATGTTTCTATAGTGCGGGAATGTGGTATTATGTTAAAAACGAGAGACAGTCACACGAGCTATTAAATCATCATACATATACCTAGTATTTTTTGCATGTAGATAGATAGATAAAAATTTATTTGTTAAATAGCAATACCTAAGTCATATTCAAAAAATACATAGAAAATTAAATAATGTTAATAATAATAAAGACTTTATGTTATAACAGACGTCATTCGCACCATTACTATTTTTTTACCACACTTCCAGTTATTTTCTACAATTTTTTAACTTCAACTTAATTAAATACTGTTAATATAGAGGTAGTCTTTAGTTAAGACATTTAATTACCAAAATATTTTTAAGTTTACTTCTCAGTTTTTTTGCTGACATATTTTTTGTCTGCACGATAAATGATCTTTAAGTCGATTTCTTAACACCTTCTATTTTTCGAATAAAAATATTTGGCATAAATTCATATAAAATTTTCATAAGAATACATAAGAAAAAAACTTTATCAATTTATTATAATTAAACACACAGTAATAATTATTATTAATATTTACGCACGTGTAGAGTGCTATAAGAATAATAGTTACTACGTGTTTAATATTAATAAATTGACAACGTTTTTCTGGAATATTTTCTTATGTAAAAGAGAAAAAAAATGTAAAAAAGTAGGTATGTTGCCACTTGAAAACAAAAATACATGTATACTTCCGGTTGAGTTTGAAGTACAAAAAATACACCTCAGCAGTTTCCTATCGTAAATTTCGAGTTGAATGAAAAACTATTAAAACTTTTTTATGTAAAATATCTAGTAGGATAGAAGAATTATTCACTGTTACCAGTAAAGGTCGTCTGCTAGATGTCATCGCTGCGAGAACGTTTCTTGTTCGTTCGACCACAGTTAGCCAACAAAGATCAAACCAACAGTTATACAAGTGTAATGCAGTGAAGAGAGAAACGGAGTCTGAGAAAGAGAGAGAAAGACGTATACACATAGAGAGCGGGAGAGGGTGGTTTTTGGTTTGAGTCAGAAGAACGGTGTATGGGTTTTGTGAGAGGGTAGTTATAACCCCCTCACACCATCGTTTCCTTACACAGAGGAGCCGTTCTCCTTGCAAGCGATTAGCGCCCTTACGTTCCGTAGCGAACTGCTCTAGCCGGACGTTTGTTTCGCATAGCACACATCCGGTTTAATGTGCTATAACCGCCCGTTCTTCTGCACTAAGGATACATAGTACTCTGCTTCTGCTGCTAGAGAAATAGCCTTTGTTTGACGTTATTAGAGTTAGAAATGTAGACACACACACACACACACGCGAGCTCACTAGATAACAGACATTTCTCTTTACAGCTTGTCGTGTTTTGTTATGTATCAAAACAGCGATTTCAAAACCGAATCAGACTTTATTTTGAAAATGTTCGTTGTTTCCAGAAATTTAACTTAATGTTCAATTATCCGCAGCATCTTTCAGCAACTGCCTGAAACATTTTTTTTTTTATTTCAGTAAATTGTTTGTCCGCGGTGTCGGTCACATTCAAGAAAGTTTCGAAAGAAACCTTTCTACTTTGTTCAATGATATTTAGCTACTCTTACAATAGTAGGTATATAAATGTTAATTTATCACTAATATACGGCAACAATTGACTGAAGTATTGTTGGAAGTTTTTGAGATAGGTAACATTAATATTCTGAATCGTCGATCACAACATTGTTTTGTTTTAAGTTTTTATTAGCTACATTGAAAAAACAAACAAAAGAATAGAATTTTCATTCTCGTTGTTATTAAGAGTATTCGTCCCTACAAATACCCCCTGCACCCTTCATCTCAAATCCTTTCCCCTCGCCTAAAAACGGTTCGCGCTCTCCCGACGCTATTTTTAAAGCTAGAGGATTCTGGTAAACGCCAAATGAAAGACAAAGAATCAGACTACAGATCCTTCAGGCGAATTTTTTGAAAAACAGTTTCGCCTACCTGTGAAATATTACGAAACTTATTATTTTTTTCAAAAGGTTGTGAGTTTTTTCAGGAATTTTTTTTCAAAAAATTCGCCTGAAGGATCTATAGTCTGATTCTTTGTCTTTCATTTGGCGTTTACCAGAACCCTCTAGCTTTAAAAATAGCGTCGGGAGAGCGCGAACCGTTTTTAGACGAGGGGAAAAGATTTGAGATGAAGGGTGCAGGGGGTATTTGCAGGGACGAATACTCTTAAACGTATTTAGATCTAGTCTTGATTAAATCAAATTTTATTGTTTTATTGTTAATTTAAATAAATAAAATTGTCGACCAATTTTTTTTTATACTATATTATATTGACTAAAAAATAAAATTATAAATCAGTAGGTATTATCGGTTTCGATCAGGATTTGGATCGTCTTCAGAAATAATCGAAAAAATATAAAAATTAATTAGTATAGGTATATCTACTTATTTTATAATAGAATGAAGTTCATTAATTATCGAAAATTATGAAAAATTAATAACAAACAATTTTTTAATAAGTACTTAGTCATGGATATCTAAGTACCTAAAAAGAAAGAAAAAAATCATTAAAAAACAAAATATTATTTCAAAATAATATAAATATTACTTAAATATTCCGTATCTAATTCGGCATTAAGAGAATTTTTATTAGATTTTATATAATATAACATTTCCGAAATACCTCTTTTAAAGTAATTTGTTTCATTATCTAAAATTTTAAAACTACCTATCCCAATTAATTTTATGGTCGTATTCGAATTTTCCTGCACTTTCGATTGAGGTATGAAGAAAAACCATTTTCTTCACACCTCGATCGAAAGTGCTTACTTTCGGCACCAATTGTAAGGCGGAAAGTCTAACATTTACTCCTTGGTGGGATTACACGCCCTAAATGCGGAAAGTTCGTACGTTCGTAAAGCAAAAACAACCAATCAGCTGTTGTTTAGATGTCGTTTCCATAGCAACCCTATTACATTTTAGCTAATAGTCGCGAACAGCTGTCATTTGTGTATTTACGTGTAAATTCAGAGCTTGCTTGGAATTTATCTGTGTTTTTATGTAATTAAATAATTAATGTATTTAATAAGCGTGCTTACGACCGAGGTATGAAGAAAAATAGTATACACCACACTGGCCGAAGGTGTGATAACCTTGCCCTGAGCTTCATGGTGCGCTTGGCATCGCCTCAGGTATCATGGCGCGCAGCGCAAGATACCACACTCGGCCCTTGCGGTGTAATATACTGTTTAGACTTTAGATCAATTTAACCAAGAATTAAATCCCATAAGGTTTGTGCGGGGTCCTTTGCATACTAAACTGTGTAAATATGACGCCAGAGTTCACCGCTGGAAACGTTTAGTGCGACGAACCGATATGAGTATTTTTAATTTTGTTATATAGCTAAGAATATTAACGTTGAAAATGTATCGATATGCAAGCAATTCAGCAAAACTAGAAGCGTTTGACTATCGCTGTATTTTATAGTAGATCGGTCGAGTCGTAAAGCGGGCGCAATTTGGGGGCGGCAGCGCACTGGAAATGGGCGAGATGAAGAAGAGTTAATGTTAGGTACAGTTTGTATTAATTTGGGTTAGATTCCACTTTGCAGAACTGCTCACTGCTTCGTAAGCTATATCTACGTATAGAGTACATTGGATACAATATATACGTATATAGTTGAAAATACTAATGTGGCTGGATGAACGTCCATTGTATAGTTTAGGGTAGTCGAACAAGGCAACTGCGCTGCACGTTAGAGTAGATTAGTAATTTAACAAAACTACTCTAATTCGTGGTGGAAAATATTTATTTACAAGAGTGAAACGTTAACAAAACAGTTAAACACACATACAAAAAGTACCTACTTCTTTATAGCGTAACAAAAACAAAACAGTAAATTCTGACTAATAAAATAAAAGAATAATTAACGAAGTCACTAATTATGTACACAAAATATTTACAACTATATACACAAGATTATTTACAAGACAGGAACACACAAAAAATTATTTAAGACACTTATTTACACAGTTCATTTATTTATATCAGCGCAGTTACTTCAATATTGTTCACTGACTGTTAATTTATATCGATGAAACACAGTGTATCACTGTCTCTATACCACTGTCGTATCATGACTATCCCGTTTATATAGGCGTTGGATCGTTCTTTCCTTATTTGCATTCATTGTTGTCTTGAATTTGGCAACAAAGCCCTTTTTACCTACGAATATTGCTAGAACAACAATCAAGTCGATTGTTGTTTCCCACAACAATCTGTGTCTCATTGTTAGATTACCCCATAACGGTCTGTGTAGTCGATTGTTGTTAGACAACATTCGGGGATTTTGTAACAGTAATCTAACTGTAACTAATAGTGGAATAGCCCATATGAATTACAGGCGGTCTTAAAGGTTCACAAAACCTACCTGTCTTAAACGAAAGGGAAGAAATTTCGTATAATAAAATGTGTCCAAACAGCTTTTTGATGTGAAACATCTATTGGCACTTTTGTTTGGGGATAAAATTGTGCAATTGGAGCGACACTTTAATGGGAAGACGTTACGTTGTGATGGCGCGACACTGTTACGGGGGGGACGTTACGTTTTTCAGTTAGGTACTATAGTATAAGCGGTTAGATTGTAACGTGGGTTTTGTTGACGGGGACATCTAACAGAAATTTATTAGTTACTAAAATAGTCACTTGACTTGCACTGTCCATAGGGCTTTAGGAAGTGTCCTTAGGACTTTGTAACTTAAACACAACGTTCACATCTGCCAGGCGTTCCATGACGGCCCCTAATTTTTTTATGCAGATAAAAACAGAATTGCAAACTGTATAAACTCGATTTTAGTTAATAAATCGCGAACTTGTTTCGGTTGTCTTTGTCTGTTGCACAGTCTGCTGTGTGGCACTGCAGATAACATCTTAAAACGAAATGTGCTACAATCTAATATCATTAAAATCTTTGATTAACGTCTGAATAGAATTCTTCAAATAAATAAAATTGTCGACCAATTTTTCTCAGACCAATATATTGACAAAAAAAATTGGTTGTCTGTAAAGTCGGTTTACGGACGATAGTTTTACGTGATAACGTATTCCCATATACATAACCTAAATTCTACATATAATAATTATAATATAATTGTCATAATGTTTTGAAAACAATTGTTTCATTGTTTATATAAAATTCCAAAACCTACTTACAATATTTAAGTATTTTCATACGTCAAAAAATTGATTTTTATAATGATAAAATTTGTATGAAAACGATTTTTTCGAGAGACGAGATCTAGCTAAAACGATTTTTTGCCCCCCAAAATCCCTTTTCAGTAAATTTGATCCAAATCGTTAGGGCCGTTTTCGAGAAAAGCACGCACAGGGTCAGGCAGAACGTTAGTAACGTTACTCTTTTTCGTGCATGCAGCCGGTATTTCATCAATTTATAAGATTGGTGATTCATCAATTTATAAGACGTTATCACGTCAAAAATAAAAAAATAACAAATCAATATAACATAATAACTAATATCATTAAGATTTATAAATGCGGGTTTGAAACTATTGCGTCACACAACGCTTTTAGAACTATTTATGAACTCGATTGAGTGTAATCGGACAGCTTCGACTGTATTTGATTATAACACGGTTGGAAATATCTAAATAATAGCATGGCGGCAGTACTATTTACCATTCGTATTCTCTAATTTTCTAACAAGTTATTTCATTGGAAATATTTGTTAGAGTGTGTATTTTCGTGAATTTATTAGTATGCATTGTTTACTACTACAACGAAGCGTTATATTCCCAAAGTAATTATATCATAATATTTGAACATTTTATGTACCAAAACATAAACTGGAAATTATGGAAATATTGACGATACATATTTTCAAATAAATTATCGCGTTCCTTTATCCATTTATGCAAATGTGGGATAGTTAAACTAGTGCTATGGTCTTGAGTTGACGAGAACTGGCCATTCTCGATCTCGTCTCGACAAGAAAACTTCGTTCTCGATTAGAAATATCCGTTCTCGTCCTCATCTCCGCCCGTGATAATAAAATTTTAAAATTATTTTTATTCTATTTCATAGATAATACCGTCAGGATAGTTTCACATAAATTTTATTTAAATCGGTTCAGTAGTTTTTTTATGTATTATACCAAGATTTCAGACCCAGCAGACCTACGTCATTTCAGTACCTACTGCTAAGATTTTATCAGTAAATGTACAATATTTAGTTAAAAGCGTATGCCAAATTGCTAACTTGAAAGCGGGGGCCTTTTAGAGATAACAGGTTTCTAAATTATCCCTTTACTCCCCCCTCTATCTACGCCCTTCTTTCCACTATTTAAAGACATCTACGTAAAGGTTATACGCACTCTTTTTATTAGATAAAGAATTTTAAATTTATAATATTTTGATCTCTAGGCAGATACACAAAAATACGTGTGCAAAATTTCAAATTTTTCAGACGTCTGAAAGTGAGTGAAAATTAAATTGAAAGATTCCATTAATTACATAGAATACGTACATATAAGTGAAGTTAATAAAATAGTGTTAAAAAGGGAATAAATTTGCAGTACATCTTATAATAAATGCATTTAGTTGAAGGCACTTTAATAATGACAGCACTGAAAATGCATTTCCATTGTACAATATTTTTATATACGGCTACTCGTAATTTGAAACTTTCAAAGTGTTGACAAACATGGATTTGTAATTTGAAAACCTGAAGTAGTTAAATAATTTAAAAGTAACAGTATAAAGTTTTAGTAGTTGGGAAATCAAATTTCAAAATTTAGTGTAAATGAGTTTCTCGGCAAATTCTAAATTTACATTTATATAACATTTTTTTTATCACTTAATACAATTAAAAATTCAAGTCTTTGATTATGCCTGGATAAAACCCTTCAAATAAATAAAATTATCGACCAATTTCTTCAGACTATATATTGACAAAAATTATAAAATTATATTTCAATATTCTAAAAAATATAAAAATTAATTATTAGTATCTACTTATTTTTTAATTAATTTTTATATTTTTTAGATTATTTCTGAAGAAGCTCCAAACCGGACCGGAACGTCTCTACTGAATTATTGAAGTATAATTTTATAATTTTTGTCAATATATAGTCTGAAAAAAATGGTCGATAATTTTATTTATTTGAACAATTAAAAATTGTTTTGCTATGATATTTAGATTATATAATCTCCATATTATTTTGTTTTATTAAAAAGAAAACAGATATTAAAAAAATGTATTAGTAAGGATAAAGAAACAGAATCTGTACAGCTTTCGATAAAATTAATTTAAATATTTACATGACAATATTTTTTAAAAAACACTGAAGAAAATTAAAAAAAAAACAAATTGACATTAAGCGCCTATAAAAAAATTGTTCTGAAAGATAACTTAAGTACACAAAAGAGACAGATGCTGTGAAAATTTCAGTAAACTCCTTCTCCCGTCTAGTGTCTATAGGTAACATACAAAAAAAAAGTAGGAGCCTTTGTGGGACGTCTGACAGATGTTAAACATAAGTTTAAGCTTTCCAAATACCTCCTAAAGCCATATGGACACTTTCTGATGCCCTATGGACATTTCAACTTTACGTTACTAGCACTGCCACTTAAGTAATTATTTTAGTAACTATAATAAATCTCAGTTGGATGTCGCCGTCAACAAAAACCATGTTACATTCCAACGGATACACACAGCAAGCGTTACGCGCTGTCATGTAACGAAATACTAGCAACTAAAAAACTAAACTAGTATTTAAATTTCGCCCTGTTATTTAGATGTCGCTTTCAACTAAAAAGTTGTTTAATCCAACAGACACAAACGTAACGCCCTCCCATAAAACGTCGTCCCATAAAAGTGTCACGCCAATTGCACGGTTTTACTCTTTACCAAACGCGTCATTAGATGTTTCACATCAAAAACTAAACCAAGAATTATATTTCGCCTTGTTATCTAGATGTCGCCTTCAACTAAAAAGTTGTTTATTCCAATGAACACCAATGTAACGTCCTCCTATAAAATGTTGTCCCATAAAAGTGTTGCGCCAATTGCACGGTTCTACTCCCAACCAAACGCGCCATTAGACGTTCCTTATCAATAACAATATAAAAATTCTACATGATAACGGACGAAGGTCTCGTAAGAGTAGTTTATATAATACGAGCGTTGCCTTGATTGTGTTTAGTTAGATGGCTGTAAGACTTTAGGCCAGCATTATAATATAGAACCGCTGTATTGATTGTCTGAGAGGGAGTACAATCTGAGAGGGGCAAGGAGGGAGGGTGGAGGGAGCTATGAGCATGTTCTGAGCTCTGAGGAGATACGAAATAAGAGAACGACGACGTGCGGGGAACGAGTGAGGGTTGAGCGGCTGTTGATGCTCAAAGCTCTGTTATTTGACCGCTGCTGAGCACCACAAAAAGAAATCTTTCAGATAGATTGGATTGCTGATCATAGACTTCTGTCTTTCAGACAGATGTGAATTATTTGTTGTTTAAAGTGAATGTAGATGTCAGCTGTTCAGGATTTCATTAAACCGAAAAATGTTTAATACAAAAGTTACTTTCTTTGATCCAAAGAACAATAATCCAAGATAAAAATTGTGTTCCTATTTAAAAAAGTTAAGGTGATCTTGATAAATGAGAGTAGTCAAATAAAAAGTTACACCAATGTTCTCCCCCCTTGATTACCTGCAACTTTCGTTGAAAACTTTTTTTTCGAAAAACTCTTCCTCTACGAAATAACAGGGTGTTCGGGTTTTATAAATCCAGCCTGTATATTGTATTGGTGCAAGTGTAAGTATTTTTTACACGCGTATAATATTAACTTCACTTGTAAGTTTGTATGTATGTATGTTTGTAACTTTTATTTGGACTAACAGCAAGTGGTTTATATAGCGGTATAATATGCCAGCAGAGTAAGTACACTGGCAGCCGTGCGGTCTAAGGCACGGGTCTTCGCTGACGTCAACTCTCGACATCACGGGTCGTGGGTTCTAATCCCGTTCACGCCGAAAATAAATTGGTTTTTTTCGGCAAATTTTTGACAATAAATCGAACTAAAAAGTGGAAAATAAATATAGTTTAAAAAAAACTAAAAAACACGCTTTATATCAAACTAAAAAGTAAAAAATAAATATAGTTTAAAAGAACTAAAAAACACGCTTTATATCGAACTAAAAAGTAAAAAATATTTTTTTTAAAATAAGCTTAAAAAGCATGGGGCGCTCGATGTACGAAAATGTGGAACAAAGCGCCCCACGCTTTTTAAGCTTATTTTAAAAACATTATTTTTTACTTTTTAGTTCGATATAAAGCGTGTTTTTTAGTTTTTTTAAACTATATTTATTTTTCACTATTTAGTTCGATTTATTGTCAAAAATTTGCCGAAAAAAACAATTTTTTTTTTCGGCGTGGACAGGATTAGAACCCACGACCCGTGATGCCGAGAGTTGACGTCAGCGAAGACCCGTGCCTTAGACCGCACGGCTGCCAGTGTACTTACTGTGCTGGCATATTATACCGCTATATAAACCACTTGCCGTAGTCCAAATGAAAGTTACAAACACACATACATACATACATACAAACTTACAAGTGAAGTGCAAGTATTTTATTTCCTTTAAAGACAGTTCTGTAATTTGTGTAGAGATTTGCATACGATTCAACAATACGAATATCTGTGTCTGCAAGTCTTCGGCTCTTCAGCAGCACCATTATAAACAACATTACTGCTGCAGATAGACGAGACCTGAACCAACTCCTCCGGATGGTCTTACGAGCTTTTCGTAGCTTCGTAGCGCTGTCCCGTCCCCTCCACCGTCGTACAACCGTTTCTTCCCATCCGCACACTCTCACGTAGCTACCACCAGTGTAACGTTGTAGGATGATAACTGTGGCCATAAAGCAAAGTGGCTTATATAATTTTATTTTCATAAAATATTAACGACTAGCGGTTCGACTCCGCTTCGCTCGAATGGTAAAATCTTTTAGGCACACAGTCAATTTATAAGATTGGTGATTCATCAATTTATAAGACGTTATCACGTCAAAAAAGCGAATTGAACACGTAACATGTTTGTGAATTCAATGGATATCCTACTAAAATCTCGCTAAAAATCCCATATGCGGGGCCCTTTATTAGGATGTAAAAAAATCAAAAATTCTATATAAGCCGTTTTGGCTTGTAGTCCCAGATGTATGTATGTATGTGTGTGTGTGTTTGTGTGTGCAACTAGAGTTATTCACCGCCTTCCCCCCTCGGATCCTGCTACCGCGCTGGTGCTACGTTGTGGTCAAACCTTCCTGCCTTTCGTGTTGGTGGTATACAACTATATACTAATACAATATGCAGAGGAAAGTTGTCGGTACTTTTTGAATTGTGCTTGTTTTGTTTAGGTATTTGAAAATTTAATTTCCTTTATCGTTTTTTTTATTCAAATAATCAAGACGATCGGTAGATCGCCCAGATCGAGAGACAAGCGGTCTTATTATAGTCTTATATATATATATATATATATATATATACAAGAATAAAAACACATTTTGGCTTTTTGTTTTTACACCGAGAGACGGCGTTACTGTACTCATTCTTACATATTAACTTTATCACCAAATGAATATTTTTAACAATCTTTTATTAACTTCATCTGTATGTATACAGATTGTATCAAATCAAAACGGTCCATAGAACATTCTGTGTGTAAGACAGAGACGATATTATATAAAGCACTAAAGCAGTAAGTAAGAATGAGATAAATGATCGCTAATAGTTACTGTGGTTATACAATCTGATAGTATCGTCTTTGTTTTCTACAGTTAAAATCACAATTTTATCAAATGTCATGAGTATTCACTAGTGAAACTATTGATAAAATGGCTATTTAATAATAATAATAATAATTTCTTTATTTAGTAAGTGACACAACTTACCAAAGAGGCGAAGTTCAGCTTTAAAAACTGTTTTTCAACTTAATCTTTTGATTAAAAATCAACGTACAATGTAGTAGACTATTATAAAAAATAAGAAAAGATAATTTTAGCGACCCGATTCACAAAATTCACAAAATTTCGTGCATATATAATGTAATCTTTATGAAATTAGATATAAAACTACTCCAAAATTAAATTTGTAAATATTTCTTTTTAACTTTTTTTTATACTGTTCGGGAATCAATCCAAATAATTAAATGGTTTTATGGTGGTAATTGAACCGCCGACATAATAAATTTATTTGTAGCTGTCTTTGAAAACATTAACATTACAGTTTAGTTGTTTTAATTGATAAATTGGCAAAAAGATTTATAGTGTACGTAATTATTTATTTACGTAACCACAGTAACTATTAGCGATCATTTATCTCATTCTTACTTACTGCTTTAGTGCTTTATATAATATCATCTCTGTCTTACACACAGAATGTTCTATGGACCGTTTTGATTTGATACAATCTGTATATTATATGTATGTACTTTACAACAAATTGCCTAACCAATACAAAATTTTGCAAATGGGAAATTAAAAAAAAAAACTCACAGGATCTTTTCATACAATTGGAGAATTTTTTAATCTATTCTAATTTTATAAATGCGAATTTGGTGAGTTTGTGTGTATGCGAAGGGTAATCTCCGAAATTACTCACCTGATTTCAAATTTTTTTCACCAATATTTAGAATGGACCTTCAGAATGAACGTAGGCTATATATTTTCATATCTCGATCGAAAGTACATACTGTCGGCACCAATTGTAAGGCAGAAAGTCTAACATTTACGCATTGGTGGGATTACACGCAGTGATGCGGGAAGTACGGGCGGCAGTAAAGACAAAATCACCTATCAACCGTTGCTGAGATATATCGTTTCCATAGCAATCTTATTACATTTTAGCTAATATTCGCGAAAAGCTGTCATTCGTATTTTTACGTACAACCTCCTTGCTTGGAATTTATCTGTGTTTTTATGTAATTATTAACTAATTAATTCATTAATCTATTTAGTAAGCGTACTTACGACTGAGGTATGAAAAAAATAGTATACACCACAAGGGCCGAAAGTAAGATATCTTGCACTGCGCGTCATAATGCCCAACACCACAAGTGCCTAACATTTGATACTTTGCACTGCGAGTCATAATACCCGAGGCGAAGCAGGGCAAGAATATCAAACTTTCGGCCCTTGTGATGTAATATACTATATATAAACATAGTCATTTGAGTGTTGGTTTTTAGGGTTCACATATAAATTAGAGTTTAAATCTGTCATTTAACGAAATGCTAGTAACTAAATTCCGCTCTGTCATCTAGATGTCGCCTTCAACTAAAGTCATGTTTAATCCAGCGCACACAAACGCAACGTCCTCCCATATGTGTCGCGCCAATTGCACGGTTTTACTCCCAACCATGCGCACCATTATATGATTCACATCAAAAAACGTGAATCGGTTAAGGACCAACGACTTGTATAGATATAGACCATGTAAAGTTTGAAAAAACGAAGTACTCTCAAAATTTTAGTGAAGGCTTATTTATTTAACATGCTTTCTTGGTATAATATATTATTTACCATTTAAGTTTAATAAAAAATATTATTTCAGACTACTTTGTTGTTTAATGAAATATTTCAAAATATTTTGGTTATTCAAATCTTTGATTAACGTCTTGTGTTATATTGATTTGTAATTTTATTATTTTTTGTCAATATATTGGTCTGAGAAAAATTTGTCGACAATTTTATTTATTTGAATATTTTGGTTAATTTTTTCGCGTTTACGCTTTTAAAATCAGAGAGAGAGAGAGAGGAAGACGTCGGCAAATTCATTTATAATCTCTTACAAGCAAATTTGGATGCGCTAGACGACTATATGTGCATCTTGTTGGTAGGGACAGCTGACCGAAAGAAAATG
Source organism: Xanthostigma xanthostigma (assembly GCA_963575645.1). NCBI lineage: Eukaryota > Metazoa > Arthropoda > Insecta > Raphidioptera > Raphidiidae > Xanthostigma > Xanthostigma xanthostigma. The sequence continues at coordinate 5,842,939 of OY754471.1, read as the reverse complement.
GCTTGTGTTTTAATTAAATAGTTTATTTTTCTTTTGAGGAGACAAGGCGAACATCCAACAGGTGATTTATCGAAAGCGTGTGTCGATATGAAAGTGTTACAACACTCCCACGCATAAATGTATTAGAAAAAGACAGGTAATGAGAGAACGACACAAAACAGTAAAAACACCCTCATCAACATCGACCTCTGTGTTTGTTGACACTTCTGTTATCAGGGCCAACTGAATAGGTGTGTCGCAACACACGCCGTAAACCTAAATAGAGATATCTGACACTATGATAACGTTCATTTGTATATATTACTTGTTGGTTTAGAGTTTTGTGCCTAACTGATATTATTGGACAACAGACACGTTACGTCATATGAAATATACACTACTAGTGTGACCTGTGCGAATTATTCGCACTAAATAAATATAATAATTATCACTTTACAAAATTATTTTTTAAATATGATTACAGGTATTCAGTTCGTTTCTAATTTTGCACACTGCTTGTAACGTTCTTCTTTTTGTTGTATTACAATATGAAGCTCAGATGACAGATCGAAGAAATATTTTACTAAAATTGTCATATAGAGGCGCAAGTAGCAAAAGCGTTGAGCTAAGCCGTCAGATGGCATCATGCAGCATTGCTGTGACGTTGTTCAGCGTTGCTCGCTGTTTCATAATTAAAGCCGTTAGATGGCAGTATGCAGTATTGTGTCTGTTGTATTATAATATGAAGGTCAGATGACAGATTGAAGTGTTGACGTTGTTTCAAAATTAAAGCCGTCAGATGGCAGACGTTGTTCAGCGTTGCTGTATTTTAATAAATTTAAAAAACCAAAAGCAATAACAAATTTTTTAGTTGTCGATGTCAGTAGAGCAAGCAATTATCTGTAACTTGATTATAATTTATGTGGAGAAATTGTGAGGTTTTTTCTAAAAAGGGAGGCAAACATCTTTAACCTTAGCGTATTAATATATATGATTATGATAACAGACCTTTTCCGATAAGGCCCACTATTTAGCTGCATGGGTAGTAATTCAAATGTATGCTTATATTTAATCTCAACAAAAACATGAATGTGAAAATAGGGCCAAGTTCGATACAAGGCACAAGAAGATTTGCCGAAAAAAAGATGTGACAACTAATGCCGGCACTTCACATGGCTATTTCTATTTGTGTATTTGGCATATTTGTCAAACAATTACCAAGTGTGGACAGTCTATTTGACAAAGTGTTGGCCTTATTTGCCTATTTATCGTGCGCTTGTCGGTTTTTCGAGGCACATCAAAGGAGTCAAATAGGCAAATACGCAAAGAAACCGTCCACACTATGGCCATATTCAGAAGCGCACACACCATGAAACTGTACGGACGTGCAGTATTTTTGTGTCTGTGCTGTGAGCGAGAACTAGAACAATTACTATTGAAAATGAATTGGGACAATGAAACAGTGCTAAAATTCCTGGAATTTGAACCTTGCGTTCTGCTACCAAATGTTTGTGTGTTTGCTATTTGACTGTCATGTGTGGATGGTCGTATTTGCCTCTATTTGCCAAATACAACAAACACCCAATAGCGAACACAAATATCCATGTGAAGTGCCACCTTAAGAAGGTGCAAAGTGTTCACTTGGCAAGTTTACAAGAGTCATTTATAATATATAACATAAAAACTTGCCAAGTGAAATTGTGACACTACTTCTTATTTTCTGCGAAGTCGGCAAACCTACTTGTTCTCTGCAGTATCGAAATTGGCCCTTTTTTCACATTTATATTTTTAGTGGGATTTTAATACTTTTTAAAAAGTTTAATCTTAAATATCTAGACACATAATGTTAGTTATATAGGCACCATACTTCATTATATCACACGTCATGTATGGACCGACTAGACGCGAGTAGTCTTCGGACGACCGATTGATGCATTTGAGTGGATGCTCCCAGCGTCGACTAGACGCTTATAGACCTGTCAATCAGAGAAAGCCCAAAATTGTGGTTTTGGAACACTCGTATCTTAAAAATTACCCCATCGAGACATGAAATTTGGAATACTGCTTCCTTATTGTAACCTTAACCCATGTGAAGTAACTAACCTCGAAAAGATGTTTGGAATCAGCGTGAAATTCTATTTCTCTGTTAAGTATGGCTAATTATTTTTTGTGGCTCTTCAGTAAATAAACAGTTTGAGAGCCGTTGCAACATGCTATCCACAAACGTACAATACTTCTAATGAGTTTCATGAGCTGCATATATATCTGGGTACAAATATAATGCAAATAACTGATATCAAATTATTGCGACAGTTCTCTTATAGAGCGACGTCCATTTTACGAGATTCTACAACACATTTGTCGTGATGTTTGTGTATTTCAAATTAGATAAAGAATTCTGCTAATTTAATATAAAATTCATACTATGAGCTACTATAGATATATTATAATATTTCAAAATCAAATACATATTATAAATTATAGATTCCCGACATTTAACTTACGGTCACTAATTGTTGAGATTATCTAACAAGTACTCCTATATTTTATTTATTATTATTTTTAATAATACACTGACAAACCAATTGATACCTTCACCAATTCTCAAGTTCTCGGGAAGCGGGGGTTAATCATATATATTAATACGCTAAGGTTTAAGATGTTTGCCTCCCTTTTTAGAAAAAACCACACAATTTCTCCACATAAATTATATATCATTTTACAGACAATTGCTTGCTCTACTGACATCGACAACTAAAAAAATTATTATTGCTATTGTTTTTGAAAATTAATTAAATTAATTAAACTCTGAACAACGTCTGCCATCTGACGGCGTAACGTTAACACTTCGATCTGTCATCTGACCTTCATATTGCAAATACTGCATACTGCCATCTGACGGGCAACGCTGAACAACGCTTTTGCTACTTGCGCCTCTATATGACAATTTTAGTAAAATATTTCTTTTACAACAAAAAGAAGAACGTTATAAGCAGTGTGCAAAATTAGAAACGAATTGAATACCTGCAATCATATTTAAAAAATAATTTTGTAAAGTGATAATTATCATACTTATTTAGTGCGAATAATTCGCACAGGTTACGCTAGTAAATTGTAATTGACGTTAAATTTTTTAAAACCACCGGCACCTGCAATTATTTGTCAGTATCTGCTTTAATTTATATTTATATTGAATTATAATTTGAAAAAATAAATAATCTGAAAAAATAATAAAAAAAGTTGACAAAGCAAAAAAGAATAATTAAAAGGATGAAAACAAATTTGGAAAACTTAAAAATGATTCAAAAGAGGTACAGACGTCTGCTATATAGTTATATCAGGGTGTTAGTTTGTATACGATTCTGAGTTTCAAAAAAGTTCTCAAAAATTTAGAATTTTATAATAAACCGCAAAATTGTAAAAATCGTAATCTTTCATATAAATTCATGAAATTGAGGGCCTTTGTAGAAAAAAGTACGCCGATCTTAATGAGTACAAACAAATGTCTCAATTTCTTTTGAATAGCAAAAAAATAACTGAACATTTTGCTATTCAAAAATCTTTATAACAATTTTGCGGTACAATTTTTGTTTAATTTGTTTGTATTGTTCAAGCTTAATTTGTCAAAATAATAATTATATGCATCTAACATCTAACAATTGCCAACGTTACATTTATACAGTGTCACCACTACACAGTATTATGTAAAGAAGAAAATACACTAAATTTTGAATGTGTTGGTTTTGTCAAAGCCAAAGCTATGACTATAAAGCATTGACACTCAAACTATACTCCGCGGTGCTCTGAGACGTTTCAAATAAACAAAAAGGAGCAAAAAAAAAACATCTATCTCATGATACTGTCCTACAAACAGTGATTCTAGTCATTGATAGTAATTCTGCATTTCTATTTTGTGAACGGTCAGCGGATAAAGGTACACGGCGACGATCGAATCTTTCATTTTGTTTGTATCGGTTTTGGAACACGTTTTAGGTACTGCGCATGACTGTCACGATTCTGTTACCGTTTTCAGAGATTATGATTTTATTTTGTGACATAAAGACCACTGCACACCAAGGGCGTAGATATGGGGGGTAATTACCCCCTCCCCCAGGATCATAATAATAAGAGATCTAAAAGAGTGCCAAGTTTTCACTTGGAAAGTTTTCGTGTTTTATATTATGATTTATATATCTAAACTTCATGTTTATATGTGTAAAAACTTGCCTCCCTTTTAGATCTCAGTTCTTTTTGTTTTGAATATTGAACTTGGTTATTTATGTTTTCGATGGGATATCATTACTTTTTGTAAAGAAATTATTATTATTTATCATTCAAAAGTGAGTTGTAAAATTAATCTTTTTTTCCTGTACTTATTATTTTCTTTTTCGAAAGACGCTAGGTGTTAATAAAAATCGATTGCTTGGAAAATACTTTAAATCTTAAAAATTCACAGTTTTCTCATTTTTTCCCTTGTATACACACAATTCTAGGTCATCTGGAACTGGATTAGGTTTTCGATCTATATGTCAGTGAGTCTGCAGTCAGTCAATGATAAAAATGCCGATTTTTAGACGTTAATATCTCAATAACCGTTTGAGCTCTATTTATAAAATTTAGGGTTAATATAGTTTATCTAAAGAGTTTTAATAAATAAATTTAATTTCATGTGTGTATGTTAAATAGATTTTGAGTTATTAAGAGGTCAAAAGTGGGCCCAAATGGTTCGTTTAATATAACACACGTTTGCTGCTTCCTTTCCTTTGTTGAACTTGGCTTGACACGCTGTCGCGCTTCTGGATTACTATATTTACAGAGATTTGGTGGGACACATCCTAACAAAAAATCACGTCTAGAAATGTGTTTCAAGGAAAGAGTTTTTGAATCACTGGATTTGAGAGAGAGAGTTAAGTACGCCATGTAGTAAGTACGATAGTATTGTACATGTTGCCAACCTTACGGCATTAGAACAGAGAGAAAAGACACACCCATATGCACATACATGGACACACACAAGTGCTGCCAACCGCATACAGAACTCATTATTAGTGCCTTTGTACAATGTTACATAAGGACATTTAAACACTTTGAATACCGGTCCCATACCACTGGCGTTGATTAAGGCGACATATTGGGCGTTGGAGTTTTCGTGTTTTGTACAGGTTCTAAAACTCATGGTCTCCTTCACTAAACTACAGGGTTCGCCAGGTTTTCTGAAATCAACCGCCTGTCTGAAACCCCCTTTCCATGACCACGTCCCAGAACATGTGCCGGCACAAGTCCCAAAATGGAAAAAGTCTTTAACATGTTTGGGCACAAGTGACAATGAAACATGTGCCACAGCCAATGGAAACAGCCTGAAACATGTGCCTGGGACAGGCGCATGTGCAGAACACTGTTTACACTCTGTGCCATAACCGGAATGGTACATACCCGGTGCGGTCATCACTGCCTGCACAAACTGGACTGTCGTGTCCCCGAAAACTCAGCTACACAAATGTCGCAAGGAATTGGAAACAATTGAATAGTAAATAAGTATAGTTTAAAAAAAAACTAAAAAACACGCTTTATATCGAACTAAAAAGTAAAAAATATTTTTTTTAATATAAGCTTAAAACAGTAATGAATAAAAAATACTAGTATTAGTATGTGACAAAAGCGTGAGGCGCTTTGTTCCACATTTTCGTACATCGAGCGCCCCTCGCTTTTTTCACAATAATACTAGTATTTTTTATTCATTATTGTTTTAAGCTTATTTTAAAAAAAAATATTTTTTACTTTTTAGTTCGATATAAAGAGTGTTTTTTAGTTTTTTTTAAACTATATTTATTTTTAAACTATGTTTGTTTTCCACTTTTTAGTTCAATTTATTGTCAAAAATTTGCCGAAAAAAAACATTTTTTTTTTTCGGCGTGGTTGGGATTAGAACCCACGACCCGTAATTCATAGAGTTGACCGCACGGCTAACCACTGTAGTTACAGTGCTGGCATATTATACTACAGTAATAAACCACTTGCTGTAGTCCAAACGAAGGTTACAAACAAACATACATACAAACTTACAAGTGAAGTTAATATAAAGCGTGTAAAAACGCGGGACAAATTCCGGGTTCATGTTCCACAACATGCGCCCGGGACTTGTCAGAATGAAAACTTGCCTTGAAGCACTAGGGAATTAATCATGGTTGCGTGTTCCTCTAAGCAATGTTCAGTAGAACTTGATTCGTGTATTTTCAACATCTCCTTCATTCTCACTTCGTGACTGTTATAGACCAATTACAAAAAAAACTTTATTAATTTGAGGTTAAAAATTGTCATACATAGGCTGAGCAGACACTTTGCGTAAGAAGAAGATGGTGTTGAAAATACATATGATCCAGCAGGAGATTTTTTAAAACTTGTTTTAAAAAATGAAGGATTAAGAATCACACTATCGATCCGCTAGTGTGAGTCTTAATCCTTCATTTGGCGTTACCCTAGCTCTTTAGCTTTCAAAATATTGTCGGGAGAGCTGTAACCGTTTCTAGGCGAGGTGAGAGGACTTAAGACAAAGAGTGCCGGGAATATTTGTGGAACATAATTCGATATTCAAGTGTTAAGATGACACCATAATTTATTCGAATTTTTAAATTGTTATTTAATATTATAAAAAACTATTTTTATGTTGTACTTTATAAACAGGGCGTAAAATAGAATAGAATAGAATATATTTGTTTAAATACCACCATTACGTGGCATAACATCGTCATACAATTAAAAAAAAAAATAGACAAGTATAGTACACTAATAAAAAAAATCTTCTACAGAATAATGACCAGCCTCAATCAACCTCCTCCGCACAAGATTTTTGAACTGTTTTAGGGGAAGGTTTTGAACATCAAGAGGCAATTTATATAGTCTAATAGTCTAATTGATATGCAGACGAAACTGCTATTTGTTTTTTGTAGTCGATGAGGTGGTAATCTCAGATTATGTTTATATCTTACATTAATAATAGAGATAGCGAGTTCCGGGGGTGGGACTTTATTATTGGAAATTTTCTCCTCTTTAAGAATCTTTTTTTCAATTTCCGCTATCGTTTATAGTTTTTGAGTAATTGCCAAAAACCTGACAGGCTTTTTTTGTCTTTTCGTTGTTTATTAATAACAAATGCAATTTTTGTCGACGAAAAAAATAAAATAAACGTCTTTCGGAATATTTTTTCGGTCTCTGCATATTTTTTGGAGACTTGGATCTATTTTTCTTAAGCATTCTTGACTAGGCTATGTAGTATTTTAAAATTGGAAGAGGTCCTGGTATTGTCTGCGGAGAAAATCAGATTGTCTGATATTCGCTCTTATCGCATATTTGTGAATCTAATATACAGCTCTCGTTGTTTAAACTGTGATAATGATACAATGCTTTAAAAATATACGACTTCAATGTCTGTTGTAATTCTGCTAAAATTATTAGTAGGTACGGAAAACAGAGGAATTAGGCGTTAAGGATCAGGCAGTGCTTCATTAAAAAATCAACCTCTACGCCAGAGACTGAAAGACGAAAGACTCAAAGTTTAATTCAAATGTAAATAACATTTCATCATTTACATAATATAGGTACGTTGACGACAAGCCCATGAGAATGCTCCGGTCACCGGACCGCGCCGGGCCTTGTAGACGTTTTATGGAATACACACACCAACACACACACACAAAACTCTGTTTCCAACATAAACAACTAGCTATACATTGACCAAGGAAGCAATGCGGTCGTCCCACATTTTTTGTTTGTCGAAATCTGCATTACGAATATATTATGACATTTTTTTGAGAATTTTTTCTATACGAAAAAAAAAATCCAAAACTGTGTAGGGCGTACGTTTCAAAGGAATTTTCAACATAGAAGTTCTGACTTGGATCAATTTTTTATGATACAAGGACGCGTAAAAAATCTACTATCGTCTAAGACTTAAAATTTTGAAAGTGGAAGGAATTCGTAGAAATTCAAATCTTTGAATAACGTCCGATAGAACTCTTCAAGTAAATAAAATTGTCGACCAATTATTCTCAGACCATACGATATATTGACAAAAAATAATAAAAATACAAATCAATATAACACAAGATGACGTTTCGATCCGGATTTGGATCTTCTTCAGAAATATCTAAAAAATATAAAAATTAATTAGTATTAAGTAATAGATTTCACGCAAGATTGAAACTTTGAATGATATCAAAGTACCCATAAAGAAAAAATTATTTGAAAAAACAAAATATTATTTCAAAATAATATCATAAATATTACTTAAATTTTCCGTATCTAATTGAGCATTAAGAGAGTTTCTATTAGATTTTATATATAACATTTCCGAAATACTTCTTTTAAAATAATTACTTTCATTATCTAAAATTTTAAATTTTAAAATTTGTGTTATATTAATTTGTATTTTTATTATTTTTTGTCAATATATCGTATGGTCTGAGAATAATTGGTTGACAATTTTATTTACTTGAAAAATTCGTAGAAATGCTGATTCAACGAAATTTGAAACAAAATCAAAACAGCAATTTGTCCTGCTGTTACAATTTTTTTTAAATTAATGAAATAATGCTTTTTTATGAAAAATGCGTTTCAACAAATTTCAAAAAAAAAAATTGTAAATTGTTCGCAACACGGAATGTACTTCTAAGCGGTACAACCGCAAACTTACTTGTGTCTTTGAGTGTACACCTCTATGTATATGAGGTAGAAATATACTGTGTATGCGAGAAAGAAGACTTTTAGAACATGAGGTGACAAAGATAAAACTATTGAGAACCTTTAAAGTGCGACAGAGAAACATTGATAAAGATATGAGCAGGGGGTGAAAATCTCTTCGAGTTTCAATGAGTCAAAGTGAAACGACTAGATGAAAAGACACGTGAATGAAACAAGGACAAAACAAATATATAGAATATTAAAGTGATTGAGTGCTTCATTTGCATACCTTGTAAACAGAGACAAATTTATATAAGAATGTATTACTTAAAGCGAGAAAGAAACAATAAAGTTCTGAAGAGAAGGACAGATTTATGTAAGATTTTTTATGTTGAAAAGAGACCGTTTGAAAACTTAAGGGTGATAAAGTGAGAAGTATTCGTGTGTAAATAGTACGTTAGACAAGGATGAATGAAGGTCACAGAAGGAGATGGAGTTTGTTTGAGATGTAAAGAGAAATGATTAGGGTTTGAAGTGAGACAGAACAATTAAAAACACTTGAGAGTATACATACCTAAACAAGTGAGAAACCGACAAAGACAAACGTATACGCTATTGTTGAATTGGACAGAGATATTTGTAAAGACTAAAGTGAGACAAAGAGCGAATCTCCTCGAAATAAAAGATTTCGTAAAAAGAATTTCACCCTCGTAGGGGTTGCAAAGTGGTGAACAGAGGAGACGACGACGGAAAACATCCCTCTCAAGGGTGTAAATGCAAAGTAAGCTTTGAAAATTAATGTGAGGGTGAGTTTAAACCGTTGGATAAGGGTCATCTCAGATTTGTCTTTCAATGTGATTACAATGAAGGATTGCAAGCGATTTTCGGACTTATGTACAAATTGGTTCTAAGGAAATGGTTTGGTCATGAGAAATGTTAAATAATATTATAGTATGGACCTCTATCTATTGTTGTATTAACGTTCCAACACTGATCTCTAAATTTTTAATGGATAGCGAATGCTATGCCCTTTGATAGAGTGTACAAGCGCTTGTCCGGTCAGTATTGCTTCTGGAAATACTTTTGTACAGAGATACTGTCCCGCTAGAAAAATTTCCGCTCATAAGCGTGTCCTTCAAGCGGGACTCTTTCGTTCTGCTGGCAGCACAGGTCCATAAAAACACACGATCTCCTTGCACGTACAATTTTGTGTCGCAATTATAAAATACACACACAAGTTTGCACAAGTGAAACAAAACATAGTACAATGTTGCTTAACATTTGCGTTGCTAATTAATAAGTTTATGAACATAATCTTTATATATAAAAATTACGTGTCACGTTGTTTGTCCGCGACGAACTCCTAAACTACTGAACCGATTTTAAATTTGATTTGCACACCGTGTGCAATTCGACCCAACTTGAAAGATAGGATAGCTTACTTACATTTCAATTTATAGTCGCAATATTATTTTATTGCAAATTATTTGTCTATTCCTTGACAGTCATAATTATCTGTTATAGGCCCCACTCACGATCAAACTTCATGCCACAGTTCAGTGTTCAGTGAAGTTGGACAGATTAATCGAAAGACTGACTGGCACCACACACAGTTCATGCAAACTGCTCAGTTTTTTAAATTTTTTGTGTTCAATTTGGTTCAGTTGTTGGCATACACTCGTCGAGTATAGATACATAAGATATATTATATTATATACACACTATAATATTATACTATAGAGTATAGACTATAGTTCATTAATAAGAACTAAATGAGTAATTTAAATGGTGAGGATTGGCTGTTCAGAGCTATGGGATTGTTTTTAAAACAGAGAAATAAGAAAAAAAAAGAAGAATATGGGTGAAAAATTGGTTAGAAATGCGTGATTCAAGAAGTCATGTTTATTTGATTAATGAATTACATCTTGAGCCGCTTGATTGCAATAATTATTTACGAATGAATGAATTAACTTACAATTATTTACTGGAATTAGTTACCCTATTTATTAAGAACCAGGACACAAATATGTGAAAATCTATTTCTGCACAAGAAAGGCAGCAACATTGAGATTTTTGGCTTCTGGTTGTACAAAACACAGAACTCCAAAAACTGAACTGAAAAACACCCACACACACAACAGTTTACTTGAACACTGAACACTGAAGTCGTTCAAAAATCAAGATGCATTTGATGAGTTCATGCTTGACTTCAGTGTTGGTTTCAGTGTTTATTTGTCCCACACACTATCATGCTTCACTGAACTATAAGTTTGAACACTGAACTGTTGCATGAAGTGTGATCGTGAGTGGGGCCTATTAGCTCCAAGATTGAGTGAATATTCAATAGATGGCGCAACGAACTTAACAACCATATAAGATGGCGATACCTGTTGACTGGATTGAGTGAATATTCAATAGATGGCGCAACGAACTTAACAACCATATATCTAGATCGAGGATGTAAAAAAACTGAATATCGTTTAAAACAAATGCTTTTTTTTCGAGCACGACGGCGCAGCCGGAGTGAACCCTCGAAATAGAGCAAGTGTTTTAAAGACCAGTTATCCACGAATACTTTACGCTATTCTTACACATATACACATATACGCCCATGTATATTTTAAAATAGCTAGCAATTAATAAAATAGATAGATAGATAGATAGATAGATAGATGTTCCAATTAAATTGTTTTATTATTTCACTTTATACGTAGCGAAGCACGTACAGGGCCGCTAGTCTATCTATATAATTGTTTTGATATAACAGTTTTAAAAGCACTACAACAACAATAAGATGGCAGAACGGGTAAAATGCCACGGGCCCCTGGTCCGAGAGGCCGTTAGGACAAGAATAATCTAACATTTATTATAAATTTTGGAAAAAAAAACTAATTATGTATTTAATCAATTTAAGTTCGGTATTAACTCAAGAACATACACAAATTATACAAATATCTATACTTTACTTCGTGATTTATAAAGATGAAACTATGTAAAGCTTTTTTATATTAAGGGAGGACTCCATCCGATGAATTTGCCACGGGCCTCAGGTGGTATAGTTACAATATGACGATTTGGTACGTCCTCAAACGAGTCGAGGTGGTCTTTCGAGTAGGATGTCGTAGCCTTTAGAAACGACAGGACGTAGGCAAGATAGTGAGTGAAAATTGTAGATGGAAATTTGGATTATCAGCGGTGCCCACGAGCAACTCTATAAGAACACTAAAAATATTTTCAACAAGTTTTCTTACAGGAGTATCGATATTTACTACAAGGTTTGAAAAATGTTAAATGAGATAACCCCGTCGTAAAATCCGTCTATTAAATATCACACAACGATCGCAATTCGCTATCCATAAGTTTGAAATCAGTGCTTTCAAATATTAATATCAGTCTTACCACCCCATATAACATGAACCACAACCCATCGCCACCCACGGCTGCCAACTGATTGTTATTAATGCTTTACAATTATTTCAATATTATAGCTTTCGTTTTAATATGACGTGCTTGTAATCAATGGATTTTTAACACTAAGATATTTTATAATTTCTTCTCATAGGTATACTGAATTTTAGTGATTATCTAATCCTAAAAAAAAAGTAGTTTATACAAAGCACAAGACAATGAACTGGTCGGGAAAAATAAGGGGCCGTTAATAAAATACGTCACTATAAATTTCGTCTTTTTGGATTCCCTCCCTCTTGTATGCGGACGTATTTTGAGAACGATCTCTATTGTAGGTATAGAATAATAGGTAAATTAATTTAAAAAAAATATTTTACCAGTTTTTTTAACGCGTCCAGAAGAGATAAATCTGAAACAGAAAGGAATTTCGTATTACTTATCCCCAATTTTGAACAACGTCTATTCTTTTTATTTATATTCTATTATTTAATAGTATAATATTTAATAATATAATAAGATTTGATGTGAACGTGGCTTCCCTAATACAAGAAAACGTGCTAAAAACAGAGAAGTATTTTACAGATTGGAAACAATCTATCACTTCTTGAACTAGTTCAATATAATAGATAAAAAATTTCGATCAATCGGGCAACAGAACCATTCCAACCTCAAAAATGTTGACATTGGACCTATTAAAATAAATAAAATAAAACTTCTGTTAACGAGTGCGGTGTCGTGGGTAACGACTAGTAATAAATATGAAATTGCTATTCGTTTGCATGCTGACGTAGTTTTGTTCGACATGTAAAAATTAACCAAAGCACGCCTGTCAGGTACCCAACTAATTTCTTTTTGACAGAACTTCAAAGCAAAACTAATCTTTTTTATTTTAAAAATATTTCCAAAAGCTTGAAGATAAAAGAGAACATTTTTTACAAATTTCGGACAAATAAATGGAATAATAAACCTTTATGAAAAGTATACCATTATAAACATTATAAAAACAACCCTCGAACACCCTCCCAAAATTTGGTTTCAATTCGCTTGTCCATGTATCGTGTTCACAGAAAACCTTTACAAACTCCCAAGCTGGCTTTTATTCCAAGAACAGGTGAAAGTAAAACTTAAGCTCACAAATTATTACTTAAAATAACGTTAAATTGTAAATTTTTCGTCACTCGATTAGCAAAGCGAAGACATCAACGATTCGACCCGTCGCTTCCACCATTATTGTATACTTACGATACGTTCGATTTTGTCACGGATAGATCGATCAAAGCGAGCAGATCTTTGGTCATGTGACAAGCGAGCAATTCGAGTCATTTAAATTATTCCGAACGCAATCTAGCAGATTCGAAACGTCAAAATAAAATGGCGTCAATAAATTAAATACTAATAAACATTGAGGTCAATATTACTACATTCTTGATTGTACCACATTTTTTAATTATTAATCATAAGCCTTGAAAAATTTTCTTTCTCACAGCATGTGTTTCCGCTCATTTTTATTAAAATAAGTGCTCTGAAGACGGTTAGATCTGTCTGCTCGCGTGATTTTCTCGGAGCTTATCGAGTGTGTTCGGTCTTTATCTGATGTTAGGTCCAAAAACAGGATAAAGATCTTTCAAAACATGAAAACGTTAGTTTCAAACGCCTTAGAGCGCTCGGTTCGATGTGAGATAAAAAAAAACGTATCAGTAGTATTTTATGTTCATTTTTACCATTATCAATCTTACAATTTTTTTTCGTTTTGAGGTCACCCAAATCCAAAAAACATATTTTTGGAAAAAGTCTGTCCGTCTGCTAGTCTGTGAACACGATACAGGTCAAGCGGATTAGCGGATTGAAACCAAATTTTGGGAGGATGTTATCATGTTTGGTATGCAAATATGAAGAGCTCTATTGTTTTTGAGGAAAATCAGCGCATGCATAGAAGAGATATATGCTATGACGTTGTTTTTTTTATATAATAATGGTATACTTTTCAGAAAGGTCTATTATTCTTTCTATTTTTATAAGAAAACGTAAAAAATTTTTTTCTTAACTTTAGTTTTGAAAATATTTTGAAAATAAAAAAAAATAGTTATTTTTTTGTCCTGTAGATCTGTCAAAAAAAAATTAAATAAGGAGGTTGATGCGTCCCAATCAAAAGTAAGTCGAATTCTAAATGGCAACTTTTCCATAATAAATTTTTACAAAAGGTTATAAGTAAATGATACTAATAAATTATTGTTATACAGGCATAAATAAATAATTTTTTTTAATACTAATTAATTATTTCAGTATTTTACGAATTTTTTGTACAAAGTTAGGTTAAAAAAATAAATTTATGTAAATATCTGTATTATACATATTTTTTGCAGTAAATAATTAAAAAAAGAAATTAGAAGTAATAAAAAATAAAATTAAATCATTAAAAAACTGAAAATTCAGTTAAAATTGTTAAATTGTCAAGAATAAAAGTTCATAATCGAAAAGTGCTAAGGTTTAATAACATTTTTTTATTGATTAAAAGTCTCCTAATTAAATTGGAAAAAATATTAAAATATGCGTAAGACTTCGATGTTTAAGTAAGACATAGTTAGTTTTCGGACTGCTGACATTATTTGGTTATTTGCAAAAAATTAAAATGTACCGTTTGCATGCTAGGTTGACATATTTTCCATAAGACTACATGTAAAAGTTTTTTTTAATTTTTAACTTTATAAATCTCCTAATGATTTTGGATTTTTTACAGAAAATTTTGTCATAAAAAAATCTATTAAAAAAACTTTATTTCAGACTTTTTCATTATCTTCATAAAACGGCTCAACCTCCTTAAGCTTAGTTTGGTTAATTTTCACATGACGTGATAACATAATATTATATAGCTGAAAATGAATAAATAAAAAATACGAACAGATTTGAAATTTAGAAAATCGCGACTTTTGTTGGGCTTACAGAAAAATGTATAAATAACTGTTTGAAAATTTCGTATCGTATCATGTAAGCTCTGTGCAGTGTCAATAGTTCACGATGTTGCCCGTTCTACGCTCCAGGCAGATATGGGTACAGCAACGACGCTAGAGCATTTTTCTTTCCGTTTATATTTTCTATACAACTTTGACCGCACCCCACCGGTGTAGAGTGTTGTTTTACCGACACTGCCGCTGTAACAAAGTTATGTGGTGCGCATACTAACGACATCTAGTGTGCGCCGATCGTTAACAAAAGACAGCAAAAACAACTGTTAAAAACGCAAGTGAAAAGAGCGAGATGCATTCGGAAATGTTCGTGATGAAGAATGATAGAGCTAGCGACTGCATTTTTGATTGAAGTGATCCGTAAATTCGCAGACACCTTGACATTTTTTGAAAAATGACCGTTTTTATAAAGAACTTATGGAAAAAATACACTGATTTGACTGTTTTGTGTTTCTATTTTTTAAATGAAAAATAAAATTGTTGATCTCAATTCAGATTTGTTTAGTTACAGACGTTTTTGATTGTGGCATTAAATTGTCTTTAAAAGTTAAGTACTTCAATAATATAAACTAGAGTGACCTGTGCTAATTATTCGCACTAAATAAGTATAATAATTATCACTTTACAAAATTATTTTTTAAATTTAATTGCAGGTATTCAATTCGTTTCTAATTTTGCACACTGCTTATAACGTTCTTCTTTTTGTTGTATTACAATATGAAGCTCAGATGACAGATCGAAGAAATATTTTACTAAAATTGTCATATAGAGGCGCAAGTAGCAAAAGCGTTGAGCTAAGCCGTCAGATGGCATCATGCAGCATTGCTGTGACGTTGTTCAGCGTTGCTCGCTGTTTCAAAATTAAAGCCGTCAGATGGCAGTATGCAGTATTGTGTCTGTTGTATTACAATATGAAGGTCAGATGACAGATCGAAGTGTTGACGTTGTTTCAAAATAAAAGCCGTCAGATGGCAGACGTTGTTCAGCGTTGCTGTATTTTAATTAATTTACAAAATCAAAAGCCAAAAGCAATAATAAATTTTGTAGTTGTCGATGTCATTAGAGCAAGCAATTATCTGTAAAATGATATATAATTTATGTGGAGAAATTGTGAGGTTTTTTCTAAAAAGGGAGACAAACATCTTAAACCTTAGCGTATCAATATATATGATGTAAAACGGGAGTTTGTTATTAAATATCAATGTAAAATTTTGAAATAAAAACACGCATCAAAATTGGATATGCTATTTAAACTAATTTAGTCTTTTATTTTAAAATGAGTATAATATAACATTATGAACGCAAAATTAACAAGAAAATAAATCTCAAAAAATATAATTATTACGGACTGTAAAAATAGATAATTGAAATCTTTCTTTTACATTATTTATTTTTAACAACTAAGATTGAAGGAGAAACTGTTTTGAAATAAAAATAGTTTTAGATCATCAGTATACAAAAACAAATACCCAACGCGTTCTATAAAAAGAGACAGATATATCTTACAATAAATAAACGTGAAAGAGAGACGACTATTCACAAAATCAATACTACGGTGTACATTTTAAAAATTGTCAACGTATTCTGCGCATGACATCTGTTGTTTTTTTCTCTTCTATATAGCTATATACATGCTCTAGCCCCACTACAAGCTACCACTATACCGTTATTATCCTCCGGCAATTTTAGCTGACACCAAGGGTGTAAAAAAACGCTAAATACGGGAGGATAGGGGGTTGTGAGGATAAACGAGACTAAAGCTCCAAAAAGCTCTGTCTCTCTCTTTGTCTAACTCATTACTTGTATTGCATGAGCTTAGGAACTTTTTTGTCTAATAAAGCTTCGACACTGTTCGTCTCTGTTTATCTCATTACAAGCTTTAAAAGCTACATATAAACATCCTGTCCTTATCTAACCAACGCTGAAACTAACGGAAACTTTTTACAGTCTAATAAAGCTTATCAGACTATCTTTGTTTAGAACATTGTTGTTGTAATTCTCTGTCTCTGATCATTGGCGTTCGTTGAAAGCTTTTATCATGTAATTTATTATATGTGTCGACTGCACACTCGAAATTACTACCCTTTGCAATGGAGTCGGAAGCTCGAAATGCTAAGTAGCCACAGGGCGCAAATAATAGATACAATAAAAACTAATTTGTTACCCGTTACTCCCACCGCTTGGAAAAATATTTAATATAATTATTTTCTGGTATCAGTAAGTGACCTAATGACGGAGTTCCCTCCTATCAAATTCAGTCACCGTGACCCTTAGAAGAATTTCGTTACTGCCTCTAGATTGCCAAATTTCAAAAAAATAAACTTAACAACACAATTCTACCCGTTGCTTCAACCACGTGAATACAATTTTTGGACCTAAGTACCAATTATGTATACATTTTTTTATGTACAATTTTCTCCCGCCCAAACTTAAATAATTTCTACCGTCGTCGACGTAAATTTCCCAAAAACATCAGATATCGACCCGTAGCTTCCACCAGTTGTAACAATTATTAATATGTACGTCTACATTTTTTAAGTATCTACAAAATTCAGCTATCTTAGACCTAACGCGGAGTCATTATGTGTACATTTTTTGACGTAGATACGAATAACAGTTTTCTACCGCCGAAATTTAAATAATTTCTATCGCTGTGGAAAGGACTTTTGAATCTGAAAATTTCTCAAAAATATCAGATGTCGACCCGTAGCTTCCACCAGTTGTATAACAATAAATTATATGTACATTTTTTAAGTATCTACAAATTCAGCTATCCTAGACCTAACGAGGAGTCCTGCATTGGATAATTATAGATTATAGACGTTTGACAAGCAAGGTCAGTAGCGTTTATTCGTAAATTTTCAAAAGACACTAGGAGTTAATAATCTTCTCTCACTGGTTAAGTATTGAATATAGATACATTTTTCCATGATGTATCATTAAAAACTCAGTCACTGTAAACCTAACAAAAATCCGCCAAAATAGCCTTAAAAATTTTAGAACGATACCATTCACCAACCCGTTACTCCCGCCACTGTTTTTTTGTACATCATATAGTACGTATATATATGTATTGTGTCGGGCACATGGGGAGTATTTTTTGTAATGTGTGCGTTTGGCGCTAAGAACTTAAGTTGTTTGACATTGTGTAATTTATGTGTTGGTTAATTGGTATTAAGGTTTTTCAGTGCCACATCACGTCATGACGTAAAGAGCGTCCTTTTCATACACACTGACACGCAAAACGTAGAATTGGACGCGTTTAATATGTATGCGGTAGCACGCGGTTCGAAAGCGTCCAACCGGTTGCGTTTATTACATTTCAATCAAACTTTTAATCGCACATAAACATCCTGACTACCTATACACGGATAAAGCTTAAGTCTTGCTTCGAAATTGCATTTTAGAAGAGCGATAAATATTATAACAGTTCAACGAGCGGGGTGGCGTAGTGGTGAAGGCACTAGACTTGCATTCGGAAGGTACCGGGTTCGAATCCCGGCAGGGGCAGATGTGGCCGGGACTTTTTCCTGCTGCCTCTCGCCGAGAAACGGTAATTCCGCTACCGACTATCTTTTTGAGGTTTTCCATGGGTTCCCTCAATAAATATCGAGATGGTTCCGTATACAAGGTCATGGCCGATTACCTGTATAGCTCCTATGCTCAAAATTTGCCTACCTTATCCTAATGTCCTAAACTTCCTTCATTCGCACATTGCTATTAATTAAATGGAAGTTTAAAAATGTAAAAAATAACGGGAAGTGTGACAGACCGAAAATAATAATGGTTCCTAAAGACTTCTGTTATGACATAAGAGTCGAGAAACAGACGTTAAACACATTATTATTATATTATAGACGTTCAATAACTAAGCGTATTATCATGTGTTATATAGAGACGGCCATATAAGCAAGTGTTCCGAATACTCTCGACTTTTGGAACCCATTAATTTGTAGTTGTCTCACTGCTAGGTCGCCAATTATTTTCGAAAAAAAATCTAAAATTTTTAGAAAATATTTTTATCTCTTTTATAAAATATGGCTAAATATTAATGTTCTTTTAGATATACATTTACTTTAGGTTTTTTTGTAAGAAATTTTAGTTATAATTTGTTGTTGATGTCGTCCATGTTAAAATATATATGATAATTTATTCGGTACTAAGGCAATGAAATAATTACATATTAAATTTTCAAAATCCTGAAGGATTCGAAAAATAAACAGCGAAACATAGCAACTTTTGAAAATGTAATATCTAATTATTTCATTGTCTAAGTACCCAATAACTAATCGTATTTATATATAATTTTAACAACGTAATTCAAACTGAAATAATGTTAATTGTCGAGCATTTATAAATTACAATAACAAAGTTAGAAAATGTGAATTTTATAACACCTTCAATTTCCAAATATAATAACTATTTCAAATATTTTTTTAGTTATTTATTATCAATTTCCTACAAAATCGATACTTAATTTTCAAAGCTAAAGAAACTGTGCCGAAATAGACTATTGCAACTTATATCCGTCAGTACGATTTTAATCCCTTAAATGCGTCGGGCAGGCAACCCAAATAACACGACTGCTGTGCACATCACAGTTGTTTGGGGTGTACTTGTGAGTGTAAGTTAAAAAGCTTTCGAAGCTACTCACAAAAGTATTTGAAGAACAAAAGAATTTTTTTTTAAAATTTGTATAAAGCAAATTATTATACTACAAAAAGATTTTTTTGTCGTTTTCTTTTATATTTTAGAAAGATTTTGTAACAGGAAACCAGCAAATAAATATTGATTTAATCTTTATGCATAAAATATTTAACAATGTTTTTTATACAGGATTGTTGGCTTCTGCTTTAATTCTGATATTAACGATTTACAAATTTATTGAAAAATCTTTAAAAAAATTAAATTATTCATTTGTTTTTCAGTAATAACTGTAATGTTGTGCCTATATTATTTACAAATTATTTATGCTTTACACACATTTCTAAATGCTGAATTTTGCAGCTGAAATTTTAATCTCCCAAAGTCAGGAAGTGCATAAAAAGAACGCAGTAATGTACAAATTTGTAACTGAAAAAAAATATTAATAACAAGGTTATATAATTAATGACTTTTTGGAACAGTCTATTTATGTACTCAACCTGTATACAAGCTTACTTAAATTAATTTGGACATAAAAAATGAAAACATATATTGGATTTTTCTGCATTCCATTCAATTTTTTTTTGGTTTATTTTATATTTAATAAAAAACCAAAATATGTAGCACTTGGAGGCAAAAAAACCATATAATATTTTACATGTTTGAACAACTAGTTAAAAAAATCGTGTCAAATATTCATATAATATTCGATGATTTGGTATCTAGCGTTGCCGAACTATTTGGTTATTTGGCACGTGACCTTGCTGAATGTACAACATTCAGTTCAATGCTGAATATACATTTCGTTGCACCTCTGCTGCTGAGTTGCACAGAGCATAATTGTCAGAAAGTCTGATTTGACAATGTTCTTGAGATAACACATATTTCTCCATAAGAAAAACTTTAAAGAGATTCTACTCGAAAAATAATTGATCGATTGATTGATTTTTTTTAATGTTTATAGGTGCATGTATTTAAAAATAGTATTTTGTACACATTCCACTTCGATACAACATTTTTTTACGCACTTTCATCAAAATTAAGTTTGAAAAGGAATCTTTTTTTTCTAAATAGATCCGTCTATTGTTTTATTTTAATTGTCTACATAACAAGGAATTGGACAAAGACACTGTTCCTGCAAACATAAGTGTTGTGAATGCGTCTTTTTATTTTATTATAAGTATACGTAATGATTCTGATTATTAAAATGTCACGCATGTAAATTTTTGCTTCCAAAAATTGTTAATAAGTTATTGTTCAAAAATTCAATTTATAGTTATCTTAAACAGTGTCAAATAAAGCTATAAAAACATATACTTTCATTATATACCGAGCATAGGAATAAAATCGCAATCGAATCATTAGGGTGCAAACATATACTTCTGTCTTTTTTTACGCCGTAAGCACTGGCGTATCCAGAAGGGCAAAACAAGCACGGAGAACCCAGCTTAAAAATTTCTAATTTGCGCCCCTTTGGGCCAAAAGCTGGGTACACCCATGTTAACGTCATAGAAAAAGACAAAGTTTTTGAAACAGAGATAGCTTATTCGGATTGAATGCAAGTACCCCAACCAATCCTTTAACGGAGAAATCAGGGAATTACATCGAAAAGAGACGCAGATATAGTCTCGATACGCTTTGTTGCGTACACTCACCGCACATTGAGCAGATAGGCAATGATTCATATAGGTTATTATTAAATATATGTATAAAAATATAACATATATAAAATCGGCAACTGGCCAAAGACAAGACAAGAGTCAGGCCATTAACATTATAAAAAAAAGATTTGTATTTCATTATTAAAATTACACGGTTGTGAGCTTGACGTACCTATTATTTGAAACATTAATTTTTTAATAAGATTGTATTTATTTTGTTTAAATTACTCACGAACAAATATATGTTTAATTTCTCTAAAAGTTCATTATTAAATATATAATACTAAAGTAAAACAACAATAGGTTCGATTCAAGCAGCCAGCAAACGGTTTCGAAACCGTCACCCGCATGCGCAGTAACTAAAACGTGTTCTAAAATCGCCACTAACATCTTCGTTTTACCCACTGCGCATGCGGCTGATGGTTTCGAAACCGTTTGCTGGCTGCTTGAAACGAACTTATTAAGAAATAGTAGATTTCAATCTAAATTCTAAGGTCGTTTTTTAACACTGCTTTCTGCAACCAAAAAACTGATTGTTTTCTGGGACACCTCTGTATTTATATAATCGTTCTATATACGACCTTATGTAAATTTATGTGAGTATTCACACGATGCAGAGAACAAAAAACTCCTATAAAACTGTGAAATTGAAGTCTGCATGCATTACCGATATTCTGCATTCTGCCCCATCCGACAGGTGGTAGAGCTCGGACGTTTTCGAAACAAACCAAATCCCCTACCTCAACCGTCCCAAGGTCAATTAAAAAATTATCGGCCATAACTTTCCCAAAAAAAAAATTTTAACGATTCGAAATCTGACGCTTTGAAACATTTTCTGGCCTGCCATACGAGTAATATATAGAAATTAAAATATTCGCCTGTTCAAAATCGCAAATATACGAAAATTTTTAATATTTGGACATAACGTTGCATTCGAATACTCGCGTGTTTTTATATACCGATTATATAATATCATACCTGTCTATTTGTCCGTCTGTTACATTTTGTTTTTTTCCGAATACTGGACTAAGTTAGAAAATATAAGTTAGAAAATTAAAAAAAATATTATTTTTCAAGTGTACCGTGCGATACGAAAGAGTTTGTTAAGTTGTTATGAGAAATGTAAAAAATATTTTTTTATAATTTCAAAATGCATAGTTTAAAAAATATTAAAGAAAAGATACAAAAATCAAACATTCTCATCTCACTAAAAATTTGGAAAAAAAATTTGAGAATCTAAGACCTCACTCATAGTTTACAGGAAAACAAACGAAAATCTTAAATCTTAAAATTCTCTCGGAAAACGGAATGGTACGGAACTCTCCTCACGCGAGTTCGTCTGTAATTGTTTACATGACGTTTCTGCGGCCCGTCTAGGCTCCATTTTTCTCGTTTAAATACCAGTATGAACTAAATTGTTAGCAACAAATATGAATTAGATAACAATAGCAGTTGGTGACTAATTTGTTCAAAAAAGAAACACCGAAAATTATTTTCAAAAAAGTTGCTCGTAGTAAAGAAATAAAAATATCATTCAGCTTGTATTTGATTTAAAAAATATTCGGTCGTGTGTTTTATGTTTAAAATAAAATATTTGACGTTTTGAAATATCTGTTCATCCAGCGGTGCAACTATTATTTTGAACATTAACAAACTATAAAAAAAGATCCATTAAAGCCGTAGCGTGGTTGAAACATTCATTTCAGCTACAACGCGCCCATACAAAAGTGTATGCGGTCTGTTTGAAGCATAGCTAGAGACACCTAGCAGAGTTTGTCTGAACTGCACTTCACTATATCGAGCGGCTCGCGTGTGTCCAAGGGGAAGAGAGAAACGCGCGTAGAACAGAGGGCGTTCGCGTACACTACCTATATTTAATTGCCGCATGTGTGCCAGTAGCATGGCACCAGTGTCGATTTATTTCTCTCGCAGACTAAATATATTATTTTGCGAATAACGGCCAATGAAAAACACGAACTTTAAAGTACAGTAATTAATGACATAATGTTTTTCGTACTGAAAACCTAAAAACGTCGATAAATATCGAAAAAAGACAAATACTACATAGGTTCAATGACGTAACGGTAGTTGGTTTAGTCCAGGGGTCGGCAACCCGCGGCCCGCAAGCCTATACCTTGCGGCCCGTGACTGTTTTATAATTAAAAGTCTTATATACCTAAATCTTTGATTAACGTCTGATTAGAACTCTTCAATAAATAAAATTATCGACCAATTTTTCAGACAATATATTAACAAAATGTATTAATTATATTTTGTTAATATATTGTCTGAAAAATTGGTCGATAATTTTATTTATCTTATATACCTACCTACATAAATAAATAAATAAATAATTTTTACAAATCGTTGAGGATGTATACCTAGTCATTTACAAATGAACGTGATTGATCTCCAATCTAATGATACTCTCAAAAACTCATTCTTTGAAATCAAAGATCTTGCTAAATTTTATGTCAGTTTGCCATCTAATTTTGACGAATTGAAAAGGTTTGCTCTGCAATTAAATACAATTTTTGGTAGTACTTACTTATGCGTTAACAAACCTTTTCGATTCTCAATTACAGAAAAAATAAATATGCTTCTCGTCTCACAGATGAGCATTTGAGAGCTATTCTACGAATTGCAACTACAAACCTGGACGCTAACATACAACAAATGGCCACTCAAATACAACCTCAAACGTCACACTAATTTTTGTAAAAGAACAGTTCTATTTCGAAGTTCTCAGTTAAATTTTTAATAAAATTAAAATAGTGTTTTAGAATTTTTAATATCATAAATACCTATATTATTAAAATTATGAATAAGTGCGGCCCGCCTTTATTTCAATTTGCCACTATGTGGCCCTTGCTTGCCAAAAGGTTGCCGACCGCTGGTTTAGTCGATTTGTTGAACGGCTACTACCTGACAGTTGACTAAAAAAATATTATTATTAACCCAAAAGTTTGAAACTTACGTTTGGAAACACTAATCCATCGACAGGGAGAATGCCATAAACAACGGAAGTAAAAAAATACTTATTATTATCATACTCTTTTTTTTAACCGACTTAAAAAAGGAGGAGGTTCTCTATTCGACTGTATTTTTTTTGTACATCTGTCCGTCGATATCTTCGCTGAACCGATTTCGATGATTATTTTTTTATACGATAGAGTTTGTCTTAAAGCTGGTCCCATACAAATTTTAACAAAATCGGTTCAGGAACTTTTTAGAAAATTAACAGAAATTAAAGAAATATTGCAAAAGTTGTAATTGTCGGCGTGAACGTTGCTCCTCGGTTTCATTAGACAGTAAAAAGACTACTAAAAATTTTAAAATAAAAAACTTTAATAGAAAATTGAATCACATTCAAAAAAGGGTCACTAAAATCGTAAAATAACAATGTTTTGGGGTCGGCACCAATTTAATTACTATCACGAGGGGCCCACCTCAACACTTCGTTATTTTACGCTTTTTAGTGACCATTTTTCGAAGGAAGTTCAATTTTTTTAAAAGTTTTTTTTAAAGACTAGAAATTAAATTTTATGAGCAGTTTGTACATTTTAATTTTCAGAGTATAATCTCATCACAAAATATACAATTTTTTCTAAATTATTTTGTTTCTATTTTTTCTCAGAAACATATCAAACATACGCGGTGGGAGTAGCATGACGATTTTAAAAATAAATTTGGTTTCTAACTTACAAATTTTTCATTTTTTTTATAAATCTGATTAAAAATGGAAAATGTTTTTTTTTGAAATGTTGACTGATACAGTAAAGTGTTAAAAAAAGAGTAAAAAGTTGGTGTGCTATTTGATGATTGGCTCGTTAAAAACTCTACTAAAGTAACATCATTTTGTCAGCAAATGTGGTGGAAGTACGGGTATATATGGTGGACAGACTGGTAGAAGTAATATACACGTAGTACTAGAATTTAAATATGATCAAGTGTATACCTAAATATAATTAATTATATTGTCAAAAAAGCCTTTACCCCAAGGGCGTAGATACTTGTTTTTCTGGGGGGAGGGGGTAAGCAAAAAATTCAATATTTTTTAAGTTTTATTACACAAGGATACTCACGAAGGAAGGTGTCAAGCAAAATATTAATTCCCAAACTAATTTTACATTTTACATTTTGCTCAGAATATTTAACGAGTACAACATAATATTTTTTTAAGTCGTTTTTAATTGATATATTATATCAATTATATCAACTGGCAGTTACCAAGTTGGGCAGGAAATCCTTATTAATTTATAAAATTTGGAACTTATTGTAACATGTTTTGAGGAAATAAAATAAAATAAAATAAATAAAAAATATAATTAAAGACAACTGAATCGATTAAAAAAAATATAATAATAATAATAATAATAATAATAATAATCTTTATTCGCTCTAAATTTTAACATGCCATAAGCCGGTGAGCTTGTCAGTATATACATGGTAACAAATACAATAAAAATGAAATAAAAAATAAAATAAAATATTAAAAACGAAACATTAAAATTAAAATAAAAAAAAAAAAAAAAAAATTCAAAAATCACAACACTGGTAATTTAGATATTCGTTAGTTGAATAAAATGCGTTCGTGATTAATAATTTTTTAACAGAGAGCTTTATTTGGTTTTTAGATTTATTTTTTATGTTCTCCGGGAGTTTATTGTAGAACTTGACACAACTGCAGTATACACTATTACTAAAAAGTGTAAGCCGATGATTTGGTATTTTTAGGTTAAGATTATCCCTAGTTTCACGAAGTCGAACATCACGCTGTTTAACAAATAAGTGTTCGTTATTTAAAACAAATTTAATACATTCATAGATAAACAGACATGGTAGTGTAAGAATCCCCAATGTTTTGAAAAGAGGTCGACACGGTGTACAGTATGAGGAAGAAGTCATGAAGCGGATGGCCTTTTTTTGCATTTTAAACAATGTCTTCATATTTGCAGAACTCCCCCAAAAGATAATACCATAAGTGCAAATTGATTGGAAATGTCCGAAATAAATTAGTTTTAAGGCCGCACTGTTCAAAAACTTTTTACATTTTAAAATCAAAAAACACGATTTACTTAGCTTGTTTGTAGTTCTGGTAATATGTTCATCCCATGTTAAGTTCGCAGAGAGAGATAGGCCCAAGAAATCAGTACCATTTGAAGCTACAATAGGTATATTATTTAGGGAGACATTTAGTGAGCTGTTTACTGCATGATAAGCAGAATGGAAATGCATCATGTGTGTTTTGCTAATATTCAGGATAAGACCATTATTATCGCACCATTTCTTAAATTCTGTTATACCACTATTAATATGTTGATCAGCATCTAGCAAGTTCTTAAAAGCAAACAGTTGACTTGTGTCATCAGCATATAAAGTTAAATCACCTCTGTTTATACACTGTGGCAGATCGTTAATAAATATTGAAAATAAAAGTGGACCAAGAATACTACCCTGAGGGACTCCACATTCGTTTTTACGCAGTTTAGACGATACAGTTGATTCACTAGAGTCGGAAGTGATTTTAACTGAAACATACTGAGCCCTATTATTTAAATAAGATGCAATTAACATATTCGGAATGCCACAAATACCTAGGATATTTAGTTTAGACAGTAGTAAATTATGATTAATGGTATCAAAAGCTTTAGATAGATCATAAAAAAGCCCAACTGTGGTAAATTTAGAGTCAACTGCCTTATTATGTTGTAATCGTTAAATATTCTGAGCAAAATGGTGTAGACACTTTTCAAATCGATTAGCTCCTCGAAAAGAGCCGAACAATAAAAAAAATATACACGAGGAATTTTGTCTTTTTGAACTCAGTTAAAAATACAAAAAAAAAACTCGTAGATTATTAACATTAAAAAATCGCATTCACTTATTTGTATAAGACAAATACTTTTTTTTAAAGTCCGTTTATTTTCACGCCAACAGTTTATAGTTAAATCTCCTATTTTATGTGAATTAATTACTTTGATTTGATTAATTTTTAGTACAAATTTCTTTCATTATTTATTTTTAAGTCATCTTTCATTTCTATAACTTTTTTTCGTCCGTTCTATCGACTCATACATTGGTTTATAGGTATAATATTGCAATTCCATAGTACATAGACGCCTAGAGATGTTAATGATCGATTAGACAACCATCCTTATAAAACTAGTGTAACAACTAAAATACCGTGCCATCAAAAATATTTACGATTACATAGCTATGTTTTATGAGTTGTCTACCTGCTTATCTCTACACAAATCTTATTTTTAATTACTTTAAACAAAGCTTTGGTAACTCTTAATATAATACGAAAATCGGATATCTATCCGGCATAATACAATTTAAAAAAAAGTTTTCTACCTCAATAATAATCCTTTGTTAATCGATATTTTTACAATTAGAATTTCATTTTTTTGCTAAATTTTTAATTTAAAATTCTTATCACAACGAAACTTTGTATCTATCTATTCTTTTGTGAAGTGTAGGTCCTATTGTTGTAAAACAGGATAAAATATTATTATTTTGTGAAACTTTTTTTGACGCTTACACTTACGCCATCGGTCGTATTTTTGGGCGAACGTCAAAATATTCAACAAAAAGAGCAAGGAGTATAGTGCAGTGTATATTTATTCTTTAACTAACTTTTCTACCTGGTATTTTGCTTGGTAAATTGAAAGTAAATTTTATTCTAAGGAATAAATTTGTTCCAAGGCTAGTAACTTCTATTTTTAATAGTGTTCGGTGAATAAGGGCATACGAAGAATAAAATTGTAATGGTCAAAATCGATGATTCTGGATTCTATTGATCTGTTCAAAATGATCAAATTTTGATATGTGGGACGACCCTACTGTACGTTTTTGAGTAACGCATTGTATTTGATATCGTCTGCGCATACATAAATATGTAGATAGAAGCAGGAGTGTGTCGAATAAACCCCTCATCAAAGACTAAAAACCAACAAAAAATAAATCAAAACAAAACACTTTATGTACATAAATATACATAGCTAGATATTATGCACTCCACCTATATACGAGAATTAACAGCACCGGATTAAAAATAGTTAATACTAGCATTTACCCGCGGCTTCGCTCACTTTAATATCGGTTTTGACTTGATTTGCGCAAAACAGTTTCAGATAAAGTTAAAAAAGTGCGTGTAGCCTTTACGCTTGACTGAAATAAAACTTCTTTTAATTTGTTTGTACTAATATCACTCTTTGTGAAATATTCACTCACAAATTAAATTACGTTGGTTATGCATATTGGTTTGCGTCCGTAGCTATGTTTCCTATAAATGCGTTTTGATGCCGCCATCTGTCAGCCGATACCCATTTTGATAATTTTATCATTTGTACGTGTTGCGTGATTGAATAAATAAATAAATAAATAAATAAATGACGGTCAATTTGACAGATGTAGCTTCAACAAAATGGCCGCTATCAACTGTCAAAGTTCGGAAGTCTCTATTGGAAGACCCTTAGATGTCCGACAACTAACGTTCAAGTGATACTGAATGCATCCCTGTTAGTTCGCCGTGGAACAATCATAACTTTTGAACGCCCGATTGGTTAATATAGACGTACTTCGATATTTTATATGCACGTGATTGTGTTACATAATGTTACCTACATCGAAATATATTGGTTTTGACGGCGTCCCTTTTTACCTTAAAACAAATCAATCGATGTGTGACGTAACAGGCACTGATTTTATATATTGATGTGACAGGAAATTTAGATCAACGGTTTAACAGAAGTAAGGAAAACTATAGCTCGAAATATTTTTGATTGACGTATTTGAATTTTTAATAAACCTGTTTACGTTCGTTTTTTTCAATTTTAATATTCATTTTATTTCAAACAAATTGGATGAAAAATAGCAAAACCGAAGAAATATTTTATATACCATTGATTTTTTTAAAGGGTTGAAAATAAGGGGCTAAAAAGTTTCCACCTATATCTTAGACGGCATATCTACTTCTGGATTCATTTTGAGTTTGAGTTGTTGGATAAAATTTTTGAAGCTGAATTTTCTCTAGAAAATGCATTTACAATCATTTTTTTTTTAATTGTTCCCTGATTTTTTGAGCCGCGAAATTCACTTTAAAGAAATAATAATTAAAACTCTTTTAATATTCTTTGATAGCTAATTTTAATCTCTATATGTTAGTTAATGGGAATTTGTAGTTTTAGAATGTATTTTGTATTCCTAAAATGTGTACCTACCTGTTGTTTGACATTATTTATATCAAACAATTAGTTTGTAATAAAGATTAGATACATTTAATAAGTCATATTATGCGTGAGACTCCAAATTGGTTTAAATTTTTATTTCGAAATATATTTTAGTTCCTGATCATATCGTAATGGTTATTTTATTAATCTAATCACTGAAAAAAATACAATTAATAAAAAAGAAATGTAGAAAATACGCGTTATTTTCAAATTTTCAAAATGCAGCGTGACGTCAGAGTAGGTATATATCAACAACAGTTTCCATGACGACTGTGTTGTCTCACAGTAAGATTATGTCAGTATTTATAGAGAAAACAACAAATAAACTTCATTAGAACATTGACAATTTGACATCAAGGTTGACATGCATCGTGTATCATGACGTCACATAAGCCCGCCAACATGGCTGATTATTGAAATTTAATATTTTTTTCTTATGATAATATTACATTTTTAAATGATTATCAATTTTTTTCTGTATTATGGTTGACTAAATAATAATAAATGCATATGACCCAAGTAAGTATAGGTAAATATTCATTGTTAATTCTAAAATATAGATTTTTTTTTCTTTGACTTGACAACATTAAAGCTTTTTACTGCTAGTGTTCTATTAAAAAAAAACATTTATTTCTTTTTGATTATAAATACAGTATTTTCAATTGTGATTATTTTAATGCATTACATCCACTATTCTTTTTGGAACAAACAAAATAGTGTTTTCTAGATGTTGCATGTAAAAAATCCGTTTTTATTCTTTAATTCTAAAAAAGCATTCTTCAACTGTAATTATTCCGGACTTTAATCCACTGTAATTTTCATTTGTTTTCTTTGAACGTGAAAAAATATATGCTTCTTGATATAAAAACAGCCTTTGATTATAAAAAAAACGCGTAGTAACTATATTATTTTTCAGTTGTAATTACTTTGGGCGTCCTTGATCTTTTATCCTCTGTACTTTCCATTTTGTTTTCTTTGACCATATACAAAATGGAAGCTTCTTGATACTGTATATATTAAAAAAAAGCGTTCCTAACCCTTTGATTATAAAAAACACATAATAAATATACAGCCGGGAACACATAAAACATAAAAACGCGGCTTTTGTGAAACATATAAAAAAGAACGAGTTCAGCAATTTAAGCAGATACCATTTTAATATATGATCATTATATTTAATGAAACGAAAGATAATGTTGAAAAGAGTTCAGCGTACATTATTAAAACACTAAAAATGTACAAAGAAGAATACCGTACAAAAGATAGATAAATATACGCATATAAACATATATATAAGAGAGAGGGAACGCGTGCGTCTCTCTCTCTCTCTCTGTGTGTATGTGTGTAACAGGAACAAAAGTCGTCATTTCTGATGATGGTGATGATGATGATGATGACCAGGGACTATAAAAGCTCTACAAAAGCTTTCCGAAAGCTGTAGGGAAATAAAGAGAGACGCGATGAAAAAATAAACAGAGACGGAGAATCACTGTTGCCAGGGCGCCAGGGCCATTACACGAGCCGAGCTCTAAATGTTCAAAGTATGCATGCTTCGCGCGCGCGTGTATGTATGTATGTGTGTGTGTGTGTGTGCGTGATGGACGCGGTGCGGTTGCCATTATGGCTAATACAGAGCTTTCGAAAGAAAATGTCGGCGTCTCAGATTGATGAAGGACGAATGTCATTGCAGATATGTTTATCAAATTGATGAGTTGTCGACCGTCTATCTATAATATCTCTCTATCTCTCTCTCTTCCCCAAAACGTTAAAAGAAAATGTCAATTTTAAGTATTATAGTGTCACCTTGGTATCTTCAATGAATTCAAAATATGCAAGATCCTGAAGAAAAAGAAAATTGATGCCGAAACGTTGATCAATAAATTGGTCGACAATTTTATTTATTTGAAGAGTTCTATAATTCAGACGTTAATCAAAGATTTGAGTTGATCAATAAAGTGAGCAAATAAAAATTGTTTGTTTTTGGTCTCAAATCCTGTATTTGATTTAATTGAAAATGACAATGTTTTAGAATGTTGAAGGAAAAATATCTGTGTTTTTGAATATACAAAGACAGTAAAGAAAATGTTTGTTTTGAGAATATAATAAAAGGGACTACATATTATTTTACACGACACAGTATACCTATACAGAAGTAAAGATAATTGTAAAAAAAATTCCAGCCAATTGGGTGACGAAACTATTCCAACTTCAAAAATATTGACATTTGTATATAAGTAGTATAATAAAATTTTTGATATCGCGTGAGGTGACCCGGGTAATGGCTGATATTTGCTATTCGTTGCCATTGTTACCTGCATAATATTTTCTCTTTGAAGAAAACATAATAGAGCATATTATGCAAATTTTTTGAAAATATTTAAAATCAATTATTTACATATTAAAAGTTATCAAACACATGAAATCATTCATTAAAACATTCTTATTGAATTAAAAAACAAATATTCTTTTTGGGCAAGCTATTTTGATTATTCAAAATTTTTGCGCGGGAGTTTTGTGACGTCATATAACATGTCAACAATTTTGTTTAAATAAATTTGTATTGAAAAAGAAGCAGTAATTCTATGGCAACCATATGTTTAAGTACGTGGTTTTTGACGTCATACTACGGTCGAATCAATAGCATTGCGTTTCGATATTTTATATTTCGCGCGTATTTATTGCATTTTTGATTAATTAATATTTATTATTTAGCAAAAATTTAAAAAGAAAAAAGTTTTTAGAGTTAAATCGATTGCAATAAAGATTACCAAAAATAACATTTAAACTAAATATAGGTAAGTTACATGCATATACCCTATTGGTAGAAAATTGTAGTATATAAAACCATATTTACAATAACTATTCGTCGGAAGATAATATCAATACTTCAGGACAATAGAGAAAAAAAAACGTTATTGAAAATGTAGTACGAGTAATAGACTTCTCAAAATATGTTTTAACTGATTGCTTTGTAGATTTTTAACAACCTTTTTTGAACAACATGCACACATATATTTGAGTAGAACATTTCAGAGTTTCAAAAATACATAATATAAAATAATATGTATAGAGATATACATTGCTACAAAGAGATTCATTCACCTCATATACCTTTATATACATCTATCAGCGGTCACGCGGGAAAATAGTCTATGCCAGATATTTGGTAAAGGCATCAAGATCAAGTGACTATATAAAATCTCAAATGGATCAACGAGTTTTTGAAATAATGTTATGGAAAAAAAATTGCGATTCACTTTTGAACGCCTTGCTGTTTTCTAAAGTTTAAAAACAAATCTCCGCGTTATGTCGTTCTCAATGCAGGTAACGACACGCGGCACAAGTATCATGTTTATATATTAACTAATAATATAGAAGCCATGAAGGTAACAGAATTAACAAATGTATAGATGTGAAAATAAATGTATAGGTAATATTAGTTAGGAACTATTGACATATCTGAATATATCTCAAATTTTATTATTAATTTATTATTTATTTTAGCTACTAACATGACACCTTGTGTCGCGTGACGTCATAATGGCCGACCAGATGACGGTCAGTCTCGTTTGCGACCCCACGTACAAAAAGTATTTTTTTTAAATATCATATAGCAAAACGCTTATCCACGCTACATTAATTCAAAACTTTACACAAAGCTAACTCATGACTATCACGCGCGTGCGCCTACACTCGTACAAAACAAATCGTGCGCGACTAACTCGTAAAGACATGCTCTACCCGTTGTAGGCTCAACCGTTGTTAACGCATTATTAATCTCGTAGTTATTAGCGATTGAAATCTAAGGACATTTTGTAACACATGAGAGTTCGATCGGCTATCACTGTACTTAACATGTTAATAATAATCATACTACTACTACTAATAATAATAATGATAATAATAATGATAATAATAATGATAATAATAATGATAATAATAATAATAATAATAATAATAATAATAATAATAATAATAAACTAGTGTGACCTGTGCGAATTATTCGCACTAAATAAGTATTATAATTATCAATTTACAAAATTATTTTTTAAATATGATTGCAGGTATTCAATTCGTTTCTAATTTTGCACACTGCTTATAACGTTCTTCTTTTTGTTGTATTACAATATGAAGCTCAGATGACAGATCGAAGAAATATTTTACTAAAATTGCCATATAGAGGCGCAAGTAGCAAAAGCGTTGAGCTAAACCGTCAGATGGCATCATGCAGCATTGCTGTGGCATTGTTCAGCGTTGCTCGCTGTTTCAAAATTAAAGCCGTTAGATGGCGGTATGCAGTATTGTGTCTGTTGTATTACAATATGAAGGTCAGATGACAGATCGAAGTGTTGACGTTGTTTCAAAATTAAAACCGTCAGATGGCGGACGTTGTTCAGGGTTGCTGTATTTTAATTAATTTACAAAAACAAAAGCAATAATAAAATTTTTAGTTTTCGATGTCAGTAGAGCAAGCAATTATCTGTAAAATGATATATAATAATTTTATGTGGAGAAATTGTGAGGTTTTTTCTAAAAAGGGAGGCAAACATATCTTTAACCTTAGCGTATTAATATATATGATTGTCTTTATTCATGTGACTGCTAAGCAGTCTTGATTGCGTCCGATACAATTATATAAACTTAAAATTAAGGCATATTTTCTTTAGAGTTTGTTTTATTTTGTGATCATTCATTGCCAAAATGATTGACGGTAATTTGTTAGGTGTTTTCACGTCAATAACGACATAAGCTACATTTCTTTGTAGCCATAGATATGTATATATACTGTATGCATTATATACCTACATTTAAAATGTGTAATGTATGAACAGGCAATGTGGGCGATCAAAAGAAAAATACACAAACGGTAGAGATTAAGAATTCAAGTAGGCGAAATTAAAACCTTGGCAACAAATCGTACTTTTCAAATGAATGTGATTTAAATTTATTTTTCAATACTTACGTAAATATGAAGGTTTTTTCAGAAATGTAGCCGGGGTTTTATAAGTTTCAAATCAGAAACTTAAGCTAATAGTGCTATTCTATATGGCCAATGAATTTACAGTGTTGTTAATTCAGGAAGCTTATTTTAGTTGAGGAGCGATTGAGAAAAGAAGCTTTCCAGAGTATCGCTTGTGGTCAACGTTTCAAAAATGTTATTTTCATCATAATGGCTGAGATGGTAAATTGTGCATGTTACGGTCAATGTCCGAAATCCGGGCAATGTCGACAATGCCCGGGAAATGTCGACATTGACCGGTAAATATCGACAATGCCCGAGCAATTTCGGGCAATGTCCGAAATTGGACAAGGTTCAAAAAATAGATTTTTAATAAACATTAAACGCTGACATTTGGTTGAAAAAAGTAGTACTAGAATTTTTTTAAGATTTGCCAACCACAAATGACCTTTTTTTTAACAACCTGGCTTTAATAATTTTGTTGGTGCACAATTGAAGAGCAAAAAAAAAAGACAGGTTGCACTCCGGGAGTGCCGGCGCAGAAGTGAAAACTTGAATATTAACGTCTTACGAATTTTCGATCTAAATGGTTTGTATCATAGATTGCATTTTTATGTACGATATTTCAACGCTAGATGTCTAACGTTGTATAAATAAAAGTTTCCGTCTTACGAGAGTCAAACCTCATAGTGAGTGAGAACTGGGTAAGGTGTCCTGACGCCTGACGCGATTTTAACATTTTTTACCCATTACAAAAAAAGTGTACAACGCCGCTAAAGAAGTTTTCACTTCAAAAAAACGAATGACCTTTTTTTAACAGTCTAATTTCACAAATTTTATCGTATATGGGCACAATTTAGGAGAGCGAAAAAAAAGATCCTATCATTTCCACAACAAAAAAATCTTTTTTTGGTAATTTCCCTTTTTTCGTTTGT
Source organism: Xanthostigma xanthostigma (assembly GCA_963575645.1). Lineage (NCBI taxonomy): Eukaryota > Metazoa > Arthropoda > Insecta > Raphidioptera > Raphidiidae > Xanthostigma > Xanthostigma xanthostigma. The sequence continues at coordinate 5,807,476 of OY754471.1, read as the reverse complement.
CGTGGTGGGTGTGTGGACATTGGGTATTAAAAAGTACTAGATTTTTGCTTCAACGTACTAGCGTACAGAAAATAACAAAAAAGTACTAGATCTAGTACAATTAGGCTTTTGAAAAAAAAAATAATTATCGATTTTTTTATTGTATTTTAAAACTTTATTATAAATAATATTGATAATCGATGCGAAAAACTTTCAAAAAACTTTTTTTAAACTAATTATAAGCAATTTAAAATTGATAAAATATTAAAAAAAATCACGTGACTGCAAACGTACTAAAATTGTTTTTGACAGCTGTGACGTCATAATGTTAAAATGTATATACGCAGTATACTATCAATGGCTTCTACATGTATTATTATAATAATATAAATTACCATTATGACGTCACATTTTGTTCGGGAAATGTCGGCGCGTTCTCGGAACTGGGTACAAAAATTTATTTTTAATTTGATATAACTTTTGAATTATAACGAAAATAAAAAAAAGAAAAATAGTTTTGTTATAAAACTTATATACGATCTTTCCATTTATGACAAAAAAAATTTCATTCAAAAGCCCAATTGTACTAGACTGGCAACACTGATCGGTTCCCATGGCGACTAACGTCAGTTGAAGCCTTTAAAAACAATTGAAAATTAACAATGCAATGGTGCGAATTGTCGTTGTGTTAGGTCAGGATCAATCTTACAAATATAACTCGGACAAAATTTGATGCGTATTTTTATGTTGAAAAACACTATTAAAAAACCTTATATAACGGCGATGCGTGCCTGCAAATTGCATCCAATATACTTTGTAATCAAATTGTCTGCAAATAGACAGCAATATTATGGCGCGTTCTTTATTGCGTCCTGGCCATATCATCAGCTTTGATATTAAATTTCCTGCTTGGTCAATGGTGATTCCAAAGCCTACTTTGTGACCATTATGAGTTTATTATTCGTCAGCATCGCTTGTTTCAATCGTTTTCTTTTTTTAGAATGTTACTAGTTTTCACCCGCGTGTCACATAAAATAAATTAGCGGAAAAAATTAAAGGATCAAAAAAAATTTCCAAATTTTTCGAGGTTTTTCAAGTGGCTGTATTTCCCTTAAAAATTGTCGTACTGGAATTTTAAAAAAAGGATTTTAAAGCTCGAAGTTTCTAGTTTTGAGATCTTATGATGAAAAATTTTTTCAAGCAACGTGTTCCGCTCAATCCTAATGAATACCGAAGAAAAAAATTTTTCGAAATTTTTTCGGTTCTTTTTTTTGGTCTACGAACTTGGAAAAAATTTTTCCAACTTAACCACTATATGGATCGGATAACTTGTTCATTCAGCTTTAAGTTACTTTTTTGAAAAGTTCGATACGACCACTTCTCGCTGAGATATCGATCTTTGAATGGAAAAGGATCTCTTTGTCTTTAACCTTCAATATCTCAGCAACCACTAATCGCAGAAGAAAATTAAGGAGGGTTTTGAAATCTCGAATAAATTTCCCACAAAAATCAGCTACTGTTTTTTCAAAAAATTTTTTTTTCTATTTTTTACATTAATTTGAAAAATCAAGGAAAAAAGGGCTTTTGGTGGCTTTTGGGATAATCAGGCGCTAAGTTAGAAATATCGAGAAAACCAGTAATGTTGCCTTTTACAGTTCAATATGCCCACAAAAACCTCACAAAGTTTCGATTCAATCCATCGAGCCGTTTTTTTGTTTTATTCGATCGAATTTTTGAAAAAAAATTAAAGGATCACGATTTTAACTTTAAATGATCTTTAACAAAATGCAAAAAAAAATGTTTTTTTCAGTTTTTTTATGCATTTTTATTGGTAAAAATGTTTAAATTTATGCGAAAAAAAATTTGCAGAGGTGCTCGCTCTAATGCATAAATTTCGCATAAATTTAAACATTTTTACCAATAAAAATGCATAAAAAAACTGAAAAAAACATTTTTTTTAAAATCCTTTTTTTAAAATTCCAGTACGATAATTTTTAAGGGAAATACAGCCACTTGAAAAACCTCGAAAAATTTGGAAATTTTTTTTGATCCTTTAATTCTTTCCGCTAGTGTATATAGTACCTACCTAAAAAATCTAGAAAAAAACGAAATCGCGGACTGAGGTTTCGTTACTATTTTATATACCTACCGTATTTTTCGGACTATAAAACGCACATCAAAATGCGAGGATTTTTAGAAAAATATATTTTAATGTTACTTTCGGATCATAATTTTTTTATTTATTGTTCACGTAAAATTTTTACCTTCGTACCATAACACCCAATCAAAATTTGAGTCCATTTTTATATGTATAAAAAGGTGCGTCTCATAATCCGTAAAATACGGTAATTACTAGCAGTTCGGTCTGGCTTCGCTCGGATTTGTAGATTGCGCCTATTAAAGATAAGACATATTATGCAGCGGCAGACATTCTTCCAGAATAAAGATAAGTTTGCCCGGAGTTATTTTTTAATTTATATTTAATTAAGCTACTTATTTTAATAATCCATTTATTACTAATATATTGATAGACAAGTATAAACAAAATTAAATTACTTTGAAAATCTCATAAAGAAAAAAAAACGTATTCGAGATCCGCATAGAATGCCAGTTCACGCAACCGCGGTTGCATTATCGTAACCTATTTTCATTTAGCAGTAAAGTTTGTCACAGAAATGAACTGTTAAAATTTTCAAAACTTCTGTGAAAATTAACTATTTTATAGGGGGTATGTGCAAAAAATATAGTATATATCTCGGGCGGAATGATATTATGACTCGTGTAACTGTTAAAACGTGCGGGCGCTCGTTTTCACATAGTGTTACACTTTGTCAGTTATATTTCACCTTAGATATTAAAGTCTAGGGCCGTAACTAGAACTTCGGGAGCCCCGAGGCAAGAAGAAAAATTGGGGCCTATTACGTAGAATTTAAAAAGTGCTTAAAAAGGCCATTACTTATTATTTTGTTCAAAATTAGATTGTCATTCTTGTGTTACATTGCTTTCGTCGTCGTGAGGGGACTATTAAACATATTTCGATAGACAGATCTTTAAGGTAGATTTTTTCGGCAAACCATGAATAAGTCTAGTATATGAAATATCGGAAAAATATACGATTTTAGTAGGCTAGTTTTTAGTGAGAATAGGCGTATTTGGTATACCAGTCTATCGCGAGTTTTGAATAAAAACAATATTTCGGAGCCCCTTTTCATTGGAGGCACCGCCTCACTTTCCCTATTGTCGGTACGGTCCTGATAAAGTCCTAAATTGGTTTGTTAAGAATATATATATAGATTGAAAATATGAATTAGTACTATAGATCCAGATAAACCTTAAATAAACAAATATAAAAATCTAATAGTCTTATTGAATTTCGATAGTTCAGCATGCTCATTCTTAATCTCTAAAGCTTGCAACATAATGAAATAATAAAATATTCAGAACAGCCAAATGAAAATCCAGTAACGGATTTAAATCTTTGAAGAAAAATACAATTTCGCATTTAAATTAGGGGTATTCGAGGATTTTATACATTTACTACCGTTATATATACTGGATTTTGCTTTATTTTTCGTGTAACAGCCGGTTTCATTCTTGATGTACCAACAATATACTGACTGTTCGACAGAAAAATTTGTCGTATTTATCAAAATCACTAACTCTCTAATTGAATTTTAAAGGGTAATCTAGGACTACTTAGTGCAGTTAATTATTTATTACCACCAAAGTTTCGATCGATATTCGATCTTTTTCAAGGTTCTAAAAACTCAATCGCACTCTGTCATCAAAATTCGAAACGTTGGTGGTAATAAATAATTAGCTGCAGTAAGTAGTTCTAGATTATCCTTTAAAATGCAATTACATTGTTTAACGGACATAGAACTCAACATACTTACTCTCTAATTTTACCTATACTTAGATTAAAACGTTTCGTGGAATTATATATACGTATATCTTCGAAAAACATGACAAATTTAAAGTTCGTGAGTGTGGTAAAATTACTGGTATTAAGGTACGAAAGTGTAGTAAGAATGAAATTAATAGGACGAGCTCAGTGACTACGAAAAATAAAATCATTGCCTTATAAAGCTATAGTGACTAGTAGAGTTCATTTTTTGTGTGAGTACAATCTAATGTTCTACATAACAGGGAATTTCACAAAGACATTTAGATTGCTCTTTCTTGGATAAAAACTGCAATTATATGATTACAATTTAAAGTCATTGTCTAGTTAATTTTTTTGACAACACCTTGTGCAATGCGTAACATAATAGGCCAGTAAAATGACGAACTAAGTTTCCAATACCTAACTCGAAAGTTGGAAGATCTCGAAGCGGATAACGATACAGTTTTGAACCGATTTTTAAAAATCAATAAAAAATAGAATAAATAAATAATTGATATATTACTTTTTGTATTTTTAAATGTTGAGTGTTTTTAGACATTTTATTAGCCGTAAAAATTTTCAAATTCTCTACTTTAATAATTTTTTTATTAATTTTTGACAATAGGTCGAGAATTATTTTTAAAGACTTTATCGAAAATCATTATCTCTTTTACAATATTATCAATAAAAAATATGGGTAGTTCCAACTGTTCTGGAGATACAAGCAAAGAACTGGTGAAATATAGTTTTTTTAATTTTTAACGTTTTTTAACAAGTTCCATGTCATCGCACGAAGGTGCAATTTTGACATAAAAGTTCCTACTTTGCACCCTTCTGCGGTTTTGTGGAAATGTTTAGAGTCATCTCCATTTTACTGGCGTAATAAGTATTACATGAAGACTTTTGGGCTATTTGAAATTTTCTATAAGGCGGGAAATTATAGCTATTGGGGCAGCTAGAAACAGAGTCGAATTTCGATATATTCTTGATTGGAAATTTGCTGAGTACTGTTTTTCTGTTGATAGTGTAATATTTTTTTGACGTGATAACGTCTTATAAATTGATGAAACACCGGCTGCACGCACGAAAAAGAGTAACGTTCCGCAAGCGAGAGCGCGATATACGCGATAGTCTCTCTCTTCTCACGTGACGTCAGAGAGTAGTGTGCGTTCAACATTTTTTTCGGCTGTTCTATCGAAAGCTACATCTGACAGATGGCCAGATTAAATTATACGGTTTGTTAACAAATATATAATAAGTATATATACATTCTTTTAAATGTCTTTTATAATTGCTTAAAAATATGTATTTTGCTTTGGTTGATCAAATTATTAGTCGGTAAAAATATAGTTTGACAGCTACTAAAATTTAGGTTATGTATTATTAAATATGATATTCGAGCGGAATACGTTATCACGTAAAACTATCGTCCGTAAACCGACTTTACAGACAACCAATTTTTTTTAGTATTGTCAAATCGCGTTTCGAATCTGCCAATCTGGCAACGTTGCCTTTCGTATGAGGTTGAATGCACGTACCACCAGATAGCATAATATGAAACGCGGGCCAACGAGAGAAGAGTTCCGTGCATTTATATATATAACTACCTACATACTCACACACACACACACACATATATGTAAAACGGAGGAGCTACAGTGCTCTCTATATGGGGAGCTATACTGCGCTATACTGTTCCACAGAAAATAATTACAGAAGGGACATTCATTCCCAGTCACGTTGATTTTATACAGTTATACATTTCATGGAAGACGCAACACAGACATGAGTTTTGTTAATATGGTAGCTACGGAAATTATTATTGCATTACAGAAAGTCGTTCTTTTTTGGTGTCTATTAAAGCGATGTGATTTTCTGTAATGCTTTATCAAATAAACAATGTTGCGTTTTAACTGAATTTTTTTTTATATACCGGGAATTGCTCGTATTCGTCTCGGGAGAAGAAACTATAACGAATTTGTATGGTTTAAACTCTCATTTGGGGGTCAGAAATACGACATTTTCGAGAAAATCTCTTTCAGTTTTCTTTTTACAAAAATCCGAATTTTGGGAGTTTTAAATTAAAGCCAAAAAATAAAATCTCCAAAACTTCTGTTACTCGAAATCTCAACATTCTATAGGTCGGCACATATTTTCCCTCCATAACTCGAAAAAATAATTTGGACCTCTGTATCTCGAACATAGCAACTCAAAGTTAGTTAGAATGAATCTTAACCTCTGCAAGTCGAATATTTCCTTACAAAATCCGCCTAGATCGAAATCCTTCATAAGTCAAAAACAGCTCTAAAGTTGACTCGATTTTTTTGGCGTCTCCCTAGAAGTTCGACTTACTGAGGTTCTACTGTATATAGTACTCTTTGTACCCCCTATAAAAATGCTGATTTTTACTTATTTATCAAAATTTCTGACACATCTGATTGTAGACTGCGTTCAATTTTCATACGGTTAGCCTATGATCAACTATGGAAATGCAGAAAGTATTTTATGCAACTTTACAGTACTAGTGTTAAATGTGTCATTTCACCACCGCAATGGTATGAGAAACAGCTATTTTATAGATAGATGTGTAAAAAATATAATTTACATGGCGAAACTGCAAATTGGATGTTTCATTTAAAGGCCGCTGCATTCGAGGCTAGAAACACTGCTAGGTAGGCCGGTAGGCTGGGTACGAAGCTGGAAATGACGTCACTGCGGGCTGGCCTGCTCGCTCACAAGATAGGTTTTAAAATTAGAGCAGGGGCTATTTTCCTTGCTAGGCCCGCTGCTAGATATATGAACAAGACCCATCAGGAATCAGTATCTTGTCACGTGGGCACTTGAACAAACGTCCACAAACCAACTAGCGTCATTCTGCGCAGAGTCAGACAACAGACACGTTTTGCTCTGTGTGTTTATATTCGAACTGTCACTGCGTGCGCACCAGATCTATCCACAAAACAAGCTTGAAAAATAGTCTCGTGTGAAGCGAGCTCTTAAGAGCAATCAAGAAAATCAGCACTAGAAAATTAGTAGGCAAATCTAGCAAGGAATCTAGCAGCGTTTCTAGCCTCGTGTGCAGCGGCCTCAAAATATAGTCTGACAAATGACACTTCTGAAAGTTTTTTCTGTGACTATACCATGTGTACGGATGCATATATACAAGGTTAATTTATGGGTCGGCACGGAGAGGACAACTGTGTATACCTACTACCTCTATTGTACGTATGTGTGTGTGTGTGTGTGTGTATTGCCTCTTGCTTCAGCCAACCCATGCAGCCGGGCCTACAGGGCTTTTCTACAAAAAAAAGAGGCGTCCATTTTATTTTGTAACTGTGCAGTTTACATCGGTCGTTTTCTTCAACGCTCAAGCGCAAAAAAATATTTATTTCTATAACGTAAATCGTCTATTAAATATTTGAAATATATATTTATTTATTTTATTGCATTTTTATTGTTATTAAATTTAAAAAATATAGAATAGTTACTTCTTACCACAACAGTTTTATTAGCGGATGTACATTGCGGGAGCTATGCTCTCATCTTCAGCAAACACTAAACTTGTTTAGATGAGAGCATAGGTCCCGCAATGTACATCCGCTAATAAAACTGTTGTGGTAAGAAGTAACTATTCTAAATTTGTTATTTTTGTTTCAACCACAGTGCTCTTAATATTTGTATTTTATTATTATTATTTATTTATTTATTCCAAAATATTACAATTCGAAAAAATATCTATATCAATACTTCTCTATATTACATTATCGGCCCGGCCCGGTTTCACTCGGGTGCAAAATTTTACCAATCCAATAGTCATATTTCTGTCAGGTGCTATTATATGAAAAACAGAGACAAGCATAGTAGGTGTTGCTATCATAAACAGTCTACATATTATATGTTAGCCAATATGGCCGAACTGAACTGTCAAAGATATTATAAATATACTTATTTTAATGTTTTGTATAGAAGGTACGTGTAAAAAATGTAGTATATATCTTGTTTGTAATATTAATACTCGAGTGACTGTTATTTGCTAAATCGCTCGTGTTAACACTGCGTCACTCTCGTCATATTACTTTTCATTACAAACGAGATACACAAACTATACCCTCTATAAAATACTTGCTGTAGGTACATGCGTGTATTAAATGACATGTAAAGTGACCCATTACGCACTAGTGCGAAAGAAAAGATCGCGATCGAATCAAGTCAACAGAAATGTGTGTGAACTATCCCTCAGCGCTAAAATGCGTCATATTTTTATGATAATGACATTTCTGTAGAAAATTTTTATTTTATTTCTTTTATTTAGGTATTGTAAATTTTAACACACAACATAAAATCTAACAGTAAATTTCATGGTTTTTAGCTTTGAAGACGTTGGCCAATTAATAAGCTATCAGATCATGGAAAAATTCAGACCAAAAAATGAGAATATTTTTTTTTATACATACTTTTTATACTCCCAAAATTTGAATTTTTGTAAAAAGAAAACTGAAGTAGATTTTCTCGAAAATGACACATTTCCGACCCCCAAATGATAGAAGTTAAATCATTCCAAATTACTCACAGTTTCTTCTCCCGAAAGAAATACGAGCAATTACCGACCACCCTTATATATTTCGCTCGTAATGATATTATGACTCGTGTGACTGTCCCTCGTTTTTCTATAACGTGACATTAAGATAATATAACATTTTCATATTCGCGATGAAATTAGTTTTATTACAATGAACTTTACAACTTCTCATTGAATAAAACGTATATCAATGAACGTTATTTATTTTCAGGACATGCAAAAACAACTGTCTGAAATCTGCAGTTTAAAGTTAATAAGTTCACAATTTTGGGCCTGCCTCTATACTGTAAGTTTCCATGCAATTCTGTTTCGCAATTCGCGTGCACAGTTCTCACAGTCAGTTCCATAGTTCCAGTTCGAAATCCGTGTGAAAAATATGTTCAACGGCAATGGCCGCATGGCGTCTGCATCAGTCTGCATTAATGCTGTACGCCATGTGTCATCGGTTGCCTCACTGCCCGAAGCTTTTTGAACCTCCCACAACATCCCAGCATACATGCATATATGTAAGGGAGACTGGGAGTATTCAAAACTTGAAGCAAACAAAAGATCTAACTATAACTGTTTAAGTTACTCGTAAGTCCTACCCCAGTAATGATGATAATTTTAAAATATAAAATGAACTAGTTTTATGCTGGGTTGTAGAAAGGATTGTTAAAAAATTTGATTCTATACAGTATACAGTGACCATAGAGTGTTAATTGTAATCATATTATTAAAGTTTCCATACATCAGGAGTAGTCTTGTAACGATTCAAAACTTTTAGATTATAATGTACATAGTTTAGAGGTAATAATTAGAATTGGGAATTTACTGTACTTGTCTATTTGTTTTGTCACGGCGCGTGTCATTTTTGGTTTCTGCATGTTGAACGACGCCGTGAAATAAAGGAAAAAGAAATGTTTTTTGTCGAAAAGGCAGTAGGTTTTAAAAGGTTGAAAGAGAATGTATTAAAATAAGCTGTGAAAAAGTGCTGAAATATTTCCTTTAAACCACATCAGGGAGAATCTGGAGAACTTGGTCATCTACCGAGTACCGATCCAAATTTCTTTTTGCATGTGTTGTTTAGTTGGTTATTTTTCAAATTAGCAATCTAAGTCACATTACGATATCAGTAAATTTCCGTGTGTACACTCTAAAATATCTTGTTCACTAATATTTTAGTACTAAAACATTCAACACAAATATTTTAAATTGTTTATTAATTTTATTAAAATTATTTATTTAATTGTCTCAATACTTAGCACAAATAGTTTAAATTATATTACGAGACGATTACGTGAGCTTATCCGAAAAAGTCCTAAGCTAATCGTTTCAGTCTAATTCAAATCATTAATTAACGTCTGATTAGAACTCTTCAATAATAATAATAATATATTGTCTGAAAAATTGGTCGATAATTTATTTATTGAAGATGCTTCAGTCTAATGCTGTTGGCAAACCCCCTGTCATCTAGAATTGTACTTACACAAAAACAATATGATTCTTCTGTATAGAAAAAGATCGCTTTTTCTGCTAAATTTTTATCAAAAAGCGTATAGAAAAACGCTATTTCGAAGTGGAAACTGTACAAAAAACGATGCTAAGTACATTTATACACGATTATTAGTCGAAAATTTACGATACGTAAATATTGTTCTAAAACATTTTAGTACCCCATTCTACCCCATTCGAAATAGAATTTTAATGTAAAGGGTTTAATGGTGAATGGTAGATGAAGACGATACATCAATGTCAATTCCGTTCTTTTAATTTCGGATTAAAATAGTTCTTTTTCCTTCTAATGCGATAGTCAGGTTCTGCTTCCAATCAAAGGTGGTAATTAATTTGTTTGAAGCGAAAGAGTAACCAGATTTTGAAAATAGTTTTGCCCACACAAAGATAATAGCTATTACCTAGTATATGTAAAATAAAAAATGTCTAAAAGAATTAATCACGACTTCCGTCACCCGTGAAGAGTGATGAAACATTTAAATATTAAATCAAAGGTCATTAATGTAAGTGAGGTTAATTAATATAGTATTAATAATATTTATGGCATAGATATTGTTATTTGTCGCTGTATGAAACACACAGTTATTGTTATACAATTCTGGTGTCGCTACCGTGTTTCGTCTCAATCGCGTGTGAAGCCCCGGGAACGGCTATTACATTAATAAAAATATGAAAAACGCCCTGCAAATAGGGCTATTATTCAAAATGAAAGTTTACAAGTCCGGGCGAAGCCGGATCGGGCCGCAAGCTATTATATATATATTTTTTAATATTTTATTTTTAAGTATAATATTACAATTAAAGTAGAACCTCGATAAGTTAAAGTTCAAGGGAAGCGTTGAAAAATTTAAGTTATGTATCGAGATTTTTACTTATCGAGAGTTGAAGTTAAAGGGGTTTTGGAAATTCAATTTTTAATTTAACGAGGTTCAACTGTTCTAATAAATTGCTAATAAATTTTGTTTCTAATTATCTATTCAATTAGATTCAATTACATATTTATTAAATTTAAACGAAAAAGTCAGTATTTTCTTTTTTTTTGTTCCATGCACTTCTCATTGTGTGAAAATTATTAAAATTTTTGTTTTTTGTCTTATCTTTTGTTTGTATACTGATTCACGATGAAACACTGATAATACCTTAAGTTATAGAGGTAACCAAAATATTACTCTATAAAATAAAAATAACAAAATATTTGTTTAAGTTACCAAGGTTTTGTGCTTTAAGTAATGGAGGTGTTAGGCTTTGAGGGGAAGGAAATTCAATTTTTTTTTAAGTTCCAGAGGTTTTTACCTTATCAAGGTTCTACTGTATTTGTTAGGTATTAGATATAATACAAGCTTCAAGATTTTGTCTGTAGTTCTGTTTAGGTACAGAAAAATTGTTTTTGAACGAAGAAATATTTCATATGACATTTATTGAGAAAATTTTCTTTATAATGCAATGAAACTATTCGATCGCCGTTTTAGAGTTTTAGAGCTTTTGTTATATGAAAAAATCATAAACGGCAATAAAAATTAGCTTGAACGTTTTTGTTTTAGTACAGGAAAATTGCTTTTCGCATCCAGCGAGAAAATAGTCCATATAACATAAAATGAGGAAATTGTCTGCATATGGTTTAATGAGGAAGACTGTTTAGGCCGCCATTTTGCTTCTGTTACATATTGTGTAGAATTACTGTAGATGATTATATATATAAAATGGTATACGTATACGCGCGTGCATGTTTATGACTATAGACCAGAGATTCCAAACATGTTTTTCAATTTAAACACACTTATGCACATCGCATATCAGAAAAGCATTAGATTATAACTAATACAGAGTGCAGCAGACAAAACCCGACTATTTGAAATATTAAACAAAAATAGAAAAAACATTTTTTTAATTTTTGGCTCAACAAGGATACAAGGTGAAAAAAGCGGAAATGAATGTTATAAATTTGAAATAGTATATAGGTATTACACCAAAATGGCCGAAAGTGTGATATCTCACACTGCGCGCCTTCCCCTCAAGCATCATGGCGCGAAGGACAAAGTATCAAACTTTCGGTCAGTGTGGTGTATACTATTTCATACCTCGGACGTATGTACGCTTATTAAATGCATTAATTTATCAATTACTTATTAATTACGCAGATAAATTCCAAGCAAGAAGCTTTGAGATTATACGTAAAAACACGAATGACAGCTGCTTGCGACTATTAGCTAAAATGTAATAGGGTTGCTATGGAAACGATATTAAAACAACAGTTGATTGGTTGGTTTTGCTTTACTACCGCCCGAACTTACGAACTTCCGCATTGGTGCGTGTAATCCCACCAAGGAGTAAAAATGTTACTTTCTGGCTTACAACTGATGCGGAAAGTATATGCATTTTAATGAAAAAAATATATTTTTTTATTACTCATGCGGGAAAAGTGGTATGTTTACGCACGCTGTTACGGTTGAAATGTAGTTATTTTTGCGTGCGGAAACTTTCTTTGTCGCACTGAAATTATTGCTTGCCGCACGCAAATTCAGAGTTACCATAGTTACCAATACAATAACAATTTTAACTGAATTTTCAACTTCTTAATGATTTAATTTTAATTTTCATTACTTCCAATTTCTTTTATTAATTCGTAATAAAATTTTAATTTTTAATTTAATTTTATTCGTAATAAAAAATAGTATGTGCAACTCGTGCGGCATTGTCGCACTAGTTGCACAATATACTATTATTCAACACGCGTGAGTAATATGTAATTTCGGGGCCCTGCTAAACGTGGGAGAAATAATATATTACTTCACTAGTGTAATAATGAATTTTCTGGCGTGGGAGAAATAATATATTACTTCACTAGTGTAATAATGAATTTTCTGGACCAATAGAAACTCAGTAGCAAGCCCAAGCGGTAAATAATGAAAAAAACTGCAAGCAGCTTCTGGACCAATAGGAACGTGGTAGGCGGTATTGTATATATGAAAACAGCATCGCAATTCAGCGAAAGTCAAGGCAATCTTGTGTTTATACACTGACGTTGGGTACGTCAATCAATGAAGTGATTTATTATTTTTCCCTCTTTTATCAGGGCCCCGATTACATATTACTCCTGCTAGTTGAATAAAGTATTATGTGCGACTATTGATCGAAGGAGAATATTCCACTCGCGTGCGTTTTACGCTCATGGAATCTTCTCCTTCTCTCACTAGTCGCACAATATACTATTATACCATTTGTGAACCGCCACATAGGTATAATATGAGGTTGGATATAAAAAGTGAATTCATTTAAAGATTGTGGTGTAATGGTTAATTTAAAACTAAATTAAATGTCTAAAGTAACATATATAATTGGATAAGGAGTGATACCATGTAGGTTCACAAATAACTTATCATTTTTGATCAAATTTTTGAAAGATAAAAACGGTACAGTGGATCATCCTTAGAAGATTGACGTATATGCTATCGCGGATTTTCTGTAGGTTTTTATAAGACCTACAATCTGTAGTACATTAATTTGATGTATTCCTTATGGTTTAATTGGCGTAAGTCATGTAAGCGCCCTAAAAGCGTCTTTTTACGACTTGATTACAAAATAAAGATTTCTCTACTATCTTTAAATTTAATATGAATGTTTTCTTCAATAAATAAATTAATTATCGACCGATTTTTCAGGCAAATATATTAACAAAAAATAATAATTACCTAATACATTAACGTTTCAGTTCTGAAGAAGATCCAAACCTGGACCAAAACGTTAATGTATTAATTATTATTTTTTGTTAATATATTTGTCTGAAAAATTGGTCGGTAATTTTATTTATTGAATAATTCTAATCAGACGTTAATCAAAGATTTCAATATTAATATGAATGTACTTATTATACACATAAACCTTCCGTAAGGAATTCTCTAAGTGATGTTGAAAACAGCATCAAAATCTATTGTGTGGTTTTCAAGAACTAAGCGAATAAACAGACCGATGTGAATAGCGACTTTGTTTTAAACTATTTAAGGACAGAGATCAGAGATCTTACTACGACATGTCGCGGTAAACTGTCAATATTTAAAGGCCCGCTGAAGTTTCGCGGCATACCAGTTGGGAATCACTGAATCAGAGGGTGAGGGTTGTGTGCGTCCGTCAACATTCTATCCACCTTCGTTGTCACCCCATACTCCCTACATCTGTCGGGGGGAGGGCGATAGGACCAGAAAGAGGAACCAGGAATAAGGCATAACGACGAGCCTGCGTTGCATAAACAACTGCGCAAGCCACACAAACGCTTTGTACATACGTGAATTCATCTACAGGGCCGTATTTTCGATTCAAATAAAATGGACGTCTAGTGTTGGATTACAGAAAGCATTGTCAGAAAATCTTAGACTGTGACCACACTTATTTCTCCATACAAAGCGTAGTAGAATTTAAAGAGGTTGAGCCGTTTTACGAAGATAATGAAAAAAATTTGAAATAAAGTTTTTTAATAGATCTTTTTATGACAAAATTTTCTGTAAAAATCCAAAATCATTAGGAGATTTATAAAGTTAAAAATTTGAAAAAACTTTTACATGTAGGTAGTCTTATGGAAAATATGTCAACCTAGCGTGCAAACGGTACATTTAAATTTTTTGCAAATAACCAAATAATGTCAGCAGTTCCGAAAACTAACTATGTAAAGCATCGATGTCTTACGCATATTTTAATATTTTTTCCAATTTACTTAGGAGACTTTTAATCAATAAAAAAAAATTATTAAACCTTAGGTAGCACTTTTCGATTATGGACTTTTATTCTTGACAATTTTAACAATTTTAACTGAATTTTCAACTTTTTAATCAATCAATTTTAATTTTTATTACTTCTAATTTCTTTTTTTAATTATTTACTGCAAAAAAATATGTAAAATACATATATTTACATAAATTTATTTCTTCTAACCTAACTTTGTACAAAAAATTCAAAAGTTAGTCCATTAAGTAAAATACTGAAATAATTAATTAATATTAAAAAAAATATTTATTTATGCCTTTATGACAATAATTTATTGGTATCATCGACTTATAACCTTTTGTAAAAATTTAGTATAGAAAAGTTCCCATTTAGAATTCGACTTACTTTTGATTGGAATTGTAACGCATCATTAAATCGATAATACCTACTCGAAAAATAATTAATCGATCGAAACGATTTTAGGTACCTACGTGGCTTTTTCTGCACAATTTTCGCCTCGAAACAATATTTTTATATGCATTTTGTTTATCTTCAAATGACTGATATGTATTGAGATCAGTCATTTGTTTTTCTGTGAATACTGTCTACAGAGCGACATTAGACTGCATCTGTATGCATAAAAACGGTAATTTTATGATCACAATCTAAGGTGATTGTCAAATCAGATTTTTTGATAATGCTTTCCGTAACAAAGCGTAAGTATACAAAAGTCATTTTCTGGTATCATATATACATTACATACTGGCTGTTACCCGCGACTTCGTTTGTTAACAAAAAATGTTTGTTCAGTTTACGAAAAGACTTCCCTATTAAAATAAAACAAAAATTATAGACTAAGTTACTCCTTATAATATTAGCTATCTACTAGTGAAAGTCCCGTCAAAATCGGTCCAGCCGTTTCGGAAATTAGCCGGAACAAACAGACAGACAGACAAAAACTTTATTCATATACATTTAGTAAAAAGCTGTTATTTTGACATTACAAACAGACACTTCAATTTTATTTTAATATAATATGTATAGATGTATATCTAGATAACAGTTTGTTATCACGTATTCTATTATTCTATACACAGTCTGTTTATTATTTCGTTTATTCCAGTGTAATTAAAAAACTGCTGACTCGATTTTGAACGGAATACATATGGAAATAGAAAAGACCAGGGTCGAGAGAGAGATTGCAGATTATAGACGCTAAACAGCTGAGGCAATCAGCGTCAATGCCAGGGTTGACCATTACGCCAATCGCAATCAACCCATCGATCGCATCGTCATATTAGATCGATCGTCATTTAATTAAATTCAAATAAACTCTTTTCTAAATTTATTGTTTGTCTATTTCAATACTATTAGTTATATTAGTTTTACAAAACACGATTTTCAATAAAGAATATTAAATGAAGTACAATCTATTTAATATAATACAATTTAGTTTTTTTTTAATATAACACTCAGCAGCTAAGTGCCTAAGAATGATTGAAATTTCTTTTCATTGAATCAAGTATTAATTCTGTTCCTGATGTAAAGAACTATTTCTGATGTCAATGTTACGTAGGTATGTTTAAAATATACAAGTAAGTTTCTTACAAAGATGCCAAAACCAGATAGGTCTACTAAAATGTACATAATACTTTATTACCCTACTTTACCCCATTGAAGCTAGAGTTGTGATGGTTCAATAGTTAATACTGGCAAAGACGATATATCAATGTCAATAACGTACTTTATATGGCTCAGAGAATTTGGCTTCGAATTATATATATATATTTTTTAATCTGTTCTTTTCCGGCATTTAAATTTCTTATTGAGGTTTGAGGAAGCATTTACCTTTGTAGAATAACTTTTATATATGATTTTAATAAGTTTCTCCGTGTTTTTCGTCTTAAAGCAACCAGTTGTATCAAGTATTTCCAAATCGCTTAGTTTTGCCCATGTTTTCTTTGGAATTAAAAAAAATCATAAAATTATAATTATTTTCACTTTAAATAAACATTGCTCACTGACATACGGAAAATTTGAGGTTGAAGTTTCCCCTAGTGCTCACCCCAAACGCTCGCATCGAAAAATATGTAACTCCGCCTCATTGCATATAGCCCATAGGTTTAAAAAGTGAAAAAAAATGCTTTAACGTAAAAAAACGTAAAGGGAGTTAGGTGTGCTGCAATTTAACCGACCAGGACTTAACGATCACTCTATATATATTCAACGAAAGGATTTACTTTCTATATCCGTAGGTCTGTGTATACGAGTGTTTTTGTTGTGTCGAGGGTTTGGGCGTACGGAGATATATTATATTCTGTGCGAAGGGAAATTTTTTAACGAAATTATGTAGGATTTGTGTGTCGGAAGGTTGTCTGTAGGACCGTACACGTAGAGCTATCTCACTGCGTTTGTGGGGGCTAGGGCGGCCGAGGACGTACGACCTAACGTTGGGGCTAAAGCCACATAAGGGCCCTTTGATCATTTCTCTACAGATTTATGCTGACATTTGGTTGTGACTTCGCTCGCGGTAATGTTAGTTTTGACGGGAATCTTCTTGCAAAGACGGTACTATAAGATTACGTATCAGATGACTGTGTGTCAAGTTTCGTCAAAATCGGTTCAGCCGTTTTCAAGTTATCCAGTACAAATATAATTTTGACGTTACGTTCTTCCGTTTAGATATTTTATATACTAATAAAAATTCAACCATTGAACGTCGATATAAAATTTCGTTGTGAAAAGTTTATTGGGACGAAGAAAACTTTATTGAACTGGAAACCAGTTTCAGATTGTGAGAATATTGGTTGAGAAACTGTCTAGGATTGAAACCTTGATTGAAACCGTTAAAAACAATTTCGTTTTAGCAGAAAGAAATCCGAAAACATCCAATCCAATTAGTTTTCATGAAAGAAAAAGTATGGGATGTTTAGGGAAAATGTTAGTTTTTAGAACTTTTCGAAAGTAAAAAGGGTTAAGCGCTTTTGCTTTTCAAAGTTAATTTTTGTGTTATTTTCAAATAATAGATTTTATTATTATTAAGTTTTTATTTTTTATGTTATTCATTAAAAATAAGACAAATATTTAAATGCTGTAGGTAATAGGCATGGTGACAGTATAAAAGAATCAAAGAATAAATGGTTTTAGAAAAAATATATGTTGAAAGGATTTTAAAAAATGACCCAGTGTTAATATAAACATCGAGATTAATAAGATTTTTAATAAAATAAAAGTATAAGCTACTACATTCGCCCATGTTGACTGAAACACCGAATGACGTCACGCCTTCTTAAATAAAAAAGTATTTATAAACACTCGAAATAAATAATCACCGTGTCGTTTAAATTTTGTTGCGATAATTCACTTTTGCATCATTTAATTAGTTGATTTGTTGTTTATTCGTTTTGACGTGATAACATTTTATAAATTGATGAAACACCGGCTGCACGCACGAAAAAGTGTCACGTTCCACCTGAGCCTGAGCGTGCAAGCGAGAGCGCGGTATAAGCGATAGAGAGGCACGATCGGCCCAAGTGTCGGCTTGTACGCATTTCTCTCTCTTCTCGCGTGACGTCAGAGAGTTCATCAATGTTTCTTTATGACGTTATCACGTAAAACTATCGTCCGTAAACCGACTTTACAGACAACCAATTTTTTTCGTGATATTTTGTAACACTTGTGTCATAGGTTATTTTTGAGGTTAGTTAATTTGCAACTAAAGAAAACCGTACTATTTTTACTACTAAGTACCTACATTTAAGAAAATATTTAATGTAAATTATATCATTAAGTAAATTTATATACTTTTCTATGCAAAACCTCTGAGTCACAGCTCTACACCCATAAATACATCTAATGTCAGCTGCGACTGAGGCGTGACGTCACAAACGTTTTCGCGGTTACTTTAAAATAGAAAGATAAAAATGCAATAATTTGCGTTTTAATTTCATTTATCAGCATGAGTGTAGAAAGTTGCATTTTTTATAATCATTAAAAAATAAAATATTTATTTCCCAAAAATTTTCCACCCTAAATGCATTCCGGAACAAATAGTTTTTTAAATTTTTTTAGACTCGATTCTGATGTACGATGTGCCAGTAGCTTTAAAAACATAGAGCGTCGGTATGGCAGGACTACGTTTAGCTGCGATGCCAGATATTCGCGCGAGTGTGTGTGTGTATATAAGACAGATAACACAATATCAAATTCCGAAATCCAACTGTGTTGGACAAGACAATGAAATAAATTAAATTCTACTCGGCGTAATTCTCTGCACATATAGAAATAAATTTTCTTTGTTGAAGCAGTCGAATACACAAGGGACTTTACTGTACCATACAAAAATACATATATACACGTTTTTTTCCGTTTCGTTTGTAAGATAAATTTAATATCGACTACGAAATCTAGAAATCAACAGAACGATTTAATTTCATTTTTTATTTATGATTTTTCTTTAATATATAGGTATGCAAAATTATTTTACTGTCATTTTTATAATCGTTTTATTATTTTTATATTTTTAATCTCAGCATAATGTAATCACAAATACAGTTTTTATTTTATTTCTATTTTTCTCAAAAATACCACAATAAAATACAGCAAGCAGTGGAAGTAGTAGCATGACGATCTTAAAAATATATTTGGTTTCTTACAATTTATTTACTTATCAATTATTAGTTTTTTTTTTATAAATTTGTATAAAAATGGCGACTGAGTCAGTGGAAAGTTAAATTTGAAGTGATATTTAACAATTGGCAAATTAAAAAATGTTTTTAATAAAAGTAACATCCTGACACAAATGTGGTGTAAGTACGGGTATATATGGTGGACAGACCGGTAGAAATATTAATATCTACAATCTACATAATAAATATACGTAGAAATTAACTATATCCACGTCGAAATATAATTAGTTATAATAATAGTTGATTTTAGTACAGCTGTTAAATAAAGTACATTTTTGAGAACCCAAATAAAATTTATTCAATAAATAAAATTATCGACCAATTTTTCAGACAAAAACATATAATAATTATATATAACAATTACCTATATTGACAAAAATATATTATATTTGTCTGAAAAATTGGTCGATAATTTTATTTATTATATATTTTTTTAACATTTTTGTCTGAAAAATTGATCGATAATTTTATTTATTGAATAAATTTTATTTGCGTTCTCAAAAATTTACTTTATTCATAATAAACAGCTGTACTAAAATCAACTATTATTATAATTAATTATATTTCTACGTGGATATAGTTAAATTCTGCGTATATTTGTTATGTAGATTGTAGATATTAATATTATTATTAGACAGACAACAGAAATTCTTCATCAAGAAAATTATTTCATCTGTGGTCAAAACGCGTTTTTTCTTTCGGCAAAAAACCATTCATGCAAAATATTTTTAAGGTTATGCTTCGTTCTCTATATCTACCTGGTTTTGAAGTCTTTAGTTTATAAATTAAAAATTATAGCATCTGACTGACGATATTAATGCGGCTTTTGTTTTATAAACTTTTTAGACCGACAATATTTCTACGCCATTCTGATTCTCTTTTCAGTAATGTACGTTGTTAAGTACGCACAGTAGATATATATATATATATATATATATATATATATATATATATATATATATATATATATATATATATATATATATATATATATATACGATGTACATAGATATATATATAGCAGCATGGTATACATATAATAAGGGGAGAAAGTCGGACCGAAGCGCCCCCGAGAAAATATTCGTCGTCATTTACAATTTACGTTGCTATCTGCTTCTGTGGTCCAGAGATACACAGCTTCCACGTTCCAACCAAATGTCCGACACATACAAGTAAAGCCGACATAAAAAGCTGAGTTCACTTCGCAACCATTTCAACATTTCATGAAGTGTTCAGAGCTGCAACTATTCGATACTAATTTTATTCAGTAACATATTTACTATTTGGTTGAATATCGAATATTAATAACTACGGTGTCATTACAGTCACAAGAACATAAGTTTTTTAATATACAAATAATCACTGTAGAATAAATGATAATTTAGCCGCCGCGATAGTGGAGGATTCGGGTTTTGTCTCGACTGTGACATTGTTTGAATAGCAACTATTTCTAATATCATATTATGACAAATTAATAGTCAAATATTTATTTTAATTAATTTTAACGTTATTAACACTAATCTATACTAATATATAAAGCTGAAGAGTTTGTTTGTTTGTTTGATCGCGCTAATCTCAGGAACTACTAGTTCAAATTGAAAAAAAAATGTTTTGTTGGATAGCCCACGTATCGAGGAAGGCTATAGGCTAGATAAAATCACGCTACGACCATTAGGAGCGGAGCATTAATGAAAAATGTTGCAAAATGTATCTCAAAATTAAGGTTCTATTCTTGTGAAATGCATTAACTAGATATACTCATATTAGCGTTGTGAGTACACAACCCTAGCTGGCTCAATCGGTAGAGCATGCGACTGTCAATATCAGGGTCGTGGGTTCGAGCCCCACGTTGGGCGAATGTATTTTTATTTTTTTATTTTCTACATTGCTTTTTTTCTGAGGCTTACATTTAAATTTTTTAAAATTTTATTTATTTAATTAAAAAAAAATATTAGTTAAAAAAACGTATAAATATTGCTTTTTATCGACAAAAACTTTTGAACGGTAACTCCGATCATCATGAAATTTGGACTCATGTTCCTCCCTTCCCCATTCGTTCTTTTACACCCGGGTGAAACCGGACGGGGCCGCTAGTATAATATAAATAGAAGAAGTTTTTATCGTCGTCACCTCAAAACTCGAGAATATACTAAAACAAACCTTTCACCGTCTATAATCTGCAATCTCTGTCTCTGTCATAACGAATTTATATTATTACATTACTACAAAAGGGGAATGAATAATGAGCAAAACCCGGACGAAACCGGATAGAACTGCTGGTTTATTTATTAAAAAATAAACCAGAAACTTTGCCTAGTATGGGGAATTTATGTGCTAGAAGTAATTTTGCGTTTTTTGTGCCTTAAATTTCTGTATTTTTTGGTTAATTATAAACCTTACAATAGATTCAGAAATTGGAGACAGAAAAACATCAAATTATGTAGCGTAAAATAAAAACGTGTTGTTTTAACATGTTTAAGTAACTATACAAGTAAAAAAACCGTGCCTATTCCCCAAATATTCGATTGTTTGAACTGTAAACTACCAAATATTTGGTACTCAAATAAAAAAAAAGATTTTCTAGTCGTATTTACTCTTCACACATGCGATCAATCTTATAACAAAAAAATAGTAGCTTATCTGTCTTCGTTCGTGAATGAAGGTACTTTGAAGGGAGAGTTACAATATGTTAAAACGAGAAACAGCGAGTTTTAACAGTCACTCGTCATAATATTATCACAAACTAGATACATACCGCATAACGTAACTCCTATAAAATATCGGATTTTCATCTAATTTTATTTTCAAAATTTTATAGAGCTCAATTTTGAGCAAGATCACATCTAATTGCGTTCAACTCACGCAGACTATGATTTATTATTGAAATGGTGGCACAACTACATTAATTTTACTTAACAGCACTAGTGTTAAATGTGTCGTTTCACGACCGCTATACAGTCATAAAAAGCAACTATTTTAGAAGGCGGTGTGCAAATTATTTTTTTTTGAATGTATAAAGCCTAGGTAATAATTTTTGAAAGAACGAAATATTTATTTTTGGTGGTGAATGTACCAAACGTACCTACATTTTAACACAGTCCGTACATACATATGTATGCGCTGGTCATACAAAGGGGCAGTGCAGGAGGACGACACCCACCGTTCCTGCTGCTACAGCAGGATTCCTGCTGATGTAAAGCACAGGAACGTCGTTGTAGCTTAATGTTCTCTGCTAACGGTCATCCATTTTCTCAACGCGACGTGACCCTTCTGAATGTGTACACAGAACATATACAGAATGGTCAGTTAGAATTGAGCGGAGTCATTGATGCCAACAGAAAGAAAATTAAAACAGACCAGAATCACTGATGCCGACAAAAAGAAAATTAGACGTGACTTGAATGATTGATGTTAACGGAAAATAAAATGCAATAGACCAGAATCACTGAAACATTTTTGTATTTATTTACTAGCTTTGAACGCAGATTCCTTGGCGTTAATATCACGTATGACAAAAGTTATTTTAAAGAGGTTGATCCGTTACAGTCCCAATCAAAAGTAAGTCGAATTCTAAATGGGAACTTTTCCATAATAAATTTTCACAAAATGGTGTAAGTCGATGATATCAATAAATTATTGTCATAATAAATAATTTTTTTTTAATATTATTAATTATTTCAGTATTTTACTTAATTTGTACAAAGTTATTAGAAAAATAAATGTATGTAAATATTTGTATTTTACATATTATTTGCAGTATATAATTTAAAAAAGAAATTAGAAATAATAAAAATTAAAATTAAATCATTAAAAAGTTGAAAATTCACTTAAAATTGTCAAGAATAAAAGTCCATAATTGAAAAGTGCTAAGGTTTAATAATTTTTTTTATTGATTAAAAGTCTCCTAATTAAATTGGAAAAAATATTAAAATATGCGTAAGACATCAATGCTTTACATAGTTAGTTTTCGGAACTGCTGTCATTATTTGGTTATTTGCAAAAAATTAAAATGTACCGTTTGCATGCTAGATTGACATATTTTCCATAAGACTACATGTAAAAGTTTTTTTTAATTTTTAACTTTATAAATCTCCTAATGATTTTGGATTTTTTACAGAAAATTTTGTCATAAAAAATCTATTAAAAAAACTTTATTTCAGATTTTTTTCATTACCTTCGTAAAACGGCTCAACCTCCTTAGCCTAACTTTTGGTACCAATTGATTAGCCTAATCAAGAAGTGAGATTCATGAGAAAAGTAGATTAAAGTCTCCAAAAAATATGAGCAAAAATTCGATTCGGAAAAAGACGTTTTTTTATTTTTTTCGCCGACAAAAATTGTATTTGTTATTAACAAAAAACGAAAAGACAAAAAATGTTCCTCAGATTTTTAGCAGTTACTCAAAAACTAAAAGCGATGGCGGAAATTGAAAAAATATTCTTAAAGAGGAGAAAATTTCCAGTAATAAAGTCACACTCCCGGAACTGTATCTCTATTAGTTATATTTTTAATTTTGACGTTGAAAATAGGGTTCCGTGCGGCCGTGACACCTCGAGCGGAGCTGTTGAGGGAGTACAACACATAAAATAATTGTTTTAC
Source organism: Xanthostigma xanthostigma (assembly GCA_963575645.1). NCBI lineage: Eukaryota > Metazoa > Arthropoda > Insecta > Raphidioptera > Raphidiidae > Xanthostigma > Xanthostigma xanthostigma. The sequence goes on along the minus strand of OY754471.1, from coordinate 5,783,556 downwards.
AGTATTATATAACAATTTAAAAATTTGTCATTTTAACACTATAAAGTTCCGTTGTACATTTTTTTTTATTTATTTTTAATTAGTGAGGCTATTTTTAACTACCTAATTTTTTCGGAAAACCCTCTCTATTGAAAACAACAAAACATTTTTAAATAATTGACCTATAAATGTTTTGCTTCATGCGGAGCCCTTTTTACATAATATATACTTAACAAGATCACGTTATAAAAGTTTATAAAAATTGTTTATATCGTTTACTATAATTTTTAAAGTTAACAAAAAATTGAAAAAATGCGTATTTTTTCAATTCTCGTGTGCAGCGGCGTTAAAACACGACTACGTAAAAGAAGAACGCAATCAAAGTGTAAGGCAGTATTTTTTTTTATATGTAGTCGGGACTCCTTATAGGAAAAAAATTCGGTGTAATTTTTTCTTCGGTTCCCGAACAGATTCCCGACTGTCTCGCGTTTTGATTTGGTTGCTTCTTACTTTTTCGCAGTGGAGCTTTATTTATTTCCGAAGATATATAAAGATCGGCCTGTATTTGACGAAAATGTTAGGGAAGGGACTCTTTTTACTAGAGACCGGAACGCCACCATTAGATTTGTGTGTCGGTTCGCGGTAGTAAAAAAAATTGCCGTATGTTAGCCGGGCAGGGTATTAGGTATTATATACATATATGCATGGCACCGTATACCTCTCTGCTACGTATGTACAACGCAAAACAGTGGGGAAGAGAGAAATTCTGACGTCCCGGGTCTAATTTATATACATTAACACGTTCTCTTCCACACACATACATACAGACAGACGCAGTTCAAACTCAAATTCTACCATAACGACAGACAACCAAGCTGACGCCCCGATAAGAACAAAATAATATATAATCTCTACTAAATACTGTTCACTCGCACTGAGATAGAGTTGCAGCAGCTTATTGCAATTAAAAACAGCGTTCTCCAACTAATGTATGAATCGATTAACATCGATAACTAGAGCTGTAAAAGTAACGAGAAATTGTGTGCCCGTATGTATTCGTTACTTAAATAACCGGTACCCGTTACTTTCGTATCGTTACGTTACTCGATACTTTTGATACGACATACAATAGTGTACTTAACAGCATCAAGCAATAATCATGTAGCTTCGCACTAAAGCGCGTCGCATATTATGTGATACGATATGAGTCATGACTTAGTACTTTATGAATACTTATAAGTATAACACATTGTGTTCGTATAACTGTATCAAACGAATCGAACTGACATGGATACGAAACATGCGAGTAACGAAATGAATTTGTAAGTAACGATTCGTTACTTCGAATCAGACGATGTACCCGTTACTCAGTAACGAATACATACGGTTTGTTACAGCTCTACCGATAACTCTATACTAGTGTCCGACTGAAGCCGAAGCCGATACGTCGGCTATCGGCACAACCTTCGGCAGAAGCCGAAGCCGAGAACTTAAAAACCCTTAGAAATTCTATTTAAATTGGCTACAACTGCTACAAGCTACAATTAAAAATACAAATGATTTTAAAATTTTTAAATTGAAGGTTTGCATTGACTATCATATATTATATATTAATACGCTAAGGTTAAGAATGTTTGCCTCCCTTTTTAGAAAAAACCTCACTATTTCTCCATATAAATTACACCGCTTAACAGCATGTTTGTTGCATGGAATATTTTACATCATTCTAAGCTAATTTTTGACGCTGATTTCAAATATATTTTTTATATCAGCTCTAGTTTATGAATTATAGGGAGGGGTGTTTTTTTTGGAAAAAATACTCTCACTGTACAAACATATTTTATTAAAAACCACTGCTAAGTCTTGAATTTTCTTTTATATGATTTTCTACTGTAAAATGATATATAATTATATATCATTTTACAGATAATTGCTTGCTCTACTAACATCGACAACTAAAAAATTTATTATTGCTTTTGTTTTTGTAAATTAATTAAAACACAGCAACGCTGAACAACGTCTGCCATCTGACGGCTTTAATTTTGAAACAACGTCAACACTTCGATCTGTCATCTGACCTTCATATTGTAATACAACAGACACAATACTGCATACTGCCATCTGACGGGTTTAATTTTGAAACAGCGAGCAACTCTGAACAACGTCACAGCAATGCTGCATGCCATCTGACGGCTTAGCTCAACGCTTTTGCTACTTGCGCCTCTATATGACAATTTTAGTAAAATAATTCTTCGATCTGTCATCTGAGCTTCATATTGTAATACAACAAAAAGAAGAACGTTATAAGCAGTGTGCAAAATTAGAAACGAATTGAATACCTGCAATCATATTTAAAAAATAATTTTGTAAAGTGATAATTATTATACTTATTTAGTGCGAATAATTCGCACAGGTATAATATAAAAAGGTAATTTTAATCATCTCTAGAAGTTGCCATGTCCATCGCGCTCTAGAGCTTTCCTAACAGTTCGTTCAAATTCGTGCGGTGATGGATATGTGGACTAAATTTCGTTTAAATCGATTAAGTTTGACGAGAGTATCGTGCACACACACACACACAAACATTTTTAAAAATTATGCCGAACTGTTCAGGACTCAGGAGGTTATAAAACGTTTAGAAATTTTGGTCCAACCAGTAGGTCCCGCCATCCGACCGATGCCAATATGTAGGGTACGTGTATTCATAAAATTGTTTGCTTATTTTTGTTTTACAGTAAAACCTCGTTTATCCGACGTAATATGGGGAGGAAGTACCTAGGAAAAGCAAAAACTCGGATAACACGGAAGAAATAAAAATTCGAAAATTTTAATCATTTTTTATGTAAATACATATTTGACGTGGTAGAATGAAATTTTATCACAAAAGTATAAATAAAAGTGTTGTATACAAATAAGCAATAAATAGGCCAAATATTACGCGCGTACAGTATAGACATAGCGGCTTCATTCGTTTTATCCGAGTTTTTCGGTATTATGCGAGCATACACCGCGATTAATGAGGACTGCCGGATAAGTCAGTTGCATCGGATAACGCGGAGATTCGGTTGATCGAAGGCCGGATAAACGGCATTTTACTGTATTGGTTTAAGATATAATATTTGTATATAAATATTATATATTTAAAAATAATTAGTGAACGCTTATAGTTCTATTCTGTAACTTTATAAGCTAAACGACACTTTTTTAACCCGACTACTTGTTTATCATATATGATAAATAATTTAAAACTGTTCTTTCGAGACTTGACAAATGTACTGATTAACGCCATAATTCAATTAATTTAACAAACAGAAAAATAGAGAGCCAAAACATCATTCTGTTTAAAAAAAAATGAGAAAAACAATTTTCATGTTTCATAAATAAATTTCTTTTGTTTTAGGAATAGTGTGCGAAATATTTCCATGGAGCTCTGAACAGAAGGTAAGATTTTTTTAAATACCTAGTGTTATAAAAATTTCACCTTTAAAACAAGATTATCTACGTTCGAGAAATACATTATCATAAATGTAATATTCAAATCTTTGATTAACCGTTAGAATGCTACGCGGCGCAAAAGCGCTGCGATCGTTTGTATCGAAAATTGCGGCGCAGCGCAAAAGCGCTGCGAGTTTCAGTTTCAGTGTGTTGTTGAGCTATTTTTTTTTTATTTTTTATTTTCTAAAAGAAATAAAATACAATAATATTGATATTATTTTATGTTTAATAAACATTAATAAACAATATAATGCAAAAATAATTAATAAAATTGATTGATATTAGTCTAAATTAGAGTGTTTTATTTGACACCATTATTTTTTCTTTTAAATTAATCAATATGTTTATAGCAATTTTCATTTATTTTTGCCAAAATTGCTTAGCACTAAAACGGTTAACGTCTGATTAGAACTCTTCAATAAATAAAATTATCGACCAATTTTTCAGACAATATATTAACAAATGTATTAATTATATTTTTTGTTAATATATTGTCTGAAAAATTAGTCGATAATTTTATTTATTGATAAATATAATATACCTATAAATTATAATTATTTATGATTTTTACATAAGCGATCTAACAAATCTCAAACTCGATTTCGGATACGAATTTCAAAATAAGTTTAAGACAGTACCTACTAAATTTTGTAGTGGTATAATTCAGTGCTGAAGTATTTTTTAGCACGATATTACCACTAAAGCCATGATAAAATTCAATGCTAAAAATACTTACAAAGTAGAATCATTAGATTCATTTTATCAATAGTTTTGTATTTAAAAAAAAATTGGTTGTCTGTAAAGTCGGTTTACGGACGATAGTTTTACGTGATAACGTATTCCGTAATACATAACCTAAATTCTACATAATATAATAATTATAATAATTCGTATCTATGATATTGCATCTTTCGCTTCAAATTTAGGTTAATTTTATGCATTAAAATACTCACCACCTATAATAATAATTGTTTTTTTTACTTTCTTTCTTTCGTATTTATTTTAAGTCTCAAAGATTAATTGTCATAATATTTTGAAAACAATTGTTTCACTGTTTATATAAAATTCCAAAACCTACTTACAATATTTAAGTATTTTCATACGTCAAAAAATTGATTTTTATAATGATAAAATTTGTATGAAAACGATTTTTTCGAGAGATGAGACCTAGCTAAAACGATTTTTTGCCCCCCAAAATCCCTTTTCAGTAAATTTCATCCAAATCGTTAGGGCCGTTTTCGAGAAAAGCACGCACAGGGTCAGGCGGAACGTTAGGAACGTTAGGAACGTTACACTTTTTCGTGCATGCAGCCGGTGTTTCATCAATTTATAAGATTGGTGATTCATAAATTTATAAGACGTTATCACGTCAAAAAAAAATTAAATTTTTGAAAAATATTAAATCTTGAATAAGGAAGCATTGTACTTTTTAATTAGGCTACATAGATGATATACTTCAAGAAAGTTAAAAAAAATTTAAGTGCAAAAATATAATTTTTTAAAATTGTACATACCAGTATCACGTTCAAATCTGAAACAAAAAATAAATTTAAAATATGTAAAATCTCATAATTATATCATATGTTACTTTTCAAAATTGACATTAATAATATAATAATAATAATTTGTGTACCTGGTGAGTCATGACTATCTTATATTTTACGAATAGAACATCATGTTAAAAACAAACGCTAGCAAGTTGTTAAAAACTTTTAGATATTGTGACTCATTTGTCTGTTAAAAACAAATGAGTCATACTTCATGCACGAGATATAATATATTAATACGTATTTTTGTACTGTCAAAAATTTTGAATTTTAAATGAAAATTATGTATTTTATAGAGGGTAAAAGAGATGATTTTCACTTTATTTTCAAAAATTTTGAGTCATCAATTTAGAGCAAGCGTCACTCTAATAGTGGGTTATAAAAAAGCAACTGACAGATAAAAAGCGATTGATTATGGAATTGGTACAGCGCGAGCGGTTTGGTTTTACTTTACTGCACTCGTGCGTAATGAATCACTTTACATGCCTGTGTACAAGTATATAAGGGTTCGAGCAAAACATATTTTATAGCATAATAATAAATATAATATGTATAGTATTTGCGAAAAATTATAATACCTACATTTTTAATATAGACATTTTCATCATTTCAAAAAGTAAAGCTTAGTGGTTGTGTTAGAATTGTTGGCAATCATGTAAACATAACTTTCCCTAGTTGAAAACAAGCAATCTAATTAATTAATTTTAATTAATTAAGATAAATACTTAATGGGTAACTCACAGGACAAAAAAATTACAAAGTGTTCAAATATGATTTGTAAGCCGTACCTATACAATAATATCGTTTTTTGATGTTTGTTAGGTGCAAAAAATAAGTAAAACTTTTGTAATAGGACGAATCTATATTCTTTTTTTTTGGTTTAATGGATTTTAATGTTAATTTTGAACTAACCTCTATAAAATAGCTGCTTTTATTGCGCATGTATGCACGCATGTACATTGTCCAATGTACAGACCCATTCCACACTAGTGCTGTAACGAAAAACAAAACTGCTCGCGTTATACCAATTCCATAATATTATATCAATGTTGGTCAGTCTATTGCTTTTTGTATATAACCTACTAACCTACTATTTTTGTAAACTATTCTAGTGAAGTTTGCTCAAAAGTGAAGTGTCAAACATTTTGAACATGAAGTGAAAGTCAGCTATTTTTAGAAGGTACATACTGATGCTCGTTTTAACATACTCGTGTAGTTTAATTCATTTCACCCTAGATACATAAACTTGGTACTATTTTAGTACCTATTTCTTAACTAGCTCTTAGATTAGAACCTGCGAAGAACTTGATGAGCTATGCCAAGGATCCAAAAAATATATAGAAATTGGCTTGTACTCGTTGTTATCAGTGTATTTTGTTTCTATAAATAGACAGACAGATAAAATTTGAAATCTCTCAGAATTTTCTAAACTTTCTCAATTTTTTTTTAGTACTGCTGTTGGGTTGCCGAATGGCTACACTAGTCAAAAAATTTGATTGACAATGACCTTAGATTGTGACCATACATATTTATCCAGACTCGAAAAATAATTGATCGATTATAACAATATTTTTCCTAAGTAGGTATACATTTATTTAGCATCGTTTTTGTACAATTTCCGTATTGAAACAACGTTTTTCAACGCATTTTGATCAAAATTTAGCTTGAAAAGTTATTTTTTTCAATGTAGATGAATTATTTGTTTTTGTTCGTGTACAATCTAATGTTCTAGAACACAAGGACTTTCACAACGACATTACACTGCTCCTGATGTATGAACTATGATTATTCGGTCATTGTCAAATTAATGACAATCCTTTCTGCAACTCATCTTGTAGAAAAAGGATCGTTATACCCCGTGACAACAGACTCAGTTCTGTATCTCTTTTTGAAAATAATTAAGACTAAAGACGTATAATATAATTCAAATAATATTTTCAAAAAAACCTTAACATATAAAATATAAATACCAAATTTGTTTTATTCCATGAAAATCCAATTTTTAAAAATCTTATAAAAAATGTGAGCGGTAATTTCTAATAAAAATGATTGGTAAAATCCAAGATCTAGCGCCAACGGCTTGACATAATATATTATAATAGCTATATATCTCCATTTTGTTTTTCTGATATATTCCCTGGTAAAAAACAAAATATAAAATTTATAAAACATTCTTCCAAGAATGTTCTAGATCTCAAAAAAACAAAAACTTTTGTACTCAGAGTAAATTAGCTTTTGTATATAATAATATATTACAAAAATATTAATTTGAAACGTCAACAAAAAAAGCGGACGAAAACAGGTATACCAACACAGTAAAAATATAATAAACGGCTTATCTGTTTTTATGCAAGGTACATGAAACACATGCATACATATATTTGTTTGTGTGTATCTGATGTCCAAGTATACATATTACATATATATATACATCCATGTATATTTGCATGTTACCAACTACACAGATTTTTAAAATTATCGTCATGCCGTATTATAATGTACCTGGTATACCAAAAACAATTCAGAATGGCGATTATCAACGACAGAAATTCTACAGAAGTCTTACTTTATATTGGACACAGGTATTGACAAAAAAAATGTAAGCCGTCGTAAGACACCTGGCAGATGTGAAACTTAGATTTAATCGAAATTCTAGTAACTAAACTTTGTCCTGTCATCTAGTTGTCACCTTTAACAAAAGCCAATCTATAATTAACACGTATACAAAAAGCGAGCGTGACGCGCTGTCATCTAACGAAATACTATAGCAAGTATAAATCTCGTTTAGTTATCTAGATGTTGCCTTTAACTATAAATCCATATTTAATGCAGCGCACACAAACATAACGTCGTCCCATAAAAGTATCGCAGCAATTGCACAGTTTTACTTCCAACCAAACGCGACATTAGATGTTTCACATAAAAAACCAGACATGTTTCTTGTTTAGTTTAGCGGCTATGAGAATTAAAAATAATTTTCGTAATTTTTCGAAAATTCTAACAGTTCACAGCTTCTAAACAAGAAGAGACCTATAAATATGGGTGTATCCATCGGAATCAGCCCGTCTTTTTTCCATAACCAGATAGTTTGAAAAGTGCCTGAGAAAATTATTAATTATTTTTATAAAAATCAAACCGACACATTTACCAGTTCTTAAATCAGTACCTGAAAACTTTTTATTTATTTATTTTTATGTCTCTCAGACAGTTTGTTACATCAAATGTAAACTGCATAATTTACTGGGCAACTCTTATAAAATCTCCTATCCTTAATTGAAATATGGCCGTTTGAAGTGAAACTGCTTTAGTGTTGTATCAGTTTGAAATTTTCTGTTACGGTAAAGGGGAAATTCTTCAACGGCAGAAGAATGTAAAAGAAATCTTGATGATGCAATATGGATAACGCATCAATGAAACAAGTGCATAACACTAAAGAAGCTTCACTTCCCTCGGGAGCTTATATGGGTGAAGCTCATACATTTTTGTACAAGAAAATGACCATGTCCACCCTCTGTCAAGGCATATTTTACCATAGCGCCTTTGATACTTAACCGGTAAAAATTGTAAAAGACGCGCTGAAGATAAGTATTCGTCTACTCCTCGGCTATTCTCCAACGTAAAGCCAAATTGAATTGTTCAAACTGTAAATAAAACTATGGCATAACCCCTTTTCCACATATCTCACTGATATTATGTACGCTTATAAAATAATGTGAACGAACACGAAAAAATTTACTGTTTTTTACTGCTTTCCTGCCATTTTTTACCCGACCGAGAAAAAACTTTTACATAGGTATACGAAAAATTAAATTAAGTGAAACCGTGCTACAGAGAACTTTAAAATCATGTTTAAAAACACGAGTCAAATTTACTAGAACGATAATATTTTTTTAAAAAAACGTCAAAATATCTAATTTATATGCTTTTAAGTAAAATTTTATTCGTGCGCAGAAATTTCATGAATTTTTTGTAAATGTACGAGATTTATAACCGTTTTTAAATAAATTAAAATAGTGTACCGTTTTTATTTCAGGCTGGCGACAAGATTCTCTGCGACTTTCAGTCTAGGTAAGTTTCCAGTGAGTATAATTCAGATTACAAGACGTATCCCTGAAAAAATTTTTAGTCAATGAGCAATTAAATTAATAATGAAAAAATAAATGCAACGTGCCTTTTTCTATTATTAAATCGAATTTGAAACGATCCGAGAAATTTTTTTAAAGTGTCAAAAAATATATAGGATTATTGCTTTAGTTATTATTATTTTTTTAAAGTCTTTTAAATGTTGTTTGCTTTTAGTAAACGGTTTACTGAACCCAAACTGTATTAGAGATAGAGCAATTTCCATTTTTTAAAACTGTAATATTACTAGGATTCATTTTAAATAGGTGACGGATAATTGCTCGTATTCCTCTTAGGAGAAGAAACTATGACTAATTTGATATGATTTAACTTCTATCACTTAGGGGTCGGAAATGTGTCATTTTCGAGAAAATCTACTTTGGTTTTCATTTTACAAAAATCCAAACTTTGGGAGTTAAAAAAGTAAAAAAAAAAAATTCTCACTTTTTGGCCGTTATTTTTCCATGACCTTACTAATTGGCTAACCTTCCTAAAGCTAACAGTCACAACATTTACTGTCAGATTTTATGTTATGTATTAAAACTTACAATAAATTAAAAAAAATAAACTAAAAAGTCTTCACAGAAGTGTCATTATCACAAAAAATGAAGTATTTCCTACCCCTAAGTGATAAAGTTAAATCATTCCAAATTAGTCAGTTTTTTCTTCCGAGAGGAACACAAGCAATTACCGAAATATTGAAAGGGGTTCGCTCGTCAAGACATCATTAAAAATATCCAAATAAAGGAAATTACAGAAAAAAATTTATAGAATAGTATAATTTTTTTTAGGTTTTTTAAAACTGGAACGTATTTCTGAGAAATTATCAAAACAGTTTATTTTTGAAAAATTACTCATGATAGTATTATTTTATCTAAATGCACTATCTTTAAAACATTATGTGTACAGCAGTGTGTAAATGTTTACCACAACGTGAATAGAATTTATTGCTCTAGTAATTCGAAATTTTTATAAAATTTTATACGTAACTTCTAGAAAATCTAGTAGAAATATTTGACGCTATTACGACACGATATGTTCATCGAATGTTAGTTTTGCAAATTAAAAAAATTTAGCTTGAAAAGTTTGTGTAGGTACGGAATGTTGAAACATTAAATACTGTGAACGGAAAAAATGAAGGGTATATCGCTGGCAAACATTCCAACAAAAAGATATACGAATCGCACTTCAAAACAATGTTCTCATTACGGTCTAAAAAGTCCATTTCGTATTATATTACACGTTTTATTTTTTTGAAAAAAATATCTGTCAGCCATAAAGTACGGAGATTGAAAAAGTTACGTATACTTGACAAGTAATAATAAAAAAAAAACACACGTCCTCTAACATATTTTTCATCGGCCACTAATAAAAGTTCTTCAATTACGTATTTTACAAAATTTTTTCAACGACATAACATAAAATTTATATGCTTTTGTCACTTGCAAAATAAAAAATAATAATGAAAACAAATCATAACGAAAATATGTAGAGATGGTTATGGGTCTCAATAGCTGTGTAATACAAAAGACAGATTTTTTTTAAGTGTCCACAATGGCGGTCCGCCGGCTGGAAACAAATGACTGTGTGACGTGTTTTAAAACATATGAGAGTGTAGGTACATATTATATGTTGATATAATATAACCTGCTTTTGTTTCATAGAAGTACAGGCATATAACTCCAAAGCAGATGTCTTTTGTTTATTCTATAAAAACAAAATAATGTCTATGTTACTCATATTAATGTCAATTAGGCAGATGTTTTGTTTTGTACGTAAAAAACACGCAGTGAAAAAAAATTAAAACAAAACGAAAATGTAGTACCCACCTACATGCCTCAATTACGTTATTTGGGACAATATCGGGCTTCCTTTTAATGAAAAAATATCGTAACCGAGTTTCCTATTATACAAACAAAAAATATAGGTATAGATACCACTCATTACATAAAATACTTTCAAGCGACAGCTACGTTAATAAATTTATTTTAGAAATTTCAAAATCAAATTGAAAAATACGTTTTCAATGAACTACCCAATTATCACGATCACCAAAACATTAATTATATGAATTATGAATTTCACTTAATGCTAATTAGCATATTTCTACGATTATAATATTTTCATAAATCAGAACTTCTATATAACACATAATATCTATCTCTTTTCTAAATAATTTGGTCAAAACGTCGACAGTCAATATTTTACACGTTTCGAAATTGACGCGAGAATTTTTAAATAAAATATGTCATTCTATCAAACAAATTTGTCACCAATTACAGCTTAAAAGCTATTTGTATTTCATGCGAAACAGGTTTTTAATATATAGCCTAAAACAGTAAAAGTGAAAATAAATCTGTTTTTTCCCGAGGATCGAAAAGCAAGAACTAAACTATTTAATGTGGGTGATTGTGTTTCGTTTAGCTCTAGAGTATTTATAATGTAGAAGATTTGTCTGTGCCCGGACAATCTAACCTACTTTTGAAATTTCTAATATTTATATGGTATTTCCCTTAAACTAAAATCCGTAGATTTTTATCCCAAAGAATGTGAAGAAGAAGTTAAAAAGAGTCCAGTAAGAAACTAGAAGTCACAGATAAATTTATTTTCATTACCTGAACATTGTTCTTGAATTTTCAGACACTTTAAGATGATTTCCCGTAAGTAGATACAATTATTTCCTTCTTTATTAATATAAAAATTTCTAAATTCCGTCAGCAAATAAATTATGAGATGTTAACGATTTGTTTAAAACTAAACAATTAAAATATTTGTTAGTTAAATCAATGTTACTTTCGAAAACAGATGAAAATATGTAAAATCTGCAGTTTTTGTATGGCAGATGCCTTATTTCCATGTCATGCAGAATATACACAACTATCGAGAAAAAAGCGACGATTAAAATTAAATAAATAATTTTAAAGTTATGTAGAGTCAAACCTGAGTGATTGAGAACTGGGTAAGCGAGAAAACTCTCTAAGGGAGAGTAATTGCCAGGTACCGTATTTGTAACCCTCTAAACCCTTTATAATACGTGAGAAACAGAAACCTCTTTACGAGAAAGACGTTTTTCACTCATGGACCTCTACAACTGAGACTACTACTTGCCTGACCCTCTATAAATAAAAGTCGAACGTATTAATAGTTCCACGAAATTTAAGAATGAGTCATAAATAGCTGAACTAACATTGTTTTTGTATAGTTTTTATAGACCTCTATAAGTGAGAAAGACCATTCCTCCTGTACCTCAATAAGCTAGAAACTCGAGTTTGTGAAAAACCTTCATAAGCAGGTTTGATTGTAATTCTTTGATTGTAAACAATCAATTTCTTATAATCAAATCTGCTACTTTATGCAAGATAGGTAAGTTCTCATTTACCTATCTCGCATAAAGTAGCAGATATGCTACAATATCAAAAATTTTGAAAAATGTTTCTTTTGTAAATTTTTTTAATTATTTTTTCCATAAATAAAACCTATAATGGAAGTCAACGTATTTTTTTCATGACAATTAATTAAATAGTGTAATATAGGGTTAATTATGTAATAATACCAAAATTCCATTATTTGCATCCCATAAATTTAATATTATCAAAGTGTCTTAATAACTTCGTTACTGTGACTTCCGAATTGGTTAGACAGTATTTTGTTTCACTTTACGTACTAGAGTTAATCGGATCATTTTACGACCACTATGTAAGCTGTTTTATAGGGGATCGTGCAAAAAATATAAATAATAATAATATGACTTGAAGACTTCACTTTGAATTTCAAAACTTTCGACATATTTTGACAATATCTCTAAGTAGAAAAAAATGCGTATATCGTACGTAAATGCAGTCATTATGTTACAAGTTGTGACGTTGTGTTATACACGAGTGTAAGCGAGTTTAACATTCACACGAATCATAACAGCATAACTTACAAGATAGACTTTTTCAAGTTAATATACACAGAAAATAAAAACAATAACTATGAAAATCAACATTAATTACTAACCATAGCAATTAACATAAATTCAATAAATCTAGTAATTTCGTCCACAATCCTGGGATTATTCTTATTATTACCACGTTGGACACGATATCTAAAATAATATAACTCTTTAAATTTCAGTACCTTACCATATATCATAAATAAGTTTGTAAATAGTTTAAAAGACTCAAGAACAGTTCTTCTCTTGTGTTTATGAAAATCCTGTATAATAAATTATAAAAAAAACTAAATAATCCATTCGAGCAGTTTTTACTCTGCACCTCCACCATTTTATATATCATAGAACGTGGAACGTTTACATTGCATAGATGAGTTATTACCGTTTCTAATTCTATTTAAACATTGGATAAACATTATTTATTATCTGCAAAAAACCGATGCACCGATACGCGAATTAATTGTTAATAAAAGTATGTAAAAAAAGTACAAATAACGATTTATGACGAAACGCTTTATTTGTTGTTATATTCTAATTTATGCTTTCTTAACTTTTTTATCGTACATCGTAAAAAATAAATGTTAAAATTTAATATAACTCGACTACGTAACCCAGCAAACCGAAACGTGAGACAAATTTTTTGTTTAGTAGACGTGAACCTGTTCAGAAGCTGAAGAGTAAATTTCGGTATTCAGGTCCACGACAAATGATATAAAATAAAAAATACTGTCTCCGTTTTGATTTGCCTGTTTTCTTTTTTAACGGAGTCGTATTTTAGTTTTTTAACAATAAGTCGTAGGTAGTCATGTGCATTATTAGATATGATTGAAAATTTCACAGGAAAGTGGACAGGTGAAGATAATATATATAAGTATCTGAAGATGCTGCAATAAAAGCAGCGAAATGTTATACCTACTATCGCAAAAAAGGTGTTATTTATCTTCACCTGTACACTTTCGTGTGAAATTTTCAACCATTTTATTTTTATTTTAAAATTTATTTGTAATAGATATTTCTACAGTAGAATGTTCTTCAATTATAAAGTTATATCATAAAAAATAAAACATAACACAAATTTCAAAATTATTGAAATTTTTATAATAGCAATATGGCGGGGAATGATAGCCCTATGACATTCTTGACATTCAAGCGAATCCTACGACCCCTCATTTATGAAAGTCTGTTCACTAATTTGCGTAAATACATAATAATATGCTCAAATCATAACCCATCTTTTTGGCTTTTTTGCCATAGTTCGGTAAAAATGTAATCCCTTCCAGAATTTTAAATATTAAAAAACTGACATTTTCTGAACGTTCTTTGTCTATATTTAAAGCTATTACAACTGCTAGAGCTTGTATAGGCCAGTAAAATGGCGAGATTAGTTTCGGCTAATTGGAAAGTTAGAGGAACTTGAAGCGGTTAAGGAGACAGTTTTGGCTCGATTTTTAAAAATCAATAAAAAATAGAAAATTTCAAATAATTGATAATTTTTCATATTTTTAAATGTTGGGTGTGTTTAGACATTTTTTAGCCCTGGAAATTCTCAACTTCTCTACTTTAATAATTTTTTATTATTAATTTAATTTAGGTAGAGAATTATTAAAAAAAAACTTTTTCGCGAATCATTTTCTCTTTTAAAATATGCCCACCTGCCCCCTCCTCTTGCTACGCCAATGGGTACCAATACATATTTTTAATTTCTTATCAGTATTGTCAACAATAACAAAACAATCCAAATGATACTTATATCAATTTTCGGAACAGATTCTGAGAGCTCCGCGGGTTTGTAATTGACGAGTAAACTATATAAACAAACTGTATTTAAAAAAGTAATTTTTTTATTTAATTATAAATTTCAAACGTATAAAAATGTTTAGCTAATAAAACAGCGTTATGCTTATTAAGCTAAAAACAAAAAGAGATTTTCTACTTTCAGTGATATAATCTCATGCTCCAAATAAAAATAATCCTAAAAAATGGTCTTGCCGCACCGAGGGTTCCTTACAAACTTATAGGTATATAAATAGTTCGCTCGTCACGGGAATCGAAACTCGTAGATTTTTCTCGCTTATGGCATAGGTCGTGCGTCCATTTACCAACTGCGCAAATAAGTTTGCAATCGCAAAAAAAAAATGTTTGTGATGTAACTACAAATTTAAGTTTTCGAATTTTTTCCTTTACTTGTGCTATAAGACATTGATGCTTCTTGCCAAATTTCATGACTCTAGGTAAACGGGAAATACCTTATAGGTTTTAATTTTCTTGTGTGTCAAAATTTTAGGTTTAAATGGCTGTATTTTTTTATTGTGCTGACTTAGAAGTTTGATTTTTTTCACAGATCCAAGGGATTGATGATCTGAGTACTTGATATTAATTTCAACTTGACATCTCTACGCGTTCCTGAGAAAAAGGGTCTTGACAGACAGACGAACAACGAAATGATCCTATAAGGGTTCTCTTTTTCCTTTTGAAATACGAAACCCAAATGACGCAGATACACAATAACGAGCAATCTTTTTCCTCTAAAACACAAGACTATTCAAATTTTAAAAGTATTCATCATAAGTTGTTGATTAAGAGCTGTTGGTGGTGGTTTCGTTTCAATTTTGGTGTTCACCACTAACCGCTCTTAATCAACAACTTATGATGAATATCTACTTTTAAAATTTGAATAGTCTTGTGTTTTAGAGGAAAAAGATTGCTATTACCCCATTTCATAGTTTGAAATCAAAAAAAATTAATTAAAAATATGAATTGACACCCTAATGGTTTGAGGTCTGTAAAAAAAATGTAAGCAAAATATTTCAATTCGATTTTTAAAACAAATTTCATTTAACTTAGTTTAATTTTTGTAAATCGAAGCAATTTAAACAACGTCTGTACTCTGTGTAAAATATTTAATATTATTTTTATAAATATATTTTATGTGCAAAATAACAAATTACATCGAAATAGCAATATATTCTCGATTTTTTTCTGTTTGCTGTGTAAAATAATAAAGTCAACAAATTATAACTCACATTGTCAGAAATATACAAACTAAGTATTTGTAAACAAAATGCTTTACAGCTGCTTGTTATTTGATGGGTAGAGAAAATCGGGAAACGCACGTCGGAAAATTTATTTTTTCCTCCTATTTGAAACAACTACTACACATAAAAGCAAATAATATAAATTTTGTAGAATATTTTCGTATACAGTTACACAAGAGGAAAATGTGGAAATTTTATATTTGCATACATTGTTCATTGTTGAAAAACGGCTACCACTTGAAAACAGATATTTTAGGTTGACAAAAGAAAAATGAGCGGAATTTAGTATTAATTGTACGTTTCAGATACTGACTGTTTTTTTTTTGTTCTTTTTTTGCTGGTCCGTTTATCTAAAGAGATAATTTATTATTTTAAAAATTAAATGATATAACGTGAAAATTTTTCTGGTTCAAAGTTTTTCTATTTTATTTTGTAAATTTAAAACATATACTTACTAATAATAAAAACGGCAATAAAAAAATTTTGCTTATAGTTTGTACAAGAAAATGTTGTTTCAAGTTTTGACCATATAATTTTTATATAGGTACCTAAGCTTTAATAATATATTACCTATATAAAATTTTTGGTCTTGATAGGTAGGTATACAATATAAATATATAATATGTATATTGTGTACCTATCAAGACCAAAGATTTTATTGGTGATTACAGTTAAAAAATCTTATCAGCATTTAAAAAAATCTAAATATATTTATATCTTTAAATGCTCATAAGATTTTTTAACTGTTACATTTTTCTAATCACCAAAAAATTAGAAAATGCTGATACTCGTCAAATAAAATTTTAGAAAAAGTGCTATGAAAGCCTTCTTTGCTTTTATCTTTCGTCGATATATCGGCTTTGTCAGTCATCAGATTTTATTTTTGTCTGAAAGTATAATTCTATCATCGGTGATCTATTGGACAATTTTCCACAAAATTGCTATACCTATACTTTATTTTCATCACTTAAGCCTAATTAGTGTTTCCCCTGAAAATGTAATCGTTTTTGTTATTTCTTCAACTTATAGGAAAGCATGGACAGGAATCAATTCCGCCATTTTTTTTATTTAACATCAGGTTTTTATCCGCAAAATGTTATCTGTAGACATTTTTTTCTTCTTAAAACCAACTATATTAAAGGTTAAACACGCTTACTTTACCGTAAAAACATGTATTTAAACCAATTTCGTTTGATTTCTGTTACATACCTATACCTTCTCGAAAATTTAACATACGATTTTTTTTTCATTGTCTGTTTCTTCATTTTTGACAACATAACCAATTGATGTGAGTATAGGTGCAAAATCCTGTACTAATTATTTCTTAAATATAATATATTAAAACCTTTAGAAGTCACCAAAAGTAAATAAATAAAAAACTTTTAATGTGTAGGTACTTATTTGTCTACCTTTATTTGGAATTTATTTTTAGTTAACTTTTTATGCCATTCTATTGTTTATAATATCCATTTTGAATATTTCAAGTCATATGGACGATTTTGTAGATTACAGACCCTCGATATACGTTGAATAGTTTTTATTAGTTTTAAAGAATAAAAATTACGCTAATCGTAGAAAAAATATTTAAAAAAACAAAAAAAAAACATTTTCTGTGAACAATTGTCGTGACAATAAGTAAAAAAATTCCTGGATACTAAAAGTGAGAATTTTTTTGACGTTTTTTATATCGATTAAGGTCTTAAATCTAGAGAAAAAATCATATACATTTTATTTCTTTTATTCACAAATTACCATTTTAATTCTTTTTTTATTATAAAAATAATACTGAATCTAATAAAAAAAATTTAAAAAAAACGAAAAAGCTATTTAATTATCTAATAAAAAAAGTTAAATTCAAAGTTTGGGTGTATTCGTTAAAAAAAATCGAGTTACGAGATATATAGGTAAGGGAAGTAAATATTAGACAGATACTTAACCGCGCTAAAGAAAATATGCGATACGTTAAAATTGTTAATAACAAATGAAATTAAATGAAGAAGCAAAAAAAGGTTAAACACTTACATTATTTACTTCCGAAACGAAGATGGCTGCCACGCTATTTTCCGGACTTACACGACAGAAGTACCGAACAAATTTTACGGATATAATGACATCGCGAAAACAAAAGAAAGCAGAACTTAATACATTTCCTAATTGACTATTAATTATCTATACTAAGTCATAGTAACAAAAATCGAATCGAGTATATAATAAAACAAAAATGCACGGTTACAGAGGCCATTTAAATCGGGATTTTAATGCAGGCAACGCGCATTTCAGCAATTTTATTGCATAACGGCATATCCTACTATTAAAATATATACACAAAACGCAAAAACAGAAAATTGGTCATTTTCAAAACACTATACTTAACTATACTAAAACAAAATATTGTGTATAGATGCGCTTGCAATATCGACATGTGGTAAAAAAGCCTTGCGTTTTAAAATGGCTGCCTATACGCAACATATATAGTAATATTCATGCAAAAATCCTCTCTTGTACGAAAAACAAAATGGCTTCCGTTTTTACAAGAGCAAATGTTCGAGAGCCGTGCAGCCGATATCCAGCATATTTATATAAACGTCCGTGCGAAACGCACGCGATCGTGGAGCTTATGCAAGGCGCGTTTAGGGACGCGTGTCGCATGTGCGTGGAAGCGTGAACGTACCCTTAGGCGTTCGTGTATTATCATCTCATACTATTTTTCATGCGGACTGCCGTTCAACGCTTTTCCCCTAGGTGCATGAACCAATCGGAAAAATTGTAATAAAACAGTTTTCTGCGCATCGCTCGAATATGTCAGCCATTACGCGAAGTAGCCACCCTCGACTAAAAAACAAACTACCCTGCCTATATACTGGAAACCTTATCGTATACTGAATATTTAAGTATACAGTGAAATACAGTCTTGTCGAGTGCAGTGCAAATATCAACCCTAAATACTGATCGAATAGAGTTTACCGCCACTCCTGTAACGCCCGCACGCAAGCGCACAACGTCAAGTAAACACACACACATACACTAACGCACAGTGTGTTCGGGAAAAAAAACAACAAAACAACGAAGGGTAGTTGTATAAGAGATATGCGTTACTTTTGACTCCACCCACCAGACTTTCATTCGGGAATTGTCATTGGTCGACAAATGAATATCGTAGCATATCATTAACTAAGAGAGAGGGTTTTAATATACAGGAGTTATATTTATCTTATGTATCTCTACATAATATGTATGTACATGCTAAGTATAGAGGGTTCTGTTGTGATCACCCACCATTTACCCGACACCTCGTTGTATGTGTGTGTGTGCATGCTTTTAGCAATAACGACCCCGTAGATATACATACGAGCCGTTCAGAAAATATGCTAATGTCGCCTCTAACGATGCATTGTTTAAGAGCGCTTTTCAACGAATGTATAAAAGACTTTCGAGGGTGGATTTGTGGAAGGAGTAAACGCGCACATACTTAACTACGGCGTTACGGGAAAATTTACGTTGTGCGTATAATCAATAGAGTCTAGATTCGCACGCAATGAAATTTGTTTGCATACGAAGTAGAATGTTGAATATTAGGGAAGGAGTTAGAGGGTAGACGAACATTTTTTTTCCTCAGAATTAGAAAGTGTGGAATGAGTCGATATCTCCCCACCGATTCTGTTCCGAGTCGGCACTTTTTTGTACAAAAAAGGAATTTTATTTCAGTGTGATTGATCTGAAGATATTTGAACTGTTTGTGAATAAAAACGCACTTTTTTTATACAAAAAAGAGAGAAATTTATAACACGTATTTTTTGTGATGGGACGAAATAAATAGCTATGGTTAGAAGCGAATTTGTTTTCTCGTGAATAGAAAAAATAATCGTTGGGAGGGTGTATTTTTGTGTGTCGGTCGTAATACACAAAGAGCGCCAGGCGCCACACGCGAAATAAATAGTGGTATGGGCGATGTAGGTGTATAGGTATAATTATATACCCATACATCAAGGGGTTGAAAAATGTAAAGTTTGAGGGAACCACACATGCAGGCTTGTTATATATAATACGTGACCTCCACCCCCTGAGCAAACAATCCAAGAGGGTGGTCGGTTTAATGTTCACCCCATATAATATATACGCCTAACCACCGCCAACCTAGCACGTACATTAAGTCGGCTCAAAAGAACCATAGATAAAGGGTTGAGTTTGACTCCCGACATAGTTTCCATGTGAATAACTAAAATGGTCGTTAATTAAATTCTACTACGCAACTTCGCAAATAAATTTTATCAAAATGGCTACTTCATGTTAAACATAAATCTGTACTGTTTTCTTCCGGAAACCGTTTTACACTTCTTGATTAGCAATACCTATGATAAATTTAAAATATCAGTTTCTACTAGTTTCAAATAATCTTGGTCCTTCACCAAAATTACTAAATTCGTACTAGATCCTGATATTTCTCGCTGTTGGCGGCCGTAAAAAAACTGTTTCAAAATAGTAAATTGAAAGTAGTTACAAATTGTTGTTAGGCTTGAATCTATAAGTGCTTGGTTAAATGTTAAACAAAATATCCTTTAGTTAAGCAACCCAATATTTTTAGTTTAGTTTTTAATTCAATCTAATTAATAAATAAAATTATCGACCAATTTTTCAGACAATATATTAACAAAAAATATAATTAATACATTAACGTTTCGATCCGGATTTGGATCTTCTTCAGAACGGATCTAAAAAATATAAAAAATAATTAATAATTAATTTCTAATTCGCTTTATGTAAAATTCTTTCAAAATAATTAATTAGTATCAAAATATTGAAAAAATAATAACAATAAATGAAAAATTGGTCGATAATTTTATTTATTGAAGAGTTCTAATCAGACGTTAATCAAAGATTTCAATCGAATTAAGTTAAATCTTACTTTATGACAATTGCCTGGAACAGATTTAAAAGCCCATTCATTTCAAAATAGCTCAGATATCCAATTTATTTTTACAATTAGATAACAAATCTCTGCGATGATAATATTTCCAGAAGCTGATAAAAATATTCATATAATCTTAACTGCAGAAGTTCACTGTAATTTTTTTCTCTATCAGAAAAAAGCTTATATTTAATTTTTTAATCTTTATTGCATCACATTAGCTAATTAGCTTTCAAATGAGCGTCAACTCATTTGGTTCAAGTCCGGACATCGATATTCAAGTTTCCCACGGATTCTCATACAAACGTATACAAATTTGATGAATCAATTTTTAACTGAATTCTGTGCAGTAAAAAGTTTACGAACCAATAAGTTGAAACTTATTATTACTGCATATTTTTTGTAAACATTTTTGTGTAAATATTGTAAAATAAAAGTGTTACAGAAAAATAAAAGAGAACATTAAAACCGACTCGCTATACAGTTTCCGTGTAGATAGAAGAGAGAGCAGTCGTATTGATTTTCTTCTAGAAGTAGAAAGAGAGAAAGAATGAGAGAGGGGCAGAAAAAGAGAGAGAGAGAATTTGTGCCCAGCGGACGCAACCCTTGTGCAGATTGAAGAGCAGCATATAGTGCAGAACAACACGACGAGGTAGACCTGAGAAAATAACGTATGATCTTTTTACATCCGTGCTTTTTATGCGTTTGCTTTGAAAAAACTCGTAGGGGGCAGCTCGGTGTAGCTGTTAGCACGCTGGCCTTTGAATCAAACTCTCGTAGAGGGAGCAGTTGATATAATTAGACGTTAACGACCTTAGTTATCGAGCGTCTATGATCTGCAATGAATTAAAAAAAAATCCTTTGCTTTACCCGAAAAAATACGCAGCCAAGAAACGTTCCTTGAAAGAAATACTGAAAAATGCATAGTGAGAAAGTAAAATACTGTAGAACCTCGATAAGTTAAAGTTCAAGGGAAACTTTGAAAAATTTAAGTTATCAAGTTTTTAACTTATCGACAAATCAATTTTTAACTTAATGTTAGTGTGTTCAATTTTCGCTTTATATCACTCGTTAATTAATAATTGCGTACAGCAATACTTAATGCGATTTAGTGAGAGACTGAAGTGAAAATTAATAAAGTTCTTGGAAAAACCTTTTGTTTGTGTTCTTATTCACGATTACTCACTGATATAATACGTTAAGTTATGGAGGTCACCAAAATATTGTCTTAAGTTATCGAAGGCCAACGCACAAAATGTTTGTTTAATTTACCGAGGGGTGTGTGCTTTAAGTAATGGAGGTTTTAGGCTTTGAGGGAAAGAGAATTGAAAAAATTTTTAAATTACAAAGGTTTTTAACTTATGAAGGTTTAACTTATCGAGGTTCTACCGTAAAAGACTCCGATAAAAAAATGTAGTAGGTATACCAGAAATGTTAAATTGCTGTACGTTGTTCAAAAATATACAATATATTTATGAACAATTCAAATTGGGAAGAAGAAAATCAAATTGCAATAAAAACGTATTTCATTGAATGTAAAAAGATACTGCCTAAGCATGCTCAATTAATGCAATATTTTTTACAGTTAAGTTTTCTTGCTTCCAATGGATTTTTTATAAACACAATGAAATTTTCTTCAGGGAAAGTTAATTTGATGCATATTTTTTAAATCAACTTTCCCGGAAGAAAATTTCATTGTGTTTATAAAAAATCCATTGGAAGCAAGAAAACTTAACTGCAATAAATATAGGTATAAAATGTATTGTATGAAAAAGTTACAGACTAACAAATAAGAACATTTCCACCAATATATACTTACAACGCATTACTTATTCTGAAGTGAAACTTTTTTAGCAACGTATCTGTTTGAAATTTTCTGTAAGGACAAACGATTCAACGGAGGGGAAATATAAGACACCTTGGTAATGTAAAATGGATGAAACGAGTTCACTTCGCCCGTGAGCTTATGTAGGTAAACTTCACACGTTTTTTGGTGCAATGATCGGTCAACTAGAATAAAAACACTTTTTTTTCCAAATATTTGATCGAAATATTCAGCCACACAGTTATAAATCAGCTACACCAGAGTCGGGTAAATTAACCAAAATTAATGTGTATTTGTTTCAAAACAAAGCAAGGAAATAGAAAATAACAAGTATCCAAATTAAGTGTTTTAGCAGGAGTCTACATAATATATTACAGGTATATGATCCGCAGAAAGCTTTTATAAAACTGAAATTAAAAATCGCCCTAAAAATGTTAAAATAGAAATGTTTTTAAAATTCGATAAACGTAAACGAATTTTGCTGTAAAAAACAGTAAAACGACGTTATGCAATACAAAATCTTTCAAAATAGCCCCGTTTTGTTCACTTTTTATTTATAATATTCTGAAAATACGAAAAATGTATCGATTACTTCGATATCATAACTTTAACTGAGAAGTTAGTTTATTCCAATGTGAATAAATATCTGGAAAAAAAGAGCGTTTATATTTCAACCTAGTCTTGTTTTTAGAGATTCAAAATGTGAAATCAAAAATACAAACAAAATTGTGTGGTTTCATTATTAATTAATAAAACACAGACTTTTATAATAACTTCAATCGTGCAACCAAAAAATCAATTAAATAAAAAAAATATATATTGATTCTTATTAGTAGGGATTTGAAACTTGAAAACTTGAAATTATTTCGATAAACAAATAAGGAACACAGATATAATTTAAAAATAAGTATACTAAATAAAAAAGAGATGATTGATGATTGATTTGTAAAAATATTTAAAAAAATGTAATATGAAAATTACCGAGCAATTTCAATATTTTTGCAATAGCTCTCCTTAAGTTTCAGAGCTGGTTGACTTGATAAAAAATTCACTTTAATAATTGTGTAAATAAACAAAACAATCTAGCATAAGAGATCTTTCGTAACAAAATGCTTTAATATAGGTATATGTATTTAATAAAATATAGTTTAAAAAAAACTAAAAAACACGCTTTATATCGCACTAAAAAGTAAAAAATAATTGTTTTAAAATAAGCTTAAAAAGCGTGGGGCGCTTTGTTCCACATTTTCGTACATCGAGCGCCCCACGCTTTTTAAGCTTATTTTAAAACAATTATTTTTTACTTTTTAGTGCGATATAAAGCGTGTTTTTTAGTTTTTTTTAAACTATATTTTATTTTTCACTTTTTAGTTTGAGGATCTATAAAAGAATTTATTAATCCTGGGGGTCCTAATAAGGATAATGGGAAACTGTTATCAAATTATTGCATTGTCATCGGTCCTTGATACGTATGCAAAGTTTCAAATTAATCAGACTTCGGGAAATTGGTGAAAATTATGCTCAAAGATTCCGTTACATACATACATACTTACAACCCAAACTAATATAAAGCGTTTAAAAAAAAAACACACAAATACACATAAATGCAAAATTAATTAAATCACAAAATAGTTCCGCCCTAGCACGAGTTTTCAGTAAAACTGTTAAAAAAATATTGTAAATGGAATAGATAAATAAACTAATTACATAATTGAATACACTAATCAGTTTATTATGTCATTCAAAACCACTCAATATAACAAAAAACTCGAAAACTATGTATGAACAGTCGAAAAGTGAAAGTAGATATAAAAAATTAAAACGAAAAAATGCAATAATGAAATTAACAAATAAAAAACTATATACACAGATGCAAAAACTAAAATCTATTCGAACAGAAAATACAATAACATATTATTTTCACGAACACAATACAAAAAAAAATTATTGTGCTAACTCAATATATTAGATAAACGTTTTTTTTATAACAAATCAATGCAAATTTTTGTACTTCACACAAAAAATAAGTCAAAAAATAAAACAAAAACTCCAGCATCCGACGGAACGTTGAATTGCGAAATGGTGTCCGTCGGTTAAAAGCGGGAATGGTTTAAAATAAAAATGGCTTGCTAGGTAGAGTCAAATCCCGTTAGAAGAAATCCGCGAACCGGCCTGCAAAAGAGGAGCAGCTGGCAGCTGCGGCCGTTAAAGTTGCAGAGAGGTACCCTCTGCAAAACTCGTTCGCAGAAAACAGCAGCTGTATCGAACCTGCAATTCGCGGCCTACTAGACGTTGCACATTTGCACGAACCCCATTCCGTGGATCATCTCCGACCGATCAATATTGCATTTGTATCATGAATGAATAAATTTTATTGTTTTCTCAAAATTTTCCTCTATTTTTTATGATTAAATGAGTGAAGTTTACAATTCATATAGTCGTTGAAGTTTGTGTTTCCAGAATATTGAAAATTGTCGGTTTAAAAATTGACAGTTATTCGTTTATGTTTTGTTTTAAATCTGTGACGTATATAATTTTCAAATAAAAAATGACTGACACAGTGTGAGTTCTTTTGTTCATTTATTTATTATTTTTGTTTTTTTTTTAAGTGCAAGCCAATTTAACGTAAATTTATTTAATAGATGCCATAAATTCAAAAATTATATATATTTATTTATTTGCAGGGTAACAATAGCTTTCTATTTGCTTCATTCAGGATAGTGTCGATAGATATAGTAGATTACAGAGGTGATATTTTTATATCGTTATATAATAACAATATACCACTGTGCCTTAGTTTAGAGCGTCTATAATGTATCTCTACCTATAATTTTAATACTTTTTCAATAGCATAATATTTTTTAGACACACTGTATTTGTATCAAATATGAAATACTTTTAATTTTAAAACCTCGTTAGTTGTAATTTTACAATGTATGGCAAATAAAAAGTAACAAAATGCTCAACAAATAAAGTCTATTAATTGATGAAAACAATTCATAAACTATATTTTAGAGATAGTTTCGGAGTAAAATGTCTTCTTTTTTTTCGTCAAAATCAAATATAATTAAAATTATTATTATCGAAAGTTAAAAAATTCTAATGACTACTGTAAACTTTTGCAATTAAAATGAACAATAAAAAACTTTCACAAAAAAATTGAAGCTCCTAAAAAATGTGAAAAAATTTTGAGGTCGGCATAACTTACTGTAACTTTTACTCAAGTACTTTAATTAAATTAATCTTGAAGTCAAAACTATATTATTTATCGCTTTTTGTATTGACTTGTTTTGAAGAAGAATCAATTTTTGTAAGTTTTTTATTTTTTAATGGCCTGGCGATTACATTGTTTGCACTTTATCAACCACTTTTTGCTTTATTACTAAACTGGTAATGGTAATGTACTATTAAACAGAAAAAGAATATCGATACACAAAAATGCTGGACATATACAAAAAAACATCTTCTAAGTCTGTTTAAACAAATGAACTGGTTAAAAAAATTATATGGGCTCAACATTTTGAATAAAATGGTGTCGAAATATTTTAAATCGGTTAATCCCTCAAAAAGTTATGACTGAACAAGAATTTTAAAAAATATGTATAAAATTTACATGACGAATTTATAACCCTGTTTTAAGGAAGTCTATGTCCTTAGAATTTGACTACATTACATCAAAGAGAAGCATTAATCAATCGTGCTCAAAAAGTAAACCAGTTGAATGAACTAAATTAGGTATTATATTGCTAATATAAAACCAAAATTTTCTAGGAATCTCTGTCAAACTTTTACTTGGAAAACGATCGTTTTTTAGGGGGATAACATATTCTTTCTGTGAGTACAATCTAATGTCATATTATATAATTAAAAAAATGACGACTTTACAGTGTTTCTATCACATACAAAATCTAAGTTCGCAATGAAAATCGAAGATTATTGTCAATTCATATTGTCTGACTAAAGTTAGGCAATCCACCAATAATAGTTTAAAAAACTGTGCATGTATTACCTTAAGACGGGGTTGAAATAAATCAATTAAATAATACAAAATAAAATAAGACACCTTGGTATTATTTAATGATAAAATTATCGGGATACAAGGCTAAATATAAAAACAATTTTTATTCACTAGAACATATATATTAGATATCGTGTCTATCGATAATAATTAAAAGAAAAAATTCACAGGTTTGTACTTGAAAAAGTCTAAATTTATAAACGAAACGTCGTACATTTATAATTAATATAACTTTTGTCCACAAACTGCGATTTTTTTCGTATTAATTCACTAAAACATTATTATTATTAAGGAAAAAATTTCTGCCGAAACGTTGACTAATAAAATAATGTTCTAGTAAATAAAAATTGTTTTTATATTTAGCCTTGTATCCCGATAATTTTATCATTAAATAATACATATATTACTGGGTTTACGGAAAACTGAAAATTCGCTCTAGGAATCTTTAAAACTGTACTATTATAATCTAAGTTACGATTTTATTATTAGAATTCGTTTAACTAACTTCTGTATAACTCATTAAAAACAACTCTCGTAATATATGATGGACTTTGTAATCCGCTACTATGTATATAAAGATTTTTTTATTATATTATGTATGGATGCACTATACTGCATAAATGAACTTTAACCGAGCAAAACGTCAGCTTTGTTCGTAAATCCAGACCATCGAAATTCGCAAAGCGCACCTAAAGAAGTTTTACTTAAAAAATTATATTTAAAAAATCTGGAATGTTATTTTGAAAATCACAAAATGAAAATATATAAGTTACGTTAATTTTTTATGCATATCTAAAGTAAAACCTAAAAAAAAGCATTAAAATCCGCTGAAATATATCATTCTTAAAACGTCGTCAGAGAGTTAGCAACGAAAAAAGGTCACTTCGTCGTATATATTACTTCAGTTCAGTATCTCCACAGTAGGAACATATATCTCGCTTTACTTTAAAATTTAAATTAGGCACCATTCCATTCCCACCCACTCTTTACTCTTTATACATTCTCTCGACTCGCCTTTCTCTCGAAAAAAAAGTGTCACAGAAAATGTAAAATATTATGCAGAAAAAGCAGCTACATGGTACAAAACACTCTGTGCAGAAAGCGGCGTTGACTAATCCTTATTTAATGACAATTACGAATGCATAAACGCGCTTTTATTTAAACTCTTTTAAACAAACATTTAAAAAAGAAATTACCCTCCCTGAAACATAACCATAAAAATATTATAGTACACTATGACAACAACAACAAAAAAAAAACAAAATACGACTAAAAATAAAATAAGCGAAGGCTCGACTTGAAAGATATAAAAACGCAACAAAAAAAGGACGAGAAACAAAACAATGTCGAGAAAAAAAAGAGGTTTATAATACATTAAAATGAATATAATTTATTTACTGTCTGTATGTACTTTAGACATCTGAAAAACTCTACAAAAGCTTGGGCCACCTATAAATTATCAACTTAAACAAAATAACATCAACACACACTTGCGCATATTAAATTGTATTGTAGCTAAGTTGGGAAGCGCATAGCGAGGAAATAAAAACGTAGAGATGCCAACTTTAATAAAACAAAGTACCTACCTACACGTACGTGATTAACGCGAAAAATAAACAAAACAAAAGAAAATATGTATACAGGCCAGCGGATAACCGCACAATTCCAATTGCTGCATTAAAAAATTGTCGTAAAATGTGTCCTTAATTTTGTAATAACAATAATAGAAAATCTACTGAGCCTTTAAAAAAAACAGATATAGCACTTACGATCGAAATGAAATTTCTTCTACATGAATAATATAAACCTACTGTTATCATTAATTTTATTTTATTTTCCATTTAAATTTTTTTTTATATTGCGTTTCCACGGCATTGTCGCCATTTGTTTGTGTTACTTATTTTTATCAGTGTTTTTCGTTTCATTGCAAAATTTGTTAATGAACTTATTCTATTCAAATTTTAGCAATTTTATTTCTATCAGCTGGTTTATTTGAATATCTAACCACTAACCATAAGCAAAAACTATCCTCACTGACTGACTGACAAGGTCGTAAATTCACAGTCAAAGCAGCTGGAGCTAGGAACTTGAAATTTTAGAGATGTTCTCCTTTTATGAGGTAGGCGCTCACTAATAACGGATTTTTTGGAAATTTAACCTCAATGGAATTAAAAAAGAAGGTTAAAAATAAGATTTTCTGAAATCGCTTGAGCTCGGATTGCGACACGAGTGTTCTTTGTCAAAAATCGATGAGAAACGTATCAGATGAATAAAAATTATCGCTAACTTAGAAGTACTAAACTTTATTTTATTATGAAAAATAGGTATAGTCCAAGATTCGTCAATTTTGTCGTGCAGTGAAAACTTTACTATACTGCCGTAAAAAGGCAAAAGGCAGTAAGTGACCAACTTATGAATTTGAGTAAATCAAGATTTACTAATAATGTATTGACCGTCCAGAATTTTAGATTATGGAAACCAAAACATGGGGGAAACACTAATTATTGCTGCAGCACTTACTGCTGTCGTTGGTTTCAGTATGTACTCATTTTTCAACAAATGTCACTTACTGCCCTTTGCCTTTTTAGGGCAATATACTACCTGAACCTGCCCAAAGTTTCTTTATATAAAAAAGAATATTGTTCGAAAACATATCTCCATAAATCTATATACGTACCTATATAAAAATCTCGCGTCACGATATTCGTCCGCGCTAATCTCCGAAACCACTGAACCGATTTCAATGAAATTTTGTAAACGTGTCTTGCTTGGTCCAACTTACACTATAGGATAGTTTTTAATTTTTTTATTGCAAGAAACAAGGAGAGAGGGAGAGGAAGAGACTATCCTTATATGTAAATTATATCGATATCCAGAATTAGATCTATCGCATCCGGGTGAAACCGGGACGGGCCGCTAGTTAATCTTTTAAAAATGAACAAATTCTGCGTCCTGCCAGCAATATATATTGGTAAATACACTAATGAAAATATTTGATAGATTCTTATCTAATAAATTGTATTTTTGGTAAATTTAACACAAACGAATTTTACTCATATATGTTAATGGCAAACGGACACACTGTAAGCTTTGAATCAATGTGTGTGTGTGTGTGTGTGACAATTAGACGCAAATACTCACCCAGAGGCTGGGAGCAGGGGATTCGATATAATGTTAAATTCGTTTGCTCAACTGGAACGACGAAAACACATAAAAGCGCAATTTTTTCGTCCACACAAACTTTCAACCGGTCACATCACACGTTACGACACGAATTCAAATCGACAACGAAAAAAATGTTCTCTCTACTAAAATGTTGTGATCCAATCCTCTTATCAATAATATTCTTGATAACACTGTTTTAACAATATCCTTAACTCTCTCGAGAATTGCTACGAGTTGGGTAATGCCGCAAGATCTTTGCTTTTTGATGGTTTTATTTAGCTTCACCCTGTATATTTGCTTATTACGAATAACTATCTTTGTTTCAAATCTTGCAAGTTAAATTTGACTATCTTCCCGTTATCCGATTGAGCTAAAATTTTGCATACGTTTGTAGTTCCGATGACAATACAATGTTATAATAGCTAACTGACCGGTCCGGCTGTCGTCTAGATGCAAATCGCACTTTTAACTAATATAATTTCCCGTTATATCCGATTAAGTTAAAATTTTGCATATGTTTATAATAACTAAATAAGCGGTTCGGGTTTTGCCCGGATGCAAATCGCACTTTTAATAAAGCACACTAAAAACTTTAAAATTAAAGATGTAAAAAAGCTTTTTAAACTTAACGAGGTTCAACTGTTCTAATGAATTGCTAATAAATTTTGTATCTATTTATTTATTTAATTAGATTCAAATATCTACATATTTAATAAAGTTAAACGAAAAAGTCATTAATATAAAAAATCAGAAAAATCAGAAAATTAATAAAGTTCTTAGAAAAACCTTTTGTCTGTATACTTATTCACAATGACTCACAGATATAATAGGTTAAGTTATGGAGGTCACCAAAATATTATTTTAAGTTATCGAGGGCCAACACTCAAAATATTTGTTTAAGTTACCGAGGTTTTGTGCTTTAAGTGTAATGGCGGTTTTAGGCTTTGAGGGGAAGGGAATTCAAAAAATTGTTAAGTTACAGAGGTTTTTAACTTATCGAGGTTCTACTGTATTAGTATGTACAAAATATGTCTCTTACTATCATAAGAGATTAAAGATGAACTCCTTAAAACGTTTCGTTCTCAAGCAAGGAAAATTGTAACCGCATCAAAACACGAAACGAATTAAAAATTAAACATAGGTAACTGTGTTTTATTTATATATTGTATAAATTTATTTAAAGATGATGGATCACTAATGACTATTATTTCTATTTTAATTTTCTTTAGCACTGTTTTAATGTCTGACTAGTCGAGATTTGTTTTTGATTTAATACACACAGATCGAAGTTATAATTACTACTGATTTATTGTACTGAAAAATTATTGACACAAATGACAATTACGTAACTCGAAATGCATTACGTACAAAAACTAATTTTTGAAACTAGGGCTTCCAATTCATTGCTAAAAAAAAGGATAGTTTCGTTTCGAATAGACAGATTATAAACGCTCGGAAATCCAGGTGTTATCAAAAATCATCTCACTAATAGAAGTTTCGTCTTGGTCTCATAAAAATATCTCGTAGCAACAGATGTATAATCTCGATATCATTTCGATCTCGATACTTTAAAACAAGTATCACTGTAGTTCTACGTTATAGTACTAACAGACGGTCGAACTTGGTTCGAAGCGGACAGCGGATCTGGTCCGCTCCGTACCAAATCTGTTCGTCTGTACAGTAGTCTGCGTGTCCGCCCGGTTTGATGGGAACAGATTCGGTCGTCTGTTGCAAGATCCGCCGTACCATGTCCGTTGTCGGACCGGACCAAGTTCGACCGTGTGTTAGCACTATTACATTCCGTATCAAGTAGGTATCGTTTCAGCATCATCGAGAGGCTACCCAAAATGTCTCAAGTATCGCTCTCTGTCTAGTCTTAATATTGTGATTTACATTAAAAATTTCACATATTCACAGAAAAAAAAGAAACGCATAAAAACGGGCTCTCGATCGTTGCATCATTGAATAGTAGGATTTAACAGTCACACGAGTCATAATATCATCATTCATTACACACGAGATAACGTTTTTTTTTTGCACGTACTCCCTATAAAATAATTGATTTTGACTTGATTGTCAACATTTTTGAGAGGTCAATTTTTATCAAAATCACTGCTAATTTGTATTTGCATGCGGTTGAACAAGTTATGATTTACTATTACTATGGAATACGTTTCTTTTAATTTCCGCAGGTTTACACCACTAGTGTTAAATGTATCACTTCACGACTGCTATACAACCATGAAAAGTAGTTATTTTATAGGGAGGTTGTGTAAAACATTAATTCTGACTCAATTTGAACAAAAGGGAACTTTTTCATGACATGAACTGTATTTACAGATATGCAAAGGGTCTAAAAGTTAAATCTAGTGGATATAAACACGTGAGCACTAACGTAGAATTATTAAGATAAGGTTGGCAATGCTATATCGGTTTCATTCCGTTACTGTTGAAGTTTTATAGGCAAAGCGGCAGCTTTAACGACTATGGTCTTATAATATCTACCTACCTATGTATGTATTACGCTTTGCAGATCAAATTGGGGCCAGTCTTCAGTTCCGAATATATCGTTGGAAATTATCTGCCTGAAAACACATGTTACACTTGTTTGGTCGATTCACATTGCCGAACTAACAGGAAACACATTTTTTGTGTGGCTTTTCGTTTGCTAAATATTTTGGGTATCTTTCAGCTAATCATAACTGAAGAGAATAAAGATGTTCGATGCGGGGAGTTTTTTAAGCGTAGCAGAACGAAATGCAGGGGATGTTTGTTTCAAGGCTCATTTCAGCTAATCGTTGCTGAAAAAACTTAAATACTTATTTGTTGGAGAGATTCCTTTAATGGCTATATTCACCGAACGTAGATAGTTATTTATTCGGTTCATTTGTTCTTCAGCTATAGCTATTCCACCGAATAAATAGCGATAATTCAATTCACCAAACACAATTATGTTTACTCCAGGTATAAATCTATTCTGTCTTACTTCGGGGGTATAAATATTTATTCGCCTGATAAAATAATGATGACCGCCACATAGATCATAATACCTAACCTATAAACGTGGAGTATTATATTTAAAGTTTACTCTTGTGAATTTATTTATGCGTTGTTTATTAACCTTTAGTGAAGTGTTTAGCTGTAATACATTAAAGTTAGTGGAATTTTTGTGTGGATAAAACATTATTATTTTGTGAAACATTTTTTGACGTTTGCATCGGTTGTATTTTTGGGTGACAAAAAAGAGCAGGGAGTATAGTGCAGCGTATATTTTATCCTTTAACTAACTTTTCGACCTGATATTTTGCTTGATGAATTGAAAGTAAATTTTATTCTAACGAATTTTATTATAAGGTTAGTAACTTCTATCTTTAATAGTGTTCGGTGAATATGGGCATAAAAATCGTATCTGAAGGAAATTTTACTCCGAGGAATCGTTCAAGCAATTGTAAATAAATAATTCTTAGATAATATCTGTTAGTACCTATTATAGGTTTTCTTTCAAATTTGTTGAGAAAAACGGGAGAATTTTTTGCAGGGTTTCCTATTACAAATGATAGTTCTCAAAATTGGGTTTGTTGCAGAGCTTTTTTAAACTTTTAACTTTTTTTAAAAAGCTCAATCCCTCCTAAAAATTCAGTTCATGAATGTCTCGAAAAGGGATTAATCCTTTAGTGCGAATTTAAAGCTAAATCACAAAACACTAAAAGTTTGATAGCCACATTAGCATCGTCCGAATTTTATTAATTTTAATTATCTCATGATGATTCTAAATGGCTAGCGAAATTAATAATAATAATAATAATAATAATAATCTTTATTGATACCAGATTAAAGCACAAAAAGGCGAGGTTCAGTCACTAGTGCAAAAGGCTGCTTTTAGGCACAAGGCTATATTTAGTTAGTTGACAGGGCAAAGTTTAGATTCTAGACTTTCGCTTAAATTTATGGCGTCTCATGACGGCTCACCTTTTTATTTTCTAAAAATAGCTGTCCTCTAGTATTTTCCTAGCAGATACGTAAGCCTTGGCAGTATTTTAGTTGCTGCATTTGTCTTTAACTGAATGTTTTCTTTTTTTTTGGTGACTGCTTGAAAAAAATACTTAAAAATTCGTCGAAAACAGAGGTAAAGCTCCACCGTTAGAGAAAATATATTACTTTAATCTTTGTGGTCGTTCGAGGGCGGCCATGGAAACGATAATAGCGCACGAAGGTATAGGTGAACGCAGTGCAGAGAGAAAAAAATTGCTAGCAAGTGGGGTTGTGCAAGGGTGCTCGCTTATAGTCAAGAGGAATGTGTGCTGCCGACAGGGTTGCTGTGCTCGTAACAGTCTAAGAATTCAATCTAATTTTGCGATTAAATTTTCTTCCAACAGAATTTAATGACGTTTTTTAACCTTTATACTCTTACAGTAATATTTGCGCAATAATATTTCACAGAAAATTGAAACGTCACTAGACTAATAATATAAAAAAACAGCCCCTAGACTGTCAATAATATTGCGCAATATTTTGTATTGTGCAATATTATTGACAGTCTATGAATGATATTGGAAGCATTGTACAATATATTGAGCATATCAAAATCGGTTTGATATTTATTGTGCAATCTAAAAAAAGTTACAGTCTGTAATTGACAAACGCTGGATTGGAGGAATAGCGGCTCGCAGATGGGTGTTCTTTTTCTCAATAGCGGGGGTTACCATTTTGAAAAGTTCATAAAATTTTAAAGCGTTAATTCGTAGAAAGTTGCAAAAATCTTTTGGTTCGCTTATTTTCAGGTCACTTAGCAAATGTTCGTGAGTGTACCGATCTCTTTTTTTATACCACTCTCTCATCCATCTACGCTTTTTCTTGCTATTTTCCCGCCAGCATGTTCACTGATCAGGACTTTTCAGAGAGAACGATGGCGCAATTTAATTCTGCTTTATAGGGCAAATTTCAATTTTTTGCGCAATATTATTGAGTAATAATATTGACAGTCTAGGTAGAATTTTGTATTTGTACAATATCATTGCACAATAAAAATAATAATAATTTTTATTGTGCAATATTAACCACAGACTGTAACTTTTTTTAGATTGCACAATAAATATCAAACCGATTTTGATATGCTCAATATATTGTACAATGTTTCAAGATCATTCACAGACGGTCAATAATATTGTACAATCTAAAATATTGATCAATAATATTGATAGTCTAGAGGCCGCTTTAGAGATGAGGGCCCATAGACACGAAATGCTTAGGGCATCAAGAAGTCTTAATCCGGCACTGATAAGCGGCATATGCTGGAGCTATCCGGCACATCACTTTTGCACTTAAATAAAGAGAGGTATGTGTATGAAAAGAGATGTATATATCAGTTATCTCTATATTAGGTACTAACGCATGATTCAAATCTAAAAGTGAGCGTAATTCAAGTCAATCAGCTTAAGCTGTCTAGCGATGACGTATTTCCGTAGTGGGATAATTCTATATAAATGTAATGAAGTTTTGGCTTGTAGAAAAAGCTTCTGAATAAATTCTCCAAAAAAATTGTTTCATCTATTTATAACGTAGAATCCAATCCCAGAAAAAAATGTTGAACGAACGCATTACTGGAAAGAACTTATATAGGTATTTTTGGCTCTCATGGAATACCATCTCAAATGTTGCCCTATTACTAGCCAATATTGTTAGCAATTAAATATTGAATTTTATTGTCTTAAATTAACTATTAATTTTGTTTTGAAAGTAACCGAGATCGTAGAACAAAATTGTTTCCGTATAGCTCGTCTGCTACAAGCCTTCAATTTTTGACGAATGTATTAATTAGGTATAGATATTTTTCAAATCTTTGTTAACGTCTGATTTTATTTAGTCGAAAATTTTATTTATTTATATATGTATTTTTATTTATAATTTTTCATACGAATTGGTATTAGGCCTCGATAGCCCAGGAAGTTGGTAACCTTAAAAACTCGTTCGCGTAGCTAAAGAAAATATAAAAGAGCAATATTAGGTAATTTTAGTAAAATTTTATTTCAAAACAGATAAAACAGAGGTTTTGTTATCGCGGAGAATTTCAAAGCTACCATACCTAATGCAGTTTTTTCTTGTAAAATTTAAAATTTAGCAAAACAAAAATAAATCCATCACGTAGGTGCTTGATCCGTAGTGTATTTGAGGTATCAAATTATAAAGAAAAATGGAGGAATAGAACGTGGCCTGAATTTGAATAAAACCTAGTTCAATTTGGATGGCATATTCTTAAATGGAAGCGACATCACTCAGATATACGCTACGTTGGAGAAAAAAAGAACTTTACAAATGAGAAAGAATTGTAATGAGTATTTGCTAGCGGTCGCGAAAGTTTAAAAGTTAAAATAACCTACGCTTCATATACGTACACTCGGTTATATAACCTACGTGTATTTTCTGAGTTAATGTCCGCCAGTTTTTTTTTAATCTCTTCTATACTTTCTCGTTGCTTATGTACAGTATCTGTGGTCACA
Source organism: Xanthostigma xanthostigma (assembly GCA_963575645.1). NCBI lineage: Eukaryota > Metazoa > Arthropoda > Insecta > Raphidioptera > Raphidiidae > Xanthostigma > Xanthostigma xanthostigma. The sequence continues at coordinate 5,747,033 of OY754471.1, read as the reverse complement.
TGTCATAGTGGCTTATTTTAGATTTTTTTGTCAAACAAGATTAAAAACGACTTAACCGTCAATTGAAATAATTATGGCGGTTCCTTTCACAGGAAACGATTTTGACACGAACTGTTTCCAAGGTAGTCAAACAGACTTTCTAAAATCATATTCCGGGCGCACAGAAAAGATATGCACTGTACTAGATATGTTACTTTCCATTACTCTATACTGGGTGTTTTTTAATAACTTCGGATGTTTTTTTATCGATGTTTTTTTTAAAACTTTGGACGTTTCTTTTAGCGGTGTTTTTTTATTATCGAATTTTTTCTTATGTGAAAATGAACATCTTTTGTCTGAATTTTTTTTAATTTAGCGTGCAGTTTTTTTGCAAATCTCTAATAACGATTTTTTTAATGAGCGTTTTGGTTTAAAACTACAAGCCGAATTGAAGAAAAGTTGAGACAAAAAATGTTTTTTTTTTCACAAACAACAATATTAGACCACAAAAAAACTGATTTAGGCTGTGCGTTGTCTGTCAGTGTTAAAGCTTTATTAAGTAGAATTTAAGTTTGACTTGAAATTGATTGTGATTTTGTTTTTACCACTTTGAACTAGAATTTGAAGATTAAATAATTGAAAATAAACCAGTTTGCCATGTGACCGTTGATATATACATGAATGCTACACTAGACATGGAAAATAATACAATCATGAGACTAAAAACCAATCATTGGCCTTCGTCTGATTTGTTAGTCAACCAAAGCGATTACAATTATTTTTTTAATTTAATTTTGATCTGAACATATAGAGTTATAAATAGGTACTGTGACATAATTATGTTCGAAATTTTTAAAATGTGTAAAAGGCAATAATTGTTTTAGATAATAAAAATGAAAACTGATTGATAAAAGAACTATAGGTAGTACCTATCGTTTAATAATATATTTCCCATATGGAACATATATACTATTGACGTTGGTCGAATGACGGCACCTAAGGATCGGGCCAAACTTTCTCGATGTTTCATAGTCTCCTGAACAATTTGGCACAATGATTAGAAATATTTATATAATCAACTTTGATACACAGGTTAGAATCTATCACCGCACGAAGTCTAATCGGACAATTTCAAAGGTATAGTTTTTAGGTGTTGAAAAATATTTTTGAGCTCAAAAATTACAGTGTCGCTTGAAAAAAAAATGGATCAATTTTCGGTAAGCAAGGTGTAAAAATGTGTGAATTTTTATTACATTTATCGTTTAAGTACCTCCCATGCACTCACGTGGCCCATACTAGATTATCATTTGCAGAGTTACAACATTTGCATACTGTTATATCAGAGGAAATGTTTCTGCGCCTCGACCGTAGGTAAAGCTAGGTACGTGGTTCAGATAACAGCATTTGCATTTAATTGTGAAGAAACTGCGTAGATAACTGAAAAACTCACGTTTTTTTAAGTTAATCGGACGATTAAAATTCACAAGAACGATTCAGATTATCGCCGTACAGTAATGAAAAAACAGTGGGACTTGAAAATAGTACTATAGCCGAGATCGTCGGGATACCCTTCTTTATATGGCGGTTCGTCTATTGTAGATAGACAGGCATATAAAATGCCAATTTACGAGATATACCTATAATAGAGATTACATGTTTTTATTGCATTTTTAAACAATTCAATGCCTGTCAAATATATTTAATCTTTTGATCATCTGGTGTCTGACTTTTTTTGTATCACTTTTTCTAAAATTGTTACTGTATACAGGATCGTACCTAGATTTTTTGAGGCTCTGGGCAAGACTTCATCACTGGACCTTCTTACATTAAGTATTTTCAATTAAAGAAACTACAGTCTAAACTCCATATTTTAACGTCACTCGATATAACAAATTCCTTACAACGTTGAAATTACTTAACTCTAGTTGGTTTACCTTGTTGCTTATAGGTATACAATGAGACACTCTAAATAACAACACACCCACTCTAAATATAACGACAACAATACGTCATCATTAAGCAGTAAACGGTACTTGTTTGTTATTTTGTTGCTTTGTTGTCGTCATCATCCGTACCAAAGATTCTAAATAATTCGTTCTTTTGTTTGTCGGAATTATCTTTCATATGTTTAGCTCAACTTTTTTTGTATAAACAAATTGATCCAATAGTATCTCAAGATATGAATAAAATATATAACAAAATACAATTAAAATACTGGAGTAGTAAAAAACGTAAGACAAAGATAACAAACTATAGACAATAAGCGTTGTAATTTGTGATAGTATGAATGCATTTTACATATTATAGGATAATTTTTTCTCTCCGTTTAACGACAACTCTCAATAACGCCACAATGTGCACAGTTCCTTGAGTGTCATTTTATAGAGTTACACTGTATTTAAATAATATATATTAAAATTAAAATGTAATTTTATCGAATGTAATGGCAATATAATTTTTTTTTATCTTTCTGGAGTCTTGTTGGGGTATATATTTTTTTGGGGGGACACATCATTAATAAGCTCAAACGTCACAAAAACTAATATTTAATTATGAAACTAATTAACAAATTTTGAGATTCAAGCGACCTCTACGACACATCACTATAAACAATATTCTCAACAGCACGAAAAATTCTCAGGCTGGAAAGTTGGTACAAAATAATGAAAATGAATGCGGTGAAGCCGTTTAGTGTTTGCTAAATAATTTATAATAAAGTTTTTGTAAACGACTAAGTTCTGAAACACCGCACTACTCAAATATACAGGTTGTCGAGAAATTTGTCACCTCTATCTGTTATTTTTCAATTACATGGCGTAAACTGTACCTCGTGTTAATACTTTTTTTTTCGCGCTACTCTCTATAAAATAGCTCCTTTCTGTCTTTATTAATAAAGTTTATGGGATTTTGTATTTTTCGGTTAAATTGATCGAAAATGGCTTTAATTTATAGTTTAAAGGTCACTAAGAAAAGATGTCTATGGGAACCACTAGATTTTTAGCTACAGATATGTTTAACGAGATTTTAGATAGGTTATATTCATTGAATTCACAATCTTAAAAAATCCTAAGCTCTAGAAATATATTTTCGAGTGCGCTGAATCCGCATATGACATTATTATTTTATACAGGCTGACACATTCAAACATTACCTAGTTTTCGACAATTTTTCTATTTCTAAAAAAAGTACAAAAGTTGAACGTGGTACATGTTTGTGAATTCAACGGAATATATCTTAAATCTTGCTAAACATATCTGTAGCTAAAAATCTATTGGTTTTTATTATTTAGGCTATGCGTCCATAGACACTTTTTCTTAGTGACCTTTAAACTATAAAATAAAATCATTTTCGATCAATTAAACCGAGAACCAAATCCCGTAAGATCTGTGCGGGGTCTTTTCGAAAAGGCTTTGTAATCAGTTATCCAGAAAAAAAAGATTGAAGTATAGTAATTTATATCAATCGTTTACACTCGGTCTAAACTTCGTCTGCATACGATACCACACGAATTTGAGAAAACCACTCTAACGACACGGTGAAAAATTAAAAAAGTTTATATATTTCCACCAGAGAAAAACACGCGCAAAAACCAAGGTAATTTATATAAAGTTTTTAAATCGTCTGTTGTGTATACAAAATGGGATGTATTATGTTAGTATTACATGAAACAAGGCTGGGTCTTCCTAAATAATAAACCTGTGCCGTCGAAGCTACCAGACTACACACAGTGGTGAACGATTGTGTAATGTCAGCATGATACAAAGAGTAGAAATTTTGACAGGAACTGAATTTTAAGATCTAAATCACACTTCCTTGGATGAATGTCTTTCTGGATGTAATTCCTTCACTTATTTATTGGGCAGTAAAGAATTTATCTTTTTTGAGTCAATTCACATAAATCAATCGTGTCATTGATTTTGCAACAAAGTGGTATTGCTTCTTGTTTTATCAGCATTTTGAAAGAAATCTATTTTCTAAGAGAAAGTCTTACACGAGAACTTTCCCTGTATAAAATAAAAGTCTATTGTAAAATAATGGAATATTACTTCTTCTGGAAGATCTTACTCACCATATAGTCTTTCCTAAAAGAAAAACCATATCTGTACAACCATTTTGTTACGTAAAATGTAATTTCAATTGTAATTGGGGTTTATACCCTGTTGTTGAATTAAATAAATAAATAAATAAATAATAAATTTCTGTAAAGTAAAACAAAGAATGTTTCATTAGTTATTTAACAATTTGACTGTTGTGCCTTAAGTGTTTTTCCTACAAAGCTTTCGAGATAAATCTCCTTCTAGGGAGCATCTCCTTAGAAAACGTTGTTATGGGACGGTACAGTGTCCTTCGTACAAAGAGTTTCGGGGACAATTTCTATCTACGGAGAGTCTTCTTATGAAATTTTTATTTTATTTTGTTTTTCAACAACTTGTCTATTTTAAGTGACTGTAGGTACAGTTTCTAGCGAGAGTTTTCTTAGAAAAGTTTCTCTTCATAAACTGTTAGAAACTGCTTTGCCATTTGTTCGAATGCTGCAATTTAATTGGGTCCAAATTTTACTTTTATAATATTAATGCTCGGTTCCTGGTGCAGCTTTTAGCGCTAAAAGTATTTTCAGCACTGAATTACCATAGAAACCACCGTAAATTTCAATACTAAATGTAAAGTCATATATTTGAAAATCGGCAATGCATTTCTGTCGAAGGACGCCGAATAGTTTTTTCGCAGTGCGAGAAAAAACGATGTGATCGCCTTATGTTTATCCGTAGTAAAGTTGGCAATACGGGTGTTGTGGTGGTACGCCTGGTGAGAAAACCTCTTTCGACAGAATACAACAGAACATTGAAAAATTAAAAAAGTTTTTTTTCGTATACGGAGAGAAAAACGAGGTATAGGTGAACAGCGTAGGTTCGTCGTGTCATGAGGGAGTGCCACATGTAGATGGGTGTGTTTTGGAGTGGGAAAATGAAGCGTGAGAAAAGAAAATAGATGGAGGAAAACTGACCTCAATATATTATACCTTCTATACCCGAGTGAACGGTGCATACGTAGATATATGTGTAGGTAATACCAACCTAAACTACACATATATTGTACCACTGGAAAGAGTTTTATGTCTAGGGAAATTATTTGCTGTTTGTAATGTTGGTGGGATACGAAAATCCCACCAGGAAATGAGAACGAAAAATATGTCGCAATTTTGTCATATGTATCCTGTGTAAATTATTATATTTAATTATTCTATGTTGGTATTACAGTAAAACTTAAATATCAAAAAAAACGGACCGATTTCTTGTGTTGATAAATCTAAATAATATATAAAGATTTATCTAAAAATCTCGACACAAAGGTACAAAAAAAAAATTAAAAAGTAGTCGAGTAGCATACTGATTTTTTTGAAGTGAAACTACTTTTTTGACGTATCTTTTTGAAATTTTCTGTAACGTTAAAGGGGAAATGATTCCTCGGCGGGGAAATATAAGAGAAACCTTGGTAAGACAAAATTAATAACGTATTAAGGAAACGAGTGCATTACTCTAAAGAAGTTTCCCTTCTCCCGTGGGTTTATCTGAGTGAGGCTCACACGTTTTTTGTTTGTAGGTATGTTCATTTGACATTTAATAGTTTTTAAAAGTATTTTAATAAAAAATGATAACGTTAGAATTTTATTTATAATAACTAGACAGAAAAATGTTCTATTTTGATAAATTTTTTGCTAACAACCTAAAACTCTTACTATTTAATGACGTAAATTGAAATAGCGTGTGTACTGGCAGCTATTTTAGCAATCATTTTGGTACTTCATTTTTGTGGACATCTAATGCTAGATACAATTATAAATACATCCCCTTCTTTGGGTATGTCGTAGCCGGATAAAAAATCATCTCATTATCTGAACTCAGTCATTATACCAAAGTTACAGTAGCGTAAAAGATGAATGACACGTCATAATAATCCCATTTCATTCACATTTGCATAGAAAAATAGTCATATAAAACGTGACGGATATAGTAATATTTTATATTCTTCACAGTTATGATAAATAACTGCAGTAAAGCCAAAGGCTCACTGTCTTTAATACGATTAGTCTTACAAATTATTTGACTAGAATATAAAATTATTTATACCTAAGTCAGATTCAACCGTTATTTGATGTAAATTAATACCAGGTTTTAATAAACAGCTGTAAACGAAACGTCAGGTAGAAATACCGATGGACCACGGCCTACAAACTTAGAAACCAAGAAAATCTTTCTTTATTTTGATAAAAAAATAATAATTCCCAATAAACCGGTTAAAGAGCACATGGTGGACGTACAGAAGTTTTATGGTGGAAGTACGGGTATAGAAAACGGTTGTTGTTGCAATACAGTAGAGCCGAAGGCTCTACTACTATTTTCGCAGCCATATTTCATCTTAATCGCGTACTAGGCCGCGGGCAACGACTAGTTATATATATTGCATTCATTTACATAGCTAGGGCAAACTCGGAAGGTATAGGAGCAAGGCAAAGAGAATAATTGATATGGAAGAATTCACCGGAGTAAGATTAATTATGGAAGAACATCACATATGTATACGATGGTACATATTTGAATTCGTAAATTTAAGTACTGTGCAAAAGAAACAAAAAATATCGCGTCGTTGTGTCAAAATCACGCCGACCAAATACACTTGCATTTATTTCTATGCACACGTTTTTTGTGAGTCACTTCATGGCGATACCGCTATCTTAGGAAACCAAGACTCAACAAAAAGATGGCTTTTCATGCTTACAAATATAGTTATCGCGTGAAAACACGAACATGTTTGAATAGAAAACACAAACTATCTGATTGGTTGTTCGGCTATGTTGAGTTACAAGTTGCTAAACAAATGCTGATCAGGCAGTTTTATTGCCATATTGGCTCATGGGTTAGAGTCCAGGCATGTTAAAAGTATAAAAATAATAAAATAAATAAAAAAAGAACACTTATATACCACGTTTTTAAAACGAACCAAAAAGTATAAAATCATTTCTTAAAGCCTTCTGAGTAAGGTTTGAAAGGAAAAACGTGGGGCGCATGCGACAGTTATATTATAAGAAGTGTAGAGAGTATAGCTATCAACGAATAAGATAAAAGGCATAAAGCGCCCCGCGTTTTTCGTTTCAAATCCTATACTCATAAGGCTTAAAGAAATTATGTTATAATTTTTAGTTTGTTTTAGAAGCGTGGTATATCAAAAATGGTTTTTTTTTTATTTATTTTTTTACTGTACCATTAGATGGCTTGTTTTATTATATTTTTTAATTTATTTTTGGTCTCTTTTGGCTTGCACACCACTGTACCTGCATCACAAATACACTTGCGATCTAAACACCATCGCGTACTGCTTATACGACGACGCCAGGCGCCGAGGTTATTTTATATGATAAATATACATCACACCATGTCACCAATATACATAATACATGCTTCCAGTTTTAATATATATCGTATGTTTTGTGCTACTATTGTTTTCATTATTTACTAGTTTATAAAACAGCGGCTTCGCTCGCGTTAAGATCGCTTTTGACAGAAACCTGATACCATATGTCATCTATCAGATACCTTAAAATTTGGTTATGCGCTCCATGCATTAACCAGTTATGCCACAGTCTAACTGAGCCGAGATTTTATGGAAATACATAGTTGAAAACAATTTTTAGTGAAAATATGAAACCACTTCTAAAGTTGTCTTCTTATTATCTTGAAAAATAAATGGTTTTAAGAAGACAATTTTGGGAATGGTTTCATATTTTCACTAAATATTTTTTTCAACTGTGAATTATTATACGACTAGTGTGGCCTGTGCGAATTATTCGCACTAAATAAGTATAATAATTATCACTTTCCAAATTTATTTTTTAAATATGATTGCAGGTATTCAATTCGTTTCTAATTTTGCACACTGCTTGTAACGTTCTTCTTTTTGTTGTATTTACAATATGAAACTCAGATGACAGATCGAAGAAATATTTTACTAAAATTGTCATATAGAGGCGCAAGTAGCAAAAGCGTGAGCTAAGCCGTCAGATGGCATCATTCAGCATTGCTGTGACGTTGTTGAGCGTTGCTCGCTGTTTCAAAATTAAAGCCGTCAGATGGCAGTATGCAGTATTTACAATATGATAGTCAGATGACAGATCGAAGTGTTGACGTTGTTTCAAAATTAAATCAAATTATTAACGATTTCTGTAAAACTTATGCAAATTAGTGTCGAGCCAACTCTGTTTGGGGCAGTTCGCTATATATACTTAAAAGCAGATAAAAAATATGAAAAATGACTGCACGTGAGAGAGCGAAACATATATATAAGTGTAAAGCCGTAAGCGTGACATTTTCCTACATTATACGTGTACATTTTGTCTTCTTTTTTATACACCAACAGAGAATCTAGTCAGCTCAGGATACGATGAGTAATTTGTTATAAAGGGTGTTATGTAACAGGCGCCATATGGTGTTTGGCAAAAAGAAAGAAAAAAAATAATACAGCAGTATACGGTGCACGCTAAGGTTGCAATTTGTTAAAGTAGTAGGATGATTTATCATTTTTAATTACAAAAAATACTATGCAAACATGCTAGATTTCATCACGTATTATTAAAGACTTTTAAGACAACCGACGACAAAATACGATTAAAACATGTTTGATAGTTAAATAAATACAGTCAAACCTGAGTGAGTGAGAACTGGGTAAGCGAGAAAACTCTCTAAGTGAGAGTAATTGGCAAGTACCGTCTTTGCAACCCTCTAAAACAAACAATATTTGATAAAATTTATGAACTAGAAAAATATACACAAAATGTAAAGACAGAAACGCTGAAGAAATTAACGGATTTCTTTAAGTAAATATTAGTGTAAGATTTTTGTGTTATTTTTTTAGCAACTGCGTCGAATAATATATACATATTTATAACTCATATTTGCTATATTTTTCTAGACTCGCATTCGGGAGGTATCGGGTTCGAATCCCGGCGGGGGCAGATGTGGCTGGGGATTTTTCTTACTGCTTTCCGCCGAGAGACGGTAATTCCTGTACCGGCCATCTTGTTGAGGTTTTCCATGGTTTCCCTCAATAATTCCACATAAATATCGAGATGGTCTCTTATTCAAGGCCATGGCTGATTACCTGTCGAACTCCTTTGCTCAAAATTCGCCTGTCTTAATGTCTTAAAATTCCTTCATTCGCCCATTGCTATTAATTAAGTTGGAGTTGAAAAAAATGTAGAAAATAACGGAAAGAAAATAGTAATGATGCGAATGGTGTCTGTTATGACATTAAGTCAAGAAACGGACATTAAACGCAATTACATATTTGCTGTATTTTTATAGACCTCTATAAGTGAGAATACCACTCCTATTCAAAAAAAGACTGAAACAAGTACTTAGGAAAAAATGCTATCATAATTTAAATGTATATTTAGATGACTCGTTGTAATATAATATATTACATATACTATTTTATTATATTTGTTTTTCTTGTTATGTTTACATAATTTTTATCTTTTGTTATATTTGTTATTTTTTTATCTTATGTTATATTATATCTTACATCTGTACTCTTGACATATTCTACGCTCTAAAGGCCATACGAATAAATAAATATCTATCTATTCCTTTATAAGGTATAAATTCAAAAACCTTCATAAGCGAAAAAGAGATCGTGGTCCGTTGAACACTTGCGTATCCAAGTTCAACTGTATATATTTTATCTTAACAAAAATTCTGTTATGGAAGACACTGAACTCATTAAAAAACGAATTAAACGTGCGTGTTTTTCTTTTTCAGATTTTCAAGCCACTTCCAAGAGCCCATTTCAATTTCACATCATCGACAAACAAATGAATATCATCAACGATGAAAAGAAAGCTGATAAATTTAAATTAATTAAATCGCTGTCATATCTGAAGAGCTCGTGCAAATATGTACGGTACAATTAACAAGCGAAGATCGAGAAAACAATATCGCATCAATATATAATAATGAATGGGGGATACGTGCGTACAACATGTCTACTCATGGCCACTCTTGATCAAATGATGGAGACTCGTTTGTACTTCGTAGAGAGGATAGAAAGGCGACTGTTGTTAGGGACTGGACGGCAGCCTCCGAGTGTAGGAACGCGCGGGGCTCGACAAGGACGGATTGCTTCAAAGCGGTTTGAGTAAGACGAATAAGGCAAGCACGTTCAACGGGAGGATGAGGAGTTACTTTATACAATTTGTGTGGATCTAAATCTACTCGTATAAAACCGAAAAAACTGAGACATCGTATAAAGATGATGGAGTGCTCGCGAACAAAATAAGGTAATCTTTCTTGAACATCAACACTAATACCTAAATCCCTTTCTACTTTCTGAGTCTCTACCTGCAATTTCTGAACGTCTATCTAATTTCAGAATCCCTAGGTATAAGCAGTTTCTGAAATCCTGTTAATAATGTCTAAGCCTTTATCTGCAATTTCTATGCCACCATCTGTAATTTCTAAATCTATAACTGTAATTTCTGAACTCTTGTCAGTAGTTTCTAAGTCCTCGTCTGTAATTTCTGAATATCTGTTTGTAATTTTTGAACGTCTTTCTGTAATTTCTAAATATCTGCCTGCAATTTCTAAACATCTGTCAGTTATTTCGTTTTTCAAGCGACTTTTTAAGATATATTGTAATTGTTGTGTCTTATTGGGTCGACATTCCTTTGTCGATTTCGTTTTCGGTTTTAAGGTCTACACTTTGAGAATTAACGAGTTGAAATTAAATTTTAAGACCGAAATTTATATATAATCTCAGTATCGTTGAGACGAGAAAGACAAAGTCTGAGATATTGTCTCAGTTTCCTTGAGACAAGACCTATAGAAAGTTTATCAAAACGAAACTAAAAAGTCGTAGATCCCTCGTTTTTGTCAAGACGAGACTTAAAAAGTAACAGATATCTTGAATTTTGTCGCGATTAGACTGAGAAAGTCGCAGTTTCGTCGAAAGTCTAAGATACCACCTTGAAATGAGAGCAAAAAACTTAGGTTTCGTCCAAATGAAAAAAATCTCCACCTCCTATACGAAACCGTCTAATTTTATTTCCGTTGGTTTCAGGTTTATCAAAAATCGCCACCATTTTGCGACAAGATAGTTGAGCTAGCACTCCGGTGATAAACAGAAGAGCTCGTTGATAGAAAGTTAAAGAGAATCGAGGGCGGCCATGCTGAAAGCCCCTAGAGGCGAGATTGCCACACACACACACACACACGTAAGTTATTCGCTTGTGTGTGTGTCGTAATGCTATCTGTGCCTTGTTTATACACTGAACTACCTAAGTTTGCGCCTCAATCTACCACCATCATCTCATCTGCATGTACCGTCTCTATGGACACCCCTGCGCCCGCGACATCGTCATTGTATGGTCCCACGTGCACATTGATGTCTACCAGAATGGGTACACTCTCGATAATACGCGACTCCTCAATGCCGAAGGTAAGCTAAATTGAAATGAACTCACTGTTGAAAAAAAGGTCATAAATTCAAAACGCAGAGTAAGAAAATTTCCCATATTTTTTACTCCAAATCTAGTGTCCAACCGAAGCTTCGGCCAAAATTGGCCTATGTTTTGGCTGAAGCCGAAGGTTTTTAACAAGCCCCGAAATTGAACGAACTGCGTTACGAATGAACGAGAGCGCGAAAATGTGGGGAAGGTTGTGGCCAGGGCCCTCGTAAGGCCTCACGCCGCCCGCGTGCGGATTCATAATTGACGCCCCTTATTGGGGATTAACTCACTAGATGATATGTCAAATTGAAAAACGTTAAAAATCCTAAATAACTAATACTGTAAGTGCTTAATAGAAACTTTGTTTCGTTGTCTTTTTGCAAATACTTCTTCATAGAATCAGATATTTTGTTTTTTTCTTCTTGCCTAATTTTCTTAAACTGCCGAAATTGTGCACCCGAAGGTTTTTTTCTTTTATTACTTTCCTGAAATGCAACAATGCTTCACTTCACATCGTCATTACAAAACGATTTTGACAGGTAAAAATACTAATAAGATAATTAATTTTTGAAAACAAATAAAAATGTGAAAAATGTAACAGTGAAAGATACTTTACAAATGATAGGCTAAAAGTAAAAACGAGTCAAATTTTTAATCAGGACAAAAGCGGGATGAAATAATTTTTAAGCAAAAATGATTTTAAAAAAGTCGAGCACAAAAACGAAACACAATCATTGAAACATGAAGCTAAATTTGATTCTGAAATATATTCAATTAAAATGAAACACATTAAACAGTGAATTTTGAAAATTCACTCCGTACAGAGTGAACTTCAAAAATTCTCTCTTCACGTTAAAAAAAATCACTCCGCGGAGTAAACTGTTCTCTACAAAAACAGTTTACTCCGTGCGATTTTTCACGGCGTTCTTTTCCTGTCGTACTTATGAATGAGAGAAAAATTTAGTTTCACCGCTGAACTGAGAGAATTCATTAAGTCAAAATAATCATTAGTTTATCAATTAGTAAAAAGTATTTGTTTTTTGAAAAATACTTTACTTCACTCGCACTCTTGCAGGAATCGACAGGAAAATTCAATATATAAACATATGCGGGAGTCTCCCGATAGGGGCGCCCTGTCTACGCGCTGATGTGAACTAACTATCGAATTGAAAATTGCGCGCGAAATATTTCGAATTCGAATTTCATTAAAAAATAAATAACTACTCGTAAGAGTTTTCACGCAGGCTTGAGTATGCAAATAAAATTGATATAATATCAGTTATATATTTTTCTATACAGTACAAAAAACATAACACAACTAGGCCATTTGCCGCCCCTTGAATGTGCCGCCCGCGTGCATCGCACACATCGCACTATAGGGCGCGAGGGCCCTGGTTGTGGCGATAGGCGATTAATCGGCTTCGGCCAGAAATCGACATTATCCCAATCTAAAAATGTCAAAACTAATGACGTAAGAATTTTTGTGTTATCTGTAAGGTATAACATAAAATTTTGACAGTACAATTTTGAGCAAGATTACTTCTGATTGTTGACTGTGTTAAATTCTCATACGGATATACTGTAACTTATTAAAGACATGGTAGGGGGACTACATATTTATCTTTCTTTACGCAACATTACAGCACTAGTGTTAAATGTGTCATTTCATGACCGCTATACAAGCATAGAAGCGGCTAATTAATTCTCTACCGTTCCGTATCATAAAAAACAGTCTATAGTTTAAGTTTAGATCAAAATGGGTCAAGCCGTTCACTTTCCATGCTGATAAACAGGCAAAAATTCTGTGAACATTTTTAATTCCCAAAAAAAAACGAAAACAAAAATTCCATTACTATTTTATGCCTGTATGTATTAGTGATGTAACAAATATTCTCATATTTCTTGCCATTCTCAAAATTTGCGAATATTAATATCAGACAATAATCGTATTTTTTTAAACGTTAAAATTATTTTAAATAAGACGGAACATATTAATTTCTTAGTATTTTTATTAGAAAGGTTTTTTTCTTACTCCTCTTTCCAAATATAGCTTAAATTTTTTTGCTAAGATAACTGCAATTGTATGTCTTCAGCATAAAGTAGTGATGATCCAATAGAATGTTACGATGAAGGAAGGTTTTGGTTGAGGATCATAAATAAGCTTTACCAATGTAAATGCTCAAACAAAATAAATTTTTCGAAACGTTGGCCACTAGCGTAACATTGGTAAAGTTTATTTATGATCCTCAACCAAAACCTTTCTATATCATTGCAATTTTATGGTTTAACAGCTTTTACTTTAACATTAGGTAATAAAGCCTTAGACTCAGTATTAATAAAATCAACCATGAAGCACTAAAATATGTGGGCGTTTTATTTTCGCGGCCAAAAACTGCCAAATTTTAACCTTGAACAAATGACACCAGATTTGAAAACTAAATATTCGAATTCGAAAATATCGGCGACAGATTAATTATCGATTTCGCAACCGCATTTGGCATTCATCACATCACTAGTCCGTATTTCTAACAGGGAGTGTACTGCTTTAAAACTAACACCAAAAACTCTCATTCAATCTATTCGGGGTTGAGGTATAAAGAACGCATGCATCAGACAAAGCTAGCACTATACAAACCACAAACACAGGTCAAACGTGATAGAAAGAGATAGCTTATTTAAACCACAACACGGGACGAAAATACTCACAGGGTATATAGTAATGAATGCCAATATGTACGGTCGGGTGCTTAATAGACAAAGATAGTCGTATTCAAAAGAAACAAGCCTTAATGCATGCAAGATAAGGATGGGGTTATAGTAGCGGAATATATCAAGAGAGAACACACAAAAGGCTCTATGTGTGTGTATGCCCATATATCAAGAAGGCTATAAATGTGTACCGTCAGAGCCTTTGGTAGGAAAGGGATCCCCTGTGAGCTTCAAGTTTCCAAACACACAGAAGGGTAGTAAAGGCGCGGGTGTGATGTGAGACAAGGAGAAGCTCTACTGCAGCGGCCATTGTCCCTGATATTTCAAAGTGCGGATGGCGGCCTGGATAATGAGAATATAGCTGGATATCACGTTTTACTTTTATTCGATGGCACGTCTTAGCTATGATAAATTGCAGAACGCATTGTCAGAAAATCTGACTTGACAATGATCTCAAATAGTAACCACTAGTGATGTGTCCACATGACTCTTTATTGGGAGCTGACTCCGTGCGCTCCGCTCACTAAAAAGAGTCGCTCAGAGCGAGTCATTCAAAGGAGCGACACTAGACAGTACGCACTACACAAGAGTGCAGACTGCAGAGGTGTGAATTGTCATCATGCATGCTCAGGAGTCACGTAGCATTGCACAGCACAATACACACACTCAGCTCTGAGCTCATTTTAATATGATTCTGATCTTATATTATTCGCATTTCGGATAAACTATAAAGTATAATAAACACTTAACAATAATAATGTTTATTGTTACAATATTATAACTTTGTCAACGACGTCAATGTGAATGGTTTAAGTTACCGTAAGCTTAGTACTATTACACTTACAGTGTGTCATTCAACATTAAATGACTCAGCAAAGTTAACTCCTTACGTGCAAAATTCACTAATGCCTCTGTGGCCGGTGCTGTGTGCGCTCTGTAAATGTGCGAATGCAACAGTAGGCTCGGAGAGAATCATTCACAAAAAAAAGAGCGCTCCTTAAGACCAATTGCGAAAATGACGTAGCGTTATATTAACATCGAATTATGTACAGTAAAGGGTTGATGTTGAGACAAAAAGGTGGGCCATTGGGAGGAATAGGTATATATAGCAAAAGGGAAGAAATGCCGCTGGGGTCTGTCGGTCGATGGGGTTGGGTGGAATGGAGATAAATGTGGTCGCATATACACTCTCCCTTGCATATATATGCCTACAACATGTGTCCTACCTTCTAGGATTCGCTCTTCACGTGATCGTCCAAAGCACGCATTTACCCAAAGAGAAATACGAATTTCGTACGTTTTATTTGCTACCGAAAATGTTATACAGTCTGTTCCATAAATCTAGTACATGGATGACTTCGCATGAGATTGTTGAAAATTTCGTCCTGGTTGATGAAAAGAAACAGAGTAAGATCTAGATCTCGGTATCGTATCGTATCGTATCGGTATGTCCAGGTAGTAGCGGAGGCGCCGACTTTTAAAAAACCCAGTGGGTGCTCATGCTCATTTGATGACTTGTTTAAAAAAACGGGTGAAGTGCGAGAACAGAAATGTACACTGACAAGAATAATAAAAACGATCACATCTCGTTCCGTCTAGGACATGCTCTGTTAGGATGCACAAAGCATCTAATCGGTTATTACAGTGTCTTCTGCTGTACCGAGTCTCAAGCGTTATATGCTGAACGCTGATTATGCAGTTTTATCGCTAATCATGAAATAAAACTCGATGTATTACTATAGTCTCCTTAAATATACATTGTCGATGTAATTTTTTTAGTTTATTTCAACTGAACTAGTGTGTACAATTTTTGTATTTTTGGAACTTAAAATAAACTTTTACAAGCATGTTTTGTTACATTCGGTATATATTTGTGTCAGGATTATGGGTTTTATTCAAAGAAACGTTTTTTGCTTTCATTTGAACGAAGTTTTTGAAAGCTTAGAATGTAAGCATGATAATATATGACAAAAGAAGGGAAAAACCACGATGTACACTACAGGAAAAATTTATTTTACGTTGTCTAGTCGCGAATCATTTAAATCAAAACTTCATTCAATCCTTCCTTTGGGTATTCATGTTTTTTTTAAGTACCGATTGTTCTGTGCCGTACTGATCTAATCCTTTACGTTTTATGAAAATCTTCTTAAGGAAGTACCCTCGATAAATGAATTAACAAACAGAAAATTACGAAAATTTGCAAATATGTCAAAACCTTTTCAAAAATGATTCAGTTAAATTTTTGTGATCTTTGGTTGACTTTGAAAAAAGATATTGATAATTTTATTTCGCTGCACTTAACATGGAGTCTTATGGAAATCTGTGATTTTGACGCACTCCATCATTTATTACGTTGGAATTGACAAACAGATTTTGATAAAATTTTCAGGAAATATAAACGAATATTCTATGAACATTTTTCTTTTTCCAAAACGTATAAAGCTTGCTTATGTTAATAGAAATAACTAAAACAAAGCCGAGCTTTTTAGCAATTCATAAACATGACAACACCGCAATATTATAGTTTGTGGCGCGTCATTTAAAGGTAAGTTACGAAACTGCAGCAGTTTTGATATCGTAAAAACATACGTAAATTGAGTAAATGCTAAAAGCATAGTATTCCAAAAAAATGATAGTATATTATTTCCGAAATGACAGGAATAAAGAAAAGCATTTTCATAAATTAATGCGAATTTGACACCGCGTGCTGACTTATGCTGCGTACATAAGCACTTGTAACTATGGCAAGGCATGCGGTGTTGCCAAATTATATACTACGTTTCTCAAGTAGAAGAATGAAATTCTTTGACTTACTGCGTACCGAGGGTACTTCCTTAACAATAATGATAAATTTAATTTTTTATTTTGACGTGATAACGTCTTATAAATTGATGAAACACCAGCTGCACGCACGAAAAAGTGTAACGCCGTAACGTTCCGCCTGACCCTGTGCGTGCAAGCGAGAGCGCAGTATAAGCGATAGAGAAGCACGATCGGCCCAAGTTTGACAGCTACTAAAATTAAGGTTATGTATTATTAAATATGATATTCGAGCGGAATACGTTATCACGTAAAACTGTCGTCCGGAAACCGACTTTACAGACAACCAATTTTTTTTTAACGCCTTCGATCCTGGCGGTCATCACAGTGTAATTTAAGTCAGCGTAATTAAACACCATATATAAACATTTCATTGTGCTTGTGGCTTATCTGAGATGTAGGCATGCCAAACAAAATAAAGATATACTATGTGGGTGGATGGCAATATCGAGTCAAGTGTGGACCGCAGTAATGGATTCACGCAAAGCTGGTGAAAGTGTACATTCTGATAGTGTTTTACTTAGTACCTATAGCTTACATATTTTCATGATGTAATTTATTTTTCTTGTAGACCGTACTTTTCCTATCGCACTTATATTTAAAAAATATACACTTTTATAAAAAATAATCTAGTGACTATACCTACCGTAAAAAATAAACATTTTAGAACTAGTAGAAGGGTTAATTACTCTGGAAATGTATACAATCTACATTGTACATAGTATGGTAAAATATTGTTTGTGCCTTAAATTCGAAAAATAGTTTTCTAAAATTTTGTGCTCCCAAAATTTGTTACTTGCTGCAGCTTACTTAGGCTATGTATTTATAAATCAGCTTCTGGCTGGACAGTGGTAGTCAAACAAAACATGCTGAGTTTACATAACATGTTAGTTAACAAACTAACCAACTCCAAAACGGAAAGTTAAAGTTAGTTTTGTATTTTGTTTGTTTGGTTCATTTCAACATTGGAACAACGCATCCATCTAACTGTTATAGCGTTACTACATACAAACACACACACATACACAGAGCTATCAACGTTGTGAAACTAAATGGCAAACTAGAGGACCCAAATAATTTAATCAAAACAATTGCCTAAACTAAAATCAAAGCGAAATGTACACCTGTTCAGCAGATGACGCACCGAATCAACCGGAATAGTATGGCAAAAACGGTTCTAAATCTAAATTATTAAATGGACAGGTACACAAATCAAACACCTTATTTAGCTGTCTATAACGTTTCGCTGGTGATCCCAGCTTTTTCAAATACTGAAAATATATTTTAAAAAAATGTTGTTTTACAATAATGTACAATTAGTTTATCTGAAAGATTGTTATTGTTGTAAAAACTATTCATTATATTAAAACAGTTGACAAAAATAACATCTTTCAGCTAAGGTAAATAACCTAGAAACTAATTGTACATTATTGTAAAACTAAGCATATTTTTAAAATATATTTTCAGTATCTGAAGAAGCTGGGATCACCAGCGAAACGTTATACACAGCTAAATAAGCTGTTTGATTTGTGTACCTGTCCACTTTCCTGCTATCATTTACAAACATCATTATAATGGACGTGAAACCAGAAAACTAAATTATTAAAAATTATTTGTTTCTTGTTATAAAAACGTGGGCTGCAGACTCTATGATTGTTTATTAGTTACAACCAACGCTTTTAAAATTATGAACCTAAATTACTAAACATTATTTTTGTAGATGAGTTCTTAATGTAAAGGAAACAATTTCACCTTGGATTCATCCTTAACTCTCACTTCTGTGAAGGTTCATATCTAGCGTTACCTTAGATAAAAATTAGCTCTCGCATGATGTGAAAAAAAACAGTTACAAATTGCTATAAATATTAGAATAGTTGTATCACTGTGGAATAACTCAGTCCGCACTCCGCCGCGATAGTAGAAAGGTTCGTATGACACTGTTTGAAATATAAATTTTTCTAATATATAGCTACATTTTAATAAATTATTTTTGTCTTTAAAGGTTTTTTTTTATTTATAATTTTTTTTTGTCCTTCAAAATTTTTACTATTGAAACATTGATTTATTAAAATTAATTGATTATTTAATTCTTAAAAAAACGGTTGACTCATGTGTTATCATCGGGAATATATATGTGTACAAAATTTCAAATCGATCGAATATAATATGGCGTCCGCCATATTGTATTTACAATGACGTCACATACCTTACCGTAATTATTAAATACGCACATAAATTTGGAAAAATACCTTACCGTATTCCACACGTGAAACTCTGTCATATGTTACTCATGGCTTATGCGCTGTGAAGAAAACGGTAATCCGCCATCTTGGGGCGTTTGCCATATTGGATTTAAAACGATATTGCATTGTCACCGAACGTATTCAAAGTTTCAAAGCTCTAGCCTAATTAGATTTTGATTGCAAGATTTCGCCCAAACTGACCGACGAAAAACATGTTAGGTTAAATGAAAGGTTAAAAAAAAAATTATAGTCAGTGTTTTAAAAACTAAAGGGACTCTAATTAATATGAAGCTAAAATGTAGAAGAAGTTTAGTCGTGTTGTTCGGCACAACGAACAAATAATTGAAACAAAAACTCATTAACCAACCAAAACTCAGTATTTCGTCTACATTTCACACACACATACACGCACACACACAAAGTACAGGCTACATAAACAGTAATTTAGTCTGTGGTTTTCTACTGAATGCTTAAACTCGAAAATATTTGTCTATAATGGAAAACTTTGCCTGAACAGGAATGCTTTTACACTAATTATACGTGCATCTGCTTCAAACAATAATTTGATGTTCAAAACTTTTGATGCCTTTCTAGAAAATGCACAATCATTATTAATTCAACTAACCATGTTTTGTTGCATTGTTGTTCTATTAACAAAGTCTTTCATAGAGAAAATAATTTTCAATTTAAAATAAGAGACCGTGTATTTTACACTACCCACTGCGGAAGTGAAACTTCTAGGCCGCGTCGACACACACACACCGCAAAAAACGCGTGACGGCGTTTTTTGTTTGCTTTTTTTTTAATTATACCAGTTTTACTTCTGTAGTGTGTCTAAAGGCCGCTGCACACGAGGCTAGAAACACTGTTTGGACTTTGGCTGGCCGATAGGCTGGGTACGAAACTGGACATTACGTCACTGCGGGCTCGCCTGCTAGCTCACAACACAAATTTTAAAATTAGAACAAGGGCTATTTTTCTTGCTATAGGTCCGCTGCTAGGTATGAGCAAGAACCAATCAGGAAGCAATATCTTGTCATAGTGTGTGTTCTGTTCAGATACAATAAACCATCAATATAAACACGCACTTCTATTACCGTTCTATCACTACGCGCGCCCCGAATCTACCTGCAGTGCAAGCTTGTAAAGACGTCTCGTGTGAAGCGAACACATAAGGTTCGTTCCAAGCAGTCAGCAAACGATTTAGAAACCATCACCCGCATGCGCAGTAGCTAAAACGTGCTTTAAAGTTGCCACAACAGCTTCGTTTTACCTACTGCGCATGCGGCTGACGGTTTTGTCACCATTTGCTGGCTGCTTGGAACGAACTTATAATAGCGATTAAGAAAACCAGCGCTAGAAAACTTGTAGTCAAATATAGCAAAGAATCTAGCGGCAAATCCAGTCTCTTGTGTAGCGGACTTAAATGCACACAGTCTCTTTATTTTCATTATTTCTCGCTCTCTCCCTCTCATAATGCTATATATAGGGGATATGTTTTGAGATAGGCACTATTTGATTATAGGCTCACCTTAAAAACGCTTAATATTTCGACCTGAAAAATGAACTTAAAGTTGTTTTTTCCACCATTTTAAAACGGTACATTGTTTGTTACTGATTTAATATATGTAAATTCTGTTTTTTTCTAACAGACAGCTTTAACTGATTCATTAAAAAAACGGCAAAAATAAAAACTTAAACTTGATGTACAACTGACCATTAACCCACAATCGGTTAACCGGGGCTGGGAAAAGTACACCGTAATCAATTTCAAATAAAAAATATTGCAATACGCTGTGAATTCGCTAATAGTTTCGATTTGTCGTTATCTCTAATAATAAATCTAATTGACATTTTGACTATAGTTTGCAGAACCTGTGAAACAAACCGTGGAAATTCTATGAAAACAGCGCAATCCCTACTTTTCAATAAATAAAATTATCGACCAATTTTTCAGAGAATATTTTGACAAAATATATAATTATAATTCAATAAATTTTATCAATATATTGTCTGAAAAATAGGTCGACAATTTTGACGTTAATCAAAGATTTGGAATCCTTACTTGTTATTCTCAAAAATCAAAGCTCCCGCCGTACAAACCTGTAACGGACAACTCCACTAAAATATGATTATTGAATTTATCAGATAAATAATATGATAATCAGTGGCAATTTTATTTTTTTAGATCATTTTTTATCTCGACACTACTTGATAATGCAGATTATAAAAAAGAATCAATTATATACAAATTGATTCTTTTCTATAATCTGCCTTTCAAACTTTTAAGAATGATAAAAAACCAAAATTATTTCGGTTTCTGATACGGCTTTCAGCTTTAAATCTAGATTTAAGAATGACAATTGTTTTCTACTAAATGTAAATCTCCATTTGGTTAATAACAAATGACATAAGAAGACAGAACCCAACAAAAAACTATTCTCATCCTCTCTATTTTTGCTAACAAAATTCTAGTGCTGTTATCCAACAGATTCTTGTACAGTGGAACTTGCACTATAATAACAAATTGAAAATCCAGGTATATTTTTACCGGTTTCTTGATTTGAATCTGGGAGCTGGGGGTTTGTAATAAATTAAATATTCGATATAAAACATTTTTTTTTTGTTCCGACAGCGATAGCTTCAGGGTTTGACCCATGTGCCAATTTCTTAATAAGTACTTTAAAAATGTTTAAACATGTACCTATAACAAGGACACAATGATGGATGGATTGATGGAACTAGAAGTAGGATCAAGGATAGCAATAGACAAATGCAGGACAGACACAAACGAGAGAGACTTTCATAGATGGATTGAAATGGTTAAGGAACCACACATAAGGATGAATACCCCCTTTTTTTAAATCCTAATGCTGTGTTTGTTACAGAATTCATTGATTATGTCATAGATTTCATAAGTGGCTATGCTTAATATGTGTATAACACTTAAGGGACGTGATCGGATATAAATTGGTCGGTTGCATATTTTTTGCATGCTAAAAACATATGATTTAAATCAAAAATTGAGTTGTTATCGCAACTACATGTATTATCATTTATTATTCCGATTTTATTTAAGTTATCGGGAAAACTGCCATGGTTCAATCTCATTCTAATTAGTCTAACAAATATATTCTGTTAAAACGAATAAATTGACGTCCTCTCAAGCCCTAGTCCAGGGTGTAGGTACCACACGTACACACACACATGCAAACATGGTTAGAGACCGTTCAACTGATGACCAAAGCTCGGTTTTATACGACATAATGAAATTATTTTTATTTGTACTTTTTATCATCTAGTTTTCGACTATATCGGTGTATGGACTTAAAACAGTGAACGCCAAACTTTATAGTCAACGAAAATTACGTGTTTTGACGTGATAACGTCTTATAAATTGATGAAACACCAGCTGCACGCACGAAAAAGTGTAACGCCGTAACTTTTCGCCTGACCCTGTGCGTGCAAGCGAGAGCGCAGTATAAGCGATAGAGAAGCACGATCGACCCAAGTTTGACAGCTACTAAAATTTAGGTTATGTATTATTGAATATGATATTCGAGCGGAATACGTTATCACGTAAAACTATCGTCCGTAAACCGACTTTACAGACAACCAATTTTTTGAAAATTGGTTTTGATTTTCAAATTTCCATTATTATTGTTTAGAATGTACGTTGGTAAATGCATTTTGTTCGTTTGGCGTTCGCATCGCTCGTGTAATTGAAAAGTACCAAAACTATGCCCCCATCTTCGGCCAGAACTAAACTAGATCAAGAAAACTGAAGTGCACTCTAGGGATGTATTAAGAAAGTTTTTATCAAGCACTGCTATTTTTGATCAGGCGCAGATAACGTAAAAAAAAAACTCCGGATCTCAGTGCGAAACCCTGCCGACAATATAGTGTATTTGCTTTTATTGGCAGTGTGGCTCTATTAACTTTGTTTTTGGACAAAATAAAAAAATTACCCCTTAATACATCCCTTAAAACAACATTTTTTTACTTAATTTCAATACTGCATATCAATTCAACATCTGTACCAAACTATATACACACCATTCAGTATATAAATCTATATCAGTAACTTGTTTTCATAAAATTTGTAAGTCCGGTCCTGTCGGGCCGATTTTTTTAAAATCTTAGCAGCACATTTTAATAATTACTAAAGGATTAAATTTCAAATTTGAAACTATTCAGAGAATTTTTTCGGTATTTTTGGGCTCGAAATTTTTTTCAACCCCTAAATACCACCCTCAACATGGCCCGATCGGGCCCACTTTAAATAAGCTTCGTGCGGTGATAGATTCCAACATGTGGACTAAATTTCGTTTAAATCGATTAAGTCTGTCGAGAGTTATCGTGGTCACACACCGTCGAAGGCATAAAAAAATAGTTTGGCAATTACTGATCTCTTGGATAGAGTGATCGCCATACGTATAAAAGAGGGATGAATGTGTGTGTGTTTTGTTTTTTTATTCACTTCGTGGAAGCGATTTCAACTTTTATACTATTTAACAATTAAGTTTATTTTCCAATTGTGCTTACGTAATGACGTCACTTTGCATGTGTTTGTTAAACACCAGTTTGGCATTATTAGCTTGTGTGTAGTATTTACCGTTTTACAGAGAGAATTTTATAAAAGTGAAATTTCAAGTAATTGACCGGAACTCTGTGTTTCATTCTCTTTTGTCAAACTAAGTGCTTACTGCTTTGTAACTTTTCGTTTATTTACTACGGGCGCTTGCTAGGACTCTTTTTTTTATTTTTTAATACATACGAAAGAAAATTATTTTTTTGTCATTAATGCTTCGTTTCTGGTATTACACAAAATACTTTTAAAATTCGACCAACTTAAGGCCGCTGCAGACGAGGCTAGAAAAACTACTTGAACTTCTATACTAGCCGGTAGACTGGGTACGAAGCTGGAAATGACGTCACTGCAGGCTTTTCTCCTAGCTCGCAAGATAGGTTTTAAAAATATAACAGGTGCTATTTTTCCTGCTAGATCCGCTGCTTGGTATGACTAATCAGGAAGCGTGGATGGCTCTTGCACAAACGCCCAGAAACAAAGACTATGCCATAGTGTGTGTTCTGTTCAGAGACAATAAACATGCACTTTTGTTACCGTTCTATCACTGCGCGCGCACCGAATCTACCTGCAGAACAAGCTTGTAAAGACGTCTCGTGTGAAGCGAGCACATAATAGCAATCAAGAAAACCAGCGCTGGAAAACTAGTATACTGAAATCTAGCAAGGAACCTAGTGTGCAGGGATCTTTATTATAAAACTAACTGAAAATAGTCATATTCATTCGAACTTGTCAAGTACAGTAAGCAGAGTAAATTTCAAGATGTCGCGGTCGGGGTTTCTTATTAGATACTTTTTGTGTAACGGACAGTAGTTTATAGTTAATACTTTTAAAACCCTTAAATGATAATTCCAAAATAAAGAATAAGATACATATATAATAGTTCCCCTCTTAGAAGAACAGGTTCGCAAAATATCGTTAGAGGAATTCTTCTTTTAATCTAGTTAAAATCAGTTGCTTATTGTTATATTATACACTATGGCTTATGCAAATACGCCGTGCGACAATAGATATTATAGTCAACTATAGAATAACAATATCGCATCACCCTAAACAAGAGTACCGTCACTTAAAAACTATTTTTACCTTTACCTTGAAGCAATCCATTTGGAAATTCATTCGCAAGTTCAAAAGGAGCGAAACAAAATCTGACGCAAATGACTATTGAGATTTGACAAAATTGTACGACATTTAAACAATAAACACATTACATACATTGCTATTAGTGTGTTCGCCGATAGTGGTAACAGTGAATAATTCTTGTATCCTATACTAGATACACAAAACAAGTTTCAATAGATTTTTATTCGACTCGAAAACTATTGGAAACTGATGAGATATATTTTTTTATACTTCAAACTCTTAATCGGTATAGTGGTCAATATTTTTTTTTCAAATGGCAACATATATTTTTTACATTTTCGAATTTCCATTCTTTTTTCTATAAAATCACATAAAATTGTCGTAAGGTTGCATAAGAAAATAGTCAAGGGAAACGTTATCGGTTTTTTAAATAAACTAACAGTAGGTAGTAGGTACCTAATATATAATTATTATTATGTTATTTGTTAATGTATGACATTGTATGGCCGACTGGCTTTTATGTCTTTTAATAAATAAGTAAATAAATAAATATTTACATGTGTGGAGTGCTATATAAAAATAATTATTAGTTTGTTTAATTTACAAATTGATAACGTTGTTCTCGAATATTTTCTTATGTAACCTTATGACAATTTTATATGAATGTGTAGAGAAAAATGGGAATTTCAAAAAAGTAAAAAAATGTTGCCATTTGAAAAAAAAATGCATGTACACTTTGGATTGAGTTTGAAGTACCAAAAAATACACCTCAGCAGTTTTTCGATAGTAAATCTCTAGTTGAACAAAAAACTAAACTTTTTTGTATCTAGTAAAATACACGAATTATTCATCAGTGATCATACTGTAGTGAAAAATGTCGGATTCGACATTATAGGTTAAGCTTAAACTCCTTTTATTACATTTATAACAGTAAGTCAAATAACAATTACCAAATAACTGTTACTAAAACAAATTGACCTGCCAGTAGTCACTAATTGTGAATGGCTAGTTTAATGTCTAACCCTGCATTCACCTGTGTAACGGTCCACTATTTCTATTTCTAACCCTGCTCGTATTATTATGATTAACAGTCGCAATGTGCATCATTTTAAATTGCAGGTTGTTCGTCGAAATACCTTTATTATAATATTATGCTAATTAGCCCTACACATGCTTTACGCAGTCTGACCCATGTCCAGTTTGAATGCGCCCTTCGCTTGTCTCGACAGCACATTGTCCCTTTAGTAAAGTGGATTCAGGTTCGACAGCCTTTTGTTCTCAAATTAGAAAAATCTCGAACGATTTTTACCATGCAATACTCTATTTTTATATTCACATTTACGTAGATGCTTAGCGTTTACTAAATGACCAATATTTTTTGTTTTTTTTATTAACGTTCGTTTCTCGACTTTATATCATTCGCACCATTACTATTTTCCATTTATCACATGTTATTTTCTACATTTTTTCATCTTTGTGGCGATTCCCCTTAATATAGTACATACTGCAGTTTAACCACATCTCTAGTTACACATCCGATTCATTAGACGCTGACACACATTCTTATATTTTACATATTGTCAGCAGTAATAGATTAACATAATATAATGCAATGTAAATGAAACTGTATACAGTATGTAAACGCGTAAGGTGCACATAGGGAAATTAGCATTGGGAAAAAATACTTGGATCAGAATTAGCCATGACTGCATTAATCGTTATTTCTATTCAATTATCGTGGTAATCTTGATGATTTCTATTTTATTTTGATTTATTTTTATTTTATCTACTTGGCTTTTTTAATAATAAAAATCTCTTATAAATCATTATTTTAATTTTTTTGTACAAAAATAAAACAAATAAACAAGTCCATCTGTTTGGAAACATTTAATTCAAAAATTGTCTGACTGGTATGACGTATGCGCATTGGTAAATCAGTGACCCGATGTCTTTAGGTTCAACAAGAATAGGCGGAGATATTTGATCTCGCACCATATTTAAGTATTTTTGGGAATTTAATGTCCCATTAATAAAAAAAGTCCGATTATGTTGTAATCATTTGAATATTTTCTTCGTTGGTATACACATTCATTTTGCAAAAGAATATTATCTGTCAAATTGAAAAACAAGATTTCAAGGCTCACTCTAATCCAGTAATTTTTTCCCAATGTTAATTTCCCTATGTGCACCTTACGTGTTTACATACTGTATATTATAAAATTACCAAATAAAGAAATGCATCATTGTCTACGCGATGATCACGTACAACACTTAATTGTCCGTTCAACATTCAATCACAATATGTTCCCACAACTTCAACTACATAATTAATAGCAATGAGCGAATGAAGGAATTTTGGGACATTAGGATAAGGTAGGAAAATCTTGAGCTAGGTGTTTGACAGGTAATCAGCCATGGCCCTGAATAAGGAACCACCTCGATATTTATCTGGAATTATTCAGGGAAACTTCAGCAAGATGGACGGTATAGGCACTACCGTTTCTCGGCAAGTGGCAGCAGGTAAAAGTCCCAGCCACTGTTCGCGCTGATTAATATATCTCTCCAACCTCGTTTCTCGATACTTCCAGAACTTTCGGCTAATTCCAGTGGCATTCGTGGGCTGCGGGGAAAGTAGGCAACCTAAATTTTCCAATTTATTGTGTTATATTCTCTCATCTTAGACTCTATTTTTATGATTAACAAATCGGGAAAGTTGTTCCAAAAAAGTTAATTTATTATTAATTTAACAGCATTGGTATGCGATATAGCTAGGCAACCCGCATGTGCGATTTAGCAATGTATATGTCTATATCTATACTAATATATAAATCTGAAGAGTTTGTTTGTTTGTTTGGTTAAACGCCCTAATCTCAGGAATTACTGTTTTGAATTGATTTTTTTTTTGTTGGATAGTTCATTTATCGAGGAAGCTGCTATAGGCTATATAATATCACGCTGCGACCAATAGGAGGGGAGCATCAATGAAAAATGTTCCAAAATATAACTCAAAAGTCCGTCAGACAAAAACTTTTAAACGGTAACTCCGACCATCATGAAATTTGGACACAATATTCATCTCCGTGAATTAAGATAAACGTGCCTACTCATGTCCCTCTTCCCATTCGTTCTTTTGCACCCTAGTGAAACCGGGCTGGACTGCTAACTATTTATATATAATCTTTGTCATCATCAAATAACAGATAAGGATATATATTTCTAATACGGGATCTTAGATTAATAGAAGAACCGTCACTGAACAGCGAACTAAAATTCAGATCAATAACGTATCCCTTTTACATAGCCGGTATAAAATTTAATTACATTTACATTAAAAGAATGTTAAAACAAAAAAAGCGGTAATTATAAATAAAACAACGTTTTTCGGAGCAATAAATAAGAAGCACTACTTTTATTTCAGACAGTTAATTTCCTTTGTGTTAAAATTAAATTTTCCAACGAGCACATTAAAAGAAACAATTCCACGTGAAAAACGCGACGTGAAACAATCCGGTTTTTTTTCGTCTATAAACTACAGTTGCATGGGTGTGTAATTTTCTATACACTTACATGTGTATACAGACTGTTTTTAAAGCTTCGTACCTTAGAACGAAAAAACGGAACCCTAATAGAATCGACTGATTGGTCGCTTGTCTTGTTACCGATCGGTGTAGCGTAGTGGTGAGAGTATTAGACTCGCATTCGCAAGGTACCGGGTTCGAATCCCGGCGGGGGCAGATATTGCTGGGACTTTTTCCTGCTGCCTCTCGCCGAGAAACAGTAATTCCTGTATTGGCCATCTTGTTGAGGTTTTCCATGGTTTTCCTCAACAATTCCAGATAAATATCAAGACGGTTCCCTATTCGAGGTCATGGCCGATTATCTGTCAAACTCCCAGCTCAAAAGTTACCTCTCTTATCCTAAATTCTAAAAGTTCCTTCATTCGCCCATTGCTATCAATTAGTTGAAGTTGAAAAAATGTTGAAAATAACTGGATGTGTAATAGATGGAAAATAGTAACGGTGCGAGTGGCATCTGTTATGACATAAAGTCGAGAAACGGACGTTAAACGCATTATTATTATTATTGTCTGTCCGTTTCTCAAGAACTACTAGAGGCTATCTAATTCTAAAATATACAATCTCACAGTCCAGGCAATGCAATAACGATTAAAAAGAAACAAACTATTTAGGGTTCCGTATCTTAAAAGAAAAAAAGGAATCCTTATAATATCAGTTTGTTGTCTGTCTGTTTGTCTGTCAAGACTCTTTTTCTCAGGAACGTGTGGAGGTATCAAGTTAAAATTAATATCAAATATTCAGGTCTGCAATCGCATAGAGAAAAAATGAAACTTCTAAGTCAACGCAATCAAAAGATTCGGCCGTTTGAGCTGCATATTTTGACACTCGCAACGGAACCAAAACCTATAGGGTACTTACCGTTGACCTAGAATCATGAAATAATATGGCAAGAAGCGATGTCTTATAGCACAAGTAAAAGGAAAAATCTGAACACCGGAAATTTGTAGTTACATCACAAAAAAAATGTTTTTTGCAATTATAAACTTATTTGAAGTTGGTAAACTGATCGCGACCTATGTATAGTATACCCTAAGCGGAAAAAATCTTTGAGAATCGATGATGGACGAACTATTTACATACCTACACGGAACCCTCGGTGCGCGAGTCCGACTCGCACTTGATTTTTTTTTTATACGGAGTCACTCATCAAAAACGAACATTCACATTTTTATTTATATAGATAAATTAGATTAAAAAAAAAAAAATATTTTCAGTATCTTTAATATGAAAATAATATTATAACATTTTAAAAATTTTACTGCACTAATATAAACGAAACTACTATTCATATATTACAACGGTACATGCAGTGATTCTATACACACAGTGAAGTTTTAATATCATAGCGTAACATTTGAAGAGCGTTTACCTTTGTATCAAACAGCACTACCTACATCCGCTCTTTTCTGATAGTTTAAAAGCAATTAGTCTCCATTTTACAATATTATATTAATTATTTCTTTGTTGCATAACTCAATTTACAACTAATTTCAGTTAACCCATTTTGTTGTAATTGCAATAGGATCGTTTCACTATTTTTAATAATATTGCAACGCGTTAAATGTATTTTAATCTTCATTTATTTTACAATACCTTTGCGTTGTTGACAGTTTGTCAAGTTACTTTGGATTTCCATTTTGTTACTTGATCTTCCGCGAGTCTTTTGATTAGTTATAGTACCTAGTAATTATACCTGTAATTGTTATATTAAGTTAAGATTTTTGCTTAGTAATTTACTTTAGTTTGTAAAAATAATTTAGAGTGATGATGATCCTGTTTAAATGTTGGAAGATTAAAAGGATGAATCCTGGTGGCATAGGATCGATGAACTAAGCAAATACTGAAGGTTTTTTTTATTGCATTTTATTGTCTGACCTTTCGGCAATCTTTATGCTATCTTCGGAGAATCAATGCTGTCTGTTTTCTCAGTATTGCTGTTATGTATAAAATAAATTAAAATTAAAAATGTCATCAAAAGGTATTAAAATTACTATTTTTCTTGAAAAAACGACTTGATTTTTACTAAAAATTGTATAAATGTGTGTAGTGTTGCTTGTTTAAAATTATAATTTTAAACAAGTAACACTCGAGAAACATACCTATTGAAGTTGCATTATATCAAATTTTCCAGTAAAATAAACAATGCCCTTTTGCACACTATTTTGCAAACAGACTGTATAAAATACACTAACAAATTCTTTGTTCATTAATAAACTGTACGTTAAGCATTTTTATTGTCACAAGCAAACGGCTGACCTGTGCTTAAAAAGCTATAAATGAGGTAAGCAGAAATTCAAGTTTTTATTGTTTGCACATAAAGCCCTATACTTTTATATTTTAAGCTGTATGTTTTTACTACCCATTTTCAGTTTAAAAAATATACTTTTAGCTTACTGAAATCAAAGGCAATTCTATAAAGATTTTATATAGCTATTATTGTAAATCGATGTCATTGTTTATAGGTCTATTAAAACCCCCCACTTCTAAGTTTTTAATTTCAGTCTGATTTTAAATTTATCATTAAAGAACCCGGACAAGTGTGTTAGACTTGCGTACCCTGGGTATATTTGGTATTGTACTCCAGTTCAAAAAGAGTGGACACTTTTGACACTATTGCATTTATTGTAGTGTAACAATGGGTTACTTACCTATATATCTAATTTACACTTTCTATTATTTTGAATTTTAAAACTTGAATTCTAAAATTGTACATGTTGGAAAAAGAAACTCTGCTCACCTCCGAAATTTACAGGAGAACGTTTTTTTTAAGTTTTAAGTAATCTAATATAACATTATGAAGGTTAGTAAACTGTTATAACTATTAACTATTGCCAAATTTCAGTTTGGTACTTTTATTTAGCCCAAAGAAATTCGACATGCGAACAAAAGAAATGATTCCATATAAGAGTTACGTTTTTTTGAGGTACGGAATTCTAGAAATAAATAGGTACTAGACCCGAACAACCTTGACAGTTGGTGAATAGTTAAACAAATAAATACTGATTCGCTTAGATAGGTATTACACCTTAGGGGTTATAACTAAGTTCATTTTTTTTCTGTGTTGATTACGTAAGCCAAAAAATACATAAACAATTCGGAGGTATTTTTGTAATTATAAAGAATATAAAATAAACACGTGCCTAGCCAGACTTAATTCATTTAAAAAGGTGTGAATTCAGAATTAATTGAAGCGTTTGTATGAAAATGAGCAGACCATAATATTATGTATATAATGTATGTAAAAACGTATCAGCATCATTGTACAAAATATATATAGTAAGCGAATATTCTAAGCTAGCGTTACCGGTGGTGCGTTTCGTAGGGCTTTCGAGGAAATAACAGAGATTACGTGAGACAAAATATAACGACTTTGAAGGTTAATTTTAAATAATATACCAGCGGCTCAGGCTTCACTCGAATTTGTAGATTGCCACCGTTTTTTCGTCGACTTACGTTGAAAAATTGGTCTCTACGAAAAACAATTTTACTTTAACGCAATAGTACCTATGTAACCTAGGTCCATTTTCAATATTGGTGGAAAAAATTTTGAAATCGGATCGATAGTTTTGGAGATTAGGTATCTTACACTCAAACTTACATATTGGTAATGATAATGACACAACATGAGAAAATAAAATGTATAGTGTATAAAAAAATCTAAAAAATGCACCAAAATGCAGAAAATAGAAATCTTCAAATAAATAAAATTGACGACCAATTTTATTTATTTGTAAGATTTCTATTCAGACGTTAATCAAAGATTAGAAAATAGAAATGTTTAGACGAGTGAGACACTCAATGATATAAATGAAATATATAGGTAAAGTGAATGCCCCACGCTTTTAAACGTTATAAAAAATAAATAAATATATTTTCTAGTTTTAATTGTGTTAAATGTTTTTTTGTTGTCAAATTTCGCAGTAATTTTGGTTCTGGAATTGCCTCGTTTTCAAACTAGCTCGAATTTTAATATTAAGGTGATTAAATTTTTTTTTTGTTTTTCTCTTACCCATTCAAATGTTTCTATATAATGTAAAAAAAACTCCTCACCAAAGATAGGCGCTGTAGCTCAACTCTAGCTCTATCTCGCTATTTTCATTTTAGTTAAAATGCTTTTTTTTAAATTGAAGTTACTTTTAGTTAACCCAATTTTTTACAAATAACCAGTATACATTCATAAAGCTGACTCTTTCAAAAACTCTATAATAACGTATTAGAAGACCAGTCACAGCCATCTGAAAATTATGGAATTTTTGATTACGGAAGAATTGCATATAATATTTTTTTTATGTACACGATAAAGAGTCCGCTACAAGGATATATAATGGTCATTTTGTAACAAATTGAGTTAATTATAACCAGTGGCGGATCCAGGATTACGGCAAGGGGGGGGTCTTGAAAAAATTTTACTCCTTTTGGGGAGAATTCATGAAAAACATGAAAAGCTTTTTTTTATCGCGCAGTAAGATTTTAATTTGGGATTTTTGATTCTCTGGAAGGGGGGGTTTGAACCCGAACCCCCCCCGTGGATCCGCCACTGATTATAACTAACTTCTATAAAAATAAACATGTTAATTAAATGGGAAACTAAAACTAAAATAGTGATCTCTTAGAGTTGAGTTACAACGCCCATCTTTGGTGAGGATTTTTTTTACATTAAATAGAAACATTTGAAAGGGTAAGAGCAAAACAAAAAAAAATTGGTTGTCAGTAAAGTCGGTTTACGGACGATAGTTTCACGTGATAACGTATTCCGCTCGAATATCATATTTAATAATACATAACCTAAATTTTAGTAGCTTTCAAACTTGGGCCGATCGTGCTTCTCTATCGCTTATACTGCGCTCTCGCTTGCACGCACAGGGTCAGGCGGAACGTTACGGCGTTACACTTTTTCGTGCGTGCAGCTGGTGTTTCATCAATTTATAAGACGTTATCACGTCAAAAAAATAAAAATTTTTGTTACGATGAAGGAAGGTTTTGGTTGAGGATCATAAATAAGCTTTAATAATCATGATCACTCAATTGTATATATAGAAAAGAAACGAAACGGTTGATTTATGAGTCAAAATTTTTTTATTGTAGGAAGACTACGTTTCGACACCTGTTTTGGTGTCTTCCTCAGGTCTTTAATTAAAAGACATTAATTGACCATCACATCACAAAATCTAATTCATACTTTGTATGAATTAGATTTTGTGATGTGATGGTCAATTAATCAACCGTTTCGTTTCTTTTCTATAAATAAGCTTTACCAATGTTAATCAAATATCAGTCCTCAGAAAGTTCTTTTTGGTTATATATTTTCAGACAAATATTTCAATAAATTTTTTTACTGAGTGACATTTTATATAAAAATTAAATAATTTTTTTAATAATTTTTATAATAAGATGTTTATAATAATATGTTTTAACTCATAATAATATGATCATGTACCTATATATTGTTTTAACAATTTACCACCTTTTGACCGGCTTGAGGCTCTGAAGATGAAAATAAATTTTTCGAAACGTTGGCGTAACATTGGTAAAGCTTATTTATGATCCTCAACCAAAACCTTCCTTCATCGTAACACTCTATAGTCTATTGGATCAACACTACTTTATGCTGAAAAAATTTTGTTTGAATCACCCTAATATATATAGACTTATCTTTGAAGTGATTTACAATAACGCAAATATACATTGATAATATGTGTAGGTCCATTGTACTAAAATTATGAGTTTAATTACTTTTACAGCCGCTGATTAGCATCTTTAATATAGACTGGCGTAGTCTTTGTACGGTCAAGCGGTATTCTTTGTACTAACAAATACATCTAAACACAATATAGTAGGTATATATATATATACCTACTAGAAATACATGAACGAAAACGTATTAAACATGTTGGCATACATCGTGAAAAATATCTCAACTGGAATGAATGAAATTACAATTTTAATCTCCGGTTGGAAAATTGCTTTCTACAACTTCTTTGAAAAATTATTTCACGTTCAAAAATACAATACGCAATTTTTAATATTCGAACGACTAGCATAGTCTATGTTAATTACTTTTCAATATAGAAATCATAAAACGTCACATCTTTCGTTTGTTTACTGAGTATTTCAGATATTATATTCACTTGTTTTATTTTTATAATAAATGAATCAAATATCAGTGGTTGTTTTCTTTTTTTGTGCTTATAATAGTGATTTCTGAATTAAATGTTAACTTCCGGCTGTTTATATTTCGTCAACTGGAATAACAATGCTTATAGGTATTATAATTAACATTGTCTGGAATTGTTCCGATCGTATTATCATGGCTGATTATGTCAGAGGATGTAGAGGCCAATAAACCATATATTAAAAAAAAGACGGGTTGCACTCCGGGAGTGCCGGCAGAAGTGAAAACTTGAATATTAACGTCTTATTTTTTTGCATTTAGAAGCATTGTTTATTTATTGACAACACTTGTAAATAAAATGGTTTGTATCATAGATTGCATTTTTATGTACGATATTTCAACGCTAGATGTCTAACGTTGTATAAAAAATATCTGGCAATTACTACCACTTAGAGATTCTCACTCAGTTCTTACTGACTTGACGCGAGTTTAACATTTTTTACCCATTACAAAAAAAGTGTAGGTACAACGCCGCTAAAGAAGTTTTGTAAAGAAAATGGTTTGTATCATAGATTGCATTTTTATGTACGATATTTCAACGCTAGATGTCTAACGTTGTATAAAAAGTATCTGGCAATTACTATCACTTAGAGAGTCTCACCCAGTTCTTACTTTTCCTGACGCAGCTTTAAAATTTTTTACCCATTATAAAAAAAGTGTACAGCGCCGCTAAAGAAGTTTTCACTTCAAAAAAAATAATTAAAATTGTACTATAGAATTTTTTTATCTGAACGCAAACACAAGTAGTGAAAGAATAGTTTTTTGAAGTAAAACTTCTTTAGCTCAGATTTTTTTTCGGACGGAAGTTACGTTTTTACGCAATTTCCGCTATCTAAAGGTATCGACTCGACTAATAGGTGGTACCATGGTAGAAACCATCGTAGAAATCGTGAAACATAGCTTAGCACGCAAACGAATTTTGCGATCGGTTTCACTGCTATTTTAAAGGGATCGACTGACAGACGGCGACATCTTAGAAACCATCTTGAACGAAAGGTGAAACATAGCTACATACGAAACTTAAAGATTTTCTAAAGTTCAGAACACTATGCGATATTTATTTTACTTTATAAATTTCAATTTTGAAATTGACAAAGATTGAGAAGTTATATTTTTGTCCAAGACTAATATTAATGTTTCGTATATGCAAATATCTGTTTGCTTACTTTTAGGAACAAATATATACGCTTAATAATACGCAAAATGCTAATTAATGAGCAACTTAATTGGGTAATTTTTGAACTGAGAAATTTTAATTAAACGCAAAAAATTGACCAAGCAAAGCATATTAATTAAAAATTCGAAATAAGAAAAATAGGTAGCACATAAATAATTAATTAGTCTTCTGTTAAAATATTACCTCTGAAAATCACTTATATTAAGCAAAAATACACATAATTCGACTTATAAAAAAATAGTTATATAATATATCGCCGCGTTTTGTTTAAAACCCGTTCTTCCACCATATAAACCCGTTTTTCCACCATATGACGCCGTTTTTCTACCCTACAATTTTGTATTTCAATAAGTAGCCTAATTTGACAAAAAATATTTAAATTTTCTAAAAGTTAACACAATTATTACTGTTTTTCCAACTACTTTATGTGAATATTGAAGGAAAAAAACTAAGTTTAGTAATTATTTTAGTTTTCAAATTTACTCACATTTTAGAGCTTGTATTAAAAAAAAAAATACAGTCATAGTTCTAAACCCTCCAGTTCAAGGTCTCAAATATGGAGGATTCAGGTTCAAGTCCCGGCTGTGATACCTATTTTTACTCCAAAACCGACCTTTAAACAATGCTTGCTAAACAAATGCCACTAGTTCATTCCAGATATTCTGCAAACAAACCGACAAAAGTTCTGAAAAATACGTTTTCCAATTTTAGTATCGTACAAAATACTCAAAAAACTGCATGCAAACGAAATTACATACAGAGGTTCCGACTCAGTAAAAAACGGCAAGTATTCAGAAACATATGACTATCGACTTTAATAAATATCAGGTCAATACACCCTGGAATGTGAACCTGTACAACCACCATTGCCCTTCCCCCGGACGTACCCATCATTCAATGCGTCTCTTTCTCTCTTATTAGCATTGTTACCAACAGTTAACCAACATAACGCAGTTACATGATGACTGTTTTGTTATTTTTTACGTTCAATCACTTAAAATTGCAATGTAACTGCAATTAATGTATTTCCGGCTTTTTTTATGCGAAACTATTTTTACGCGTATGTGTCCGATTATTTATCAATGAAACGCCTGAGACAGAATATTTATACGTCACAATAGTGCCGGTAACCTAAACTTCTAAATAAATACACCGCCTTCCCGACCATCCACCTGCGTTCGGCCACCTGTAAAAAATAAGAGTTTTGATTGGTTAACAGAATATATTAATTAAGCGTTAAGGTCACTGCACATAAGACTGATTCCTTGCTAGATTTGGTTGCTAGGTTTCAAGCCTGCTGTGACGCTGGCTTTCGTGACAGTTTTTATTTGTTCGCTTCACACGATGCGTGTTTTAAAGTTGGTTTTGTAGACGGATTTGGTGCCCGCGCAGTGACAGTTCGAATGTTAACAACGTTCATTATATGTCTCTGAACAGAACACACACTATGACACAGTGTTTGTGGGCGTTTGTCGATGTCGCCCACGTGACAAGATACTGTTTCTTGCTCAAAAACAAGCAGATGAACAAAGACAAAAAATAGCCCCGATCTTAACTTTGAAATCCGCATCTTGTGACCACGCACGCGAGCCCGCAGTGACGTCATTTCTATCCTTGCAGACAGCCAGCACAAGTCCCAGCAGTGATCCCGGCGGCAAAACCAGGCTCGTGTGCAGCGGCCTTTAGATAACTTACTATAAAGTTACAATGACATTTTTGTTTCTGATTGTTCTCATAACTCTATTGGTAGATAATGACGATAAGTTAGAGATTATTAATTTATAAATGAGTTACTCATTAAACAGGTGTAAAACTCATTTTCTAATTATTAATCTGCACAGATGCTCACTTCTGATAACGAAAATACTCTATAACAAAATAATTTGATAATTCAAATCTTTGATTAAGAGTATTCGTCCCTGCAAATACCCCCTGCACCCTTCATCACAAATCTTTTCCCCTCGCCTAAAAACGGTTCGCGCTCTCCCGACACTATTTTTAAAGCTAGAGGGTTCCGGTAAACGCCAAATGAAAGACAAAGAATCAGACTACAGATCCTTCAGGCGAATTTTTTGAAAAACAGTTTCGCCTACGTGTGAAATATTACGTAACTTATTATTTTTTTCAAAAGGTTGTAAGTTTTTTCATGAATTTTTTTCAAAAAATTCGCCTGAAGGATCTGTAGTCTGATTCTTTGTCTTTCATTTGGCGTTTACCAGAACCCTCTAGCTTTAAAAATAGCGTCGGGAGAGCGCGAACCGTTTTCAGGAGAGGGGAAAAGATTTGAGATGAAGGGTGCAAGGGGTATTTGATAGAACTCTTCAAATAAATAATAATTGGTCGACAATTTTATTTATTTGAAAATAATTTGCTTATTCCCTTGACTTCCGTTACAGACTTTTGACGTGTTTTTCTTTAGTCGCTATTAAATTTTGATGTAAATATTTATGAAGCTTAAAAAACTAAGTTCATGAAAGTGTTGTTCATATAGAGTAGGAGATAATCGACAAGTTTTAATCTAAATTACCAGACCTAATAACATGTACAAATTTAATGCAAATCATTACTAAACTTTAAGTATGAAGTTTAAATCCCCAACCCTGCTGAGTTTAGGTTGGTAGAATGAGTACAATACATTTTCTGTGCAAAGTTAAAAATTGCTTGCGCATATACCTCTGGCCGTGTATTTGTGTAGGATAGAGTGGGGTAGATTCACGTACAAAAAGAGTAGGTAAAGTTCTCATCCCTACCAAACGTCACCCTACAACTCAGGAGCGCATCAACACATTTTGCTTTTAAATCCACCACCTTGCCAGCTTACTGGGACTTTTAAAGCTACGTTTATACTAGAGATTTATTTCCCTACATTTCTCTCCGTAATAAGTATATTTAAGTGTAAACCTTGCTGACATAAGCTATCGGAGATTTATTCACAAAGCTGAGATATATTACTTGATATAAAATGTAGTAAATGTAAACGCTGCTGAAACAAGAATCAACTAGTCTCGGACATAAATATCAAAAGTTGAACGGCCGTCTACTTTTTCTGGGATCTCTCGAGATATTTTGTGATTGCATGTATGCAAATACATGAACTAAATGTCGGAAAAAAAGAGTGGACCCGTACAGAAGTTCAATCAATGGCCCAACTAGGTTTACTAATTCGTCGAGATCCGTTGAAGACATTCTTGCAAAATTTTGTAATTGTATTGGGTCTTCAGTTTTCAATTCATTGCATAACTGTGAGTAAGCTCCTAGGGAATTTCTTCTCAACAACCAATTTTGTACCCAAACTTTCCTTTTCTTTCTTTTTTTTCATGCAATAATAAAATTATTATTATTGCAGCCACCTGGCGTTTAGTGCAAGGCATGATGATCAAAACTGGGGAAATGTGGAGAGTAAAGTGTCGATATATTTCTCTACCTTTGGTCTAAACACAATGCTACACTTATATCGACATTTTTTCTCAACCAGACTGTCAAGCAATTTATTCATTCACATTTATGTCATAGTATAAACACATCAAGAAAAATATCTCCGATGGTTGAGATTTCTATCATGAAATAAATCTCTAGTATAAACGTAGCTTAAGTTAGCTGCACACGAGGCTGGTTTTGCCGCTAGATTCCTTGCTTGATTGGGCTGCTAGGTTTCAAGCGTGCTTTGGCGCTCAGTTTCGTGATGGCTTTTATGTGTTCGTTTCACGTGATACGTTTATTGAAGCTGGCTTTGTAAATGGATTTGGTACGTGCGCTAGATTCCTTACTGGATTTGGCTGCTAGATTTCAAGCGTGCCGTGGTGCTAGATTTCGTGATTGTTCTTACCTATATGTTCGCTTCACACGCTGCGTGTACTGAAGCCGGCTTTGTAGATGGGTTTGATCCACGCGCAGTGACAGTTCGAATGTAAACAAAAGTGAACGTTTATTGTCTCTGAACAGAACACACACTATGATGCATGTTTGTTTTGAGCGTTTCCTGATTGTTTCTTGTTCGAAACTGCAAGCACGAAAAATAGCCCCAGTTCTAATTTTGAAATTCATCTTGTGACCACGAATGCAAGCCCTCAGGGACGTCATTTCCATCTTCTCGTCGCATTGATTATTAGAGGCCATTCAAGTATTACGTAAGCAGAATTTTAGTTTTTTTTTACCCCTCCCTCCCCCTTGTCAGCGAAAGTAAACAAAGCTCTTAGCCCCCCAACGCTATGCTTACGTAGCCATTGGTATACATTTTTTTAAAATCTCTTCAAGTTTCTTTATTGTTGTTCATTTAATTTAGAAATAAAAATCTTTATAAAAATGTAACCTCCTTCTGTAAAGGATCACTAAATAGGGTAAAATAACAAAGTTTTGAAGTCGGCACCAATTTGATATATACCTACTACCTATAAGTATACATAAAACGTGATAGTAATTAAATTGGTGGCGATCTCAAAATTTCCTAACTTGATCCTTTTTAGTGATCCTTTTTTAAAGGAGGTATCATTTTTTTAAAGATTTTTTTAGGGAATCCCTGAACATACTTTTCGCTTTCAAGCATAGACAAGCAAGGGTTGTCATATCATCATCCATTAAATTTTTAGGAAAAAACAGAAAAAGTAGGTATATAAATAAATATTGCTGACGTAATCACCATCTAGATCCCCCCGTTCTCCATGTCACCAAAAACAAGCTAAACAAAGACCCCCTCCCACCCTTTGGTGCTTACGTAATACTTGAATGGCCCCTTACCGGTAAAATACGAAACATATTTAAAATATTAACATTGCAATTCTCATATAAATACAAAAGCTATTATCGGAAACCGATCCAAAATTTGTGGAGTATAAAGAAATTGCGTTTATTTTTTAGTTTGAAACTGAAAAATTTTGATTTTGCGATAATATAAAGTGCCAGAAATAGGTGAAACTATTTTGCGGCGAAGTTAATTCTATTTATTTTTTCGGTTTAAAAATAGTTAGTACGTCACTGACCTTGCTGTAGAAGAGATAAAGATAAAAAATTACACTGAACCGTAGTAAAAGCATGTATATATGCTTACAATATGTACTCTCGTTCCCCTAACAGCTTAGAGGGTGGAGCTAAACACTAGGAAAAAAATCAACCGCTATTTTCATTGGTTGTCCAACGTAAAAAAGACCGCCTTTTTACTATTGTCTTTTACAGTACGACATGCTACCATTGGTGAACATAAATTGCACACTTAGCAACGAACATTTACACGATTCTCTATCTTTTTTTATTACATGTGCACGTTTGCAATTTTATTGCGTGAAGTTTGTCTTTTTTTAGAGGTAAAAAGTTTACGTGCTTTATATTGTGCATAAGAGAATATTTAAACTTTGAAATATGTTTGTATGTAGCTTTAATGTTTCCAACATAAATATTCTAATTTTTTGCGAATTTTGTTTTCGTTGCACTAGGTTGGTATTATAACTTTTTGTTTTTCGGGACCGCGTATAATTTCTCATATTAGCTCTGTACAGTTGGTTAGTGTTTTACAAAAGACTCACCGCAGATTTATTTCATTAACTATTGCTACTTAATTGTCCATTAAATTTTATAATAAATGTATTTTTTAGAAAAAAATATATTTATTTTGAGCGTTGATAAAACTTGCGGATAATAATGCAGCTCGTAAATTTCTACCATTTAATAATATCTAGGTACTTTAATTTTTCATGACGTTATTGTTTTTAAAATTATATTAGATATAAACTACAGACGCTCCATAACTAAGATTAAAAGTAATAAGTATATTTTTTCCTCACTATCTACAGTACACCACTAGTGCTGTAAAGTGAAACAAAACTGGTTGTATTATTCCAATTCCACGCAGTAAAACACTATTTGTCTGTCTATTACCTATTAGGCTCGATAAGCGTAAGCTAAAGCATCTACCTACATATTTGCACTCGCTTTGTCTAGTGAATGTGTATATATGTCACGCTTTTTTGTATCCAGCGTACAGCCCAACCGGCTTAACCGATTTAAAAAAAAAACTTTCTTTCTTATATAACCTTACTATCAAAAGTAAAGTTTGCTCAAAAGTGAACTGTCAAATGTTCAAGTTTAAACCGAAAGCTAGCGAGTTATAACAGTCACACGAATCGTAATATCATTACGCACGAGGTACATATTGTATTTTTTTGCACGTACTTCCTATAAAACAACTGCTTTTCAAGTTAATTGTTGAGCAATCTTCATTTCTAATAAGTACCTATAGAGATTCACTGTGGATTGGATGTGGTGCGACCAGTTTTGTTGTGGTTTACCGCACTAGTTCTTAATGAGTCACTTTTACATGGCTGTATGCATGCAGCTATTTTATAAGGTGTATAGTGCAAAAATTGTTTTTGTAAGTTGCACGTTATACGAAACACGCATGTGGGTTATCCCCGGCATACAAATTAAAACGACCGGATTTCTCGTGGGCAAGGCCTGTAACGCGCACCCTTCTTTTCATAAAGTGACACGTCACAGAATCGATAAGACGTCATAGGGCGCCAGTCGGCCACCGTTATTATTTTTCGTAACGTGGTGTCAAATATAGGTACGTCATTTCACCTTTGACATTAATTGCATTAAACGCAATCTAAAGTGGCGTCCACAAGACAAATAGGTTTCACTCATGATGTAAAGTAACGCTGTGTTTGAATATATCTCAATATTTAAAAAATCATAGTTTAAAAAAAATTATAAAAAACATCGATATTTTAGGCTTTTAGCAACGTGCACTAAAAAATAATTTTTGAATACCTATAGGTAATGATTTTTTTCAATAGCGATCATAAGTCCCCTAGCTCGGTATAATTTCACTTTTGGAATGGCTTATTCAAAAAATTAAATTATATCGAGTTGGGCGACTTCCTAAGGCTATAAAAAAACATTATAATTAAAAATTATTTTTACATTTTAAGGCACGATGCCACAAAAGCGTATTTTTTTAGTTTCTTTAAACTATAATTATTTTAATTACCTCACTAAAAACCACACCTACGGGTAAGTAATGCAATGTACAGCGCAACACGTCTAGTTAGTTTGCTTACAATAAAGTAAGTAGATAATTTCATAATTTATATTTTTTCTTGAAAAACTAACACTAACTTCTAAACTAAAATAAAAATAAATATTCGTATCGTGTTTTATAAACGTCAATTATTATTTGACGCGAATTTGAGAAATTTCGAATTTCCTCAAATATCTCATTTTTAGTAAAATTGCAAATATCGAAATTCTTCACGACCTATTTTGCAAACTGAAAACGTCCATAAAAAAAAATATTCCAATGATGACACCAAATGTCTATATCTGTTTTCATATAAATTTTATAAAAAAAGTTAGGTAGGTACCTATATATATTGAATCATTCAAATCTTTGATTAACGTCTGATAATCTTTAAATAAATAAAATTATTGACAAATTTTTCAGACAATATATTGACAAATATTATAAAATTATAATTTAATAGATTAACGTTACGGTCCGGGTTTGGGCCCTGTTCAGAACTGAGTTCAAATATAAAAATTAATTATTAATTAGCTTCTAATAGAAATCGATTTGAGTTTCTTATAATATCAAATTAAAGAAGGCCTAAATCCGGACCGAAACGTAAATCTATTGAATTATAATTTTATAATTTTTTGTCAATATATTGTCTGAAAAATTCGTCGATAATTTTCTTTGAATTGAATTATTTTTACCTTCAAATGTATTCAACTAACGAAATATGTACCGAATGTTAGTTCTTTCGCCCAGTACTGTTTATTTTATACGTGGACCCTAAGTTTGTGCTCACAATATACCTACGTTTAACCAACACAGGAAAGTCAATATTGATAGAGTTTCAGGTATACCTAACTCAGACTTCCGGACTCTCTCTGTGCTTACATTAAAAACAAATGCTACCGTTAGAACTGTAGTTTACCCAACTGCATATACGGCGTTGTCCATAGTGACCGCGACATAGGCGAATTACATCAAGTTAAACCACGTATAAGCTAACACTGTTATGTGTTTTTTTCTCACGGTAAATAAATCAAATAAAATTAAATAATTTTTTTCCAATATTTAAAATATTTTTTCTTTTTGTACACTTGAAAAACAGCTCAATTTTATTTTTTTATCATTTTTATTTTTATATTTCTAGTCAATACCTTATGTAATATGACACAAAATCTTGTAAAATACGACTTGAGACACGTTCTCCCACCACCAACAACGGAACTTCCACCATATTTTTTTCCCTATATTTTAGTGCATTTGCCATGTAACACATATACTTTTAGCGTCGGTGGGTCAGTTCTAGGAGTAGGACCAACATTTTTCACCGCAAAAAATCCATTTAAAATGAACCAACTTGGATTATTTTAAGGGTGGTTTTTAGGTGTTGAAAAATGTTTTAAGACCCAAAAGTATCGAAAAAAATCTCAGCATCGGTTCAAACT
The DNA here is from genome assembly GCA_963575645.1 of Xanthostigma xanthostigma. Classification (NCBI taxonomy): domain Eukaryota; kingdom Metazoa; phylum Arthropoda; class Insecta; order Raphidioptera; family Raphidiidae; genus Xanthostigma; species Xanthostigma xanthostigma. Next base: position 5,702,736 of record OY754471.1, on the reverse strand, counting down.
GAAATTTAATCCTTCATTAAAGATAAAAACGTGCTTCTAAAATTTTAATAAAATCAACCCGACAGGACCGGACTCGCAAATTTTTTAAAAAGACTATAGTTTGGACATAGGGATTTACGTACTATAAAGGGAGTATTTGGTCGACATGTTGAATTAATACGAATATTGCAATTAAAAAATTGGTTGTCTGTAAAGTCGGTTTACGGACGATAGTTTTACGTGATAACGTATTCCGTAATACATAACCTAAATTTATATAATAATTATAATAATTCGAATCTATGATATTGCATCTTTTGCTTCTTTTTTACGTTAATTTTATTTATTAAAATTACTCACCACCTATAATATAATTGTTTTTTTAACTTTCTTTCTTTCGTATTTATTTTAAGTCTCAAAGATTAACTGTTATAATATTTTGAAAACAATTGTTCATAAAATTCCAAAACCTACTTACAATATTTAAGTATTTTCATACGTCAAAAAATTAATTTTTATAATGATAAAATTTGTATGAAAACGATTTTTTCGAGAGATGAGACCTAGCTAAAACGATTTTTTGCCCCCCAAAATCCCTTTTCAGTAAATTTCATCCAAATCGTTAGGGCCGTTTTCGAGAAAAGCACGCACAGGGTCAGGCGGAACGTTACACTTTTTCGTGCATGCAGCCGGTGTTTTATCAATTTATAAGATTGGTGATTCATCAATTTATAAGACGTTATCACGTCAAAAAATATTTTAAGGGATGTATTAGAGAGTTATATTTAAACATTCCAACCCACAAGTGGAGAATGGTACTACTAGTTTAGGCCAAAAATCACTTTTCAAAAATTTTATAATATCCTTCCATTTTGAGGTCCCCCGAATCCAAAAAACACATTTTTGAAAAAACTCTGTGCGTCTGTTAGTCTGTTTGTCTGTGAGCACGATACAGGCCAAACGGATGAGCGGACTGAAACCAGTCAGCCCCTACATAAATACAGGTACTTGATGTGCATTGGCCTATGTCGCGTATACTTTAATATGTACAAGCGCAACTAATAAGATTTAATTAAAATTAACTCGCAGCGAAAACGAAACACAACGCTTCCTTTTTAAGGTTGAATATTTAAAACCTTTGTAGCAATTATGTTTGAAGCTTTAAACGTTAGTTAAATATTCCTTTGCAAATGGAAAATGACCACGTTTTATAATTTAACAAATATTAAAACAAAGATTCGAATTTCAAATATATCTATTAATACAGTAAACTTTCTCTGATGCCCATATTCCCTGAATACTATTAAAGAAATTACTAATCATGGAACTTTATTCGTTAGAAAAAAAATTACTTTCAATTCACCAAGCAAATTATCAGGTAGAAAAGTTAGTTAAAGAATAAATATACACTGCACTATACCTATTTCTTGCTCGTTTTGTTGAATATTTTGACGTTCATCCAAAAATCCGACTGATGTCGTTAGTGTAATCGTAAAAAAAAATTTCACAAAATAATAATGTTTTATCCTAACCCAATTTCACACAAAACTTCTACTAACCTTAATGCTTTACAACTATCCACTTTTACAAAAGTTTACGAAACAAGACATAAATAAGTTCACAAGAGCAAACGATAACTATAATACTCCACGTTTATAGGTTAGGTATTATAATCTATGTGGCGGCCATTATTATTTTATCAGGCTAATAAATATTTATACTCTGGAAGTAAGACAGAATAGATTTATACCTGCATAAACATAATTATGGATGGTGAATTGAATGCTCGCTATTTATTCGAAGGAATAGTTACCTGAAGAACAAATGAACCGAATAAATTACTACGTTCAATAAATATGGGTATGAGTCAAATAGAAAATTGAAGAAGAAAACGTTGCCTTAACGGAAGCATTTTTGAAGCAAAACTTCTTTAGGCACGACTTACTCAGATTTTTTTGGGACGTAAGTGTTCGAACGGAAATAATTCCGGACGCAATCCAATTTTGTGATCGGTCTCCGTTATTTAACTGCATCGACTAACAGATAGCGGCATCAAAACGCATCTGTATAAACCATCTTGAACAAAAGGTGAAACGTAGCTACGGACGCGAACCAATTTAATCTAATTTGTGAGTGAATATTTTTCAAAAAGTGAGAGTACTAAAAACAAATTGAATGAAGTTTCACCTCAACCGCGTGAAAACGTTGCATGCACTTTTTATTTATTAATTTATTTATTTATTGTTTTTTTTGTTAAGACCACTGGATCTCAAGAGATTAATATTTATCGTGTGCCAAGCAATATAAGTGCTATACAGTTTTTATGCCTGTGAAAATCTAAGAACATGTATGCTTTACATAGTTTTATTGCTTTGCCGCTCCACTAAGCCATGCTAGTTACTAAGAATTAGTCACTGATTACAATTTCTAAACTGAACTATAATAATAAATAAAATTATCGACCAATTTTTCAGACAAATATATTATTAAAAAATATAATAATTAATTCATTTAATTTTTTGTTAATATATTTGTCTGAAAAATTGGTGCATAATCTTATTTATTGAAGAGTTCTAATCAGACGTTAATCAAAGATTTGTACTATAATAATTTATGTCAATCTATGGGATTTCTGTTATCCAATAGAAGTTTAGCGTGACAAAAAAATGTCCTGTCTGCATTCCGTAACACGATGATACCAGCCTTACAAACTCAAAAGTAGCTGATAACGTGTAAACATACCAACATACATGAATACATAACTACATTTGTTTATATCATGTGTCCGCTAAAAGATAAATATAAAAAAATGAACATAATATAAAGGCAATATTCAAATAAATAAAATTATCGACCATATTGACAAAAATTATAAAAATTATAAAATTATAATTCAATAGATGACGTTTCGGCCCGGATTAGATTAAAAATTGTTTGTTATTATTTTTCCATTAATATTTCGTTATTATAAAAAAATCAAACTTAATGTTATTAGAAAATAATTACTAATTAATTTTTATATTTTTTAGCTTAATTCTGAAGAAAATCCAAATCCGGACCGAAACGTTATCTATTGAATTATAATTTTATAATTTTTGTCAATATAATATATAGTCTGAAAAAATTTTATTTATTTGAAGAGTTCTATTCAGACGTTAATCAAAGATTTGAATACAAATATCATAGATTTTTTCCTTCATTGCAAAACGGAACACATAATATGAAAAGATTTTGGTGACCATCCGTCTGTCACAAGCGATTTTCTCTAAAACTATTTGATGTAAAGCTTTGAAATTTGGCACTGAGATAGAGTATGGTGGCGTAATGACAGCCGTGAAGTATAAAAAAATTTGAATTTTGATTCGGGGGACAATTTCTAGAGGTAAAATTACGAAATGAAAATAAATAGTTTTTTCAAGGTTAGGTAATCGTGTCGGGTGTCAAATGAAAGCTTATTGAATCACGAATTCAACAATATATTTTATGATATTTTTTTAAAAATCTTTTTCGGGATAAACACTTAGAATTTGCTGTCCCCTTACACTAAACATCAAAATGATTGCTTAAAAAAATCTGAAAAAAATCAAGAACATTTTAACAATTTAACAATTTGGTATAGATTGAATTATCAGGATTGAAAAATTATAAACCGATCAAATGTTATAAACAATTTAATTGACACCATATTTCAAACTAATGGATGAATATAAAACTTGCAGGTATATATAATAATCCCATCAAAAACATAAATGTGAAAAAGGAAGCCAAGTTCAATACAAAAAGAATTGAAATCTAAAAGGGTGTCAAGTTTTCATTTGGCAAGTTTTCACACATATACCATAAACATGAATAATAATAAATCATAATATAAAACAAGAAAACTTGCTAAGTAAAAATTTGGCACCCTTTTAGATCTCAATTCTTCTTTTATTGAATATTATACTTGACTCCCTTTTTCATATTATATATGTTTTTGATTGGATATTATTATACTTTTTGTAAAGAAATTATTCTTATTTATAATTCAAAAGTGATTTGTAAAATTAATCTTTTGTTCTATACCTATAGTTTTCTTTTTCGAAAGGCGCTAGGTGTAAATAAAAATCGATTGCTTATGGAAAATATTTCAAATCTTAAAAAAATTCTGATTTTTTCCTTTGTTACACACAATTACCTAGCAGGACGCCAAATTTCAACTTTCTAGGTCATCTGGAAGTGGGTTAGTTTTTTTATCTATAATTTAATGTTGCTATGGAAACGGCATCTAAACAACAGTTGATTGGTTGTTTTTGCTTTACTACCGCACGAACGTACGAACTTCCCGTATTGTAGCGTGTAATCCCATCAAGGAGTAAATGTTAGACATTCTGCCTTACAATTGGTGCCGAAAGTATGCACTTTCGATCAAGGTATGAAGAAAAATGTATTTAATATAAACACATGAATTAAGTTTATTTATTTAAAACTCTTAGATTAACTAGAATCCCAAATTTCATAAAGTCAGCTTAAGATATTATCGTCTAAAAATCGGCATTTTTATCACTGACTTACTGACTGACATAATTTTAGCTAATAGTCGCGAACGGCTGTCATTCTTGTTTTTACGTATAACCTCAAAGCTTGTTGCTTGAAATTTATCTGTGTTTTTGTGTAATTAATTAATTAATGTATTTAATAAGCGTCCTTACTACCGAGGTATGAAGAAAAATAGTATGCACCACTCTGGCTGGAAGTGTGATATCCTTGCCCTTCGCGGCTTGATTTCTGAGGCGAAGCCGAATTTTTGTTCTGACGCATAGGGCGAGAATATCACACTTTCGGCCCTTGTGGTGTGATATATTATTTAGTCACTAAAGGGTCAAAAATGGCTCCAAATGGTTCGCGTATTATAACACACGGCTGCTGTTTCCTCTTTCTTTGTTGAGCTTGGCTTGACACACTCCCGCTTGTCTAGATATCGAACACTCTGTACGTATCTATATATCATGCGTTATAAAAGAGCGTTTTTTTGTGATTAATGCGCGGGTTCAACTCTTTGCAGTAATTTGACGCGGGGCGGTTAAAACGGCGAAAACAAATTTTAAACATCAATACCGTGGCTTGCACACATAATGTGAACGCATGTAAAAACGTAGTACAGGTTTTTATTTTATATCGGTTTTCGGTAATGCGTTTTTGGAATTTGTTCATAAACGCGTGCATACATATAAAACACCTATCGGACCATGAGGAAGCGCTCACACTGATGATTCGACAGATAACTGCAAACTTGACATAGAATTTTATACAACGGTTCTGAAATAGTAGAGAGTGAATCATAATAGTAGAGCGAGTCGCCTAATGTAAAACATACCCGTCTGACGCATAGAAATTGTGCCACTCTTATTTGAGTATGACCTTCGTTCGCGTGAAATTTATAATTTAATATTTAAAAAATTTAATAAAAACTTAAAAAAAATTAAAAATAATAGGGAAGTCTTTCCCTATTTTCCCTATTTTCTTAAAACTTTTGAATTTTTATTAAATATTCTTTAAATTTATTTTTTTATAGCCTAAGTTACTGCCAGTGAAAGTCCCGTCAAAATCGGTCCAGTCGTTTCGGAGATTAGCCGGAACAAACAAACAGACAAAAACTTTAAAAATTGTTTTCTTGTTATAAGTACCGTATGTAGTAAAAAGCTGTTATTTTGACATTACAGACACTTCTATTTTATTTATATGTAAAGATTAGCTGCACCCGACCACGCATTGCAGTGACTCAGTCTGGTTTGCGTGTGTTGCTGTTGAGTTCAATGGATGGCGCTCTCGTTGCCGTAAAATATTAAGTATAGCGAGTGTTGATTTAACGCCCAAGAGATGGCGTTGTATTCGATAGATTGCGCTGTATTCGATAGATGGCACTGTATTCGATAGATGGCGCTCCCGTTGTCGTAAAACATTTAGTATAACGTGTGACATCTATATATTGGTTATATAAAAGCACGTGCGTATTCGAACGCAACGCTGTGTCAAAATTTCAAAGCAATCAGTGAATAACTTTTGCGATTTTGAACAAACGAACATTTTTATTTATACCTATAGCTTGTAAGTGTACCTATTATTCACGATCAACTGAGCGGTGTGGTGAATGCACTAGACTCGCGCATTCAGAAGGTACTGGGTTCGAGTCCCGGCAGGGACAAAATGTGATTGGTAAATTTTCATAATGCCTCTCGTCGGGAAATGGTAATTCCTGTACGGGCCATCTTGCTGAGGTTTCTTATGGTTTTCCTCAATAATCCCAGATAAATGTAGAACGATTCCTTATTCAAGGCCATGGCCGATTACCTGTCAAACTCGTATGCTCACAAAGTTTTCCTACGCTTTCCTAATTTCCTCTAAAATTCCTACATTCGCCCATTGCTATTAATTAAGTTGAAGTTTAAAAATTGTAGACTGTAACGCGAAGTGGTAGATGGAAAATAGTAATAGTGCGAATGGCATCTTTTATGAAATAAGATCAAGAAACGGACGTTAAACGCATTATTATTGTTATTTTTACTATCAAGAATAAATAATAGGATAGTAGAGCAGCTTCAGGTTTAAATGTAATTTAAGTTTTTCGTGTGTATATCGTGGGAGGATGTATCAAGTAGCTTAATTTAAATGCATAACTCGGCAATTTTCATACAAATACAATCGGAAGAGAAAATATTGTTCCTATTTTTGAACATTCAATTTCAATCTAATGAATATTTATTTATTTATTTATTTATTTGGTAATTTTCATACAGGCATAGCCCAATTACAGAAAATCAAGAACGTTTATATGCAAGTTTAAGTTCACTGAATGTGCAGTTGAAAATGTCTATACTACTACAATTAATGTTATTTACAAGTCCACACGTCTTGTACAGACGCGAATTAGCAAAGTGACAGGTTCTTGGGGTTGGTAAACAAAACAATTATCTAATATAATCTAATCTAATCTAATCTAATATAATATAATCTAGTCTAATATAATATAATCTAATCTAATATAATAAAACAATTATCTAATATAGGTACAAAAATTTCACTTAAAACGGTGAGACATATTTTTAAAATCTACATAAAATAAAAATTAAAATTAAGTATTGCTTACCTTTATTAGACGGATGCATACAAAAAGTATTATCTGTAAAATATATAAAAAAGCGTATGTCAATATATTAATAAAATGTGCAGAAAAAAGCTTAAAGTGATAGCTTTTGAAAATTTGGACACGCATAGGATTCAAATTGTAAATGGGTGATACTGCGTTATATTAAAATGAACTGTCCGGTCCGGCTTTACTTGGATTTGTGGATTGCCTATTAAAAATAACATCTTTAATTGGATATGGATTAATTACTATCTGGGTCAGAATAGCTTCGCAAATCGCAAGTCAAGCAAGTATACCATAAAATATTTTGTTGCGAGTAATTTTTAAAACTATATATTAAAAAAAAAATGATATGAATTCTGATCTTAATTAACAGCTAAGTAACATTATATTTTTAGTTCGTTTTAAAAAAAATAGAGAGATGACTGGTGGACCTGTTGGTGTGCCTTGCAGATGTATTTATCCGACAGGCGGAGCTGATGTCGGGTTACTCGATGGTCTCCAATGTAATCAAATCGGGCGTGCGAAATACAAGAGAGATCGCAACGATAACAGCCGTTTCCGTTAGCAAACACTTGAGCATCGGCCAACATGGACGCCTCTAGTTTTTAATTAACTCAAACCAAAATCGTTTCAAGTTTATTTTCATTAAATTAATATAATCTATATATCCACACATTAATTTCAATATCAAATTGCAGGTAGACTTTTTGTCTTTAATTAAACACACCCAAGTTTATTTTAAATCAAAAGTTTCACTCGAGAGAAATTCCGCAGATATCGTTTTATTTTCGTAGGTACTTGAATTTAGATATTAATTATTTTACGATTTTATCGCTTCAAGCAAAAAAACACAAACCCTTGAAATCCTTCTAAATGAATTATTCTAGAAATAATGTTTGAGGTTATTTAAAATTTAATGGACTACATGTCTCCCAGGTTCCTCTAAAAATGTTTGGTTTAGTTCGATAGTGTATCAGATTCAGGACCGGCGGATAATGTGGGTACAGTGGGTAATACTATCCATACTCGGAAAATTTATCCACTCGGATTTCTGTGGTACTTATATATAGATTTGTTCAATTTATGTGATAACGCGGTCATGACTGCCGTGAGCGATCAGTAACCCGGTCTTCCAATTAATTTGTCCTAGCGAAGAGTAACACGACTTAGATTTTCCTATTTAGAATAACTTTGGGAAATCTGAGCTGTTCAATCTTTGATTAACGTCTGATTAGAACTCTTCAATAAATAAATAATTGGTCGATACTTTTATTTATTGAAAGAAATCTAAGTTGTGCTAGTTTTCTTAACCCTAGAATACTATCATACGTAAAAAATACGTATTTTTTCAAAAACTCCCCTGCAGCTACCCCATCCTTTAAAATTCCCTTTCCACCCTCTAGCAGTGCCCTCCTTAAGATATATTATAGACGTTCTGCACAGTTTAGTACAGTGTTACCAGTGGAAGTGTTCATGTTGTACCATAATTTAAAACTCTGTACGTCAAATTTACGTGTCGATAGTATTAAGAGATAATTTTTAATACGTAAGTCTGACGTTTCGATAGTATTGTGCGGGAGTTTTATAGTATGAAAATAAGTAGAAAAGGACTAACAGATGCCGAAATTGAACAACTTTTATATGAAAGTGGTGATAGTGAAGTAGAAGATAATGTTGTGATAGAACAAAACTTTACAGCCAGTGAATCTGACGATAGTTTATGCGACCCAGATTATTTGCCCGAAGAAGACGACTCAGAAGAAACCTTAAAATATGTTTGAGAAAAGTTTGGGAACCGAAAAAGTTCAGTAAACCTCCATTGCTTAAAAAGCGGGCAAGAATGGCACCTACTGTTTCTGAAGATCCATTTGCATCTACATCAAACTCAGAAAGGTGGCCTATGTGCATTTTTTAAAATTATTGAGAATATTCTGGGAAAAACAAGTGAGATAGTAGTAGCTCGAGAAGAAGACAACAATAATAATAAAAAAGGTCCTAGAAAATATTGCCATAAATGCCCTACCGCTAAAAAGAGAATGACTACAACATACTGTTCAAAATGCAAAGAACTAATATGTGGCGAGCACCAAGTTAAAATATGCCCTAGTTGTTATTAAAACAACTTTTTAGCTGCTATTTTTACTAAGATTTATTGTTAATTTTAATTATTTTTGCATATTTTTTAGTTTATGATAAAAATTATTATTAATAAATACTATTATAAATATCATTGCTTATTTTTGATTATACGTAAATTTTACGTGTCGATAGTATTGAGCGATCTTCTAATAACGATAGTATTCTAGGGTTAAGAAGCGTATATATACTATACACACACTAGCGGTTCCGCCCGGTTTCACCCGGGAGCAAAATAACGAATGGGGGGGGGAGGAGCATAAGTACGCACATTCGTCTTAGTTTACCGAGATGAATGTGATGAATGTTGTGTCCAAATATCATGATGATCGGAGTTACCGTTCAAAAGTTTTTGTCGGACGGACAAATTTTGAGTTACATTTTGCACCATTTTTTCATTGATTCTCCGCTCCTATTGGTCGTCGCGTGATATTATATAGCCTATAGCCTTCCCCGATAAATGGGCTATCTAACAAAAAACAATTTTTCAATTCGAACCAGTAGTTCCTGAGATTAGCGCCTTCAACCAAACAAACAAACAAACAAACTCTTCAGCTTTAAATATTAGTATAGATTACACACTTTCCCGGCCAACTATACTCACTCGGGATGAACATCATCCGCCGGCCCTGATTAGATTTGAATTAATTGGTTTAAGCGTTCTTGAGTGATCCTGATGCTTAAGCACAAACAGACTCAAATTCTGGAAAAATGTTTTCCATTTAGCTTTAATTCAAAACAAAAATCCGTAAGAAAACAAAATTATAGTCATACAGATTCAGTTGCAATTTTATGATATTAAAATTTAACGTTAACTTAAAATAAATGACAATATTTCTGTAGAATATTGGATAGATTCCATCTTGGTATTTTTTGTCTGTTGCAAAGCTAAATAATTAAAAGCCGACCAAATTACAAAGATCATATTCTACGTATGTATTTATCTAACCTATTACATTTTAATGTCACAGAAACAAAAAAAAAAATGAAGCTTTACCGACAGACTGAGACGGCACATGTATTGTATTTCTCTCTCACACAAATTCTCTATACCAGTGATTATCAAACCGTGCACTGAAGCTCCCTGAGGCATTGCCTAGGGCAGTGATGGCCCACGCAGACTTTTTAAATGACCCACGCGTTGATTTTTATAAACTTATTTTTTATATAATAATAAAAATAATATTTATTGGTTAAAAGACCAAAAGGCATAAGTTCAGCTATAGAAGCTGTTTTACAACTTAACCTACCATTACATAACTATAACACACAATATGAGTACATGATTAATAATTTATAAAAATCATTATTGCATAGTGTCTGTGACTAACAAAACATTTTAAGAAATATACATATAAAATCTACATATAAAATCCAACGTGGCTAATATTAGCATAGTCATGGCATAATAATATGACATTTTTACTTTGAAATTATATAATGTTAGACAACCCATTGCTCTATTTTTTTTCTGAAGGGGTTTAATTTTAGAACTTTATATCACAAAAGAGGGAACAGGCAATCAGAAATATTAAAAAAATAAAGTAAGTAAATATGTCTAATGTCGAATTAAAAAAAAACGAGTGTGCTTTAGACCACACGACTGAAGTAAAACTACTTCCTGTCATAATTTGTTATTATTCACCCGAAAATTCACAAAACATGAACTTTAAAATGATTTTACAATTTTATTCACTTTAAACGTAGAATATTTAATGTATTGAACAAAATATTAATTTATAAAATTGTTCAAAAACGAAATGAACAGTCGAATGTAAGAAGAAAAAAATATAAACATAAAGATATAATGAAAACAAAAACAATACATTGCAATTACTTAGCTCCCGTTGGATTTTAAGCGTAAATCTTTATGAAATATTATTTAAAGTATGTTTACAAAACTTTTTTCTGTCACCCGATAGCGCCACTGGCAAGTAAAGTATGTGTCATTCTATTGTTAGTACTGCTTATCAGGCCACCTGATGACGCCACTAGCCAGTGAAGTATTTGTCATCCTGTTTCTATCGTCACCAACAGCACACTCGTTTTTTATATTACTACGAAATTTCATAGGGCAGTTTTTTCTGAAGGAGACGCAATATCTGACGTGACTATTGACTAGGTAGACGTTGTATTGAAAAGTTTGGGAGCCACTGATCTATACATAGCGACATACAAAAACGTCATACATCAGTGTTAACACTTCAAAGAAATTGAAAGTCTCTCTATACATATATGTACGCACTGATACCAACACAAAACACCTAAAAAAGGAACGAAAATGTGTGTTTGTCAGTACCTATATACACATTATATACAAGTGCAAATGTGTAAAATTTTGATCAGAAACAGTGACGTCACATCGCGAATTTCTCATTAATTTTATAAAATACGATTGTATTGTTAAATATAGCAGAAATAATCTGTCATGGAAAAAACGTTACTCATTTGTGTCACTTTTACAACTTTCGTTTCATTTATTTTACTTCCAAATCGACGATAGTAGGCAATTCTAGCAAAGAATCTAGCAGCGTTCCTAGCCTCGTGTGCAGCGGCCTTAAAAAACAATTCGCTGTAAACTGTCCAAATCTCGAGCACTGGCCGCTTCTGGATAGAATCTCATGTTATCCGACCACCGAGGTCACAAGAATGAGTCAAGCTCTAATAGAGAGTTATACTTCTGGTTAATTATTTATTCTTGTGATAAAACTTTACTTTAAAATAAAAAAAAATGTTACTTTGACTAACAATAATTTAATAAATAAAACTTCCGACTAATTTTTCAAATACATTTATTAATTAACCAAATGATATTTCGATCTGAATTTGGATTTTCTTCAAATTAGTTGAGCTAAAAAAATGAAATAATATAACAAATGATTATATAAGTAGCAAGTTTTAAGCAAATATCGAATTATTTAATTTCAAAAATTATAATGAATATACTATTTTCGTTTTTCATTATAATTTTTGAAATTAAATAATCCGATTTTTGCAAAAAACTTGCTACTTATATAATCATTTTTTATATTTTATTTTTTTAGCTCAACTAATCTGAAAAAAAATCCAAATCCGGATCGATTGGTTAATTAATAATTGTGTCTGAAAAAATAGTCGGAAATTTCATTTATAAAAAATGATAATATACGAAAATATCCGGATCGAAACATCATTTGGTTAATCAACAATTGTGTCTGAAAAATTAGTCGAGAATTTTATTTATTGTGTAATACTATCAGACGTTAATCAAAGATAAGAAAAAATTCGCAGGTTTGTGGACAATAGTTGTATTTATAAATGTACGACGTTTCGTTTATAAATTTGGATTTTTTCAAGTACAAATTGAAAATTTTTTAAAACAATAATTATGAAAATAATCATTAATTACTAACCATAGCAATTAACAAAATTTAAGGTACATAAGATAAAAACATATGGCAACAAGTTTATGTATATATTTTTTAAACAATAAAAATAAAAATAAAAACTATTGTCCACAAACCTGCGATTTTTTTCTTATTATTATCGATGGACACGATATCTAATATATGTTAATCAAAGATTCAAAAATTATGACAAACAATAATTAATTATTAGTGTTACGCCACTGCAATACATATGTGAAAATTATCACTTGTTTTGGGGATAAAAATGGGGTTGGAAATTATATGTGTCATAAACATTTATGAAATTCTTTGTGAGCACAAATACAGTATTAAGTAGGTATTATTGACAGATTTGTTTAATTGGTTTCGAACAAATAACTCAACTTTCAAAATGGAAAGGTTTATATACACCTATAGGATATGTCATAAATGTAATTGAACCTTGTTGACTATTCGTCCACGAATTAATTGGTACGACTCTCTCAAAACGTTTCGGTTTTTTATTCGGATGTCATCGCCATCACTACTTTTTTTTTTTAGAATTTAGAATTATCCGAAAATGCCTTTTCAAACCTTCATTGGAGTTGAAAATGTAAATTTAGATCAATGGTGGGGCAAGAAGAAATAAAATCAATACTTGTTAAAAAACGAGTGTACTGTCGTACTTATAAAATAACTTAATGTAGGCACAATATTAATTGTTATAAAAAATGTCTTGTCAACTAATTTATCGACTAAAGCAAATGACCTTAGACGGGAGGTCGTATTAAAAAAATTCCAGCTAATTGGGCGACGGGACCATTCCAACTATAAAAATTAGATATTTGACAAAATTTAATAATAAAGAAATAGTTATTGGCGTAACTAGTAGTCTAAGTCATTCATCGCGCTGACAGGTCGTGACTTAGCCTACAAGTTGCGCCCATAATTTTATTCAACAATTGCGCGTTATTCATGTTTTAATTATAATGAGATGTTGTAAATATCTATTTATTTCTTTATAAAAAAACTGTCAATACTAACAGCACCAAACAGCACGATTCAATGTTTTGGTTTGAGGTTAGCCGGTTATGAATAAACTCCATGTCGAAAACATTCGGCCTCTCAATTTTAGTCTCAATGGGTAACAACAGGGAGTTGTTGTTACCTACTATTTCGTTACGACTCAGAAAACAGTTACGTTTATTTTCATTACTCCACAATGGCCGAGCTAGTAGGAATCTTCATTGAGTTATGACAAGTAATTGTCACCAGTCGGTAAATGGCTATTTAGGGTTCGGTTTTTAGGCATGATAAAACATGAATAACGCGCATGAATTGAATAAATAACATTTCTGATATCGCGTGAGGTGACGCGGATAATGGCTAGTATTAAATATGATATTTGCTATTCGTTGGCATGGTTACCTACATAATATGTTCGACGTCATGTAAAAATTAATCAAAGCATGCTTAGCTAATTTCTGTCTGACAGATCTACAGAACAAAAAAACAGCTGATTTTTTATTTTCAAAGTATTTCCGAAACTATAAGGTTTAGAAAAAACATTTTAAACTTCAATAACCTAATTTCAAAATGACGTACTATGAAATGTTTTAAATCGCTTAATAAAAATAAATCATAACAAGCAAGAAACATTGACCTATTAGCGTTCCATCGAAAGTGAAAACAGACAACACGAACACAGACACAAAGTCTGTAGTAGGTATATACGCGTACAGACAATACAGTTGCATTATTTACGATCCGACACAATTATTCCAATCAATGTCCCGTTTGTGTCCGCATCTCACACACTACAATATCGAATGCATGTGTGTGTGCTTTCATGGCAGGGTTTTCGAAATAATAATCTATACTAGCTGTACCCAGCCACGCGTTGCTGTGGCCCAGTTTGATTTTCGTGTGCTGGATTTGTTGCTAGGTTCTTTACTATAGATTTCACAATTAGTTTTCTAGCGCTGGTTTTCTTAATTGCTACTATGTGCTCGCTTCACACGAAACGTCTTTACAAGCTTGCTCTGCAAGTAGATTCGGTGAGCGCGCAGTGATACAACTTTAACAAAAGTGCATGTTTATTGTCACGGTTCAGCACATGCTTTTAAGAAAAAAATTAACTTCTTTCAAACGGATTCTATTCTATCAACGAATTTATTAACATTAAATTTTAATTTACTTGTACTGACAAATCAGATGAAATTTGTAATTTCCAATTGACAATAAAAATCTATTCTATTCTATTCTATGACATAGTGTTTGCTTGTAGGCGTTTGTTCAAGTCACCCACGTGACAAGATACTGCTTCCTGATTGGCTCTTGCTGAGAGCAAGCAGAGGACCTAGTAAGAAAAATAGCCCCTGTTCTAATTTTAAAATCTATCTTGTGAGCTAGTGAGTAGTGACGTCATTTCCAGGTTCGTAGCCAGCCTAGCGGCGAGCAGAAGTGCGATCAGTGTTTCTAGCCTCGTGTGCGGCAGCCTTTAGTGTTACGTTCAACAGATGGCGTAAAAAATAGTATAGCGTGTGTTGCTTTAACGTGCAGCGTATAGCGCTGCATTCAACAAACGGCGCTCCCATTCCGGTAAAATATTTATAGTATAGCGTGTGTTGCTTTAACGTCCAACAGATGGCGTTGTGTGCCGCTGTTTTTCAAAAAAAGCATGTTTTCACCTATCGCAGGAGTGACGTCTATATATAAAGGCCGTTGCACACGAGTCTGGTTTTGCCTCTGCACTACACTCATTGCTCTTTTTGTTGAATGTTTTGACGTTCACCCAAAAATCCGACCGATGGCGTTAGTGTAAACGTCAAAAAAAAGTTTCACAAAATAATTGTTTTATCCTAACTCAATTGCACACAAAACTTCCACTAACTTTAGTGTTTTACAACTATACACATCACAAAAGGTTAATAAACAACTCATAAATAAATTCACAAGAGCAAACTGTAGATATAAATACTCCACGTTTATACGTTACGTATTTAGATCTATTTTGCGGTCATTATTTTATCAGGCGAATAAACAGTTATATCCTGGAAGTAAGCAGAATTTTATACCTGCAGTATGGTTGATGGATTAAATTATCGCTATTTATTCGGGGAATAGTTATTTGTAGAACAAATAAACCGAATAAATAACTACTTATGTTGAGGGAATATCGCCATTAAAGTAACAACTACGTGCTCAAAAGTTGTTACTTTAATAAATATAGGAAATTGAATCTTTATTGATACCGTTTATGAAAGGCAACCCTGTTCGATATAAATGCGTTAAATGCATTATACACACACACACACGCACAGCCATACATACACACACATTACACAGTGAGAGGGATAGGTCATGTCTGCTGAAACCATACATTTTATTGTATATGTATGTATGAAACCACTTATGTAAAAATCATATGTGAAAAACATTCATACAAAAATATATACAAAACAACCATACATAAAACCGCGTCGCATTTCTGCTTCATAGTAACATACTTATTTGGATATCGCGTCATAGAAATTCATAATAAAATTAACTTTATTGGGATCATGTTAATAAAAAAAATCCAGCCAATTGGGCGACAGGACAGAACTTCAATATATTGACATTTGATATAATATAATAAATAAATTCTAATTTCTGATATCGCGTGAGGTGACGCGGGTAATGGCTAGTATTCAATATGATATTTGCATTTCGTTGCCATGATTACCTACAGAACAGGTTCCATAATAGGATACATGCATAAAAGTGAAGTTATAGTTATTGGCGTAACTAGTAGTCTAAGTCATTCATCGCGCTGACAGGTCATGACTTAGCCTACAAGTTGCGCCCATACTTTTATTCAACAATGTTGAAAAATATTCAAGATATACATGTCTGTAAAATCTGGGACAACTATGACGTGTCAAAACAAGTTTGAAATGGTTTTTGGGTGTCAAATGCAGTCAAACGGTTACCAACCAATATAATATTGTGAAAAAGACAACTGCATTTCAATGAATCGATGACAGAAAGAGAAAGTGATGTTATATATATTGTATGATAGCCAGTTCGATCGTATCGAACGGCACACATCATGAAATGGGATGGGTCAGTGATATGTACAATCAACATGCCCACATGTGTACCTACCATGCCGATAAATCAGGAAACCTACATTTGGCTGAACAGATGCGGGTGACGTTGTTCAATTTTAATGTTGTTGGTGTTGTTGACTCAAACAATTATGCATACTCACTTCTTCACTCAAATTTAAAATTCGAGAAATACTTAAAAAATACTCGAAAAACATTTTTTAACAATCTATTATTAAAATCTTTGATTAACGTCTGAATAGAACTCTTCAAATAAATAAAATTGTCGACCAGAATATCATAAATATTACTAGATAATAAATAGCGTAATACTAATTAATTTTTATATTTTTAGATATTTCTGAAGAAGATCCAAATCCGGATCGAAACGTCATCTTGTGTTATAGGTATTGATTTGTAATTTTATTATTTTTTATCAATAATTGGTCTGAAAAAAATTGGTCGACAATTTTATTTAATCTATTATTAACTTCTAACGTATATATGTATGTATCCAGAACCGTAACTAGCTTTTTTGAAGCTCTGGGAAAAATAAAATCACTGCCCCCCCCCCTCCAATAAATTTTATGAATTAAATAAAGCTACTATTTTCGGACAGTTACTTACCCGAAAAGTTGTTGAAATTTGAATATGATTTTTTTTTATCTTTCTGGGTAGTCTCTTCCACTCCCGTCTAGTATGCTCTGTATGTATCTATCTAATGGAATCTTTCAATTTAATTTTTATCCATTTTCAGACGACAGGATAATTTGAAATTTTGCACACGTATTAAGAACACATGACAATCAGTACCTGATTTATGAAAATATTTATAAATATGTAAATAATTTATATAAATATAGTCATTCAGTTGTTGATTTTTAGTATTATAATTAAAAAAGGATTAATTTTTAATGTATCTTTAATTTACTAAGGATTTCTATGCATACTATGTCAGTTACAATAAATACTAAATTTACGTTATATGGTAGGATTACGGGTATAATTGGTGGAGGTGCAGTAACGTACACTACTATTTAAACAACCAAGTATTTGAGTTATAAAAAGTTATTATGCATTGTAACATCACGAATTTAAAATGTGATTTTTGACAAAACATCTGCAAATCGTTTTAATAAAAATAGTAAGCAAACAATTCTAGGTTATATTTCTAGTACGGGATGACATATATTGAATATGGTTATGTTTAAAACAAACGACAACGAATTTTAGCAATCGCGTGATTCATAATATCATAGAGCAACATATAGTATTTTTGTACCTATCTCCTATGAAATAGCTGATTTTCACGCAATTTAAAAAAATTGACAGTTCAATTTTGATCAAGTTCACCTCCAATTGTGGACTGCGTTTGATTTTCATACTTTTATTATGGAAATGATTGTACGAGAGCGTTTCGTATTTCTTTTGTTTTACTTTACGCACTAGTGCGAAATGAGTCATTTTACTACCCCCATACAGGCATGAAAGGCAGATATTTTATTTGCGACGAAGTAGAAACTTGTAAGGCTACTTTTTGCAAAATTAAAAATTATGATTCAAATAGAAACCGTGAAATTATTGTATATATATATTAATTCACTAGATATTATTAGAGAAAAATCTGTAATATTTTGTTAAATTGGCAGTTCGATTGCAATGAAAAATATGGTACTCAACAAGAAGAACACTCTCAGAAATATATACATCGTATTCTTCTAGACAAAATCAATTTTCGTAATTCAAATCTTTGATTAGCGTCTGATTAATTTTCAATAAATAAAATTATCAACCAAATTGATTGATAATTTTATTTAATTTTCTTAATTCTTGTAAAAACTGTTTTGCATATTAAAACAAAAAAATATTAAGTGGAAATTTTCTTAATTCTTAAATAAACCGTTTTTCATATTCAAAATAGATATCAATAATGCAGGAATAAAAATCCTCTATTTGTCAGAAAAAAACAATCTACGAAACGGTTATCAAAAAACTTGTACAACCAGTTTCGTTAATCAATTATACTAGATCAAAGTTCTATAAAATCATTTGCAAAAATATCTGTTGCAAAAAAAAAACGAAACGGTTAAATTAAGAACACGCGTGTAAGCGGTTTTGCAAACGAAAAATAAAAATCAAATGCAGATAAGTACCTATTGCAAATATTTCACAATAGCATTAACTAAAATTCTATTATTCGAAAAAAAATGACGCATATGGGTTCTTAATATAATAGTTTCCAATTCATCGCAACCCCTTTTCACAAAACAATTGCAAAAATAGTGTGCCATCAAATTGCGAAAACTTGAAAACTAATTGTAAAAAAAAAATATAATTTTGCAGGGTGAAATGATACCTATCTTTGCATAACCTCGTTATGTCAAACCAAACAAAAAAGAGG
The DNA here is from genome assembly GCA_963575645.1 of Xanthostigma xanthostigma. Taxonomy (NCBI): domain Eukaryota; kingdom Metazoa; phylum Arthropoda; class Insecta; order Raphidioptera; family Raphidiidae; genus Xanthostigma; species Xanthostigma xanthostigma. The sequence continues at coordinate 5,683,638 of OY754471.1, read as the reverse complement.
CAATTGGTCAAATAATACAAAAATTGCACATACAATTGAAAAAACTTGTGTCAGTAAATCGATTGTTTAGCGAAACAAAATTTCGCAACAACCCCTTTCTTTAAATTGCAAAATCCTTTGTCCAATAAAAAAAAAACAGCACGTGTGTACGATAGAACGAAAAATTCGCAATTTGTATGTAAACCTGCCTGACTAGTTTTGCAAATCATTAACAAAAACGCAACTGTGATAATCCGAAAACTAAACAATAGCGTTGTAAAAACTTGCATCTATATATCTATTGTTAAACTACGTAAAATTTTGCACATTGAAAGATGCCCTTTAATAGTTAAGTTAAAAAAGAGATAGAAAACATATGTGCAAATATCTAAAGTATATAACAATAGCAAAAACTTGCAAGCAAATGTCTATTGTCTAGTTACACAAAATTTTGCACATTGATAGGTATAATCCCTATATAAATCTATTTAATAGAATAGATAGAAAAAATATATAAGCAAGCATCTAAAGTGTATAACAATAATATATTTGCAAAAAGTTGCAAGCATATATCTATTGTCTAGCTACGCAACATTTTGCACGTTGAAAGAAGGAATCCCTTTGATAGTTCATTTAAAAAAGAGATAGAAAATAAATATGCACGCTTCTAAACTCTACAACAATAACGTTTGCAAAAACTTGAATGCAACGTCAATTGTCTAGGTACACAAAATTTTGCACGTTGAAAGATGTAATCCCTCTTTTAGTCTATTTAAAAAATACATAGAAAATATGTATAAGCAAACATCTAAAGTATATAACAATAATATATTTGCAAAAACTTGCAGGCATATATCTATTGTCTAGCTACGCAACATTTTGCACTTTGAAAAACGCAATCACTCAAACAGTCTATTTAAAAATGAGATAGAAAATAAGTACATAAGTACGGTATATACGGTATGGTATATAAGTGTTTGCAAAAACTTGCAACCCAACATCTATTGTCAAACTGCACAAAATTTGGCACATTGAAAGACGCAAACCCTTAAAATTAAAAAGAGGCGGAGCAAGCACTTAAATAATGCATTATATAATATAACAAAAGCGTTTGCAAAAACTTGCATTCAAAAATCTATTGTCACGTACCATAAAATTTTGCACATTGCAAGATGGGAACATATGCAGCTCTTTATAAAAAGAGATAGAAAGATATATAACTTCAAAAGTATATAATATAACAACAGCACATAACGTATTTATTGCAAAAAGTTGAGTTCAAATATCTATTGTCAACCAACATAAAATTTTGCACGTTGCAAGAAAACCCATTCCACGACGTGCTGTAAAATGAGACAGAAATATATGCAATAGTATATAAATGCAGAAACTTGCATTAAAAAACCTATTGTCAAACTACATAAAATTTTGCACGTTGCAAGATATCAAACTAATGTTATTATGTACAAGTTATTGCGCAAACTTACTACATTACGTAAAAGAACCCCTTTTTGCGAATTAAGTGGAGAAGTAAATAAGTAGAGAAGTATACAATTGCAAAAACTTGCATCAAACCAGCTATTGTTTGTTGAAATAAAATTTTGCACATTAAAAGATTGTGCTACCTAAATGGGCGGTTCTTCTGAGATTTACCTAATAAGTGCATACAATGAGTTATGTAACGAAGGACCAATCCCAAGTTTAAAAAATGTCACAATTGTTACAACTTTCATTAAATCCATTATAAAAAGAATACAAATTTTGCATGATTATATTATCTACAACCCCTTTACTAAAAATCGTATTTGAAAAAAAAAATTCGTCCAACAATGCGTTTGCAAAAACATGTACCTTAAAATCTATTATGTATACAAAAAAAGTTTTTGCATGGTACGATGATCGCTCCGATATATAATTGGCAAGAGCTAACCCTTTGAAAAATCGAAGATACGTTACTTTGCTAAAATGGTACAATAGCTAACTGCACCAAACCTGTCAAATGATAAAAAGAATTCCGCGAGCTTGCATTATTCTATTTAAAAACAAATTTCGTACTTTGCTGTAACCCTTCTGTGTTCAAAATGTAAATAGAATTGGCAAAGGGTGGTTATCAAACATCAAATGTATGTGAAACTAAAAAATATAATGCTGGATGAATAGTGGCCTTTAACCCCTCGCGATGAAAAAAATAAAAATTAGCGAAGGGTGCAAGCAATTTCGCGATACTTGTACAGACAACCCTTTTATGCGAAGACATTACGAAAAAAAAACTACCATTAAAAAGAGACGATATAAGGTTTCACCCTTTAAATTAATAAAAAAGGATATAAAAATTTGCAAATGGTGCACGGCGATTATGTATGCAATAAAAAGCAAACCCCGTTCAGAAAGAGAGCGGATTTCCAGTTTTATAATCAATAGCATAAAAATTAGCGCAGGTTTCTCATAAAAAGAAATGAACTTTTAACCCCTTACAGCAAAAAAATGTATCTCACGCTCTTGAGAAATTTTTCTCATAGTTGCAACTACGATTGGCAAGTTTAGCAAATAGGAGAAAACACGTCGTGTTGCACTTTAACCCTTCGCTATTTAAAGAAATTAAATCTAACCATTCTGCAACCCTCCACCGAATCGGTATGCAAATATAGTTCGTGCCAATATTGCTATCCCTTCATTGGTACACTCGCGATTCCACTTCGGCTTACAGGTTTTCATTAACTTGCGATTATGATTCACACAATCGTCTATCTAAAATGATATTCCATAATAGCCTCAATGTTTAACAATATAAGAATTTAATATAAAGATATGAGAATCGACCAAGTACAAGTTGTACAACTTGCACAATTAGTGTTTTATGCCAAATTTTGGTTCTGCAATTATTTGTTTACACGACTACGGTGAAGCCAAAAGGAAGCGTTCTGAGTTTAGCAGTCTATGTATGTCTGTATTTACGGATGTTTCACATTCTATAGCTGTGCGAAATCTCGATTTTTACGTCATATATTTTCAGAGAAATTCGCCTTAGACAGACGGACGGACATCGAAGCGTTTTGCATAGAACACTAAAAATATACACATATATTTTCAAAATGTTTAATTCCGACTGATTTTATCGACTTAGGAGTATTCGTCCCTGCAAACACCCACTGCACCCTTCATCTCAAATCTTTTCCCCTCGCCTAAAAACGGTTCGCGCTCTCCCGACGCTATTTTTAAAGCTAGAGGGATCTGGTAAACGCCAAATGAAAGACAAAGAATCAGACTACAGATCCTTCAGGCGAATTTTTTGAAAAACAGTTTCGCCTACGTGTGAAATATTACGTAACTTATTATTTTTTTCAAAAGTTTTTTCAGGATTTTTTTTTCAAAGAATTCGCCTGAAGGATCTGTAGTCTGATCCTTTGTCTTTTATTTGGCGTTTACTAGAACCCTCTAGCTTTTAAAGAGAGCGCGAACCGTTTTTAGGCGAGGGGAAAAGATTTGAGTTGAAGGGTGCAGGGGGTGTTTGCAGGGACGAATACTCTTAAATCAAAAGGTGTCATAAATGTATATAAAAATAAATTATAGACATTAATATTTGAATTATTTAGAAAAAAATTGGTTGTCTGTAAAGTCGGTTTACGAACGATAGTTTTACGTGATAACGTATTCCGCTCGAAGGTCAGGCGGAACGTGACACATTTCGTAACGTGACACATTTCGGAACGTTACACTTTTTCGTGCATGCAGCCGATGTTTCATCAATTTATAAGACGTTATCACGTCAAAAATGTTGTCTGTTTTTTGAATTAATTAATTTCGAAAATTTTGTATCGATGTAGCGATACTTATCCTTAAGTTGAAATCAATTGGGATTAAACATTTCGTTCGTATCATGTATGTGTGTAAATTTTAATGATATCTTCTCTAGTTTTTTTTTTATTTCTTTGAAGGAAGAACAATGAAACGTTTGAAAATGCAGACAACTTTAAAGTCATGTTTTATTTGAATGGGAAAATCAGCGTTTTTGTTTAAAATAAAATGTAATTGCTAACGGAAGCTACGAAAGTAATTAAACTACAACCAAATTCCTTTTGAAAAAGTATCCAGCATTGTTTTGTCAAAAGGAAAACTGCAGGATATACGAAACTAATTTGATAAAATAAAAACGAGAATTTGTTCACTTATATACCTATAAGCAGAAATTACTAAAACTATGAACTTTATTAGGTATAATTGATTTTTTCGACTAGTTTAATAAACCTAATTCAAATCTTTGATTAACGTATGATTAGAACTCTTCAATAAATAAAATTATCGACCAATTTTTCAGACAATATTTTAACAAAAAATATAAAATTAATACATTAACATTTCAATCCGGATTTGGACCTTCTTCAGAATTGATCTAAAAAATAAAAATAATTAATATTTAAAATCTAATTCGCTTTTTATACAATCTTTCAAAATTATTTATGATTATCAAAATAATGAAAAAATAATAACCTATTATTATTTTTTCATTATTTTGATAATCATAAATATTTTAATAGAACTCTCCAAATAAATAAAATTATTGACCAATTTTTTTCAGTCTATACAGGGTGTCCCATTAAGAATGGGACATAGAACAACCGCAGATTCTCCAATTCAAAATAAAACGATTAAGCGAAATATGCTTAGATAAAATGTTACTCGTTTCCGAAATACGGGGTGTTGAAGTTGAAAACTGAAAAATTATTAATGTCCATAATTTTTTTAATACACTGTATAATTTTACTCAAATCGGCACACTTGTTAAATATCATAAAATGCACCTAACAATAAAAAAATTAGTTCAGTACGCTCTACCAGTGGCGTACGGCAGGAGTAAGTAATGCTTGTACCCCTTCTAAATGTTACGCCGCTGTCTAAATTTTAATTTTGACTATAATTTTAATTTTTTTGATATTTTCTAAGTCAATAATGTACACTTGTTAGTTTGTTGTAAAGTCATTGGTTTTCGAGATATTCGCAGTTTTTTTAAGACAAAATTGTAAAAATGAATATTATTAATAATAATACAAATAAAAAGTACATGTCTTTAACTGCGAATATCTCGAAAACCAATGACTTTACAACAAACTAACAAGTGTACATTATTGACTTAGAAAATATCAAAAAAATTAAAATTATAGTCAAAATTAAAATTTAGACAGCGGCGTAACATTTAGAAGGGGTACAAGCATTACTTACTCCTGCCGTACGCCACTGGTAGAGCGAGTAACATTTTATCTAAGCATATTTCGCTTAATCGTTTTATTTTGAATTGGAGAATCTGCGGTTGTTCTATGTCCCATTATTAATGGGACACCTGTATATTGACAAAAACAATAAAATTATAAATCAATATTTCACTAGATGACGTTCCTATCCGGATTTGGATCTTCTTCAGAAATAATCTAAAAAATATAAAAATCAATTAGTATATCTACTTATTTTCTACTAGAATGGAGTTTGAATTATCGAAATATTAATGAAAAATTTATAGCAAACAATTTTAATAAGTAGTCGTTTTAAAAAATCCGGATCGAAACGTCATCTAGTGAAATATTGATTTATAATTTTATTATTTTTGTCAATATATAGTCTGAAAAACATTGGTCGATAATAATTTTAGTTATTTATCTGGAATTGTTAACCATGGAAAACCTATTGCTTTATAATATGATAAAATTTTAAATTTAATTTGATTTCTAGTAGAAACGTAAGACTATTAAACCAATCAAAAAAAATGTTTATAATTTGCAATGAAAATAGATATCATTAAAAAAAAAATTTAATTTTAGCTGGCATTATTTTTTATCCTTGCAAATTATTTCGTACATGTAGAACCAGTAATGACTAAAGTACAGTATATACAAGCATTAGATAATTCCGTGCATGGATGATATCATATTCCCTGGTTGTCATTTCTCACCGTCCATCATGTTCAGTGCTCACATTCACAAGGGTAGGTAATAAGAGGGTTGGTTTCTGCAAATTCTCGCGACTCACAACCCTTTCATACGCTCTAGTATTCCCAAAACGCATATGTTTGCCATAGCAAAAAAAAGTAGCGAGCCGTACAGAGCAGCCGAGCTGCGTTTGTCTATTATGATTATATAAACAGGGTGCAAGGATATTCAATTCGCACAAGACACAATCTAATGTACACAGTCAATTCATATTTGTGTTTGGTTGACGTTTAGAATGGGATCGTGCGAAACTTATGTTTTTAATGTGCGGAATGCACGACTAAAGAACGTTTCACAATAAATGTAAAATGGTTTGCGTTCTCACCTAGTTTGTAAACGTAACGAAAACATCTCAGCACATCTCAGTTAATTCTTGATAACAATATGTTGACACATACCTGCGATTGGATTGAAAAATTCCAGCCAATTGGGCAACGGAACCATTCCAACTTAAAAAAAATTGACATTTGAAATAATATAATAAAGAAAAGAAAAAGACCCCGCACAAACCTAATGGGATTTGGTTCTCGGTTAAATTGATCGAAAAAGGTTTTATTTTTTAACCGACTTCATAAAAGGAGGAGGTGCTATGTTCGACTGTATATTTTTTTTTTGTTTTTTTTTTATGTATGTTCACCGATTTCTCCGTCATTATTATGGACCGATTTACAAAATTTTTTTTTATTCGAAAGAGTGCACTTCCTAGGTGGTTCCTTCGGAACCAAGTCAGGATCTGATGGTGGAATCCGGAGAAATCGAGGGAAACTCTCAAATTTCAAAGGCACGCATACTTGGCCTACCCATTGCAATACTTTATCTAACACTAAAAAGAGAAAAATAAAATATTTTTAACAAAAAAAATTGAACCGACTTCAAAATATGCACTAAAAAGTAAAAAATAATAATTATTGTTATTTTTGGAGTCGGTGTGAGCTAAAATGAAATCTATTCCGAGAACTAGAGACAAGTAAGATTTAAATTGCTACTTTCGAATTCCGATGTGACACCGAATCCAAAAATAACACTAATTATTATTCTTTACTTTTTATTGCATATTTAGAACTCGCGGTTCAATTTTTTTTGTTAAAAATATTTTATTAGTTTAAAGGTCACTAAGAAAAAGTGTTCAAAGGCGCATAGCCTAAAAAACCAATAGATTTTTAACTACAGATATGTTTAGCGAGATTTTAGATATAGGGATATCCATTGAATTCACAATCCTAAGAAATCCTAAGTTCTAGAATAATGTTTTCGAGCATAATTGTCTATGACTATGATTACATCTAGAAGCTCACATATCTGTAGCTAAAAACCTATTGGTTTTTGGGCTATGCGCCCATAAACACTTTTTCTTTGTGAACTTTAAACTATAAAATAAAACCATTTTTGATCAATTTTACCGAAAACCAATTTCCATAAGGTTTGTACGGAGTCCTTTCTGTTATGTGTGCGGTGACGCGTGTAATAGCAACGGCAATATAATACCATTTATCAATTTCAATAATTTTTTTTTAAAAATCAACTAATTTGATGAATAACAAGTTCTAAATTACAGCCTAAAATTTACTAGTTTTTGTAATAGTAAAATTGCCTGTAAGTTTTGATTGCTAATATCGTGTGTTCTTAATGTTGCATCATATAACGTATTTTAATTTAATCTACTCGCGTTCTACTTAAAAAATTCCAGCCAATTGGACGACGGGATCATTCCAACTTCAAAAATGATGGCATTTGATTATAATAACGAAAATAAAATTTCTGATGTCACGTGAAGTGACGCTGGTAATGGCTAGTATTCGTAATGATATTTGCTATTCAAATCTTTGATTAACGTCTGAATAGAACTCTTCAAGTAAATAAAATTGTCGTATGGTCCGAGAAAAATTGGTCGACAATTTTATTTACTTGAATATTTGCTATTCGTTGCCTTGGTTACCCACGTATATGTAAAAGTTAATCAAAGCATGCCTAACTAGTTTATTTCTGACAGATACATAAAACAAAAGAGCGGCTGATTTTTTTATTTTTTAAAATATTTCTGAAACTATAAAGTTTAGAATACATTTTTTTAACAAAAATTTCTTGAAAAAATAAAATAATAATCAATTATGAAAAGTATACAATTATTATATAAAAACACCGTTATTGGCAAATATCTCTTCTGCGCATGCGATGATTTTCCCCAAAAACAATAGGGCTCTTTATATTTGCATACCATACACCCTCTCAAAATTTGGTTTCAATCCGCTCATCCGTTTGACCTGTATCGTGTTCACAGACAAACAGACTAACAGACGCACAGAGTTTTTCCAAAAACATGTTTTTTGGATTCGGGGGACCTCAAAACGAAAGATATTGTAACCTTTTTGAAAAGTGATTTTTGACCTAAACTAGTACCATTCCCCACTTGTGGATTGGAATGGTAAAATACAACTCTACAACCAACAGTAGTTGACTTAGATGTTTTGAAGCTGCAGCGTTACACTTTTTTTATCATTAAACTAGGGGAGAAAACACGCTTCTAAGTGAATTTGCTTTTATTAAATACGCAACCCTACATTTTTATTTAAATCCTTCAAATATTAAAACTGAACAAATGTGTACGATTATATCTGCAAAATATAGGTATCTATTTTTGCATGTGCGAATTCTATGCATAGGCGGCAGATACAATTGATGAGCTCGATTTCTTTGCAAAAATAAATCATTTGTTTGAAACTGGTCAACAAATGTTGCAAACTGGTTTTCTGCAAAGTTGCAATCAACCTCTCGCCATCGTTTGTGCACATTATGTTACCCCTTATTTGTTTGCTAAAAATACGAGGGGCCACCAAAAATTACAAGTACATACTTTTATTCAAAGTAATCGGTGAAAAACTTTCTGAGATGGAAGATTCTGAAGATACGAAGATTTACATTTTTATTTATACAGGTGATCGGCAATTGCTCGTATTCCCCTCGGGAGAAAAAAACTATGACTAATTAAGAATGATTGGCGGTCGGAATTGCGTCATTTTCGAGAAAATCTTATTCGGTTTTCTTTTTACAAAATTCCGATTTTTGGGGGTTTAATTAAAAAAAATACTATCACTTTTTGACTTGAATTTTTCCATGATCTGATAGCTTACTAATTGGCTAACCGACCTAAAGCTATAAAAACCACGAAATTTTATATTGTGTGTTATAACTTATAATAAATAAAAAAAATTGGTTGTCTGTAAAGTCGGTTTACGGACGATTGTTTTACGTGATAATGTATTCCGTTCGAATATCATATTTAATCCCTCGCTTGCACGCACAGGGTCAGGCGGAACGTTACACTTTTCCTGCGTGCAGCTATAGTGTTTCATCAATTTATAAGACGTTTATGTCAACGGAATAAATAAACTTTATTATTATTATTATTATTATCACGTCAAAATAAAATAAAAATTCCTTGCAGATGTGTCAATATCATAAGAAAGGCAGACAAATGCGAGTTGGACTCGCGCACCGGGGGTTCCATACAAACTTGTAGGTATGTAAATAATTCGTCCATCACGGGAATCGAGTCTCGAATATTTTTTTCCGTTTAGCCGTTGAAAAACTGCTGTTCCCATACATCGACAAAGGTCGCAGTCAGTCAGTAAACGTGTAATTACAATGAGTGCAGATGGACTACTGAACTGTATAGTACCGTGTTGTATACGAGAGTTCTCATATTATGCTGTAAAAACGCACCGGTAGCGGACGCTTGTTTTACATTGGAACTGTTACTGTGGACGTGCGTAGCATGTAATATTGCGGTTTAAAAAAACATTTTTTTTTGTGATGTTTTCGGATTTTTTCCTAAACTTGTGCTATAAAACATTTCATGATTCGGGAAGTACCCTATAAGTTTTGATTCCCAATAGTCTTGACAGATAGACAGACAGACGGACGGACAACAAAGTGATCCTATAAGGGTTCCTTTTTTACTTTTGAGGTACGGAATCCTAAAAATGACTCATTTCCGACCCCTAGGTAATAAGGTTAAATCATTTCAAATTATCCAAGTGTGTAGGCTTTCACGGTCGGTGTTGATCCAAATCTTCTTAGTTTCCGGGCTTGTATGCCGTGGTCCATTGGTATTTCTACCTGACGTTTCGTCTACAACTGCGGTAGGCATTATCAAAGGCAATGTGGAAGCGGGTAACAATTAAGTGTGTCGACAAGTGCGGTACTGCCGTCTTTTATGTGAGCAGCCTAGAAGGACACTTCGCCCGCTACCACATCGCCTTTGATAATGTCTACCACAGTTGTAGACGAAACGTCAGGTAGAAATACCAATGCACCACGGCATACAAGCCCGGAAACCAACGTCAGCGAAAACCCGTGCCTTAGACCGCACGGCTAGCCAGTGTACTTACAGAGCTGGCATATTATACCACTATATAAACCGCTTGCTGTAGTCCAAACGAGTTTACAAACATACATACTTACATACATACATACATACATGCATACATACATACATACATACATACGTACATACGTACATACATACATACATACATACAAACTTACAAGTGAAACTAATATAAAGCGTGTAAAAATTCACATGCCTAGACCACTTAACCATGTGACCCGCGATATATGAATGCAATATGGTTGCATCTCTGCACGGTGTCCACGTGCGGCGGCCCGCGTCCAATGCCGACATGTTCGAACTATTGATAGTTGTTAACGGTTTTCCATGTATGCAATATAGAGATACAATATGTATGTCAGAGGTATGTACGCGACGTGCACTCAATGCACCGCCATGTTGTGCAATAATACAGCACCTAGATGGGAGCGTTTATTTCGATACAAAAAGTGTTGTTAACGGTTTCTGTGAGTTACTAAACTGTTTAATTCGGTGCATTAGTTTAGTGTTGAAGATATTGAAGATTATAGACGCGCGACAAGTCGTCATAAACGGCCATTTTGTAGTGAATGTGTGTGTCGCAGATTGAAAAATTGAACACTGTTTGAGATGATTAAGGTCTGTAAATGTTACATAAAAAATGTTATTCTGCGTGTTTTTATTGTTTTGAAGGGCACTTTTCCTAATAATCTAAAAATTAATTTTCAGTAATGTTTGAGTTAAAATATAAAACTGAGGTCTGTGAAATTTTTGTGTAACAGCAGCTTATATTATGTTTTATGGGTTAAATTTTTGTAAGCTTTGTCTGTACTAATAAAATTAAAACTTTAACACTGTTTAAATCTTTGATTAACGTCTGATTACTCTTTAATTATTTTAATTTTTCAGACAATATTGTGTCAATATATTGTCTGAAAAATTGGTTGAGAATTTTATTTAACACTATTTGTTTGAGCAATGTTTTAGACAACTAACGTTGTAAATATTTATGGATGAAAGAGTTGGAGTAGCAAATAAATTGCCGAGCTGCAAGTTTTTTATAAAATCGCTCCGAAAAATTTGCTATTTCAAAAAATATGCAGCACTACAGATTTTATATACAAAATGTAACATTATTTGTTTGAGCAATGTTTTAGACAATTAAGCAGCTAACGATACAAATATTTATGAATTAGAGTGTCGGATTAGAAAATAAATTGTCGAGCACAAGTTTTTTAAAAAATCGCTCCAAAAAATTAGCAGGTTTTATGAAACGATTGTTTATTTTATTTTAATTCGTAAAAATCAAAATAATTTGTGACTGTGTGTGTTAATGTAATTTTCGACCTAAATGTACGTTCTATAACTTGACCGAATTAAACATTTGCAGAATTTTTATCACTTTGTTTCGCTTTAACCTAAAACTACCGGACTTATTTTGATCGAGCACACGATAGAATTTGTTATGTTTCGGGGAATACTATGTCATCTCGTTTTTACAAAAAAGGGCCGATCAGTAGCAGAAAAATCTTTATTAAAAATTTAATTTTGACGTGAAAAATATTAAGATATATCTATTTGCAATTATTAATATATTCCAAAATCTCGTTCATGAAATAAAAGTGTGTTTCTTAGCAAAACATATTTTTTAATTATTTTGTCCAAGTTTAAAGATTTTTGCTATTTGATGTATAAAAACAATACTTATTTAATTATTATTTAATACAGAATACAAAATTTGTATTAATTTAAATTCTCTCTTTGTATTTTTAGTAGCTATTCGTTAAATTCCATTTATAAACATATTTTTCATGTTGAATAAATATTATGTAATATTTTATTGTGAAATTGTTCGCCATACTGTATTTCTTTAGTTTGTATCTCTAATTAAAAAAACGCAGTTCGCTTGTGTTAGACAAAACATTATCTCTACTTGGATTGAAAATACAGTTTATTTTAATTTTGAATTAAGTTTCATCGAAATAAGTCCAGAGCAAAACTAATACTAAAATTCTAGAAATCTTTTTCCTGTCTAGTTATCTGGCAAAATAGTCGAATATCATACAAGAACGTATTTATTTATTGTAGATTATAGACGCTCGTCAATTGAGGCCATTAGCACAAGAAAAAGAAATAATGGATAAGGGTTCTGTATATACCTACTATTTTATATATTGACTAGCGGCCCGATCCGTCTTCGGCTGAATTTGTAGATTGCCACCGTTTTTTCGTCGACTTACGTTGCAAAATTGGTCTCCACGAAAAGCGCTTTCATTTTAACGAAATAATATATAACCTATATCCATCCTTAAGATCCGTTTTAAATATTGATGAAAAATGTTTTTAAATCGGATGAGTCGATTCGGAGATTACCTCCTATATCCAAACTTTATCTCTTTATAATATTGTTACCTATAGAAAAATATTGTCAAGTTTAAAAATAAAGAAAGGGTAGCCGATTGTGTAGCAAATAGCAATGCAGATATTTTATATGGTGTTTTCGTGGCTCCTCTATTAAAGTACGAGCGGCGAAAGATGAAGCCACCGCGTCATAGTAATAGCATAGGTGCCTGGCTTCATTTCTCACCGCGGGCTCTATACAAGCCCCCAGTTTCGAGATTCTAATCTGAGAATTGGTGAAACTATCGATTAGATTTTCAATTCATTATTATTAAAAATTAGTAGATAAATTGAAAACATTTAGTACTAACAAGTTCAAAATATAAACGCTGAAATATGCACGGCTGAAATTAAAACTTCTATGGAGTACAAGCAAAAACATTAACAGTTGCGAAAGCCATACTGACTACCATCGTAACAAAACACAGCCCGGTACAATAGTGACGCACAGCTGATTGTTTCTCCCTTGCTCGACTAGACTCGAATCCCCCGAGTTTACCCGATTGAGCTTTTCATCTCGGAATCCAGGAAACAGGCGATACGTTCCAACTTCAGAAATATTGACATTTGATATAGTAAAAAAAAAGAAAATGATATTTCTATTATTGCATGGTTACATTCATGTTTCACGCCATGTAAAAATTAACCAAAAACATGATCTATAGAACAAAACAACAGCTGATTTTTTTCAAAATGTTTCCGAAACTTTCTTGTAAAAATAAATAAAATAATAAACCGTTATGAAAAGTATACCATTATTATGTAAGAAACAACGTTATCTCTTTTACGTATGCGCAGATTTTCCCCAAATACATACTCCCAGAATTTGGTTTCAATCTGCACATCCATTTGACCTGCATTGTTCATAAAAATAGACGCATAGACTTTTTTCAAAAATATGTTTTTGGGATTCAGGTGACCTTAAAACGAATTAACGAAAAATATTGTTAAATTTCGGAAAGAGAATTATGACGTAAATTAGTACCATTTCTCATTTATGGTGTTGAAATGGTAATATTACCACAAAAAAGCTGGAGTAAACATATCAGTATTAAATAAAAAACATTATAAATAAAACTAAATAAACTATTCGAAACAAATGAGTTTTCATTTATTTATTGTAATTTGTTTTTATAATCATTATAAGAACGGGAATTGCTGCCAACATTTAATAATGAAACTATAAAAAACGAACAGCGATTATATTAAAATCGCTAATAAATATTTGTGCATGCGGATATAAACGACCTAATTAAAAACAGCGTCTGCAATGCTGCCACCTGAGGTAAACAACAATCAGCTCACGCTTCCCCCATATCCGGTAAAACAAATGAGAAACGAGCTAGTACATCGTTCTAGTTTACGGACTGAAAATTGAAATTAATAATTTGTAAACAATAGAACATTTAATTGTTTCTTGGAAACATAACACTCTCCGTCGTTAAATATTGATACGCATTTGTTTTTCTTCATGCTGTTTATTACAACAGCATGAAGAAAAACAAATGCGTATCAATATTTAACGACTTTTTATAGATTATAGACGCTCGACAACTGAAGTCATAGGAGTAAAATATCTGTCGGTATTTTTAATTATTTAGTACGGATATTAATATCTTTTACTTTGTATTCAAAATTTAATATTCTACCATTCCAACTCACAAGTGGTACCTACTAATTTAGGTCAAAATTCACTTTTCAAAATTTTCCAATATTTTTTCGATTTGAGATCCCCCGTTTCCAAAAAAACATATTTTTGGAAAAACTCTGTGCGTCTGTTTGTATGTGAACACGATACAGATGAAACAAATTTTGGGAGGATATTTGGTATACAAATATGAAGAGCTCTATTATTTTTGGGGAAAATTGGCGCATGCCCAGAAGAGATATATCCTATAACGGTATTTTTTATATAATAATGGTATAATTTTCATAACGGCTTATTACTTTATTTATTTTTTCAAGAAAGTTTCGTTAATTTCTTTTCTAAGCCTTACAACTTCGGAAATATTTTAAAGATAAAAAAAATAGATGTTCGTTTGTTTTGTAGATCTGTCAGAAATAAACTAGTTAAGAATGCTTTGATTCATTTTTACACGACGTGTGAAATATATTATGTAGGTAACTATGGCTACGAATAGAAAATATCATATTGAATACTAGCCATTACCCGCGCAATCTCACGCAATATCGGAAATTTTATTTTCTGTATTATACTATATATCAATATTTTTGAAAATGGAATGGCCCCGTAGCCCAATTAGCTCTTTTTTTTATATTAATTAAGTGTAGTGTTTAAAATAATGTCTAAACTAAAAAAATTTAATGGTATACATAAAAACAGTAGAGCTTCGTGTCACTTTTGAGCGCTACATATTTCCGCAGCATTTCACCGAAAATAGCAGATTTTCGGAAGCGATGTCTGAATATAAAATAAGTCAAAAATTGCTACTTAGGCATAGATTGTTGGCCGTAAAAGAAAACAAAATATAGAATTCATAAATGATTTCATTTAAAAATTTAAACGACTTATTGAAAATAAGAATATTTTGAGGGGTGGGAGTAGTTCGTCAAATATTTGCTACGTCTTTTTTTAGAATGTTTTCCGTGGAGGTCACCTTAATCAAACGTCGAGATGTTAATTAAAATCAGTTTTATAAGTCAGCAAATATTTACACTTCATTACTTGTATATTTTATATAAAAACTCGTAACAAAATATATTAATTAATTTCTGTCTGGTTGAAACCGGGACGAAAAAATATTAATTGATGATTACTAAACTTCATTTTGATGTAAATTGTCGTAAATTGACGATGTAGAAAAATATTAAACAAAATACACAGAAAACGTCGGTTCAGGAGTTGGGCTTTTGGTAACTGAAAGCAATTTCAAGAGCTGAAACTTATATACAAACTGTGCTTGCTTGAAAACTCTCCACGGAAAATTAACGGAATCACTTCAGTTTTATGATATTAAAAATTATAGACGCTCAAATAGAGCTTAAAGAAATGTTTCTTTCATTAGTTTCCCTTAAAACACATTTTTAAAATATTTGTGCGTTTTTCTACTTGTTTTCTATTGCATTTAGTTTGTTTTCGCTTTTTTGTAAAATATTTTGTTGAGTTAAAAATACGCAAAATATGCAAGTTTAGTCATTATTACTTTGTTTTTTTAAGAGAATTATGCAAGTTTGCGTTGAAAAAAGCCATTAAAAAAATCTAATTTGATAATGACATCAGATGGTGACCACCCATAAATCTCTAAGAAGAGCATTGTAGAATTTTAAATATATCCTGCTAGAAAAATAACTCATCGACCAACAATTACTTTTAAAACATTTTATGTACAATATTTACTTTGAAACTGTTTTTTGTACGTATTTTGGTTAAAATTTAACTTGAAAAGCGATCTTTTTCTATGTAGATCAATGGTTTGTTTTTATGTTCTAAATTTTGACAACATTCTGGATGTATAAAAACTGTAATTATACCTTTAACAAATTTTCAGTCAATACTTTCTACATCCCAGCATTAGTATACTGAATCAAAAAGTACCTTTAAATCTTTGATTAACGTCTGATTAGAACTCTAATTCAATAAATAAAATTAACGACCAATTTTTCAGACAAATATATTAACAAAAAATATAAAAATTAATACATTCAACTTAGGTCCGGATTTAGACCTTCTTCAGAACTGATCTAAAAAATATATAAATTAATTGATAATTAGGTAGTTTCTGGTTAGTTTTTGAAAAAAATTCGCTTTAGGTTTTTAATTATCAAATATGTATTATTATATGTATTTTTTGTTAATATATTTGTCTGAAAAATTGGTCGATAATTTTATTTATTAAAAAGTACCTTTGTTTAATAAACTTTTTTACGAAAGATTGTTTTCTTTCCGCACGGTAATTTTTTCAATTGGCGTTTATTAACTAAATATTTTTCCAGGGTGCGTACCTTTTTATAAAGTACCTACACATGTTTTATAGTTTAATTTCTATTGACCGAAATTAGAGGATACAAAATATTTACATAATATATTTAATTTACATTACTTTTTTTGTTTTACCTCAGAATTTATTTATGCAGTATCTATTCATTAAGCAAGCGACATAATTAGAACAGTCTGTATGTACGATATTTGACTCTCCTCTGACGTGAACTGGAGGAAAAACTTTTAATGAAAAATGGTGAAAACGCTTGCTTTGTATTTTTAGATAATGATCAGAACGTGTAAAACACTTTAAACATGCTAGCGTTTTAAATTTCCAACTCATTTTATTTTATATTATATATAAAACTTATTAACTTGACTTTATATATATTTTATTTTTATCATAGTTAATTAATGAATTAATTTATATTTTTTATATTATATCTTACAAAGGGAGACCGGAAGAGTTTTCGATTTTTATCAATTTTGTTTTATGTGAACTGTTTCCCGAAAGAAAAATGGTTTTAACCCTCGAAACGATCAACCCTTTGGAATCGAAACGCAATTTTTTTTTCTTTGGAAGTCAAATTTCGTCGAAAAAAGCTCTGGTTTCTCCTTGTGAAATACATTTTAAAGCGAATTAATTTTTGCTACGAAATTTTATGTTTCAGATAATGCGGGAAAGAAAACATGACAATAATGACGTCATCCAAAAAGACAAAAGAAAAACGCGTATCTTTTGAAATATCACCGGAAACAATTGCTGCGTTAGAAGTTGAATGAAAAACAAATGCCTGTGTAGTAACCGCTCACGATTGGCCAGTTGACAAAAAAGAGATGAGTTGAAAAACAAAAGAATATCCATGGAACATGTACATACATAATATGACAGGTTGGCTTTGGAACATTTCTGTTTTAAAATTGAAATTCTTTTTGGCCATTTGCATTCTTGCATAAGAAAATAATTACAATTTCGCATTTACAGGAAAATACCAGATGTAACAAAACACAGCCAGCAAATTGAAATTGAATTCTACAAACCAAATCAACATGCAGAGTGTACATTTTGTTAATAATATATTTTTAATCATTTAAACATCATCAAAAACATTTTTACCTAACTAGAAAACGTTCCAACATGAGTGGGTTTCAAAAATATTTGTGATGATTTCATATTTGTATTTGACTTCAACTGACATTTTGACCCTACATGTTAAATATCTCCATTTGATTTACATTGAATTCAAATTAAAGCAAATAGTAGATAAACACTGAAATCTACACAAATATATATATATATATCGAACGGTTTAAAATAAATTCTTTCTGTAATATAATTATTTAATAACGTTTCTGAATCTACTACTTAAGATATCTTCAATCAAATGTAAACCAAATGGAAATATTTAACTTGTATAATGTACTGTATATAGTTCAGAGACCGATCGAGAATATAATATATTCACATAATATATATTATGGTCTAATCAAATTCAGCCATCTTTGCTCCAAACAAACAAACAAAAAACAAATGATTACAAAAAAGATCGTGCCCAGATGATGACATGCAGCAGGAGTATAGCAGGAACAGTGTTAGCAGGAACGGCGGTAGCAGGAATGATGGTAGTGGAATGAGAATGAAATGGCCGAGTTATTAAAACAGAAGAGAGTCCACGCCTCGCCAGAGTCATCTGTTGGCGTTGAAAAAATGACAGGCATAAATTTAAAATCTGCAAACAGTGCATCCAACATAAAATAATGAATGAACTTAGTATGACAGGGCCGGTAAGTTAGCATTACTAATAGGGGACTTTTTTTATAAATTAAAAACAAACCTTAAATTAGTTTTTGGAAAATAGCGTATTCCAGAAGTTTTTCTGCAGCCATTATAAATAGTAGCTCTGCTATTAAGTCTGGAAACTAATTTAGTCAGAATGAGAAATAAATTAATTTTGCATTAGATTTTCACTGGGAAATATTTTACTGAAAGTCTAAAGTTTATTCTATAAATCTAGAGTCAAACAATAAAAGCGTTTATGCAGATTTGTGGTAATGAATAATTATTAGTGACCTTTCGCTGCAAAGAAAAGAGACAGTACTGATCACATGTATCGAAGTGCTTTCCTATCACGAGCATCGTGAAAGCTTACTCGAACGGAATTCATTCATAAACATACATGATTAAGGGTACTACCCTGAACGTAAAAACCGCAGTCTAGCAGCTGAGACCGGGGACAATGCGTGGGTGGACCCGGTCAAAGAGGTCAAACTGGAGGTGTCACTTAATAATATATTTTTTCATGTTTGAAATTTCCTGAGCGATAAGTTCAGGGACAACCTCTGTCTGGCCAAGGGATGAACATCCCAAAATTCATAGCTCCCTCAAAATATTTCATCAAGACTGATTTTTTCAAATCTAGAGCAGGCATGAAACTATGAAACACCAAATTGTTGCTGCTGTCAGATTTGAAAAAATCAGCTTTGATGAAATATTTTAAGGGAGCTACGAATTTTGACATGTTCAACTTTTGCCAGACGGGGGTTGTCACGAGTACGAAATAACAAACTTCAGTTTTTGTTAGTGTTGGGCATAATCGATATATTTCAATAATCGAATGATCGGTTTTTATGATCGAATGATCATTCGAATTATCGATTATGAATGATGCGCAAACTTGGCAATTATTAATTTCGTTTTATTTACTTTTACAGTATAAGCGAATGATCATTCAAAATATCGATTATGAATTATGTTCTAACTTTGCAATTTCGATTTGTTAATATTACTTAACACAATATTAATAATGGAATCACTGGTATGATCGAATAGAAATAGAAATATATTTGTTATGCCCAAAAATATGTTTTTTTGGATTCGAGGGACCTCAAAACGAAAAATATTGTAAAATTTTAAAAAGTGATTTTTGATCTGAACTAATAGCATTCCCCACTTGTGGGTTGGAGTGGTAAAATCGACATGAGCGTTTTTGTCGCGTAGTCACAGCAATGACCAATAAAACATTAATAAAAAAACTCAGGTCGCAGTGCGAAACCCTGCCGACAATATAGTGTATTTGCTTTTATAGGCAGTGTGGCTCTATTGTATGAACTTAACTTTGTTTTTGGACAAAATAAAAAAAATTACCCCTTAATACACCCCTTAGAACAACATTTTTTTACTTATTTTATTTCAATATTACATACCAATTCAACATCTGTACCAAATTATATTCACCCTTCAGTATGTAAATCCATATCAGTAAACTTGCGTTTTCATAAAATTTGTAAGTGCGGTCCTGTCGGGCCGATTTAATTAAAATTTTAGCAGCACATTTCAATAATTACTAAAGGGTTAAATTTCAAATTTGAAACGATTCTGAGAATTTTTTCCGTATTTTTGGGCCCAAAAACATTTTTCAACCCCTAAATACCCCCCTTAAAATGGCCCGATCGGGCCCATTTTAAATAGGCTTCTTGCGATGATGGATTCCAACATGTGGACCAAATTTCGTTTAAATCAATTAAGTCTGTCGAGAGTTATCGTGGTCACACATATATATATATATATATATATATATATAAATATATAAATATATATATATATATATATATATACATATATATATAAACATTTCCAAAAATGGTGCCAAACTTCTTAGAAGGTTATGAAACGTCGAGAAATTTTGGTCCGACCCCTAGGTCCCGCCATCCGACCGACGCCAATAGTGTAAGTGCCTTATGGCAAATACACTAAAAAGTAATCGTAAAATGGACCGGAAGTACGTCTCCGAACGTTCAGTTTGCAGACGCTGCATGCCGGTCGTAGAGTGAACCAGGAGGACATAGAAAGCGTCCAAGTCTGTGTACACAGTCCAAAATGCGGACGTAATATGCAGATGTAGAAGGTTCATGTCGCTGGTACAGCGGCGTTGTCGGTAATAAAGTTTTAAATTGCTTCTAACGGAACACATGTGATATTAGAGAGATAAGCCCACATAACCTAACAAGCTCAGGCTATTGCCTAAAACACCTCACATACATATGTATGCACGTGACGATTCTACAGGCGATCGGAAACTCTTTCGCCACTTTTAAATACAGTATGTAAACACGTAAGGTGCACATAGGGAAATTAACATTGGGAAAAAATGACTGGATCAGAGTGAGGCTTGAAATCTTGTTTTTCAATTTGACAGATAATATTTTTTTTGCAAAATGAATGTGTATACTACCGAAGAAAATATTCAAATGATTACAACATAATCGAACTTTTTTTATTAATGAGACATTAAATTCCCAAAAATACTTAAATATGGTGCGAGATCAAATATCTCCGCCTATTCTTGTTAAACCTAAAGATATGGAGTCACTGATTTGCCAACGCGCATACGTCATACCAGTCAGACAATTTTTGAATGAAATGTTTCCAAACAGATGGAGTTGTTTTTGTTTGTTTTATTTTTGTACAAAAAAATTAAAATAATGATTTATAAGAGCTTTTTATTATTAAAAAGTCAAGTAAAATAAATATAAATCAAAATAAAATATAAAAATCCTCAAGATTACCACGATAATTCAATAGAAATAACAATTAATGCAGTCATGGCTAACTCTGATCCAAGTATTTTTTCCCAATGTTAATTCCCTATGTGCATCTTATGCGTTTACATACTGTATATTTTTCCGTCTACACAAATAAATCGTTATTTTGTTTATGGCCATATTCACTGAACGTATGCAGTTATTTATTCGGTTCATTTGTTCTTCGGGTAACTATTCCTCCTAATAAATAGCGATAATTCAATTCACCAACCATAATTATAATCTATTCTGTCTTACTTTCAGGGTTTAAATATTTATTCGCCTGATTAAATAATAATGTCCGCCACAGAGATCATAATGCCTAACCTATAAACTTGGAGTGTTATATCTACAGTTTGCTCTTGTGTATTTATTTATGTATTGTTTATTAACCTATTGTTAAGTGTATAGTTGTAAAACATTAAAGTTAGTGAAAGTTTTGTGTACAATTGAGTTAGGATAAAACAATATTATTTTGTGAAACTTTTTTTGGCGTTTACACTAACGCCATCGGTCGGATTTTTGGGTGAACGTCAAAATATTCAATAATAAGAGCAAGGAGTATAGTGCAGTGTATATTTATTTTTTAACTTCATTTTTACCTTATATTTTGCTTGGTGAATTGAAAATAAATTTTATTCCAACAAATAAATTTGTTCCAAGATTAGTAACTTCTATCTCTAATAGTGTTCTGTGAATATTGGCATTAGTCCATAAATTTTTCATTGGTGATGTCTGAACAAAAAATGTTAGTTCGGTCATCACACAAAAAGTTTGTTCAAGTAGAGAAGTTTTCATTCGGGCATTATTAAAGATTTTTATTCTAAAACTCATGATGCATAAATATCATAATAATTATGATAGTATGATATTTAAAATATTTATTACGTTGTGACTAATTCTACTCTCGAAAGTTTTGAATGAATAAAGAAATTAACTAAAAAAGTTTAATAAAGTAAGAATAAATATTATTTAGTATAGTTTTAAATATGTTTATTCATATTTTAATAATATTCAAATTTTATAGCTTTTCTTTCTTTCATGGTTGATTTAAGTTTTGTATTGAAAAACATTTTTTGTGGTTTTATCAATCTTAATTTTGTATACTTATCTAAAGCAAATAATACACAGAAAACCGAGCTTGTACTGCGTGCATACGGTGGAAGAAACGGGTATACCCGCTCCTTCACCGTGATATGACGAAAGCCCAAATACAATCGCTCTTCCGTTGCATATAACAATTTATGACGTTGCAACTATTAATTATTGAACAGAAAATACGTGTCAAAACTATAACAAAAAGAATTCTGGAACATCCTGTATTTACATAATACCTTCATGCCTACACAGAACGTACAGAAGGACAAAACTGAAACCATTACAGAATCTACTGCTGTTGCAACGCCAGAAATGACTGTGTAACACAGAACCATATAAAGCCATGTATTTTTGCAAATTGTGAACGATTGAGAAGATAGTTTGTAAAGATAAACCGATGACGTAGAGCTGCAAAGCAAAATGTATTTTAACAAGGCATAATTCTACGCTTATTTCAAAAGAGAATTTTGTTATCATAGGTTAGGTTATTGTAAATTATTAATATTTGAAAGTCTTTAGTGTACAAAGGGCATCTTGGGATTCTTGTAACGTGATAAACCATAAAAGTTTATTTTTAATGTAGGTAATACATTTTTTGTGTCCAAATATCGAAATAAACACTTAGTGAAATTTGTGTATTTGTCCGAATTCGAAGAGACGTAGATTCATAAATTTGTGATGTTTCTCTGGTTTGTCTATTACAACCCCTCAGTTCCTAGGTTCTAGTCTGAGAAAGAGTGAAATCGTTAATTGGATTTTCAAACTATTAATAATTTTTAATAATGATTTGTAAATATTAAGTTCATTTTAGGACCAGATGACCTTGACAGTTGTCTTCAAAATATAATTGAATGCAGTTGTTATTAATTAACCAGAAAAAACCGGGATAATTTTGACAATTAAAATTAATTTTATAATCGTATTTGTCACTTTAAAATGCCAATCTATAAACCAAAATGAATGCTCTAAATAAGTATCAAAAGATTATATAAATCAATTATCAAAACTGGCAAGTAAGCCTGAACTTATTAGAAGGTGGCAAAAATTTTTAATTGGAAAAAAGAGGTGATATAATTTATTCCAATTAAAAACGTAACGCATACAAAAATGGTAAAGTTTTATACTTTTGAATAAAAAAGACGAGAGGTGTCGTGGAGCACCCGGTTGGAACGAAGTTCTTTTCGCTATTTATTATGTTTCAAATAATTTTTGACGTGATAACGTCTTATAAATTGATGAAACAGCGGCTGCATGCACGAAAAAGTGTCACGTTCCGAAATGTGTCACGTTCCGCCTGACCTTCGAGCGGAATACGTTATCACGTAAAACTATCGTCCGTAAACCGACTTTACAGACAACCATTTTTTTTTACTAATTTGTCTGATAAATTATTTGAAAATTTTATTTATAATATAATATGATTATTAAACATCTTGTGATTTGCAACTCTAAAAAAATAAAAAAAACATTTGTTGTGGAATCCAACCCAGGACACCCGCATGGCAGATGAGTATTCTACCACTGAATCATTAACCTTTCTTAGAAATCGCTATTTTATAACAAATCGTGAAGTTAGAAGGCGTTACATTTCACAAAATATTTTTAATGACTGATATTGGAAATGGCATCCGTTTTTTAAAAAATGCGATTTTTTTTATTTTAAGACAGAACATACGCAATCTTTAAATGTCCCTAACATAGTGTACAACAGACGAAGATAACCGATCCGCGTGCGCCATGTATTTGACAAAATAGAATTTATACAGTGTTTATTTCTGTTTTTTTATTACCTACTATTTGCGCAAATTCTGTTACTTGAAATCTATGTAAAAATTTCTCCTTTTTCGTTTAAGACAGGTTTCGAACCGACCTGATTTAAATTGAGCGAATTATAAGCAAAAACTCTTTTCCATTTCCTCCCCTCTGGGACTAAAATTCAAAAATCCGAATCCCTTAGGATCTGTCCAATGCCTTATATTATAAGTGTGCTAAATTTCAACTTTCTATGTCTACGGAAAGACATATTAGATTAAATTTTCGTTACAGATTTTATTTACGCCTTTTTCTTACGATTTTTTTGTCTATCCCTCTCCATTCATAGATAGATAGATAGATAAAAATTTATTAACAAAAAATTTACATTCTACTTACAAATTAAAAACAAAGATTTTGTCAGCAGCGTTCTTTTTACCGACTGCAAGGTTGAAAAGAATACAAATATAAAATAAACGTTACTATTTATTATTTATGGGAAAAATTTAAAAAAAAAACCCAAACTATAGAGAATCTCCATTCATATCTATAACGTCCCATAAGGAACTTCGTTCCAAAAAAAAATGCAGGCTTTGTCAAGGTCTACTGCAAGTAATTTTCGAAAACATCCAAAACGCACACACGTAATACTTACATATGTGAATACAGAAATGAATTTGGTGTAAAGAGCGGGCGAATCGGAGGCGGGGGGGAGGGGGAGGTAGGTGAAGTGACGGCAAACGAACGGACATTCCGAATTGTATGGAGGCATGTTTGAGCAAGTGTGCTATTAGTTCCAACATGTGGCACGAGAGAAGCTCATGGCCGGCCGGGCAGTGAGTGCGTCAGAACGACGTCGGGACGTTGATGGTGTGGGACAGGGGGGTGGCGGGTCGGTGCTGTGGATGCACGGCCTACTTGATGGCCTCTGTGTGTGCACGCAGTGTTCTGCGTCGAATGAAAGTGCGTCCAGGGATGGAGCAAAGATTATGAGGTCACTAGATTACAGTAGAGCTCAAGGTTAGTATAGAGTAGAGGTTACCTCGTTCCGATGAATAGTAGTGAGGGAGATGACGTCATCCGGGTGGACTCGTCAATTGATTGTGTGGCAACGGCTGTTAATAATAATAATAATAATAATAATATTAATATTTCACCTAGCTATACTAAGTATAGATGTGAATAGTCAAAAATCAAATTAAAATCTAAGAATTTAAATATTCATTTATACTATAAAAACAATTTGTAGTGAGGTACTTTTTGAGCTCAGTTTCAAATTGTCTAATGCTAGAACTTTGGCTTATATGGATTGGCAAATTATTAAAAAGATAAGATCCCGCATAGATTGGAGATTTTTCATAAGATGTTGTATGGTGCTTAGCTATATATATTTGTGATGACTGCCTGGAATTATAGGGATTAATATCAGAAACTGTCATATAGCGGGATATATTCCTTTTAACATTTACCAATATCTTATATATATAGATAGATATGAGTGTTAATATTTTGTAGCTTTTAAATTTTTCTCTACAAGTACCTCTGAACGGTATATTAAAGATTAAACGTACAATTCGTTTTTGTAGTATAAATGCTCTATTTATGTCAACTGACTGACCCCAAATTATTATGTTATACTGTAAATAAGGATACACTAGTGCATAATACATATTGACCAATTGATCAGTATTTAAATATGACTTAACACTTTTTATAGCGAAATATGCCGATCTGAGTTTGTTACAAACATGGTCTACGTGAAGTCTCCAAGACAGTTTCTCGTCAACATATAATCCCAGAAATTTGCATTCAGATGTAACTAAAACTTCATAGTTATTTATTTTAAATTTTAAATTTGGTTGTACTTTTCTTTTGTGGAAAAATAAACAGTTTGTTTTTTGCACATTGAATACTAATTTATTTTTAAAGCACCAGCAAGAGAACTCTTTAAGAGCAGTATTAACTTGACTTTCTAATTGCTTCACATTATCGGCTGATATCGCTATAGAAACGTCATCGGCAAACAATGCTATTTGGCCAACATTAATAAATTGGGGTAAATCATTAAAAAATTAAAAAAAGTAATGGGCCCATCACAGAACCGTGAGGTTGTTTATAAACTTTAATAAACTGCAGTATCAAAGAACAGAATATTTTTATTATTTTACTAATAAAATTTACTTGTTAAAAATAAAAACTTTTTTGTTAAAATAATAATAAAATCTATTAAATACCATTTTGTCACTTATAAATTTCGAGAATAAAATTTATTGTTTATTTATTCTCGAATTTTATAAGTGACAAAATGGCATTTAATAGATTTTATTATTATTTTAACAAAAAAGGTTTTATTTTTAACAACTGAATTTTATTAGTAAGTTACAGATGAAGTCATAATTAAATGACGTACGTCCACTTTATTAAAATTAAATTAAATTTTATCAAACTTTCCAACTTCCTACGATTTATCTAACTATTATTTGCAATAATTTGTGAGTATTTTTAAATCATTTTGCCGATTTTTTAAAAATCGAATACATAGAAACAAAAAAAAAAGAAAAGAGAATCATCTGAAACAGAAGCCATAAAAAAAATAAAAAGAGTTAATTTTTTGTTTGTTTATAATATTACTAAAACCCAAATTTTGTACTAAAAATAACATCCATTCTTCTATTTGAACGGTCCGCCAGCTAACGTAATTTCCTCGCTTACGTTAATTAGGCAAATGGAACGAGGCAACGTCTGTAATTTACCAGCCTTGAGTAGAATTTGTGTACTTTCAATCTGTCGGGGTTAATCAACTCATATATTTTTAATTTCTTCTTCATTCCCACTTTGTTGCAGTCATAGATCGATAAAAAAAAACCTTTATTTTGTGGTTAACTTATTTTTTCATTTTATGAGCAACTAGAAGGAGCATTTTGCATGACAAGTAGGGATTAAAAATCAGTTGAAAATACATGAACTTGACTGTACTGTGGAATATAGACGCTCGACAACTGAAGTCATGTGTATCTCTAGGACGACAACTTATATATATCTCGTGAGTGAAGATAATATCAGAACTCATCACACAATTATTAATCTATTAACTTTATCTTTCTAATATTTCAAAAACTACTTTATTAAACCTAAATTGATTGTCAATATATCATTTTTGAAATTGATTTATAAGTTAAAAAAATTATTTTATATTTTTCAGTTCGTTTTAAAAACGAGGTATATTAAAATATTTTTTTTTATTTATTTTATTATAACTTTTTAACTCTGTAATATTTCAGAGACGATTTTCTGTAGAAGAAACATTGAGGAAGTATCTATGGTAGATTTTGTTATTTCAGCCCTAAGATGAATACAGAATCATACCGAAGAGGTAGAGTATGGGAGATGCGGGAATTAGGGGCCATATCGGGAACGGATGGCACATAAAGCTATATCAATGTGTATCTCAACTTGATACAGCCTGAAGGCTGATAAGGGAGGATGAATCCTCCTCGCTCCAGAGACGCGTAAAGGGGAACGGGACGTTTCATTTCTCTAAAGGACATTTGCATTTCATCTACTGACCACAACGCTATTTCATGCCAACACTTCCGTTTATATATTACATAATACAGGAACACATACCTACGCAACGTCCTACACGTGTACAGCATGTTCCAGAAGTCGCGTCGAGAATTTTTGAAAATTTCGTTCCTTGCGAAAGGCGAGATCGAAAAACACTTTCATCTAGATTCTAGAACAATAAAAAAAGTAATTTATAATTTTTAACCGACTTCAAAAAAGGAGGAGGTTCTATGTTCGTCTGTATAAATTTTGTTTTTTTTTATGTATGTTCACTGATTTCTCCGTCAATTATGGACCGATTTTCAAATTTTTTTTTTATTCGAAAGAGTGCACTTCCGAGGTGGTCCCATCGGAACCAGGTCAGGATCTGATGGTGGATCCCGGAGAAATCGAGGGAAACTCTCAAATTTCAAAGGCACGCATAATGTTTTTTATGTATGTTCACCAATTTTTAGTGTTAGATTAACACTAAAAAGACAAAAATAAAATATTTTTAACAAAAAAATTGAACCGACTTCAAAAAAGGCACTAAAAAGTAAAAAATAACTGCGTATTGAAATGTTTTGGAGTCGGTGTCAGCCAAAATTAAATCTATTCCGAGAACTACACCGACTCCAAAACATTTCAATACGCAATTATTTTTTACTTTTTAGTGCCTTTTTTGAAGTCGGTTCAATTTTTTTGTTAAAAATATTTTATTTTTCTCTTTTTACCATTTCAGCTCCACAAGTGGGAAATGGTACCTAGGTACTCATTTACGTCGAAATTAATTTTTCAGAATTTTACAATATTTTTGTGTTTTGAGATCCCCTGAGCTCAAAAAACATATTTTTGTAATAGTCTATGTATCTGTGAACAATAAATATGTTTATACACCAAAAAAAAATCAAGGGCCGTCGTGGAACGCCTGGCAGATGTGAAACAGGATTGTCAATTGCAACTTTAAGTTACAAAGCCTATGAACACTACGGATAGTTCCTAAAGCCCTAAATGAACACTCTTCGGAAACTTTTTAAAGCTTTGCGGACACTCTAAGAACACTACCTAGAACCCTATGGATACTTTCTAAAGCCCTATGGACCCTCGGACACTTCCCTATTGGACACTGCAACTTAAGTTAGTAGCAGTGCCACTTAAGTGACTATTCTAGTAACCAATTAATCTCAGTTAGATGTCCCCGTCAACGAAAGTCATGTTAAATTCCAATGTATGCACACAGCAAGCGTTATGCGCTGCCATCTAACGAAATACTTAAGTAGTAACTAAATTTCGCGCTGTTATCTTTATCCTTTAACTAAAGTCATGTTTAATCCAACGCACACAAACGTAACGTCGTTCCATGAAAGTGTCGTGACAATTGCTCGCTTTTACCAAACGTGCCATTAGATGTTTCACATCAAAACAAATTTGATTAGATTACGAACTGATATTATTTTGGAGTCAAAAAATATTTTTTAAATACGGAGCATTTTTTTATGACAATTTGTTTATTTTTCTGAGACAAATATTGAAAGTGCCTTTTTCTGTGATACGTTTGTCGGTGGTTTATTGAATCATACTATATAAGTTGATTTTAATGAGTTTGCTAGGTACTTTCGGCATAGGTTTGTTTTGTTCGAAAAGCTCTAAAAGATATTTCTGTCAGTTGCTTAGATACGATAGTTCCAAGCCGTCACGAGAAGACACTAATGTGGGGCTAAACTCTTCCCTATATAATATATCACCATTGTCCTAGCCAAGCATGCCACCATGTGCGTGCGTCCATCTACAGAGCTTATGTTTTCACGCGCCATGTACCATGTGTATTATACTCGAATACACTGTTGTAGATATTATGTGTACAATATAATATACAGGCTGAGTCCGGAGGAACGCATCAAACCGCCGGAGTGTAATTTGAAAAAACGCGTATGTCATTAAAGCATAAACAAACGCCATAGTGACATATGCAATTCTTGAGCTAGTGATGACATTTTGGTCATCTTGGGACGTCTGCCATATTGGATTTAGAATGGTGTCACATGATTTATCATATTCCACTCGAAAAATCCTTTAACTTGAGATCTATGTCAAGGGAGTTGTGAAGAAGCAGATAATGCGCCATCTTGAGGCGTCCGTCAGATTGGATTTAGAAATAGTATATTGTGCAACTAGTGCGACAATGCCGCATGAGTTGCACATACTATTTTTTATTACGAATTAAATTAAATTAAAATTAAAATTTTATTACGAATTAAAAAAAGAAATTAGAAGTAAAATTGTTATTGTATTGGTATTTATAGTAACTCTGAATTTGCGTGCGGCAAACAATAATTTCAGTACGACAATAGTATATTGTGCAACTAGTGCGACAATGCCGCACGAGCTGCACATACTATTTTTTATTACGAATTATAATTACAATTAAAATTTTATTACGAATTAAAAATGAAAAATTAAAATTAAATCATTAAAAAGTTGAAAATTCAGTTAAAATTGTTATTGTATTGGTAACTATGGTAACTCTGAATTTGCGTGCGGCAAACAATAATTTCAGTGCGACAAATAAAGATTCCGCACGCAAATGAAAATAGTTACTTTTCAACTGTAACAGCGTGCGTAAACAATCCACTTTTCCCGCATGAGTAATAAAAATAAAGTTTCCGCACGCAAATGAAAATAGCTACTTTTCAACCGTAACAGCGTGCGTAAACATACCACTTTTCCCGCATGAGTAATAAAAAATATTAGATTCTACTATATTGCATTGTCAACGGACATAAATCCGTGATCAAAATTTCAAAGCACTAGCTCAGTTAGAACTAGTCGAAATTTTTATTGCAAGATTTGACTCAAATTGACAGACTTACTGTGAATACAAGCTTGTAAAAACATCTGAGTCGAGAGTGTCGACATCTTTTGAGAAAACTGAGAAACTTGAACTTCAATTCTTAAAAACTGACATGAGAAGCGTATAGGCTTTCACGGCCGGTGTTGATCCAAATCTTCTTGGTTTCCGGGCTTGTATGCCGTGGTCCATTGGTATTACTACCTGACTACGGTGTTGCAGCGGGCGGGACAGCAAAACGAAGTATAAAGACACGCATAACAGAACACAAGAGAAGTTGTAGACTCGGACACATCGAAAAACCTGTAATAGCCGAGCATACGTTGACTTTAGACAACCATAAAATCCTTTTCGAAGAAACCAAAGTTATAGACTGAACATCGAGTTACTACCCACGCATATACAGAGAGGCCATAGAAATACACAAACACACAAATAATTTCAACCGCAAAGATGAAAGTTTGACTCTAAGTAAAATCTGGACACTAGCACTGTGCAATACGAACCCACTGAATAAAACGACCAATCACAGAAGAGCATACTACTGTAACGATTCAAAACTTTTAGATTACATTGTACGTAGTTTAGAGGTAATAATTAGAATTGGGTATTTACTATACTTGTCTATTTGTTTTGTCACGGCGCGTGTCAATTTTGGTTTTGGCATGTTGAACGACGCAGTGAAATAAAGAAAAAAATATGTTTTTTGTCTGAAAAAAGGCAGTAGGTTTTAAAAGGTTGAAATAGAATGTATTAAAATAAGCTGTGAAAAAGTGCTGAAATATTTCTTTTAAATCACATCAGGGAGAATCTGGAGTACTTGGTGATCTACCGATTCAAATTTCTTTTTGCATGTGTCGTTTAATTGATTATTTTTCACTTTGTCAATCCCAATCACATTAAGATATCAGAAATTTTCTGTGTGTACATTCTAAGATATCTTGTTAACAACAATTTTATAATAAAACATTCAAAATAAATATTTTAAATTGTTTATTAATTTTATTAAAATTTATTTTAAATTTTATTACGAGACGATTACGTGAGCTTATCCGAAAAAGTCCAAAGCTAATCGTTTCACTACGACCGAGTAAAGAACACGAGCACGCTGACCATAAAAGACGGAAGTACCGCACTTGTCGATACACATACCTGTGAGCAGCCTAGAAGGACACTTCGCCCGCTACCACATCGCCTTTGATAATGTCTACCGCAGTTGTAGACGAAACGTCAGAAATACCAATGGACCACGGCATACAAGCCCGGAAAGCAAGAAGATTTGGATTTGACATGAGAAAGTTGAAATCGACTTTCAAAGAAGAGACTGACAATAAAAAATCGCCTGTATAACTGATATGCACAGAGACCGGCACTTGTTTAAACTTACTTTACATGTACGTCAGTTTTAATCAATATTTTGTATATGTGTGATGCTAGATTAAAATTTTGTCATCATTATGTGATGTGGGTAAAAGTACGACATGTTTCTACAAAACATGAATTTGAATAAAATTAATAGCCGAAAAAATAATGTTTCATGTTCAAATACAACCTCTTTTTTCTCAACCAAAATTTTGAAATCATCCATTCAAGATCAAAGCCTGGAGCGAAAACCAGCTTTTAGTTAAATCATAAATAATTAAGAGGATTCGGGTGAGAAACTTTAAGTACTACTAATTGTGAAAAATAACTATAATAATTTAGAGTGATGATGATCCTGTTTAAATGTTGCAAGATTAAAGGATGAAAAACCTTCAGTATTTGCTTAGTTCATCGATCCTATGCCACCAGGATTTATTCTTTAATCTTCCAACATTTAAGTCTTCGAAGTCTAACCTTAAATCATGCAAACAAATCAGATAGATTTTGAGCTAAAAGCAGGCTGTTGCAAATAAAACAACTGAATAAAAGTTTAAAAAGAATTTAATGGTACTATAGTTTTTAACATCGCACACTAACATATATTTTTATATTTGGTTCCAAATTACTTGTCACTGCAGCACGTTTCGCTTCCAAATTTTCGTTTGTTACGAGGTTTCGATTTTCAATTTCATTTATTTTTTGTTTGTTAACAAATATAGGTATATCCTTATTTTAAAATTAAATGCTATATTATTATACTAGAAGTTCCGTCCGGTTTCACCCGGATGCAAAAGAACGAATAGGGAAGGGATGGACATAAGTACGCATATTCATCTTAGTTTACCGAGATGAATGCTGTGTCCAAATTTCATGATGATCGTAGTTACCGTTCAAAAGTTTTTGTCGATAAAAAGCAGTAATTATACTTTTTTTAAGTAATAATTTCTTTTAAATCAATAATAATTACTGTAATTAATAAAATATAATAAATATTTAATTGAAAACACTGTAGGATAATTATTTTTATATAGGTACCTATATCTATTAATTATAGTTATAACAGTTTTCAAATGAGCTATTAATTAGATTTATTAATTTTAAATAGTCGTAAATAAAATTAAAATAAATTTAAATGTAAGCCTAAGAAGAAAGCAATGTGGAAAATAAAAAAAAAATAAAAATATATTCGCCCAACGTGAGGCTCGAACCCACGACTCTGATATTAACAATAGCATGTTTTACCGACTGACCCAGCCGGGCTTGTGAATGTACGACCTAATATTGATATATTACGGCATTGCACCTGAATAGAAACTATTTTTGAGATATATTTTGCAACATTTTTCATTGCTCCTATTGGTCGTAGCGTGATATTATATAGCCTATAGACTTCCTCGATAAATGGGCTATCCAACAAAAAAAATGTTTTTCAATTTGGACCAGTAGTTCCTGAGATAAGCGCGTTCAACCAAACAAACAAACTCTTTAGCTTTATATATTAGTATAGATGAATAACTCTAAAGAAGTTCACTTCCCCCTTGAGCTTGTGTGGGGAAGGGTCATACTTTTTTTAGTTACGTTGTTGAACAAAATCAGTTCCATCGTGACTAATGAAGTTTCATTTGAGAAAATTAATCAAAACAAAAGCATCAAGCATCCAAATTACTCATCAGATAAGCAGTTTCTTTAGGTGAAATATATAGACGGCGCGGTCATTATTTGAAGTAATGAAATGTTCAGATTTAATATTACCGTCATAGAAACAGGTAACAGGTGTACCCTACGGTCATAATACACATTAAAATTTTGTGCTCCATTGCTAACAGAATAAAGCTTTATAAAAGCTTGCTATAGACACGTGTGAACAAAAGCGCTTACGCCGACAAATACTCAGCTATTTGAAATGTTTCGATCGTGCGATTTAGTACTAGCACGGAGATGCACTTTCAACCATTTAAACATTTTTAAAAATCCCCAAATAGTTTTGGATTTATTGTTTTCAACAATTTACTTCTAAATATTAAAAAATGTAAAGAACTGCCGAAATTTAAAAAATATTTGAAAAAATTTTCGCTAACAAGCTCTTTCTATAATCTAGATGAATTTCTGTTAAATCATGAATGACTGTGTCCTCGATAGACTCACAATTGACAATTTGTAAATCCACTATGGCAACACAAATAAAATTATTATTATTATTGTTATTTCTTTCGCCTTGTCAATTAACGAATTTCTAGTAACTAAATATCGTCCTGTAACTAAATTTTCCTCTGTCATCTAATTGTCGCCTTTTACAAAAGCCAAGTTATAATCCAACGCATACACAAAGCAAGCGTCACGCGCTGACATCTAACGAATTACTATTAACTAAACAAGTAACCAAATTTCGCCTCGTTATCTGATGTCGCCTTCAACTAAAATCATGTTCAATTCTACGCATATATACGAAATTTTATTTATCTGCTTCAATCTACCACACTAGGAATAGAGATCTATTTTATTTGTCCTCAGTCACGACCAATTATGCCTTTAACTCTCCGCTTTTCAGAATGGCGTACATTTTCAACGATGTCAACAATAGAATTGATATTGATATTTTTGGGGATACTCTAAAAACTTTTAAAAGATAAATTTCTGTTTTTTTGAAGTGAAAATTATATCTCTTAGATTCTCTAAGTTATATATTATTGAATTATGTTTCTTATTTTATTGTTTTTTTTTCTTTCTTTTATATATTATATATTTTGTAAAGCACAGTGCTGCAAATGTATAATAATTATTGTATGATTGAGAGCAGGCTTGTTATTGGACACTCATTGTCTGTTAGCCTGCCATGTTTACAAATAAAATAAAATAAATTAAATACAATAACGTTCTCCCATAAGAGAGTCGCTTTAATTGCACGCGCAATTAGATAATTGACATAAACAAAAATAATGACATAAGCCGTTTTGCCTTTCGTCCGTAGATATACAGTCTTCTATGTACGTTGGAGATATTAAACTTCAGCACAAAAAAAAAAAAAAACACAGACAGTATCTGCGTTAATTTCATCCTTATATTATCTATTCTCAAAAGCTTTAGAGAAAAGCTAATAACGTAGTACCTACGTGCTTAATGTTTTCTACGGAAAGCTTGAACAAAAACCGCTCTTATATTCAGCAAGTTTTAAGTCGCCGCGTTTGTAACAACAAAAAGCTCTATTATAAAAGGTATATACAGCTTGAACGAGAGCTTTCCATGTGTAGGTACAGTGGATGTGGTATGGAGCTTTAAGGTCGTTATAATGTTTTCTAGAAAAGGAAAAAACTTTCATCGTCAGCAGTTTTACTGCTGACATAGGGCTGGCGGAATTTTTAAAATGTTTATATTATTCGAAATTAAACTATTACATTTTATACCTAATTTATATATTATATTTTGTACCCATGACAATACAATAATTTATATAAATGTATAAATATTCATAAATAATTATGTAAATTAATTACTTAACTTGAATAATTATTGTAAGTAGGCTAACAGCCCTATAGCATAAGAATCATAGTTAAAAATTCCAGGCAATTGGTCTTCAAAAATATTGACATTTGATATAATATAATAATTAATATAGAATAAAATTTCTGATGTCGCGTGAGGTGACGCGGGTAATGGCTAGTATTCAATATGATATTTGCTACTTGTTGCTATGGTCACCTACATATAATATGTTCCACGTCTTGTAAGAATTAATCAAAGCATGCTTAACCAGTTTATTTTTGACAGATCTACAAAACAAAAAAACAGTTGATTTATTTTTATTTTCAAAATATTTCCAAAACTATAAAATTTAGAAACAAATTTTTTTAACAAAACTTTCTTGAAAAAATAAATAGCATATTAAACCGTTATGAAAAATGTACCATTATTATATAAACAACAACGTTATAGTATATATCTCTTTTGCGCATGTGCCGATTTTTCCCAAAAACAATAGAGCTCTTTATATTTGCATACCAAACATCCTCCCAAAATTTAGTTTCAATCCGTGCATCCGTTTGATCTGTATCGTGCTCACAGACTAACAAACAAACAGACGCACAGAGTTTTTCCAAAAATATATGTTGTTTGGATTCGGGGAACTTAAAACGAATAGATATTGTAAAATTTTGAAAAGTGATTTTTGATCTAAACTTGTATTATTCCCCACTGGTGGGTTGGAATGGTAAAAAAAACTAAAAGGCCGCAATTTTATTGCAATGTGTACTAAAAAGTAAAAAATAATTTTTA
Organism: Xanthostigma xanthostigma; assembly: GCA_963575645.1. Classification (NCBI taxonomy): domain Eukaryota; kingdom Metazoa; phylum Arthropoda; class Insecta; order Raphidioptera; family Raphidiidae; genus Xanthostigma; species Xanthostigma xanthostigma. The sequence continues at coordinate 5,647,519 of OY754471.1, read as the reverse complement.
AATACTAAGTTTTTGTTCAACAACCAAAGGATGTCCCCCGATATAATTTAATTTTTTGAATAAGTTTAAAATGAGAATGGAAATTCACTTATAATATTAAGTTGGGGAACATCCTATCGCTGTTGCACAAAATCTAAATATTTAAAAATTATTTTTTACTTTTTAGTTCACATTGCTATAAAAGCGAGTTTTTTCAGTTAGAAATAAACCTACATTTTATAAAATTCAAAAACAAACGAAACGACTATAAAAATGAGCTGAAGAATAAATCTTAACAGAAGAATATAAAAGCAATTTATAAATAGTTACAAGTCTCTATGAACACTTTTCTCATCCCTTTTAGATAACACAATATCTTTCAGAAAGTGAATAGAAACAGTTTCAAAGTAAAATAGTTTTTATGCTACGTATATAAAGGGTTCGTTTTTGTTTGCTAACAGGGTTGCGTAGACTATAGGGGTAGTTTGAATGGGTGTATTGGTGAATAAACACATACACACACACAAACAGTACTTTTTCAAACTGCAGACTCAAAACCACGAGAGCTATCATTCATTCTGTTGACTCCGCCCTTTGGATTTTATCGCAAGGAAGGCTAATTTTTCATCCCACCCTTTAAAACAAATGAATGTAGATGTGTGAGTGTATATGCATTAAACGTAAAACTCCACCTTTATTTCTGAAGAATTGGGGTTGCATTAGCGTTATACAAAACTGTTATTTTTGTTGTAACAGGTGTTATTGTTTTTTGGAAATCACCTGTTATAAAGAAGTGCTAAGAAATATTAAAATTTTGTTATATTGCAGGCAGATCGTTAATAACATTTTATTTAATAACGGTATTACAGTAACACTAACAGTTATTTAATGACGGGTCTTAATTATTACATTATTTTATAACAGGTCGTCGGTTAAAAGTGATTTAGAAACGTGTGTAAATTTTTTAGCCGATAGGGTTTTTTATATAATTTTGATTTTATAATTTGAAGTTTTCTTCCTTTGAGTGGATTTTTCATAAACAATGTATTTTTGTAATGAATGTTCATTACCTAATTTTTTTTGCATAGTATAACAAATCTTACATTATTTTATCTATTTTTAAATCATTTGCAAACAATAAGATAAGATTTAGTAATTTATAGACGGTCGAAAAAACACAACTTTGTTCAGCATAGACCCTGCGTCTAATAAGAAAGTATAGTCTGAAGGTCAAAATTATATACATTTTGAGTTGAGACAATGAAATCAACTGAATACGTATTTTCATAGTTATCAAAAATGATACCTACCAAATTTAAAATCAATTTCTGTTAGGAGTACACTACATTGAAACTCTGCTATTATGGACACCTCCAAAAAATATAAAAGTCTCCATATAAGGACATGGTTTCACTGTAGTTGAATTTTCTCTAAATTGCATCCACGAGATTTTCCAATTCAGTAAACCACAAACTGAGACAGCTATTACAGGCATCGACTGACAGATGGCGGCATTGTAGAAACCATCTTGAACAAAAGGTGAATCATAGCTAAGGACGCAAACCAATTTTGTGATCGGTTTCCGCTATTTAAAGACATCGACTGACAGATGGTGGCATCTAAACTAATCTGTAGAAAACATAGCTACGGACGCAAACCAATAAGCACAACCAACGTACTAATCACGAGTCATTTAATGTGTGTCTCAATATTTCTCAAAAAGTGGGAATGGTAACAAAAAGAAATTTCACTTCAACCTTGCGTAAATGTTATACGCACTCATTTTTATGAGCCCGCCCCTGTAACCGCACACTCAAAGTGGGCAGAAGAGGAGGAAGAAATATAATACATGCGAGTTGGAGCATCGTGTAATGTCTGCGGAATACTCTCTTAACGACGCCACGGATATCTCTCAGTAGATTCACAGGGAGAAATGGGAGAATGGAGGGAAACCGTCGACATCTAGCTGAGAGCCTGAGGGCTTACGGTTTGCACACACACACACACACACATGAACAGAACAGCTCGTGTTTCTAATATGCGGGTTGAATCTTTATGTAATGCAGTAGCGCCTCGTCAACACGAACAAATCTATGAAATTACAATTAATTGAGAATAGTAGAGATTATACCTATATATGTTACAGTCTATACCCGAATTCGGTCAATGACCGAAATAAATGCGCAAAACTAGTTTTCACCAACGAATATTGCCCTTCACAAAATTATTTTTTAAATATGATTGCAGGTATTCAATTCGTTTCTAATTTTGCACACTGCTTATAACGTTCTTCTTTTTGTTGTATTACAATATGAAGCTCAGATGACAGATCGAAGAAATATTTTACTAAAATTGTCATATAGAGGCGCAAGTAGCAAAAGCGTTGAGCTAAGTCGTCAGATCGCATCATGCAGCATTGCTGTGACGTTGTTCAGCGTTGCTCGCTGTTTCAAAATTATAGCCGTCAGATGGCAGTATACAGTATTGTGTCTGTTGTATTACAATATGAAGGTCAGATAACAGATCGAAGTGTTGACGTTGTTTCAAAATTAAAACCGTCAGATGGCAGACGTTGGTCAGCGTTGCTGTATTTTAACTAATTTACAAAAACAAAAGCAATAATAAATTTTTTAGTTGTCGATGTCAGTAGAGCAAGCAATTACCTGTAAAATGCTATATAATTTATGTGGAGAAATTGTGAGGTTTTTTTCTAAAAAGGGAGGCAAACATCTTTAACCTTAGCGTATTAATATATATGATTATGATCCGAAAGTAACATTAAAATATATTTTTTTAAAAATCCCCTTAAAAATTTTAGGTGCGTCTTATAGTCCGAAAAATACGGTAGTTTATTTTTATTGCAGAGATCACGTGTTGCTTTTTTACACGCCACTGCTATCTATAATGAACAAGCTCGAGTTTTCTGCTTTATCGATCGACAAGCTGCCCCTTTACGATTCTCCATCTTCAACGGCGCAGTGCAAAAGAATCAGTAATCATGCCTAAACCTTTGACTATTTAATAGAAATGGATGCTTAGGTAGTTGCACCTCCTTTTCCCATAGTATCAATGAAATATAATAATTAATATAATAATTTTTTACAGTGTATGAACGTATGGTATATTTTATTTAATTTAATGATAATTTGTAACACATATAGGTACATAAATTTTATCTTTCTGCATTTCTTCTCCATGTGAACTTTAACTACGCCAAATATCACACTCCTCCGTGCGCGCAATATGTGCTTAAAACGTTTTTTCTTCGCGTATTAATATACAGATAGGTTGTACCAAAAATTGCACACGATATGTATACAGTAGAACCTCTTTAACTTAAACCCCGATAAGTCGAACACCTCCAAAATTCGAAAAAATATTTTGTTGCCTTCCCTTCAAGCCCCAGAAGCCTCATTACTCGAAATCTCAACCCTCTATAGGTCAAAATAATCGGCGAGTCTCTACAAGCCAGTTCTGTACATTTTTCCCTTCATAGCTCGAAAAAATAAATCGGACCTCTGTATCTAGAGCATAGCCACTCAAATTACAAAATCCGCCTAAGTCGAAATCCTTCATAAGTCTAAAACTCTATTTGGCGCCTCCCTTGAAGGTCGAATTACAGAGGTTCTACTGTATAAATAAAATAAAAATATGTTTCAGTCTGTCAGTTCCGGGTTGGCGCCAAAACGACTGACGCGACGATTAAACTTGCGTAGTTTTGTAATAAAAACTCCACGATCAGTTTTACGGTTAACCTGTTCGCTGCCAACGGAACAATATTTTTAATTTTTCGATATTGGTATTACGTGCATGAATGCAATTTTTGCTATTTCCTGCGGCACTGCTGCCATCTGCGTGCTTATAAGGTAACCACTGAGTAAAATATTAGTACTATGAATATGTACTAGATGTCTACATTATTGCTAATCCTGAACAATTAAAATTTTTTTTTATTTAATGCGACATAGCGACAGGAAAAAAAATAAAATCAGTATAAAAGCCAAATACCGATAAATGAGCACAGATATTTAAAAAAAAATACTTAAGGAGGTTGATGCGTTACAGTCCCAATCAAAAGTAAGTCGAATTCTAAATGGGAACTTTTCCATAATAAATTTTTACAAAAGGTTATAAGTCGATGATACCAATAAATTATTGTCATAAAGGCATAAATAAATAATTTTTTTAAATATTAATTAATTATTTCTAACTTTCGAATTTTTTGTACAAAGTTTGGTTAAAAAAATAAATTGATGTAAATATTTGTATTTTACATATTTTTTGCAGTAAATAATTAAAAAAAGAAATTAGAAGTAATAAAAATTAAAATTAAATCATTAAAAAGTTGAAAATTCAGTTAAAATTGTCAAGAATAAAAGTCCATTATTGAAAAGTACTAAGGTTTAATAATTTTTTTTGTTGATTAAAAGTCTCCTAATTAAATTGGAAAAAATATTAAAATATGCGTAAGACATCGATGCTTTACATACATAGTTAGTTTTCGGAACTGCTGACATTATTTGGTTATTTGCAAAAAATTAAACTGTACCGTTTGCATGCTAGGTTGACATATTTTCCATAAGACTACATGTAAAATTTTTTTTTAATTTTTAACTTTATAAATCTCCTAATGATTTTGGATTTTTTAGAGAAAATTTTGTCATAAAAAATCTATTAAAAAAACTTTATTTCAGATTTTTTTCATTATCTTCGTAAAACGGGTCAACCTCCTTAAGCAACTCAAGTAAAAAAAATGTCTAACGACATTTAGGTATAACAAAAGAAAAAAATTGTTCATTTCATTCTTTTTTAAGCTCTAGGGCTTGTAACAAGCGTATTTTAAATTGTTAAGCTGCGCAAAAAATGTATAAAAAAACAAAAATTAGTGACTGGTCGACGAAAAAATTAATGATTAATTAGAAGGACGCTAAATGCTCCAACGAAGGGGAAAGACGACACAAACTGTGTGTTTGTGTGTGTGTGGTACGTAAATGTATGCATATGAAAATTGTGGAAAATTAAGCAGCTAAAAACATCTGTTCGAATTTGTTTTCCCGCTAATAAACAGGTTTTCGTTATCATTACGTATACCTAGTTTGAATTCTGGCAACCGTTAATAAGTTGCGCCCCTAGGACCTATTTTTTCATTGTGAACTTTAGACTTTCAACTAAACGATAATACAGAATGTTTATTTATTATTAATCGATTATGACTTTTGTTTAAGGAGGTTGATCCGTTACAGTCCCAATCAAAAGTAAGTCGAAATCTAAATGGGAACTTTTCCATAATAACAAGTCAATGATACCAATAAATTATTGTCATAAAGGCATAAATAAATAATTTTTTTAAATATTAATTAATTATTTCTAACTTTTGAATTTTTTGTACAAAATTTGGTTAAAAAAAATAAATGTATGTAAATATTTGTATTTTACATATTTTTTGCAGTACTAAATAATTAAAAAAAGAACTTAGAAGTAATTAAAATTAAAATTTAATCATTAAAAAGTTGAAAATTCAGTTAAAATTGTTAAAACTGTCAAGAATAAAAGTACCTACCTACATAATCGAAAAGTGCTAAGGTTAAATGATTTTTTTTTTGTTAATTAAAAGCCTTCTAATTAAATTGGAAAAAATATTAAAATATGCGTAAGACATCGATGCTTTACATAGTTAGTTTTCGGAACTGCTGACATTATTTGGTTATTTGCAAAAAATTAAAATGAACAGTTTGCATGCTAGGTTGACATATTTTCCATAAGAGTACATGTAAAATTTTTTTTTAATTTTTAACTTTATAAATCTCCTAATGATTTTGGATTTTTTACAGAAAATTTTGTCATAAAAAATCTATTAAAAGAACTTTATTTCAGATTTTTTTCATTATCTTCGTAAAACGGCTCAACCTCCTTGAGTAACAGTCTATCTCCAATACTTGTTAATCGATCCTCATTTATAATGTAAATCGTTCCAAGAGTAAAACCATATATTTATTTCTTTTATGGCCATATTCACCGAACGTAAGTAGTTATTTATTCGGTTCATTTGTTCTTCAGGTAACTATTCCTCCGAATAAATAGCGATAATTCAATTCACCAACCAGAATTATGTTTACTGCAAGTATAAATCTATTCTGTCTTATTTCCAGGGTATATACATATATAATATTCGCCTGATAAAATAATAATGGCCGCCCCATAGATCATAATACCTAACCTATAAACGTGGAGTATTATATCTACAGTTTGGTCTTGTGAATTTATTTATGTGTTGTTTATTAACCTTTTTGTGGAGTGTATAGATGTAAAACATATTAAAGTTAGTGGAAGTTTAGTGTGCAGTTGGGTTAGGATAAAACTTTATTATCTTGTGAAACTTTCTTTGTGGTGTTTTCACTAACGCCATCGGTCGGATTTTTCGGTGAACGTCAAAATAATCAACAAAAAGAGCAAGGAGTATAATGCAGTGTATATTTATTCTTTAACTAACTTTTCAAGCTGATAATTTGCTTGGTGAATTGAAGGTAAGTACATTTTATTCTGACGAATAAATTTGTTCTATCTTTAAGAGTGTTCTTTGAATATGAGCATTAGTGTCGCCATCTGTCAGAATTATCTAGATCTACACATAACCTACTCGTATTTTAAATTTATGATTTTTAATAATAATTTCAATATTATAGAATACGTACTTTTCAATAGTAGGTCTCGAATTAGAGCTAGGAGCAAAGGAAACATGTAGCCAAAAATTATGCAATCCAACTTAAATAATTTTTTGCACGACCCTCTATAAAAAAGCTGTTTTGTATGTCTAGATAGCAGCTGTAAATTGACCAATTTCACACTATTGCGTAAAGTAAAACAATTGCAATTTTACCTATTCTATGGTTGTATCTCTGTCAATTGGCATTTAAGTCTACATGAGCGACAGAGAAGAAAAGCAGCTTTTAAACAATTCAAAAATATGTCCGAACTCTCAGTAATATAAATAGTAAAAATGTACTTATTTTGAGTCAGCCATTTTATAGGAGGTACTTCCAAAAAATTTAGTACGTATCCTGTTTGTATTGATACTATCACTCGAGTGACTGTTAACACTCGCTACATCGCTCGTGATAGCACTATGTCACCTCGTGATATCTTCATTTACGAATAAGATTCATAAACTACTATTAAAAAAGCATTTTTTTCTGATAAATTTATTTACAGGTTATTGGATTTAAATTATAACACTTTCATTAATAAATCATGTATTTTTTTATATCATTAATAAACCTTATTCTACATTTAAAAACTATTTTTTTCTCTCTTACTCGAGGAAAAGTCACGAAAGAAGGATAGAGTGTATAGTTTCAAATGTATTGGAGAGAAACAGAAAAAACATATATAGTTCTATACGTATTAGAGAGAAACGGAAAGAAAACATTCCATAAACTAGTGACAACTTGTTAGACAAAGACAGCAAGTTATTTTCACTTTTCAAAAAACTAGTCTCTCTCACTCTCTCTGGACTCCTAAAAAGAGATAGTAATCAGTTTTCCAAAAATTGCAAGTGAAATTCTGAATGACAAAGACAGCGAATATTTCTGCAAGATTTCAACAAAACTAGATAGGATATATTCGATCTCTCTCTAGCACTGTTGGCGAAATATTCTTTCCTTGTTTCAATAGTTTCATCTTAGTCACACCTTCCCCTATCTCCCCTTCGACTTTTTGTAAAGAGTGAGATGAACGATTGCCAATGTAGGGGTAAAAGGGGAAGCCATTAAGGAGCATTCGTTCAAGGGGTGAAATGCATAAAAAATAGAAAGGGGTAAAATTAAGTGGGAGACTAGCTGGACCACATTCCAAGCTCAGCATCTGAAACTTGAATTATCGATTATAGTGACCTCTGTTTACTAGCGCAACTTTGTTAGGGGCCGGATTTTTCATGAACTAACAGTTTAGTTCATACGCGTCGCGTCAGATGGAAATACCAGTAATATTAGTTAATGGTTTTCTTTCTTTTTTATCGTTCAACTCTCCAGTATACATTCATTTTAAAAATGATGTTACATTATTTGAAAAACTCAAAACCTTTGAAAATGATAACCAAAAAACATTGAATTATATAAAAAAAAGTTATTATCATTTTCAGGGGTTTTGAGGTTTTCAATTGATGAAACATCAGTATAAAAAAGAGAATTATCACAAATATTAATGTTTTTAACAAAATGTACTAACGTTTTCATATTTTTGATATTATTAAGACAATATATTAATTATTTTAAAAGATTTGCCAGAGTTATGTTTTCTCCTACTAAATAATAATAAATCATAAATATACAATAGATATATATTTTGATTTTTTATCAATTTTCATATACAATATTAAAATATTAAACATGGAAAGAACTGAATAATGTAATAGAAAAACGACTCTGACTCAGTTTGACAGAATCAGATATGAATTCAAATATTTAGTACCTATATAAAGCTATTTATTGATTCTAAAATTTGAGAAAACGCATTTAAAATTGAACTCTTCTATAATTAAAAAATTTGCATCTCAAATGTTATTAACAAAAAAAAACTATAAATATGCAACCTAAAAAACGCCTTTTTAAAAGTTTGATGTATTTTTACTATATTAAATTTTTTAATTAAAAGAAACTTCCACAAGATCGAAGGCTTGCCTCTAGCTGGAGAGTAATAAGTTGTTAGGATTGAAAACAGTAAGGCAGAAAAGAAAAAGAGGTGATTTAATGGAATGCAACTTAAAGAATATTCAAGGGCGTAGATATGAGTGGTAATTACCTCCCAGGACCATAATAATATAAAATAAAACTGAAAATATTATGAATACCTAACTAAAAAAATTAAATTTAGACAAGATTGCAACAGCGTATTTTGTAACATAATTAGTTTGGGAATTAATATTTTGCTTGGCTGCACCTTGCTTCGTGAGTAGGTATTCTTGTTTGATATTAATAAACTTCATGCGAATATTTTACGAATATTAACATCAGAAAAAATTGGTTGTCTGTAAAGTCGGTTTACGGACGATAGTTTTACGTGATAACGTATTCCGCTCGAATATCATATTTAATAATCACGCACAGGGTCAGGCGGAACGTTAGGAACGTTACACTTTTTCGTGCATGCAGCCGGTGTTTCATCTTTTTATATTGACGTGATTCATCAATTTATAAGACGTTATCACGTCAAAAACATAATTGAAAAAAATGTGAAAATAATATTGAGTAAAACAAACAATAGACATTTTTCAGCATTTTTAAAAGAAAAGTTTACCTTGCAATGATATCTTTTATTAGCTTTTACTTTCAGATTAGGCAACAAACCTTTGGACTTAATAATCAATCTAGTACTCAGAACAACTACAAATGTGTTTTAACCTTGCACAAATGACGTCAGATTTGAAAACTGAATATTTGCGAATGTCTAAAAACTAACATTCGTTACATCACTAGTATGAATTCATCTTCTCCAAACGCTCCGCCTGAATCTCTACGATTCTGTCCCCAAAACGATTACTTCAAATACCTCGACTCGGCAACGATGGCCTTACATAATACATAGTATATATATAATATAGAAGGTAGGTATTCATTATATCATATATGAATAGTGCCTATACACCTAACCTATCCTAGACAACTAGAAAGTACATAATAACCTACTACACATAGCTTACACCGCGAAACATTATATGACTATAAATTAGATTATATATAGTCGTCTAGATTTAAGAACAAAATCTTAATTTATAAAAAAGTTCAAAACATTTTACGAAACTAGTGCGTAAAGTTGAACAAAAGAATTCACTTTCCTATACCCGATAGACATTTTTCTATCAGTTGCCATTCAAAATTATATATGAGTAACTGAGACCACAAAGCAGGCTAAGTCTTCATAAGCCATCAAAATAGATTCCAATATGGTCAAACGCTCAATTCTCAGATATATAAATATATATACTTACACTGAAGTAAAAAAGCGAGTGTGCTTTAGACCACACGACTGAAGTAAAACTTCTTCCTGCAATAATTATTTTAAATATATATTTATTGAGAATAATGCGTAAATACCTCAAATTTGTTCATGTTAAATTCATAAACGAACAATAATATGCAGTCGGTTCGTCTCAAAGTTTATCGAACACAATATAACCTCACTCTGTAGCACATATCTACAAAATATAATTTTTGATTAATTAATAGGCAAAATATGTACCTATATATATTTGTTAGCATAATTTATAATACATTTAAAAGGATTTTTTAACTAGCCTACATTATTTCCCGTTACAAAATGCTGAAAAATTCGATGAAATGTATTTTTGAAACAAAAAAAAAAAACAGTTATTTTCATTTTAAACGTCAAAAAGTTGTATTAATGCTCCGTCTTTGTCGCACTCACTACCTTATATCTCCCTTTCAACTAAATGCTCCGTCTTTGTCGCACTCACTAACTTATATCTCCCTCTCAACTCCGATGATGCACTTCCGTAAACGATTTCGTCAGGCATCGCGATGATGCACTTCTGTAAACGATTTCGTCTACAGGCATTTACCAGCTGACTCCCCAAGTAAAGCGTGTCTAAAGAAGTTTTACTTCAAAAATTAGCTATTTTATAGGAGGTACGTGCAAAAAAATATAGTAGGTATGCATCGTGTGACTGTTGAAACCCGCTGGCTAACATAGTGTCACAACTCATACATAAAAGCCGTACTTGCACTTCTAGATGTATCGAGTGCGTGAGTTATTATTTTACGACGCCGTGTGACAGTATGGTAAAACGGGCGCCTAGCGAGTTTTAACAGCCATACAAGTCATAAAATAATCGCGCTCGAGAGATATATAATATGACAATTTTTTGCATGTAAAATAACTTATTTTCACTTAATACGTATATCCTTATATATAAAAATCTCGTGTCACGATGTTCGTTCGCGCTAATTTCTGAACCACTGAACCGATTTTAATGAAATTTTGTAAATGTGTCTCACGCTATAGGATACTTTTTATTAAATATTTTGTACAAAACTACGATGTTCTCTCAAAAAAATTGTTTTAGTAACATGCAGCGACATCTGATAGAATTTGTTTAAAGCTGGTAGTTCAGAAGCAAACAAAAAACTGGTTTGGTACCAAGTAGCGACATCTGATAGAATTCGCGCAAAGCTATTAGTTCAGAAGCAAATCTGGTAAAATTTGCTAAATGCTATTAGTTCAGACGCCGGGCCGCAAACGAAATACATTTTGTAGAATTATATTTATCGCACCCGGATAAAACCGAGACGGACCGCTAGTATTTATATAGGTAGATTTAAATGGCAGCTGACAGAGATATGACTATTGGATTGGTAAAATCGCATTACTTTCGTTCAGGCGCGGTCCGAAGGGGGGGTCACAGGGGACAAGCCCCCCCCCCCCTAAAATCTAAGGTCAAATTGAAAAATCTCAAAAATTTGCCAAATAATAAAAGGAAATTTTTAGCTATCCCCTTTATGAACTACGTAGTACGTACGATGATGGCCAAAATAACTTGGATAATTTTTTATTAGTGTAATACATACATACATGCATACATACATAGCTTCTTTATTCATTTATACAGGTGTACAGTGCATGAGTGACCCCTCCAAAATTTCAGGCTGCGACTGCGCCTGCTTTTGTTTTGTTTTACGCACTAGTACGAAAAATGTGCATTTTTTAATCGCTATACAGGTATGAAAAACAGCTATTTTATAGGGGGTCGTGCAAAAACTACTACTTTGTAACTAGAACGTCAAAATTTGTGTCACTATATTATATAACTAACATGTAGTAAAATAGGGCTATCTATGTACAAGGTACATGCTTACACAATATGTACTACATAAAGACGTAGGGATTCGCAATAGAAATAGGCGAACATTAACATCTCCTCATTCCTTTCGTTCCCCCCATTCCTTGTCTCTCTGCCCGTTATATGCCCGATGTCCCTCGGGCGATTACCACTATGTCTATGTGCGTATATGATAGGACGATAGTGGGTCTACAGGATACAGGTTTTGCCTAGGCACCTTAGAAATAATACATACATAATAATAGGCACAACCTTTGAATAACTATACAAAGTGATCTAAAAGTCTATAACAACATTAGGTCGACTGAAGTATACGGTGTGTTCACCGAAAGTGGTAATAGTGATTAATTCGTGTATCCTACTAGATACAAAAAAAATTAAAAAGGTTTAAACTCGAAATTTGCTATCGGAAACTGCTGACGTATATTTTTTTGTACTTCAAACTTAACCGGAAGTGTAATATGCATCTTTTTCTCAAATGGCAACATAATTTACAATTTCGTAATCTCCATTTTTTTTCTCTTTAAATTCATATAAGATTTTCATAAGGTTACTCTACGAAATATTCGAGAAAAACGTTATCAATTTATTAATTAAATACACACTAAAAATTATTATTAATAATTTACATATGTATGGAGTGCTATGAAAAATAATTATTACTGTGTACTACTTACTTTACAAATTTCCTCGAATATAACCTTATGAAAATTTTATATGAATTTACATAAGGGAAAAATTTGAGATGTCTAAAATGTAAAAAAACACGTTGCCATTTGATAAAAAAATGCATGTACAGCTCTGGTTGTGTTTGAAATATAAAAAAATATACCTCAGTAGTTTTCGATAGTAAAGCTCGAGTTAAACAAAAAAATATTTAAACTTTTCGAACGCACTGTATAACATACAAAATGTTCAAAAATTCCAAAATAAAACGAAATTAAAGATGCAGCGTTCCTTACTATCAGTATCAGACTTGTAAAGTATTTGAGTAAAAGTATTTCCAAAGTAAAAGTATTTTTTACAAGTCTGATCAGTAATAGATTAATTATTAGGTTCAAAGTTTGACGATATCTGGTGGCAGAAAATAAAAGTAGAGTAAAATATGGTTGCCACGCCTCCGTGTCAAATCCCTATGGGATTATAGTTGTTGATTATAAAACTAAGTAGGTAGAAGAGAGAAAGAGGATAGTGGCACGACTGTCTTTCTTCTTCATGGCATTATTTCGAGTCAAACAGTGGCCGGACAGGATCGAGCAATGAAAGGAGATCCTTTAAGACACTATAATCCTTCAATCATGACTGCAGTGGTTCCGAGGTTCTTCAGCCAAGCAAATGCTAGATAAAACCTACTGTGTAGATATTCTCTCTATATATATAGACAATGTTTATAAACAGCATTCTTTACCAGCTCATGTAGTTCTCATTTCGAGCGTTTCACATAAACTGTCTGAACTATACAGGGGTGAACCCAAGTCTCAACATTCAGTTAGTACTCACATAGTACCTATATTGTAAGAGAGACCCCCTCAGCAGCATTTTAACAATGACACACTTATTGTTATGGGACAACAATCGGCTTGTTGTTCTAACACTGATATAGGTACAGTTTGTTATGGGGCAACACTCGACTTGTTATTCTGACAATGACACACGGTTTGTTGTGAGACAACAATCGGCTTGATTGTTCAAACAATAACAATATGCGTACGTAAAAAAGGCTTTGCTGCCAAGTTCAGGACAACAATGAGTGCAAGAAAAAAAAGAACTATCCAGCGCATATATATACCACCGCGATAGTTCAGTAGAGAGACAGTCATACATTGTGCTTCATCGAGTTAACAATCGACAAATAGTTGTGACATAAATTGACAGTCAGTACCGTGAACGGTACTGAGGTAACTGCTGAGATAAATTGATAAATGAACTGCGTAAATAATCAGTGCGCGAAATAAATAGTGCGGAGTGGTTAATAGACAATTGAGTTTAATTATATAAATCTAGTTTAACATAAATAATCTCTTGTATATAGTCATATAGTGTTTTGTGTACATAAATAGTGACTTTGTATTCTTTATTACTTATTCTTTTATTTTATTAGTTAGAATTTGTTATTTTGTTACGTTATAGAGAAGTGCTTTTAGTTTGTTTGTTTATTTGTTTTGTTAACGTTTCACTATTGTAAATAAATATTTTACACCACGAACTAGAACTGTTTTGTTACAATATGTAAAATCACTAAACATCTCATGTGTGCACTACTGTTCTGGCCCATTGGCTTATGTTTTAGCCAAGAAGGCTTTAACCATGATTAAGGCCGAACCGGTCAGTTAGCTACTATAATATTGAATTGTCATCGGAACTACATACGTGTGCAAAATTTCAACTAAATCGGATAACGGGAAGCAGTTGAAAAATCTGTCCCAAGATTTGAAACAAAGATATAAGATATAAGAAAAATACGGAGTCAAGATCAATAAAAGCGTTTAAAATATGAGAAACTTTCTGATAATATTTTTTGACGCCAAACTTTCAGAAACGAATCGTCAATGTTCTGAAATGATTTTCGATGAAAGTTTTGAGTGCGTCTCTGCGATGCACGGCGTGAAAACACATCGACTACTAAACCATTTTCATCTGGTCGCAATATAGAGTCGCGGTGGCGGTTTGCCTGTACACATAGCACGAAGTAGTAACCCTGTCTTACCGTGCGGTTGAACCTCCCAGCAAGGTATACTATAATCACGCTCGATATTCACTATTCGACTGTTTCACACTTGTTGCGAATGTTTTCTATCAAAATAAAGCATTTTCGATGTGAAACGTCTATTAGCGCCTTTGAATGGGAGTAAAAACACGCAAATGCCGTGACACCAGATGCTGTGAATAATATTGTGATGCACGACGCTGTTCATGGCACACCAGGACCGTCTTTAACCTATTGGAGGCCCTGGGTATATTAGGATAATGGGGCCCCTATGGCCTTTACAGAGCACTATTTTGTTAGAATAGACAAAATAGGCCGATAAGCAAAATGTCAGATTTTTATTTCTTTAGTCATATTAAGTGAATAGATAATCTATACTAATACTAATATAATATAATGCTGAAGAGAATTTGTTTATAATATAATATTTTACATATATATAATATAATATATTTTACATCTGTACCTATATTATATAATAACGGATTACAAAATCCACATACTGTGAGAGTTGTTTTTTAATGAATTATACAGACGTTAGCTCAATTAATTCAAATAAATAAAATCTTAACTTAATTAGTCTGTACCTAATTGAACAGTTTTAAAGATTTCTAGAGCAAATTTCCAGTTTTCATCACTTTTTTCAGTTTATATCTTCTATCTATACTAATAAATAAAGCTAAAGAGTTTATTTGTTTGTTTGTTTGGTTGAACGCGCTAATCTCAGGAACTACTGATTCGAATTGAAAAAAAAAAATTGTTGGATAGTCCATTTATCGAGGAAGGCTATAGGCTATATAATATCACGCTACGACCAATAGAAGCGGAGTATCAATGAAAAATGTAACTCAAAATTTGTCCGTCCGGCAAAAACTTTTGAAGGGTAACTCCGATCATCATGAAATTTGGACGCAACATTCATCTCAGTAAACTAAAATGAAAATGCGTACTCACGCCCCTCCCCATTCGTTCTTTTGCAGCCGGATGAAACTGGGCGGGACCGCTAGTATAATATAATCCACAAAATTAACTCTTTTAGAAATCGTAGGTTAATGCTTAAAAAATCTATGTTAATTGAAGAGGTACCCTTCTAGATTTTAGATTGGGCAAAATCGTTAATCACTTCTTCAAAATCTATGTTTTTGAACATATCACATTCTATGGATATCAGCGACAAACTGGTTAATCTCTCTCAAAGCTTTGTACTTAAATTGTATTTTTATATATTGAAATTTACCCGAATATGCTGAATTCGAAAAGCCTGATTCTCGGGCGAGAGTAGAGTAGCTTCGCGCATGCTAAAGCTAATAAGCAAGTAGGTATTGTAGTCAGTCATTATCGTTTGATTTTTTCGAAATAAATATGTTTATTCAACACGCGTGAGTAATACGTAATTTCGGGACCCTGCTAAACTCGGGAGAAATAATAAATTACTTCATGTTGACGTGTAGAGTGCTAATAATAAGCCGTACAGTGTGATAATCAATTTTCTGGACCAATAGAAACTCAGTAGCAAGCCCAAGCGTGGAATAATGAAAAAAAAATTGCACGCAGCTTCTGGACCAATAGGAACGTGGTAGTCGGTATTGTATATATGAAAACAGCATCGCAATTCAGCAAAAGTCATGGCAATCTTGTGTTTATACACTGACGGTGGGTACGTCAATCAATGAAGTGATTTATTATTTTTCCCTCTTTTATCAGGGCCCCGATTACATATTACTCCTGCTAGTTGAATAAAGTATTATGTGCGACCATTGATCGAAGGAGTATATTCCACTCACGTGTTACCGCACTCGCTACGCTCGTGCGGCAAATTTCACGCTCATGGAATCTTCTCCTTCTCTCACTAGTCGCACAATATACTATTTTCGGTAATAAAGATCGGTTATCGTTTGGTCCTTTCTAAGCATTTATGTTTTTGGTGGGATAGAATTTATGCTTCGTCAAAAATCGCAATTGTTTCAGTGTGTAGTGGGCTTAAGTTTGATACGGATCGCAGTAAGCGCAAACAAGCAAGGCATCTAGAGCGCTCTAGCTCCATATATACAGTGTGAGGCAGTGTAGAGGAGCATTAAGTTGTGGTGTTGTGAATATTAAACAGATCTCACTGTACTTAAACTAGATGAGATAACGGCGTCTCTCTGCAGCGCCGGTCTCTCCTCTCCTGGACCTGAAGAACGCCATACACGGCGATAGTATGTAGTTCTACTTAACCATGTGAATACCAAGTATATACCCAGTGAACACTAGAGTTCTATGGCTCTTCTAGAGCTATTTTCTACACCGATGTTGCCACCGTATGGAACTGGAAGTAACGCAGTCGGGTTAGTTATTAGTGCCCGACCGAGTGAGATTGTGAATTATAGACGCTCAACAGCTGAGGTCATCAGCGTGTGTAGATTTCTGGCCGATGCCGAAGCCGATTAATCGGTTATAGCCACAAACTTAGGCCGAAGCCGAAGACTTAAAAATCCTAACAAATTAAGTTTAAATTGGCTACAACTGCTACAAGCTACAATTAATAATACATATTAATTTAAAACTTTTAAATTTAAGGTTTACCTACAGTGACTATCTATACTAATATATAAAGCTGAAGAGTTTGTTTGAACGCGCTAATCTAAGGAACTACTGGTTCAAATTGAAAAAAAATTTTTTTGTTGGATAGCCCATATTTATCGAGGAAGGCTACAGGCTATATAAAATCAGACTACGACCATTAGGAGCGGAGCATTGATGAAAAATGTTGCAAAATGTATCTCAAAAATAATCTTCCATTCAGGTGAAATGCACTATACTCATATTAGCGTTGCCAGAATACAACGCCGGTTAGCTCAATCGGTAGAGCACACGACTGTCAATAATCAGGGTCGTGGGTTCGAGTCCTACGTTGGGCGAATACATTTTTTATTTTTATTTTCTACATCGCTTTCTTCTAAGGCTTACATTTAAATTTATTTTAATTTTATTTAATTAATTAGAAAAAAATATTATTAGTTAAAAAAAGTATAAATACTGCTTTTTATCTACAAAAACTTTTGAACGGTAACTCCGATCAATATGAAATTTGGACACAACATTCATCTCGGTAAACTAAGATGAATGTGTGTACTCATGTTCCTCCCTTCCCCATTCGTTCTTTTACACCCGGGTGAAACCGGACGGGACCGCTAGTATAATATAAAAAGATAATTTTAATCATCTCTAGAAATCGCTACGTCCATCACGCTCTGGCTCATTCGTAATAGTTCGTTCAAGTTCGGCGCTTGTTAAAAACCTTCGGCTTCGCCCAAAACTTCGGCCTATTTTGGTAAACAGCATTTTCGACTATGCTCAAGCAATAGCAGCACAAAATTAAGAGTTGAATCATCGAAAGTTGTCAATTTCTTGTAAATTTCAAATTTCGATCCGCAAATTTCAGTCACCGCATTGAACTCTATGATCGAACGATAAGTACACACGAGTGTGAGAGAGAAAGAGCGAATAGAGTGAGTGAGAAAGAGAAGTGTAGTGTACAATATAAGCGCTGATGCCTGTGATTACACTAGATAAAGTCCATATAGGTATGTAGGTATCGCCTCGATGGTCCAGTCAAACAATACTCGCTCTTATGTAGCCGAGCCAATGGGGCGAAACGAGTCTAATCGTCGATAGTTTTAGTTTAATGATAAGGGCATCTTCTAGCTCATCTATGTAGGACGGACGGACAGACCGAACGAAACTATGTAGATTCACACACACACTATTTCATTTGTGTGTGTGTTTTCGTAACAGCACTTTAGTTAGATAATATACAAGAGGTCTTGATAATATACTAGGGCCGTATTAACTTTTACAACAAACCGCGCACCATCTGATCAAACTCGGCTTCTCTAGCCTCGAATAGCGTAGACTAAAGGTTCCTTGCTGTATTCCACGGGCTGGTTTTCTTAATTGCTATTATGTGCTCGCTTCACACGAGACGTCTTTACAAGCTCGCTCTGCGGGTAGATTCGGTGTTCGCGCAGTGATAGAATGGTAACAAAAGTGCATGATTATTGTCTCTGAACAGAACACACACTATGGCATAGTGTTTGTTTGTGGGCGTTTGTTCATGTCCTCCACGTGACAAGATACTGTTTCTTGATTGGTTCTTGCTCATACCTAGCAGCGGAACAAGCAAGAAAAATAGTCCCTGTTCTAAATTTTAAACCTAACTTGTAAGATAGCAGGCGAGCCCTCAGTGACGTCATTTCTAGCAAAACCAGCCTAGTGTGCAGGCGGCCATTTAGTCTTAAAAGGCCGCCAGCACACTAGGCTGGTTTTGCCGCTAGATTCCTTGCTAGATTTGGCTGCTAGGTATCAAGCGTGCTGTGACGCTGGGTTTCGTGATGGCTTTTATGTGTTCGTTTCACACGATGCGTTTATTGAAGTTGGCTTTGGTGCGTGCGCAGTGACAGTTCGAATATTAATAAAAGTGAACGTTTATTGTCTCTGAGCAGAACACACACTATGACGCCATGTTTGTTTGCAGGCGTTTGCCCATATTGCTGGCGTGACAAGTTACTATTTCGTGATTGGTTCTTGCTCAAAACAATCAGACAAACAAGCACGAAAAGTAGCCCCGGTTCTAATTTCGAAATTCATCTTGTAAAAAGTTTTTTGAGAATGATAAACTTGCTTTTTTTCCAAATATATTTTGTAATTTGTATACTCTGATTTTTGGATATTTTAGGGTAGTTAATGAATTTTCTATTGTCAATTTTTGACGTGATAACGTCTTATAAATTGATGAATCACCAATCTTATAAATTGATAAAACATCGGCTGCATGCACGAAAAAGTGTAACGTTCCTAACGCGCAACGTTCCTAACGTTCGTAACGCGTAACGTTCCTAACGCGTAACGTTCCGCCTGACCCTGTGCGTGCTTTTTGCTAATTTCTCGCTCAATTTAAATCAGATCGGTTTGAAACCAGTCTTAAACGAAAGAGGAGAACATTTTACATAGATTTCGTATAACAGAATTTGCCTAAACAGTTTTTTTATACAAATTTATATAGAAAAATAGCTGTATAAATGCAATGTTGTCTAATGCATGGCGCGACGCGGTCGGTCGTCTTTGTTTGCCGTACATGGAAATTAGAAGAGAACGTATGTCTTGTCTTAACATGAAAACGGCTGCATTTCTAATGTTTAATTCAATTTTTTGACATTAGTATTTTGTGAAATGCAACGCCTTCTAAGTTAAGTATTGGAATAACTAATTATTATTAGAACATAATACTTTGACAGTTGCAAACGTCACTTTTGACATTTCTTATCATTCCGACACCAAGGATAAGCGGATTGAAACCAAATTTTGGGAGGATGTTTGATATGCAAATATGAAGTGGCCTATTGTTTTTGGGGAACATCGGCGCATGCGTAAAAGAATATATCTCTTATAATGATGTTTTATATAATAATAATATAGTTTTTAAAACGGTTTTTACTCTATCTATTTTTACTAGAAATTTTTGTAAATTTTTTGGGGAAAATCGGCGCATGCACAAAAGAGATACATGCCATAGTTGTTTTTTATATAATAATAGTATACTTTTTATAGTGTTTTATTATTCTACTTAATAAAATTTACCTAAATATGAAGCGAAAGATGCAATATCATAGATTCGAATTATTATAATTATTATATAAATTTAGGTTATGTATTACGGAATACGTTATCACGTAAAACTATCGTTCGTAAACCGACTTTACAGACAACCAATTTTTTTTTTTTAGTAAAAAATTTGATTGTTTATCAGTATTTCCGTGATGAGAATTATTTAGTACTGAAATTCCGAACGCGAATTCCGAAAGGTAATTTTGTGTATTTGATACCCGTAAATTTTAATTAAACGAACGTTTTACAAAAAGCATGCTCCAACACCCTCTATAAACGTCAGAAATGCTTGTACCTTTAAACAAGTCACGTTTTTATTAGTCTATTTGCCTATACACAGTATATAGGCACATACACTATTGGTGAGAACTAGAAACTGGAGCATAAAATCTAGAATAAACCCGAATAATTTGATACCGTTTTTAGAAATATTTGTAAACATATCGAAAAACAAATTTAGATGTACCTACATATTATATAAACACGACAAGAATTTTATTTAAAAGTGTGTGTTAAGGATCCAAAAACGCTAAAAAATAAAAAAACTGTTTCAAAACAGAAATTTGATCCTTAAAAAAAGACTAAAATATTTCCCTAAAATTTTAACCAAATCGACTTAATTTTGAGCCTAGGAGTTTGACAGGTAATAAGCCATGGTCTTGACTAAGAAACCATCTCGATATTTATCTGGAATTGTTCAGGGAAACCATGGCAAACCTCAACAAGATGACCGGTACAGGAGTTACCGTTTCTCGGCGAGAGGCAGCAGGAAAAAGTCCCAGCCACATCTGCCTCCGCCGTGATTCGAACCCGGTACCTCCCGAACGCGAGTCTAATGCTCTCACCGCTACGCCACCCCGCTCGGTTTTTACACGCTTTATATTATTTTCACTTGTAAATTTGTATGTATGTATGTTTGTAAACTCGTTTGGACTACAGCAATCGGTTTATATAGCGGTATAATATGCCAGCACAGTAAGTACACTGGCTAGCCGTGCGGTCTAAGGCACGGGTCTTCGCTGACGTCAACTCTCGGCATCACGGGTCGTGGGTTCTAATCCCGTCCACGCCGAAAAAAAATTGTTGTTTTTTCGGCAAATTTTTGACAATAAATCGAACTAAAAAGTGGAAAATAAATATAGTTAAAAAAAACTAAAAAACACGCTTTATATCAAACTAAACAGTGAAAAATAAATATAGTTTTAAAAAAAAACTATATAATACGCTTTATATCGAACTAAAAAGTAAAAAATGTTTTTTTAAAATAAGCTTAAAAAGCGTGGGGCGCTTTGTTCCACATTTTCGTACATCGAGCACCCCACGTTTTTTAAGCTTATTTTAAAAAAAATATTTTTTACTTTTTAGTTCAATATAAAGCGTGTTTTTTGGTTTTTTTAAACTATATTTATTTTTCACTTTTTAGTTTGATATAAAGCGTGTTTTTTAGTTTTTTATAAACTATATTTATTTTTTCTATGTTAACTTAATATCAATATACAAGCTAATACCGAGCGAAGCTTGGCTAGCAGCTATTATATTCTAATAAATCTACAAAATGCATATTAGTAAATACACTATCAGAGCTAGGCACTGCGACCAGTTTTTTTTTTAAACGGTGTAAATGGCGATGTGCTTATGACAAGTTTCATGCAAGCGCCATACGTCGTGCAAATGACGTGATGCTATGCGCAGTACAGACAATTAAATGCAGGGCTCGGCGCAAACATCGTTTAATATCAGCTACACACATATATACAGGGATTCCCCGTCTTGCGCGTACTTTCTTTTAGTAAACAGACCGACGCAGCAACCAGAGGTAGAGTATAATGTTGAAAAAAAGAAAGGGAGTATACTCATTATTGTAAGCTGAACTGATGTTCTTGTTTCTTAGGGTTCCGTGAGCAAATGGCAAAAACGGAACTCATAATTTTTCGTCATGTCCATCCCGTCCATCTGTCTGTCTGCTTGTATGTCACAGACTTATTTGTAAGCTGTGCCCTTTCAAAAACCAAGTAGTCTTAACACTTTGACGGACAAACCGGCTTAGACAGTCATAAACAAAACTTCAAAAGTTTGACACGACGGCTGAAGCCGTCGTATACTACGGAACGTTTTATAGCCAGACGGGTGTAGCAGTCTATTTTCCAGTGTAGAATACATACCCTGTGTGCTCTGTGTCACCGTACAAATATCTACTAAGGCAATATTGTCACAACATAACAACTTTTAAAAGTTATTCAAACATATGAAAAAATTTAAATACTATAGTGTCAAAATTGGAACAAAACTGAATTTTTAAGTGTCCGTCAAAGTGTTAATTAATATTGACACATACGCTAGTGACATCGGACGGTATTTTATTAAGTTAATGTATAGCCGTGGTTCTTGTCTCCGCTTTATTAATAGAAATATGACAGTTATATAAGACGGCTTACATTTTTGTTTTTTATAATTACCTAAATGATAATTAAGAGAATTATGTCGACTGACGCTTCATAACACTACGGTTCCAAAATAATTGGCAGTGACGTCACACTTATATTTCACATTATAAGCGGATCAATTTTTATAAAGATAATTTGTTGATTACTTACATTTGTAAGATGTGACCATATTCAGTCAAATGCAGTGGCGTAACTATCAGGTGGCCCCTCGACCTCCTGAGCGACATTCGAAAAAGTTTTTTAAATATCCTAATCGAATAAAGAATTTTTGACTTTTTGGGCCCTGTAGTCTAGTTCATTTGAAAAATAACGGGTTAATTCTTGCTACTGCGAGTTAAAATACGTCTCTTCGATTATTATTGGATTCATAATTATTATCTCTAGAAAAATGTGCAAAAGTTTCAAACCTTCTCATAAACAATTGTAAAAGCTATTAACAATTAAAGAATTCGAAAAAAGGGAGTCTATTAAATAACTCGAAAACTATTAATGCTAGAAAAATTTAAAAAAATGATTCTTAAAGAAGAGGAAATTTACAAATAAAATGTTGGCTTCCGGAACTTCATCTCTATTATTAATATTTTTCATTAAATGTTGAAAATAGGGCTCCGCGTGGTCGACACTGTGCCTTTACGCTGTCTCGAAACCGGTCGTTGCAAATCAAAAAAATTTTTTACCTTATAAAATATTTGTATTTTAGACGTGATAACGTCTTATAAATTGATGAAACACCAGCTGCACGCACGAAAAAGTGTAACGTTCCGCCTGACCCTGTGCGTGCAAGCGAGAGCGCAGTATAAGCGATAGAGAAGCACGATCGGCCCAAGTTTGACAGCTACTAAAATTTAGGTTATGTATTATTAAATATGATATTCGAGCGGAATACGTTATCACGTAAAACTATCGTCCGTAAACCGACTTTACAGACAACCAATTTTTTACTTTATGAAATTTAACCAGTTAAGATAGGGCCCCAATTTGCACCGGGGCCCTTGGTTGCGTAGCTACGTCACTGGTCAAATGTTTAGAAGATCACAATGAAAGTAAGTTGGATAATAAAATTAAAGATGATGCGCAAAGGAACTAAAATAATATAATATGTACAAATGCTATGAATAATCAGAACACCATATTGCAAATAAATCATTGTTCACTTTAAACTTTGATTATACGTACATAATGCATAGTTACATAATAACCTAACTTGTAGTATGTACCAACGACAATTTTAATACGACTCGTTCACAGAAAAAATACTTGAAATATTTTCAGTTTGAAAAATATTTTTCATGTGAAACATCTAATGGCGCGTTTGGTTAAAACCGTTTATTGGGGCGACACTTTTATGGGACGTCGTTTTATTGAAGGACGTTTGTGTGCGAATTGGATTAAACATGACTTTAGTTGAAGTTGACATCTAGATAACAGGGCGAAATTTAGTTACTAATATTTCGTTAGATGACAGTGCGTGACGCTTACTTTGTATATGCGTTGGATTATAACTTAAAGGCGACAACTAGATGACAGGGCAAAATTTAGTTACTAGGTGAAATTTAGTTACATGGCGATATTTAGTTACTAGAATTTTTTTAATGGATGGGACGAAATTCAGTAGATGGCAAGATAAAATTTGGTTACAGGGTGAAATTTAGTTGCAGGGCGATGTATATGTTGTGGCGATTCCCCTTAACAGTACATAGCGCACCTTAAGTGCACGTGTAGTTTACACACAATTTATTAAATGCTGACACACATCCTAATACTTCACATAGTGTCAGCAGTAATAAATTAACACATAATAATGTAATGTAAATGAAAATGTATATATTGAACTAGCAAATAAATAAAATATCATTGTCTATACGATGATCACCCATTACGCCATGTTGCTGTCTGTTCAACATTCAATCACATGTCGCCACAATGTAATCAATTGAATTTCGTTAGTTGACAGGGCGAAATTTAGTTACTAGAATCTCTATTATACATCTACCAGGCGTCCCGCAACGACTCACATTTTTTTAAATTCTTTTTGCGCGTTATGAAAAACGATTTGAGTGAACTTTTACGACGTAACATCAAAATTAGCATGACAAAGTTGCTCGCTAAACGACACATTTTGAAAATGTTAAATATTTTGGTTTTTACGCTTAAACGTCCGTTTCTCGACTTTATGTCTTAACAGAATATGTCATTCGCACCAATACTATTTTCCATCTATTACACTTCCCGTTATTTTCAACATTTTTCAACTTCAATTAATTAATAGTGATACACGCTCCCCGTTGCGACGACAAAGGATTTCGTGAGACAGCAATCGGCTTGTTGATACACAGATTGTTGTGAGGCAACAACAATCGGCTTGTTGTTCTAACAATGGTACACAGAAACAACAATCGGTTTGTTGTTTTAACAATATGCGCAGACAACAATATTCATTGTTGTCTGGAATTTGCCAACAAAAGAAAGAACGATCCAGCGCATATATAAACCACGGCGTTAGCTCAGAGGAACACATGGTGTTTCAACAATGAACAATCGACATATATTGACAGTTAGTACCGTGAACAGTACTGAGGTAACTGCTGAGATAAATAAATAAGTAAACTGCGTAAATAATCGTGTGTATATAGTTAATAAATAAGTGTGTTAAATTTTGGTGTGTTCCTGTGTTGTAAATATTTTGTGTACATAAATAGTGACTTTGTATTCTTTTATTTTATTAGTTAGAATTGTTGTTTTGTTTCTGTTATGTTATAAAGAAGTACTTTTCGTTTGTTTGTTTATTTGTTTTGTTAACGTTTCACTATTGTAAATAAATATTTTCCACCACGAACTAGAAAAGTTTTCTTTCGAGTGAAGGAATTTTAGGACATTAGGATAAGGTATGCAAATTTTGAGCGTACGAGTTTGACAGGTAACCGGTCATGGCCTTGAATAAAGAACCATTTATCTGGAATTATTGAGGGAAACCATGAAAAACCTCAACAAGATGGTTGGTGTATAGGAATTACCGTTTCTCGGCGAGAGGCAGCAGAAAAAAGTTCCAGCCACATCTGCCGGGATTCGAACCCGGTACCTCCCGAATGCGAGTCTTGTGCACTCACCACTACGCTCGGTACAATCTGAGAAATAGAATTCTGTTTTCGTCTTGGATTAGCGATACGTGACGGGAAATTAGACTGACAGACATCGAGTTTGTGCAGCGCATTGAAACGGTCGGACGGAACGGACGAGAGCTGGAAACGCGGAACGACGGACTGCAGAGACCGTAGTTTAATGACAGGAAATCATTGTACATTTGTCTCGCTATGTGCTGCTGGCCGCCTCCTGCCGCCTTCTGCCGCCCACCCGGTGATCCGTAAGCCGACCTCTGAACCGCCTTCGAGCATGCCACAACACACTGCCTTGGACTCCCACAGTTGCCCTCATAACTGTCTCAAACCTCATTTCTCCAACCGACGCCTTCCTCGTAAACCCGGCGATGAATATGCCCTCTAAACTCACACGGTAGTACGGGGTGATCGCAAAATCATTGTGCACCTAAAGGCTAGGAATCGCTGCATGGCTACGAGGATGGCAATGATGTCACTGCGGGCTCCGCTGGGTGGTTATAAGCTGGACTTAAAACTTAGAACTAGGATTATATTTCGTGCAATTTATTCTCTGCAGGCTTTTAGCAAGAACCAATCATAGAAAACAGCATCTTGTCGCGTGGACGACTTGAACCAACGTCATAAACAAACATGGCGTCATAGTAGTATGTGTTCTGTTCAGAGGCACTTTTGTTCACATTCAAATTGTCACTGCGCACGCAATAAAACCATCTGGAAATTCAGCTTCAATACGCACATTATGTAGAACCAACGCATACAATCGTCACAAAACCCAGCGCCACAGCACGCTTGAAACCCAGCGGCGAAATCAAGCAGCAAATCTAACGGAAAAACAAGCCCAAGGTTAGTAGATTTCAAAGGTTGTTTCGTTCCTTCTGATCAATAATGAAAATACCAAAAATGTAATTTATTTTTAACTAAAACTATGTAGGTAAATGTTTTGCCTCAAAAAATCAATGTATAGCAATTAAATACCAATATTTTGTCTTTTAATTTCTTGGCATTTATTGGAT
Organism: Xanthostigma xanthostigma; assembly: GCA_963575645.1. NCBI lineage: Eukaryota > Metazoa > Arthropoda > Insecta > Raphidioptera > Raphidiidae > Xanthostigma > Xanthostigma xanthostigma. Next base: position 5,620,763 of record OY754471.1, on the reverse strand, counting down.
ACCACCATTAAAGTTTATAAACAGCCGCTGCCACGCAATAAATTGACAGGTCCGCCGGATGGCGTCATTTCCTCACTATTATCTAACAGAATTTATCATACTCAAGTCTCAACTCAATATTGCATTTTTTTGCACTTACGTCTTTGTAATTCTAAAGGTCCGAAATGTCAAACGGTTTAATTAATAATTTATTATACAATATGATGATGCATTGTTACAGGGCCGGAATCACCCTGAGAGGGTATAGAGAGGATTCCCCATCTCGGAAAAATCCCGAGTGGGTAATTACCCACTCGGAAATTTTAAGCAATTCAGATATTTATACCTGTGTATATCGCCTGAAAGCAAAAACGAGACTAATCCAATGTTCTAATTTTACCAATTCCTATGTTCATTTACTTGTTTCCTATTTTTCATTTTTTGTTGGTGCGAAAGAGGGGGGCTGGATTTTTTCAAAATCAAACTACCCACTCGGACTGAGCCTGTATTTCGGGCCCTGCATTATTATATTTTTGAAAACTGCTTTTTTTTATGTTTTCGAACGAACTTTCCTAAACATATTGAAAAAAAGACGTACGAACACGTAATCGAAGATATGGAGTATGAACTAAAGTTAATTATTCGATATAAATATATCGCCTAGTCAAAACAACCTTATATCCAGTATTAAATTCGAAATATGATACTCCATTGTCCAATGTCTGTCTGTAAATATACAGACTGTATACGAAAATAAAAGTATATTAATCTATATTTACAATTAAAAATTTAAATGTTAGTTTATTCAAAATCTTAAGTCTCCGAAAGTTCTCCACCGATTGCTTTGAAATTTTAACACAACCTTGCATACGAATAGCTAACTTTTTTGGACCCTGGGCAAGACCTTTGTTATGACGTAATCTGTTATAGAGTCTCTAGTTGTGAATTACAATATTATAATAAACTAGCGGTCCCGTCCGGTTTCACCCGGATGCAAAAAACAAATGGGGGGGGAGGGCATGAGCACGCACATTCATCTTAGTTTACCGAGATGAATGTTGTGTCCAAATTTCATGATGATCGGAGTTACCGTTCAAAAGTTTTTGTCGGACGGACAAATTTTGAGTTACATTTTGCAACATTTTTCCTTGGTGCTCCGCCCTTATTGGTCGTAGCGTGATATTATATAGCCTCGATAAATGGGCTATCCAACAAAAAAAATTTCAATTCGAACCAGTAGCACGTTCAACCAAATAAACAAACAAACAAACACTTCAGCTTAGATAACCCTGAATATTATAGCGACTTTCAAAAAGTCTGAGACGCGATTTTGAATAATTTAAAAATATGCATTCGCATACTAGGCCTAATATAACTCAGATTCTTGGTGTTTATGCGACACTTTGACGATTTGGGGAGTAAAATTAATGAAACTATAATTAAAAGAGTGACACAAATGCGTTCACAAATGAGTGACGTACTTTAATGAGAAGTTAGTTCAAAGTTGAAAATACATGGGTTCTACTGTCCTAGGTTCAGATAACACTAAAAATTGGTAACAATAAAAAGTTATTAAAAATCGGGAATACGACTTTATATTATAATTTCTAGAATATTTCAAACATAAATGTTTGATTTTCGATTGAAAAATATTTGTAAATTACGTCATCACTACATTTTATTTTATAGTTTTCGAGCTCTTCAGTCTGGGGCTCGTTTTTTTTTTATAAAGTTAAAATAATTATGTTACCGAGCCAACAAACATTCGTCTATTCAACCGTGTATCAAATAACGAATAATAGGTACGTATAATCTGTACAACCAGTTTTTAATTAATTGAGTGAAATTTAATACGCTCTGAACTAAAGGTAAATAATAATTGCCGCTATATGTAAACTGAATTTGTAAATTATTACAAATTGTTATGAACAATATCACAACACAAATTATTATATACTTGGTACCTATATGTCAGCGACGCTCAACATTTTTAACCAACTTCAAAAACAGGAGGTTATAAATTTCCGCGAGATCTCCGCAAATTGTGAACCGATTTTATAATGATTCTTATCTATACAGAGTGACCGGTAATTGATCGTATTCCTCTCGGGAGAAGAAATTATGACTAATTTGGAATGATTTAATCTCTATCACTTGGGGGTCGGAAATGCGTCATTTTCAAGAAAATCTACTTCGGTTTTCTTTTTACAAACATCCGAATTTTTGTAGTAAAAAAAAAAAATATTCTGACTTTTTGGACTGAATTTTTCCATGATCGGATAGTTTACTAATTGGCCAACCTTCCTAAAGCTAGAAACCACGAAATGACGTTGCGGACTCGACTGCTAGCTTACAAAATAGGTTTTATAATTAGAACAGAACAGGGGCTATTTTTCTTGCTAGGTTCACTGCTAGGTATGGGCAAGCACCAATCAGGAAGCAGTATCTTGTCACGTGGGCGACTTGAACAAACACTCACTAACAAACACTATGCCATAGTGTCTGTTCTGTTCAGAGACAATAAACATCTAACTGCAGAGCAAACTTGTAAAGACGTCTCGTGTGAAGTGAGCACATAATAGCAAAAAAACTAGTAGCGACACGATGTTCCAGTTGCAGCCAAGCTAAGAACTAAAAATTCTAAATACAATGGCGCTGCTAAGAGAACGCTTTGTAAACTGATGGTACCTAATTGTAGTCTGTTTTTTAAGGAGGTTGAGCCGTTTTACTAAGATAATGAAAAAAATCTGAAATAAAGTTTTTTTAATAGATTTTTCTATGACAAAATTTTCTGTAAAAAATCCAAAATCATTAAGAGATTTATAAAGTCAAAAATTAAAAAAAACTTTTATATATAGTCTTATGGAAAATATGTCAACCTAGCATGCAAACGGTTTTGCAAATAACCAAATAATACCCAGCAGTTCCGAAAACTAACTATTAAACTATTAAACGGCAAATCATTATCATTTTTGATAGATGACATTTCTAAAATTACTCAAGTTTAACTTAGATACATACAATCTACATAAATTTCAAAGTAAATCTAATTTTCAAAAAAGACTCAATTACAACAAAATATAGTAATCAAAATAAACAGATCTTGTATCCCAAAAAGAAAAAAAACTACCCAAATTTATAACGCCCGCTTCTTTGGAACATTGGGTGACGACCAAAATACCAAAAATGTTGAAAGATGTTCCCGATGATCGTTTTATAATGCGAAAAGGAGGTGCAGCTAGCTATCCATTTCTATTAAGTAGCCAAAGGTTAGTTTAATATAAATTGCTGTTTAGTATAGGTCTATGTTTATGAATCCTAAAATAGTGTAAATTTGTCGAAAACAAAAAATCAACGTGAGATGTTGCGTCGATTGGCAAGTTGAGCATCGCTGGTGTAAGTTCTACCAACCAATACTAACATTGTAAAATAATATGAACTATTATTATTAATATTGTGATTAATAATATTATGGATTTAGCTAGTAACAAAACTTCACTCTCCAAACCTCTAATTAATATTTTCACAGACGAATGAATATTCGGTACTTTTGTTTCCCGCAATTTTCCTCGAGATATATCTCAAGTTCTATTACAATACTTTGTCCGTTTTAAAGGTGCCCACGTTTCAAATAATAGATTTTTTAAATGACGCATATTTATTTTTTGACGTGATAACGTCTTATAAATTGATGAAACACCGGCTGCACGCACGAAAAAGTGTCACGTTCCGCCAGAGCCCGAGCGTGCAAGCGAGAGCGCGGTATAAGCGATAGAGAGGCACGATCGGCCCAAGCGTCGGCTTGTACGCATTTCTCTCTCTTCTTGCGTGACGTCAGAGAGTTCATCAATGTTTCTTTATGACGTTATCACGTAAAACTATCGTCCGTAAACCGACTTTACAGACAACCAACTTTTTTTTTAATTCATTATACGCTTAATCTACTAAATTTTTCAAAAGAATCAATTATCCCCAATTCACAAATCATCAATTTTCTAATTCACGAAACTTTTCGAAAAAAAATCGTAATTTTTTTACGAATGCACCATTTTGACGGGAAAAGTGTCAAATCCTTCAGTCTCTAATAAATAATTTCTTCGTTGACGTTTCTGTGCGTTGCTGAACCTGCACTTTCAAGCGAACCGGGAAAAAATTGCAAAAACTTGTCAACATTTTTTGCAAAGGACCCCGCACCAAATACATAGGAACATTAATTTCGGTGAAATTATTTCTAACTGGGGGGAATTTGATGCCGAAAAAAGTTGCCAATACAACTTGGGGCTGAAAATCCCATTATACAGTCATTTTAATCTTCGGATCAGATTATCTTTTCAGGATAGGGTAAAATCAAAAAATGGTTTAAAGAAAAGTTGATTGTTTCGAAGGGGGACATCGGATTCAATGGTCACTTTTGATCTTGAGTCGACAGTTCAAGGTCATTCAGGGTCAACTTTTTTTAATGTGAACCCTTATTTTTCACATCAGTATTCGATTGGCCGTGAAATAACATAAAACTTTTCCCCCAAACATTTTTCTCCGAACCCCGGAGATATCCACTTTCCAAAATTTGTATTTCCAAATTTTTAGGATTTTTTTACTGCCGAATCGTAATTTTTTTTTGAAAAATCGCAAGAGACAAAACGTTCTTAGAATTTTTCAAGGAATAAATTCCATTTTTTTTTTAAATTGCACACTTTCTGTTATTTCGATGTCTTAATCGTTAGAGTAAATTTTCTTTCGTGTGCAAATTTTTTTTTTAATTGAAATTAATTCCTTGAAAAACATCGCAGTAAAAAAATCATAAAAATTTGGAAATTCATCTCATCCGAAGATTAAAATAACTCATCTGTATATAGTGGGATTTTCAGACCCAAGTTGTAAGTATTGGAATTCCCCCGAATTTCACCGAAATTCATTTTCCCATGTATTTAGTGCCGGACTTTCATTGCCACAAATATGGCCTAGTCAAATTCTACAGATAAATGCGTGGAACTGAGGTTTGTAAACAAACGAACTTCTTCTATTCTTTTATCTATAAATTCACCTTATGAGAAAATAATAATTGTCGTAAACTAGTTGTCAAACAATTGTCAACGACTGATAACTCGTTCGACTGTAAAGAAGACGAACCCTTACTCAATGCATCGCTGAGTATTTTATTCAAGTAAAAGTTGCATGACAAGGTATCATCAGAGATGCAGCTTCATTCCAACTGGACCAACAAGGTCAACTTTGAACTCTTAACCTCAAAAACTATTTTCTCACGGCTTAAAGAGGACGAGTACCTTCTTTATTAAGAAGTCGAATGAAGATTGAGATACTATTATACTACACTAACGAACTTATTCTTCTTTGTGAAGTGTTTTTTTTTTCAATTATTTCAAAACAGTGACTTTTTTCAAAATTTCAACTTGCCTTATTATTTGAAAGTATTATAATTTTTTAGAACAGGTTTCTAAACACCTTGAGCCATACCTTTGAAGTTATATACACTATAAAATGGGCATCTAGTTCAAATGATGCACTTGCACTCAAAAAATGTATTTTAAACTTTAGTAGGTAAACGTCGAAATTATTGTCTTATTTACTGAAAAATTTAATATCTAAACTTTTGCAAAAAAATGGTTGTCTGTAAAGTCGGTTTAAGGACGAAAGTTTTACGTGATAACGTATTCCGCTCGAATATCATATTTAATAATACATAACCTAAATTTTAGTAGCTGTCAAACTATATTTTTACCGACTAATAATTTGATCAACCAAAGCAAAATACATATTTTTAAGCAATTATAAAAGACATTTAAAAGAATGTATATATATTATATATTTGTTAACAAACCGTATAATTTATCTGGCCATCTGTCAAATGTAGCTTTCGCTGGAACAGCCGAAAAAAATGTTGAACGCACACTACTCTCTGACGTCACGCGAGAAGAGAGAGACTATCGCTTATATCGCGCTCTCGCTTGCGGAACGTTACTCTTTTTCTTGCGTGCAGCCGGTGTTTCATCAATTTATAAGACGTTATCACGTCAAAAAAAATACAACCAGCACTCATAATAGGGATAAAAAATGGCAATATAAAATAGATTCCGATGTGATATGCAAATTTACACAAAAATTTAAAAAATGTTCCCTTCACCTGCATGTAGCTATTACTAGACGATTATTGCACGGGGTCCTCTAGTATTTAATTAATGAAAAAGAAAGTTATTTGTGAAAATATACCCTTCAATTTATTAATACTAGTGGTCGAAATTCGACAGTAATTCATTAAATTTTTAAAATTGAACGTTAATTGAGGTTCTTTAGTCATTATATGGATTTCTCCTGAATCGATTTTACCTGTGTTAATTCGTACACATCATGATGAAACATATATTGTGCAATGTGCACTTCCCCTCATTAAAACAAAGAGAACGATTGTATGTCTCATCACAATGTGTGTGAATTAACACACTCAAATTGGCACCACACTATTTTTCCTTCTCGTATTTATAATGGGTGTCCCAACAAGAGCGCCGGATTTAAATTTGCCGCCATTTTGTTAATACGAGTTGTATGTTGATTTTTTTTGACATTTATCACGTACAGATCAAGCGATTTAAGAACATGGATAAGTATTCAATTAATTATTGTAAAAAACATTACAAAAATGGTGAACGTTTCAAAATACTTAGGTAAAAAAACTTTTTAGTTAGACGCTTTTATTTTATCAATTTTATTTTATTTTATCAATAAATAATGTAGTAAAAACTACCATAGAGGCTTTGATTAAACTTATATAAAATCGTGGGGGGGGGCATTTATAGTTACATTATTTTCGAAGAAAACAGTCGAAAGCTAAATATGATTTCCAATCTCAAACAAATGAAAGTTTTCTACTAAATACCCCCCACGATTTTATTTTAGTTTAATCAAAGCCTACTATGGTGACATATTTATTTTCTAGTTAATAAAATAAAAGCGTTTAACTTACAAGTTTTTTACCTATTTATATTTTCAAGTTTTTAGTTTGATTTGCATCCGGACGAAAGCCGGACCGGTCTGTTAACTACCATAATATTTTATTGTCATCGGAACTACATACGAGTGCAAAATTTCAACTCAATCGGATAACGGGAAGTAGTTAAAAAAGCTGTCACAAAGGCACAAAGTCACAAAGAAACGAAGAAATATACGGAGTCAAGATAAAATAGTTTACAAATAACTTCGACCATTATATTATAACAATGATAAAAATAAATATAAATAAGTAATATATGAAAATTTTACTTACATTTCAGTTCGCCATTTCTTCCTCATTGATGAGACCGTCCAATAATACTTTCACATATTTATAACAATAAAAATGTCAGTAACTCCAAATTTTCAGATTTTATTCATTATTATTGATATTATACCAATATGAAATTAATTTCAAACTAAAATTAATTTAAACAAAATATATCACGAAACATTGTCAAGTAAACTGTTGATAAATTAAACGATATTTAAAATGTTTTATGTTATGTGTGTAAAATTGAAAATGTTAATTAATATGAGATAAAAATAACTTTGAGAATGGATGATTTCAAATTAATAATTAAATAAACAAAAATTTTGCGAATTAATTGTCCATTTACTGTAATCGCAAAACAATACTTAAATTTTTTAATCGTATGAATAGAATTGATTAACGTAAAAATTCAACATGATCTGCGTTTTATTACGATTCAATAATAACTAATGATTAAGTCTTATTTGTTTAAAGTATTTGTTAAGAAAAATGCACTCACGAAACATGTTGTTATGGCTAATTACTCATTATGTTGTCTTTAATTATTTTATAAAGTTTTAATAACTGTAGAAGCTATAGGTATACCTACAGTATATTCAATCAGTTACTAAATTACTTATTTTTAGACTATGCCAGAATTACTCAAGTTCGAACAGTGTTTGTAGGTAACCAGTGCCGGCTTAAAACTCCTTGATGCTCAAAGCATTTCTTGCCTATGGGCCTCTAAAAAAATTCTAATATTATTTCTTTTTTCATATTGTATATAATTTTTTTTTTTCAATCATAAGCTGAAAATTTATTGAAAAAAAATTTTTTTTCAATCAATGATCTCGTTGAAAATTTGACTGTCTATATAAAATTGGTACTTAGGCATTTCTATACAGTTAATTGAAAAAAAGCTACAAAACTTTAAAGTTAAAACAAGATCGTTTTCATTTTCAAAAATAAATTATTATATTTATTTTTAATTTCTATACTTCTAAGGACAGCGGTATATCAGTAGATCAAATTTTTGAGAACATGACAAAAAGAAAAAAAAATTGTTGACACGGTCTGAGTTGTGATTTTTGGTGCCCCCTGAGATGTTATGTCCTAAACAGTTGCTGACTTTGCTTATAGGTTAATCCGGCACTGTACTAACAGGATTATGCAATTATCAACCAATGATTCAACATCACGCCTGTAGGTTTGTTTTTTAATTAATATCAATTGAAGTGTTTTGAATGCAGTTCCTATAACCAAAATCTGTTTTAGACAACTAAAAAACTACTGTTTTTTTATTTGAATAGCTTTACAAACAATTTCCCACGAAATTTTACAAAGGTTTAGCCTTGTGTTCCTTTATTAGTTTTTTTTTAAATATTTCATATCATTTTCAAATTCAGGATGCTTATAAGTCTGTTCCAAGCAGTCAAATAACAGGACCGTCACCGTCTTGCGCATTAGCTAAAACAAAACTGTTTATATCAATTTTTGAGCTTTTGCGCATGACAGCCTTGCGCAGTAACAATACTGTGACGGTTCTGTGACCGTTCTCAGACAACTTGGAACAGACCTTATAGAAACCGGAAAAGGTACGCTAATGAACACACAAAATTTGTTTTGCATGCTTTTTTAACGTTTTTGAAAAATATTTCAGAACTTTTTTTTAAATTCAGTTTGTTTATAGAAAACGCGACGCGCTTCTTGAATATTTGTTTTAATATTATTTTATTGTTTCTTTCTAAAAATAAAAACGTACATAGAAAATACTATGTATAGGTTTGCTTAAAAAAATGCGTGATCCCAAACCTATTCACGGCAGAGGCCTGTAAAAAAACCGGTCAAGTGCGAATCGGACTCGCACACGAGGGGTTCCGTACCATCGTACAAAATATAAAACTATACACTTTGAACACGCATGACAAAGGCGTAGATATTTTTTTTCTGGAGGGAGTAAAGCAAAAAAATCAATATTTTTTAAATTTTATTAATATCACACAAGAATACTCACGAAGCAAGGTGTCAAACAAAATATTACTTCCGAAACCAATTTTACAAATTTTTTTTAAGAAGTATTTCTAAATTATATTTTTTAGACAGGTATTCGTATTATTTCCAATTTTATTTTTTATTGTTATCATCCTGGGGGGGGGGTTAATTACCTCCTTTACCCACCCGCCCCTTATCTACGTTCTTCACGCATGACCAATATCAGCTTAATCAGTTTTTTTTTTAAATTTAATAATAATAAATAAATTTATTGATCACAGAAATCAATGGGATAAATGAGTTCAGCAACAAAACTGCTGTTTTTCAACTCTATCCCTTTCAAAAATACAAAAATTTGTGAATAAACATGCATGGGGGCCATTTTAAAATTTACCATTTTTTTTTCTTTAATTTTCGTGGAATGTTAATAGGACTGAACGTACGCATATGCTTAATCGGAGATTTTTTCTAATTTGCATGGCCGCCATGTTGGAATTCGCCATATTGGTTTTTCATTATTTGGCTTTATAGAGACAATAAAAATACACACTCCATTACGCTTTATGAGACAGCCCGCTGACAGACACACGGACGGACGGACAGCGGAGGTTTAGTAATAGGGTCCCGTTGGACACCTTTCTGGTTCGGAACCCTAAAAGCGGACCATTTCTGTGATCCTTTTAGATTCCGCGCTAGAAATGTTTCACTGTAGACATATTTTATTTTATAATAATAAGGTAAATGTATGCTTCAATGCACACAGACACATCTAGTAATGTACGGGAAGTGTTTTGTCGGATGTGGAGTCCGATAACACACACACGCACACACACAAAGAGAGAGAGAGAGAGAGAGAGAGAGAGGACCACCTAGAAGAGAGGGCCATTGATTGCCTTCATAAACTTTATAGCCGTGCAGATTAGCATTCTCTGTAGACATACAACGATCTTTTAGTGGTGTACGTGCCACAGAAAAATACCTCCAGAAGTATAACTGGGTAAGCCTACAGCTGCGCATATGCAGATCGGTGAGGGTGTTCTCAGTGTCGAAGTTACTATACTCGGACTAATTTCACGTCACTAGCCCACGGTCAGTTTGTCGACTAAAAGCCGCTGCACACGACGCTAGAAACGCTGCTAGGAGTTCTGCTAGCCGGTAGGCTTATAGTACGAAGCTTGAAATGACGTCACTGCGGGCTGCCTTGCTAGCTCAGAAGATAGGTTTTAAAATTAGAACAGGGGATATTTTCCCTGCTAGATTTGTTGCTAGGTATGAGCAAGAACCAATCAGGAATCAGTATCTTCACGTGGGCACTTGAACAAACGCCCACATGGCGTCATTCTGCCAGACAACAGACACATTTTGCTCTGTGTTTATATTCGAACTGTCACTGCGCGCGCACCAGATCTATCCACAAAACACGCTTGATAAATAGTCTCGTGTGAAGCGAGCACTTAACAGCAATCAAGAAAACCAGCGCTAGAAAACTAATAGGCAAATCTAGCAAGAATCTAGCAGCGTTTCTAGCCTCGTGTGCAGCGGCCTTTATATTAAAGTCACTGCACACGAGTTTGTTTTCGTCGCTGGAATCGTTGCCGGGACTTGGGCTAGCTGCCGCGCTGGCTACAAGAATGAAAATGACTTGACAGGAGAACTCGCGAGTTTGATTACCAGTTGGATTTCCTTGTTACCTTGTTTGTCTGCGTGTTTTGAGCAAGATCCAATCAGGAAACAGTATCTTGTCACGTGAGCGACATCGGCAAACGCACACAAACAAACATGGCGTCATAGTGAGTGTTCTATTCAGAGACAATAAACATTCATTTTTCCAAATCTTCTTGGTTTTCGGGCTTGTATGCCGTGGTCCATTGGTAAGTGCACACTTACCCGTGAGCAGCCTAGGAGGACACTTCGCCCGCTACCACATCGCCTTTGATAATGTCTACCGCAGTTGTAGACGAAACGTCAGGTAGAAATACCAATGGATCACGGCATACAAGCCCGTAAACCAAGAAGATTTCGATCAACACAGGATAAAACAACACTTGGATAAAACATTCACTTTTGTTGACAATTTGAAACTCTCACTGCGCACGCACCAAACCCATCTACAAAGCTAGCTGCAAAACACGCATCGTATGAAGCGATCACATAGAAGCCATCACGAAACCCAGCGTCACGGTCGTATATTAAAACCGCTGCACACGAAGCTGACTTTGCCGCTAGAAACACTGCTGGGACTTTTGCTGGTCAGCAGGCTGGAAATGACGGCATTGCTTGCTCACGTGCGAGGTTTATAAATGGTTTATAAAATTAGAAACGGGGCTATTTTTCTTGCTTGTTTTGAGCAAGAACCAATCAGAAAACAGTTTCTTGTCAAGTAAACCAACATGGCGTCATGGTATCTGCATTTGTTCAGACAACAGACACGTTTTGCTCTCTGGTCATTTAAACTGTCACTGCGCACGCACCAAATCCATCTACAAAAGTTGAAAAGACGCATCATATTGTGACGCGAGCACATAAAAGCCATCAAGAAAATGTTTCAAGGTTACAGAATATAGTACCTATATATACAACATCAAAACTTGACAATGAGTATCTCTTCTGTAATCCATATCTGTGGTCAGTATTTGTAAGTTTGTATAAATATCTGTACACCTCCGGAGTTCTGCCCACCTACGAATGAACCGTAGCCTCTAGCATACATCCATACAATAACTATGATCAGGGTTTACGTCGTTTAAACCTTATCAGTAGGTACCAACACTAGAGCAATGAGATCTCACTAAGGTACCAACCTATGAATGTACTATACCTATAGGTATATATATATAGTGACAGTTCTGCTTGACTCTTGATTGTCCTTTGTTTACTTATAGTACCAGTGTTTCTACAAATGCAGTGTAATTACGCCAATGATGAGACGAAATTATCCTGTTAAAAAATAACAGATACTAAAATACGTTCTCAAAAACGTTCCATTCTTTGTTCTGCTGTCAGTGACCTGTTATATTATATTAACCGTTATTTCTTTCTCAATTACTCTAGTCATTTATTTGTGGTTGCTACGATTTTTTTTTATTTTTGCTATAGCGCTTCAATTAGTAATTTATGTATCTCATTTGTAATAAAATGTATTATCACGAGCCGTGACATAATGTTAACACGAGTGATTTACCGAGTGCTAACAGTCACTCGAGTGATAGATAGATACTATACACAAGGAAAATATTGTTTTCATGGAGTTTCCCTGCGTAAAACAATGCAAATTAAAGAAAATATACATAACTTTTAAGAAGTAACGTTGTTTTAAGATTTTTTCGATACAAGGAAAATATAGTTTTTAGTACGATATGTGACACATGTTAAAACGAGATACATACAATTACATTTTTGGCAGGCACTTCCAATAAAATAGCTGGTTGTCACTTGATAACAAGTATAATATATTGTTACAATCTTCCCGTTGGGACAACAAAGGATTTCGTGAGATAACAATCGATTCGTCATTCTGACAAAGACATACATTGTTGTCTAACAACAATCGGCTCTCATTCCGACAATGAGACACACATTGTTGTGGGAGACAACAATCAACTTGATCTTTTTCTAGCAATATGCGTAGGTGCCAAATTCCAGACAACAATGAAAGCAACAAAAAAAAGAACGATCCAGCGCCTTTATAAACACGAGATAGCTCACGATCGAGGCAATCGTCAACAGTCAGTCATGATGAAGTCATCATACGACAGTCACACAGGGACTGTCACACAAAGACAGTCATGCATGGTGTTTCATAGAGTGAACAATCGACATAAATTAACAGTGAGCTAACAGTGCTGAGGTAACTGCTGAAATAAATAGTTTAACATAAATAGTTTCCTGTAGATAAATAAATAAATGAACTGTGTAAAAAATAGTGTACGAAATAAATAGAATTGTATATAGTTAATAAATAAGCGTGTTAAATAAATTTTGGTGTGCTCCTGTGTTGTAAATAATCTTGTGTATATATTCTTCATTACTTTTTCTTATTATTTTATTATTTAGAACGGTTGTTTTATTTCTGTTACGTTAAAGAAGTACTTCTTCGTTTGTGTGTTGTTTCATTGTAAATAAATATTTTCCACTACGAAATAGAACAGTTTTGTTACAATATTTATATATTTGACAGTTCGGCTATATTTCCTTGAAACTTAAAAGTACATCAAAACTTGTAATTTACTCTCAAATCGTATTACTACTTTAACTTATAAGATAATAAAAGAATAATGAACATTGTTTCCAGAAAAAATAACAATAAAGTACCTATGTTTCATTAATTTTATTATTCTTGAACTGATAGCACATTCTGTTAGTAAATTATACGTACCTACCGTATATAGTCACTTGTTTTGTGACAATCACTTGTTACGCGACGTTCATTTGTTTTACAGTGGGTGGGTCGTTCAATCGGGCGAGTTGAGAGAAATCGTTTTAAGTTGAATTATTCGGTACGTTTGACTCGAATATCATTATCTACATGACATTTGTACTTCTGTGACATCGTTATTAACATTCCCATTCAGTTGTTAATAAATATATAAAATAAAATATATTCTCAAGTTTCTTTTTAGGCGGCAGCTATTAACCCGCCGAAAAATTGATATGTTCTTTGATTATCTAAAATCGCATGAAACCAAAACAATGACTAAAAAAAATTGTATAAACACTAAATAATTGAGGATTCTTTTTGAAATTTTAAATAAATTTTAAAATTATTTGCTCTACCCTTCAGTCGTGTGCTTAATAAAATTATCTAATGATACATGGTCTCCTGCAATATATTTTTATTTTTTTTTTATTTATTATGCTCATTATTACTACTATAAGTTTTTTTATTATAATAATTATTTAAGTTTTCCTACCCAACTTGGCAATGTCAGTTCTAGGGTAGAGGTTCTTTCGAGCTCTTTATATTTATACCTATTGGGTCGCCTGGTACAAAAGATAAAAGAAAATAATAATAATAATGTTTTCAGTATAAAGTAGTGTTGATCCAACAGAATGCTACGATGAAGGAAGGTTTTTGGTTGAGGATCATAAGTCATCATATGATCATGTATGGTAAAGCTTATTTACTTATGATCCTCAACCAAAAACCTTCCTTCATCGTAATTAAACGCTTTATATTAGTTTGGGTTGTAACTATGTATGTATGTACTAACGGAATCTTTGAGCATAATTTTCACCAATTTCCCGAAGTCTGATTAATTTGAAACTTTGCATACGTATCAAGGACCGATGACAATGCAATAATTTGATAACAGTTTCCCATTATCCTTATTAGGACCCCCAGGATTAATTAGTTTGGGTTGTAACTATGTATGTATGTCCGTAACGGAATCTTTGAGCATAATTTTCACCAATTTCCCGAAGTCTGATTAATTTGAAACTTTGCATACGTATCAAGGACCGATGACAATGCAATAATTTGATAACAGTTTCCCATTATCCTTATTAGGACCCCCAGGATTAATAATTAAACGCTTTATATTAGTTTTTAATCCTGGGGGTCCTAATAAGGATAATGGGAAACTGTTATCAAATTATTGCATTGTCATCGGTCCTTGATACGTATGCAAAGTTTCAAATTAATCAGACTTCGGGAAATTGGTGAAAATTATGCTCAAAGATTCCGTTACGGACATACATACATAGTTATAATTAATAATAATAACTATGTATGTATGTCCGTAACGGAATCTTTGAGCATAATTTTCACCAATTTCCCGAAGTCTGATTAATTTGAAACTTTGCATACGTATCAAGGACCGATGACAATGCAATAATTTGATAACAGTTTCCCATTATCCTTATTAGGACCCCCAGGACATTAATTCTGACCGATAAAAAATGTTGCAAAAAAATTTTAGTAAACATGAGTTTATTTAATAAATTACAAAACTTTAAAAAATAACAAATTTGAATAATTTAAAAAAAAAAAAAATTAAAGCATTCCAATTAAAATACGAATATAATTCTATATTAAACGCTTTATATTAGTTTGGGTTGTAACTAACTATGTATGTATGTAACTAACTATGTATGTATGTCCGTAACGGAATCTTTGAGCATAATTTTCACCAATTTCCCGAAGTCTGATTAATTTGAAACTTTGCATACGTATCAAGGACCGATGACAATGCAATAATTTGATAACAGTTTCCCATTATCCTTATTAGGACCCCCAGGATTAATAAATTCTTTTATAGATCCTCAAACTAAAAAGTGAAAAATAAAATATAGTTTAAAAAAAACTAAAAAACACGCTTTATATCGGACTAAAAAGTAAAAATAATTGTTTTAAAATAAGCTTAAAAAGCGTTGGGCGCTCGATGTACGAAAATGTGGAACAAAGCGCCCCACGCTTTTTAAGCTTATTTTAAAACAATTATTTTTACTTTTTAGTCCGATATAAAGCGTGTTTTTTAGTTTTTTTTAAACTATATTTTATAATAATATAATGTTTTTGCAGTTTTCTAAATTAAAGATAGAAGAAAATTCCATAAATGTTTAGAGTGAAAGTTGCAAAATAGGATATTTTAAACTAGAGTGACCTGTGCGAATTATTCGCACTAAATAAGTATAATAATTATTATACTTTACAAAATTATTTTTTAAATATGATTGCAGGTATTCAATTCGTTTCTAATTTTGCACACTGCTTATAACGTTCTTCTTTTTGTTGTATTACAATATGTAGCTCAGATGACAGATCGAAGAAATATTTTACTAAAATTGTCATATAGAGGCGCAAGTAGCAAAAGCGTTGAGCTAAGCCGTCAGATGGCATCATGCAGCATTGCTGTGACGTTGCTCAGCGTTGCTCGCTGTTTCAAAATTAAAGCCGTCAGATGGCAGTATGCAGTATTGTGTCTGTTGTATTACAATATGAAGGTCAGATGACAAATCGAAGTGTTGACGTTGTTTCAAAATTAAAGCCGTTAGATGGCAGACGTTGTTCAGCGTTGCTGTATTTTAATTAATTTACAAAAACAAAAGCAATAATACATTTTTTAGTTGTCGATGTCAGTAGAGCAAGCAATTATCTGTAAAATGATATATAATTTATGTGGAGTAGCTGTGAGGTTTTTTCTAAAAAGGGAGGCAAACATCATAAACCTTAGCGTATTATATATGATAGCCTATGTTAGTTGACGCACCTTGTATGTTTTCTCAAACCCTATATAACATAATTTACATCCCAAAATGTGCAAATGGAGGAAAGTTAAATTCGCAAGTCTAAACGAATTCATTACCGCCACTTTCTTGTGTTCGGCGTTGACACTATCCACTGTCATCGACAACCCACGCAGATTACAGTTTGATAAAGTATGACAGAGTAAAAATCAATTTTATTTAGAAAATATTACAATTGTTAGTATCTAATAATTGTCCTTGGTATATAAGTAATACGTTGTTTTCAATAAATAAAATTATCGACCAATTTTTCAGACAATATATATTAACAAACAATATAATTAACGTATCGATCCGGATTTGGATCTTCTTCAGAACGGATCTAAAAAATATAAAAAATAATTAATATTTAATTTCGAATTCGCTTTATATAAAATTCTTTCAAAATAATTAATTAGTATCAAAATATGGAAAAAAATAATAACAAACAATTTTTTATTAAGTAGTCATGGAATGATCCAAATCCGGATCGAAACGTTAATGTATTAATTATATTTTTTGTTAATATATTGTCTGAAAAATTGGTCGATAATTTTATTTATTGAAGAGTTCTAATCAGACGTTAATCAAAGATTTGAATACGTTGTTTAATGGGCAAAAAGGACGGTTTTAAATTAAAACAATTTATTTATTGAAATAGCTTCATTTCGTCCTAAACTTCGAACTTCATCAGGCTCTAAAAAATAATATACATACAACAATATGTGATTAATAATATGACAATGGAATTAACCTTTTTATAACAAAAAAAAGACATTGCTTCTTTCCAAATTTCATGATCCTAGGTCAACGTGAAGTACCCTATAGGTTTTGACAACAAAGTGATCCTATAAGGATTTCTTTTTTTTCTTTTCAGGTACGGAACCATAAAAATGATCACGGACTTGTGTAGGCTGCTAGTGCTAGTGCCGCTACTGGTTTATAACAATGGCTGCAAGACATCTTAAAACTCCACAAGGATACTTCTACAGTGCAACCAACATTACATAATACAGAATATCATCTACATGTAGAGAATTAGCCCGAATCAGATCAGAATACATTTGCATAAATTTAATTACACAAAACACATCTATACAAGACAACTACCCTCTATCTAACACTGAAACACCACCCCCTTTAACACAGTAAGCAAGGGACACCCTCTCACATCGTGTTCTTGTTATCCATTTTGCTCGCCTTATACAACCGGCCAACCCTCGTCGTCCCTCGTACGTCTAATTCAATATATTGTACAAGATACAAGGCGATGTATTGTTTTGTGTTTGTATTAACATACAGTGAATAAAGGATTCATCCATACATTCGACCATTATTAGATATTGTAAGATCTGAGCATGCCTTGAATGCTATACTCGTTAATAAAACTCATTATATGACTTTTCGGGCCTCTCATTTTATTAGTGTATTTGCCATAAAGCACTTACACTATTGACGTCGGTCGGATGGCGGAACCTATAGGGGTCGGACAAAAATTACTCGACGTTTCATAGCCTCCTAAGAAGTTTGGTACCATTTTTGGAAAAGTCTGTTTATAATCCAGGAGGCTGTGAAGATTTTTCCTGTCAGCAAACACCGATAGAATTATTCGGTTTGTTATTCTAAGCAAAATTCATATATGTGTAGGAGGGGGTCCGATGGGTTGAGGAGGAAAATGCGTCGGAAAGTACAAATATACTGCACTTTTTTCCAGTGATAAGAGTAGTTCTATTAGTGAGAGATATAGTGAAGTTAAAAAATAGTCTGGCTAATCTGTGAGTATGGGTAATATGTCTGGTAGGTAAAAAATCGGAAAAAAATAATCAAAACCATTGCCCTTATTTTCGCAGTCCTAAAAATTTTTCAGATGATAGTTTATATTATAATTACAGCTGTAAATATAGTCTGGCAAATGTGGAACACCCCGAAAGCCTTGCCAGACTCGTCCAATGCAAAAATTTTGTAATTTTTACGATTTTCAGGATGCCGCCAGACTCATTTGCCAATGTCGTAAATCAGCCAGACTTACTTTTGATTATAGTTTATGATAGTATCAAATGATACTTTAAATTTCAAGCGTGGGAAAATACGGATTTCAAAAATCGGTCAAATTTTTGCATCCGCAAATTTTCAGCCAGACTGACTTTCCTCCACTTTGGATGCGTGCCAGACTGTTATTTCTATTAATAAAATGATTCAATTCAATTAATGTCAAATATTTTTGACTGGGAAAAAAAGTGGACTTACCTTTTTTTTATCTAGTGAACCCATCCGAAAATTTTAGCCAGACTCACAAATTATCGTTTTGTATCACCATCCGAACAAACTATTTCATATTCACTGACTGGGAAATAAGTACAAAAAAATTCACTGCCTCCTGGACTATTATATTAAATTTATTAACTCCTCCGAAACGGCTTGACCGATTTTTATGAAATTATTTGTGTATACTTGGTAGATCTGAGAATAGGTCGTAGGCTATTAGGGTGAATTTAATTTGGTAAATTGATAGTTACATTGAAATTTAAAAAAATATTATTTTAAGGGATGTATTAAGGGGTGAAATTGTTTATTTTGTCCAAAAACAAAACAGTTAATCTAATATAATAAAGTCATACTGCCTGTATTAGCAAATACACTATAGTGTCGGCAGGGAAAAAAGAATAATTAATTATTAAAAAAAGTACAGTACCTACTTCAAAAGTATTCCATCTTAAAATTATCTAATTTTTCACTGATGTCTGTATATCGTAATAATGTAGACATAATGTTTGACTATAAAATAACAAAATAACTGTTCCATGTTTAGACATAAGATTAAGGCGATTATTTGTCCCTAGTACACGCAGTATAGTTCAACCCTTGCACCCGAGAGCGCTGCCATCGACCGCTTCCTTCATCCCACATCCTGAGCCACCCTCTTTCATCTCACAGCAAAGGGAAGGTTAGACGTTGATGCTAGCTGCTCTGACTAAGCCGGCCATCTTGGAATTCATCGATCACGGCCTTACCATTTGCTTTGACGAAAATATTGTTTACCCTGAAACAAAAGTTATCGACAATTAGAATATTTTTTTTTATAAGTAAATATAATAATAATATTACTATTTCGCAAACGAGCGGTGACGCGTAGTGGTGAGAGTACTATAGACTCGCATTCGGGAGGAACCGGGTTCGAATCCCGGCGGGGGCAAACTGCCATGCTCAAAATTTGCCTACCTTATCCTACTGTCCTAAAATTCCTTCATTCGCCCATTGCTATTAATCCATACTAATATATAAAGGTAAAGAGTTTGTTTGTTTGTTTGGTTGGTTGGTTGGTTGAACGCGCTAATCTCAGAAACTATTGGTTCGAATTGAAACAATTTTTTTTTGTTGGATAGCCCATTTATCGAGGAAGGCTATAGGCTATATAATATCACGCTACAACTAATAGGAGCGGAGCATCAATTCAAAATGTAACTCAAAATTTGTCCATACGACAAAAACTTTTGATCGGTAACTCCGATCATCATGAAATTTGGACACAACATTCATCTCGGTAAACTAAGATGAATGTGCGTACTCATGTCCCTAATCCCCCCCCCATTGGTTCATTTGCACCCGGGTGAAACCGGGCAGGACCGCTAGTTAAGTATAGAAGTTGAAAAATGTAGAAAATAACGAGAATTGTGATAGATGGAAAATAGTAATGGTGTGAATGCAGGCGTTGTATATGACAAAAAATCGAGAAACGGACGTTAAACGCATTATTGTTATTATAATTTATATTATTATTTGGCACAGCTGAGTCGTCTTCTTAACCTATATAATTTACATTTATAATTTAGGAATGGCGGACAAAAAAATAAAAATTAATTAGCTATAATGAAATAAATCGATGTTTTCTAAAACTGGCGTTCTAATACCGTGCATTAGATGCTTGTTCACAGAAGTTATCCAATAGCCAAGCGGGGCGCAGCACCGGTAATAAAGTTCTGTATGTCGTTTAGCTTTATTACTGTATGCAGCCCTATCTACACAGACACACTCGAACATTAAACAAAACAAAGCTATACTATCTTTTAGTTTCGAAATATCATATGCAAAACTTAATAAATATTTTCTACTAGCAGACCAAGTCGACTTCGTCTAGGTTTGCAGATAATCTACTGTAAAAAGTGCATTTTAAATACTTGTACAACGGAAAATAAAATAAAATGATTCGCTAAAGTTAGTTTATACTTATTATTTATACACATAAGAAATTTGACTTCGGTCGTGTGTGCCGCGACGCGAGTCTTTTTTTTGAAGTGAAAACTTCTTTAGCGGCGTTGTACACTTTTTTTGTAATGGGTAAAAAATGTTAAACTCGCGTCAGGAAAAGTAAGAACTGGGTGAGACTCTCTACGTGGTAGTAATTGCCAGATACTTTTTATACAACGTTAGACATCTAGCGTTGAAATATCGTACATAAAAATGCAAGCTATGATACAAACCATTTTATTTTTTATACAACGTTAGACATCTAGCGTTGAAATATCGTACATAAAAATGCAATCTATGATACAAACCATTTTATTTACAAGTGTTGCCAATAAATAAACAATGCTTCTAAATGCAAAAAATAAGACGTTAATATTCAAGTTTTCACTTCTGCCGACACTCCCGGAGTGCAACCCGTCTTTTTTTTTCATTCTAAGGTAGAGAACTTTAAAAACGTTAAAAATGAGTTTTTAATAAAAAATTTAAGTTGTTTATGTTATTTCTGAAATGTAGATATCAAGCTTTCAGATAAATTTATTACCAATCGAAAGTAAAATCTATACTAATATATAAAGCTGAAGAGTTTGTTGGTTTGTTTGTTTGGATGAACGCGCTAATCTCAGGAACTACTGGTTCGAATTGAAAACATTATTTTTGTTGGATAGTCCATTTATCGAGAAAGGCTATAGGCTATATAATATCACGCTACGACCAATAGGAGCGGAGCATCAATGAAAAATGTAACTCAAAATTTGTCGACATTTTGATTCCTGGCCTAAAAAACAGACAACTTCGAATTAGTATTTTGCAGTTAATGGGTTTTCTATATTGTCATAACATATGGTAGATAATTTTATTGAGAACACGTGGAACATATAATATATAAGTAACCATGGCAACGAATAACAAATATAATATTTAATACTAAATAATACAATAAAATTGACAATTTTAATTTTTTGTTAAAAATAGCTGTGCCAAGAAATTGAATGGCAACCAAATTAATGTTTATTTATTAATATATTATATTATCAAATTCCAAATTTCATTAGAAAACTCGATGGGTGAAGATTGAGCTTAATCGGGATCTTAGACCATAAATAAATATAATAAAATTAACAACTTTAATATTTTTATTAAAAATAGCTGTGCTAAGAAATTGAATGGCAACCAAATCAATTTTTCTTTATTAATACATTATATTGGGCCCTATTACGGATCGTTCTCGCTATTTTGATCTCGCTAAAATTCACCCGCTATTTTATAATTTATAGCGATGGTGATAGCGACAATAGTAAAAAATGCGATTACCCATGGCCTCTCGCTATTCACATCGCTAAAATACAAACCGCTATCGTACCTCGCTATGTCTAGTAACATTTCGTTCTACAACCATCTTCAGTGCAGTTCAAAACTAACCTTACTTACTTGTAAGTTGACATTTGACAATTGAGACGTACTTGTGTATTGAAAAATATGTCGCAAATAATTTCAAAAACCAATAATGAGAAGTATAAACATATTGTAGATTTTTTTCAAATTAATAAAATGTTAAATCCCGGTATTGGAAAACCAACAGAATTTGTGTTTAATAAATGACTGAAAATAATAAAATTAATTTCGTTATGTATTAACTTTTTTATGGAATTATTTTAATTTCTACTCAAAATTCTTCTTGATTAATTATTTCTTCTAGTAAAAGAATCTCAACGAAACCTCCTAACGCCATAACACTTTAAAATTTGACAGGTTATTAAACAGGTTATACGTCGCTATATGAATAACTGGTGCTCTCGAGTTAACGCTAAATATAACACATATAGCGAGAAATTATATCGCGTTTTGAACAAATTATCGCTATATCGCCAGCATAGCGAGTCACGTGACTCGCTAACAATAGCGACATACATCCGTAATAGGGCCCATTATTAAAATTCAAATTTCATTAGAAAACTCAATGGGTGAAGATCGAGCCAAATTGGGATCTTAGACTATAATATCCATTCAAAAATTGAAAGTACTATAACAAACAACAGACGTAATAATAATCTCTAACAAACCCATGCAAAGCTCCCCTAAGTTAAGTTAGCATCGGTAGGCCGTTTGATTAAATTAATGTCAATAATTAGCGTCCAGTGCAAGTTGTAAATATTATCAAATATTAAAAGCTATGTGTGCAAAAACAACAGATGCATTTAACTACTGTCTAATCTTAGAATTAATAGCAGTGTATTTGGTGATTACTTTCAGAAACTAATCTACTTTCATATAATTAAAACTTCGTATAAATTCGTGCTAATATTATAAATCCGAAAGTAACTCTGGCTGTCTGCCTGATACGCTTTTATGGTCAAATTGCTAGTCTGAAGCCTGAGGAAGGACATAGGCTACTTTTTTTTTCTCAAAATTCAACCCCAGTGGGGAAGCAAGCTGTCAAATAGGAAATAATTGGTAGAAATCGAGGACTATAAAACTAAACAGATGAGCATTTCAGTGGGTGTGCCTCAAGGGAGCAATCTAGGTCCGGTACTTTTCAGTTGCTTTACAAATAACTTAGTTGAACATGTTCGCGTTAATAACATTATAATATACCCAAATGACATAACTATTATTGTAGCTGCTTCAACAAATATGAAGTACAAGAGAAAACAAATCAAACAACAAATGATTTTTAAACTTGGTGTCGAAGAAATCAATTAATTGTCTATAATATGGAAAAAACTGTCTGCCAAAATTAGAGAACCCTCCGTACAATAAGTATACCAGCTAACATAGTAGACTACTAAATATTCAAAAGTATTAGACATTTACATCGATAACACTTTTAAATGAACCGTTCACATATCGGAAGTATGCAAAAAGTGGAACAAATATTACTATCAAAGAATTCTTTGATCAATCAAAATTATTGATAATATTGTGTATTGTGTATTCTGCTCTTAAATATGGTATCATAAACTGGGGGAGATCCCTTGAATATGTTCGCCTGTTTATTATACAAAAAATAATTATACGGCTTATTTTCAATACGAAGATATCTTGTCGAGGTGTTTAAACAATAAAGATATATTATTCAAAATTTAAATATAAAAAACTGTTTTTAATGTTAAAAATAAACTTGATAAAATTATTAAAAAGGAAAAAATAAAATTAATAAATTACAAAAGCATAATGTTGTATATAAAATTAATTGTGAAAATTGTAATAAGAATTATATTGGTCAAACAAAAAGAGCTCTTAAAACAAGAATAAGAGAACACCAAAATAATCATAAATTAATCCCTGACAAACATAATGTAATAACACAAATTAGAACTTGACAACAAAATTGATTGGGGTAATATAAAAATTTTAGATAATGAAACTAATTTTTTTAAAAGAAATATTTCGGAAATGTTATTTATAAAATCAAATAAAAATTCTCTCAATGCTCAACTAGATACGGAAAATTTAAGTAATATATATAATATTATTTTAAAATAATATTTTGTTTTTAATAATGTTTTCTTTCTTTTTAGGTATTCACAATTATTTCCATGACTACTTAATAAAAAATTGTTTATTATTTTTTCAATATTTTGATTCTATAATTAATATTTTGAAAGAATATATAAAGCAAATTAGAAATTAAATATTAATTATTTTTTATATTTTTTAGACCAGTTCTGAAGAAGGTCCAAATCCGGATTGAAACGTTAATGTAGGTATTAATTATATTTTTTGTTAATATATTGTCTGAAAAATTGGTCGACAATTTTATTTATTGAAGAGTTATAATCAGATGTTAGTCAAAGATTTGAATAAAGATATATTATTATTATACTTGTATGAAGTCGTCTTCAAAAAAGTAACAACAATAAAGCAACAACGGTACCCACCGGCATTCTAAGTTGACGCGACCCTGCTTTGACATCAGATTAAACAACAAGGAGTATAGTCCGTTAAACTTGATCTGCAGACGTTAGACAATGACAGTAATGCTTTTGGGTCTTACACATACATAATTCATACAGTGTTCCGATGTGTGCGTGCGTGTGTGTGTGTATGTGTGTTGTCCATAGTCCAGCACCTTTCAGCTCTCGTCTACTTGATCTGTATTGATCGAGGGGAAGGATATAGCAAGACGAAAAGAGACAGACGTACCTACCCACCGGTGGCCGACATACAATCACGTGAAGCTGTGGGCCGATGGGTGACTTTCTCTCTGGGACCGGTGCCCCACGTGTACAAAGGGCTGAGAAACAAGATATGAGTGAGTGAGCAAGCGAGAAACGCCACGCAGCGATTTGGAGGAATGAGAAAACCCCAAAAGACGGTGGCCAAGTGGATGTACAGACTGGGTCATTAGTTAATCACTGATTTTATATAGAATCATTTGTTTCTTGCTGACGCATTGTAAAGATTACGTGATATCAAATTGTGTATAAGTATATTTACTTTATGGAAATGGGATAATATACAAGGCAAAATAACAACAAAACTTATTTTCTAACGTTAAAACTGTCAAACTTTGCTAGCAAAAAAATAAAATTACATTTTGATAATTCTATACCAGATCGGGAACAGTAGTACTAACACCAAAATTTACATACATTTTATAAATATATATACAGAATGATTTTTAAATTGATTTTTCTTCAAATGTTACATGCACATAATACTAGAGGAAACAGCGACTTTCGGGGTGCCGGATCACTCTTTAACTACTTTTAAAAAAGGAGCACTATAATACTGTGTTAAATTCTATAACCATTTGTCACAAGATACAAAATCATTGCCACTTCTAGCATTTAAAAAGAAGTTAAAGAGTCATCTGGTAAACGGTGAATTCTATAATTTTAATGATTTTTTTAATTATGGAATTTAAATGTAAACACTATTGACTTGTCATATGCCCTGTGTCAATGTGACCAATAAATTATTATTATTATTATTATTATTATTATTAACAGCGTCTAGAAATCAAATAGACGAACATATATTGTAAGTAACTTTTTTATCAAAACTCAAAAATAAGGGAGAAGCATCCTTTCAAAGTTTAATTGATTTTTTTAAATTTTATTTAATTCATTCAAAAGCCCGGTTAACACACGCAAAGGAATGATAGCATGAATGAGAAATGTATCGAAAATAATTCGCGGCAGACCCTTATTGCGACTGCAAACATGTACGGAAGCATGGCTACGACGCAGGCATCTTTGTGTCCAACAAAATGGGAACAACGTAGAACAATTTCTGTGAATACTTGATAATGGCATAACATATTTTCATAGTGACATAACATAACGCCAGCACCAATTTGATACAACTTTGGAAGCCCGTTTCTCTTTCATTTTTGAGTTTTGATAAAAAAGTAACTTGAAATATTTGTCCGTTATTTGATTTCTATACACGCTGTTATAAAAAATAATCAACTTAATAATCATTCTGTATAATAATAAAAAAAATAGTCGACAGTGCAGATAGCTAAAACTCTATTATCTTCAAGATACTTGTATTTAGTAGAAAATGCTTAAGTATATTTTAATTAAAAGTATCGAATCGCTTAGCAACCGAATCAAAAATATAATATGAGATATAGACGCATATTTCGTTTATAACCAGTTAAAGTGAGATAGTAATCCTTGTAAGAAATTAAAGGACTAACGGAAGAGGACCGAAATAGGATAAGAGGAAAGGAAAATACATGTATATTCGTCCTTGTATGCTACAATAATACATATGTAGTATACAAGAAAGGATTTTGACATCATACACGCTTACTGTTTGCAAGCAGATCCTCAACCAAAATCAAAATCTGACCTTAAGCGCAGTGGATATCTAAAGATACCTCCTGCATTTTTTATCCCAAATCTTTTCCGCTCGCCTAAAAATTGTTACAACTCTTCCGACGCTACTTTTTAAAAAGTAAATGGTTCGGCTAAAAAAATCAAACTACAGATTTTACAGACGAAAAATTGGTGAAAAAAACTATTGAAAAAACTTCCAGCTTTAAAAAAAAAACTATAAATTATGTTATCTTTCACACATAGCCAAACTTTTTTTTTCAAAAAATTTGCTTGTAGAATCTGTAGTGTGATTCTTGGTGCGTCTTTTGACGTTTATCCGATCTCTTTAGCTTTTTGAGAAATAGCTTCGGGAGAGCTGTAATCGTTTTAACGTTTTAAGGGGAATGCAGTATATTTGAGATGAAGAGTGCAGAGGCTATAGTATAGATAGCACATAGGTACTCATAAAAAATGTATCATTAAAATTAAACAGTTTTTGATAAATTTACAAAAATTACGTTTCGACATATTTTGTAATAGACGACACATCGAAACGTCATATAAACAACGACATCCCAACGACCCTGGTTAATTTAAAGTAAAAAAATTCCAGCCAATTGGGTGACGGGACAATTCCTACTTCAAAATAGTGACATTTGATATAGTACAATAAAGAAAATAAAATTTCTGATAACGCGTGATGTGACGCGGGTAATGGCTAGTATTCAATACGATATTTGCTACTCGTTGCCATGGTTGCCTACATAATATGTTTCACATCATGTAAAAATTAATCAAAACATGCTTACCTAGTTTATTTCTGACAGATCTACAAAACAAAAGAACAGCTGATTTTTTCTATTTTCAAAATATTTCCGAAACTATAAAGTTTAGGAAAAAAGTTTCTTAACCAAACTTTATTGAAAAAATATATAGAATAATAAGCCGTTATGAAAAGTATTATACACCGTTATAGCATATATGCCTTCTGCGCATGCGCCGATTTTCCCCAAAAAACAATAGGGCTTTTCATATTTGTATATTAAACATCCTCTCAAAATTCATATTGTGCTCACAGACTAACAGACAAACAGACGCACAGGGTTTTTCCAAAAATATGTTTTTTGGATTTGGGGACATCCAAACGAAAAGATAATGTAAAATTTTGAAAAGTGATTTTTGACCTAATCTAGTAAGTATTATTCGCCACTTGTGGGGAGTTAATTAGTCGAGTCAATTCCTCTAATCGTCTTAACTATCGGACGTCTATGCTCTACTATATCTGTTTATAAGGACATGTAAAGTACAGATCCTGTACATAGATTTTAAATTATAGCCGCTCAACAGCTGAGCTATTTCTGTACAAGTTCTCGCAGTTCAACTTATAACTTTGATGACGTGTCAAACGTCAGTCAATCAGTCAGTTGGTAACGCGAGACGTTCCAGTTTTATGTAAGTAGATATCTAAGTTACCAACTGTACTAAAAGGGAAGAATGTTTATATGGCGAGATATGGACTATAGGGAGAAAGGGGATTGTGAAATTGCTTTTACGTATAAGGGTGTAGGAACTGTCCACTTCCAAGAAGATGCCACTCACAAACCAGTTTGCTTTATTCAGAGACGAAAATATACGCAACTGTTGTATAAATCTCACTAAAGACCGCTGCACACGAGGCTGGTTTAGCCGCTGACCAGTGCATTAAACTGTCCTCATAGTATAAAACAGAGGTTCCCAAACTTTTTTGTCTCGTAGACCACTTGCCATGTTTTTTGGTTTTGGGTAGACCCCCTGCTTATCTGATATGGTTCCATGATAATTGATCCTCCGACAATAAATCCCCGACAAAATATCCCCGGACAAAATATCCCCGGACATATTGCCCCCGTGACAAAACATCCCCGACAATTGATACCAAATAGACAGGATTTTTTAAACTCAACATTTGCCTCTTCCCGTTTCACTGCGAGACAATTCGCATACCCCTTTATCGTTCACTCTAGAATTACAATTCGCATACCCGTTTATCGTTCACCCCGGAATTGTTTTTTTAAGAACTCCACATTTGCCCCTTCCCGTTTCACTGCGAGACAATTCGCATACCCCTTTATCGTTCACCCCAGAATTACAATTCGCATACCCGTTTATCGTTCACCCCGGAATTGTTTTTTTAAAAACTCCACATTTGCCCCTTCCCGTTTCACTGCGAGACAATTCGCATACCCCTTTATCAAAAAAAGCGGTGGTTAATTATTTTTTTTATTTAAAAATCGTTTTATAAATTAAAATTTCCAAATACGACTCTGCCCTGAACGTTCAATTGTATTTCTTTCCAACCAATTGATATTTCTATCTTTGTTTATCATAGATACAGGTATATATAACTTTCTCTTTTCTTATCACTATATGAGACAAGATAGCGATCGCTATAGTAAATAATATACTCTAAATCAACTTACTATACCATATTTAATTTTTTTAAATTAATTTATAAAAATTAATTTTCCGCACTTAAAACGACCCCACATATTTTTTTTAAATACGAGGATAAATTGTCGGGGATCTTTCGTCACGAGGGCATTTTGTCCGGGGATATTTTTTTTGGGGATATTTTGTCCGGGGATATTTTGTCGGGGATTTTTTGTCGGAGGATCAATAAGCCTGATACCATCTGATATTGATTTTTTGCAAATTCATTAATTTCAAATGTATTTTTGACAACCGGTATAGTGCTACTCAAACATGGATGTGATACCTAATTTAATTAACCTCTCCCCCTCATTCCTGCCCATGTTATGAGGTATCTCCGGTTGACTCTGCAGAAAGATGAGAATTATTTAGCGTCATCTTTTGATAAACAAACACTAGATATAATAGGTTCATCGTTGAAGGAAGGTTCTAGTTTTAGAGATGGTATGTAAAGGGACAATAAAAGGGAAGAAGCGAGAGATGTCCCGGAGAAGATAATAGAGGACGGGTATATCTCAAAGTGTTTTGATGGTGCAGAACGCTTGGGGAAGATGGCTGCCGAAGGTTAAAAGTTGGTTTGGTCTGTTGAAGCTTCTATAGAACGACAAGTTATATTATAGTACGTAGTAGTGAACGTAGTCCCTTAGCACAGATGGTAACAACAAATCTAATTTGTACATAAAGATATTGTTCCAAAATTTCATCTGCTATGATGAAATGTATTTAATAAAGACTAAAACCGAATAACACTTAACTTTCGTATGACGTAAACTGAAAAACAAATTTAACCTTTTGTTATTTTAATGCAATTGTACGACAGTTAATCTACTCATTCAAATGTTTGCCAAGCTTGCATTTGTTTCATGATAATATGAAGTTTTCGGAAACTACCAGAGATTGTTACTTGCTTGGAAGTTTTTATCGCATTTTTATTATGCAGAACAAAAGTATGCGTCAGTTTGAACCAAACTCTAAAACCTGAGAAGCGTTTTAAAGTATTTGAAAAACAAGAAACTCGACTGTACTAAAATGAGACTAGCAAGTCGAAAAACCTCAATACGTAGCAGGTAGGTACCCAATCGAAAACCAAAAAAAAGAGAAAAATTAGGTCTTTCAGTGCGTCAAGTTATTTGTTAACAATTGACTCTCTATTTTATCAATTTGTGACAGGAACAATTATATATAAGCATACTCTGTAAATAAACTGTAAATAAATTAAGTCAATAAAAAAAAATTGACTCTTATTTTTTTATTTTTAGTTAGTCAATTTTATGAACTCGAGTTTTTGTTTTTTAAGATTTTATTATGTAACTACGATATATCATAATACGCTTAAGTATTTTTGGAATCTACTCATCAAGCCTTTTATTTAATACCCTACACAAAACGTTCTGTCGAGTTTTGACCAACATGGCGTCTAGCAGTCGCCATATTGAATTTTACGTGATACTAGATATAGGACATCTAGATATCACTCCTGAAAATACGACGACTCAATCGACACTTATTCATCAAGATCCATCAGACCGTTTCTGACAAAATTTTGACTTTTTCGTATTGCCAACATGGCGTCTAGCGTCCGCCATATTGAATTTTACGTTACGTCGTATATATAATGTCACTCCTAAAATTATGTCGTCTCAATCGACACTAGTTCAGCAAAATCCATGACATCGTTTCTGACTTGATTTTTTCCGAGCTGCCAACATGACGTCTAGCGTCCGCCATATTGAATTTTACGTGACGCCATAATATAACCTAGTATCACTCCTGAAATTACGATGACTCAATCGACAGTACCTAATTCATCAAAATTCATCACACATTTTTTCTCACTTTTGATTTTTCCTTATTGCCAACATGGCGCCTAGCGTCCGCCATATTGAATTTTACGTGACGCCATAATATAACCTAGTATCACTCCTGAAATTACGATGACTCAATCGACAGTATCTAATTCCTCAAAATTCATCACACATTTTTTCTGCCTTTTGATTTTTCCTTATTGCCAACATGGCGCCTAAGGTCCGCCATATTAAATTTTACGTGACGCTATATACCTAGTGTCACTCCTGAAATTACGACGAATCAATCGACACAAGTCATCTTTCAAAATCCGTCAAGCCGTTTAGAGTCTACGCGGGAATAAAGAATCTCAGATACGCATAATTTTGAAAAACCAGACTGTGCGATAAATATGATCAGCTGTAGGCAGGCAGGGGACATCCAGAGAGTGATTACCCTGTGTACTTAGAATATATAGGAGAGCACATATAACTTGGAGTATAAGGCGATTTCATTAACCTCATTACTCATCCTACGTCATTAATTACTTTCCGTGTCCCGACATGATTCCAGCCAGGCTAGGAGTTTTAATGTTTTCAATACAATGGGTCTACCTCGGTGAATGAAAATCGTTGATAAAAGTAACTATCTTATAATTTTTTTTTATTTCATAACGTATAAACTACTGAACGCGTTTTAGTGAATTTCAAAAGGGTCCTATAACAAACTGAATAAAAAAATAAAGTAAATCGATTCGTCAAGAATTGCAGCCTGTAGAGCTCGCACGTACGTACACACAATTCGATTGGCAACGACCGAAATTGACGAACGGCGATATATTGTTCACACTACAGAAGTGAAAATAAAATCAAAACCTAAATATTATAAATTGGCATTTACAGAAATCTGTTTTACTCGTTTTTCCTTGCCATGGTAGAAAAGTCTCACTTCGAAATGCTATAACATTATTTTTGGAGTCGGTGTCACATCGGAATTCGAAAGTAGCAATTTAAATCTTACATGTCTCTAGTTCTCGGAATAGATTTCATTTTGGCTGACACCGACTCCAAAAATAACAATAATTATTATTTTTTACTTTTTAGTGCATATTTTTTGCGGTCGGTTCAATTTTTTTGTTAAAAATATTTTTATTTTAAGAGTAACAGCGAATTGAAAATTCTCAGGAACAATTACGTTTTTAAAAAAAATAAAAAAACAATCATACCTCTTAAAGTAAAAGAGATATGTGGTTACGTTTCTTAGAAAAATCTTTAAAAGCCCATATCTCAAAAACTAATATAAATATAGAGGTGCGCTATGTGTGAAATATTAGATTCAGCGCTTCTTTCGGTTCTATGCGGCCACTCTCTTGCTAGATACGGTTTATACATTATACAGTTTATACCTTCACACACACACATACACGTGCACGCAAAGACAACCCCCGAGCTTGCGAAGCTTAGCTTGTAGCTTTATACAGGATACACCGTTTAATTATATTTTGACGCAATTATCTGGCCTAGTATTAATTACATATACAACGGCCCCCGCTCGGCCCCCCGTGTGACGTACGCCTATCTATCTATCTAACCTAGCTTGTTCATCTACTAGTTTGTTCCCAGCTGAAATTGCCATTAAAGAAGCCACGCTACGATATGGTTATTAAGTCTGCTTCTCATATTGTGATTGGTGTTCTGTTACGTAGTAGTGATGTAGGCAGAACTGTTATATTTTTATCAGTGCTATTGTTATTTGGAAATAACAGTCGAAAAATAACAGTCTGATCTAGTTAACAGATCTTTAATAATCATATATAATAATACGCTAAGGTTAAAGATGTTTGCATCCCTTTTTAGAAAAAACCTCACAATTTCTCCACATAAATTATATATCATTTTACAGATAATTGCTTGCTCTACTGACATCGACAACTAAAAAATTGATTATTGCTTTTGTTTTTGTAAATTAATTAAAATACAGCAACGCTGAACAACGTCTGCCATCTAACGGCTTTAATTTTAAAACCACGTCAACACTTCGATCGGTCATCTGACCTTCATATTGTAATACAACAGACACAATACTGCATATTGCCATCTAACGGCTTTAATTTTGAAACAGCGAGCAACGCTGAACAACGTCACAGCAATGCTGCATGATGCCATCTGACGGCTTAGCTCAACGCTTTTGCTACTTGCGCCTCTATATGACAATTTTAGTAAAATATTTCTTCGATCTGTCATCTGAGCTTCATATTGTAATACAACAAAAAGAAGAACGTTATAAGCAGTGTGCAAAATTAGAAACGAATTGAATACCTGCAATCATATTTAAAAAATAATTTTGTAAAGTGATAATTATTATACTTATTTTGTGCGAATAATTCGCACAGGTATATTTCTAGTTTGTAACAGGTCTTAAGGCCGCTGGATACGAGGCTGGTTTTACCGCTGGAATCGTTCCTAGGACTTGCGCTGGCTGGTTACAAGTTGGATTTTAAGAACTCTTTAAAAGTGTGTGAAATTCTCAAAGGAACGTTTTGTGATCAAATAATATGGCATTATAGAGTACTTTTTCGTTTTTAATTTTCCTTATGATTAATTTCTTTGTCGAAAAACAGTTGAAATAAATACATTTTTTCATCCGAACAATAAAAAATGCCAAAAGACAACCGTACGGAAATTCTTGTATTATTGCGCTTCACTCCACACCGGTGATAATGTGCAATATGCTTTAGAATCTACAATAGCTTTTTAGTTTTTTTATTTTTTGTTTAAACCTGTTACACCTAACCTCTTACGTAACTCAGATCGAGGACTAATAGACAAGTTTCATTACGTTTTTAAACAATTCTCTAGAGTCTAGATTATAGTAGACACATGCTGTTCAATATATACTGGGTGGTTTTTTAAAAACACACACCTGATTTATTCCCTTAGGTTGCATTCAAAGAAATTTTACCCCCTGTAATAATCTTCATAGTTTCAGGGGGGAAATCGATTGCCTTATTTTTTAATTTCTGATGGAATTGCATTGTAGATTTTCATCATTTGATACATGTTTTTCCTAACTACAGAGTATTTCACATACTTTTTAACATATTTTGCATATCGTTCAATTCACATAGTTTCTTAATCCTTAATCACAGTATCATAAAAATGAGTGCGTATAACTTCTACGCGAAGTTAGAGTAAAACTTCTTTGATATTAATTAATATTAATATTTATTTTTGTTACGAATTTATTTTATTATTATTTATTTATAATTTTTTACTTAATATATTTATTTGCAATAATTATTGATTTTTATAAATCATCATTGTTATAATTAGAATTATTTGTTTCGTTGACTTTCGCTACAGCGCTTCGGCAAATCACAAAATTGGTTTGTATCCGTAGCTATGTTTCATCTTTCGTTCAAGATGGTTTCTACAGATGCGTTCTAATGCCGCCATCTGTTAGTCGAAACCTAAACCGGTCATAAAATTGGTTTGCGTCCGTATCTATGGTTCACTTTTCGTTCATGCGTCCACAACTTACTTTCGTCTGAAAAAAAATCTGAGTTACTTTTAAGTCGCACCTAAAGAAGTTTAACTTAAAGAAAAGCCATAATACGTGTTATTTGCAAATTCGGATAACGAAAGTTTATAGTTGTGATATAATATTTTGTTCCACTTTGCCACTAAATCGGGTGAAGAATGTGCAGAAAAGGTACCTATAGAAACGGACGGTTGAGAAAACACTGAAGTGTGGATAGTTTAGTTTAGATCCGTTAGGGGTTGATATTGTTTGAATGTTTGTTTTAGAATTAGTGGTGTATCTAACCTAGCCGTCATTTGCCGTTTTACGAGGCTCAACTAAAGACGGCCAGGTGAGTTTAGAGCTCATCTTTATCGTTTATCTTCGGTCACAAGGCGACGTTGTTTATTACAAATTAAATTCGGAAATATTTTCAACCATAGACTAGTACGGTAGTACTGTAGGTAGGATTCTCATCTTGCCAGATAAGGATAGAGATTGGTATTACCAATTACCAATTATGGAATACTCCTATATTGCTAGCAGGGGTCTGAATCCGGACGAGGCTCCTACGGTGCAGACATATATTCGTCTATTTCTCTCGCAAGACGTCGGGTCTTATACGAATATTATTATTACTGTACATATATCTTATTAATAAATTGATAACGTTTTTCTCGAATATTTTCTTATGTAACTTTAAGAAAATTTTATATGAGTTAATAGAGAAAAAACGGAGATTTCGATAATGTAAAAAAAAATATGCTGTCATTTGTGTGAAGTGCTCTAAAAAAATTATTATTACTGTGTATTTAATTAACAAGCGTTAATAAAAGCTCTCGAATATTTTCTTATGTAACCTTAAGAAAGTTTTGTACGAATTTATAGAAAAAAAGTGGAGATAATGAAAAATGTAAAAAAATATGACCCATTAGAAAAAAATGCATGTACACTTCCGGTTGAGTTTGAAATACAAAAAAGTATATCATCTCAGCAATTTTCGATAGTAAATCTCAAGCTGAACAAAAAAATGATTTTAACTGTTTTTTGTATCTAGTAGGAAACACGAATTATTCACTGTTACCACTTTCGATGAACACACTGTATATTTAAAGAAATTCTATTCTTTGATTCTATTACAGTGTAAACTCCATTTAACGTCACTCGATATAATGACAAACTCCTTAAAACGTCGAAATTACTTAACTCTATATTTGGTTTACCTTGTTGCTCATACAATGATACACTCTAAATAACGACACACCCTGCACTCTAAATAGCAACAAGAATACGTCATCATTAAGCAATAAACAGTAATTGTTTGTTATTTTGTTGCTTTGTTGTCGGCATCATGCGTACCGAAAATTCTAAGAAATTTGTTCGTTTGTTGGGATTACCTTTCATATGTTTAGCTCAGCTGCTTATCGATAAGTTATCACATTCTTAGTTGCCCACAAACTTGTAAACTATGAACATGGCGAGTAAAAGAAAATCTTTGTGTATTGACGAAAAAGTTTTATTAATACGCGCAATATTCTTCTCTTCGTTTAACGACAACTCTTAATAACGCCGCAAAGTGCACAGTCCATTGAGTGCCGCTATATAGACTTTAAATTTGTATGTATAATCGAAGAATCTCGTTAGAGATTCTTTTCTGTACTAAATGCCGACGAATCTCTAACGTATTCTTATACATTGATTTTGCCTGTTTTCTATATAACGCCGTGTATATGAGGCCAGTTTCCAAGTTTTATAGTTCTGTGACCACGTGACTTTCGTCTCACCAAATTTTCGTATCACCCGTGTAGTGCTCTATATGAAAATAATAGCAATGCACTGTTACCACTTGGAGGCTTATAAAAGCTACAAGAGCAACAGCAAAAAGAAAAGTGCACAGACGGCGTTTTTTTAGTGGTAACTATAGGAGTTATGCGAACGCCGTCTTTGCATTTTTTTTGCTGTTGCTCTTGTACCTTTTAAAAGCACAGAATTTCGAGGTTAGATTTCAATTCCTTGTCTGCCTCAAAATTCATTTTTTTTCGACGTCTTAGGCACAGAATTTCGAGCTTGATTTCAATTTCTTGTCTCGAAATTCTTTTTTTTTAAGTTATAATCTTGAGATCCAGTCGCCTCAAGTTTTTGAATTTAGCACAGAACGAAGTTTTTACTTCTCCGAAGTTTTTTTTTGAGATGTTATATACAGAAACAGTACGCCGCGCAAAAAACATCACAACCTTTTCGTAACACCCGAGTTGTCTCCTCGCGAGATTCTCAAAACGCGCCTAAAGAAAGTTCATTTCAAAAATTAAAATTCATATTGGAATAGAAATACAAAATATACCAAAACCTCGCAAAATCGTTGAGAAAATGAATTGGTCCAAGTCTCGTTACCATATCCTAGATATTACATTAGTATTGATAGGTACTAAAGTTAATGGCGCAATGAAGAGCTGAGATGGCTGTGCAATTTGAGTGAATGAAAGCTTATAAGCTGGGTGCAATAAGCACACATGGAACTAACTCGTTCGTATATATACTATTATATATGTATAATCTTGATTCATATGTTTTAAATGTACTGCAAAATTTTCATGAGTTATCCATTAAAACCGTACATTAAAGCATATATAAATGAGAGAGACAGATTATTAGAATTTTCACTCTCAAACTGTCCATCTATAGTTCATTCAAAACAAAACACAGTCAAAACTCTCGAATTACAATTTAGCGATTGACGTGCAGGATTCTCGGCTCCTTATGAATTATGTATAGCTCCCTCTAATTATGAACAAACGATAATTTTTAAGTCAAGAAATGCTAATCAAATAAATATTGTATTCTCATAAATTTTCTAAAGTAACCTAACCTATTTAGGTGTACCTCTATATGTGCATCAAAAAAAATGACGTCTACTTTTACAGACAAATGTTACGGTTTTGTGGCCTGTTTTCACCCTTCACCAGAACCGGATTAATGACTATAGAGGCCCTTGGACACTTGAGCGTGTGAGGCCCCTTGCAAGGAAATTGTTTTAGGATAGTATGGTATACAAAAAGTCAATAATAAAATTAATAAAATAGACAAAGACAGATTAAAATTGTACAATCATTCAGAAAATCGTGATTATTATAATAACATTTAGTAATTAAGAATTCTTTAACTTTTTTTAAATTTAGAAAGTGGCAATTTTTGCACATTTATCGGTATTTTGTTAAAAATATCGATTGCCATATGGTATATGTTTTTAGCAACATACGATTTAGTTGTTGCCGGTTTATATATTTTATTGTTATGTCTGGTGTGATGACTGTGAACCGTCGCTACATCATTATAATTGTCACGAAATTACTCCTGACAAGTAAGGCCGATTCTAGAACGTAAATTGACGGCAAAGTTAAAATTTTATATTTTTTAAAATAAGACACACATGAGTCTCGAGATTTTAAATTAAAAATAGCTCTAATACACATTTTCTGTAATTTAAAAACTTTTTAACAAAAAAATTAAACCGCCGAAAAACTGAAAAGCAAAAAATAATAAATCTTTTTATTTAACTAAGTTCTATCTAAGTAGTTGAACGTATGTGACAGTCTAGTATATCTAAGTAATTTTGAGTCGGCGTCAAACCATCAATGAACAAAGATCACTAAAAGAAATAACCAAATCAAATTAACAATGATACGTGAAATCTTCAGCGATAAACATTAACATTCCAAACATGCGCTCTCCACACGACCACTCGCAAAGACGTGTGCCCGTTCGGGTTGCTCTGTCGCTGACATTAACTTCGTGAACGCTCAGAGATTTCCGGCGAAGGATTGTTGACGCCGACTCAAAATTACTTAGATATACTAGACTGTCACATACGTTCAACTACTTAGATAGAACTTAGTTAAATAAAAAGATTTATTATTTTTTGCTTTTCAGTTTTTCGGCGGTTTAATTTTTTTGTTAAAAAGTTTTTATTTAATAATTTTTTGTGGCTATATAATTTATAATTGTAATATACACAACTCAGCATGAAAATCTGTGAGTGAACAATAAATCACCCCTATTTTCCCACCCTTAGGGTAGGAATTTTTTTTCCAAATTTATATGAGACGAACCTCGAGGTATACCCTATCCAATAAAAAAATAATTATCAAAATTGGACCACTCTGTAAAAAGTTATGTGTGGTCATACATTACAATCAGTGAGTGAACAATCAATCATCCCCTGTTTTCCTACCCTTAGGGTTGGAATTTTTCTACCAAATTTATATGGGACCAACTTCGGGGTATACCCTTTCAAACAAAAAAATAATTATCAAAATCGGACTACTCTGTAAAAAGTTATGCGTGGTCATACATAATAAAAAAAAAAAAATAAAAAAAAAAAATATACGCGTCGAATTGAGAACCTCCTCCGTTTTTGTTTTTCGTCGGTTAAAAATGATGGTAGCATTACTGGAGTTGCCCCAAAGGGCGATGCCATATCTCAGCAAGGGAAATACACATCCATAATAAGGCTGTATGGTGATTTCAGTATTAGTAAGTCTGCACAGATTTCTCAGTAAAAATATGTTAGATCTAATTTTTTTACGAATATATTCGATATGGGAATTCCAATAGTATAGATTTGCGTCAATTGTTAATCTGAACAAAGTATAGACGAGTTTATAATGGAGTGTTGAAAAGAGACGGAATAGCACGAGCGTCAAATGTTTCGTTATACGACGTAATATATGTACAGTCGTAAAGATAGCGGTACTTTACACACATACACACATTCGTGTGTAATAGCATGGAGTGATAGTAGTGCTTCTTCTAATGCGAGGACTTGGACATGTCTATTACTACTAATTTTACTGCAAGTACTAAAACGCTGAATTATGTTCGGATGACTAAAACTTCAATCTAAATAATAACGGAGATATTCGATAAGAACGACAGTTTCCAAAATGGCGTCAAATTGACTGGAAAATGCTCTTAATAATTGGAAGATTAAAAAGGAAGAATCCTGGTGGCATAGGATCGATGAACAAAGCAAGTACTGAAGGTTTTTATTGCATTTTATTGTCTGACGTTTCGGCAATCTTTATGCCATCTTCGGAGAATCAATGCTATCTGTTTTCTCGGTATTGTTGTTGTGAATAAAATAAATTAAAATAAAAAATGTCATGAAAAGGTATTAAAATTACTATTTTTCTTGAAAGAACGACTTGATATTTCTACTGAAATGTATAAATGTGTCTGTTACTTGTTTAAAATTATAGTGAAGTATAATTTTAAACAAGTAACAGACACATTTATTTTATTCACAACAACAATACTAAGAAAACAGATAAAACAAATAAAGACTGCCGAAACGTCAGACAATAAAATGCAATAACAATAAAAACCTTCAGTATTTGCTTTGTTCATCGATCCTATGCCTCCAGGATTCTTCCTTTTTAATCTTCCAACATTTTAACAGGATCATCATCTCTCTAAATTATTAGAGTTATCTTTCACGCTCTTAATAATGATACCTTCTCTAGTGTCAAACAAAGGCGACTCCGATGTAAAAAATTAAAAAAATATTAAAATTTGTTTAACGTCTGGTTATATTCTTCAATAAATGACATTTTCGACTCATTTTGATACAATTTGTTAAAAATTAATTAATAAACCAATTGGCGTTTCGATCTGGATTTGGATCTTCCTCAGAATAATACCTGAGCTAACAATTAATATCAATAATCATTTTATAATTAGTTTGTAAAAAATTAAAATTTGAGTTATTACAAACTAACTTGTTTTATATTGTTAGATTTTTTTAGCTCAAGTATTATTATGAAGAAGATCCAAATCCGGATCGAAACGTCACTTGGTCTATTAATTAATTTTTAATCAATTGTCTGAAAATTAGTCGAAAATTTTATTTATTGTTTAAAATTAAAATACAGCCATCTATTGTTATCTGAACTAATTGTTCGTTCAATTTGTATAGAAAGTTGCTCTACAATAGAGATTTTGTGGGGTTCTTATGATTAATACATCGCAGCAATTTTTACAGTCTTTAAGGTCATTTTAAAATGGAAAAGAAATTCCGACTGCAGTGTTTTGTAACCGAGTTTCTCAACCAAGCTTAACTGACTTTTTTGATAACCTAATATTTATGTGTGTGTATTCATCTGTGATTATCATATTGTGATCATTTCATGATGCAAATATAATTCAAATAAATTTTTCATGGAATTATGTTTTTAGGGATATTTAAATTTTCTTATGTTGTCATGGTATGCTCACAATATGAAGCAAATATGAGTCAACGATATTCATCACAGAAATAAGCAAATTTGCAGTATAAATCAATCTTATGAACACCATCATAGAATTTTCCTAATATGAAGCAAATATGAGTCAACGATATTCATCATAGAAAAAAGTATATTTTGTAGCAATGTTGAATCTTTCAAATATTATCATGATTTACTGATAATATGAAGAAAATTTTAGTTGAAGATTATTACTATCCATTTGATACAATATTTCTGCAATATATGCTCAACGAATTCTATAATGATTTTCCTACAATATGATCTAACACAGGCACTCATATAATAGGTCTATATAGTGAGTTCATTATCAGAAATGATCTAAATTTGCACTAAATTTTCTATGAATTTGTCTATCTGGGAAAAGCGCGCTCACTCTATAATATTGAAGAGAACTGTCAAACCATGGAGTCAGTCAGTTTTGACCTATACCTAGCATTGTCATCTAACAGACTAAGTCGACTTTTGATCCGTAGGTCGAGAGTTCTAACCATTCGTCTTTTGTGAACTTATCATTTCGTCAAGTTTTAGATTTCATTACTTTTCATAGCTATTTTATTACTGAACTTGGCCATACTTTAGACCTGAGCTTTTTTAACGATCAGATATTTACAAAAAAAAACTGGACCTCTTTTTTCACAGCTGTTATTGTTGAGATCTCCTTTTTCTGTAGTGCACTTTCTTTAGCCTGTTGCGCCGTCCATTCTCTAAGTCAATGGTTTTATGTTATAATATGCGCAGGTTATTTGGTTAGCGGGGTTAGCTCGAGTTTAGGTTTTAGGTTCAAACATGTACAGTCTACGTGGACCGAAGAACTATAGCTGATATCTGATACCGTTTAAGTATTAGAACCGACGTGGAAAGCGCTGTAGGTAAAGAGATGGCCGCCCGACGCCTGCCCTTACTAGAACAGTATGCACGTCCCAATCTAATATGGCCGATATAATCTAACCTAACCTCAAACCATCATATATTATCATACAGACAATATTCTATGTTATGTAGATCTATAAACTTACAACAGTATATAGAAAAGTTATCGAATGTAGAGATACACTACTTCAACTGGCGCAGTCTTCCTCTTGTTAAACGCGACTACGACGCCACTGCGACTTTGAATTTGTTCAAGGTCTGTATATATTGTTCCAGAACAAAAAAATTCCCAGCAAGATTCTTGTTCGCTACTCTTGCAAATTTTATCAAAAGCAGCATTTTTTAACATGTTTTTAAAAATAGCAAAAATTTAAAAAAATGTAATTGAAAAAATATACCAATTCCAATGAATACAAGTAAATGTATCTCTATTGACTTAGAAGCTATGTGCTATCGAAGATTTTTTTTGCGAATTTAAAAAATTTTAAATGAGTTACAACAAGAGATACCGAAGTTTATTTCTGCTCAATGTATTCAGTTGTTTTTTTGAAGTGAAAACTTCTTTAGCGGCGTTGTACACTTTTTTTGAAATGGGTAAAAAATGTTAAGCTCGCGTCAGATCGTCAGGGTCACGTGTCCTGATCGAAAATGCGTAAGACGAAAACTTTTATTTATACAACGTTAGACATCTAGCGTTGAAATATCGTACATAAAAATGCAATCTATGATACAAACCATTTTGATCGAAAATTCGTAAGACGTTAATATTCAAGTTTTCACTTCTGCCGGCACTAACGGAGTGCAGCCCGTCTTTTTTTTTGTTCGAGCTTATTGAATTCAAAAAAATTCTTAGAGATTTCGAATTTTAGCAAAAATCGAAACAGCCACAGACATCTTCATACTACTTCTTTTCAAGATTAAATGGCACATTCTGTTGCAAACAAAATTAACTATAGTCTATGAAACATTCAGCAACGAAAGCACACTTACAAACACCATATTCTCAGTAGGTAGAGAGATACCTATAACAGAGTTCATATAATGTACAACCTAAGGTATTAGTGTTTGCTGCCAACAGACTCCTGACTCGGCTGAATGTTGTTTCTAATGTCTATGTATATCTTTGTATACAGGGTGTGCTTAATCTATTTCGGCAAGCTCGGGTTTACTCGGCTATGTTCGGACTCATTAGCAATTTTGCCATCCCGGCGAGAAATGGACATTTAATTTCTCGTCCCGAATTTTGAAATCCTTGATGTTTTGATTATCAACTTGGTTCGAACATTATTGACAGCAAACTACAATATAAACACTGTAACACTAGTCACTACTGCTATAAGCCGTGTGTCGTGTATCATGTACGTACCGCCGAGTCTAAGCCGTCAATGATTCAGTGAACACTTCTAGCATATGACATTGATCGATGCTTACTTGTACTAATGCGTGCTGGCGGTAAATGCAGCTCAGAAACGATCTAAATAACACGCTATACAACTTGTGGTTAAGGAGTAGCACGGTATACACTGGGTATATTATCGGATGATGACGTTTCATGTGCTGCTTCGGCCTTAAGCAAAAAAGTCTGCCATACAGAACTCACACGAGTTTTGTGGTCTGCCAGTTGTTAAAATTTGGCGTTAACTATGTGTAACTAAACGAGAAATAAAAATTCGTTAACATTGCCACTGTATACATTATCCACAGTACAAAAAAATTTTACATATGTAATAAAATAAATAAAATACCTCTTGATTTCAAAATTTTAAATATGGAAATATTTTAAAAAAAGTTGAAATCATTTTTAACATTTGATGAGTACATGGAATGTTTATATTTTTAATATGTTTTGACGTCACCTGTACAAACTGTACTATTTTGTGCTAAATAAAATCTATCATCTACTTAATACACTATTTACTAAGCAATAAATAAAATTATCGACCAGTTTTTCAGACAATATATTAACAAAAAATATAAAATTAATACATTAACGTTTCAATCCGGATTTGGACTTTCTTCAGAACTGATCTAAAAAATATAAAAAACAATTAATATTTAAAATCTAATTAGCTTTTTATAAAATCTTTCAAAATTATTAATGATTATCAAAATGATGGGTTCATATTGATTATCTATGCTCTAAGCTCAGTAAGCAATGTTATGCCTTTAGACGTCTGAAACTCGTAGTTAGCACGGAAGTTTTAAGAACAGCTTATTTTGGATGCATTCAATCGCATCTCAGATATGGTATCCTCTTTTGGGGAGCTGTGGATAGTACTCAACTCTTCAGAGTTCAAAAACGTGCTATCCGCATAATTTATGGTATTCCTGAGTCATCAATTTGTAGAGGTATTTTTAAAAAGAACAAAATTTTAACCTTACCATGTATGTACATATACGTCTGCCTCTGCTTTCTACGTAAGAATATAGATATTTTAAAAATTTCTGAATTGAGCAGTAGTAGAAATATTCAATGTGAATATCCTAAACATTCATTAGCTTTGTTTGAGGGCAGCTGCAGATATATTTGCACAAGATTCTTTAACAATCTTCCAAGATCTATAAGATCGTTAAGAAGGTTTTATGCTTTTAAAAAAGCAGTATTTAATTTTTTGATTGATGCTGAGTTTTATTCTCTTTC
This sequence comes from Xanthostigma xanthostigma, assembly GCA_963575645.1. NCBI lineage: Eukaryota > Metazoa > Arthropoda > Insecta > Raphidioptera > Raphidiidae > Xanthostigma > Xanthostigma xanthostigma. The sequence continues at coordinate 5,576,711 of OY754471.1, read as the reverse complement.
TGAATATTGTTAATAGTTTTATACTTCTTTTATGACTTGTTACATACCTCTGTCACTGTAATGAATAAATTTATATTCTATTCTAAAAAAATAATGAAAAAATAACTTTATATTTTTTGTTAATATATTGTCTGAAAAATTGGTCGATAATTTTATTTATTGAAGAGTTCTAATCAGACGTTAATGAAAGATTTGACTATTTACTAAGATTACTAAACATATTTCTTTCTAAAATTATTAAGTCGGTATCTGATTTTGCTTGGCAGCGCTTATAGAGGAACCGGCACTGACATGACGAGTTTAAAGTTCAGCCTGTATATGCAAACATCATCTTCAAACTCCCGTGATATCGGTCGGTCTTTGGCGGTGAAACCAGAGGGCCGAAGGGCGGTCGGTCGGCTGGGCGGCGGTGGTCGGCGGTCGAACGTAGTAGTTTGGTGTCCGGTTCGCTAATATACATTATTGCAATACACGCGAACTATGAATTCCTATCTTATTGACCCATGGGACTATCTTACAGCATACCAACGGACTAGACTATTGTACCGGATAGTCATGCCAACTGACCGTCTACCGTTGCTACAATATTTGGTGCAGAATACATATTCAAATTCAAATAATATCTACCTACATTGCAGAAATACAACTGGAGCATAGACGTGGAATGAATGCAGGGCGATCGTATTTCAGTGGCGTTGAAATTCATCATCCCTGCAGACAGTTTTCGAGCGTCTATACTACTACAATTTCCCTCTAAGCTAGTGATGCACCGAATGTGGGTTTGGCCGAATGTTTGGTTCAAAAATCGGCCGACATTCGGGCAAAACCTGGCCGAGCTACGCTAAAAATTCGTGCGATATTTTTGACTGATAATTGTTGATTTGTGGTGAATAATAATACTTTTCAAGTTGTTTTTAGGCGCGAATAGCGTAAGCTAAAACGCCATATGAACTCGCTTTTTCTGTGAATCTGTGTGTCATGCGTACAGCCCAAACGCCTTAACCGATTATAAAAAACTTATTTTTACTTATTGCACTCTTGTTACAAGTTTATTTTTATTTTAATAAACATAATATATATTATTGATTTAGAATACGTGTTTTGAGTTTCCAATAGATACTAATACATCCACACTTTAGATCTAAGTTAATAATATAATTAACATTATAAAGCAGTGTTGATCCAATAGAATGTTACGATGAAGGAAGGTTTTTGGTTGAGGATCATAAGTAAATAAGCTTTACCAATGTTTTGCTAGTGGCCAACGTTTCGAACAATTTATTTTCATCTTCAGGGCCTATGATAATTAACAATATCATCCTTTCACTAAACAAAAATAAATACTACTAAAGGTAACTTTTACATCAATTAAATCTTAATAATTACTACAGTAACCGAAATTCGGCAGTTCATTCTTCATCACAACCTACATCGCCATCGCATCGACACGATCCCGTAATTTTTTTTTAAAGAATTTCTTCCTAACGCCTTCCCCTTTTCACTGCGCCAAAAAAACGCGATCGCATCGAAACGACTCCGTAAATTAAATTTTATTGAGGGTAATTACTTCGGGGGATATTTTGCCAGTAGGATATTTAGAGTAGATGATATTTTGTCGGGGGATACTATGTCTGGGATCAAGACGCGTATTAGCTACATACATTCGACGGAATTCGAAGTTCGGTAAAACCTGCTGAAATTCGGTGTTACTGAATGTGCATCTCTACTCTAAAATATATCTCGAAATCTAGGGGTAGACTAAGTGAACCAGGCCAAGTTCTTGCACTAACGCCGGCCGTCTATTTAAACACATCAAATTAAGATCCAATTACCACCCTCATAGCTTCGCTTCCCGTTTAGTATAACAAGAAAATAGTATATTTTTAATTAGTCTTTTTAATAAAGGGCCTGCTAAAATTTCAAGCTTTTATATCAATGCGTTTAGGAGATACAGATTTCAGAATCTTTTGCCTCTTATACTCATCAAAACTTATAAAGTACTCCCTGTTCCTCAGATGTTAAGCGTCTATAATCTACAATCACATCCCGTTCCATCCGCGGAACATATAATATGGTATAAAAGAAGCTCCAGACAAATTACACGAAGTAGAAATTATTTGGACGATAAATTTTAATTTATTTGGTGTAAATTCCACTTTCAAAAATGTACTAAACATAATTTATTTAAAGAACAATCTTAGCGACTTGTCGTCATCAGATCAGAAGAAAAGGTTAAGGTTAAGAAGAATAATTCTAAAAAAAGTTTTACACGATGAAATTAATTAATTACCCAGTAAAAAGGTTAAATAGAAATAAAAGCAAAAACTATCTTAAATTGACTAAAGAATTATCCCCAAAATGGTATCTATTTTGTATATAGGTACAGTAGTATCAATTTATTGTAACGTTTTGACGTGATAACGTCCTATAAATTGATGAAACGCCGGCTGCATGCACGAAAAAGTGTCACGTTCCGAAATGTGTCACGTTCCGCCTGACCTTCGAGCGGAATACGTTATCACGTAAAACTATCGTCCGTAAACCGACTTTACAGACAACCAATTTATTAACAATTAGTTAGCTCACAGGCCAACCGATTTCCACATTTTTTTGATGATTTTCAAACTGTAACTTTATTTTGTTTATTGCCTGAATCCGGCACTGGGAGTGTGTAAATATAATATAAATCTACCTTTAGAGAACTTCAAAATAGATATTACATACTATCAAAGGATGATATTACGTATAAATTATTTTGCCACATTCGAGTGTTACATGAGAACTATCGAATATTCGATTAGTGTTGAATGCGATATGCAAATTAGAAACCTATGCATTATTAGTCTTTGATGTGTTACTTTAATGGAGGTACCATTCATTTGACAATTTGCATAAGTGTAAATTGTTAAAAGATTCTTCACCTTTGTTAAGTGTCATTTATGCATAGAGGGCTTTTACACAGGAGCGTATCTAGATTATTTTCTCAGGGACAACGATATGTATATAGACTAAAATCAGACCTGCGTAAAATGCTAACAACTTAGTGCTTGTAATAACGCTTTAAGGACTTATAATGCTTAAAGCACTTTCTTAAACAAATCTTTGATTAACGTCTGAATAGAACTCTTCAAATAAATTAAATAGTCGACGAATTTTTCTCAGACCAATATATTGACAAAAAAAAAATTGGTTGTCTGTAAAGTCGGTTTACGGACGATAGTTTTACGTGATAACGTATTCCGTAATACATAACCTAAACCTCCCAAAATTTGGTTTCAATCCGCTTATCCTTGGTGTCGGAATGATAAGAAATGTCAAAAGTGACGTTTGCAACTGTCAAAGTATTATGTTCTAATAATAATTAGTTATTCCAATACTTAACTTAGAAGGCGTTGCATTTCACAAAATACTAATGTCAAAAAATTGAATTAAACATTAGAAATGCAGCCGTTTTCATGTTAAGACAAGACATACGTTATTTTCTAATTTCCATGTACGGCAAACAAAGACGACCGACCGCGTCGCGTCATGCATTAGACAACATTGCATTTATACAGCTATTTTTCTATATAAATTTGTATAAAAAAACTGTTTAGGCAAATTCTGTTATACGAAATCTATGTAAAATGTTCTCCTCTTTCGTTTAAGACTGGTTTCAAACCGATCTAATTCAAATTGAGCGAGAAATTAGCAAAAAGCACGCACAGGGTCAGGCGGAACGTTACGCGTTACGAACGTTAGGAACGTTAGGATTTAGGAACGTTACACTTTTTCGTGCATGCAGCCGGTGTTTTATCAATTTATAAGATTGGTGATTCATCAATTTATAAGACGTTATCACGTCAAAAATAAAAAAATAACAAATCAATATAACACAAGATGACGTTTCGATCCGGATTTGGATCTTCTTCAGAAAAATCTAAAAAATATAAAAATTATTAGTGTTAGTTATTTAATATTTAATATAGAATGCACGATGATTGAATATTTTTGAAAGAATCAAAAGAATTAAATCTTCAGAAAAATCTAAAAAATATAAAAATTATTAGTAGGTCACTCTACTATCAGCCGGCTGATAGTAACGTTCTTTTAAATTTAACATATCATTATCCATAATTACAAATTCACGCTCGAATAATACTCAGTATTAAATTAAATTATCTCTTTTCTTCATTTATATTTATAAAATTTCGCTTCAAACTTCATTAATTTGAAATTTTGGATATTTATAACTTTTTCTTCATAAATTATAGAAGACTACTATTGTAATCTGATGATGTACCTATTATGATACGAAAGCAGCTCATTAAAGGTTTTTCAAACTTTTTAAAGAAAAAATTTTTTTTGGAATGTGGTTTTCCCAAGCATCTAATATTGATATGTATTTCCAAAACTCTTCACCGCATCTATCATATAATTATTAGTAGGTATTAGTTATTTAATATTCAATCATCGTGCATTCTATATTAAATATTAAATAACTAACACTAATAATTTTTATATTGTTTAGAGTTTTCTGAAGAAAATCCAAATCCGGATCGAAACGTCATCTTGTGTTATATTGATTTGTTATTTTTTTATTTTTTGTCAATATACTGGTCTGAGAAAAATTGGTCGACAATTTTATTTATTTGAACAGATGCTTGATGCTTAAAACACTTAAAGACTTGCTACTTATTAAACACCTATATACATGGGTGGCAAACCTATGGCACGCGTTCCACAGGTGGCACGCTACAGATTATTGTTGGCACGGCTTTGATTGAGGTGCAAAATCTAAATAATAATTAAAAATATGCTAGATACCAAAAGCAATTAACTGTCACCAAATAAAAAATACGAAAAAGTTTCATTGCGCTCAATGTATTATCAAAATTAGTATTTTAATCTATGTTTGATTCATTTTTTTGACAACTAAATTTCTTTGGTTGCTTGTCGCACGTCATGGCTACATAAAACATTTTTGAAAAAAAAATGGCACGTAGTTGTAGAAAGGTTCGCCACCCCTAACCTTAAAGTATTTGGAATACTTAATAAGCATTCTAAATGCTTACTAAGCACTTTCAAGGTTTAATAAAACATATTTCGTATATCTTTTATAATTGTTATTCGTTTGATGATCCCCAACAATAATATTACAAATATTCAATTAAATGAAACCAATTTTTTCAGACTGTATATTGACAAAAAATTATAAAATTATAATTCAATAGATGACGTTTCGGTCCAGATTTAGAGCTTCTTCAGAAATAATCTAGAAAATATAAAAATGAATTAATATCTACTTATTTTCTAATAGAATCAAGATTGAATTATTTTTGAAATATACAGTCTGAAAAATTGGTCGATAATTTTATTTATTTGAAGAGTTCTATTCAGACGTTAATCTAAGATTTGAATTAAAAATATTGTTAGTGTCCAAAATTTATATCATAACTTAATGAGGAAGTTAAGATTTAAGATGTTACTTCAAAATACTTAATGCTTTATGCTTAATTTTTTAAGCACTTTAGTAACTGCTCGCTGCTTATAAGCATTTCTGAAAATGAAAGTGCTTGTCGCTTGAATAATTCGAGTAATTATAAAAGTGCTCGATGCTTGAAGCGCTTATAGGTTCTGTGCTTTGCCCAGCTCTGGCTAAAATTTAACCTGTAGTTTAAAACGGCTTTTTAGTTCTGTGATCGATATATGCACTGGATCAGTCCGTATTTCGCAACAATAAAAATAAACAGAAAACTGTCGGTTATACCTACATGCTTCGAGGCATCTCCATGAGCGACTAACGACGAGACAAATGAAATTTGTCAACGTACATTTTCTAAATCGATTGTAAAAACTCTCGTCCGGTACTGTGTCTTTCTCGATAGAAACCGGATCTCGTCAATTTTATTTCGAATTTTAAGAAAGTGGATTTATGTTCATAACTTCATATGGGACCAGTCCATAAACATTATGAACTCAACAGTGACGGAATTTTTCAAATCAAGTATGGCTGATACTGCAGTGAATTTCAGTTAAGAGGCATCATTAAAGCGAAATCATTAATGCATTACAGAAGATCGTTCCACTTAAAATGCAACATTCCCCGGAAAAAATATACTTGATAAATGCATTGATGATTTCCATGACCGCCATAGAAATGTCTCAAAAATTCGACATACGCGATTTTGCCTGATGCCATTAAATTTTATAGTGTACACTAAATCGTTTATTGCTCCTCTAAACTTACGACTAAACGAAAATAGCTAGTTTATAGTACGTTAAATATTAACTTACTTGCTACAGAACCAATTTGTATAGCGTATTAACATAGTTTAGTTGCGGCGATGTTGAAACTGCAAAATTATAATATGTTCAAACGAAATTCGTTACTTTATTTGTATTAAGGCTAAATATCGAACTTTCTCACGTTTACGAATTAATTATATCCACATCGAAAACCGGAATATAAATGATCACGACGGGATAAAGTTTTGATTCCCCTCGACTCCAAAGAGAAAGCCGCCCTTTATTGAGATCCATATCGAATTTAAATTAACGTTTTAAAATTTTGATTTATCGACTTTGGACTTCAGAGAAGCTCCGACAAAAACTTATTATTGCACAATAATAATAAAAAGGAGTGTTCGGAATTGGTTCTTTATAATAATATAAGCAATAATAAAATAAAATTGTTAACCCCCCCCCCTTCCGATTAAAAGGAGGTAAGTAACCAAAGAAAATCCGTCGGGGGCTGCCATTCGCTGCCCTGAATTAAGGTTATACACCCTCGACCGTATTAGTAAAGACTGCGTCCGTATTTTGTTGTAATAAAAAAATGTTATATGACTTGGTAAATTATTATTTCTTATGGAAATATTATATCCTGTAGATAATAGCTTTATTTTTTAATATTTAAGAAATTAATATTTAAACATTTGACATATTATCATAAAGTTGTGACTTTAGCAGTATATTTCATGAAGCCCAGTGTACACGAAATATTTTATGACGTTTTGTTTTTAAAAACCTTAGAACCGTTAGACGTATAGTTTTTGAGATATTGGATATTAAAAATGCAGTTTTTAATACACTGTAAATGAGATAATATCCAGTTTTGAAGTTTTAGTTATTAGCAACGTCAAAAAAAATTATTTAATAAAAACAAAATTTATGAAAAACTTTTCGTGTAAAGTGGTTTTCATAGTGATATAATTCAAATTTAGAAAATAGAGATTTTGAGAGTTGTTTCGAAAATTTTTAATTAATATTTCTCCAAAACTGCACGGGAAAGTTTAGTTTTTTTAATTTTTACGTTATCTGAATGAGTCAAACTTTCGAACAATCAGTTTTTTTAAAATTTGTCTATAGCCAATTTGGTTTAATCTTATTTTTATATACACTTGCGGGCAGTCTTCTCATTTATCACTGTGTTAAAAATCGCATTTTTAATAATTATTATCTTGAAAACTAAACGGTCAATGTTTTTTAAAATATGCAGTTGAATGTATGAGATATCCATAATTAACATATTAAAGTTTCAGCGTATTATCTATAGGTACATTGCTCTGTCGAGCGTATAACCTTAGGAATATGAAAATAGCAATTGAAGACTACAATTATTTACGTACCCAACGTGATTTCATCACATACTCTAAAATTGCAATATTTTAGTTCATTTCACGGCAGCGGCAGCCCTTGACGATTTTCTTTGGTTCTTTACCTCCTTTTAGTCGGGGGTTTTAAAATTTTATTTAATCATTTTTCAATTACAACGTTAACATTCGCGTGTCCTGGGTTTTTTTAAAATTTTTGATTTTGTTTAGATATAGATAGTGTTTCATAACAGGCTGAGCTTGTTTTTTTCAAAGTAAAAGTATTTCACATAATTTCTGCCTGCAGCAACGAAGTTATATTTAATGTTAGGACGTTTATTATAAAATAACGCAGACACTAAGATCGTTAAGGAAAGGGCAGGTGCTAGATTTAAACAAAGACAGTTCCATAACTGACATAATAAAGTGTCCTACTTTACAATTCCACGCACCTCTCTCATGAATTTCCCAAACTACGAGAATTGGTCTGGATACTATATTATAAATACATAGAAAGCACCTATATATAATAATAATACAGTATATAAGCAGGAAATACTTCACACAGGGATAAATAATTGCTTGTGTTGGCAGCATTGCCGGAAATCGTACCACTGCATCATCGACCTGGTTGTTCTGCCGGAGAGAACCGCTCTAACTTCACGTCTTTGCAAACAAACACCGTATTTGTGTTCGTGTTTTGTTGACAGTTCCTGCCTTTTGTTTTTGGACAATGTTGTATTTTACTCTGGAATTAACTGTATTCGGAACACTAGTTGATACCGACTAAGAAACTTAATAAAGTGCTTTCAACTTCACTTTTTAAAACTATACTCAATTGTTTGAAAACTGTTGCCCGCCTGTTTTTCTAGAATGTAATCCTCTGATGCCCATATTCACCGAACACTATTAAAGATAGAAATTTATAATCTTGGAATACATTTATTCATTAGAATAAAATTTACTTTCAATTCACCAAGCAAATTATCAGATAGAAAAGTTAGTTAAAGAATAAATATACACTGCACTATACTCCTTGCTCTTTTTGTGAATATTTTGATGTTCACCCAAAAATCCGACCGATGGCGTTAGTTTAAACGTCAAGAAAGAGTTTGATAATAATGTTTTATCCTAACCTTCCACTAACTTTAATGTATTACAACGATACACTTCACAAACGGTTAATAAACAACACATAAATAAATTCACAAAAGCAACTGTAGATACAATACTCCACGTTTATAGGTTAAGTATTATGATCTATGCGGCAGTCACTATTATTTTATCAGGCGAATAAATACCTATTTATACCTTGGAAGTAAGACAGAATAGATTCATATACCTGCAGTAAACATAATTATGCTGGGTTAATTGATTTATTGCTATTTATTCAAAAGAATAACTACATGAAGGACAAATGAACATAAAATAGCTGATTTTCACATCATAATAAGTATATATGTAATATTTTTGACAGTTCACGTTCGGTCATAATGGTAAGTATCTATGTTAACCGTACTTTCCTTCTCTGTAGCTGATAAGAATTTAAATGGAAACTGAACTACTGGTAAAATCGCATTATATTTGTTTTACTTTATGCACGAGTGTGAAAAAAGTCATTTTAACTTCCATTTCATAGGAGGTCGTACAAAATGGATAGGTACCTAGTTAGGCTTAGAGCAATAATTTTGCAAATGAACAAGTTATGTCAAATTTTGTAACAAAAAAAAGACGGGTTGCAGTCCGGGAGTGCCGGCAGAAGTGAAAACTTGAATATTAACGTCTTAATTTTTTGCATTTAGTAGCATTGTTTATTTATTGACAACAGTTTTAAATAAAATGGTTTGTATCATAGATTGCATTTTTATGTACGATATTTCAACGCTAGATGTCTAACGTTGTATAAAAAGTATCTGGCAATTACTATCGCTTAGAGAGTCTCATCCAGTTCTTACTTTTCCTGACGCGAGTTTAACATTTTTTACCCATTACAAAAAAAGTGTACAACGCCGCTAAAGAAGTTTTGTAAATAAAATGGTTTGTATCATAGATTGCATTTTTATGTACAGTATTTCAACGCTAGATGTCTAACGTTGTATAAAAAGTATCTGGCAATTACTATCACTTAGAGAGTCTCACTCAGTTCTTACTTTTCCTGACGCGAGTTTAACATTTTTTACCCATTACAATGTTACCTTTTTTCTTTTTCCGTTTAAAAACAAATTAAATATAATACTTAATAAAAATAGTGCGTTGATAAAATAAATGTTTAAAATATAATTTTAAATAATATAAAATAATGGTGACATTTTAGTGCTTACAGTTGGTACAAAAAATAAAATTTCATAGGCATTTGTTCTCGATTAATTTAGTCGTAAAATAGTTCGTTGCTCGTCGCCTGACAGAACACATCGGACCAATTTGGGTTTGTAGAGAAGTGTTAATTTATAAATATATTTGTTCGAATTAAAGAATTCGTTTGTTTTTTTTCTATTTTGTTTAAATCTTACTTTACGTAGGTAAGAGGTAGCGAACAGATTTTTTTCTTTTTTTTACGTGTTCAGTCGACGAGCAGCGAAACATTTTTAATTGTATTTCTAGGTTATACCTACTTTTTTCTTTTTCACGTGCACGTGTCATTTTAATATTTTTTTTTTTTCTATATTTTAATCGACGTTTATCATTGAAACGTTAAAAGATATTGCGATATAAATACTATTTTACTTTTGGGTAAATAACGTTGCAGTATTGTTTAATTCTATTTTTTGGAAAAAATATAAAGTAAACCTCTTGGTAGTAGTAATTGTAAATTTATAAAATCTTTGCTCTTTCAACAATATTGTAATAGTTCTTATCCAATGCTGCAGAATTAATGAAAAGTTTCTTCGATATACAATATTAATCTTAGTAATTGCTAATGTTATAATATATATTTTTTATAATTTTCTGTGAAATAAATAACCTATTTTGTTTATACTGTAAAACCTTATCAGGCATTAAAGATTGTTAAATTTCGTATTTTTCTTCGTATATTTGGTTTTTTTTTGTTTTGAGTTTTCTACCTTCAACTGCCGCTATGGGCCCCGGCAGGCTTCCGCCAATGGCATAGACTTGGTTCAGAGCGACTCGGCGACAACAAAAAAAGTGTACAGCGCCGCTAAAGAAGTTTTCACTTCAAAAACTGCATACATGTGACTTATAACGTGTATGCATGCGTCGCACAGACACTAATGTGCTACCAGAAAATTGCCACAAGTAGGTACACTAAATTACGTGCATAGATTATGTTAAGTATAGGGACACGTCTAAGTGAGTGTATTTCTACTGTTATGTAACCAGTAGTGTATACGCGGTTGAGTGTACACACTTCTAGTAAATAAACAAGGCTTTGTGGGCACCGGTGTGACCACAGCCGGCTAGATAGCCGTCTCATTCCACCACGGAAAAGTTACACCTATATGAGGGCAATTTACATAGATACGACGTCATAGAATAAACGCGAATTTGTTTTTTTCTTATATAATTTTCAAATAACTTTTAAAGTGAAACTTTTATTCTATCGCCCCGAATTTTTCTGGCCGTCTGTTGCATGTCGCATTACAGGCGGCCGCGGAGTAGGGGTAAAGTGGCCAATATGGCGGCGCCCATGGTTAGCATCAGCTGACCGTGTAGTATGTATAACACATAGTCAGTCTGTCATGCGGGCAAGTGCTGTACAGTGTTTACATGTTTTTATTCGTGTATTCATGTGAATATTGTTGTTTATAATTAATCGTGATGGATAAGTGTCTACAATCCAACGTCTACAATCCAATAAAAGTTTCACTTACGTCGTGGTTTCTTAAAACCACACAACTGTTTTTTTCTTCATACCTCGATCGAAAGTGCATAGTTTCGGCATCGATTGTAAGGCAGAAAGTCTAACATTTACTCCTTGGTGGGATTACACGCTACAATGCGGGAAGTTCGTGCGGTAGTAAAGCAAAAACAACCAATCAACTGTTGTTTAGATGTCGTTTCCATATAGCAACCCTATTACATTTTAGCTGATGGTCGCGAACAGCTGTCATTCGTGTTTTTACGTATAACCTCAAAGCTTCGCCTCAGGAATTATGGCACGCAGTGCAAGAATGTCAATCTTTCGGCCCTTGTGGTGTAATATACTACTTTTGCATTTCCATTCCTGTATGAGCGGTAGTAAAATAACAAATTTAACACTAGTGCAGTGCTCCGAACAAAAATACCTAAGTAAACACTAACTTACCTATACAACAATAATTTTCAGAAGCGACCTGTCAGTTACCATTTTATGCTATAAGAGGAACAGAGACAGTAAATCAGGTGTATTTTTCGTAAACAACCCAAATAGATTGCAAATGACACTAACACTTACAGCTGTCAAAAATATTGAATATATAAATACTTATTTTGATGTGAAAATCAGGTAGTTTATAGAAGGTGCGTGTAAAAAAATGTATTATGTATCTCGAACGTAATTATATTGACTCGTGTGACTGTTAAAACTCGCTGACACTCGTTTTTTCCATAACGCCATAACTCGTAACATAGTAACGAGCTCACATAAACCACTATTTACTAACGAGTAAATTTCGTGCATAGAATATCTGTATCCATTTTCTATTATTTTTTTTTTCGAAGCGTCAATTGAAAGAGCTCCTACATTATTTAGGTTGCCCAGCTAGTCGCTTTTTTTTTAAATTGTAGCGTAAATTTGTATTTTTTTAAGACAATAATGCCTAAGTTAACTAACATATTCAATTGGATAAGGATTAATATCATGTCAGTCAAGATATCTCAGTAAATACTTTAGATCGAATTTTTAAAAAATAAAAATGACTACTGTGGGTCCTCCTTAGAAGATAGACATATTCCATCGCGGACTTTTCTGTAGGCCTTTTTAAGATCTACAATTTTGCAGTACATTAATTTGATGCTGCATATATTATGATTTTATCAGCGTAAGCCGAAAAGCGCCTTTTTACGACTTGATTACAAAACATCGAGATTTCTCTATACTATATCCTTAAATTTAATATGAATACATTATACACACAAACCTTCCAGAAGAAATTCTGTAATTGATGGTGACAACCGTATCAAAATCTATTGTGTAGTTTAGAAGTACTAAGCGAACAGACAAACGCGGATAGGGACTTTGTTTTAATTTAATTAGAGAATAGACATATGCGCACCTAGCTTTAGGATCATTTAAATTGTGTATCGTCATCATTATCATTTAAAAACGGAGCATGTCTATTGTCTATAGTTTTTTCACTGATCTCTGATATTCGCGTAGGCTAGACGTATGTATCTTGGTCGCCTGAGATGCACAAGTTATTTATAATACACCAGCAGACAGAATTAAAATTTAATCTCTGCGCTAACCTGCAACGTCCACTAAGTTATCCTGCGGATCCTCAAATAGGTAATACTGGAGGTTATTAATATTTTAAAAGGACCTATTTTATTATCGATGTTATATCAGCTTTATATTTTGCGATTTCATTTTATAAGCTTATGCGTTTCTTATTGACAAATTAAAAGTAATACTTTTGTAAGATTTAATGACAATTATTTTTGAATTTGAATGGGTTTTTTGTTCTGTAACATTATAACTTTTATAATGTACATTTTGTATATATTTTTTTTTCAGTTACTTAATCATAATATCATTTTGTCTGTATTTATTACATAATCATTTTGTATTACTGTTTAGAATTTTGTAAAATTTGAAATTAGTTCCATCGTAGCATTCAATAAATCAACATTAAAATAAAATATTAAAACATCTTATCATTTCTTAAATCAAATCTGACAGCGAAAATACACGCAGCAAAATTTATTTCACTGATTAAACAGATTAAATGATTATAAAAGAATAAAATTAAAATTTAAAATTGTGAATACTAAAAATGATATTTATTTAAATCATATCAAAATAAAGTATCGATCACGGAAAGTAACAAGTGCGTTACAGTTCAACTCGAGATTTACTACCGGAAACAGCTGGGGTATATTTTTTTAAACTTCAATCTCAACCGGAAGTGTAGATACATTTTTTTTAAATAGCATCATATATTTTTTTACACATTTCCGAAATCTCCATTTTTTCTCTCTCTAAGCTCATATACCTAAAATGTTCATAAAGTTACATAACACAATATTCAAGAAAAATGTTATCGATTTATTAATTAAATACACAGTAATAATTACTTTCATACCACTCCACACGTGTAAATTATTATTAATGATAATTTTTACTGTGTATTGATAACATTTCTCTTGAATATTTTATCATCGAACCTTTCATATGAATTTATAGAGAAAAAAATGGATATTTCGAAAATTAAAAAAAAAATATGCCTATATGTTGCTATTAAACAAAAATGCATTTACACTTCCGGTTGAGTTTTAAATACAAAAAAATATACCTCAGCAGTTTTTGATAGTAAATCTCGAGTTAAACAAAAAAGTATTTAAACTTTTTTTTCTATCTGTACGTGGGACACACGAATTAATCAGTGTTACCACTTGCAGTGAACGCTTTCCATTACAAAAAATGAATTTTTTTATTTCTAAGGATACATAAAACACAGCTTTTCATTCTTTATACTATTTTTCAAAGATATTTTGTATGTATGTATTATGAACTCGACTACAAAACCCTGTATTTTCGCTATTATCAAAATACAGTTTTAGCAGCAATGAACCATATTTAATAAAATTAAAACATAATGAAACATAATTGTGTCATGCAAAATATACTGTATAATCAAATAAACTCACCTACCGACACGTGGACCCGTGTATACATCTGTAAAAATACAGGTTGTCCTATTACAGCAGGGGTCAGTCCTTTCTAAAAGATCAAAATTTTCAATAGATATTGTGCAGTGATAGATTCTATATATGTACATCTAATTAGGTTTATATCAAATTTGGTTGAAATCTATTTTCTAAGAAAAAACAACGCTTTCGATAAAGTGTGGCTAAATATTGTTCGAAGTTAAACTTTGATCCTTTATATTTGGACATTTTTGTTAGCTTTCTGTTTCTATCCGATCGACACCAATATTTCCCTATGTGCACCTTATAAGGTGCACATAGGGAAATTAGCATTGGGAAGAAATACTTGGATCAGAGTTAGCCATGACTGCATTAATTGTTATTTCTATTAAATTATCGTGGTAATCTTGATGATTTCTATTTTATTTTGATTTATTTTTATTTATATGGCTTTTTTAATAATAAAAAGCTCTTATAAATCACTATTTTATTTTTTTGTACAAAAATAAAACAAAAAAACAACTCCATCTGTTTGGAAACATTTCATTCAAAAATTGTCTGAATGGTATGACGTATGCGCGTTGGTAAATCAGTGACCCAATGTCTTTAGGTTCAACACGAATAGGCGGAGATATTTGATCTCGCACAATATTTAAATATTTTTGGGAATTTAATGTCCCATTAATAAAAAAAATCCGATTATGTTGTAAACATTTGAATATTTTCTTCGGTAGTATACACATTCATTTTGCAAAAGAATATTATCTCAAATTGAAAAACAAGATTTCAAGGCTCACCCTGATCCAGTCATTTTTTCCCAATGTTAATTTCCCTATGTGCACCTTACATACTGTATATAATCTAACAGACCTTGAGCAAAACTGAATAAGGACACACTGTATTTACACAAATTAACACACATATAGCTAGTATTTTATTTAATTATAAAATGTATTTATGCCCAATGCGCCATCTATGTGTACCTTATGTAAACACTAATAGTTACATATTTGATATTCGTGCTTTAAATGAAAAGGGGAGCATATTATGACAGCCTTTGAGTGCATGCCCGTTGATTGGCGCATTCAAAAGTCAACTTCGACTTTGTTCAGACTAACTACTTGTTGCCGTTGTTCGTTCTATCAACTTTTTATGTTTCATTTAAAACTGCTGAAACAATCCTGAAAAACGACCAACACAAAATGGCAACAAACCTCGCTATTTAGACCATTAAAATGACGAACTCAGTTTGCAATAATTCGAAAGTTAGAACTCGAAGCGGATAAGGAGACTGTTTTGGCCCGATTTTTAAAAATCAATAAAAAATATAAAAAAATTCAAATAATTGATAATTTTTCGTATTTTTAAATTTTGGGTGTTTTTAGAGATTTTCTTAGCCGTGAAAATTTTCAAATTCTCTACTTTAATAATTTTTTATTAATTTTTGACAATAGGTGAAGAATCATCTGTTTTTACAATATTATCAATAAAAAATATGACTAGTTCTAACTGTTCTAAAGATACAAGCAAAAAATCAAGTGATCCACACTGTAGACAGTTGAATTGACAACACTAACAGTTAAAACGCTTCAATAATTAGTACTGTATATTTGAACACGCAAACGTATCTATAATATTATCCCATTCAGATCTCCGGAAACAATGGACAAACGCGTACTTACACAATATGTATAATATTATATTCTCTATAGAACATAACGTTAGATCCAATTCCTATCGTACCTATTCTATAAACCCTCGGCCGGAGGAATAGTCTCTACACAATATAAAACCGACATGCCGTGTATAATTTAGCTATTGTTATGTTATCTGTTGGATGTTAGGTGTTTGCCTGACCACTGCGCAGTACAGCAAAGGAATATTAATGCTTGGAAAGCTCTATGGCCATTAGAAAGCTTGATTAATAAGTTGAAGAAAGAGAACGGCACGTATATGATAATTTATTTGTATTATGTTACTTAGTACATACCTATTAAATATCGCATTATTCATGAAAACTCTAAAATAAAATTAATATTTTATATATACCCGGCCGAGTGTTGCTGTGGGTCAGTCCGGTTTGAGTTTGTTGCTGTTACGTTCAACAAATGGCGCTCCTGTTGTGGTAAAATATTTAGTATATAGCGAGTGTTGCTTAAACGTCCAACATATGGCGCTCCCGTTGCGATAAAATATTTAGTATATAGCGAGTGTTGCTTTAATGTCCAACAGATAGCGCGGTGTGAGTTTAATGCTGTTTTACAAAGAAAAGCATAAAATAAACTATGCTCATGAAATGAACGCTTTTGCAAACGGCACGTTACTTTAACGTTCAACAGATGGCACTGTTTTTCAAAAAGAACATGTTTTCACCTGTCACAGGTGTGGTATATCTATATAATATGTATATAAAAGCACTTCCGTATTCCAATGCAATGTGTCAAAATTTCAAAGCAATCGGTGAAGAACTTTCGGCGATTTGCGTTTTTGAACAAACGATAATTACCTACATTTTTATTTATAATATATAGATTAGTGTTTTTACAAAATTTTTGCTAACTGTGCTAGCATTATCAAGGGAGGGTTGGAGTGTTATTTATCTGTTAAAGATGATACATAGGTTGGAGAAATTGCTCGTGTTTGGTGCAAAAACTTTTTTGAATACCGCACCTAAGGTTCATTAGTAGATCCTTGACAACTTTAATCTTTTTAATTGTGAAAATTGATTCAGTACAAACAAAAAATGACGTTCGTTGAAAAATTGGTTGTCTGTAAAGTCGGTTTACGGACGATAGTTTTACGTGATAACGTCATAAAGAAACATTGAACCATACTCGTTAAGTGTTGAAAAATAACTTTTTTTTTATTTTTCACATTATGCGTATACATTTCCAAACATTTATTTTTACATATTTAAATAGTAAAATTAGAGTTCTAACCAACTGTAGAAACGGTTTTTAAATATAATGAACCGTTTTCAAAATACACTCAGTTTTAATAAACGGACGGTCGGTTGGTGTGGATTTTTCACTCCCTATAAGTATATATACGAGCGAACTGTGCTGTCTAGTGGAAGTTTGTGTCTTGTGATCTTTAAAAAATAAATTTTTGTAGCTGTCAAACTTGGGCCGATCGTGCTTCTCTATCGCTTATACTGCGCTCTCGCTTGCACGCACAGGGTCAGGCGGAACGTGACACTTTTTCGTACATGCAGCCGGTGTTTCATCAATTTATAAGATTGGTGTTTCATCAATTTATAAGACGTTATCACGTCAAAAACTTACAAGCTAAGAAAAGTAGTCCAGGAATTTTTGTTCGTTACGAATTCATGACTGAATCCTTTTAAAAAGCAATGAAAAAAAACCCCGCAGGCTACAAAAAATGAAAGAAGATCAAGAAAACATTTTTCTCATTTGGAACCTTTAAAGTTTCAAACAGTCTCGACTTTCTGTAATAAACGACATTATTTTGCATGTAGACCTAAAATTTGCAACTAAACACACTGGAAACAGTTATAAAACAAAAGCAAAGCAAACTAGAAACAAGAACATGCCAAACAAAACTTTAAAACTTTAACAAATACGTAAAACAAGCGAAAACGAGCTTTAAACAAACCACGCATAGAACCGATAATCGCGTTTGCGTGTAGCGCAAGTTTTCAAGAATTCTTCAGCGCTTCTTATAACGAATCGTGCCACGTCGTGTACAGTCGTCGGGTTCGAGAAACAAGTGAACAGCGACTATGTTAGAACGAAGGGGCACGACGAAACGCGAAGGGCGAGGGGATGGTTAGACGGTGTAGGCGAACTATACACCGTTAGTTATATAAGCTTTCTCTGTAGGGGTTACTTGCCGAGGGTGTTTCGTTTCGCAATTTCAAGAGAATATCGTAAGGGGGTGCGATAAAGATAGACGTATCACTCAAGATGGCCGCCGTGGTCTCAAACATAAAGATTCTATAAGAAATCGAATTAATGACTGCAAACGATTTTCGACTCTATCGCATATGTCGTTAAAGAAAAGTTAAATTTTAACGCTAAGAAATTTAATTAAAAAATGCAAAATTGTCAATAAGTGATGGGAAATTAGTATGCTGTAATAGACAAGGTGTCGTTTTCATTTATTATTTGAGAATATGACTGTAAAAAGAACTTTCAATACTGAATTAAATATATTGTGTTAAAATGTTCGTGGTAATAATTCTTACATATCCCCTTTAATATCGAAAAGAAATTTAAATCGTTACGAACTAACAGAGAGTTTGTGAATTATAGACACTAAACAACCGAGGTAATCAGCGTCGTTACGAACTAAGAACTACTACAGAGAACTTGTCTATTAAAAATTGTATAACTATTTAAATACGGAACAACAAAAATACTAAAACTAAAAATTGTACAAATCTTAGAGTAACATCTAACAGCCAACTTGATTTAATTAATCAGCTTTTATTTAGTATTTTAAAACACTGTTAAATTACTTTATCAAATCTACCAATAGGTATTAATCCCTTAAAGAAATAGTTTGAAAATTGAATAACAAAATTTTTAGTGAACTTTTTAAAAATTCACAATTTAAAACTTCATAATTATTCATCAACATAACATAACGGTTAAAATTTATGCATAAGATTTTTGACGGTTTTAACCTTGAAAAATTAAAATCGTCTGGTGTTAAAAAAGGCTTGAATGTCCGTTTACATTGTTCAAACAAATAAAAAGATTTTTTCTACAACGAAGTAGTTATTTTCTCACATAAACGGGTTTTGGACATCACAGCCGCCGGACCAAAAGGGTCTCATCTTCTATAGTACAAGTGTTGATTGACCTCTTTCTTTTATAGGTCAGCAATACTTTTTTTCTGTAAGAACAGGTTATGAATACTGTCTGCAAGCAGCATCACTTAGCAAACGATCATTTTAAAAGAAAGTATATAACTTGCATAAGGCGTTTCTTAAATAATATTTTTATCAATTTTAATTTAATTTAATCCTTATTCCAATCATTTAGCTGAAATAATAATAATATTTAATTAATAGAAAAAATCTACTGAACCGATTAAATTAAAAATTATATAGACCATTCCGCCATTTTCTGACGACGACAAAAATTATAATTTTTTGTCAATATACAGTCTAAAAAAATTAGACGATAATTTTATTTATTTGAAGAGTTCTATTCAGACGTTAATCTAAGATTTGATTATTATCTATTATTTATATTTTTTGTTTGCCGTAACTTCTTGAAAAGTTGCCGTATTTTACGAACTATATAAGACGCACCTTTTTACATAGAAAAATGGACTCAAATTTTGGGTGCGTCTTATGATCCGAAAAATACGATAACCGATTTGAACAATTTCAACGCCGCGGCTATGTGCTCAAGAAGATGACCCCATATAATTTTACCTTAACAATTCAATGGTTTAAGAAAAATTGAAACCGTCTTTAAAAAAATCAACTTATAAAAGTGAAAAGAATAACGTTATATAAAAAAAAATAAATTTACTGAATGGAATGAATATTTTTTTTAAGTATTACCTATAATAATAATACAATCCATCTGTTATACACCGTGACGTAACAGCATTATCGAAGTTTAATGGCCCCTATTCTGTATGGTCAATGTTAAAATTAACAGCGCTGTTAAATTATTGTTTCACTCTAACGTATGTATTTTCAAATTTGTGAAAGAAAATTAACAGCACGCAGTAATTTAATACATTGATCGTACAGACAAGGTCGTAATTAGCTTTCTTGGGGCCCTGGGCCAGACCTCATTGTTGCCCCCTTCGCCCATACTAAATTTTATGAATTAAATAAACCTACCCATTTCCCCAAAATTAACCAGTACTACAGCCAGAAAAAAAAATTTGGAAGGAGCTAAACTGATATTTACGATAATTTTTTAAATTTACGTGTATTTTTCTTTGTCTTTTATTAGCTCCTATGTTGTTAGGAGTCCTTAAGGCCCAGTAGGCCCGGACCTAGGGCGGCCTATCGTGACAAAACAAAGTATGGCATCTGGCGGCCCGCACTGCACCGTGCAGTTTGCACCGCATCGTATAATAGGGTAATCTTCCCAAAAAAGTGATCGGAACATCTGATTTAGATCGATATTTTAGGCAGTTAAGTTTTTTTAAATGCATTTAAAACAGGCAACTTATTAAAACCAACAATGTTGAGCCATTGTCGAGGATTTTTTTTTATAAATTTGAATTTAACGCTCTTCAAAGATGATTTCACGTAAGGTTTGTTGATAGCGCGCAACGTCTAAGCTCAAAAATGAGTTCGTGAGAGTGTGTACATTAAATCTTTTATTTAAATATATATTATCCCTGAAACCTTGGAAATTATTACAAACTAGCAGCTATTATAGTTAACTAAATTTCTGAATTGATTTCGATAAAAGTTGGCAATAAAGTAAATTCATTATGTAATTTATATGATGGATGCTGAGAAAGGGGTGACTGATACTTACTACATGGCCCGGGGCCCAGAGCGGCACTGCAAATCCGCCACTGGTTAGGACAGTATAGTAGAAAGGGGGGCTACTATTTTTTAACAGATTCCCAAAAAGTTGTTGAAAGACGTACTACAGTTTTTTTTAATATAATGCGATTTTTTTATCTTTCTGGATCCTGGGCGCGTGCCCCTGTTGAGTTACGGTCCTGCATACAGAATAAGCATTTGACATTTGACAAACTCTCCTGTTATACGCATGTCATAGAGTAATAAAAATTATTATTATTATTATTATTATTATTATAAGCATCATAAGATGCTAGGCTTATCAAGGGGAACGCTAATTCATATGTACACTAGTTAGATGTATTAATAAATTGTATGCCTGTAATACAGGCATTACGTAAATAGACTTGGAAGGTGGCATTAGCTTGTCACAAAAGCCGCGTTCATTGTTTAGGGGGGTTTTGCTCGTCTTTGTCTTATTTGATTAATTTATCAACTTGTGTTCTGTTTGAGCTGCGAATAGTTTACAAATAAACCAACAATATTCTACGGAACTAGTTTGTACCCGCGGCTTCCCTCACTTTAATTATAATAATCTCAAATTATATATAGGGTGCCCGTATTCCTCTCGGGCGAGAAGAAACTATGATTAATTTGGAATGACTTAACCTCTGTACTTGGGGTTTGGAAATGAGTCATTTTTTTATGATAATGGCATTTCTGTGAATAATTTTTATTCTATTTTTCTAATTTATTGTAAGTTTTAACACACAACATAAAATCTAACAGTAAATTTCGTGGTTTTTAGCTTTAGGAAGCTTAGGCAATTTGTATGCTATCTGCAAATCATGGAAAAATTCAGGCCAAAAAGTGAGAACATTTTTTTTTATTTTTTAACTACCAAAATTCGGATTTTTGTGAAAAGGAAATCGAAGTTGATTTTCTTAAAAATGACGCATTTCCGACCCCCAAGTGATAGAAGTTAAATAATTCCAAATTAGTTTCTTCTCCCGAGAGGAATACGAGCAATTACCGGTCACCCCGTATACAAGTGCTGGACCGACAAAAATCATTAGATGATTCTTTAAGGAGTAGGTATAAAGAAGAAGTTCATAGAGTAGAAAAACAAGAAAAGCAGCTGCTTTTTTTAAAATATCTTTTTTAAGACCACCAACAGTAAGGGTTATCTAAGCCTAATTTTTAATAATAAATTGAAAATCCAACTGGACCTAGGAACTGGGGGCTTGTAATAGAGGAGGTATATAAGCAATGGTATTGTAATCCGGAAAAACGGATCCAGAATTACTAAACGTTTACCGGATCCGATGATGCCAATTTTTTTCATAAACAGTTCATTTTGAAACTAAAAGAGAAAATTATTTTGACTTGATTAATCCAATCAGATACGGCCGGATTTGAAATGCCACTTTAACGTAGCGACAACGAATTGAAAATTTAATAAAATAAGAGGCACAATTATTTCTTTGCGTCTTTACGTCCGTAACATATTAAAAAAACAGTTGTGTGGTTTTAAGAAACCACGACGAAAGTGAAACTTTTATTGGATTGTAGGCGTTGGATTGTAGACACTTATCCATCACGATTAATTATAAACAGCAATATTCACATGAATACACGAATAAAAACATGTAAACACTATACAGCACTTGCCCGCATGACAGACTGACTATGTGTTATACATACTACACGGTCAGCTGATGCTAACCATGGGCGCCGCCATATTGGCCTTGGCTGCTCCACCGAGCGCCTATACTCCGAACGCCTTTCACTTTACCCCTACTCCGCGGCCACCTGTAATGCGACATGCAACAGACGGCCAGAAAAATTCGGGGCGATAGAATAAAAGTTTCACTTAAAAAAAAAATATTAAAGAAAAGCAGGCTGCTAATTCTCGAACGTTCTTCTGTTAAGACTTTAGACGATGACCGGTTTTCATAACGAGCATTCAACCGTCAAGACAATTAATTAAAATCGTTTATCAAAATATTTCTTATTCATGCTGTGTGATTCATAACAAGATTTTCATCGCATCTATTCATGAATCATTTGCAAGTATCCAGAGCAAAGAGTTGACTGGCATTGGGCGAGGGGTGCTTTATATGCGGTGGGACGGAGGGGGGCTGCAGGTTAGATCTGTGCTGCAGCCGACATGCCATGGTCAACTGGGGGAAGGGGATGAGGCACCAGAAGGGGTTGTGAGCTCTTGCATCTTACATCTGCGGCATCGACTCTACCAAATCTGCATACCGATTGCGCGGCCAAATGGTTGCCAACATAAAATATACCGTGCGTCAATCAACTATACTAATATTAAACCGTATAGGAAATTGGAAAATAGTCAAAAAATGAAATAAAGTCAATAAATTGAACTTTTAACATAGTTATCATAATATTTCTTTATAGCTGCTGAAGAAGTCATAATTTGTGATGTGCCGGATTTCCGTATCCGTATCCGCGGATATCCGAGGGAGAAGAAAGATCCGTATCCGTTATTTTTATGGCGGATCTTTTACCTTATTAATTTTCAATTCATAG
Source organism: Xanthostigma xanthostigma (assembly GCA_963575645.1). Classification (NCBI taxonomy): domain Eukaryota; kingdom Metazoa; phylum Arthropoda; class Insecta; order Raphidioptera; family Raphidiidae; genus Xanthostigma; species Xanthostigma xanthostigma. The sequence goes on along the minus strand of OY754471.1, from coordinate 5,553,305 downwards.
ATGAAATTTTATATATAGGTGATTACGTAATAATGAAAAACTGTTAAATTCCATTCAGATTATTTTTTATTTCTTAAAATCGTATTTGGCATCTTTATATTGCAAAAATTTATCGTAGTGAGTACCATACCAATAGTACATAACTCAAAGGTACTAATAAAAAACTATTTTTATAATGAGATATTGCACATCGATCTTTGGAAAGAGACAATCTGTTATGAGAGTTAACTCTTAAAGAAGTCAATAACTTTTTCTCATAACAAATAGTCTCTTTCCAAAGTTCGATGTGCAATATTTACCGCCGCGTACTCTAAGAAAATTAAGATCCGTATCCGTATCCGCGGATCTTGAAACCAAATATCCGTATTCAGATCAGTATCCGCGGATATGCATTTTTAACGATCCGGCACATCACTAGTCATGATATATGACGAAACGTTCAATTTATTAAAATTAAGGAAAAAAGGAACCCTTATAAGATCACTTTGCTGTCCGTCCGTCTGTCTGTCTGTCTGTCGAGACTCTTGGGAATCAACCCTTCCCGTTGACCTAGAATCATGAAATTTGACAAGAAGCAATGTCTTAGGTACTGGGCAGGACTCTGACGGTTCAAAGAGAGCTTAGAAAGCTGACATACGGCTAAATATAACATCCTCCATTTATATTAGTGATGTGCCGGATCGTTAAAAATGTATATCCGCGGATACGGATCTGAATACGGATTTTTGGTTTCAAGATCCGCGGATACGGATACGGATCTTTACTTTCTTAGAGTACGCGGCGGTAAATATTGCACATCGACCTTTGAAAAGAGACTATCTGTTATGGGAAAAAGTTATTGACCTCTTTAAGAGTTAACTCTCATAACAGATTGTCTCTTTCCTGCAAAGATCGATGTGCAATATCTCATTATAAAGATAGTTTTTTAGTACCTTTGAGTTATGTACTATTAGTATGGTACTCACTACGATAAATGTTTGCAATATAAAGGTGCCAAATACGATTAAAAAAATAAAAATAATCTGAATGGAATTTAACAGGTTTTCATTATTACCTAATCACCTATATATATAAAATTTCATCTATGAATTGAAAATTAATAAGGTAAAAGATCCGCCAAAAACTAACGAATACGGATACGGATCTTTCTTCTCCCTCGAATATCCGCGGATACGGATATCCGTCACATCACTAATTTATATAGTCCGTAGGTATAAAGACGGAGCTTTCTATTAAATTTTAACTCATGTGTAAAGCACAGCTGATACTAAAGTAAAAATATAACGTTCCGTAATAATTCAAATGCCCAGTGGATCTGATGTAACGCGAACTTTATAACCGTGCTTTCCTAATGACGACAGAGGGGTCAGTACCGGTCGTTCAGTAACCAAAGTGCACATGCAATAGGTCCGGTGAAGGTCAAAGATGCTGTATAGAGGTCATGGGAAGACGTGATCAAAGGTGCTCTGACTAAAAAGAAGGGAGATACTATGTTTTCAATATAGAATTATGCACTGTGAATAAGAAATGAATAATAAAAGAAACTAGAATTACTCCTTTTTAAAGAACTGCTTCAGTACAATTAAACTACTTCTTCATGACTTCGTACTAAAATCGAATTCTTTGAAAGTTGACTATTTCTTGAAGAGTCGGTACATTTTTTTTAAGACACAATCGTTCCATAGCAGTTTTAAAAAAATACGTGTTTTATTTAATGATTTGACCGAGTTATGTTTTAGCAGCAAATAGATTACTATTTTAAGAGCAGATCAAAAACTTAGACCAAACCCTATAATTTGTCTTATAAGGTTTTTTAAATGAATATCTTCTCTCTAAAGTTGTTTCTGTAAGTTCCTCGAATATTTCGGATCTACAACCTCTCTCTTTAATTATTGTTCGTTTTTATTTTGGACTAGCGGTCCCGCCCGGTTTCACCCGAGTGCAAAAAACGAATGGGGGGGGCATGAGAACACACATTCATCTTAGTTTACCGAGATGAACGTTGTGTCTAAATTTCATGATGATCGGAATTACTGTTTAAAAGTTTTTGTCGGACCGACAATAATTTTGAGTTACATTTTGCAACGTTTTTCATTGATGCTCCGCTCCTATTGGTCGTAACGTGATATTATATAGCCTATAGCCTTCCTCGATAAATGGGCTATCCTACAAAAAAAATTTTTTTTTTCAATTGGAACCAGTAGGTATAGTTCCTGAGATTAGCACGATCAACTAAATAAACTCTTCAGCTTTATATATTAGTGTAAATATAAATATATAATAATAAAATAATAAGAACATTCAGTGGATCTTAGAAATGATCCACTGAATGTTCTTTAAAACCGATAGATATGTATAGAATAGACTAGAATAATGTCTATATATATAAAAATCTACTAGCGTCACGCAGATTAAAAATCATATACAAAAAAATTGTTATAAAAATAATATTAAGACGACAATCGTTTAATATATATTTTTATTATGCAGTACTATATAGTATAAAAGATGTTCATATTGATTATTATTAATAATTAATTTTATATAGACAGTTCAAAGTAAATTTTTTTATTATGGTTTTTATATGACTAGAAGGTGATTAAATATTTGAAATTAAACTGATTGGAAGCTAATTTGTATCTGTTTCGTATCTTATTTAGCGTAACGCTGAAGTAAAAATCAATGTTGCTAATAAAAATAATATTAAAACGTTTAATTTCTTAACAAATGCAAGCAATACATAAAATTAAAAATCGTATTCGAGAATTTTTTCTTGTTGCATAGAACGTATTCTCAATCATGCGCAGTACATCCCAGTTTCCAAAATCAAGTAAATATAGGTAAAAATAAATGTTCAGAAAAAATGAAACTTTAGTGAACTGAATTTTAAACTATATGTAAAGAAAATCGTTAAAAATAAATCACAAAAAAATATACGAAAATTTTGTTACTTGTGTGACATACTTTTATGGCACTAAAAAAAATCGAATAAAAAGATAATACCCGACTTTTTAAAAAGAATTTAATACAAGTAAATTTTCCAAGTATTTGGCATATTTGCGAGTTTCCTGAACTTTACCTTGCACAAAATAGTTACGACATACCCTGTTTTCACTAGCGCTTACCCGCGGTTTCGCACGAGTGATTAGTTGGTTTTTTTGTTTATTACGCAACGCTCGACATTGTTGGATTTTTATAGGTATCTATTATCAAACACTTACGGTCGAGAAGTTTCTTTCTTTATGCGCCTTTGGTGAATTTTGCTTAAGGGCTACTCGGTGAGTTGGCGTTACGAACAAATGTGACGCTTGCGCGACCTATACTAAGTTCGTTTATGCATTAACAATAGCATCTTAATACATAGCATAAAAAATTCTTGGTATTTATAGCAACGGATTTCAAAGTCTACAAACTCCGGGAGTTGTTTTTTTAATAAATTATACAGAAGCTATAGTTCAACGAATACCTACAAATAAATAAAATCGCTTAACTTAAAATTTGTAATTATACAGTTTTAAAGATTCCTAGAGCAAATTTACAGTTTTCATCACTTTTAGTCTATATTTATTTATGTTTATCTATAACGTATAAAATAAGAAAAATCTCAGATATGTGGACCAAAGTATATTAGATAGATTTATTTACTGTAGGTACACCGTTTCGTCTAGCAATACTGTTTACATGTTTTACTTCAACCCGGAGCAAACAAATTTTGACAAACATAAAAATTATCCTATAAAATGTACCTACATGTGAATGGAAACTTCTTTAAAAACCTGCAATTAAAAGAAAGTGACGATTTTATTTATTTGTATTGTTTATGAAAGCAAAAATAAAATCAATAAGAATCTAAAAGTCCCTGCAATCAAAAGCCTACAAGCAATTTACGAAAAAAGCTGTCAATTAGAGAAAGACAACATGCATTTCCAATTAAGGTTAATGTATCAAATTAAATAAAGTATACAAAGTACATATACATCTTACCCCTTCCAGATTTCAGTCTTTGTACACGAAGAGCTAAAAGATACGACATCATCCCACACTACTATTAAAACAAACGAAGACAAACGAAACAATTGAACTTAAAAAAACATTACAGCATCGCAACAACAGAACACAAACAACGCAGTAAAACAAAAGAGGAATATAATTTTCAGTTATAACTAATGTATCATCACAGACTTAGGTCTACACACAAATACATTCTAGAAATGAGAAATCCGGACGTTTTTGCAATTTTTCAAACCGCTGTTTCTCTTATTTCTCCCACTACCAACCTTTTTTTACGTCATACATATGTAGATATTGAGGTAAAAAACAAAAAAATATATATATACGCTACAATATATGCACACAATTACATACATTCATAAAAATCTGCGCAAATACGAAAAAAACACACACATACATATCCATAAAAATCAAACACATACGCGCAGGTAAAAAAAATTATAAACAAATCGTATGTAGAGAAAAATGGCGCATAAAAATGTATATCTCAAACATATGAATGAAAATCACACACGTAGATATTTTTTTTCCACACGCATTGTAATAGTGTTGAAAAGTACAAGTGTCGGTAGTGCGCATGTCACACAGCCACGCCTTGACCAATCACGACACGGATAGCTGAATTGATCGTTCTTAGCGTACATATTTGCGTGTGTGTATGTGTGTTGACTGTCTACTGTTCTGACGGCAGCCAAAGCACGCTACGATACCTTAGGTACGCGCGCGTGTGTGTGTGTGTTGTTCGTGTGTACAGGAAAGCAAGAAAGAGATCTGAGATGAGGTTTAAAAAGATGCTGGCCAGCAATTTAAACTTTGCCGTACGGCGAATATATTCGAAGCTCTCTCTACCAAGGGTTATGCTAGCGTCGAGCTTTATACGCTTAACCAAGGCACACTCTATCACGGTTGCTTGTTGACAAATCGACATTCGTATATTCTCCAAACACGAATCAGTGATTTTTCACTCATTGCACGTGCATATTATTCACTATTAATTGTCAAGGCTAGACTCGTATCACTCAGAATTAGTCACAATACTCACAATATGAATTAGTGAATATAAAAATTCACTAATTATATAGGTGAATATAAAAATTCACTAATTATATAAGTGAATATAAAAATTCACTAATTATATAAGTGAATATAAAAATTCACTAATTATATAGGTGAATATAAAAATTCACTAATTATATAGGTGAATATAAAAATTCACTAATTATATAAGTGAATATAAAAATTCACTAATTATATAAGTGAATATAAAAATTCACTAGTTATATAAGTGAATATAAAAATTCACTAGTTATATAGGTGAATATAAAAATTCACTATTTATATAAGTGAATATAAAAATTCACTAATTATATAAGTGATCATTAAATGTCATCTGACATCAACAATTTTTAATTACAGATTTTTTAAAATCTTTATTCATTCGTTATAATCAGGGGTTCACTATTCTGACAGTGAATTTTTCTTAAATTCACTATTCTGGAAATGAATCAGAAGTCACTATATTTCAAATACTGGCAATTTCACTATTTCAGTTTTAGAGAATAAATTTATTAATGAAAATTCACTAATTTGTTGTGGAAATCGTTGATTATCAAGTTAATACCAGCTTCACTTACGCAATTAGTGAAAATTTCACAATTTATTGTAAGTACTTAATAAAGTTCTTACTAAAAATAAATAAAACACAGACTTGAACTTTAAAGATTCGTAATGAGTTGTTTTCTCTAGAGTCGTTAGTGGTCAATTAAATTTTTTCCAAATAATAACAACTTTCATTTTTCCAGCGTAGCTAAGGAAAAACTAATTTTGACAAAATTACAAAAAAGAGAAAGAGAGTTAATGTAACAAAGCTTGCTACATTATGTTTAGAGAGTACAGTATATAATAAAAGCACTGGTTCCCGAGCACTGGGATGACGTTACGTTTGTGTCCGTTGGATTAAAGGTGGCTTTAGTTGAAGGCGACATCTAGATGACAGGGTGAAATTTAGTTACTAGTTTAGTTTTTTAATTAACTAGTATTTCGTTAGATCACATCGCGTGACGCTTGATGTGTGATCTGAGATTTATTAGTTATAAGATTAGTCACTTAAGTGGCGCTGCTAGTAACTTAAAGTTACAGTGTCCATAGGGCTTTAGGAAGTGTCCGTAGAGTGTTCATAGGGCTTTGTAAGTTGGCAAGATTAAATGTATGTTTCACATCTGCCAGGCGTCCATCGACGACTCCTAATTTTTTTTAATTTCCCAAAAAGTGGTTGAAAATGGATGCTTTTACCTTGATTTGAATAACATGTATTGTTTAGGCCTAAAAAATAGAAATGCGCAAACTAAAAGACACTAAAATCGAGGGGTGACACAGGACAACGCCATGTTCATGTTTTTCATTAAAAATCATTTACGTTTTGCTCTTTATCGCATTGTATATTTTCAATTTTTTTATATTTTTATTTATAAATGTTCATATTTTAAATTTCGATGATAACTTGTGATTTTAATATTTAATATTTTTACACTACTGGTTCATGTATCCCAGCCCAAAAATGACAAATTCTCACAACACTTACTTCAGAAAATCGTTGTTACGTTATAATAATTTATTTCAAATAAAATGACAAATATATACTTAACCTGTATAAAAATATACAATGCCAAGTAAAATATCTAAAATTAAGAATTGAAATAGGTAATAAAAACCAGTAGCTAAAATAAAATGAATATTAAAGTTGCAACTCAACATATATAATATGTTTTTCTTAGGAATTATTTTTCTTAACCTTTTTAAAGAGCTCGAAATATCACTCCAAACCTTGAATTTCCATCCGTCCTCACACCGTGTGTTCCGTTACCTCCACCGTCTATTATTCATGGCGGATGGTAGAAGCAACGGGACTCAAGATGTTCATTGTGGTGGGAGGACGGGTTATATTTACTATGATTTAAATATTCTATTGAAGAAATTTGTCTGGGATTGAATTTCTTCGATATTTATAACATAAAAATCGGAATTTTTCTGTTTTTATTTAAGTATTATATCATAAAAATGGTTAGAATTCCAGTGTTGATATTTCTACCTCCTTCTCAAACAGCTATCGTAATTCCATTAGCGAAAACAAAAAAAAAAAATTGATAGAACCATTTCAGAGTAGAACCACCAATAAGTTGAAACCTGTGTACACAACAAAAGACAGGCCCAGATGATACTATACATAATAAATTAATAAATTATACTTCAGCAACTAACAATAGTTGTTGAAGTCTTCTAAAACTTAAAATCTAGAAAATTTACGAATTATGCAAAACCGAGTGGGTCTTGTTTAAGCCGAACTGAATACGAGAGAAAATCTCCTGCAGCCAGCTTCAAAGCTGCGAAGCTTTAGCAGCGACTTCGAGCCAGTGGTCGAAGGAAACAGCGGTGGATAGGCTGGCGGGGCGGTGAAGCGGGGAAACGGAGCGGGGAGGTTAAGAAGAGGAACAAAACACAGCCGCAGGGTCATTACTCACGCGGCAAGGCAGGAAATTACCCTGTCATGTCTGAACTAACCTAACCTCAATGTTCTATGCAGCCGCTGGGCATAGCTCTGCCTTACCGGCATACTATACCTATGTGTATGTATGTGTGTAGCTCTTATAGATAGTCGTTCGTTCGCTTGCTCGGTCGGTATATCCACTGCCTAACTACACGGCCGCCGGTATGTTTGAATAGCAGAAGCTCAGGGAAGTTATAATCACAGATTAGGTGCTTTATGTAAACATATATTTAATATTACCACCTCTTGGACCCGTCACTGCTGTGCACAGAAAATATATACGTTTCTGTCTTCGTTTCTGTGCAGTTTTCTGTTGTTTGCATCAATTAAATGTAGACAAAATAAACAATGCAGATAGCTATTGACAGGGGTGAAGTCAGCAGATCATCACAATGCATTGAAATGCGAGCTTGATATATCGAAAAACATAAAAACAAATCATGTTTTTTTTTATTTTACCGTAATCAAGAGAACACCTATACGTTGATACTCTTACACGACCTTCAGCTTTAAATGTAGATTTAAGAAATTCCATGTGTAAAATTTCCGGTGGCGCCGATCTGGTGAGGAAATACTGCAGTATTGAGTTATATGTTTATAAGGCATATTAATAAAAACTAGAAGATTAAAGGATGAAACCTGGTGGCATAAGATCAATGAACTTTGCAAATACTGAAGTTTTTTTTATTGCATTTTATTGTCTGACGTTTCGGAAATCTTTATGCAATCTTTGGAGAATCAATGCTGTCTGTTTTCTCAGTATTGTTGTTATGTAAAAAATAAATTAAAATAAAAAATGTCATCAACGGATATTAAAATTACTATTTTTCTTGAAAAAACGACTGATTTTTACTGAAAATTGTATAAACGTGTCAAATGTAACTTGTTTAAAATTATACTGACTGAAAAAATTTTAAACAAGATACATTTTACACGTTTATACAATTTTCAGTAAAAATCAGTCGTTTTTTCAAGAAAAATAGTAATTTTAATATCCGTTGATGACATTTTTTATTTTAATTTATTTTTTACATAACAACAATACTGAGAAAACAGACAGCATTGATTCTCCGAAGATTGCATAAAGATTGCCGAAACTTCAGACAATAAAATGCAATAAGAAAACCTTCAGTATTTGCAAAGTTCATTGATCTTATGCCACCAGATTTCATCTTTTAATCTTCTAATATTTAAACAGGATCGTCATCACTCTAAATTATTAGAGTTATTTTTCACAATTAATAAAAACCATTATTGCTAAGCGTCACATATAGACATATAAATAGAATATGTCTACAGCTTTTCCATTTTTTAACGAATAGATTTCCATGAAATTTAATATTTAAATTATGCACAATTCATTGTATTCAGTGTCAGCCTTTAGAAACAAAAATGCCAGATCTTCAGTGGGCACTAGAACAATCTTATTTTTGTATAATTAAAATTAAGTCTGGTGACATGAAAACAAAGATCATTCTCTCAGTGTAAACGTCAAAAAAAAACACTCACATAACTCAATTGCACGCAAAACTTCCCCTAACTTTAATGTTTTACAATTACCATACACTTCATAATAGATTAGTAAACAACACATAAATAAATTCACAATACCAAACTGTAGATATAATACTACACATTTATAGGTTAGGTATTATGATCTATGTGGCCGCCATTATTATTTTATCAGGCCAATAAACATTTATACCCTGGCTAAAGGACAGAACAGATTTATACCTGCAGTAAACATAATTATGCTTGGTGAATTGAATTATCGCTATTTATATTCAGAAGAGTAGCTGCCTAAAAATACGAATAAATAACTACTTACGCTCGGTCAATAGGTATTGCAACAAATTAAATTAAAAAAGACTTACATAACCACTTGCAAAATATATATTACTATTATTTTTTTATTATTTTCCTATTTGACGTATGTATCCACATTTGTGGCATTTTCAGTGATATTCTATTCTAATTCCCACCTGCCACCTAAAATGCAATGAAAAAAGGCTACAGACATGTTAAAGATTCTCAAATGGAGAACTCTTACTCTAATACATGTATCAAGAAAATACGATGCTGCCTTTTAGCTAATGTAGTTGAAGACGAATGATATTCTCAAATCCAGATTTCAATTTAAAATTAGTAGCGGAGCGCGGTCGAAATAGTTGTCATGCGTTTCAATTTCATTCTGGACGAACGCCGATGCATTCTGTGATACATCTCGAGCTTTCACTAGCTGCCAACACCCAATGGCGTCAGATCGAGCGACCGTATCTCAGAGTTGTGGAGAGTTGGGCTTTGCTGGGCTCAACTTAACTCCAATAAAAAATCTTCCTAGTAGTTTAACAACTGTTGTTTACATTATGTAATATTATAATATAGGTGCATAACTTTCCAGTTATAAATTAGTACCTAACTATAGCCGCTGCTCTAAAATATTACTGCCCTTAATAATGAATTATATTATTCAATCAAAAGCTAACTGGAATAATCATCCAATGATTTTCAAATCTGGATTCAGAAGTTCTAGACTGTTTACATTTTCTTGACAGAATGTAAATACTTTTACAAAATAAAATATTTTTGATAAATACGCGTAGGCGGATTTTTAGGTTATATTCAATTTCTTAAAAAAATAATCATTATAGCTTATGTACGCTCGACAACTAAGTTCGTCAGCATCAAATTACATCAAACTAAATAAAAATGACACAAAACATTTATGTGCGCAGGTGGAATTTACACCAAGCTGTCCTCAATAAGTTTTTGTTTAAATAATGCCAAGCTAATCTTAAATCGAAACTTTAATTAAATTTTATAGCACACTGTTTGCTATTGTTGTTGTACGAAACACACAGTCTTTGTTACAGTTACAATGCTATATATAAGAAAAAATTGATTTTCCAACGGTGTCACTGTCGGGACTTAAACGCGAAACTTCCACTATCGCGGCGAATGACTTAATAAGTTAGTCTAGAATGACATATCAGAACAAATCATTCTTATAATAAGGCGTATATGCAACTTCATTCCACATACTCCGAAAGCTAATTTTACAATTAGGCATCGCAGAATATGAATCGTCACTTTAGCGAGAGCTACTTTATAAGTGTAAATCAAAGATGATTTTTTTCCTATTTGTGTGCAGCCGCGTGCGACTACAAAGCAGCCTACTATTAGAAGCCAGCTATCTAAAAACTTTTAAATAAAGTAATGATACCATGGACGCGTGTAACTTAAAAACTCGCCAATACTCGTTTCAACATAATTTTACGTACTCCTATAATAACGTCATTCATGCTCAAGTTCTATAACCTACTCTTATTGAGTCTTTGCACCAAATATTCCATCCGTCTTCAAGAAATGCATTCATAAAAATATTTTGCTGAAGAGCCAATAGCCGGATTACAACACATATTTTACCAAACCTGAAATTTTTATATGTTATTTATAGTAATATTATAAGCCTATATTTATGATGGCAGATGTTGTAACATCCCGGCAGACACAATAAAAGGGCCGCTGTATGAGCGCGATGATATTATTATGCAAACATATGAGTGCGAGTGACATTTATTTGTTTACAGGCACACGCAGATTTTAAGAGAAAAAAATTCCATGGAAACAAATAAACAACCAAAATATCATGAATCTGTCAAAAAAACCATCGAATGCTCTCACTTGCACTCATATATTTGCATAATAATATCATCGCGCTCATACCTATTATTGTGTCTTCCGGGATGTTACAACCTGAGGAAATGTCTGCCATCATAAATATAGGCTTATAATATTACTACAAATAACACATAAAAATTTCAGGTTTGCGTTAAAATTTTATTTATTTAGATATTTATTTATTCCTCAAAAACATGTTACAAAGTTCCAAATATTACAAATAAGGATTTCCTGCCCAACTTGGTGACTGCCAGTGCTAGGGCAGGAGATCAAAATAATATGTTCGGACGTTGTGTGTGTCGGATGTATATTGTATAGTGTGTATGTATGCGTTTGAGAGTGTAGCTGAGTTCAATGAGTGTAGTCATTATAAAAATATGTGTTGTTATCCGGCTACTGGCTCTTCAGATAATTGCTTGAATTTGTCGAATCGTTTCTAAGTTTTGAAACCTTTCCGTAATTTCTTTGGTGAATGAGTTTCAAAATAAACAGTACAGCCTGTAGGTTATTTTGTAAACTCACGGCCAATATCCATATTAAATAAGTCTGTGTGTTAGAAACTCAACTAGAAGTCGGTAGCTATTGCCGTAAATTATATAACATTGATGAGGGTTTCTGTACAAAGTTGTCAGCACAAGCAGCAGTTCTATACATAAGTACGTAGAAATTCTATGACCTAAATGCAATGTCGTTCAAGTCGATTTTCATGCTAAATTAGTATACTCGTCCAAGGAATAATCAATCCAAACAATCTGTGTTAAAAGTAACGTAGCATTCTCGTTTGAATTTTAATCACGTCTGATTACAACGAAGTAAATATATCGATTGTTGTGTTCCAAAACCCAGAGTGTAGTTCGTAGAAATCAGAAAGTTCGTTTTTTTACACGCTTTATATTAAATTCACTTGTAAGTTTGTATGTATGTTATTTGGACTACAGCAAGTGGTTTATATAGTAGTATAATATGCCAGCACTGTAAGTACAATGGGTAGCCGTGCGGTCTAAAGCACGGGTCTTTGCTGACGTCAACTCTCGGCATCACGGGCCGTGGGTTCTAATCCCGTCCACGCCGAAAAAAAATTGTTATTTTTCGGCAAATTTTTGACAATAAATCGAGCTAAAAAGTGGAAAATAAATATAGTTTAAAAAAAAACTAAAAAACACGTTTTATATTAAACTAAAAAGTAAAAAATAAATATAGTTTAAAAAGACTAAAAAACACGCTTCATATCAAACTAAAAAGTAAAAAATATTTTTTTTAAAATAAGCTTTAAAAGCGTGGGGCGCTCGATGTACGAAAATGTGGAACAAAGAGCCCCACGCTTTTTAAGCTTATTTTAAAAAAAAATATTTTTTACTTTTTAGTTCGACATAAAGCGTGTTTTTTAGTTTTTTAACTATATTTTTAATAATGAATTGTCCATACATACATTATCGCTTTTAATACGTTATACTGCAGCATAAAAATAATTATAAATACTTTTATGGCACGCCGTTTTACTATTTAATAGTAAAATATTTTCCCAAAAATTATAAAAATATTTAACAATTTTAATTTCAGAAAAAAAATTTTGAGTAAATTTTTTTTTTGTGGTGACATAATAAAAATACATTATTTTTATGTCATGACATAATTATAATTCGTCGTTTTTCCTATCTCTTCCTATGTATAAGCATTTAATTTTATGTCATGACATAATAATATTGTATAAAAAAAATTCACTCAAATTTTTTTTTCTGAAATAAAAATTGTTAATTATTCTTATAATTTTTGGAAAAATATTTTACTATTAAATAGTACAACGGCGTGCCACAATCTGAGGTCATAGTCAAATAAAAAATGTTTAATTGTGTTTCCTGCAACCTAGCATAAGTGTGCCTAATGGGTAATACCCTGTTTAGTCACACGTATTGCCTGTTGCCTATATTATCTCCACACATGAAACCGCCTTTAACATTAATCTGATAGAACATAATAGTGTTCTGGGCGCGCTTTCAATCAATGCCTTAACACAACTTAGCTGTAACACTATTTGTCGGTTACCAAAGCTGCTATATAGAAATATACAGACTGATTTATCAAACGGTGATAGAAACTGCTCGGGGTGTTTCAATTCTAACGTGCGAGATTTTCAAGCATAAGTTTTTTTGATTTGATAATATGTACATGAAAATGTTATACAATAATTTGACTGGTTAAATATTTTTGTTATCGATTCAGAGGTATTACTGCCATAAATTTTATTAATGTCAAACTCTTTTTAATGTTTACTGTTTTTAATTTTGAATTCATACGATTTTAAATCTACCTATACATTCCTGCCATTAAAAAAACGAGTGTGCTTTAGATCACACGACTGAAGTAAAACTTCTTCCTGCCATAATTTGTTATTATTCACCTGAAAATTCACAAAATATGGACTTTAAATGAATTTACAATTTTATTCACTTTAAACGTAGAATATTTAATGTATTGAACAAAATATTAATTTATAAAATTGTTCAAGAACGAAATGAACAGTCTAATGTAAGAAGAAAGAAAAATAAACATAAAGATAATGAAAACAAAAGTAATACATTGCAATTACTTAGCTCTCGTTGGATTTTAAGCGTCAATCTTTATGAAATATTATTTAAAGTAGGTTTACAAAACATTTATCTGTCACCCGATAGCGCCAGTGGCAAGTAAAGTATGTGTCATTTCATTGTTAGTACTGCTTATACAAATCTTTGATTAACGTCTGATTGAAGAGTACTGCTTATATTTTCGGCCACCCGATGGCGCCACTAGCCAGTGAAGTATTTGTCATCCTCTTTCTATCTTCATTAACTTATATTTCCCTCTCAACTTACGTTCGCCTCGCCCGATCACACTTCCGTAAATCTCTCGTCAAGCATTCACAAGCTTACTCCCCAAGTCAAGCGTGTGTAAAGAAGATTTACTTCAAAAATTAATAAAAATATGATTGTGCCTTGATACATAAAATAAAATTGATTATATCCTATAAACATTTCCACAAACTTGCAAAAGGGTGCATATTTGAGGGAACATTATTTTATATAATTAGGAAACACAATCTGTCAAAATTGCACCTTCGTGTGATAAAAAAACGTTAAAAAAGAGTTGAAAACTGTGTTTCATCATTTTTTTGCTTGTATCTCGTCAAAATTCAGTATTGTAACTATGGGATAGTTCTAATTTTCGAATTAGTGGAAACTGAGTTCGTTATTTTACTGGCCTATACATCTAAGGTTTGGATATTATCTACTGGAAATTGAAAATACACATTCTGAATCAACATTTTTTAAAATAAAAATAACTTTGCAAAAAGAGTGTATCAAATAAAAAAGCCATAAATGTATTTTTATTCACCATGAATCAACAATTATCAACCAAAAATACCGCGCGAATTTTTACCGAATTCGACCGAAGTCGACATTCGGCAAAACCCGTATTCGCTGCATTACCTACTAGTGACTAATATGAAGAGCACAGTTTTGATGTGTGGAACGGGCATTCTTTACATTGTTTCTTTGCTTCTTCGCTCCATAAAGCGAACCGTATGATAACGACGAGTCACTATTATTTCAGAGTCGCAGTATAGACCGCCCTTGTATTTTCGAGTGTAGATACTAAAAGCTCGTCCGTTATAGTTCAACACGAAACTATGGCTGAAATTATTAGTTATTATACTAGTGACGTAATTATTGACTTCACAGTTTGAGCTATACTTCGAGATATACCTCAACCTCCGAAACCCATTTTTCATAATAAGTATACAGTTAATATTAATTAACCCTACTGCACTAATTACTCAACATTCAATTTTAATATGAAATAGAATTGACATTTTTTTAAGTAAAACTTCTTTTGGCACGGTATGGTAAAATCGATTCATAAAATTGAAAATGTAACGGAACGTTTAATATGCTATAACAACCGGCTACGGAATATTAAGCTAAGTTAGCGGCGAGGTAAAATAGATGGCTTGCTACTTAAAAGTCGTGCGTTAACAAAAATAAGATTTAAAAAATTTTGAAATATGAAATGTATATCATTTATGTAGTTTTTTTACTGATATTGTGAGTAAATATTTTTTTATGGTTAAGTATAAAACTGGTTTCCATGTGTTTGTAAGTTTTGAGTGAACCAGATTTTAAAAAATCAAACACGAGATAGCGCAATGATTGCATGTCAAAGATACTTTCCTATTTAGCGTATAGTTTAGTGATGTGTCCACATAACTCTTTATTGGAAGCTGGCTCCGTGCGCTCCGCTCACTAAAAAGAGTCGCTCAGAGGGAGTCGTTCAAAGGAGCGACACTAGACAGTACGCACTAGACAAGAGTGCAGACTGCAGAGGTGTGAACTGTCATCATGCCATGCTCAGGAGTCACGAAGTATTGCACAAGCACAATATTATTCGTATTTCGGATAAACTATAAAGTATAATAAGAGCTTACAATAATAATGTTTATTGTTACAATATTATATCTTTGTCAACGACGTCAATGTGAATGCTTTAAGTCACTGTAAGCTTAGTACTATTGCACTTACAGTGTGTCATTTAACATTAAATGACTCAGCAAAGATAACTCCGTACATGCAAAATTCACTAATGCTTCTGTGGCCTGTGCTGTGTGCGCTTTGTAAATGTGCGATTGCAACAGTACAGAATAGCTCAGCACAGAGCAATGGCGCTCGGAGTGAATCATTCACCAAAAAAGAGTGACTCGCTCCGCTCTGAGAAAGGAATCGTTCATTAAGAACGACTCGCTCAGGAGCGACACATCACTATAGTATAGTTAGGCAGTCTACGTGAACTATCCAAACATTAATTATTATCCTGCGACTATATAGCTTTGGAACATATCGGAACTTCGAGTTCTGTCGACAATATTATTACAGTTCAAACGTGACATATTTATTATTGACCGAGTTGATTTGAAAGCTTTCAGCTAGCAAACATTTATTGGAAGACGTCAAACACAAACCTGGAACTAATGTTGTACCAGACGACCCATGAATAGGTTAAATATATATATAGTAAGCATTTGTGTACACGATGTCTCAGAAACTAATGACTGTTTTATTTGAAATTCTTATAACTAATTATTATTACAGTAAAACCTGTTAAAATCGAACATCGATAATTTGAAAACCTCCAAAACTCGACAAAATGTTATGTTCCCTTCCTTTCAAACCCCAAAACCTACATTACTCAAAATCTCAACCCTCTATAGGTTGAAATAATCAGTGAGTCCCTACAAGCAATTAATACCTACATATTTTCTAGCCTACCCAAAATATGAGATTACAAATTGTAGCTCTCATCGGCAACTGTTAAAACGTTTTTCAATATGTAGACGCGTGAAAAGGAAAAAGATATGGAGCAGTGAAGAGCCGTCAGACGACTTCAGTCAGTACGTGTGTGCCGTCACACCTGCAGTGCAACACAATAGCTCCCACGTAGAGAGCTACAAACGTAGAGCTATATTTGCATGCATGCCGAAATGTTGTACAAAATACACGTACACACAACTCGTATTCAACACATAGAAGACTGAAAGGTTATGTTTCGCTATGTCATGATATAGTCATATGTTGTCAATACCTACCTACAGACTACAGAGTGATTAACGTATTTTGATAATGGTTAAATATTGGTAGCTCTTGGCCCAAAAAAAGAATGTGGCATTCTTACTATAATTGAATTATTTTGTTAATAATTTTTTTCTACTTTGTGGCTTTTAAAATAAATGATAAAGATAAACGCCCCGTAGATCATAAGAAAAATAGAAAAAACACGCAATTTAAAAAAATATAAATAATTAGTGTATTTGCAAAATAAAAATAAATATACTTCCTTAGTTATTAACAAAAAAACAAAAAATAATATTACAAAGATGAATTAATAAATAACGTCAAAAATCAATTAAAAAAAAAGGTTTGCACTCCGGGAGTGCCGGGAGAAGTGAAAACTTGAATATTAACGTCTGACGAATTTTCGATCAAAATGGTTTGTATCATAGATTGCATTTTTATGTAGGTACGATATTTCAACGCTAGATGTCTAACGTTGTATAAATTAGAGTTTTCTCGCTCACCCAGTTCTTACTTTACCTGACGCCTGACGCGAGTTTAACATTTTTTACCCATTACAAAAAAAGTGTACAACGCCGCTAAAGAAGTTTTCACTTCAAAAAAAGGTAATTCTAATAGAATTAATTAGAGAATTAAATAGGATCGGACAGGATGCAGAAACGCTTTTTATCAAAGACCGCGAAATTCTGATTGTAAAAATGAAAAATTCTCGCTAAGGAATGCCTGTCAGACGACCTTAGCTGCCCCTTCAATTTATAAAATTATAAAATTTGAAGGCTTATGTAAGTAATCAAATATGATTAAAAAAAAAAATTAAACTAATAGTACTGTATGTAGGCAGAGAGATTACTAAAGGTAAAGGGATTTGCCTACATACAGGCGCAAAAACAAAAAATAAAAAATATATTTTTTTAAGTCTGTTCAAGTTTTCAAGTGATTGTTGTCGGTGTGAAAATTGTTGGTTTCATTAGACACTAAAAACTTAAAAAAATTGGTTGTCTGTAAAGTCGGTTTACGGACGATAGTTTTACGTGATAACGTATTCCGTAATACATAACCTAAATTTGAGTAGCTGTCAAACTTGGGCCGAAGCATACTGCGCTCTCGCTTGCACGCACAGGGTCAGGCGGAACGTTAGGAACGTTACACTTTTTCGTGCGTGCAGCTGGTGTTTCATCAATTTATAAGACGTTATCACGTCAATAAAAATCTTTTTAAAAAAAAATTTAACCTCAAAAAACTAAATAGGGCAAAAAAACAAAGTTTTGAGGTCGGCACCAAATTTGATATAACTATACTTAAGTAGATACATAAATCGTCATAGTAATTAAATTGGTGTCGATCTCAAAATTTCGTTTTTTTACCTTTTCTAGCAACCCCTTTTTGAAACAGGTTACATTTTTTTAATAAAGATTTTTTTAGGGAATCTTTGAACATGCTTTTTTGCTTTCGAGCATGCCATACCTATCATAATCCATAAAGTTTTGCAAAAAAATCAGAAAAAGAAAATAAACAAATATTGCTGACGTAATCACCATCTAGACTCCCCCGTTCCCTATGTCATCAAAAATAAGCTAAGCAAAGTCCCCCCCCTGTTACCTACGTATTACTTGAATGACCCCTAAGGAATGAAACATTTTGAGTCTTGTATAAAACGCTGATGTCATTAAAATTCTTTGATAACGCTGAGGTTGATCTAAATAACAGCCAGCCCCGGATCTAGAGGGGGTCAAACCGGGGCACTTGCCCCGGGCGGCAGTTTCAGGGGGCGCCAAAATTAATATATAATTTGATTGAAAACCACATCTGCACTTTTTTTCGATTTAAGTACTCAATCTGCTTGTTTTCTGTTCACGAAAAATGCCATCATTTTATATATTGGTGAGTTTTTTTTTAAGTAATTTATCTCAAACGCTGGAGAGAGGGGGCGCTATTATCAAGTTTCTGTCCCAGTTCGAAAAAATCGTAGATCCGGGGCTGATAACAGCATCCCTACGAGCTCGGCTATATTTTTACATGTTCATCACATTTAAAATGCAATTGCGCCAAGCATCAGATATGCATATTTCTGACAATATTTGTGACAACGTTGATGAGTCACTTGTCGCGGTGTTGGTTTGTCTGTTTATAACACAGACAGTATGCGAGGATACGGCGGCCGTACTGTAGTTGTGATAACGGCAAAGAGAGGGCATTGTTGTTGAATTTACGCTCTAACGCGATCTATTCGCGCATGAATGCATTATAAGAGAGCCACATTCGCCATTGCTCTGTCTCACTCACTCTTACGTACTCTTCAAAACTCGTATACCTACGCGTGTCTCTGTGTAGTGTGTACTACCGCTACAGTTGGTCCCAACTAAAATTCACGTTTGGTAAAATACATTGTCAATAAATATAGTTTAAAAAAACTAAAAAACACGCTTTATATCAAACTAAAAAGTAAAAAATATTTTTTTTAAAATAAGCTTAAAACAATAATTAATAAAAAATACATATTATTGTGAAAAAAGCGTGGGGCTCTTTGTTCCACATTTTCGTACATCGAGCGCCCCACGCTTTTTTCACAATAATACTTGTATTTTTTATTCATTATTGTTTTAAGCTTATTTTAAAAAAAAATATTTTTTACTTTTTAGTTCGATTTATTGTCAAAAATTTGCCGAAAAATAAACAAATTTTTTTTTTCCGGAGTGGACGGGATTAGAACCCACGACCCGTGATTCCGAGAGTTGACGTCAGCGAAGACCCGTGCCTTAGACCGCACGGCTAGCCAATGTACTTACAGAGCTGGCATATTATACCACTCCTATATAAACCACTTGTAGTTCAAACGAGTTTACAAACATACATACTTGCATACATACATACAAACTTACAAGTGAAACTAATATAAAGCGTGTAAAAAAGTGTGTGTGTCAGCTCCGACGCACGACTGAAATTTACTCCTTAGATACGCTGTGTAATGTATTCCATCTCATTCTTTCGCATGTTAAATCCTACAGATATATATGTTTGTCTCTTTAGAAGCGGACGAGCGTAACGCCACACTTGAAGCGGTGGAGTGTAATGCCTCACCAATTAATTTTATTACTGATAAAATTTCCGTACCGGGCCTTAAAACCCAAAATCGTTTCTTAAGGAGTAAACTCATAAAAAATAATTATTTATAAAAACTGCGAAGAATGAAATTAATAACTAAAAAAAGGTAAACAAGTTGAAAAATCTCAAAATGCAGCGGAACCAATGTTCCCTCTAATTTATTCGCTGCTTGCGCGGTACAAACGTATATGGTAGCAGAAATGTTCAAAATGTATGTAAAAGTATGCCAGTAGAGGGGAGGTCCTGTGCCTGTGTTTGAAGTCAAAAATTTTTTTAGTAAATACTCTTGAAACACACAAACAAGAAAGAATTTTTGCTATTTTTAGATGCAATTCGCCTTGTTCTTTTTGTTGAATATGTTGACGTTCACTCAAAAATCCGACGGATGGCGTTAGTGTAACACTCCCAAAATAATAATATTTTATTCTAACCCAATTGCATACAAAACTTCCACTAGCTTTCATGTTTTACAACTATACCTACACTTGATAAAAGGTTAATAAACAATACATAAATAAATTCACAAGAGCACTGTAGATATACTACTCCACGTTTATAGGTTAGGTATTATGATCTATGTGGCAGCCATTGTTATTTTATTAGGCGAGTAAATATTTATACCCTGGCTATATAGTACAGAACAGATTTATACCTGCAGTGAACATAATTATGCTTGGAGTTATCGCTTTTTGTTTG
The DNA here is from genome assembly GCA_963575645.1 of Xanthostigma xanthostigma. Classification (NCBI taxonomy): domain Eukaryota; kingdom Metazoa; phylum Arthropoda; class Insecta; order Raphidioptera; family Raphidiidae; genus Xanthostigma; species Xanthostigma xanthostigma. The sequence goes on along the minus strand of OY754471.1, from coordinate 5,532,668 downwards.
GAGGAATAGCTACCAGAAGAACAAATGAACCGAATAAATAACTACTTACGTTCGGTGAATATGGCCATGAGAGAAATTTTACTGTAACGACGACAAAGACAGAACATGTGTGCTCTGTGTGTGTGTGTTTGTGCCAAACCAAGTGCTTATAATATGTATACCTCCAGCTACAGGTATCTGAGTGGTAGGTATGGACTATGGAGCCGCCGTATCCATCAGAGGAATAAGGCCTGTGCAGTGTCCCGCTGACCGGGCGAATACTCGGCCACCCACCCACCTATCTATCTATCTATCTATAAGCCGATTAGTTGTAGTTACTTTGTGCAATCAGATAACGCATGAACGACAATTTTGCTTCTGTGTTTACTGATTGGTGTGAGAAGGACAAAAAGCGACCTGCTCCACATATTTGCTTCTCTTGCAATCTAACCAAATCTACAATTCTATAAACAGTTGAATAATTTAAGAAAAAAGACTCAACCGCTCAGTAAAGACACTAACTAAAAGAAAGAAAACAAGTCGGTAAACTTTCGCAACATTCTCTTTTAAAATTAGATAAAACTTCTTAGAAACTGGAGTTATTCAATGATAATAACGAATAAGAAAAGACCCAATGAAGATATAAATATATCGAAATATGTCTAAATTAATTTGAAGCTTTTTTTCTAAAAACAACATCTTGCAGTGTAGATTTTCTTTTGACGTGATAACGTCTTATAAATTGATGAAACACCAGCTGCACGCACGAAAAAGTGTAACGTTCCTAACGTTCCGCCTGACCCTGTGCGTGCAAGCGAGAGCGCAGTATGCTTCGGCCCAAGTTTGACAGCTACTAAAATTTAGGTTATGTATTACGGAATACGTTATCACGTAAAACTATCGTCCGTAAACCGACTTTATTTCCTAAATATTACTCTCTTTGGAACCAAAGGAGGTACAGAAGGGAGCGTGTCTTCTTTTTTCTAAAAGTATTATGAGTTTAAGAAAGTACAGCATAAATCGGATCTTTCAAATATGCTTCAAATTGCGGACCTTTGTAGAAAACAATACGCTGATTCCAATGTGCATAAGCAACTTTATTGGTTTAGAAGTTACGGGCAACGAGATTTTTTTTGTATCTTAGGAAATTCTAAGTGGATACAAACTAGAAGTACGGCGAGTTTGTACAAATTTTGAGAGATTTTGAATGTTGTCAAAAATTGTCTTTTTTTAAGGTCACTTACAGCGCTCATACCTTCTAAACTAGGAGTGATAATTAACTTTCTGTGGCTTAATTAAATGAGTACATCCGTCTTCTAAAAGAACAGGTCTTAATTTCGCAAATGTAATTATGTAGCTATGCTAACCGCACCAATACCTTACAGAAAGCTACGTAGCTGTTCTTTCAAAAAGCGGACATAAGAAAAGTAAATTTGAAAAAAAATAAATATAGTTTAAAAAAACTAAAAAACACGCTTTATATCGAACTAAAAAGTAAAAAATATTTTTTTTAAAATAAGCATAAAAAGCGTGGGGCGCTTTGTTCCACATTTTCGAACATCGAGCGCCCCACGCTTTTTAAGCTTATTTCAAAAAAAATATTTTTTACTTTTTAGTTCGATATAAAGCGTGTTTTTTAGTTTTTTTTAAACTATATTTATTTTTCACTTTTTAGTTTGATATAAAGCGTGTTTTTTAGTTTTTTTTAAACTATATTTATTTTCCACTTTTTAGTTCGATTTATTGTCAAAAATTTGCCGAAAAAAACACAATTTCGGCGTGGACGGGATTAGAACCCACGACCCGTGATGCCGAGAATTGACGTCAGCGAAGACCCGTGCCTTAGACCGCACGGCTGCCAGTGTACTTACTGTGTTGGCATAGTATACCGCTATATAAACCACTTGCTGTTAGTCCAAATGAAAGTTACAAACATACATACATATATATTAGATATCGTGTCCATCGAGATAATACATACATACATACATACAAACAAGTGAAGTTAATATGAAGCGTGTAAAAAAAATCTAAAAAAATCGTTTTTTTGTTTGATGACGTCACAAGGTACACGAGAACTATATAAAATATAGTGTTTTGTACGCGCTCAGCGTAGGACACATATTTATCGATGTCTGAGGTATCAGCGCCCTCCACACACGACGAACTTGTGAACGGCGGCGGCGGCGGTGGAAGCCAACGATGCGTCACGCATCCACTAAGAGTGTGGGGCTGATCTACAAAGACAGCCGATGCGAACCGGTGGGGTGCTCGCCCCCACGGGTCTGCACAGGTAGTGAAGAGATTTTTTCGTTTCACACTCGATTAGTCGAGAAAAAGAGTGTCAACTCGAGGGATATAATGCGCTTAAATAAAAGGTGTTGGGGTGTGTTTGTATGTGTTTAATTAGTGAAGGTCTTGTCACTACGTTATCCGTTTCCTCATTTATTTACCGGACGTTCGAAAAACAACACTGCGTACAGAATAAGTTAAATAACATAGCTCTAACTAATGGAGACAGGAGCTATACTAATGTTTGTACTTTGTATTTTTTTAGTCAAACTTCTTTTGGAAGTGGAATTGATTCTTGAGATTAAAAATGCAGCGGAAGTGCTCGCAGTATAACATATATAATGTGAACGGTCATTGCTCTTATTCCTCTTGGGAGAAGAAACTACGACTATATTGAAATGATTTAACCTTATCACTTAGGGATCGGAAATGTGTCATTTTTTTATGATAATAACACTTTTGTGAATATTATTAATTTATTTTAAGTTTTAACACACAACATAAAAATCTAACATTTCATGGTTTCCAGCTTTAGAAAGGTTGGCCAATTGGTAAACTATCAGATCATGGTAAAATTCAGGCCAAAAAGTGAGAATATATATATTTTTTTTAATTTTTGTTTCGCAAAATTAGGATTTTTGTAAAAAGAAAATCGAAATAGATTTTCTCGAAAATGACGCATTTCCGACCCCCAAATAATAGACGTTAAATCATTCCAAATTAGTAATTGTTTCTTCTCTCGAGAGGAATACAAGCAATTACCGGTCATCCTGTATATTATAAAAATTGGATATAGAACATTAAGCTAAATTGGCGACGCTGTAAAAACAATTACCTCGTAGCCTCAAGGGAGTTGGTGACATTATTATTATTATCATTTTTTATTCCATCTAATCCATCGATATTTCTATATTTTTTTTCAATTTTAACATTTTAACTCTACATAGTGGAGAACGGTACCTACTAACATTAGTTCAAATTCACTTTTCAAAATTTGACAATTTTTTTAAATTTTATATAATTATACTTGTTTTACTTCTGTAGTGTGTAGTGTGAAATACGATCTCATTTTTAAATCGCAATGATCTATAGATCCGGACGCTAATGACCTTTGATGTCCATAAGTAACTATATTATATAAAAAAAAAACTTGTTGGCAAAATCGAAGGTGCAGACTCCAATAGGTTTTCTACAGGACAATAAAAATTTAAAAAAAAAACATAAAACAACTTTGAAAAAATATATAAAATATATAGGTATAAATAATAAATGTCAAGTGGAATAAGATGAAGATAATGTAAAAAAAGAAGAGTGTGCTTTAGACCACACGACTGAAGTAAAACTTCTTCCTGCCATAATTTGTTATTATTCACCTGAAAATTCACAAAATATGAACTTTAAAATGATTTTACAATTTTATTCACTTTCAACGTAGAATATTTAATGTATTGAACAAAATATTAATTTATAAAATTGTTCAAGAACGAAATGAACAGTCTAATGTAAGAAGAAGGAAATATAAACTTTTTACTGTCACCCGATAGCGCCACTGGCAAGTAAAGTATGTGTCATTCTATTGTTAGTGACTGATGGCGCCACTAGCCAGTGAAGTATTTGTCATATTCTTTCTATCTTCACTAACTTATATCTCCCTCTCAACTTCCGTTCGCCTCGCCCGATCACACTTCCGTAAATCTCTCGTCACGCATTCATCAGCTTACTCTCCAAGTCAAGCGTACGTAAAGAAGTTTTACTTCAAAAATATTTAGTGATATCGACCGATTCGAACCGGTGATTTTAAACAAGCACGTTGACCATTACTCTGCGGAGCTCAAAGGGCGTTTAGCTACTTTTATGACTTAACAGTATAGCACTTAAGTAGTTGTACAATAATATTATATTATTGTTAGTAGAAGTTTTGTTCCAAAAATATGTATTGAAGGAGATTTATTTGGTTGAGGAACAATTGAAAAATATGCTTTACCAGAGTATCGCGTGTGGTCAACGTTTCGAAAAATATATTTTCGATGATGATGAAAATATATTTTTCGAAACGTTGGCCACAAGCGATACTCTGATAAAGCCTATTTTTCAATTGTTTCTCAATAAAATAAATCGCCTTCAATATTATATTATGTTGTTTGAAACCATTAGATGTCCAAAATAACAAAATAAAATTTTTTGTAAAATTCAAACTCGGAACGTATTTCAGTGAATTTAAATAGAGATCTATTTTGATAGTTAACAAAGCGAGTAAAATATAAACCAAGGCGTTCGGTCAGGTTTTCGGCTGCTCCTTCGCGGTTAGCATTTGGCACTCTTGACGGTTGGCCAGACCCGACCCCCCCCCCCCTCAAAGCAGTATTGGGTCTAGGAAATCACAGCAAATGAACCAGTTTGTGCAACTTTAATACGGCATGTTTTGATATTAGTCGAACACATAGGTACACTTTAGAGACGCAAATAAGAGCTTATGTTTGTATGTGGAGATTCATTAACGAGCAGTCTATTGAGAAGTTCATTTCTAGAAGTGGTGTGGCGACGAAGCTCTACAAACCAGCGTACAGAAAATAGCCACCGTACCTAAACTCAGAGGTGGCTCGTCATAACCGGGACTGCAAAAGATATTTGAAACGGGATACCAAACGGTCATTATCCCAAAGTATAAACTATACTCTGTATGGAAATTTCTAATTAAGCCCCTCACGTATGCAATCGTTAGCCAAATTTTAGTTTTGGAGTTATAAATAAGTAAGCAATTTAAAAAAAATGCAAACTTTACTCTGTATGGAAATTTATAATTAAGTAGGTCGAGCCGTTTTACGAAGATAATGAAAAAAATCTGAAATAAAGCTTTTTTAATAGATTTTTTTTGACAAAATTTTCTGTCAAAAATCCAAAATCATTAGGAGATTTATAAAGTTAAAAATTAAAAAAAACTTTTACATGTAGTCTTATGGAAAATATCTCAACCTAGCATGCAAACGGTACATTTTAATTTTTTGCAAATAACCAAATAATGTGAGCAGTTCCGAAAACTATCTATGTAAAGCATCGATGTCTTACGCATATTTTAATATTTTTTCCAATTTAATTAGGAGACTTTCAATCGATAAAAAAAATATTTAAACTTCTGCACTTTTCGATTATAGACTTTTATTATTGACAGATTTAACAATTTTAACTGAATTTTCAACTTTTTAATGATTTAATTTTAATTCTTATTACTTCTAATTTCTTTTTTTAATTATTTACTGCAAAAAATATGTAAAATAGAGATATTTACATAAATTTATTTTTTTTAACCTAACTTTGTACAAAAAATACAAAAGTTAGTCCATTAAGTATAAAGTAATGAAATAATTAATTAATATTTAAAAAAATTATTAATTTATGCCTTTATGACAATAATTTATTGGTATCATCGACTTATAAACTATAAAAGTTCCCATTTAGAATTCGACTTACTTTTGATTGGGACTGTAACGGATCAACCTCCTTAAGCCCCTGACTTATGCAATCTTTAGCCAAAGTTTATTTCTGGAGTTATAAATAAGTAAACAATTTAAAAAAATTACTAAAAAGGATATTTAATATAATAAATAATTTTTTATAGGCATTTCAAAAATATTTCAAACATTTTTAAGTGTGTCTTTTGGCAGATAATAAAAATGAAAATAAATTGCCATCTCTTCGAATTATATATTTAACAATAATTTATTGTTATAAATATTATCTAGACACGCAATATCGTGTCAAGCCAAGTTCAACTAAGAAAGAGGAAGCAATTATATAGCCGTGTGTTATATTACACGAACCATTTGGAGCCACTTTTGACCCCTTAATAACTCAATATCTATTTAACATAAACATATGATTGGTTTATTTGTTAAAACCCCTTAGGTTAACTAGAACCGCGAATTTCATTAATAATGCTTAAACCGCTCTTGAGATATTAACGTCTAAAAATCGGCATTTTATCACTCACTGACTGACTCACTGACACATATATCAATCATTTCCAGATGGGCTAGAAAGTTGAAATTTGGCGATCAGATAGGTAATTATGATACAAAGGAAAAATCAGATAACAGTAAATTTTTAGGATTTGAATTATTTTCCAAGCAATCGATTTTTATTAACACCTAGCGCCTTTATAAAAAATTACAAATCACGTTTGAATGACAAATTATAATAATATATTTTCAAAAAGTAATGATATCCTATCATAAAATATTTTTAACAAAAAAATTGAACCGACTTCAAAATATGCACTAAAAAGTAAAAAATAATTTATATTGCTATCTTTGGAGTCGGTGTCACATCAGAATTCGAAAGTAGCAATCTAATTCTTACATGTCTCTAGTTCTCGGAATAGATTTCATTTTGGCTGACACCGACTCCAAAAATTACAATAATTATAATTTTTTACTTTTTAGTGCATATTTTGTAGTCGGTTCAATTTTTTTGTTAAAAATATTTTATTTTTTTTAGTGTTAGATTAAGTATTGCAATGGGTAGGCCAAGTATGTGTGCCTTTGAAATTTGAGAGTTTCCCTCGATTTCTCAGGATTCCACCATCAGATCTTGACTTGGTTCCGATGGGACCACCTCGGAAGTGCACTCTTTCGTATAAAAAAAGAATTTTGAAAATCGGTCCATAATTGACGGAGAGATCGGTGAACATACATAAAAAAAAATATACAGTGGAACATAGAACCTCCTCCTTTTTTGAAGTCGGTTAAAAAACATAATGTGAAAAAGAGAACCAAGTTCAATATTAATATTATTTTTATTCAAAATGGGGATCTACCTCAATACAAAAAGAATTGAGATCTAAAAGGGTGCCATGTTTTCAATTGGCAAGTTTTCACACATAAAAACATGAAGTTTAGGTATAAATCATAATATGAAACACGAAAATTGCCAAGTGATCTCAATTCTGTTTGTATTGAGGTATAGCCCCATTTTTCACATTTAATATTGAACTTGGGTCCCTTTTTCACTTTTATGTTTCTGATAGGATTATTTTCACATTCGCATCAGTGAAACCCATATCTGTAAGATCTCCAAATCTACCCATATCTTCCACCATATCGATCCGTCTCTTACACCACGTTGACGCAGAGCCCTTCGTTGACGAGCCGACTATGAGATATAACGACGGTCAGTGTGAGAATGGGGTCGGAGAGTGGCGACGAGAGGTTTGCACATGAGATGGCCATCAGGAGAGAGGGACGCGGCGCGGGGGGAGGGGCAAGGTCCGTGACGCTAAGACAAGCCACGATCAATACCTACAACCCAACTGACGACGTTCACCGCTCATATTCTCCTATCTCAGAAGAATGAGTAACTCGCTATATTGTGTCAGCTTTGAATAACTTTATAAATTTAAATCATATTCAGGTTAGCTACGACTGACCGGACCGCTGACATTATTTTTAATTACTGAAGCATTGCTTCTTAACGCAGACTATGGACGCAGACGGAAAACTCAAGCCACAGATGGGCAGTTAAATGAGAAAAAAGCTAGCGAGTAAAACGACCAAGTCGTCACGATTTTTTATTGAGTATGATACTCAGAATAACATACCTAAAAGAATGTGTCTACTTTTCAAGTAGAAGGTGGCTGGTTCGACCCCCGACAACGCCAGTATTGTTTTCTTATTCTTGTTCGGGTACCAAAAAAATATTATTAATTAATACATTACACACTGAATTCGCTCATTCATTCTTCCAACTTATAAATAAATTATATTTTCTTCATACCTCGATCGAAAGTACGTACTTTCGGCTTCAATTGTAAGGCAGAAAGTCTAACATTTGCGCATTGGTGGGATTACACACACTGATGCGGGAAGTACGTACGTTTGGGCGGCAGTAAAGGAAAAAAATTTACAATATTTTTTCGTTTTAATTTTCCCCGAATTCAAAAAACATATTTTTGGAAAAAGTCTGTGCGTCTGTCTGTTTGTCTGTGAACACGATACAGATCAAACGGATGAACGGATTGAAACTAAATTTTGGAAGGATGTTTGGTATGCAAATATAAAGAGCTCTATTGTTTTTGGGGAAAATCGGCGAATGCGCAAAAGAGATATATGCTTTAACGTTGTTTTTATACGATAATGTTATAATTTTCATAACGGTTTATTATTCTACTTATTTTTTCAAGAAAGCTTTGTTAAAACATTTCTTCTAAACTTTTTAGTTTAGGAAATATCTTGAAAACAAAAAAAATCAGCTGTTATTTTGTTCTATCAGAAAGAAATTAGCTAAGCATGTTTTGATTAATTCTTACATGACGTGGAACATAATATTATATGTAGGTAACCATGCCAACGAATGGCAAATATCATAATATTTATTACTAGTCGTTACCCGCGTCTTTGCATGCGGTAACAGAAATTTTATTTTCTTTTTTATTTTATTAAAAAGTTTTATGGAGTTTCTCTAGCCTGCAAGGTCGCCGGACATTAAAAGAAAAGATATAGGTACCTTCAGAGGCCATTTCAAGATATTGATCATCTTGAAAGATTCATTAGCGAAACATGTGAAGCTATAACTCCAGATGTGACTTGAAATGTCCTTAACGAATTTAATCATATATGAACAATCAACCGCTTAGAAAGGAACGGAGGATACGTTGAAGTTCCGTAGTATATTTAAGTAATTTTACATGTTCCCAATAAAATTTATAGTATTATTTATAAGTATTATTCATTGTTGATAAATTAATATGGAGGTTGTCAATTGTGTATTATTTCTTATTCCTTTATACAATAAATAATCTAATTAATAATATAAATCAAGATTTTAATTTTCTCTGTATTCCAGCCAATGTTTTAAAAAATTTGTACTTAATTATGGATATACAAGTCATGTAGAGATTTTTATCAAAAATATTTTTTTTTGTGAAGTGTAAGATAAACTTTTTCTCCATTTGTATAAAACTTTTTGGGATACACTGTATATATCAAATGTTAATATTTACCATTCCAGCCCATAAGTGGGGAATGGTACTAGTTTAGGTCAAAAATCACTTTTCAAAAATTTTACAATATCTTTCCGTTTTGAGGTCCCCTGAATCCAAAAAACATATTTTTGGAAAATCTCTGTGCGTCTGTTAGTCTGTTTGTTTGTCTGTGAACACGATACAGGTCAAACGGATGAGCGGATCGAAACCAAATTTTGGGAGGATGTTTGGTATGCAAATATGTAGAGCCCTATTGTTTTTGGAGAAAATCGGCGCATGCGCAGAAGAGATATTTGCTATAACGGTGTTTTTTATATAATAATGGTATACTTGTCATAACGGATTATTATTTTATTTATTTTTTCAAGAAAGTTTCGTTTAAAAAATTTTTTTCTTAACTTTATAGTTTCGAAAATATTTTGAAAATAAAAAAAATAAGCCGCTCTTTTGTTTTATGGATCTGTCAGAAATAAACAAGTTCGGCATGCTTTGATTAATATTTACATGACGTGGAACATATTATGTAGGTAACGATGGCAACGATTATCAAATATCATATTGAATACTAGCCATTACCCGCGTCACCTCACGCGATATAAGATATTGTATTTTCTTTATTTTAATCAAATGTCAACATTTTTGAAGTTGGAATGGTCCCGTCGCCCATTTGGCTGGAATTTTTTAAGTTGGAATAGTCCCGTCGCCCAATGGACTGGAATTTTTTTTGCAGCGTTTTTCCAAAAACAGCCTGTAGATAATATTGATAAAAATCGTTAATGTTATGTATGGTGTTTTCGTGTACTACACAGTGTATAACATGGTTCTTTGAGCGCTCGTATATGTATGTATGTATGTATGTATGTATGTATGTATGTATGTATGTATGTATGTATGTATTACGTAACCGGTAGGCGGTTGCGGTTTAAATGAACAGACGGGTCAATGTCAACAGCACCGGGTTCTAACCGCACCAACCCGAAAGAACCGAGATCCGTACTTCACACTGCGGCCACTGTTGTGCGTATAAAGTAATCTACGCGATGCTCTTCTGTTTTACAACGAAACTGTTGAAAATGTCATAGCTCCGCGCAGAAGAGTCACTTTTCACCGTCACCTTAGAATAGCACAGACATTTTTTTTTTCATGAACTATTACAAAATGACTAGAATGAAACTGATTTTCAGTGTTTTTTGCCAAAATTGGAATAAAAAAAAAAATAAGTTCAAAAACTAAAGCCCGACTACTGAAAAGTATGAAACAAGAAAATATTCTCATTTGGGGATAGCCGTGGTCGTATATCTCATATATATGAGGTCCCTCTAGATGTATAGAGTGATCCACTTTGCAGCTTTTGATCGTTTACTAGTGTTAAAATGTAATGTTTTGTTAGGGTAGGTGGCATATGACCACGGCTATCCTCAGATGAGAATATTTTCTTGTTTCATACTTATCAGTAGTCGCGTTTTAGTTTTTGAGTTTATTTTTTTTATTTAAATTATTTTTTTTAACTTATTTTTTATTTTTTTTAAATTTGCTCTCCTCTGAAAGAAAAATATAATTACAGAAAACTCTGAAGATGATACAAAACGTATCGAAACGTCAGTATTAAATGCAAGTTTAAAAAAATTCAGTATTGCTTCATTTTCGATCCTTATGCCACGGAATTCTTTCCAAATACTCTATCAATAATTAATTAATACATTGACGTTTCGGCCCGGATTTGGATCTTCTTCAGAACTGATCTAAAAAATATAAAAATAATTAATAATTAATTTCTAATTCGTATTTAAAAATATTCGCTTTAAGTTTTTAAATTATATTCAAAAATTGAATATAATTTAATACTCTACGTTTATAAGTTAGGTATTATGATCTAGGTGGCAGCCATTATTATTTTATCAGGCAAATAAATGTTTATACCCTGGCTAAAGTACGGAATAGGTTTACACCCGCAGTAAACATAATTATGCTTGGTGAATAGAATTATTGTTATTTGTTCGGAGGAATAGTAACCTGTAGAACAAATGTGCCGAATAAATAACTACTTACGTTCGGTAATTATGGCCATGAGTAAAGTAAAAATAATATGATCTCTCTGAAACATAATTTGCGCCGTAGGTACAAGAAACGTAGTTTTTATTTTAGTCCCTGTTCTTCCACCACATATACCCGTTTCTAACACCACTTCTTAATAAATAAATTGCATCGACTGTGTGAGTTAAAATATAAAATGAATACAATATTTATAAGAAATATATATATATTACAGATGCTTGTGAGTTGTGACCTCTGTTGTCGAGCGTCTATAGTCTTCATTATTTATCTGTCGATTAAAAAATAAAATTCAAAGTCGTGTAAAACCAGTCATGTGTGGTAATAAAAAAAATGTAAAATTTTATTTAAAAAATTTAACGTAAAAAATAAAACACCGATAGCCATCTATGTGTGAATAGCTCAATTTAAGCGTATGAAAAAACTTATTATTTTTCACCACATATAGCGCTAGCTACCGCAGCAGAAGAAAAATATCGCAACTTTTACACCACTCTTTCTATTCAGGGGTAGTTTTCAGTCTCGGTGGAGGTGGCGACGTTCGGAATGGTAAGGGTAGCGTCAGAAGGTGTGTCTGGGCCGATGTAAGTCCCGCCTCTAAACATGGCCACCTTTTATACAAACAACGCGCGACAACCGACCCGTAGGTACCTACTCTTCTACTTGCTTTTGCAGTACGTAAGTGTATCTGATTACCCTTGGCTCACTCGATCATCATATCTCACTGCGCTCCCGCCTCGCACTTCTGCCATCCTGCTCTCGAACTATCCACGACGCAAACTAAATTGAAGCGTTTACACTCTGATGCCGACAATTTGCCACACTGGCAACTATTGAAAACTGGTTGTGCAATTTTTAAAACAACTTCTTTCAGTAAACCAATCTTTTTATAATTAATTTAAAATTCAATTTACACATTTTTTCCGGTTTTCTGGCTAAAACCTTCAAGCTGGGGGCTTGTAATATGATAAGCATGGAAATTCCACTTAAACAACGGCATGGCTACATGGTCGGCTCTTCCCTATTTAATGTCTATAAACATTTTATATTTTATTTTTCATAGAGGTATAATTCTATCAATGAAAATATTAATTTTGACCCCAAACTTTATTCGTCCACTCAATGAATTTTTTATAGTCACGTTAAAGTTCTTTCAATGAAAGTTCATGGGCCGAATATTTTTTAAGGTACCTAACAAAAAAAAATGTTCGTTTTTTACAATAGGTAGTTTATAATAATAATAATAATAATATGAATTTATTGCATAGCCCAATAGGTTACAATCGTCAGTTACAAGTTACATTACAAATAATTAATAATACCTATACATAATTTTATAATAATTCATGTATGTTTAATTTTCTATCTCTATCAAATTGTTAATTTACCAAAATGAAGTTTTTACTTTTTTCATAAATTTTTAATATATTAATGTATTTCTTAATAAGAAAAGTTTCAATGATCTCTTGAAAAATTAATATGTTTATGGATGACTTTTCTATTTGTACACAGTGGCCTCAAAAACAATTTTTTTTCCGGTAAGCTGCCAAAATGCTGCGCAAAACTAAGCACTGGAGAAAAATTGAAACCCACCGATTACCGAGAATAATCTAGAATGTCCCCAAAATGTTAAAATATTTTTTTACGTTTTCCATTTGTTTTCAAATAAAGTATAATTTAATCAAATTTTACCAAACTATTATATTTGATCAATAATCAGAATTCGTAAAAGGAATTATTTTTCCATTCATACGCTGTAATATTTCATTTTATTTTATACATTATTTTAACTTTTACTGAAAGTTTTATTAAAATAAAAGAAAACTTTCTATAAGCTTCGATCAAAAGATTTGAAATTTGAATCGCCCTTTCTATTAAAAAAAAATCACAAAAATTCAGTCTAATATTTGTTTCATATTAATCGCATTATAGCTCATATCCATATTTAGGTGTTTTCTGAAAACTTCCAATCAGGCAACCTAAATCAAAATAAAGAAAAATAATAAACCCCTAATGTTTCAGCAGAAAAAAATTTGAATGTAATTTTTTCCAGATTTTTCTCTTGGATACTAAATTCTTACTAAAAAAATTCAAATACAAAATAGAACATTTTTTTTAAATATATAATATAAAGCCATTTCAAAATTAGATTAAAATTCGAAATTGATTTTTTTAACAAATTTCTCGTAGGTATACGAATTTTTCGTTTGTAAAAACAAAATTATTTACAGATTTTTTGAAGTGTTTAAAAAATCCAACATTCGCGAATAATTTCTCAAGAGAGAATAGCATCAGACTGTATTATTTATTCCCTATTCAGTTCACGGAGGGTAGTTTCTCTTTCTCTTTCTTACTAAACATCCTTCGGATACTGTCACTTTCCCGCGGACGGTGTAACGCAGCAAGGACTAAGTAAATTATTAATACATTCATATTTTTAGTCGCGCTAGCATCATCTGTTATCGTTATCACAAATTAAAAGAGAAAGTTTGTCCTCGAATTTTGTAAAATTTTACACATCACCCTTTCATCAAGATAAGTATCACTTTATTCGTGATATTGCATTGTCAGTTTTTTATCGCTTTAAATTATTGAACCATTTAAATTATTGAACTTAAAAAAATTAGATATTGTAGATTATAGACGCTTAACAGCCGAGGTTATCAGGGTGTATTGGATATGTGTTACTAGTGTAAAAAATAAAAAAATAAGTAAAACTAAATTTATTTTGCTAATAAAAACTTGTATAATTCTTCAAAAATATAAATATATACAATGTTCATTGTACATAATTAAAACTTGCCATTTAGAAAGTGTTGAGTCCAAACTAAAAACAAAAAACATACCGTAAGTCAGAATTTAAAAACAACTATGCAAATAATGTAATCAAAATAATAATAATAGTATATTGTGCGACTAGTGAGAGAAGGAGAAGATTCCATGAGCGTGAAATTTGCCGCACGAGCGTAGCGAGTGCGGTAAAACGCACGCGAGTGGAATATTCTCCTTCGATTAATGGTCGCACACGAGTAATATGTAATCGGGGCCCTAATAAAAGAGGGAAAAATAATAAATCACTTCATTGATTGACGTACCCAGCGCCCTCGATGCACACAAGATAGCCATGACTTTCGCTGAATTGCGATGCTGTTTTCATATAGGTATACAATACTGCCTACCACGTTCCTATTGGTCCAGAAGCTGCGTGCAGTTTTTTTTTTCATTATTGCACGCTCGGGCTTGCTACTGCGTTTCTATTGGTCCAGAAAATTCATTATCATACTGTACGGCTCATTATTAGCACTCTACGCGTCAACATGAAATAATCTATTATTTCTCCCGAATTTAGCAGGGCCCCGAAATTACATATTACTCACGCGTATTGAATAATAATTATTTATTGCCCCAAAGACAAGAAATTGTATAGGAGAAGTCAATTACATGTTAAAAAATTCATTTATATAGGTATTGTAAAAACATATAGCAGCTAAGAAGTCTTTTCTTAAACTGTTACAGTTAGGTAGGTATATTAACATTTTTTATTTCTTCGGGTAGAAGATTGTATTTTTTAGTGCTGCAGTATAATGAATTTTATGATATAATAAATTAGGTCTGATGCTGGTAATAATAAAATTAAGTAAACAAAAAATGTTTGAAGGCAATCTTTTGTTCTAAAAAGGAACGAATAATATCTAATCATTTAGGTTCATAATTATAAAATTGCAGGTCGTAAAGTCTATGATAGTTTTTTGGTCACGACCCATGGTTTTATAATATGAACCTAAATTATTAAATATTATTTTCTTTTTAGTGGAATACAATACAAAAAAATACTTTCTATCATAGTTTTTTATGATCAATTACTTTTGTTAAAACTCACTTAGATAAAACGCACAAACACACTAACAAACAACCTCTCAGGCTAAACGCATATACCTGCTCCTTTCCGTCGTAGGTAATTAAAATAGCACCAATTTCGTCGCTAGCCGTAAAAGTTCAGAAACAATGAATAATAAATAAACTTCTTTCGCCGCTGACACCGTCCACTAAAGGGACAGCATCCGATGAACGGATCATGTTCTATTCATGCTAAACGGAATATTAAACGGCCAAGGCGAAGCGGGCAAAGCAGCAAAGTGGTGGCGAAATTCAACGCGGCCCTTTCTGTAGCCTAGTATAGCGTTACCATTATAAAGTTCTCACCAATTGTACACTGCGTCCACGAATGCTTCTTATTATAAAATGTTTGCATATTATTACTTAAAACTTTCGAATTATGTTATTTTTAGGGTTCCGTATCCAAAGGGTTTAAACGGAACCCTATTGTTGAGCCGACGTTGTCCATCCGCACGTTTGTCAAAGTCTTCTAACTTCTAAACGAAATGAGATATCGACTTGAAATTCACACATAATAAGTCGAGAATTTTATCCTAAGGAGGATTCCCTACATGTAAAAAGGAATTGTCATTTTTTTTTACCTAAGCATGTAGGGTACCAATGTTAAGTAGAACACGACCGTATTTTTAATTTGTTTAATAATTATGTGGTATAATAATAATAATAAATAATAAAATCTTTATTCCATCAGGTACATAGTACATAGAATGTGTCATAAAAGAAAAACACAAGTAAAAAACAAATAAATTTAGATATCTCCAACGACCTTATCATTAATAAATTCTCTTAGTGTATAATAGTTTTTGTTTAATAAATAATTTCTTAAATCTCTTTTGAATTTATTTATGCCAAGTGTCTTTCTGAATTTTTTCAGTGTTCCTGACAAAAACAATTTAAAAAACTCATTACAATATGAACTCTTATGCTAACCCTGGGTAGATTGTAATTTATGGACGCTCGAAGGCTCAGTTCATTAATTTCTGAATCTAAACTAAATAGATATGAAAATATTTATGGCTATCAGTCATTTACTTTTTCATACTTACATTGAGTTAAGACGAAAGAAGATATCTTTCACTTATGTATTTACATTTTCTTAGATATATTTTTATTAATATTTGCCCACAAACCACAGAAGTTAAAGTTTATTGTCGCATTCATACAATTAACATACATGGTGTTGGTGACAGTCAAAAATGTTTTTTGTTATAGAAATATTTTTCTAACCGAAATCTTTTAATTTTTTTTAAATTCCTAAACTTATAATTTTGTTTGGTCATTTATTAAAAAATTGTATAGATACCACAAAAATTTGGTCCGTATGTAGTCTTAGCATAATAAATAAAATTATCGATCAATTTTTCAAACAATATATTAACGGATCGAAACATTAATTAATTGAATTATAATTAAAAAATAATTTGTTATTAAATTGTCTGAAAAATTGGTCAATAATTTTATTTATTGAAGAGTAATCATATGTTAATCAAAGATTTCAATTAGTTTTAGCATATTTGTGTAGTGATACGCATAGATTTAACTTATTTCTAGTATCATGGCTATAAATAGATTTACTACTAAAACAATAATATATAGAGGTTAGTAGTTCATAGACCAAGATAACAATATTTAAACATTCCCGCTTAATAATATGAATATTAATAAAAGAACCAACATTATATTTTGTAAGTGTGCAAATTTTGGTAACCGAGAAAATAATAAAACTACGAGACAAAGAAACAGGTTTTGAAAAATAAAAACTTTTTCATATTCATCAAAATAGTTGTAAAACCAGACCATATTTCAAATGATTCAATGCGCAGATGTTTCTCACAGAACTGGACACTGGATGCTGCGTTCAACAGAAACCGGATTTTTTATGCTTTTCAATTTCAATTAAAGAATATATTATAAAAGAATAATTTCAAAAGTAAATGACAATAATTTACCTAAAATTAATAAAATTACGACAATTTGTTGGATTGCAATTATCAGGTCCTAAAAATGTCGAAATGTGATATTTTCAAGGAAAAAAATAATTCATTGTCTTCTGCCAGAGCCGGCTCTCGAAAAGAAATTAGGTAATTCATTTTTGAGGAAAAGAAACACACTACCCACATATTTATTTACTTATCTCTCATTATTCAAGACTGTAAACGCTTGACAACTAAAATGGTGATTAGCTTTTAAATAGATCAAATTAAATTAAACGACACCACAACAAATTCATGAGTGGATGCGGAATTTGAATCTACAGCTACACCAAAGTGTCCTGACGGAAATCATGGAAAAATTAATCAATTAAAAATGTCCAGTAAAGAAAGTTTAAAATAAAAGTAAAGCTTAATTAATTCGGCTATTCCAAAGCATTAGCAAAGATTATAATATGTCTAATGATGAAAAGATACCTACTATTCGTCATTGGACATATAATCTTTACGAAGCCTTAAGAATAGCCGAGTTCATAAGGATGACGTTGTTTATACTGCGTCTCCATGGTTTAAATTTAGCAGTCCGTCAACTCTTGGCTTCTTATGATGAAATTTTCAACTAAATCTTGGGTTTAAAAATAATCGAGATCCATAGAGATGCTGTTTTGATGTGTGGGATGATGCATCTGTTATCTGGATAATATCAGAAATATTATCATATTAGATTCACAAAGGACTAGCTCTTGATAATAATTGAAAATACGAAATGCCATAAGCCTGATAACTCTGATTGTTCGTGACCGTAAAAAAATTAATAAGAAAAAAATAAAATTTTAAGGCCGGATCTGAAAACCCAATTGCTTTAAGAAATAAAAAATATAAACTTAACGTTGCGTATTATGTGAAATATCTCAACTAGGAACAATGCAAAGCTTGACCAGGTGTTTGAAGGGGTCTTTACAATGAACTGGGTTTACAAAACTAGTCGTCTGACCATACAAAAACTGGTTCCAGGAGAACGGGAACGTGTTTTTTTGATAAATTTATTTTATCGAAGATTAACTCCGCGATTATGATTCAGTTCAATGCTAGATGCTGGGGAAACAACATTGTCTCCACATTTGCGAAATTATTCGCCAGCACTTCAAAATGCGGAAATAGTTTGCAAAAATAATTTCACAAGATGAAGAAAAAACATAAAACCAAGTTATAATAATAAACAGTTTTCGTTAACCATAATCAAGTTTTTAAAAGAAAATTTATACATTCAGTTTTCTTAAATAAATATTAAAAATTGTACAACGCAAAAAGTTTGAAAAAATCTTGTTTTGTTCACTTTCTAAATAATTATCTTGTTAATATGGAAAACGTACACAGAAATGCATTATTTAAGTAGGTATAATTTATTATTGTGATAATTTTAAATTTAAAAAGTGTTTAAAAACATCGAAATTATTTAATATTGAAAACTATGCAAAGAAACGTAAGTGAAACTACTGTTTATTAATTTTTAAATTAAATATTCTCTATGGTAACGTAGGGCAGTGTATCCCAACTTAACCCCAGGGGTAACTTGGACTTCACAATAAAGATTTATAAGTTTAAATAATTATTAAACTTTCTGGCTAATTTTTCAGACTTAGCTTTATTAATATCAATAATCAATTTATATTTCAGTCCGGATTTGGACCATCTTCAGAATTTTTAATACTAAAAGTAATCAATAAAATTCTACAAATAATTAAATAATAAAAATTGAAATTAGGAATAATTATACAAAAAAATGTCTGTATATATTTTTTTTTTATTTTTAGTTTTCATTTATTATTACTTTTATAATTTTATTGCTGATTTATAGTATTAAAAATTCTGAAGATGGTCTAGATTTGGTCTGCAGAAACGTAAGTTGTTTATTGATATTAATAAAGCTAAATTTGGAAAATTAGTCGCAATTTATTTGAATAACAGAATCAGACGTTAACAAAGATTTGGTTAATAAGTTAACTTGAAATTTCACTTTCTGAAAAAATTAATCACACAAAAATAAAACAGCCCTGTTGTAGTAGTTATGTAGTATGTTGTGTCTATACGTATGAAATTAATTCTAAAAAGTTTTTATTTAACTTCAAATATTTGTCAGTCAGTCAGTCAGTCAGTTTGGGCCAAATCTTGCAAGTCAATTTTTAATAACTTCTACTTAAAAAGGCCTACAAAAAAGTTCGCGATAGTATATGTCTGTCTACCAAAGATGACCCACATTTTTCGCTTCAAAAAATTTGATCAAAAATTTAGTTAGTTGCAAAGCTATTTTAACCGACATGGTATTAATTCTGATCCAATTAAATATGTTATTTATCTTAAGTATTTAATTTAGATCATAATTAATCTTTGCTTCATATCATTTAAATGAATATCTTAGAAGATATCTCAAATTTAAAAATGTATCTAAACATAACAATTATCGTTTATTTGTTTGGTGAGACTTGCAAAGCTATTTTGACCTATAGTTATCCAAACTAAATATGTCATCATTAATAAGCAATCTACAAATCCGGGCGAAGCCGGACTGGGCCGCTAGTCAAAAGTAAAAACGAATACATATTACAACAATTAGATACAGGACACATCGCCCAAAACTTTAAAACAATTGAATATAATACTGGTTCGCATACAACAACCACGTTTCTAGGTAAAACTTTTGGTTCCGATTTTTGGACGAAACTAAGAATAATGTTTTATTTAATGCCGTATTAAAACTGGAATTTCTTACGCTTCCGAAATTTCCTCATCAAAAAAAGTTTGGGTAACCCTTGCGTTGTGTTTGAGCAAGGAGTTAGACTTATCTTAGAGCGTCGATTGACCCCATCGCGAAACAAACGGTGGGCGTCGTGGGGCGACATGTTGTTATCTTAACTATGGCAGGCCACCGACGCATTTATTAGCTGTCAACCACCATACGAACGCACACACACACAGACACACACATCATTCCGAGAACAGCCGCAACTTGATCTGGTGTATGTGTTACTTAGCTACACGCTATAATATATATGTATATAGATATACAGGTCCACCCCTAAAGCTAACATACGATTAACTTACATGCTCTGAACGGTTGCTTAAAATTTATACAGTCGGTACAACCGAAGTTTGGTGACAATAATATTTTACATCATGTAAGAAAAATCCAATAATACATATTCTTGATAGATTTAGTAAAAAGCAAACGAGAAATGCAGATCTTTATTCATAATAATGCAATATAAATTTTGTAATTCAATTTTAAGAGCTGCACTTTTTAATCTGTTCTCCGAAAGTCAAAAATGCTGTTCGCCATGTTGGATTCCAGCGTGACGTCACTTCGTCTGTAAACTACCTATGTTTATGTTGTGCTGTGTGTTATTTTAAAGTTATTATCACGTTTATAGACTTCGATCTCGTATTTTATTGATTTCGCATCATGGAAGACGAAGTCGTAAAAGCAGAAAGTACTAATCTATCAAGGATAAATACGTTTAATAAATAAATAAACTGTTACTATCTTGCATATTTACACTGGTAACGTAATAATCATAACAATCTTAAATATTTTTAATTGTACAGTGTTACCATGGTTACTGTGCACTATCGTTATTATTTACAATCATAGTGACGTCACGAGTCGTTTCCGCGCGAAAATTCATAATGATAAATTAAAAGTCATTTTATGGCACTATTCGGTTTAAAAATATAAATAAATAAAATAATAAATAAATAAATAAATAAAAATAAATAAATAAAAATTGTAGTGTTTCTTTACCACTTTACGATTCATTTAAAACAGTTTTCAAAAATCCGTGTAATAGCCTATTCGCGTCTACCGTTTAATTTTAACTTTAAAAAACCGCACTTACTAGTTGAGAGTGAACCAGCATGGAACAAAAAAACCTGTTCGTGAATGTACTCATTGTTATTTAACGGAGTAGCGCACAGAAATGACCGCAGTCGGTCGCCTGCAATTTCTGTCTAGCCGTGCTGGACCGATCTGGTGTGCATTGATGTGTTGTTTGTGAACACGCACTAAAAATGCTGGTCTAGTGCAGGTTTGTGCTGTGCTGATCGTGATGGTCCATGCTGGACAAGTGTGTGCGGTTTTTAAAAGTGATCTTGCTAAAAATGAACTGTCAAAAATTTCGTAAATTAAGTGAAAAACAGCTACTTCAAACTGATCAAACATGAAATTATTATGTGGAAAGATTGAAATGATATACGACAACCAAATGTACTTCTTTCTAATCTCAAAGTTTTATTGAACCCACTGTATTTCTAGTTGTTTCTCTGTTCACACATACATGAATCGTCTATATTAGGTAGTGACTATAATTTCGGGTGGACAAAAAAAACGTAACAGTACATTTTAATTGCACAAAAATAATTAATATGTATTTATTCATAAATTATATAAAAATTAAATTAAATTCGATGCTACATATTTGATTAACGTCTGAATAGAACTCTTCAAATAAATAAAATTGTCGACCAATTTTTCTCAGACCAATATATTGACAAAAAATAAAAAAAATAACAAATCAATATATTTATAACACCAGATGACGTTTCGATCAATTTATTAGATAATAAATAGCTTAATACTAATTAATTTTTATATTTTTTAGATATTTCTGAAGAAGATCCAAATCCGGATCGAAACGTCATCTTGTGTTATATTGATTTGTTATTTTTTTTATTTTTTGTCAATATATTGGTCTGAGAAAAATTGGTCGACAATTTTATTTATTTGAATAAATTCGATGCTATTTAAATCTGTAGAAAAACTGTCTTCAATCTTCAAATTATCGTTCCAAACGTACATTAAATTTCTGTAGCATTCAACATACACAATCCATTCGTTGCCGGAAATTGCAAAGCTAGTCCAAGAGACGCACATTGAGTAAATAGGACTATGCTTCATATTATAGTAATTATTATATATTATATGGTATTTTCATTCCACCCTACCATGTAAGTGTGCGTGTTTGTTTGTGTGTGTGTGTGTAACGTCTATACGTATAATTTCCCTAGATAATTATAAAGGAGATGAATACAAGAGATAAGCAATATGTTTCTCCTCTCTCACACACAAATATACAAACATACATATATGACGACCAAGTACCTTATCTTAAGTGGCCATTGTATAAGTATGCCTTTAACTCTATCCTATATACCGCAATACAAAATGTACTGAAAAAATCGCCCAAAAATATAATCTTTACGTATTTTTTACGACTGTACCTACAACAGCGTTTATCGTAGCTTAAACCAGATAGCAGTGCATTCAGATAACCTCTATCAATCCAATAAAAGAAAGGAAGCACTTTTATATTTATAGTTCCCAAAAAATATAACATAATCTGTTGGAAAAAAAGTGTAATGTTATTATTTTAATACCTTGTGTTTTTGTGAATACAAACCGATAATTTCTGATTTCTTATTCGATAAATTATGTTATTCATATAATTTAATAATTTATTTTATATAATGTCAATAAAAACTAAATGAAAAAATTATGTGAATAGGATAATTTATCGAATCAGAAATCAGATATTATCGGTATGTATTCACTAAAACTAGAGGTTGACTTATTATTTCAACTTTTGAAATATGATGGTTTGAAGTGTGACGTCAAACTTGCAGTAAACACATATATATATCACACTCGACACACACACGTGAGTAAACACTAAACGAGCTTCGTGTAAACAAGACCAAGTCTTATTTGCACTTGTTTGTATACTACAAGAAAGACGTCACAGTAGTAAACATGGCGGCTCGTGACAACTTGTATATTCAAAATTTTGAGTGCTATTTTAAGTGAAATAAAAAGTTCCTGCTATAATAATAAATAATGCTATAATATGAACATTTTTAAACAATTTAAGAATAAGAGTGATTCTCCATAGTTTCAAATTTGACTGATAATATACTCTATCAGGGCGAAGAGAAATTGG
The DNA here is from genome assembly GCA_963575645.1 of Xanthostigma xanthostigma. Classification (NCBI taxonomy): domain Eukaryota; kingdom Metazoa; phylum Arthropoda; class Insecta; order Raphidioptera; family Raphidiidae; genus Xanthostigma; species Xanthostigma xanthostigma. The sequence continues at coordinate 5,509,551 of OY754471.1, read as the reverse complement.
AAAATATTTTAGGTTTTAGTTACACAGCTATAGCTTGACGTTTAACTCACTTGAAAATTAATATTTACTAATTTGTCATTGTGCCGAATTGATCAGCCGTCAATTTTTTAGGTTATGTGCAGCTGTCATTGTATTTGAATCAGAACCCGAATATATCAGGACATTGTTTTTTTTTTTTTTTTTTATCTAAGGAGTTATATTTCATCTATCCTTGCGCTGTAATATGTTTCTCTAACATCCTGTATATATATGTTCGTAAGGACTCTTTCATTTGCTTGAATATGTATTATTATCCATATACTGATTCGTCCATCTTACAATGCAGTCCTTGTGGTTCATTATAAGGGGTTACCGTCCAACTAAAATCAATAATCTAAACAAGACTTGAGAAAATGCTTCCTTACACACTTAACTAACAACGCTCTGGGAGAAATCTCTTTGTATCGCGTATTTATTATGATCGATCAGACACACGAACAAAAAATATGAAAATGGTTAATTCGGTCTAAGTATTTTGAAAACGGTAGGAACACGAACCTGAATCTTTCCACTTTCGCGGCAAAATGAGTTATCATTACTCAAAAGTGACATATCCAATCAATCTTTCTCATATTTAGAGCATATTTTTAACTGTTGTTTTCACATCATGCGAGAGTTACTTGTAGCAAACTATAAGTACACCGTATTACTGTTATTAATTTAGTCTTACGAACATTTACTAATAAGATTATTTTTTGTTTCAGGGGTTTTGATTCCCCAGCATTGTACCACTCAAAAGAACTCATCACATAACAAAACAATAACAGCGCCAATCAAACTTCACGCAATGGGAACCAATAAGGATTGTGACTTTAAACAGAAGAAACTCAAAACAAAAGAAATCGACTACATCGAAACAGGGTAAAAGTATACGATATATTATAATTACGTGAGCCTATCGCATCTGATGGTAAAAGAAACGATTATTTAACCCATTTTTGTTCAAATTCATAACTATAAAGAAGTTTAAGCGGAAACATTTTTTTCCGTAATGATTACTGAACCAAAATGGGTTGAAATTATCATAGAATGTTACAAAATATTTTCAAGTAATTTAAAAATGTTCTTAATGTCAATAATAATAAGTATTTTGTATCCTAAATTAAAAGGTAAGTTTTTAAAGCCGCGGTGCATTTCTTTTAGAAAAAAGGTATACATTTTCTTTAGGATGCAAAATAAAAATATTATGTTATTTTAATAATTTACTATAATTTTTCTCTACATTAAAATTGTGTTGAAAAATATATTAGCGGTTACAGGGTGATTTAAAATATGCGATGTTTTGTTTAATACCAAATCACTTAATTATCTATTTATATGATAATAATTATTACGTTATATTAACAAAATCAGCTATTTTTATTTTAAGTATCAATATTAAAAAAATACAAAAAGAAAGTATATTGGCTGCATTAATGATAGAGCATAAGCAATATTTTGGATTGTTTTAATTTTTCATTTTGATTATAAAAAATAGGTCACCATAAAATAATATGCTGCGTTTGATTAGTTAGAAGATCTATAAAAAATTTTAACAAATATTCGATAACCAAAATATAATACTTTTTCAAGTTTCAAAATAATAGATCGTTCGAAAATAAAAACTTTTATTCTTAACCATTTTTTTCCTTTTTGGTAATTTTTCGAAAACCAAAATAGACTGCGTTTTACGTCTCAAAAATCAGTCGTCTGAAAATCTTATACTTTCATAACGCTAACCTATTCTAGTTAGATTTATCGATTTCTCGTCGATAATCATGCTTTCAAAACCAAAATATGATATAATTAGATTAGGAACTACCAAACCCATATCAAAAGGCATACCCAACTTGAATTCCATCAATTAACGGAGAACTGTGTCAAAAACGATTAGTATTAAAAAAATAAATTAATAACTGAATAAAACAAAACAGTAGTGATCATAGAAATTGTCATAATATTACCTACGCATTACTAGCCCTGAAACAAGTGAAAGTAGATACTGATTTAATTGAACATTTATCAGTAAATAATTAATTACTTAGGTATATGCAAAACGAGAATATTTTACCAAATTCAATTTTTTCCACTTAGAATATAATGTAGTATAAACTTGATTTAAAGGTACAGTCTTAAGGATTAAACAGTGATAGTTTTTAAGAGATAAGTATAGTTTTCTCTTAAATAGTTATTTAAATAATAAATCTTAAATAGTCCTAGATTTTAAGTACATCGCTTTATTTTATAATTATTTAAGTTGAGACACTCATCTCAGATAGTTTTTTAGAGTAGAAATTAAGTCTTAAGGAATAATTTTAAAACCTAAGTATCGATTACTTTATAAGTTCATTGCAACAAAACTATAATTATAACCTATATAATTTTCATTGATTCAAAACTATTTTTTTTACATATAAACTGGTTATTTACAAAACATTCGAGTACAATTTGAAGAAAAAAATAATTTAAAAAATTGTGACATATTCTTAATGATCACTACTTCTAGATGTAAATTTTTAATCGTTTGATCGAAAAAAATGAGTTCATAAACTATGCAACATTAATATAATCGTTAATTTATAATCAGAGTTAGGTACTAGGTATTCAAGGTCAGTTTCGTTCTTAAATCAAAAAATTAACTTCAATTTTTAAAAATTGATTTTATAATAATTATAACGACTCAAATTAAATAGAAATCCAAATTTAAATAAAAAATAATTAATAATGAAAATTATTCTATTTTCAAACTGGGTACGCAAAAACCTCAAAGAACTGATTCATTTTTTAAGCAAAAATTAATTCAACTTCAAAAAATGATTCAATAATAATTTTAACGACTCAAACTTCATAGCAAACCAAATTCAAATAAAAAATAAATAATTAAAAGTGTTCTCTTTTCAAACTGGTTACGTAAAAACCCCAGAGAACTGATTCATTTTTATAGCAAAAAATTATCTTCAATTTTAAAAAAATTATTTAATAATAATTTTAACGACTCAAACTTCATAGAAAACCAAATTCAAATAAAAAGAAAATAATTAAAAGTATTCTTTTTTCAAACTGGTTACGTAAAAACCCCAGAGAACTGATTCATTTTTAAAGCAAAAAATTTTCTTCAATTTTAAAATATCAATTTACTAATAATTTTAACGACTCAAATTTCATTGCAATCCAAATTCAAATAAATAATTAAAAGTATTCTCTTCTCAAACTGGTTACGTAAAAACCTCAGAAAACTAAAAATGACCTCAGATTTGACAACACTGCCCTGAATTTTAAATGACAAAACGAAAAAAATCGCTTTTATTCTCAAAAACCTGTTTTTTTAAGAATGCTAGATTCGTGACTGTATTGAAACTATCGAAACATTTTTAGCAAACTTCCAAGCTAACTTCAAGAGACTTGAATTGTGATTAAACTGAAGCTAGTTCTGCATTAACCCCACGAAACATTTCAGCAGTCTTCTTACCTCATTTCAGACGGCTGAAATAATTACTGTACTTTAGTTCGGGTTCATTCACGTGTTCAACGAAATACAACACCGTCTAACATACATCATCAGAAATGCCTGCATACGAGAAAATAACACGTGTCACAACCATCCATATACACGTATATAATATACAGTGTGTTCGGTGTGTTATATATACAGGGCACACGCGCGTATGACAGTCGTGTAAAATGATGGTATGCATTATTCATGCGCCTGCTATAGTCGTCCCAGACGCGTCGCCAGCCACTCACTTACCTACCCATAATGTGTTTACTAAACTTCATTGCGAACCGACCCGTTACTTCCACCAGCACTTTTAAAGCGAGCTCCACACGCTCTATAATTCAGGGTATAAAAACTAAATTTCGGAAAAATTAGAGGAAAGCTAGATTTTCGTATGAACCTTCCTTTTGTGGTTATAAACACTATCCCAAAAGTCCCCACCAATACACGTGCCGCTAAAAATGTTACGCGAGTCAAAGGTCAAACGGTTTTTCGCAAAAATCTCGTTAACGGTGACTTCTATAGAAAAAATAGTGGTTATCAAATTTGTAGCTTAGAAAATTGTCTGCAAAAACATAGTATTACTTTTTTCAGTAAGACTAAAATTACCAATTACGTACGAGGCATGCGGCATGATGCTCGTTCTCTCACCTCGCATTCATTCAATCGCTTAGTAAACCATTCCAACTCACGCATCCGTATGATGCGTGTCGTATTATGCATTTGTATTCGTTCGCATAACCGCATCAAACGAATCGAACTGATGTAAGAAACATAAACGTTACAACTTTTTGAATCAAATTTTATCGAAAACCGTTAGCTTACGAAAAGAAGTAACAATGTGTTTTTTATTGGCTATTTTCTATATGCTACAAATTTGAAAACCACTATTTTTTCACAAAAGTCAGCGTTTGAACATTGTGTTAACTGATCAAAAATAGAAAAATAAATTCGTTTGTAAATTCGATAAGTCTAAATGCTTAAATTGGCTTTGCAAATAAGTTCAGCGCATTAAAAAATATTACAAAAATAAATGATACAGATTGATTGAAAAACATTCGTTAAATACCCGGTACCTACGCCACATTTTACAAACCGGGCCAAAATTTTTTTAGTTTAAAAATTGATCAAAGTTGTGCGTTTTATTGTTTCTTCTATTCAGAGCAAAAATATTTTATGAGTAAGCGGAAAAGAGATTTCAATTGTGGATCAGGCATCACCAATGTCGGTAATGCAGTGTCTTCATCGTTATACATATGTAGATACGTAAGTCGTTTGTACAGAAACTCTGCAATACCGGTCGATAAAGTGCATTGAGCAATGCCTTCACGATCCAAATTTATCTCAACGTCAGTCTCTTTGAACTTTCAAATTTATTGATTAATTGAATTGTGTCAAATGTAGATTTCAGTAGAGTGGCATTTAAATTTTATTTAGATTCGAAGTGAATCAAGATTTCAATTTTGTAATATATAGCAAATATTAATTAAACTTTACTTTAAGATTCCGAATGTTTTAATATGTCTTCTTTCTAAAACTAGAGATCTAAATTCTTAAATTATCATTTTTTTTTTTTGAAAATAGGGGATGCACCAATATATAAAATTCGTATTTTTAAGAAATGTCTAACAAAAACAGCAAATCAGTTTTTGAGAAAAAATGTTGTTACCTGAATACTTAATGATTTAAATAAAAAAATTACTTGCTTATGGCTTAAAAAAATATATAATAAATAACTTTATATCTGCAAATCTATATTTTGTAATAAGCTCAAAGCTACACTTTTACAGAAATTACAAAATGAGCAAAATGAGACAAAAAATAATGTTAAAAAATAAAAATGAATTACATCAAAAATAACTTTGCAATCCAAATTTTTACTGATGAAATAAATTATATAATAAAACCCTAGAAATCCAGATTTTCAGAGTTGAGTTGCTCGCCATTAAATACATTCATGATATTTAAAAATTTGTGCATAAAAAATGAAAACTGTATAAAAATTGTGGATTCAATCCATGTACGAAAAGCTTGCAACACAAATAAATTTTTCTTTAAATAGTAATTCCATTTAAATTGAATATCAAAATTGGATCGTGTAAAAGCTGAATTACATACTCCAAAAGCTTTGCAAGTCCAGTTTACAAATGAACATCGTGTTTATCTCAAGACGGCGCTTTAGAGAAACTCTATTCAAATTAGGTCAATGGCGTAGCATGCAAAAATGAAATATATAAAATCGGCATATCTCAAAATTCAAAAATCGAATATAATATTTTAATGATTTTGTTGACAGACAAATTGTTTTCTATTTTTTAAATAAATTAAATAATCGAATAAATAAATCCTAAACGAATTAAATATTTGAAATATTTGAAAATGTAAACCCGCATTTATCTAGAGAATATAAAATATGTTTAAAATTATGTCAGCATAGGGAATAAAATTAATAGTTTAGTTGGGAATTCAAAACTAAACAAAATTGTTTAAACAAATTCTTATTTACAAAGTAATAGTAAAATGTATTATTTTAATTATTCCTAAATGATCAAAAAGCAGGTCAATCATATTTAATTCCGTTCTACTTTCGCACAATTGATTCAAACCAAAATGAAATGACAAAATTAACCATCAAAATTGCCTGGTACTCGGATGCATAATATTAATATTCATTCTAAATTGACAAGGAAGTGATTTTATATTTTTAGTTCATTTTGTGAGTTCGACCTGTGCTAATAAAATCAATTTCAAGATACATAACCAAATTGCTATTTAATTTTTTCATTTATTTAGTAAGACTTCCTCTTTTTTACTACAACGTAATAAAGACAATTTTTTAACTTCGATCGACAAAATCAAATCTTAAAAGCGGAAACGTAAAAGTTTGGGAAGCATTGAATTATATAAACCATCTACTCACTCTAATCTAATTTTGAAAAAAAGTTAGGTGCGCCACTGACTATTATAGTTTAAAGCAAACCGCATCTCATCAAATTCATAAGGCGACCGTGTCTGTATTATATTGTAAGGAAATAAGGAACACGAAGTGGCCGTAGAAGGCCACGGAAGGAACGGGGGACACCCTCCAGCCATCTTGTCCATTACCTCCCCCCTCCCCCCATCACGTACTACAAGGCCAATCGATATCTGCTACACTATACACTCTGAATATAAGGGGTGAAGGGTGACTTATTACACAACCCTCTTCAATAACTCTCTATATGCTTACACACACACACACAGGCACATATACAAACTATTGCCGTCTCTTTAAGGAACGGAAACTGATGAACCGTTTGTTGAGGGACAACACTATTCATCCTAACTCCGTCTCACTCTAACATTATTCACGTCTTTGTACTATTACACATATTATATCAAGCGCTATCATGAATTGCTGTTTCACTTAAACGGATGAGGCATTTTTTTTTCGAGAAACGTTTATTCGGTAGTCTAAAAATAAAATAATAATTATCAAAATCGGACTACTCTGTAAAAAGTTATGCGTGGTCATACATAAAAAAAATAATAATAATAAAAAAATATATATACGCGTCGACTTGAGAACCTCCTCCGTTTTTGTTTTTCGTCGGTTAAAAAGAGGTGTGAAAAATCTTACATCACCAAATGACCTAAATCTATTGATAATCATAGGAGTCCTTTTAGACGTTTCGCAGTTTAATACACCAAGTGAATAAATACCAGTTTAATATTTTTTGGAAAAATGTTTAAATACCAACAGGCTACCGTTATCTATTGATACTGTTTTTGACAATAATTATATTATACAAGAAAATCATTATCAAATTTTGAATCAGAAACAGAACAGTCATTTTATGTCTCGAAAAAAAGTTTAAAAAATATAGTTTAAAAAAAACTAAAAAACACGCTTTATATCGGACTAAAAAGTAAAAAATAATTGTTTTAAAATAAGCTTAAAAAGCGTGGGGCGCTTTGTTCCACATTTTCGTACATCGAGCGCCCAACGCTTTTTAAGCTTATTTTAAAACAATTATTTTTTTTTACTTTTTAGTCCGATATAAAGCGTGTTTTTTAGTTTTTTTTTAACTATATTTTATTTTTCACTTTTTAGTTTGAGGATCTATAAAAGAATTTATTAATCCTGGGGGTCCTAATAAGGATAATGGGAAACTGTTATCAAATTATTGCATTGTCATCGGTCCTTGATACGTATGCAAAGTTTCAAATTAATCAGACTTCGGGAAATTGGTGAAAATAAAGCGTTTACTACAGAGGATCTATAAAAGAATTTATTAATCCTGGGGGTCCTAATAAGGATAATGGGAAACTGTTATCAAATTATTGCATTGTCATCGGTCCTTGATACGTATGCAAAGTTTCAAATTAATCAGACTTCGGGAAATTGGTGAAAATTATGCTCAAAGATTCCGTTACGGACATACATACATAGTTAGTTACATACATACATAGTTAGTTACAACCCAAAAATAATATAAAGCGTTTAAAAAAGTTGAACTTAATTTTTTTTAGGAGGAGTAAAATTCAAATTTCTTTGCTCTAAAGCACGGTGTGCAAAATCCTAACTGCCAAATCGTTTTAGAGCCAGTTGACAATAGTTTTCTCATACAAAAAAATGCATTGTCTTTTTGATCAGCTTCAAATCAAACTTAACTTCCTTTGACTTAATTTTTTTTTGCAATTGCCAGTAACAGCATTTATAGTCTCATATTTCTTACATAAAAAGTACATTTTAATATTCAAAAGAATTTTTAATATTTTGTATTCAAAGTTTACTATTTGGACAACTAAAGACAATTTTCTTTGTATTTATTAAATTAATAAAAAAATAGGATTAAAAATATCAGTGCCGACACCATCCAAAATATAACATTTATATACTTAAAAAATCTTTCAAAATCGACATAACAATAAGGCATATGTTCTTGAAAACCAAAATCACAAAAAAAACATTAATAATGATACTAAATTAAATCCATTTGCAATCAGATCTGTAAAGAAACTATCTCAAATTGCCATTAGTAATGAAAATTATAACTAAACCCAAACCAATAAAAAATTCTACTCAAAATATTAAAAACATTCTATGAGCTTATTGCTCAACTAAACGTAAAAATCATATGAGTAAGTAATCTAATAAACAAAAGAAAATCAAACTTAGAAACAATTGCAACCAAATGTTTCCTCTAATTTTTTCGCTGACTGCACAGTACAAAAGTAAATGGGAGCAAAAATGTTCAAAACTTATATAAAATTAAGTTACTAAACCAATTGTTTATTACGCAAAATAAAAAGAAAAATAACATTTTTTATTATATAATAATCTGTGGGAATAATTTAATAATTTAGAAACATACTGCCCTCCTGTAATGAATAATCTATTTTTCGAAATACAATACTTTACTTACTTATTATGGGAAAGTGTGCCAGTGGGGAGGGGAGGCCTATCCTGTGCCTGTGTTTGTAGTCAAAAGTTTTTTTCTTTATAAATACTGTTAAAATTTTTTAAAGCATTTTAATAGCATACAAACAAAAGGGGGTTTTTGCCATTTTTAGCTGCAATTATTTTATAAAATGAAATTTTAAAAAATCGTGAACAAGTCCATTGTGCGCAGAATACAAAAACGGCTGCGCAGCTTAGAGGGAACTTTGATTGCAACACAAAATTTAAATGTTTTCTTGTTAAATTATAACATAGTGGAAGGAAACTTGAAGACACAAACAAAATAATGTCTCCATAAATCTCGCATGTAATTTGAGAAAACATTACGTAAATTGAATACAGACATAAATTCTGTGAGATACGTAGAAAAAGTTTAATTCAACGCAAACGTTTCACATTCTAAACATTTCCGTCTATCTTTTCGCATTTATGTACTGAGTTAGATGGTGATTGTACCGTACAAACTTTGGCCCTATTGGCAATACATCGTAAGATATAAAGTGCGTGTAGTAGGGGCGCTTTGAAGGGGGAACTTGAGAACTCACAAGGGGATGACGAAGGCGGTCGGATACGTCGTGAAGACGTCACGCGTTATGAGGGGTTGCTATATACAAGCTGTTTCAAAAATCATTGACGAACAATTTCTGCGAATGAAAATGGCATATTTTTTAACAATATAACAAATTTTCCAAACACGTTAAACAGTTTTAAAGGTTCGTATTCTGACAAATATAGAGTTTCTCAAAAGTACTTCGAAGCGAATTAAGATAAATTCTTAGAGAAAAAATAAGATAGATATTCTTTAACACATCAAATTTCAAAAAACCTCTTTTTAAGCAACTATTTACTATAGCCTAAAGTGTATTTATTTTATGTGAATGAAGGCATTGGAAACTTTTTTTTTTTTGTTTTGCTTTAATGTGCCTTGTTTTCGTATATTTTGCCCGTTGGGCGATGTGTCCTGGAACACGTGTACAGGCTGTGACAAAAAAATCGATTAAAAATGAAAATTGCGACAATATAACTCCAAAGAAAAAAAATTACGCGCGCTACATCTAAATTTTCAAATAGAAATAAAAGTTCACAAGATTGTTAAAGGCCCGAGTATGCTAGAGACAATTTCAAAATACAAACCTAGAACATAAAAATGAAATAAAATAAAATTCCATTCTAGCTGCAATAATTGTCAATTACGAACCACTAATTTCGTTTTTGTAAAAATTGCGTGATTTAAGATAGGTGCAATTTCCTTTTCAAAACTATCAAAATAAATAAACATCGTAAATAACTCATAACGCAACATTTGCATCAGTTACCCTATCTTCCATTTTATTAAACGACGAGATTTGAAAAAGTTGACTTTCAAAATATCAGTCTAAAAAATAATATCTTAAATTATAACTAACTAAAATAATCCAAATAAAAAATAATTAAATAAATAGAAACCAGGTACACTTTTCTATTAAAACTTTTAATTTCTAATAAGTAATATTTTTCGTATACTTATTTTTAATCATTCTACGACGCATTTAAATGTGGTTTTCAGTGCCATGACATATGTTTGTTTCTGAGCCACCCTGTACACAGCATCCTCATCCTTTTTACTCTGGCAAACGCACGTGTCTTTGTGATGAATAATTATATTCGATGAGCAATTTACACAACTTTAAGTTGTTTCACAGTACCTCTTAAATGTTAACACAATACAGTAGAACGACCGATCGTAAAGAAGCACCTTTTTGAGAAGACAATAACGGTATTTCAAACATTAACGTGGACATGAATAAGTGATGTAACATTTAGATTTTGCTCCTGACAGAAATATATTCTTTATAATGGCTATAAAAAAATATAGAAAATCGGTAAATCCAAAAGATGTCCACCATTTTAATAGTCTTCGTCACCATTTTCACAGTTAATATTCAGAGGAAAAGTTACTTTCGTAAAAAAAATCATGTCGACGCATTATAAACTAACTTTAAAATTTTAAACCATTACTGTTTATAAAATTAGATAAATACAGTAGAACGCCGATTATCCGAACGCCGATTAACCGAATCGCCAATTATCCGAATCGGTCCTAAGCGTAATATAAAAAATTAAAACCAAGTAATTTTTCAATAAAAACAAGTCTTGTGGGGACGCAAGAATACAAAAATGCGAGTGACAATAATTGCCGTGTAGACGCTACAATGGTATCAGCACACGTCGAAGTTGGAACTCGCTGGAGTCCAGATATATTTCAACTGTTATGGTTGAAAGCTAGAGGCAAGACACTACATGTCCGATTATCTGAATTTTCGATTATCCGAATCGACCCCGGTCCCAATTAATTCGGATAATCGGCGTTCTACTGTAGTATCAAAATTCTTCTTGTCTAAAAAAACTGATTTACTTAAAATCAATTTTATAAAAAAAAGTTGTACTAACATTTCCGCTCAAAATTATAATCAAAATTTTCTCAAAAAGCAGAGAACAACAAAAATGACGCAATAACAAAAGTGTGACAAATCCTTGAATATATTTTAAGAATTGTGAAAGAAACTCAACTAAATTTAATTTTTATATCAGTTATGTTTGAAAAGCATCCTTTAAACATAAACGAATTTTTCTGATTAAAAAAAAAAACAAATTTAAATATTTTGGATCAATTTTTCTCTCTGTATAAACTGTGCGAAGGTAATATTTAATTAATTCTTTCAAAACAAAATAAAATAACGCACATAAACAAGTCAGGTAAACGTGACTGAGAAGTTAGTGACCAATCCACCGAATGGATGATGTCTTGTGCGCGGGGGTTGAGCCTTAGAGGCTTCGGCAGCTGGTTTTGTCTGAAAATGACGTGTGCAATAGAGCGTTTAAGATGAACACCGAGGGGTGGTTAGCTTTACCCGTACAATCCTTAGCTACATTGTTCTCACAAACTGTATTATAACGAATACATTTCAATAACGTTTAAAATGGCGATGAGAATCAACGGAGTTGTTAAAAATAATAATAATTGAGTATCATTCAAAGTTCGTAGTCAGGAAAAAAATATCTAGGTTTCTGAACAGGCGAGATCGTAACAGGATTCCGAATGTATTTGACTGATGCCCGATTGCATAAAGCACTGTCAGAAAATCGGGTTTAACAATGGCCTTAGATTGTGACCATACAGATTTCTCTCTAAGAAAAAAGCATAGAATTTTAAACCTATCTTGGTCAAAAATAAATTGATCAATTAAAGCGATATTGTTTTTTAAACCGTGTACCTATACATGTATTTATCATAGTTTTTTGTAATTGTACCATTTCGAAACAATTTTTTTCTATACATTTTGTTCAAAATATAGCTTTAAAATAAATCTTTTTCTGCGTAACTTAATCATTTGTTTTTGTTGTACAAACTAATATTCTATATGACAAGAAGCTTCATAACTACATTAGACTGCTTATGCATCCATAAAAACTGTAAATACGGGTGACCGGTAATTGCTCGTATTCCTCTCGGGACAAGAAACTGTGACTAATTTAGAATGATTTAGCCTCTATCACTTGGGGGTTGGAAATGCGTCATTTTCGAGAAAATCTACTTCAGTTTTCTTTTCACAAAATTCCGAATTTTGGGAGTTATAAATTAAAAAAATTTGGCCTGAATTTTTCTATGATCTGATAGCTTACTAATTGGCCAACCTTCTTAAAGCTAAAAACCACAAAATTTATTGTTAGATTTTATGTTCTGTGTTAAAACTTACAATAAATAAAAAACAAATAAAATAAAAATTCTTTACAGAAGTGTCATTATCACAAAAAAATGACGCATTTCCGACCCCTAAGTGATAAGGTTAAATCATTCCAAATCATTCTTCTCCCAAGAGGAATACGAGCAATTACCGGTCGCATTCTAAGGTCAGTGTCAAATCAAAATTTTTGACAGTGCTTCCTGCAACCGAACATTCATCTCGATTTTGCAAACATTTGGAAAAAAATATGCGGAAATCTATTCTATTTTTTAAATAAATTCTAACAAGGCAAATTTTTTTGAAAGAATTAAAAAAAAAATAAATTGTAGTCCGTTTTCGAAATTGTAGCTTTTATATTTTTCAAACCATATAAGATAAAAATGCCATGATTCGCTAATAGAAGTAAGTCGGCGATCCAGGAAATTGGGCATATTTCGCAAAAGCTTTAAATTGCGTCACGGGCTCCACAGAGGTTCGAAGTAAAAGCGTTATATAGACAGAGGATGAGAGAGGGCAGATGAATTTAATTACTCTTCGGTGAACAGTTGGGCGGAAGCGCGGCCAAGAGAAACGGCTCAATAATCTTATTAGACGGTCTTGGAAATGTTTCGGTATAAGGTGAACTTGTCTATAAGTTCCTTCATCCCATTCAACTTGTCTCCTCTAACCAATGAATGAATATCTTACAAGCATTAAGGCTTATTGTTTTAATCTAATATTCCGGTTTGACTCGATATTTCCACTATATACGTATAATCCGCTTACTAATCAATATTATATAGAAACTTATCGATTTTTTTAACATGCGAGCAAATTGTGGCGCGATGACTGAAAATGTATCGGGTTCAGATCTTAATGGCGGACTCATAGGCGGGATTTCAGCAATCTCAGTAGGAAAGGTAATGTTAGGCACCGGTGCGTCCCAATTTTTTGGGGAAGAAGGTTGAGATCAAGTGGTATACAAAGGCAACTGGCAAATTAATACTTTCTTTAAAAAAATATTTGCATTTTAATTATAATCATAATTTTCTATCGAAACCTTTTTTGTGGGTTAATAAATCAGATTTATTGAAATAAGACAACACAAAGCCTTTTTTCAGACATTATATTATAAGGATATTTAATTATAATTCAAAATATGACGTTTCGATCTGGATTTGGATCGTCTGCAGGATTGAGCTAAAAAATTATATAAAAATTGATTAATAATTAGATTGTAATAAAATTAAAAATGAATGAATTTTTCCAAAAATAAATATCAAAACTATAATTAAATATTTTTGTAAAATATTGTCTGAAAAATTGGTCGATGATTTTATTTATTGAGGAGCAATCAGACGTTAATAAAATATTTGAACAAAGCCTTTAATTTCGTCTGAAATTTAAAAAATAACCTGAAAGTGTAGAAACGTTTATTCATAAATAATGTTAAAATAATTCAATTTCAATTACAACGGTAGCAGAGCGTAGGTCACAATCTACCAAACTTTGAGTTATAAATAAATTTATGCAAAAATAATCACGTCTTGAAAATTGATAAAATGTGCACAGCTATGCAGTAGATTTATTTTTCAAAAATTCAATAACTAATTGCTAGCAGAGCGTGGTTTCGTACAATTCCATTACGCAAAAATACCCTAACCAACCTCTATAACTCACTATAAGTTACATAAATATTAATACATTTATAAAGATACAAAAATAGTGTTTCTCATATTATCTCCACTTAAAAATATGATTTAAAAATTGAAAATATGTGTATTGAAAGATTTTCTGAAACTAAAAATATAAAATTTACTTTGTAGGTCAGAATATCTTTTTTTACTTCCTCGGAGCAATAAATAAAATGCTCATATTCATAACAATATTATTGAAAAAAATATATTCAGTAGGAAAACTTTATATCAACATAATATAAATATGAAAAAGAATTTTGCCGAGAACTACGCCCACAAAAAAAAACTATCCACATTATTACAATTTTATTGTGACGCTATACATTATCAAATAAGGAAGCCGTAAGCAGAACGCCCAAGCATTTCCCCAACAAAGGCAACGATAGAAGTTTCGAATGGCAATCGTATTTCTTCTTTACTTTTTTTATACAGATAGATTTTAATTTTGCGAGTATTTTATGGCACGTTGATAATTATATTTAAATAATAAAAAAGTATACGTTCTCCATTTAGCATATTATTTACAAAAATTCAGTGAAGCTGTACCCTTTCAAGTAAAAATTTTTCGCATATCTAGAAGACACCATTCGCTTTTGTACTTTGTTTATAACTTATTAAATAAGCTCTCGGTGAAACTTAAATGGCAAAATTTGGTTTAAATCGATTGTAAATTATAGAAGTTAGACAACTATGGCTACAAATGTCTATTATTTTGATCTCGCAGTTGTCAAGGTTACAATATCGAAATTAGCTAAAATTTATCGTCTGAACTTTAAACATGATCTACCGAAATTTGTACTAAATTTATTTCTGCGTAAAACTAGCCTTGGCTAATTACTTGTCAGAGTGAAAGTCGTTCTGTTAAAAAAAATATGCCCAAATATTTCAAAATTTTTTCCCAATAAGACTGTAAATCATTTTCAAATGATTAGTCTTTTCAAGTACTAAATCCAACTCCTAATACAAGAAAATGTCTGTAAATTTAAGCAGTAAATTAAATTAAAATTTAAAACGCCCTAACAACAAATTTTACACTCAGAACCTCCTTCCGAAAATAATAATAAATTATTTACCAATGAAATCACAATTTTCAATTTTAAATGGGATTTTTTGTCAT
The DNA here is from genome assembly GCA_963575645.1 of Xanthostigma xanthostigma. Classification (NCBI taxonomy): domain Eukaryota; kingdom Metazoa; phylum Arthropoda; class Insecta; order Raphidioptera; family Raphidiidae; genus Xanthostigma; species Xanthostigma xanthostigma. The sequence continues at coordinate 5,494,076 of OY754471.1, read as the reverse complement.
ATTCAGAGATTACGAGGTAAAAATGTATCGCTATAATAAGTTGCTCACGAGGAGTAAAAATAATATTAACAAACGTAAAAAAATGTTGAATTCCTTTTTTAATGAAAACAAAAACTGGTATTTTAGTGAACTGTCAAAAACAATATTCTGGTCTTCCAAAAATTAATAGCAATGCTGCGAAATTTTTCTTGTCCTAAAACTTTCAATGAAGGTACCAAATTAAATTTCAACTCAATAAACATACTTAAATATTTTCAAAATGCGGTTTTGAATCAATAATTTATAACGTATAAATTAAGTCTTCGTGTACAATAAAAACATTTCTTTCTCAGTACCAAAACCTTTTCAAACACCCTACATTTTCAGCTACAAAGTTTCTATAGATGGGGCTGCTATAATATCTATATTCAAGGCGCCACATTATCATAAGTTTGGAGACGGCATTATATGGCACCGAAAGGAAAAATCACACTACTTTAAACAACTGTTCACAGTCTAACGTGCGTTATCTGTGCCAAGATCTCGTTTAAACCGCTGTTAGACTATGACTAGTTTTCTGTGAGCCAGTTTTACATAATATACAAACGGCGTTCTATTTAACATTTCTATATAGTACATTAAAATAGAAAGACTTCCGTTATGTGACTGCAAAGTTTCGTTATGGCATACAGACAAAAAGAACGCATCATTTCAAGCCATTTTTACTATTACCGACACTATTAAGAATAAATATTAGTCGTTAAAAATTCTAAAAGAACTTTGAAAATGTTTATGTTTGAACATAACCTCATTCACGTCAACCGTTAGTGCTTTTGTGGCCGCCATTTTTTGGATAGTAAAACTTCTTTTTAAAGTTGACAATCGATTGCGAATTATTATTTAATATTAATCATCTTCGGGTTGTAAAAAAAACTCTACCTGTAAATTTTGCGTCACTCAAAAGTTTATAGATAAAACGAGACAGACATAGAGCTGCAGTTATTCGGAGGTCGCGCCTAAAAATAGAAAACAAATTCTGGTATAGTGATTAAATTAAACAGTCGCAAAATATTGCTTTGCTTTTAAATTATATTTAGGATTTATATTTCAGATAAGGTAACTAAAAAATTGTTTTAGAATTATTACAAAAGTTAAGTTTTGTGTTAGTTGGTGGTTTTTCGAAATATAAAAATAATGCTCTGTTACGCAGTTTTTTGAAAATGAGTCAAAATTGTATTTCATAATTGCATTTGTTCGTGTTTTCAAATTAAATATATCATGATTATCATCCTTAAAATAAATAGAACAAATTTTTATATAGACTGAAAACCACAAATTCTTTAAATTTGCAATACAAAAAAATGTTCATTTAAAAAAATATATAGATGATTTAAAAATAGATATTGTTTGTAACTGTTTATAGTTCTCAAAAAAAATTCAATTTGAATCACAACAAAATAAGTTTCGACATTTTTTCATGATACAGCTTTATAAAATTTCTTAGCGATATCATTTTTTTATAATATTTATTTTGGTTATCAAATTAATGTAAGCAGAATAGAATAAACACCCCAATTATTGCAACGTAGCGTAATATACAGACCCTCTTTTAGATTCAGTAGGCCATGAGTAATTGAAATCTTATAGCAAATAAGTATGATGCTTCAATATATTACAATATTATGTTAACAAGTAAGCAACATTGAAATTTACAAAGGGCGGAGTGCTGCGAGTAGAGAGAACAATTTTCACCCTTCCGTCATCTTCCCCTAAAAATGGATTAGAAAAATATTTAAGTTTTGCTGTAATTTCTTATAACAATGAAATCCTCCATCAATTAATTTAAAAAAGCACTCAAGAAAGATGTTTAAAGGTGAATTTTTATTTGTGATTTGATTATTTTCATTAGCATTTTATATATTTTGACAATGCAAAATAAAATATAAATTCGTTTTGATACAACATAATTTCACTTTTGAGTATTACCAAAATGATTACATTGCAATAAATTATTAAAAGAGAACGAATATATTTTAAACTTGAAATTTTTATCGTTTTGTCAAGGAAGATATTTACAAGGACGAAAAAGTTCAAATTAATTTCATTATACATCCGCCTTAATGATATGTTTATATTTACCCTTGAAATATTACAAACAGTTGAGCTAATACTAATCTAAACTACAAAAAATGGGTCAAAAATAGTTTACAATTTATCTCTGAATAAATTTGACACTGATCAGCTAAAAAAAGAAAATTCACATTAATTAATTAAATTAATTTTTAAGTTGTCTTAAAATAATAGTTTGTCTCATCATTTTAATTTTGTATTCTAGATAATAAAATATATTTTCTGTTATAAACTAAAGTTTTGTAAACATTTGATGTACCAAAAAAATTTTTTTACTTGTTTATAAACTGTTATAAGCCTGTATGTTTCTTTAATAAAAACTTTCGGAGAAAATATATATTTCACTATGTTTTCACCCTTATGTAAAGTTATACATCTTACAGTGGGTCGTCAAAACTATCTCCTGTAATATTATGTGCGGCAAATCATAAATGGCAATACGTAGTACAACCAAGGAAGAAAACTAGCATATCTTGTTTTTTTTTTTAAGACCGCGCACACTCTTGTCTTCGGCCAGTACTAGGTGGGTATTTTTGACGAGCACTGTATAATATCTGGAATATCGGAACATTTGTTATATATTATAGGGTGACCGTTAATTTCTCGTATTCCTCTCGGGAGTAAAAACTATGAATAATTTGGAATGATTTAACCTTATCACTTAAGAGTCGGGAAATAATAATGACACTTCTGTGAAGAATTTTTATTTTGATTTTTTTAATTTATTGTAAGTTGTAACACACAACATAAATTTAACAGTAAATTTCGTGGATTTTAACTTTATGAAGGTTGGTCAATTAGTAAAAATCATGGAAAATTCAAGTGAAAAAGTGAAAATATTTCTTGTTATTTTTAACCCCTAAAATTTGGATTTTTGTAAAAAGAAAACCGAAGTAGATTTTCTTGAAAATGACGCATTTCCGATAGAGGTTAAATCATTCCAAATTAGTCATAGACTCTTCTCCCGAGAGGAATACGAGTAATTACCGCGGTCACCTGTATAATAAATAAAATATAATAAAAAATGAACCCTATAGGCGAAATGACACGTGTTCATTCTTTACTATGTAGCATTTCAAGTAAAAATGAAATATGTCTCATTTTTTCATATATTATTCATAACTTTGAAATTAGGTGAACTGAAAACCTTATATATATATAATACTATTTACATATTATTTAAATATCAAATAGGTTATAATCCGTAGTATGTACTACAAAATAATAGTTGGTTTGGTTTGGTTTATTTCAGGTTGGTAGATAAACGGATAAAACTAGTTTTTTAATCGCTCAAAATCGACAGCCAACTATACAAAAGTTGCAGGGCTTTTACATAACTGAAGAAAAAACTGATTCCGACTAGTGGACAAACCATTAAAATGTAAATAAAAACCATTGCCAACGAAATCGAATGTCAATATTACGTGTTACAAAAAACTTTAGTTTGAGAAATTAACAATCCGAAAGCATAATTTTCTTGTAGCAGTAGCTCTCATTCTATCCATTATTAATTATTCAGAATCTGTTTACAGACGTCCATATCTTTGTATATTCTGTACAAGACACGGGCATTATTCAGAGAATACAGTTTATAGGGAATTAAGTTTTAGTTGTAACAGTAGGCGATGGTTGGTATGAGAGGTCAAAACAATCGAAGAACAGACATAAATAACAAGTGAACTCTCTGTATGTGGTAAACACAACATACTATTATGATTAATAGACATAACATCAACACTGTGTAAGGAGTCAAACGGCCATGTTGGATACAAATGGCAAAGACTTCATGCTGAGAAATTCGGAGCAAAAACTAATTTCTGTACGGCAGAGACGAAAACATCATTACATTATTAAGAAACATTATTAGAAACAAATTCTCTCTCGTTCACTGACACTTAAAAACAAAGCAAACTTTGAATAATTTATTGATATAGAGGAAATGCAATTTCATCTTTTTTACCGCCATCTGCTAAATTCTTCTATACTAGACCGCGACTGTATTCATATCAGCGTTGCCAGACGTCCCGATTTTGGCGGGACGTCCCGATTTTTAAATCAAAATTAAATGTCCCGCGCGGGACAGGCTCAGTCCCGCTTTTCGGGGATACTTTAAAAGAAGTTAAATCTTCACAGAAACATCATGAATAAGTAATTCTTATAAATAATTATTCTCTTATTGTAAGTTGCAATTTGTAACACTCACTCCACAGACTATTGTTTGAAACGCCATATTTTTCTAATGAATAAAACTTTTTTGATTTTGATTTCTGTTTTTTTTTTTTTTTTTATTCTGAAGACGAATAAGACTCAACTATTTAACGATAGGGTAAATCTGATTTAAAATATTATATTTCTATTAAAATACATTTTCTATGGCTATTTTTGCTATCTATTGTCACGTAAACGTATAATTTTAATTCAAATAAAAAGATAAATAGGTATTTGAAAACTTTTGATTATATACGTTTTTTTACTGTCCCGCTTTCGACGAAAGAATCCCGCTGTTTTCACTCAAAGAGTTCCAAAATCCCGACTTGGCAAAAAAAAACTGGCAACGCTGATTCATATCTTCTGAGACTCTCGACATGAAAAATTTAAAATATCTGTGTACAAAAAAGTGTTGGCTGCTTTCGAGACAAATTTTGTTAATGTTTGACATTGTATGGCCGACTGGCTTTTATGTCATTAAAATAAAAAAATATAATAAATACAATAAAAAAGAAACAAGAGGTCAGACATAAAACGAAATTTATGTCATTTTGTTGGTGGTTTCTCATAATTACACAAAATCTCAAGAATGCAGTGATGGCACATGCTGTATTTTGGTCGTCTCTGCTTATTCCTACGAAGCATTTCGCTTTATGCAGAAGCTCCAACGGGGCCTGACATACAACTAAACTTGCGAGGAAAGCTATATAGACGTAAGTTTTGCGCAAACACATACACAAGTACTACCGTACGTATACTGCCGATACTATACACTATATGCAGTAACTATCTTACAGAAGGTACATATCAGAATGATATAGTCATGGATGCGCAAAAATAACTAAAAAAAAAACGACCAAATGCGAGTCAGACTCGCGTACCGAGGGTTCCGTACAAACTTTTTAGATATGTAAATAGTTCGTCCATCATGGAAACCCGTGATTTCGAAGATTTTTTCCGCTTAGCCAAATTGTTGTCCCCATACATCGACAAAAGTCGCGGTCAGTTTGCCAACTTAGCATGTAACTGCAATGAGTTCAGATGGACTACTCAACTCGTTGCTATATCTGATAGCCTAGTTGTCGTACCGTGTTTTATGCGAGAGTTCTCATATTGTGCTGTATAAACTCACCGGTAGCGGACGCTTGTTTTGTATTAGAACTGTTACTGTGTACGTGCGTAGCATGTTGCAGTTTAAAAACATTATTTTTTTTTGTGATGTAACTACAAATTTACGGTTTTCGGGTTTTTCCTTTTACTTGTGCTATAAGACATTGCTTCTTGCCAAATTTCATGATTCTAGGTTATTATTATATTGTTATTATAACAAACTACAAACTTTTCAAATATTTTGCTTAAAATTAATTTTATGGAAGATCGATAAAATCAAACAAACCCTCCCCCAACGAAATTCTGTACCCGCGCCTGACTAAAATTTACATATTTCTACCCGATTACTTTTCATATTGAAAGCTAGTTTTGCACTTTTGAGACAGATGCAGTCGGGTTTTTTTTTTTTTTTGTTATTTTGATATTCTTTTTACATCCCTACTATGTGTAGTTTGAAGCACCTCCAAAGTTTTCCTCTGTCTAAAGTCCATTGTAAATCGCGCTATGCTGACCGGCACACGGAACAATGAACAAACTTACTGTACGAATATTATATAATATATAGATTCACTGTACCAAATATTAACATGCAGACCAACTTCTCACGTGTTTTTTTTTTGAAACCGAGCACTTGACGATGCTGTTAAGTTTCACAAACAATGTCGAATTTATTTCTGAAATAAGCTTGCCTCCGGGACCAAAATTCAAAAATCCGACTCCGTAAGGATCTGTCCCGTGCCCTATATTATAACTGTCCCAAATTTCAACATTCTATGTCTACGGACAGACCTACAATGGGTAATTATTAGATTAGATTTTCATATCTATAACGTCCCATAAGGAACTTCGTTCCAAAAAAAGTAGAACTAAAAAACCATTCATATAATTTTAAAAGACACAAAGTTTAAAAATGAATAAATTAAGTGACTAATAATCAAATTATTTTGCCTTATTTGTATAGTTAAACGACCTTTTTCTGTAGTATTTACATATTTGAATAAATATCTCCAGACTTATTGGAACAATCTCCAAACTTTCTCAACATTTGAACTGGTTACCCTAGTGCGAAACGACAATTTAAATTGGTTACAAAAAAGTTTAGTTAATCTAGCTAAAGTTTGCTATTATATCATTGATTATTATCCATTGTTACAATGCTGTAGGTATTTATGATCGATTACAACAATAATAAATAAAAAATTGCATTCAATTATCAAAAATAACAGTTACCAGTAACCATGAATAATTTTCTTCAAAAAAATTGCCGCAAAAATGTGTATATACGTACATACAAAATGGCCGGTCCGATGTATCTATGGATTATTAAATTCCTTTTGTATTACATGACCACTCATCTTTAATCTTCAGGGATCTAACTAATATTATCAAAGCTATTAAATGCATTCATAACAAGGGTTAAATCCAATTAAAATATTTTTGAGTGAATATTATGTTCAAACCGATCTTGCAGAAAAATGAACGCTGATTTTTTTTCGAATCTAAACAATTCCGATATTTATGTTCATAAGTACCTATACGACTAAATGTTTTCCATTAATATTGCCTTTCGTAATACACCATCTTCTAATATGCCATGTTCGAATCAACCGATCTTGATGAAATTAAAAATGTAGTTTTTGAAGTAAAACTTCTTTAGGCACAACTTGAGAGTGGCTCAGATATTTTTTTGGACAGAAGTAACGTGTTTGCGCCGTTTCCGCTCTTTAAAAACATCGACTGACATATGGCGGAACAAAAGGTGAAAATTTTGCTATACGGACAAAAACCAATTTTGTGACTGATTTCCGCTAGGAATCGGCTGACAGATGGCGGTATTAAAACTAGTGATGTGCCGGATCATTAAAAATGTATATCCGCGAATACGGATCTGAATACGGATATTTGGTTTCAAGCTCCGTGGATACGGATACGGATACGGATCTTAACTTTCTTAGATTAGGCGGCGCTAAATATTGCACATCGACCTTTGGAAAGAGACTATCTGTTATGGGAAAAAGTTATTGACCTCTTTAAGAGTTAACTTTCATAACAGATTGTCTCTTTCCAAAGATCGATGTGCAATATCTCATTATAAAGATAGTTTTTAGTACCTTTGAGTTATATACTATTGGTATGGTACTCACTACGATAAATGTTTGCAATATAAAGGTGCCAAATACGATTTTAGAAAATAAAAAATAATCTGAATGGAATTTAACAGTTTTTCATTATTACCTAATCACAATATATATAAAATTTCATGTATGAATTGAAAATTAATAAGATAAAAGATCCGCCAAAAAGTAACGGATACGGATCCTTCTTCTCCCTCGGATATCCGCGGATACGGATACGGATATCCGGCACATCGCACTAATTAAAACGCATCTGTTGGAAACATAGCTACGGACGCAGATCAATAAGCATTACCGACGTAATTTAATTTACGAGTGATTTAATTTGTGACTGAATATTTCCCAGAAAAATGAAAGTGGTAAAAAACAAATTAAAAGAAGTTTTACTTCAACCGCGCGTAAAGATTACACGCGCTCATGTATTTTTTTTAATCTCATATTTTCAAAACAATTCTTCGGAACCTTTATGACTGTTTTTCATAAGTTTCTCACTAACACACATACAATATAATAAGGAATATTGAACACATACACATGTGCATAGATGAGACCACTTTATGCGGTCACTAATTTCGCTCGTTGGTGAAACAATGGAGGGAGAGAGTGTTATTGGTTATTATAATGGTCAAAGCCAACTGCAATCTTGCGAGATAACTCGACTGTTGTTGTGCTGTATTATAATATTCTATTCTGTTGTCTGGTTGTGTGTGTGTGTGTATAGCTCTGGCCTGTTTTGTGTGCGCTCAAAGTATTTACATGTGTTTGAGTGAACGACTCAGAGACGGTTCAGAACGTTGAAAGCTCAAAGATTATTTTTGGAAAGATTAAAAAATTGGTTGTCTATAAAGTCGGTTTACGGACGATAGTTTTATGTGATAACGTATTCCGCTCGAATATCATATTTAATAATACATAACCTAAATTTTAGTAGCTGTCAAACTATATTTTTATCGACTCTCTATCGCTTATACTGCGCTCTCGCTTGCACGCACAGGGTCAGGCGGAACGCGTTACACTTTTTCGTGCGTGCAGCTGGTGTTTCATCAATTTATAAGACGTTATCACGTCAAAAAGGTTTCAAAAATCATTAAAAATGTTTTGTTTTATAGTTGGGTGTAGTGGATACATACATTAAGTAGGTTAAGTTACGTATATTGTTTGAAATGCAGGGTATAATAATTATTAACACAAAAAGAACCTTAACAATACATAGGTACTAGGTTTTCAACCAGAGCTTCGTTTGTGTTAGTGTCACATTTTCATGTCATCTTGTGCAATTTGTTCTAGAACCATTCATAATTTCAGAAATACTACATATACTAGCCGTTACCCGCGGCTTCGCACGCGATTGATACGAAACAAGGATGCATTCCCATTATTTGGCATAGTACTCCTTTCTCGACGTAGATCCCTCTCTAATAAATTTCAAAATTGATGACAGTCACGTGATCAACGTCCAGACAAACCTTGCAAATGATACCCATCATGTTGATTTTTAGACTATTTACCTCTTTTCACCCTCTGAAGGGGTTATTTTTGAAAAAGCATGAAACACGTGTTTATTTATTTGTTGACAGGAGTAGATAATTGATACATCTATCTTATATGATTTCTCCATGCAAATGTTAAACCCCCGTTACACCCTTTAAGGATGTCTGTAGCTTGTCTAGTTTGAAAGTTATACTTGCTTAAAGTTTCCAAAAAATCACAAAAAACCTTTAAATGGTTGTGCCGAGAGATGGCGAACCTTCCCACACGTGCCAATTTTTTTCCTAAAATGTTTTATGTAGTCATGAAGTGCTGAGAAATAGGCAAAGAAATTTAGTTCCCAAAAAATGAATCAAACATAGATGAAATGAATAGTTCCTATAATAATACATTGAGTGCCATGAAACTTTTTCGTATATCTATGTAATTTGGTAATAATCATTTTTTGTTTATATCTAGCATATTTTTAATTATTTTTTCACCTCAGTCAATACCATAGAGATATTAGACTAGAGTACGCGAGTGAGCCGTGAAAATGTCTGAAATTCAGACGAAGAACAGTTCCTTATCTCTATGGTAACTAATGATACAAAACAATGCTGATTTGAGTAAACAAATATCTGGTTTTCTGAGTTTTCTGCAGCGTTCTCTGTCTCAACTGAGGACACTTTCACTTATGGCAAGCATACGAACTAGCGAACTCTAGTTACTTATATATCTCTATGGTCAATACCGTGCCAACAATAATCTGTCGCGTGACACCCGTGGCACACGTGCCATAGGCTCACCACCCCTGAATTATAAACTAAAAAAGACGAAATGTTTGTTTGTACTCATTGGAATCAATGTATTTTTTTCCACAAAGGTATAATATGAAAGATTAGATTTTTGAGAAAAATCGAAATCCTTCAGAACTCTTAAAAAGACACATTGATTCTAGTCTGAAATAGGGTTGGGTAACTAAGATCTGAACCGGTTTAAAGAGCCGGCTCCGACAGAAGATCCTTGAGAGCCGACTCACGTTTTTATGAGCCGACGGCTCAACGGATCCGCATAGCTCAGTGAAACACTAGACACACAGAAGCACTGTCAGCTCAAATGACTCATGCATCATATGTCTGGCTATGGTACACACTACGCATACGGGCGATACAGTTATTACAGTGTTTTACTTAAGTAACTATTTAAGGTATTGTATTGCATATTGTAATATGCTTTCTGTAATATAGCAAGTAGCAACCTGCCTTATAATATGTGAGTCAGTCACTGACATAATATTACGTGATATGATTGACTCAACTAACTCAGTGGCTCAGTTGACTCGAATAACATATTCAGAACTCGGCTCTTTTTGAACCGGTTCAGGGAGCCGGCTCACATTCGGGATCCAGATGCAAAGATGCAGATCACTAAAAAGACCCGTTTATTCCATTTCTAGTCTGAAAATCTAATATTGTTTAAGAACCGCTTTCAAGATTTGCAATTCCGATCCTGGATATATTAGTCTGTTAGTCAGAAGGACTTGAAAAGGAGGCAACAGAAGCTACTCTGCCTGATACATTTATATAGACTTGGAAGGAGAGAAGCGGAGGAAATATTTGCTTGAACTTAGACGGAGATCTGCAGCCAGCGATGGCCATTTACAAACACACAGACACACGTACACATTTGAATAGTTCGCGGTACATCATCATCTTTATAGTGCCAACTATAAACTAAATTACAATGTTTATGACCTCGGTTGACTTGATAGCGTTTATATATCATAATAAAATGCAAATATCTACTCATCTAACATACGCCAACTATTATAATATTATTATGGAACAGCCTTTTGTATTATCGAAAACTTACCACATCGTAATTTGTCTAACCAAAATATATTGATCTTTACTTGCGGCTTCGCTTGCGTTAATGCCGCTTTTTATCCGATTGCGCGACACCAAGGACAAGGTTATGTTTTTCATGCATATATCTAGATATGTGGGATTCTTTATACCCTCAGAGCATGATCCCAACGACTGGATGGGTTTTAATCAATGAGATTGAGGATTCGTCTAAACCAGGCCCGGGCAAATGGCGGCCCGCAGCACAATTTTGTCCGGCCCGCTAAGCTTTTTACAAATTTTAGAAAAATAGTAAAGAAATAGCAAGGGCGCCAGAACAGAGGAAAAGGAGCTTTTTTTTGCTTTCCAAATGCGGAAATAGAATGTGAGGACCTTTTTTTTGGCCCGCGGTCAAATTTTCATCAGCTATGTGGCCCGTCAATCAAAAGATTTGCCCGCCCCTGATCTTAACCAAGGGTAGGTTTTGTTTTTATAAAACCAAAATGGCGGTAGAGACGAAATAAAATGGGTATCGTATTGAGTGACATATCACTGAATAGGTCTCTCAAAATCAAAATGATGTTGCCTAGTCTAATTTACAGCCATAAGCAAGGCCTTTAAGAATTACAGAACCAAAAAGTTGGTAGGTGCGTATAAAAATGACTCACTAAAAGGACGAAATTACAAAATGATTATTAAAAAAAACAAGAAACCTGACTGTACAAAAATGAAATTAATAACAAAATAGGGAAACGAATCAGAAAATCTCAACATGCACCCGGTGGGAACCCATTTAAACAAAAGAAGATATAAATAGGTTACCACCTGCTGCATGTTAAAATTTTCCGACTTGATTCCCTATTTTTAGTTATTAATTTAATTTTTATGCAGTTGGGTTTCGTTTTTTTTTTTAATAACTAATTTTTATTTCTTAGCTACTGCTCAACCCCTTTTAGTGCAATGATATACCTACTGGGATTTTACCTGAAGGCGGAGCCCATATCAAAATATTCGATATGGCCGCCCTATACGAAACTTTTGAATTGACCGTATGCGAGGTATCGATATTTATTTAAAATGCATATTTCTTAGGAAGAATTTGTCGTTGGGGTGATATTAATTCTTCAAAACGTAATTATATTGAAGGAAAAAATGGTCGCATCGTAAAAAATGGCAGAATCTTTGATACAAGCTATGATGATAAGGTTAACTTTGTTGCTTTCCGCACGCAACGTGAAAATGAACAGAATAACCTCAAATACACGCGTTATTATATTATGCTTTGTGTGACTTTTTTGAAATAATTAGATTAAAAAAAAATAATTTCAGTGTATTTGATATACCTACGTATAGTTTGCACGTTATTGACCGTCATCAGTCGTAATATTTTATTACTAAACTGGAAACAAAAACTGCTGAACCGATTTAAGTAACATTTTTGTGGGATCGTCTTCAAGGTATGTCCTGTTAAATATTCGTCAAAATCGGTTCACAAGTGCTGGAGATACGAGATAACATATACTTACTCCTTTTTAAAGTCAGTTAAAGCGACTGAACCGATCTAAAAAAATTGTATGAGACCATTCCGTAAGCATTTTGAACTAAATGATGTCGTTTTTTTTTTAAATCGGTTAGCCTTAAAAAGTTACAACTAAACAAACATGACAAAAAACTGAAAAGAAAATATATCGAATTGATAGACCTTTTTTTTTAATTTGGTTAAAAAAACTTTAAAGTCAAACTTATATGTTTTCAAATCACTTTCGAATTATTAAATTACGTATAAATATGTATCTCTGCATCTGAAACGCATTTTAAGTGACTAAATAACACAAACATTGTATAATTTCCCTTACTATTTTACGTCGAAACATGCAAGCATCAAAAAAACAAAACACGCAAGATCAAAGTTGACGCAGATGTTTTTTCAAATACAAAGCACGCTGTGATCTTTGTTCGATTGATAAAAGTACGTTATACAACTTCAACTGTTTGTTGGACCGGTTGGTCCAGATAGAGCGTCAGTGGAAGCTGTGTTAAACAAATGGACACGTGTATTAAATTGACAAAGCGTCGACTAACGCGCCCAACTCGAACCGGTTATGTGAATGCACCTTTACATAAAGAACGAACGTTTAGTCTATCGCCGCTATTTTTTTTAGATAAACTTTATTCTATAAATCCTTTCGTCCCTTGGTACGTTAATAACTCGAGAACCACTTATCCGATTTTACGTGCATATTTAAACTGACAATTAATATCGGTTCTTATGGAAAGCAGACCAGGTTTTAATGTTTGCTTTATTAAGATTTTACTTCGACCATGCGTCATCTACCAGCATTTGAGTGAACTATCCTATGCGAAGAGTCTCATATAGTAAAGCATTGTGCGCAACGTAATATTATAACTATTTATTGTTTACAGTTATGAAAGTTTCACATGTCATTAAAAAATCGAAGAAGAAGCATGATACCTACCGAATTGTGTTAGTAGATCGAGTGTAAATGTTGATATCAAATTATTAAATTGAAAAGTTACATCTATCAGCTGATTATACACTGTTGATTTCATGCAGTTTATCTTTCAAATTTGATGTTTGCATGGCAGAAAGCAACAAAGTTAACCTTATCAGTACAGCTTGCATAAACGATTCTGCCACTTTTTACACTGTGACCAGCACTCGCAATTTTTTTCCTTTCAATAAAATTACATTTTTAAGGACAACGACAAAATTCTTCCTCAGAAATATACATTTTAAATAAAATATTGAAACCTCGTATAATGTCAATGCAAACGCATCTCATAAGACAGCCATATTGTATATTTTAAAATGGGCTTCGTCTCCAGATAACATCCCAATAGATAAGGAGCTACTGCTTTGATTTGATTTTTATCGAATAGAAAATATTTTGAGAAATTGTCCAATTAAAAACGCAACTAAAATTTTCCGAAAAGTTATTATATTTTTAGATATGCAACGTTGCATCCTTATACTATGCAACCATTTCACACGTTCCCTAACGATCAACCAAGCACGTGTCTTAGGAAAGTGTTCCCTCGGGATAACAATGTACAGTCTGCATTGTCTGCTGCACTGGTCCTGTAGGAATATCGTACAATTTCAACAAACTACTTATGTATACGCTTCATTTGATTAAATACATTGTTACTGCAACAATTCCTTATCACAGGATCATTTTGTGACAATGTCGAGAAACAAAAAAACTATTTTTAAAAGTCTGAAAATTGTCTGAACTGATTAATTTACTGTAGACTAGCAACCCGGCTCGATTTTGTACGAATGCAAATTTAATATTTTGATATAATATAGTTTTTTCCCGCGATTTATCATTATTATTGGGTGTAGCGGTTTTCCCGCGACTTCGTCCGATTGGCATTGCAACAAAACTGTTCTACAATGTGGTGGTAAATATTTACTTACAACAATAAAATGTTAACAAAACAAATAAACAAACTAAAAGTATTTCGAAATATAAATAATGTAACGAAAACAACAATTTCTAAGTAATAAAAATAACACAGAGTCACTGTATACGCAGAAATATTATACACAATAAATATTTATCTAAGCGCTCTATAAAATGTATATATGTACTCAATGATTTATGTCTAGCAACTGTCTTACTGTCTATAACAGTGCTACACCGTCTCCACTGTGTCTGTGCCTTTATAATATACCTCTGCTGCCGCATGATCGAACATTCTGGAAAAAATCTACCTGTGTCGATATTCTTCCACGCAATTCTAGAAAGTTCGGGATTTTGCTACCTGCTTCTACAAAACACTTCTACCTGCGCGCAGCGTGCATTACAGTATAAGATAGCTTGACCCAGTCAAATTCTTTAATTTTAAACCCACCGAATCCCCGTTGGGGTAGTTTGGTCGACCGTCAAACTTGCATTTTTTAACGTTTTCAGAGATATACAGCGTATCCTTCTTGAAGGTTTCTGCTCTCGTTTTCACCCCTTGCGATACGAACTTAGTTTGTATTTTGAAACCATTTCCCCCCACTTTAACGATTCGTGAACTACGAACATTTTGTTAAAAAACTGTACAACCTCTTTTGACCTGCTTAGGGATTGAATTTCGATATAATACAAAAATATTACTATATATTTATAAGAAGATTTTGTGAATTTGTAACAGGGACAATAATTATATATGTATACTTACTTTGTATAATTATTGTAGGTATATAATTCAATTCAATAAATCTTAATTAGTTAATTTTTTTTTTTTTTTGGAAATGTAACAAAATATAATTTAAGTTTTTGACATGATAACGTCTTATAAATTGATGAAACACCGACTGCACGCACGAAAAAGAGTAACGTTCCGCAAGCGAGAGCGCGATATAAGCGATAGTCTCTCTCTTCTCGCGTGACGTCAGAGAGTAGTGTGCGTTCAACATTTTTTTCGGCTGTTCCAGCAAAAGCTACATCTGACAGATGGCCAGATAAATTATACGGTTTGTTAACAAATATATAATATATATACATTCTTTTAAATGTCTTTTATAATTGCTTAAAAATATGTATTTTGCTTTGGTTGATCAAATTATTAGTCGGTAAAAATATAGTTTGACAGCTACTAAAATTTAGGTTATGTATTATTAAATATGATATTCGAGCGGAAAACGTTATCACGTAAAACTATCGTCCGTAAACCGACAACCAATTTTTTTTTTATTTAACATTGTAAATATGTCGCAAAAGCAGAATTCATGGTTATCGTTCTTTTTATGATAATGGATTTATCGTTTAAAAATCTGATTTATAAAGAAATGTCGTAGGCCCTGTTAGCAAACTAGAGCGTTAGACACTGTCTAATGAACTTGTCGGCCCTGTCTCAGTTACTTACAAAGGACTACATACAGTATATATACAGTATACACTATACCTATAATCCTTGCAAGAAGAAACTTTAGCGATATTATAATTTGCATAAGCAAAGGCGATGTCGTCGCTGTCGTTACAGAAGACGAAACTTGCGGGAGTCTAAATACGTCATACAGGTCGATTGTTTAAGAATATCCACGCACTCTTTTTATTGAAATAAAACTTCTTTTGGCACGCTAGGATAAAATTCATTCTTGAGGTTGAAAATGTAAATGTAAAAATCGGCTGTCGAATGACAACCTTAAGTGACTTGCCTCGTAACATAAAGGTCATAGGTTCGATCCCGATCTTCAGTGCCACAGGTATTGAAAAATGTTTTTGGGCCAAAGGATACCGAAAAAACTTGCAGAATCGTTTCAAAATTGAAATTTAACCTTTCAGTGAAGTTTAAAATGTGCTGCTAATTTTTAATAAAAACGGCCCAATTCAGGATAAATTTTATGAAAACACTAGTTTGCTGAAATGCATGTGCAAACTGAAGGATATATTAATTTGGTGCACATATTGTAATGACAATAACATTGTAATTAAGGAGGTTGATGCGTTACAGTCCCAATCAAAAGTAAGTCGAATTCTAAATGGGAACTTTTCCATAATAAATTTTTATAAAAGGTTGTCGATGATACTAATAAATTATTGTCATAAAGGCATAAGTAAATAATTTTATTTTTGTATTAATTATTTCAGTATTTTACTAAATGGACTAACTTTTGAATTTTTTGTACAAAGTTAGGTTAGAAAAAATAAATGTATGTAAATATACGTATTTTACATATTTTTTGCAGTAAATAATTAAAAAAAGGAATTAGAAGTAATAAAAATTAAAATTAAATAATTAAAAAGTTGAAAATCCAGTTAAAATTGTGAAAATTGCCAAGAATAAAAGTCCATAATCGAAAGTGCTTAGGTTTAATATTTTTTTTATTGATTAAAAGTCTCCCAATTAAATTGGAAAAAATATTAAAATATGCGTAAGACATCGATGCTTTACATAATTAGTTTTCGGAACTGCTGACATTATTTGGTTATTTGCAAAAAATTAAAATGTACCGTTTGCATGCTAGGTTGACATATTTTCCATAAGACTACATGTAAAAGTTTTTTTTTAATTTTTAACTTTTTTTAACTTTATAAATCTTCTAATGATTTTGGATTTTTTACAGAAAATTTTGTCATAAAAAAATCTACTTTATTTCAGATTTTTTTCATTATCTTTGTAAAACGGCTCAACCTCCTTAAGAAAAAAAAATATTATCAGTTTACCAATGGCTCTAAGAAACTAATTTCTAATATTCTTAAAGAAGGCTTCCCGACACAAGTCCCGTTTATTAAACGGGAACGCCTGTACAAAGTCTATTACAATGTAGATGTTTGTCTGTGTGTGTGCCTGATTAAGGCGATGGTATTAGCTACAAAGACTCCGCGCAACTCGCGTAATAGTTACAAAGTTATATAACATAAGCTATACAACAAAGCCTTAAGATGATTATGACGTGCTGTTCGGGTACTTAGTTCGAACCTCGCCGCTCGACCCACCTTGTCTCTAACTACCTTTCTATAATCACGCCTCCACACAGAGTACAGTTACCTAACTTACCAATTGCCTCGCTGACTTTGTAGTCTCGATTAAACATCTACCTTGTCTATTTAATTATCTTACAAAAAGTACTCTTCTTGTAATGGAAGAAAAAGGAAATGCGTCATCTTAGTGGGTCTGTCATATTTGAGTTAGAATGACGCCAGATAGCTTATCGTCCAACCCTTTCATTTGATATCCATCTCAAGGGAATTCTCAAGAAACAGATAAGCCGCCATCTTGGGGCGTCCGCCATATTGGATTTAGAACGATTTAGAACCGGACATATACTCGTATGCAAAATTTCAAAGCTCTAGTTTAATTAGAATTAGTCGAAATTTTGATTGCAAGATTTGACCTAAACTCAAAATCGAATGATTGCATTATCACATCATTGCTTCTATTTAGACTTTAGACTCAGAGTGACCGTTCATTGCTCGAATTCCTCTGGGGAGAAGAAACTATGACTAATTTGGAATGATTTAACCTCTATCACTTGAAGGTCGGAAATGGGCCATTTTCGAGAAAATCTACTTCGGTTTTCTTTTTACAAAATTCAGATTTCAGAATTTTGGAAGTTGAAAATATCTTCACTTTTTGGGCTGAATTTTTCAATGATCTGATAGCTTACTAATTGGTCAACCTTCCTAAAGCTTAAAACTACAAAATTTACTGTTAAATTTTTTGTTGTGTGTTAAAATTAAAAAAAATAAACTAAGTCTCCCAAAAAGTGTCATTATCATAAAAAATACGCATTTCCGACCCCCAAGTGATAAGGTTAAATCATCCCAAATGAGTCATAGTTTCTACTCCCAAGAGGAATACGAGCAATTACCGGTATACATAGGAAAGTAAAAAACATAGACAAGAATAAAGTTGCCCGATAAAATAAAATTTTTAATCCGATCCTGATGTTCGCAAACTAATGTAGTTGTTATCTAGCGTTTATAATTTACAATATCAATCTATTTATTTTATTGTTGTCAACTCAGATTTTCTGACGGTCCATCATACTGCAATTATTTATCAAATTTAAACAAAACTACTAAATTTTAGTGGCTAGTTGTTCCTCGAGTTTCTGCATTCTCGGTGTCTATTATTATAATAGAACCTGAAGAGTTGCACATGTTCAACACACAATATTAATAATCTAACTTACTATGAAACACAGTGATTTTCTATATACTAGATAGCGACATGCCTTTATCAATACCAATAAAAAAATCGTAAAAGGGCATATATGTCTGTCTGTTCCGCCGTAACTTTTAAAGTAGTAATTCTATTTAAATACTGCTTCACCCGTTGAAGTGGTGTTTTCTTATAAATGAAAGTATTTTTTGTTCGTTGAATGACGTGCCTTTTCAGCAGTCATAATGCATACTGGTACAAAAATACAATATCATTTCTAAACCATAAAAACATAGTACTGTCTTTATTGCCATCTGGCGGGAAAATCTCAAAATAAATTAAACTTCACTTTTGAAACTGAACAATATCTACTTTTCATTCTCGTATAGCAATAGTAAAATGATTCATTTCGTACTAGTGCGTGAAGGAAAATAAACGATGTTATACTATCATTTCCATAGTTATAAAGTATGAAAATCCAACAAAGCCTACAAATTGAAAATGAGCTTGCTTAAAATTTGACTGCCATTTTTTTTTAATCATGTGAAAATCAGCTATTTTATAGGGGGTACGTTCAAAAAAATACTATATGTAACTCGTGCGTGATAATATAATGGTTCATGTGACTGTTAAAACTCGCTAGCGTTCGTTTTGAACATAATGTCACTATGCTAAGTACATGTGAGCCGTCGTGAGACGTCTGGCAGATGTGAAACATAAATTCTAGTAACTAAATTTCGCCCTGTCATCTAACGAAATTCTTGTAACTAAATTTCGCTCTGCCATCTAACGAAATTCTATAGTAACTAAATTAAACGCCATTTTCGCCACGACAAAACACACACACACAAGCACAGCTGTCCAACGCATACACACAGCAAGCGCAAATGAAACGTAACACGCCCTATAAGAACAGCGTCCCTCTTATTTAAACGTAACGCGTTGCTTGGTTTTTTCGATCTATGCTTTTCTCAAGGGGAAATAGTTGCGTCGTTGTAAAATCTTTTTTTTTTCTGTCAAGATATTTTTACAACACAGCATAATAATATTGTACTAGTGTGACCTGTGCGAATTATTCGCACTAAATAAGTATAATAATTATCACTTTACAAAATTATTTTTTAATAATATGATTGCAGGTATTCAATTCGTTTCTAATTTTGCACACTGCTTATAACGTTCTTCTTTTTGTTGTATTACAATATGAAGCTCAGATGACAGATCGAAGAAATATTTTACTAAAATTGTCATATAGAGGCGCAAGTAGCAAAAGCGTTGAGCTAAGCCGTCAGATGGCATTATGCAGCGTTGCTGTGACGTTGTTCAGCGTTGCTCGCTGTTTCAAAATTAAAGCCGTTAGATGGCAGTATGCAGTATTGTGTCTGTTGTATTACAATATGAAGTTCAGATGACAGATCGAAGTGTTGACGTTGTTTCAAAATTAAAGCCGTTAGATGGCAGACGTTGTTCAGAGTTGCTGTAAGTATTTTAATTTACAAAAACAAAAGCAATAATAAATTTTTTAGTTGTCGATGTCAGTAGAGCAAGCAATTATCTGTAAAATGATACATAATTTATGTGGAGAAATTGTGAGGTTTTTTCTAAAAAGGGAGGCAAACATCTTTAACCTTAGCGTATTAATATATATATGATTCGTATCTAGTTTAGTATAGAAAATCACTGGTTTCAACGGAATACAACATAACCTCGTCCCTTCGAGTTACGGCACTTTGAGAACACCAAATAGATGTGTGCGTTCATCGTACAATAATACTAAAATGTACTTAATTACTGCCGAAACTGTGAACATCTATCATACCCGGTAAATTTACTTAGAAATCTTCCTTCAGCGTTCATCACCGCAAACCATGAATTGGTTGCGTTATAATCAACGGGGCATAAAAGAAGGTCATTTCGCAATAACGATTCACTTCGGCAACAGTAACGACTGCGAAATTTATATACTTGTATCATAATATATATTAATACGCTAAGGTTAAAGATGTTTGCCTCCCTTCTTAGAAAAAACCTCACAATTTCTCCACATAAATTATATATCATTTTACAGATAATTGCTTGCTCTACTGACATCGACAACTAAAAAATTTATTATTGCTATTGTTTTTGTAAATTAATTAAACTCTGAACAACGTCCGCCATCTGACGGCGTAACGTTAACACTTCGATCTGTCATCTGACCCTTATATTGTAAATACTGCATACTGCCATCTGACGGGCAACGCTGAACAACGCTTTTGCTACTTGCGCCTCTATATGACAATATTAGTAAAATATTTCTTTTACAACAAAAAGAAGAACGTTATAAGCAGTGTGCAAAATTAGAAACGAATTGAATACCTGCAATCATATTTAAAAAATAATTTTTTAAAGTGATAATTATTATACTTATTTAGTGCGAATAGTTCGCACAGGTCACGCTAGTCTAAATATATGGCCCTTTTTTTTACCCAACGTTAAAATTAACAGCTCTGTAAAATTTCTGTCTCACTTTTAAATTATGCCGTGTTAAGTTTGTTAGCAAGTGACACAAAAATACTATAGCACTGTAAAATCTTACATTAGGTAACCATACAGAATAGTGCCATTACTGTTCCGTATTCCTTACTAGAACACTATTATAGAATCAACTTAGAGCCTATCGATTACAGACTTTTTCTTAAAAACTGTTTGACAAAAAAGATCAGAATTTGGCGTAGTTATCAGTGCCGGATTAAGACTCCTTGATTCCAAAAGCACTTCTTACCTATCTCTAACAGCACTCTAAAAAATTCTAATATTATCTGTCTCTGTCATGTTACGTTTATATTTTTTTTTCAAATTGTGAATGTCATAAGCTTAAAATTGATAGAAAAAAGTTACAAGTATTGAATTTTAGGAAAAAAATTGAATATTACAATCAATGCTCCCATTAAAAATTCGACTGTCTATAAAACCGGTCCATAGTCATTTTTGTCATTTTTGTACAGTTAACCGAAAAAAATTACAAATCTTTAAAGTTCAAAAAAAAATTTCCATTTCAAAAATAAATTATTATTTATTTTTAACTTTTATACTTCTAACGAGAGTTTTATATCAATAGATCAAATTTTTGAGAACATTTTCCTAATTTTTCGTTCACGTTATCTCATGTACAAATGAACCAATTTTGATATGGTTTGCGGCGATCGACGCAGTTTTTTAGCTTAAGAAAGTAATTTATTACAAAAAAATCGATCTGATAACAATTTTAAGAGTCATTTTAAAAAAACACTTTTTTACGATTTTTTCGTTCACGGTATCTCGTGAACAAATAAACCGATTTTGATGCGGTTTACGGAAATCGGCGCAGTTTGTTAAGGAGAAGAGCTGATTAGATTTTGGAATTAATCGGTTTAGTAGTTTAGAAAATTTTTTACAAAAACAAATTTTTAAAAATTTTTGAAACGTTTTTTTAAGATTTCTCAAAATTTTTTGGGCCGAATCGTTTCAAATTTTCAGGAAGTCGAGATTTGGCGAAAACTCGATTTTCGAAAATCGGGGTGAAACCAATAACTTCCCGATTTTTGAAAAAAAAAAATTTTTTTTTTAAAGCGGGAAGTTAAAAAAAATTCTTGTTGACACGGTACTTTTCATTTCTGAGTTGTGATTTTTGGTGCCCCTAAGCAGTTGCTTACTTGGCCTATAGGTTAATCTAGTGCGAAACCAGCCTCGTGTGCAGCGGCGTTAAAATGTGAAAAAGTTTAGTTTTCTATTTGAGATACAGTTTCGGGGTGCAGGAAGTGTACATTGGACGAAAATACATTGCAATACATAATCATGCAAGTTCGACAGATTTTTTATATTGCATAATTGTATTTGTATATACGTCAAATAATACGACTCCTCAATGACGATTCCAGTGAGTATAGATAACCAATCAGCACTCACGAAACGCTGACGCACAAGAAAATACGTTAATAGCATAGACGTACGTCCGACCGAATATAGTTTTTACGGCCGAAACCGAAACTTCATGTTTTCGTGGGAAAAATAAAGTAAACATTTTTATAATCAGTCTTTATTTTTTTTTTTTCAATTTTTAAATGAATCACATATTAATCATTCAGCCTCTGATATTTTAAGTAATCATTTACTTATCATATCATATTATTACATCCCTTATATCAAAAAGCACAAATAAATATACTTTTTTTTATATTATGAAATAAAATAAAAGCTACGTATAACAAAATTACGTTTTAGTAAAAAGTATTTACCTATCAAATATGTTTAAGTAGGCACACACAACAAAAAAAAAAAGAAAACACTCTTTCATCTTATAAGAACAAAGTTATTTCTTATAAACTTTGGTCATTTTGTATATGGTACTCTTGTTAACGAACTACAATAAAACTAAAATTAAAAAGTACCTACCTACCAAATAGAACAACTAAATAAAATGTTATTTTTAATGGAATAATCGAAAGTATCAAAATAAAAAGAGTTTTCTCTCAAACTAAAAAAAAACGCGGAGCGCGGAGGCATAAAAGACACTTCGCCCTTGCAGCTGCACCGCATTTCAATGCGAAACCTCCCAAATGTAGTTTCGGTTTCGGCCGTATGGGCAGCCGAAACCGAAACCAGTTTTTTTGCCGAAACTAGACCGAAACCGAAATTTCGGTTGGACACTGCTAACAAGAAATATTTGGAACTAAATTTATCTAAATAATTCTTACTAAACTGTTTGCTTGACTTGTGCAAAAAAAGCCACGCGAAAAATTACTTAATTTTTCGAATAATAAACTTACCTACACTTTTAGGTCGAGGGTCGAGACCTGTTGCAATAAGGACTACCGTGTTTTTTTCTCGTCAGATAGCGCTAGTGTTAAGTGCACATTTTTTATTCGTCAAATGGCGTTAGTCGCAACTGATGTGTGCCAAACTTTAAGAAATTAGCGGTTTGCTCTTATAGTCATTCGTCGAGTATCAATTATTAAGAAATAAACAATACAAAACTGCCATTTCGCCTTTTTAATTATTGAATGCTGGTGGCGCCATCAAGTGGCGGAAAATATAAATAATAAATATAAAATAATATAATAATAATAAATATAAAGTAGGTTCTGACATTTGAATATCAATGCGACATATACCCATAGTAACTCATCTATCTCAAGTACCAGTGGTGCAATCAGTTGGTAAAAAAGGATTCTGGTACCCACCAATCACAACTAACCGCAGATATTATTCCAACAGGGTTAATATACATATTTCGGAGTACCTACAGATACTCGACAACTGAGATTATTAGCATCAAACTCAAAATCGCTAGAAGTATCAATTGTATTTCAATATAATTGTTGCATTGATAATAATACTTGGCAAATCATGGACCGTGATTGTTATTGATTTCAAAATACGAATACACCGTGTTTAAGCCTCTCTTTTGATTTTGGTTAAGTTGGAACGAATCTTTGATTTTGTTTTATTTGATTAGTTTATGCGCGCATAGATGGCTTTAGGTGTTTCTTTTTGTGTTATATCTAGTGCACAGAGAAAATTCAGGAACGACTGATAACTCGTAGGCAATGCACCTCAACTTTAAAATAGATACAATTTAGTTTTGAATTGAACATTTTAGTTTTTCTTGTGAAAAATATTTGGCTAATTATTGTCAGTGTTGATAAAGAAATCAGTATTTTCCTTTTTTTTTCCTGAAACTTTCCAACTGATTTTTTGTGTTTGAAGAAGTGCAGTCAAAGCTACAATTTTGGTAAGTCCAATAATAATTTTTTCTCTTTCTCACTGACAAAAAAACAAAATAGTTGGCAAAACCAAAAGTGCACATCCCGCAAGTTTTCCACTGTATGATAAAAAAATAACAATTAAAAAATATTTTTAATAAATTTAAAAAGATTTAAAAATTTAAAGAAATAAATAATTAAAAATTGAAAAAATATTTTTTTTTAAGTTTGCAAAAATAAAAAAAATTAAGAACTATACATAATATAATATATAATTAATATCAAGTGGAATAAAATAAAACAAAATAAAAAGAAAAAAAAAGAAAAAAGTCAATGATACCGTAAGGAATCGAACCCAGGACCTTGCCCTTGGGAATCCAACGGCATATCCATTGCGCCACGGCTGCCTAATACGTGCAGTGGTGTTATCACGGTATACAAGTGTAGCACTTGTTTTATGGATTACACTATTATTTGCACAGCATTTATTATATTGTTTTTAAATAATTAGCTGTCAAAAATAATAAAAAATAAAACTGTTTATAAAAATTAAACTACTGAACACATTTTAGTGAATTTAAATAGGGTTCTGGTCTGATAGTAAACAAAGTGAATAAAATATAACCCAAGGCAATCCGACCAAAATTGCGATCTGTAGAGTCGTGACGTACGTACATACGTACGTACATACGTACAGACCAACCGACAACTGCTGTTTGTGATTTTCAATTACAATTTTAATAGTATTTATGAACTCGAATTGATTTGAAAATGGTTCTATTTTATAGATTAGAATCTCCTCTTTTCAAAAAGCTTCAATTTGAATGGATTTCGTGTGAAATTAACTTAGATATAACTTCTTATATGAACGAAAGTCAGCTCTGACGCACAAAGCGATAATAAAGCACATACCGCTAGTTTAGCGGTATGTGCAATTAAATACAGTCCACTATAGATTATTTAGTTAAATTTGAATTCAATTCCGAACTCTCTCGGATGGTGTTGAAGCGTGTCCAATAAGATTTTGGCGCCAACACACCGTTTCTCTGTACGCTCATGATAAGTACCTATATATAATATTATATAACTTACATCTAACATACAATATGATTATAATTAACTATCTTCTCGAACATAGAACAGTTTCTCTGTAGCTAAACAAAACGAAATACAACCAGGGCTGCTGTTGAAATAAAAATGTTGCCTTTCTATGCTTATCTGAACTAAAGGCCGAATCCAGCCGATTTTCAAGGGGAGGGGCTGTCTTTTACCCGGGTGCGGATCGGCAGGTAACGGAATATTCCCTGCGTAGCGGAGGGATGACGGTGCCTCACCCAGAAAAAAAATTAATCATACATTTGCTTGAAAATTCATATTTAGTTATTTTAAGTGCCTCAAATACACCTTAAAATATTTTAAACCAAACTTAACCTAAAGGGTGTTGTAAAGGTTCTTGAAGTAATTGAAATGATAATTTATTTTATTAAATTATATTTATTAATTGGAAAAATAATTGGATCTTCTTTTATAGGCTTGTAGATACAGACAATATCCAAATTAAATACTCTATTACACTTACATAATTGATTGTTTAGTTGCATAAATCGATCATTTATAACAAAGAGGAAAGCTGCATCTTCCTCAGCATCCCTCTTGATATGCCCATGTTTGAACCTAGCACCAATTATTATCATTGAAAATGAAATCGTTTTTAATAGCGTTTGATTAGGTCATTACGTGATTTATTTTTCCATACTAACTGCAATTAAATTGAATAGAAAAATAATAAGTTTCCTGTATCTCAATAAATTTTTCGCAAAAGCAATGTTTCTGTGTATTGTTCATTGACTGACTATTTTTTTCAAGGCCTTTAGAACTACTAAAACCACAAATACTGTTAAGTTTCCGCAAAATATCAAAACGCGAGCATTTTTTTGTCGATGCACGTTAGACTAACCAGCTTTTCTTTCAATAACATTCTATTGACAGCCCTGTCCGCGTGAAGAAGGTAAAAGGTGCTGCATAGAAAGAAAGCTCGTATAGGTCAGTCCTAGAAACAGGGCCTTTGATGTTTCACAAGACGCGAGAACAGGCATTGGGTCCACAACCGATGTTATCGAGGCTATATTATAATGTAGAATCAAGTACCTACGTAGTATATGGCTGGTTTTGTAAGGAAAACGGTCAAAGGTTCAACATGCTTGGTTAAGTTTGAAATCGCGTATTGTGATTATACACTGCATTACATAATATTATGTACTAACTGTACCCGCCCACGCGTTGCTGTGACTCAGTCTGGTTTGCGGGTGTTGCCGTTACGTGCAACAGATGACGCTCGTGTTGTCGTAAAATATTTTTGTATGGCGTATGTTGCTTTAACGTCCAATAGATGGCGCTGTTTTACAAAGAAAAGCATGTTTTCACCTGTAAGGTTTGTGTCAGCTATATAACTGTAACTAGGCAGGGGCAACATGAGGACGTATTCAGGGCCAGATAGAGAAAGAGGCCCCAAAAAGATCGAAAAATTATATTAAAAAAAAACTATACGTCTTTCAACAAATTTTTACGAACCTCTCCGAAAATAGGGATGTACATACATCATAATATGCACTTTCATTCGGGTACGAATAATATATAAATAAGGAGTATGGACATGGTTGCGTTCTCTGGAAAGAGAGGAAAAACGTCTTCAAAAGAGAACATGATTCCCGGAGCTGTACATGTCCGGAACATTCGAACTTTACACTAAAGTGACGCTTAGCACTTTGCCCAGGGATAATAATGTGTCCCGTGAACTAAAACATCTAAGAAAAATTGCAATTGACAAACACAAAATAAAAATATGATGAAAAGATTGCTAGGATAATATTTATTCATAAAATAGAATAATACAGGTACAAAGGTAAGATTTATTTATAAATAATTATATAGAGAAGTTTTGTTTCCTTCAAATATATTAGCTATAGAAATATAAAAAATGTGAGCCATCGCGGAACGCCTGGCAGATGTTTGTTTATATTGAATTTTTTTTATTTGAACGAAGTGAAAACGAAAAAATATACAGTGTGTCCCCGGATTGAGTTCACAATAGGTGAGATTGACCAAAATTTTTCGAATTTGAATTTCATATTTTGGGATTCCGCCCTACTTGGTCTGAAACTTATTTTTAGTTTACTTTCGATTTTTTTAAATCAAGTAGGCCTTTACAGTTGAGCAAAACCTCTTTTCGTTTCAGGTAAAGTACCTTTTCCGTTCATAGTACGCAAAAGTGTCACTAAGAAAAGTTGTTCACAATGAAAAATTATGGCGTTATGCAAATTTTCAAATGATCGGCCTACGTACTTCTCAAACGGTTCGGTTCGCAAATGTATACCCGGCTTTAAAGAGTTTTCTTTACAATCTGGGAAGTATACTGGATATAATCTGAGATTTTTTTTTTCACTTCAGATAGTACTGAGTAGGTACTATCCGGCCTGGTAGCCAGTACTATCTTCTTCTCTTCGTGTATCTACTGTTATCGTCGAAAACAAAACTTCATTTGTTAATCAAAACCATAGTTCGTGTTCCAGTCATCATAGTAATTTTTTGGTAATGCCAGTGTACTGTTAAAAACAAATTTCTCTTCACCTTTGCAATTATAAAAAATTGGTTGTCTGTAAAGTCGGTTTACGGACGATAGTTTTACGTAATAACGTATTCCGTAATACATAACCTAAATTTTAGTAGCTGTCAAACCTGGGCCGAAGCATACTGCGCTCTCGCTTGCACGCACAGGGTCAGGCGGAATGTTAGGAACGTTACACTTTTTCGAGCGTGCAGCTGATGTTTCATCAATTTATAAGACGTTATCACGTCAAAAATCAAAAAAGTTTTTAGAAGCTGAAAACATCAGTTTTGAAAAGTGTAATTATTTTACCCTGCAAATGAGACCCTTTGAATTTTTACCTGAGAACTTTTTACGGGCCTATATTGCACAGAAGTCTATTAAAATTATCCTTATTTTGAATGTTTTTATGTATAATATAATAATGTCGGTTTAGTTATTTTCATATGACGTTAACAATGGCTACAACCAAAGGCGTAGATATAGACGGGTAAAGGGGGTAATTACTCCCCCCCCCAGAACCATAATAATAAAAAATAAAACTGAAAATATTACGAATAGGTACCTAACTAAAAAACAAAATTTAGACAAGATTGCAACAGCGTACTTTTTAACATAATTAGTTTGGGAATTAATATTTTACTTGACACCTGACCTCGTGAGTATTCTTGTTTAATAATAAAACTTAAAATTGGTTGTCTGTAAAGTCGGTTTACGGACGATAGTTTTACGTGATAACGTATTCCGCTCGAATATCATATTAATAATACATAACCTAAATTTTAGTAGCTGTCAAACTATATTTTTACCGACTAATAATTTGATCAACCAAAGCAAAATACATATTTTTAAGCAATTATAAAAGACATTTAAAAGAATGTATATGTCGCCGGGATATTGTCAAATCCGTGATTTTGTAATTTCACTAGTGAAATTACAATATCACGATTGACAAAGATTCGTGATATTATAATTTCACTAAGTGAGATTATAATATCACGGGTTTGACAATATCCCGGCGACATATATATATATATATATATATATATATATATATATATATATATATATATATTATAAATTTTTTAACAAACCGTATAATTTATCTGGCCATCTGTCAGATGTAGCTTTCGCTGGAACAGCGGAAAAAAATGTTGAACGCACACTACTCTCTGACGTCACGCGAGAAGAGAGAGACTATCGCTTATATCGCGCTCTCGCTTGCGGAACGTTACTCTTTTTCGTGCGTGCAGCCGGTGTTTCATCAATTTATAAGGCGTTATCACGTCAAAAAATATTGATTGTTTTTGCTTTACCGACCCCCACCCCCAGAAAAAATATCTACGTCCTTGGTTACAACTTGACACGTAGACAAAGTAAAAATATAATATTAGTGGTTACGTAAACACCAATATTATGTGTAGCATTATGTTGGTGGTTACCAAACCACCAATACAATAGTTAACATAATCTTGGTGCTTCTATAACCACCAACATTATGTTTTTACTTTGCCTACGTAAAAAGGTGTAGTCAATGAAACCGACAATGAAGTCCATTCGTTATTTTGAAATACAATATTGAAATAATGAAAAGAAAACAACATCCGTGAAACTTCTTAGGTTCTAGCATTTGTTGACGAATATTTCATTTGTGTTGCATTTTAAAAGAAAACTGAAATAAATCATTCTCAATAAAACTTTACTATACAGGAAAACTTATAGGTTATGTCGAAATGTCAGTTGTACACAACAGAGACTGCAAGCAGCGAGGTTATAATTCAAAACTTTGATACTAGATCTCGCATGAGAGAGCCGATTT
Organism: Xanthostigma xanthostigma; assembly: GCA_963575645.1. Taxonomy (NCBI): domain Eukaryota; kingdom Metazoa; phylum Arthropoda; class Insecta; order Raphidioptera; family Raphidiidae; genus Xanthostigma; species Xanthostigma xanthostigma. The sequence goes on along the minus strand of OY754471.1, from coordinate 5,464,431 downwards.
CGCCTGGAACTCGTATGCGAGATCTTGTAGCCACCCAGAGATCTGTGTTTTCTGCAACCGACACACGCGACAACAGACGAAATTCATCGACAATTATTAGACGAGGCTCCCTAGAACATTATGCTACAAGTGTAGAGTGCGTATGACGCACTCGACAGACAGAGTAGAAACGATTCTCCCACTCTTTCCTTTCAGCTGCCCGTTGAAGTCGGAGAAGGGGAAGCGTTTCACTTTTCGTCTGATCCTGGCCAATTTGCCCTACCGCGCCTAAGAAAGTTTCACTTTAAAATTCCAAAGAGGAAGAGATACTTGAAATTAAGAAATAATAAAAAATGATTAATGATTTACGGATGGCGCATCTGTGGTAGTAGAATTTGATGCGCTCGATGCCGAATCGTTCATTGCAGATTCCTTTATTGCCAGCCAAGGCAATCGCTTTTGTAATTCAATTCTGTAAACACAATACAAAAACATCACTATAATTATCGTAATTTAAATTACTTAATTCTCGCTTCCTCTCTTAGAAGATGCATCTACACTTCTGCGACACGAATTTAGTAAGACAGTTCATAACAACATTATTGTTTCCAAGTGTGTAGGCTTTCACGGTCGGTGTTGATCCAAATCTTCTTGGTTTCCGAGCTTGTATGCCGTGGTCCATTGGTATTTCTACCTGACGTTTCGTCTACAACTTTCATATACAACTACCGCAGTTGTAGACAAAACATCAGGTAGAAATATCAATGAACCACAGAATACAAGCTCGGAAGCCAAGAAGATTTGGAACATTATTTTTTACCCGACTATGGCAAAGCCAAGAGGAAGGGTTATGAGTTTAGCAGTCTAATGTATGTATGTTTGTATTTACGGATGTTCCACCGTAGCGCCAAACTATTCATCCGATTTTGATAAATAAGATGTCAATCGATTCATTATTATGGCCCAGTTAACATAGGCTACATTTATTTTTGAATTTTGGTGCCAGAGGGGGGGAAATTAAAACAAATAAAAAATAAGTTCAAAAAAAAATTAAACAAAAAAATAAGTTCAAAAACTGAAACCCGACTACTGAAAAGTATATAACAAGAAAATATTCTCATCTGATGATAGCCGTGGTCATATGCCATCTCATATATATGAGGCCCCTCTAGATGTGTAGCGTGATGCACTTTTCCCTAGAGCTTATGATCGCTTACTACTGTTAAAATGTAATGTTTTGTTAGGGTATTGGTGGCATATGACCACGGCTATCCTCAAATGAGAATATTTTCTCGTTTCATACTTTTCAGTAGTCGGGTTTTAGTTTTGAACTTATTTTTTCTTTATGCAAATAGGTAACTATATTTTACTATTAATTATGAAACATCCATTCAACAATGGATGTTTCATAAATATAATAGTTAACTATAGCAATGCAATATTAGATTTTTTGTATTATACAAATGTCACTACCGGGACTCAAATCCGAATCTTTTACCACAAGAATAATACAATTCTTGTGCTTTAACTATAGCAGCAGCCGAATTATTAATAATTAAGTAAATAAAGTTAAAAGGTTGAGAATAGCTGGGCTTCGTTGAAAGGTTGAGACGCAGTTGTTTAAAGTAAATTTTCAGTTAATTAAAAAAAAAATCTTTAAATGCAAACTATATCTACACCTTTAAACAAATTATCTATCGAATCAAATTTTGGAGAGTTTTTGCAATATTTCAGCAAAAATAAAATTTGAATACATTTAACTTTGTGAACTCACCGATATTTTGGATGACTTATGGCGTAGACATAAGGGTCGAGGCAAGCGACAATTTTACATGTCAAAGCTGGTGTCATGGTCACGCCAGGTGTTAGAAGACTCTGGTCACCATACGCGCCAATCAAAGCCACAACGGCGTATGGAGTCCACGACGCTACGTACAGAAAACAAATCGTTATTGCCGCTTTGGCAATCCTTATCTCTGCTGACTGGCCTGTTTGATTTTGATTGCTTCTTAACGATTCCACATTCATTTTTTTTGCCTGAAAAAAACATGTATATATCTTATGACGGCTAGTCCAATCATTCCCAAACTCTTCTTACCTGTTCTCTCAACGTCTTCTCGTGGTTAACAACATGACTCACAATTTGACTATAATAATAAATGACCATCGACATTGGAATCACGTAGGCAAACGTGAAAATTGTGCCGACAAACATTTTCGTATCGAACGTTTCGGTCAAATAATCAAAAGTGCATGCGGTGAGAAATCCTTCAGGTACGAATCTGTCCCAAATCTCCAGGAGCGGCAACAAGCCCCATGGTAACGTATATAACCAAATGAAAATAATCATAAATACCGCTTTGGTACGACTTAATTTGCCGTCGAATGGTTTGGCGATTGTATTATAACGATCGTAAGCGATGAAGGCATTCGATAAACCAGCTGCTATCCCCGTTAAACTTCCAATCAGGCCATAAATCTGACAACCGATATGACCGGTGGCGTAGCCTCGATAGAAAGAGTTATAGACGAAAAGAGGCAATTTCGACATCATCATGAAGTCACAGATGGCCAGGTTTACGACAAACATGTTTGACGGTGTACGTAGCGATTTCGCACTGAAAATTAAGATACCTACTTTAATAAAATAAACATTGGAATGTAGTTTGAATTCCAATGGTTTTTTTTGGGAATTAGTCATATACTTTTATTCTATAAATCGCAATCGAACTATTAGGGTGCAAACATACCTATACTTCTGTCTTTTTTACGCCGTAAGCACTGGCGTATCCAGGAGGGCAAAACAAGCACGGGGGTCCCGCCTTAAGAAATTTCTAATTTGCCCTCTCCTGGGTCAAAAGCTGGGTACACCCATGTTAACGTCATAGAAAAAGACAAAGTTTTTGAAACAGAGATACTTTATTCAAATTGAATGCAAGTACATCAACCAATCCTATCATCGGAGAAATCAGGGAATTACATCGAAGAAAGAATATTTTCGATACGCTTTGTTACGTTCACTCACCGCACATTGAGTAGATAGGCAATGATTCATATAGTTATAATTAATAGATATATGGAATTAGCGTTCCCCAGAAACCCGAACTCGTACCAGTCACTTTGTGTATACGCCGACTGGCAAAATCTCTAATACACACATAGACGCTGATGATCTCAGCTGTTGAGCGTCTATAATTTATAATCTGTCACAATATAAGAGCATTGCCAACATCAAATTTCAATTAACCCGCAGTATCCGCATTTAGATAGATTCTAAATTATAGATATTTGACTTTAACATACCTTGAGAAAATCCATATCACAAGTCCGTTTCCTATCGTTCCAAAAATCAAGATGCCAACATACAGTAGGCCGAGTAAGTAGTGCATACTTGTAGGCGGTTCAGGATAAGTAAGCCAATGTTCTGGAATATGGATTCGGTCTTCTTCCGGGACGTTCCAACCGAGCAATCGCAAATCGGCCTCGCCCATTCTGTTGACCAATATTTACAATTTTTGATAATGATAATGTTAGAATGAATCAAACAAATTTAATTTGTTTGATTCATTCTAACATTATCATTCGTGCAATTAGATAATAATTTAATAACTTAATACTAATTAATTTTTATATTTTTTTAGATTTTTCTGAAGAAGCTGCAAAGCCGGATCGAAACGTCATCTTGTGTTATATTGATTTGTTATTTTATTATTTTTTGTCAATATATTGGTCTGAGAAAAATTGGTCGACAATTTTATTTATTTGAAGATTTCTATTCAGACGTTAATCAAAGATTTGATATAACAATTAGGCTTTTGAAAAAAAAATAATTATCGATTTTTTTAATGTATTTTAAAACTTTATTATAAATAATATTGATAATCGATGCGAAAAACTATCAAAAAACTTTTTTTAAATTAATTATAAGCAATTTAAAATTGATAAAATTGTTTTTGACAGTTGTGACGTCATAATGGTAAAATGTATATACGCAGTATACTATCAATGGCTTCTACATGTGTATTGACTAAAACATTATGACGTCACATTATGTTCGGAAAATGTCGGCGCGTTCTCGGAACTGGGTACAAAAATTTATTTTTAATTTGATATAACTTTTGAATTATAACGAAAATAAAAAAAAGAAAAATAGTTTTGTTATAAAACTTATATGTATACGATCTTTCCATTTATGACAAAAAAAATTTCATTTAAAAGCCCAATTACTCAGTATAATATTGATATTGTTAAAGAAGCTTGCATTAATTAATTATTCAAAATATGTATTTAAATTAACAGTATATAGGCACTGAACGTACCTTGCTTCGGGCAAGCCGTCCGTCAAATCCGTCCAGTTGTTGTTATACTCCATTGTTGTTGAGTGAAGTGTTGTTCGCCCTGGACAACTTTCGTTGTCCACTGACAACACTGTGATTGCATGTAATTGCTCTTATATCGAATCACTAATTAGCATTAAAATGCACCGTTTAAATCTTTAATTTAATAAACTCTTTCGTTAAGGTGATTCTCACAAGAATAATTTTAGGGTCATTTCGCAAAATTAAAATTCACATCTATACAAATAAATAAAACTAGTGTGACCTGTGCGAATTATTCGCACTAAATAAGTATAATAATTATCACTTTACAAAATTATTTTTTAATAATATGATTGCAGGCATTCAATTCGTTTCTAATTTTGCACACTGTTTATAACGTTCTTCTTTTTGTTGTATTACAATATGAAGCTCAGATGACAGATCGAAGAAATATTTTACTAAAATTGTCATATAGAGGCGCAAGTAGCAAAAGCGTGGAGCTAAGCCGTCAGATGGCATTATGCAACATTGCTGTGACGTTGTTCAGCGTTGCCCGTCAGATGGCAGTATGCAGTATTTACAATATGAAGGTCAGATGACAGTCGAAGTGTTGACGTTGTTTCAAAATTATAGCCGTCAGATGGCAGACGTTGTTCAGCGTTGCTGTTAATTAATTTACAAAAACAAAAGCAATAATAAATTTTTTAGTTGTCGATGTCAGTACATCTACTCAGCCAGTCACAGGCTGAATGTTATCTACGTCATTTCTGTAGCAGTGTAAATCGTAATTATCAAAAGCATTGGTTTGTGTGTCTGTCTGTCCGGGATAATCTTCGAAACAGCTGAACCGAATGTAATGGCACTTCACAGACAGGTAAAGGCCTATGCTAGGAATGATCTAGGCTACAATTTGTCCTAAAAATAGGTCTTAAGGTGGTGGAAACCTTCATAAAGGACATTCGGGAAAAAAATACTCTTCTTAAAAATAAAGAAATACGCCTTCGACAGTCTTTTCAACACACTACCCGAATGGGGTGGGGATAAATTTTATATAAAAAAATTCAACTGTACCACACGGACGAAATCGCGGGCAAACCACAGTTTGTAATAGGTATATTAATAATTGATCTATGTAATAATAACGGGATTAAGTATCAGAAAGTAATAATTTTAGGTGCGAGCTGTGCACTGTAGATTGGATAATATTAAGCTTATCTATAGAATAGAATATACTACTTATATATGTCCGTGTAGATGAGGACATAAGGAAAAGATGAGGATGAGGATTGCGAAATCAGTATGATATGAAGCCGATGAAGCCAGGCTGGAAAGCTAATAATATTAGCTTTCCAATTGTAACGTAGTGTGGTTTTCCTCGGAAAAAATTGGTGTAACAGAGTGTTCAATGAACTCAAGGGAAACGCACACAACGCACCAGACAAACTGGATAGATCTTATGAGGAGATCTGCTCCAATAGCTCCCCAAAAATAATAAAAATATGAAAAGAATATAACGAATTTTAATGAGCAAAATATATTTAAACTTAATAATTTTAACAAAATAAACAAATTAACAAAACAAAAATGGTAATCACTCCAACACAAATGAAATAAGCAATTACGAAAAGTTGAATTGAAAAGGTATAATAATAATTAAATAAGGAATCAAAAAGGTTTGATGGACGATAGATTTCTCTCCGAAATACGGCAACTGGACAGTATTTATAGGGGAGAAACGTCCTTATAGACAGTTATTATAATTAAAAAATTATTGAATGAATTCTCTCACACCACAACGAGCATGTAATGCTGGTTGCGGCCTGAGGGGATTTAAAAGACAAATTTGCAAAATAAAACGGTAAATTGTGGAAACATTTTTATAAATATGTATATTTATAAATGAAAAAAATTGGTTGTCTGTAAAGTCGGTTTACGGACGATAGTTTTACGTGATAACGTATTCCGTAATACATAACCTAAACCTCCCAAAATTTGGTTTCAATCCGCTTATCCTTGGTGTCGGAATGATAAGAAATGTCAAAAGTGACGTTTGCAACTTACAAAGTATTATGTTCTAATAATAATTAGTTATTCCAATACTTAACTTAGAAGGCTTTGCATTTCACAATATACTAATGTCAAAAAATTGAATTAAACATTAGAAATGCAGCCGTTTTCATGTTAAGACAAGACATACGTTTGCTTCTAATTTCCATGTACGGCAAACAAAGACAACCGACCGCGTCGCGCCATGCATTACACAACATTGCATTTATACAGCTATTTTTCTATATAAATTTGTATAAAATATTTTTCTATATAAATTTGTATAAAAAAACTGTTTAGGCAAATTCTGTTATACGAAATCTATGTAAAATGTTCTCCTCTTTCGTATAAGACTGGTTTCAAACCGATCTGATTTAAATTGAGCGAGAAATTAGCAAAAAGCACGCACAGGGTCAGGCGGAACGTTACGCGTTATGCGTTATGCGTTACGCGTTACACTTTTTCGTGCATGCAGCCGGTGTTTTATCAATTTATAATATTGGTGATTCATCAATTTATAAGACGTTATCACGTCAAAAAAATATAGTCGCTGCACAATATATTATATTATAATCGTAGATATATGTAATAATTGTATATGGGTATAAAATAATATATTTTTTAGATGACTAACTCCTCTTAAACAAACAGACATTTAGCAAATTGATTGAATTGTAATTACAAGCTATAATGCTATTTGTTCATGTTATACACAGCTAATTCCAATAATTGCAGCACCGCTGTTTTGTAAATCATAGATTAAAAATTTTCTAAGGCTTCTTTGTACGTCTTTGATTTATTTATACAAACAACCATTATTTTGAATTAACTAAATAATGCGTTATTTAAAAAAAGAACAGAAAACAATATTTTAATATTGAGAAACAACGTAAATACCGTTAGTATTCATTATGCATTTTATTAATACATATAAAATTATAAAATAACATTGTTAGTCCAGACATAAACAAATTCCAAGCAGCGCTAAAACGAATGAACTATAAGGTTCAATAAATATCCGTATGATGTCTATAGCAGCACTATTGTAAATATTTTTTAGTGGTGATTATCCCTGCTACAGTGTGTATGTTTAAGCAGAGATGGCGCACTATTAAAAATTATCAAATGCTTGAGTTATTTAAAAAAAGAACAGAAAACAATATTTTAATATTGAGAAACAACATTATGCCATAGATAAACGTATTATAGGAAGATAAATATCCTAGTTAACCAAAATAAGACCACTTATGATGCTCGCCGCTAGGTGGCCACCTATTGACGAGCATCATAAGCTAAATTTTTTTAATCTGCGAGTGTAGAATATGTAGAGTTTCCGTAGTGAATTGTGCTGATAATGGTTCGGCCGTCTGGTGACTAGCATCATAACTACATATGTTTTCCGTAGTGAATTGTGCAGGCAATTTGGTCCTCTAGTGACTAGCATCATAATTACATTTGTTCTTCAAAGATCCTCTTACGTCATTCGACTGTATTGTACAATATCCCGCGGTGACATTATTATTGGGCTTTTAAATATTTTTCTTTTGACATAAGTAAATGAATAACTTTAATTAAAATTTTATTTTTAAACAAAGTTCTGATGTTGAGTCAAAAAAATCCAAACAAAAATATAAATTCAAGAAATAAGATTATGTATTTCATTTTAAATTATTTTTATTATCTTAATTAATTAGATGCTTATACCGACACTGTACTTCTCCCATAATAAAATAATTGACATGATCTTCGATGCTACAAAATAATATGTCATTCACAATTGTAGAGTAGAATATATAACCAAAGTGGACGAAAAATGCACCCTGTATTACATGTTATAAATTTGTTAAAATCCGTAGGTGAAAAAATATATGATTAATTATTTAACGGCCTGACAGTTGAATTTTTCTTAGATTTTTCAGAGATGTTATTTTTTTTTGGTATCTATAGTCAAGAAATATAATAAAGAGAATGTTCGACTATTTTTTTTTAAATTCGTATTCATGGTTTTAAAATATAAACAGCCTTATGTATGATTTAAAAAAATTCTGTCGGTACGTTTATAAATTGTGTCAAAAAATTATTTCTTATTTCATTTCCGAGAATTTTTCAATAATGGCTTGTGTTAGTAATTCGTGCAGTTACGTTAACTGTAAAAATTGTAGACGAAATTCAACGGGGTTAAGTTTTTACAGATTACCTTTAATATGTCAGTATTCTTAAAGTTGAAAAGATCTTTGACGAATAATGAATTGTCTTAAATTATTAAAATGAATTCGTATCCATGATTTTGATTAAACTGTGAAACAGACCAAAAAAACGTTACCACGACTATTCAAAATCAAATTTGAAAATTCAAAAATTTTGAATTATATTTGGTTTTTTACATTTATTTAGAAATTTAAGTGCCGTTCTTTACGTGGCGTTTCTATGGTTTGAAACAAACTGGGAACTGTCGTCACGGAAAACTGTAAATTATCACATCCGTCAAAAAAAAAACACAAATTGATGGTTTTTAACAATTTATAAACCATTGAGCGAGTAATTAGGATCAGTATAGAGGTAGCTTTAAGATTATCTGAACTTTTAGTTTAACCATAATGTAGGTGGAAGCACAAAACAACATTCAGTTTGTGGGCCAGGGGTATGAAACGTAAGAGGTTTACTATATAAAATTTGTCGTTACCTGGTTAATAGTCTTTATAATACGTTAGCCAATGATTATGCATTTTATTAATACATATAAAATAACATTGTTAGTACAGACATAAACAAATTTTAAGCAGCGCTAAAACGAATGAACTATAAGGTTCAAATAATATCCGTATGATGTCTGTAGCAGCACTATTATAAATATTTTTTAGTGGTGATTATCTCTGCTACAGTGTGTATGTTCAAGCAGAGATGGCGCACTATTAAAAATTATCAAATACTTGATCTATTCCAAAATCATAACAGGAATCAGGGAATATTATTATTTCATACTAAGGAGTATCTACGAAAAATTTATCCTATAGCAAGGAGTGTACACCACCCACCTTCTGAAATCTAGATAATGATAGGGCTAATTTAGAGCCTACAAAAATTTAAGGACGCTAGGCCATACCCGGTTAAGTAACTGCCGTCTGCCATACCTTGGGCCTTCTTAAGGGCGTATGAAGCAGTTTGTTCAGGGGGAAGGGCAATAGTTATGAGAATAAACACATCTGTATCATACCACAATTAAGTCTTTTATAGGACGTTCATTAATTACGCGAGGCGTTTTTTTTTGACGTGATAACGTCTTATAAATTGATGAAACACCGGCTGCATGCACGAAACGTTCCGAAAAGTGTCGCGTTCCGCCTGACCCTGAGCGTGCAAGCGAGAGCGCAGTATAAGCGATAGAGAGTCGGTAAAAATATAGTTTAACAGCTACTAAAATTTAGGTTATTTATTATTAAATATGATATTCCAGCGGAATACGTTATCACGTAAAATCGTCCGTAAACCAACTTTACAGACAACCAATTTTTTCTAAATTTGGACTCCGCTCCCCCCTCGCGTGAGATTTACCCTATAAATTTTTAAATATCTGTTATAAAAATGTATATTTTGTTATTTTTCTTCTGTTGTTACGTTGGAATTCTTCCGAACGTATTGATATGACTGATTATGTCAGAAGAAATGTAGAGGCCAATAAACTATATAATAAAAAAAAAAATGTATTTTCTCTGAATTAAAAAGTTGACGAATTTTTCATTGACTCCCTCCTTCCTTTAAATGAGATTTTGCCGAGCCCCTGTCCACTTTTTAGTTCACGTAATTAATGAACGTCTCCTTATAACTTCTAAGCGCAATTCGGGGAATTTTCAGGCGCCAAAGTTCAACAGCGGGAAATAGTATGAAGAATATACCTACTAGCTTTGTATGAAGTAAGCTCACTTATTTCAGATCCCAGACACGAGCAGTTGCTCTCCCCTGGACCTCTGCCCCCATGATATCAGAGCTAATATACAATACTCAAAAAAATACAATCTTTTGCCCATTCCTTTTTATTTTTGTTTACTACAAAGATCAATTTGTTCATAGATAGTTATCCAATAAAATACTGAACACATTATTCTATTTAATAATTAGGCAGTGGAAAATTACAAATGCCCTTATGTCACTTTCATATTATCCCAACAATCAATGAAAATAAATATACAACAATCATTAGAAGCTACCTCTAATAAAAGCGAATTCTTTGACGACAATTTACAAAGATTTTAATTCTAACTTCAAAAATACATTGCTGAAAAAAGTATAATCAATTTTGCTAAACTACAAAAACGTCATTTGGGAACGTTTTAAATGATTATCTTGACTTGTAAAAAAGGACTTTTGGACGGGCTCTCGGATTGTCCTTAAATCATATAATATATTGAAATAAATATTATAAAATGGTAAATAAACGAATCACATTTCTCATAAAAACAGTTTGTTCGTTGATAACTGAATTATTTGTCGGATTTTATGTAAGAATCGCGGAGCATAGAAAAGCTTATATCTCCATGCAATCGGGAATATTTAAAGTTGGGAAAATAAGTTTCTATTCTGGCGGTAGAGGCGCTCAAGCTATAAGATCCCAAGTAGACGATTTGAATATTGATTTTATTTATCGGGTTGACTGACAGTAAACAATATCACGTTGCCGTGAATTTGTTTACAGAATAATGGAGAATGGCTCCATGCAGAAGGATGCAACAAGTGACTCAGGCGTGTAAAGATTTTACAAATCCTTACCGTAATCGAATTTCGGGAAACGCGCTTCACATTGCGGCCTGTCGAGATCAGTCTCCTTTAGCTCTACATGTCATACATAATTAATAACATATTCCACAAAGAAATTATCACAATCTAAACGATGAGATAATTTTTTTGCGCAGAGTAATTAGCAAAAAAAAGACGGGTTGCACTCCGGGAGTGCCGGCGGAAGTGAAAACCTAGATGTACTTAAACTAAATTTCGCTAATAGCAATATAAGTTACATGCAGTGCAAAAAATTGTAAGCTAAAAGCTTTGACAAAACATTAAGAGATGTCGCTATGCATCCAGGTTTCGTAAAACTACACATTTATAAAATTACATGCAGCCAGTCACTGGATGTAATTTTTTAAATTTGTAGTTTTACGAAACCTGAGTACATGGCGACATCTCTTAAGGTTTTGTTAAAGCTTATAGCTTATAAGTTTTTGTACTGCATGTAACTTATATTGCTACTGAAATCTAGCGAATTTTAGTATATGTACTGCCGAAGCAAGTACGGTAGACCGTCTCAACAACTCGTCAGGGTCACGTGACCCTGACGCGTCAGATCTGACGCGAGTTTAACAGTTTTTACCCATTACAAAAAAAGTGTACAACGCCGCTAAAGAAGTTTTCACTTCAAAAATGTATAAGAAATATGATAGCACATTTTTTATAAGTAATTTCAATTAAAAATTACATCACGTTTTAATTAAAAATTGTTTTTAGTACATATATATTAAGTATCATTTAATCAAATTTACATTCATGTTAATTAAATGATAGGCATTTTAATGACAACAAAAAGTTTTTAAAGTGAAGCAAATCCCGATTGTATTATGATTCAGAATAGAATTCACAATTTATAATAAATATCTAAGAAATAAATAGAATTTTCAATAACAGCTTACATATAACAATGAATAATAATATTGCTTCAAAATATTAAATAAAATAAAAAATAAAAATTGATGTCATCATGATCATTTAAACAATTCATATCGACAAAACTGTGAATTTTATTCTAAAAACAAATGAAATATTGCAGTAATATATTTGCAGCAAAAATATTTTTGTCAGGTAGTCTTTTTTAAAATTTCATGGATACTTCAGTTGCCTATAGAATTCATGTAACAATTGAATTCCGATTTAACAAATGTGGACATGGTCCTTAGCTTTTAACTGATTTCAACATTTGAATTATGACCAAACGAGACGATCTTTAAAAACTATACATATTTATAAGCTGAATATGAAATAATAAAAATTCTTATCAATATAATATAATCACTAAACTGAGATCTGAATACGAATGATGTAATTATTTTCTTTACGTAAAGAAAAAAAAAATATTAACAAAGCATAATGATTATCAAAGAGTGCTGTCCAAATATCAGTAGATCTTACAGAATTTCATCACTCATAAAAACCCAATTTTCACCAGAAAATGTTTTGCGTTAGTCAATTCTAAACAAAAACATGAAACATATGATAGTGAAAATACATGCGGGACTTTGTAATACAAAGGTCGGATAATTAATCAACTTTTTATAGGATAAAAAATCTGTTTTTTATTATTATTGACGCTTTCGTACTTCAAAAAAATCACCTTTCACCACTTTAAAAAGAGTGTGACTTTTGAGTTTTTTTATTTATCGAATGACGGTTCACGGTTAAAATAGCGATGATTAATAAATAATATAAGGTTCGTTCCAAGCAGCCGTGAACGATAATAAAAACGTACACAGTCTTGTCACTGCGCAAGACTAATTTGCGCACTAGCTCAAAAATCGATACTGCGCAAGAGTCTTGCTCAGTAACAAGACTGTACGGTTTTATTACCATTCACGGCTGCTTGGAACGAACCTATAATAAATGAAGTGATTTAAAAAACAAAAGTCTTATGACATTCTTTTTCACCTTGCTCATCAAACAGCCTCTGCTACTGAATAAAGTCTTTAAGCATTGATACAATAAAAGAAATGTGTAAAAATTAAATACTGTCTTGACTAGTTCAAATGGTTAACGCTTTTTTATTTGTGATCTTAAAAATAGTTAAAAATGTACTACATTGAAAAATTTATGTACAAATATATTTCTGCAAAAGAAAAGAAGGGAAAATCGGTAACAATAATTATTATTAACAAAGATTTCGCTTCCATTTTAAAACATAAATACTATGATATTCTTTCAGTTCACAATAATAAAACTAAAAAAATAATTATAATATCAAATGACATTCACATTTAAATAAGAATTACTTTCCGAAATTTCCCAATGCTGTCGGCTGGTTTTCGTGCAAACACTACTCCGTGAGAACTCATTTTTATACGATAAAAACGTGATCAAAGAATGGTCAAACTGTTCTCCCTCTGATTACTTTACAGACCTGCGAGAATGACGCGTGGGTCTTCGACTGCGGCTTTAATCTTACGTAAGAACATAACGGCTTCACGGCCATCGATCAATCGATGATCGTACGTCAACGCGACATACATCATGGGTCGAACCACAACCTAAAACAAAAAAATTGGTTGTCTGTAAAGTCGGTTTACGGACGATAGTTTTACGTGATAACGTCATAAAGAAACATTGATGAACTCTCTGACGTCACGCGAGAAGAGAGAGAAATGCCGTACAAGCCGACGCTTGGGCCGATCGTGCCTCTCTATCGCTTATACCGCGCTCTCGCTTGCACGCTCAGGCTCAGGCGGAACGTGACACTTTTTCGTGCGTGCAGCCGGTGTTTCATCAATTTATAAGACGTTATCACGTCAAAAATTTCAGCAAATCTTGATTTTTCGTCATTTATATTGTACCTGTCCTTTAACGGCAATTGGCCTTTCAAAAATGCCATGCATGCCCAGAATAGCCGACTGCGGTGGATTGATAATGGGCGTACCGAGAAGAGATCCGAAAACGCCACCGTTACTAATCGTAAAAGTACCTCCGTCCATATCCTCAACAGCCAACTGACCTATAATAATCGCATGGTTAACAAACACAAGGTGCGTTTCTCATTTGTTTAATAAAGAAACAAGTGATGTTGAATCCAATCATATGCCAGTCTACATTGTATGCAAATTATAAAGAGAACGTGACAATTATATTAAACGAAGTGTCTAGTCGTCCACTAATTGGACGAATAATTTTTTTTTATTCGTCCGCTAATTGGACGAATAATTTTTTTTTATTCGTCCGCTAATTGGATATATAATTATTCGTACTGCGAATGTGTTTCTAGTACAAAGCTATCTTGACATATTCAATTACGGTGTAGTAAGTAGCGTGCCTGGCTCTCACCCAAGAGGCCCGGGTTCGATTCCCGGTACCGGAATGAGTTTTGTTTTTACTTTTTATTTTTTTTTTTCACTTTGAGACTATAACTTAAAAGTCACATTTTCATGAAGATAGAAAACCACCGCTTTTTTTGATAAAGGGGTATGCGAATTGTCTCGCAGTGAAACGGGAAGGGGCAAATGTGGAGTTTTTAAAAAAACAATTCCGGGGTGATCGATAAACGGGTATGCGAATTGTAATTCCGGGGTGAAGGATTAACAGGTATGCGAATTGTAATTCCGGGGTGAAGGATTATGCGAATTGTAATTCCGGGGTGAAGGATAAACAGGTATGCGAATTGTAATTCCGGGGTGAACGATAAACGAGTATACGAATTGTAATTCCAGGGTGAACGATAAACGGGTATGCGAATTGTAATTCCGGGGTGAACGATAAACGGGTATGCGAATTGTAATTCCGGGGTGAACGATAAACGGGTATGCGAATTGTAATTCCGGGGTGAACGATAAACGGGTATGCGAATTGTAATTCCGGGGTGAACGATAAACGGGGATGCGAATTAGAAGTGGAAAAGTGAAAAAAAAAATAAAAATTAAAATCAAACGTCGTAAAAATAATTGTATTTCGAATAAAAAAAATTAGCGGATGAATAAAAAAAATTATTCGTCCAATTAGCGGACGACTAGCACCGTCCTATATTAAATACCTTTTCTTGCCTTTTCACCAAGGGCATTTATGGCAATTTCAATATTTGCAAAACTCATCTGTTCAACATTTCTTATAACCGGTACGACAAGACCTTTCGGCGTGGCAACGGCCACGGAAATGTCAACATAGTCGCGATAAATAATTTCTTGTCCGTCGATGACGGCATTTACGACCGGTTGGTCTTGCAGTGCGTAAGCTGACGCCTTACAAAACGCCGACATGAAACCTAATTTCAAATTGTATTTCTTTTGAAATGCCTCGAGATTTGCTTTACGGAATTCCATTATGGTGCTGAAAAATAAAAAAAAAAATTGCTTGTCTGTAAAGTCGGTTTACGGACGATAGTTTTACGTGATAACGTCATAAAGAAACATTGATGAACTCTCTGACGTCACGCGAGAAGAGAGAGAAATGCGTACAAGCTGACGCTTGGGCCGATCGTGCCTCTCTACCGCGCATACGCTTGCACGCTCAGGCTCAGGCGGAACGTGACACTTTTTCGTGCGTGCAGCCGGTGTTTCATCAATTTATAAGAATTTATCACGTCAAAAATTTAATTTAAAACTTGTATAGAGAAGCAGCAGCATTTGCCTTACCTCATGTCGATTTCGTTAAATGTAGTTAACATAGCGTTGACGTTCTGAGCTTCTTTTAAACGCTGCGCAATACGCAGTCTCATTCTGTTCATTTTAACACGTTGCTCCGTTCGAGTGCCTGTTATTTCTTTTGTAGGATCCGATGGGGGAAGCTAAACAAAAAAAGATATTTTTGCACACGCCCCTATTAAATAGCTGCTTTTTACGACTGAATAATTAGGGTTATTGACAGTGATTAAAATTAAATATAAAACTGTGTTATAATGAAAGTTTATGGTCTAAAATATCGTTTAGAATTATTATTTTTATTAAATAAGTGCGTTAAATATATTAAAATAAATAAATAAAATCACGATTTTTAACCTATATGTCACGTGATTTCAAACATCAATCACAGCGCGTGACGTCATTAATCAGTCAACATGGCCGGTAGCTGTGTGCCACTGACTGCCATGTGTATTCGTTATCTCTGTTCAGTGTATGTTCTCTGGTGTATTCATTGTACTCTGTCAATCATATTAAATGCAACATTTTGTTGGTTATAATGCTATATGTCACGTTGTACCCGCTTGCTTAGTGTTTACTGATTGCCTACTGTGACGTAGGCAATCAGTAAACATGGCTGTCAAGGTCAATTGACGTTTTGGCGCAGAATTTAAAGTCAAAATAAAAAACAACTAATAATGAGTCAAATCTGTTATATTTATGAGAAAAAATATTTTTTACGGGTACATATGCCTTTATTCTTTAATTTTAAATACTTTTTGAAATTTTGTCAATAACCCTATTAATGTAGGTACTAGTGCGTAAAGATATTTTATAAAAAACTGCTATCGCGCAATCGAAATTCAGATTAAAAACTTACCTTAACTGTTGCTGCTTCAATAGCTTGCGCATGCCTAATTGCGGCCACAGGAATCGAACTCATTGGTGCCGTCGGTTTTGATGGCGGTGGAGGCGCAGCTTTTGGTGGTTGTGGTGGCGGAGGTGGCGGAGCAGCTGCTGCACGGGGCGGTGGAGGTGGAACTTCCGCCGCAGGCGGAGGCGGCGGGGGTGGAGCATCCGCCGCTATAAACCGAAATTATATTAAAGAAAAAAAAAAAACAATATTGCTTACATAAGTATTTTAAAAATTAAAACTAATATCGCGTACGTCAAAATAGAGTTAGGATATTTGGTTAAATAAAGGATTACCAGGTTTGGGAGCTTTTGTAGGTGATTTCGCAGCCGCTGTAAAAATATGAAACACAATGATTAATATACGGAATTCCGTTTGAGAATTAAAACCAATAAAAAATCATACACACATTTCTGCGGTGCACTGGCTGGTTTTTCTCCAGTGACGTTAATTTTGCACAACGGTTGTCCAGCTTTGACAGTCGCTCCATCTTCGACAAGCAATTCTTCAATTATTCCATGACCTGGGGATGGAACTGGGACCGATGTTTTATCAGTTTCTATTTCGCAAACTACCTCGTCTTCAGCCACATGGTCACCTTTTTTCTTTTCCCACCTGAATATCAACAGAATTTAAAACAAATTTTAAAAAATTACAAAAATTAAAATAACATTCATTCATCAACGAAAGAATCTACCTGATGTCTCCTTCCGAAACTGAATCGGCAAACGGCGGTACTACCACAGTTTTTAAATCCAATAGCTCGGATGTCGTTCTAATATTTCTCGTCAAGTTCAGCGACCATTGTGATGTTAATTTTCTGTTTATAAAAAAGTTAGTCGTATCAATGTGTATCTTGCATAATAAATTAAAATTGCAAATCTTGTTTATTTTACTGAGTTCAAAAAACATTCAGAACTGTTGAATAAGCATAGGTAACAAACGTGTATTTATAACTTACTCAGGTACTAAGTGACTTCTAATTTGGGTAGTATGTTTTCCTAGCGTTTTTAAACTTCGACGACTTCCTTTCTGACATAAACCGGCCTAAAATTATTCATTCATATTTTATTTCTACTAATAAGTTATGAATGGAACAAAAATCATTACCGTAATATATATATTTATGTATAACCTACAAATTACGTAATCACTAAACGAACAGAAATTCTAATCACATGTACAGTAATTAATAGTAAAGTAAAAGTCATTAAGTATTACATAATGTCTTAAATATGTGCTACTTCCGACTTATTTTTAGTAAAGAAAAGAAAAAACCACCTACTCTGTAGATACTCGATTCTGAGGAACGCGTCGAAAGGCGTAGAATATTTCGCGGAAAATTCCGCAGCGTTAAAGAAAGCATTCCTGCCATTTGAGGATTGCAGAAAATAGAAAATTGGCAATTCTCTTTCCGAAATATTTAGGAAAGTATATTATAATTACTGGCCACCTGACAGGAGGCACATTTACTGAATGCCCCCAATTGGCAGCTGATCGTACCTGTGACCGGGTAGGTACCACTAGAGCAAGCTCACACAGACGTTCGTCTACAATATTTTATTAGATGTTTTACTGTAATTAATAAAATAAAAGATTTAAGTATATCTCAGTTTTAAAAACAGTGTTTAGTAAATAATATATTTTATTAATTATAAATTTATCACTTGTCAGTTTTACTTATTTTATATTATGCTTACTAATATATTAATTCAAAAGTCACTATGGAAGTTACCATAATTGCAACAATCGTTGCAGTAGTTTGATTGCAGTTAAATATTTTAGTTATCCTTTCCAATAAATTACTATTGTTCGACGTAAATACCGTAATTCTAATAAAGCAAAGGAAAAATTGAAATGAAAATTTTTCGCAATAAAAAAAGTATAGCAGCTATTTTATATACCTTCTCTATTTTTGTAATAATTGTTTTCTTCAAAATAATATCGTTTATTTCATTTCAAGTTTTTAACATAACGTTACGACGAAAAAATGTTAATAAAATACATTTCGAATCACCTTGACATTGTTAGGCTGTATCCATCGATTATAAATGTTGTTGCGTCATAATATAATATCATCAAAATAATAAACAAAACATAATTTCTTAAATCTTTATTGTTGTAAAATCCATGTGTACAAAAAACGAGTTTTAATACAACATTTTGTCAATCCATCGGGTATCTCCTGCGTCACATAAATTCGAGTAAATGCTTCAACTAGCCTTAATTTTTTATACTCGAGCTCGGTGCATATTCTATTTAAAATCAATTATTAGGTACATTTACAGAAAATCATAAATTCAATCTAGTAAATATAATTTTCTATTTAATATTTTTTAGAATGTTTTGATTTAAAAACTGTACCTCAAGCTTTATTATTTGCCTGTAATATTGATTTTAAATAGTGGTGTACCAGATTTAACCGTTGCATCTTCTTCTACAAGCAGTTCTTCAATAATTCCAGTACCCGGAGCAGGAACTGGTACGGATGTTTTGTCAGTTTCTATTTCAGCTACCACTTCATCTTCAACTACCTGATCACCTTTTTGCTTTTGCCATCTGTACAATATACAACACCCGTTTGTTTAAAAATTGAACATCGGTGTACGTTTATAAAACAAATTCGTATCAAATAGTAAATACATACTTGACATCTCCATCAGCTACTGATTCCGCAAACGGCGGCACCACAACAATTTTTATTTCTAACAGACTCGGTGTTGTCTTAAAATTTCTTGAAGTATTTAAAGACAATACTTGCAGTTGTTTATTTCTATAAATACAGAACTGCGTCAATGTAATCGTGAAAAATTTGCATATAGAACACAAAACTGCTTTTTAATGAGGAAACTTGACTAAGCAATGAAATTCTCAAAGGTATAAATTCCTATCGGTGATGATGATTGTAAATAACAGACATTCGATAACGGAGGTCACATCGTTCCTATCGAAAACACTGAAACTTTTCTGATTGCAATTTTAAATACAAATAAATAAAAACATACACTGCAAGTTTTGTTTGAACTTTATGTTCCCTCAATATTACACAGCCTCTTTGGAATGTCTTGACCTAAAAACAAATAAACTGTACATACCTGTGAATACTGAAAGATCCATCTTTAAATTAAAAAAAAGAAATCAAAAATTGTTCGCGGATAAGAATAATCATAATATTTTAAATTGTCGTCAAGGCGGGTGTATTACGTTAACAATAATTCAACCTTCTAATTTTATAAAGATAATAATTATCACAACATTAACAAGGGTATTCTAATTAAAAAATGTACCTGAGATGAGATGTTCAAAACATTTTGTGGAAATTTTCGCAGGGTGAATGAAAATATTCCAGCCATTGTTTGCGTTATTATACTTTTTCAAAATAAATAAGAATTCAAGTTCCCGCAACGTTATTAACAATTAAATTTAAGCAATAAATTTTGCATAGACCGTTGGTGTACCTTACACACACATTTATTGTATTTTATCCTGTAGGTATTTATCAAATGCCTATAGATACATGCATTTTTATTTTTTAGCACTTGAATGGGAAAGGTCGGCGCGCATGTTAAATAACAAGATTGGTAGGGTGAATATTCACGCAAGCGTGAATCATGCACCATTTTATCAATGCGTAAACGTGATACATTTTGAACCATAGAGATATAATAATAGATAGCGGATGCCTATCCTTGAGCATTGTGCGAAATGGTTCCAATTAGAAGCCATATGGAAGCCATTTTGTAAAAGATTAAATATTCTATAATATGATGTTAATGGAAAAACAATAAAACTCGCAGTAAACAGTGATATTTCGCTCCAAAACCTATTTTTATACTGAAACGTTTCAAAATTTACAAAATTGGGCATAAATATAATGTAAAAGCTTAGAACATTTTACATTGTCAGATTGGCATCAATGCTTGTCAACCTTGATGCTAAATTAACAATGTAAAATGTTCTAAGTTTTTACATATTTACGCTCAATTTTGTAATTTTTTTAAACGTTTCAGCATAAAAATAGGTTTTGGAGCGAAATATCACTGTTTACTGTGAGTTTTGTCGTTTTTGTCAATAAAATCATATTATAAAATAATTAATATTTTTGAATCTCGCGCGCTTTTTATGGCGTTTTCCACGTACAAAATGGCTTCTAAAAGGTACAGGAGGCGCTAGTGTATCCGCAATCTATTAAATATATATCTATGGTCTAAACACACCGTTTTGCATTGTTGAAGTGGTCAGCGAAACACAGGAATATATTATGTTCTCTGAGGAATATCAGCTGTTTTTACTGTCAGAGAAAAATTGCTTGTCATTTTAAAATGGTGGTTCCAAACACAAATCCAATGAGAGAACAAGTTTTGAAATTAATGTCCGAAAAGGACAATATAGAACGCGAAATACGCGAGCTGACAGCTATTTTATCTCAGGTAAATAAACAAATATCTGAAAATATTGAAATGCGTATAAAAAAATAATAATCCTAACCTATTTTCAGAACAATGTTGGAATGACGGATCCTTTGGTAGATGACCAGGGCTATCCTATTTCAACGATAGACGTCTATCAAGTTCGAAGTGCAAGGCACAAAATAATCTGTACGTGTTAAATGAATTTTTTGTACAACCATTAATTTATTACTTATGATCTGAACCATTCTATTTCTAGGTCTTCAAAATGACCATAAGGCAATCATGAAACAAATAGAACAAGGATTGTATGAAGTGCATGCACGAAACCGAAGCGGAGAAAATGTTAGCGAATCGGCTTCTGGCCAATCACAGAGCGCGGCAGAAAGTAGCTGTGAATTAATGGATACAAGTCCAGATTATAAAACGCCATTTGCTCGTGTCAATATAGTTAGTCCTGGATCGCCAGCTGAAATTGACGTAAAAACATTTAAATATTTGCTGTACTCGATTGATTTTTTTTAATGAATTTGTTCGGAGCTACTAAAATTGCAAGATAGCATAAAAAAAATCTTTCCGATTTAAAATACCGCCGAAATATTTTATCATAGAACGCCTATGCCTTGCTACAATGTCGAATTAGATATATGCAGGATGAGACACATAAAGTGTTACAGAGCAATAGCACTCAAACTATTGATCATATCCAAAAATGTTTCAGACAAAAGGTTTAGTGTTCGAGAAGGTCGTCATACTGGACCACCCTATTTTTTATCGGTGGGGGCGCTGAAGCTACGTCAAGGTCAACTTCACTTTTTTAAACGAAACCATGTATTTTTTTTTCGATGACATTATTAGTGATTTTAAGACGAATTCAGCAACCTACAACACAAGGTCATTCTAATCACGCAAAATCGTAGTTGAAAAATCTAAACATATCGGAATATTCACTTTTAAAGGATCCACTAACCTTTGCTTGGGTCTACCTACGGAAGATGCTCGAAATGATGACATTTGTGTTGTAATTTCGGTACATACGTGACTAATTTGAATATTGAAGAGAATATTCTAAAAACAAAAATTTTGATTTTTTTTTAAATAAATAAAAATAAAATAATTTGAATGACCTCGTGTTGTAGGTTGCTGAATTCGTCTTAAAATCGCTAATAATGTCATCGAAAAAAAAAACAACATGGTTTCGTTTAAAAAAGTGAAGTTAACCTTGACGTAGCTTCAGCTTTAAAAAAATAGGGTGGTCCAGTATGACGACCTTCTCGAACACTAAAACTTTTGTCTGAAACATTTTTGGATATGATCAATAGTTTGAGTGCTATTGCTCTGTAACACTTTGTGCCTCATCCTGTATAATCAATAATTACTTTTGTAAAACAAATGTTTATTTTTGTAGGGTATTCGTGTAAACGATGAAATAGTGG
Source organism: Xanthostigma xanthostigma (assembly GCA_963575645.1). NCBI lineage: Eukaryota > Metazoa > Arthropoda > Insecta > Raphidioptera > Raphidiidae > Xanthostigma > Xanthostigma xanthostigma. The sequence goes on along the minus strand of OY754471.1, from coordinate 5,441,973 downwards.
AATTTGGATCTGTCAACTCTGAAAATTTCCGCAATTTAACAGATATTGCAACTGTTGTTCAGCATTCAAACGGTCACGCCGTTCTGGTTAAAGTACTTCGTAACAGCAGATTCGTCAACATAACACTGACTCCAAGACAGTGGCCTGGCAGGGGATTAATAGGATGCAATTTAATACCCACAGAAACTGTGGATCGTTGATTTTCAGCGTGATTTTTTTTTTGTACATGTTTTGGAAGTTGTAAAATATTTATTACATAAAATAAAATTATATCATCCACAATGTTCATTGTTTGTAAAACTCTATGCAATTATATATAGACCTTTTCATAGTTGAAAGTTTTCTGTGCGCATGCCCAACTGCCGCCTTATTTAGAGAGGTGATAGAAAAATATTCTACTACTTATAGAGATAAATATTTTGACAACGATTTACTTCCATCACTTTTTACCATTCCAACCCACAAGTGGGGAATGGTACTAGTTTAGGTCAAAAATCACTTTTCAAAAATTTTACAATATCTTTCCGTTTTGAGGTCCCCTGAATCCAAAAAAACATATTTTTGGAAAATCTCTATGCGTCTGTTTCTCTGTTTGTGAACACGGTACAGGTCAAACAGATGAGCGGATCGAAACCAAATTTTGGGAGGATGTTTGGTATGCAAATATGAAGAGCCCTATTGTTTTTGGGGAAAATCGGCGCATGCGCAGGAGATATTTGCTATAATGGTGTTTTTTATATAATAATGGTATACTTTTCATAGCGGCTTATTATTTTATTTATTTTTTCAAGAAAGTTTCGTTAAAAAATTTTTTTCTAAACTTTATAGTTTCGGAAATATTTTGAAAATAAAAAAAAATAGCCCCTCTTTTGTTTTATGGATCTGCCAGAAATAAACAAGTTTGGCATGTTTTGATTAATTCAATAAATAAAATTATCGACCAATTTTTCAGACAATATATTAACAAAATATAATTAATACATTAACGTTTCGATCCCGTTTTGGAGCTTCTTCAGATTGGATCTAAAAATATAAAAAAATAATTAATAGTTATTTAGTTTCTATTTATTTTTAACGTAATTCGTGAAAGATTTTTTTAATATTGAAATATTGAAAGAATAAAATAATCGGGATCGAAACGTTAATGTATTAATTATATTTTGCACATACCGCTAAACTAGCGGTATGTGCTTTATTATCGCTTTGTGCGTCAGAGCTGACTTTCGTTCATATAAGAAGTTATATCTAAGTTAATTTCACACGAAATCCATTCAAATTGAAGCTTTTTGAAAAGAGGAGATTCTAATCTATAAAATAGAACCATTTTTAAATCAATTTGAGTTCATAAATACTATTAAAATTGTAATTGAAAATCACAAACAGCAGTTGTCGGTTGGTCTGTACGTATGTACGTACGTATGTACGTACGTATGTACGTACGTATGTACGTACGTCACGACTCTACAGATCGCAATTTTGGTCGGATTGCCTTGGGTTATATTTTATTCACTTTGTTTACTATCAGACCAGAACCCTATTTAAATTCACTAAAATGTGTTCAGTAGTTTAATTTTTATAAACAGTTTTATTTTTTATTATTTTTGACAGCTAGGTAATAGTTTAAAACAATATAATGATTGCTGGTAAATATAGTGTAATCCATAAAACAAGTGCTACACTTGTATACCGTGATAACACCACTAGACGTATTAGGCAGCCGTGGCGCAATGGTTATGCCGTCGGATCCCCAAGGGCAAGGTCCTGGGTTCGAATCCTTACGATATCATTGATTTTTTTCTTTTTTTTTTCTTTTTATTTTGTTTTATTTTATTCCACTTGATATTAATTATATATTATATTATGTATAGTTCTTAATTTTTTTTATTTTTGCAAACTTAAAAAAAATATTTTTTCAATTTTTAATTATTTATTTCTTTAAATTTTTAAATCTTGTTAAATTTATTAAAAATATTTTTAATTGTTATTTTTTTATCATACAGTGGAAAATTGCGGGATGTGCACTTTTGGTTTTGCCAACTATTGTTAATATATTGTCTGAAAAATTGGTCGATAATTTTATTTATTGAATAGTTCTAATCAGACATTAATCAAAGATTTGAATATATATTAGATATCGTGTCCATCGAGATAATTATAAATAAAAAGTCGCAGGATTGTGGACAAATATTAGATTTATTAATTGTACGACGTTTCGTCTATAAAATTTAGACTTTTTCAAGTACAAGTTGAAAATTATTAAAACAATAATTATGAAAATAAACATTAATTACTAACCATAGCAATTAACAAAAGTTAAGGTACATAAGACAAAAACATGGCGACAAGTAATGTATAATTTTTTTTTTTTTTTTTTAAACAATAAAAATAAATTAAAAATTCGAAAGTTATAGTCCGGGGGCCAGTAACAGGTTTTTCTTACCAATTTCCGCATGCCTCAAAGACTCGTAAAAAGCTTTAGACAGTTGGACTATGTAGCATCGTGGCCGTCAGCTGCGGCACTATCGGGGGAATAGGTAGCTTTATAGCTTCGGAAATATTTTGAAAATAAAGAAATCAGCCGCTCTTTTGTTTCATAAATCTGTCAGAAATAAACTAGTTCGGCATGCTTAGATTAATTTTTACATGACGTGGAACATAATATGATGTAGCTAACCATGGCAACGAATAGCAAATATCATATTGAATACGATCCATTACCCGCGCGATATCAGAAATTCTTTAATATAATAAAATGTCAACATTTTTGAAGTGGTCCCGTCACCCAATTGGCTGGAATTTTTGTGTATTTTGTCAAAAGAAAAGTTCAACGTTAAAATTAATCAACGAAGATTTGTGCAAGTGCCGTAATATACTCACTATTCGAAAAAATTATAATTTAGCAGCAAGAGATGTAATACTTCCTGAACAACCTAATGATTTTCAACTGTATCATAGCGATTGCTATCGACGCTTTACAGCTTTACCGCCAAAATATCGACGTTCCCAACTTTCTCTTCTACCACACCCTTTTTTGTATCAGCTGACAATCTTTCCCCCAATATACAAGCAGCTGACGATTTTATTTATTTTAAATATTATAAAAATTACCTTTTGACAAAGTTTCATGTGATAGGGAATGACTGAATTCATATTAATTTCGTCGAGTTCGTATGATCAGCTGACGTAACATCCACCATCGTACAGCCAGCTGACGTTTTTTTTTTATGAAAGATCATTAATAACTATCTTTTGACAAGTTTTCAATCGATAGGTAATGATAAAAAATATTATTCAAATAAATAAAATTATCGACCAATTTTTTTTAGACTATACCTATATTGACAAAAAATAATAAATTATAAATCAATATTTCACTAGATGACGTTTCGAAATAATCTAAAAAATATATAAATTAATTAGTATAATATCTACTTTCTAATAGAATGGAGTTTGAATTATCGAATTTTAATGAAAAATTAATAACGAACAGTTTTTTGATAAGTAGTCATGGATACCTATGTACCTAACAGACGTTTGTCAAAGATTTGAATACAAAAAATATTATCTTTTTAACCGTGCGTGGGAGGCTATTCCACCGATACTGGCGCAGCTGACGGCCACTATGCTATATGGTACTACTGTCTGAGCATTTTGCGAGTTTTTCAGCCGCGCGGAAATGGACGACCTAAATAGGTCGCTGGCCCCCGGACCATTAGTTCAATTTCATAATATAGTTGTACTGACCACTTAAATTTTGAGTGTCTGTTCTATAATTAATAGAATTGTTTTTTCTAATAAAACACATTTCACTGATATTACGTTTCTTCCAATTTGACTCTTTATCTAGTATTTGAACTTCGTTAAATAGAAATTTATGTCCAGTGTTGAAATGATGAGATGACAACGCGGTCTTATTATCACTTAATAAATTTATGTTTCTACAGTCCATTCTGTGTTGGTAAATTCTATTGTAAGAACTAAATAAAGTTCTTACTAGAAATCAATAAAACACAAGCTTGAACTTTAAAGATTCGTAATTGATGTTTTCTCAAGAGTCGTTAACAACAAAGCTTGCTACACTATGTTTCAGTAACTGTCTTGTTTGCCCCACATAGCACTTACTACATTCACAAGGTATTTTATAAATGATATTAGATTGATGTAAAATAGGTGTTATCTTTCGAATTTTTAATTTATTTTTATTGTATACATTACTTGTTGCCATGTTTTTGTCTTATGTACCTTAACTTTTGTTAATTGCTATGGTTAGTAATTAATGTTTATTTTCATAATTATTGTTTTAATAATTTTCAACTTGTACTTGAAAAAGTCTAAATTTTATAGACGAAACGTCGTACAATTAATAAATCTAATATTTGTCCACAATCCTGCGATTTTTTATTTATAAAGATTTGAATGTTTTGATTAATATTTACATGACGTGGAACATATAAAGGTAACCATGGCAACGATTAGCAAATATCCTATTGAATACTAGCCATTACCCGCGTCACCTCACGCGATATAAGATAAACATTTTTGAAGTTGGAATGGTCCCGTCGCCCAACTGGCTGGAATTTTTTTATCGTAGCACTTCAACTACCGTCTCAATTGGGCACAAGTGTGTTCTACTGTGTGCACTAACTTGACGTCAATAATATTTTCATCTAAATTAACACTGAAAAACGTTACTGGGTCAACCTGAAAACTTCTGAATACCGTAATCAACGCTTTCGTGTGAAAACAATGTTTTTAGTTATACCACAATAAAACTAACTATGAATCAGGCACAAGTTAAACACATTATATTTTTAAACACATTTAATAACTATTATTTTCACATTTTTCACAGTGCTGTTCACAAAATTATGTAAATAATGAAACAAAATTAAAAAATAGATAACTGGAATTTTCACGTTTTTTCTTTTGAAAACTTTCACAAAAATTAATTAAGTCTACAATAATTTTAAATTTAATCTGAAAACATGACATTTCTATCATAATATGTATAAGAAATATCAACATCGTGAAAACAATTTGTTTAATAAAAAGAAATTAAAGCATACTTGTATAATCTTTGATTACATTTTTTTTAACAAATGACTGTTAAATTTTATGAACTAGTGGATGGAAATATTTCTCTTGGAATTTTTTAACCATATTTTCGAGAAGTACTTCAGTGCAACATATAAAAAGAAAAAAAACAAACGCAAAACAAATTTTTGACTATTAATAAGTGTTTTGAATTATTTTTGAAATAACTGACAAATTAATTATTATTATTAAAGTCAATGCACCAAATTTACTACAGATTTGGCAGCTACTTATTAATTTATAAATGCATTTGTTTCGGGTATTCAATTCCGAATGAGTTTTGTAGTTTCCAACATGAATAGAATTATATAATTTCTAATTCTTTTCCACGATTGATTATTTAATCCTTACTGGTAGCTAAATAAACTGTATTGTGTACATTAAATAATTCATTGCAACTTACACCGGTACATAGCACTATACCACAGTTACTGACTTATTGAGCATCCGTAAAACACGCACTGAACCTGTTCAACTCGGATCATTTGACCCTGATTAGATTTGTTTGCATATTTCAATTACGTTGAAGCAGGCGCTTTAAATATTGTACACAATACTCAAAAAAAATTACAGAAATAATCTATTTTTATGCACATTTTATTGTTGAGCAAATTGAACTTTAAAACTAAAAACACGTCGACATCCGTACCTTGTAAAATTTTAATGCTCATTGAACAAGACAAAAACGCATCGTATTTTGTTAACACTTCCTGTTGTAAGTGAAAATTGTTTCGAATTCGCCTCGTCCATCAATCATTAAAATTTTAGAAAGTTTCGTAACAATGGACAAAAATGGAAAATGTTCCGACAAAGTAAAAATAAATCACTAACGGCTCCATAACTTAAGTCTTTTTTTCTGTAACAGTACAACTTATTGACGCTTCTCAATCGTAATGTTCATATCCATAATCTATATCAAAATGTAAGTTGATTATTAATCAATTTAAAGAAATCATTGAATTTTCACTTTAAAAATCGACTGGAGTTCATTAAAAAGTGTGAAGTCTGAGTCGTGTCAAATTTGGGGCACGACTCAATAAGTAAAACAAAAATTCGTATTACCGTCATTTAAATCCACCAAAAAAAGCTCAAAACAAATCAATTTGTCAGAAAGTTAAAAAAACGTTCAATAATCGGGATAAGGTTCAAACTAAGCAAAAAAATTGAGCAAACTCAAAGTGGAAGTTATCGCATCAAACACAAAAGCATGACGTTTTTTTTTTTAAATAAAATGTAAATAACAAAAGTGAAACATATTGCAGTTGTTTTATACAAACGAAACAAAACAATGTTTGAAAAAATACGGATTAATCCAAAGTAAATGATACAAGGTGAAAATTAAAAAAGATCCTCAAATAAAAAACGTATATATTCTTATAATTATTCTTACATCACTATATTATGTTCAAGGACAAGTTAAAAATCTAACATTCATTCACAAAAAAAAAAAAAACGTACACAAAATTTATACTTAAAATGAAAATTTTAAGGGAAATAAAATTATACCAAAAACGGTTTGATACACTAAGAACAAAAATTCGACTTGTTCTGTATTTTATACAAAAAAAATACACAAATAGTTTCAAATTTGAAACACGTACAGGAAGAAATAGTCGAACCGATGAAGAAATACCACTCGGGTAATTCTATTCTAACATGCTCAATGGAATAATATACATGGTGTGCTTTTAGATAATTTGAAATCAAAAGTGTTAATCGATTAAATTAGAGCTATTAAAATTTAGCACTCATCGATAACTTTTACAATGAATTTCCAATTAAGACTACATTGTGAAATATTAAAAATAAATAACCACATCGGTCTAGTTGAATACTTTACCAGTAGATGTCTAAACAAAATTTACCAGCAAAATGTTTACATCCGAACAAGAAAAATTTTACAATTAATTCAAAATGACGTCATTATACTGTAACCATACACATTTATTCGATTGTTCTCAACAGTAGAAGTGCATCAAACAGTCTTTGGTAATAAAATCTATTTTTTTCAGTAATAATTACCATAATTCCCCCACTGATTATAATTACCATAACCAGACTGTGAATATTGCCAGTTTTGGTACTGGTTGTACTGATCGCTTTGATTATATTGGCCGCCATATTGTCCGCCGTATCCGCTTTGCGGCTGGCTGCCGTACTGCGAATAGCCGCTAGGGTTTTGAGCCGAACTGCTATATGCACCGTATCCGCTGTACGCGTTCGATTGCGTCGTTGGCAGAGGGGGCTGAATATCCGATTTCTTCTTTGCTACCGCATCACTGTAACGAGAAATCGTCAAAATACAAAAACAAATCTCAGACCTGTTAATAAAATTCGGAACCCAAAGGAATGGTGAGACCTCTGGTGAGGAATGCGCCGAACTGCCCCAAAGGGGGTTTTTGACAGGTAAACTATAGATGCATAAGGTAAACATTGATTTAGAAACGCATGATGGAGGCTAAGATCTAGCCTCCATCATGCGTTTCTAAATCAATGTTTACCTTATGCCTCTATAGTTTACCTGTCAAAAACCCCCTTTGGGGCAGTTCGGCGCATTTCTCACCATTCCTTTGGGTTCCGAATACAAACGATCTCAAAAGTGAACTAACCCTTTGCTTTCATCCTTCTTCTTTTTGCCTTCTTTGTGTAATTTACAATATTTCTGATAATCATCGTAAGCCTTTTGTACGTTCTGTATGTCTGAGCCAAAATCCTCTAAGAATTCCAACTTCCGCTGTGCAAAAAGTACTTTTTGTTCCGCATCGACGCCGTCTTTCTCTAAAAACTGATCGATGTATCCAACAACTTCGTTTTCATCGATCGTGTCTTTTTGTAACGATACATCTATAAGTTGAAGGTGCAGTCTTGGATTTGTTGGATCTTTTGTAACGGCCGTTAACAAGATTTCAACAGCTTTAACCGGATCTTTCCTAACCTTTAAACAGAATCTCGCATACTTAATGGCCATATTAGTTGAAATTATTTTATTTTTTGAGTTGCTCATATAGCTCTCATATAACTGAGCACATTTTTCAAAGTCTGAGCGTCTTCTTTCCAAATTTATTCGCCGATATGCTACCTAAAAATTAAAAAAAAAAAAAATGTAGAAATGTTCACTCTTTTCATCAAAAATGTTTTTCACATAACAACTTACTTGGAGTAAATTTGGTACCGATTTCTCAAGATTAACGAGTATTTCAGACGCTTTGGCATGATTCTGTGTTGCTTCTTCGTACATCGCCCACGCTAAATGCAAAGGTGGCTTCCCGACATGGTGAATCATACACGCCCGTTCGTACACTTCCCGTATTTTACCGTGCAGTGATTCGTCTTTTAGATCTTCCAAATATCTTACGTACTGTAAAAAAGTATATATTTCAGATATATTTTAAAATCACCAACTGACAAGATTATTTGGGTCCAGAATCAATTCATATTTTTACTTCATTTTAAATTAAAAACTCAATGCTTTCACTCACATTCAGATTATCGACAACGACGTTTCAACAAGCTCAGATATACTAAATCTTAATATATAAAAATTACGTGTCACATGTTTGTCTGCGATGAACTCCTAAACTACTGAACCGATTTTAAATTTGATTTGCACACCGTGTGCAATTCGACCCAACTTGAAAGATAGGATAGCTTACATTTCAATTTATAGTCGCAATATTATTTTATTGCAAATTATTTGTCTATTCCTTGACAGTCATAATACAACCATATAAGATGGCGAACCTGTTGACTGGATTGAGTGAATATTCAATAGATGGCGCAACGAACTTAACAACCATATAAGATGGCAATACCTGTTGACTGGATTGAGTGAATATTCAATAGATGGCGCAACGAACTTAACAACCATATATCTAGATCGAGGATGTAAAAAAACTGAATTCGTTTAAAACTGCTCGGCACGACGGCGCAGCCGGAGTGCTCGAAATAGAGCAAGTGTTTTAAAGACCAGTTATCCACGAATATTTTACGCTATTTTTTTTCGAGCACGACGGCGCAGCCGGAGTGCTCGACATACACATATATACGCCCATGTATATTTTAAAATAGCTAGCAATTAATAAAATAGATAGATAGATGTTCCAATTAAATTGTTTTATTATTTCACTTTATACGTAGCGAAGCACGTACAGGGCCGCTAGTACCATATAAAAATATAACTTACTCTTAGCCAAAATTCTTCATAGAGAGCGCAAGCGATGAGACAACGTTCAAACAAAATAATGATTCTTTGTCTATCACCGTGTTCTATTTCATAATCTAAATATTCTTTCCAATTTTTCAGCTGACACCTCTCCAATGGTTTTACATGGAAATAGGGTCGTTTAATCTGAAAAAGATACGCATACGATTATAAATAAAAGTAACCGTCAAAAATTCGCATTGATTATAAATCTTACGACAGAAACTTACACCTTCTTCGAATGTCCATCGTGCCGTAACGGCCGTAACTGTGACTTTGTGTAACTTTCTTCTGACCGATACAATCCGTTCCCTGAGCGCTTTGGTTTCCTCGTCAGAATTAACGTTCGAATCGGACGACGCGTCTTCTTCGCCCGGCGGAATGTCAGAGTTGGCAGCACTCGGTGTATTGTCATCATGTTTGAGCATGTGACGGACTTCTTTTCTCAACGTCAAAAATTCATCGACGTCCAACACTTTATTCGGCGCGTGTGTCGCCACAAATTCTTGAAAACTAAAACGAAAAATACATTCAGCACATCAAAATACGCACAAATAATAAATTTAAGGTTATACGCCTGATAGAGCAATGTATAGATAATACGCTGAAATTTTAATATGTTAATTGTGGATATCTCATACATTCAACTGCATTTTTTTAAGTTATTAATTATTAAAAATGCGATTTTTAACACAATGATAAATGAGAAGACTGCCCGGAAGTGTATATAAAAATAAGATTAAACCAAATTGGCTATAAACAAATTTAAAAAAAACTGATTCTTCGAAAGTTTGACTCTTTTAGATAACGTAAAAATTAAAAAAACTAAACTTTCCCGTGCAGTTTTGAAGAAATATTAATTAAAAATTTTCGAAACAACTCTCAAAATCTCTATTTTCTAGATTTGAATTATGTCACCATGAAAACCAGATTACACGAAAAGTTTTTCATAAATTTTGTTTTTAATAAATAATTTTTTTGACGTAGCCAATAACTAAAACTTGAAAATTGGATATTATCCCATTTACCGTGTATTAAAAATTGCATTTAATATCAAATAACTCAGAAACTATACGTCTAACGGTTCAAAGGTTTTTAAAACCAAAACGTAAGATAAAATCATTCGTGTACAATGGGCTTAATTAAATATACTGCTAAAGTCACAACTTTATGATATTATGTCAAATGTTTAAATATTATTTCTTAAATATTAAAAAATAAAGCTATGATCAACAGGATATAATATTTCCATAAGAAATAATAAATTTACCAAGTCATGTAACATTTTTTTATTACAACAAAATACGGACGCAGTTTTTACTAATACGGTCGAGAGCGTATAACCTTAAAACAAAACGGCGAACTCACTTGTCGAAATGGCCGGTGTAACCTTGAGTCGGCGTTGCCAATAATCTGTCGTATATAGCCGTAACATTCTGTAGTCTTTTTCCTTCCTGTTCCCAATTGATGTACGTGTCCCATAGTCTATCGGACCGGAACTCGAGTCCGCAAGCTGTGAGCGCCCTTTCGAACTGTTCTCGGACGTGTTCTTCGTTTTCGCCGTACGCCGATTTGGTATAGTTCAAGAAATGCAGCCACAAATCGACCGAGAGAGGTATCGCCTTCAAACCTCGTTCAAATACCTTTGGTACGTACCGGAGAATGACAACAAAAAAATGCACAACGTTAAAAAAAATTGAACAAGACAAAACAGCCTCTCGATTTTGTAGCGAACACAAATCCAGAGCGCTGTGCGAATACGAGGTTCGGTAACTTGTGAAAACAGAGAATCATTTAGATTGCTTTAAAAAAAAAACAACGATTTTCGCGCAAAAATTTTCAATAGTATTCCGAACTAAATTAAACACTGTTCGTTCAATAATGAAAAAACACCGATTTTCTCCACGATTTCTTGGTATCCGTTAGTCTGTTTCAATTTCGGCGATAAGCGTGTCCGAGTGACTCCGTCGATTTTCACAAGCGAAAACCTCAATGAATTTCATTCTTATATATTAATAGATATTTTAGTAACTAATGGTATTGTATTTATCTGTCAGATTAGTTGACTTTAACTCTTACATTTACGTAGAAAATGCTGAGCGCACATCGCAGTGTCGGGCGGCCAGCCCAAAAACACGTCTCCGGGACGAACTCTTCCGAATGGGAACTGACGAACGTACTATAATGCGTACGTCCGAAGGGACGAGATAGATATGCGAGCTAAACGTTTCTTTGTCATGTTTGCCACGCATGGCGGTGGTAATTGATTATTTGTTTTACAGCACTTAATATATATATGTAAATTTTACAACAAGTAATATATATGCATTATATCACACAATGTACAATAAATTATATATAACAAAAACAACCCTATTAAATAATAATATATATATCATATATAATAATACGTATAGGTTATGAATATTCATCAAAGCACTCTGGATGCCAGGCTTGGATGCAGTGAGCATCGAACGAAGCTGTAGGGAAAAGAATTATTTTAACTATTTTTATATTAATTTATAATTTATTTTATCACGAGTCCTAAATACGAAAACAAACATGCCGCGAAACTAATGTAAATCAAATTGGGGTGCAATGCGCCACGATATCACAATTGTTAATTGCGACACTCAACTTGAAATGGTTTGCACGGTGATTTCATGGCGCATTAATTGCCAAAGTACGAGGAGCGGAAAATACAAAGTGGAGCACGCCTAGCAATATTTAGTTCATTTCGCACATACCTCTTCGCACTTCTTTTTATTGCCTTTGCGCTTTTCGTAGTCAGCATATTTGCGCCAGTAGCCGTAACAGTAAGGGTAATGAGACAGAAACGCGTCGTACGCCTCCCGAGCCGCTTCGATCTCGTTCTGTAAAAACAAAATGCAACTGTCGAAACCGAAACTTAATTCACACTGCTTCCTCGCCTTTCAATAATAATATTACAAACAGTTTTGACACTTTTACTTTAGTATTTATGAAAAAAGGAAAACACTACCAAAAACAAAAAGCAATCGGTTACTACAATTCGTTTGTTTTACTTATAAATATCGTTCTGAGTATTATAATAAAAACAACATTTCTATTCAATAGGGTTATTGACAAAATTTCAAAAAGTATTTAAAATTGAAGAATAAAGGTATATGTATCCGTAAAAATATTTTTTCTCATAAATATAACAGATTTGACTCATTATTAGTTGTTTTTTTATTTCGACTTTAAATTCTGCGCCAAAACGTCAATTGACCTTGACAGCCATGTTTACTGATTGCCTACGTCACAGTAGGCAATCAGTAAACACTAAGCAAGCGGGTACAACGTGACATATAGCATTATAACCAACAAAGTGTTGCATTTAATATGATTGACAGAGTACAATGAATACACCAGAGAACATACACTGAACCAGGGCTGCCAGATTTCTCTCCTCAGAAATCCGTCGGTAAGGCGAAAAGTGGTGGGGGAAGTGGTCTGAAAAATCCGTTTCCATCCGTTCGCCCGGTTCACCCATTAATGCAATGAGTGTGAGAGAGATAGAGAGTAAAGTGAAGTATGCGGTACCATAAACGATACATCGACGTGTTTCCACCTTCATTAGGGCTAATGAATTTCGTATAAGACGTTGAATTTACTTTTACTTACAAACAGACTTTAAATTGAATAGAAATGATTCATTTTTTCACATCCAATGAATCGATTATTTCGTAGATTTTTCACATTTTTATGAAATAAAAATATTATACTAACTGTTAGAATGTTGCGATAGAAACAAACGCGGCAGTACAATCAGTTAAATCCTCAATGTGTTCCGTAAATCCGTGTAACTCGAAACACTTGACTCCAGTTGTGTGAAAAAAACGCATCAGACAAAGATAGCGAGTCGATATTCATCGATATAGGTGTGTGTTTCGCGAACACATTGTTTCATACACTCTCTTATCTTTTTCTACCCAAATAGAGAGAGGAGTAGGACAGAGGTAGTGAAAGAAACGTGCTCAGATATGCTCGAATGTGCTAAAAATACCCGAATGTCCCCAAATTATCGATTATCGAGTGAAGTTTGAATTTATATGTAGTAAAAAAGGTAAAAAATTCGGAAAAGTTAGAAAATCCGTTAAATCCGTTCAGATCATGAAATCCGTTCCATTATCCGTTCAAATTTATTTCTACTCGAAAAATCCGTTTGGAACGGAAAAATCCGTTCATCTGGCAGCCCTGCACTGAACAGAGATAACGAATACACATGGCAGTCAGTGGCACACAGCTACCGGCCATGTTGACTGATTAATGATGTCACGCGCTGTGATTGGTGTTTGAAATCACGTGACACATAGGTTAAAAATCGTGATTTTATTTATTTATTTTAATATATTTAACGCACTTATTTAATAAAAATAATAGTTCTAAACGATATTTGAGACCATAAACTTTCATTATAACACAGTTTTATATTTAATTTTAATCACTGTCAATAACCCTATTGTACTCTATTTTTTTCGCGAATCAATAAAGCATAAAAAACTTACCACTTGATCCACATACTGCAACAAGTACGTCCAGCCGGTGAAATCAGTAGGATCGTCGTTCACAGCTTTCCAATATTTATCAAGCTCTGGCAATTTGTGCGCCTGTTTTTTGTCAGTGGCGGCTTTATCTGCAATCGCTACCGACTTCTCACTCTCGGCCGGTTTCTCGCTTTCGACCGAAGCAACCACGACCGCTTGCCGTTTAGCTGCGTTGCCGGCTTCTGTCTCTGATGTCGGACTTCCGGGATCGTATTCGTTTGATTCCAATTTGCGTTTATTACTTTCTTTCTTAACTGTTGGCAATTCGTCTTCAGACACAACCTAACAAAAAATTAATCAGTTTTTTCATCGATTACAATTCCAAGTTTGAATGATTTTCTATAAATTTCCTACAAATACTTATTCCTCCCATGCACTATTCCACAAAGTATAGATATAAAGAGTTCAAAGGACGTAGGATTTGTCATGATTTTTCCGCCCACAAAACCCGATAGTACATTTTTCCTAATAGCGCCGATGTTCAGAAATAATGATTATTGGTGGACTATCACTGTTTTAAGATTCCGTTCGAATTCCTTTATTTCTACACTTCGTGGCCAATTCATTTAATTTACTAAAACTCCGCCAGTATTGCCATTTCCTACTTTTTGACTTTAAACTTCATTTTTTTTTTTTAATGGAGAAACTGCCCTACAAGTATATATATCAATATATTAACAAAACTTGATGTTTTGCTTCCTCATTGAGTCTTTTAGAATTGTGTTAATACTAACAATAATTATTAATAATATTGTTAAGAAATAATAAAGCAAAGCAAAAGGTTGTTAGTAACAGAACTCTAAAAAAAAATTATTATCCATCACCACTAAAATGTGACTGAAACAAACATACTTCTGTATCTGCAGGCAATTCCGCAAGTTTTGGTCCAGGCAGCTCGTCGTCTGAGACTTCCTCTGTTTCAGGGACTTTTGCTGCCTGAACAGACGGTAACTCATCTTCGGAGATAACTTCTGTGTCAGGATTAGCTTCATCCTATAAATGACACCAAAATTATGTAAACAAGTATTAAATCCGATTTTAATTAAAAAAAAAAAAAAAATGAAGGGGAAAAAAAGTAAAACAATTTATCATCAGATGGCCCTTGCGTCATGTCTACATTGTATACAGAACCATTCTTGAGCAACGTCAAAGAATGATCTAACAAGCAAAATCATCACATGATAACTTTTATATTATCCAAAACCAGCACAATCATACACCATTTACTCCATATTAATAACTACATAGCACTAATTATAGTAAAAACAAAAAACACGAGATTGTAATGTTAATTTTTTTAGTAAATTTAATAGTTATTGGCGTAACTAGTAGTCTAAGTCATTCATGGCGCTGACAGGTCATGACTTAGCCTACAAGTTACGCCCATAATTTTATTCAACAATTGCGCGTTATTCATGTTTTATTTATTGTTATTAATGAGATGTTGTAAATATCTATTTATTTCTTTATAAAAAAAACTGTCAATACTAACAGCACCAAACAGCACGATTCAATGTTTTGGTTTGAGGTTAGCCGGTTATGAATAAACTCCATGTCGAAAACATTCGGCCTCTCAATTTTAGCCTCAATGGGTAACAACGGAGTTGTTGTTACCGACTATTTCGTTACGACTCAGAAAATAGTTACGTTTATTTTCATTACTCCACAATGGCCGAGCTAGTAGGAATCTTCATTGAGTTATGACAAGTAATTGTCACCAGTCGGTAAATGGCTATTTAGGGTTCGGTTTTTAGGCATGATAAAACATGAATAACGCGCATGAGTTGAATAAAAAGTATTTTTTACTGATTGAATTGAAAAACAAAATATAACACAGAAACGAAAAGATTTTTCTTTACCAATTTCAGTTATATTTATATTTTTGATAGTTTCCATGCGTAAACTGTTATAATATCGATACGATATTTCAGAATATGAAAAAGAAAGCGTTAAAAATCCGTTCGACAAATTCTTATTCACAGAACTTTAACCTGTGCCCGAAGAAAGTAACCATTAAAACGATAACCCCATGCACTTTTGTTTTATTTGTACATAAACTATGTAACATACAAAATTATTTGGATTTCAAATTAGTAAACACGTTGAAATATTTAATAAAATTGAGCAGTGATGAAACATTTACGCTTGCTAAAATCGGTGTTATTATTTCTACGCGAAATGTTTCATGCGACATACTGTTTTATTTGAATTTGACTATCCTTTCGAAATAGAAGAGTATAGAATGAAGTTTATCCCGTAAAAAACTAATTAATGCACAATTATCTTAACTTTAAAAAGAGCCTTGGATGTCAAACACATATAAATAATAAAAATTGACTATGGAATTTGAAAACGCTGGTCTTAATCGTTACACAAAGAATTCCCTCTAGAATTCAAATAAAGTAAATTTAAATTAAGTAATCTATCTCATATTGTCACAGAGTTTAATGTCAAAGATTTTGCAAACCTAACTTTCTAAGGCACAGTCTTATTTTTAAGCTATTGCATAGCTTCTATCGCGGGCTTTGAGCGCGGCGACCGAATCAAGAAATTCCGTAACGAAAAAACCTAACACCCCCCACTCCGACCGGCACAACGGTGCGGCGTTGAAAGCCGTGCATCGTCTAACGTCGTTTCAGTTCGGCAGACTTCGGCACGGTGTTTGTGTGCTCATAACTGATTCTATCTTTATTTGTGTATAAATGAATTTATATATAATACTGCTATAAAAATAACCTAAATTATTTAGGTTATGTGCAGAGAAAGTATATATGATATTATATCTACATAAATGTACATCGCGCGAAATTCTATGATCAAACTCTTAATATCGTTCTTTTTGTTCAAATTTTTTGAATGAATAATTGTTTTGGTGTGTAATTACACTATTTATACCTTATTATTTATACCTAGCTATTTTCGTTTTATAGAGAAGAAAAACTTAAAGACCTAAAAAGAATATGCAATAGCTTTACCGCGGTAGTCCCCGAGTGCCACACGTATTTTTTTCTCCAATCATTGGCAAGTCTTTTTAAATCATATACAACAAATTAGCAAACCCATTGTCCATTTGTCACTTCTAGTTCTAGCATTAAAGAAAGAAATGCAAAAGATCAAACGCATACAAATATTAATTTTTTTTATTAAACTCACCTCCGTTTTATTATTAACTTGTCCATCGACCTCCATTGGCTCGTCGTTTTCTTTCTCATCAACTGAAGATTCTGTTACCGACACTTTTTTTTCTTCATCGCTTTTACGTTCACTCGTTTCACTTTCTTCTATTTGTTCCGGCGATTCAATCTTCTCGATTGTTTCAGATTCTTCAACGGATTCCAATTCTTCAGCTGTTTCGACCTTATCGTTGCTTTCAGCAATATTACTTTCAGTAATATTATTATCTTCAGCAATCATGTCTTCTATATCCATTAATTGTTTATTTACAGACTCGGAATTTTCATTTTGAATTCTTACGTTTTCTAATGTATTTTCGTTGGATTCCGTATTTTGATTTATAGCATTTGTAAAATCACTAGCGTCTAAAGCCGACACTTCGTTGTGTTCGAACTGATCTTGTGTCGATTCTGAAGCAAAAGCATTGAACCGCCGCTCACTCTGCGGAACGCTATTTGAATCTTCATTTGTCACTTGATTATTCAAAGGATCTGAAGATAGTTCTTCATTGAACTGTTGACTGCTACTTTCTCCGTCAACGTACATAGATTCCACAACTTCAGAAGCACTGTTGGAATTTTCTAACTCTAAATGCGCATCTTCACTCTGTTTTTCTGATTCCTCGCTGGGTTTTTCTGATTCCTCGCTAGGTTTTTCCGATTCCAGTTCTTCTTTTTCTTGTACACTTTCGATACTCTGTTCCTCACTATGTTCGTGTTTGCTTTCTTGAATTGGAGTTTCTTCTTGTTCTTCATCCGAAACTTCGACTTCGACCATAACCATCTTCTTTCGTGTTTTACGCACTGGCTTCGCTGGAGCTGGTGTTTTCACAGCACGGCCAGAACGAGTACGTCTCACTGTAAAAAATATTTACGAATTACCTCACCGGTGAAAAAAAATTAACGCCTTGGATGACGCACTATCAGCACAAGTCGTTGTGACCCGTGCAGACATTCCGTTCTCTCAGAATAATTAAAAATAATAATCACTCAAAGAGAACTTAAGCAAAATATACGATTTAACAACTAAATACAAAAATCCGGTATAAATACCTGGAGAATCCTTGGTCGGAACATCATCATTCATAGACGCCATTTTATAATTATGAAATTTGGTTGGTAGCCGGTTCGCATCCGCTACTCCGCTTCGCTTGCTCAAACTTTCGGAAGGAATACGATCAGAAAAGTCGCTATACGCAGGGTACAATGCAAGCACGTGGTTTAACCATATATATATATATTAATGGATAGCGGATGCCTATCCTTGAGCATTGCGCGGAATGGTTCCAATTAGAAGCCATTTTGTACGTGGAAAACGCCGTAAAAAGCGCGCGAGATTCAAAAATATTATGATTTTATTGAGAAAACAACAAAACTCGCAGTGAACAGTGATGTTTCGCTCCAAAACATATTTTTATATTGAAACGTTTAAAAAATTACAAAACTGAGCATAAATATAATATAAAAAGCTTACAACATTTTACATTGTCAGATTGGCATCAATGCTTGTCAACCTTGATGCCAAATTCACAATGTAAAAATATGTTCTAAGCTTTTACGTTATATTTATGCTCAATTTTGTAATTTCTGAAACGTTTCAGTATAAAAATAGGGTTTGGAGCGAAATATCACTGTTTACTGTGAGTTTTGTTGTTTTTCTCAATAAAATCATATTATAAAATAATGAATATGTTTAAATCTCGCGCGCTTTTTACGGCGTTTTCCACGTACAAAAATGGCTTCTAAAAGGTACAGGAGGCGCTAGTGTATCCGCAATCTATTAAATATATATATCTATGGGTTTAACTGTTGATTTCTAGTTTATTTTCTATGGTAGCGGTTCAGCCATAGATATATATATGGTTCAGCTCACTGAACGTTTGCGCACTTCATGGCATGACTAATAACATTACAACAATTAAAAACCCAAATAGCCGATTTACTTAATTTTTTTGAACAAATTGCAAAAATCAAGAATAAGATATAAGTAATAAAATAAAGGGCTTGGAAAGAGTGAAGCGTGTAACAATGATGTTTGTATCGCGTTTCAGTGACTCCTATATAACAAGCCCCCTGTTAAAAAACTGATAGAATTTACAATTTATTTTTAAAAAATTATAATATGAACTGATTCTTGACCCAAATAACTATCTGTTAGTGGCTGAGCGGAAAAAAATTCTAATGTGTTACAAAAATTTTATTTATTTTTCATACACGATTTAGCTTAATACATAATATATTAACATATTTCGAGCAGATCACACGGTAGCCACTTGGAACTTTCAAGTGCATCCCATAAATTTTTATCATGTTCCATTTCTTCTCGATTTAGTTTATCAGCATCTACAGGAACTGTATGCTCTATCAATTCTAGTTCGTCTTCTATTTTTTCTGTATGTTCACTTTGACTGTGTCCATTTGTAACCGATGACATCTGTGTCGAATCGACCGTATGCGTGTTAATAAAATCGGGAGGAGGGCCTTGTTCGTAATATCCTTGCCAAGACGCATAATTCTGCCAATAAGCTGAAGGATCGTAATACTGCGAATAGTCTTGACCGGTGTACGCAGTCTGAGGTTGTACACTCACTGCCGATGGAGTTCCTGTCGTGGGTGTAGTTGTAGTAGTCGTGATAGCGCCTTTTGGTTTCGGTACCGCATTACAAATTTTCAAAGCTTTGCTGCCTAAGCCAACATAGCCATTCATTGCGGTTAAACTATCTTTTTGCTCTTCTTCGCTTCCAAATCTAACAAAACCGTAACCCTTACTAAAACCAGAACTGTCAAGGATGACTTTAGCCGTTTTAATTGTGTTATATCTGGATGCAAACGCTCTGTATAAACTGTAATCATCAACGTCTGGACTCAGATCGCCAACCCAAACGGAGAACTCTCTTTCTAAAAGTGATCTTCCGGTACTGCTGGCATTGTTTAATCTAAAACGTACGACTGGATTTGTACCGGGAATAGGTTTTCCGTTTAATTTATGCATTGCATCAATAGCCATTTCATCTGTTTGGAAATGAACGAAACAGTATCCAGCAGGTTCACCGGTGAATTTATTTCTCATAACCTTCACATTTTGAGGATGCTCACCCATTTTTTGGAAAGCGTTCATAATAAAGCTTTCTGTCATATACGGCTCCAGACTCCCCATCCATAGCTGACAATGAATCATGTTCGCCATTCTGTCCACAATTTTTTAACAATATTTTATCTCAAATAAACAGTGTACAAATTCTGCTACAAAAACACAAATCCAAATGACAGTCCTGTACTGTTGCCAACCTCAGCTTAATGCGTTTCGTTTTGCCAACCATTATCTTTACACAAACGAAACTTACCGATAGTCGATCCCCTATGAAAATATTCCCTATATTTTTAAAATAGAGATAAAGTGAAAAGTCCCCATGTGTCTATTACAATAATAATTTATTGTTTTTCAAGAATTTATTGTTATTAACAATAGGCATTTTTCGTGGTGTTAGGTTGGTAGTCCAATCACATTCATAGAGTGACGTGAAGCTATAAATGCATTAGTTAGTAAGTTGAAAGAAGTCGCAATAGACGCGTAAATGGTTAAGTTCGACATTAAAACAAATTTAATAATTGTACTAAAATACAGAATACTTTGTTACTTTGTAATCGAATACTTTCTAAATAAAACAACTAAATCAAACCACGCTCTGTTTAATCACAGGTTATGGGCCCAGGCCACAAAAGTTGTAAAAAAAGTTAAAGAGTTGAAATATGGAGCAGACACAAGCGACAGTAAAGTTTACAGGAGAAAATTGGATAATATGGAAATTTCAAACGTCCGTAGTTCTGAAATCAAAAAAATTGTTCGAAATGGTGAACGGTGGTATACCAAAACCAGAGGGAACTGACGCGGCGCAGGTTACAGCACGTGTAAAATGGCAACAAGACGATGCGAAGGCACAAGAAATTTTAGTAATGAGAATGGAACCTGGTCCATTAACGCATTTGTTATCGTGTGAAACATCACATAGTATGTGGACAAAATTGAAGTCAATTTATGAGATGCAGTCAAAGGTGAGCGTACATTTACTACAGCAAAAGTTTTTCTCTTTGGAATTTAAAGACGGCAGTGTGTCGACGTTTGTATCTCAACTTGAAGAGATCAGAAATCAGTTAAAACAAGTAGATGAAGAAATTTCCGAAACAATGCTAATGACGAAATTGGTCATGGCACTACCTGAGCACTTTAAACATTTTGTATCCGCTTGGGAATCAGTACCAAGTGAAAAACAAGTTTTTCAAGAATTAGTATCTAGACTATTAATAGAAGAGGAACGCATGAACGCAAACGAAGCCATCACAGCTTTGGCGGGAAAATCACAAACTGAAAGAAGAAGCGAAAAACAGATGAAATGTTATAAGTGTCAAAGGGAGGGGCACGTAGCTCGAAACTGTACAAATCCAAAGGATTCTAGTAATAGAAATGGTCAAGAATGTTTTTACTGTAAAAAATTGGGTCATCGGATCGCCGATTGTTGGACAAGAAAGAGAAAAGAAAAACAAAAGGAAGATAAAAACAAAGATAACGACGTGTCAAATGCGTTCGTTATAGTGAACATATCAGAACAGTTCACACAAGAAGTAATCGCGTGTGCAAGTGACACATACAGTCAGGACTGGTACCTCGATAGTGCAGCAAGCGAGCACATGTGTGGTGACATAAGCAAATTTGAAACAATAAAAAAACTGTCGGTGTACAAAAAGGTTAAAATCGGTGACGGTTATTTATTGAATGCAGTCGGCAGTGGAACAATAATTCTTGATGCATGGAACGGTGAAAAGTGGATAAAAACTGAACTAGCAAACGTACTGCACGTACCAGAGATGAAATGGAATTTGATTTCATTAAGTTGTGTTTTGGATAAAAATATAAATCTGATTGCAAACAAAAATATTTGTGAACTAAAAGACAAGAATAATCGGGTTTGTGCACGCGCTGTCAGATCAGGAAATCTGTATAAAATGGAATTCAAACAAAACAAAAATATGTCAAATAAAAGTGACAAGTTCGAAGTGTCAAACTGTAATGTCAGTGAAACTCTATCAGAGTGGCATTGTAAACTGGCACACCAAAATTTTGACCAAATAAAAAGTTTTTTAAAACAAAACGAAGTGAAATATATTGGTGAAGAAAACAAACAGTTTTGCAGTGATTGTCTAATCGGAAAACAATGCAAGAAACCTTTTCCAATAAGCAAATCGAGAGCAACAGAGACGTGTCAGTTGATACACATGGATGTGTGTGGTCCTTTCGAAACAGCATCTATCGGTGGGGCACGATACTACCTTTTACTTAAAGATGACTACTCGTCATATCGGTTTGTTTATTTTTTGAAATATAAGCATGAAGTTACTAAGAAAATTGAGTTATTCATAAAGCAAGTAGAAAATCAGACGGGAAACAAAGTCAAGGTGTTACGATCAGATAATGGTAAGGAGTTTATAAATAAAGAATTAGAAAAGCTTACACAGAATCTTGGTATACAGCATCAGACAACTGTTGCATACACTCCGCAACAAAACGGTCGAGTGGAACGAGATAATAGAACATTAGTGGAGGCAGCCAGAACCATGATTCATAGCAGGAATTTGGATAAATCCTTTTGGGCCGAAGCGGTCAATACGGCAGTATTCACAATAAATAGATCCGGACCGAGTCCGATAAAAGAAAAAACGCCATTTGAACTTTGGTTCAAGAAAACTGTAGATTTGAATGTATTCAAAGTGTTTGGATCTACTGTAGCGGTACAAATACCTAAAGAAAAAAGATTAAAGCTTGACCCGAAAAGTAAGCAGGGCATTTTGGTTGGATACGGAGAAGATACGAAGGGTTATAGAGTCTTCTTTCCGGATTCAAATAAAGTTGAAATCGTACGGGACATAATTGAAGTACCAACAAATCAAACACCGAAAAACGTTCAAGAACCAGAACAAGATAATTCAGAAGAAGAAAATAATGAAGATCTTGAGACCATGAGTTCAGATAATTCGGAAGACGACGATAGAGAAGAAAATCAAAAAATTGAAAGAAACAGAAGAATAATAAGAAGACCAACGTGGACTGAAGATTACGTGATGGACACGGATACGAGTTTCTTCACATTCACAGAAGATCCGACTACATACGAAGAAGCTGTATCGAGTAAAAATGCAGAAAAATGGAAGCAGGCTATGTACGAAGAGTTAAAAGTGTTACGTGAAAATGATACCTGGTGTGAAGTGCAAAGGCCTGTTAATAAAAAGGTGATTGAAAGCAAGTGGGTTTTTAAACAGAAAGATGAAAATGAGTTCAAAGCCAGGCTCGTAGCCCGGGGTTTTCAACAAAAATTGACAAATGAATTGTATGACATATATGCACCAGTTGCCAAGCTAAATACATTTAGAGTGTTCATAGCAGTAGCCACAAAATTAAATCTTTCAGTATATCAAATGGATGTACGTAGCGCATTTTTAAATAGTAAAATTGATGAAGAAGTTTATTTAGAACTTCCAGAGGGCATCAACCCTGAAAGTAACAAAGATATTGTATGCAAATTAAATAAGTCAATATATGGACTTAAAATGTCACCAAAATATTGGAATCAAACTTTTGAAAATGTAATTTGTTTAGAAGGCTATACTAGATCGGCTGGGGACTGTTGCTTATATACAAAATGTATTGAAAATGTTAAAATGTTTTTGCTTTTATATGTTGACGATATATTATATTTTGGAAACAGCAAAACAGAGATAGAAAAGTTAAAAAATGTACTATGTAAAAACTTTAAAATGAAAGACCTCGGTCATGTCAAAGACTATCTCGGTATGAAAATTACTCAAAATTTAGAAGCAGGTGAAACAAATATAAGTCAGACAATGTACCTAGAAAAATTGTTACAAATGTATGGTATGGAAAATTGTAAACCTGCAACCACCCCGATGGATATAAATTTTCAGCATAAAATGCTAAAAAGAGATAAATCCGAAAATAATGAATTAGAAAATAGATGTAGAAAATTGATAGGGTCACTTATGTATATAATGTTGTGTACTAGACCTGATTTGTCTTTAAGCATAAGCATTCTAAGCAGATATCAATCATGTGCTAGTGAAGATTTATGGAAATCATTAAAAAGGGTTCTCAGATACATTAAAGGGACCTTAAAGTTAAATCTTGTATTTAAAATAGATTCAGAAAATTGTATGGGGTTTGTAGATTCAGATTGGGGAGGAAACCCTCTAGATAGAACATCAACCACGGGATACTGTTTTAGGGTATTTAACTGTACTGTAATATGGTGTTCTAAAAAGCAACAATCGGTTGCATTGTCGACTACTGAGTCAGAATATGTAGCTTTAAGTGCGGCAACTAGCGAAGCCTGTTGGCTTAAGGGTTTGCTTTTAGAATTCAGTATTGACATTGATTGTATTACATTGTATGAGGATAATCAGTCAGCAATAAAAATAGCCCAAAATCCGGGAAACATGAGAATAAAGCATTTAGAAATTAAGCATTACTTTGTTAAGGAAAAATTAGATAAGGGCATAATTAATATTGAATATTTGTGTACAAATGAACAGCTGGCTGACTTATTCACAAAACCATTGGGTAAAAATTTGTTTGAAAAATTTAAGTCAAAGATTTTCAACACCAAGAAAAATTTTATTGAGGGAGGGTGTTATTAACAATAGGCATTTTTCGTGGTGTTAGGTTGGTAGTCCAATCACATTCATAGAGTGACGTGAAGCTATAAATGCATTAGTTAGTAAGTTGAAAGAAGTCGCAATAGACGCGTAAATGGTTAAGTTCGACATTAAAACAAATTTAATAATTGTACTAAAATACAGAATACTTTGTTACTTTGTAATCGAATACTTTCTAAATAAAACAACTAAATCAAACCACGCTCTGTTTAATCACATTTATCCAAATAATTATTTTGATATAGGTATTATTTTTTTGCTAACTTTTTGACTGTTCATTCTGTGCCATTCTTATCCAGTAACCGTTTCCCTATATTTACACACGAAGTGACTTTCAAAGAATGTTAGAAATAAAAGTACGTGATATTTATAACAGTTTACCTGTTAAAGGCCCCCATACACCTCGTTCTTTTTTGGCAGTTTTAACCGCCGGGTAAAACTGTACGGTTAAACACGAACAACGGCCATCCCCATACACCTCGTTCTTTTATGGCAGTTTTAACCGCACGGGTAAAACTGTACGGTTAATTTAAACACGAACAACGGCCATATCCACACAGAGGCGTAGTTTCGTTCAGTTTTTCTGAAGTCGTGGCATCATTAATACGATCTGCTTTGATGGAAAATACAATAATATTGATATTATTTTATGTTTAATAAACATTAATAAACAATATAATGCAAAAATAATTAATAAAATTGATTGATATTTGTCTAAATTAGAGTGTTTTATTTGACACCATTATTTTTTCCTCTAAATTAATCAATATGTTTATAGCAATTTTCATTTATTTTTGTCAAAATTGCTTAGCACTAAAACGGTTAAAATATAAATCAATACTCAAACTAATTACAATCATTTAATTAATATGACTTATTTGCTGTACGTCGCACCACTGAATAAACACGTCGATTCTTATCGGAAAGCGCCACACATTTACGATTTGAAACGACAACCAGCAAACACGTCGTGTTTAAAATCAAGATTCGGCAGATAAAAAAACTGCCGTGTTTCATCGACAGTTTTTGCCCATACACTTCGGTTTTGACCGACGTGTTTTATCGTGACGATGAAAACTGTCAAAAAAGAACGAGGTGTATGGGGGCCTTAACAAAGCTACTTTTAAATCGCGTATGTTGACGTTAGGTAACAGGATATTAATTCGATGTTTTCAAGTACACAACTTGTACAAATTATATAACCAGTTCATAGTGTTCATACAAATTAACGTCGCCTTTCAGTTGTATTAATTTCTTAGTGATGAACTGTTCGTTAAATAATTATTGTGCTACTGTAACAAAAAGTGTTTCCTTCGACAAAACTAGACCAGATTTATTAATGTAAGTATTTTTAACAAATCGATTTACTTTTAGTTTTGTGATATCTTTTCATTTTTACTATAAATTAAATACGTAAGATTCCGAGTAAATTCCCGCGTTCTTTTTTTAAAGAAATACGAACTATATTATACGAAACTTTTGCAAAATTCAAAGAAACATTTGAGGAAGTATATGGATAAAGACGCTAATAAGTAGTTAAAAAAATGTTTTCAGTGAATGGCGATTGGCGGGTATATCTTTTGTATTTCGTGAAATATATATTTTAGCATATTTATCCATCCACCTCCCTTCATTTATTTTTGAGTTACTTGTTGATTTATTTCTGTAAAAAATACATTAAGATAATAAATACAATGAATTGAATCTTATTTAAGAGTACGTCTGACATTTTTGTTATAATTACAAGTGCAAATGTGATTATTTAAAACAGCGGTGCAACAATAATTTGCATGCTTATTTAATACTGGTATTTTATCTAATTTCACAATAATATTTTATTAAAAATTATTTTACAGTTTGTGTACCATAATAATCTTAAAACAAAATTAATAGTTTTAAAATTGGCTCTTCTCTTTCAATATTCAGTATTCAGTTGGTTCAGTTCAAGGTCGTTAAAATTAGTTTAAAGGTCGTATATATTCACTTGTCATAAAACAAGTTTTTTTACGTCCATACAAATTTCGAAATGCGATTAATTTCCACTATCAATTTAAAAAATATTTTATACTTTAAAATTCTTGCAACTTAAAGTACTTTGGCTGTCCGTTAAAAATTCGAATTAATAAGAATGCGAATACATTTAATAGTTACAACATTCATATTCATTTGTTTTCTTACCTTATGTCATTTCATGAACAAGTGACGATCAAAACAGTACATTTACTTAATTTTTCTAAAGTTGTATTCACAAAAGTTTTCTTAAAACCCTGCCTTATAAAAAATCTCACTTTTAATAATTATAACAGTTACTCTCATAAGTAATTATAGGGCAATACTGTTTGCTTAAATCTAATTATTTGTTGACAAAATTTTGGCCAGTCACTTTAACAATACTGTAAATTTTTGACTGACAATATTTAAGGCTAACTAATTTGTAAGAAATATCGAGATAATAAATCTTTTTTGAGATTCATTTGTATTTCGGAGTGAGTTTCCTCCTGGTTAAATCTAATCAGTGAAAACAGAAAGAGACATTCTAAAATGAATACCGCTATTAATAACGTTTGTCATTAACCGCCACAATAACGCCGACGTGTCTTCACTGATACCGCGATATTGGGCCAACTCAAAGGCAATAATAGTAGAAATACACGGAATGCTTTTCCATTTGATCGGGATTGTATCGGCGAGTGAAGAAGCTTTCCATATCCTACTATTATATTTGAGGTGCCACGATATCTTCAAATCGGTATATCGGCAAGAACATATCGTTATTGTACAAAAAAACGTTCTAAGGGGGCAATTTTTCGACTCAAAAAAGATTCATGTAATAATTGTGAAAATAAATAAAAAACGAATTTTTCGATATTTTTTTTCATTCAGTATCAAATATTAAATTAGAAAACAATACATTTTATGTATTATTTGCAATATCTTTTTACATTATACAATATTTTATAAAAGCTTAATAATTAATTTGTGCATAGTATGGTTTTCTGATAAAAATAGCAATACCAAACTTTCTCCAAAGTTTTAGTTTGCATCTAAAATTTTTCACTTCCTCAAAACGTGTCACCGTGGGCTCTAGCCTACATTAATTCGCCATTTTATTAATTACTTACTATTAAAGCGACAACGTTTTCTTTGTCGACTTTATTAATAAATATTTCCGTTGTGATCTTATTTTTTTACAAGAAATTGCTTAGTTTGGTACTACTACAATATATTATTTGAAAAAAGATTTTTTTTTTATTTTGAACAAGGAACCATTGTTTGGCCCTTTTCATTGACATTGATTATGTTACCACCATAACAACTAGAATTATTAAACTGTATTTAATTCACTGGCTAATGATTTATATTTTTATACAGCATTTGTAAATCTTTTATTATAAAACATTAATTAATTATTATTAATCAATATAAAAAAGTAATATAAAAATATACAACATTATATTAACAGAATTATATTTTTATAAACTTAAGTGCGATATCAAAACAATAGATTTCAGGGATTTAGTTCTGTATCCAACAGTAGATGGCAATATGTTCTATTTCAAAATTAGTTGCATCTTTTAGAAATCTGATTTGTTTTTTAATTGAAAATGTTTGTGCGTGGTGTGTAAAAAAACTTAATTGTATACCATTTAATAAGTTGTTGAGTAATTTATGCCAAAAAAATTGATTAGAATCTAGTGCCACCTCGACGGAATTTACAGAATGAACTCTTCAAGTCCAGCCTTAAATTAATATTTTGCTGACATGTAAGTATTCTGAAAAATCTTAATTACAAAAAAATCAAGATTGATTAACTTATAAAATATTGACTATATCACTTTTCACTTTTTTAACTTTGAAAACAAGCAGTACCTAATTGATTATTTTATAAATATATACACAATATTATATTCTCAAATTTGTGCTTTTAGTGATTATCGCATGCAATTTTTGTTCACAAATACAAGTTTTTTTTACATTTTGTACAAACTATATAATAACAGTGTCAAGTCCAAATGTTTGAAAATAATTTGCGATTTCAGGCGGGTTTAGAGTTTGGTATTGATTTATTATACATTTAGGGCCGACTCAAGTACGCCCCAAGTATCTGAAATCATCCAAAATATATAACAAAGTCAAAATATATCGCGTTGAAATCCTGTTGCTAACCTATGAGTGCACAATTCTTGCATTTCTAACAATGGCGATTGTCTTGTACCTTAATTGTCTGACGTCTATAATTCACAATAATGATGCACGGGCAGAGTGAAATTAATGCGTGTTATGCTTTAGCAGTGCCGTCTTTGAAGTTTGGATGGCCCTGGATCAATTTTAGCGGAAGGGGGGGAGTTGATTTACACAAATAAGTTAAATATAATTTTCTAATATTATGAAATTAAATTCCATGTCTATATTGAATATAGAATCATCGTTATTAAAAAATATGATAAATAAATTGCTGATTTTCTTGAAAAAAATGTAGGAAAAAAATTAGCAACCGTTGTGGGACGTCTGGCAGATTTAAAATATAAATTTAAGCTTGCCAAATATAACTTTAAGTTACAAAGCTTACAGAGACTTCCTAAAACCCTATAGATCTGATACTCTACGGGAACTTCTTAAAGCTCTATAGACACTCTACTAACACTTCCTAACCCTTATGGACACTGCAACTTTAAGTTACTAGCAGCGCCACTTAAGTGACTATACTAGTAACTAATAAATCTCAGGTGTCTCCGTCAACCAAAGCCATGTTAGAATTCAACGCATACACACAGTAAGCGTTACGCGCTGTCATCTGAAGAAATACTAGTAACTAAAAATCTAAAGTAGTAGCTAAATCGCCGTCAAACGTAATGTCCTACGCTCCTCCCATAAAACGTGGTCCCATAAAATTGTCGCGCCAATTGCACGGTTTTACTCCCAACCAAACGCGCTATTATACGTTTCACATAATTATTTTTTGTAGATTTTATTTAATAAACGATATCTATAAATACATTCTAAATAAATTTTAAGTCATCATAAAAATTAATCCAAAACTTAGATTATTTGCACTCGGCTGGGGCTTTTGAACGAATGTGGGGCCCTGGGCCTAGGCCCGACCTTAAAGACGGTACTGTGCTTTAGATCGTCTCTTTTCAAAATTTTCATTCATAAATAAATTATGTACGAAAATAGAAAACAGTTTTTCATGTTGTAGCATCGGATTGTAAATAATTTATAATATACGTCATTAAATTTTGAGAAAGACAGTTGTCTTTTCCAAGAAAAATGAATCGAATGGTGCCTCATACGAATTTTGAATATTTTTTTTTTTAATGAGGTAATGACCATTTGACTGGTCCATCGAAAAGATCAGCCCACCGAAATTTCTTCCGGTACTTTTTATATGGTCGCAGACCGAATTAATATCTTTTAAACATTGCAGTTGATATCAATATCAGTATGTTCTCCAATTTACACCTAATATATATTATGCAAACCATCAGCCAGTGATATTATTAATTAATTATTATTTTAAAGAATGAATTAATAATTCTTTCGATATATTTAATTTGCAAACGATTTTTTGCACTATAATTTGCAAAACAATTATTATTTTAGTATCAAGTGTTCAGAAAACAAACGCACACCTCTTTATTTTGGCAACTGTAGTATAAATCAATGACTACCGACATAATATTCAGACTTAGAGATAAATATAACATTTTCGCAATCAGGTATCTTGGCAGTATCATACCGTGACGAGAGAGGACTTGTCACCCCTAGCGAACAGAGAATTTGTGCCTCCCTCGAAAGGAGGATTTGACGCCCTTGGCTAAAAGAAGGAGTTCGAACGACACATACTTTTTCGTGATTTTTGCGTCCACAAAAATAGGTTCATATTAAAGTTTTATTTTTGACGTGATAACGTCTTATAAATTGATGAAACACCGGCTGCACGCACGAAAAAGAGTAACGTTCCGCAAGCGAGAGCGCGATATAAGCGATAGTCTCTCTCTTTTCGCGTGACGTCAGAAAGTAGTGTGCGTTCAACATTTTTTTCGGCTGTTCCAGCGAAAGCTACATCTGACAGATGGCCAGATAAATTATACGGTTTGTTAACAAATATATAATATATATACATTCTTTTAAATGTCTTTTATAATTGCTTAAAAATATGTATTTTGCTTTGGTTGATCAAATTATTAGTCGGTAAAAATATAGTTTGACAGCTACTAAAATTTAGGTTATGTATTATTAAATATGATATTCGAGCGGAATACGTTATCACACTATCGTCCGTAAACCGACTTTACAGACAACCAATTTTTTAAACACTATTAGGACTGATCTTCAGGACGTACCGTTTACTCAATAATTATTGGTTTAAACGAGAACTTCGTGCAAAATAACGCACTCTACATACGGAAGATCAGTCTATCGAATCGAAGCAACTTTTTTAATATTCTACTCGGACTCCTTTTATCTATACTTCGTGCCCTGTTATATAATAAAGGCAAAACTAGGACTAAAAAATACTTTTTGAAATTTACAATAATATAATATTATAGAATATAGACTTTACTGTTAGCCAACATTTTTTTGCTTTGGACGCTTTTGGCGCCAGTCCAATTTGTTGCAAATATCTTAATTCCTTCTCCAGTAAAAAAAATATTAAATGTTTTAATTGAAGTTTTTTTATACAGGTGCCACTACTTTTATTGATAAATTACGACAATGAAATCGATGCCGTGCTATAAGCATCAGCCGAAAAAAAAATGGTGAGTGAAGTAACCGATTTTAATTAAATATTATTATTTTTAATTTATTCGCACATGCTAAACGGTTTAAAATTTGTATTATAATAGTTAACGATTGGCAATTGTCTGATACCGGAGTTTTAGTAATTTTTTTTTTAAATACGGGCTAGGTAGGAGTGATTCCAATAGAAAATGAAAAAGGCGTCATAAAAATAGTGGTGGGGATAAAGAGAATGAAATACAACCGCGGTACTAGTATAAAAGAATAGGGTTATTGACAGTGATTAAAATTAAATATAAAACTGTGTTATAATGAAAGTTTATGGTCTAAAATATCGTTTAGAATTTTTTTTTTTTTTAAATAAGTGCGTTATATATATTAAAATAAATAAATAAAATCACGATTTTTAACCTATGTGTCACGTGATTTCAAACACCAATCACAGCGCGTGACGTCATTAATCAGTCAACATGGCCGGTAGCTGTGCGCCACTGACTGCCATGTGTATTCGTTATCTCTGTTCAGTGTATGTTCTCTGGTGTATTCATTGTACTCTGTCAATCATATTAAATGCAACACTTTGTTGGTTATAATGCTATATGTCACGTTGTACCCGCTTGCTTAGTGTTTACTGATTGCCTACTGTGACGTAGGCAATCAGTAAACATGGCTGTCAAGGTCAATTGACGTTTTGGCGCAGAATTTAAAGTCAAAATAAAAAACAACTAATAATGAGTCAAATCTGTTATATTTATGAGAAAAAATATTTTTTACGGGTACATATTATACCTTTATTCTTTAGTTTTAAATACTTTTTGAAATTTTGTCAATAACCCTATTAGTTAACTTGCTTACAGATTGATCATAATAGTTAGTCGTCTTATGATATTATACGTTCCTAAACTCACTGAACTCCGAACATTTTCTGTTCTAACTAGGTAGTTCGATAACATAGATTAAAATCGTTAGCGACGATTTATTATCGAATATGATTAATAAGTTTAATTGATAATAATTTTTGGATAGTCTGCCTAGTTGTTTGAACAAGCGTTTAAAAATCTGAATTTGTTTTCTGAACACATATCGATTTTATATTTAATAAATTTGCGATTAAAAACTAACGCTTAATATAATTTACATTTGGTCTAAGATGAACGACTATATCCATCTTTTTCTTTCTTTCAATTCTCATAAGAACAGAAATTATTAAACGTTAAAAAAAATAAATTGAATTAGGTATCTACTTCTTCATTGACTAGAAACGGTTTTTTAGAATTAAAAACATAGGTATTAATAACTTTTTGTTGTGAGCGAAGTTGCGAATTGTATTTACGTTATTTTTTTCACGTACGTAGTCGTAATATAATAACAAAAACACAACAGAACTACATATTTTTAGAAAAATTTACAGACTGTTGAATTATAATATGAAAATAATACCTAATTCAAATATTTGAAAACATGTGCTTTTCATTTTACCTTTTTAGATTGATATATTTTATAAAAACCGATAATTAAATCATTTTCCTATAAATTAGTAAATCAATAAGCGTATATAATATCATAATTCTAAAAATACGCGATTTAAAAAAAATACTTATAGGTAAATTTGCGATTATTGAAATTACTTTTTTCGTAAAAAACATTTTCTTACCTCAAAACCCAAACATATAACGCTTTGTTATTTTATCGTGCAGAGATAACTTCGATCAAAACCGATTATCAATTGCTGCATTAAAATACATTCTTATATTTTAATGAAATCGTGCAGAATCGAATTTGATTTTTTCATATTCAAACCTGCAGAAGAAATATCTGTCATCTTTTCAACTTTCATTCACATATTCCGTTATTTTCGTGAATATGCCGCGCTAAAATTGCGCTTCAGTAGATACAGAAATAAATAATTATTTCAAACGATTTTTATCCTGATATTTTTTTAGATGCATTAATTATGAATCAATTAAAACGTGCCACCGACATAATTGCTGCGCATGTAAATCTTTCATGTCGACCCAGTGAGCCAATTGTTCAGGACCGCTAGAATTTAAACCGAGACTAAACCAACCGATCATTTCTTTTCTTTTCGTTACTCCGCGCCTGTTGTAAACGGATACCATCAGTGTTACATCGGCCAGTTGAAATAGAGCCACCTGAAAATAACAAACGAATCTCGTAAACAAATGAAAGTCACAAACAAACGAATGTCATAAACAATCGAACGTTCCAAGAATAAGAGGTCGCTTCACACGAGGCTGGATTTGCCGCTAAATTCCTTGCTAGATTTCATACAGTATGTAAACACGTAAGGTGCACATAGGGAGATTAGCATTGGGAAAAATACTTGGATCAGAGTTAGCCATGACTGCATTAATTGTTATTTCTATTGAATTATCGTGGTAATCTTGAGGATTTCTATTTTATTTTGATTTATTTTTATTTTACTTGGCTTTTTTAACAATAAAAAGCTCTTATAAATCATTATTTTAATTTTTTTGTACAAAAATAAAACAAAAAAACAACTCCATCTGTTTGGAAACATTTCATTCAAAAATTATCTGACTGGTATTAGGTATGCGCGTTGGTAATTCAGTGACCCAATGTCTTTAGGTTCTACTCGAATAGGTGGAGATATTTGATCTCGCACCATATTTAAGTATTTTTGGGAATTTAATGTCCCATTAATAAAAAAAGTCCGATTATGTTGTAATCATTTGAATATTTTCTTCGGTAGTATACACATTCATTTTGCAAAAGAATATTATCTGTCAAATTGAAAAACAAGATTTCAAGGCTCACTCTGATCCCGTCATTTTTTCCCAATGTTAATTTCCCTATGTGCACCTTACGTGTTTACATATGTATATTTAATAACTTCTAAAATTGCTAGTGGCCGTGAGTGGAAGCGTCGCCCATGAAGTGAAACATCAAATGACTGTTTTCTATCTCTTTCATTTTACTTGACCCGTTGTGCGCAAGTGTGGTGTCTGCAGTGGGGCAATTAGTAAATGGAATAGAGCAAGCCACCTCCCTTTCACAACTTAGTTCCATGTGCAAACTGACGCGCATTCATTCATGGACTTGCGCATGAGACTCAGACGTATAAATATCTGCACCGTAGTGTTTAAGTCTTTCTCCCGATCTTTGCTAGCAATATAGAGGGTATTAAATATATGCTAGATTTGACTAGTAGTTTTCTAGCGCTGGTTTTCTTGATTGCTTTTATGTGCTCGTTTCACACGAGACGTCTTTTCAAGCTTGTTTTGGGGATAGATCTGGTGGTTAATAATAATAAATTTATTTCATTAAATTTTTATACCCGTTCGAGAATGGATTTTAAAAAATAATATGCATATTTTTTGAATGAATTATATTGAGTGTAGATGTTGTGAATGGAAATGAAAAATTTGAATGAAAATTTAAAAACAGAACGCTCAAAGTATATCTACGTATAATTATAGTGTGCTTAAATATTTAATGTTTCTGCTTTGATGAAAAAGAAGGGGTCTCACCTGGAATACAAATGTTTCTTTGAATAATGGATTAGGTTGTCCTCTTCTAACAGACGTTTTACTTCTTGCCATCTCTTGTCCATTACTACTTACTAAGCACAATTTTACGTACGTATCAGGGGCCCGGTTCATTTGTGGTGTCCTGTAAAATAACATTTTGTACTCTCATAAAATCTTCTTCATATAACTATAATTTGTTTGAACCTCTTCTGAAACAACGATAACAGTGTTATCACATTTTCATGAATGGTAACTATGGTAACCGTCGCGAAGTTACCTACCTATCCTTTCAGAAGAGGGGCATAAAGAATCCCGCACAAATCTTATGGGATTTGGTTCTCGGTTAAATTGATCAAAAATGGTTTTATTTTATATTTTCTGACATACATCAGCATTATACTAGAGATAAGGACAACATACACAGTGAAAAGCACAGACTTAGCCTATTTAAAAAAAGTCCGGAGTATGTTTGCGGTATTATTTATAATAAAACACATATTTTAATTAATTAAGGATGCTAAAACCTGAACAAATTTTAAAAACAAATTAAAATGTTTTTATTAGTAAAATGTTTTTATAGTGTTGATGAGTTTTTATCCTCTAAATTTTAATGTGTATCTGATTGTATTTTAAATATTTTATTTTTTGTTTAATGACAATGTCAAATAGATATTAAATATTTACAAAGCTATAGCATATAGTCGAGAGCAGCAACGGTCTTACGGTAAGACTCTTACCTGCTCTTACCTCTCAACTGTTATCACGTTACCCTTATACTCTCGCAGAGTAGAGCAAACAAATTAGCAGAAAATGATGCCTTTGAAGAAACGGAAGGTTTACTATACACCAGGCATAGCTGATTAGTGTAAATATTCATTTTTATTTTTTGTAATAAATCTGAAATTAAAACTTTAAACGCGTTTTTCTCAAAACTACGTTTTTCTAAGCGGCGCGGGTGATTGAAACAATTATATACAACCGATTGCTTTCAGTTTTGTACAGGGTATTCTACACAACAATAGCTCCGTTCGGTACTAGAATTACTTAATTATAAAAATTATTTCTATCTTTTTAACCGATTTTCAACGAAAAAATCACGATTTTCTCGTTGTTTTTTTTTTCTAAAACCCGCCATTTTGTTATTTATCAATAAAAATGTTTATTTCTAGTACGGGATAGAGTCACAAGCCTACGAAACAATAACCAATTTAATTTTTATAATTCAGTTGACTCCAAGTGACGTTATCACCCGCGCAACCCACCTACCTCCATTTAAAGTTGTCTACTTTAGGTTAAAAAAACAATTATAAAACGGCGTAAAATTAAGCAAAAAAAATTTTTTTTCTTAGTTTTTGATGTCAGTAAAAACATGTAACAAAATTGAAAACATCGTACATTATTTTGATATTAAAAAAAAATCCTGAAATAACGGTTGAAAACGAGCCTGAACATAGGACTACGTCCTTAAATAAAGAAAAATCGTCGACAAATTAGCACGAAGCATTTTGATGGCGACAGGGCGTTTCTGTAAATAATTTGAAAACTGACCGGAAATGCGATCCTTTAACGATTTCAACGCTCAGTCGGCCGGTCGTCGCGTTGTACGCCAGTCCAAGTAACAGTTCCGGAACCCCGCCGTTATGCATAGAGTGCGCCGATCCGGTAGAGTCGGACCTCGCCAAACTCCTTAGATCCGAGTGCGAGCCGAGCGGGCCGCCGGGTTGCGTGTTGACGCTGGAGCCATGGTAACCGGTCGCCCTTGGTTCCAAAGCCAGCCACAGCGTGTTCTCAAGTTCTAGGTCAAGTTGCGCAAAACTCACCATACATTCACCGATCAGACGTTCACGGCGCATGCGCTCGCAGCCGTACACGCGGAAACGGATGCCCATTGAATTTACGTCCTCTGCCAATCAGAATATAAAAGCTACCGGTTAATTTTCATTCATTGTTTCAACAATTTAACTGTTGTGTCGAAATTAAAGTAATGTAAATGTAAATTGAAGAAGATATATTTGGCTGAGGAACAATAGAAATAAGCTTTACCAAAGTATTGCTTAAAACCAACGTTTCGAAAATTGGGCTTTTGAATGAAATTTTTTTTTGTCATAAATGGAAAGATCGTATATAAGTTTTATAACAAAACTATTTTTCTTTTTTTTATTTTCGTTATAATTCAAAAGTTATATCAAATTAAAAATAAATTTTTGTACCCAGTTCCGAGAACGCGCCGACATTTCCCGAACATAATGTGACGTCATAATGTTTTAGTCAATACACATGTAGAAGCCATTGATAGTATACTGCGTATATACATTTTACCATTATGACGTCACAACTGTCAAAAGCAATTTTAGTGCGTTTGCAGTCACGTGATTTTTTTAAATATTTTATCAATTTTAAATTGCTTATAATTAATTTAAAAAAAGTTTTTTGTAAGTTTTTCGCATCGATTATCAATATTATTTATAATAAAGTTTTAAAATACAATAAAAAAATCGATAATTATTTTTTTTTCAAAAGCCTAATTATATTTTCATCTTAAGGGCCTATGAACATGTATAGTATTTAATTACATTATAATATTAATATGATTTCTAAATTACAAATAAATGCATTACAAATCAGATAAACCAAACATTATAACATACCTCAATGCAAGTTAAGATGGTAAATTGTGCAGATTATTGCAATATACATGATCATTTAAAATTATGAATTTCAACAAAATTTTTAATTAAAAACTATCGTTAAATAGTTTTTTTCACAGAACATTTTACTGTTCTGTGGTTTTTTTGATAAAATTGTTCTGTCCAATGTGAACATAAATATTGTACTATTTTATGTATAAGAAAGACTTTCTATGTAAATGTAAATGTAACAACTTTACGTTGACCTGACTCTGAAACGTTGAGATAAAAGCGTTCCGGATATTGTAAAAAAAAATGATCAACTTTGCTCATCACAACTGGCAGTGCTAAGAAAGAGTTTTTCTCACCTGGGTTTATTCTATGCAATAGGAAACTTTCCATGTATTGAGGACTGTCCCCACATCTTATTTTTGTTTTGTGCTTTTGCTTTTTACTAGGCAAAAGAACTAACCTAACCTGAAACATAACAATAGTATGCAATAAAATAATTATATAACAGAACTAGTAAAGGACCCCGCACAAACCTTATGGGATTTGGTTCTCGGTTAAATTGATCGAAAATGGTTTTATTTTATAGTTTAAATGTCATTAAGAAGAAGTGCCCATGGTCTTATAGCGTAAAAACAAATAGATTTTTGGCTACTGGTCTTATAGCGTAAAAACAAATAGATTTTTGGCTACAAATATGTTAAGCGAGATTTTAGATATAGGGATATCCATTGAATTCAAAAACATGTTCCATGTTTAACGTTTGTGCTTTTGACGTGATAACGTCTTATAAATTGATGAATCACGTCAATATAAAAAGATGAAACACCGGCTGCATGCACGAAAAAGTGTAACGTTCCTAACGTTCCGCCTGACCCTGTGCGTGATTATTAAATATGATATTCGAGCGGAATACGTTATCACGTAAAACTATCGTCCGTAAACCGACTTTACAGACAACCAATTTTTTTTTTAGAAATATTAATATAGTCGGAAACTAGGTACCTAATTTTGGAAGGTGTTTAAAATAATAATGTCATATTTGAATTCAGCGCACTCGAAAACAGATTTCTAGAGCGTAGGATTTTTTAAAGATTGTGAATTCAATGGATCTATATCTAAAATATCGCTAAACATAATGTGTTTTAGCTACAAATACATATTATGTATTTGTAGCTAAAAATCTATTGGTTTCTAGGCTATGCGCCAATGGACACTTTTTCTTAGTGACCTTTAAACTATAAAATAAAACCATTTTCGATCAATTTAACCGAGAACCAAATCCCATAGTACGGAGTCCTTTGTCGTATACGTCAAAGCAAACTATCAGTGTTTAGACCAAATATAGGAATAAATAAAATTATCGATCAATTTTTTAGACAAATATATTGTTTGTTATTATTTTTTCAATATTTGATAATTGAAAACTTGAAACGATTTTTTTTTTGAAAAACCAATTAGAAACTAATTATTAATTAATGTTAATATTTTTTAAATCAGTTCTAAAGAAGGTCCAAATCCGGACCGAAACGTTAATGTATTAATTTTATATATTTTTTGTTAATATATTTGTGTGAAAAATTGGTCGATAATTTTATTTATTGAAAAGTTCTAATCAGACGTTAATCAAAGATCCAAATAGGTATAGTAAGTTAAAACATTAAAGTACTTTAATGATAGTAGAAAGAGAAACATAGGTTTTATTCAATGAAAATATGTTCCAGAAAGCAAAATGCTTTGATCGTCTACGTCGTTGAAAATCACTTTTTTATGACGTCTTATAGAAATATCTATTTTTTAGTGAAGTGTGTTGTCGAAATCAATACATATTTATTTTAGTAGACTATAAATGCTCTACAACTATTATTAGCATCTAATTGCATTAGTTTGTGGCGAGTCCCCTTAACAGTACATAGCGCACCTTAACTGCATATTTAGTTACACATCATTTTCATTAAACGCTGACACACATCCTTATACTTTACATAGTGTGAGCAATAATAGATTAACACATAATGCAATGTAAATGAAACTGTATATATTAAATTACCAAATAAAGAAATGATCATTGTCTACGCGATGATCATGCACAACACTTAATTGCTGTCCGTAGGACAATTAATTATTTGTCGCCACAAGTTGAATATAATTATTCAAAATCAAGGTTATTGATTTCTCACTTCTAACCTGTGTATTGGTTGGTTGTCCACGATCCCTGCTGGGTATTTCCCTAGCTTGAAGGACGTGAACGGTCATTTTACGCAGCGGCGCATCGTAAAGCAACGCCACCTCCAGGTGTCCGCACCGACTAACCAGTTCTCTGCATTCGGAACCGCCGGCCGATTCACCGACAGCACCGATTCCGGTACTCGTGCAGGTCGATTGGATGTCCGTGTCATATAACGGTTCCTGTCCGAGAACAACGATGCACTGTCCAAAAACATAAAGTAATACATTCAATCCAATTCCGAGACATTTTTTGTGAACAGCTGGGCCTAGTATCTTATTAAAGTGAAACTTTTGTTCTATCGCCCCGAATTTTTCTGGCCGTCTGTTGCATGTCGCATTACAGGCGGCCGCGGAGTAGGGGTAAAGTGAAAGGCGTTCGGAGTAGGCGCTCGGTAGAGCAGCCAAGGCCAATTTGGCGGCGCCCATGGTTAGCATCAGCTGATCGTGTAGTATGTATAACACATAGTCAGTCTGTCATGCGGGCAAGTGCTGTACAGTGTTTACATGTTTTTATTCGTGTATTCATGTGAATATTGTTGTTTATAATTAATCGTGATGGATAAGTGTCTACAATCCAACGCCTACAATCCAGTAAAAGTTTCACTTGCGTCGTGGTTTCTTAAAACCACACAACTGTTTTTTATTACAAGCTTTGTACTTAACTTCTCATGTTTATCAGTCAGTCAGTTTGGGTCAAATCTGTATAAATAAAAATGTCAGTTTGTTTCAAAATCTTAAATCTCCGAAAGTTCTTCATCGATTGCTTTGAAATTTTGGCACAAAGTTGCATTCGAATAAGTACATGTTTTTATAACGGGTGTTTTTTTGTGAACTGGACATTTTTCTTTAATAAACAACGGGATGAATAAAACAAATTCGAACGAAAGTTGTTGGGTTTCGAGAGGGAAATCGTTTGGACACAATAACCACCCCCACCACTTCGCCCCTTAGTAGGAGGAAGGAGTGACTTTTGGTTTTTATGGGAACCTTTATTTTTTATCATCTAATTTTTTTTGTATGTTAAAATGAACATCTTTTGTCTGATTTTTTTTAATCTAAAAAAATCAACGGAATGATCAAAAATTGGTGCATTTACTTTTATTCAAGTACAGTATTACTTACGTCTGGATTACTGTTGATATCTGATTCTTCGACACTGCTCTCAGTTGCCAACTTTGCATATTTTCCACTGCCGCTAGCACTGCCCCCGCCTCCATAATTGTCGATTCTTGTTTCTCGAATATCTTGTGCTATGGCTCTACTCGTACCAACAAACGAATAATAAAGTATATAACAACATCAATAATAAAAGACACCGTATTTTAATATTTTGTATGGCAGCAGGAGAACGTATTTTCTTAATACCTCGATCGAAAGTGCATACTTTTGGCATCAATTATAAGGCAGAAAGTCTAACATTTACTCCTTGATGAGATTACACGCACCTATGGAAAAAGTTCGTAGGTTTGGGCGGCCGTTAACCAAAAACAACCAATCAACTGTTGTTAAGATGTCGTTTCCATAGCAACCGTATTACGTTTTAGCTAATAGTCGTGAGCAGCTGTCATTCGTGTTTTTACGTATAACCTCAAAGCTTTTTACTTGGAATTTTTCTGTGTTTTTATGTAATTAATTTAATTAATGTATTTAATAAGGGTGCCTATACGATCGAGGTATGAAGTAAAATAGTATACACCACACTGTCCGAAAGTGTTAAAGCCTTAAAAAAAATGACAGTGCAAGACAAAAAGTTTCTGCGTATCTTTGAGGATATTTGTGAATAAGTTTTTTTTTTTGGAACGTCAAAATTTAGCGTTTTCTATAACTTAAAAAAACAGTCAAAATTTGGGCACATTGAGTTGTCGTACTGGACCCATTTATAATTATTTAAAATAAATATTACGGACGTTAAAATAGAAAATAATAATGTTTATATTGTTATACGACACCCAAAACAGGTGTTA
Organism: Xanthostigma xanthostigma; assembly: GCA_963575645.1. Taxonomy (NCBI): domain Eukaryota; kingdom Metazoa; phylum Arthropoda; class Insecta; order Raphidioptera; family Raphidiidae; genus Xanthostigma; species Xanthostigma xanthostigma. Next base: position 5,400,130 of record OY754471.1, on the reverse strand, counting down.
TTAATTAATTTGTACCTGTCGATTTTCCCGTGAAGAATCTAAATATCTATTTCTAATAGACGTGAACATATCAAATATTTATAATAATAAATATTAATCACTTGACAAAATGTCTGATCAAAGAACGTTGCGCGCTCGCTGACTAGTATCAAATCCATTCTGAAATATTCTATTTACCCCTGTTACAACTAACCCCAGCTCCCTTACTAGTACTAAGGGGACGTTACGTACTCTTAAAACATCAAGAACTTGAGTTAGGTGCGAGTTTTTGTCACTTGACACATTTTACACTTGAGAGTTTATTCTAATGACAACTTTCTTCTCGGTGTTTTGTAGCATGGATTTATACCGTGTACACAGATAAACACGGCAATATACAGACTGATTCACGAATTATTTTAGACTTGTACAAATTGTAAAAATCACTCACGCAATTAATATTTGTAATTTGTTGGGCAGGAAATCCTCATTAATTTATAAAATTTGGAACTTTGTCACATGTTTTGAGGAAATAAATAAATAAAAAAAAAAATAATAAGGAAAGCGCCTGCTATAAGTTTTAAGGCCGCTGCACACGAGGCTAGAAACGTTGCTAGATTCCTTGCTAGATTTGCCTACTAGTTTTCTAGCGCTGGTTTTCTTAATTGCTATTAAGTGTTCGCTTCACACGAGACTATTTTTCAAACTTGTTTTGTATATAGATCTAGTGCGCGCGCAGTGACAGTTCGAATATAAACACAGAGCAAAACGTATGTTGTTTGACTCTGAGCAGAATGACGCCATGTTGGTTTGTGGGTGCTTGTTCAAGTGCCCACATGACAAGATACTATGCTTCCTGATTGGTTCTTACATGAGTAAGAACCAATCAGGAAGCAGTATCTTGTCATGTGGGCAGCAGATCTAGCAGGAAAAATAGCCCATGTTCTAATTTTGAAACCTATCTTGTGAGCTAGCAGGCCAGCCCGCAGCGACGTCATTTCTAGCTTCGTACCCAGCCTACCGGCTAGCAGAACTCCTAACAGCGTTTCTAGCCTCGTGTGCATCGGTCTTTACTGCTTGCTAGGGGCGACACAGAACAACACACGAAATTAGGCTATCAGATATAGCTACGAGGTACAATACAGTTCAGTAGTCCATGTGAACTCATTGCAATTACACGCTTACTTGGCAAACTAATCGCGACCTTTGTCGATGTATGAGGACAACAGTTTTCCAACGACTAGGCGGGAAAAATTTTCGTGATTAGATTTCCGTGATGGACGAACTATTTAGTATTTACATACCTACAAGTTTCAAGATTGTACGGAACTCTCGATGTGCGAGAGTTTTTTTTTTTGTTGTATTTACCTGTGGTTTGCCATGAGCGGCTGGTGCTGACTATCACCCGTCACTCCAACGGAACTGGTCGTCGAACTGCAGCATGAACTGTTGCTGCTGACACCGGCTCGTCCTCCTTTCTCGACAAGAGATATTAAGTCGTGTGCACCTCCACTAACAGCCGTCGGACTTAGCGAATCTGAAATCAGATTCAGATCAATTTCAATTTATTTATACTAACTAGTAACCAGCTGCGGCTTCGTCTGGGTTTGTAGATTGTCTATTAAAGATAGACTTTTTTGTTGAATATAGCCGTATTTACCCGACATTTCCCGAGAATAACAAGCTCCCGTTATGAGAGCGTAATGAGACCATCCCGAATATTTTATCTGGGTATTCGTGTAAGTCAAAAAAATTCTCCGGTTAGGAGCACTTGTACGCAGCACGTCGTGTGAACTCAGAAGTCGAATGACTTGATACACGGTTTATAATAATGATAAGTCTTTATTGCTCCAAAGACAAGAAATTGTATAAGAGAAGTCAATTACATAGACAAAGTTACATGTTAAATTTTTTTTATTGTAAAAACATTTAGCAGCTAAGAAGGCCTTAAGTCTTTTCTTAAACTGTTGACAATTATTTTATTTATATTTATATTTTTTATTTCCTTGGGTAGAAGTATATTTTAGTGCCGCAGTATAATAGACTTTTCTGATATTATAATGTTAAATTAGGTCTCATGCTGGTCAAATTGTCATTACATGTAACATTTTAACATAATATATCACAGTCGCGGGAGAAAACGGAATGCATAATGACAACTCAGTTTCATTTCATGTTATTACATGAAAGAAAATCTGATCTGCCATTATGTATGATCATTATTTAAGACAGCAAAAGTTCTAACTCTATGGGACTAGTAACTACATCAAAATTAATACCGGAAGTGGTGTTTCCCCCCTGTCGGGTCAGGTTCTCGCAGGGCTGCCTAGGCAACTGATTGAAGTCACAATATATACTGTTTTTCTGAAAGTTTCATGTTCTAGAAAATCGAAACCATTTTTACGGTCGCCGCTCCAACATTGTGACAAGCATAAAATGTGCTGGAATGACGGGTCAAGCAGATTAATTTGACCCGTACTCCCACCATTATGTGCATATTTGACCCGTACACCCACCATATGTTTATGCATGTCTAGTATTTTATGATTATTTTTTTCACAAATCAGACATACTTTCTAAATTTTATGACCATTATTTCTTTATTACAATTAAAAAATTAAGGCGGTATAGTGTTGTTAATTTTGTTTTTTAAAAATATTATAGTCGCACGATTACAAAAAAAAAAAAAAATTTGCAAACAGTCGACATTTTTTAATCTTGATATAAAACCCCTTTAATTCGAACCTCGATAAGTCGAAAACCTCTAAAACTCGAAAAAATGTTTTGTTCTCTTCCTTTCATGTTCCAAAACCTTAATTACTCGAAATCTCAACCCTCTTATTTATAGGTCGAAATAATCAGTGAGTCCCATTTCGGTACACACTTCCCTTCCATAGCTCGAAAAAATAAATTAGACCTCTGTATCTCAAACAACTCAAAATTAGAATAAATCTTAACCTCTACAAGTCGAATACTTTCTTACAAAAATGTAAATTAATACTAGTCTAAAACTCTATAACTCGATTTTTTTGGCGTCTCTCTTTCCAGAGGTTCGACTGTAATTTGTTTTCAACAAATTCAGTTACGTGCGTGACGTAATATATTACATACCTACAGACAGAAAACTTTTGAGTGTGAAATAGAAGTTAGGATCTTCGTGGGAGGGTTACGCCTCGAACAATATTTCCAACAGAATATATTTATAGCACAGACAAAACACACAGTTAAATAGATAACTGATACTTAATACTGTTAAAAATCAGTATTTAGTTTGTTTTTATAATATATTATAAAATCCTGAATCGATACTAAGAAATGAAACAGTGGTCTTTTGAGGGAAGGGGTCGAATATTTGTTATGATACCTACACGAGAGATTACGTTTCCATATATTTTGGGTACCGTTTCAAATTGGTAAAAAACGAAACCCTTATCGTAAGAGTTCGTTGTCTGTTTGTGTGTCATAGTCCAGGGGTGGCAAACCTTTCTACACCTACGTGCCGATTTTTTCATAAATGTTTAATGTAGCCATGCCGTGCCGACAAGCAACCAAAGACATTTAGTTGTCAAAAAAATGAATCAAACATAGACAAAAATAATAAATTTGATAATACAATGAGTGACATGAATTTTTTCGCATTTGTTATTTGGTGATAGTCAATTGTTCTCGGCATCTAGAAAATTTTTAATTATTTAGACTTTGCACCTCAATCAATGCCGTACCAACAATAATGTGTCGCGTGCCATAGGTTCGTCACCTCTGTCAATTTTTTTCAGGAATTACGTTATACGGTTTTGACTTGAAATTTGTCATAGACTGGACCTCTAAACTTGAAATCAAACATAATTATTCATGTTTAAATGTGACATCAATAATTATTTTTATGAAAAATATTTTTTTCATTTATTAAAATAGGTACCTATATGTGTTGTGTACTGTATACAGCTATAATCTATTTATTATATGTATGTAAAGATTTGACGTCAATGAGATTTCCTTAATATTTAATATTAGTAAAGGCATATAGTCTGTTATTAAAGCGTTCTGATGAAGCCCTTTTTTACCCGGCCTTTTTTAATGGCAAGATAAAAAAAAGGGTCAGGTAAAAATTATTGGGAAAAGGGCCGGGTAAAAAATGGTTAAAAAAAGTGCCTGGTAAAAATGATTTTAAAACGGACCGGATAAAAATGATTTAAAAACGAACGTCAAACTGGTACTTCAAATTAGTACTTACGGTGTGTGGAGGCAGGTGAAACGACTCCCGATCCTTGATGATGATGATGCAAAGAATCGGATGGCGACCGATGGTGTGTGATCGCAGTCGTTGCCAACCTTTGAGTGCTTTGGAGGCTTTGTGACTGTTGAAGGCGTCTCACTACATCCACTTCAGAATCGCTACTCGATTCCGGCGAGTCCAATGAATACGCCTTGCCTGAAACACAAACGGACACCGTGACGTATGAATACGTCTTTAAATTTATATGATCCTCATTTCTATCCAAAAATGTTGAGTTGATATTTCTCCTGACGCCATCTTTAAATTTCCAAAAACTACAGAAGCAGTTATGGTTTTATACAGTATATAAACACGTAAATTATCATTGGGAAAAAATACTTGGATCAGAGTTAGCCATGACTGCATTAATTGTTATTTCTATTGAATTATCGTGGTAATCTTGAAGATTTCTATTTTATTTTGATTTATTTTTATTTTACTTGGCTTTTTAGTGTATTTGCCGTAAGGCACTTACACTATTGGCGTCGGTCGGATGGCGGGACCTAGGGGTCGGACCAAAATTTCTCGACGCGTCATAGCCTCCTAAACACTTTGGCACCATTTTTGGAAAAGTCTATTTATATATGTATATATATATATATATATATATATATATATATATATATATATATATATATATATATATATATATATATATATATATATATATATATAAGTGTACGGGCAATAACTTTCGAAGGAGTTAATTGATTTGAACGAAATTTGGTCCACATGTTGGAATCCATCACCGCACGAAGCCTATTTAAAATGGGCCCAATCGGGCCACTATAAGGGTAGGTTTTAGGGGTTGAAAAATGTTTTTGGGCCCAAAAATACCGAAAAATTTTTCGGAATCGTTTCAAAATTGAAATTTAACCCATTAGTAAAGATAAAAATGTGCTGCCAAAATTTTATTAAAATCGGCCCGGCAGGACCGGACTTAAAAATTTTATGAAAACGTTTATAGTTTGTAGATATGGATTTACTTAGTGAAGGGTGAATTTAATTTGCTAAATTGATAGTAATATCGAAATTAAGAAAAAAATATTATTTTAAGGGATGTATTAAGGGGTTAAATTTTGTATTTTGTCCAAAGACAAAAGGATTAAATTCACATAATAAAGCCACACTGCCTATTATAGCAAATACACTATATTGTCGGCAGGGTTTTGCACTGCGACCCGAGTTTTTTTTAATAATTAAAAGCTCTTATAAATCATTATTTTAATTTTTTTGTACAAAAATAAAACAAAAAATCAACTCCATCTGTTTGGAAACATTTCATTCAAAAATTGTCTGACTGGTATGACGTATGCGCGTTGGTAATTCGTGACCCAATGTTTTTAGGTTCAACTCGAATAGGCGGAGATATTTGACCTCGCACCATATTTAAGTATTTTTGGGAATTTAATGTCCCATTAATAAAAAAAGTCCGATTATATTGTAATAATTTGAATATTTTCTTCGGTAGTATACACATTCATTTTGCAAAAGAATATTATATGTCAAATTGAAAAACAAGATTTCAAGGCTCACTCTGATCCAGTCATTTTTTCCCAATGTTAATTTCCCTATGTGCACCTTACGTGTTTACATACTGTATATAAGGTAAGTCGGGCGTAGTTGGTCAAACAGTGAAACTTATAAATGTCCACTCAAAACATCACCACGAAACAAGGAACAGACATCACTTTACTCATTTTTTGACCGAGCGGTGCAGCGTAGTGGTGAGAGCACTAGACTCGCATTCGGGAGTTACCGGATTCGAATCCCGGCGGAGGCAGATGTGGCTGGAAGTTTTTCCTACTGCCTCTCGCCGAGAAACGGTAATACCTGTACCGAACGTCTTGTTGAGGTTTTCCATGGTTTCCCTTAATAATTCCAGATAAATATCAAAATGTTCTTTATTCAAAGCCATGGCCGATTACCTGTCAAACTCCTATGCTCCAAACTTGCCTGCCTTATCCTAATTCGCCTATTGCTATTGCAAGTTGAAGTGCTAAATGTATAAAATAACTGTAAAAGTGTAGTAAATGAAAAATAGTGAATGGTGTGAATGGCGTCTGTTATGTCGAGAAACGGACGTTAAATGCATTATTATTAATTCTGAACAATTTAGCATAGTTTCTTCAAAAACACAAGTATCTGCAGGGTTACAAAAAGTAGACCCCAGTTGTGATCTGACGTTTCCCAGATCTCTATGGCGATGTGTTCTATTTGTAACATCCCGGCGTCCCCAGAAGAACAATATAAACATTTGAAGCGCGAATGCTCTATACTCAATAGAAACAAATGCCAAAGAAAAAGGAAAACAGGAAAATACACAAAGGAATCAAACTAAAAGGTAGAAGGAAACAGTAGAATCGAAACGTTTGACTGCTTTGGGGAAAGACAGGAATGTGAAACCTTACGTTCGGTGTGTAATAAAAAAGCCAGCAGCTGACGCGAAATTCTACGCACGCAACACTCCGTGTGTGTGTCTTTCAATGCGGACGAATTTAATTAAATATATGTACAGGGTGTCCAGGAAACATTCCGTTCAGAAAAACCTGGAAAAGTCGAGGAATTTTAGTTACTAGAAGAAGTCTGAGAATTTTGGTGGAAATCATCTTCATTTTGCAGACGTTTTGTGTCAAAATTGCAAATGGTTTCACAAATAAATTGACTATATCTATCTACCTTTGCCTGAATTTCTCTTAATTTTTAATATTTTACCATTCCAACCCACAAGTGGGGAATGGTACTAGTTTAGGTCAAAAATCACTTTACAAAAATTTTAAAATATCTTTCCGTTTTGAGGTCCCCCGAATCCAAAAAAACATATTTTTGGAAAAACTCTGCGCGTCTGTTTGTTTGTTAGTCTGTGAACACGATACAGGTCAAACTGATGAGCGGATTGAAACGAAGGACCTTATAAAGAGGTTACACTGTATTTAAACTTGTCGCCATAAAATTAAAGATAAAACATAACTTGAGAACGATTCTCAAAAATGAGACCCTGTTCAATTAAAATTGCAATATATTTTTATTTCATAAAATAATTTAGATGTTTTTTATAGACGTTCAACAATTAAGGTCATAATCGTCTATAAATCTGGATGAAATACATTTGAGACTATGCACATGCGTAAAAATGTTTAAAATATATCTCGAAAAGCTTAATATTATTTTACTGCGGAGTCATGTTTTGTTATTTTGATAGCATATGGCCAGACATATATCTTTGGACTGGTGTTGGTTTTAAGCAGTGACGGTTCCTCTTTGAGCGCTGCAAAGCTGCAGAACAACCAAAATCTTAGATATTTCATATTTATGGAATGAATTATATTTTCCATATTTAACCGATTATTAAATGTTAGGAAATAGTACGCAATCAACGCTAATGTTTAACAGCCACTGGTAGACCACGAAACTCGTGTGTGTTCTGTGTGGTAGACTTTTTTGCGTTCAGGCGCTGTTCTATGCTCCGAAACTCTACATGAAACGTCATCCATCAGATACCCCCGGTGTACACCGCGCAACTCCTGACTCAAGTTTTATTATATCGGCTTTGAGCTGCATTTACCGTCAGCACATTAGTACAATTAAAAGCATCTATCGCTGTCATATACTAGAAGTGTTCAATGAATCTATCTCATTCAGTTAATACGTTTGACGGCATTGACTCGGCGGTATTTATGTCGTACGCACACATACGTGATACACGACACACGGTTTATGGTAGTAGTGACTAGTGTTACAGTGTATATTGTAGTGAACAGTGTTTGACAAAAGCTAATAATTAAAACACCATAAATATGTGATTCATAATTTAATTACCCTCTTTTCCTTCAATCTTAGCCCGTGTTAGGAGGTATTTCCGGTTGATCCTGCAGAACACCCATTTAAAATGTTCAAGCACCGCCACTGACTATAAGGAAGACTTACTGAACACCCTGTATATACTGAATTTATCGAATCGAAGAGGAATTCAGATTCGATATTTATCATTATTGTGAAATACGATCACAACAAACGGAAGAAAAAATACCGTTTAATTTGATTTCTATACGTATTATATCAAGACTTACCTATCTATAAATAAAATTGCAACGTAATTTTTATCATTTCGATTTCTTTAGAGTATTTTGTATGACGCCCAAACCTAAACGAATATATAAAATCATTATTTAATTGTTCAGCAGCATTACTAAAAAAAAACTGTGTATTTTACACTACACACTACAGAAGTGAAACTTCTAGTCGCGTCAACGCACATCGCGACAAATTCTGTCTAGCAACTACAACTTCTTGCGACTCCCCATCTGCGAGGAACAACTCTAAAATAGTTGAGTTGAAAATATGACATAAAGACTAATTAAAAAAAAAATAAAAATAGGTGGAATATGAAATAGTTGACAAAAAAAATAATAATGACGTCAGTCGCGTGAAACCACAGAACTGTTCTGTGCGTGAATCGAACCTACGACCTTCTGTGTACGAAGCAGCCGCTATACCTCTTAACTACCATAGTCTATTACTGTACAGCCGGTTTTCGATCAGGTCTTACGAATTTGGTCTTACGAATTTTCAATCTGACGCGAGTTTAACATTTTTTACCCATTACAAAAAAAGTGTACAAAAGTTTTCGTCTTACGAATTTTCGAACAGGTTTTACGAATTTTCAATCTGACGCGAGTTTAACATTTTTTACCCATTACAAAAAAAAGTGTACAAAAGTTTTCGTCTTACGAATTTTCGATCAGGTCTTCCGAATTTTCGATCAGGTCTTACGAATTTTCGATCAGGTCTTACGAATTTGGTCTTACGAATTTTCAATCTGACGCGAGTTTAACATTTTTTACCCATTACAAAAAAAGTGTACAACGCCGCTAAAGAAGTTTTCACTTCAAAAACTGAGAGCGGCATTAATTTAGAGCAGGAGTTTTGATTGAAGAGAACGAGGTTAAAAGTTAGAGCAGTTATTGAGAGATGATGTTTACCCAACGTGTGATGTCTGGACTGAAGTGCTGCTTGGTGCGGCGCTATCGGTTCATCGCAACAGGGAAAGCCGCCGACGGCGCTGAAGCACCACTTCTTGTTGAGGTAGAGGAAGAACACGAGCAGCAACACGACGAACCCGGCGACGGCTCCCAGGAACGCCGTCGCTTCGGCCGGGACTGCAAACAACACATTCCAATACTTAGATTATACAGCATATAAACTAAATTCAATAGCCACAAACACACGTCTGTATACCTCTTTACGTTTAAGTTCTAGATATCGCAGCTAATGGTATGGAACTCACTGAACTGGAGCGGTCCCTCGATGGAAGTTATTCAAATTTCCCAGTCGTTTTGGAGAGAAATGCTATCACAAATTCATCCAAACACACCGTGCGTTGTGGGTACTAAAGACGTATTTGATCAGATTTATTTAAACTAACTTTTATTATATTGCCTCAGTTGGCAAGCGTTAATAATGTACTGCCAATTTTTCAATACAAACTGATCTTAGATTGACGCTATTAAAAATATACTGCTTGGAAAACTCTCACCAACAGAATTAACCATTGTGAATAAAAAATGAAAAATTAGAGTGCTACAATAAATTCTAATTTGAGTTTTGGAACAACAAAAAACTGTCTTCATTCTTATTTAAATCTAAAAAAGTAAGAAAAATATTTCGCTGTTAATTTTTATTCATTAAACTACTATTGTGACGGTTAACAACACTCATTTAGCAGTTACAATTTATCCACTCTTATAAACACGTCACGTGATCAATGCTAGTCACGTTGCTTAGCAGAATACAAAACATACAAAAGTGATTACGTAGAGTGTTTATTTTGATAAACATTTGGTAATCACGGTGGCTAACATTAGCGGAATAGCCCTGAAAATATCTATCAATATTGAATAAATGAAATTTATTTTTTCAAAAATAACATTTGATAAGTTGCAGAAAGCATTGTCAGAAAATCTGATTAGACAATGACCTTAGATTGTGCCTATATACATATTTCTCCATATGAAAAGCATTATTGCACTTTAAATCGAGTCTGCTCGAAAAATAATTGATTGACTGAACCGATATTTTCCTTAAACTGTATATAGGTACATCCTTTTTTGTTCAGTAAGGTATCCATTTCGAAACAAAGTTTTTCTACGCATTTTGATCAAAATTTAGCCAGAGCAGCAATTCTTTTCTATGTAGATCAATCATTTGTTTTTGTAAGAGATGTTCTAGATGAGTTTCACAACGACATTAGACTGTCCCTGATGCAAGGAAATAGTCACATTCCAAAGTCAATGTAAAATCCAATTTTTTGACAATCCTTTTTGCAACCCAGCATTCTTCGCAATTTTCTTGTCTGAAAAAATACACGTACATCTAAAGGGATCCTCACGCTACATAAATGTATTTTCACAAAAAAAATATTTCCACCTGACAAAAATACTAATAATAATAGTGTCACATCATGTTAAGGATAACTTCAAAAATGCTGAAAAAAAATTGATATTTTTAAATTAATCGGAGATATTTTAGTTATACCAAACTTCCTATTTGACATAGCATTAATTTTTTTTATCTATTCAACGGTTGCCTTCATGACTTGCTATATTATTAGTCACTATAAATATGACACTGTGCCGTATGACATCACCCGCACTGAAAACGGCATACCGTGGAGGATTGTCAAATTTTAACTTTAACGTAGATAACTCCATATATTAGATATCGTGTCCATCGATAATAGTTAAGGAAGTACCCTCGGTACGCAGTAAGTCAAAGAATTTCAGTCTTCTACTTGAGTAACGTAGTATATAATTAGGCAACACCGCATGCCTTGCCATAGTTACAAGTGCTTATGTACGCATCATAAGTCAGCACGCGGTGTCAAATTCGCATTAATTTATGAAAATGCTTTTCTTTATTCCCGTCATTTTGGAAATAATAATATACTATCATTATTTTGGAATACTATGCTTTTAGCATTTACTCAATTTACGTATGTTTTTACGATATCAAAACTGCTGCAGTTTCGTAACTTACCTTTGAATGACGCGCCACAAACTATAATATTGCGGTGTTGCCATGTTTATGAATTGATAAAAAGCTCGGCTTTGTTTTAGTTATTTCTATTAACATAAGCAAGCTTTATACGTTTTGGAAAAAGAAAAATGTTCATAGAATATTCGTTTATATTTCCTGAAAATTTTATCAAAATCTCTTTGTCAATTCCAACGTAATAAATCATGGAGTGCGTCAAAATCACAGATTTCCATAAGACTCCATGTTAAGTGCAGCGAAATAAAATTATCAATATCTTTTTTCAAAGTCAACCAAAAATCACAAAAATTTAACTGAGTCATTTTTGAAAAGGTTTTGACATATTTGCAAATTTTCGTAATTTTCTGTTTGTTAATTCATTTATCGAGGGTACTTCCTTAATAAGAAAAAAAAATTATTATTAATTATTGTTTTAAATAATTTTCAATTTGTACTTGAAAAAGTCTAAATTTATAGATGAAACATCGTACAATTATAAGTAGATAACTCCGTCTAGTAAATACTAAGTTAATAATATCTTTTTGAGACTAATGTTTTACAAAATTGATAAAAACGATACTAAATACAAGAAAATAAAAAATCAAACATAGACAGTTTTGTCTTCTAGTCGTCGATATAACGACGGACCTTGTGTGTTGAAAGTGACGTAATAATTTCGATTTGTCTATAAAATGAGGTCTTTGATTAAATCTCGTCGACTGATAAAACACCTACGAAAGTTTCGATTTATTGGTGTCACATTGCTTCATAATACTGACTCAACAAACAAAAAATAAACAAGCATGTCAGAACTGTCTATTTGTCAGTGACGTAAGCATCGCATGACAACGTATTGTTGTATCTGCTTTTGTACTAATAAATATGTAATTGTTGTTTGGTCACACTATTAAGTCACCCATGCAAACACATAAAAATGTGGTAAGAGTACGATAACTTGCTATGCAAAATATCCACTGGAAATTCACAATTATTGTTTTATATAACATATAACAGCGTTATTGGTCGTTTTAAGTGCGGAAAATTAATTTTTATAAATTAATTTAAAAAAATTAAATATGGTATAGTAAGTTGATTTAGAGTATATTATTTACTATAGCGATCGCTATCTTGTCTCATATAGTGATAAGAAAAGAGAAAGTTATACCTGTATCTATGATAAACAAAGATAGAAATATCAATTGGTTGGAATGAAATACAATTGAACGTTCAGGGCAGAGTCGTATTTGGAAATTTTAATTTATAAAACGAATTTTAAATTTAAAACTCACAGTTTCATGAAGATTGAAAACCATCGCTTTTTTTGATAAAGGGGTATGCGAATTGTCTCGCAGTGAAACGGGAAGGGGCAAATGTGGAGTTTTTAAAAAAACAATTCCAGGGTGAACGATAAACGGGTATGCGAATCTAAATACGACCCTGCTTCCATAACACAATCGAAAGCTGCATACAAAGTGAGATAGTTATATAATAATTCTACACCAGTTGCTATGACGTGTATTTGTGATTTTTGATTGGTTAGATTCAAAAAATGACAGTGAAAGACGAAAAGTAGTTCCATTTTTTTCACGTATTTTTGAGGAAATTTGTGAATAATCCGCAAAGTTTTTTTTTTTTGAACGTCAAAATTTAGCGTTTTCTATGACTTAAAAAAATAAATTTCAAAATTTCGGTGCATAGTGTTATCGAACTGGACCCTAAAAATGTCATTGAAACAATGTTGGGAGACTTACTTTCCTGAAATACGGAAATAAATACTTAGGTATCTATTATTTGGTTTTATTACTTAAATAATTTTTATACAGCTGTTCATTTTTTAACTGTGAGATTTGCTCAGTTTCTGGTACGTAAATCTACTTCGAATGTCGATATTTTAAGTTTTTCAAAATAACTTTTGGCACGCTCGTAGTTTAGTTCATATAACTTCTGATATTTTTTTTAAATGTATAGGAAGTCAAAGTTTTCAAAATAAAAAAAAAAGTAAATCGATTATTTTTGTTTATTAAAAAAAAATTATTGAAGCTAGTAAGCTGTGAAAATAAATAAAGTGACAGCTTTATGTTATTTATTTTATACACCTACCCAGATAGACAACAATATTCTCTATCTGAGTAAAATTTACATAACTTTTTCAAATTCTGATAGCTTTAAAAAATGTTTTTAATAAAACGAAAAATAACTGGAGTACGAATTAAAAAAAAAAAAAACAATGAAACGTACCTAGTATATATTGGTTCCATTGTTTTTTTTTTTTTTTTTTTAATTCGTACTCCAGTTATTTTTCATTTTATTAAAAACATTTTTTAAAGCTTTCAGAACTTGTAAAAAGTTATGTAAATTAAAAATGTCAAAAAATACAAATAGGTAACTTGAAATGAACTAAGACTCGTGGAGTGTAGGCTCGTGATATAGAGTACTCTTTCGTACCCTATCTGCATTCATTTTTGTTTTGTTACACGCTTTTATTTATAATTTTGCTGCCCTCTTTTGTTAACAAAAGTCAAGAAACCCGCTACCAAATCTAGAATAAAAGCGCATCCTTTAAATTGCAGCCAACTATTTAATATTAAATTTCTTCTGTTTTGCATGCCTGTTTTTTTTTTTGAAATTGTGATTCCGATTTTTTAAAAGCTTAAACGGTTTTTTTTATATTTAAAGAAATATAGATAGTATTTTTAGTCAATGAATTTTAATTATAAAAAATTCTTTTCTCTAAATTTTTAAATGAATTTTAATTGTATAGAACTAGTCGTTTTAACGCTCGATTGAAACATTTTAGCTCTTTATTTTATTGTTAAGTCAATAAAATCTGCATAAAAATGTTGACATGATTTAAAGGTAGATAAAATAACCGTTAAAAATTTTAATAATTTTCTATTTTGTTGGAGAATTAAAATAAGATCTCAACAACAAATTATCTTTTAAATTTATTAAAAAAACCTAGAATAAATAAAATCGGAATCCAACTTCGCGACTGTTATAATTTTGAATTTAAAAAGCTGTGTGTTTTGAAAGAGAAAGGTGCATTTTCATATTCCTCATAACGCCATTTTAAGAATATTAACTTTGAAGGTCATGTCATTGACAAGTCAAGGACACATGCGTATACTATCATGTTACTAGACATGCGGAAAAAACATAATAAACCTACATAGATATTTAAAAATGTCGCATTATCATAATACGAGGTGTGACATAAAAGTTATGAGACTGATTTTTAACTTCCTGAAGCCTAGATTTATTGTTAAAAAATATTATTATTTTTATTCTTATATTCACATCTGCATTTGTAGTTATAGATGTCAAAAAGACGAGACTTGTCGTGGAACATTCGGTTGGAACGAAGTTCTTTTCGCTATTTATTTATTCATATAATTTTTTTACTAATTTGTTTGATAAATTATTGGAAAATTTTATTTATAATAGATATAATATGATTATTAAACAAAAATTAATCGTGTGATTTACAACTCTAAAAAAAAAATAACATTTGTTGCGCATCTGTCGGAAATCGAACCCGGGACACCCGCATGGCAGGTGAGTAATCTACCACTGAACCATTGACCTTGCCTAGATATCGCTATTTATATAGGTTTAATAACAAATCGTGAAGCTAGAAGGCGTTGCATTTCACAAAATATTAATGTCAAAAAACTGACTAATATTTGAAATGGCATACAAATGCAATCTTTTTATTTTGAGACAGAACATACGCAATCTTTAAATGTCCATAACACATTGTGTAACAGAAAAGGATAACCGATCCGCGTGCACGATGTATTAGGCAAAATCGAATTTATACAGTGTTTATTTTTGATTTTTTTTATGTATAAAAAAAACTATTTGCGCGAACTTTGTTATACGAAATCTATGAAAAATTTTCTCCTCTTTCGTTTAAGACAGGTGTCGAATCGATCAGATTTAAATTGAGCGAATTATAAGCGAAAATTTTTTTTGTTTTCAATTTGCTCCCCTTTGGGACCAAAATTCAAAAATTCGACTTCGTTAGGATCTGTGCCGTGCTCTATTGTGTGCCAAATTTAAACTTTCTATGTCTACGGATAGACATACAATAGGTAATTATATATGTATAGATTTTTTTATGTACGTTTTTTCTTACGCTTTTTTCTTATACTTTTTTCCTACGATTTTTTTCCTAGCCCTCTCCATTTATATCTATAACGTCCCTTAAGGAACTTCGTTCCAAAAATCCGTATCCGCGCCTGCAGATGTCAATAAAACCCACTTATGTAACATTCTTAATACGGATGGCTTAATCTAGGGGTTCTATGGGTGCTACTAACCGGGCCGTACTAATTAGTGTTGCCAGATGGAGAGTTAAAAAACAATTTCATTTTTTGTCACATCTCTTAGTGTTATACTATAGGTAATCGTATATTATGTAACTGGTACCTCACTCGTTCATTTTTTATATTCACTTTTATTCGGGTTTAAAAGATCCATAACAGAAAACTATACTATGCGATCACAGAATCGACCATAGGCTTACTAGATCAGTGTCTAACGTTTTAATTATCACACATTTTAATTAGTTTAAGACTGTAATTACATAGTTCAAGAACTGGACACTAGACAAATGAATAACAATTTATTTACTAAATTCTTTATTGCGGTTAACGTAATGCCTTCTTCAAGATTTAAAAATAACAAGCAGTTATTTTGAACTCTCTGACGTCACGCGAGAAGAGAGAGAAATGCGTACAAGCCGACGCTGGGGCCGATCGTGCCTCTCTATCGCTTATACCGCGCTCTCGCTTGCACGCTCAGGCTCAGGCGGAACGTGACAGTTTTTCGTGCGTGCAGCCGGTGTTTCATCAATTTATAAGACGTTATCACGTCAAAAACACTATTTTACAGCATTGTGGACTAAAAAGTAAGAAATAATTTTTAACTATAAAGATTATTTTTTACTCTTCAATAAATTTGATTATTTTTTACTTTTTAGTTCACATTGCTATAAAACAGTTTTTTTTTTTGTTTTTTTCTAGCTCTAATTTTTTAGATCCTTAAGTATCACTGTTAGTTTTAAAACGATCGCCATTAAAGAATTTAACAAATAAATATTGTTATTTTTGTTACTTGCGCTCCGTTCTCCAAAAATAAATAAACTATATTTCGACAATGGAATAATAAAATCAAATAAATAAATTGATAGTCCTGCAATTCTCATTAAAGTAAATTATTTTTACCAAATCCTGAGTCAGTCTACCGCCGTAATCGTTGTTCAGTTGTTCATTATGAAACCGTTTCGGCGCTAGACTGATTGCACCGGTTGGCGTAAGCCCCTGAAGTAATCTTCTCGTATAAAAATATAACGACTTTTTAATTTGGTAAACTTTTCAGACTTTTTTAAATTCATATTTTTGAAGTGTGTTACTCTAACGAAAATGAATGAGTGAGATTATATTCTATGTATTGTCCGTCCACATAAATCGACTTTTACGTCAGTTTATTAATAATTCAATACTGAATAGAATAAATAAGTATCATTCTCTGATGTAGAAAACTACCATTGATTCACTTGCTTCGTAAACAGAAATGAAATTAGGTTGGTAATGTGGGAAATCCACCTATTTCGAACCGCCGCATCTGTATTTTGAAACTGACCTGGTAATGACATCAAATCTAAAGCTACGTTTATACTAGAGATTTATTTCCCTACATTTCTCTCTGTAATAAGTATATTTAAGTGTAAACCTTGCTGACATAAGCTATCGGAGATTTATTCACAAAGCTGAGATATATTACTTGAAATAAAATGCAGTAAATGTAAACGCTGGTAAGAGTACGATAACTTGCTATGCAAAATATCCACTGGAAATTCACAATTATTGTTTTATATAACATATTATTATTGGTCGTTTTAAGTGCGGAAAATTAATTTTTAAAAATTAATTTTAAAAAATTGAATATGGTATAGTAAATTGATTTAGAGTATATTATTTACTATAGCGATCGCTATCTTGTCTCATATAGTGATAAGAAAAGAGAAAGTTATATATACCTGTATCTATGATAAACAAAGATAGAAATATCAATTGGTTGGAATGAAATACAAATGAACGTTCAGGGCAGAGTCGTATTTGGAAATTTTAATTTATAAAACGAATTTTAAATAAAAACCAACCAACTTAAAACTCACATTTTCATGAAGATTGAAAACCACCGCTTTTTTTGATAAAGGGGTATGCGAATTGTCTCGCAGTGAAACGGGAAGGGGCAAATGTGGAGTTTTTAAAAAAACAATTCCGGGGTGAACGATAAACGGGTATGCGAATTGTAATTCTGGGGTGAACGATAAAGGGGTATGCGAATTGTCTCGCAGTGAAACGGGAAGGGGCAAATGTGGAGTTTTTAAAAAAACAATTCCGGGGTGAACGATAAACGGGTATGCGAATTGTAATTCTGGGGTGAACGATAAAGGGGTATGCGAATTGTCTCGCAGTGAAACGGGAAGGGGCAAATGTTGAGTTTAAAAAAAAAACAATTCCGGGGTGAACGATAACGGGGTATGCGAATTAGATAGTTAATTTGTTTATAAATATCTAAATACGACCCTGCTTCCATAACACAATCGAAAGCTGCATACAAAGTGAGATAGTTATACAATAATTCTACACCAGTTGCTATGACGTGTATTTGTGATTTTTGATTGGTTAGATTCAAAAAATGACAGTGAAAGACGAAAAGTAGTTCCATTGTTTTCACGTATTTTTGAGGAAATTTGTGAATAATCCGCAAAGTTTTTTTTTTTGAACGTCAAAATTTAGCGTTTTCTATGCCTAAAAAAAAAATTTCAAAATTTGGGTGCATAGTGTTATCGAACTGGACCCGTAAACGCTGCTGAAACAAGAATCAAGTAGTCTCGGACATAAATATCAAAGTTGAACAGCCGTCTCCTTTTTCTAGGATCCTCGAGATATTTTGTGATTGTATGTATGCTAATACGTGAACGAAATGTCGGAAAAAAAGAGTGGACTCATATAGAAGTTGAATCAATGGCCCAACTAGATTTACTAATTCGTCGAGATCCGTTGAAGACATTCTTGCAAAATTTTGTAATTGTATTGGGTCTTCAATTTTCAATTCATTGCATTAACTTACAGTAAGTGGAGAGTAAAGTGTCGACATATTTCTCTACCTTTGGTCTAAACACAATGCTACACTTATATCGACATTTTTTCTCAACCAGACTGTCAAGCAATTTATTCATTCACATTTATGTCATAGTATAAACACATCAAGAAAAATATCTCTGATGGTTGAGATTTCTATCATGAAATAAATCTCTAGTATAAACGTAGGTTAATGAAGCACTATTACGCAATACAATAAAGATTCGTAGCTATTTTTGTAAAAGGCTATCAGAACTTATTGAAATGTGAACGTGATCGGTTACTGTAATAACAATTGTAATTGTCTTATTTGAGAATTGTGTTAAACATTTTACCTGATTTGAAATTTCTATACAGTAACCATGCTGATTTAAAATAAAAAAAGTGATTGCATTACTTGGATTTTCAAGTGAAACTTTTTACCTCGCAGTAACGCGAAATTTTCTATTACGAAAACGTACAAGTGAGATCAAAAAAAATTATAAGTCTACTTTGTATATTAGTTTTAAGAGCATCCAATAAGAACAGTTGTTAGCTCGGCTGCTTACTGACTACTGAAAATATAAAACCCAGGTTCAAATCCCACAATTAATATGCCTATTGTTTTTTTTTATGAGAATATTTTGGAGAAGGTCAAGTGCGAATCGAACTTAATAAAAAATGTCGTCCGATATCGTTAGTGTAAATGTCAATATTTATTTGTAAATATTTTTCTTCTTAAAGAGGAAAGTATTCTTGGTGTTTGTTGTTGAAATATAGAACATGTACTTTGTCAAAAAAATTTTGTATTCATATAGATTTTGTAGTTTTCGAGCTAGAGCCATTACAAAAACAGTCTAAAATTAGCAACTTTAACAACCTCTCAAATTATTATATTTCATCTAAATTAAAAATACAGTCGTGTTCTATTAAACAAGCTCTAAACTTTGATAACCCACATGCGTAGATAGAAAAAAAAATGTGCAACCTCCCTTTTTACATGTGTGGAATAAAATTTGAAAATTTTAAACGTGATTTTCATTTTTGGGTCAAAGCATTACAGAATCTGATAAACTTTCTAACGTATCCCGTTTACGAGCTAGAAGCCTCTGGACTGAGAGAGTTGCCGCTACAATAAAAAGGCCCGTTTGTACCCGTAGGGTACGGAATGCCAAAAATGAAAACTTGAACGAATTCTCTGTTAAACAAAAGGATTTAGATATGTAGATAAATTGTTTGAGAGTTCTAATAAAAAAACAATATTTAAAGTCTGTACCTATTCTAACTTAAAATTTTTATTTAATTTTTTTTTAATAGTTTTCAAATTAATTTTTGTGATCTTAAAATTTCAAAATATTTCAATTATAAAAAAATATAAATAAGCACTAAATGCATCTATAAATATCTTATAAAATTGTATTCAATAAAAAGTTTCACTTCTGCTGAGTGTGACTATGACACACTGGGTCTATTGTATCACACAATTCTGTTTACAAACGTGAACCAATTGTTTTCAATAATTTATAATTTTCAATTGTTTATCGTTAAGATATAATTAAATACATGATAAATAGCAATTATGTAGACAAACAACTTTCACATTCGATGAGTATGTCTACTTTTTTATTTGAGAAAAAGTAAAAAAAAGTTTTTCGTAAATTTAAAAAATTGGTTACTTATTTTTTTCACGCTGTAAAAAACAAATACATTTTCCGATTTTTTTATTTGACAATATTATGTTGAGTCCTGCCCTAGCACTGGCATGTTGAACAGGAACTATATAATAATGATATTAAGAAATTATTACACTAAAGTTATACAATTGCGCTGTTCGCAAATGAATAAAATATAGGTAAGTCAATTTTGAATTTGGCGCCAGGAATAAAAAGTAGGTGCATTCGTCATCGATTGCGAATTGAAACGTTAAGAAGAAAGTACATTGTACCTGAGTCAGCTGTCGTATAAAACAAAGCGAAATATTGTTGCATTTCTAGAGCTCTAGCTAGGTAAACTATTTATATATGTGGTTCAAAACTCTTCAGTCACTTCTAGATAGGTATTTTCTTTATTACCTACCTAAGTACAGAACTGACAGGTACATTGTACCTTGTTTAAAATCCTTACTAAATGCCGAGACCTGTCACAGAAACAAAACAATCAATTAAATAGTTTATAATACTAATAACTAATTCATTCCTTGCTAGCGTGTTATTTAAAAATGAAACGAGCTCAGAGGCGTCTTCTTTTGATGTTCTCTGGGATAGTATAGTAGTATATTGTGCGACTTGTGAGAGAAGGAGAAGATTCCATGAGTGTGAAATTTGCCGCACTCGCTACGCTCGTGCGGCAACACGCGAGTGGAATATTCTCCTTCGATCAATACTCGTACATAATACTTTATTCAACTAGCGCGAGTAATATGTAATCGGAACCCTGATAAAATAGGGAAAAATAATAAATCACTTCATTGATTGACGTACCCACCGCTCTCGATGCACACAAGATGGCCCTGACTTTCGCTGAATTGCGATGCTGTTTTCATATATACAAATCGCTACCGCGTTCCTATTGGTCCAGAAACTATGCAGTAATAATTCATTACCGTACAGTTTCGGCTCGCTACCGCGTTCCTATTGGTCTAGAAACTATGCAGTAATACATTATCGTACAGTTTCGGCTCATTATTAGCACTCTACACGTCAACATGAAGTAATTTATTATTTCTTCCGAATTTAGCAGTGCCCCGAAATTATATATTACTCACGCGTGTTGAATAAAGAATGTTTATTCCACGAACGATTAATCTGATTGGGATTTCTGTTATAAGTTTCGTGCGACCAAGTTTTATTGCTATAAAGCCACGTCAGATTGGTCGCTTGTACAGCTCAACACAGCAGACCAGCTTCTAGCCAGACAGGAGCATGCGTCATAACTACATCTGTTGGTGGGAAAGACTATATAGCCTAATTTGTTATCCTACAATAATGACACTGTGTAATATTTTTTAAGACTTGTAAATGCAATATTTGTATAAAGCCCTCCGCACACGGGTCGACTGTTTTGCAATTTGAGTTTCAAATTGGTTCACGATGCAATCGTTCTGTAACCTTTTGTACTTCAGAGAATGTGGAACCGCACATGGGTCGACCGAAACACGACCTAGTTTCAAACTGGTCGTGTGCCACCGTATTTGCAAGTCCAGAAGCATTATCAGTTGTAGCTGTAGCGAAATTTTCCCACTGTAAAGATCACTGCACACAAGGCTAGATTGGCCGCTAGATTCTTTGCTAGATTTGACTACGAGATTTCTAGCGCTGGTTTTTTTATGTGCTCACTTCACACGAGACGTCTTTTAAAGCTTGTTTTGTAGACGGATTCGGTGCGCGCGCATCAAACATAAACACAGAGCAAAACGTGTCTTTTGTCTGACTCTGAGCAGAATGACGCCATGTTAGTTTGTGGGCGTTTATTCATGTCGCCCTGCACGTGACAAAATACTGTTTCCTGATTGCTCGGAGCAAGCAGAGGACCTAGCAAGAGTTCCAATAGTCCATATTCTAATTTTAAAATCTTTCTTTTTAAGCTATAGCAGGCGAGCTCGCAGTAACGTCATTTCTAGCCTCGTACCCAGTCTGCCGGCCAGCAGAAGTCGCCAAACAGTTTTTAGCAGTGTTTCCAGCCTCATGTGCAGCGGCCTTAAGTTAGGAGCAACCATTTTTATCAATTCAGATTCAGTGGCGCTCGTGTGCAGACAGAAAACCTCAATCGAGTGCAAACCGACTGCACAATAGTCTCATTCTAAACCGTTTTCAAACTCTAATTATTGCAAAACAGTCGACCCGTATGCGAAGAGGCTAAATATCAAAAGATCATCTGTACGCTTCCTAGTCAAAATTAACTACGTCTCGGTTTTTCTTATACGTTCTGTTTTAAATTAATGATTGAACTGAAAGCATGTTTTGTTTTCTTATGAAGTCGGGATAAGTTTAAAATCATGGTCGCGAAGAAGTAGATATGGGGTGGAGGCCTGGAGAAAAATTTGCTACTTATAACTGTGCGCAAACGTCGAAACAAATCCTTGCCTATACAACATCAAGTGATTCCCTTGCAAAATATGATACTCTGGAAAGATATTTGCTTCTACGCCTATTTCTAGAAATAGCAAATCTTTCTCCAGGCTCGTTCGAGACCGTCCGGTGGTTTCTAGCTTTGGTTTCTTCGTGCTTCAAGCTCAATTATTCCTTTAACAACGAAAATATAGCAGAAAAATAGAGGATAATGGAAACATGTCATAGTATATATAAAGCTTTCTAAATTGTCATATCTGTTCATATCCTTGAACCCTGATATTTTTTAAATATATTTTGTTAGGAGACGCCACTGGACAGTCCATGACCTTCACAAGTCAACTTTTGAATCGACATGCGTCTAAAAATAGTAACCAGTGGTTCCAAAATGTTTCCGTGCGTATAATCATGTAAGGTTTTTATTGTGCCACCCTGATAAAAATCATTTATCAATACTTGAACAGAACCTCTGTAATTTCTTTTTCGTGCAGATTTTTTCGATTACTTAACACTCAACTACTGTTTAGGGAATTATTTACTTTAAAGAGTTTAAAGTGACCCAAAATCAAATTTTATTTGGGAGATATCAATTACTTCCTTCGAGGAATCAAGACTGAAATTTTATGTTTCTAGCAATAACAATTTTACAAGTTTTTCTTAACAACTACACTTGTTCGAGTGAACTCTTGTATTTCAACTTTGACCCGAATTAAAACTTTACAAACAAATGTACGTTGTTCAGAAGACAATACATTTTTATAAGGATTTAACCATATTCTTCGACGTTAAAATTTCCGAAAGTGTCCCGTCACTTCCACTAGAAATGTTCCGTAGCTCACGCCATGCGAAATACATTTGATGTTTCCGACTTTTATTTTGATAATTTACAAGTTCATCTGAACAGCGTCGCTGCCCATCTTAGTGAATGGTTTCAATTTAACACGTTGCAGCTTAATATCAACAAAACTCAAATAATGTGCTATAGTGCAGCTAAGTCATTCAATTTTAAAAATGTGGAATTTATTGGCAGCACATTATCTTTAAAATCTAATATAAAATTGTTGGGAATCTCTATCTCTATACATGATTTATAAATTTAATTGTATTGACATATTTCACAGCTTTTTAGCTACATATGAAATAAATAAATAAATATCTTATAAGTCAACAAAAAATTAGTTGTTAGAGATCCACATTTAGTTTAGTATAAAAACGATATTGTCACACATCTTATGCCAAAATTTGGCTTAGATCCCCTCAGCTGTTTGACCTGCATCGAGCTTACACACTAACAGATTTTTTTTGACGTGATAACGTCTTATAAATTGATGAATCACCAATCTTATAAATTGATAAAACACCGGCTGCATGCACGAAAAAGTGTAACGTTCGTAACGTTCCGCCTGACCCTGTGCGTGCTTTTCTCGAAAACGGCCCTAACGATTTGGATGAAATTTACTGAAAAGGGATTTTGGGGGGCAAAAAATCGTTTTAGCTAGGTCTCTTCTTTTGAAAAAATCGTTTTCTTACAAATTTTATCATTATAAAAATCAATTTTTTGACGTATGAAAATACTTAAATATTGTAAGTAGGTTTTGGAATTTTATATTATAAACAGTGAAACAATTGTTTTATAAATATTATGACAGCTAATCTTTGAGACTTAAAATAAATACGAATAAAAAAGAAAGTTAAAAAAAACAATTATATTATATGGTGAGTAATTTAATAAATAAAATTAACCTAAATTTGAAGCGAAAGATGCAATATCATAGATTCGAATTATTATAATTATTATATGTAGAATTTAGGTTATGTATTACGGAATACGTTATCACGTAAAACTATCGTCCGTAAACCGACTTTACAGACAACCAATTTTTTTTCAAAAAAATATGTGTTTTTGTATTCGGGGGATCTCAAATCGAAAAAAAATTGAAAAGAGAATTTCGACCTAAAATAGTACCATTCCGTACTTGTGGAGTTGGAATAGTAAAAAAATTCTTTATAAACATACCTTGTAATTCTGACCGTTAATATTAGGAGTCCTTCGTATTTAAATACGCTAACGACCTTAGTTATCGAGCGTCCCCGATCTATCAAATACATTATCTCTATGTTGAAGACTGTCAGATAAGCATGGTGCAGGTGTTTAGTTCACAGCAGCGTCGCGGTGTCGCGACGAGCGCTGCTGTACCGATTTCGTGTATAGGGAGGACGCGGGGCGACGTGACGGGAGGCTCGGTGCCGGTGTCGGGAGAGACTCACTCTGCGTGGGCGGGGGTGACCGCGTGGCTAGCACATTGGCACAACACCATACACAATCCAGCAAGTGGCTGGTGAATGGACCCGTCGTTCTTTCAACTTAACTGCATCCGTTCAGTGTCTGGTTTTATGTATGTATGAGTCTCGAACCAAAATAAGGTTGTGGATCACCGTTGCCAGACGTCCCGATTTTGGCGGGACGTCCCGATTTTTAAATCAAAATTAAATGTCTCGCGCGGGACAGGCTTAGTCCCGCTTTTCGGGGATAACTTTAAAAGAAGTTAAATCTACACAGAAATATCATGAATAAGTAATTCTTATAAATAATTATTCTCTTATTGTAAGTTGCAATTTGTAACACTCACTCTACAGACTATTGTTTGAAACGCCATATTTTTCTAATGAATAAAACTTTTTTGATTTTGATTTCTGTTTTTTTTTTATTCTGAAGACGAATAAGACTCAACTATTTAACGATAGGGTAAATCTGATTTAAAATATTATATTTTTATTAAAATACATTTTCTATGGCTATTTTTGCTGTCTATTGTCACGTAAACGTATTTTTAATTCAAATAAAAAGATAAATAGGTATTTGAAAACTTCTGATTATATACGTTTTTTTACTATGTCCCGCTTTCGACGAAAGAATCCAGCTGTTTTCACTCAAAGAGTTCCAAAATCCCGACTTGGCAAAAAAAAAAAAACTGGCAACGCTGTTGTGGATACATTAGTATCGGACCAGACAGAAATAAGGTCAGAATTGGGAAATCATTACAGTTAAGGAGCTGTCGCGTAAAAAAACATGTCGTCCCAACCTTCTGCCGCTTGGTACATAACCTATTTAAGTAATTTAAAGCATTTTTTCTTATATGATGTATGGGTGGAATCTGGACTCATTTTAAGATAAAATGGTAAAAAAATGGTTAAAATTTAAGTACATTTCTCCTCTTTTCAAAAAGCTGCAACTTGAACGAATTTCGTGTGAATTAACTTAGATATAACTTCTTGTATGAACGAAAGTCAGCTCTGACGCGCAAAGCGATAATATAAGAATTTTTTTCTAATTTTATGATATGAACGTCATTAAATACACGTTCTCCTTCGAGAAAATTCCTTTTTCAATGATTTGTATCAGCCCAATCACACATTGTGCTGATACTTATCATTTTATTGCATTTCAAAAAATTCACAATTGCACTGTATACTAAAGGGACTATGGGAAATTATACCCCACCGTCGCCATGTTTTCAAAGCTCCGCCCATTTAACGGATCCCTATACCATTGTAAACAATCGGTGTTTCTTAACTATATTAATAAGTTTAGCTAGAGTTAACTTATTATTTATTACTATCGTTTCATGTCAAAAATGAATTTTGGAACACGGTGAGTTTTAAGTTGATGCTTTTTTTTACAGCGTGTAAAAATCAAATAGACGAGCAAATATTTCAAATAGTTTTTTTATCAAAACTCAAAAATAAGAGAGAAACAGCCTTTCGAAGTTTAAATAAATTTTATTAAATTTTCTTTAATTTTGAGGTCGGTCCTGGGGTTATATTATGTCACTATGGAAATAAATTGTTATTATCAAGTATGTGTATTGTTCTGTTTTTGAGAGAATTGTGTGTGCCTCAATTATTTTTGATAATAATAACATATTTCCATAGTGACATAATATAACCCCAGGACTGACCTCAAAATTAAAGAAAATTTAATAAAATTTATTTAAACTTCGAAAGGCTGTTTCCCTCTTATTTTTGAGTTTTGATAAAAAAACTATTTGAAATATTTGCTCGTCTATTTGATTTTTACACGCTGTAAAAAAAAGCATCAACTTAAAACTCACTCTGTATATCTACTTATAACCTATAAGTTGTGCGCGTGCGATTCTCTGCGTCACTGGATCCTTACATCGTCCTTGCAAGGACATAGATAGATATACATTCCTCTAGTCTAACAAACTTCTTTCATGAAGATAAGTATATTCGTGTGTGTGTGTTTACGTCACGCTTTATATAAATAACACTTGTCTTGTTACAAAAGGCGTTTCGACTCGTAACCTGGTTACAGTTGTTTGTTATCTACGATCTCAAACTAATGATATCATTTATTTCGTCCATTTAAAATCAATTGATCAATTTCCATTCTTTACTGATAATAATGCGTCACCGCTCTGTAACCTTGAAACATTTTACCATTCCAATCCACAAGTAATAGAGCCTACTACTTTAGGTCAAAATTCACTTTTCAAAATTTAACAATATTTTTTCGTTTTGAGGTCCCCTGAATCCAAAAAACGATTTTTGAAAAAACTTTGTGCGTCTGTTTGTCTGTGAACACGTAACAGGTCAAACGGTTAAACGGATTGAAACCAATTACCAAATTTTGGGAGGACGTTTGATATGCAAATATGAAGAGCTCTATTGTTTTGGTGGAAAATCAGCACATGCGCAAAAGAGATATATATGCTATAACGGTGTTTTTTATATAATAATGGTATACTTTTCGTAACGGCTTATTTATTTTTTCAAAAAAGTTTCGTTAAAAATTTTTTTTTCTGAACTTTATAGTTTCGGAAATATTTTGAAAATGAAAAAAAATCAGCCGGTTTTTGTTTTATGGATCTGTCAGAAATAAACTAGTTCGGCATGCTTTGATTAATCTTTACATGACGTGGAACATATTATGTAGGTAACCATGGCAACGAATAGCAAATACATTGAATACTAGCCATTACCCGCGTCACCTCACACGATATCAGAAATTTTATTTTCTTAATTATAATCAAATGCCAACATTTTTGAAGTTGGAATTGTCCCGTCTTTTTTATGAATCTGTCAGAAATAAACTAGTTCGGCATGCTTTGATTAATCTTTACATGACGTGAACATATTATTATGTAGGTAACCATGGCAACGAATAGCAAATTTCATATTGAATACTAGCCATTACCCGCGTCACCTCACGCGATATCAGAAATTTTATTTTCTTTATTATAATCAAATGTCAACATTTTTGAAGTTGGAATTTTTTTTTTGGTATTTAACGAATAGATTTCCAGTATTCAGTTCAATCGCACACCTCTATAGCGTCGCATTAACATGTCAAACGCAATTAATAATGAGAAATGCGACTGTGGATAGTGTGCGGCGACATGTTTGTGTGTCGGTAACCATGGTAACGGACCCGTTTCAATTTTCCGATGTCCCGACCGACGTCAACGCAATCTCGTAGAGTGGAAGCGGTGACCTCATTTGAAAGAACGCCGTGTTCCAACACTTGTCGATGACTGTATGAATGAGACTACGGTAATTCAAATAAAACTGTCTGTCTGTCTATTAGTCACCGCTGCCTGAATGAATCGCAGATCTTGATAGTCCAAGAGCCGACCGTAGTACCGTAATATGCTACAATGTATTTGCAAATGCAAGTTGGATTGTTTTTGACGTGATATAAATTGATGAAACACCGCCAGCACACACAAAAAAGAGTAACGTTCCGCAAGCGAGAGCGCGATATAAGCGATAGAGATGCACGATCGGCCCAAGCGTCGGCTTGTGCGCATTTCTCCCTCTTCTCGCGTGACGTCAGAGAGTAGTGTGCGTTCAACATTTTTTTCGACTGTTCCAGCGAAAGCTACATCTGACAGATGGCCTTTGTTTTATAAACCGTGGAAATTAAGACTTAAAATCAAGATATCTAATAAAAATGTCATAAATATTCGAATTTTATGAGCAATTTTTCAGATAATACATCGTTATTTGTCAATTGATAGTTTGTACACAAACGCAGCTACATTTTGTATCAAAAACAAATCTTGGGAGATATCTGCATTTCATAACAGCAGATAAATTATACGGTTTGTTAACAAATATATAATATATATACATTCTTTTAAATGTCTTTTATAATTGCTTAAAAATGTGTATTTTGCTTTTGTTGATCAAATTATTAGTCGGTAAAAATATAGTTTGACCAGTGGCGGATCCACGGGGGGGGTTTTCGGGTTCAAACCCCCCCCTTCACCATCAAATTGATCTAACTGAGGACTAAATTCTCCAAACTTTTTTCAAAAAGCCTCGGAAATTGCAGAATACATCAAAATCAATATAGCTTTGGTTCACTTCAATTTTTTTTTTTTATTTTATTGAACATGTTGCTCCTATTGTAAAGATAGAATTAATTTTATTGTATTTCATATAAACGAGTGTGTTGGTAGAATTGACTTGAACTTCGCATGTACATAATACACTATGGAATAATTTATATACAGTGTGGTCACTTAAGTATGCAACATATGGGAAAATTTTTAATTAAATGCACAACCAAAATACAAATATTGCCAAAAGTTGGTGCATGTCCGATAATCATTTTAGGTGCTCTTAGAATTGTTGAAACTCAAACAGCATACAGCTGGTGGCCGGTGGGTAAAAAATTTAAAAATTGTACAAGAGTAAAGTGCCCTTATTTAAAAAATTCAGCAAAATGTTACAAGAAAAAGTTGTTTAGAATTAAAAGTTATGCCCAAATACCAAAACATGGCCTTCTAAGAACACATTTTTTTTTTTTTTGAAAAACCAAAATATTAATTTTTTTGAAAATTTTTTTTCATACTTACCTTAAACACACTAAACTTTATGTTTGTTGCAACAGTTCTAAGAGCACCTAAAATGATTATCGGACATGCACCAACTTTTGGCCATATTTGTATTTTGGTTGTGCATTTAATTAAAAATTTTCCCATATGTTGCACACTTAAGTGACCACACTGTATATACAAAATGATCTCAAAAAACTGCATATCAGTTGGAAAAACATTTTTCGCAAAAGGAGTAAAAATTTTTCAAGACCCCCCCTTGCCGTAATCCTGGATCCGCCACTGAGTTTGACAGCTACTAAAATTTAGGTTATGCATTATTAAATATGATATTCGAGCGGAATACGTTATCACGTAAAACTATCGTCCGTAAACCGACTTTACAGACAACCAATTTTTTTTTATTTAATTATACAAAGTGACCGGTAATTGCTCGCATTAACTATGACTAATTTGGAATGATTTAACTTTTATCACTTGTGGGTCGGAAATGCGTCATTTTCGAAATAATCTACTTCGGTTTTCTTTTTACAAAAGCACGAACTTTGGGAGCTTAAAATAAAAAAAAATATTCTCACTTTTTGACTTGAATTTTTCCATGACTTAGCTTTCTAATTGGCCAACCTTCCTAAAGCTAAAACCACGAAATTTACTGTTAGATTTGATGTTGTGTGTTAAAACTTACAATAAATAAAAAAATTGGTTGTCTGTAAAGTCGGTTTACGGACAATAGTTTTACGTGATAACGTATTCCGCTCGAATATCATATTTAATGATACATAACCTAAATTTTAGTAGTTGTCAAACTATATTTTTACCGACTAATAATTTGATCAACCAAAGCAAAATACATATTTTTAAGCAATTATAAAAGACATTTAAAAGAATGTATATATATTATATATTTGTTAACAAACCGTATAATTTATCTGCTGTTATGAAATGCAGATATCTCCCAAGATTTGTTTTTGATACAAAATGTAGCTGCGTTTGTGTACAAACTATCAATTGATCAATACATTTCCATTCGTTGTGAATAATATCATATTTTATCCATAATGACGGCGATCAGTTATTTTTAACAAAATAAAATGACATTTATTAATTATTATTAACGCCATATTGCCATTGCCAATTGTGCCTCTCTATCGTTTATATCGCGCTCTCTCTTGCACTCTCAGGCTCACGCGGAACGTTACACTTTTTCGTGTGTGCAGCCGGTGTTTCATCAATTTATAAGACGTTATCCCGTCAAAAAAATAAAATAAAAATTCTTCACAGAAGTGTCATTGTCAAAATGATGCATTTCCGACCCCCAAGTGATAGAGGTTAAATCATAAAAATTAGACATAGCTTCTTCTTCCGAGAGGAATAGGAGCAATTACCGGTCATCCCTGTACAATTACTATCCAACTTGCATAATTCAATAGAATTTATTTAAATCTTTGATTAACGTCTGAATAGAACTCTTCAAATTGACAATTTTATTTATTAGAATTTATTTAAGTTTAAATATTTTTTGTAAAAATTATTACTAAATTATACATCATACTACCAACTAATAAAATTGATTTTGGTTATATTCAAATATCTAAAAAATGCACAAACAAAGTCTACATGAGATAGCATAGGGGCAGACAAAAAGGGAATCACAATTTTGATTTTATAAAAGTTAGGGCTGCCAAGGGGTTGAATCCGGCATCCCATATAAAGGTATTCGTTGAGACAGACGTTTTGATTTCAATTTTATTCATGTAGTAGATGACAAGAAAAAAATAGAAAAAATAACCCCTTATTTCAGGATGAGCTCTGGCACCACATTTTCTCGTTGGAGAGATTTTTCTACTTCTAATCTAGAGAGAGAAAGAGAGTTCATAGATTATAGACGTTCATTAATGCCTAAATAAAGTAAAAATTATGAACCCTCTCCGAAACAAATTTGCGCCGTAGAGGTATAAGAAAACGTTCAGATTTTATTTCGCTCCCTGTTCTTCCACCACAAAGAATACCCGTTCCTCACACCACAAATAAAACAAATTAATTACATCCATGGTGTAAGTTAAAATATAAAATAAATACAACATTTATAAGAAATATGTATTACAGACTCTTATAACCTCTGTTATCGAGCGTCTATTATCGCTATAAAAGAGTGAATTAAGTTAAAAATGGTGGATTAATGTTCGTATGCATTTGGAAAAACAAACTCTACTTTGGATTCCCAAAGTGGGTGCTGCGGCAATCTAGGGGCGCGGTGATAGCCACAGGTGCCTTTGGGGGCGATGAGTTTTGAGTTCAATAAATAATTTCATAATTTGAAACTTCAATGCAGCTAATTTACACCTTTCTTTACTATATTTTACGAAAAAGGTAGAAACATTAATGCATGCCTTTTTCTGTTTAATTTTTATTAAAATTAAAAAAAATAATTTTCCGGAAAAGGGGCGGGAGGAAAAATAAGTTTGGGAACCACTGCTTTATCCTGTGTAGAGTCTAAGTTGACACGAATTTCTTCTTAACGCGTTGAAAATTCAGTGACGTTCTTTGTCTAAATTAGCATATTATGTCCATAAGATAAAGTGGGTGGCTAAGAAGAACCATAATATTGCAATAATTTATACAAAATTTTATGGATAAAAAATTTGTGATTCAAATTGCTTCCGTTTTCATTACAAAAATGCTGGAAATGCAAAGACGTTTAATGTTATAAATTAATTTTGTTTTTAAGGAGGTTGAGCCGTTTTACGAAGATAATGAAAAAAATCTGAAATAAAGTTTTTTTAATAGATTTTTTTTGACAAAATTTTCTGTAAAAAATTCAAAATCATTAGGAGATTTATAAAGTTAAAAATTAAAAAAAACTTTTACATGTATAGTCTTATGGAAAATATGTCAACCTAGCATGCAAACTGTTCATTTATATTTTTGCAAATAACCAAATAATGTCAGCAGTTTCGAAAACTAACTATGTAAAGCATCAATGTCTTACGCATATTTTAATATTTTTTCCAATTTAATTAGGAGACTTTTAATCAATAAAAAAAAATATTAAACATTGGCACTTTTCGATTATGAACTTTTATTCTTGACAATTTTAACAATTTTTACTGAATTTTCAACTTTTTAATGATTTAATTAAAATTTTTATTACTTCTAATTTCTTTTTTTAATTATTTACTGCAAAAAAATATGTAAAATACAGATATTTACATAAATTTATTTTTTTTAACCTAACTTTGTACGAAAAATTCAAAAGTTAGAAATAACTAATTAATATTAAAAAAAAATATTTATTTATGCCTTTATGACAATAATTTATTGGTATCATCGACTGATAACCTTTTGTAAAAATTTATTATGGATAAGTTCCTATTTAAAATTCGACTTACTTTTGATTGGGACTGTAACGGATCAACCTCCTTAATATGACATATAAGTTTTATTTGATTGATTTATTAATGATGTTACAGAGGTAGGTATAATTTGGCGAAAAATGACGTCACTGCATGCTCGCGTGCATGGTTACGAAGCTGGATTTAAAATTAGGCCCGGGACTATTTTTCGTGTTTGTTTCTGCGCTGGCTTTTAGTAAGCACCAATCAGAAAACAGTATATTGTCACGTGGGTGACCTGGGAAACCGTCTTAAACAAGTATGGCGTTATAGTGTGTGTTCTGTTCAGAGACAATAAACGTTCACTTTTGTTAACATTCGAATTGTCACCGCGAGCACACCAAAACCATCTACGAATCTAGCTTGAAAACACGCATCGTGTGAAGCCAACCCATAAAAATCCAGTGCCATAGCACGCTTGAAATCTAGCAGTGAACTCAAGCAACGAATCTAACGACAAAATCAGTTTTTTGTGCAGCGGCCTTAACATATTATTGAGAAACATGGTGGAAGCAAAGTGCCATTCGTTTTTGTAAAACCTGCACATATCTACTTTTTCTTATAAAACTGTGCAGTTGATTATTCATAAATTACAATAATTTATAATAGCTGATCTATCAAAACAAAAGACAAAAAACACGGAATTGATATTCAATAACATTTAAATGGGTTTTTCCGCGTTTAAATAGTGGAAGCGCAGTGTCGTTCGTCACAAATTCAATCAGATACGATTTTTGATATGTTTTGTAGATTCAAAGTTCCTATCCCGTAGCACTGTTTTACTTTTTTGGAGTACAGTTTAGTGTAATGGTTAGCGTGCTGGTCTTTGGACTCAGGGTGGCCACAGACCTGGAAAACTTGGAATTATCAGGGAATTTAATGCAACCTGGAAATATTATTATAATATCAGGGAATAGTACAAAGTATCAAGGAAAAATAGCATTCTGGAGTTTAAAATTTTTTGTTGTTTTAAAACTGCCTTCAGACTCGAAAAAAAGTTTTTCAAACCTTTATGAATGCCTGGTCGTTGAACTTGGTGTTCAATTTAGTATTTTTTGTTTGCTATGGGACTATTTAGCGCTGATATATCGGCGATTAAGTAAAAAGTAACCTTTGGTTTTTTACCATCGATATGACTACAGTAAAAAGAAGGTTTACTGTGACATCATTATTTTAAGAGGTAAAGTTTTTTATCCTTAAAAAAGTACGAGTAAATTGTTTTAATGATCAATTTCGATTTGAAAAAGTACAAAAAAAATCCTTTAATCAAAACTTTAAATAAATAAAATTGTCGACCAATTTTTCTCAGACCATATATTGACAAAAAATAATAAAAATACAAATCAATATAACACAACCTATTAGATAATAAATAACTTAATACTAATTAATTTTTATATTTTTTAGATATTTCTGAAGAAGATCCAAATCCGGATCGAAACGTCATCTTGTGTTATATTGATTTGTATTTTTATTATTTTTTGTCAATATATGGTCTGAGAAAAATTGGTCGACAATTTTATTTACTTGAAGAGTTCTATTCAGACGTTAATCAAAGATTTCAAAACTTTAAATATCTCGATCATTCAAATAAGATATTCAAATCATGGAAAAGTATAATAAATTTCCTGGAAAAACTGCAAATTATCAAAGAAAGAAATCATTTTTTGTGGCCACCTTGTTGGATCAAACTGTTGTGAGTTCGAATCCCACTTCTGCTCATGGATGCATTGTAATATCGTTTGTTTTAATATGATGTAATTAGACGCTAATGATTATAGCTGTCGAGCGTCTATAGTCTAAATCGATAAATTTATCCCGTTTGACTTAGTTCATAGATATACTAGCCCTCACTTGCGGTTTTGCTTGCGTTTATAATTTCGAGCGTATCGTCAACACATGTAATAAAATAATATTCATTGATGTCATCGCAGCTCAATAGCATTAGGCATTTGAAAAAGCTTTTTAGCAGTATAAGAAGTCTTTTTGTTATAAAAAAATGTGCTTCGTCTAGATTTTCAATAACATAGCTTTGTAGAGCTTGGTCATGAGTTCAATGCCCTGACAGGACACCGACGCATTGTCGCGTCGATTATATGCGACTGCCAACACACGCCCACGCACGTGCACACAAACAAATGAAGACACCACCATATTATGTAAGGTTATATAACTCGAGTATACCGTTTTGTCGTGTATTTTATTTATTCTGACATCTCAAACGTCAAAACATTCGCATGGAGTGATTCCCCGGTAAATTATCAAGTGATGTGTAAAATTGCCCAAATAGATTTTTAAAGTTTAAGTTTTGAAACATAGTATACTAGCGGTCCCGTCCGGTTTTACCCGGATGTAAAAGAACGAATGGGGAAGGAAGGAACATGAGTACACACATTCACCTTAGTTTACCGAGATGGATGTTGTGTTCAAATTTCATGATGATCGGAGTTACCGTTCAAAAGCTTTTGTCGATATAAAGCAGTATTTATATTTTTTTAAAGAAATAATTTTTTTTTTAATTAATTAAATAAAATTAAAATAAATTTAAATGTAAGCCTTAGAAGAAAGCAATGTAGAAAATAAAAATATTTTCGCCCAACGTGGGGCTCGAATCCACTACCTTGATATTGACAGTCGCATGCTCTACCATGAGCCATCTGACGTTGTGTCCTCACAACGCTAATATGAGTATACTTAGTGCATTTCACCTGAATAGAAGCTTATTTTTGAGATACATTTTGCAACATTTTTCATTAATGCTCCGCTCCTAATGCTCATAGCGTGATATTATATAGCCTAGAGCCTTCCTCGATAAATGAGCTATCCAACAAAAAAAATTTTTCAATTTGAACCAGTAGTTTCTGAGATTAGCGCGTTCAAACAAACAAAATAACACACAAACAAACTCTTCAGTTTTATATATTAGTATAGATATGTTAAGCTCCGTTCTCACTACGCCGATCGACAAAGGTGCACTAGTGTGAACGTGACTGTCAGCTTCGTTTATCAGGCGAAACGTGCCGATCGGAAATACCGAGTGAAAAAGCCGAATGGCCACTTCGAAATCGACATACATTCACATACATTTTTTTTCAGTCGCGTTCGGTATTCGGTTTCGACAAGATGAGAAGTAGGAAGATGCTATTTTGGTTATTACAAACACCAAATGCCGACTGAGATTAAGCCGAAACGCGTCTCCGATAGGTTTAGTCAGAGTGCCCGTCGACAAAAATTTTACTGACACATATACTCTCCCCAAACTATGGCTTTCATTAAGCTTAGTCTGACACCTATTTCCTCTCTGACTTTTCTTGTCTGCTGTCTGACAGCTATTTCCTCTATGACTTTCCTTGATAACAAATAACATGAACCATTTAAAATGTCTGACACCTCGTATATGTTCGACATATTCGAGGTGTCAGACATTTTAAATTGTTCATGTTATTTGTCAGAGAACATTATTTTTAAACGCTTTATATTAGTTTGGGTTGTAAATATGTGTGTATGTGTGTATGTATGTATGTAACTAACTGTCCGTAACGGAATCTTTGAGCATAATTTTCACCAATTTCCCGAAGTCTGATTAATTTGAAACTTTGCATACGTATCAAGGACCGATGACAATGCAATAATTTGATAACAGTTTCCCATTATCCTTATTAGGACCCCCAGGATTAATAAATTCTTTTATAGATCCTCTGTAGTAAACGCTTTATTTTCACCAATTTCCCGAAGTCTGATTAATTTGAAACTTTGCATACGTATCAAGGACCGATGACAATGCAATAATTTGATAACAGTTTCCCATTATCCTTATTAGGACCCCCAGGATTAATAAATTCTTTTCCCGAAGTCTGATTAATTTGAAACTTTGCATACGTATCAAGGACCGATGACAATGCAATAATTTGATAACAGTTTCCCATTATCCTTATTAGGACCCCCAGGATTAATAAATTCTTTTATAGATCCTCAAACTAAAAAGTGAAAAATAAAATATAGTTTAAAAAAAACTAAAAAACACGCTTTATATCGGACTAAAAAGTAAAAAATAATTGTTTTAAAATAAGCTTAAAAAGCGTTGGGCGCTCGATGTACGAAAATGTGGAACAAAGCGCCCAACGCTTTTTAAGCTTATTAAACGCTTTATATTAGTTTGGGTTGTAAATATGTGTGTATGTGTGTATGTATGTATGTAACTAACTGTCCGTAACGGAATCTTTGAGCATAATTTTCACCAATTTCCCGAAGTCTGATTAATTTGAAACTTTGCATACGTATCAAGGACCGATGACAATGCAATAATTTGATAACAGTTTCCCATTATCCTTATTAGGACCCCCAGGATTAATAAATTCTTTTAAATCTTTGAGCATAATTTTCACCAATTTCCCGAAGTCTGATTAATTTGAAACTTTGCATACGTATCAAGGACCGATGACAATGCAATAATTTGATAACAGTTTCCCATTATCCTTATTAGGACCCCCAGGATTAATAAATTCTTTTATAGATCCTCAGATTAATTTGAAACTTTGCATACGTATCAAGGACCGATGACAATGCAATAATTTGATAACAGTTTCCCATTATCCTTATTAGGACCCCCAGGATTAATAAATTCTTTTATAGATCCTCACTAAAAAGTGAAAAATAAAATATAGTTTAAAAAAAACTAAAAAACACGCTTTATATCGGACTAAAAAGTAAAAAATAATTGTTTTAAAATAAGCTTAAAAAGCGTTGGGCGCTCGATGTACGAAAATGTGGAACAAAGCGCCCCACGCTTTTTAAGCTTATTTTAAAACAATTATTTTTTACTTTTTAGTCCGATATAAAGCGTGTTTTTTAGTTTTTTTTAAACTATATTTTATTGGTTGAAGTTTTTAAGCTATCTAATTAAGAAAACAAACAGTATCTATAAATTTTTACATGTCGTCAAAACGACATCTTTCGGATAATTTAGAGGGAAAACGCCCTAAAATCAAAAAAAGTCATAGAGGAAATAGGTGTCAGACTAGGCCTAATGAAGCCATATACAAAGTTTAGGGAGAGTATGTGTCAGTAAAAACGTGGCACATATTATGTAGGTACCCATGGCAACGAATAGCAAATATCATATTGAATACTAGCCATTACCTGCGTCACCTCACACGATATCAGAAATTTTATTTTCTTTATTATAATCAAATGTCAACATTTTTGAAGTTGGAATGGTCCCGTCGTCCAATTGGCTGGAAGTTTCTTAAAAACTAATTATTAATTAATTTTTATATTTTTTGAATCAGTTCTGAAGAAAGTCCAAGTCCGGACCGAAATTGAATTTATATATTTTTTGTTAATATATTTGTCTGAAAAATTGCTCAATAATTTTAGTTATTGTCGATATAGTTTAATTTTTTGAATAAGCTACTATAGGTATAGTAACCAAACTCGTCAATAATGCAGTCCATTCATTCTCTGTTATTTTTAAATGAGTTAAAAAAAACTGTCCACTCACTCTCGTCTTGCAATGCTCCGCCTAACTCCAGAGCAGGAATTCAAGGTTAACCGGGAAAGGGTTATATGCTAGTGAAATATAAATCAATGATATTGAAATAAAGAGAAGAATCCTTAACAGACCTCAATAAGCCGATAGTTGAATAGAAACTGATCCAATAAAGAATTTTGAAGTCGCGTAGGTATTGTCTGGGTCTGGAGACAGAAGGGTGGTTTGTTCGACGGTGGGTGGGTCTGTTACCTTAGCACCGTAGTTCAGCTCCTCATTTCACTGCACCATCGATTCAGCGCGCGATGTACCGCTGTACAAATTGTATTATACAGATCTAGATCGTTTAGATAGAATATTGACAATAAATCGAACTAAAAAATGGAAAATAAATATAGTTTAATAAAAACTAAAAAACACGCTTTATATCGAACTAAAAAGTATAAAATATTTTTTTTAAAATAAGCTTAAAACAACAGTGAATAAAAAATACTAGTATTATTGTGAAAAAAGCGTGGGGCGCTCGATGTACGAAAATGTGGAACAAAGCGCCCCACGCTTTTTTCACAATAATACTAGTATTTTTTATTCATTATTGTTTTAAGTAGTGTTGGGCATAATCGATATATTTCAATAATCGAATGAATCGAAATAATCGGTTTTTATAATCGAATGATCATTCGAATTATCGATTATGAATGATTCGAATGATCATTCGAATTATCGATTATGAATGATTCGAATGATCGTTCGAATTATCGATTATGAATGATGCGCAAACTTGGCAATTATTAATTTCGTTTTATTTACTTTTACAGTATAAGCGAATGATCATTCAAAATATCGATTATGAATTATGTTCAAACTTAGCAATTTCGATTTGTTAATATTACTTAACACAATATTAATAATGGAATCCCTGGTATGATCGAATAGAAATAGAAATATATTTGTTATGCCCTAGATGGATACATCGTCAATTTACATAATGAGTTAAACATTAAAATTTTAAAAATCCTTAATGTCATAAAAACAATTTTTTTGGAATTTGATTTAATGCAGAAACCGAATGATATATCGATATATCACATTAATATCGACAGTGGACATAGCAATAGTACTGTGTCGGGATTTAATATTCATTTCATATTTCATAATCGATTCAAGCGAATGATATCTCGGTTGCCATAATCGAATGATCCAACAAACTACAAAGTATGTACAATCGAAACACCCCCACTCTCCAGTGCTAGCAAAGACTTCCCATCCCAGTGCATGTAGATGCAGATACCGAATGATATATTGATATATCACATTAATAATTTTAATATCGACAGTGGACATAGCAATAGTACTATGTCAGGATTTAATATTCATTTCATATTTCATAATCGATTCAAGCGAATGATATCTCGGTTGCCATAATCGAATGATCGATTATTCGGCCATAATCGAAATATTTTGATTATATCATTCATAATCGCCCAACACTAGTTTTAAGCTTATTTTAAAAAAAATATTTTTTACTTTTTTGTTCGATGTAAAGCGTGTTTTTTAGTTTTTTTTAAACTATATTTATTTTCTTTTGTATTATGTGTATTGTGTAGAGATAGTAATGATAGAAAGAGATATGCAACTTGTTCAATGACTATAGTCAGGTTACATACCGGTTGAGCGAAAATCTTCAATATTCTTAGTAGAATAATTAATCTAAGTCTATATATGAAACTATTGAACGTATTGTTTGTACATGCGTGTATTGATGCTAGGTAAAAAGTGATACAACATTGGACGGAAATTACCCTTCCATTCAACCGAATTCCATTTTATTATTTTTTTTATATTATATACTGAAGAGACAGTCAAACAAAATGTTATTTCCAAGGCTAGAATTATATTGATTTTACTATTAAATATTACTTTCTTTAAAACGTATGACCTTTTTGCTAGGGATGCCTAAACCCATCCATTTTTAAAGTCAAACTTTTATTCTATCGCCCCGAATTTTTCTGGCCGTCTGTTGCATGTCGCATTACAGGCGGCCGCGGAGTAGGGGTAAAGTGAAAGGCGTTCGGAGTAGGCGCTCGGTAGAGCAGCCAAGGCCAATATGGCGGCGCCCATGGTTAGCATCAGCTGACCGTGTAGTATGTATAACACATAATCAGTCTGTCATGCGGGCAAGTTCTGTACAGTGTTTACATGTTTTTATTCGTGTATTCATGTGAATATTGTTGTTTATAATTAATCGTGATGGATAAGTGTCTACAATCCAATAAAATTTTTACTTGCGTCGTGGTTCCTTAAAACCACACAACTGTTTTTGCCTTTGACTATTTAATAGAAGTGGACAGCTAGTTGCGCATCATTTTCCAATGTAAAACGATCGTTGGCTATATCTTTCAACTTTTTTGGACGTCACCCAACGTTCCAAAGAAGCGGGAGTTATAAAGTTGTATAGTCCGTTTTTTTTTCTGTGTGAGATACCAGATCTGATTATTTTGGTTACTGCTTTGAGTATTTTTTGAAAATCAGGCTTACTCAGAAATTTAGGTGGGTTTTAAATTAAACTCGAATGATTTTAAAAATTGCATCTATCAAGAATGACAATGATTTGACGTTTAAAAATTTGACATACTATACTCTTACATTAAAAAAAAATTGGTTGTCTGTAAAGTCGGTTTACGGACGATAGTTTTACGTGATAACGTATTCCGCTCGAATATCATATTTAATAATACATAACCTAAATTTTAGTAGCTGTCAAACTTGGGCTTATACTGCGCTCTCGCTTGCACGCACAGGGTCAGGCGGAACGTGACACATTTCGGAACGTTACACTTTTCCGTGCATGCAGCCGGTGTTTCATCAATTTATAAGACGTTATCACGTCAAAAAAAAAACAGACTATAATTATCAATGACTGTTTACATAGCGTTCTCATAGCAACGTCATTATATTTAAAAGTTTTAGTTCTTAGTTTGGCTGCAACTGGAACATCGTGTCGTTAGAGGTCTTGACAAGTGTGAAAGCCTTGCTAATCCATTTCTATATTAAATAGTCAAAGAGTATAACATATAGTGCCCTATTTCCTATTCCGACCACAGCACTTATGTGACTTTGATAGAAGATGAGTCTTTGATGTTCTTAATAGCTAGTCACGTAAGATCAACTTCATGTTTGCAACCAAGCACCATGCATTGACACTGTTCAACTCAGCAGCCGGATATATAAAGTTCGATTCACATAGAGTTTGCAAAAAATGAGACCGAGTTACTTTCAGAGACGACAAGTTTGGTTTTTATATACAGTGTGTTCATCGACACTGGTAACAGTGAATAATTCGTGTATTCTAATAAGTACCAAAAAAGTTACAAATATTTTTGTGGTCAACTCGAGATTTACTATTGAAAACTGCTGAGATATATTTTTTGTA
The DNA here is from genome assembly GCA_963575645.1 of Xanthostigma xanthostigma. Classification (NCBI taxonomy): domain Eukaryota; kingdom Metazoa; phylum Arthropoda; class Insecta; order Raphidioptera; family Raphidiidae; genus Xanthostigma; species Xanthostigma xanthostigma. The sequence goes on along the minus strand of OY754471.1, from coordinate 5,358,467 downwards.
TTTAAAACTCAACCGAAAATGTACATGCATTGTTTTTTTTGTCAAATGGCAACATACATTTTTTTTACATTTTTGAAATGTCCATTTTTTCTCTATAAATTCATACAAAACTTTTTCTATTTATTCATTCGTTTTTCTCAAATATTTTCTCATGCAACCTAGTGAAAATTTTGTATGGAATTATAGAAAAAAACGGAGATTTCAAAAATATAAAAAATACCTGAGTTTGTGGTATAAAAAAAAATATACTCCAGCAGTTACCGATAGTTAATCTCGAGTCTAACAAAAAAACTATTTAAACTTTCTTTTGTATCTAGTAAGATACACGAATTATTCACTGTTACCACTTTCGGTGAACACACTGTAGACGACTAATTTTGCAAACCTGCAGAAATTCGAGACGGTGTTTAATTTCAGAGACACAAAGTTCGATTCACATATAGTTGATTCTGTTAGATTGCAAAGTTTTGAGAAGATATACATGTTGTCGCTTCTGGTTTAGAGCTTTATTTAAAGTTTTCCAAAATTCACAAAAAAAAATTCGATTCAAAAGACATACTACCATTCTAATTCAACAAAACGGTAATCGTAGATTCTAGACTATTTAGCGTTTATAATATACATACATAGCTTCTTTATTCATTTAGACAGATGTACACTGCATAAATAGCGTCAATAAATATTAATGTAATAAAAACATATTTCAATCAAAAATTCATATCGAAATACTCATTGAGGCTGTATTGATTTATTAGAATCTTTTTGAATTGTTTTTTAAACTGATTCAGTGGCAAGTTTCTGATTTTGGTTGGTATTTTGTTATAAATAATTTCTTATAACAGAGTTTGTCACGCCAGTATAAACTACGTGAAGATTTGTTTTTAATAGATTTAATTGATCCTTCGATTTATGTCGGGTATTGTGATCATGCCTTGTCTCATGTAATTGAAATAGGTCTGGATTTTGCAAGTAGAATATAGCACATTTGAATATGTAGCAGTCATAAACTGTTAATATTTTTAATTTCTTGAAAAAAATTCTGCATGATATTCTACTGCTAATTTTGGCTATTGCTCTGATATTTTTGTATTAAAAACAAATCTTCAATGTAACTTGAGTTTCCCCATATGATAATACCATACTGTAGGTTAGAATTTACTAATCCATGATAAATATTTATTAATTCCTTTTGGGATATTTTTGAGTTTAATCTTCTGAGTAAATATACATAAGAGATAGTTTTATTTATAACATTTTCAACATGTTGCTTCCATGATAAATTTTTATCTATGGTAATTCCTAAAAATTTTATTGAGTTGCAAAAATCTACTTGGTTCTGATCATTAATTGTCAACTTGTCAGGATTTTCACCATAATTTCCAAATTTGATAGCCTGGGTATTAGGTACATTTAATTTAAGTCCGTTATTAACAAACCAGCACTGAAATGCATTAATCGAAGTCGCGATATCTTGCTCTAGAATATACAAAGATTCCGCTTTATACCCCCCCCCCTCTCTGTCTCTCTCGGTAGATACTAATTTAAGTCAAAATTAACTTTATACACAATTTTACTATAATATGTTTTGCATATAATTAAAAATTTAAAAAAAATATACTGCCTACAAAATTATTTGTCCTTCCCTCAATAAATTCTTTTATTACTGCTTTATTAAATGTAGGTACCTGTAAAAGGAACGCGAATCATCAACAGCCTTGAGCCGTTTTGTAATAAACAATTCAAACGTCAAACGTGGGTAAATCAATACTTTACTTATTACCTATTTACGATAATAATAATTTATTTTATTTGTTGCGTCAGATTAAAGAAACGTAAATAAAGCATGAATACAAATTTGTGATAGCATCAATGCCACGCATCATATCGCTCTGTTTTGTTTTTCTGGCCCTGCGAAACACACAAAGGTTACAAATACCAATATTTATGCATACAAAGGACGCTTCAACTTTAGTCAGTCACAGCTGATCTCTATCCAGAAAAAAGACGGACAAATCAGCGTTCTATAGTATACAATAATTGCGTAGGATGACGCCACTTTCGCTTACTTTCAATACTTTCAATGATGCACGTATTACAAAAACTAATTATATAGTTAAAAATCGTATCTTTTTATTGCATTGAGCTAGAAGTTTGATTTTTTTTTTGTACAGAACAACCGGTTTATAGACCTTATGTTGCATTTGCAGAAAGGATTGTCAAAAAATCCGATTTAACAAAGACTATAGATTATGACCACATATATTTCTCCATGAAAAAGCATTCTCGAATTTTATTTAAATCGATTCTGCTCGAAAAATAATTGAAACAATGTTTTTAGACTGTGTATTAAACATATAGTTTTTTGTATAGTTTTCACTTCGAAACGACATTTTCCTACGCAATTGATCAAAATGTTTTTGTGTGAGTACAATCTAATGTTGTACATGACAGGAAGTTTGAATACGACATTAGACTGCTCCTGCATGTATAAAAATTGTAATTTTGTGGATCACAATCTAAGGTCATTGTCAAATCAAATTTTGTGCAGCCCAGAATTAGTATTTGATACTAATTGCAACCCTATCCGTTCCTGAGAAAAATAGTCTTGGCGAAATCCTCAAAAATTATTTTGTTATGTAATAATTCTACATGTAATTCGAATTTAATGATTTTCGAGTTTTGTCCTGGCTTGACTGTAAAAACTAATAATACGATGGCTCCATAAGCTCGACCAATAAGAAGCCAAGCTTTCTCCGAGACTCGGAAGGCTCTCCAGCTTTTAATTAGTCTTAAATTGCCGCGGGAAAAAGCTTTATAATTCTATTTCATATTAATCTCGGGTAGCGGCTAGTATTAAATATATTAACCCTGTGCCAAAGTACTCCGCACCGAATACATGGGAAAACGGATCTCGGTGAAATTTTTTTTCTAACTGGGGGAATGAATGTAATTTCAAGTCCTTTCATTTTTTTTTGATAAAACACAGTCTTTTTGCATCTTTTAAACCTCCCCGACTTCAGATATCCCGGCCACTTGCTTACTAGCATATTTCTTTCACCCTAATTTCTAGCTAATTTCAAATTATTAAATCATTATAAAAATCTTTCAATTTTTGACATGAGCTCTTGGACTAAAATCCGTTCCAGTACATTACATAACATTGTTTGTAACTTTGACTCTTCTTCAATAAATTATAGACGATATTGTAAGCATTATATGTATATATGCAGATATAATGATAGCCCTTTAGAGCCTTTAATCAACAAACGTACTATGTATTTAATTACTGGCAAGTTTAGGCCTTTTGACTACGAACTCGGTAGCCTTGTGGCTTCCAATGGTCTTATACCGACGTTTGTTTGTCGACGCTTAATTAAATACACTTTACGGCTTGACTTACCGTGGGTTTATTTTCGTTTCAGAACTATATTTTACAGCCGTACTAGCCTTTACCCGCGCACTAATCTCTCATTTTGATCGAAAACTTATCTTAGAACAATGTTTCAAATAATACCTGAAATGTTATTGTGTTATTTATATGAATATCTCGTACATTCAATTTTATTTAAAAAAAAAATGTTGTGCGTCTAGTTTTCAAGTAAAATAACTATTAAAAATGCGATTTTTAATACATGATACATTATTTATTATTAAAATTAAACCACAATTGATAAGGTTTTGAAAAACTCATTTTTAAAAAGTTTTACTCTTTTAATGCAAAAATTAAAAAAAAAATTCAACGTGTCGATTTGAGGAAATACTTAAAAATTGTCGAAAGAACTGTCAAAGTAGTTGTAAATCATATTTGAAGTAAAGTTGTCTCTATCAGATTCATTATACGCTATGTATACTGCTGTAGTCAAATGTTTTATTAAATTACTTTCTCAAACATAACCTGCAAGATGAGAAATAATAATTTATAAAGTCCTATAACATTTTTTTTATTACAACAAAATACGGACGCAATTACTACGAATACGGTAGTGGGGGGGTGGAGTTGCCTTTTTAAACAATCACATTGATGCCGTCTAGCAAACGATCTAACCGTTAAATTATCCCTGATATCTAACAATCAACGACTGAAGTAACAATGTAGCCTTTTCCTGCGCCCTATACTTTGTCAGAAACCTTGTTTTAAACCAACCATACCGATAACATCTAGCAGACGACCTGAGCGATACATTTTCCTTGACATCACGGAACCATCAGCTGAAGTAAAAATGTAGGCTTTTTTCGCTAAATTAATTGCGTGAAGGTCGGTTTTGTCAAAAAACTTAACCCGAATAAAGCCAAACCGCATCTTAAGTCATTTTAGTGATCTTAATTAGTTTTGATGTGAAACATCTCCTGGCTCGTTTGGATGGGAGTAAAAACGTGCAAATGCCGTAAGTGGCGCTGCCTGTAACTTAAAGTTGCATTTGGCAAGCTTAAATTCATGTTTCACGTCTGCCAGACGTTTCACGACGGCTCCTCTTTTTTTAAAATTTAATTTTGTAAGGGCGCCAACTGCATGAACTTCTGGTATATATTTTCAAGAGCTGCTGTTTTATTTTTTTAAAAGAACATGCAATTAAAAAATAAAAACTGGCAGTCGTCTTGGATATTGCGGAATAAAATTAAATGTTGTATTTCTGACTTTTCACTAGCAATTTTCCGTATTTCGTTTAGAAAATGAACGTTTGAAATGACTTTGCATAAAATTTTCATCTCGACCTTCCATTTCTCGAATTGTTTTCATTTCCATCGTCTATAGCGAGTTAATTTGCGCTAACGGCTGCAATTTACTGCGGGATTCAAATATTTTAGCTCGTATATTAAATCTGTTCATAAAGTTTTATGTACCAATGTCAAAACTTTTGTTTTGTTGATATTTCTCTTAATCAGTTCGACTCAAAATATCTCAAACGAAATTGAAACTTCGCGAGTTTTAAATCGATTCTTAAAAATTCGTTTCAGAGTTGTTGTTGAACTTTTAGAATTATTGATATTCATCTTTTTAATTAATCGAAAACTTTTTTTATTTCGCGTAAAGGTCGATTCATACTATATGCACTAAAGGAAAATGCATCAGTTCAGTACAAATTCAGAACACCCTTTTATTTCGCAGAGGAAATGTTTTCGAAAAAAAAGTTTCGGACAAAAGTTGCAGAAAATCAAGGAGGAGGCATTTTTTTTATTTCATTTGGTGGAGGTCACCTCCACTTTTTTAAATAGGAATTCATATTTTTATCCCGGATATTTGTTTTTTGGGTCAAACAAAATAACTTTTGTATCAAACATTTATCATTTTGATGCAATCCTGAACCATTGTTTGGTTCTCAATTTATCCCATGCTTGAGGGAAATAGTATAATACGATCAGTTTCATTAGTGCGTAATGGGCCACTTTACATGCATGTAAAGCAGCTATTTTATAGGCGAATTTGTAAAAAAAATAGTATTCGAGAACGTTGAATTTTAAATTGTACTAGGTACAAGGCAATTCAAAATACAAATTAAGACCAAAACTTTCCTATTGAGACCTTGTCATTAATATCAAGTCCAATACCAAAACCTTCCTGTCAAAACATAGGGTTTCCATGCCGGAATTCCGAACTTTGCAATTCTGAAATTCCGAAACTTCGCCATTCCCTAATTCCAAACTTCGCAATTTCGAACACAAGTTTTAAAGATACCAATTCCGAAATTGAAAAAATTGGAATTCCAGAATTAATGAACAGATCAAAAATTGCCGTAGATATTTATGCTTCGCTTGTCGACCAGAAAGTAGGTCTTAATATATTCATGATCTCTCTACAGAATCTAGAGTTATATCCAAGTAGGTAGCTTATATGCTTGTTTAAGTTTAATATTCGAAGTGTCTCTAATTTCTGATTAAAAGTTTCAATCAACTTTATCTAGCTCACTAGGTCGAATGATCCGATCCCAATCAAAACACCTTCCCATCAAGAATGAATTTGATTCAAGATTATCTTATTGAGACTGAGATCTTGTTATTGAGACAGAGACGAGACCGTCAAAATTACAAGAATAACAAAACAGAAACTGACACCTTCCTAGTCTCGTCAAGGTCGAAGCACTTGTGCGAGTTGGTAATATTATTACAATGAACCCTTCACTGTTGTAATTAATATGAAAAATCGTATAATATATTTACAACAAAATAGTCCAAGCGGCGGACATAAACAACGATTCAGATAGAGCCAGAGGGTAGAATTTTCAAAAAGGATAGTACACATAGCGACTTCAAACAGTTGCCTTGACGACCCTGTGAGAACCTAATCCAACAGCAGAGAAACGCCGCTTCCAATAGTTATTTTGATGTAGTTATTAGTCTCATAGAGCTATAGCTTTTAATTTTTATGAATTTGTTGCTGGGTAAAAGCTTTTTTAACCTCACCCCCTCAATATAAATAAAATTCATTCATTTTGTAGCAGGTCAAAGAATGGTGCTTTTTTACTTGACCTTGGTAACAATCTTAAAGATGTTTGTCGTTTTTAAGTGGAATTCGGAACCCAAAGAAATGGTGAGACCTCTCGTGAGAAATGCGCCGAACTGTTCTAAGGGGGGTTTTTGACAGCTAAACATTGATTTCGAAAAGCATGATGGAGGTTAGGGTAGCCTCCATCATGCATTTCTAAATCAATGAAAATTTAAAAAAAAATTGCCGAAAAAAAACAAGTTTTTTTCGGCGTGTAGAACCCAGAGTTGAGATCAGCGAAGACCCGTGCCTTAGACCGCATGGCTACCAGTGTACTTACTGTGCTGGCATATTATACCGCTATATAAACCACTTGCTGTAGTCCAAATGAAAGTTACAAACATACATACATACAAACTTACAAGTGAAGTTAATATAAAGCGCGGTGTAAAAATTAAAAGCTCTGGCTCTGTGGAACTAGTAACTACATCAAAATAAGTACCCGGCAGTTTTGTTTCCGCGTTGTCGAATCAGGTTCTTGCATGGTCGCCAAGGCAAGTGATTAAAGTCAATATGTGTACTATTTTTTTTAAAAGTATCATCCGCTATACAAAAACGGAACCTGTTTTTACGTCCGCCGCTTGGACTAAATGGATGAATTTAATGATGATAAATTATTTTTGTCTGTATACCTTCGACGTGAGCCTCGTAATCCCCTGAAGTAACGTTGTTTGTCCTATTATTCATATTTGCTGGCAGAAACACATGGGACTGGAACAGTCCGGCTTTACTGGAGCCCTCTATGTACCGACTATATACTAATCATAATAGCTTCACAGGAGCTCATAACGTATTAATTACATCGCAGAGTTTTTAATTTCAAATCTAGACAGTTTTTTTATACTTCACTGGATTTTTATAGTAAAACAAAAAAACACAACGCTGCTTTTTCGCTAGTTCTTTTTCTTAATGAACCCTTATAAAAAGCTAATCAGTTTATTATTAATGTTTTTTTTGTTTTGAATTTAGTAGGGCTGTGATTAGTTGAGTTGATAGTTTATGTTCAAAGTTCAAGATAATAAAATATTTACAATGGCACTTCAAAAATGTTTGACATACGATTAGTAATATTTATATAATAACTTTAATATAAAACTAGTCGGGAAATGTCTCTCTTTTTACCACGTTTTTATTATCTCGCTTTCTTGTATGTCTGTCCGGGTGGAATTCTGTAAATGGTTTTAAGCTAACTTCCTGGTAACTGGTAAGATAGGGACTTGAAATTTTTAACTTAACTCAGATTTAAATGAAAATACAAGAAAATACTAAAAAGTAGAAAATAATAAAAGAAATAAAAAAAAATAATATAGGTACATACCACGCTTTTAAAACGAACTAAAAAGTATAAAATAATTTCTTTACAGACAGATTTTTAACTTGTAGGATTTGAAAGGAAATTGAGTTCGCATTATTATTAGTTTTTTTATATATTGTTTTTTTGACAAGTCATACGAAATGTAATTTTCCTTTTGACAATAAATGTTTCTATTCTATCTATTCTATTCTTGGCTTCTACGCCTATATGCGTAATTATCCCCGACCATATTCAAATTGCTATTAAACCATTTGGCTAATCAATCTATTTGTGCTAAACGAACAGCCATTCTTCTGTTATCCTTCTCCCCATTCATTCTTCCATTAATTTCGTAATTATTAAGTTTGTTCCAAGCAGCCAGCGAACGGTAACGAAACCGTCACCTGCATGCGCAGTAGCTAAAACGAAGATGTTAGTGCCGATTTTAGAACACGTTTTAGCTACTGCGCATGCATGTGACGGTTTCGTTACCGTTTTCCGGCTGCTTGGAACAAATCTATTATTATTCGTTTTATCTCATAAATAGATTTTTCATTGATAGTTACTCGCTACACTTTTTATATAACTGTCGCATGCGTCCCACGTTTTTCGTTTCATATCCTACAAGTTAAAAGTCTGTCTGTAAAGAAATTATATTATTATACTTATTAGTTCGTTTTAAAAACGTGGTTTATTAAATTTTTTTTTTATTTCATAATGACATTTTTATGCTTACCGAAGCGAGACGTTTTCAAAATATATTAAAATTAAAAATAAAATTCTTGTATAATATTCACATGTTTTTTTATTTTAAAGTTTTGGCTGCTATAATCCAACAAACTATCAACTTTGTTATTTTTATTGTAAAAAATTATTTTTAAAAAGTTGATATATTTTTATTGATTACACCAAAATTTGATTAATGGTTAATCACATGCATTAAATGTTTTACAGAAAACTATTTTAATTATTTATTATAATGCGTATATGCACAATCGATTTTAGCATGGAAATAGTTTATAATTTAAACCCCTCAAGCATCCACTATTCGTACAAACAAAATACACACAAATCGTAAAGGTTTTTGGTACAATGACGTACTACTGAAATTTTAAATAAATAATAATGCGTGTAAACGCGTGTCGCTTACAAATGGCCGTTAGTATATCTGCACACACACACACACACACACACACACACACACAGTATCAAAAATTCATATACCGGGTGCTTCACGAAACAGCGCTGAAAAATATTTCTGTTTGGCCGATTTATTTAATTTTATTATGTGCAGTACTTTCTATTAACGATTGCCATATACAGTCAAATCTGAGTGAGTGAGAACTGGGTAAGCGAGAAAACTCTCTAATGGCCATATTCACCGAACGTAAGTAGTTATTTATTCGGTTCATTTGTTCTTCAGGAAACTATTCTTCCGAATAAATCGCAATAATTCAATTCACCAAGCATAATTACGTTCACTGCAGGTATAAATAATGTGTCCTATATAGCCAGGGTATAAATATTTATTCGCCTGATAAAATAATAATGGCCGCCACATAGATCATAATATCTAACCTATAAACGTGGAGTATTATATCTACAGTTGCTCTTGTGAATTTATTTATGTAGGTATTGTTTATTAACGAAATTTTCTTGAAAAAATAAGTAGAATAATAAATGGATATGAAAAATATACCATTATAACAGAAAAAGCAAAGTTTCAGCGCAAAACTTTTAGCGGAGTAAATGAGGAGTGAATTACGGTCGAATTTCGACCACAGACCGACCCGCTAGTAAAATAAACTGTCCAACAAAACTCAGATCGCCTACAGCCTCCTTCCCTGAATTGTCTATGGAACTAAGTCATTCCATCTCATACCGGTATAAATAATAACAGTATAATTATTTGAATCCCGCTATTTTTATGTACACTGTGTGTCTTTGACCCGTTGGGACACGCGGTATCTTTACGTACCCCCCTGTGAAACATAAAAAATATGTACCTACAGACTAGTGATGTGCCGGATATCCGTATCCACGGAGCTCCGATGGAGAAACAAGATCCGTATCCATATCCGTTAGTTTTATGGCGAATCTTTTACGGATCTTTTACCTTATTAATTTTCAATTCATAGATGAAATTTTATATATATATAGGTGATTAGGTAATAATGAAAAACTGTTAAATTCCATTCAGATTATTTTTTATTTCTTAAAATCGTATTTGGCACCTTTATATAGCAAAAATGTATCGTAGTGAGTACCATACCAATAGTACATAACTCAAAGGTACTAATAAAAAACTATCATTATAATGAGATATTGCACATCGATCTTTGGAAAGACACAATCTGTTATGAGAGTTAACTCTTAAAGAAGTCAAATACTTTTTCCCATAACAGATAGTCTCTTTCCAAAGGTCGATGTGCAATATTTACCGCCTCGTACTCTAAGAAAGTTAAGATCCGTATCCGTATCCGCGGATCTTGAAACTAAATATCCGTATTCAGATCCGTATCCGCGGATATGTATTTTTAACGATCCGGCACATCACTACTACAGACCTACTTATGAATTTGTTTACGGACATTATGATTAAAAATGTATCACATTGCCCTCTTTTATTTCCTCACCCTGATGTGAAACACATAAAGACTTGAATACCATACGTTTGTACAAAGAACCGTTAACCTTACTAACGCTTATGACATTTGTTGTCGAGCGTCTATAATCTACAATCTGTCAGGTGCGTTTTATCCACATCGGTCGAGTATGTTTTAATTCAGTTAAGAACGTCCGTAAGAATTAGAGTTGTGGATTTTCCAGGAAATTTTTTGGAAAATTTTCCAAACCACTAAATTAATAAGGTATTGTAAAATTAAACTCTCATTCACTGCAGGCTACAAATAAACACAACGAGTATTATCATCAGCTCTGGATGTGATGCCATTTTGAGTTTTTTCCTTCCAACACATAGCTTCCAATAAAAACAATAATCTAGTGCTGTTTACATGAGAGGAATTCCCTTTATAACTGCAGCAGTCAGTACAGTGGTGCAATCTTCTGGCCTCTACCAGTACTTCATTACTATCAAATAAGAGAAATCAGTTATTAATTTTCTTTATGAGTTGCAAATTAAACAATACGACAAATCTATACTAATATATAAAGCTGAAGAGTTTGTTTGTTTGTTTGAACGCGCTAATCTCAGGAACTACTGGTTCAAATTGAATAAATTTTTTTTTGTTGGATAGCCCATTTACCGAGGAAGGCTATAGGCTATATAATATTACGCTACGACGATTAGGAGCGGAGCTTTAATGAAAAATGTTGCAAAAAGTATCTCAAAAATAAGCTTCTATTCATGTGAAATGCACTAACTAGATATACTCATATTAGTGATGAAAGAACACAACCTTTGGTAGATCAATCGGTGGCGCATGCGACTGTCAATATCAGGATCGTGGGTTCGAGCCCCACGTTGGGTGAATATATTTTTATTTTTTTTTTTATTTTTTGCATTGCTTTCTTCTAAGGCTTACATTTAAATTTATTTTAATTTTATTTAATTCCTTTAAAAAAAATTATTCGTTATAAAAAGTTTAAATACTACTCTTTATCGACAAAAACTTTTGAACGGTAACTCCGATCATCATGAAATTTGGACACAACATTCATCTCGGTAAACTAAGATGAATGTGTGTACTCATGTCCCTTCCTCCCCCATTCATTCTTTTGCACCCGGGTGAAACCGGGCGGGACCGCTAGTCTTAAATAAAACAGAATCAAACTTAATTGTGGAATACAAAGTTAGAATTATATCCTGCAGTTGTTTAAATGCGGTACATTAATTGACTAATAAAACAGAGTGGAAACTTCAATTATGTCTTATAAAAAATTTACTAAAAAATTGCCTTTTTGGCATTGAAAATTTTCCTCCCCACATCACTAGTAAGAATACATTGGTATAGACGTAGAAATTTGAAATGGATAGTCCTTGAGAAATATTTTTTTATTGCAAATTAATCTTGCTTCGTTTTTTTTCAACTCATATAACGTTTTTAAAACATATAATTTTGTGGTAAAAATATCAACACCTTTAGCTAGTCCGAATATAAAAACAATTGACTGTTATTTTAATTAAATTATGTTATCACTTAATTATTCGCGTGGGCTGATAGGAAGTCCTGTCACTTACTTATATACATATATAGTGAGGTTTACTTATTCTAGATCAGAGGCTACCAAACTTTTTGGTCTCGTAGACCACTTGCCATGTTTTTCGGTTTTGGGTAGACCCCCTGCTTATCTGATATTGATTTTTTGCAAATTCATTAATTTCAAATGTATTTTTAACAACCGGTGTAGTTCTACTCACTTTGAACGATTTAAATTTATAACGGTATAGTGAAATGTAGTGAGAAATGTTTAGTTTTATACATTTATTAATTAGATTCAAATTAAACGAACCAAATTAAAATTTACTTTCTGTTACATAAAATAACTAAGCAAAAAATAAATGCTTTTAGTGTGAGGGATAAACCTGATGCTTTGATAATATATTTTCAACATTTGGCATCAATTTAGTTAGATTTAATCTTAAATCTCTTCGGTTAACGATGTCCAGTTTGTTTCTTTTTTTGTTATGAGATTCACTATCGTTGACCCCCATTTTCATTTCATGGACCCCCAATTTTTTTTCCCGCTGACATGGACCCCTTGCAAGTTGTCGTCGACCCCTGGGGGTCGATATAGACCACTTTTGGAATCACTGTTCTAGATAGTGATATACTTCGCAATATAATATAAGCGGCACGGTTTTTATGCGTCGGGCAGGTATGCGTTACATTGTTTCAATGCTTCACCACTTCATTAAGTGAACCGTACTATAATGATGACTCAAATTCTCTATTATTTAAAAACCGTATCTAGTACAGTATATTACCTATGGCAAAAATATTTTAAAATAATTTTTTTGAAGAAGTTTCGAGACATCACGAGGTCTCCTGAAACTGAAAAAGAAAACAAAATTGTATGAAAACGCAAGAAGGACCCGCCCCTTTCTTTCGGATGGTTTGTGAAAAAAATGTTGATTTATAATAATAATTGTTTATTTAATCCTCTTTCGATAATACGAATTCATGTTTACTAACTAATTACAGTTTCCAGACAACTATGTTGCCGTTCATTATAAAGTTCTATACAATAAAAATTTTTAACGCCCGTTGCACTGTCGAGATTTTGTTTTGGGTACAACGCGCCTAACAAAATTGACACTATACTAGGAGACGTACATTATGGCGTCATTCTGCTCAGAGTCAGGCAACATACACGTTTTGCTCTGTGTTTATATTTGAACTGTCACTGCGCGCGCACCAGATTTATTCACAAAACTAGCTTGGAAAAACGTCTCGTGTGAGCACATATAACATCAATCAAGAAAACCAGCGTTAGAAAACTATAGTAGGCAGTGTTTCTAGTCTCGTGTGTGCATGAGATTTTGTAGGAATCCGGCCCCATTTTGGGCTCATGTAATTAATGGACATCTCTTATATGCCCCCATGTAAATTCAACTGGACGTATAGACGGAGAGTTGGCTACGGAGAAAATGGGTGACTCGGTGCAGAGCTGAATATTTGCAGCATAATAGGAGATAGTACAAGTAAGTAGGGAAAAAATTGCCAGAAGGCTAGGCGGAAGATAAAGAGCCGCCAGAAGGCGCTAATGTTGCGAAAAATCAGTGCACTTCTGGCAATTTCTATACGTATTCTGTAATTCAAAACTAGATTATATATTATATATATTATAACAATTACATTCGACAAATATTCAAAATTATTAATGACATTTTGATAGAAATAAATTAATCGTCATATATTTTCATTAATAAAATTACGTTGTTATAACAACGTAATTTTATTAATTTATTTAATTTTATTTCTATCAGAATGTCCTTAATAATTTTGAATATTTGTCGAATGTAATTATTATATCATGTTTGAATTTTCAGTATGCCCTTATAACTATACAAATATATAATATATAATCTAGTTTTGAATTACAGAATAAGTATAGAAATTGCCAGAAGTGCACTGATTTTCCGCAACATTAGCGCCTTCTCGCGGCTCTTTATCTTCCGCCTAGCCTTCTAGCAATTTTTTCCCTACTTACTTGTACTATCTCCTATTATTCTGCAAATTTTCAGCTCTGCACCGAGTCACCCATTTTCTCCGTAGCCAGCTCTTAGACCAGTACAGCATCGATGAAATAATTTACAAGGAGATATTTATACGAAGTTACTATGAAAACATTTGGTTAAATTGACAGATGACAAAGTGCTAAAATTTGTGCTAAATTTTATAATAAAATGACAGATATTACAAATATATCGTCTTTTTTTACTATATCAAATATTGTTTTATTTACATAAGGCCAACCTGTAAGTTTATTCAATATTTTATTATATATATTTATATTAAATTAATACCATAAAATATTATGCCGTTACACTTACGCAGTATACAGGTTTAACGTTATTAACAAAAATTCTTTTTGATTTTGCCACCTACTTGAGTCAAGAAAATCAAACCTCATAAGTTAATATTATGACAGTACTGTCACTTACTCATCAGGAGAAACATTGAAATATTGTTTGCATTCCAAAGTTTTTTGGGAATTAGCGCTGCCAGGAACCCGAACACATACAAGTTGGTTAGTGTATGCCATCTGATAGATTCTCTAATACAAGACGCTGATGATCTCGGTTGTTCAGCGTCTATAACTTACAATTTATCTACTCTCACTGGCAGGCTTAGTTCTGAGTCCACTAAAAAGCTTAGATGTTGAGCGTCTATAATTTACGATACAGTTTTGAACACCAGCAAAGCAGACACGACGTATTTGAGGCGGTATATTTTTTAAGACGACAAGTTAATTAAATTGGGAATATAAACTCAACGAAATTACGTTATTTTTAGAGTCTAGTGTAGAGCTTGACGTAAGGTTGAAAAACCCTACTATTAAAGACCGGGCACACTTATCCAGCACGGACCAGCACAACACTGAGCAAAAAATTTGAAAAGAATTTTGGCCCTGCAGGCCATCCCTGTAACTTCCCGCTATTTTCGAGTTCAAAACGCTCAAAAATATATAAAATATAGCAAGAAGTTTATTTTTTAGCTCTTCGAGCTCAAAAAAAAAACACTTTGTTACGAAATCTTCGTTCACGATATCTCATGAACAAATAAACCGATTTAGATGCGATTTGCGGCAGTCGACGCAATTTTTTAACCGACCCGGCTTAAGAAATTTCCGTGCTTGTTTTGCTTTCTTGGATACGCCAGTGTTTACGGCGTAAAAAAAGACAGGAGTATATGTTTGCACCCTAATAGTTCGGTTGCGATTTTATTCCTATGCTCAGTATAGAATAAAAGTATATGACTTTCATTCAAAATTTTTAATTGTTTAATTCGGTTATGAAAAATTCAGATAAGTAAAAACACTTCGCTATTAACCGGAATTATTTCTAGAGGCGATAAAAAAAACAGAGCCGGCCTAACTAATTAAAGTTACATTTTTTCTGTAGTAATAAGTACGCAATAAAAAATCACCCATATCTATAATTATGAACTGTTCTATGTCCAAATATGATTAATTTCGGTAACAGGTCAAGTTTCTGGAACAAAATGCTTTAAAGTTTAAAATCAAATTTATATTTTCAAGTAGCTCTCTTAAAATATTTTAAATTGTTTCTTGTGTTAAATTGGAATTTAAGGTGCCGGTGTAGATTTTTTTCGTTTTATAGAAACCGTTAAACAAAATAATTCCCAATCTGAAATTAAATCTTATTCAAGTTCTGATCTGAATCCTGCTTTAAAATTTTATTTTTTTTATTAATTTGTGCAACACACTGGCTACCAACTTACTATAATTGTTACTAAATATTTTAACTTACAACATCCACTAAGAGCTATAAAAAAATTAAATACAACAAATTACAGGCTTGATATAAGTCGCTTACCATTAAGAAAGTGTTCTGAACCGGCAATCATGTTGAAATATCACTAATTAGTGACACATTGCACCTGAATATTTAAAAACGTAATCCACTTTTTTACCGATTGAATAATTAATTAAATAAAGCTTTCACGCATAGAACACACAACCCATTTATATTAATCGGAAAAATATAAAAGTACGATAAACAAAACAATACAGCCAAAAAAATAATTAAATGTGACAAATAAACTATGAACATAAACAACGAAAGAAAATAAAAGAAAAAACAAAACAAACTACCCTAACAAAAGCATGTCACTTTACAAATGAAATTCGTTTGTTTAAAAAAACGTATGTCTTTTGTTTATCGATCTTCAAGTGTTTGCAATTGTTTAATCGGGTTCTCTAGCTACCAATAAAATTCTGCAGTTTAAACACATTTAAATTGTTCGAATTGAACAAATTAAACTGAAACATTGGCTCAATAAAGCCATATCGACCAATGTTGAAAGCGTGTTTACGCTCCAGGTATTCTAGAAACACTGGTATGATTGTTGTTAGGATATGCAACATCGACGCGCATGACCATTGTTGCATTGTCGTCTGGCGCAAACGCGTCCATTTTGCTGTATCTATGAGGGCTGCGTTCGACCTGGTGGTTGAAGACTTGCAACTACTCTTCTACAAGCAATTGTCGGTAAGGGCGTTTTTGATCAACCTTGCTTTTACAACCCTGTTAACGCACTAAATACAGTCCGTCCGTAAATTTCTAGAAAGCTGCAACAGAGACAGCTATACAATAATAAGGTGACCAACTATACTCATTTACTGAGTTTTGTACTCTTTTTTCGCAAACCGTACTCTTTTCAAATCCTGTACTCTGAAAGTACTCATTTGTATAATTTTCTACTCATTTGAATTTCTAAAACATTTTTTTAGATTATTTTATTTCAATTTTATTAATTAAATATTTAAAATTATTTTGACAGTGATTTGAATTTCACGCGCGCATATTGCTTGCCGTTTCCGGCACGTCAGAGGACAGGGCAAACACCAGACACGAGTTTGAAAGTGATTTGAATTTCGCGCGCACATATGGCTGCCGTTTCCGGCACAATTGAGAGGCCGTATTATGTACCTGGAGAGATAGATAGATACTACAGACCTCTTTTTCTAACAACGTCAAAATTACATTTGTGAAAAGAGATGGATATATCTATCTCTCCAATATTTGTGTACGTAATCCCCAGGCTGATCTTTGATGTGCAGTATGTAACGGCATGCTTGACAGTCTTGACGCATGCGTAGTATGTACGTTTTTTCTTCTTTTTTTCACCTATGTAATACTTGCAAAGTGTACTCTTTTTGAACAAAAAATAGCTAGTTGGTCATCTTAATACAAACTAGGTACGAACAACTGACGAACGTTTAATGCAGAGCCCCTATAAGATGTTATTCATTTATTTAAATTTTTTAAACAACTGGTGACCCGGCGGCAACTGAACACTTGCCGCAGAGAGGGCTTCAGAATTTCCTCATCTTAACCGCTCTGCAATTACGTCACTAGAAACTGTCGCTTTATTAAGTTAAGACCATCACAGATGGAAAGTTATTTTATCCTATTGTTGAATCTTTTTGAGACAACATTAATACCAAGCATTGTCGATCACAACATTGTTTTGTTTTGAGTCTCTATGAGCTACGCTGAAGAAAGAAATAGGTAGAATATAATTTTCACTCTCGTTGTGATCAAACTTATTTAGACCCCGTCTTGATTAAATTAAATTTTATTGTGTTTTATTTTTAGTTTTATATGAAGATCAAATCAGATCCTTATGTTACTTATGTAGGTACTATCGAAATTAGAAAACCAAAGAAAAGCTTTTGTTAAAATGTACTAAAACGAAGAAAATAAGCAATCAAACATATAAAATAATGTTGTCATTGTTGACCTGACCTAAAAGCTTATCGCGAGATATATTCATAAAAAATTCATAATATGAGCGTCTTCTTGCGAAAAGCGTTTAGTTCAAGACGGCAGTGATAAAATGGTTTTATTTGTTTGATTTTCTATTAGTTTCTTCATTTTAGAATATTTTTTTATGACATTTTTATTATGCAAAATAGAAATACCTATACGTCAATTTCCTTTTTAAATTTTTGGCTAGATATAGGAAACATTTCTCGATGTCTGCAAGGACCCATTGTGGTCTGAATTGTCCTGAGCCCTCTTGAGAATGCAATCAGTGTATTTGTAACGGAGTACTTATTAATTATAATGCCATTAAAAAAATGAACTTTGTTTTTAATACACCAAAATGTATGAAACAAAACCACAACAAATATTTCAAAAATACATTAATTTAGAACCGATTAAAAAGCGATTAATAACTTGCTATTTTACCAATAATTGTAATGTATACATTTTTAATGTTCAAAACCTGTACGATCAGCAATATTATTCGTTTGAAATTATCGCCTTTTGAAATATTTACTTTCGAAAAAGAAAATAGAAATGCAAGGATGTGGAATCGTTACACCATTTATATTTTTCAATAAATAAAATTATCGACCAATTTTTCAGACAATATATCAACAAAATAAATAGGTAATTAATACATTAACGTTTTGACCCGGATTTGGACCTTTTCAGAACTGATCTAAAAATATAAAAAATAATTAATATTTAATTTCTAATTCGCTTTTTATAAAATTCCTTCAAAATTATTTATAAATATCAAAATATTTTTCAATATTTTGATATTTATAAATAATTTTGAAGGAATTTTATATATTAAAAAATATTTTGATGTTTATTAATAATTTTGAAGGAATTTTATAAAAAGCGAATTAGAAATTAAATATTAATTATTTTTTATATTTTTAGATCAGTTCTGAAGAAGTCCAAATCCGGATCGAAACGTTAATGTATTAATTAAATATTTATTTTGTTAATATATTGTCTGAAAAATTGGTCGATAACTTTATTTATTGAAGAGTTCTAATCAGACGTTAATCAAAGATTTGACCATTTATATTTGTAACATACAAAATTGCGATATTTTTTCATAGATACAATTTTTCTAAATGGCCACGAACAGGTAGGGTCATTTGGGCCTAGTACCAATCTATTATTTTTGTAATCATTGTTCATTGCCTCGCTCCACGGTAGATATAGCTAACGAAATGTAATTTTAAAAATTGTCAGCAAATATTCAAAGTTAACGAAAATTCTGTTACAAAATTATCATTTTATTTGCGGTCCACTGCAATACAAAACAAAATTATTTTTTATTAAAATGTCATAATGGTGCGGAACTTTCTAAACGCGAGTTCTACTCGCACTTGTCCGTCTTTTTTTCTACATCAGTTTTGGGTTAGGAAAATAACATTTTTGGTTGGACACCGCACTGTAAAATACATAGCTACTTTTCACAGTGGTCGTGAAATTACACATTTAACACTAGTGTTGTAAAGTTGGGCGGAATAAAATATGCGTAGTCGTACTACAATTTCCATAGTAAAAACCGTATAAGAATTGAACACAGCCTACAATTAGTGACCTTGATCAAAATTTGTCAAAATATTGTAAAATTTGGTGAAAATCAGCTTTTTTATAGGAGGTGCGCGCAAAAATTGTAGTTTATAATGATGTGATGACTCGAGTGACTGTTAAATCTTGCAGTCGTTCGTTTTAACATGTCACACTCTCATCAAAATACCTTGATTTACGAACAAGATACATAAATTACTATTTCAAAAAAAATGTTTAAAACTCTATTTTGGATACAAAGTATCTATCATGTCAATTTGTTGTAATTTAAATATTTTAACAAATAATGATAAGTAAAAAAACTAACAAAACAAACATTTCTGTTGAATGTTACAATCAGAAAAGTTGATAAGAATGTTCTATCGTACATAATATTTGTTTACTATAGTGGGCTAGGCTCGGGTATTTAGTTTGTATAAATAATCATATTTTAAATAATACAATGTTATAATATTGATCAATGCCGTATGACATAGGTGCTGTATATCTATATATGACCGCGATGACGTAATGACGGTTAACCATTCGCTCGAAGACTGGTCGTGTGTTATTGTGCTTAGCGTTGCTAAACATTACTACGTCTCCTAGAAATCATCTGTCAAGATTATTTGTGTTTACGCAGCGCATAACCGCGAATAATGTTCAGTTTGCTCACGAAATACTATGAAAAAGAACGCGAAAAATTTGCTCCAACTTAGCGTAATTGATTGTCTTTAATATAATCGTTGTTTTGTTTTATCTTTTTAAATAGATTCGTCATGATTGTGTGTTGTCAGTTATTTTATTGAAAATATATTCTATTTACAATTATAACAATCGACGATCATCAATAATTACAACAATGGCTTTGCTTGAAGATTATTATGAACTTGTGGAAAGAGATAGTAAGGCGGTGTCGCCTTTGTGGAAAGGTACTTTTTTATATTTAATCAATTAATTTTTTATGTTTAATTTGACTGCATACTAAAAGTGAATTAGCTTGATTTTATTTGTTAATAATTTAATATTTGTGCGTAAATGAGTGTAATAATGTAATTTTAACGAAGTGACGTACTTAGATGAAGTTTATAAATTAACTAGGGACCCGGTCCGGCTTCACCCGAATTTGTAGATTGCCTATTAAAGATAACACGTTTAATTGGATAATGCCGGTCAAAATTATTTTTATAATTTTATTACTCCAAGAACATACTACAGTGTATAGGAGAATCAAATCGTTTACAAAAAACATTTAAATAATATAAATTGCAAGTGTCGACAAGCAAATAATTATTTTGTTGCGAGTTATTTTTAAATCTTCTAAGATTATTTATTTGAATAATTTGGTGTAAACGTCAATTTTGATCTAAATTAAATACCTGAAGTAACTAACATATTTAATTGTATAACGATTAAATACCATATCGGCCAAAATAGTTTCACAAATAACTCATTATTTTTTTATCATATTTTGAAAGAAAAAAGTGTTTAATGTGGGTCATGCTATCACGGACTTTTCTGTAGACCTTTTTAAGACCTTACAATTCTGTAGTATATTAATTTGGTGTATCTTTTATGGTTTAATCTGCAGCGTTAACCATGTAAGCATCCAAAAAGCGTCTTTTTACGACTTGATTACAAACGTCGAGATTTCTCTACCATATTTGAATTTAATATTAATGTATTATACATATAAACCTTCCGGGAGATATTCTCTAAAAGGAGGTAAAAACCACACCAAAATCCGTTGTGTAAATTAGAAGAACTAAGCGAACAAACAGACAAACGTAGATAGCGACTTTGTTTTATAATATTTAGAATTTATAGGTCGAATTATCAGTTTTCACAATTTTTGTCTGTAGGTTGTCTCGGCTACCCTTAGGTTCAGATGTTTCCTGTAAAAATCGACATTGACGTGAGCGAGGCGGTAGGTAAAACACTGAATTATTTACAAGTGAAATAAGTATATAAATATAGGTATATAGCAATAAAAACGATCAATAAACTTTTATATGTTATGTAGTTTAAACAACGCGTGGTTTTTAAAAGTCTGAGAAGTCGATTATTATCGTCCGATTTTTGTTTAGAAACATAAAATAAAACTCTAAATTTATTATTTAGCAATTAAACTTATATAGGTATTCAATGCTATTTGCATTCAGTTTTTATAATCTATACTATTATATAAAATTGAAGAGTTTGTCTGTTTGTTTGTTTGATGGAACGTGCTAATCTCAGGAACTACTGGTTCGAATTGAAAAAAAAAAATTTTTTTTGTTGAATAGCCCATTTGCCGAGAAAGACTATAGGCTTTATAATATCACGCTACGACTAATAGGAGCGGAGCATCAATAAAAAATGTTGCACAAAGTATCTCAAAATTTGTCCGTCCGACAAAAACTTTTGAACGGTAACTCCGATCATCATGAAATTTAGACACAACATTCATCTCGATAAACTAAGATGGATGTACTCATGTACCCCCCCCCCCCCATTCGTTCTTTTGCACACGGGTGTAGTCAACCTGCAATATTTTTTCCGCAGCAAAAAAAATGTGAAAACCGTTTGATTTGTGGACCGAACCTAAAACTTCCCGCTATGTGTTAAACACGTTACAATAAATTGATACTATTGTGTTTATAATTCACTAGCCGTTACCCGCGGCTTCGCACGCGATTGAGACTAAACGCGGATGCATTCCCATTATTTAGCATGAACCCCCCTAATAAATTTTAATATTCATGAAATTCACGTGATCAACGTCCCGATAAACCTTGAAAATGACTCATGTTGATTTTTAGACTATTTACCCTTTTTCACCCTCTGAGAGGGTTGTTTGTGAAAAGGCATGAAGAAACACGTGTTTATTTATTTGTTGACAGGAGTAATCCTGCGCATTTTCAAATTGATACATCTATCCATGCAAATTTTGAACCCTCGTTAAACTCTTTTATCGATTGGATTTTCAAAAATCTGTTTTTAGCGGATGCCTACGTCATAATAACTATCTGTGTGCCAAATTTCAGCCTAATCCGTTCAGTGGTTTGAGCTGTGCGTTGATATATCAGTCAGTCAGTCAGTCAGTCACGGTTTCCTTTTTTATATTTAAAAAGAAATGGAAGAAAGCGTTTAAAGAGCTTTTCTGGTCAACGTTATTTTCAAATTTATTTTTTGAACTACTTCGAGAGTACTTGACCGATTGACTCCAAAATCTAATCAGGTCTAAGTCTCAATAAGCCCTTTCGAATTCCGCAAACAGATTCTAAATTGGTTGATTCGCTCTAAAGATATAGTACGACAAAATAGTATATTGTGCAACTAGTGCGATAATGCCGCACGAGCTGCACATACTATTTTTTATTACGAATTAAATCAAATTAAAATTAAAATTTTATTACGAATTAAAAAAAGAAATGGGAAGTAATAAAAATTAAAATTAAATCATTAAAAAGTTGAAAATTCAGTTAAAATTGTTATTGTATTGGTAACTATGGTAACTCTAAATTTGCGTGCGGCAAACAATAATTTCAGTGCGACAAATAAAGTTTCCGCACGCAAATGAAAATAGCTACTTTTCAACCGTAACAGCGTGCGTAAACATACCACTTTTCCCGCATGAGTAATAAAAAAATTACAGGTACAGACGTACAATCAAAAATAGTCAGAATATCTTCCTAGAACCCCAAAACGTTGTGATCTGAGATTTTCGAAAGTTCAATCGAAACTAATAAGTTCTCGTTTTTTTGAAAACTTTCAATAGCGAGAAGAAAAATGCATTTTACGCTGACAATTTTCGGAAAAACGGATTTAAATTCGTTTTGGATCGGTCTGTGAATGCGCACAAGGTGACTGATATATAGGTATTTGTTTATGCGTAAAACCATTAACCATACCGAATGTTTCCACTTTCTATGTGTGCGTTTATATAGGTACACAATGTTTGTAAAGTTCGCTGCACACCAGGCTGACTTTGCCATTAGAATCGTCACTGGAATTTGTGCTTGCTGCCGTACTAGCTGCGAGGATGGAAGTGACATCTCTGCAGGCACCGTTGCTATAGGTCACAGGCTTGATTTTAAAATTAAAGGCCGCTGTACACGAGGCTGGATTTGCCGCTAGATTTGACTACTAGTTTTCAAGCGCTGGTTTTTATGTGCTCGCTTCACATGAGACGTCTGTTCAAGCTTGTTTTGTGTATAGATCTGGTGCGCGCGCAGTGACAGTTTAAATATATACACAGAGCAAAACGTGTCTGTTGTCTGACTCTGATTAGAACGACGCCGTGTTGGTTTGTGGGCGTTTGTTCATGTCGCCTACGTGGCAAGATACTTTTCCTGATTGGTTCTTGCTCAAAGCAAACAGAGGACCTAGAATGAAAAATAGCCCCTGTTCTAATTTTAAAATCAATCTTGTGAACTAGTAGGCGAGCCCGCAGTGACGTCGTTTCCAGCCTGCCGGCCATCAGAAGTCCAAGCAGTGTTTCCAGCCTCGTGTGCAGCGGTCCTAACATCACTACGGACACCGTTTCTAGGTCACAGGCTGAAGCTTGTTTTGCCGCTGGAATCGCTGTTGGGATTTGCGCTGGCTGTGTCGCGCTGACTACGAGGATGGAAATGACGTCATTGAGGGCTTGCGTGCGTGGTTACAAGTTGGATTTCAACAGTCGAACCGGAGCTATTTTTCATACTTGTTTCTGTGCTGGCTTTTAGCAAGTACCAATCAGAAAACACATGGACAAACGTCATAAATAAACATGGCGTACCGAAGTGTGTGTTCTGTTCAGAGACAATAAACGTTCACTTTTGTTAACATTCGAACTGTAACTGCGCGCGTACCAAACCTATCCACAAAGACAAATTCAAAACAGACATCGTGTGAAGCGAACACATAAAAAACATCACGAAATCCAGCGCTACAGTACGCTTGAAACCTAGCAGTCAAATTTAGCGACAAAACCATCCTCCTGTGCAGCGACTTTTTTCGTACTTGATTCTCTGCTGGCTCTGATCAATAACCAATCAGAAAGCAGAATCTTATCACGTGGACAACATGGACAAACGTCATTAACAAATATGGCGTCATAGCGTATATTTTTGTCATGAATATATATAGTTAATAAATAAAAACGCAATAATTGCTATTCGTTTTCGACAATCAACTTTTGCTGTAATCGCGTTATCGTCCATTTTTGTTGATATTCGAACAAAACCAGCTTCAAATCACGAATCGCGTGAATTAGCCAACACATAACAAACCGTTACAGAATCCAGCGCGACAGCAAGAATGGAACTTAGCGGCGACTCTGGCGACAAAACCAGCCACGTGTGCAGCGACCTTTATTTAATTCATGAATGTGTGCGCCGCGGCCGTACGTATGTAAAGATGCTGTCATGGAGTATATTAATAGACATAACGTGGTTCCGCTGAACCTTTGCCATCTCTAGTTTAAGCCCCACTGAACTATAACACATCTAATTACCATAAAATATAATTACTATTAGTGTCATGTTTGTATTAATGCGATTGTTCGAATCCCTGGGGCTAGATTGACGTACTTTTTTTTGTCGGATAGATGATAAACTGATACTTGCCCCAAGAGCGTAGAAAAGGTGGGTGAATTGGGTAATTACCCCCCTAAGGTCATAATAATAAATATATAAAATTGAAAATAACACGAATACCTGGCTAAAAAATAAAATTTAGTTATACTACTTGAAAAAATTCAATTGGGCGACGGGACCATTCCAACTTCAAAATGTTGACATCTTAATATATAAAAATTACGTGTCACATGTTTGTCCGCGATGAACTCCTAAACTACTGAACCGATTTTAAATTTGATTTGCACACCGTGTGCAATTCGACCCAACTTGAAAGATAGGATAGCTTACATTTCAATTTATAGTCGCAATATTATTTTATTGCAAATTATTTGTCTATTCCTTGACAGTCATAATACAACCATATAAGATGGCAATACCTGTTGACTGGATTGAGTGAATATTCAATAGATGGCGCAACGAACTTAACAACCATATAAGATGGCAATACCTGTTGACTGGATTGAGTGAATATTCAATAGATGGCGCAACGAACTTAACAACCATATATCTAGATCGAGGATGTAAAAAAACTGAATATCGTTCAAAACTGCTCGGCACGACGGCGCAGCCGGAGTGCTCGAAATAGAGCAAGTGTTTTAAAGACTAGTTATCCACGAATACTTTACGCTATTTTTTTTCGAGCACGACGGCGCAACCGGAGTGCTCGACATACACACATATACGCCCATGTATATTTTAAAATAGCTAGCAATTAATAAAATAGATAGATAGATAGATAGATGTTCCAATTAAATTGTTTTATTATTTCACTTTATACGTAGCGAAGCACGTACTGGGCCGCTAGTTTGATTATAAAAAGGGAAATAAAATTTCTTATATCGTGTGAGGTGACGCGGGTAATGGCTAGTATTCAATATGCCTTGTCATAATATGTTCCCATATAGATATAAGTAACTAGAGTCCGCGAGTGAGCCTTGAAAGTGTCTGCGATTAAGAGAGAGAAGGCTGCTTACAATTCCGTATCACTATGGTAACTAAAGATATAAACAGCACATGGCTAGTTACAGTTTCTGTCAACGAGCGCTCGAGAGAGAGAGAGAATGATACGGAACGTTTGCAGCGTTCTCTCTCTGAACTGCAGACACTTTCACTTATGGCATGCATATCCGCTAGCGTATTTATTGTTTATTTATTTATTTATTTCCTCAATAAAAATATACAAAATATATACAAATAGAGGCTATCCTGCCCAACTTGGGTGACCAGTGCTAGGGCAAGAATTTACTGCAGACGTGCTTATATATTATATAAATTATTATATAAATGAAAATGAAAATAAAAGAAAATAATAATTATAATAATAAATTAAACATTTTATATGTTATAATGTGTTAGTCCAGTCAGATTAGTTGAGGATGTCGTATAATATAATTTTTGATTTCTCGTCATGGAACAGTTGAATATTTTTTTATTGAAAGTTTTTATATTTTGAATTGTTTTGAGCTTAATGTTGTTATATAGTTTGGGACCAAGGAATACCGCGTGGTTTTGGCTGAAAGTTTTCGTCATTTTTGGTACTTGTATATATTATTAGGATTGTAGGACATCATTCTTGTTTTATAAGGATGATGATAAGGGACATGGTTTTCAGGTTTTTTATGAAACATGGATAGAACTGCTTTGGCATATAACTGTGTAATATTCAATATTCGAAATTTATTGAACAGTTCTGAGGAGGGGTAAAGTCGGTTTTTTTTTTTGGATTATCCGGAGTAGGAGTATTCTAGTACTTATATTTCTCTATGTATGTTCCACGTCATGTAAAAATTCTGACGCCGCCATCGTGTTCAGCATCCTCGAAAACGGGGGAGGGGGAAGGTAGTTTCATTCCGGCTCAAAATATTTACCATTTTCGCGTTTTTTCCGACTCACACACGCCACTAATTATTTTGTACTTTGTTACAGGGGCTCAAATAGTGTGCTATGTAACGGCAGCGATATCTGGCTACATTTCAGGAGTGTTTTTCATTGTAGTGAGCAAGTCATATGCCATGAATTGTTTCCTATTCGCTGACCTTGAATTTGAATCTAACGCAACAACGTCTGTCGAGAATTTATTTGCTCTTACTTCCGAAAGAAGTGATCGTTTTCCTGCTGGAGTACCGGAAATACACACAGTTCTGACGACTTGGAGTAGACCTGCAACTTGTGAATTTGTTGGATACACTCCGTTGTTGTCGACAATATTTGGGGCCATTTGGGTCACTTTATTTTGTATGTGCCCTCGAGGAGGCGAAGGCTCCCTTTCAAGGTGAAGTCCACAACTCACTAAGGACCAACCCACGCATGCTACTTTTTTAAGTAAACCTTCTTTTGGCACGGTAGGGTAAAATCGATTCATTAGATTGAAAGTGTAACGAAACGTTGCAATGCACGTATACCGTATATTATATAAAAACCGGCCGTGCAACATTGTGCTGTGGTGAGAAATATAGCATATATCTTTTTATATATAAAAATTTTGACCGCGCTAATCTCCGAAACCACTGAACCGATTTTAATGAAATTTTGTAATGTGTAGTGCTTGGTCCAACTTAGACTATAAGATACTTTTTTTTATTTTAAATCAGTTTCTTAAGCCGAATCCTCCGTGCTTGTTTTGCCCTACACACTTCACGAAGATGCACCTACAGGAAACATTATGTGCATTTAGTGTAGGGGAAACGCCCGCGGGAGATTCTGTTTTATAGATAGTCAAATGAATAAACATAAATATTAAATATGCATTTATATTTAATTAAAATTAGACATCTATTTTAAAAGTAATTTTCGAGGATCTTCAGCAAAACGTTTTATGACGCCTCCTAAAATCCAGGGGGGCAGCTGCCCCCCTCTGCCTCCCTTCCTGAGTACGCCCATGAACTGAGGTCATCAGCGTCTTGCGAATGTTTAGTTTATAAAAAAATTCAAATTGATGGAAAAAAGTTAAAAAGCATAGATTTTTAAGAAAAAAATTGAATTTTACAATCAATGCTCCCATTGAAAATTTGGCTGTCTTTAAAATCGGGCATTTTCATACAAATTAATAGAAAAAAGTTTCAAAACTTTAAAACTAGAAAAATTGACTTAATTCAAAAATAAATTATTATTTATTTTTAACTTTTATACTTCTAAAGACAGTTTTAAATAAAATTTTTGAGAACATGACAAGAAAAAAAATAATTGTTGACACGGTTTAGTGAGGTACTTTTCATTTCTGAGTGGTGCTTCTTGGTGCCCCCTGAGACGTGATGCCCTAAGCAATTGCTTAATTTGCTTATAGGTTAATCTGGCACTGTAGTTACAAATTAGCGGTGACAGAGCACGGAATTAAACAAATGTTTTATTTTTAGATTGGTAAGGCCATGGAGAATTGTTTATCCGGCGCTGATATTTTCTATAATGTTCACAGTCGTACAATCTGTAAGCACTATATTATTTCATTTGGGATTTGAACGCTTCTGCAAAGAATTTGCCAAAGTTTTAAATACATCACAGTAAGTAAGTAAATAAACTAGCAAACTTGAAATTGAACAAACTGAAATAATGTTTTTATAATGCAGGTGTTCCAATGAGATTAATATTTTTTCTTTGACTTACAATCAACGAATGTCAGACACTTACGAAAATTTGATGGTTTCGTTGATGGCGTCATATGTAACAGTGGGTGCTTGGGTATCAGCTTGCATGACGTTGATATTCAGATTTTTATGCGTTGTCGATTTTGACTTTGTCAAAATCAGCGTAGAGAGAAAGGCAAGTATCGTTAATTGCTCATTTTCTTAAAACATTTTATGTGATTCAAATCTTCTTGGGTTCCGAGCTTGAAGGTCGTGGTTCATTGATATTTCTACCTGACGTAGTCATTACAGTATGACAGCGGCAGCGGAGATCCTGGATTATTATCAGGTTAGAGCAGAACACCTTTCGAATAGATTATAATTTCGCAAAAACTAAAAACGTACTGAAAAAAAAAATTGGTTGTCTGTAAAGTCGGCTTACGGACGATAGTTTTACATGATAACGTTTTCCGCTCGAATATCATATTTAATAAAACATAACCTAAATTTTAGTAGCTGTCAAACTATATTTTTACCGACTAATAATTTGATCAACCAAAGCAAAATACATATTTTTAAGCAATTATAAAAGACATTTTAAAAGAATGTATATATATTATATATTTGTTAACAAACCGTATAATTTATCTGCTGTTATGAAATGCAGATATCTCGTAAGATTTGTTTTTGATACAAAATGTAGCTGCGTTTGTGTACAAACTATCAATTGATCAATACATTTCCATTCGTTGTGAATAATATCATATTTTATCCATAATGACGGCGATCAGTTATTTTTAACAAAATAAAATGACATTTATTAATTATTATTAGCGCCATATTGCCATTATCGTGCGTTCAGTTATACTTTGGCTTGGATGAATCGGTAATAATTAGGGCTTCACACGAGACGAGAGTAAACGAGACTATCAAAAATCTCGTCTCGGTCTCGTCAATCCCTAGAAAATTCAGTCTCGTTCAAGTCTCGGTCTCGTCTCGTTACCAGATGTCTCGTCTCGTCTCGCTTAATTTTAAATAATGATAATATATATTATATAAACTAAATAATAAATAATAATAAGTAGTTTTTTAAAGCTATATTTATTACGTTATTATATAGAAATATTTGAACATATACATAATTTTTTTTATTTTACACACTCTTAATTTTATTCTTTAAATTACTCGATGACCAGGAATTTAAACATAATAACGCTTGCATCACATCATCTTTCATGGAAAAAAATCATTCAAACTTAAGATATAGAAATTTGCAAGGATAAATATTTATGATAAAAGATACGTTACAATAAGAAGTGTTAACAAGTTGAAGTAAGAATGTGAAAAAATCATACTCTGTTGAGTTTTTTTTAAATTTACTATAAAATATGTCACAGATGGTCACCAGATTTTATATTTTGTAAAATATATTGTTTTTTATTTCGACCTTTTCTAATTTTTCCAATAAAAACTTTATAAAAAAAAATTTAACGAGACCATAAACGAGACTCTCGGGTTGCACTGTATGTGGTCTCGGTATCGTCCAAAATATTTACCAAAACGTATCGTCTCGTCTCGTCTCGCTTTTCCGAGACGAGAACGAGACGAGACGAGAAAAATCTCGCTCTCGTGTGAAGCCCTAGTAATAATTATATGACACAAAAAATATCCGTGCAAAAACGAACAAATAACGATGTATTATCTGAAAAATTGCTTTAAAAATTCGATAATTTATGACATTTTTATTAGATATCTTTATTTTAAGTCTTAATTTCCACGGTTTATAAAACAAAGGCCATCTGTCAGATGTAGCTTTCGCTGGAACAGCCGAAAAAAATGTTGAACGCACACTGCTCTCTGACGTCACGCGAGAAGAAATGCGTACAAGCCGACGCCGATCGTGCTTCTCTATCGCTAATACTGCGCTCTCGCTTGCACGCACAGGGTCAGGCGGAACGCGACACTTTTGGAACGTTACACTTTTTCGTGCGTGCAGCTGGTGTTTCATCAATTTATAAGATGTTATCACGTCAAAAATAATAGAAGAGCGTAAATTTCGAAAATTAACGGACATTAATAGTTGGATGCCTAGAGCGTCTGCTGAATTCGCTCTACCCTTGGGTCGCCACTAAACAGCGGGCGAAGTCTTTTCCTCGACGTGTCGATAACTGGTTCTTTTATGCTCAACTTTTTTCTGTGCTCGATCGTAGTTCATTATTCTGTGACGGGTCGCTCCGCTCAATGGTTATGTTTATCTCAGTTCTGGTGTCCAGGTTTTACTTAGGTTTAGGCCTAGTCATCACTGCGAGTATTTATGTATTTTTATATAGTCTATATAGATATACACAAACACGCCCATAATTTCAATCAAAAGATGAAGGTCTAAACTTGAATAACACCTGAACATCGGCACTACGACCAATCACGGAAAAGCGGACTAGGACCGAGCAGAGAACGCCAGCACTCTGAGCATAAAAGAAGGGAGAACACCAGTCATCGACACACCAAGGAAGAGACTTCACCGCTGCCATATCGCTTTTGATAATGTCCACCGCAGTTGTAGACAAAACCTCAGATAGAAATAGCAATGAATCACGGCCTACAAGCCCAGAAACCAAGAAGATTTGGAACAGCTCCGGTTTAACACACTTGGATTTCTTGTGATATCCAAACTGAGACTCCTTTCTCATGCAATCTTCTGAAATTATCGCTGCTATTCGCGGCGACTTGATAACCACCTTTATTGAGTCGTTTGAAAAGAATCAATGATGATTAATTTAACATCGATTGGCTAAATTTCGCTAAAATAAAGATATTCCTCTATACCAATTTTAGTATGAAGATAAAAAAGACAAGATGTTAATGACAACTGAACCGGGGCAAAGTGGAGCCTCAACGCCCTCCCAGGAAAGCCCGACGTGGAGTCAAGACATCCCAACTCACCAAACTCAAGTTTCAATCTTGAGTTATATCGATGATTCAAAATCGCCAACTACGCCAACACAAGTATGATATTCAATCTATGACGATTTTGAAATGACCGACGTTTCGCACGTATAACACGGTTTTTCTTCAATCCTTTCGGCAATTTGTTTAAAGTTTTCAACTTTAAACATTTGAGTGTTAAAACTAATCAAACAGGATTAGGATTGTAAAATAATCTGGATTCGGAAGCTCAGTTTCATTTATCAGGATCTAAAGACGGGTGTTTAGTAAATAGTGAGCGATGGAAAAAAAGATTTTTTTTTTATTAATTTTCTTTAATTAATGTGAAATCAAAAGATTAATACGATAATATTTTATTCTGGATAGTCATTTGCGGTGGTAAGGTCTCTAATTTCCACAATTCAAAATAAACCTGTCGTCTAACACATATGGATAGCTCCAAATTGATCTGCATTGGCGTAGCAAGAGGGGGGGACTAGATGGGCTTGATCCACCCTAAAATATTAATTGGTCACGTACAAATAACAAGATAAATCTACAATAATCTACGTTTTCTTCGTCGTGAAATTTCTCCAGAAAGTCGTGTTGATCGATTTCGCTTCTATGAACAGTTCTCAAATTATGTATAAGTAGCAGCTGGTAATGGTAGGTAGAGTTGAAAATTTGGCAAAAACTAGGATAAAATCGTTGCTACGCCTATGTTGATCTGGTCTAAAAAGGAGCCTGCAAAAAACTCTACGCCACTGATCATACGTTCCTGTCTGTCCAAATGTTTAACCAGCAATGTTCGTAACATAATCACCCTCAGGTGTTTTTTTAAAAGAGAATTTTGTTTTTTCAACAAATGATTTCATCATTTTTTGTAGTACTAATAACAAAAATTTCTATGCTCATGTCTTTTCTGCCTTTAAAATATATTATAAGAGCCTTTTACTGATAGTTAAACTCAAAAATATAAATGCTTATAAATTATAATTCAAAACAAAAAAAAACTGGATTTAGAGGATGTGCCTTGCAATTTTTTTTGCGATAAATTTAAAGAACCAAAATATTAAATTAATGAATAATCACTACTTTTTAAAGCTATTAACTATTTGCTCATTATCATTCAGATTATTATTTTTGGTCAATATTTGAGCTCAATATAAAAATATCGCTTTTCTCTATCAATTTATGCCACTAGTTATATTAAGTAGATGTTAGTGATGCAACGAATGTCAATTTCTAGACATCCGCGAATGCCAATATTCAGTTTTGAAATCTGGCATCATTTGTCCAAGGTTTTTGGCAGCTAATTGGCCGCGGAAGTGGCACGCACACATTTATAGTGGCTCTGGGTACTAGGTTGATCATTAGTACTAAGTCTAAGACTTCATTACCTAATGTTAAAGTGATTTAAGCTTATAAAAGATACATTATTTTAAAATTTTTTAAAGAAAAAATATGTTTTTTTCTGATAATAGCAACGTATTGGCATGAATTTTGAGATTGCGAATGTCAAAAAACATGCGAATGCGATTATTCGTTACATCACTAGTAGATATATGCGAAATACAGTAGAACCTCAATTATCTGTCAGGAGTAAGAATCAGGAGTGTGATGGGTATGAGATATAGACGGATAATAAAAGCTCGTAAATAACCCTTTTTTTATTGTTTTTACAAGACCGTGTACTTCATGTTACAGTATTATGTAAGTATCGTAACATGGCTGTAATTTTCTTCATTGTATTTGTATTTATTCAACTCATGCGCGTTATTCATGTTTGATCATGCCTAAAAACCGAACCCTAAATAGCCATTTACCGACTGGTGACAATTACTTGTCATAACTCAATGAAGATTCCTACTAGCTCGGCCATTGTGGAGTAATGAAAATAAACGTAACTATTTTCTGAGTCGTAACGAAATAGTAGGTAACAACAACTCCCTGTTGTTACCCATTGAGACCAAAAATTGAGAGGCCGAATGTTTTCGACATGGAGTTTATTCATAACCGACTAACCTCAAACCAAAACATTGAATCGTGCTGTTTGGTGCTGTTAGTATTGACAGTTTTTTTTTATAAAGAAATAAATAGATATTTACAACATCTCATTAATAACAATAAATAAAACATGAATAACGCGCAATTGTTGAATAAAATTATGGGCGTAACTTGTAGGCTAAGTCATGACCTGTCAGCGCGATGAATGACTTAGACTACTAGTTACGCCAATAACTATTTCCGGCATATAATTCACTGAGTTTTACAGCATCAATACTTACCTGTTACGTATTATAGAATTTTTGGCCTTGCCTATTTGCGCAAGAACATAGTGGGATAAAATGTGATGAATAAATTGGCGGACAGTTAATTTAGGTTCTGCTGTATTTCATCTGTAATTTACTACGCTCAAAATTTTTCAAGTCACTCTGAGATACTAATTAAATTTATTAAGCAGTGCCGTAGCTAATTCATTGGCGCCTTTGGCAAGATTCTGTTTTTGCACTCCTCAAAAGTTTTTTGGTTGATATATACAAATAAAACAATGATAATCTCATTTCTGATTGCGCCCTCCCAGCTTCGCGTCCCTGGCGCGGGGCCCGGTTATCAAGCTTAGTTACGGCGCTGCTATTAAGTGTGTTTATACGGAAAAAATGTTCAAAATTGCTGTTTATACTTATAAAAATATAGAATTTTAACTATTATTGTCTTACATCAGTTAATGGATACAAAAAATGAAACAAAAGAAAAAAATACAGGTCAAGATTTAGAAAGAGGACGCGAGTTGTCGGAAGAAAAAAATCTTGAGAAAAAATCAAAAAGCATTCTGTTTTATTCAGAAAACAGATATAAATCAGAATACGATTCAAATAAAAAAGAGTCAGAATCTGAACATCATATACAATTTGAAATGTCGAGTAGGGGTTCTTCACAACAATCAGATGAACCAAAAGAATACGAGTTGTCGAATACTGTAATTGATTCAAACGACCCAAAATATCCAGTTTTCGATTTCGATAAAAGACGCAACGTGTCGACAGAAAAAGATGTTGCAAAATCTAAACTTGAGGATGATAGACGTTCACAAGCTAAGAAAGATTTAAATAAAAAAAGGAACACTGAAAATGAATCGAAAGGACACTCATCAAGAAATGAGAGAAAAGAATCGGTGGATTCAGGAAAAAGACACAGTACGTCGAAACATACTCCAAAAGAAACAAAAGGTGGTCATTATTTAGATCCAAATAAAGACAGAACACAATCGAGAAGAACGACTCTTGATTTGGAAAAAAGAAATGAGAAATCGGAAAAAACAAAAGAATCAAAAAGTACAGTACTTGATTCAGAAAATAGACATAAAAACTCGGAAGGCGCAGGGACAAGTCATTCACAAAATACGAAAGATTCAGACTTGGATTCTGAAGAAACGAACAGACAAAATGCACCAGCTGAAACTGCGAGTACATCACAACAAACAAATGAACAAATACCCGATAGTAGATTAGAAACTATTTTGAAAACTATGAAATTTTTTTCACGCTAATGAAAAAGTGTTGTTTTTAACTATTGCTCAGAAAAAAAATATTACTGACAATAAAAATTGATTAAAGATAAATTAATATGGTTGTATGCTAAAGTTTTTATATAGTTTGTATAAAATTTATTTTCAGTCTCTCTTCGCTCACCACTGGACTATGCTTAGTGCATTCCTCTTGATGCGAACTTTCCACCGACTGCGTTTTTATAATTCCAAGTTTAAAATTTTTGCGAAAAGAAAATTTACTAACTGAATTCGTTAAAATGCAGAGATGCTTTTTATGTTCACATGATCACATCGATTTAATGTTTGCATTTTTATCAGTGTAGTGTATGTACTTAGATTTATCAGTTATATTAAAGAGTAAATCAGTTCTATAAGAGGCGTCGCCTTTTAAAAACTTATCTACTCTTGTGCTGTAATAATGAGAACAATTTATAATATTTTTTTATACTAATTTTTATTAGATTTAAATGTTATAACATAATCAAACTGTATTTATTTTAAATAAAACAGAAAATATCACAGAACAAAACACATTTACGAACAATAAATAAATATTACAAAAATACAAATATCAAATTGATATTATTGACGTATTGGCCACCAAAGATTGGGCCAATTCAGCAGGATGCTGGGTGCGATGGTGTTTGTTGCGATCGCCCTTTTGACGAAACTCGCGACCACAAACCGGACACGGGAACGGTCTCTCGTCGGTGTGAATACGGCGGTGGTTGTTCAGAGCGTCGGCGCGGAAAAACCTCTTACCGCACATCTATGCAGAAAAAATGAAAGATTGTAATGCATTATTTTAAGCTAAAACGAACGATTGGCGAGTTTTAACAGCTGTCATAAAATAATGCATT
Organism: Xanthostigma xanthostigma; assembly: GCA_963575645.1. Lineage (NCBI taxonomy): Eukaryota > Metazoa > Arthropoda > Insecta > Raphidioptera > Raphidiidae > Xanthostigma > Xanthostigma xanthostigma. The sequence goes on along the minus strand of OY754471.1, from coordinate 5,322,661 downwards.
ACAGTCGAGATACGTACCACATTGTTTGCACGTACCTCCTATAAAATAGCTGATTTTCACATCATAATAAGTACATTTGTAATATTTTTGACAGTTCACGTTCGGCCACATTGCAGGCATATATGGCAACGCATACTATGGTTGTTTCCGTTGCTCATGTGTATTTAAATATAGAGACTAACAGAGATATTACTATTGGATTGGTAAAATAGAATTACTTTCGTTTTTATTTTAAGTATTAGTGCGAAAAAGAGTCGTTTTACGACCGCAATACAGACATGAAAAGCAGTTATTTCATAGGGAGTCGTACAAAAAAATATCGCACTTGATATTTTCATCAATTGTGAAAGAAAAAAAGATATTAATCAAATTGTATCAGATGTGAAAAAAAACTTTCTGTTCCTAACAATATGTCAACAGATCTGAGTTTTATATTAATAACATTGAAGTTTTAACAGCTAAGCCAAATTTAAAATACCGTAGATAAGGAAAATGCATTAGCTCCATAGATATTATGCATTTAATAGATTGCGGATACACTAGCGCCTCCTGTACCTTTTAGAAGCCATTTTGTACGTGGAAAACGCCGTAAAAAGAGCGCGAGATTCAAAAATATTAAGTATTTTATAACATGATTTTATTGAGAAAAACGACAAAACTCACAAAGCTTTTTAAACTGGTCTATACTTACGTCACAGCCGTATCTTCGATCATTATTATGAATCAGACGATGTTGATAATAAACTGATCCAGTAAGAAAACATTTTCCGCAAACGGCACAACGAAACGGTCGCTCGCGAGTATGCACTTTGCGAATGTGATCTTTCAAATCGGGCCGAATTGTATAACGCGCTTCACATCCTTCGTGCGGGCATGCAAATGGTTTTATACCTGCACAAAAAAAAATTGCTTTTCAAATTCTATAGCTATTTTGATATGTACCCCGCTCTACTCCTCAAAAAACGAACGACATATCGCAAATTATATATTATTAAAATGAGAAAGATGTTTTTCTGTTGCAGCAGCTGCAGGCGTTTTATTTAAGACATTTACACGTGATATGAAAGTATTGATCTCAGTTTTAACTTGATGAAGTCTAAAACGTAGATAAAACATAATTTAATTTTCAAATTAAAACCAAACTGTAAGTTAATATAACTGTACTACTATCTGTGACTTCTTGAGCGGTTATCAAATCAGATTTTAGAACCTGTAATCTATACAGCGCCTGTCATAGGCTGCGACTTTACCGACTAAAGTTTTTGTTGTACTTCGAATGTATGAAAAAGCATTCTATGTACCGATGCTTCGATATTATTATATCTGTATCGACATATCGATGTCGGCCAATAAAAAAAAGACGGGTTGCACTCCGGGAGTGCCGGCAGAAGTGAAAACTTGAATATTAACGTCTTAATTTTTTGCATTTAGAAGCATTGTTTATTTATTGGCAACACTTGTAAATAAAATGGTTTGTATCATAGATTGCATTTTTATGTACGATATTTCAACGCTAGATGTCTAACGTTGTATAAAAATTATCTGGCAATTACTATCACTTAGAGAGTCTCACCCAGTTCTTACTTTTCCTGACGCGAGTTTAACATTTTTTACCCATTACAAAAAATGTGTACAACGCCGCTAAAGAAGTTTTCACTTCAAAAAAAATTATTTGTCACAATAAATGAAATCATCATTTTGCTGTGCTTTGTAGAATATTGAATTGGGCTTTTGAATGAAATTTTTTTTTGTCATAAATGGAAAGATCGTATATAAGTTTTATAACAAAACAATTTTTCTTTTTTTTATTTTCGTTATAATTCAAAAGTTATATCAAATTAAAAATAAATTTTTGTACCCAGTTCCGAGAACGCGCCATTTCCCGAACATAATGTGACGTCATAATGTTTTAGTCAATACACATTTAGAAGCCATTGATAGTATACTGAGTATATACATTTTACCATTATGACGTCACAACTGTCAAAAACAATTTTAGTGCGTTTGCAGTCACGTGATTTTTTAAAATATTTTATCAATTTCAAATTGCTTATAATAATTTAAAAAAAGTTTCTTGAAAGTTTTTCGCATCGATTATCAATATTATTTATAATTAAGTTTTAAAATACAATAAAAAAATCGATAATTATTTTTTTTTCAAAAGCCTAATTAGTTGAATTCTTCTTACCTTGATGGAAACGCATATGCTGCCACAGATGCGAAGTTTGCGAATAACTGCGACCGCACTGATCGCATACAAAAGGTTTTAAGCTTTGATGAGCGCGACAGTGAATCATTAAAGCTTTTGAACTATGAACAACCTGTCCACACTCTTTACAATCAAATTTACTGCCGTGGACATCCGATCTGTGCGAAATTAAATCGTCGATCGTTTGCGCGCAACTTCCGCACTTTTCACATTGGAATCGGAACCCGTCGGCGCATTCGTTAATAACCGGTGGATCCATGTTTAATTTTGGTTTTGGTTTTCTGCCACGTTTGGAAGGCACCGGAGTAACTACAGTCACCGTAGTTGAATCAGTATCTTCATCTGTTTTATCGGATTTATCATCATCGTGTTCTAATTTTATGTTAACTGTCAACTCAGTCTCTTCAGGTTTCTTCTTTTTTTCAATTGTTTCGTCTTCGAGATTTTCGTTTCTGACAATATTTTCTTTTTCGACCAGATTTTTCAAACTGTTACGGGTCAACCTTTTGTTTATATCCGGTAACGGAAATTTAAAAAATTCAGAACTCTTTTTTCTTCCTCTTTTATTTTTTTCAAAGTTTTCATCTTTTTCAGCTACGTTTTCTTTTTCAACGTTTTCAGTTTGATTACATTTTCTTAAACTACGCCGTAACCTTTTTTTAAAAGGCTCTTCTAAATTTATTTCATCTTGGACCATATCATCGAGTATTTCTATCGATTCCATTTTTATACTTGTCATATTATTATCATTATCTGCTGCTCGATCACACAGACCTTTGTTATCTAAAACCTTTCTTTCAATTTCGTTTAAAAATTTATCTATCTCGTTGTATTCATAATCATTTATGGGTTGATTTGTGCTTTCATTTTCGCATCCATTATCTGTCTTCACCGATGTATTATTAGAATCCATAAGAATATCTTGTATGTTGATATCGGAAACATTTATCTCTCCGTTCGATATATCGACAACAGATTTATTATTATCGGGCATATCGAGACTCAGTTTTGTCAGATCATCTATAGTAAGTGTTCTTATTCGAGTATTGTCATCGAAACTAATATTTATCGTTGAATAAATAACATCTTTTTTTACTTCGCTCGAACCGCGTTCGGTTCCTTCAATTCTCTTTGAATTGAAATCAGACTCGTCGGGTCTATTACTTTGTTTCGACGATTCATTTCTTCCATCTTTACATACTTTCGGTACAAAATGTCGTAGTTTATATTTATGAGCATAAAGCAGTTCGTGCGACTTAAACCCTTTGTCACAAAATTTACACACAACAATTTTCGGCAAACAAAATACATTCCATTTATTGTCGCATTTATGTTGCCAATGGACAATAGCATTGGTGTAGCTTTCAAAACTTTCTTCACAAAACATACAAAGATAATTTTTATTAACTGTATGTGAATTTTGATGATCCTTTAAAATATCTTTTTTGGCATAGGTCCGGTTGCAATATTCGCATTGAAACAATTGTTCGACTCTGATTTTAACAAAAGTATGATCGATTTTCATATTATTATTATCGTTAACAATACGAACATTTTTAGTACTTGCGGCTTCTTTATAAAAACCTGGTTCTGGCTGTGAAAATAAATCTATACCACTCATTGCTTTTTCAAAATTGGCATCGAAATTGTTCAGAATGAAATTTTCAGTGGTTGTCGAATAATTATTTTCTCCTAGAATTTTAACAATCTTAACGGACTCTTGGGTTGGTTTAGATGTGGCAGTTGAATGAGGAAAGGTGGTTTTAGGATCATTTTCTTTATTTTCTTGATTGTCATTGGGCTGGATACAATTTTTGGTAATTATAAAAGTAGGCATTTGGGAATTACAAATATGCACAACATCATTAGGTTCTTTTGCAGTTATCTACGAAGTACATAAAACTTTAATTAAAAGAGAGCCTGTCAAATAAATAACTGTATTGATATGTAATGAATAGATAGATAGATATTGTAGATGATACTACAGAATATAATAAGCAATGAATATTATTATTAGTAATTATTAATGTGACGTAAGTGACAAATTGAAAACAAAATGTTATTCAAGTTTCTCATTGGCTAGTGGCTACTACCATTACAACAAAGCATTATTGAATCATGCTAAGATAGACAGTTCATTTGTTTTTATAAATATGCTCTTAATAATATTTATGCTAAAAGACAATGAAAAATATTTATAGGTAAGATGTAAAAACCAAATTACCAGTTTACAATTCCAACATTCCCAGACAGATAAATCTGACCTATAAAATCGTTTCTTTTCTCCTGAAGTCATTTTGCAATGATTTTCTATATGCGTATTTAATCTTGATTCAAGGACAAATCCTTTTCCGCAATTTTGGCAAATGAATGGCTTTTTCTCTCCGTGTGATAAGCGATGTCTGTCTAAGTTATGCTCAGTCATGAACGATTTATGGCATATATCACATTCATGTTTCGTCTTTGGTTTTTCTATGTTACGTTTGGGTAATTCTGATTTTAGCATAACTTTGGAGGCATTGAACTCGCACTGATGACGCTGGTAATAATATTTTGTGGCAAATGATGCATCGCAATTTTGGCATATAACTGCTGGTTCGGTTTGAGGTAAAGGAGGCATGTATTTCTTTTTCGATTTGTCTTTAATTTTTGATGGTACTATCATTTCAGGCAATTGATCATTTAAAATTTCATCATCTATCACAACACGATGAATCTGATTCAACGGTGGAGCAATGTGGGTTGTATAATTTAACGGGTTCAAATCTTCTATACCTCCTATTTTAATTAACGTTATCGTTGCAGGGCTCGATTGCATTTTTAAGTTAAGTTTTGAATCGGTATCAATTACATATCCCCATTGAACGGGCGAATCGCTTAGTTTCACCTCTTCAGTTGAAACTAATGCTTGAGAAAGAATATCGCTTTGATTGTCATCCACCAAGGAAATGCCTTGTAGATGTGCATTTTCATCCATTGAAGGAACTTTCAAAAAAATATCGGAATCGCTCATTTCTATAAATACAAATAATAAGTAACGTTTTTACCTTACTTTCTTCAAAAATCTACTTCATTTCATTTATCGCGGCAGCTTTGAGTTAATTTTTAACCCTTCAAACTAGTTTCTAGATCGAAATGGTTTAAAAAATTATTTCTGAAATTTCATTTGTTATTTATAATAATCACTATTAGCAACAATAAAATCAAAGCAACTTTGATATTTTTTCTAGAATAAATTTTTAGTTTTATAATTAATTTCAAAATTTATCTGATAATCCTATTTTTATTCAATTTTTAGTAATTTTTTTAGAAATTATGTATATTAATTTTTTAAACTTTGTCATGATGACTTGTTAATTACCTGCAGCTTTAGATATTATTTGTGTACTACATGCTTATAAACAACATAAAACAGCGGCTGCCAACTTCTTATAAACTGAGGATAATTTTAAACTATAATATTACGTATGGATCATCTATAAAATAGAATATTTGTATTCATTTTATTAATTATATACACTATTATTTAATCATAACTAATACTTTCCAAAATGCCAGTAAATAACAAATTGTATTTGGTTAATTGTTGAAGATGTGCAGGTATGCAAATCCACGTGACCATAGAAAAGGTTCAATGTCACATGTGCAACTGATTTAAAAAAATTGTTTATTTTTAATTGTAATAATCTACGTATTGACTAGTAATTATAACCGATATTGAAAATGAACAAAATTGTAATTTTTGGTTCAACTGGCCAAACAGGATTATGTTCTGTGGAATCAGCTGTGAAAAAAGGCATGTAATACTTATTATGACGTTAGGAATTTGACTAATAAAATAATTTATTTATTTAACCTTTGTTGATAACAAATAATCATCCAACAGGTTTGAATGTTAGAGTTTTCGTACGCGATGCAGGGAAAATTCCAGATAACCTGAAGGATAAAGTGGAAGTAGTCGTAGGTGATGTTTTAAATTATGATTCAGTGTTAAAAGCTGTACAAGATGTTGATGGAGTTGTTGTAGCATTAGGAACTAGGAATGATTTAAGTGCGACGACTCTGTTGAGTACCGGAATGAATAATATCATAAAAGCAATGAAACAAAGTAAAATTGAAACTGTGTCAGTATGTTTGTCAGCTTTTCTATTTTATGAGCCAGAAAAGGTTCCGAAAATATTTACAGATTTAAACGCAGACCACCAACGTATGTACGATACTCTAAAAGAGTCAGGATTAAAATACATTGCTGTATTTCCTCCTCACATTGCAGGTTTGTAATTTTTTTAAATCTAATTTGCAATTTTGTATTTATAAAATGTATAATTTTTTTGTATTGTCTTATAGATGAACCGAGTGGGGAGTATCAAGTTATTCACGATAAATCGCCCGGTCGTGCAATTTCTAAGCATGATTTGGGTGAATTTTTAGTATCTTCGTTGTCTCAGTCAGAACACTATGGTAAAGTCTGTGGCATCGCTAAGGTAGTACCTTCCACGTAGTGATACTTTTTTTTGTACATTCCATTATAAATTTTAAAAAACATTATAATAGAATTTATTGTAAGAAAAATAATGTTTTAGAAGTAGTACTAATTAAAAAATATAATTTCATAATCATTGTTTTTCTTATAGAAAAGAATGTTCCCTTTCAATTATCTTGACACGTTCATTTTGGAAACTTTTATGTTTTTTGCAAGATTTTTACATAAATAATCGTAAGTAGTGGTAAGCCTCCACTACACACGTGGCCAGCACCGCCACTTACAGGCACTCACGATTGTGTAGAGGGCATATTCGTCGGTGCGTGGACATAATCGCCTGTAATCGGTTGATTGTCGGTACATCAAAGGAATGCGTGGCCAGCATCGTGCGTCCGTACACACAATCTGACCGGCACGATTGTGTGGAGGGCTAGGCAATCATTGCGGCGATGATAGGCACTTATTTGAGTGGCGGTGCTGGGCACGTGTGTAGTGGAGGCTTTATAAGGAATACAGTAACTAATCCTTATGCAAACTAACAAGGTGTAGGGTTTCATAATTGCAAAATAATACATATATTTTTATCTAATCTTAGATTTTATTAAATAAAAATGTACTTAAAATATTTTAATAAAATACCGTATATATTTTGTAAAGCATCGAAACATTTTAAAAATGTAAAAACTTTGTACTGTTTTTTTCAACTAAGTTCTCGTAGAATGATTCTTATTGTTCATTTTAAAACATTTAGTTAATACCTAAAGTTTTTTTCATGTATACTTTTTTTGGAGAGACAGTTGTAAATGACTTATTTGGCAGACTCGGTGGACAAGGAGGAGAACAGGCCTCCATTTTCTCATCGTTTTTTTGAACGCTATTAATTTTTTTCAACTTTGGCGATAGTTTTGAATTCGATACCAGCGGACTTCCATAAATGGTTACTGCTTCACATTCTAAATATCCAAGTCGCGAATAAAAATTCTGTTGATCTTTTGTAGATAAATAAATGGCATTCAATGATAATTTATTACTGCAATATTCTTCAGCTTTCGTCATCAAATACGATCCATAGCCTTTCCCCCGTAACCCTTTATCAATGACTACAGCTTCCACGAAACAAGCTTCTTTCATACTCGGTATCGGTGTCAACTTACAGTGACCGATAACTTTTTTATCGTTCAATAAAATTAAACATGTCGGTAAATTATCCTTCGAACACAGTAAACTATGCATTCGAGCTGTGTGACTTCTTGGCCATTCTTGGTTAAGGAGATTACAACAATCTTCAATAAAATCCGGATTTTCATGTACCGTCACTACTTTTAAGTTTTCTTCCATATTAAATCAAATAATCGGTTTATCAATTTTCTCTTCTTCACCAAATATTTCATAGCTGACTTAAAAAACTGACCATTTAAATTTGAATCATGCCTTCGTCAAAGATATGATTAGATTTTGTGTAAAACTAAAATATTAAATACCTATTATATTATTTGAAAGAAACTATTTTTAAAAATCACCGTTATTGATAAATTTTTACCTTCATAATTATATGTTCTCTGATCATATCAGAGGTTTGATCATAAACGGGAATGGGTCAACAGCTTATTATGGTCACTGATATAGCACTCGTCTAAATATTATTTTTGTTGTAATACCTTATTAATAATTCACGACTCTTTGGTAAGTAAAAAAATAAATTTACAAAGTATTTTTGTACACAATGCCTAAATTTGGGCACGATTGTTTACTTCTCAACTTTAACCTCTCTTTAAATTGTAACCTATAAATCTAAGCATGTTTTTATTTTCGTAAAAAGAATTAGTGTACATATAAGTAATTATAGTACATAAAATATAAGCAAAATGTATAAAAAAAACTGTTTATAAAGTAACAGTTTGTAGGTTCAAATGAAAAAATGATGATGCCTGGAAGAGTTCCAATCGGACCGATGGTTCCTGAAAATCCTTTAAGTTTATCTTGGCACGATTCGAATTGGATACCCATCCTAAATACATCAAATGTAATGGACTACTTTTCTGAACGCTCAAACCCATTTTTCGATAGAACTTGTAATAATGAAATTGTAAAAATGCAACGTTTAAATCCAGAACAGTTAAAGTAAGTTAATATATACATTGTGTATGCACGTACCGCACGCTTGGTTACGAAATTGTATCAATTTCTGCTTTCAGTAATATGACAGGATTGGAATATATCTTATTACACGTCCAAGAACCAATTTTGTACGTAATTCGCAAACAGCACCGACACAGTCCGACGCAAGCGACACCGTTAGCCGATTATTATATTATTGCAGGGATTGTATATCAGGCTCCGGATCTAGCTAGTGTATTGAATTCGAGATTGGTAAGCTACGTTTTTAATGCCTCCACTACACACGTGGCCAGCACCGCCACTTACAGGCACTCACGATTGTGTAGAGGGCATATTCGTCGGTGCGTGGACATAATCGCCTGTAATCGGTTGATTGTCGGTACATCAAAGGAATGCGTGGCCAGCATCGTGCGCCCGTACACACAATCGGACCGGCACGATTGTGTGGAGGGCTAGGCAATCATCGCGGCGATGATAGGCACTTATTTGAGTGGCGGTGCTGGCCACGTGTGTAGTGGAGGCATTAGATGTTCTAAAAAATGTAAATATTTAAACGTGTTCTTGAATATTAGTTATCGGCTGTGCATCATCTGCAGTCTTCATTCGAGGAAGCGTCGGGTTTTTCACGATATCATCCAAGTAAAGGATACTCGTGGGACTTTAAAACTCAACGCTTAGGTGTTGAAAAAACTCCAAAACCTAAAGAAGCAGATAAACCTAGAGAAGAACCCAGTTCATTATTTCAACGTCAAAGAGTCGACATGCTTTTGGGGGAATTAGTTCGTAAATTTCCTCTTCCGAGTCCTATACAAAAAATATCTACTCCGGCTGCTTCAGTCAAAACTGAACCCGATACTACAAACGGTGAAACGAAAGAAATTAAAATTGAAAAACAGGAGAAAGGAATGAAACCACCACCGGAAAAAAAACCAAAAACAAATTAAAATTTTATATTTAGTGTTCAGTTGCAGCACTATGGTACTAATAATTCTGAATTTACTTTGGAGTTCTTAATAAGTATTTACAATTATCTGATTAATGTATTTTAGTGTTAACAAGTATTTATTATAATAAAAATAATTTTTTATAGTTATTTTTTTGATATTTAAATTTATCCTATAACTTCACCACTGTTATCCCACCTTTATTATTTTTTATTAGTTAAAAAATATTTACCATAGATGGCACATCACAAGCCACAAGTCTCATTAAAAAGTTTAGAAGTTGTGCGAGATTTCCCGCGTTTTTGTTGCGAATTGTGTGTGGAAGTAATTATCAATTTTCGTGTATATTTGTGTTTTTTCTTTACATCAGTCAAAATTTATAATCATGGAAGGATTTGACGATGCCGGAGTTTTTTTCAGCGATAATTTTGATGCGGGTGATAATCAAAATGAAAATCAAGTTAACCTACAAGCTATAAAGAAAAAGTTTAAGGAATTCATTAGGCAATTCAATGAAGACAATTTTAACTTCAAATACAGGTATATTTGAGACATTTTTGTATGACAAATAAAGGAATATCCAAATAAATTCGTTAGGTTTAAGTCATGGTATATTTTAGAGACGCCTTGAAACGACAGTATAACTTAGGGCAGTATTATCTCGATGTAAACCTCGAAGATTTGGCCAGCTTTGATGAGAATTTAGCCGAAAAGTTATATAAACAGCCCACAGAACACCTTCCTGTGTTCGAAGAAGCAGCAAAAGAAGTTGCCGATGAGCTTACATCACCACGTCCCGAAGGAGAGGAAAATGTATGGCATTTGAAATACCGTCGATTGTTTAAATTACTATATTGTTTTTTTATTCTCATTTTTCAGGTGGAAGATATTCAGGTTATGCTTAGTTCTGATGCGAATTGTGTTGGCCTCAGGGACATGAAGGTAATTTCTGATGCCATTATTCAGTACAAACTTTCTTTTGTTTAATTCTACTTTCTTTTTTTTTAAGTAAATAAAATTGTCGACCAATTTTTCTCAGACCAATATATTGACAAAAGAAAGAAAATATTTTTAACAAAAAAATTGAACCGACTTCACACTAAAAAGTAAAAAATAATTGCGTATTGAAATGTTTTGGAGTTGGTGTCAGCCAAAATGCAATCTATTCCGAGAACTACACCGACTCCAAAACATTTCAATACGCAATTATTTTTTACTTTTTAGTGTGAAGTCGGTTCAATTTTTTTGTTAAAAATATTTTATTTTTCTCTTTTTAGTGTTAATCTAACACTAAAAATCGGTGAACATACATAAAAAACATTATGTGTGTCTGAAATTTGAGAGTTTCCCTCGATTTCTCCGGATTCCACCATCAGATCCTGACTTGGTTCCGATGGGACCACCTCTGAGGTGCACTCTTTCGAATAAAAAAAAAAATTGAAAATCGGTCCATAATTGACGGAGAAATCGGTGAACATACATAAAAAAAAAATATACAGATGAACAGAGAACCTCCTCCTTTTTGTTGAAGTCGATTAAAAAATAACAAATCAATATAACATCTTGTGTTATATTGATTTGTTATTTTTTTATTTTTTGTCAATATATTGGTCTGAGAAAAATTGGTCGACAATTTTATTTATTTGAAGAGTTCTATTCAGACGTTAATCAAAGATTTGAATTTCTTTTTTTAGTCGGAAGTAGTTTCGAAATTAGTAAAAATTCCAGGAATAATTATAAGTGCTTCCGGAATTCGAGCAAAAGCTACAAAAATAGCGATTCAGTGCCGTTCTTGCAGTAATATCATTCCAAATTTGCCAATTAAGCCAGGCCTAGAAGGATACGCTATGCCGAGAAAATGCAATACGTATGTTTTTATATACGTGTAAATATGTTACCCAGCAAAATTTTTCAAATTATTCTTGTAAAATTTTAGGGAACAAGCAGGTCGACCCAAATGTCCTCTCGATCCGTATTTTATAATTCCGGATAAATGTCATTGCGTAGATTTTCAGGTTTTGAAACTACAGGAATTGCCGGATTCTATACCGCAAGGAGAAATACCTCGGCATTTACAATTATACTGTGATCGGTATGAATAACATCCATTTTTATTAATTTATTTGTGTATTTTAAGATTTACATTGATACAAAGCTCCATTCCTTTTTAAGGTACCTATGTGAACGCGTTGTACCTGGAAATAGAGTATTGATAATTGGGATTTTTTCTATTAAAAAAGTATCAAAACCTACCAGGGTAAGTTTAATAAACTTGAAACTTTCTCAGGGCTTGAGAATAGCTGATTTCTTAAGGCTACTTACATGGTTTAAAAAGATCGTTCCGAGTTGCTGTCTCTAAAGGGTTATCTTACGAGTTAGGCCGGGTATACACAGACAGCTTCAAGCTGTCGGAACTGAGTGCTTCAAGCATCGACAGCATGACGAAGTACGAGTGACAGCACGGCAAAATTTTGTCATATAAAAAAAATTGGTTGTCTGTAAAGTCGGTTTACGGACGATAGTTTTACGTGATAACGTCATAAAGAAACATTGATGAACTCTCTGACGTCACGCGAGAAGAGAGAGAAATGCGTACAAGCCGACGCTTGGGCCGATCGTGCCTCTCTATCGCTTATACCGCGCTCTCGCTTGCACGCTCAGGCTCAGGCGGAACGTGACAGTTTTTCGTGCGTGCAGCCGGTGTGTCATCAATTTATAAGACGTTATCACGTCAAAAAATTAAAAATTTCGTTCAACAGCTTGTAAAAGTAGAAAAAAAAATTGGTTGTCTGTAAAGTCGGTTTACGGACGATAGTTTTACGTGATAATAAGTTCGTTCCAAGCAGCCGCGAACGGTAATAAAACTGTACACAGTCTTGTTACTGCGCAAGACTGTCTTGCGCAGTATCTATTTTTGAGCTAGTGCGCAAATTAGTCTTGCGCAGTGACAAGACTGTGTACGTTTTTATTACCGTTCACGGCTGCTTGGAACGAACCTAACGTATTCCGCTCGAATATCATATTTAATAATACATAACCTAAATTTTAGTAGCTGTCAAACTTGGGCCGATCGTGCTTCTCTATCGCTTATACTGCGCTCTCGCTTGCACGCACAAGGTCAGGCGGAACGTTACGGCGTTACACTTTTTCGTGCGTGCAGCTGGTGTTTCATCAATTTATAAGACGTTATCACGTCAAAAACTGGTCGATGAGAGTAAACAACCGAGAAGCTATTTTATTTCCTCAGTTTCAACATACGGCTCAAGAAATGGCACTGTGGAAACTCGCCTTTAGGGATACAATTATTTATGTGACGTATTGCAAGCCCCCAGTTTCAAGATTCGAATCGGAGAACTTGAAAGTAACAGCAGTTTTCAGCGAGTAAATTAATAATTTTCTTGTTTATTTTGTAGCGCGAGGGAAAAGAAAAAGCGATAACTGGCGTGAGAGCATCGTATTTACGTGTTGTCGGAATTAAAGTTGCCGGAGAAAGTTTAGCAGCCGGCGGTCTTGGAGGTGTCGTGTCGTCTCAGGAAGAAGAACTGTACAGACGTTTGGCTGCCTCACCTAATTTATATGAACGACTTGCAACAAGCATTGCACCGAGCATATTCGGGGCAGCTGATATCAAAAAAGCTATCGCCTGTCTGTTATTCGGAGGTAAATAATTTGATGATTAAATTTGTGCTCCGTGAAACTTTATTTTTATTCACTAGAAAAACTGGCGTTAGATCTTGTATTTCCCATAGCTTGCTTACGATTTTTTATTTTGGAAAGAAGAAATATTAAATTATTGGATTTTATTTTAGGGTCGCGCAAACGTATGCCTGATGGTTTGGCTCGGCGTGGTGATATAAACGTTTTACTTCTCGGAGATCCGGGTACTGCTAAATCTCAGTTATTAAAATTTGTCGAAAAAGTTTCTCCGATCGGCGTTTACACATCAGGCAAAGGAAGTTCTGCGGCTGGTTTGACGGCATCTGTCATGAGAGATCCTTCGACTGTGAGTTTTTCCAAAGTTTGAACTGTTCTCAAATTGTCTATCCCAGATTTTATAAAATACTAGCGGCCCTGTACGTGCTTCGCTACGTATAAAGTGAAATAATAAAACAATTTAATTGGAACATCTATCTATCTATCTATCTATTTTATTAATTGCTAGCTATTTTAAAATATACATGGGCGTATATGTGTGTATGTCGAGCACTCCGGCTGCGCCGTCGTGCTCGAAAAATAAGCATTATTTTGTTGATATTCAGTTTTTTTACGTCCTCGATCTAGATATATGGTTGTTAAGTTCGTTGCGCCATCTATTGAATATTCACTCAATCCAGTCAACAGGTATCGCCATCTTATATGGTTGTTAAGTTCGTTGCGCCATCTATTGAATAATCACTCAATCCAGTCAACAGGTATCGCCATCTTATATGGTTGTTAAGTTCGTTGCGCCATCTATTGAATATTCACTCAATCCAGTCAACAGGTATCGCCATCTTATATGGTTGTATTATGACTGTCAAGGAATAGACAAATAATTTGCAATAAAATAATATTGCGACTATAAATTGAAATGTAAGCTATCCTATCTTTCAAGTTGGGTCGAATTGCACACGGTGTGCAAATCAAATTTAAAATTGGTTCAGTAGTTTAGGAGTTCATCGCGGACAAACATGTGACACGTAATTTTTATATATAAAGATTTAAAGTCATCGGTACTTAACTTAATCGATATTTTTAAAGCGCAATTTCATAATGGAGGGCGGAGCAATGGTATTGGCCGATGGCGGTGTCGTGTGTATCGATGAATTTGACAAAATGCGCGAAGACGATCGAGTTGCGATTCACGAGGCAATGGAACAACAAACAATATCGATAGCTAAAGCTGGAATTACGACCACTCTAAATTCCCGGTGTTCAGTTCTTGCTGCAGCTAACAGCATTTATGGACGTTGGGATGACACAAAAGGGGAGGAGAATATTGATTTTATGCCGACTATATTGTCACGTTTCGATATGATTTTCATTGTTAAAGATGAACACGATAAACAACGTGATATTGTAAGTAAAAATAATTTACATTTTTAATTAACTTCGACATTGTGATTTATCTGGCTACTGACTAACTTCATATCAGTTTCCGAAAATTACTGCTACATCCAATTTAAAGAATACTTAGTAGTTTCCTAACTTATTGCCCGCTGACACATCAAAATCGATGTACAGTAAAACCCGATTAATTACTGACTTTACTTAGTATAGTAGAGCGTTCATTATCCGAATTAACTGGGGGACATGGATGTTCCATATTATATATATTCAATAGATTGCGGATACGCTAACGCCTCCTGTACCTTTTAGAAGCCATTTTGTACGTGGAAAACGCCGTAAAAAGCGCGCGAGATTCAAAAATATTAGTTATTTTATATGATTTTATTGAGAAAAACAACAAAACTCACAGTAAACAGTGATATTTCGCTCCAAAACCTATTTTTATACTGAAACGTTTCAAAAATTACAAAACTGAGCATAAATATAATGTAAAAGCTTAAAACATTTTACATTGTCAATTTGGCATCAAGGTTGACAAGCATTGATGCCACTCTGACAATGTAAAATGCTCTAAGCTTTTATATTATATTTATGCTCAGTTTTGTAATTTTTGAAACGTTTCAATATAAAAATAGGTTTTGGAGCGAAATATCACTGTTTACTGCGAGTTTTATTGTTTTTCCATCAACTTCATATTATAGAATATTTAATCTTTTTGAATCCCGCGCGCTTTTTACGGCGTTTTCCACGTACAAAATGGCTTCCGTATGGCATCCGCTATCTATTAATATATATATCTATGGGGTGTTCGGAAAATCGTTTTTTTTTTTTTTTTCATATAAACAAACTGTATTGGTTCGCATATTTATCATTTCAGACATATCTTCCTGTTTCTCATTTATACATCCACTTTTAGGACTTTCCACCATACACAAAACTTTATCCCACGCTTTTTTCAAGTTCTGGTCTTTTACACTGTCCCACGCTGCTAGGATCATGTAGGACGCGTCTGTCAAATCAACTTCGTAGTAGTTTTGTTAAGCGGTCATTCTGTTGATCAACGTTCGGATAATCGACGCTCCACTGTACCTACACTTTAAATAACCGAACGTCTAGAATTCATAATTACACGCTTTATATTAGTTTCACTTGTAAGTTTGTATGTATGTATGTAAGTATGTATGTTTGTTTGTAAACTCGTTTGGACTACAGCAAGTGGTTTATTACTGTTAGTATGTTATGCCACTACTGTAAGAGCAATCGTTGACCGAGTGGTCTAAAGCGCTAGTCTTCGCTGACGTCGACTCTCGGATTCCACGCCGAAATAAAAAAATTGTTTTTTTTTTTTTTCGGTAAATTTTTGACAATAAATTGAACTAAAATGTGGAAAATAAATATAGTTTAAAAAAAACTTCAAAACACGCTTTATATCAAACTAAAAAGTGAAAAATAAATATAGTTTAAAAAGAACTAAAAAACACGCTTTATATTGAACTAAAAAGTAAAAAATATTTTTTTTAAAATAAGCTTAAAACAATAATGAATAAAAAATACTAGTATTATTGTGAAAAAAGCGTGGGGCGCTCAATGTACGAAAATGTGGAACAAAGCGCCCCACGCTTTTTTCACAATAATACTAGTATTTTTTATTCATTATTGTTTTAAGCTTATTTTAAAAAAAATATTTTTTACTTTTTAGTTCAATATAAAGCGTGTTTTTTAGTTCTTTTTAAACTACATATATTTATTTTCCACTGTTTAGTTTGATATAAAGCGTGTTTTTTAGTTTTTTTTTAAACTATATTTTTTTTTTCGAGCTCATACCAGCCAGTTTATCTATCCCAGCTGGCCGATTCTCTAATACACACATAGACACTGATGTCCTCAGCTGTTGAGCGTTTATAATCAACAGTCTATCTATTATAATTATTGTCAATATACTTTCGAGTCTCAATTTCCTTGTTAATGAATTAAAAAAAAATATATTCCAGACGCTAGCAAAGCATATCATGAACGTACATATGAATGCAGATCAAGTTACCGATGATGAACCAAAAGATGGCGAACTATCGCTAAATTTGATAAAAAAATATATTAATTACTGCAGAACGTAAGTCTATAAATAACTTTATTTCATAACAGTTTGAAATTCTTAATAGATTCGTTTTTAATTATTGCTACATCGACTTATGTTGTTTCTTCTACAACGCGTTACATGAATTTGTAAAAATCACCGTGCTATAGAAATTCACGAATAGTTCACAATACTTACAGAAAACTTGGAGTTACGGACAGAACACCCGAAACATTTGACTGGGTAGCGTTTTTTTTTTTTTTTTGACGTGATAACGTCTTATAAATTGATGAAACACCAGCTGCACGCACGAAAAAGTGTAACGTTCCGTTCCGCCTGACCCTGTGCGTGCAAGCGAGAGCGCAGTATGCTTCGGCCCAAGTTTGACAGCTACTAAAATTTAGGTTATGTATTACGGAATACGTTATCACGTAAAACTATCGTCCGTAAACCGACTTTACAGACAACCAATTTTTTTTTTTTGTATTCATCTTGTATTAGTTAAAATTAATGATTTTATTTCCGTTTTTATTAATCGCATATGAGCAAATTTGCGCAATACATGCTAGCGACCTAGCGTTATAGCAAAAGGGGTTGCAAAAGGTACAGCTCCTTCTATTTATTTACAAAATAAATTGAAGGAGCTGTACCTTGTACTTTTCTGTCTTCGTTTGATAATTATTAAATATTTTAGACATTGCGGACCGAGATTGAGTCCCGAAGCTGGAGAAAAACTTAAAAGTCGTTACGTTTTAATGAGACAAGGCACAAGTCAACATGAAAAAGAGACAGAAAAACGCCTATCTATTCCCATTACTGTAAGACAGTTGGAAGCTGTAATTCGCATATCGGAGAGCTTAGCGAAGATGCGTTTGCAGCCATTTGCAACGGAAACACATGTAAACGAAGCGCTGAGATTATTTCAAGTATCGACACTCGACGCCGCTATGTCTGGGAACCTTGCCGGTACGTTTAATATTTTCGGAACCGCAAAAAAAAAATGCAGAATACTCCCGTTGAAACTCATTTTTGTCGGATATTTTTTATATGTCGTTTCGTGTTAATATTTTAGGTGCTGAAGGCTTTACAACCGAAGAAGAACATAAGATGCTGTCGATTATTGAAAAGCAGGTAAAGCGAAGATTCGCGATAGGTACGCAGGTTAGTCAACAAAGTATTGTACAGGATTTTGTGAGACAAAAGTTTCCTGAGCGTGCTGTAATTAAAGTCATCCAAACGATGATTCGTCGTGGACAATTGCAGCACCGACTTCAGCGCAAAATGCTTTATCGTCTTAATTGAAAGACTATTGTTCTTTTGTACTGCTATGTGAAAATGTGTGTCATCAACAACATTCAGTTATTTTTATGAAAACAAAAACAAACTGGCGACTTTTTGTACAAACAATTGAAAAAGCTTACACATACAGATTGTATCAAATCAAAACAGTCCATAGAACATTCTGTGTGTAAGACAGAGACGATATTATATAAAGCACTAAAGCAGTAAGTAAGAATGAGATAAATGATCGCTAATAGTTACTGTGGTTATACAATCTGATAGATCGTCTTTGTTTTCTACAGTAAAAATCACAATTTTATCAAATGTCAGTATTCACTAGTGAAATTATTGATAAAATGGCTATTTATACTGTTCGGGAAAAAACCCAAATAATTAAATGGTTTTATGGTGGTAATTCAACCGCCAACATAAATTTATTTGTAGTTGTTTTAATTGATAAATTGGTAAAAAGATTTACAGTGTACATAATCAGGTATTTATTTACGTAACCACAGTAACTATATTAGCGATCATTTATCTCATTCTTACTTACTGCTTTAGATCTTTATATATCGTCTCTGTCTTACACACAGAATGTCCTATGGACCGTTTTGATTTGATACAATCTGTATACTAAACTGAAGTGGGAACATTATTTACAGATCTGGAATGATTATTTTTATTTTTTATTTAACAAATTTTACATAAAGAAAATAATATAACAATCTCATTTTTATCGATATAAAATATAAAAAGCCTTTGTTATTTTTTTTATCTATTTATATAATTTTTTGTCATAACATCACTAGACACTTATTGGTTTTGGCATAATATGATAGTCGTTTTTTTTAATAATATTGGTCATTGTAATTAGTACAAGTAGATAAAATATTCTGTAAAATTTAAACTATTTATTCACAAATACTCCATAGCTAGTAAGTTTGTTTTCTTTTTTATAATACTGCTCTATGTTTTAAGAATGGTAAGTTATTTAAAGATTTTTTATCACAATAATTACAGGGCAAACTAATTGCAAATAGTCAAAAAAATTTCGTAAACGGCAGATAACTTTGTTTCTGTATTTAACAAACCCATAAATTAGAGGTAAGACATTGTCTTCTGGGTTAAGACGCTTTTTTTTATACTTTATTATTATTTTAATACAATCAGTAACAAAAATATAACGATCAAAAAGAATTTTGCACAACATTATTAAATTTAAGGAAGTACTCATTTGTTATTGTCTATTGCATTTTTTAAAGTTCGTTTGTTTTTGTGGAAAATGGAGGGGGGAAGTCTAATTCAATTGTCACTAATATTATAAAACAACAGCAAATATTGTCACAATGTATAATGTAATATTTGATCAACTGAATAAATATTTTCACTGATAGCCGCAAATAAGAAAATGATCGATACAGCATTTTGAATGTGACATATTTCTAGAACTTTTCAATTTCCCTTTTTATCACCACTATGAACAAATGGATATTGTGGATGCTTGTCAACACCTTTCCAAAATAAGAAGTTAAATATCCTACCAGATTCCCCTCGGTCTAGACAATTTAAATTTTCCAGTTCGTCTGGCGTAAGTGCAAAATCGAATACTTCTTTATTTTCTTTAATTCTTTGAGGATTGGCGCTTTTTGGAATCGCAATGATTTTTTGTTGTATCAAATGACGTAACAAAATTTGAGCTGGATTTTTCTTATACTTCGCAGCTAATTCAGTTACTTTTGGATGTCCTAATATATCTGGAAATTTGTCTGGGCTGGAAAAATAAAAATTTTAATTTGAATTTTTGAAAACCCGTTTTCTTATTGGCATGAAATCATTTCTAGAATCATGGAGCCTGATTCCATGCAGAAGAGTGAACAAGACTGGGGGCTTACATGTACAACACCACGCGTAAAACTTTTACAAACTCGTACCGTCATCGATTTTCGGGACACAAGGCTCACATTGTGGCTCGCTGAGTTCAGTTTCCTTGCTCTCTATCCAACGTGGTTATTTTATTTTTTCATTTAAAAGTATTATTATTATTTTTAAATGATAAATTAATTAGCTTGCAATTAAATAAATTCAAATAAGAAGCTTGTTGCGCATGCGTACATTTCCAAAGCATAATTTTCGAAAATTAGCTATAACTTTTGATAGAATAGAGGTATGGAAAAAATTTCAAACAAATTTTGTAGACAAAATTTTAATCTACAACTTTTATCTGAAAAGTTTTTCGTTATTGCATTAAACTTTAGAATTACCCTTAAAAAATAAAAAAAAATTATTTTTTCCCAAATTAATCAAGTTTATGCATGAAAATCTTAGGGCAAAGTTTTTTCATTGCATAACACATATTATTTACTACCTAAATTCAAATTGTCATCCATTACAAAAAATTTTCTCCTCCAAAAGTATTCTTTGACTGTACTATCATGGAATAGATAGAGTATAGTTTCGTTTTTGTGGGGGACAGATAACGAGAGAGTATTGCAATTATATTATAAATGGAATTTTCAATATGGGACGAGAATATCAACTTACCTGTAGTTATATTTAGTTATAAAATGTTGTTTAGCACCGGGACTTCCGAGAGGCGAATAAGCAGTGACAGCGATATTCAATCGTTTACACAACGCACGCAATTCCTTTTGTTGAAGATATGCGTGGAGTTCAACTTGCAAAACAGCTGGTTTCACTTTCGCAGCACATTTCCATACATTTTCGAGTTGATACGCATTGAAATTAGATACACCTAGATTTCTTATTCGACGCTTAGCGACCTGGTTTTCTAATTCCTGCATAAATGCAAAACGGTATAATAATTTTTGTTTTGAAATTTCTTAATAGCTCCAGTTGTGTAGGCTTTCATAGCCGTCGTTTTTCTAAATCTTCTTGGTTTCCAGTCTTCTAGGCTGTGATCCATTGGTATTTCTACCTGACGTCTCGTCTACAACTGCGGTTGACATTATGAAAGGCGATATGGCAGCGGGCGAGGTGTCATCCTTGGTGGTTCACAGGTAAGTGCATTGACGACTGGTGTTTAATCGTTTTCTGCTCGATTGTAGTCCATGCTTTCTACTACGACCGAGCAGAAAACACGCTAAAACACCAGTCGTCGACACACATACCTGTGAGTCGCCAAAGAGAACACCTCGCCCGCTGCTACATCACCTT
Organism: Xanthostigma xanthostigma; assembly: GCA_963575645.1. Classification (NCBI taxonomy): domain Eukaryota; kingdom Metazoa; phylum Arthropoda; class Insecta; order Raphidioptera; family Raphidiidae; genus Xanthostigma; species Xanthostigma xanthostigma. Next base: position 5,301,329 of record OY754471.1, on the reverse strand, counting down.
TGATAATATCTACCGCAGTTGTAGATGAAACGTTAGGTGGAAATACCAATGGAACACAGCTTACAAGACCTGAAACCAAGAAGATTCTTAATTGCTATCCTTTACCAACGTTATCGCTTGTGTTAATTTGTTTGTTTTTTTTTTTTTAAGTGAAAACTTCTTTAGCGGCGTTGTACACTTTTTTTGTAATGGGTAAAAAATGTTAAACTCACGTCAGATCGTCAGATATGCGTAAGACGAAAACTTTTATTTATACAACGTTAGACATCTAGCGTTGGAATATCGTACATAAAAATGCAATCTATGATACAAACCATTTTGATCGAAAATTCGTAAGACGTTAATATTCAAGTTTTCACTTGCGCAGGCACTTCCGGAGTGCAACCCGTCTTTTTTTTATCAAGCGTCTGTAATCTAAATCTTTTGGTTTTTTGGCCAGTCCCGTGTTGACTTATATAACCTATACTAGTTCTAGATAACACTATACTCGAATCAAAATAGTTTTTTGAGTTAACCCGGAAGAAGTCTTTTAATTGTATACCTTCCATGTGCTGATGTGATCAGTTTCGGTGTCCAACACGTAATCTCCGTCTGCCGTCACCAAGGGATTTAAAGTAGCTTTATCGTAAAGAAAACCAAACGGCAAATGAACTAAATATAAGTCTAAATACTCCAACTGTAATCGTTTCAACGATTCACATAAAAACAATTCAACGTCGGCAGCTCTGTTTCCCACGTGCGGTAGCTGAAAATAAAAAAAAAATAGTTGGCAAAACCAAAAGTGCACATCCCGCAAGTTTTCCACTGTATGATAAAAAAATATTTTTAATAAATTTAAAAAGATTTAAAAATTTAAAGAAATAAATAATTAAAAATTGAAAAAATATTTTTTTTAAGTTTGCAAAAATAAAAAAAATTAAGAACTATACATAATATAATATATAATTAATATCAAGTGGAATAAAATAAAACAAAATAAAAAGAAAAAAAAAAAGAAAAAAATCAATGATTTCGTAAGGAACCGAACCCAGGACCTGCCCTTGGGGATCCAACGGCATAACCATTACGCCACGGCGGCCTACTATGTGTAGTGGTGTTATCACGGTATAGAAGTGTAGCACTTGTTTTATGGATTACACTATATTTACACAGCAATTATTATATTGTTTTTTTAAACTATTAGCTGTCAAAAATAATAAAATAAAACTGTTTATAAAAATTAAACTACTGAACACATTTTAGTGAATTTAAATAGGGTTCTGGTCTGATAGTAAACAAAGTGAATAAAATATAACCCAAGGCAATCCGACCAAAATTGCGATCTGTAGAGTCGTGACGTACGTACATACGTACAGACCAACCGACAACTGCTGTTTGTGATTTTCAATTACAATTTTAATAGTATTTATGAACTCGAATTGATTTAAAAATGGTTCTGTTTTATAGATTAGAATCTCCTCTTTTCAAAAAGCTTCAATTTGAATGGATTTCGTGTGAAATTAACTTAGATATAACTTCTTATATGAACGAAAGTCAGCTCTGACGCACAAAGCGATAATAAAGCACATACCGCTAGTTTAGCGGTATGTGCAATTACTGCTTGTCTTATTGTTCAGATGAACTGTAATCTATCAATTTGAAAACGACTGAGGACAGCGTCAAGCTGTCGAAATTGATTGCTTCGAAGCGTCGACTGCATGACGAACTACTAATCTCCCATAGAAAATATTCCACACGATCAGTCATCTAGTGGAGCACTTGCAACGCTTATACTGACTGCTCGTGAGCATGGTTATTTAGGCAACGCGACACAGAACAGGGAAACGTTTGTCTTTTCAGTGTCAAAAGTTTCATTTATTCATTGAACCCAGAATTATATGCGTAAGTTCCATAAAGTAACATGATTTGAGCGATTCGCGTGTGTTAGATGATTAATAGCACAAGCAGTTTGTGGACGATTGGCCTTAGTCGTCGAGCGTTTATAAAATGCAACGTCTGTTGGATTAAAAACGTTCCACTGGCCGGATAAGAATTTGTATTTGTATCGTATGTTCGAAACTTCGTTTGTTATTACTAGTGATGTGCCGGATATCCGTATCCGCGGATATCCGTTAGTTTTTGGCGGATCTTTTACGGATCTTTTACTTTATTAATTTCCAATTCATAGATGAAATTTTATATATTATATAGGTGATTTGGTAATAATGAAAGCCTGTTAAATTCCAATCTTTGATTAACGTCTGATTAGAACTCTTCAATAAATAAAATTATCGACCAATTTTTCAGACAATATATTAACAAAAAAATATATAATTAATACATTAACGTTTCAATCCGGATTTGGACCTTCTCCAGAATTGATCTAAAAAATATAAAAAATAATTAATATTTAAAATCTAATTCGCTTTTTCTAGAATCTTTCAAAATTATTATTGATTATGAAAAATATTATTTTTTCACTATTTTCATAATCAGTAATAATTTTGAAAAATTCTAGAAAAAGCGAATTAGATTTTAAATATTAATTATTTTTTATATTTTTTAGATCAATTCTGAAGGTCCAAATCCGGATTGAAACGTTAATGTATTAATTATATATTTTTTTGTTAATATATTGTCTGAAAAATTGGCCTGTTAAATTCCATTCAGATTATTTTTTATTTTTTTAAATCGTATTTGGCACCTTTATATTGCAAACATTTATCGTAGTGAGTACCATACTAATAGTACATAACTCAAAGGTACTAAATCAACTATCTTTATAATGAGATATTGCACATCGATCTTTGGAAAGAGACAATCTGTTATGAGAGTTAACTCTTAAAGAGGTCAATAACTTTTTCTCATAACAGATAGTCTCTTTCCAAAGGTCGATGTGCAATATTTACCGCCACGTACTCTAAGAAAGTTAAGATCCGTATTCGTATACGCGGATCTTGAAACTAAAAATCCGTATTCAGATCCGTATCCGCGGATATACATTTTTAACGATCCGGCACATCACTAGTTATTACCTTTGTAGTTATGAATAAGTCTTCTCTAGTCCCTTTGCCGTCTTGGATCCATTTTTTTATTGCATCTCCGATTGCTTCCTCATTATTATAATTGAAAGCTGTATCTGTACAAAAATATTTGACAGTATAATAAAACGTAATCGTGATGCTTTCTACTAGATATATGAAAATTTTTAAAATTAACTTCTCAACAAGTAAATAAAATTGTTGACCAATTTTTCTCAGACCATACGATATATTGACAAAAAAAAAAAAAACAAAAATTGGTCAACAATTTTATTTACTTGAAGAGTTCTATTCAGACGTTAATATAAGCTTTTAACTTCTCAACAATGAAATGTTATTTGACTTTACCAATATGTCTGTATCCCAAATCTAAAGCAGTTGCAACAGCGGTTTCTATTTCTTTTGGTTTGGACTGCCAAGTACCCAGTCCTATAATCGGCATTTTAGAACGGTATGGACCACTTAATTCAATATATTCCATTGTTGTCAATTGAATCCCGTTGGAACAGTTCACAGAAAAATAATGACAGGTACTGACTAAGGAACAACACTGTCTCAAAATAGTGGCGAAGTTAATTTGTTTCGTTTTGTAGCCTTGCTAATCTATTTTTAATTCTGCACTAAAAATAAAATTTTGTAGTAGTTCGTTATGCAATGTTAATGGATTTTATAAATTGGGTCAATTTTTGTTGATTTCAAAATCAGAGTATGTTCATTTTTTTATTATTCCGGTAATAGCATTCTTTTCTTTTTTCAGACTTAAATCTGTAAGATTATTTTCAACAATGAAAAATCAATGTTTAACTTTTCAAATTTTTTTTTCTATTCACTTTTATTTATGCCTTTTGAAAATCAATATCGCAGTTAGGTTTATTTGCAGTGCCAATCTTCTTCAACTAAAGGAGGGAATTTTAAATTTCAACAATAAAATGTTTGTGCGAAAACAAAGTTTTCGTTCCATTTTTTGATGACGTATTTTTTTACGTTTACAAAATTCTTCTAATTCAATAAAAATAATATCTCAGTAATTTAGCGTTGACCTTTAATGACCACGCTCAAATAAATTATTATTCATTCAGCCATTTTGTCTTTATCAGAAATTTGTTTCAAACTTGACTCACTTTTCTCAGCAAGGTTTAGGATAGAAGTTTCTATTAAATTTAACTAGAAGATAATTACTAATGGATATCTTTGTACATATCTCTATGTATATACTTCGGTCAGTGTAATTAGTTGGTTATTATTAATTACTAGTGATGTGCCAGATCGTTAAAAATGTATATCCGCGGATACGGATCTGAATACGGATATTTGGTTTCAAGATCTGCGGATACGGATCTTAACTTTCTAGAGTACGCGGCGGTAAATATTGCACATTAACCTTTGGAAAGAGACTATCTGTTATGGGAAAAAGTTATTGACCTCTTTAAGAGTTAACTCTCATAACAGATTGTCTCTTTCCAAAGATCGATGTGCAATATCTCATTATAAAGATAGTTGATTTAGTACCTTTGAGTTATGTACTATTAGTATGGTACTCACTACGATAAATGTTTGCAATATAAAGGTGCCAAATACGATTTAAAAAAATAAAAAATAATCTGAATGGAATTTAACAGGTTTTCATTATTATCTAATCACCTATATATATAAAATTTCATCTATGAATTGAAAATTAATAAGGTAAAAGATCCGTATAAGATCTGCCAAAAACTAACGGATACGAATCTTTCTTCTCCCTCGGATATCCGCGGATACGGATACGAATATCCGGCACATCACTACTGACAACCAATCATCGATAGCAGAATGTTGGCCGGTTCGGATTCGGGTGGCAAGGAATAATTAATAATAGCGTTGGTAAACCTGGGCCCAAATATTTTTTATTTAACAACCAGCATCATACATAATTCTTACAAAAACACTGTTTCACTGTACACACGCATCGATACGGTCATTCCAGAGCAAACTCGTCGAACGCTTTAATGTATAAACATACCCGTTTACCAAACATCTAAAAGAACAGCTATGCATCTATATAACTATATTTATATACGTTATCACCAGTGTACTTAAAGCCACTTGTCGACAAGTCTGTCAGTCTGGAGTAACGCGAGCGATAAGTCTATACCTAAAGTCTATATCATACATTATAATAAAGGAGTAAGAAGTACCTCTCTCGCACTCACTCATGCTAGCCGTTATATATCTAACTAAATTATAATTAAAAACATAACATGTGAGCCACGGGCAAACTTTTTCATCAAAGCTGGCATTTTTTTATATATTTTTTTTTTTTGTTTATTTTGTGGACCGATTTGTAAAATGACAAAATACTAACGGTGTAAGTATACTATGAAATTGTTTTTTTTTTTTTTTTTGTTAGTTGGGTTGGCAGTAAAATTATACATTTGTTTTTTTTTTGTATACGTTTATATTTTTGAAACGATGATTTCTTACAGACGGAATTCTGCAAATCTGTCCTTTATTTGTATTTTTTTGTTTCGAAATTTTTCGTTCGTTTTGTAATGTAATAATGTGTTTTCATTTTATTTTTTCCTATCTATTTTTTTTTTTCAACTACGATTACATTTCTAAGGGCTAAGATAATTTTTCTTAAATGTTTTCGCATTCTGCTGCCTTCCTGTCGCGAATGTTTTCAATTTTAACAACTTTTTTTCCGGTATGTCGTCAATCTTTCATACATAGTGTCAGAAATACAATTTCTGCACTTTTTTTCGTTTTCGCACAAAATTATTGTTTCTTGATATTAATTTTTAAAACAGTTTTCTTGTAAGTTTTTCCATCATTATGTGACTTTTTTAAGTCATCTTTTAAAAGTAGACGATTTTTTTTAACTTATAAAAACGTAGAACTGAAAACTACGCTAATGTCTAAAAAATATCACAAAAAAATTTCATAATCCAGTCTTGACCATTTTTATTTCTATCGAAGAATATGTAAGTTTTTTTTTTAAACAAATGACACTAGATAAAAGTATTCTCTCAAAGTTAAGTCCGACAACTATAGGAACATCCGAACACTATAGTGACAACTAAGCTATAACTGTTGATTCTGCAGAAGGATTTAAAAATATTTGTTTCGATATTTATCTATAAACTTTTATCGCTTTAGAAAATGTCACACATTTTTTTATATAATGTAAAAACTTTTTGAACAAAACTTTCGCTCCTTTCAAATTTTTTCACATCAGTTACTTCTATACATGGTGTATATTATTACAGCAATTCTTCGTTTAGCGTTGTTTCATTATATTCCAGATTTCGATTTTATATATTCGGTGATTTACCAGACATCCGAATCTCTGTATCTTATGTATAATTCCAGCAATAGTTCAATTAACAGCGCCAAACGAAAAATTCCTGCATTAAATACGCTGTACGCCTAACTCGATTTTGGTTGAAGTGTACAATGCTGTTACAAAATAGTAAACAGTTTAAAAACCATAAATTCAGTGTCATTTCTTTGGTCTACACTCTACATATTTCTTGGTTTGGTGTAAAATATGTCAAAAAAACATTGATTGAGAAACACATAACGCTATGTACAAAGACATCAATAAACTACGATGTACAATCAAAAGAACAAGTTGGCATAAATAAACAGTTTATGAATTATCGTGTAAGTACAATAAAAACGCCATTTTTTTTTTGTTATTTATCGACACAGGTATGCTTGAAATATCGCTCTAAGACCTATCAGACGCACATATGTTTTGTCATTCAAAACAGCGCATTCAATCTGCGCAGAAATACGAATTTTTCCATACATGGTGAGAGATATACGCGCGTACAGCTGCGCATGTGAACATTTAGTGCAGGGCATAGTGGCGCATTCGTTTGCAAAATTCGTTTGGTTCGTAATTTTTTTTTTTAAATGTCCAGGAGGCTCTCCTGATTATAACAGTGTAACATGACACTCAATATATGTTGCCGTTATTGTTTAAACAACGAAAAATTGAAAATATTGCAAAATAATTTTTTTTGCAATAAATAATTTTTTTATATATTTTTCAGACTATTTTGAATCGAAAAAGTCCTTACACTCATTATCGTATCTTCAACCGGTGAATTTTTATGAATTTTTAAAAATTAAAAATCGTTGTAAATCGTGATTTTCTTGAATTAAATAGTAGGTACACCTGAAAAAAAAAATACCGTGATTTCAATTTTTTTATTAAATATTTAAACTTTAATAAAAAAAATGGCGTAATCAGATTTCAAATCTTTTTTTAATTATTATGTTTATTACTCATAATAACAATATGCAATAATTTGTCGAAGCGTACCATCTGCCTCTCTCTTACTAATGTCATACATAGGACTGGGAGTGAGATGACAATACTACTATCCTTAAAGTGCATGCGCGTAAAGAGCATAATATTGTTATTATGAATAATAAACATAATAATTAATAAAATATTTGAAATCTGATTACGCCATTTTTTTTATTAAAGTTTAAATATTTAATAAAAAAATAGAAATCACGGTATTTTTTTTTCAGGTGTACTATTTAATTCAAGAAAATCACGATTTACGATTTTTAATTTTTAAAAATTCATAAAAATTCACCGGTTGAAGATACGATAATGAGTGTAAGGACTTTTTCGATTCAAAATAGTCTGAAAAATATATAAAAAAATTATTTATTGCAAAAAAAATTATTTTGCAATATTTTCAATTTTTCGTTGTTTAAACAATAACGGCAACAGATATTGAGTGTCATGTTACACTGTTATAATCAGTAGAGCCTCCTGGACATTTAAAACAAAAATTTACGAACCAAACGAATTTTGCAAACGAATGCGCCACTATGCCCTGCACTAATTGATATTTGCGCGATTTTGAATAACATACTAGTGTCTGTGTCGAACTCCAGCGGTAGTTATTCAAAACTATTTAGTTTTAGATCTTCATTTTTTCTATATGTGGAACAGACATTACAATAAAACACTATCCGAACAATTGAATCGCAGTTTCGGAAAGCAGCATGTTTATGATTAATTTCTTATTTATTTTAATGGAGGTGTGATTTCATGCAATAAACGCGAGAAATCATAAAACATGTCATATTATTATATAATAACTTTTTAAATATATCCAAATAATTATGCTGCAACAATCAGCATAATATGGCATTATCTCACTTTATTTTTTTATACATCTCAAATTTTTCATAAAAATCAACGATTTAACTTTTTTTAAGAATAACACATTTCAGCGTTATTTTGTACAGCGCGTGCAAAAGTGCATAATTCGGTGCAAAAATTCAACCGGTGTCACTTCCAATGAAATTATTTTTTAATTTGTGCAAAATATAAATTAAGTTTGCATATTATTCGAAAATAGCACCATTATTATATTTTTAAAGCATTTTATATACAAGTAATTTTAATATGTTCCAATCATATATGGTTCCAATACTGTTTTTCGTTTTTAAATATATATTTACAAAAAAGATGGCTACGACAAGGAAAATGAAATTCAATTAAATTATTTAGTTTGTGATTGTCAATAATTATTATTTAATTTTTTTTATTAGAACGAAGCATATCGTTAATTTTTATGAATTATCTGAGGTAAAACAAAAACTTGGCAATAAAACATTAGAACATAATAATTACACTAAATATTGCCTTTTCTTTGAACAGAGAAATACGTTAGGTATTTGTTTTTCTATAAAAAAGAAAAAAAAGTTTGATAACTTGAACGGATATAGTATAGTATTAAATAGTTTTTATTGATTTTTATTATTTTATTATTTTTTTTAAATACAAAACAAAAACGATAATTTCTTAACATTTTTTTTTTATTAATTTCCCCGCTTCCCTAGTTTTTATGTCATTTTTTGTTGCAAGAATATCACAGGAAAATTATATAATTAAAAGTTTTTTTTACTGGAAGCAACTTTTAATTCTTGTGTAAAATGTTGATACGGAACAAACAATTATTTAAAAAAAGTAAAGTCATTTAATTTATGGAAAAATTTTGAAGTTTTTAATTTTGAAATTACGACTTTCATAGCATTTTTTTGTGAAGAATATTCAATCGTTCTTAATTTCATCAAAGCGTTTCAAAGTTTGATATGTTATAAACAACAATATTACAAGGGACATTATTTTTTTTATATTTTTCTAGAAAAACTGATTCCTGTTAACATTTTCCACAAGAAAACCTTTTTTTAAATCACCTTTAATCCCCTTGACCAGCTTGTAATATTCTAACAGGTACGAATTTGGAATGATATATTTCGTTTGCGTTCATTTTTTTCTTTTTAAACACAATATTGCTCCAAATAAATTTAGTTGCACTCTATTTAAAAAATATGTTAGCCTTTTAAGGAATGTATCTAGCTGATAAAAAATATGTTGGAAAAATGTTACAAACATTTTTTCAACAACAAATTTTTCAAGTTGGCTGTTAAAAAATCAATCTCCGCTTTTAACAAAAGATAGTGTTTAAACACTCACGAGCAACTGTTTTCTTTATTTTAATCAAAAAAGAAAGATGCAGAAAATTTTTGAACAGATTTTTTATTCGAGATTTCCTTTATGTTTAAAATCTACGCTGGACAAGGTTTTGTTTATTTTACAGAATTGTGAAACGGTTTTTGCTTAATCGTATGAAAAAATGAAGTAAGTAAAACAAAACAAAAATTTGCAAACCGACGATTTATTTTTGTATCAAATAAAATATGTATATAGTGTTTTGATTTCATAATCTTGCCACAAAAAGAATTATTTTAATATCTTAAAATTAAACATTTTACATGACTATATAGGAACACTAAACATTTTCAACTATACTTAATGACTAAAAACATTTTTCGCAGGTCCAAAACAAGCAGTGAAAAGAAACATAGTCTCTGTACCGCTATATTAACAAAACATGTGTTTTTCAAATAACACCCGTTTTTTTTCACTTCCACATTACATTTTTTTTAATGACTAGTTACTTTTCTTTATTTTCTGGAATATAACTTTAAATTCAACAAAGTATCTATTTAAAATAACTTAACCTACGTTATTCAATCAATTTTCGTTTTATTGTACACGCCATTGTTAATTAAAACAATTCTTTATTCATTTGTTTATTTACTACAGATACTCTTTTGTTTTCAACACAGAATATCGTGTGAAATCACACGAACATAAAGAAGATTGGGTGTTATTTGTGAACCCATGGTAGAGATTACATAATATTATCTTAAAAACATTTAATGTTAGTGTTCATATACAGTCAGAATCAATTTCTCAAATTTAAGATATTTTGATATTTTTTTTTATATATTAATTATATAATGCAACAGCAATGTATGTGCGTTACGATTTTTCGAAATATAGGCTAATATAAAGAACACACTTTATAAAAATGTAGCCAATCTATAACATTTTTTTTCTTTTTTTTTTAATTTGGACGATGCTCCTTTAATATGCATTTGCATTTTATGCAATATAATAACGACACTACTAAACTTATGGTCATTAGTAATATTATGTAACATTTTTATACCGCGTGATAATGAAAGTGACACATTCAAAAAAAATAACAAAAAAATACGTCTATTGATTTGGAAGTCACGGAAAAATGTGCTGCAGAATACACCGCACATAAATTTTTATTAATTTTTGTAACGTAAGTACATAATTAAAACAGATTTTGTTTTGCACTGTTGGTAATTTTCAAAATGGCTACTTGTTAAGTCAAACGTAATTAGATAGTAAAATAGAATGATCACCGCATTTGTTTTTTGTACATGCCACTTTATACAAAAATCCAACCTATAAAACTAAATAGCGTAACGAATACAACCGCCAGCAACAAGAATGTTATCGTTTTGGATGTTAGAATCGACGCGAATGTAGAAGCGTCTGTGAGGCGGCGCCGTCGAAGGAAGAGAAGGAGCTGGTTGGGGAGGCGTCGCTATGATGAATGTAGTTGGAGCGGCCGATGGAGGCGCTGTTGCTGTCGCGGGGTGATGGCGGGTGGTTGAGGCTCATTGTGTCTGGAACTGGGGCATGGTGGCTGCATACATGAGCGGCGTGTTGGGCGGCTGCGGTCCAGCATTGGGAATCGGCCACTGACCTTGAGGGGGCACCATCCGATACTGCTGGGGAGCAGCGGCTGCAGCTGCCGTCGCAGCTGGCGTGGCTGCGTATTGGTATTGTTGATAACCGGTAGGATATCCTGCCGGCATATAACCGGTCTGCATTTGTGCTGCCGGATAGCCCTGTGCATGTTCGAAACAAAAAAAAAAAGAAAACAAACACCGATTAGAATGCGAACATAAAACGGTACAGAATAGAAGAGAAAGGCAATCAAATCATACACACATTTACCTGAGGGTACCAATAGCCCATCTGCTGTTGGTAAGAATATGGATACTGTTGGGCAGGAGCAGCGGGCTGCGGAATCACTTGCTGACTGTTGACATTGTCTCCACCGCTTTCTTTTCCCCAGAAACATTTGACCGTCTGCCCGTTGATTTCTGTGTTATGCGTGTTCTCAATCGCATGCGTAGCCGCTTCTTTCGTTGCGAAGCGAATGAATGCGTAACCTTTATCTTTGAACACACGGATGTCTACGATTTGTCCAAAAGGCGAGAATGTCTTCTGCATCAGCTCTTCTGAAATGCCATTCGTGAAACCGCCACAATAGACTGTGCAATTAGTTGGTGAACTTTGATTGTAAACTTCATCGAACGTCGGCTGCTTTCCCGAACTCCTCGATGGTCGATCCGTTCTCGGCGGTGGAGGTTTCCGTGTGGACCAGTTGGTGCGAATTGAACGTGAACCTAACCACTGTCCATTCATTGCAGCGATTGCATTTTCAGCTTCTGCTTTCTTCACAAACGACACAAAAGCATAACCTTTCGATTTAAGAGTTTGAGGATCGCGCACGATTCGACAATTAGAAATCTCTCCGAAAGGTGCGAACGCTTCACGTAACGTCTGAGTTTCTATTTCAGGCGATAAGTCACCTACGAATATGTGATGATGATTTGATGTGTCCTGTTTAGGTTGATTACCCGGACTCGTAGCCCAATTTACTTTCATTTCCTTTTCAAGGAACAATCTTTTATTCATTGCCGCCAAAGCTGTCGCAGCAGCTTGGTGATTAGTAAATTCTACAAACGCATATGGGTCATTACCCGGCTCGCGGATTATTTTGCACCCTTTGACGGCGCCTATCTGTGAAAACAGGGCGCATAGTAAATCTTCGGACACGCTGGCGTCTAAGTTTCCTACGTAAAGAGTTTTAGGGTGGGCCTCGTCCGACATTGTCGATGAGGAAAAGGGTATCCTAAACACAAATTCTACACTCTACACTAATTTTATTTTGTTTCACATATACGATTTTGATGATACATATACTCTAGAAACGTCGGAAACTGAATACAGCGTCAAACCGCGTTCACAAATTCACAAAACAACACGTCCAATGTCATAAAAGTTGCCTTTGCAGAGCTGACCATACAAAGAAAATGAATAGAACCAAAATGCGATGCCTCGTTTGAGACTATTTTAAAATACCAGGCAATAATCAGTGATCATTTAAAAGGAAAATATGTCACAGAAACAAATGAAGTTACATTTTTCGTCGAAAATATCGATGAAATTTAGTTTTGAACTTGAAAAAATTAACAAACTGTATGAAAAATTTATTAAAAATATTATAGCTTTTAAACGGGTACACTGCAGTATAATCTTTTGTTACAGAGTTCAAAACGAGCAACCTTCATAACAAACGTAGACAAAATGGGGTAGTAAATCAATTATGTAAAAGTGAGGTTATGTGAAATATTCAAATCTCAAACGTCTCAAGACAAGTTTCATCTGAAAAAAGGACTTCAGTCTCGTATGTACCGAGAATTGAAGATGTTTCTATAACGATGTCTCATGAGGAGACGTGTCCAGAACGACAGAAAGGAGAACTCGAAGTTTTAAAAGTTATTATTAATCTTATGTATTTTTTAAATTCACTTTTAACTTTACCAGACTGCTTATCGTGTTTAATTTTTAGTCCATATATTGCGAAGATTTGATAGACTTGCGGAGTCCTGGTCCTAGGAGAGGATGGAAACCATTAGATGTGAAAATAAAGCTGTTCCCTCAACGTGGAGACTCGGGGGGAATCGAAAACACAGATTCGCACATAGAAGAATGTCCGATGCACACCTATTTACATGTCGTTTGTCCAGAAAACTACCCCGACATGTAAGTGTTATTTAATTAAATAATGCTAATCTAAACTTGATACTAAATATGCATTGTTTTCAGTGCCCCAAATATTTCATTGGAAGACAGTCGTGGGTTATCAGATAGTGAAGTAGATAAATTACACACGGAGCTGAAAGAAATTTGTAATAAATACGCTAAAAGGCGTTGTGTGGTAATTCATGAGTTAGCTGGCCATATCAGGGAATTTTTACACCGACATCGAAAGCCTGCGAATAAAAGCTTGCACGATGAAATGATGCAACGCATTGCGCGAGAAAAACAGAAACATAAATTGGAACTCCAGCAAGAAAATGAACAAATTGTAATTATAAAATATTAATTCGGTATTTAAAAGTGCGGCATGATTCAAGTTATGCGTGGATTTGTTAGGTTTGTTCCTGCATTTGTTCGCAACGATTTGAAACCGTCAGTGACATGCGCACTGTGTAATTTTGCGACTCCTTATTAGGTACCTTTACACTTACACGCAATCCCGAGTGATTGGAGCGCCCCGTTCCAATCGCGCGCGAAAGAATGCCAGTGTACATAGGAATAATCGCTCGGTTTTGGAACGAATTAAAACCTGCAGGATAGTCTTACAGGCATTTCACGAGCGAATTCGCGTGTAGTTATAAGTGCAAAATTTATTTCACGCGTTCTTCCTTGTGCAGTTTAGTAAGTATACGTTTTGACGTTTGATTAATTGTTTATTTTATAATTAGTTAATTTTAGCGATACAAACTTCAAATCTTCAAACGATTGACCTGTAGCTAAGTATCTTAAAGTCGTTGCCAACCTTTCTTCGACACGTATGTTTTCACGCATTCGTGTATCTTGTTTTGAAATTATTGGACCAACCATTTCCACCAAAATACGGAATGATTCCGTACATAATTTTTAAAATCCAACGGAAAATTATCACGCAACTCATGTAATAGAAAGCATATACCCATACTTGTTGCGATTTTCCTTCCATGCTTTTACCCAACACCTCCTTTTCTGTTTGTGAAAAGGCATAAAGGCCACGCACAAAGCAATTTTTAATTTTCTGCGTTTTTAAATAATTTTATCCATGCTACTAAATGCCACAAATAACCTAAAACCGTCTCAAAACTGTTAGAATTTTTAAAATTCCACGGTTCACGCCAATCGCGAGGGAAACTTGACGCTTTTTCATTTACACTAACACTTCTATCCCTTCACGTTCCACGATACACACCAAAACCGCGCGATTGGAGTGTTGCAAATTTAAAGAAACAAATTTTGGAACGCCACGTTCTTGGCCGCGCGAAAATACGCGCGATTGGAACGGGGCGCTCCAATCACTCGGGATTGCGTGTAAGTGTAAAGGTACCTAATGACTTGCAGCCGTTTGCGAGCTCTTCACGGAGTAGTGACTGTTAGTTATTAGGTGCCTTTACACTTACACGCAATCCCGAGTGATTGGAGCGCCCCGTTCCAATCGCGCGTATTTTCGCGCGGCCAAGAACGTGGCGTTCCAAAATTTGTTTCTTTAAATTTGCAACACTCCAATCGCGCGGTTTTGGTGTGTATCTTGGAACGTGAAGGGATAGAAGTGTTAGTGTAAATGAAAAAGCGTCAAGTTTCCCTCGCGATTGGCGTGAACCGTGGAATTTTAAAAATTCTAACAGTTTTGAGACGGTTTTAGGTTATTTGTGGCATTTAGTAGCATGGATAAAATTATTTAAAAACGCAGAAAATTAAAAATTGCTTTGTGCGTGGCCTTTATGCCTTTTCACAAACAGAAAAGGAGGTGTTGGGTAAAAGCATGGAAGGAAAATCGCAACAAGTATGGGTATATGCTTTCTATTACATGAGTTGCGTGATAATTTTCCGTTGGATTTTAAAAATTATGTACGGAATCATTCCGTATTTTGGTGGAAATGGTTGGTCCAATAATTTCAAAACAAGATACACGAATGCGTGAAAACATACGTGTCGAAGAAAGGTTGGCAACGACTTTAAGATACTTAGCTACAGGTCAATCGTTTGAAGATTTGAAGTTTGTATCGCTAAAATTAACTAATTATAAAATAAACAATTAATCAAACGTCAAAACGTATACTTACTAAACTGCACAAGGAAGAACGCGTGAAATAAATTTTGCACTTATAACTACACGCGAATTCGCTCGTGAAATGCCTGTAAGACTATCCTGCAGGTTTTAATTCGTTCCAAAACCGAGCGATTATTCCTATGTACACTGGCATTCTTTCGCGCGCGATTGGAACGGGGCGCTCCAATCACTCGGGATTGCGTGTAAGTGTAAAGGTACCTATTGTCATGCGCAGTGAAAGAACGGGTAATTATACACTTTCGCGGTCACCTGGTTTTTTGGCTCTAGAAAATCGAAAAATCATCCGATTTCGATGAATTTTTTTTAAAATCTTCGTTTTTATGGCGGATTTATGGAAAAAAGTACGAAAATTGAAAAAATCAATATTTCTCACAGTTTCATGACTTTAAATGCAAAAAAAATTGACTTTCTACATATAGTTCTTTATAACTGTTTCTGACGTCAATTCCGGGGTGAACGATAAACGGGTATGCGAATTGTAATTTCGGGGTGAACGATAAACGGGTATGCGAATTGTAATTCCGGAGTGAACGATAAAGGAGTATGCGAATTGTCTCGCAGTGAAACGGGAAGGGGCAAATGTGGAGTTTTTAAAAAAACAATTCCGGGGTGAACGATAAACAGGTATGCGAATTGTAATTCCGGGGTGAACTAATTTTTTTCATAAATCCGCCGTAAAATGGAACTTTTTGAGACCGAGATCATTGAAATCCATCTATTTTTCGATTTTCTAGAGCCAAAAAACCAGGTGACCGTGAAAGTGTATAATTACCAAAGAACGGTGCAAAATGCCTGTGCAATCAACTTTGTCACTTACCAGGTTACCTCATTGTTAACAAAAATTGGTTGTCTGTAAAGTCGGTTTACGGACGATAGTTTTACGTGATAAGTTGATAACGTCATAAAGAAACATTGATGAACTCTCTGACGTCACGCGAGAAGAGAGAGAAATGCGTACAAGCCGACGCTTGGGCCGATCGTGCCTCTCTATCGCTTATACCGCGCTCTCGCTTGCACGCTCAGGCGGAACGTGACACTTTTTCGTGCGTGCAGCCGGTGTTTCATCAATTTATAAGACGTTATCACGTTAAAATCTGAGAATAATTACCAACACTGCACATGCGCAATACAAACGATTGTTGAATGATCCCAAACTAACTGCAGGAACAAAACTATTATCATCTCCTATGTGATTTTTTTTAGAATGTTCTGTTCTTATTTCCGTTGCGTGTGTTGTGTACTCATAACCTAAATAATATTTTTGAAATATTTTGTTCTTAGCGATTGAATTTTGAAGACGATGCATTGCGTGCTACCGAGACATTGAATACAAAGCAATGGGCAAAAAATCCTCGATTGAATTTACCATCAGATGTTCTCGAGTTAGAAAATCCTGCATTTAAATACATCTATAAAAGTCCAAGGTGCATGTCAGACTTTTAACAATTTTATTTATGTTATGACTTTTTTAAACGAAGCATGTTTTTCAATCGTAACAATTTTTCTAAATACAGAATTAGATAGATTGTTTTGGCGAATTTTAAGTAAATGCAGCAGTTTGATAGTTCTTTCGATTATTTTGTGTAAATATTTGTTTTAAGAGATATTTGTCGATTTTATTTTCTTTTAATAGAAAACGAACTTCTTCTAAAACCAACGATGGACTAAACTGTAATCATAAAGGTGTTGGACTTATTAGTTTCACCAGCAGAGGCGAACATCAAGTACAGCGCGGTCGATGTATAGGTAATTAATATTTTTTTAATGGTTTATACTAATTTATACACAGGTGAAGTTTGGATGTAATTTCCGAAACTACTCATCCAATTTAAAAAAATTTCCACCAATATTTAGAATGGACCTTCAATATGAACGTAGGCTATAGTGTTGGGCATAATCGATATATTTCAATAATCGAATGAATCGAAATAATCAGTTTTTATAATTGAATGATCATTCGAGTTATCGATTATGAATGATTCGAATGATCATTCGAATTATCGATTATGAATGATTCGAATGATCATTCGAATTATCGATTATGAATGATGCGCAAACTTGGAAATTATTTATTTCGTTTTATTAACTTTTACAGTATAAGCGAATGATCATTCAAAATATCGATTATGAATTATGTTCAAACTTTAAAATTTAGATTTGTTAATATTACTTAACACAATATTAATAATGGAATAGCTGGTATGATCGAATAGAAATAGAAATATATTTGTTATGCCCTAGATGGATACATCGTCAATTTACATAATGAGTTAAACATTAAAATTTAAAAAATCCTTAATGTCATAAAAACAATTTTTTAGGAATTTGATTTAATGCAGAAACCGAATGATATATCGATATATCACATTAATATCGACAGTGGACATAGCAGTAGTACTGTGTCGGGATTTAATATTCATTTCATATTTCATAATCGATTCAAACAAATGATATCTCGGTTGCCATAATCGAATGATCGATTAAGTTAACGCTAAGTACAACACACCACAAAGTATGTACAATCGAAACACCCCCACTCTCCAATGCTAGCAAAGACTTCCCATCCCAGTGCATGTAGATGCAGAAACCGAATGATATATCGATATATCACAGTGGACATAGCAATAGTACTGTGTCGGGATTTAATATTCATTTCATATCTCATAATCGATTCAAGCGAATGATATCTCGGTTGCCATAATCGAATGATCGATTATTCGGCCATAATCGAAATATTTCGATTATATCATTCATAATCGCCCAACACTAGTAGGCTATATATTATCGCGTTAAAATAAAAGAGTTTTTCGTGGAGATCAATTTTGCAACGTAAGTCAACGAAAAAACGATGGCAATTTACAAATTTGGGCGAAGCCAGACCGAACCGCTAGTTGTATAATAAAATGCACCTCGAAGCATTTAATGCGATTTGCATCTGTTATGACATACTGATAAAATGAGACATTTTTATGAAATACGAAAAATTTCTCACTAACAGGGATATGGTACAGATTTTTAGCGCCATTATTAAATTTAAATAAGAAAAAATTCTAAATAATTATAAGTTTGAAACTTATTTCAGAGCCGAAAAAGAGTCGAATGTGTTTTTTATAGATTGAAATTCATTAATTATTACCTGATTTTTTTGATCGGAAATAAGTTTCGAGCTTATAATTATTTAGAACTTTTAAATAAAATAAAATGCCCAACTTCCTGACCCGTCGATCAATTTATTTTTGGGGAGAGGGGATAAAAATGTTTGCACATCGATAATAAACGATTTTATCAGGCCCCGATAATTCTAACAGTTGCTAGTCTTAATCGAAGTGCAAATCTGTTAAAATTAAGTTTGTTTCATACAAGTGTTTCTAAAAAAACAAAAAAAAAGAGTTCGGCGAATATGGTCATAAATGCAGTTTGGTTAACGAGTAACCGTTTTCAGGTCATTCTGATCGTGGAAGAATCACGTATGCGGGATTGGATCTTCATTCCGGTAATCTGGTGGCGGTAACAGAATGGAAAATAAATATCAACGACGGAAACAAGTCTATCTGTGATTATATAAAAAATAGTATAGAAACGGAATTGAATTCGTTTTGCAAAATGAAACGCCATGAAAATTTAGTCAATTACCTAAATATAACTCACATTCGTCACGAAAATCAAGTGACTATTTATTTACTACAAGAATTCATTATCGGTAAGCCGTTTTACAGACTGAATCATTGATAATAATGGCCAATGGGTGTGTTTGTCGGTTTCATAGATATATATATATATTTAATTAATAGATTGCGGATACACTAGCGCCTCCTGTAACTTTTAGAAGCCATTTTTGTACGTGGAAAACACCGTAAAAAGCGCGCGAGATTCAAAAATATTAATTATTTTATAATATGATTTTATTGAGAAAAACGACAAAACTCACAGTAAACAGTGATATTTCGCTCCAAAACCTATTTTTATACTGAAACGTTTCAAAAATTACAAAACTGAGCATAAATATAATGTAAAAGCTTAGAACATTTTACATTGTCAATTTGGCATCAAGGTTGACAAGCATTGATGCCAATCTGACAATGTAAAATGTTCTAAGCTTTTATGTTATATTTATGCTCAGTTTTGTAATTTTTGAAACGTTTCAATATAAAAATAGGTTTTGGAGCGAAATATCACTGTTTACTGCGAGTTTTATTGTTTTTCCATTAACAATATATTATAAAATATTTAATCTTTTTGAATCCCGCGCGCTTTTTATGGCGTTTTCCACGTACAAAATGGCTTCTAATGGGAACCATTCCGCACAATGCTCAAGGATAGGCATCCGCTATCTATTAATATATATATCTATGACTGATTATTGTTTCTTGTTTGATGTGAATGAATAAGCTTTTGTTTTTTTTTTTTACTTTTAGGTACAAATATTTCAGCTTTATTTCTTACCAAAAATTATTCTTTAGACATTGTGCGTCATTGTGCCGTTGGTGTTTTACACGCTCTTGATTTTTTACATAAGAACAACGTCATTCATAAAGATCTCAGAGACACAAACGTGTTCATTGATAAACAAGGTAAACAAACGACAGTATACAAAAAATATTGTGTAAACTAGTGATGTAATGAATTCACGAATGCAAATATTCCGTTTTAACACGTTCGCTGCCAACAACGAGTTATCTCGTAGGTCGAAGTTTATGTTTAGGCGCCAGCTACGAGTTTATTCGTAGAACGTTTTTGTTTTCCTACGCCACATACTCGTAGTTGTCGCTGTCATAAAACATTTTATTGCAAAAACCGACTACGATATACTTCGTATAATTAATAAAGCAATTAAAAATTATCTAAATTCAATATCTTGTTTTGTATTATTATTTTACAATTAATTAAGGTTATACGCTCTCGACCGTATTAGTAAAAACTGCGTCCGTATTTTGTTGTAACAAAAAAATGTTATATGACTTGGTAAATTTATTATTTCTTATGGAAATATTATATCCTGTTGATCATAGCTTTATTTTTTAATATTTAAGAAATAATATTTAAACATTTGACATAATATCATAAAGTTGTGACTTAAGCAGTATATTTAATTAAGTCCAGTGTACACGAATGATTTTATCTTACGTTTTGGTTTTAAAAACCTTTGAACCGTTAGACGTATAGTTTTTGAGTTATTGGATATTAAATGCAATTTTCAATACTTGGTAAATGAGAAAATATCCAATTTTCAAGTTTTAGTTATTAGCTACGTCAAAAAAATTATTTAATAAAAACAAAATTTATGAAAAACTTTTCGTGTAATTTGGTTTTCATGGTGACATAATTCTAATCTAGACAATAGAGATTTTGAGAGTTGTTTCGAAAATTTTTAATTAATATTTCTCCAAAACTGCACGGGAAAGATTAGTTTTTTTAATTTTTACGTTATCTATAGGAGTCAAACTTTCGAATAATCAGTTTTTTAGAAATTTGTCTATAGCCAATTTGGTTTAATCTTATTTTTATATACACTGCCGGTCAGTCTTCTCATTTATCATTGTGTTAAAAATCGCATTTTTAATAATTAATAACTTGAAAACTAGACGGTCAATGTTTTTTAAAAAATGCAGTTGAATGTATGAGATATCCACAATTAACATATTAAAATTTCAGCGTATTATCTATACATTGCTCTATCGGGCGTATAACCTTAAAATCCGTTGGCAGGGTGGAACCGTTTTTGAAAAAGTCGCTCGGCAGCGAACGTATTAAAATCTAACGTCATTTGTCCAAGGTTAAAATTTGACAGCTGATTGGCCGCACACATTTGTAGTTGTTCTGGCTACTAGGTTGATGTCTAAAGCTTTATTATCTATTACTAATAATGCTAAAAAATTAATATTGTTCGTCTTATTCAATATTATTTTCACGTTTTTTTAAAATATGATTTATTTTTTATATTAATATTCGCAAGAATATTACGACTGCAAATGTGAATAAATATGCTAATATTCATGAATGCAAATGCGAATATTCGTTACATCACTAATACAAACTTTGTCACAATTTATATGCCGGCACTTCACATGGCTGTTTGTATTTGTGTATTTGGCATATTTGGCAAACAATTACCAAGTGTGTATTTGACAAAGTGTTGGCCTTATTTGCCTATTTGACAAATAAGGCTAATACCAAATACGCGTTACCGTGCGCTTGTCGGTTTTTCAAGGCACATCAAAGGAGTCAAATAGGCAAATACGCAAATAAACCGTCCACACAATGGCCATATTCAGAAGCGCACGCGCCGTGAACCTGTACGGACGTGCAGTATTTTTGTTTCTGTGCTGTGAGCGAGAACTGGAACAATTACTATTGAAAATGAATTGGGACAATGAAACAGTGCTAAAATTCCTGGAATTTTGAACCTTGCGTTCTGCTGCCAAATGTTTGTGTGTTTGCTATTTGACTGACATGTGTGGATGGTCGTATTTGCCTCTATTTGCATGTTTGTCTTGAACGTCATATATTTTGCCAAATACAACAAACACCCAATAGCGAACACAAATAGCCATGTGAAGTGCCACCTTTATACATTATTATATATGCCAGAAAAAGAATTCTGGCACTGTGACGTCAAACAACCTTGTCTGCATTTTTTAGATTTTATTAAAAATAAATTACAAAAAAAAAAAAATGTAAAGTTGCCGGACGCATGTAACCCTGCCACTCGAGCCCTTTCAATATATATTGAAAATTGTTTTCGGTTTTAGGTGACATAAAAGTGTCCGACTATAGCATAGATAAACGAATTTACGATTTAGCTATGGGTGTTCAAGGACAGATACGTTCATACAGTAAGAAAAAAGATATTTTTAGATTTGGTGTTTTAATGTTGTCACTGCTGCAAGGTTCTCCTGTCGATGAAAAAGATCTTAGAATACCGTCAATACTGCCACCCGATGCTAGAGACTTTTTAAGCAGGTAATTGTTACATTTTCAATATCAAAATTCATGTGAAGCCCGATTTATATTAATATACCATAATATAGAAACCGTAAATTTTAGTTTTTGAAGTGAAAATTTTTTAGGCGTGCTAGAAGGGTAAATTGGCTTGGATCAGGTGAAAAGTGAAACACACTTCCCCTTCTTTGACTTCAATGAGTTGAGAGGAAATGGTCAAAGCGTCATGCGTACTCTACACGCATGCGCAGTGCGTGCTGTGTACAATGCTATGTATGCACCATGAAGTCTGTAACCAGGAGACCTAGCTTCCTACGCTTGCCGTGTTTCGAGACGAACCGTTTTCTGGCGAACGCGAGATGGCACTGCTATCACCACCTGGGCAAACTTTAGTTCTTTCCACTTGTTTTCACCATAGTTACCAAAGTTGTTTAGCTTCACAGACACTACACACGTGTAAGCCATGAAACGTTCATGCATTACCCAGTAGCTGACGCCATATTGGTTCATGCGACAGATATCGGTCTCCTGGTTACAGACTACGCTGTACATACATAGCATTTTCTGTAGCCATGATAACAAATAGGGTTATTGACAAAATTTCAAAAAGTATTTAAAATTAAAGAATAAAGGTATATGTACCCGTAAAAAATATTTTTTCTCATAAATATAACAGATTTGACTCATTATTAGTTGTTTTTTATTTTGACTTTAAATTCTGCGCCAAAACGTCAATTGACCTTGACAGCCATGTTTACTGATTGCCTACGTCACAGTAGGCAATCAGTAAACACTAAGCAAACGAGTACAACGTGACATATAGCATTATAACCAACAAAGTGTTGCATTTAATATGATTGACAGAGTACAATGAATACACCAGAGAACATACACTGAACAGAGATAACGAATACACATGGCAGTCAGTGGCACACAGCTACCGGCCATGTTGACTGATTAATGACGTCACGCGCTGTGATTGGTGTTTGAAATCACGCGACACATAGGTTAAAAATCGTGATTTTATTTATTTTAATATATTTAACGCATTTATTTAATAAAAATAATAATTCTAAACGATATTTCAGACCATAAACTTTCATTATAGCACAGTTTTATATTTAATTTTAATCACTGTCAATAACCCTATTCCACATAGCCGTTTCGTAATCCTGAAATAATAAATCGTCAACAAATGCCAGAACCTAAGAAGTTTCACTTCTAGCGCGCAGAGTCTCGCACATGCTTTATTTTGAATTACGATGTTTTCTTTGCAGATGTATATTGGACGAGCACACGCGATTCACGGCGTCCCAGTTATTGCAACATCAATTTATTCAAAGGCCGAGCGAACGTTTCAGTCCGGCACGCACGTTAGAGTCTTCCCCGCTCGATGCTCAATTGGCCAGTGTCAACAGTCCGGACGATCCACCGGAACCCCCTGAACATGAAGACGAGTTGCGCTTAAAAAAGTGGATGGACACGTGTATCGGCACTTCTAGATTGAAAGACGAGTTCGAATTGCTGACGTGTTTAGGAAAAGGCGCTTACGGTTCTGTATTTAAGGTGAGGATTGTCGATAATTTAGTTCTTGTGATGTATGACCGCTTAAAAATTTGTCAGCAAAGCACAGACTTTATGGGACATAAACTTTTTACCCTTTTACCGGAGAAAATAAAAGGATTTTCTTTTAAATATTTCAAAAAATTCACAAAGCAATTTTTGATCTTAGAACCATTTTACAGTTTTGACGAATATTTCAATAAATAAAATTATCGACCAATTTTTCAGACAATATATTCACAAACAATATAAAATTAATACAATAACGTTTCAATCCGGATTTGGACCTTCTTCAGAATTGATCTAAAAAATATAAAAATAATTAATATTTAAATATATGTAATTCGCTTTTTATAGAATTTTTCAAAATTAATTATGATTGTCAAAATAATGAAAAAATATTCCACTCGCGTGTTACCGCACTCGCTAAGCTCGTGCGGCAAATTTCACGCTCATGGAATCTTCTCCTTCTCTCACTAGTCGCACAATATACCTACTATTTATTATATTTATTTTATTAAACATCCTTTTTTGCAGGCAAGAAATTTAACGGATGACAAATACTATGCTGTTAAGCGAATTCAGTTAAATCCACAAAACAAAATTGAAAATAATAAAATATTACGCGAGGTAAAATTCATATCGAGTTTGCATCATGAAAACGTCGTCCGTTATTTTGCTTCTTGGATAGAGAGTGGGACTATGCCGACAAAATATGACGAATCGGAAGGAACGGTGTCTCCGGAATTTGTTGACACTGAGACCAAGAACGTGCTGCATTGTGAAAACAGAAACGACGACCTAACTGGGGTAGGTCGATTATTTTTCTTTACTCAACCGCCCTGTTGAAATTTTCGACGATTTATCATTTCTGAATATATTTATAGGTGGTCATTTCTGATGGCCTAGAAAACGTTGCAGTTAAATGGCTTTCAGATTCTTCTTCGAATTCGAGCGAAGAAGAAGCAGAATCGGAAGGCGACGAAGAAGACATTATCGGGTATTTTTTGTTACTATAGCCCAAGAGCAGCCCGTAACACTAAAATCCTATGGATCTCCGAATAGGCCAGTTCCCGGATATTTGGGAAGTTTAAACCCTGCTTAACAAAAATAAGAAACCACGACGCAAGTGAAACTTTTATTGGATTGTAGGCGTTGGATTGTAGACACTTATCCATCACGATTAATTATAAACAACAATATTCACATGAATACACGAATAAAAACATGTAAACACTGTACAGCACTTGCCCGCATGACAGACTGACTATGTGTTATACATACTACACAGTCAGCTGATGCTAACCAGGGGCGCCGCCATATTGGCCTTGGCTGCTCTACCGAGCGCCTACTCCGAACGCCTTTCACTTTACCCCTACTTTTATTATTGACAGATTTAACAATTTTAACTGAATTTTCAACTTTTTAATGATTTAGTTTTAATTCTTATTACTTCTAATTTCTTTTTTTAATTATTTACTGCAAAAAATATGTAAAATAGAGATATTTACATAAATTTATTTTTTTTAACCTAACTTTGTACAAAAAATACAAAAGTTAGTCCATTAAGTATAAAGTACGGAAATAATTAATTAAT
This sequence comes from Xanthostigma xanthostigma, assembly GCA_963575645.1. Taxonomy (NCBI): domain Eukaryota; kingdom Metazoa; phylum Arthropoda; class Insecta; order Raphidioptera; family Raphidiidae; genus Xanthostigma; species Xanthostigma xanthostigma. The sequence goes on along the minus strand of OY754471.1, from coordinate 5,275,872 downwards.
ATTAAAAAAAAAATATTTATTTATGCCTTTATGACAATAATTTATTAAACTATAAAAGTTCCCATTTAGAATTCGACTTACTTTTGATTGGGACTGTAACGGATCAACCTCCTTAAGCACGTTGAAAACGTAAACTTCAAAATAAAGTAAACAACATTCTATTCGGCGATGCATAAAATAACCGTTTTTTTGGGTGACCGGAAGTGACCCCTTTTTTAGTATTATGGGTTCTCGTGCTACTATAGCGCTGTTTGTAATATAAATAATAATGACGACTTACAATTGTATTTTAGCACAGTTACTGATTCTGAAACGGAGGAGGAGACCTTCGGTAATTCGAAGCAGGAGACCTTTGATTTTGGGGAGGAGGATTCGTATGTCGTGTTTCAGCCCGATAGCACCAAGCTACCGCAGTCTTTGACGTCGCCCGACGATGAACAAAAAGAGGAGGGCTTACCGAAAGCTCCGATTAGAATGTTGCAGTATATGTACATTCAAATGGAATTTTGTGAAAAGAGCACTTTAAAGTGAGTCGATATTTTTACACGCTTTATATTAACTTCACTTGTAAGTTTGTATGTGTGTATGTATGTATGTATGTTTGTAACTTTCATTTTTTGAACTACAGCAAGTCGTTTATATAGCGGTGTAATATGCCATTACCGTAAGTACACTGGCAGCCGTGCGGTCTAAGGCACGGGTCTTCGCTGACGTCAACCCTCGGCATCACGGGTCGTGGGTTCTAACCCGTCTACGCCGAAAAAAAAATTGTTTTTTTTTCGGCAAATTTTTGACAAAAAATCGAACTAAACAGTGGAAAATAAATATAGTTTAAAAAAAACTAAAAAACATGCTTTATATCAAACTAAAAAGTGAAAAATAAATATAGTTTAAAAAAACTAAAAAACACGCTTTATATCGAACTAAAAAGTAAAAAATATTTTTTTTAAAATAAGCTTAAAAAGCGTGAGGCGCTCGATGTACGAAAATGGGGAACAAAGCGCCCCACGCTTTTTAAGCTTATTTTAAAAAAATTATTTTTTACTTTTTAGTTCGATATAAAGCGTGTTTTTAGTTTTTTTTAAACTATATTTATTACTAAAAATGAACGCATAAATAGCTGTATTTTACAAGCTTTTATTTAGTTTCACCTGTCTCAGTGTGTGTCTGTCTGTCTGAAATCAAATCTTGCGAGTTAAATTTGATCCACTTCCCGGTTTCCGATTGAGCTGAAATTTTGCATACGTATGTAGTTCCAATGACAATGCAATATTATAATAACTAACTGACCAGCTGTAAAATGCACAGTCTCTTTTTTTTTATTTTTCTCTTGAATCTGCTATTATCGATTAAAAACATTTTTTTTTAGAATAGCAATTGATAACGGGTTATACAATGATAAAGATCGAATTTGGAGACTATTTAGAGATATTGTCGAAGGTTTATCGCATATTCATCAAACGGGAATATTGCACCGAGACTTGAAACCGGTGAATATTTTCTTAGATTCGAACGATCGTGTAAAAATTGGGGATTTCGGATTGGCAACTACTTACGTATTACCTCGTGCCAACACCGGTCTGGAAATTGTTGCTAAAGGTAACGTTAAAAATTTTACATCTATACTAATATAATAAATGCGAAAGTAACTCTGTCTGTCTGAACAGATTTCGATAAAATTTGGCAAGGAGATAGATTGCATTTATATAATGTATTTATGCCAAAAATGGTCAGATAGTTGGGCATTGTCCATCATCTGTTGTAACTGGCTTAGTTGCTGCGTTACTAATAAAGCTATAACTCCGTACATTATTGTAATTTTAAAATTTCCTATCGAGGATATATTCTTAAAGGTCTAAACTCTAAACTTTAAGAATACGCAATAAAAAAAATTGGTTGTCTGTAAAGTCGGTTTACGGACGATAGTTTTACGTGATAACGTATTCCGCTCGAATATCATATTTAATAATACATAACCTAAATTTTAGTAGCTGTCAAACTATATTTTTACCGACTAATAATTTGATCAACCAAAGCAAAATACATATTTTTAAGCAATTATAAAAGACATTTAAAAGAATGTATATATATTATATATTTGTTAACAAACCGTATAATTTATCTGGCCATCTGTCAGATATAGCTTTCGCTGGAACAGCCGAAAAAAATGTTGAACGCACACTACTCTCTGACGTCACGCGAGAAGAGAGAGACTATCGCTTATATCGCGCTCTCGCTTGCGGAACGTTACTCTTTTTCGTGCGTGCAGCCGGTGTTTCATCAATTTATAAGACGTTATCACGTCAAAAAAAAATATTTTTTTTAAATTAGAATACCCCCCTTAACTATTTTTATAAGTTCTCAGTCACTTTGCCAAGCATTTATTAAAAAATGTACTGATATTTAGCAGCACTAAATCAGGATTGATTTTTTCTTTATAGAACAGCAAAACGATGGGAGTCTTGGTTTCGGAGGAGGCGACGTAAGCATGACGGGCCAAGTAGGAACAACTTTCTATACGGCACCTGAAATAACCAACAAACTAAAGGCAGTCTACAATCAGAAAGTCGATATTTATAGTCTTGGAATAATTTTATTTGAAATGGTGTATCGTCCGCCCAAAACTCTTATGGAAAGAGCCGATATTCTGAATTCGCTCAGAAGTAAAGAGATTATATTTCCGGAGAAATTTTCGGAGGATAAGAAAAACTTAATGTTCAGAGATCTGATAAAGTAAGTAGTTTTTTTAAAGTGAAACTTTTATTCTATCGCCCCTAATTTTTCTTGCCGTCTGTTGCATGTCGCATTACAGGCGGCCGCGGAGTTGGGGTGAAGTGAAAGGCGTTCGGAGTACGCGCTCGGTAGAGCAGCCAAGGCCAATATGGCGGCGCCCATGGTTAGCATCAGCTGACCGTGTAGTATGTATAACATATAGTCAGTCTGTCATGCGGGCAAGTGCTGTACAGTGTTTACATGTTTTTATTCGTGTATTCATGTGAATATTGTTGTTTGTAATTAATCGTGATGGATAAGTGTCTACAATCCAACGCCTACAATCCAATAAAAGTTTCACTTGCGTCGTGGTTTCTTAAAACCACACAACTGTTTTTTTTTTAAACTTCTATTTTTAGGTGGCTATTGAATCACGATCCGAGTAAACGACCGAAGGCACAGGAGATCTTGCATTCCCCTCACGTCCCTCCGCCAGCAATTGCTCAACACGATTTCCAAGAACTCATCCAGCACACTTTAGCTGACCGGAGCACGGTCACGTACAGATATTTGATGTCGGCATGTTTCAATCAAACTTTAAAACTAGCTGGTACACATAATTTTTCTACTTAGTTTTTGTTCTTTTGTTAATATTCTCGAATCAACGATCTTCTAAACGTGTCCATTTGCATTGCTTTTATTAACTTCCAATATCCGATTGTGTAATGTGAAATTCAAATGTGACAAAAATTTGCAAATTATTTCTCGTCCCAATCGATTGTTTTTTTCGCGCGTTGAGCTGTTTTTTTTTCTAATTCGTTTATTTTTGTGATCTCTGATTGACATTTTTCTTTAACGATGGGTGTGTTCAGCAAAAAAGCACTTTCTCTATAGTGAAACACTTCTAAAATAACTTTTCAAATAAATAAAATTGGTCGACAATTTTATTTATTTGAAAAGTTATTTTAGAAGAGTTCTATTCAGACGTTAATCAAAGATTTGACTTCTAAAATAACTGATTCGTTTTTACCCGACTACGGCAAAGCCAAAATGAAGGGTTATGAGTTTAGCAGTCTATGTATGTATGTTTGTATTTACGGATGTTCCACCGTAGCGTCTAAACTATTCATGTGATTTTGATAAATGAGGTGTCAATCGTTTCGTTATTATGGCCTGGGTCACACAGGCTACATTTATTTTTGAATTTTGATACCAGAGGGGAGGGTTTGTCAAAAAATGTAAATTGTGCAGGAGAGCATTTTGAAGTGTTTAAGATCGTACCATTTACTCGCTGATGCATTTCTTTCAACGCTTATAACTTTTGACCTACCGTATTCTTGTCTAAAATGAATACACCAACAGAAAGGTACGACTTTTGGCTACAAGATGGCGTAAAAAAAAAAATGGTTGTCTGTAAAGTCGGTTTACGGACGATAGTTTTACGTGATAACGTATTCCGCTCGAAGGTCAGGCGGAACGTGACACATTTCGGAACGTGACATTTTGGAACGTGACACATTTCAGAACGTGACACTTTTTCGTGCATGCAGCCGGTGTTTCATCAATCACGTCAAAATTAATTTCGAATTTTTACTGACAAATCGCCTTCTTCCCGTGTACCCTTCAAATAATAAATAAGTTCAAAAAAAAAAATTGATTGCCTGTAAAGTCGGTTTACGGACGATAGTTTTACGTGATAACGTATTCCGTAATACATAACCTAAATTTTAGTATAACAAAATAATTTATGTTCTATTTCTCCTATCTTCTACATATAATAATTATATTAATTCGAATCTATGATATTGCATCTTTCGCTGCAAATTTAGGTTAATTTTATTTATTAAAATTACTCACCACCTATCATAATAATTGTTTTTTTTAACTTTCTTTCTTTCGTATTTATTTTAAGTCTCAAAGATTAACTGTCATAATATTTTGAAAACAATTGTTTCATTGTTTATATAAAATTCCAAAACCTACTTACAATATTTAAGTATTTTCATACGTCAAAAAATTGATTTTTATAATGATAAAATTTGTATGAAAACGATTTTTTCGAGAGATGAGACCTAGCTAAAACGATTTTTTGCCCCCCAAAATCCCTTTTCAGTAAATTTCATCCAAATCGTTAGGGCCGTTTTCGAGAAAAGCACGCACAGGGTCAGGCGGAACGTTACAATTTTTCGTGCATGCAGCCGGTGTTTCATCAATTTATAAGATTGGTGATTCATCAATTTATAAGACGTTATCACGTCAAAAAAAAAAATTAAAATCTACTATATAAAAAAATCTCAATTTTCATAAACTTTTTCTGCACATTCAACTGTCAATAACAAATTTTCGTAAACAAAAGAGGTTATGCTTGACAATATGCCAGAGAATAAGCACTTGGTGTCAAATAGCAAGCGCTTTTTCCACTGAACACACCCAATTATTTCCTGTACCAACCGATTCAGTTTATTCAGCGCTCGTTTGTTTTGTAATTCATTTATTTTTGTAATTCATTTATTTTTGTTTAGATGACATTTTGTATGAAATGTCGCCGGAGAAACCTGGCAGAAAGTTGGATCCAAAAGAGTTGAAAGCTGATAACGCGCGGCGTACATTGATGGCTCCACTGTTAGATCACGTAAAATCTGTGATAATTAAAGTATTCAAAGTTCACGGCGGCCTCTGCCTCAATACGCCACTACTCATGCCTAAGTCGATGTTCACTTATAATAAAAGCGACTGCGTCAAGATGATGACTCAGAGCGGAAAGATTGTCTCGGTTCCGCGTGACTTAAGGTAAATATCAACTAACTAATGTAACGAAAAGATCGCAGTACGTTTGGTCGTTTTTGATTGCAGTAATTAGTGATGTAACAAAAGTCAATTTTTAGACATTCGCGAATACGAATATTCAGTTTTCAAATCTGGCGTCATTTGTGCAAGGTTAAAATTGATTGGCCACACAAGTCGCACACATGCATTTGTAAGTGGTTCTGGATACTAGGTTGACTATTAATACTAAGTTTAAGGCTTTATTACCTAATGTTAAAGTAATGGCTGATAAAAGATATAAGGCTACCTTAGCGAAAAACTATTTTTTTAATAAGTACCTTTGAAAAAACTTTCCTAATAAAAGTGCTAAGAAATGAATATTTTTTGTCTGATTTAATATTATTTTTACATTCAAAAAATGTCTATTTTTTAACCGACTTCAAAAAAGGAGGAGTTTCTATGTTCGACTTTCTCCGTCAATTATGGACCGATTTTCAAAATTCTTTTTTTATTCGAAAGAGTGCACTACCGAGGTGGTCCCATCGGAACCAAGTCAGGATCTGATGGTGGAATCCGCAGAAATCGAGGGAAACTCTCAAATTTCAAAGGCACGCATACTTGGCCTACCCATTGCAATACTTTATCTAACGCTAATAAAAAGAGAAAAATAAAATATTTTTAACAAAAAAATTGAACCGACTTCAAAATATGCACTAAAAAATAAAAAATAATAATTATTGTTATTTTTGGAGTCGGTGTTAGCCAAAATGAAATCTATTCCGAGAACTAGAGACATGTAATATTTAAATTGTTACTTTCGAATTCCGATGTGACACCGACTCCAAAAATAACAATAATTAGGCTTTTGAAAAAAAATAATTATCTATTTTTTTATTGTATTTTAAAACTTTATTATAAATAATATTGATAATCGATGCGAAAAACTTTCAAAAAACTTTTTTTAAATTAATTATAAGCAATTTAAAATTGATGAAATATTTAAAAAAATCACGTGACTGCAAACGCACTAAAATTGTTTTTGACAATTGTGACGTCATATTATTAAAATGTATATACACAGTATACTATCAATGGCTTCTACATGTGTTTTGACTATAAGACTATCCTAAATTTAGTGTTAAAAAAATTGTTGACAAGCACGATAACATTTAAAATTCGACATATTTGATAAATTTCTTAATATATTGACTGTATTCAATCAATGAGAGGTTAAAAGTGTTAAAACACTGTGTCTATTGCATGTGATGATAATAGAAATTAACATTATGACGTCACATTATGTTCGGGAAATGTCGGCGCGTTCTCGGAACTGGGTACAAAAATTTATTTTTAATTTGATATAACTTTTGAATTATAACGAAAATAAAAAAAAGAAAAATAGTTTTGTTATAAAACTTGTATTCGATCTTTCCATTTATGACAAAAAAAAATTTCATTCAAAAGCCCAATTATTATTTTTTACTTTTTAGTGCATATTTTGAAGTCGGTTCAATTGTTTTGTTAAAAATACTTTTATATTAATTAATTTTGCGAATGTCAAAAAATATGCGAACATTCATTACACCATTATTCTGGTCTATTTCGATTTTTAAGATCATAATAATGATTTATTTCAGAGTATCGTTCGCCCGCTACGTTATCCTGAGAAATATATCGTCTCTAAAAAGATATTCCATCGATCGAGTTTATAGAGACATCGATCCCGAGTATGCTCCTCGAGAACTATACGAATGCGCTTTCGATATCGTCACGCCTTTGAACGATTTAATGATTGAGGCGGAACTGTTATCGATCGTTTATGAGATATGTAATGAGTTTCCAGTTTTCCTTAACAAAGATTTAACGATTTGTTTGAATCACACGTCGTTAATCGAAGCTGTCTTGCTGCATTGCAACATCGGAAAAGAAAAACATAACGATATTTATACAATGCTTTCGGGTGCTAAGGTATGTTTTTTTACTACTGTTTTAAGGGTTCCATACTTTAGACCAGTGATTCCCAAAGTGGTCTATATCGACCCCCAGTGGTCGACGATAACTTGCAAAGGGTCCGTGTCAGCGTGAAAAAAAATTGGGGGTCCGTGAAATGAAAATGGGTGTCAACGATAGTGAATCTCCTAACAAAAAAAGAAACAAACTGGACATCGTTAACCGAGGAGACTTAAGATTAAATCTAACTAAATTGATGCCAAATGTTGAAAATTTATTATTAAAGCATCAGGTTCATCCCTCACACTAAAAGCATTTATTTTTTGCTTAGTTATTTTATGTAACAGAAAGTAAATTTTAATTTGGTTCGTTTTAATTTGAATTTAATTAATAAATGTATAAAACTAAACTTTTCACACTACACTTCACTACCGTTATAAATTTAAATCGTTCAAAGTGAGTAGCACTATACCGATTGTCAAAAATACATTTGAAATTAATGAATTTGCAAAAAATCAATATCAAATAAGCAGGGGGTCTATCCAAAACCGAAAAACATGGCAAGTGGTCTACGAGACAAAAAAGTTCGGGGACCTCTGCTTTAGACGGTACAAAACGGAATCGTTACGGTGAGACTTTGGTGTCTGTCTACTTTCTCAAGAACTGCGCGTGCTACCGATCCGAAATTTGGCATAGTTATAAAACTTATTGCTCCCACCTAGTCCAAGAATCTGAATCACATGTGTACGTTTTTGGAGAGCTAAAAATTAGAGTAAATCAAGTGAAATAACATATGAAGGTGTTACAAATTCGATAACAATATTTTTTCTTATTTCGAGTATTTTTTGACATATCGATGTTCGCTTCAAACTACGCCCACACCCAACTGAAAATACTTACACTGACAGAGAGTAATAAAAATAATAGAGGGGTATCTTGAATACTTGGAGTTTTTAAGAAAAAAAATAGCCTATTACCAACAAACTTAATTACGCAATTGTCGAAAACATTACTAATTTGTTATCATGGTTAAGATTTAACGAAATGTAATTAAGATCTTTGATTAACGTCTGATTAGAACTCTTTAATAAATAATTATAGCACATACGGTTTGCATGTATACAGTATGTAAACATGTAAGGTGCACATAGGGAAATTAGCATTGGGAAAAAATACTTGGATCAGAGTTAGCCACGACTGCATTAATTGTTATTTCTATTGAATTATCGTGGTAATCTTGAGGATTTCTATTTTATTTTGATTTATTTTTATTTTACTTGGATTTTTGACGTGATAACGTCTTATAAATTGATGAATCACCAATCTTATAAATTGATAAAACACCGGCTGCATGTTCGAAAAAGTGTAACGTAACGTTCCTAACGTTCGTAACGCGTAACGTTCCGCCTGACCCTGTGCGTGCTTTTCTCGAAAACGGCCCTAACGATTTGGATGAAATTTACTGAAAAGGGATTTTGGGGGGCAAAAAATCGTTTTAGCTAGGTCTCATCTCTCTAAAAAATCGTTTTTTTACAAATTTTATCATTATAAAAATCAATTTTTTGACGTATGAAAATACTTAAATATTGTAAGTAGGTTTTGGAATTTTATATTATAAACAGTGAAACAATTGTTTTATAAATATTATGACAGCTAATCTTTGAGACTTAAAATAAATACGGAAGAATATATTATTTATTATTTATTAAGAAATATTATATGGTGAGTAATTTAAATAAATAAAATTAACCTAAATTTGAAGCGAAAGATGCAATATCATAGATTCGAATTATTATAATTATTATATAAATTTAGGTTATGTATTACGGAATACGTTATCACGTAAAACTATCGTCCGTAAACCGACTTTACAGACAACCAATTTTTTTTTTAATAATAAAAAGCTCTTATAAATCATTATTTTAATTTTTTTGTACTAAAATAAAACAAATTAACAACTCCATCTGTTTGGAAACATTTCGTTCAAAAATTGTCTGACTGGTATGACGTATGCGCGTTGGTAAATCAGTGACCCAAATGTCTTTAGGTTCAACACGAATAGGCGGAGATATTTGATCTCGCACCATATTTAAGTATTTTTGGGAATTTAATGTCCCATTAATAAAAAAAAGTCCGATTATGTTGTAATCATTTAAATATTTTCTTCGGTAGTATACACATTCATTTTGCAAAAGAATATTATCTGTCAAATTGAAAAACAAGATTTCAAGGCTCACTCTGATCCAGTCATAATTCAGCGCGCGAGTTAATTTCGCACAATGCCTAAGGCGTCAAGCAAATCTAAAATATTAATATATAAATGATTTTATAGGATCGAAAATTCTCGAAATCCCAAGTTCAGACTCATCTGATCAGTTTATGTCTTCCGAAAGGAATAATGAAATTTCTGTCGGACATAATTGAAACGGAAGATACGATATCCGAAATGGAAAAAAAATTATCGGCTGTAGCAAGAAACAAAGGTGAATGCAGTAGGCTGGTTAAGCAGGCTTTGAACGATCTGAAACAAATCATAACGAACGCAGTAAATCTTGGAGTACAGGTAAGCCGAACGACTTTCTATAGATATTCACCGTTTTTTTGTGCTAAATTAACACGTTCGATGCTCTGGATCCAAAATCGCGTCATTCGTGACTCAGTTTTGAGTCATTGTAGTCGAGACTTGTGACGCGCAATCAAACTGAGCCACTGCGTGTAACGCGGTTTCGAATCATGAGCACCGAACGCGTTAATAAATTCGTGACGTTTACGACGTTAGTCGTCAAACGTCTATAATCTACAATATTTAAGGAGGTTGATCCGTTACAGTCCCAATCAAAAGTAAGTCTAATTCTAAATGGGAACTTTTCCATAATAAATTTTTACAAAAGGTTATAAGTTGATGATACCAATAAATTATTGTCATAAAGGCATAAATAAATATTTTTTTTAATATTAATTAATTATTTCTATCTTTTGAATTTTTTGTGCAAAGTTAGGTTAAAAAAAATAAATTTATGTAAATATCTGTATTTTACATATTTTTTGCAGTAAATAATTAAAAAAAGAAATTAGAAGTAATAAAAATTAAAATTAAATCATTAAAAAGTTGAAAATTCAGTTAAAATTGTTAAAATTGTCAAGAATAAAAGTCCATAATCGAAAAGTGTTAAGGTTTAATAATTTGTTTTTATTGATTAAAAGTCTCCTAATTAAATTGGAAAAAAAAATTAAAATATGCGTAAGACATCGATGTTTTACATAGTTAGTTTTCGGAACTGCTGACATTATTTGGTTATTTGCAAAAAATTAAAATGAACAATTTGCATGCTAAGTTGACATATTTTCCATAAGACTACATGTAAAAGTTTTTATTAATTTTTAACTTAATAAATCTCCTAATGATTTTGGATTTTTTACAGAAAATTTTGTCATAAAAAAATCTATTAAAAAATCTTTATTTCAGATTTTTTTCATTATCTTCGTAAAACGGCTCAACCTCCTTAATAAATAAAAAATGTAAATTTTTTTTGTACATTTTTTAGTGTTCCGTGCAAACGAAACATGTTATCACTTCGGTGTCTGTCCGTCTGTCGCAGGCGATTTTTTAATATATATTATAACAATGATGGTCGCAACATTTTGTTTGATTTCTAAAACTACGTTTCTTTTTTCAATATTAAAATTCAAGAATGGCTCGAAAATATCTGATCATGTGAGAATATATGTCATTCATGCATGATCTGTGATTTTCGAGCGATTCCTGAATTTTAATGTTCAAAAAAAATGTAGCTTGTCTATAAATTATACACCCCCGGCTCTAATCTGAGATCCTATAAAAACATCAATTGGATTTCTCAATTTATTATTAGAAAACACTAAATTGAAAATATGAATTGATACTAGGCCATTATAACCCCAGTAATTGGTGGAAATAAAAACAAACATAGCTAATTAATTGCCTTTTATTTTTGATAAACTATATAAGTGAATATATTTATTTGTATAATATTCTTGTTGTATAAGTATTTAGGACATTTATTAGAGTGAAGAAACTCGTGCAATATCGCTGCAGCTATTCACGCTATCTTGTGACAAAATTTGGAACTAGTTAAATCGGGTCAGCTGTCAAAGATCTGCTTGTGACGGTTGAACAGGTCAGGTGAATTTTGATCATCGCTTGTTTTTTTTTTCATTTTTCGTTGATAATATTCTCAATAACCTCAAAATGCATAGCTCTACTAAGGTGATAGCTGACCCGCTTGCGTTAGTTACTAATATGGAAGGTAGAGGGCCCTAAAAAGGCAAAGGGCAGTAAGTGCTGCAGCAATAATTTTATTGTCTTTAAAAATGTTTCCCCCATGTTTTGGATTCCATAATCTAAAATTCTGGACGGTCAATACATTTTTAGTAAATCTTGATTGACTCAAATTCATAAGTTGGTCGCTAACTGTCTTTTGCCTTTTTACGGCAGAATGAGCCTTTTTCATGAAGTACGAAAAATCACTCACTAGTAGCGCTAGTAGTTCGGCAGGGACAAACACTGTCAAATCCCCATATAAACACACATTAAGGATGTATATAACATTTTTGAATTCGAAGATTTTTGCCTAAATTTAAAATATGTTATAGAATTAGACCTCCTGCATCGATTAAAACCAAAAAATAGATACCTTACCGACGTTTTTTATGAAAAAATTCATTTTAAAATCACCATTTACTCAATGTTATTTCTACCGGAAGTGTTAAAAATTTTGAGAAGATTAAAACATTTATCATTTTATTTCAATGATTTATGATTCAAAAACTTATTATCAGTTTCTTTGTACAATTTGCGATTTTTCAAGCCCAAAAAAACGTGGGGTTACCGGCAATTTCACGGAAATATTTTATTTTGAAAGTGATGAAATCAATTCTCCAAATCTTAATCTTAATTAATGGCGGATGTAATGAGACAATGAGGCAACGTCGCGTTCCTGCATGTCGATAATAAAAATCGCATTTATGAAATGTCATATCACGTGAACCAACTGTCAATTATTCTGGACCTGTCATTTTTGAGATTTATGTGCATTTAGAACACAAAATGCGTTTATATGTCGGATAAACGCTGTAATGTAACAAAAGTATGTAAAAGATTTGAGATATTTATTTTTGTTTGGAAAACTAAAATGTTCGTACAGATTATCTGCAATTAATTTTAAAAAACTTTGCTTTAACAAAAATCTGCCAAAAGTAAACTTTAATTACTGACTTTATGTATCAGTTTATTACTTTGCGTAATGATAATTGATTTCTTAATCACCACTTTGATTGCTTGATAATAATTCATAATAAAAAAACTTTCTTTGAATTTTGATTTGACATTTTTATTTATTATTATTTTTATAGTATCCATAGCTTCAAATTTTTGAGGTCAGAAATTCTATCTCCACGTTATGTTTCCGAGTGTCAGAAGACCACGTGGACAGCCATGTTGCCTGATTGTTTTTGACTAAAGTCACAGTAGTCAAATTAAATGTTAAATATTTGTTCATAATATTTAATTATAGGAAAATTTTTAGAAAATCTACCATAAAAAATGATTAAAATTAACACAAAGCCTTCGCAAATGAAAATTTTTATATATTTATGATTTTGAAAATTTAATTAGATGTACTACACAATTTGACCTTATACACATCCTTAAAGTGTACTTGAAAAAAAATGTTTTTAACAGAAGATGATGTTCCTGGAACAAAACTAAAATTTGCAACTGTAAAAGATAACAATGTAGTAACATTAAAACGTTGGCTTGCGTGTCGTAATTTAAAAGTAACTGGAAAAAAAATGAATTAATAGACAGGTTAGTATGCAGACTCTAGTAAAATATTAGCGGTAAATTCAAACTGTAATAAGAGAAATTGAAAATAATTATGAATTTCAGATTTATTTCCAAATGAAATATGAATCAAAAATATATGCTAATAAAATAAATTTAATTAAATATAATAAATGAATATAATTTAATAAAAGATTGAGGTTATATCTCATTCTAATCAATGGTAATAAACTGTCAAAAATTTACTATTCATTTTTTATCCATTTAATTAATTTTAAAAATAATTTCGATAACATATGTAAATGATGACTCTCAGTGATAAGTTTATCAGTTCAAAATTTTTTTTATTTCAGATTTATATTTTTAAATAATAAAATAATATCACGTAAATAACATCGGTTGGCATGTAAATATTTTATGTTTGTCCCTACTACTAGTGCTGCCTCTCGTGACACTTTCGCTGCACTATTCTCAGGAAAAAGGCTCATTATAGTTTCTAAACTACGGTCGGGAGCCCTCAGTTCGTTCACAAAAATGGCGTCTGTCGTCAATCAAAATTGATAATTTATTGCGATAATGTGTTAATATCGTTGATGGTATTTGGTTTACAGTGTAATATAAAGGTTGCGCCCGGTTTTGTACATAATTATGAGCAGTTCTCCGGTTTAATGTGTCAAGTTGTATGCGATTTTAAAAAAAAGAAAAAGAAAGGCAAATACATGATTGCAGCCGGTGGGCGATATGATAAAATGCTGGAATCGTTCAAGTAATAATTGCTGTTTTACTTATACATATAATATGTGTTGTAGGATAAGTTCGATATTTTTCCTCCAAATGAAACGGGGAGAAATTCATTTTGACGTTTTCGACTTTATTATGTTTTGTTCAGAGTTTTATCGTTTTTCTTTTCTTTTAACTAATCTTTCATTGGCTTCTGATTCTTGTTTTTTTCTTTTGCTTCAGTATTTCAAAATTAAATATCTAGCTGAAATCAGACTCAATTATTTTATTCGCAACTCGTAGATTATTTTTGGTTATATACAGGGCGTCCCACGGAATGCCGTATGTACAAATTATAAATATAAAAAATATATGTAGCAGAGATGTCGATAACATTGCGCGCGATCTACCGATCAACTCTTTAATCAACGGTAATACAGTGTAAACTCTTTATAACGAAACTCAAGGGACCGAGCATTTTTTATCGTTATAGAGAGTTACCGTTATATGGAGTGAAGAAAGAAAAACAACCAAATTAACAATAATCTTCAATGTACTGTATAATCTCTTTATAACGAATTTTAAGGGACCGAACATTTTTTTCGTTATAAAGAATTTTCGTTATATGGAGGGAAGAAAAAAAAATAATCAATTTTCACAAAATTAATTTATTCCAAACACATATAAGTATAGTTTGGCGTCATCAAGTGCTTGTTGAATAGATGGTGATGGTTCAGAATGGTCCTCTTTATGTCTGTAAACATTTGCTGGCGCCTAAATATGAACATATTTCTTCGTAATAGAGAATGGCTGTTGCGTTATAAAGAGGGTATTAATGTATAGGTTTTAAGGTAAACCAACCAAATCGTAAAAATTTCGACGTTATAAGGAGTTTTTCGTTATAACGAAGGACGTTATAAAGAGTTTACACTGTAGTTATTAATTATTATGCATTCCGTAGTACTCCGTGTATAAAAACCAACAATTGAAATAAAAATAGAAATATGTTTTTGTTATAAGTGTTCCGTGATGTTCTTTATTTAGTAATATGAAAAAAAAGACAGAAGGCGAGGATATCGACCGTCCAAGTTCACACGGAGCAGGTATATCGATATCGTTGGATAAATTGGTTCAGGCGGTGGGCGAAGAAGAAGTAACGAGCGACGATGACGAAGTGAGACGCAGCGTGGACGTTGTCGTTTGTTCGGATGGAAACAAAACAATGTACAAAGACGAAGCGTCCATTTTACGGAAGATATGGTCGGCGGGAATTTCTTGTGCCTTAACGAATTCGAAAAATTTCAACGAAATATCCGAATTGATACGCGAAATGAACGCGAACTGCGCGGTCGTTTTACAAAGTACCGATCGAAATACAGTCCTTATCAAGTTTTGGGAAAAAGACCGGTAAGTTATATATATATTAATCGATCACAGAACATCCGTTCGAAAAATGTAGACCTCAACTGAAAACGCACCGTCCTCACTGTTCCAACGCATGATGGCGACTGAACTGTGTCTGAACAAAACTTAATAGTTCTGCCTCTTGAACTACACCACCTGCGCTCCCCTACGACATCAACCGACTGAATGGCGCGCATTTTAAAAAATGAAGTTCTGCTGCCGCACCCATACAATCGATGATGTACTAAAAACTAGATGATAATTGCGGTTCACCAATCTGGGACTTTGATCAGACTAAAATTAAAACGTGGGGCGCATTTAGTAGAAAACTTTCTTTCGTCTTAAATTGAAAGTCATATCTAGCTTTCGACTGTCTTATTCTAGATGTTAGTACATCTTCAATTGTACAATAAAATCGTTTAACAAGAGATGTTTACCTTTCATTCATATTTAGACAACATTGTAATGTTTTCTATCACTCATCGGCGTCAACAATTTTTATTCGCAATGTTTGAACTTGAAAAAATTGAGATTTTCTATAGCTGTTAAGAGTATTCGTCCCTGCAATTACCCCCTGCACCCTTCATCTCAAATCTTTTCCCCTCGCCTAAAAACGGTTCGCGCTCTCCCGACGCTATTTTTAAAGCTAGAGGGTTCTGGTAAACGCCAAATGAAAGACAAAGAATCAGACTACAGATCCTTCAGGCGAATTTTTTGAAAAAAAAATTGGTTGTCTGTAAAGTCGGTTTACGGACGATAGTTTTACGTGATAACGTATTCCGTAATACATAACCTAAATTTATATAATAATTCGAATCTATGATATTGCATCTTTCGCTTCAAATTTAGGTTAATTTTATTTATTTAAATTACTCACCATATAATATAATTGTTTTTTTTTAACTTTCTTTCTTTCGTATTTATTTTAAGTCTCAAAGATTAGCTGTCATAATATTTATAAAACAATTGTTTCACTGTTTATATAAAATTCCAAAACCTACTTACAATATTTAAGTATTTTCATACGTCAAAAAATTGATTTTTATAATGATAAAATTTGTAAGAAAACGATTTTTTCGAGAGATGAGACCTAGCTAAAACGATTTTTTGCCCCCCAAAATCCCTTTTCAGTAAATTTCATCCAAATCGTTAGGGCCGTTTTCGAGAAAAGCACGCACAGGGTCAGGCGGAACGTTACGACCGTTAGGAACGTTACACTTTTTCGTGCATGCAGCCGGTGTTTTATCAATTTATAAGATTGGTGATTCATCAATTTATAAGACGTTATCACGTCAAAAAATTCCTGAAAAAACTTACAACCTTTTGAAAAAAATAATAAGTTACGTAATATTTCACACGTAGGCGAAACTGTTTTCCAAAAAAATCGCCTGAAGGATCTGTAGTCTGATTCTTTGTCTTTCATTTGGCGTTTACTAGAACCCTCTAGCTTTAAAAATAGCGTCGGGAGAGCGCGAACCGTTTTTAGGCGAGGGGAAAAGATTTGACATGAAGGGAGCAGGGGATATTTGCCGGGACGAATACTCTTAACTTTGTATTGGTTATTATAAAAATTGAGATTCTATAAAAAATTAATTCGTTTACAGCGTTGCTTTTTTATTTTACAGTGTTATGGAGAAAAAAGTTGCCATCGCTGATTTAATAGAACATCTTCAAAAGCGCCTTAGGGGTTCCAGTTTCAGCGCGAGTGACAGTTCATCGTCTGTGCAGCCGATATTAATGCGTTCCGAAAGTCGAGTGACTCACGCCGAATCTCCGTCTGGTCCGTCCATTTACATTCGAGTTTTTATCGATAAGACGGGCGCAGCTCAACGAAGAATCGAATCAATAGTGAGTATGAAAATTTTATTTATCACGCAAACACCGCTACGGTACGGATTTTTTCACAAACTCATTTTAAGGATTTCATAACAAAGGAATCTGAATGGAGTCCTATTATGTTGGTAACTCTGTCTGTCTGTCAGAGTACGCCAGTGTTTTTTGACATGTAAAAAAATTGCAATTTTAAAAAATCAACCTCGTATATTTGGGAATACAAGCCGACAATTTCTGATTTCTTATTTGATAAATTATCGAATTCACATAATTTAATCATTTATATTTTACTAGCGGCCCTGTACGTGCTTCGCTACGTATAAAGTGAAATAATAAAACAATTTAATTGGAACATCTATCTATTTTATTAATTGCTAGCTATTTTAAAATATACATGGGCGTATATGTGTGTATGTCAAGCACTCCGGCTGCGCCGTCGTGCTCGAAAAAAAATAGCGTAAAGTATTCGTGGATAACTGGTCTTTAAAACACTTGCTCTATTTCGAGCATTCCGGCTGCGCCGTCGTGCCGAGCAGTTTTAAACGATATTCAGTTTTTTTACATCCTCGATCTAGATATATGGTTGTTAAGTTCGTTGCGCCATCTATTGAATATTCACTCAATTCAGTCAACAGATCTTATATGGTTGTTAAGTTCGTTGCGCCATCTATTGAATATTCACTCAATCCAGTCAACAGGTTCGCCATCTTATATGGTTCTATTATGACTGTCAAGGAATAGACAAATAATTTGCAATAAAATAATATTGCGACTATAAATTGAAATGTAAGCTATCCTATCTTTCAAGTTGGGTCGAATTGCACATGGTGTGCAAATCAAATTTAAAATCGGTTCAGTAGTTTAGGAGTTCATCGCGGACAAACAACGTGACACGTAATTTTTAGATATAAAGATAGTGTCAAATATCCTATTATGTGATTACAATCTAAGATCAGTTGCGGATCGCGGGGAGTGGAGTGAGGGGGTTGCAGCATCTCTTATAGATCATGTTTGGTTTAAAATAATATTTTGAGGTGCTTTTGAGGCATAGTCTAAAAAGAAATTTTCAAGCGCTGTATTTTTAATATTTTGTTCTGGGGGAGATCCCTCAGGGAATATTCCGTTACCTCCCGACCTCCTCCCCGGGATGTGGAAGACAGCCAACTCCCCATCAAAATTGGCTGGATCTGCCCTTGTCCAAGGTCATAGTGAAATCAGATTTTCTAATAATGCGTTCTGCAACCTGTTAAGTTACGATAACACGTCTATAAAATACTTCCATGAAACTTGATCGATTGCCTTTATGACCGATCGGATTGAAAGGGTCGATTTATTGTTTGGAGGTTTTTGTTTTCGCAAAGTTGCTTACCGTATTCTTAGGTTTTTCCACTCGCACCGAACTTTTGACCCGGTTGAAATTTACAAACATAAAGCAACTGATAGACAAATCATCGGGTATGTGCTTGTGAAATTAACGCAAAATGAATTGTTTTTATAAATTTTTTTATAGGCCTCTACGAATTTGAAAGACACCTTTTCGAAATTTTCAAAGGATGCGAAAATTGCGGTTTTAGTGTTGAGCGTTGAAAAAGAAGTAATCGGATTGTTGGCGTCTGATTTAGTGTTGAATAATAGTGAAGATGCTTATTGCCAGTCAGTCAATAAACTTATGTTAAGGTAAGATAAAGTAGGTTATGTTTCTAGTGCGTATACTTTGGCGAATGCGACATTATGTTAAAAACGAGAGACAGCGACTTTTAACAATCACAGGAGCCGTAATAATATCATCTCGTGTGAAAGACGTATACAGTACAGCTTCATGAACCCACGTAAATGCGTTTTAAATAGTTGTTTTGCTCTTTTTATTAATTTTTAATTAAAAGAAACACTTTTGTTGTGAAATATGTCTTATATACATTTCTCTTGCGCAAACTATCTGGAAACCATTTCTCCTGTAGATTTAATGCTTTTTCTTTACGTTTGATATCTATTTTACAACATACACGCGTCACTGATTCACGCTGTGCCAGTAATAACTACAAACTACGATCTGATTCTTGAGCAGCTTTGTAAATATAAACTATAGATATATATATATATTTAATAGATTGCGGATACACTAACACCTCCTGTATCTTTTAGAAGCCGTACGTGGAAAACGTCGTAAAAAGCGCGCGAGATTCAAAAATATTAATTATTTTATAATATGATTTTATTGAGAAAAACAACAAAACTCACAGTAAACAGTGATATTTCGCTCCAAAACCTATTTTTATACTGAAACGTTTCAAAAATTACAAAACTGAGCATAAATATAATGTAAAAGATTAGAACATTTTACATTTACATTTTACATTTTACAATTTTAATTTCAGAAAAAAAAAATTTGAGTGAATTATTTTTATGTGTTGACATAATAAAAATGCATTATTATTATGTGTACACATAATTATAATTCGTTGTATTTCCTATCTCTTCTTATGTATAAGCATTTAAATTTATGTGTACACATAATAATATTGTATTTTTATTATGTCAACACATAAAAATAATTCACTCAAAATTTTTTTTCTGAAATTAAAATTGTTAAATATTTTTAAAATTTTTGGAAAAAATATTTTACTATTAAATAGTAAAACGGCGTGCCATAAAGTACCGAATAGTTGTCTAATAGTCGTTACAACTCTAGTCATTAACCGGAGTAATATAGTATATAGAATGGCTGCCACCGACTGACTAATAATAATGTGTATTGTATGTTTTTTGTTACAGCAATCAAAAGTACAAGAAAGTTATAAAAGACGTTTGCGAGCAAATTGCAAGTATTTATAAAGAAAAAGATCGTTCTGTTATGATTTTATACTGTTACGAAAATAATACTAACAATCCGTATTTTAAGATTTTAATGTAATTTTTATTATTTTTCAGATTGAAAATATATTTTTCTCATCTTATTGTGTATTAGTTTTGATAATAAATATTTTTACTACAAAATTGCATTTTAATTTATTACATTAAACACAACGAAAGTAATAAGGTATTGAAAGATTTTGAAACAGAAGCAGATAGAAATTGAACAGAATTTAACACAAGCTATTAGTTCGAGATCACCCTTTTTGCAGTATGGTTAATTACTGTTTCAGATCTGATAGGCTTATAGAAAAAGTCACGCAAAATTTACTAAACCTAACCGTTGCACTCTATCCACTGACGGTTTCGAAGAAAGATCCGTTCGAAGTGCTTTTCTGGAAACTCAGGAATACGCATCGGATACATTTCAAATACGGGTTACTGATAGAAAACGACATTCTAAATTCAATGAGCGCACCCGGAGGTCTGTGTCTAATACCGTTTCGGAGATATAGACACTTAAATGTTTCTTCTATATTGAAATTCCCTACAAATGCCCACAGGCCTTAAAGTTGTGGTGACATTTTGATTTGGAGTGTCATTTCCTGTTAGTATAAGCCGTGTGGACACGAAAAGTGAGTTATTAGAAAAAGTCGAAATCCACTAAAAATGAGATTTTTCCCATAGTATAGCCTTAGTTATTTTGTGATTTTTTTAAGACGATTTTGGATGATCTCTCGGATCCGATTCAAATTCGGTAGGCTTATGTAAAATGACACGCTGAAGTCAGTAAGCCCCTCCGTTGCTCTGTATCACTTACCGTTTCGAAGATAGACCCGTTCGAAGTGCTTTTCTGGAAACTCAGGAATACGCATCGGATACATTTCAAATTCGGGTTACTGATAGAAAACGACACGCTGAATTCAATGAGCGCAACCGCAGGTCTGTATCTAACACCGTTTCGGAGATATAGACGTTTAAATATTTCTTCTACATTTAAATTCAATATAAAAGCCCACAGGACCTAAAGTTGACCTTATATTTTGATTTGGAGTGTCATTTCCTGTTAGTATAAGCCGCCTGGACACGAAAAGTGAGTTATTAGAAAAAGTCGAAAATCGACTAAAAACGAGATTTTTCCCATAGTATAGCCTTAGTTTTTTTGCGATTTTTTTAAGACAGTTTTGGACAACCTCTCGGATCCGATTCAAATTCGGTAGGCTTATGTAAAATGACACGCTGAAGTCAGTAAGCCCCTCCGTTGCTCTGTATCACTTACCGTTTCGAAGATAGACCCGTTCGAAGTGCTTTTCTGGAAACTCAGGAATACGCATCGGATACATTTCAAATTCGGGTTACTGATAGAAAACGACACGCTGAATTTAATAAGCGCAACCGCAGGTCTGTATCTAACACCGTTTCGGAGATATAGACGTTTAAATGTTTCTTCTACATTTAAATTCAACATAAAAGCCCACAGGACCTAAAGTTGACCTTATATTTTGATTTGGAGTGTCATTTCCTGTTAGTATAAGCCGCCTGGACACGAAAAGTGAGTTATTAGAAAAAGTCGAAAATCGACTAAAAACGAGATTTTTCCCATAGTATAGCCTTAGTTTTTTTGTGATTTTTTTAAGACAGTTTTGGACAACCTCTCGGATCCGATTCAAATTCGGTAGGCTTATGGAAAATGACTCGCCGAAGTCACAGAGCCCATCGATTGCTTCGTATCACTTACCGTTTCGAAGATACACCCATTAAAAGTTGCTCTCTGGAAAGTCTGGAATACGCATCGGATGCATTTAAAATTCGGTGTACTGATAGAAAACGACACGCTGAATTCAATGAGCGCAACCGCAGGTCTGTATCTAACACCGTTTCGGAGATATAGACGTTTAAATGTTTCTTCTACATTTAAATTCAATATAAAAGCCCACAGGACCTAAAGTTGACCTTATATTTTGATTTGGAGTGTCATTTCCTGTTAGTATAAGCCGCCTGGACACGAAAAGTGAGTTATTAGAAAAAGTCGAAAATCGACTAAAAACGAGATTTTTCCCATAGTTATTTTGCTGGCGACATCAGTCAAAATTTCTTAAAAGCTAATAGTTCAGTCTTAATCGCGCTGTAGTCGTTTTTATCAAGCTTTTAAGAAACTCTGTTTGATGGGGCCTCTAAAGAATTTATTCAACTTTTTTATATAAATTATGCAATTTTTTGGAATTATCCAAGATTGGAGATAAATGTGAATTTTTAAGATTCCGATAATTATCGTGGAAGCACATTATGTTGTAATAAAAATGTTTATTATTAAGAGAAAAAAAAATATATTGGTTATTCTATTATTTAATTACAATATGTTATAAATTATATAAATATAATACTTAAATAAAATTATCGACCAATTTTTCGGACAAATATAATTGTTAACAAAAAATATAAAAAATAATACATTAACGTTTCGGTTCGGATTTGGATCTTCTTCAGAATCTAAAAAATATAAAAATTAATTAATAATTAGTTTCTAATTGGTTATTGAAAAAAATAATAACAAACAATTTTTAGTAGTCATGGATATGATTGTAAGTAGGTACCTAAATACAAAGAAAAAAATCATTATAAACAAAAACTATTTCAAAATAATATATATTACTTAAATTTTCCGTGTCTAATTGAGCATTGAGAGAATTTTTATTTATAACAAATTTCTTTTAAAGAAATTTGTTTCATTACCTATCTAAAATTTTTTACTATCCCAATTAATTTATTGAAGAGTTCTAATCAGACGTTAATCAAAGATTTGATTATAAATTATACATAAACGGAAAAAAATCCAAACTTTTAAATATTAAAAAAGTATATATCTCTGCTATAACTCATTATTGTCTTTATGGTATTCTGATAATTTTATTAAAAAACGCTATGACAAATTGCTAAATAATATGATCATATATTTAATAATTTACTATATGAATCATTGTCTATCTACTCATTGTGCGGTGAGCGAAGGCAACAAAGCGTATCGAAAATATATCTGCGTCTCTTTCTTCGATGTAATTCCCTGATTTCTCCGATGATAGGATTGGTTGATGTACTTGCATTCAATCTGAATAAAGTACCTCTTTCAAAAAATTTGTCTTTTTCTATGACGTTAACATGGGCGTACCCAGCTTTTGGCCCAAGAGGGAGCAAATTAGACATTTCTTAAGCCGGGTCCCCTGTGCTTGTTTTGCCCTACGAGATACGCCAGTGCTTACGGCGTAAAAAAAGACAGAAGTATATTATGTTTGCACCCTAATGGTTCGAGTGCGATTTTATTCCTATGCTTAGTATAGAATAAAAGCACTTATATGAATATAATTACATGGCTTAATTAAATCATCTTTTAAAATAATAAAGTAGATATCATATAGAGGTATTGGATCATGTTTCGTTCCATTTAAGTAAGATTAAAAATTGATAAAATAATAGTTTTATATTATATACAAGATCCATTTAGAGCAGTAATGCGCAAACTTTTTCGGTTAGGTACAACAATATTTGAGCTACTCTGAAAACATTTAAAGAAAAAAATAAAAAAGGTCGAATTTTAGTGAAAAAGTACGATTTAAAGTGAGTAAGAACGATTTAAATGAGTAAGGTCGATTCGGCTTAGTGACAGTGGCGTAACAATAGGGTGACAGGACGGGCAAATTACCACGGCCCCCCGGCCCGAGAAAGCAGTACGCACAGGAGGATCCTAACATTTATTATTACAACATTTAGTAAAATTTATTATTTTTGTATTTAATTAATTTAAATTACCTACTAAAGTACCTACATACACAAATTAAACAAAAAAATGTATAACGTTGGTTGAGCTTATTTTCATTGAGGGAGGGGCCCCATCCGATGATCCGATGAATTTGCCACAGGCTTCAAACGGTATAGTTACGCCACTGCTTAGTGAGGAAGATATGCAAACAAATGCACTCGAATGCATATATGCATTTTTTAATTATGTAATGAACACGTCATAAATCATAAAATATCGTTTGTTTATAAACGCAGGCGTACAACCGAGTAACAACGCACTATCACTTGTTTAGTGTCACCGTCAACTGTCAAGGATACGTACGATAGTCAATTTTTTTGTTCAATACTTCGCATACGCACTTTAAATACACCAACCGAGGTATTTAAAGTTCGTTTCGGTATATTTCAAATCAGTCGTTTTCTATACTGTTGAGCGTAATTAAATTTGAAAAATAATTAAGATGGCAACAACCGGTCAACTAATAACGTGCGTTGTTTTGTTTATTGTTGTAACTCAAAACGCTGGGTCGGTACAAGGCGCTCGGATTTTGGGAGTATTTCCGTCGCCTAGCAAAAGTCATCTAATACTGGGTACAACTCTTCTGAAACGTCTCGCCGAAAGTGGACACGACGTGACCATGATTAGTGCGTATCCGCTCAGCAAACCGATGAAAAACTACCGGGACATCGTCATGGAGAATCCTAAACAATTTCTTTTGAAATGTAAGTACTAGAAAACCTGCTAAAATAATACGTATTTACTGCCAACTTCGCTTGTTTGATAATCGTAACTGCAGGTTAAAAAGTACCATATACTTTAAGGTTGGGTATTGGGTAATAGTGTACCGAACTTAATCAAAATCGGTCTAGCCGTTCCTTAGTAATGCTGATAAAAACAGATAAACATATTAAATCAAATTAAGCGAGCGAAGTCACGGCTAAAGGCTGTAGATCGAGAATATTATGATTTACAATAATACTGTTGTTAATTTTCAGCTATGGCGGAACCCAATCCTTCCAATGACACCAGTATTGTGGGTTCTAGAAATAATACAATTTTGAAATCCCTAACACAATTTCAAGATTTCGGATTGGCTTTAACAGAGTTTGCTTTAAAAGATCCTACAGTTACAAAATTTTTACATTCTGGCGAAAAATTTGATTTGATTATAATGGGAATATTTATGAACGAAGCATTTTTTGCGTTAAGTCATCATTACCAGGCTCCTTTAATAGCATTTTCTACCCTGGGTGCTAACCCTTGGGTGAACAGCTTAGTTGGAAATCCGTCACCTTGGTCTTACATTCCATTCGTAATATTAGGATTTTCGGATTATATGACATTCTTCCAAAGAACAATTAATACACTAGTGTGTTTTGGGTTGGAAATGGTAACGAAATTCTATTACCTTCCCGGTCAAAATCAATTGGTACAGAAATATTTTAAAGGAGCGCCTGATTTAGACACATTAATGACGAATACTTCGTTAGTTTTATTGAATTCTCATGTCAGTTTATCAATGCCCAGACCACACATGCCCAATATGATCGAAATCGGCGGATTTCACGTGCAACCACCAAAGAAACTGCCCGAAGATCTTCAGAAATATATGGACGAAGCTAAGCATGGAGTTATCTATTTCAGTATGGGCTCGAACGTTCAAAGTAAAGATATTCCAGCTGAAATACGAGCCGAAATTTTAAAAGTATTTTCGGAATTGAAACAAAAGGTGCTCTGGAAATGGGAAGATGATAATCTTCCAGGAAAACCTGATAATGTCAAAATAGGGAAATGGTTACCTCAACAAGACATTCTAGGTAAGTCATATTTGGAGTTAAAGTTTCGATACCTTGTCACTTAAACTCAAAATATGTTTTGTGTCCTTTGACGAAATTAACGCCCTTTATCTTAAATATATTTATATTTATCAAAATTGAAGCCAGCAGAAAATAAAAACACAAATTAATTTTGAATATTACTTGATATACACTACTGTCGGATTTTTTGTTTTATTGGTCAGTTATTGTTTTGTATATGCATTTGTTTTCCATGCTGGTCTTTGCCAATTTTAATACTTACTATCTATAATGTTGTTCACTGTTAATTGTTATTGATGTTCGATTGTCTTGACGTAGGGCTATGTCCATAGCTACGGTCAGTCACTTGGAATTTACTCATGCACAGCTTTCTAAGATCGCAGTAGTTTTGCAAAAAAAAGATATAACGATGCATGAGGTTTAATTTGAAAGCAACATTTTTCACAAGTCCTATGGAAAACCTTGCGACACAACCAAAGCTGAATTCACTGGTTTTGTTTTTAGCTCATCCAAACGTAAAAGTTTTCATGACACACGGAGGTTTATTGAGTACAACAGAAGCCATTATGAGAGCAGTACCGGTTATAGGTATCCCAATTATGGCTGATCAAAAATTGAATATGATGCAAGCCGTCACTTTAGGCTACGGAATTCATTTGGATTTAGACAACATTACCTATACTTCACTTTCATGGGCACTTAACGAAATGATCAATAATCCAAAGTAAATATTCATTTCACCAGTTTTTTAAAGCCACAAATTGTCAAGTTATGTGAACTAACTGTTAATTCATAATATCTTTTTTTATATTTTACTGAGAATGCAATTGATTACTCACTTCCTGGATTAGTGACAGATTATGTAATGGATTAGCTTCAGTAAAGACTAAAATAAATTGGAACTCCAATATGGATACTTTCAGATTACTAATTTGGAATTGCCATGGTCTTGATTGATTTAATATTAAGTAGGTTGTAAATTAAAAAAGAAACATTATTTGTAGGTACAAAGAGGTGATAAAAGTACGATCAGCAGTTCTAAACGATCAAGAAACTAAACCCATTGATAGGGCTGTCTATTGGGTCAATTACGTCCTGAGGCACAACGGTGCTAAACATTTGAAATCAGCTGCTACAAGCCTAACTTGGTACCAATATTTTCTATTAGACGTGCTTGCATTTATCACGCTTAGTCTAGTCACAGTTTTGACAATAATTTACTTTTCGTTTAAAATGGTCGTTAAATTTATTCGTAGGAAATTGTTTACTAAAGTTAAAGCCGATTAAGATTTAAAAGTTTTGTATTTTATATTATTATTTTTGTAATAAAATCTGTCATGAAAACTTGAGTTTTGTTTCCAAATGAATCCTTATCTCATGTAGGTACTTAACAAAAAAAAAAAAAATGCGAATTTTTTTCGATAACGTTTATCTGAAAGTATCGATACCTTAGACTCAAATAAAAAAACCCTTATTTATGCAGACTTAATTTAAATCTGAATAATGTGAGATTTACAAGTAGACACCCTCACAGTCGTTGATGGATAAATTTCGTCCGACTCGACGTTCGTGCGATGGAAAGGTACCTCGATGCATGTGATCCACACAGGTGATTTTCATTGCTGCAAAAACAGAGAACTGATTTTATTTTTATATCAAAAGAAATAAGCACTTTTTAGTTCCTTATTTTTTTTGACGTGATAACGTCTTATAAATTGATGAAACACCGGCTGCACGCACGAAAAAGAGTAACGTTCCGCAAGCGAGAGTGCGATATAAGCGATAGTCTCTCTCTTCTCGCGTGACGCCAGAGAGTAGTGTGCGTTCAACATTTTTTTCGGCTGTTCCAGCGAAAACTACATCTGACAGATGGCCAGATAAATTATACGGTTTGTTAACAAATATATAATATATATACATTCTTTTAAATGTCTTTTATAATTGCTTAAAAATATATATTTTGCTTTGGTTGATCAAATTATTAGTCGGCAAAAAATATAGTTTGACAGCTACTAAAATTTAGGTTATGTATTATTAAATATGATATTCGAGCGGAATACGTTATCACGTAAAACTATCGTCCGTAAACCGACTTTACAGACAACCAATTTTTTTTTATAAGCCCCCTCTGGCTTAAAGGAAGTCAACCCATGTGCCAAACACAATGTGATAATGATTAGACATAAACAACAAATAAAGGAACCAAGACATTTTTTCGCCATAGGCCCTCGCAGCATTAGCAACCCAAGACAAACACAGGATTCAGACCTTGAAAAAACACTAAATGACTACTGTTAGTAAGTAGAGAGAATTCTATGTCTGACACAATATTGATTTAAAATTTCATATAGGTAGGTATTAAATTATTCGAAACAGGGTTGGTCTTGGATCTAAAAAATTACCGGGAAAATTGTCAAACGCCTTTACGAGACCACGTAACTAAGAAAAAAATCCGGACCGGACTGGACCAGCCCACGGAGGACCGGCGACCCACTTGAAAGTCCCAGAATTCCGTGAGGCCAGGCCGACGTTGATTCCAAATATAGATCTGATTAATTATGTGATAATGCACTTTGAAATGTGTGTATAAAATAGTACCTATTATATGTTTTAATAATAGTATAATCTAATGAAAATGGCCTTGAAAATCTACTCAGCATTATTATAGTGTATAGAAAAACAAAATTATACGAATTGCTAACTAGTCAGTTGTATAACTGTTGTATTATAATCTTATCACTGAATAAACACCCATTTGAAGCGATTTTTTTTGTAATGTTCGATTTAAAATTATCTATTTTATCAAATGAGTTAAGTATTTTACATTTATAGCTTCGAATAATAATCGATGGAAATTTTTATTTGAACATTTTAAATATTCTTTTTAAAATCGAGACTAGTAAATTATATTTTAAATCTATTACCATTTTTAATAACAATTGAAACTTGCACCAGTTATCAAATTACAATTTGTAAAAGACGATTCGTGGAAACGATATCTCTATTATCTCGGCTATTCTCAAGGTTAAATTGTAGGTACCTACTTTCAATGATACAAATCGGAGAACTCGTACAAATACATTTTCGCCATTTCGTTTTTGCCCTTCGTATTTTGCGCGTCATTTTTTACATTTTTTATGAATTTTTTTTATCAAATGCTTTTTGACCTCATAAATGTTGATCCTTTAATTGTTTTAATAATCGTCGAAAATTGTTACCGAAAATAAGCTTCATCACTAAATTTTATCCTTTAAACTTAGTGGGATGTACTTTTTAAGCATGGTTAATTTCTAACTATTTTTAATTTAGAAAAAGACCCCTCCCCTGCACAGTGCCACACGATTTAAACTAAATTTGGAAATCATTTAAAAAATTAATGTAACTGTTTTTAGACTAGCACAACATCACATATAAAATATAAATACGGGAAGGAAAACAGTTGCGGTACCGATTCGAGTGTGTTAATTCGCACACATTGTGATAAAACATACATCGTTCGCTTCGTTTTAATGAGGGGAAGTGTACAATAAACATTTCATCACGATGTGTATGAATTAACACAGGTAAAATCGATTCAGGAGAAATCCGCGCTTATGGTATTATTTTTTGGGGTGATTCGTCATTCTCTCAAAGGGTATTTATTATTCAGAAAAGAGCGATCCGAACAATATCAAAATCTGCTATGAGAACTTCTTGTAAACCTCTGTTCAAGCAGCTTAAGATTTTAACTGTGCCAAGTTTGTTCATTTATGAATGCATTGTATTTGTGGCACAACACAAGGAACTTTTCATAATGAACAGCGATGTTCATAATTATTGTAACACCAGATCAAAAATGCAGTTGAGTTGAGACTACCATCTCACAGATTATCTCGGTATAGCAAAAATATGTATTGCAACTGTATTCGCTTGTATAATAAGTTGCCCTTAAATCTGAAAAAGGAAAACAATATTTCTAGATTGAAAAAACAATTAAAGTCATTTCTTATTGAAAACGCCTTTTATACTGTAAATGAATTTATGGCCTCTAATATAATTAATTGTATTTGTAATTATTTTAATGTGTTTATTTTAATTGTATAATTGACAAATCCTCCTGCTGTATGCATGATCAAAAAAGGATAATAAATTTATTATTATTATTATTAGAACCTCAATAACGTTCAAACTTAAAAATTAACTGTCAATAAGATGATCTTGAACTTTTATAATAAAAGCGTTCTTCGTTATCTAAAATTCAAGTCATTGACAAGTAAACCCGACTGAATGCTAGCCGCGCTTGTTATGTAATATTTCACAAGGTCTGCAAGAAATTACCAAGCAACAAAATGCAATCCCATTTCCTGCAAATCGAATCTGCTAGAATGCAATCAGCTGATGATGTAAATGTATAACCACAAATTTCGTTTATCATCATTCCTGTTACACAGTTAAACACAGTCCAAGGTGATTTTATTACTTGCTGGTACCGGTTTCTCCCACTCTGTGTAAAATCCACATGTTTTTTAACTATTTAAGTATTATCTATCTAGTAAATTTGTAAACAACTGTACAAAAATAAACTGTACGAGTAAATGTATTAGCCGTTAGTAAAAAATTGGTTGTCTGTAAAGTCGGTTTACGGACGATAGTTTTACGTGATAACGTCATAAAGAAACATTGAAAATTATTAAGGAAATCAATTACAGTTATTATAGGTATTTCTTTACACACCATACTCGTAAAGTGTTGAAAAATAACTTTTTTTATTTTTCACATTATACGTATACGTTTCCATTCATTTATTTTTACATATTAAATAGTAAAATTAGAGTTCTAACTAACTGTAGAAACGGTTTTTAAATATAATGAACCGTTTTCAAAATACACGCAGTTTAAATAAACGGACGGTCGAGTGGTATGGATTTTTCACTCCCTGTAAGTATATATACGAGCGAACTGTGGCAGTCTATCTGGAAGTTTGTGTCTTGTGATCTATAATAAATAAATTTTAGTAGCTGTCAAACTTGGGCAGATCGTGCCTCTATCGCTTATATCGCGCTCTCGCTTGCACGCTCAGGCGGAACGGACACTTTTCGGAACGTTACACTTTTTCGTGCATGCAGCCGGTGTTTCATCAATTTATAAGACGTTATCACGTCAAAAAATCTCACTAAGTTTTGCCGCCCTAGGCCCGGGCCTACTTGGCTTATAGGGAAATCCACCCCTGGCTACACTTAAGATCAAGTAGGTATCTTGAACATCGAATCATTTGAAAATCATTTCACTATACTGACATATTATTTATTTGTATATGTACCACTACACGCATCACATTTGAACAAATTTGTAAACAACCAGGGCCTAGCAAGTAATTTAAACATCAATCACGCGCAGTTGAGATCTAAACGTCGACCTTGACAGCACGAAACGGCTGTGTTTGTGTTATTGTCGTGGAATGACTCAAGTCTGAACACAGGTGAATCAAAATGAAAGGTTTTGGCGCCGTAATATTACTGTTAGTGTGTGTGGTCAGTGTAAAACAAAGTTATGGAGCGCGAATCCTCACTGTTTTTCCGTCACCGAGCAAAAGCCATTTGATCCTTGGAACGGCTCTGGCCAAAGCGTTGGCCCAAAAAGGACACCAAGTCACCATGGTCAGCCCTTATCCGCTCAGCAAACCGATGAAGAATTACAGGGATATTGTCATGAAGAATCCAAAAGCAGTTTTGGGCCCTAAAGATGGTACTTGATGTAATTATTCATGGGCGTGCAAGCCTATATTTACAATTCGTAATAACGACTATTTAAACACACAAAACATGTTGTTTTTAAGCTAGCAATGACATTTTATTACGTTCAGGGAAATAGGGATGTTTACTGATTTTTTTTCTAATTAAGTATTATTATTGGATAATTGTAAATATGTAGCCATTGCGGTAGTTCTACTGCTAAATTGCAAACACTTAAATGTTTTAAAATTTTAAAAAATATTCCAAACGAAAACAGAGCATTTACATCAAAATTAAAAAATTACAGGTCAACCATTTAACATGTTCAATATGAGACATCAAAGTGGACTAAATGCAATGGTACACGTTCAAAACATGGGCATAGAATTAACAAACTTCACGCTGAACGATGAGAACTTCAAAAAGCTTGTAAATTCTGGTGAAAAATTCGACGTGATAATCCTGGAAGTGTTCCTTGACGAAGCCATGTTTGTGCTCGGTCATCATTTCCAAGCGCCAATAATCGCCTTCAGCACAATCGGAGCGTCTTATTGGGTGAACGGTCTCACCGGAAATCCTGCACCCTACGCTTTCGTCCCACCGCTATTTTTAGGGTACACCGATCACATGACATTCACAGAAAGAATGATTACAACAATGGTAAACACATTCGGCGATATATACCAGCATTTGGTATATCTTCCAAGACAACAAGAATTGATAAATATTCATTTCAAAAATGCACCCGATATTTATAAACTGATGACAAATACGTCTTTGGTTTTGTGCAATTCCCATACAAGTTTGTCGACACCGAAACCGCATCTTCCGAATATGATTGAAATCGGAGGATTCCACGTCCAACCTCCAAAGCAGTTACCGGCTGATCTTCAGAAATATTTAGACGATGCCAAAGATGGTGTCGTCTATTTCAGCATGGGTTCCAATTTGCAGAGCAAAGATATGCCAAAAGAAACGATCAACGCCTTTTTAAATTCCTTCTCGAAACTTAAACAGAAAGTTTTGTGGAAATGGGAAGACGAAAAATTGCCTGGACAACCACCAAATGTGAAACTTGGAACATGGTTACCACAACAAGACATATTAGGTAAACTTTACAAATCTGCTTTACACAAATCCTGATCCGTTCTATTTAGGAATCTTTAGATTCTCGTGATATTTTTGGCAGGATTATTTTGGGTTTCTTTTACATCCCCGTTATGAAACCAATTTCCATTGTTACTGAAAACAGTCAACTTGAAAGTAATCCACGAGAAACTCTGAAAATTTTCCCGGAGTAAAATCATATACCTATGTATTTGCTAAATAATTAGCTTCACATGGATTCCAGTTGATTTTTAACTAAAGGCTACACGGAATTCCATAAAGTCAAATTTTCAACTTTGGGAAATAAAATTTAGAAAACATCATTTTTAAGTTTAGAACGCTTACAATAGATTTTTCATTTCTTCACTTTGTTTTCACAGCTCACCCAAATGTCCGCGTTTTTATAACGCACGGTGGACTACTAAGTACCACGGAAGCAATTTCCAGAGGAGTTCCTGTTATCGGTATTCCAATTTTTGGCGACCAACAATTAAATATGGGACAAGCAATGCGACTTGGATACGGACTTCTATTGGACTTCGACAATGTTACAACTGAGTCTGTTTCTTGGGCACTTAACGAAATTATCTACAATCCAAAGTGAGTACTACTTCAACTTAATTTTCCTAACTAAACATGACAAGCATATCTATACAGATAAATAAAATTGAAGTGTCTGTAATGTCCAAATAATAGCTTTTTACTAAATGCATATGACAGTATACACGGTACTTACAAAATAAAAGACAATTTTTAAAGTTTTTGTCTGTCTGTTTGTTCCGGTTAATCTCCTAAGCGACTGGACCGATTTTGACGGCACTTTCACTGCAGATAGCTAATGTTATAAGGAGTAACTTAGGCTATTAAAAACTGTAGTTCGCCAAAATACATTCGCAGTGAAAAAAAAATGTATGTCAATAATTAGATTTCACATTGTTACAGTTCTAATACTATATAAGAAAAAATTACTTTCCAACAATGTCACTGTCCGGACTTTAACTCGAAACTTCCACTACCACTTCCCCCTTCAACGATTTAATATCACAATGGCTGCCTGTCGCGCAGGCTCAGAAGTAGAACACGCAAGCGGGCTATTGCGGATGGTTGTGTCTCAACGCGCGCTTTAAAAAATTGTTTTCTAGCAGTTAGATCATAATTTTTAGTTTGCTTAGGGATTTTTTATTAACTAGCGTGACCTGTGCGAATTATTCGCACTAAATAAGTATAATAATTATCACTTTACAAAATTATTTTTTAAATATGATTGCAAGTATTCAATTCGTTTCTAATTTTGCACACTGCTTATAACGTTCTTCTTTTTGTTGTAAAAGAAATATTTTACTAAAATTGTCACATAGAGGCGCAAGTAGCAAAAGCGTTGTTAAGCGTTGCCCGTCAGATGGCAGTATTTACAATATGGTCAGATGACAGATCGAAGTGTTAACGTTACGCCGTCAGATGGCAGACGTTGTTCAGAGTTTAAATAATTTACAAAAATAATAGCAAGAATAAATTTTTTAGTTGTCGATGTCAGTAGAGCAAGCAATTATCTGTAAAATGATATTATATAATTTATGTGGAGAAGTGAGGTTTTTTCTAAAAAGGGAGGCAAACATCTTAAACTTTAGCGTATTAATATATATGATTGTTCCTTTATATATAATATATATGTATATATTGCCGAAAGCTCCACTACTTTTGTCGCTACCGTGTTTCATGCGGAGCCACGGGAAGCTGCTAGTTCTTTATAAAATAAGATCAGTTTATATTTCGTATTTCCATACGGGTTTCAAGAAGTCAAACAAATACATTGCTTGTAGTAGCCTTCCTAGTTTTAAGCTAGACAAAGAACCCGTTTCAAATGATGTATTTTTCGTAATTTTATGTTGCAGATATAATGAAAATGCGAAACTTCGTTCGAAAGTGCTCAATGATCGTGAAACAAAACCGATCGACACCGCGGTCTATTGGGTGGAATACGTTATACGTCACAAGGGAGCCAGACATCTGCGCTCTGCGGCTGCCGATCTAACGTGGTACCAATATCTCCTGGTAGATGTAGTGGCTTGTTTTATTGCGGTTCTCCTGCTGGTTGCAGGAACGATTTGTTTTGTACTTAAAAAATTATGTAAACTAATTTTCAAAAGTAATGACACTAAAAGTAAGAAAAGCAAAAAGAATAAGAAAGATTAATTAACGCTTTTGTTGTATTAATATTATAGAAAAATTATTGTACATTAATAATAGTATATTGTGCGACTAGTGAGAGAAGGAGAAGATTCCATGAGCGTGAAATTTGCCGCACGAGCGCAGCGAGTGCGGTAAAACACACGCGAGTGGAATATTCTCCTTCGATCAATAGTCGCACATAATACTTTATTCAACTAGCAGGAGTAATATGTAATCGGGGCCCTGATAAAAGAGGGAAAAATAATAAATCACTTCATTGATTGACGTACCACCGTCAGTGTATACACAAGATTGCCATGATTTCGCTGAATTGCGATGCTGTTTTCATATAAGTATACAATACCGCCTACCACGCTCCTATTGGTCCAGAAGCTACTTGCAGTTTTTTTCATTATTTAGCGCTTGGGCTTGCTACTGAGTTTCTATTGGTCCAGAAAATTCATTATTACACTAGTGAAGTAATATATGATTTCTCCCACGCCAGAAAATTCATTATTACACTATAGTGAAGTAATATATTATTTCTCCCACGTTTAGCAGGGCCCCGAAATTACATATTACTCACGCGTGTTGAATAAAATAATTTTTGTATTCAATTTTTAAATAAAAACACTTATTCAATTTTATTTTGATTATTATAGCTCATGTCGTAAGTAAGTTGTATCTAGTGCGTTATTATTAATATTTTGACGTATGTGACAATATGTTAAAAAGGAGCTCAGGGAGTTGTACCAGTCAAATGAATCTAATATCATCACGCACAAGATATCTCTACTTATTTATATAGAATTCCCGTGTCACAATTTTGGCCGCGCTAATCTCCGAAACCACTGAACCGATTTTAAGGAAATTTTGTAAATGTGTCTTGCTTCGTACAATTTACACTATAGGATAGTTCTTATTAAATATTGTATGCAAAATTACCATTTATTCCCAAAAAAACTGTTTTAGTAACATGTAACGACATTGATAGAATGTACTCAAAGTTATTAGTTCAGAAGAAAACAAAAAAAAAACTGTTTTAGTACCAAGTAGCGACATCTGATAGAATTCGCTCAAAGCTATTAGTTTAGACGCAGGGCCGCAAACAAAATACATTTTGCAGAATTATATCTATCGCACTCGGGTGAAACCGGGACGGATTGCTAGTATTTCTATCATATTTTTTACACGTGATAGGTACTCTATAAAATAAATGCTTTTCACTTAATTTGCAAAAATGTTTACAGTTTAATTTTTAGCAAATTCACTTTTAATTGTACGCTGCGTTGTATTCTCATGCGGTTGAACTGTGATTTATTATGAAAATGTTTGTACGACTACGTTCATTTTATTTTACGCAACCTTACACAACTAGGGGTCCAGTACGATAACACTATGCACCCAAATTTTGAAAATTTTTTTTTTTAAGTCATAGAAAACGCTAAATTTTGACGTTCAAAAAAAAAAACTTTGCGGATTATTCACAAATTTCCTCAAAAATACGTGAAAAAAATGGAACTACTTTTCGTCTTTCACTGTCATTTTTTGAATCTAACCAATCAAAAATCACAAATACACGTCATAGCAGCTGGTGTAGAATTATTGTATAACTATCTCACTTTGTATGCAGCTTTCGATTGTGTTATGGAAGCAGGGTCGTATTTAGATTCGCATACCCGTTTATCGTTCACCCCGGAATTGTTTTTTAAAAACTCAACATTTGCCCCTTCCCGTTTCACTGCGAGACAATTCGCATACCCCTTTATCGTTCACCCCAGAATTACAATTCGCATACCCGTTTATCGTTCACCCCGGAATTGTTTTTTTAAAAACTCCACATTTGCCCCTTCCCGTTTCACTGCGAGACAATTCGCATACCCCTTTATCGTTCACCCCAGAATTACAATTCGCATACCCGTTTATCGTTCACCCCGGAATTGTTTTTTTAAAAACTCCACATTTGCCCCTTCCCGTTTCACTGCGAGACAATTCGCATACCCCTTTATCAAAAAAAGCGGTGGTTTTCAATCTTCATGAAAATGTGAGTTTTAAATTTAAAATTCGTTTTATAAATTAAAATGTCCAAATACGACTCTGCCCTGAACGTTCAATTGTATTTCATTCCAACCAATTGATATTTCTATCTTTGTTTATCATAGATACAGGTATATATTATAACTTTCTCTTTTCTTATCACTATATGAGACAAGATAGCGATCGCTATAGTAAATAATATACTCTCAACTTACTATACCATAATTATTTAATTTTTTTAAATTAATTTTTAAAAATTAATTTTCCGCACTTAAAACGACCAATAACGCTGTTATATGTTATATAAAACAATAATTGTGAAATTCCAGTGGATATTTTGCATAGCAAGTTATCGTACTCTTACCCACAACTAGTATTAAATGGGTCATTTCACGATCGCTATACAGACATGAAAAGCGACTAATTTATAGGAGGGGGAGGGGTGAAAAAACTAATTCAGAGCAAATATAAGTATATCAATAATATTAACTAGCCCGAACCCGCAGATTGTGAGGTACCGTAATAGACAATCATAAATCACAGAAGTATAGGAATGCAAATATCTTGTTTAAACAACACAATCTTAACACAACAGCAATTATTCCAAACATATTTAGATATAAATTTGTACCAGCTGACGAAAGTGGCGTAGCTACAGGATGGGCAAAATGCTAAAGACTGAGCGTCAGAAGCAAGTCTCATCGACGATTAGAAATAAAGTTAACATGCAAGGCTTTAGAAGGCTCTCATTTCACGGGTGCAAAATTTATAGTTACGCCACTGGTAGACGATAAGATTAAAAAATTAATATTTGTTTTACTTTAAAGAGATGAAACGCGATGTCCATTTGTTTTTTAATATTCGGCACTGACATTATTGAATGTCATTCAATTGTAAAATGCATACGAAGCTGTATTTCTGCAGTGCGGTAATCTATTACCTACTTTTCATGGGAATTAAAAGTGTTAACAGCGCAAATATCCTAGGTGTTTTTACTGTGGAAAGCAAAAGTCACACTATTTTAGGTGCAAGTTTAATGAAAGGCCTGGCTCAAAGAGGTCACAATGTAACATTCATTACGCCGTTTCCAAAAAACGAAACAAATTTAAAATATCGTCAAATCGGTATAAGGAATCCCAGATTTGGTTTAATCCGTGAGTTATATGTTAAAATTACATACCTTTTTTTTGTATTTCTAAAAAAATCAGCAGCTTTCACGATTATTTTGACCTAGTATCAATTTCTATTTATTATTGAAGTGAAAACTTCTTTAGCGGCGTTGTACACTTTTTTTGTAATGGGTAAAAAATGTTAAACTCGCGTCAGGAAAAGTAAAAACTGGGTGAGACTCTCTAAGTGATAGTAATTGCCAGATACTTTTTATACAACGATATAGGCCCCACTCACGATCACACTTCATGCAACAGTTCAGTGTTCAAACTTATAGTTCAGTGAAGCATGATAGTGTGTGGGACAAATAAACACTGAAACCAACACTGAAGTCAAGCATGAACTCATCAAATGCATCTTGATTTTTGAACGACTTCAGTGTTCAGTGTTCAAGTAAACTGTTGTGTGTGTGGGTGTTTTTCAGTTCAGTTTTTGGAGTTCTGTGTTTTGTACAACCAGAAGCCAAAAATCTCAATGTTGCTGCCTTTCTTGTGCAGAAATAGATTTTCACATATTTGTGTCCTGGTTCTTAATAAATAGGGTAACTAATTCCAGTAAATAATTGTAAGTTAATTCATTCATTCGTAAATAATTATTGCAATCAAGCGGCTCAAGATGTAATTCATTAATCAAATAAACATGACTTCTTGAATCACGCATTTCTAATCAATTTTTCACCCATATTCTTCTTTTTTTTTCTTATTTCTCTGTTTTAAATACAATCCCATAGCTCTGAACAGCCAATCCTCACCATTTAAATTACTCATTTAGTTCTTATTAATGAACTATACTCTATAGTATAATATTATAGTGTGTATATAATATAATATATCTTATGTATCTATACTCGACGAGTGTATGCCAACAACTGAACCAAACTGAACACAAAAAATTTAAAAAACTGAGCAGTTTGCATGAACTGTGTGTGGTGCCAGTCAGTCTTTCGATTAATCTGTCCAACTTCACTGAACACTGAACTGTGGCATGAAGTGTGATCGTGAGTGGGGCCTATTAGACATCTAGCGTTGAAATATCGTACATAAAAATGCAATCTATGATACAAACCATTTTATTTTTTATACAACGTTAGACATCTAGCGTTGAAATATCGTACATAAAAATGCAATCTATGATACAAACCATTTTATTTACAAGTGTTGCCAATAAATAAACAATGCTTCTAAATGCAAAAAATTAAGACGTTAATATTCAAGTTTTCACTTCTGCCGGCATTCCCGGAGTGCAACCCGTCTTTTTTTTCAATACGTATTTCACAGAAATTATTTATTTTATTTAATAAATTGGAAATAAACTTGACACTTTCACACTGAGATTGGAACGAGTTATAAAGAAATTATAATACAGCGAAACTGTTACATAATCAGAAAAGACATAAATATATGTGTCTACTTTGTAATGCATAATATTATGATGAGTTTGTGATATTGTTGATAACGAGCGAATAGCAAATTTTAAGAGTTCATAAAATGATTACAATCGAGATAAATACTACATTTTTGCCACGTACGACCTATAAAACAGCTGATTTTCACATCATAATCAGTATATTTGTAATATTTTTGATACTTCCCGCTCAGCCATATCTTTGTCGCTCATAGAATTTTAGTGACAACTGAGAGAGACATAATTAATGGATTGTTGAAATATGTTACTTTTGTTTTACTTTATGCACTAGTTCAAAAAAGGATCATTTTACTTTCGCTACATAGACATGAAAAGCAGCCATTTTATAGGGGCTTGTGCAAATATAGACGTATAATATCACTATTTGAGGATGCCAATATTATTTTTGAAGATGATCATTTTTTACAAGCTTTTATTTAATTTCACCTGTCCCGGTGTCTGTCTGTCTGTTTGAAATCAAATCTTGCAAGTTAAATTTGAGCCACTTCCCGTTATCCGATTGAGCTGAAATTTTGCATACGTATGTAGTTCCGATGACAATACAATATTATAATTTACAAGCTCTTATTTAGTTTCACCTATCCCGGTGTCTGTCTGTCTGTTTGAAATCAAATCTTGCAAGTTAAATTTGAGCCACTTCCCGTTATCCGATTGAGCTGAAATTTTGCATACGTATGTAGTTCCGATGACAATACAATATTATAATTTACAAGCTCTTATTTAGTTTCACCTATCCCGGTGTCTGTTTTTTTGTTTGAAATCAAATCTTGCAAGTTAAATTTGACCCACTTCCTGTTATCCGATTGAACTGAAATTTTGCATACGTATGTAGTTCCGATGACAATACAATATTATAATAACTAACTGACCGGTCCGGCTTTCGTCCGGATGCAAATCGCACTTTTAATATGGGACACTAAAAACGAAAAAAAAATAATAAAAATGGACTCAAAAGTTAAAAATAATTTATTCCGATTAGAAATAAGTCGAGTTATTTTTAATCGGAATAAAATTATTTTTAGTTTTTAGTTCATTTTTATTAACTAATAAAAGCCTTTTTTTAATTTTTCGTTTATCTATGTACTACATTTTTATACTTCTTTAAATGTTATTTTTTTTAAATTATTTTCAGCAAATAAAAATAACAGTTTCATTTGGAATTTTATCACAGGCTGGGATACGTTTGCCGGATCTATGTTTCACGTAAATAACAACGGAATAAAATTAACAAATCACACATTAAATGATCCAAATGTACGCAAATTACTGAATTCAAAACAAAAATTCGATCTGATAATTGCCCAAGTATATTTGGGCGAAGGTATGTTCGTACTCGGACATTATTACAACGCACCCGTCGTAGCTTTCTGTACAATGGGACCTAGTTTATACGTAAATAAATTAGTGGGTAATCCATCGCAATATTCGTACGTGCCATCTCCGTTTTCGAGTTATACGGATCATATGACATTTCCAGAAAGGTTCAGTAATTTTTTTAACAACTTGAGAGCAGAAATGCACAGGAAATTTTACTACTTTCCAGAACTGGATAAAATCATTAAGATGCATTTCAAAAATGCTCCCAGCATGGATGACATGTCAACGAATGTTTCGTTAGTGCTACTGAATTCGCATTTTAGTTTTGGAGTTTCGCAGGCGCTTCTTCCGAACATGGTTGAAATAGCCGGCTTTCACGTGGAGCCGCCGAAGAAATTACCGAATAATATTCAAGAGTTTTTAGATGAATCCAAAGAAGGAGTAATATTTTTTAGTATGGGTACAAATGTTAGAAGCACCAGTCTTTCAGATTCCAATCTTAAAGCTATTCTTACGGCGTTTTCTGAAATAAAACAACGCGTCCTATGGAAATGGGAAGAAGATGTATTACCGGGAAAACCAGAAAATGTGAAAATCAGTAAATGGTTACCACAACAAGACATTTTAGGTAAGCTACAAAGATCATAAATTGCCATGATCAATTATCCAAGTTTGTGTAAGCTTTCACAAGCGGTGTTGTTCCAAATCGTCCTGATTTCCGGGCTTGTGGGACGTAATCCATTGATATTTCTACCTGATGTTTCGTCTACAACTGCGGTAGACATTATCAAAGACCAAAGTCTCCTCCTTGACGTTTCACAGGTGTAAGTGTGTCGATGATTAGTTGACTAAGCGTGAGTGTGTTTTCTGCTCACGCTTAGTCAATAGATCATGCTCTACAGGTCCTATGAAGATTTGGAACTGCTAGGGTTGGCACTATTTACTATTTAAGTACCAGAGCTCAAACAAATAGTTAAATCTAGGTTAAATTCGTAATATATTGGTTCAAACTGTAGCTTTTTGAAAAGAGGAGATTCTGTTTTATAAAAACACTTTTTAGATTGAATCGAGTTCATAATAACTCCTAACTGAAAATCGCGAGGAGTAGTTGGCTATCAGTTGGGTTGTACGTATGTTCGAAATATAGGTCGGAATTATAGACGGATAGTTTTGGTTTATTTGTTATTGTTGTAATAATAAATTGAAAATTCAGTAAACACTTTTAACAATTCTTGCATTAGAATTATGACCCCTGTAGTAGAGCCTCTAGAATCTAGAATATTAATCTCAGATTAGAACCCCTGAGAACTAAGAATTTAACAAATGATTTTTCTTCATACCTCGATCGAAAGTGCATACGTTCGGCACCAATTGCAAGGCAGAAAGTCTAACATTTACTCCTTGGTGGGATTACACGCATCAATGCGGGAAGTTCGTACGTTCGGGCGGTAGTAAAGCAAAAAGAACCAATCAACTGTTGTTTAGAGTCGTTTCCATTGCATATTAGCTAATAGTCGCGAACAGCTGTCATTCGTGTTTTTACGTATAACCTCAAAGCTTCTTGTTTGGAATTTATGTGTTTATATGTAATTAATAAGTAATTAATTAAGCGTTCTTACGACTGAGGTATGAAGAAAAATAGTATACACCATACTGGCCGAAAGTGTGATATACTATAAAACACTTAATTTTTGAGGAAAGCTTAATAATTTTCAATAAATAAAATTATCAGACAATATATTACCAAAATATATAATTAATACATTAACGTTTCGATCAGGATTTGGACCTTCTTCAGAACTGATTTAAAAAATATAAAAAAATAATTAATATTTAATATCTAATTTGCTTTTTATAAAATTCCTTCAAATTATTAATAAATATCAAAATATTGAAAAAATAATAACAAACAATTTTTTATTAAGTCTGAAAAATTGATCGATAATTTTATTTATTGAAGAGTTCTAATCAGACATTAATCAAAGATTTAATAGCTTAATAATGTTTCAGTTTTCCTATAAGTGTCTAGCTTAAATTTTAGGATTTCGAATCTAATGACGTTGAATATCGAACATCTTTCAGAATCTGTTTCTTTGAAGAAATTTTAAATTGTAGATTATGGTTAATACACTGCCATTTAAGATTTCTTCAGGATTCTATTGCGAATTGACTACATTTGGGCATTAATAAAAACAATTAGTTTTTTTTAATACATTTTTAAGTTCCCTGTGATAGCAAGTTTTCAGGCGGACGATTATTGCGGCATTAAGAGTATTCGTCCCTGCAAATACCCCCTGCACCTTTCATCTCAAATCTTTTCCCCTCGCCTAAAAACGGTTCGGGCTCTCCTGACGCTATTTTTAAAGCTAGAGGGTTCTGGTAAACGCCAAATGAAAGACAAAGAATCAGACTACAAATCCTTCAGGCGAATTTTTTGAAAAACAGTTTCGCCTACGTGTGAAATATTACGTAACTTATTATTTTTTTCAAAAGGTTTTAAGTTTTTTCAGGAATTTTTTTTCAAAAAATTCGCCTGAAGGATCTGTAGTCTGATTCTTTGTCTTTCATTTGGCGTTTACCAGAACCCTCTAGCTTTAAAAATAGCGTCGGGATAGCGCGAACCGTTTTTAGGCGAGGGAAAAGATTTGAGATGAAGGGTGCAAGGGGTATTTGCAGGGACGAATACTCTTAATAACTAATTAATAATTTAGCTCATCCAAACGTATTGGCGTTTGTGTATCAAGGAGGTCTTCTCAGCTCGATTGAAGCCATAACCAGAAAGGTTCCAGTGATTGGGATTCCTGTGTACAGTGATCAATATGCAAACATGGCTCAAATTATTTCACTCGGTTGTGGAATTGCATTGGAACTAAACAATATTACAAAACGTTCAATTTATTGGGCAATAAACGAGATCATTAATAATACTAAGTAAGTTAATTAAACAGCATGCGGTCTTTAAATTGGAAAATTGCAATGATTTGTGTTCAATTTGTGGATCGAACTTTATGTAATTACGATTTTCCTAATCTCGACTAAACTGGAGGTGGGTAAAATTCAGCTTTTTTCGCCCAACATGTTCATGAAAGTTCAAAGTTCTTATTAAAGCCATTTGATTAAAAGTTTGTGAAGTTTATTTTGAAATGGTAAAAAAATTCCAGTCATTTGGGCGACGGGTACGGAAGCCGGGTTGGCTCATTAGTGACTAGTGGAGTAGTGGTACCGCACACGGCCACTTCCAACATGTTAACGCGTGCACGCGTTAACATGTGTCCGTGTGCGGGATAAATGCAGATTTCTGCCTTATCCGTGTGCGGGATAAATGCAGATTTCTACCTTATCCTGGAACGGTAATCGAGCTATCTCTGTCTTTTAACTGTCAAATTCTGTGAGCAGCGTTACTTTTTGCATTGAGGTTAGGCGTAGCTGAAGTTTTGTTTATAGTGAAATAAAGTAATAAAGAATTTCAAAGTAAACATTAGAAATGAGTTTATTGTTCATCACAGGTAATTTTACGGTAACATTTTCATTTTTAATTTTAACGAAACTCATTTCTAATGTTTACTTTGAAAATCTTTATTACTTTATTTCACTCTAAACAAAACTTCAGCTACGCCTAACCTCAATGCAAAAAGTAACGCTGCTCACAGAATTTGACAGTTAAAAGACAGAGATAGCTCGATTACCGTTCCAGGATAAGGTAGAAATCTGCATTTATCCCGCACACGGACACATGTTAACGCGTGCACGCGTTAACATGTTGGAA
This sequence comes from Xanthostigma xanthostigma, assembly GCA_963575645.1. Taxonomy (NCBI): domain Eukaryota; kingdom Metazoa; phylum Arthropoda; class Insecta; order Raphidioptera; family Raphidiidae; genus Xanthostigma; species Xanthostigma xanthostigma. Next base: position 5,231,501 of record OY754471.1, on the reverse strand, counting down.
GTGGCAGTGTGCGGTGCCACTACTCCACTAGTCACCAATGAGCCAACCCGGCTTCCGTAGACGGGACCATTCCAACTTCAAAAATGTTGACATTTGATTATAATAAAGAATTAAAATTTTTGATATCGCGTGAGGTGACGCGGGTAATGGGTAGTATTCAATATGATGTTAACTATTCGTTGCCATGGTTACCTACATAATATGTTCCACGTCATGTAAAAATTAATCAAAACATGCCTTACTAGTTTATTTCTGATAGATCCATAAAACAAAAGAGCGGCTGATTTTCTTTTTATTTTCTAAAATATTTCCGAAACTATACAATTTAGAAAAAAAATTTTTAACAAAGCTTTCTTGAAAAAATAAATAGAATAATAAGCCGTTATGAAAAGTATACAATTATTATATAAAAAACACCGTTTTAGCATATATCTCTTTTCCCCAAAAACAATAAGGCTCTTCATATTTGCATACCAAACCACCTCCCAAAATTTGGTTTCAATCCGCTTATCCGTTTGACCTGTACCTATCGTGTTCACAGACTAACAGACAAACAGACGCACAGAGTTTTTCCAAAAAATTTGTTTTTTGGATTCGGGGGACCTCAAAACGGAAAGATATTGTAAAATTTTTGAAAAGTGATTTTTGACTTAAACTAGTACCATTCCCCACTTGTGGGGTTGGAATGGTAAAATAGCAGGTGATATAAAAAGGCCATCAAACTGCGCTTATTTGTTGAATGTTTGCCGTTTTAGACGCTTTTTCTGTCATTTAAAGAGATCTGTTGAGAGCTTTATGCACGAATATAGTTTTTAGTTTCTCAAATTATTACAATGAATAGGATTCTACAGATTTTTTTTAAATGAAAGATAGAAAAAGCGTCTAAAATGGCAAACAATCAACAAATGTGCGAAGTTTGATGACTTTTTTATGTCACCTGCTATTTTTTTTCTCACCATTTTAAAATAAATGTAAAGGTCACTACCTAAACTTGATATAAATATTTTAAAATGGCTTCAAGAACTTTCATGATTATGTTGGGCGAAAAAAGGCTGAATTTTACTCACTTCCTTTAGTTGAGGTTAGGAAAACAGTAATTATATATAAAGTTCGATCCACAATTAATAAAGAGCCCTTTTGGGGAAAATCAGCGCATGTGCAGAAGAGCTATATGTTATAACGGTGTTTTTTGTATAATAATGGTATACGTTTCATAACGACTTATTATTCTATTTATTTTTCAAGAAAGTTTCGTTAACATTTTTTCTTTCTAAACCTTATAGTTTCGGAAACATTTTGAAAATAAAAAAATCAGCATGTTTTGATTAATTTTTACGTGACGTTGAAAATATTATGTAGGTAGCCATGGGAACGAATAGCAAATATCCTATTCAATACTAAACATTACCCGCGTCACCTCACGCTAAATCAGTAATTTTATTTTTTTTCTTTATTATACTAGATCAAATGTCAACACTTTGAAGTCGGAATAATCCCTTCGCCCAATTGGATGGATTTTTTTTCAATTTTCAAAATGTGAACAATACAGTAAAAAGGAAAAATTATCGCGGTTCTAATTTTCAATTTTTCTAGGTATAAGGAAAACATGGAAAAACATGCATCGCTGTTAAACGACCAAAACCCAAAGCCACTGGAAAAAGCAATATATTGGATCGAATACGTGTTACGTTATAAAGGAGCGGAACATCTCAGATCACCGGCATTAGACTTAACGTGGTATCAGCACCTTTTGTTTGATGTTGTGTTATTTATAGCTCTAAGCGTAGCGACATTTTATTACTTGACACGAAAAGCGGTACAGTTTTGTTTGAAAAGTGATAAAAAATTAAGACTGAAACAAGAATAGTTTAAACAGTTCATTCTTACAATTAATTAATATCAGTTAATTACGCAGATAAATAAAACAGTGTGGAATAATAAATATAATAATAATATAGCCTTTAATTATAAAATTCCAGAGAACATAAATTGCGTCATATAAAAAAATTTAAAAATCTTCCACATTTTAAAAATGATTTAAGGGGTTACACTACCCAGGCGTGTCAAAAAAATAAGCTTTTATTGTAATTTTTTTTACGAGTTCTAGGTGGCGGATCAAAAAAAAAATTAGGGTTTTTTTACGCATATATTAGTTCTCAAAAATTTTGAAAATTTCATATTCAAACTTTAAACGCGTTTTTCTCGAAACTATGTTTTTTAAATTGGTGCACCTACACCGTATCTCGCTCAATTTTTGTCCGATTGACTTGAAATTTAAATGACAACTTCTTAGATAGATTTTCCGCGGAAGTACGCACGATTTTTATGATTAAAAAATTATGACGTTTGCCGTTAACAATTTAAGATCGAATATTTGCTAAAAAAAAATCATCCGCTCTTTTGTTTTATGGATCTGTTAGAAATAAACTAGTTAGGCATGCTTTGATTAATTTTTACATGACGTGGAACATACTATGTAGGTACCATGGCAACGAATAGTTAATATCATATTGAATACTAGCCATTACCCGTGTCACCTCACGCGATATCCGAAATTTTATTTTTTTTATTATAATCAAATGTCAACATTTTGGATGTTGGAATGGTCCCGTCGCCCAATTGGCTGGAATTTTTTTTATTATTATGATCCTGGGAGAGGGGTAATAACCCCCTTTACCCCCCATATCTACGCCCTTGGACTGAAACCGCATTGACTGTGAACGGATTTGTTATTTTCGTAACAAAATCAACAATTACCAGGTTAAAAAAATGAACAGGTAACAATATACACAACCTATATCTTTAAATTGTATAAAAGTAAGTTGACGGGTTCTTTATAAATTTATGAACGTCATAGTGACATAAATAAAGTCAATTGTCACCCCTTATCACATGCGCAAATGCTACAGTGTAGACAGAATAATATAAAATTTTTAACAAGGTAGATTTTTTGCATAATTTAATTCCTTTTTTTTATTATTTCCCTTTGGAATAATAATGTTTCATGACAAATAACTATTATCCGTTTTGATATAAGTACATAATATACAAGATGTAACAAAATATCGTTCACTCATATATACAGAATGATTTTTAAGTTGATTATTTTTTATAGCAGCATGTAGAAATCAAATAGACGAACAAATATTTTAAGTAACTTTTTAATCAAAACTCAAAAATGAAAAGTAACGAGCTTTCAAAGTTTCATTAGATTTTATCAAATTTTGAAGTCGGTCCTGGCGCTATGTTATGTCACTATGGAAATATGTTATGTCATTACCAAGTATTCACAGAAATTACTGAAGTTGTCCACTGGGCGCAAATATGCGTGGGCCTCTGTATAATGTATATGCTTATAGTAACGATAAGGGCCTCTCATAAATAATTTGCAGGAATCGTGCTATTATTTCTTTGCGTGTGTTAACCGGACTTTTGAATTAATTTAATAAAATTTTAAAAAGGCTGTTTCTTTCTTATTTTTGACTTTTGATAAAAAAGTTACTTAAAATATTTGTTCGTCTATTTGATTTCTACACGTTGTTGAAAAAAAAGAATCAACTTAAAAATCATTCTGTACAGAACGTGATTTTTTTACATTAAAAAATAAAAAAGTTCAGACAGACTTTGACCAAACTTTTTGCATCGAGTGTTCATTTTCTCTAATTTCAGTGTTACGAGATATTTTTTAGATGAACAGATTTTCCCAATAAAATAATTCGATTTCCCTGAAACTGCACAAACGTTACGACTGACAGTCGTAAGACGTAACCATAACAGTTTTCCATTTAAGAAAGTGAAAGATCATAGCCAGGTTTCAAAGTAATAGCAACTTTACAACGCGAACACATTAGCAAAGAAAAACGATATCCCGTTAAATTCACTGAAATGGTCTATTCACATAAACATGTGGGCGTTTTAACTGTATAGCCCCAGCTTCTCTCGCCTTCTCTGGCCGTTGTTATAGATCTATGATCTTTTCCAAAAACATGGAACACAGCGAACTAAAGTGATACCACAACGAAGTCGAAAAATCATACAAATCGAGGTATGAATCTCATCCTACGGTGTATAACAAAAATTATAGTCGAATGAGATAGTGCTTATTTTTTGACGTGATAACGTCTTATAAATTGATGAAACACCGGCTGCACGCACGAAAAAGAGTAACGTTCCGCAAGCGAGAGCGCGATATAAGCGATAGTCTCTCTCTTCTCGCGTGACGTCAGAGAGTAGTGTGCGTTCAACATTTTTTTCGGCTGTTCCAGCGAAAGCTACATCTGACAGATGGCCCGATACATTATACGGTTTGTTAACAGATATATAATATATATACATTCTTTTAAATGTCTTTTATAATTGCTTAAAAATATGTATTTTGCTTTGGTTGATCAAATTATTAGTCGGTAAAAATTTAGTTTGACAGCTACTAAAATTTAGGTTATGTATTATTAAATATGATATTCGAGCGGAATACGTTATCACGTAAAACTATCGTCCGTAAACCGACTTTACAGACAACCAATTTTTTTTTTCTATTTTATTATATACGTTTCGCTTTTTTTCAGGCACTATAAGTATGAATGGTATCATATATATTAATACGCTAAGGTTAAAGATGTTTGCCTCCCTTTTTAGAAAAAACCACACAATTTCTCCACATAAATTATATATCATTTTACAGATAATTACTGACATCGGCAACTAAAAAATTTATTATTGCTTTTGTTTTTGTAAATTAATTAATTAACAGCAACGCTGAACAACGTCTGCCATCTGACGGCTATAATTTTGAAACAACGTCACTGTCATCTGACCTTCATATTGTAAATACTGCATACTGCCATCTGACGGGCAACGCTGAACAACGTCACAGCAACGCTTCATGAAAAATATTTCTTCAATCTGTCATCTGAGCTTCATATTGTAATACAACAAAAAGAAGAACGTTATAAGGAGTGTGTAAAATTAGAAACGAATTGAATACCTGCAATCATATTTAAAAAAATAATTTTGTAAAGTGATAATTATTATACTTACTTAGTGCGAATAATTCGCACAAGTCACGCTAGTAAAAACTATAACTGTAACGAAGATAAATTAAAAATATATAACAGTAAAAAATATGGAGATAAATAAACAAATTAAAAATTAATTAGTTGATGTAAGACAGAAAAACTTACTTGAACCAACTGTAAAAGTTTTACATATTGAAAATTGAACACGAGGTGAAAAATTGATGTAGTTGTAGTTATAGTCAAAGAGTTATCAGACATTTTTGGGTAGGTATTTGTAGCAGCGTGAACATTTTTGTAAAGGCCGCTTCACTCGAGGCTGGATTTGCCGCTAGATTCCTTGCTAGATTTGCCTTTTAGACAAATTTTCACGTTGCCTCAAATACCTACCCAAAAAGTTCAACAGCTCTCCTACTATAGTAAGTAGTGTAACGTAAAATATCTATTATATAACAAAAGACATTAATTATGCTTATACTCTTGTTATTTAACATGACACTGCTGCCGCTTGCGAGTGTTGTATGAACTAAAGTATGCGTCTCTGAAGTATAAAACGATGTGTGTGCTTGCTTACGATGTTTCCTATAGGCGCATTACGGCGCAAAACAAATGCTTTCGTCGCAAGCAGACGCTTAACAAAAGAAAGAAAAAACAAAATTAACTATGAATATATTTGCACGTTTTTTTTGGTCTTAAAGTTCATTGCCTTATTTTAGGTAAATAGCATTTAAAATATAAATTACCTAACATAAGAGAGAATAAAGTAGATATATTATTATTCGCATATGTAGATGGAAGGAATGTATCAGTTCAGCACAATTTAAAGTATCTAATGATTTTGGAAGGTATGCTTCTAAATGCACACTTCGCGCTGGGGAGTTATCTGGAAAATTAAATTTAAGTTTAAAAAAACAAAAAAAAAAACACTTTTTATAGCAATAATAATGCGTTTGACGTCCGTTTCTCGACATTATGTTATAACAGACGCCATTCGCACCATTACTATTTTCTAAATATCACACTTCCCGTTATTTTCTACACTTAATTAATAGATAGCATTGGGCGAATGAAGGAATTTAGGACATTAGGATAAGCTAGGCAAATTTTGTGCATAGGACAGGTAATCGGCCATGGCCTTGAATTTAAGGAATCATCTCGATATTTATCTGTAATTATTATTGAGGGAAACCATGAAAAACCTCAACAAGATGCCCGGTACAGGAATTACAGTTTCTCGGCAATGGGCAGCAGGAAAAGGTTCTAGCCACATCTGCCGCCGCGCCGCCGGGATTCGAACCCCAAACCTCCCAAATGCGAGTCTAGTGCTCTTACCACTACGCCACCCCGCTCGGTTATTTTATTTATGCGTAAAGATGTATAGATTATATTGTTCAAAGTACATCTTCTTTTTATTGAAAAATAAATTTAAGAAAATTATTACGTATTTTTGACGTGATAACGTCTTATAAATTGATGAATCACCAATCTTATAAATTGATAAAACACCGGCTGCATGCACGAAAAAGTGTAACGTTCCTAACGTTCCGCCTGACCCTGTGCGTGCTTTTCTCGAAAACGGCCCTAACGATTTGGATGAAATTTACTGAAAAGGGATTTTGTGGGGCAAAAAATCGTTTTAGCTAGGTCTCATCTCTCGACAAAATCGTTTTCATACAAATTTTATCATTATAAAAATCAATTTTTTGACGTATGAAAGTACTTAAATATTGTAAGTAGGTTTTGGAATTTTATATAAACAGTGAAACAATTGTTTTCAAAATATTATGACAGTTAATCTTTGAGACTTAAAATAAATACGAAAGAAAGAAAGTTAAAAAAAACAATTATATTATAGGTGGTGAGTAATTTTAATAAATAAAATTAACCTAAATTTGAAGCGAAAGATGCAATATCATAGATTCGAATTATTATAATTATTATATAAATTTAGGTTATGTATTACGGAATACGTTATCACGTAAAACTATCGTCCGTAAACCGACTTTACAGACAACCAATTTTTTTAATTAAAAGAAAGCTGCTTATATCGAGGCACTTCAATTAAATATTACGGATACAGAGTATTTTATTTCATGTCGTGAAACAAAAGACTCCTTAATCGTTTTGCTGACTTGGCGAGAACTTATCGATTGAATGAAGAGAATGGCTGTAATTCTGTAGTGACGAAGGCAAGTGACATCAATTATTCGCTGACAAAAACTTCCACTCAAGCACGTGATCTATAAACAAAAGTATTTACGATAATTTCAGCTACGTATCAAAACTTTCTCGGAAAACTTTTACTTCGATAAAAAGCAATTGTTTTAAAACATAATTTCGTAATAAATATTCAACTTCGTTTTTTCCTAAATTTCATTTATGTAATTCCGATAATTTTGCAATTCGTTCTACTTAATCAACGTTTCCACCAAAAGCTGGATACGCCCATGGTTCTACTGTATAATATTAGTTAGGATAAATTGTATAATGTAATGAATGGTTGGGTTTGATTTAATTTAAAGTTTTATTTCTTCTTTTTAGAACATTTAAATAAAAGCTTGTTTTTAAAAATGTCTTTGAAGTAAAACTTCTTTAGGCACGCTTGACTTGAGTAGTAAGCTGGTAAATGCCTGACGAAATCGTTTACGGAAGTGCATCATCGCGATGCCTGACGAAATCGTTTTACGGAAGTGCATCATCGCAATGGTGCGTGATCGTTCGAGGCGAACGGTCGTTGAGAGGGAGATATAAGTTAGTGAAGATAGTAAGAGAGGGAGTTACGTTTTGTATATTGGAAGTTGAGAGGGAGATATAAGTTAGTGACTGCGACAAAGACGGAGCATTAATCGACATTATTTTTTTTTGGACAACTATTTGACGTTTAAAATGAAAACAATTGTTTTTGTATCAAAAATACATTTCATCGAATTTTGCTGCATTTTGTAACGGGAAATAATGAAGGTTAGTTAATAAATCCTTTTAAATGTATTATAAATTATGCTAATAAAAATATATACATATTTGGCTATTAATTAATCAAAAATTATATTTTAAACATTTCGTCTTTGTAGATATTATGTGCTACAGAATGAGGTTATATTGTGTTCGATAAACTTTGAGACGAATCGACTGCCTATTATTGTTCGTTTATGAATTTAACATGAGCAAATTTGAGGTATTTACGCATTATTCTTAATAAATATATTTAAAATAATTATGGCAGGAAGAAGTTTTACTTCAGTCGTGTGGTCTAAACTTCTAAAGCATACTCGCTTTTTTACTATTAATTTTATTTTACGCTATTTCGTACAGGCGCGGTCGCAGCCTGAAATTTTGGAGGGGGTCACTCACTACACTAATAAAAAATAGGTATCTGGAATAAAATAAACATTATTGCACAAGACACAATTTTTCATAAAAACACCGCTAGATATCAGCAAACTATAAATTTATCGCTGTTAGGGGATAGCTAAAAATTTCCTTTTATTATTTGGGAAATTTTTGAGATTTTTCAATTTGACCTTAGATTTTGGGGGGGTCATGACCCCTGTGACCCCCCCCCCCCCTTCGGACCGCGCCTGATTTCGTAACACATTCGAAGCAGTATTCTGAAGAGAAAAACTGGCCCTATAACAGACGTGCATTTATTTTCAGTTTAACATGAAAGCTGTCGTCGTTTGCATGTCCTTGTACACCTATCGTTGCATCGCAAACTCGAGTCGTTTGGGTGGCAGTCTGCAGCGGCTGTGCCGGTATTTTGCCGATCAATGTCACGGTGTCAAAACCAGAGAGAACACTATCGGATTTCCTGTCGCAGCGATGTCATCCGACGACGGTAATTATAATGGCTCGATCGGTTTACCAATTAGTTTGATTACCTTCAGATGTCGACAATAACTTACTGCCAAGAGAATAGTGTTCAATGGTTTAACGAATTTAAATCACGCAACCGTGTCGTATTAACAAGAAACAAGATATCTCCGACAAAACGGTGGCGACCTACAAATTCGAGCGAAACGGACCGGGCCGCTAGTAATATATAATTATATTAGAACAGAATAGAATATTTATTATTCGAAACAGTTGTACGCAGGATTCGTCAATTAATTACATTAAAAGATACATCAGGTAAAAATAATTTACAGAATTTAAAGAAGGCTTAAGGAGGTTGAGCCGTTTTACGAAGATAATGAAAAAAATCTGAAATAAAGTTTTTTTAATAGATTTATTTATGACAAAATTTTCTGTAAAAAATCCAAAATCATTAGGAGATTTATAAAGTTAAAAATTAAAAAAAAACTTTTACATGTAGTCTTATGGAAAATATGTCAACCTAGCATGCAAACTGTTCATTTTAATTTTTTGCAAATAACCAAATAATGTCAGCAGTTTCGAAAACTATCTATGTAAAGCATCGATGTCTTACGCATATTTTAATATTTTTTCCAATTTAATTAGGAGACTTTTAATCAATAAAAAACATTATTAAACCTTAGCACTTTTCAATTATGGACTTTTATTCTTGACAGATTTCACAATTTTAACTGAATTTTTAACTTTTTAATGATTTAATTTTAATTTTTATTACTTCTAATATTTTTTTTTAATTTTTTTCACTGCAAAAAATATGTAAAATACAGATATTTACATACATTTATTTTTTTTAACCTAACTTTGTACAAAAAATACTAAAGTTAGTCCATTAAGTAGGTATAAAGTACTGAAATAATTAATTAATATTAAAAAAAATATTTATTTATGCCTTTATGACAATAATTTATTGGTATCATCGACTTACAAACTATAAAAGTTTCCATTTAGAATTCGACTTACTTTTGATTGGGACTGTAACGGATCAACCTCCTTAACATAACATCATTCAGTCTACAAACATTTTATTTTTACAGTCTTTGGTGTCGTAAAGGCATTAATTTATTAAAAGATTTTTAATTTTTATACAAAATTGTTTATAATTTAAATTTGTTACACTTGGTGGCAGCGAGTTGAACCATTGGATACTTTTGAATTGTCTATTTGACACCGTTAATCTATGAGATGGAATGCTAATGACATTGGTTTTTCTGGTGTTACTAGCGACCCGGTTCGGCTTCGCCCGAGTTTGTGGATTGTTACCATTTGTTCGTTGATTTACGTTGCAAAATTGATCTCCACGAAAAGTGCTTTTATTTTAACGCGATAATATATAGCCTATGTCCATCCTGAAGAACCGTTTTAAATATTGGTAGAAATTTTTTGCAATCGAATGTGTAGTTTCGAAGATTACCTCCTACATCCAAATTTACAAACTTTACGTCCTTATAACATTAGTATAGTAAACGTTTAAAAGCGTGGGACACTCGATGCATTAAATGAACTGTAGCAGACCCGGCCACTTATAAAACGTTAAATTTCTATTATACTAAATTTAATTCAGTAAAATTAATGTTCAATAATAATTGTTTTTTAAAGAACTCTTCCCAAACGACCTCCCCTTTTCACTGCGCAAAAAAACGCCATCGCATCGATACGACCCCGGAATTGTTTTTTAAAGACGTCTTCCCTTTTTCACTGCGTAAAAAAAATAATTTTTTAAACTCAATTTTCCGCACTTAAAACGGCTAATAATATTGTTATATGTCATAAAAAATAATTGTGTATTTCCAATGAATATTTTGCACATCGAGTTATTGTACCTATTTTTTGTAATATTGTAAGTTTTAAGTTCTAGAATTTGATGTACATTGATCGATTCTTCGACACCGTAAGGCTACTTGAAACAAGCACCCGTGCAGATAATAAACTGAAAACGTGTGTGGTACAACATCGACAGCCATTTTAAAGAGACGCTATAAAATTCTATTCCTCCATTTACAATGTAAAACGTACTACGTATAAGTGTTACATGATTTAAAAGACACTTCCAAGAAAATTGACTTTTCTATGAGAAAACTTTTACGACGCCAGTTAATTGAAAAACGTTGTTTAAATGAATGTTAATTAAATTACCGTAACCTAATACCTAATAACTGATTTGAATTTTTGCAAGGCTTCGAATGCAACACAATTTTTGTCGGTCTGGCAAACTGAAAATGTATTTTATTTTTTTATGTTTATCCAAAGAGAAAATCTACCGACGTCCATGAGTCACAAATTGGGAAGTTTCCAATGTTGTTTATTCTTAATCACACTTCTAAAAATTACAAAATGAATGTCGAAAGAATTGTTGTAATATATTGTAACAAAACTGTGGTGGAAAATATTTATTTACAATAGTGAGACGTTAATGAAACAATTACACACACAAACAAAAAAGCACTTCTCAAAACGTAACAGAATTAAAATAACAGTTCTAAGTAATAAAATAATGAATGAAGAAAACAAAGTCACTTTTATGTACACAAAAACACATACAACTATATACACAAGATTATTTACAAGACAGGAACACACCAAAATTTATTTACACAATTCATTTATTTATCTCATTAGTTACCTCAGCTCTGTTCACTGACTGTTAATTTATGTCACTGTGTCGTGTGTCCGATTGCGAGCTATTTAGTGGTTTATATAGGCGCTGGATCGTTCTTTCTTTTCTTGCCTTCATTGTTGTCTGGAGTTTGGCAACAAAGCCCTTTTTACCTACGCATATTGTTAAAACAACAATCATTATCGATTGTTGTCTCCCACAACAATCGATGTCTCCCACAACAATATGTGTCTCATTGTTAGATTGCCTCATAACGGTCTGTGTATCATTGTTAGAATGACGAGCCGATTGTCGTCTCACGAAATTCTTTCTTGTCCCAACGGGGAGATTGTAATAATATGTAAAAACAACAAAGTTATGCGAAGTTTAAATATTACAATTCTCCACGCTATGTTGATCTCAGGGTTAGTGACGTCACGCGGCACAAGTGTCGTACTTGCTATAGACTTAAGTCTGGAAGATAGGCAGCGATATTGGGATTTTACCTGCATGCGGAGCCCATTTCAAAATATTCAATATGATCCTATGCGAAGCGTTTGCATTGACACTATATTGTACGGTTTCGATGCTTTAATTAAAATGTGTATTTCCAAGGAAGAAAGCTATAGTGATAAGGTTAACTTTGTTGCTTTCGTCAAATTTGAAAGAGACATCTACCCAGCATTGCATTGAACTATCCTATGCGAAGCGTCTCATATAGTAAAGCATTACGCGCTACATATTTTTGTAAATAATTGTTTACGATTATTGAAGTCACTGAAAAATCGAAGAAGAAGCATGATATGCGTTGTGCAATACCTAGTTGTGTTAGAATTAAATTGAAAAGTGACACTTTTCAATTTAATAATTTGTTATCAACATTTACACTTGATCTACTAATTTAGGTGTCGCCAAACACATATCATGCTTCTTCTTCGATTAATCAATGACGTGTTGAACTTCAATAATCGTAAACAATATTTTCAAAAATAGGTAGCGCGTAATGCTTTACTAGAAGAGTATGAGACGCTTCGCATAGGATAGTTCAATGCAATGCTGGGTAGACGGCGCATGATCGAAATAAAATACCAACAGGAGTACTGAAAATAACAGGTGCCATGAATGCACTTGACAAGTTTATTAATAAAGCATGAAACATCTGTTTTATAAATTATAACTGGAGGCACTATATAATTCGGTTTAAATAAATTAGTTTCGAATAAAGCAAAACTATAAAACGAGGAATGCTATCTATCCAAAAGTTATAGTTGCTTGTAAATCTTATTAACCGACTTAACAATATTTCATTATACTCAAACTTGACGTTTAATATATGGTTAGAAACAATTCAATTATTTCATTATTATGAGATTACTTGAACTTTGCCCAACTTATCAGCGCATCTACCGGCTGTCGACTTCAAAAACCTTTGAAAATTAATATATTACAGTAGCGATTTCTCTCTGAGCGCTGCAGAACTACAAAACAATAAATATTTTAGATACTTCATAATTTTAGAATGAATTATATTTTCAATTTTTACACGCTTTATATTAACTTCACTTGTAAGTTTGTATGTATGTTTGTTTTAAACCTTCCTTTGGACTACAGCAAGTGGCTTATTACTGTAATATAATATGCCAGCACTGTAACTACACTGGTAGCCGTGCGGTTCAAGGCACGGGTCTTCGCTGACGTCAACTCTCGGAATCACGGGTCGTGGGTTCTAATCCCGTTTTTTTCGGCAAATTTTTGACAATAAATCGAACTAAAAAGTGGAAAATAAATATAGTTTAAAAAAAACTAAAAAACACGCTTTATATCGAATTAAAAAGTAAAAAATATTTTTTTAAAAATAAGCTTAAAAAAATAATGAATAAAAAATACAAGTATTATCGTGAAAAAAGTGTGGGGCCCTCGATGTACGAAAATGTGGAACAAAACGCCCCACGCTTTTTTCACAATAATACTTGTATTATTATTGTTTTAAGCTTATTTTATAAAAAATATTTTTTACTTTTTAGTTCGATATAAAGCGTGTTTTTTTTAGTTTTTTTTAAAACTATATTTTAATGTTATTAAATAGTGAAGCTGTTACACAATCAACGTTAAATATAACAGCCACTGGTAAACCACAAAAGTCATGGGTATTCTGTGTGGCAGACTTTCTTGCGTTTAGGCGTTGTTCTGCGCTCCGAAGCAGCACATGAAACCTCATCATCAGATATCCCCGTTGCACACCGTGCACCTCCTGACCCACAAGTTATAGCGTGTTATTTAGATCGGATTAGAGCTGCATTTACCGCCAGCAAATTCTGAGCATAGGCGTTTGACAGGTAATCGGCCATGACCTTCAATCCTTGTTCAAGATAATTCCAGATAAATATCGAGATGGTTACTTAACCATCTCGATATTTATCAGGAATTATTGAAGGAAACCATGGAAAACCTCAACAAGACGATCTGTACAGGAATTACAGCGAGAGGCAGCAGGAAAAGGTCCCAGCTACATGTGTTCCCGTTGGGATTCGAACCCGGACCTCCCGAATGCGAGTCTAGTGCTCTCACCACTACTCTGCACCGCTCGGTAGTAAGAGCCAGTAATTTATAGAATTACAATTTCGTACGAAACACTTTGTACATACTTATAGAAATATTAAAAGTATGTACTTTTGAAATTAAGGGTTGATCCCTCAGAAATTGTTGACCGTATTACATAACTGTATGATAAATACATAATCGCTATACAAAATGTGGAACGGCGATATAGCCTATAGAATATTCGGTATGAAATATACTCTCTTCCAAACACATTCCAATATATATACGTATACATAATACACAGCGATGGAAGTACAAATAGATAGGTACAGAACTGTACAACAGAAAAACATCGGACTTTCAAAACTCTTCACCGCGACGGGAGACACCGACTTAATGCGTTCCGTCATAAGAATAAATATAAATAGCCAGAAGCAAAAATCCCGCTGCACACGCGGCTGGATTTGCCGCTAGGTTCCTCACTAGATTTCACTACAAGTTTTCTAGCGCTGGTTTTCTTAATTATTAGGTATCATGTGCTGACTTTACTCGAGACGTCTTTACAAGCTTGCTCTGCATGTAGATTCGGTGCGCGTGCAGTGACAGAAAGGTAACAAAAGTGCATGTTTATTGTCTCTGAACAGAACACACAGTATGACATAGTGTTTGTTTGTGGGCGTTTGATCAAGTCGCCCACGTAGCAAGATACTGCTTCCTGATTGTTTCTTGCTCATAGCTTGCAGCGTACCTAGCTAGAAAATAGCCCATTTTAATTTTAAAACCTATCTTGTTAGCTAGCAGGCGAGCCCGTAGTGACGTCATTTCTATAGCTTGGTACCCTACTGTACGCGCGTGTAGTATTTTGCTTCATTGTTGCTTATTTGTACGCAACAACATTTTTCTTTATACACTTTTGTGATAAAATTTCATTCTACTATTTTAAATATGTACATAAAAATGATTAAAATTTTCTTCCGAGTTATCTAAATTTTTCCGAGGTACCTCCTCCCCACATTACCTCGGATAAACGAGGTTTTATACTGTAAAACGAAGCGAAATATAAACAATTGTCTTTGGCATGTCAAGAATATGTTAAAAGATTAAATATATACCTACTGTAAAAAAGTGATATTAAATCAAAACTTTATGGCAAATTATTTTGTTTAAATGATAAAATAAAATAATTTTTTCAAACTTCAAAAAATACCTAGTATTGTGCCGTGCGCTTTGCTTTGCAGGCCGCGGAGATTCGTTTACTTATAAAATACAAATAAAATGTTTAATTTATTATTATAATTATTATTTTCCTTTATTTTCATTTATTTAATAAGCACGTCTGCAGTAATATTTTTGGACTCCTGCCCTAGCACTGGTCACCCAAGTTGGGCAGAATATCCTCTATTTGTATATTTAGTATATTTTGTATATTTTAATTGAGGAAATAAATAAAATAAAAAAAAATAAAAATAAATGGTCCTTTCCTTTATACGCCATGGTTTTATTATTCCATGAACCATTGGTACCAAGTTAATTTATTTATTTTTGATACGCAAGATTGGATACACAAATAAAAAGAAAGAAACACAACCGCGGTACTAGTATAGAGAAATCAGATAACTCGCCAAGAGATGGTGGTACAAAGTAAATGATAAAAGGCATTTTCCATGTTCCAGTAATTTGTCTTAGGCTAAGTGCGTCTATGAAAAGTTAATGCGTTATGCTGCAAATATCTAAGCTATATTTCCTTTGTCCGGTACTATATAAGGAAGGTGAGTCAAATTGATAGCGAAGGAACATGCGCGCGCATCCTACATAACTGGAGCACAGGAAACTCCTGTGAACCAGGGACGGACAGAAAAAAATAGCAATTTCGAAACATTGCGCAATATGACTCGAAATCATTACATTTCACTAGAAGGGAAATATCGACTGCTGACTCTTTTTATATGTGAATACTAGCTGTCCCGGCGTTGCAGTGACTCAGTCTGATTTGCGTGTGTTGCTGTTACGTTCAACAGATAGCGCTCCCGTTGCCGTAAAAATCTTTAGTATAGCGTGTGTTGCTTTAACGTCCAACAGATGTCGCAACATTCAACAAATGGCGATGCAAGTTGCCGCTAAATATTTAGTATAGCTTTAACGTCCAGCAGATGTCGCTGCATGGTGTTGTTTTTTAAAAAAAGTATGTTTTTACCTGTCATCGACATAACAGATAATATGAAAACACGCGCGTATTCGAATGCAACGTTGTGTCAAAATTTCAAAGCAATCGGTGACGAAGTTTCGGAAATTTTAGATTTTGAACAAAACGAACATTTACATCTTTGAAAAAGATGTTTATTCACAATTTCTAGTCCCCAAAAATATAGAGAAAAAAATTGGTTGTCTGTAAAGTCGGTTTACGGACGATAGTTTTACGTGATAGCGTCATAAAGAAACATTGATGAAAAATTGCATACTTTTATCATTTATGAGTTACACTTTTCGGAACGTTACACTTTTCAGAACGTTACACTTTTTCGTGCATGCAGCCGGTGTTTCATCAATTTATAAGACGTTATCACGTCAAAAATATTTCTGCCCCCCCTAGTCTACAAAATATCTGATTTTCATGCCTTTGTAATGGCAGTAAAATAACAAATTAATTAATTAAAATACACTCTTCAGTACGTAACACTTACTGAAGGGTGTATTTAATTTGACGCAGATGTTGGATTCATAATAATATTGAAATTAAGAAGAAAAAAATTTTAAAGGGATGTATTAAGAGGTCAATTTTTTTATTTCAACTAAAAACAAGCTTAAGTTTACATAACAAGGTCATAATGCCTGTATTAGCAAATCCACAATATTATTATCGGCAGGGTTCGGCACTGCCACTCAAGTTTTTTTTTGATGCGTAACATCTTTGCTCACGGTATGGGCAGTAATTTTGTATCTGCGCACGCTATTCACTTTATGAATCTTTGGTGCGGCCTACAGTTAGCGCATGTGCTGTAGCGTATTAGAGAGAGAGAACACACATCTGTCAACCGTGAAATAAACATTTATAATATAAATAAGTTAAATATACATTATTCGAATTCATTTCTGAAAGTTAGTTGGGTAAAGTAAGTATTAATAAATAATGTTACACATCATTGGCGACTACTGCAAGACTCACTCTAATTTTTTTACACGCTTTATATTAGTTTCACTTGTAAGTTTGTATGTATGTATGTGAGTATGTATGTTTGTAAACTCGTTTGAACTGCAGCAAGTGGTTTATATAGTGGTATAATATGCCAGCACTGTAAGTAAACTGGCTAGCCGTGCGGTCTAAGGCACGGGTCTTCGCTGACGTCAACTCTCGGCATCACGGGTCGTGGGTTCTAATCCCGTCCACGCCGAAAAAAAAATTGTTTTTTCGGCAAATTTTTGACAATAAATCGAACTAAAAAGTGGAAAATACATATACTTCAAAAAAAATAAAAAACACGCATTATATCGAACTAAAAAGTAAAAAATATTTTTTTTAAAATAAGCTTAAAACAATAATGAATAAAAAAATACAAGTATTATTGTGAAAAAAGCGTGGGGCGCTCGATGTACGAAAATGTGGAACAAAGCGCCCCACACTTTTTTCACAATAATACTTGTATTTTTTTATTCATTATTGTTTTAAGCTTATTTTAAAAAAATATTTTTTACTTTTTAGTTCGATATAAAGCGTGTTTTTTAGTTTTTTTTTAAACTATATTTATTAAATTTATATATTGAACCCTAAAAATCGCAAGAAAACGAAATTACAGACATAGTTTCAGTTACTATTTTTGAATGTTAGTACATATAGTTCATGTTGCAGTGCGTCCCATAGAGTTAGCGTCTCACTCAGTTAAAAGCTCTGCCTCTCTCACTCACTTCCCAGCATAAGTGAAAACTCTTGAGCTATTACACACATACATGTTCAACCCAATAGCTTATTCACCATTTTCAGAACAAGTTAGAAGTCACTATTTTACTACTGTTTGTACCATAATACTTCAAGGGGAACTTCCATTAATAACGTAAGCTCGAAATAGGGGGAAGGATTCCAGAAAATTTCACCAAATCTCATTTAAAGAGGGGGGGAGTCAATGAAAATCTTATGTCAACTTTTAATTCAAAGAATCATATATATTAATACGCTAAGGTTAAGATGTTTGCCTCCCTTTTTATAAAAAACCTCACAAATACTCCACATAAATTATATATCATTTTACAGATAATTGCTTGCTCTACTGACATCGACAACTAAAAAATTTATTATTGCTTTTGTTTTTGTAAATTAATTAATTATTAAAATTATATATATAGATATACATTAAGACACATTACAGCAACGCTGAACAACGTCACAGCAATACTGCCATCTAACGGCTTTAATTTTAAAACAGCGTCAACATGATTGGCAGTCTGAGCTTCATATTGTAAACAAAAAGAAGAACGTTATAAGCAGTGTGCAAAATTAGAAACGAATTGAATACCTGCAATAAATTTTGATTCATTAAATTGAGTTGAATGATTTATTTACATAATAAAGAATAAATAAAATAAACAATTTTTGCAATTTTGTAAAGTGATACTTATTATACTTATTTAGTGCGAATAATTCGCACAGATCACTCTAGTACATTATTATAACACATTACATTTTGTATCATTTTTCTCCTCTTATTTTACAGAAAAAATGTTGTGCATAAAATACATCAGTATTAACGCTTAGGTTATTTAATTTTAGTGATATATGAAGCACAATATATGAACATATCAAATACATTTAATTAATCAAAAATTATACGGTAACATTCACGTGAGGGGGGGGGGAGTAAGAAAAGCTGGGTTATATAAGAGACGAAAATCTTAATTTAGCGAGAAAATCCGATTGAGTTGTGTTTTTTCATGAAAATTCACTTACCGATTTCAGAATTGTACCGTTAAGTTGATACTCGATAAGTCCGGACTTTCCTTCCTGAGTTTTGGACTATCGCAAGTTCTTACTCTGCCACGTTCCCTTCTCTCTGCATAGAATCTGAAAAGAAAGAATATGCAAATCTTTGATTAACGTCTGATTAGAACTCTTCAATAAATAAAATTATCGACCAATTTTTCAGACAATATATTATCAAAAAATATAAAATTAATACATTAACGTTTCAATCCGGATTTGGAACTTCTTCAGAATTGATCTAAAAAATAAAAATAATTAATATTTAAAATCTAATTCGCTTTTTATACAATCTTTCAAAATTATTTATGATTATCATAAATAATTTTGAAAGATTGTATAAAAAGCGAATCTTTCAAAATTATTTATGATTATCATAAATAATTTTGAAAGATTGTATGAAAAGCGAATTAGATTTTAATAATTATTTTTATTTTTTAGATCAATTCTGAAGAAGGTCCAAATCCGTATTGAAACGTTAATGTATTAATTTTATATTTTTTGTTAATATATTGTCTGAAAAATTGGTCGATAATTTTATTTATTGAAGAGTTCTAATCAGACGTTAATCAAAGATTTGAAAAATAATAAATACCTGCACGTTTTTTGCAATGCTCTATATACGTGCTTATTTAGAATATATGATTCATGTATGACCTTTCACAATTATAATTCATGGAAACTTTCCCGTCTATAATGAAACTTGAAATTCCGTTGCACATGACTTCACAAAATATTTCTCAGAATAAATTCGTGTAATTTTCCTGAAACTCGAGTATCCACGTTTGTATAAAGTGTAGGTCTGATAATGTGAATGAATAGAGTCCCTCTAGTAACATTTTGGGCGATATAACTTAGTTCATTAGATGTTATGTGATTTAATCTAACATCGCCGCATTTATACTAGCCATTACCTGCGGCATCGCACGTACTAACAAAAACTTTATTTTATTTATTATAACAAGTCAACGCAAGTAAAGATAGCAGGCTAATCCAATTAGTTATGGGATACTCCAACGTGCAGTTACGGTTAAAAGTATCTCAAATACTTCAAATATATTTTTCTTCATACCTCGATCGAAAGTAAACACTTTCGGCATCAATTATTGTAAAGCAGAAAGTTTAACATTTACTCATTGGTGGGATTACACGCACCAATGCGGGAAGTTCGTGCGGTAGTAAAGCAAAAACAACCAATCAACTGTTGTTTAGATGTCGTTTCCATAGTAACCTTATTACATTTTAGCTAATAGTCGCGAACAGCTGTCATTCGTGTTTTTAACGTATAACCTCAAAGCTGCTTGCTTGGAATTTATCTGTGTTTTTATGTAATTAATAAATAATTAATTAATGTATTTAATAAGCGTGCTTACACCCGAGGCATCATGGCCTCAGGCATCATGGCGCGTAGGGCAAGATATCACACTTTCGGCCCCTGTTGGGTAATATAGTAATTAGACACCAGATACTTTTCGAAAGTAGCTTCCTTCTCGGATACATATATACTTAGGGGCCGTCCATTAATTAAATAAGCTCAAAATGGAGGAAGGGGTATGACAAAATCTCACTAAATCTCATTTAAGGTAGTTCACTCGTTAAACGGATTTTCTTAGGAATTTAATAAAATTGAAGTATAAGGTTAATGAAAGTGCCCTATATTTAATTAAAAAAATATGAAATTTGCTCACCGTCTGTAAAACGAAATATTAACAATCAAAATGTGCATGATTAACGTGTTGAAGGTATACCACGTATAAAGAAAACGAGTACATTCCAGAATATCTCGAAAGGGGTTCTTAGATAGATAGATAGATAGTTTATTCATCATAGCGTCAAAACATAGTTTGAATATGACAAGTCACAATATACAAAATGCAAGAATTCGAACATAGAAAAAAAAATAGTAAGAAAGTTCCAATATATAGGTATATACATTATACAACTTATGAGGTATAAAAATCGTATAGTGAATAAAAACATTGCTCAAATAAATTTTTTTTTAAATACGCTTGAAGCTATTAAAGTCGTTGATGCGTCGAATTGATTCAGGCAATTTATTATAAATAGCACTGCCAGCACACACAGGACTTTTTTTATAAAAACTGAGCCGGTAATTGCCTGTATATTTCTTAAAAACTAATTCATAGTAAATTCAAAAATTATAAATTGCTTGAAAAAAACTGTTACCGATTTGTTAAAAAGTATTGATTTTTAAAATAAAAATCTTTTTATTGTATTTGCAATTGTAGTTGTATATAGGACTTTATCTGTATATTAGAGCTTAGATGTGTTGGGTACAGTCTCTTACAAAAAAGCACGGGGAATCTTTAACTGTTGGTAGGTACTTACTATTACACTATATTTTTGTCTACAATTGTTGCGAGTGAGCTACTTTAAAGGGAGGTGACGTCAACTTTTTAATTCAGAGAATATACATTATTATAACAGATAACTTATTGTTTCATTTTTCTCCTCGTTTTTCACAGAAAAAATGTAGTATTTACATAGAAGTAAAGTACTAACGCTTAGGTAGTTACTGGTATGAAGCAAGACACATGAACATATCAAATAAATTTCATTATGTAAAAATTATAGGGTAAATCTCACGTGAACAGGAGGGGACGGGTCTCACCAAATCTCACGAAGGTGAGGGGGGTTTAAATTTTTTGAGAAAACACCTCATGAACACTATACCTATTATAAGTAACTAAATTACAAGTATCTAAGTCCTAAGACAACAATATATCTTGGAAATAAGATATTTTCCAGTTCTGGAATTAATTTATATTAATAAAGAAATTTTCTATCTAGTAAATTGTATCAAAACATAAAAAAAATTGATCTTATGTTTACACATATAGCCTTAGTTGCTGAGCGTTTTATATTAAAAAAATTTAGTTGTCTGTAAAGTCGGTTTACGGACGATAGTTTTACATGATAACGTATTCCGCTCCAATATCATATTTAATAACCTAAATTTTAGTAGCTGTCATACTGCGCTCTCGCTTGCACGCACAGGGTCAGGCGGAACGTGACACATTTCGGAACGTGACACTTTTTCGTGCATGCAGCCGGTGTTTCATCAATTTATAAGACGTTATCACGTCAAAAAAACATAAAAAACAGAAATTGGTAAAAAAATATTAAAAACAAAAAAAAAAGAAAAGAAAACGACTACGGCTAATTAGAGACACAACAAGTTTCATATATCAAAAGTTGTTGGACAGATGGATTAAAGTTTTAGTGCGTTAGTAGTGACATTATACAAAAACTCACATGTTTTTACGCGATTGCTTCTCATAATGGAAGCCTTGTACTCTTGAATTAGTCATAGTAGGCTTTCTTGTTTTTGATAACTTTTTTAATTGCACCAGCACACGCCGTCGGTATTTCAGTGCTTTGAACCAGAAGTACATACAGAAATCGGTCAGTGAGTAATCTCCAATTTAGAGAGAACTTTCGGACGACCCCTTTAGCCTTCACCATCGACATAAACAACTGGACTGCTTGTATAATAATAATAATAGTTTATTATCCCTGACATCAAAAAATCTGTGTTGAATCATCATAAAATTACAAATTACAATAAAAATTGCACAGCATTAAAATTAAATGAAAAATATTCTTCAAGTGAGTATATCGTATTCTTTAGCAGTAGCGACATTATTAGTGTATTTGCCATAAGGCACTTACACTATTGGCGTCGGTCGGATGGCGGGACCTAGGGGCCGGACCAAAATTTCTCGACGTTTCATAAGTTTCTAAGAAGTTTGGCACCATTTTTGGAAATGTTTATATATATATGTATATATATATATATATATATATATATATATATATATATATATATATATGTGTGACCACGATAACTCTCGACAGACTTAATCGATTTAAACGAAATTTGGTCCACATGTTGGAATCCATCATCGCAAGAAGCCTATTTAAAATGGGCCCGATCGGGCCATTTTAAGGGGGGTATTTAGGGGTTGAAAAATGTTTTTGGGCCCAAAAATACGGAAAAAATTTTCAGAATCACTTCAAATTTGAAATTTAACCCTTTAGTAATTATTGAAATGTGCTGCTAAAATTTAAATAAAATCGGCCCGACAGGACCGGACTTACAAATTTTATGAAAACGCAAGTTTACTGATATGGATTTACATACTGAAGGGTGTATATAATTTGGTACAGATGTTGAATTGGTATGTAGTATTGAAATTAAGTAAAAAAATGTTGTTTTAAGGGGTGTATTAGAGGGTAATTTTTTTTATTTTGTCCAAAAACAAAGTTAAGATCATACAATAGAGCCACACTGCTTATAAAAGCAAATACACTATATTGTCGGCAGGGTTTCGCACTGCGACCCGAGTTTTTTTATTTTTGAATACTTTGAAACTTTTAATTTTGTGTAGTGCTCTATATTATAGAGCACTACACGGGTGATACGAAAATTTGGTGAGACGAAAGTCACGTGGTCACAGAACTATAAAACTTGAAAACTGGCCTCATATACACGGCGTTATATGGGAAACAGGCAAAATCAATGTATAAGAATACGTTAGAGATTCGTCGGCATTTAGCACAGAAAAGAATCTCTAACGAGATTCTTCGATGGTGGAACCAAGGGGTTATCGATACTAAAAATTTCCAAAGCTAGTCCATCGGATATGGTGGAAGTGATGGGTGTCGATACTAAAAAATTTCAACGATAATCCATGGCACACGACAAACGATGGTGGCGTTATATGGGAAACAGGCAAAATCAATGTATAAGAATACGTTAGAGATTCGTCGGCATTTAGCACAGAAAAGAATCTCTAACGAGATTCTTCGATGGTGGAACCAGGTGGTTATCGATACTAAAAATTTCCAAAGCTAGTCCATCGGATATGGTGGAAGTGATGGGTGTCGATACTAAAAAATTTCAACGATAATCCATGGCACACGACAAACGATGGTGGCGTTATATGGGAAACAGGCAAAATCAATGTATAAGAATACGTTAGAGATTCGTCGGCATTTAGCACAGAAAAGAATCTCTAACGAGATTCTTCGATGGTGGAACCAGGTGGTTATCGATACAAAAAATTTCCAAAGCTAGTCCATCGGATATGGTGGAAGTGATGGGTGTCAATAGTAAAAATTTCCAACGATAATCCATGGCACACGACAAACGATGGTGTAAGAACGGGTATATGTGGTGGATATATCGATACTGAAAATTTCCAACGATGACAATCCACAAGACACGGAGTCACGGACGTATATATACAAATACGATAGGTGTGTGTGTGTTTTGTGTGCGATGTGCGTTCGTTAGAGCAATCGACGCTCTATACACAGACGCCTTGCGTATCAGCAGGGGCGCCGGTCCGCCCATGTCCACATCATCCGTAATACAGACGCTCCGTTCTGGCGCTTGCCGTCGCGGCAGACTCTGAGCGAACGCCAGTACACTCTGAAGCGTCGTCGCCGTAAAACCGTCTGCGTTCGCGATTTCGACGTTCATCTCACAGGACCCGACTCTATACTCCCCATCGGTGCGTGATCCGGGTTTCGATGCGTGATTAACGCGAATTACGTCGACGATAAACGTCGTGTGTGTGTCAGTCGTCTTTGTATGAATGACGTGAGTGTACCTATACCTAAGACTTTCAAAAATGAACTGACTGTACCACCACTGTCTTGTGTATAAACAGATTGTGTGCACTTCTTTTCTTAGATTGGTTTTTTTTTTTAATTTATAGTCGATTCATTACCTGTTCTCTTATTTTTTTATTTGTTTCAAAGATCGGATTTATTTTCTACATCGTTTGCACGTGGTCAATGCGAACAACGTAAACAAAAAAAAGTAGCTAGTATGTATTTTTGACGTTTACTTGTTAATTATTTCTATAATCGGTCAAGTTTTTTTGGTGGTTTTCCAAAACTTTAAATACTAATTATCAAAATTTGATGAGAAAAGAGTGATTGTTTTACTGGTTAGTAGCCTTAAAAAAATATTTAGCCACTGTAGATACATTCATTGAGAAAGATATAATTTGTGTTCATGGAAAGTTCATTGAGAGAAAAAAACTTCAATGAAATAGAAGCCAATGTCACTTCGCGTATGAAAAAAAGCTATAAACTGAAAAACTATAGGAAGATATTCACATAATAGTAGATCATGTTTCTAATGCGTTATCACCCACGAGAGACACGTATCCCCTATAAAATAGCTGATTTTCACATAATTTTGAAAAATTTTGACAGTTCAATTTTGCTACCATTTATTGGTTACGTTTGATTTTTATACTTTTACTATAGAAATGGCAGAACGAGTAAATTTCACATTTTTTCCGCTATTCAAGCATGAAAAGAAACTTTTTTATAGGAGGTCGAGGAAAAAGTATCTTTATTCAACTCATGCGCGTTATTCATGTTTTATCATGCCTAAAAACCGAACCCTAAATAGCCATTTACCGACTGGTGACAATTACTTGTCATAACTCAATGAAGATTCCTACTAGCTCGGCCATTGTGGAGTAATGAAAATAAACGTAACTATTTTCTGAGTCGTAACGAAATAGTAGGTAACAACAACTCCCTGTTGTTACCCATTGAGACTAAAATTGAGAGGCCGAATGTTTTCGACATGGAGTTTATTCATAACCGGCTAACCTCAAACCAAAACATTGAATCGTGCTGTTTGGTGCTGTTAGTATTGACAGTTTTTTTTATAAAGAAATAAATAGATATTTACAACATCTCATTATAATTAAAACATGAATAACGCGCAATTGTTGAATAAAATTATGGGCGCAACTTGTAGGCTAAGTCATGACCTGTCAGCGCCATGAATGACTTAGACTACTAGTTACGCCAATAACTATTTTAGTTCAGTGTAAAAAATTATGTGCCGACGAGATTACATGCTTTTAAGATAAATTGTAGATTTTTTATAGACGCTCGATCGGTAAAGTCATTAGCGATACTTCTAGGATACTAATCTCTTCACACACATAGAGTCTTACATTTAGCCGTTTTGTGTTTAACTTAGTTGTCTTTTCTATAATGAAACTGAATAATTGTTTTTAGATGCTCAAGTTAAAAAAGATACGATTAAAATGTAAATCTAATTTACTTTTTTCATAATAGCATGAGTAAATTTAAAATGTGGTTAAAAGTGCTTTAAAAATGGGGATATAAATAAAGATAATATTGTTTGCATTGTTAACGTGGAAACAATTAAGTAGACGATGAACTATTTTAAATTATGCAAATTTCGTTCTCATCACCGCATCTACATAAAATTTATACTTAAAATTGACAGTATTTAATTTTATCAAGCATTCAATAAATTAAAACGACGTACCTACAAAATTGATTTTGATTGTTAAAATTTTAAATGGCATAGTTTAGGTCAAAAATCGCTTTCAAGATTTTACAATATCTTTTCGTTTCGAGGTTCCCCGAATCCAAAAAACATATTTTTGGAAAAACTCTGTGCGTCTGTTTGTTAGTTTGTGAGCACGATACAGGTCAACGGATGAACGGATTGGAACCAAATTTTAGAAAAATGTTTGATACGTAAATATGAAGAACCCTATTGTTTTTAAGGAAAATGTACGCATGCGCCAGTCAGTCAATCAGTTACGGTTTCTTTTTATATATTTAGATAGAAGATGACAAACACGGAAATAATAAAATATAAGTTACAAAAAGCTTTTAAGTACTAAAAAACAGAAAATAAAAAAGGATCCGGCAAATATAACTATTTTATTATCATTGCTGACCATACCTAAAAGCTTGTTGCGACACATGTTCATAAAAAATTTATAATTTAAACTTCTCGCGAAAAGGTCTTATAGGACAGGTCAACAATGATAAAATGATTGTTATTTTCTTCGTTTTAGTAGATTTCAAGTTTTTAAAATTTTGTAACTTATATTTTATTTTAATTAATGTTTAGACGCTATTGACCTCAAAACACTAAAAAAGTAGGTATTATTTTTTTTTTCATCAAACACAACCAATTTTTCCTTGGTGCGCGTTTCACTAGCTATGGAAGCATAATCGAGAGATGATTAAAATTTTCAATCATTCCATTGATGATGTTAAAAATGGTTAGTGAAGCGTGCGTTGAAAAAAAGTGTTCGCGATTTTGTGTTTCGTCGAATCCTTTTTTTAGTGTTCAGTATTTTTACTCCGACGATTCAGTTTCTTTTCCACGGGTTTCGTCACCAACAATCTTAGCTGTCCAGCGTCTATAATTTACACTAACGCGTCTCTTTTTTCTAGTCAGTCATGCCAACATTATATCCTCAAAAACCCACCTGAATAGAACTCTTCAAATAAATAAAATTGTCGACCAATTTTTCTCAGACCAATATATTGACAAAAAATAAAAAAATAACAAATCAATATAACAAAAGATGACGTTTCGTTCCGGACTTGGATTTTCTTCAGAAAAATCTAAAAAATATATAAATTATTAGTATTAGTTATTTAATATTTTATAGAATGCACGATGATTGAATATTTTTGAAAGAATCAAAAAAATTTATGAAAAATTAATAACAAACAAATTTTTTTTATTTTTTGTCAATATATTGGTCTGAGAAAAATTAGTCGACAATTTTATTTTTTTGTATAATTATTAATCATTAATTAATCATTAATTTACCGACCAAGTGCCGTATGTAAAAGACAACGTGAGACAGTCATTTGCGTTGCGACTGTAGTTCGTTCAATTGACAGTAACAAAAAAACGAGCGCCTTCTGCGTTCGTGGGTGAATGATAGTTTAGCAAAGTGTTTACTCTCTGTGTTTCGAAAGGGTCTGGCGGGGCCCGGCGCCAGACCCCAGACGGCTCGACGGCTTGCAGCACAACTGGTGGGGCCCTAGACGCTATTTGCACCGCCATGGGCAACACACTGAGTAAGTAGATACAATTTAGCTAACTTCTGTATTTGATTTAAATTTTTTTTTTAATTTATTTAAATTGGTCTGCAGGACCAGACGAAAAGTAAAACATAACCTTTTCTCCGAGTTTAACCGGCAGTTTACAGGTTAAAAACTGTTAAATTTT
Source organism: Xanthostigma xanthostigma (assembly GCA_963575645.1). Taxonomy (NCBI): domain Eukaryota; kingdom Metazoa; phylum Arthropoda; class Insecta; order Raphidioptera; family Raphidiidae; genus Xanthostigma; species Xanthostigma xanthostigma. Next base: position 5,203,446 of record OY754471.1, on the reverse strand, counting down.
GTTAATTATATTGCCATAAATGTTGTTTAACCCTTCGATGTCCGTTCTCTTATTCACAGTGTTAGAATTTTTTTATAAGTTTTATATTAATTTCACTTGTAAGTTTGTATGTATGTATGTATGTTTGTAACCTTCGTTTGGACTACAGCAAGTGGTTTATTACTGTAGTATAATATGCCAGCACTACAGTGGTTAGCCGTGCGGTATAAGGCACGGGTCTTCCCTGACGTCAACTTTCGGAAACACGGGTCGTGGGTTCTAATCCCGTCCACGCCGAAAAAAAAAATTGTTCATTTTTCGGCAAATTTTTGACAATAAATCGAACTAAAAAGTGGAAAATAAATATAGTTTAAAAAAAACTAAAAAACACGCTTTATATCGAACTAAAAAGTAAAAAATAATTTTGTTAAAATAAGCTTGAAACAATAACGAATAAAAAATACAAGTATTATTGTGAAAAAAAGCGTGGGGCGCCAAGTTCCACATTTTCGTACATCGAGCGCCCCACGCTTTTTTCACAATAATACTTGTATTTTTTATTCGTTTTAAAAAAAATATTTTTTACTTTTTAGTTCGATATAAAGCGTGTTTTTTAGTTTTTTTTTTAAACTATATTTATTTATGTAACACATCGTATTGTCAAAACTGGCACGCAGTATACGATATTACGTCGACCTCTACTACAATAATGTAATTATGTAAATTATTAAATAATTTCACTCTACGACAGAATTGATGTATCAAGGTACTTTGGTACGTCGAGGGTACAACGCAATCGTAATTATTGATTTTATTTCTTTCAAATAAGGGTCAAAACTAGTTCTAACCGCTTCATGAACTGAACAAACCCACAATAATATTGATAAAAGTGTATGTACAATAATAACAGGACATTGACTTTTCAATAAGTCTTCACTATATTTAGATATTTGTCTAATGAAAGCATTTACCTAACTTTCACTTCGGAAAGTTCCGACGGCAAAGCGTAACTACAGCACACCGACGATTATCCGACACTATGTTATCATCGGATTACAATCACAAAAAAAATGTGCGTTCAATCTTTACGTGCCGTTGAAGTTAAACACGTAAAAAATACATACATTGATAGGTTTACAGTTTTTATATGTACACTGTATAGATAGACAAAAAAATGACGGAAACTAAAAATTCGCTCTAGGAATCTTGAAAATTGTACATTTACAAACTAAGTTACGGTTTTATTTACTTGAATTAATTCAACTAACTTCTGTATAATTCATTTAAAAACCGAGCGGGGTGACGTAGTGGTGAGAGCACTAGACTCGCATTCGGGAGGTACCGGGTTTGAATCACGGCGAGGGCAGATGTAGCTGAGACTTTTTCCTGCTGCCTCTCGCTGAGAAATGGTAATTCCTGTACCGGCCACCTTGTTGAGGTTTTCGATGGTTTCACTCAATAATTCCAGATAAATACCGTCCATTGTCGATTACCTGTCAAACTCCTATGTTTAAAATTTGCCTACCTTATCTTAATGTCCTAAAATTCCTTCATTCGCCCATTGCTATTAATTAGTTGGAAGTTTAAAAATGTAGAAAATAACGGGAAGTGTTATAGATGGAAAATAGTAATCGTGCGAATGGCGTCTGTTATGACATAAAGTTGAGAAACGGACGTTAAAGGCATTATTATTATTAATTCATTTAAAAAACAAGTCTCGCAGTATGTGAACTTTGTAATCCAATGCTATATACAGGGTGCAAATCTTTGATTAACGTCTGATTAGCTCTTCAATAAATAAAAAAAATCGACCAATTTTTCAGACAATATATTAATAAAATATATAATTAATACATTAACGTTTCGATCCGGATTTGGACCTTCTTCAGAACTGATCTAAAAAATATAAAAAATAATTAATATTTAATTTCTAATTCGTCTTTTATAAAATTCCTTTAAAATTATTAATTAATATAAAAATATTGAAAAAATAAATATTTTTTCAATATTTTGATATTAATTAATAATAATTGTAAATGAATTTTATAAAAAGAGAATTAGAAATTAAATATTAATTATTTTTTAGATCAGTTCTGAAGAAAGTCCAAATCCGGATCGAAAAGTTAATGTATTAATTATATATTTTGTTAATATATTGTCTGAAAAATTGGTCGATAATTTTATTTATTGAATATATACAGAATGATTCCGGAGGAAATGTCAATATTTTAAGTACGTATTCGTGGACCCAAAATACACATTGGTTCTATTCTCAACAGGTACAGAGATACAGGGGTAAACAAAATTATTGTCTTTGGGGGTCGTTTAAATCATTGGTATATTCAAATAAATTAAACACTAGAGATGCATTACTCGATCGAATAATAAATGCAGCAGCAATTATAAGAATCAGACCCGCATCCATTCATAGAGCGACCCGAGCTTTCCATCAGATAGCTGACTTGTGTTTAGAACTAATCGGGTGATATTTTTGAAAACTATAAAACCTCTATAGCCTATCTGTTATAAATAATTTAATAAAAAAATTAATTTGAAAATTTTGTTTACCCCTGTATCTCTGTAACGATTGGATTTAGGGGTTATATTTATAGGAACTTTTATGTTTATTTTGGGTCTCCGAATGCGTAGCTGAAATATATATATATATATATATATATATATATATATATAGAAATATATATTATATATATATATATATATATATATATATATATATATATATATATATATATATATATATATATATATATATATATATATATATATGTTACGGTCTAATACCCGAATTCGGTCAATGACCGAAATAAATGCGCATAACTAGTTTTGACCAACGAATATTTCCCAAACCCGAAATATTACATTTAAACGGCTATTGAGTGTTATAAAATGAGCAAAACTAGTTTCGCGCATTTTCAATTGGACAAAACTAGTTCTGTCCATTTTTGAACGGACAGTACTAGTATGGCATCGGAATCTTCTTTGCGTTTTTTAAATAACTTTTCCACATCAATGATACTTATTATAATATATCAAAGCGATTTATTCTTCTGTATTGTTTAGCAGACATAGGTTTTAATTCAGCTTTCAACTTTGCTTTCTTAACCTCACTTAGTGTTATAAGGTAATTATGTTTCGTCATAAAATTATGTTTCAGAAGCCTCCAATAGTCAAACTAGTTGAGACTCGAATTCACCTTGCATTTTTACTTAATGATTTCACTGAATATCCCACCATTATATTAATATAAACATTCAGGAGAACAATTCAATAGGTAAACAAGAACATAACCCTACTTTTATCCGGGTTCGGACGTTGATTGAATGAAACAAGCAGAACTAGTATTGTCCGTTCAGAAATAGACAGAACTAGTTTTGTCCAACTGAAAATGCGCAAAACTAGTGTTGCTCATTTTATAACACTCAATACCCGTTTGCGCATTTATTTCGGTCATTGACCGAATTCGGGTATAACATATACATCAGCAGGCAGCGACAAGTTATTAAATAAAAATCGTCGATCCGGCCCTGAAACTGCACACGTACTATAAAATGATAATACAATATATATTACACCCGCGCATATACTGTGGCATCGCGTGTCCAACCACTATAGGCAATTATCTGTATGTCACCACAATAAAAATATTTTTCTGTCATATATGTAACATGAAAGTTGTAAAATTTTTACCTTTAAAACATTTCATACGAAAAAACACAGATAAACTACGCTACGTTGTAAATATCTATTTATTTCTTTATAAAAAAAACTGTCAATACTAACAGCACCAAACAGCACGATTCAATGTTTTGGTTTGAGGTTAGCTGGTTATGAATAAACTCCATGTCGAAAACATTCGGCCTCTCAATTTTAGCCTCAAAGGGTAACAACAGGGAGTTGTTGTTACCTACTATTTCGTTACGACTCAGAAAATAGTTACGTTTATTTTCATTACTCCACAATGGCCGAGCTAGTAGGAATCTTCATTGAGTTATGACAAGTAATTGTCACCAATCGGTAAATGGCTATTTAGGGTTCGGTTTTTAGGCATGATAAAACATGAATAACGCGCATGAGTTGAATAATAATAAATTATGTATCTAGTGTCGTAATTCAATAATTACGCACGAGAAATATATGGTATTTTTTGCCAGTGTCAAATTGATAAATTCTAAACATTTGACGCGGAACATAATCTTTTATTTTTTAAAACAAAAATGTTATTACTCATATATGATTCGTGTTGACTAAATAATTTATTTTTTCCACCGTTCGAATCCACTTTTCTGAATATGAAGTTTTACGAAAAACGAGTACCTAATAATTACCGTCTTCCGACCACCCCCCTCCACAATTCCCGACACAGCAAACATTACCGATAGATTTTTCAATAAATAAAATTATCGACCAATTTTTCAGACAATATATTAACAAAAATATATTTTGATACTAATTAATAATTTTGAAAGAATTTTATAAAAAGCGAATTAGAAATTAAATATTAATTATTTTTTAGGTCAGTTCTGAAGAAGGTCCAAATCCGGATCGAAACGTTAATGTATTAATTATATTTTTTGTTAATATATTGTCTGAAATATTTGTCGATAATTTTATTTATTGAAGAGTTCTAATCAGATGTTAATCCAAGATTTGATTACCGATAGATGTTCAGCCCATTTGACATAGTTCCAAAAAAATGGCACAGCACACAAATCAAAACAAAAATAATTATTTGCACTGTTATCATGTAAATTTTGCGACGATAAGTTATCAACTTTCCGCTGCGATCGCTGGCAATTTAACTCCAGTCATCTCCGATTTTCTGCACGGAGTCAGAGAAGAGAGACTGTATAGAAGTTCAATCCTGTGTTATATTTGGCAATCATCCCACAGCGCAGCTCCCACACCAATTGCCAAGATGGCGATGCGGTGCACTCAAGCTTCGAAACAGTAACGCCAAGTGGCGATAATAATTTCAGCTTCACACCTTAATCAGTGATTTTTCATAATTTTTTATTAAATCAAAAAATAAATCGATAGAAATTGATGAATTTCTTATATTTATTTTCTACGGTGTTTAGATAAACGCGCAAATTTACTTCTGAAGATGCAAGATGGATATATACGTCCCCAAACTCTGTACACTGACACTAAACCTCGATCGTTTTGTCACCTAACACAAACTTAAGACAAACTAAAACTTCCGGCCACGCTGTTCCATTAGAAATAAACTTCTATACAGTATCTCTTTTCTGACGGAGTCTATGGATAACACTTTAAAACATTAAACTGGAAATTTTCTAAGTTTCGTTTGAATTTCCATTGGAATTAAAATGGTGAGCGAAAAATCAATGTATGATTATGTAATGCGGAACAGGATAAAATGTCGTTTGAAGTTTCCTGGCCATCCATCATTGACGAAACACGAAATGCTTTTATTTTCTCAAATTTCACTATCAATAATGAGCTTTTTGTTTGGTGATGAAATCAGTCACTGCAGTATGCCATGTAGCATTATAAAAATATATGACAGATCGATAGTGATATATATTTACATAGTAGCCTGTCCATTAAGTTGGTGCTCGTCAAGTCGGCGCTTCTCCTCTTTACTGTTTTCAACCGTTACAAATCTGCACTCTTGCACACCGTGTCGACACTGCGGTGTATTAGATCTCAGTGTTTGCTTTACGGCCGATTTCTTCACACTTTCAGATTGTTGTGTTTTGGATAAAGGTAACTTTCAATTCACTTTCGTCATTGATAGTCTTTTTGATGGACTCGTCCTCCTGCATAGATAATTATGATCATGGTGTCATTCGATTCGGAATGACATCTTGAAAGAATTGAAGTAGGGGACGAAAAAATTGCAAAAGTTATAAACATTTTAGTAAAAAAAAAGGGATTTGGTTTTTGCGAATACCTCAAAAACTATTGCAGATATCTGACATCACAAAAAAAATTTTGAAAGAGCAGGAAATTTCCTACAAAAAAGTCCTATCTCCCGAAACTCTACCACTAATATTTCTAATTTTAATTTAGAGATGAAAATAGGGCTAAAAAATTTTTTTCTTATATTTTTTAGTATAATTTTTAATATTTTCGTGTCTTTTAAATTGTATCTATAAAAAATAGAAAAAAATGTTTAGATCTATCTTCACCTCCAAATTAATATTATAAATATTGGTGGTAGAGTTCCGGGAGGCGAGACGGGACTTTTTTGTAGGAAATTTCCTGCTCTTTCCGAGTATTTTTTGTGATTTCAGATATCTGCAATAGTTTTTGAGATATTCGCAAAAAAACAAATCCCTCTTTTTTCTTTTACTAAAATGTTTATAATTTTTTGCAATTTTACAGTTTATTTTCACAAAATACCGTAATTTTGTACAAAATATTTAAAAAAAACTATCCTATAGCGTAAGTTGCACCAAGCAAGATACATTTACAAAATTTCATTAAAATCGGTTCAGTAGTTTTGGAGATTAGTGCAGACAAAATTGTGATACGAGATTTTTACACAGTATGTAAACACGTAAGGTGCACATAGGGAAATTAACATTGGGAAAAAATGACTGGATCAGAGTGAGCCTTGAAATCTTGTTGTTAAATTTGACAGATAATATTCTTTTGCAAAATGAATGTGTATATACTACCGAAGAAAATATTCAAATGATTACAACATAATCGGACTTTTTTATTAATGGGACATTAAATCCCAAAAATACTTAAATATGGTGCGAGATCAAATATCTCCGCTTATTCGAGTTGAACCTAAAGACATTGGGTCACTGAATTACCAACGCGCATACTAATACCAGTCAGACAATTTTTGAATGAAATGTTTCCAAACAGATGGAGTTATTTTTTGTTTTATTTTTGTACAAAAAAATTAAAATAATGATTTATAAGAGCTTTTTATTGTTAAAAAAGCCAAGTAAAATAAAAATAAATCAAAATAAAATAGAAATCCTCAAGATCACCACGATAATTCAACAGAAATAACAATTAATGCAGTCATGGCTAACTCTGATCTAAGTATTTTTTCCCAATGCTAATTTCCCTATGTGCACCTTACGTGTTTACATACTGTAGACGTCACACCTGTGACAGGTGAAAGCACGTCTTTAAAAAAAAACAGCGCCATACAGCGTCATCTGTTGGACGTTGAAGCAACACACGCTATACTAAATATTTTATGACGACGAGAGCGCCATCTGCAACACACGTAAACCAGACTGTAACGCGTGGCTGGGTACAGCTAAATAAATAATTTACGTTTCAGAGAAATTTCTGTCCAACTTAACTATGTAGATTAGATTTTTGAAGTGAAAACTTCTTTAGCGGCGCTGTACACTTTTTTTGTAATGGGTAAAAAATGTTAAACTCGCGTCAGGAAAAGTAAGAACTGGGTGAGACTCTCTAAGTGATAGTAACTGCCAGATACTTTTTATACAACGTTAGACATCTAGCGTTGAAATATCGTACATAAAAATTCAATCTATGATACAAACCATTTTATTTACAAAACTTCTTTAGCGGCGTTGTACACTTTTTTTGTAATGGGTAAAAAATGTTAAACTCGCGTCAGGTTAGTAAGAACTGGGTGAGACTCTCTAAGTGATAGTAATTGCCAGATACTTTTTATACAACGTTAGACATCTAGCGTTGAAATATCGTACATAAAAATGCAATCTATGATACAAACCATTTTATTTACAAGTGTTGTCAATAAATAAACAATGCTTCTAAATGCAAAAAATTAAGACGTTAATATTCAAGTTTTCACTTCCGCCGGCACTCCCGGAGTGCAAACCGTCTTTTTTTATGATATCGGGTACCAAACTTAAGTTGGTCAACAACATTTGTTCCATATAGGGTACGGAACCCTTGGTGTTCGACTCCACTTGACCGTTTATTTTTATTTTTCCCTGACCAGTAAATTTTTTCAGAAAGTAGCTACCCTGACTAATGTATTGATTTCCTGGTAGGGAACAAGAGGCGACATTAAAAAATGATCGTGTTTCGACAATTTTGCGGAAGCAGCGCTCTTATTTTCTGTTTCGAATTAAACAAATATTTACATTCGATTTTAGCATTCTATATACAAAATAAATGACGTAGATCACAACAAAGACGAAAATAAATACTTTGTTTTCAAAGCATAATTGAAGCTTTGCGGTTAAAGTTTCTTGGCAACTTTTTAAAATGAGAAAATTAAAATACGATACCAGAAATTAATATTTGCTTTTAATGAAGAAATATAATAACTAAGCACACTTACGAGTAAGTAATTAAGACGAAGCTTGTTTTAATATAATGACGCGCACAGATATTTTTTACTGAAAATTACGTTAGTTTCATAATACTCTATATAACCCGAAGAAATTAACAATTTCTTTCCGCAGAAACCCAAAAGACTCTACAACTTAAATTAGAACATTATAACTCGAACTAAATACGATTTTCCTACATGTTACTATGAATATATTGCACTCTGCAACTCGAAGCTCCGCGAACTCCGTATCTCGAAGTAAGTGACGTTATATTTCACAAACTTTCTAAGTCAAAATTTATTGTTTGTGAAGAGACCCTAAGTTGAAGTAATAAAATCCTCGGCAAGGTGAAAATTTCATAACTCGATTTTTTAAATGAAAAGATTCAGGAAACGGAGCTCTATACACTAGTAATACCTCCAAATAATTTTTACAGTAACCAACAAGGGGAAGTAACTCTTATGTGAAAAGTTGTATCAAATAATTCCTCCCATGTGCCAATAAATCCGAAATTAACGTTAAATATTTTTTAAGAAAATACTTCGTCTTAATTAAACACGTATAGTGAAGATAAGTATGAATTAGTAATATACCTCTGAAATTGCTAGTTCTTGCCATCCATTGCTGAAATAACCACTTTTTGGCCTTTCCTGCAAATTTTACTTTTTGCACATAAGAAGTATTACAGAACCAACGACGTTATGCTATTTCTGTCATTTTTATTTGAATTTAAATTATTTATTTAGACAAATTACTAATATATAAAAATCTGGCTCAAACTCTATAGGAAAATTATACCTACTTCTAGTTTATTTTGAAAATATAAAATTAAAGATTGAATCAGATTTTTCAAAATCGTTTTTCATGTATTAAAATGCTCGTAGTATAAAACTAAGGGAATGAATAAAGGGTAAACTTGAACAGTTGGTGAGTAGTCACCTTAAAAAGACAAGATACATAAATATATAGGTATTTACAAAGATTGCTTTCTAGTCTTTCTTCGCGTACAATTTACGACTACAAAGCAATGGAATTTTTCAAGTTCTTAATAAAATTTCAGTTTAAGTGAATTGAAAACATTTTTATGCATAAATAATGAAGCTTTTGTGAACTTTTCTGCGGTGACTTCAAACGAGCCAGTTCAAAAAAGACTAACCGTCCATTTTGCCTCTATAATCTTTTAAATAAACATATCGATTCTAAAAAGTTAGTGTGCTCAGAATATTAGAATGTTTTCTTTTACTCCAGCGTAACACAAAATGAACGTAAAAATGTATTGAGCAGGTTTTTATAAATAGTATACACCACGTACGGGCAGAAGGTTTGAGATCCTTGAACTGCTCGTCATGATGCGCAGCGCAAGAATTTCAAACTTTCTGCCCTTGTGGTGTATTTCATATCTTTTTTGATTGCTACAGAGACTATTTTTACATTAATGCATATTCTGTACTTTAATAATTGTAATTTTGGTGCTTTGAGACACAAGAATCAATATTCTATAAGAACGGTGATAAATAAACTATGAAGTGGAGAAATAAAACAAAAAGGAGAAACTCTGGCACTTATTTCACTAGAGGCCAACATTGGCTGAAAAAACAATCATCGTTTCAATCTATTTTCTTTTTACATTGTACACCAGGCCTGACGAAGCTGTATCCCGCGGCCATTTTATTGCCCACTCCGTCTTCGATGCGGTAAGAAACAAACATTATTGACATTGGAAAAAAAAACACAATCAATGTTTAAACACAGTACTTCTATTGTTACAGCTAAGAGTGCTATGTCAGCACTTTTACATTTTCAGAGAGCTCTATTTTGTCTGGATGGCGGTCAGTGTTGCGCCATTTAATTCAAGCGCGAACTGCTGGGACGTTGGGATTGGCTGATATTTTAACTTGCATATCGCCATACTGATGCAAGACTTTAGAATCTTCATGCAAATAGAATCGTATCAGTGTCTATATAATTTTGTTTTCTTGCGAGTTTTTGGGTATTTTTGTTTGGCATCGACAATAATGCTTTTCAGAATTTTTGACGTGATAACGTCTTATAAATTGATGAATCACCAATCTTATAAATTGATAAAACACCGACTGCATGCACGAAAAAGTGTAACGTAACGTTCGTAACGCGTAACGTTCCGCCTGACCCTGTGCGTGCTTTTTGCTAATTTCTCGCTCAATTTAAATCAGATCGGTTTGAAACCAGTCTTAAACGAAAGAGGAGAACATTTTACATAGATTTCGTATAACAGAATTTGCCTAAACAGTTTTTTTATACAAATTTATATAGAAAAATAGCTGTATAAATGCAATGTTGTCTAATGCATGACGCGACGCGGTCGGTCGTCTTTGTTTGCCGTACATGGAAATTAGAAAATAACGTATGTCTTGTCTTAACATGAAAACGGCTGCATTTCTAATGTTTAATTCAATTTTTTGACATTAGTATTTTGTGAAATGCAACGCCTTCTAAGTTAACTATTGGAATAACTAATTATTATTAGAACATAATACTTTGACAGTTGCAAACGTCACTTTTGACATTTCTTATCATTCCGACACCAAGGATAAGCGGATTGAAACCAAATTTTGGGAGGATGTTTGATATGCAAATATGAAGTGGCCTATTGTTTTTGGGGAACATCGGCGCATGCGTAAAAGAATATATCTCTTATAATGATGTTTTATATAATAATAATATAGTTTTTAAAACGGTTTTTACTCTATCTATTTTTACTAGAAATTTTTGTAAATTTTTTGGGGAAAATCGGCGCATGCGCAAAAGAGATACATGCCATAGTTGTTTTTTATATAATAATAGTGTACTTTTTATAGTGTTTTATTATTCTACTTAATAAAATTTACCTAAATTTGAAGCGAATGATGCAATATCATAGATTCGAATTATTATAATTATTATATAAATTTAGGTTATGTATTACGGAATACGTTATCACGTAAAACTATCGTCCGTAAACCGACTTTACAGACAACCAATTTTTTTTACAACAGACCTTTTTTTTGTTTGTATCGGCATCGCGTTACAAGACCTGGATCGATTTTGATAAAACTCGATATTATTCCAAAAAGTTTTGTGTAGTGGCTATATGCTTCCTGTCAAAATGGACATACTAGTTAAAACAATTACGGGGTCTTGTCGATGCGATTTTTTTGCGCAGTGAAAAGGAGAAGGCGGTTGGGGGCAGTTAAACTGCACTAAGTAATTCTAGATTACCCTTTAAAATTCGATTTTATTATTTAATAATAATAATAATAATAATAATAATAAGTTAAATTTTAACCCAAATTGTTGCATTTTTGTCTTTCTATTTTGAATTAAGCGCAAAAACGCTGGTAGGTGCATCTCCTTGCGACGTCACTCCTATGTAAGCATCGCATTGTGTTTATGTTCAATGAAGAAAGTAAACGAAATGTTACATATTTTGTGTGCTGAAAATGAATTCCAAAATTTACAAGTGGTGTGTGGGTCCGTCTGTGCAAAAACACATCTATAGCAACACCTAACGAATTGTTGGTTTACGTTCCAAACAAGAAAATAGTGAAACATGGATGTAGAGCTGTAGTGCAGAGGTATATTTCGTAGATAAGTGTAAATTTACTAAATTTATATATTAAACATTTTCTTAAAAGTAGATACTTAGTAGTAAAAACAGTATGGCTTTCTTTAGCTGGGAGTTAACTAACCTCAAAAATAGCCTATGACATAAGTGTTATAAAATATCACAAAACCACGAATAAACAACAAATCAACTAACTTAATGATGCAGAAGTAGGAAATTCAAGCGACATGGTGATTATTTACTTCAAGTGTTTATAATCTCTTTGATTTAAGAAGGCCTGACGTCATTCGGTGTTTCAATCAACATGGCCGATTGCAGTATTTTATATTTTTATTTTATTAAAAATCTCATTAATCTCAATATTTATGTTAACATTGACTCATTTTTTAAAATCCTTTTAATATATATTTTTCTCTAAACCCATTTATTCTTTGATTGTTTTATATATACTGTCATCATGCTCATTTCTACAAAATGGCCACCGCTCACTGTCCACATAGAGTAGAGATCAGTGACTCATATATATAGCAGCGGCTCTACGAAAATTGGATTAGCCCTGCCTGGTCTATACACGGTGTTGTGCGAGCCCGCGCTGTCATTTGGCGAAGCCGCTGTTCGCTCCTCGTTCTTCCCGCGTTCATATAACTGGCAACGCTTTCTTTTCACTTATCAGCTCATTTCACAAAACACAGCTGAAGTAAACATTGCAGCCTTTAAAACCAGTCCCATCGCGCAAAACGCTTGCCAACAAACGTAAAAATATTTTTATTCTCGTTCTGATGCTGAGAGTGATTACACGCTTTATATTGGTTTCACTTGTAAGTTTGTATGTATGTATGTAAGTATGTATGTTTGTAAACTCATTTGTACTACAGCAAGTGGTTTATATAGTGGTATAATATGCCAGTACTGTAAGTACACTGGCTAGCCGTGCGGTCTAAGGCACGGGTCTTCGCTGACGTCAACTCTCGGAATCACGGGTCGTGGGTTCTAATCCCGTCCACGCCGAAAAAAAAATTGTTTTTTTTTCGGCAAATTTTTGGCAATAAATCGAATTAAAAAGTGGAAAATAAACATAGTTTAAAAAAAACTAAAAAACACGCTTTATATCGAACTAAAAAGTAAAAAATAATTTTTTTTTAATAAGTTTAAAACAATAATGAATAAAAAATACAAGTATTATTGTGAAAAAGCGTGGGGCGCTCGATGTACAAAAATCTGGAACAAAGCGCACGACGCTTTTTTCACAATAATACTTGTATTTTTTATTCATTATTATTTTAAGCTTATTTTTAAAAAAATTATTTTTTAATTTTTAGTTCGATATAAAGAGTGTTTTTTAGTTTTTTTTAAACTATATTTTTTATGTTCATGTCTGTTTATTTGACACCAGGCTGTGGCTCAGTTCGGTTTGCATGTGTTGATGTTACGTTCAACAGATGGCGCTCCCATTGCGGAAAAATATTTAGTATAGTGAGTGTTGTTCTAACGTCCAACAGATGGAATCGCGTTGCGGTATAATATTTAGCACGAGTGTTGCTTTGACGTCCAACAGATGGCGGCGTTTTTCAAAAAAATAATGTTTTCACCTATCACAGGTGTGACATCTATATGTATAAAGATATATGAAAACACGCGCGTTTCGAATGTAACGTTGTGTCAAAATTTCAAAGCAATCGGTGAAGAACTTTCGGAGATTTAAGTTTTTGAACAAACAATCATTTACATTTTTATTTACCTAGGTATATAGATAGATGGATTTAATGTAAGTACTATAATGAGAGACGTTTAGTGTTGGTTTGATATTGACGTCAAAAATTATATTAAAAATCAAATAATAAAAAAAAACGCAGTTGCTTCGTCAGCAAATTAATACTTAACAAATCTTTCTCACGGTTCTGAAAAAACCATGAAAATTTCAACATACACAGTTTTGTTTTTCAGTCGCCGAAATAACAATGAGTTATCGGAAGATTTCCTGCGGCTGTAAAAGGCAGCAGCTCTGTTCATTGATTGAAAATGGGATCAGCCAATAGTATAAAGTTTGTGATGAAAAAGCTACCTAGTTTTTGTTACGCCGCCGAAGTAAAACAATAGAACGTATTGATAATAGACAATTACATTGCTTCTATTGTTATCGGAACCGTTCTATATAACAGTATATATATACACGGTTTGAATTGCGAGATTGGCGATAAAAAACTAATCTAACTTTATTGGAAACGACCATTTTAATTATCGATGAAGCTCAGCATTTGATACACTATAGTGCATACTATACGGGGATGTCCCGGCTGACATGCTCACCGCTGGGATCTCGAAATTGATTGTAAGAGATACAAAGCACTTTAGTTTCAGGAAGAAAAATATTATCTAAGCTTAGTATTCGCTTATACTTTCAATTTATAATTATTTATGTGTAAATACCTTTAAACAACAAACAATATCTATTCAAATCTTGGTTTTGTGGGTTTGTAGGCAGTGGTCCATTGGCAGATCCAGTAATGTTTTCCAATGTAAATTGAGATGGAAATATATCATTGACGATGCTAAATTAGTGCACAAAACAATAGACTTGTGATCAATTGAGACGGTGATTGAAGTGTCACGATCGAAAATGTGAATTTCTTAATAATTACTGCAAAACAAAAATTTTGTTTTTTTTAACTAGGTATTAGCTGTCAAAAATAATAAAATAAAACTGTTTATAAAAATTAAACTACTGAACACATTTCAATTAGTAAATAGGGTTCTGGTCTGATATTACTTACACAAAGTGAATAAAATATAACCCAAGGCAATCCGACCAAAATTGCTATATGTAGAGCTCGGGCGTACAGACCAACCGACAACTATTGTTCGTGATTTTCAATTACAATTTTAGTAGTATTTATGAACTCGAATGGATTTAAAAATGGTTCTGTTTTATAGATCAGAATCTCCTCTTTTCAAAAAGCTTCAATTTGAATGGATTTCGTGTGAAATTAACTTAGATATAACTTCTTATAGAACCGAAAGTCAGCTCTGACGCGCAAAACGATAATAAAGCACATACCGCTAGGTTAGCGATATGTGCAATTAAGGCTTGCATAATAGTCAAACCTATGAAACGCCACATAAACAACCGACTATCTACGAGCTCGGCTACTTTCGGTCCGTGTAATTGCTTTAAAACTGCGCGAATAACACGGACTGATAATATGATTAGCATATTTATTTTATATCTATCGTGGGAAACGAGCGAATGGTGGCCGAGGATTATGATACAACAACGTAACAATAGATCCGGAGAAGGACGGAACATTGTCGCGACGTCTCGCTTTATACGACGACGGTATAGGCCATTCGGTGTGCTCCCGCTTGGTCGGTCGGCTTGCGTCCCCGGCGACCCGACGCCTTAAATTACGTCGTCGTCCTTCTCGTGTGACTCTAAGTTCTATAGAAGTTTGGACGCATACTAAACAGACCCGCAGAGGTTGTCTCGTGTGAGTTTCGGATCACACCATGAAAGGTTCAAGTCAAAACTTCGATTTCTCGGTTTAAAACAGTGATTCCCGAAGTGGTCTATATCAACGATAGTGGATCTCCTAACAAAAAAAAAGAAACAAACTGGACATCGTTAAACGAGGAGATTTAAGATTAAACCTAACTAATTCAAATCTTTGATTAACGTCTGGTTAGAACTCTTCAATAAATAAAATTATCGACCAATTTTTTCAGACAATATATTAACAAAATATATAATTAATACATTAACATTTCGATCCGGGTTTGGAGCTTCTTCAGAACTGATCTAAAAAATATAAAATATAATTAATATTTAATTTCTAATTCGCTTTTTATAAATTCCTTCAAAATTTTTAATTAACATTAAAATATTGAAAAAATAATATTAAAAATGTATTAATTATATATTTTGTTAATATATTGTCTGAAAAATTGGTCGATAATTTTATTTATTAAACCTAACTAAATTGATGCCAAATGTTGAAAATTTATTATTAAAGCATCATTGTCGCGTCAATGAATACATAAAACAGGCAAAACTTCGAACTTCGCAGAAACAGCTCCGATTTTGATGATTTTTTTTAAAAACTTAGTTTTTTTATATTATCGAAATCAGAAACATTTTGGGGCGGGGAATGAATTATTTCTATTGTGGGACTAGGGGCAGTCAGAGGCATGAAAAATTAAAAAAAAATTTTTTCGACAAAATTTAATTTATTTTATAAAGCTTATAATATTTCAACTTGACTTCAATAAATTTTCAAAAAAAAAAAATTGGACAAAGTTATAGCCATCTGTTGGACCCCTCTCACAAGTAGGTAATGCTTTGCGGTGACCATAATAACTTTGTGCTGGTTCATCCAAAATCGACAAAACAATCGAAGATTTTATTTTTTTTTGAAAATTAATAAAATGGCGGCATCTAAAAGCTTACACCCGAATTTGCATGGACAGATTGTTATAAAAGCCGAAGATTTCAACCAAAACAAAAATCCTTCATCAAGTCCTTGTTTTTTATGCCTTCAATAAGCTGTAAAAATTTCATTTAAATCCATCAAGTGGTTCTTTAATTTCAGTGGGCACAGAGTTCTAAAACATAGTTTCGAGAAAAACGCAAGTCATCTAATTCCCTGGATCATATGATAATTATCTCGGAAACTATTCATTCAATTTACTTGAAATCTTCAGGGAATATTTTCGAAACATCATACTACAAGAAAATGCAAAAAAATAAATAAATCGATTAGATGACTTGCGTTTTTCTCGAAACTATGTTTTAGAACTGTGTGACCACTGAAAATGCATACGAACCTCCCTTGGGCGTTCGGTCTATGTTGCATTTTATATGGAACGCTTTTCTGCAATGAATTAATGATTCCCATAGCTACCACATCAACAAAACGAAATTCACTGTAAATAAATGACCAGATTGAAAACTTGCCATGTCGAAAACTTAGCACCGTCTCAGATATGAACTTGGCTTCTTTTTCACAATATCTCGCTTTCTGTAAAGGCGATTGTGCAAAACTTCTTGCCTCTTCGGTGTGCGGCTTGACCACATCGCATGCGAGTTTAAAGCTACATAGATACTCGGATAATGAAAAATAGAGATGCGCTCTCGGGTAGCCGTTTTTTTAGATTCACGTTCGCGATGCTTTTTTTAAATCTCTCATTGCGTTTCAAAATTAATTAACTGATGTCCGATAATTTAAACTACGGATATTAAAGTCTCTAATCCCTCATTTAAGGTGAGTGGCAGATCAAAAGCTATTGGGCCACTATCGTAATTACATCTCACGCCTACTCGAAATGGGGAATTGAGAAATTTATTATCCGAAGGAAGCTTCTTACAAAACAACGTCTTTGTAGAAAAACGCTCTCCATAAGGGATGTGTTAATCTCATTCAGAATAGCCGAAGATACTCGAAATGTTTACCTACTGACGTCATTCTTGTAGTATCAAGTGCAAATATCTGGATCGTGTACTAGAGTCTCATGTTTACTTACGTGTGTGTGTTGTGTGTTTATACAGGTATGTGTTTACTACAAATCCGACGTCACACTTGAAATCGCAGGGTTTTTTAACACGTCAATTAAAATAATATATTAACCACGTGTTTTTGTGAATTTTGCAAATACAAACCGATAATTTCTGAGTTCTTAATCGAGTAATTATCGCATTCACGTAATTCAGCCATTTATTTTTTAAAGTATCAAATACCCTAATAAATCTAAATACATATACCTATTATATTATGTATGTATTAAGTATATCAGCCTGCATTTGAATATAATTACGTAATTTTTGTAGTAACATCATAATATATAATTTACTATTCTTTCGCAATAAGTGTGTTATATAAAAGGTTAATTCATTGTGTATCTTGAACCTGATCGAATAAAATGTATTTAAAATTTAAGTTCTGTATTTTATTAACATATTCACTGTGGGCACGACAGTATGTATAAAATGGGAATAAAATTAATAAATGCCTTGAATTAAACATCCATTTTAATTATGATGTTTTTGATAGACATAAGATTGTAGATTATAGACGCTCAATAACTGAAGTCATCCTACCTATCTGATATTTTTACATCCATACCTATATCTTTATATATAAAAATT
This sequence comes from Xanthostigma xanthostigma, assembly GCA_963575645.1. Lineage (NCBI taxonomy): Eukaryota > Metazoa > Arthropoda > Insecta > Raphidioptera > Raphidiidae > Xanthostigma > Xanthostigma xanthostigma. The sequence goes on along the minus strand of OY754471.1, from coordinate 5,185,460 downwards.
ACGTGTCACATGTTTGTCCGCGATGAACTCCTAAACTACTGAACCGATTTTAAATTTGATTTGCACACCGTATGCAATTCGACCCAACTTGAAAGATAGGATAGCTTACATTTCAATTTATAGTCGCAATATTATTTTATTGCAAATTATTTGTCTATTCCTTGACAGTCATAATACAACCATATAAGATGGCGAACCTGTGACTGGATTGAGTGAATATTCAATAGATGGCGCAACGAACTTAACAACCATATAAGATGGCAATACCTGTTGACTGGATTGAGTAAATATTCAATAGATGGCGCAACGAACTTAACAACCATATATCTAGATCGAGGATGTAAAAAAACTGAATATCGTTTAAAACTGCTCGGCACGACGGCGCAGCCAGAGTGCTCGAAATAGAGCAAGTGTTTTAAAGACCAGTTATCCTCGAATACTTTACGCTATTTTTTTTCGAGCACTCCGGCTGCGCCGTCGTGCTCGACATACACACACATATACGCCCATGTATATTTTAAAATAGCTAGCAATTAATAAAATAGATAGATAGATGTTCCAATTAAATTGTTTTATTATTTCACTTTATACGTAGCGAAGCACGTACAGGGCCGCTAGTATATTATATAAAATTCTCGTGTCACAATTTTGTCCGCGTTAATCTCCAAAACCACTGAATCGATTTTAATGAAATTTTGTAAATGTGTCTTGCTCGGTGCAACTTACGCTATAGAATAGTTTTTATTAAATATAATAGTTCTTTATTTATAGTCAATTATGGATACAATCGTTAAAACAATTATAAGGCACAGTTCCTACAAGATGTGCATTTAACTTTTTTTTAAACCGATTGCCTTTGAGACATTTTATTTCTTGCGGTAAGGAGTGAAACATTTTGAGTCCTGCAGTATAAGAGACAGATTTCTCAAAGAAGGCTGTTTTATGTTTAAGAGTAATCTTTGTGTTGCGGGTATCATATTTATTTGTACAAAATTATACGGTGTTTTCTCATCAAAGCTATTAGTTCAGAAGCAAACAAAAAAACAACTGTTTTAGTGTCAAGTAGCGACATCTGTTATAATTCGCTCAAAGCTATTACTTCAGATATCGGGTCGCAAACGAAATACATTTTGCAGAATTATATCTATCGCACCCGGGTGAAACCGGGACGGGCCGCTAGTTGACTATAAAAACATAACAATAAATATTGGATTTATTATAAATGTTTTCATGAAATTATTCAGATGACTGACAGTCACGAATTTTCAAATGACATTATATTTTATTTTATGCTCACGACAATGTGTCACTCACACGTCATAAAATGTAACTGATCACGCTTCAACAAAAATTGATTTTAATTATTTTATTTGTACACCGGACCATCGATTTTTTCTGCCCTAAATAAAGGCGCCAAATTGAAATTTGGCATCCCGCATATAAGTCAATAGTTAGGATCTAAAAAAAATGGTCAGTCGAAAAATTGGGATAGGGGTGTTGTTTACGAAAACTACGCCTGCTTTGTGTCGCATGCTATCCCTGTTCATCTAATAGAACTGATCCGGAACCGATAGATCGCTATTGAAAATTACTGTCGGGTTGGTTAGATCGCACTATTATTTTACGAACTAGTGCGAAATGAGTCAGGCATGCAAAGTAGTTATTTTATATAGGACGTGTGCCAAAAAAATAGTTTTTGTGTTAACGAGGAACGAACAAACTGAGGAACGGACAAAAATTTTGAGAATGACTAATTGGGTCTAAGTGTCTTATAATCTGTAAATAGATATAAATCTAAATAAATAAAATTTTCGACTAATTTTCAGGCAATTTAAAAAAAATCCAGTCAATTAGGCGATGGGACCATTTCAACTCCAAAAATATTGACATTTGATATATAATAAAGAAAATAAAATTTCTGATATCGTGACGCGGGTAACGGCCAGTTTTAAATATGATATTTACTATTCGTTGGCATGGTTACCTACATCTCAGCTAATTTCTTTCTGACAGATCCACAGAACAAATGAACAGCAATTTTTTTTATTTTCAAAACTATGAAGTTTAGAAACAAAATTTTTAAACAAAAGTGTCTTGAAAAAATAAATAGAATAATAAACCGTTATGAAACCATTATAAAACATCGTTATAGAATATATCTCTTCTGCGCATGCGCCGATTTTTCTCAAAAATAATAGGGCTCTTTATATTTGCATATCAAACATCCTCCCAAAATTTGGTTTCAATCCGTTCTTCCGTTTGACCTGTAACGTGTGTATAAACAGACGTACAGAGTTTTTCCAAAAATATGTTTTTTTAATTTGGGGGACCTCATCACGAAAAAATATTGTAAAATTTTGAAAAGCGAATTTTTATCTAAATTGACGTTTTGATCCGGATTGGTTTATTAATTAATTGTTTTAATAAATTGTCTGAAAATTAGTCGAAAATTTTATTTATTGAAGAATATAATCAAGCGTTAAACAGAGATTTGTATAAATCTAAATGTTGCCAAAAATGTGCAGTTTAGTGATACGTCGCTCCTGAGCGAGTCGTTCATAATGAACGACTCCTTTCTCGGAGCGGAGCGAGTCGTTTTTTTTCTTTGTGAATGACTCATTCCGAGCGCCATTGCTCTGTGCTGAGCTGTCTTGTTCTGTTGCATTCGCACATTTACAGAGCGCACACAGAACAGGCCACAGAGGCACTAGTGAATTTTGCACGTACGGAGTTAACTTTGCTGAGTCATTTAATGTAAGCGTAATAGTACTAAGCTTAACAGTGACTTAAACCATTCACATTGACGTCGTTGACAAATATATAATATTGTAACAATAAACATTATTATTGTTAAGCTTTTATTATACTTTATAGTTTATCCGAAATGCGAATAATATATAAGATCAGAATCATATTAAAATGAGCTCAGAGCTGAGTGTGTGTATTGTGCTGTGCATTATGCAATGCTACATGACTCCTGTGCATGTATGATGACAGTTCACATCTCTGCAGTTTGCACTCTTGTGTAATGCGTACTGTCTAGTGTCGCTCCTTTGAACGACTCGCTTTGAGCGACTCTTTTTAGTGAGCGAAGCGCACAGACCCAGCTCCCAATAAAGAGTCATGTGGACACATCACTAGTGCAGTTTTAAAAGTCACCTACGATTTATTTTGTTTGTATCGACTGTTCGGAGTGAATGTTATGTATTCTCTTCACCCTCAGCCTTATAGCAGTAAGGATTTTCTCTCATCTGATTTAGACTTGCTCATACATACGAATCCATCGGTATAAAAAAAGGGTTTGTCCCAATTTCACTTATTCTATGGTTTTATAAATCGATTTACGGCGACAAGGTTCGCCGTATAGGTACGTCTCGTGAGAGACAAGATGCCGGTTCAGTGGCCTTCACCAAATCCCTCTTGAGCTTTGGGCATTCTTCTTAACTCCAGCTTTGAGCTACACGTATCCATTTGAGACGGGAACTATGATTCTTTCACAAGATTCATTTATTTCGAATGATGTAGGCTTTTAGATCAACGTTTTCCGAACTGTGGTACGCGGCCGAAACAGCATTTTTTATTGCATCATTTTATCACGAGTTGTGGTGTAACCGTGTAACGAGCGAGTAGCAAGTTTTAACAGTCACACGAGTCATAAAATCATTACAATCGAGATACAAACGTTTTTTGTACGCACCTCCTAGAAAATAGCTAATTTTCGCATCATAATATACGTATATCCTAGCTAATCATCATATTTCATATTATATTATTAATATTATAAATGCGAATGTAAGTTTGTTTGTTACGCTTTCACGCAAAAACTACTTAACCGATCATCATGAAACTTTGCACATACACTCTTGAAGGTATTAGAAGTAACATAGGATACTTTTTATTAAAAAAAAATAAAAATTTTTTACGAAAAATAAGAAAGGGTTGAAAACATTTTTTGGGCCCAAAAATACCGAAAAATTTCTCCGAATCGTTTCAAAATTGAAATTTAACCCTTTAGTAATGATTAAAATGTGCTATTAAAATTTCATTAAAATCGGCCCGACAGGACCGGACTTACAAATTTTATGAAAACGAAATATTATAAATGCGAATGTAAGTTTGTTTGTTACGCTTTCACGCAAAAACTACTTAACCGATCATCATGAAACTTTGCACATACACTCTTGAAGGTATTAGAAGTAACATAGGATACTTTTTATTAAAAAAAAATAAAAATTTTTTACGAAAAATAAGAAAATTGTTTGTCAAAATATGTGCAATACCTCAACCCCTGATATGCATGTCAAAAGTCGATTTCCATCTCAATCGCGGGCGTAGCCGCGGGTAGCGGCTAGTATAATTATAAATGCGAATGTGAGTTTGTTTGTTTGTTACGCTTTCACGCGTAAACCGCTGAACAGATTTCGATAAAATTTGGCAAGGAGATAGATTGCATCCCGAGGAAGGACATAGGGTACCTCTTGTCTCAAAAAAAAATAGGGGATGATTGTTTAGATAGGGAACCCATCATTTCTCAAGTTGGGGATTGAAAATTCATATTTAGGCTTTCGGTAAGAAACAAAGGATTACCTATTTTAAGCGTTTCTGCAAAACCGTCCCTCAAGAGGGTAAAATAGGGGATGATTTTAAAATTCACATGTAATATATAGCACACAAAAACTGCTGGCGAAAACATCAGAGTATATAAACATTGTTTTTTATCAGTCATATCAGTAATTATATTTTTCTAATAAAATAAAAATGCTAGCGGAAAAGATAATGACCGAAAATAATGCGTTATATAAAAAAGTAATTTTAACTTTTAATTGATATAAAAAATTCTTTATAAAACGCGTCAATACCGAAAACAAAAGAAGTCGACTTCACTTTAGAAAGTTGATATCGAATTTCGTAACAACGTATTAACAAAAACGTTCTTAATTATTAATTACGTCCCGTCATTTTGAATATAAGCAATTTGTCATGACATAATTATTATAAAACTAATTAAAAAGTGACGTAATTGTTTCCGAATATCTACGTTTTTGTACGAGTAAGCTTGTTATGGAGAAACGCCGAGCTGAATGAACAATTATAACTTAGTCCACGGCCGAGAAAATATGAAGGTATTACCAATTATTAAAATTGTAAATATAATTTTTTTTCCAAAATTATTGTGTTCATAATATTTTTCCAAGGAATAACTAAATGTGTAACTCCTCCGACCTCTATTACAAGCCGCTGAAGTTCTAATCACGCTACGACAAATAGGGGCGGAGCATCAATGAAAAATGTTGCAAAATGTAACTGAAAATTTGTCCATCTGACAAAAACTTTTGAACGGACCTCCGATCATCATGAAATTTAGACACAACATTCATCTCGGTAAACTAAGATGAATGTGCGTACTCATGTCCCCCCCCCCCCCATTCGTTCTTTTGCACCCAGGTGAAGCCAGGCGGGACCGCTAGTATATTATAAAAAAGTTCGTCATCTAACTAAACCAATTTGAAAAAATGAAACTTACTTTCAGAATTTTTGTCCGTCTGTATGTACCAGCATAGCACGAGTACAACTGAACCGTTTATAATAAAATTTTGTACACTGTTTACTGGCACCTAAACTTAAAGTAAATGCTATTTTTTATCGGGCTGTGTTGTAGTTATAGTAAGGCTTTTTTCAAAAGCGACATTAACACAAACGACGCAGCGAGGAAAGGTTAGTTATATATGAAAGAAACTTTTTAAAATATGCGAGGCTTTTCTTTCCTGAGAATTTTTATATTCAGAAACATATTAGGCATTATAGCATTTTATTTCTGTTGGCATTCACTTGCCTTATTTATGTATGTATAGCCTGTATTTATGTACTCTGAGGTTACAAATTGTACTGGTAGGGAAAGATATCTTTGCAAGAAAATTGACTGGCGACAGAAGTGAAAAATTAAAAAAATGAATAATATCATTTTTTTTAAACGGAAATATTGATACGAATATTGGAAATACTTTAAAATTCATGCTTTGTTTATGCTATTTATTTTTCTAAACAATTTTTTAAGTGCTCTCACAACTTCCACCACATATACCCGTCCCTTCACCATAATTCATAATTATTTCTTTTATGTTCAGAAATCGAGAATTTTTCAAAATAGCCTTAAAACTGTCAGTACCTAAATTAGACAGACAATTATCTTTACTATGTATAATTCTTTTTGATTTTTTTTTTACATATACAAAAAAAAAATAGATATTCGACTTCAAATTTCTACAACTTAATTTTATAAAAAAAATAATCTGTGAATCTAGTACGTGTAAACATTTTAAATAAAACGCCTGCAACTGGTGAGCTGCTGCAACTTAATTAAAATCCTCACGTCTCATCCAAGACCTTACACAAAGTCTGATACTGGGTTGCAAAAAGGTTGTCAAAAAAACTAATTTGACAATGGCCTTAGATTGTGATTATATAATTACAATATCGTTACATCAAGAGCAGTAGTTGTGAAACTCCTTATAATCTAGAACATTAGATTGTACTCACAAAAAAAAGATTGTTTTATATAGAAAAATGCTGCTTTTCAAGCTAAATTTTCATCAAAATAGTTTAGAAGTGGAAAAGTTTCTAAATACATGTATATATAGTTTATGGCAAATATCGTTTCAAAGGATCAATTATTGACGTGATAACGTCTTATAAATTGATGAAACACCGGCTGCACACACGAAAAAGAGTAACGTTCCGCAAGCGAGAGCGCGATATAAGCGATAGTCTCTCTCTTCTCGCGTGACGTCAGAGAGTAGTGTGCGTTCAACATTTTTTTCGGCTGTTCCAGGGAAAGCTACATCTGACAGATGGCCAGATAAATTATTCGGTTTGTTAACAAATATATAATATATATACATTCTTTTAAACGTCTTTTATAATTGCTTAAAAATATGTATTTTGCTTTGGTTGATCAAATTATTAGTCGGTAAAAATATAGTTTGACAGCTACTAAAATTTAGGTTATGTATTATTAAATATGATATTCGAGCGGAATACGTTATCACGTAAAACTATCGTCCGTAAACCGACTTTACAGACAACCAATTTTTTTTCAAACAGGATCGATTTAAAAATTCTACAATGGTTTTGATATAAAGAAATATGTATGATGACAATCGAAGGTCATTGTCAAATCAGATTTTCCAACAATGCATTCTGCAACTCAGTATGAGATATGTATTTTAGTTTGCCAGATGTTCCAGGAACAATTCGCGTATAATATCATAATATGTTCGTAGTACCACGTAGGTAGACAACTATTGCGTTTGCAAACTTGCAAAATTTTAACGGTCTTACCATAAATATTCATCACGCTTGAAATAAAATCCAGAAAGATGTTTCCTTTCGCTGGTTCTTCGCAAAGATAGAAACAAGAGTTGCATTCTATTCATCTAAATATTTATAACGTCTTTGTACCGACCTTCGTGTTCTGTATAATTTTCACCGGATTTTTTTTTATACAATAGACTCTCAAAACATGCGCGCTTGAGGGGCTATTCGCTAGGTGCATGACCTTGAGTACCTATAGGCTATGTGCAAGGAGGCGAAATTACAAATCGATGCGAGCGTTGGTGGTGTACATTAGGGGAAACTTCGAACTCAAATTTTTCGTATATGTCAGTGAGCACTGTTTATTAAAAGTCAAAATAATTTTATAAAGCTTTTTAATTTCAAAGAAAACATGGGAAAAACTATAGGCGATCTGGAAATGCTTGTTGTGTTCCGAGCTACTGTGCTGATGATGATTTAAGCGCCATAATTTGTACGTTATATAATTGAAGACAAAAAATACCCGAAATAAATAATTCTCACGTACCTTTTATGTTATGCTATATATATTTAAATGGTTTACAATCTGAATTTTATTGCATATATAAAATTAAGCAGTTTTGCTTATTACACTTTCTTTTCAAGCATGTTTTGTGGATAGATCTGGTGCGTGCGCAGTGACAGTTCAAATATAAACACAGAGCAAAATCTGTCTGTTGTCTGACTCTGAGCAGAATGACGCCATGTCGGTTTGTGGGCGTTTGTTCAAGTCGCCCACGTGACAAGATACTGCTTTCTGATTGGTTCTTACTCATACCTAGCAGCGGACCTAGGAAGGAAAATAGCCCTTGTTCTAATTTTAAAATTTTAAATCTTGCGAGCTAACAGGCGAGCCCGCAGTGACGTCATTTCCAGCAGAACTCCAATCAGTGTTTCTAGCCTTGTGTGCAGCGGCCTTAAGTCTATTAAGAATATTGAAGCACCTACAGTATAGGCGCTGCATTAGTGGTATGCATGCTTTAATTTCCTTTGACATACTTGAAGTTAATAATTTTTAACAGTTTGAGTGCAAAAGCGGCAAAACAAAGTGACAATTTAAAAACAGAAACACACTTTCAAGAAAATTTACAAACCAAACGAAATTTACGTAGGAATGAGCTGCTGTTAACGTAAATGTGTTTCACGCTTGAGAAGTCTGCGAAATCCAATATTGATAAAAACGTGAGTGTACAGCAATGTGCAAAAGAAAACGTCAACTTAAAAACTGTCATCAATCATATTTTATACCAAGTACTGAGGTTTGAAACAATACGCATCAATTTATTTCCGAGTAAGCGAAAACGCTTGTGACGTCACGCCTTAGTGACAGCTGACATTATATGTTGTATTTATGGGTGTAGAGCTGTGGTTCAGAGGTATTTCTTAGAAACGTATGTAAATTTACTTAATGATATGATTTCTTCAAAAAATAACCTATGACATAAGTGTTATAAAATATCACAAAAAAAACGAATAAACAACAATTCAACTAATTAATTGATGCAGAAGTGAATGATCGCAACAAAAATTGCGACATGGTGATTATTTACTTCAAGTGCTTATATTTACTTTAATTTAAGAAGGCGTGACGTCATTCGGTGTTTCAATCAACATGGACGATTACATAGTATTTTATACGTTTATTTTATTAAAAATCTTATTAATATCAACGTTTATATTAACACTGGGTCATTTTTTAGAATCTTTTCAACATATATATTTCTCTAAAACCATTTATTCTTTCATACTTTTATACCGTCATCATGCTTATTCCATTTCATGAAAATTCATCAACTTAAGAAGGTTGATCCGTTCCAGTCCCAATCAAAAATAAGTCGAATTCTAAATGGGAACTTTTCCATAATAAATTTTTACAAAAGGTTATAAGTCGATGATACCAATAAATTATTGTCATAAAGGCATAAATAAATATTTTTTTTAATTATAATTAATTATTTCAGTATTTTACTTAATGGACTAACTTTTGAATTTTATGTACAAAGTTAGGTTAAAAAAATAAATTTATGTAAATATCTGTATTTTACATATTTTTGCAGTACATAATTAAAAAAATAAAAATTAAAATTAAATCATTAAAAAGTTGAAAATTCAGTTAAAATTGTTAAAACTGTCAACAATAAAAGTCCATAATCGAAAAGTGCTAAGGTTTAATAATTTTTTTTATTGATTAAAAATCTCCTAATTTAATTGGATAAAATATTAAAATATGCGTAAGACATCGATGCTTTACATAGTTAGTTTTCGAAACTGCTGGCATTATTTGGTTATTTACAAAAAAATAAAATGAACAGTTTGCATGCTAGGTTGACATAATTTCCATAAGACTACATGTAAAAGTTTTTTTTAAATTTTAACTTTACAAATCTCCTAATGATTTTGAATTTTTTACAGAAAATTTTATCATAAAAAAATCTATTAAAAAAACTTTATTTCGGATTTTTTTCATTATCTTCGTAAAACGGCTCAACCTCCTTAAAGCAAAAAAGGCTCGAGGTCTATCGTATACACAAATAAAAAAATCGAATGCCAGTTTGTGTAACGTGGTGAGCAAGTCGACGGAATTCTGTTTCATTAAAATGCATTAACTTAAAAACACGGAGAGATCGAGTCTCCTGTTCACAGAATTAGAGAACTAGTGAAACGTGTGTTTTTTGTACGGAACTGTATCTTCCGTCGGGTACCTTCCGCAACTTTTAGCAAGCAAAAAGCAAGACAGGAACTACATTAAACTCTTGTAATTTAATATATCCTTTTATCGACATTTATTATAATAGAAATACCTTCGCAGGGTTATTGCTTCGAATAAAGGACATTAAAACCCACACATTTCGAAATAAAAAAGTCGCAGAATAAGAAACCCTGACGACAGCTTCGAAGAATTTTTATTAACTAAGATCGTTAACATTTCGATGTTTAGGTGTTCTTTTACAACCTTTTTTACCGACTTATTAAATATATATACTACCTCTGTAACGATAACTTATTAAATTAACTTCCCAGTACATTGGGAAGTTATTCTAATGGATCCGAAAATTTGGTTTCCTGGTTACTACACTATTTTTAAACTATTTTTGAAAGTCGCTGTCTTTCCCTTTCCGTACCGGCATATACGTACTACGTCCGTGGCCATTTCTTCTAAAACGAAATCTCCAGAATAAAAAATAATATCGGCTACGTTAGGGTGCCAATTTACGCGTAATACCCCTAAATGATTTGAAAGAAATGTTCACAAAATCGGTTCACTCGTTATTTTTTTTTTCTAAAAAGACTAAAAAAGATAATTTTACATATCTCGCGAAAAAAAAATATCAACTTCGTTAGGGTGTCAATCGGAGCGTGTCAACATCATTTTAATCCGATAGAAATTTTATGAAAATTGGTTCAGCTGTATTTTTTTTTAAAATTTAAACAAGAACATTTTTTTTTTGAAAAATATTTTTTGAGTCTTATTTGTTATACTATATTATACTATCCTGATCATGTCGACCTTAAGACTTGCACTTGTAGAGTCCCAACAAATGACCCACTTCACGGCTTTTTGTTTTTGCTCATGAACGCTTAAACTCAGAAATTGTTCAACCTGATATCACACATAAATAGAGAACATATTAAAATATTGCCGGGTTCCACAGAGCATTTGTCAGAAAATTTGATTTGACAATGACCTTAAGGTCGTTGCACACGAGGCTAGTTTTGCCGCTAGATTCCTTGCTAGATTCGGCTGCTAGGTTTCAAGCGTGCTGTGGCTCTAGCTTTTATGTGTTCGCTTCACACTATGCGTGTATTGAAGCTGGATTCCTAGATGAATATTAACAAAAGTGAACGTTTATTGTCTGTAAATAGAACACACACTATGACGCCATGTTTATTTGTGGGCGTTAGCCCATGTTGTCCACGCGACAAGAACCAGCAAAGAAGTAAGCATGAAAAATAGCCCCGGTTCTAATTTTGAAATCCAGCTCGTATAAATACGCACGGAAGCTCGCACTGACGACATTTTATTACTGTCAGCCCGCACAAGTCCTAGCAGCAATTCCAGCGAAAAAAGCAGCCTCGTATGGAGCGACCTTTAGATTGTGACCACACATATTTCTCCACAAGAAAAGCTGTTGTAATATATATACATATATAAGCCGAACCGGTTTAAATTAAATATTATCGCAATACAAAAAAGAATGAAAACGAAGGAAAATATTACAATAACTCACCATACTCCATGTAAAAAATCCTGGAAGATATTAAGAACAACGAAAATGAGACTCCAGCAGTTGGTTGCTGAATTCTCCATCTGGAAAAAATAAATACAAAATACTTTTAGGTATATTATTACAGTATTACACTCGTACAAGTAAACGTAACATAATTTATTATATTTTGATTCCGTTCTTTTTAATTTAAACAAAATGTATTTACAACAAGATTAAAGTCTATTTAATATTTCATTTTTTTTTCACTCTATATAGGTGTCTTTCTTTTGTTAATTTCTTATGGGAATAATTTTTATTCTATTTTTTACTTAGTGATCAAAGTACATAAAGGAGGAGAAAACCATTCCAAATTCCAAAATTCTGACATTTGACACATTATCTAATATGTAATAAAATATTTTTAACAAAAAAATTGAACCGACTTCAAAATATGCACTAAAAAGTAATAAAATAATTGCATTTTTGGAGTCAGTGTTATTATTGCTAGGTATATTGTAGTGTTTCCTTGGCTGACACCGACTCCAAAAATGCAATTATTTTGTTACTTTTTACTGCATATTTTGAAGTCGGTTCAATTTTTTTGTTAAAAATATTTTATTTTTCTCTTTTTAGTGTTAGATATTTACTCAATCTAACACTAAAAATTATGCAGTTATTTTATGAAGTATTGCGATGGGTAAAATTTGAGAGTTTCCTTCGATTTCTCCGGATTCCACCATCAGATCCTGACTTGGTTCCGATGGGACCACCTCGGAAGTGCACTCTTTCGAATAAAAAAAAAATTGAAAATCGGTCCATAATTGACGGAGAAAACGGTGAACATACATAAAAAAAAATATATATATATACAGACGAACATAGAACCTCCTCCTTTTTTGAAGTCGGTTAAAAATCAATGTTCGTCTGTCGTCTGTCAGTTCGGGACATATGCGTTCCTAAGCCAATCATCTGATCACGATGAAACTGAGTAATTGTGGGTGCGCCTGCAAAGATCTTTGCAAAAAAGAAATGCAAAGTGGAAAAACATTGTTTTAAAGGCCTCTACTGCTGACGCTGCCGAGCAAGGCGTAGCCCCGTGAGACAGGACTGTGCCGTGCACGGGCAAAGCCATGGGTAACGGCTAGTAATAAAGTAACATTTATGTTATTTGTGTATATTTGATATATTCATTTATATTCATGTACAATTAATTAGTGAAGTTTATTCTCTCAACTTGGCAAATACATATAAAAAAAAAGTGTTTTAATATTTTTTTAATAAAACAGAACAAAAGAACACCATTTCTTTCTTTTAATTTGTAACGGAAGTTTTAAATCACGAACTCTTTTTCCAAGCACGTTCCTCAGTTTCCATAATATGAAAGCAGAGAAAACACAATAATGCAAGTGTATAATTGTTGCAGTGTAAAAATCTAAAGCTGTACGTATAAAGAGCAGTTTATCCGAAGAAATACAACTTTCAATTAGAAAGAGAAATTATTTATGATCGCCCACCCAGCCGCGTGTCTACATCCGTAGATATTAAATATTAGTGTTGGGCCTAATCGATACATTTCAATAATAGAATGAATCGAAATAATCGGTTTTTATAATCGAATGAATCGAAATAATCGGTTTTTATAATCGAATGATCATTTGAATTATCGATTATGAATGATGCGCAAACCTGGCAGTTTATAATTTCGTTTTATATACTTTTACAGTGTAAGCGAATGATCATTCAAAACATCGATTATGAATTATGTGCTAACTTTGCAATTTCGATTTGTTAATATTACTTAACACAATATTAATAATGGAATCACTGATATGATCGAATAGAAATAGAAATATATTTTTAATCCCTAGATGGATACATCGTCAATAAACCGAATGATAAATCAATACATATATCATATTATAATCGACAGTCGACATAGCAATAGTACTGTGTCGGGATTAGTATTCATTTCATATTTCATAATCGATTCAAGCGAATGATATCTCGGTTGCCATAATCGAATGATCGATTATTCGGCCATAATCGAAATATTTCGATTATATCATTCATAATCGCCCAACACTATTAAATATAATCATAGTTCATTGACTATTAAGTCTCTACCTGAATTTGGGAATGATTTAAAAGAAAGCTAGGTATACACTCTGGTTTTTGATTAACACACATTAACGACCACGCAGCTCACAGTTAAGTTTTGCATCACTTCCGCAACATTTCACCGAGTCACTTCATTTTGTACCTATAGACAGCCTGTTTGTATTGACGTTGTTAAAAAAACACAGACAAATTAGAGGGTTATATTTTGGCTAAATAAGTACACATCGACCTTAATTGGCTCATCGTTGGTCGATAATAAATCTTTGCAAAGACGCAATACGATGGGCCAAGCAGTAAATCAGTTAGGCGATGCAGGGACTAGCTTCGCCTAACTGAGATATCGTCCACAGAATGCAGATATAGGTAGTATAGTAGATGAGTACACTGCACAGTAAATCTTTGTCTACGTTCTTGACCTTGAGTTGACCTTGTTGTTTGCAAGTATTTTATCCGAACTTTTCTGTTCGCTACGTGCTTGACCTTGCTACGACCTTGAGTAGCTATAGAATGCAACGTGCATGGTTGATGCAGAACATTTTGATGGACTTAAAACACATTTCCTCGTCTAATGCCCATATTCACCGAACACTATTAAAGATAGAAACATTAGAGTTTTTTTTTTTTTAATTTTTCCCTCATTATAATTAAAATTATTTTTCTATACCTATATTAATGTTTTCATATTTAAATATTGTCAGAGTTATAGACCCCTCGGTCTGGCATCTTGTACAAACAAGCTGTCATATTGTTGTTTTTTATACTACATGACAATAAAAACTTTTTACTTTTTAAAGATAGAAGTTATTAATCTTGGAACAAATTTATTCGTTAGAATAAAATTTACTTTCAATTCACCAAGCAACATATCAGGTTGAAAAGTTAGTTAAGGAATAAAAATACATTGCACGATACTCCTTGCTCTTTTTGTTGAATATTTTGGCGTTCACCCAAAAATCCGACCGATGGCGTTAGTGTAAATGTCAATAAAAAAGTTTCACAAAATAGTAATATTTTATCCTAACCCAATTACACACTAAACTTCCACTAACTTTAATATTTTACAACTATGTATATACTTACTTCACAAAAGGTTAATAAACAACACATAAATACCGCAAGAGCAATAATATTGTAAATATAATACTCTACGTTTATAGGTTAGGTATTATGATCTATGTGGCGGCCATTATTATTTTATCAGACGAATAAATATTTATACCCTGGAAGTAAAACAAAATAGATGTATACCTTCAGTAAACATAATTATGGTTGGTGAATTGAATTATCGCTATTTACTCGGAGGAATATTTACCTGAAGAACAGATGAACCGAATAAATCACTACTTACGTTCAGTTAATATGGCTATAAGACTTAAAACATTGACAGGTTATGCATGTGAAACCATAAGAAACTCGCGATAGGGACATTTAAATTGCGAAAAACAGTACAAATATACAGTTAAAAAACCTCTTTTATGTTTTTTGTCTATTCGCTCGTTACAGTGAACTTTATTGTGTTACAAAATACCGGCAGATTTGAATCACTAGTAACTACCAGACTAATATAATGCGTGAACAACGGTTGAGTGTACAACTGATTCCGTACGCGTTTGTCGCGCAGGACTTGTTTTGACGTCATTGTACGAGTGTAGACGCATGCGACTGATAGTCACGAATTAGCTTTGTGTAAAGTAATAAATTATTGTAGAGTGGAAACACATTAAGCTAGGACGTTGATTTGTACAGATATGTTAAAATTAACCAGCTATCTATAAGAGTTCTGTAAAAAAAACGGTCAAATGCGAGCCGGACTCGCGCACCGAGGGTTCTGTAAAAACTTGTAGGTATATGTAAATAGTTCGTCCATCACAGGGGAATGACTCGATTTTTAACTTTTGTCCCCATACATCGAGATAGGTCGCGGTCAGTTTACCAACTGCAAATAAATTTACAATCGCAAAACAATATTTTTTTGTGATGTAATTACAAATATACGTTTTTCGGATTTTTCCCTTTACTTGTGTTATTGCTTCCTGTCAAATTTCAAGATACTAGGTCAACGGGAAGTACCCCATAGGTTTTGATTCACTTGCGAGTGTCAAATTATGCGGCATAAACGGCCGTATCTTTTGATTGCGTTGACTTAGTAGTTTGATTTTTTCACAGCTCCAAAGGATTGTAGAGTATTTGGTATTAATTTAAACTAGATACCTCCACGCGCTCCTGAGAAAACGGGCCTTGACAGACAGACAGACGGACAACGAAGTGATTCTATATAAGGGTTCCTTTTTTCCTTTTGAAGCACGGAACCCTAAAAAGTACTAAAATCAAAATAAAAAATTGGTTGTCTGTAAAGTCGGTTTACGGACGATAGTTTTACGTGATAACGTATTCCGCTCGAATATCATATTTAATAATACATTACTGCGTTCTCACTTGCACGCACAGGGTCAGGCGGAACGTTACGGCGGAACGTTACACTTTTTCGTGCGTGCAGCTGGTGTTTCATCAATTTATAAGACGTTATCACGTCAAAAATAAAAAAAAATACGATGAACGCCTCTTTTTGCACCTGGAAGTGTAATAATAACGAATTGTTAGTTCTCTCAAAGAACTTGTCATAAAAACGATACACCTACTTTTTATCAATCAACGCTTATTATCTGAAAAAATATTCTTGCAAAGAAAAAGTTGTACATGTAATGTTTTATTTTGTTGCAGATATGGGGAAGCAGGTCAAGGGAGGCTATCTTCTAAGATATAAAAGTAAGTTTTACTTGTCATGCTGAACAATCGCAATAATACTACATACACGTGATGTAACAAATATTCGCATTCGAGAGTGCCCGCACATTTTTTAACATTCGGATAGTTCATGGGAATATTTTGCAAAGATTAATATCTATAAACAAAATCGTATTTTTTTTTATTTGAAAACAATATTAAATAAGACAAAAAATCAATCATACTTACTAAGTATGAGGCGTGAGTTTGGCCGCTCCTTGGCCACAACAACCGTTGTGGTTAAGGGGCGTCCGGGCTCACGTCTCATAATTAGTGTTCTTGATATTCATATCATACTTACATTTATCATACTTACCTTTAATTGATCTTATGTTTACGCATATAGCCTTAGTTGCTGAGCGTTTTATATTTAAATAAAAAAAAGACAAAAAATAATAATTTCTTAGCATTTTTATCAGAAAAGTTTTTTCTTACTCCTTTTTTTAAAAAACATGTAATTTTATCGCTAAAGTAACCTTGCAAATTATATCTTTTATCAGTCTTTACTTTAACATTAAGATAATAAAGCTAGACTTAAAATTAATAATCAACCTAGTACCCAGAACCACTGCAAATGTCTGCGTGCGACATGCGTGGCTAATCAGTTGACAAATGTTAACCTTGGAAAAATGGCGCCAGATTTGAAAATGGAATATTCGCAATCGCGAATCTCTAAAAATGGACATTCGTTGCATCACTACTACAATACTACATACAAGAAGCACTTTTAAAAAAACACCAATATTGTATACTAATCACAGAATGCATGCTGCATATTTAAAAAAATATATATATACAGGGTGTCCCATTAAGAATGGGACATTTAACAACCGCAGATTCTCCAATTCAAAATAAAACGATTAAGCGAAATATGCTTAGATAAAATGTTACTCGCTCTACCAGTGGCGTACGGCAGGAGTAAGTAATGCTTGTACCCCTTCTAAATGTTACGCCGCTGTCTAAATTTTAATTTTGACTATAATTTTAATTTTTTTTGATATTTTTTAAGTCAATAATGTACACTTGTTAGTTTGTTGTAAAGTCATTGGTTTTCGAGATATTCGCAGTTAAAGATAGATAGACATGTACTTTTTATTTGTATTATTATTAATAATACTTATTCATTTTTACAATTTTGTCTTAAAAAAATTGCGAATATCTCGAAAACCAATGACTTTACAACAAACTAACAAGTGTACATTATTGACTTAGAAAATATCAAAAAAAACAAAATTATAGTCAAAATTAAAATTTAGACAGCGGCGTAACATTTAGAAGGGGCACAAGCATTACTTACTCCTGCCGTACGCTACTGGTAGAGCGTACTGAACTAATTTTTTTATTGTTAGGTGCATTTTATGATATTTAACAAGTGTGCCGATTTGAGTAAAATTATACGGTGTATTAAAAAAATTATGGACATTAATAATTTTTCAGTTTTCAACTTGAACACCCCGTATTTCGGAAACGAGTAACATTTTATCTAAGCATATTTCGCTTAATCGTTTTATTTTGAATTGGAGAATCTGCGGTTGTTCTATGTCCCATTCTTAATGGGACACCTGTATATTTTATAGAAAGGTGTGCAAAAAATATTTGTTTTTTTTTTGAATGATTGCAACAATGACTTTTTCTGCCTGGCATTACGTAAGTTTGCTTAGCAACGTCAGTCTGCACGACAATATACATTGTAAATGCGATACGTTTTACTTGAAAACTAACAAACAAACGAACTCTGAAGAGTGGAGATTTCACAACCTCTTTTGATGACGTTGTACAGACTCTGTCATCAACAACTGATTTATCTGATATATGAAAATATTTAAAACTAGTCCCAGTTTCACCTGGGTGCAATAGATATAATTCTGCAAAATGTATTTCGTTTGCGGTCCGGCATCTGAACTAATAGCTTTGAGCAAATTCTACCAGATTTGCTTCTAAACTAATAGTTTTGAGCGAATTCTATTAAATGTCGCTACTTGGTACTAAAACAGTTTTCTTTGTTTACTTCTGAACTAATAGCTTTGAGTAAATTCTATCAGATTCCGCTACGTATTACTAAAACAGCTTGTTTTCACAAAACACCGTAATTTTGTATACAAAATATTTAATAAAAACTACCTATAGCGTAAGTTGGACCAAGCAAGACACATTTACATAATTTCATTAAAATGCGTTACCCAGTAGCTGACGCCATATTGGTTCATGCGACAGATATCGATCCACCACTACGCTCGAGCTGGATCTTCTGGTTACACACTTCATGAAACCGATATACAGGATGGCCGAACCATGGAAACGACATAATATTAACAATTTCTTTTTCGTTTGACTGTATTTTTTTTAGTACAAAATAAGATTTTCTAGTTCGTGTCGGAGCCGGTTTAAAGCAAAAGTACTTGAATGAAAAATGGAATACATTTTGTATAGGCAAAGCTTCAAGTGTATTCCTCCAGAGAATGTAATACATTCCTAAAGTATTCCCAACTGAAAAATATATTTCAACACTGAAAAGTAAAATTGTAAATATAGACGCAGTAGCGGTTTAAGCATTGGAACTTCTTTACGCACAACCCGAGTAAAAACACTACTGGTACTTGTAGAGAAAAAAACTTGTGGGCCAACCCTAAAATACTATTGTGTTTAAATACAATAGAATTATTTTAAAAACTAGTTATGCTTTTTTTCGGAACCATAAAAGAATAGGGAAAAAAATGTTATTTTTTTTTTAAACAATGTCTACAGAGTATGGAGGATACGTCCAAATATCTACGTACATATAGAAATAAAAACAGTTAACATACAGAATGTTCAAAAAGTCCCACAAAGCTTGAATATCTCAGGTTCAGTTTTTTTGAAAAATGTTGCAAATGGAAGTTGCTCAACTCGTTGTAACATATTTTTCGGTCACAAAAATTCTTTCCAAGAGGGAGTAACTAAATTTTAAATGGCAATCGCAATTTTTTTATTGAGTCGAGTTCTTCGGGCAAAAAAAGACATCTTTTGTCCCAAACTTTTTTTTGTTCAAGCTACAGATCACCGGGTACACGGGGTAAAATTTTCCGAGTTATCTTCAACCTCAAATAAAATTTGTTCATTTTGTACTATAGGTCAAGGAATGGTACTCTTTTCCTTGACCTTGATAACAATCTTAAAGATAGTTTACCATTTTTAAAGTGGAATTTGCATTTCTATTGAAATTTTTATGCAATATTTTACCCGGTGTACGCAGTGCTTGAACAAAAAAAAGTTTGGGACAAAATATGTTATTTTTTTGCCCGAAGAACTCGACTCATAAAAAAAATAATACAAAAAAATTTTGGAGTTACCCCCTGTCGCCCACGGGGGAACCCCCTTGAAAGGAATTTTTGTAACCGAAAAAAACATTACAATGAGTTAAGCAACTTTCATTCGCAACACTTTTCAAAAAAACCTAATATCTTTTAGATTATCAGGCGTTGCGGGATTTTTTGAACAACCAGTATTATAAAATATAAATAAAAGTCTGGAGTAAAATTTAATTTTCAAAACACTTAAAACTTAGTTAATATTTAAACTAATTTAAGTTTTAATGAACTTAATCACCGTATAAACAAACAAATCGGGAGTTATGCAACAAAAACGTGAAAAATTATTATTTATCTTTGAATAACTTCGAAACTATTTGACTGATTGACTCCAAAATCTAATTAAATCGCAGTTTCAATAAATTCTTTAGAATGCCGCAAGCCCGATATCAATCGGTTGATTCACTCTAAAGGAATCGCACGATAAAAAAATATTTACAATCACACGCACACAAACACACGTCTATTCAATGCTCAGAATAGTTTCCCAGAACCCCAAAACCCCGAGGGTTGATGTAAACTCGATTTTTGAAAGTCGGACAGAAACTTTTCAATCGCGGGTTAAAATTTAATAATCTTTGATAGTGATGTGCCGGATATCCGCATCCGTATCCGTGGATATCCGATGGAGAAGAAATCCGTATCGGTATCCGTTAGTTTTTAGGCGGATCTTTTACGGATCTTTTACCTTATTAATTTTCAATTCATAGATGAAATTTTATATATATAGGTGATTAGGTAATAATGAAAAAAAGTTAAATTCCATTCAGATTATTTTTTATTTTTTAAAATCGTATTTGGCACCTTTATATTGCAAACATTTATCGTAGTGAGTACCATACCAATAGTACATAACTCAAAGGTACTAAAAAACTAGTTTTATAATGAGATATTGCACATCGATCTTTAGAAAGAGGCAATCTGTTATAAGAGTTAACTCTTAAAGAGGTCAATAACTTTTTCCCATAACAGATAGTCTCTTTCCAAAGGTCGATGTCCAATATTTACCGCCGCGTACTTTAAGAAAGTTAAGATCCGTGTCCGTATCCGCGGATCTTGAAATCAAATATCCGTATTCAGATCCGTATTCAGATCCGTATCCGCGGATATACATTTTTAACGATCCGGCACATCACTAATCTTAGACACCACAAAACTGACAAAAAATTGTAGTTGATTCCAACCGACATTTTGGTTTATAAATGTTTGCAGGTAGTTGGTTATGGAAATCGTGGCGCGAAGAATGGGTCGTTTTGTACGAGGACTCGACCTTGGCATGGTTCAAGGATAAAGGTACAAGATGGCCGCGCGGTCGTTTGCAAGTCAGCGAAGCACCAGAACTGATGGCCGTTAGTGAATGGACTCTCCAAGTGCCGTGCAGACCGCGTTTGCCGCCCGACTGTCAAATTGGTCAACTCATAGCCGTTGGTAGTCGACGCAAAGGCGGGAAAGTACACTGGCTTCTAGCACAATCCGAAAATGAAGTCAGGTAAGACTAGACCGCAATAATCGCACGAAAAATACCTCCGTTTTCCGGACAATTAGAAAATGTAGGTACCTATAATTAGGCTTTTGAAAAAAAAAATAATTATCGATTTTTTTATTGTATTTTAAAACTTTATTATAAATAATATTGATAATCGATGCGAAAAACTTTCAAAAAACTTTTTTTAAATTAATTATAAGCAATTTAAAATTGATAAAATATTAAAAAAAATCACGTGACTGCAAACGCACTAAAATTGTTTTTGACAGTTGTGACGTCATAGTGGTAAAATGTATATACGCAGTATACTATCAATGGCTTCTACATGTGTATTGACTAAAACATTATGACGTCACATTATGTTCGGGAAATGTCGGCGCGTTCTCGGAACTGGGTATTTTTAATTTGATATAACTTTTGAATTTTAACGAAAATAAAAAAGAAAAATAGTTTTGTTATAAAACTTATATACGATCTTTCCATTTATGACAAAAAAAAATTTCCATCAAAAGCCCAATTAAAGTACTTATTCGCAATTAAAATCAAAGGGAGGGCGAATTTGAAATGATGACTATTGTTATTGTACCGCTACTGATTGTTGTGAAAAATATTTAAAAAACAATATTCGTTAAAAATATGAATTGTCAATTAGGTTATGTAGAATCGATGAAATATCAAAAGTTGACGCACAAGGTTCACCTATTCACACATTGTAGCAAGTATGGTTACATTAACTCTCTCTCTCTAAAATATAATATTGTCAAAATTACTGTTCCTTAGTTACGCAGAAAAATTGAAGGTTATGATTATACCGAAAAAATTAATCAAAAATTACATTAGGAAAAAACAATTTGTTACATATTGTTTATAATTTAATTTTAAAGCATTTTGTTTATTTTAAATAAGAACTTATTCAAGTAAGTACTTATATACAGTATGTAAACACGTAAGGTGCACATAGGGAAATTAACACTGGGAAAAAATGACTGGATCAGAGTGAGCCTTGAAATCTTGTTTTTCAATTTGACAGATAAGATAATATTCTTTTG
Organism: Xanthostigma xanthostigma; assembly: GCA_963575645.1. Taxonomy (NCBI): domain Eukaryota; kingdom Metazoa; phylum Arthropoda; class Insecta; order Raphidioptera; family Raphidiidae; genus Xanthostigma; species Xanthostigma xanthostigma. The sequence goes on along the minus strand of OY754471.1, from coordinate 5,163,118 downwards.
CATAATGAATGTGTATACTACCGAAGAAAATATTCAAATGATTACAACATAATCGGACTTTTTTTATTAATGGGACATTAAATTCCCAAAAATACTTAAATATGGTGCGAGATCAAATATCTCCGCCTATTCGTGTTGAACCTAGACATTGGGTCACTGATTTACCAACGCGCATACGTCATACCAGTCAGACAATTTTTGAATGAAATGTTTCCAAACAGATGGAGTTGTTTTTTTGTTTTAATTTTGTACAAAATAATTCAAATAATGATTTATAAGAGTTTTTTTTTATTAAAAAAGCCAAGTAAAATAAAAATAAATCAAAATAAAATAGAAATCCTCAAGATTACTACGATAATTCAATAGAAATAGCAATTAATGCAGTCATGGCTAACTCTGATCCAAGTTTTTTTTCCCAATGTTAATTTCCCTATGTGCACCTTACGCGTTTACATACTGTATAATAATGCTCATACTGCTGCTGTCTACAGAAATAATTTTAATTGCGAATTTCCTTTTCAATCGGAAACAACGTAGTCGGAATTTTATCAACCTCAGGCACTGTCGCACCTTTATCTGCAGGGGAGGGGGCTGGTCGGAGTCAAATGAAATATAAAGACAATTGCACATACCGCTAAACTAGCGGTATGTGCTTTATTATCGCTTTGTGCGTCAGAGCTGACTTTCGTTCATATAAGAAGTTATATTTAAGTTAATTTCACACGAAATCCATTCAAATTGAAGCTTTTTGAAAAGAGGAGATTCTAATCTATAAAATAGAACCATTTTTAAATCAATTTGAGTTCATAAATACTATTAAAATTGTAATTGAAAATCACAAACAGCAGTTGTCGGTTGGTCTGTACGTATGTACGTACGTACGTATGTACGTACGTACGTACGTATGTACGTACGTACGTCACGACTCTACAGATCGCAATTTTGGTCGGATTGCCTTGGGTTATATTTTATTCACTTTGTTTACTATCAGACCAGAACCCTATTTAAATTCACTAAAATGTGTTCAGTAGTTTAATTTTTATAAACAGTTTTATTTTTTATTATTTTTGACAGCTAATATAGTTTAAAAACAATATAATAATCGCTATGAAAATATAGTGTAATCCATAAAACAAGTGCTACACTTGTATACCGTGATAACACCACTAGACGTATTAGGCAGCCGTGGCGTAATGGTTATGCCGTTGGATTCCCAAGGGCAAGGTCCTGGGTTCGATTCCTTACGGTATCATTGACTTTTTTCTTTTTTTTTTCTTTTTATTTTGTTTTATTTTATTCCACTTGATATTAATTATATATTATATTATGTATAGTTCTTAATTTTTTTTATTTTTGCAAACTTAAAAAAAAATATTTTTTCAATTTTTAATTATTTATTTCTTTAAATTTTTAAATCTTTTTAAATTTATTAAAAATATTTTTTAATTGTTATTTTTTTATCATACAGTGGAAAACTTGCGGGATGTGCACTTTTGGTTTTGCCAACTATTTAATATTATTAATTTAAAAAATCTCCTTGTAAAATTAAAAATGCTAATGAAACTAAAAAAAACGTATTCATTATTCAAATTATCTTTTAACATTGGGGTGAGTAGTCACCCGGTTCCTGAGATCTCGCTCTATATAAGAAAGCACATTAATTGAATTAGACATTTCCCCGACTTATAACATTTCTGAAATACCTACCTATAGGACTTGGCCAACGAGTTAAATTTTTTTTTTTTACTTTTGTGCCGCAATAGCGACTGGATGACGGCAATCAGCAATACAGTAAGTACTTTTGTCATACTTTTTTTAATTTAAGTAGTAGGTATAGCTTACGTGCTTCATGCGGCCCGAGATATCCTCACAAGACATAATAATCAAGCTGTACTTCTCTGGGCGTGGTCAGATATAATATAAGAGCGAATGAAATTTCATATCGACAAGCTACTAAAATTCCGCGACATTCAATGAAGATGTTTTCTTCATTACCGATAGTTTAGATATTTCAATATTCGATTGAGTCATTTGAATAACGTACGATACACCGGTGTCCAGGTGCGTACTGGTGCCGGGCATCCTCTTCGATCAACCAGTCTATAACCATTCCAACATGTGTCAGAACAGTACTAATTGAGGTCAAAATTCAGTTTTCAAAATTTTACAATATATTTTTCGTTTTGAGGTCTCCTGAGTCCAAAAAACATATACAGGGTGTCCAAGTTGACGTTGGCTAACATGGGTTGCTTTGTTATTAGTGGAGATAGAAAGTCGGTCAAATGGGCAAAGTTACTGCAGAAAATTGTGCTCATAAAAAACAATTGAATTTTGAAATCTTATGAACTTATTTAGAAAATAGTGAAAATTGCCGTTTTTGAAAACTGGCCATAACTTTTTTATTTAAGAAAATATCTGAAAATTTATTTAGCCATTTTTTTGATAACCTTTTAAGGTTTTTCAGTGGCGTAGGTTTAGTTTCTTTATATCCACTACATAATGAGATATTGACATGAACTTTTTCTTTTTCTTATGGACGCCATTTTGGATTTTTTTAGGTATTCGAATTCTGCTTATTTTTTTGATTAATTTGATATATTATATCCTATATCTAAACGAAAACAAAGTTACAAAACTAATCAAAATAGCTTTTTGACGTTATCCGTACTGATCAGAGTGTGCCGTTTAAAACAAAATTTGTTGAAACAAATAAATATCGACAGTTTAATATTCTGTCAAGCGATCGCTACGGTTTTACAAGTTAGTTTTATTCAATTAACACTTTAAAATGGCTCAAGATTTTTCAAATTTGGAAAAATACGATATGTTTTGCATATACATTTTATGTAATAAAAATACCATATTGACTCAAGTTGAATACTTGAACCTTTATCCAGAAAGGTGACAGCCTAATTCAAAAACTTTTGGGAACTTAAATAGAAATTTAAAAGTATACGGGATATTTTCAAAGAAAGAAGGCAACATACGACATCGTAAAGAAGAACTAGAAGAATTAGTTTTAGCAAGTGTTGAAATTAACAGGAATATTAAATGTCAATATTTTTGAAGTTGGAATGGTCCCGTCGCTCAATTGACTGGAATTTTTTTTTTAAATCAATAATGAATTCAAAATATCTGAGACATTAGTCGAAAATTTTATTTATTGAATTCAAAAACGTCTTCATTTTGATTTATATTTTATATCGTGTTGTATTTTTTAATGGCCAAATCAGATACTGGCTTATTAGGTTGTCTATTCAACCTGACCACCTGAGGGTGTTCTCAAACAATTATAAGTTAGCCAATAGATTGTGCAAAATCGGAAATCGTTTGTGTGTTCGGATAGTTGTCTGCATCGTGTCAGTTATTCAACATTGAAATTTTAAGAAATCCGTAGCTCAATCGTTACCACAGACGCTACTAACCTTATAATTGTTGAGCGTCTATAATCTACAATATCTTTACAGTAATGACTATTGTTATAGTTTTCCATTTCGCGAATTCTCGCCTTGATATTGACATTTTTTAAGTGAAGCGATAGAGGTCCAACAGCATAACGAAAAACGAAACAGTGAGCTGCTAGCGGTGATCCGATTGGCTGGCGGGCAGTGTATGTTGATGGAGAAACTCGATTGACACGCCCCTTTCTGTTTAGTGTTTATTCGGGCCTTGGCTACTCAAGCAGTTTCACTGCGTGACTGTTACATGTTGCCTATTTTTCTATGAAATATTCAATATCGATTATTGATTTCTAATTGAAAGATTTATTTTTTTTTTGTTAAAAGATGTTGCAATGTGGTATCCAACGGTGATGATGCATTAAATGAATTATCGACGCCGGCTCTTTTAACAACAATCAATCCAGTTGCGCGATGTCGTACCACGTCTGCGGTCACAAAACAAATTGGGTTAAGTGAGATTTCTCGGCATAATCAGACACGGATACTTTTAACTCCATAGCTTCACACCTTTTGATACTATCTTCGTCTGAAAGTTCGAACCGAGAAATAAATTCCCATTTTTTTTACACGTTTATACCAACGTTTCTTGATTTTAAATAAATCAAAAAGAATTGTGAAAAATCCGGAATGGGCCCCAGAATAGCCGAGCGCGTATCATATTATGGCGTTTCTATGACATCACAAGCCTCCTGTTTTCAGGTTCTGATCCGGAAACTAGTGAAAGTATCAACTAGATTTGCGATTTATAAATAACAATAATAGTCGCCAAATCGCCATTGTTGGCAAATATAAAAGTTATTTCGGAATTTCAGCAGCGCCTTAGCTGGATTCATCGACGTAAGATTTTGATTACGCGCCCTCAAAATTTTGTCGGTTGATACTATCAAACAAAACGATCATAATCGCATTGCTGACTGTGTACTCCCGGACTTCCGCTCCGGGCGCGGGCCTCGGCTACGAGGCCCTAGTTAAGGCGCTGCATGTCAGCGTAATGTTGAGTCACCGATCTGCCGCATGCAGAAGACTGTGCTTTTTGGGTCAAATATTTCTGTAATACTTTGCATTATTTTTTTTACTTAAAAGTTGTTGTTTTGTTTGTTACGTTATATCGATTTCATTTCCATTATATAAGAGAAGTACTTTTAGTTTGTTTGTTCGTTTGTTTTGTTAACATTTTATTGTTGCAAATAAATATTTTTCACCACAACCAAGAGCAGTTTTGTTACAATATGTTCTCGACATTATGTCATAACAGACGCAACTCACACCATTACTATTTTTCATCAACGATTTCTCGTTATTTTCTACATTTTTTTAACTTCCACTTAATTAATAGCAATAGACGAATGGGGGACTTGTAGGGAATTAGAATAAGGTAGACACCGATGTGAGCATAGGAATTTGAAAGATAAATTGGTCACAGCTTTGAGCAAGGAGCCGTCTGTCTATTTCTGTGAAATTATGGAGAAAACCCATGAAAAACACGAGCATCCGCCGCGAATCGAACTCAGTACGAGTCTCGTGTTTTCGAATCGAACTACGTGAACCGTTGCTAATAAATCTGGCTGTCAGTAGCCTTAAAAATAAGCAAAATAAAAAACAGTTGTGTGGTTTTAAGAAACCACGACGCAAGTGAAACTTTTATTGGATTGTAGGCGTTGAATTGTAGACACTTATCCATCACGATTAATAATTATAAACAACAATATTCACATGAATACACGAATAAAAACATGTAAACACTGTACAGCACTTGCCCGCATGACAGACTGACTATGTGTTATACATACTACACGGTCAGCTAATGCTAACCATCGGCGCCGCCATATTGGCCTTGGCTGCTCTACCGAGCGCCTACCCCGAACGCCTTTCACTTTACCCCTACTCCGCGGCCGCCTGTAATGCGACATTCAACAGACGGCCAGAAAAATTCGGGGCGATAGAATAAAAGTTTCACTTAGTAATCGACATGATTCATTTTGACTTGACGTCGCAAATTGCGTCCTACATCGATAAAACGTTTTCTGTGTAGTCGTTGATACTGGCTTCGTCTATTGAATTATACGGCATTTTATTGCTCAATCGGAAAATGAACTGGCTGTATTTATTGATCACCAATGCGACTGTATGTCATCAAAATGTACGCTGAAATGTTTTGTTTGTCCGAACTGCGGAACGGATTTGTGTTTCATTCACTCGAATAACCAGGATAAACATTGATAATTATTTTTTTACATATTATTTTTCATTCAAATCATTCTACTGAATAAAAAACCTAAAAGATCAAAACAAAATTTAAAAGTTGCGGATAATGAATTATAAACGAAGTATAATTTCAAATAGAATTATAATATAGACTCTGTTAATAAAATTTTAATTTATTATGCACAATAGTAGTTTATGTATCTCGTTTGAAATGCAAGGTATTATCACTAGAAGTGACGCCGTGTTAACACGAGTCATTTAGCGAGTTTTAACAGTCACTCGAGTGATAATAGATATACCTACTATACTTTATGTAGCGACACTTAAGGGACTGTGCACTTTGTGACGTTATTGAGAGTTGTCGTTAAACAGAGAACCTGAAAAACCTGAAAAAAAATACAGATATTTACATAAATTTATTTTTGCTAACCTAACTTTGTACAAAAAATTCAAAAGTTATTCCATTAAGTAAAATACCGAAATAATTAATTAATAATAAAAAAAAATTGGTTGTCTGTAAAGTCGGTTTACGGATGATAGTTTTACGTGATAACGTCATAAAGAAACATTGATAAAAATTTGCATACTTTTATGAGTTACACTTTTCGGAACGTTACACTTTTCGGAACGTTAGATACACTTTTCGGAACGTTAGATACACTTTTCGGAACATTACACTTTTTCGTGCATACAGCCGGTGTTTCATCAATTTATAAGACGTTATCACGCTAAAAATGATTTATTTATGCCTTTATGACAATAATTTATCGGTATCATCGACTTATAACTTTTTGTAAAAATTTATTCTGAAAAAGTTCAAATTTAGAATTCGATTTACTTTTGATTGGAATTGTAACGCATCGAAATTATCATATTCCTGTGTATGAATTATATTTGCTTCATAATAAGAACTAGCCATTTATATATCTGACAGTTCGGCCATATTGGAAATTTGAATTATTTAACGATGACAAAGAATACTTTGCCTCTCTGTCGCTCATACGGATTTAAATGTCAACTGAGTATTTGATTGGTAAAATCGAATTACCTTTGTTTCAATTTACGCACTAGTGCGCAAAAAGGTCATTACACAAGCGCCATACAGGCATGAAAAGCAGTTATTTCATATAGGGGATCGCGCAAAAAAGTCTAATTTTGAAACATGCTGTATATTAAAATCTTTGATTAACGTCTGATTATAACTCTTCAATAAATAAAATTATCGACTAATTTTTCAGACAATATATTAACAAAAATATAATTAATACATTAACGTTTCAATCCGGATTTGGACCTTCTTCAGAACTGATCTAAAAAATATAAAAAATAATTAATATTTAATTTCTAATTCGCTTTATATAAAATTCTTTCAAAATTATTAATTATTATCAAAATATTGAAAAAATAATATCAAACAATATTTTGATACTAATTAATAATTTTGAAAGAATTTTATATAAAGCGAATTAGAAATTAAATATTAATTATTTTTTATATTTTTTAGATCAGTTCTGAAGAAGGTCCAAATCCGGATTGAAGCGTTAATGTATTAATTATATTTTTGTTAATATATTGTCTGAAAAATTGGTCCATACTCCATAATTTTATTTATTGACGCTGTATATTAAATATTGGTAAACAGTAATCTATTTTTGAAAACGACAAACTTCCGGATGTTTCAAACATACCAACTTTGCCCGCACATAAATCGCCGCATATATGTGACTAATCAGTGATAGCTTCATATGCGCAGAATTGTGACCTGAATACATATATTTGTTTACGAATGCGAGTTTTCGTTATAATCTGTTGAATATGAATTCTTTATTTGTTGCTATTCTCGATTCGATCGTAACCGAGCTAGTAGAGCAGTGACGCAACATCATCTCCGAAGATGGTATAAAGTTTGCCGAAACGTCATACAATAAAATGCAATAAAAAAACAGTTGTGTGGTTTTAAGAAACCACGACAAGTGAAACTTTTATTGGATTGTAGGCGTTGGATTGTAGACACTTATCCATCACGATTAATTATAAACAAAAACAACAATATTCACATGAATACACGAATAAAAACATGTAAACACTGTACAGTACTTGCCCGCATGACAGACTGACTATGTGTTATACATACTACACGGTCAGCTGATGCTAACCATGGGCGCCGCCATATTGGCCTTGGCTGCTCTACCGACCGCCTACTCCGAACGCCTTTCACTTTACCCCTACTCCGCGGCCGCCTGTAATGCGAAAAATGACATTTTTTACTCTGAATAGTCTGTCTCGAGTCTGGAGTTAAGTTGGTGCAAACTATTGCTATTAAATCCTGGATATGGTCATCGGAAAGACGAGATCGAAATTTATTTTTAATGAATTTCAGCTTCTGAGTCTACACTAAATATGTTGTCAGTCCGGATCCTGACCGCGGTCCGCCATTTGGTGACCTCTGATATAGACAATACATGTTCATTTTTGTTAACATTCGAACTGTTACTGCGCGCGCACCAAACTCATCTACAACGTTAGCTTCGAAATACGCATCGTGTAAAGCCAACACGTAAAAACCATCACGAAATCGAGCGCCACAGCACGCTTGGAAATGAAGCAACGAATCTAGCGTGCAATGACCATCACATACTGAGTTCGAATCATGAAAGCAAATCTGAGAAAGGACTCTTTCGCGTATGATCTCGTTGTACTGGAGCATGTACTCGAGTCATAAAAAATGAACAATACTAAAACAAATATACTTGCTTATACATCATAAAAATAATAAAAAATGCTTCAAATAAGACATTTAATTAAACGGCTTGATTAAATTAAAATGATATAAATATGCATGAAGTAAAAATATTAAAGACTTTATTGCGAGGCACATTAAATGATCAAACGTTCTCGTTTATTAAAAAACTGGCACGATTAGCTTTTCTTTTAAACGCAAAGGGACCACTAGAATACTTGGATGTGATTTGTAGATTATAGACGCTCGATAACCCACACAATAAACACAAAATATATTTTTCAAGGCCATTGTTGCTCAACAAACTTAGGAGACATGAAAACATTCTATTTCTCATGGCGTGAGATACGGAACATTTATTTATGGTGGAAGCGACGAGACAAATCACATAAAATTTCGACGTTGGAACTGGTTACCTACGTAAATTAGATCCATATTTCATAGTAGTAACTAGTTTCGTAAATAGTTATATTAAATGAAATTATGTTTAAAATGGGGGCCAGCGAATTTAACAGTCACACGAGGCATAATACCATTACGCAAGGAATATTAATAGTATTTTCTTTATACCTCGGTCGAAAGTACGTACTTCCAGCATCAATTTTAAAGCAGAAAGTCTACCATCTATGCATTGGTGGAATTAGGCTTTTGAAAAAAAAATAATTATCGATTTTTTTATTGTATTTTAAAACTTTATTTTAAATAATATTGATAATCGATGCGAAAAACTTTCAAAAAACTTTTTTAAAATTAATTATAAGCAATTTAAAATTGATAAAATATTAAAAAAAATCACGTGACTGCAAACGCACTAAAATTGTTTTTGACAGTTGTGACGTCATAATGGTAAAATGAATATACGCAGTATGCTATCAATGTGTATTGACTAAAACATTATGACGTCACATTATGTTCGGGAAATGTCGGCGCGTTCTCGGTACTGGGTACAAAAATTTATTTATTTGATATAACTTTTGAATAAACAAAACAATACACATACAAATAAAAACACGATTCACAGACACTAACATACACTTTCAAATACTAACCCACGCTACGCCATACACTGTTTTACGATTATTTTTCAATTAATTGCTCCTACCCTAGCACTGACTTAAGTCAAGTTGGGTAGGAAAATTCCGTAATTTTAGATTTATAATTTGTTTTGTTTTGTAACATTTTTGTGGGAATAAATTTGTGGGAATTATAACGAAAATAAAAAAAAGAAAAATAGTTCTGTTATAAAACTTATATACGATCTTTCCATTTATGACAAAAAAAAATTTCATTCAAAAGCCCAATTACACGCACTGATGCCAGAAGTACGTACTTTCGACCGGCTATAAAAAAATAATTATCATGTACACCGCTTCATGAGACCGCCGCCAGACAATAGTCGCGAACAGCTGTCATTCGTGTTTTTATACGTAGGTATAACCTCAAAGCGACTTGCTTGGAATTTATCTGTGTTTTGATGTAATTAATAATTAATTAATTAATTATTGTATTTAATAAGTGTACTTTCGACCAAATTATGAAGAAAATTATAGTATACAGGTTTGAGAGTCTTGAACTGCGCGTCATGATGCTCTCGGCTCACCTATAGGGCATCATGATGCGCAGTGCAAGAATTTCAAACTTTCTGCCCTTGTAGTGTAACATATTTTAACGTATCTCCTATATATAAAATTGCTGGTTTTCACTTCGTTTTCAAAAATTTTGACAATGCACTTTTGATAAAGACGTTCCACAGCTGACGTGATCAGTGTATTAGAGATTCTTGCAACCAACACACACAAACCGACCGGTACGAGCTCGGGTCCCTGTGAGAGCTAATTCTCAAAAAACATTGGAATGTAGTTTTTTTTTTTTTAACAAACGTCACTTCATTAGCAGGTTATATAAAAAAAAACACTGACAAAGAGTCATTTTCTATTGAATTGTACTTTACCGCATTAGTCCGTAATAAGGTAATTGGTCAATTAGGGATAATTGAAGAGAATGCAACTAATAGAAAATAGTTGCACAAGACTTAGATATTTCAAAATGGTGTCTACTAGCTAAGAATCGCTTTGTGATAAAGGAAAAACAGAACGATGTTTAATTTAGAAATTAAACGCCCATAGGATATTTGTTTACGTTCATCTTGCCATGTTCTCATTAGAGGGAAGAAATATTTAATGAGCTGTATACACAAAAGTCTGTTTTAGTAGACATTGATTTGTATATTTAAGACAGTGTAAACTCATACTTCCTTTGTTTTGTTCCGTTATTTGTTCAAGGTGGTTGTCCTTAAACTGTCAACGCGCGTCATAAAAGTTGAGTCTATGAGTACATCAACGTTAGAAACATGAAAAATACAGAGAAAGGAGACAATATATATTATTCGCCGTTGACTAAAAATTGAGGAAAATAAGGTATAAAGCACCAAGGAAAGTGGATAACCGAGCTAATTATAAATTTAGACTTTTTTTTCGCAAAATAATAATTTTAATGGCCATATTCACCGAACGTATAAATAGTTATTTATTTGGTTCATTTGTTCTACAGAATAAATAGCGATAATTAATCTAAAACACGCCAAATCGCTTCGAGAGTACTCGACTTGGCGGGTGCACTGCCGTGTGCCCAGATCACGTTGCCGCGAATCATATAGGCTGTGTGCACGAAGCCTACTAGCGCCGCTACTGGACAATAGAGAAGTTTCACTTCTCCAGTGAGCTTATTACAAATTTTTTTACCATTCCATCCCACAATAAATTGAGGAATTGTAGGTACAAGTTTAGGTCGAAAATCACTTTTCAAAATTTTACAATATCTTTTCGTTTCGAGGTCCCCAAAATCCAAAAAAAAACATATTTTTGGAAAAACTCTGTGCGTCTGTTAATCTGCGAGCACGATACTGGTCAAACGGATAAACGAACTGAAACCGAATTTTGGGAGGATGTTTGATATGCAAATATGAAGAGTCCTATTGTGCTTGGGGAAATCGGCGCATGCGCAAAGGAGATGTATGATATAACGTTGTTTTTTTATATAATAATGGTGTACTTTTCATAACGGTTTAATATTCTATTTACTTTTTCAAGAAATTTTTGTCAAATCATTTCTTCTTCTAAACTTTATAGTTTCGGAAAGATTTTAAAAAAAGTAAGCAGTTTTTTTGATTCGTAGATCTGTGAGAAATAAACTAGGTAAGCATGCTTTGATTAATTTTTATTGACGTGGAACATATTATGTAGGTAACCATGGCAATGAATTGCAAATATTATATTGAATACAAGCCATTCCCCGCGTCACCTCACGCGATATCAGAAATTTTCTTCTCTTTATTATAGGTACTATCTCAAATGTAAATATTTTTGAAGTTGAAATGGTTCTGTCGCCCAGCTGGTTGGAGTTTTTTTTTATTCATTTGTAACGATTTTGTATGTATAAGCTTTATGAGTTTTTAAATCTTTGATTAACGTCTTCTTATATTAAATAACTAGCGGTCCCGTCCGGTTTCACCCGGGTGTAAAAGAACGAATGGGGAAGGAAGGGACATCAGTACGCACATTCACCTTAGTTTACCGAGATGAATGTTGTGTCCAAATTTCATGATGATCGGAGTTACCGTTCAAAAGTTTTTGTCGATAAAAAGCAGTATTTATACTTTTTTTAACTAATAAATTTTTTTTTAATTAATTAAATAAAATTAAAATAATTTAAATATAAGCCTTAGAAGAAAGCAATGTAGAAAATAAAAAATAAAAATATATTCGCCCAATGTGTGGCTTGAACCCAGGACCCTGATATTGAAAGTCGCGTTTTCTACCGATTGAGCCAGTCGGCGCTGGGTGTACACAGTGCTTAATATGAGTATATTTAGTTAGTGCATTTCACCTGAATAGAAGCTTATTTTTGAGATACATTTGGAACATTTTTTATTAATGCTCCGGTCCTAATGGTCGTAGCTGATTTTATATAGCCTACAGCCTTCCTCGATAAATGGGCTATCCAACAAATTTTTTTTTTCAATTTGAACCAGTAGTTCCTGAGATTAGCGCGTTCAAACAAACAAACAAACAAACAAACAAACAAATAAACAAACAAACAAACAAACTCTTCAGCTTTATATATTAGTATAGATAAACAAAATTTATCGGAAAAATTAGTCGAAATTTTTATTTATTTTATGAGTTTACACATAAAAAATAAGAAAATTGTAATATTATTTGAAACAAACCAAGCATTGAATTCAAAACTTGAAATTAGGCTTGGAAGTTTAAATAACTTTAAACAATGCAATTATTCATGTAATGAAAAAGGGATTAAGTAAACGCAGTGGCGCGCACAGAATTTAGTGTTGTAGAACATCAATAATTATTTTTCTATAGAACATAGGTATATACGAAATCTTTGCGTTATTATTTCCGGTAACTGAGATTGAGGCGTGCGATATTAAACGAGGATTAGCTGAAAGAAAGGTCAGATTTCAAATCGAGTTCATTTACAAGATTTCATTTTATCTAAACCGAAGTCTATAGCAATCAATAACGCAGTAACATTAAGATTTATTAATATTTATAGCATATCAGTTGGCAACGCGTTCACAGTGAAAAATACTAATAAAATAGTATATAAATATGTATTCCAAATTCCAATCATGCTATGCATCATGGGAATTGTGGCAGTTGTGGGTTCAGAATGAAAACTATATAAATTCGACTTTACCTAATAAATCGCGCACTTGTTTCGGTTGTCTTTGTCTGTTGCACAGTTTGCTGTGTGGCTTGGACGATATCGTACGATCTCTCTCAAAACAAAATGTGCTGCAATCTAATTATTATTATAGTTATTGGCGTAACTAGTAGTCTAAGTCATTCATCGCGCTCACAGGTCATGACTTAGCCTACAAGTTACGCCCATAATTTTATTCAACAATTGCGCGTTATTCATGTTTTATTTAATGTTATTAATGAGATGTAAATATCTATTTATTTCTTTAAAAAAAAAACTGTCAATACTAACAGCACCAAACAGCACGATTCAATGTTTTGGTTTGAGGTTAGCCGGTTATGAATAAACTCCATGTCGAAAACATTCGGCCTCTCAATTTTAGCCTCAATGGGTAACAACGGAGTTGTTGTTACCTACTATTTCGTTACGACTCAGAAAATAGTTACGTTTATTTTCATTACTCCACAATGGCCGAGCTAGTAGGAATTTTCATTGAGTTATGACAAGTAATTGTCACCAGTCGGTAAATGGCTATTTAGGGTTCGGTTTTTAGGCATGATAAAACATGAATAGCGCGCATGAGTTGAATAAACAGAATTTTGTGACTGATGATGTAATTTTTTCTATTAATGACATGTGTGAAGTCACAGCCTACTGGGTTAAAACTTATATTACTTAATTATTCATATAAGTATTTAATTAGTCAATTTTTACCTATTAGTAGGAGAACTATCAAACATTTTTGGGCACCGTGAACATTTGGTAAAACTTATTTTGTAATGCCTGAACACAAAATCAAAGACCTGGCTGAAGGGTAGTGAGTTTTGAATTTTCAACTTTGAAAAATTTTATTTGCAAAAAAAGTCCTTGAGGCATTTTGAAATTTTAATACCTTCAAACTTAGACCCGACTAAATAATATGGCTTATTTTTTTATTAGATAAATACTAAATTTTAAAGTATTAAAACTTCATAATGCCTCAAGGATATTTTTGCAAATAAAATTTCGCAAACTTAAAAATGTAAGTAGCCACAAAATAAAAGGGTTTATGTCGAATTTGAGATATTTTTTAAATGACTTAAGATCTAATTCGAATAGGACTTCACATTTCTGAAACGCACGAAATCTACTATGTTTAAAGACTTGGATTGTCCCCCTTAAAGCCATGCAGCACGTACGCCAATGAACGAGCATACTTTTGTAGCAATAACTTTTTATCGTTCTTACAGATTGCGCACTGCTAGGAGCAATAAGAAAGTTCGGAGGAAAATCAATTAAATTTTAATACTAAAGTTCGCATTGAAAGAACAAAATAATTGTCAAACATACTGACGTCACCGACATGCCGACTGATGACGGAAAAACTGTTATTTTTTTTGACGTGATAACGTCTTATAAATTGATGAAACACCAGCTGCACGCACGAAAAAGTGTAACGTTCCTAACGTTCCGCCTGACCCTGTGCGTGCAAGCGAGAGCGCAGTATGCTTCGGCCCAAGTTTGACAGCTACTAAAATTTAGGTTATGTATTACGGAATACGTTATCACGTAAAACTATCGTCCGTAAACCGACTTTACAGACAACCAATTTTTGGCTAGATGAAGTTTTTTTAACTATTAAAAATAACTATTAAAAATAACAGTATGTTTCTAACTCATACTGTTTTGTCATACTTAAAATCTTAGTAAAAAATAATCGTCTATTTAGTAACAGGTTTTTAGTAACCAAACAAATTTTTGAGTACAGTGTGACAGTCTTTCCTAAGGAGTATAGAGGTCTTCCCCACCAACATATATAGTTATCATAATTGTTTGTTCAGCTACGTTAAGTTTCAACCGTCCAATCAGATTCTAATCACGAAGATTTATTGTTGCTTCGGGTCATAAGATATTAGTATATAGTAGTAAATAAAAAATATTTAGTAAAATAATTATATTAATTTTGACTAGTCTGTCTGTTAATGATTTAAACTTTATCCAAAATCAGAATTTTTTGTTTAATTTTCTTTTTTATTTCAGTTACCACCGCCACCTCATGTAAGAATTGAGACTGACAAAAATCGCACGGTTGCCATTTTACAAGATGGCGTCACAAGAAATACTAATCGTAAGTAAATATGAAATCAAATGCTTTAAGTTGACTATTTACCAACTGTTCAATATGATACCTTATTCACCTTATTACAAGCATTTGAATGTTTGTACACCTACAAAAATAGTTCCAGAAAGCTTCTATTTTTATGAAAAATATAATGAAGATAATGCTTTCAAAATAAACCCAAAGTATGCATCATTTTTCTCATTTAACTATGAGTCAGATTTTGAGCCAAAATAAATGAAAACCAGGAGAAACATAAGTAAGTGCAGAAAAAAATAAATTTCAAAAAAATTGTTAGGCTAAATTTTTCAGAATTTTTAACATACCGTCGTTGGTTCTGTAATATCTCTTATGTGCAAAAAGTAAAATTTGCAGGAAAGGCCAAAAAGTGGTTATTTCAGCAATAGATTAGTAAGAACTAGCAATTCCAGAGGTATATTACTAATTCATACTTATCTTTGCTATACGTGTTTAATTAAGACGAAGTATTTTCTTAAAAAATATTTAACGTTAATTTCGGATTTATTGGCACATGGGAGGAATTATTTGATACAACTTTTCACATAAGAGTTACTTCCCCTTGTTGGTTACTGTAAAATTAATTTGGAGGTAATACTAGTGTATAGAGCTCCGTTTTCTGAATCTTTTTATATAAAAAAACGTAAAATCGGCCAACTATGCGCATAAGAGCTATTACAGAACCAAAGACGATACATCTCTGTAAAGAAAAAATTAAGTGTTAATTAGACTTCCTGTAATTTGAACTCTTATGTCATGCTGTAAAGAAATGCTGGTATCACCTTTTTAGATAAAATTTTAAGGACAAAAAAAAACGTGTTTTTGAAATTTTGTTTAATCCATAGCATTGAAATTTTCCGAAAGCAGTTTTTACAATCTGAGTGAACAACCATCCTAATCCACATTCAGCATTCTAAAATATTCCGTAAAATGTTTTAATTCATTTAAGATTTTCTGAAACATCATTTCATGACGTCAATGCAGGTAGCGAAACATGTATGACGAACATTTGGAGAATTCTGAAAAAGTGAACGAATTTTAACCGGCCCTTGTATTTGTTTACATTATTGCTTTTTCATTACCTGTAAAAGCATTCCATCTGTGTTTTACTATTCATATATGAGATCCGCGAGGGTAAATCTTTACTTATTACGTCTTTTGACAACATAATATTTGTAAATATACAGTCTACGCCATATGTTTTATAAAAAAAAAACGCTGGTCGCAGTGCAAAACTCTGTCGAGGGAAGACATATTTGCTTTTAGACGCGTTGCAATATTTAAATTTATCATTTACTAGGGACCCGGTCCGGATTGCAGATTGCCAAAAAAGGAACGCAGATAAATTATTTGCGTTCCTTTTTTTTTTGGTTAATTTAAAAGAATAATTATATGATATAATTATTCTTTTAAATTAACCAAAAACAATAATAAAAGAATAATTATATCATATAATTATTCTTTTAAATTAACCAAAAACATTCCAAAGGCACCAAATGTCATGATTCCGACGTTTCCCTATAAAGTTGCTGCATAAATCCAATACATGTAATAATTATTTTTGGCAATGTAATCATAACATAAAAATATTAAATATCATAATAATATTAATTTTCAGAGGATTATAGATCAATAAATAATGCTATTAAGCTATATTTTTAATTGCAACGTTTTGTTTTACTTATTAAAACTTCCTCAGGCCTTACAAAAAATACATAATATAAATTAAAATACAATAAATACATATATAATAAATTACATTAATAAAAATGATAAATACCTTAAAGAATAACTTAGCATTGGTAAAACGAAACGTAGCAATTAAAAATATAGCTTAATAGCATTATTTATTGATCTATAATCCTCTGAAAATTAATATTATAAAATTAATAAATCTGAAACATATATCATCATCATAATATTAAATATCTTTATAATGTTCGTTATAAATGTTTTATTTACCTAGAAAAAAATAAAAAAATATTAAAATAATAATTTCTGCCAACAATTTATATATTTGGCCGCAGTGTACGCCGTTTAAAAGCACAGTGAAGCCGAGCCGCGCCGAGTGTGTACACAGACATATTTGTAGACGCTCTCGTTTTACCTAATCTCTCGGCGAGCGCGCTCGGAGAATGTGTATTGCAGGCAGCGTTGCCAGACGTCCCGTTTTTGGCGGGATGTCCCGATTTTTCAATCAAAATTAAATGTCCCAGGCTCAGTCCCGCTTTTCGGGGATAACTCGACCGTGCGCGCAGTGTGCTGAGGAATATCATGAATAAGTAATTCTTATAAATAATTTTGTAACACTCACTCCACAGACTATTGTTTGAAACGCCATATTTTTCTTATGAATAAAACTTTTTTTGATTTTGATTTCTGTTTTTTTTTTTTTTTATTCTGAAGACGAATAAGACAACTATTCAACGATAGTGTAAATCTGATTTAAAATATTATATTTTTATTAAAATACATTTTCTATGGCTATTTTTGCTATCTATTGTCACGTAAACGTAATTTTAATTCAAATAGAAAGATAAATATTTGAAAACTTCTGATTATATACGTTTTTTTTACTATGTCCCGCTTTCGACGAAAGAATCCCGCTGTTTTCACTCAAAGAGTTCCAAAATCCCGACTTGGCAAAAAAAAACTGGCAACGCTGATTGCAGGCATAAGACATTGCTAATTTCATGTTTCTAGGTTAACGGGAAGTACTCTATAGGTTTTGATTCCCAAGAGTCTTGACATACAGACAGACCGGACAACAAAGTGATCCTATAAGGGCTCCTCATTTCCTTTTGAGGTACGGAACCCAAAAAAACAGATTTTCACTGCAGAATAATATTTCTGACCTGTGTAATTCTCCGTGTGCATTTCGTTTTGGTCTTTTACGAAAACTACGCCTGTTTTTACAGCTTTGCTATCTCTGTTCATCTTATAGAATTAAATGGTAACTGACAGGTCGCTTTTGGAAATTACTGTTGGATTGTCAATTGACCCAAAGCACTGGAGCGTCATAACAATGTCATTTTACTACCGCTGTATGCAGGCATGAAAAGCAACTATTTTATTGGAGAGGCGTGCAAAAAGGAATATTGCTTTAACAAGCCTTGCATTAAGTTTGCTGAAATTCAGCTTTAAGTTAAAACTAATAACGTATTCAGGTATTCGCCTCGCAGACTTTAGCGTGTGATTACCATTACGTCATATGGTTGTCAGCTGAACGTGACATAAGGAAACCTCTGTCACCTGCAGCAATGCTTTGTGTCTGCCACAACGAAACAGAGCAGAGAGACGCTGCTTGTTTACGAACCTCCCTGTTAGTACAGAATGCTCCAAAATAATTTTTTTTCTTTGAACTATACGCCATACGGAGTGGTTCTGAATGACAACAATAGATATCCAATATTATGTTACTAGTAGTGTAATTATACATTAGGCGCAAAAAAATTTAGATTTAGTTTTAGTTGCGATGACTTTCGATGTAAAAAATCTACTGGCGCGTTTGGATGGGAGTAAAAACGTGCAATTCCTGTGACTCTCGATGATGTGAGGCCGTCACGTTACGATTAATTTAGTTACTTGAACGTATGCGTTGGATTATAACATGGCTTTTGTTGATGGCCAAATCTAACTGAGATTTATTACCACTTCAACCCACAAGTGGGGAACGGTACTAGTTTACGTCAAAAATCACTTTTCACAATTTTACAATATTTTTTTCGTTTTGAGGTCCCCCGAATCCAAAAAACAATTTTTTGGAAAAACTCTGTGCGTCTGTTAGTCTGTGAGCACGATACAGGTCAAACGGATGAGTGGGTTGAAACCAAATTTTGGGAGAATGTTTGGTATGCAAATATGAAGAGCCCTATTTATTTTGGGGAAAATCGGCGCATGAGCAGAAGAGATATATACTACAACGGTATTTTTTTTATATAATATTGGTATACTTTTCACAACGGCTTATTATTCTATTTATTTTTTCAAGAAAGTTTTGTTCAAACATTTTTTTCTTGATTAGTTTTTACATGATGTAAACATATTATATAGGTAACCATGACAACGAATAACAAATATCATATTGAATACTAGCCATTACCCGCGTCACCTCACGCGGTATCAGAAATTTTCTTTTCTTCATATAATATTGACATTTGATATTGTATATCAAATGTCAATATTTTTGAAATTGGAATGGTCTCGTCGTTAGAATAATCATTTAAGTAGAGCTGCTTGTAACTTAAAGTTGCATACGACATCTAACATAACTTCGCACATGACTTTAATATTTAGACATGTGTTTGTTTCACCCTGTAACTAAATTTTGTCCTGTAATCTAGTTGTCGCCTTTAACAAAGTGCAACTTATAATCCAACGATACACAAAGCAAGCGTCACGCGCTGTCATCCATCGAAATACTAGTAACTAAATTTCGCCCTGTTGTCTAGATGTCACTTTCAACTAAAGCCGTGTTTAATCCAACGCACACAAACGCAACGTCCTCCTATAAATCGTCGTTCCATAAAAGTGTCGCGCCAATTGCATAGTTATACTCCCAAACTAAACGCGATGTTTTACATCAAAATGTCGTTGGTTGTAAATGTACCAGTATAGGAATAAGACTGCACATTGTGCAGCCCTTGTGGAAGTAGTAGGAAGTTGTGCAGTGACCCTTGAACTAGCGACAACTCCTCATTAACATACAAATTGGTCGGATGGCTTGCACAAAGGACGCAAGTATCTTGATTATACAAGCGCCACGGCACTCCGCGTCTTCAGAATGTGACTCTCTATTGCTTTTACCTGGCCTACTCTATATTTACTTAAAAGGTATCGCTCATACAAAAGAAAACTGCCAGCCGGAAACTTAATAAAATATTTTTAACAAAAAAAATTGAACCGACTTTACACTAAAAAGTAAAAAATAATTGCGTATTGAAATGTTCTGGAGTCCGTGTCAGCCAAAATGAAATCTATTACGAGAACTACACCGACTCCAAATCATTTCAACACGCAATTATTTTTTACTTTTTAGTGTGAAGTCGGTTCAATTTTTTTTGTTAAAAATATTTTATTTTTCTCTTTTTAGTGTTACTAAAAATCGGTGAACATAGGTACATAAAAAACATTATGCGTGCCTTTGAAAGGGTATAGCCGGATAGATATGGCGAGTTGGCCCCCAAATGGCAACCTATATCGAAACTTATGTTTTAATATCTACTTGATGTACGAACTCTTTTTATATATGTGTTACCCCCGCTCTCCCCTTTGACCTTGAGATATAGAGCAAAAACCAGCCTACCTACGACTATCGTTCAAAGAGACATATCTCGAAAACTAATTGAGCTAAAGAGGTAAAACCAACGCGAGCATTTAGGTAACCTTTAAGAGCACATTTTATATTTTTTTTGAATTTTTGCGAATAATTACACACAATATTAAAAAATAAATAAAAATATAATTTTCAATTTTTCAGTGTTCTCTGTGACTTACAATCACTGAAATAATATATATTGTGGCACTTGATATGCACTACTACACATACAAATTGCGTTAGAAAAAAGTTGGTGCAACACTTCGAAAAAAAATTTTTTTGACGCGCATCACATCATATAAGGATACAAACTTGACATAGTACACACATATATAAATATTTTATTAATTAAAATTA